>JAIZZJ010000003.1:0-2611806 GCA_022828445.1 Graphiopsis chlorocephala | reverse complement strand
CTACGACTGTGTTTACCTCGATTCCGACGACGATAACTCGACGATTATACTACTTATGGCGGTGCTTGCAACACAAAACTTACTTACATTGATGTGCACTACAACATATCAAAATTTGGGCGAAATTGGTGTTACTCCAAATGAATCCAACGGGCCTGAATCCAATGGGCCCTCTGCTGGCGTAACCCTAACGAAATTTGTATGCGGGCTGAATCCAATGCGTACGCGTTGGATTCGACATTTTTGGATTGCCTTCGTACGGGTCTTCCTTCAACCTCGAACCTAATCCTACCCTCTACACTGCCCTCTGTCGTGCCACTTCGTGCCGTCCTATGCCTCCGTGGGGCATCCCACCCACAACCCCAATTGGGCACTCGCTACCTACCAATACAACACAACACTGCCCGCCATCGGGGGGCTGGACCTCATCAATTCATCCTTGCTTTGTTCATTCTGACCTCTCTCCACACCTATGCTACCGTCAAAATCTCCACCACTCTATCGAACCGGCCGGAACTCCCCCCTACGGTCCTCGCTCTCGTTCCGCCCATCGATGAAACAACCACACCATCCCGCTCATCTCTACCCCGTCCTCCTTGATCGTTGCCCCCAACCATTCCTGCGCCTCCATGTTTTTGCCCCTCTTCTCGATCTCGTCGAATATCCATCTCATGACTTCCTCGCCCGCGTGAAACATGATGATCGCCACTGCTTCCATCAAATAACCTCGATATTGACACTTCTGCTGCCCGCTCTCCCTGTACCTGCTCCTCCCGTGGTCGTGTACCGCTTCCCACGAATGGCATATCGCTTGTGGCGCCCAACACCGTGGGCACGCCGTCCATGCTGCCTCCCAACGCGTCCTTCTCAACCAACCGCATGCCTTATCGATCTGCTCACGCTCTTCCCTCGACGCACATCCACATATTCGCCATCCCTTTCGCCCAACCGCTCGTCCGTTGACCCGGCATACATTACAACCTACCTTCCAACCATCGAACAAATTCGTCAATCGCTCCACCATGTTGACGTGTTCGACGTTGCGGTACTGCTGCTGTGTGTGCCTTGCCTCCCGTTGTCGTTGCTCTCGTATCCATTCTGCCTGGGCCGCTTCTCGTTCTCTTGCCTCTTTTTCCTGCTGCTGTGCTCTTTGTTGTCTCTCGCTCTCCTCCTGTTCTCGCTGTTCGGCCATGTGCCACGCCTGCTGCTGGGCTGCTTGACGGTGTCTGGTGGGGGTGATGTCTTGTAATCGTGCTCTTTTGGCCTGGTCCTCTCCTTGCCTGACCTGCACACGAATCCGCTTCCGACCCTGCCCACGACACACATCGCAAAACTGCTCGCCTGTGCGGCAACTCGTCCGTGTGCCATCGCCATCCATGTCGGCGTCCAACACTGCCCTTCGACAACGCCTGCCCTCCAAATACTCCATCATTTCCGGCTCTTCCTGCCCCGTCCTGACTATGTACGATTGCCCTTGCTGGTTCTTTCTCTCTGCCTGTAACACGATGCTCTCGCTCGCGGTGACCCCGTCTCGCCCGGCTCGGCCACTCTGTTGTCCAAAATCGTCCAACTTGTTGATGCCGCCGACGTGGATGACCACTCGGACGGTGCTGGCGTCAATCCCTTCTCCCAATGCACTCGTCGACCAAAACAATCGTTCTTCGCCCTCGGTCAACATGGCCATGATCTCTCGCTTTCGCTCGATCTCTCCCACCCCGCTGTAAAACACGGCGCCCCCGATCTCGTCGGCGTATGATTGCATCTCTTTGATCTTGTGACAATACGACGCGATGCGATCCTCGGCGGGGTACTGGGCCAATTTGCCGTCGATGAAATGCTGCAACGTCTCCATCTCCCCGTCGTACGTGATCACGCTGTACCGGATGTTGGGTCGTACGGTGGACTCTCGGATCATGTGTACTTCGCTGGGCTCCATGTCCATGATCGACATGAACGCTGGCTCACGCCGCGGCGGCAATGTTGCTGTCAAACAAACCACCTGCGTCTGTCGACTGATCAACTCTCGTAACTGCAACACCTTGGGTCGAAACTTTTTCGTCGACTGCAACACCGAATGACATTCGTCGATGATGACTCGTTCCAACTGCTGGTTCAACATCTTCGCATTGACGAAATCCGCAAACGATTGTGACACGGCCGACTCGGCAATGACGAATACGATCTGCACATCGTACGGTGGTGCTCGACTGTCGCTCCAAATCGCACATCGAATCCCATCCTTACGGCACCGGTCGGCCATGTCTTCTTGCAACATGATCTTCGGCATCACGACGATCGTGACTCCATCTCGCGACGCTGCTGCCGGCAACATGAACAACAAACTCTTGCCACCGCCTGTCCGCATCACGACGACGATCCGGGGTTGGCCGCTAATGATCGCGTCTAATGCCTCTCGTTGCTTGCCACGAAATTGGGCTTGGGCCCCGTACATCTTCTTCAACTGGGCCTCCACGTCGATCTGACGCATCTGCTGCCACCGTTCAAATTTGCGGCTGTCCTGCTCCTGTTTGATCCTTCGCTTGATGTCGGGGCTGACGTTCTGCACTTCGTACGACGACGGGAATTGCATGAATCGGTGCCAATCCACGCTCACCTCGCGAAACGCATCCTGCTCTCGTCTCATGGCGAACGGGTTCTGCTGCAACTGACGCCCGTAAATGCTCTCCTCCATCTGCGGGCTGTGGCCGGACTGCCTGGCGCGGATGGCCTCGCGCGTCTGCTCCTCATCCATGTTCATCCCCTGCTTGAACGGATTCTCGTTGGTGTATATGCGATTCAACGTGCCCACGACGTCCTGGTTGATGGCAAACTCGCGGTGAATCTCTGGGTACGCCTGTCGCCAATCCGACGTCCCGATGGGTACGCCGATCCTCTTCTCGCTCTCCCTGCGCATCATTCGGCGGATTCTATTTGTCTCCCAAAATCCGTCACAATTGCGCGCGACCATGGGGATGCATTGCTGTCGGACGAAACGTGCTTCTGCACTCTGATCTTCGGGCACATCGGGCAAACCCTTCTCCCCCTCTTCTTCGTCTTCTTCTGCCCACTCCTCTTCCTCGTCTCCCCATTCGTCTTCTGGTGCCGGCTCCCACATCCATGGACTGGACGTCATCTGGCCACGACTGCTTTGTAAAATGCGGACGAACGGCTCGATCAACCACAAATAATACACTATCAACTCGCCTACTTCTTGTGGCACGAACCGGTGTACGCACTTCTGGCTTTGGCTTGCGCTGAATCCTTTGTGGTACGACGTGATAAACGCCACCATTCCCTGGTCGATCATGATGCCGCGGTGACAACGTGCGTTTTCACCGTTGATCTGTTGCACACTGACCAACTCGGTGGCTCTGGCCGGCGCCCCTGCCGACATGTGCACCAACACCAACATCTCCTCCTTCCACCTCCTCACTTGCCGCAAATACGACTCTACTGCGTCGGGGTTGAACTTCCGTTCCTCGCTGTTCTCCATGAATCGTGCTCGGACGTGTGCCTCGGTGAACAATCGCTGCCCTAACCACCGTTTCCCATCCACGGGCCATGGGTTGCGGGCGTCGTGGATGAAATTGAACCCTTCGTCCATGATGGCATGGTTGTCGACGATGCTGGCCATGTCGAATTTCGGCATGTCCTCTGCCCGCCAATCGACGACTCCGGGTGCCATCATCATCAACTCTTCCACTAACCGCTTGCGGGTGGTGGCTAACAAACCGTGCACCACCGTCCGGATCTGGCCCATGCTGAACTGGATTTTGCGTACCACAATGATGTCGTGGTCGGGCCCGGACCAACCCACTTGTCCGTCGGCGTTCGTTGTGTATCGGATCTTCAACCCGTACATCTTTTGGGTGTGAATGGTTTGGATGGGGCTGGGCTGACCACCATATTCCGTCATGGTCATGAACTTTGCCACGTCCTGCTGTACCAATCGATGGATCACGGGTGCGTCTTGTTCGGCCGTATCATGGTCGACGCCGTTGTTCACTTGCTGCTCAATGTGATCCATCCGATGGCGCCATGCTCGCCGGACGACGATGGCTCGCATGCTGGTGATCATCGCGGCCAATGTGGGGGTGTAAAATATGGCTGGTACCCATCCGTTCTTCTCCCCACATGTGCCCAACACGGCCAATCCGCTCAACACGGCGTTCTCATATTCGTTATCCTTCAAATCGTGATCGAACATTGCAACCCAAAACTCCGAACTGGCTCGTACTATGCCCTCTCGCCAATCGCTGCTTGATACCCGCCCGGCCGCCGCGTGTTGCAATCTTTCCAATGCTTGCTTCTGGACGTCGGTCAACCGATATTTCGGCCGCTCCGACATCTTCGCCGTTCTCCAAATATACCTCAAAATCTGGGTGAATACGTTGGCATATTTGCGGATTGTCTTGATCTTTTGCTTACCGTAAAATGGCTTGTCGTTGTTCGGCGCTCCGTTCTCCCTTCGATTGACGCAATGCAACGCATGTCGCCCGACAATTTCCACACGACTTGTCTGGAACGAACGGCGGATCAATAACATGGTGCCCTCGCACGCGCGCGACAACGCTCTCTCTTGGTCGGTCGCAAACCGTTCGTCGTCTCCCCCTAATCGCTCCTGCACTTTCCTGGCATTGGGTTCGGCTTTGACGAATTCCGTGATCCAACGACGACAATCGCTCGGCAAATGGCGCTCCCATCCGGTGTGCTCCAACCACGGATTCGGCTCATACCGATTGCGTTCGGTACGGACTCGTTCTTGCTCCTGGTTCATATCGGTGAACAATTCGTCCATCCACTCGTTGGCCTTGGTGGCAATGTCGATCGTGGCCGCTTGGCTGGGATGTGGCACTACCTGGACGGGGAATATCTTTTGCCATTTGCCTGTACGGAAAAACCATTGACATGCTTGGTTCTCCACCCATAATCGACTGTGGTCGGTGTCTTCGTTGGGTCGTCCTTTCGTACGTGGGTTTTTGTATCCATGCGTTTGGCAATGCTTCTGAATTCCGCTACGTTCGCGGCATGTGTAATTACATTCTCGCCCCTGGATTTCGAAAACGCATCGCAACCCGTTCGTATATACTGGTATCCCTGGGATGGCTGGACTGCTGATGTCGGGATACATCACTTGACTGGGATCTTTTGCGACCCGCGACAACCGACCGATAAATTCGATGACTTGCGCGCATTGTTCTTTGGTGACGGTCTTATGTTTGCTCTGTATGTGTCCCTTCAAATTGGCCGGGTTGATGGCGAATTGGCATCGCTTACATATGATTACTTGGCATTCTCGATGATGTATAAACAATTTTTCAAACACATCCATTGTGTCGGTGCTGTGTATAATGATTAATGGATGTCTCTTATGCCGCTATGTCTCTCACTAAACACGGACAAACGGTCGCGACTTTCGCGCGTGTGCACTGGCCGCGCTTGGTGATCTATGCGCGAACTTCACTTTATTCCTACCTATCTTCGGCGCCAACGACGATGTGTGCGCAACCACGAATTTTTGGGTATCTATCATATTCGGGCTTATCGCAACGATTGGCTCTATCGTCTGGTATTTTTCTCCAAATTATTACTCCCTGGGATTAAAATGTGATCGACTAAATGTGATCGACTAAAATCGGGTTGTACCCGTATCCTTTTTGGGTTAGTAAATATATGTGATCGAGTTGATCACAGTTAACAATTGTGGGTAGGTTTCGTAATCGAGAGTCGAAAGTCTACTAATGCATCGTTCGATAAGACTACTATTTAGCTCTACTACCCTCTAGAGTACTTATTCCTCCCGATCTAGTAGTCGACTTACTCGACTTAAATGCTTAAGATTATATCTAGCTAGATGCTCTGCCTACTATATCCTTTTAAATTAGAGCGTATGATCGGTTTTCGTAACCTCTATATCTATAACCTTAAGCGTCTCTTAATACCTATCGATAGCCGTATCCTACTCTCTATATATACTAGATAAATCGATCTTATCTAGCGCTGACTATCGGTTTCCGCCTATCTCTATAGAGATCTAGCCTATACTCGCCTCCTCCCTACTATATCTATCTTACTCCTATTTAATATAATTAACAGTAAAGTATCTCTATAACCTAGCTGATTTAAAGAATGTTTAAGCCTAAGCGTAGTACTAGTACTCTCGATCTTCTTTCGATGACTTCTAATCGTATACTCTATTATAATGCTTGCGCATTTCATTACGACTAATCGAGATATGCTCGCATTCCGGCTCTTTATATATGAATGCAAGTACTAGCTTACCTAGTTCCTAAAACAGTTCTTTTAATAGTAGAGGTAACGGAATATCCTTCGGCTTATATAAATCGTAGTAAGCAAATGCTATAGCGACTACTCTCTTCTCTACGTCTTTACCTAAGTGAAAGATATATAGATGTTATGCAATACTGCTAATAGCATATTCGTACTCGTAATAGATAATAATTCTGTATTCCGGAATCTATTAAAGAAACTTATCTGTATTATCGACTATAATTATCGTAGCGCTTTTAATCGTCTTACTATAGCTGCTTTATTTTAAAGCGCCTCGCGTGTCTCTACTAAAGCGGCTTACTTTAATGCTCTCTAAAGCCATTTTATAGTAGTAATACCTCGTAGCGGGAAAATTCGAATTTTATCGTCGAGCGCTCTAAATGTTTCTTAGTAGAGTTTAGATCCTTTCTAGCTATCATTTAAGTATATACGAGTATTTTACGGGTACTATATCGTAGTAGTAGTAAACTTAGGAGCTGTTAACGTAGGGGCTATTGACGTGCAAGCGGGCTAACCCAAAACGGAAATAGGAGTAGTCGACGTTAATAGGCCCCTATAGGTCATATTAAGTAGGATTCGAATCTAGGACTACTTTACTTATATCCTCTTAGTATACTAAGAGCGACTATAGTACGATAGTAATCTAACTACTATACGATTTATACTTTCTTAGGAATCTCTTTCCTTAGGTAATATATTCTCTAGTATCGAGTATAATATATAGGAGCGTAGTATAAAAGGAAGTAGAAGGAGAAAGTAGAGAATTAAGGACTATTCTCGAGATAGAATAGAGATATATAATAGTTATACTATTGTATACTTAGATCTTTACATTATACTAAGATGTTACGACTAATAAAGATAGCTATATAGGATGAATATAGCTATAAATTAGTATACAAAGCGTTCTGATGTTTTTATAGTTACCTACTAAATTTCAACGAATTTAATAGATATTGAAGTAATAGAATCTTAGTCAACATTAGCAAAGGAATTATAGTTATTTCCGAAATTATTAGGGTTACGTCTTACCTAAATACAAAGGAATCATAGTCATTCTTTTGTCTTTTAGTAGTAGAGCAATCGAAAATGCCTAGAGTATAGACTATAATTTTGTGGAAGCCGCATCATTGTTGTGCAAATGATGCTCGCTGGTGCTGATGATCTGGCCATCGCTCTCTCGAGTCAAAATTCCCCTGATCATAGCCATGCGGGACCCTATACTGACAATCTGCGCAGCGAAAAACAGAAACATCATGTCAGCTCAGAGACCCAGAATTAATAGGGGCATACAAGCCGTACCGTCGCCTCCAAGAGCAGAACATCGCCTTCTTGGGCCGCTCTGAGGTATGAGATGCTGAGAGTTCTTGAACTACCCAGGGTGGCCCAGTGACCAGGTTTGGCAATGGTCAAGAGCGCCCATCCCGTGCAGTTGTCGTGAGCTGCAGCCTGCGCACCTCCAGCATACGTGGAGAAAGCCTGCAAATATTCTTTAAGAACGGGGAAGCGCCAGAGGAGTCTTCCTGTTCCGTCTTTGTGCTTGCTCGCTGCGAGCAACTCGAGCTTGTCGAACCATCGCACCTGGTACTGGTTGGGATCGATCTGTTGTTGCGGGCACAAGATATCAGTAACTCCTTTAATGTATCGTCCAAGAGAAGTGCGTCTGTCACACAAGCTGCAGTACGGATGACCGAAAGTGCGATTTGTGAGGTCTTGAGTACTTACACCTTGCCTCAGATCTGGCGACTGGAAATACTCTCTAAGTCTGGCGAGTAATGCAAGGTCTCGGGCAGAGAGCTTAGTCTCGGCTGCCGACATTATTAAGGCCGTTCGCGGTGTGTAGCAAGCTTGCAGATAGCGCTTTGTAATTGATAGAAGGCGTGATATATCGTGCGGAGATAAGTAATGGCTGGTATCGGAGTGGACGGAGTCAACGCATTCACGAAGGGTAGATAGCATAAGATGACAGTAGCCCGGGCAAATCTGTTGCAGAAGGAGAAAACAGGCTGTCGATCGATCGATTAATCGGCCGTGTCGCCATTGGTAACCTTGACATTAGCGGACTTCTGCGGTGACGTCGTTTTTTGAAATGTGCGAGGTTTTGAGGGACTGCACTCCACAAAATATGGTTGTCGACCAAATGCGAGACCAAAGTGAAAATAATTTAGTTTACAACGTGAAGGTCGGGCAACGGATCGTTGGCTCGAAAGTGGGGCCGTATGGCGATGACGAATACGGACAGCTAGCTGGAAGATCTGCATTTACAAGTGCCGGTAGTGTATATCGATCTCTAGTCTCCACTAGACCTGACTCACGGCAGAATGACGTGCATCGCACGTATTTCCATATGCATGGCTTTCCATGTCTGTATCTCCGAGTGTAAATTCCCACCATCCTCGAACTTTTCCATCTACGCAATTATCCAACCAGATAATCATAGTGGCGTCTGCAACGCCTGACATGAATGCAGAACGAAATATTACGAGACCCATTGCTGTCTATGGCGATGCGCGCGTCCGCCGCTGCTCAGCTACTGTCGATGGTAAAACGTACGGTGAGTTGATGCCTGGCAACAAGCGAGCGCCCAACTGCATGTAATGACTGTCGCAGGATACCTATTGGCTGAGCCAGAGTCAGGCTATACGAAGACTTGCTTCTTAATTCATGGTTTCCCTGATCTTTCGATTGCATGGCGGAATCAGATTCCAGTATTCCTCCAGCTCGGTTTTCGTGTGGTGTGCCCTGATTGCATTGGCTACGGGAGATCTGTAAGTAGTCTGGTTCCAGCATTGTCGGTTGTCGGAATTCATCGTTACGTTTGTGCAGGACAGTCCAGATGGGGATCTCAGCCCATACACACTCAAGTCACACGCAGACGATTTTCACGAGCTCGCCACACAGCTGGGTGCAACAGGCATTGTGGTCGCTGGACATGACTGGTAACTATCCCATGTTTTGCGATTGACAAGTCTACAGCCCACTGAACGGCCACAGGGGCGCGGCTATAGCGTGGCGCATGGCGTTATATTATCCGTCCTTCGTCACGCGTCTTGTCGCGGTAGCGATGCCTTACATTCCACCCACTCCGTCTTACCTTGACTCCAATACTATCATCAAGGCCGTCCCAACTCTGGGATACTGGAGTCAATATACCAGCGGTATCGTTGAATCGAAGACTCGCAGTGAAGAAGAAATGCGCGCTTTCCTGAATGCCGAGTACTGCGGCGCAACCAGCGATGGCAGGCTGGCTTTCGATCCCAAGTTTGGAGTGGACTTCCAGCTAGCTCACAGCCTGTCACTCACGCCGTTGATGTCAGAAGCAGAATTGAATTTCTATGTGAAGGAGTATCTCCGGAAAGGGCTGCAAGGACCTTGTGAGTCCCCTTTGGCCGCAACTTTTGGAAATGGTGAGATATCAAACTGACCTTGTCAGGCAATTACTACCGGACCCGCCAACAGAATTTTTTCGACGAACAGCAATTCACCAAGTCGGCGGACTTGATGAGAATTCATTGTCCAGCACTATACATCCATCCCTCGAATGACATGGTGGTCTCGAGAGCGATGGCGGAGCCGATGGGCCACCTGGTTACTAACCTCGACCAGAGGGAAGTCGACGCGAATCATTGGGCTCTACTAGAGAGGCCGGAAGAGGTAAACTCAATCTTGTTTGAGTGGCTAGAAACCCAAGTTGGTACTTGAAACCTGTATTCTATAAGTTATATGCAATCATTGAAGATGACTTCCAAAGCCACCATGAAAGCCCGACTATGAAGACTCCGTACCTCAATTTCAACCGAAGTATACAGCACTCATATGTGAACCATGCTTGCGTCATGAATGTGTTGCTCTCATGGTAGGCTACGGGTTTGTGAGGGGTTATGATTGTTCGATTCTCGAAAAACAATACTGCGACTTCCAACGATACCATTCAATGCACGATAGTAAACTCAAGTGAAGGGGGATGTGCTTGCTACATGGCTAGGTAATCATTTAAGATACATACATATAATGAAAGAACCTAAAACAACTCGTCACGTCATTCTCCTAAATTGCAGGTACGGCCCATCGACCACCGCGACTGCAAAGCCTTTGAGGGGATAATCGCAACTCGACACTGGCACTTTTCCACCGCAGCAGGGAGCATCTGGGGCAACACGCATATCGAATGTGAACAAGGTCTTTGCGAGCGTCAAGCTCGTCTCCGTCCACGCCAGTTTCCAGCCGACACAGGTCCGTGGCCCAGTCCCAAACGGGAGGAACGCACGTCGCGCCGACTCTACGTCTCCGCTCGTGGTCTCTTCGTCCTCGAGCCAACGCTCAGGGCAGTAGACGTCCGGTTGCGGGAAGTAAGCTGGGTTGCGGTTGACGCTATACTGTGAGCAGCCGAGGATAGTGCCTTCGGGCATAAATTCGCCGTCCACATGTGTCCCTCCCAGTTGGACGTAGCGTGGAAGCACATTCGGGACAGACGGGACCAGACGCATGGCCTCGTTGATACAAGCCGCAAGATATTTGCATGACTCCAACTTTGCACCAACTCCAATCTCACCCTCGTAGGCAAAAGTGGCCTGTAGTTCATCCACCACGCGTTGGCGGCTTCTGGGATGATGAGCCAAGTAGAAAAACGTTGCACTCATTGCCGTGGATGTGGAATCAGACCCTGTTTGCAGTAAGCAAATGTTGACAATCAATGGGATCCGTACTAACCTGCTACTAAGAGTAACATGGATTCAGTCCAAAGCTCTTTCATTCCGAACTCTCTTCCAGTTTTCGAATCTTTGGTTTCCATCATGGCTTGGAAAAGATCTGGCTTTTTTGAATCATGACCCCTTTGAACTCTTGTTTTAGCACGCTCCATTGCCCAAGTTCCAACTTTGGTGATGTCGCGATACGCAGACGCGAGGAACAAGCGGTCTATCTTGAGCTCATAAAGCTTCGGTTGAATGACACACTTGGCATTTTCGTTAGCCCAGGTTCTTGCCGTAGATACCGCAGGTATGCTTACCATCATCCCGCGCCAAGACATTGCTCGTATTGCCTCGAAGAACCACCGATTGCTAGAAGATTTCAGCATACCCACGCCTTCACCGTAACAGAAGTCAGTGATCACGTCGAAAGTGAGCCAATTGCAGAGTTCGGAAACGTTGACGCTTGTGCCCCAGGAGAGATCTTGCTGCTCCACATTGACGTCTGATGTAATTAACAAGTCCAGAAAGTCGTTGACGTTGTTAAGCAGTCGAGGTTCGAGGAACCGCAAGTTCTGATCCGAGAGGAAGCGCGTGTGAACACGACGCTTGAAATTGGCGTCGCCCTTCTCGATGGCGCTCATTGTATTTGTCGTCTTCCGGCTGGCGCTCATAGCCACGTAGCCTCTGTCTTTTCGCACGTTGGCCTGCCTACCGTAGATCGTATGCATTGCTGTTTCCGTATCGCAACAAATTGAATTGGGACCCGTCCGTATGATTGGTCCTAAAACATGTCAGATCGTGTCGCAGAAGCAGCTCTCAGGTGCGGGTCTTATACCATATTGAATGTGCCATTGGCGGATATGAAGGTGTAAGTCGCCCTTTCCGACTAACGACGAAGCACACCAGTTACTCAATGCTGCGGCTTTGGGTCCAGGGTACTTCGACAAAGGATGGAAGTACAAGCGGTATATTGCAACTGTAATGAGCTGTTAAACCCCAAGTCAGTGACTCAGCAGCACGCCGATAGTATTCAGGACCAAGACGAACGTAGATGAATGCGCCGATAATGGCTATTGTCGAGATGTGCGATACCTGTATCATTCTGGCGTCCTGGTCGAGTCGTTGTGTGCTTCAGGTCATGCTGTGTTGGAATTGCACTAACGACCGTCTACAAAGCCTTATAAAAACCCTGGTTGTATAGAAGTTCCCGCAGAACATAGTCAAAGGGACCGATAGAGCACGGCCTCTGCAGACTACGTACACAAATGTTCACAAGCATTGCAAGTTTCTGCCTTTGCGATTCAGCTACCAGTGCATGCAGCCGCAGGAAAGGGTCTTTCCAGCGGTGTCTTGAAAGTTGACTGCATTGACCGAATGTAGACCTTAGTCGGAACCATGTGTGAATGGTGAACGGTCTAAATGTAAGTTTAATTTCGTTGAGATCGATGATTACGTATGTGGAGGTTGGTCCATCTTCCATCTCTGTGCTGGACCCTCGAACAGCCCTTTGGTGACCGCACCGCAGAGTCATTATTGTTAGCCAGTTACGACCTTGCAGGCGAGATTCCATAGGGCTCACTTCTGACCCCTTAGCGTTGCGATTGTTGTGAGTCAGGAAAGCAAGGAAGTCCGACTTGGCACTCAGTACACACTATCCAGAAATAGTTCTTGCATGACTCGGTGTGTGGAGAACGCTGTATTAGGTTGGATGATGGCGTCTGTGTCGTAAGGTACTCTCTTAGATCTTCTTGCATGTGGGTCCACCGCCCCACGAAGCGATCTATCTTGTGATTGTATCGCATCATCGTCTGTGCTCAGACCCTTGTGGCGATCGTGAGATCTGGGCGGCTCCTTTGTCGATAACACACATCGACGTTAGGATGTCTGCTACCGCGATTTATTGGCTTGCATTATACGCACTAATTTCAACGTCCTGGTACGGCGAGTCGTTACATGAAGATCTTGACTATGCCACTGTGCCGACGGTACATACAGTCTGCCATCCTGCTCAGATCCTTGTTCTATGGGCTCGTGCGAAATAACTTTCTTTGATGAGCGAATTATCGTTGGCTCAAGCGGTGTCCAAGGTGGGCGATCAAATCATGAACCCTACATCACCTCTGTGCCAATGCGCATGGAGTTCACTGACTGGGTTGACTGACGGAATGGACCGCAGTCCTTAGCACGAACGGAAGCAGCGGCCAATTCAGGCACTTTGACTAAGTGGCTTTTATCGCACGTTGACACACTCTTCCACAACCATCCCTACAAACCAGCTATCAGGCACTCTCTGCCTACACCCACCTCGAACTGCTGCGCGACGATTGCAGGAGAAGCTTACACAATGCCTGCGCCGAGAGACAGCTCGGGCAGCAACCTCGATATACTCAGAGCTCGTACGCCCTTTCGAGATGACGATGTTGAGCTTGCTTCGACACTTCGCAGTGTCGTGAAGCAGGGACTCAGTGTGAAGCGTGCGGAGGGAGACAGCTCCTCTGTCGACCTCAAGGAGACAAAGGAAGCCGGGAATTCAGTCGACTTGGCCAACAGGGCGATAAGTTCACTCTGCTTCATGGCTCTCGCAGTGTCTTTTGGCAGCTCGGTCTTCTCAACGGCTATGGTCTTGACAGCGAAGGAATTCAAGGTTAGCCCGCAATACATGCTTCTCGGGCTGTCTTTTTACGTCATTGGCATCGCATGTGGTGAGCCTTTGTATTCATTCACCAGAAAGCAGACGATTGGTAACATTTGATCATAGGGACTCTCATGTTCGGTCAAATACCCGAGCGTATCGGTAGTCGCAGCTCAATTGCGGCAAGCATGGTCGTTTCTGTTGTTTGCCACATCATCGTTGGCTTCGCTTCTGATCTCGGGACTGTACTTCCGGGGCGGTACCTGGCTGGTTTCTTTGGTAGCGCTCCAATCGCTATTGCGCCTCGAGTAATATTCGACATCTGCGACACTACCGAAAGGGCAATAGCAATTGTAGCTCTTACAATGTCTCTGTCACTAGGACCCATCCTGGGAGTGATTGGGGGTGAATTTACTCTATTGGCCCCAGCGTCCAACTGGCGCTGGACCATATGGGCGGCCGTGACCACCAGTATTCTTTCGATCTGCTTTTCACTCGTTTTTATGCCCGGAAGGAGCAGGTCACTTGTTCGGACAACAAATTCTGTGCGACACCAACCCAATCGACTATACAAGGATGGTAATCGCCTGGGCAAGGTCACGGGTAATCATCCAGCCTTTGAAACAAGTCTACCGGGCTCCCGAAAAGCGTTTCGTTTTTCGGAACAAATAACCGTCGCCATGTGTGCAATCTTGGTCTACGGCCTGGTACATATGCTTCTACTCGTATATCCGATGAGCTTCGAGATGGATCGTGCTTTCCCCTTCGGAGTATCTTCGTTGCCCTTCCTTGCAGTCATCGCCGGGCTCGTTGTGGGAGGTGCACATTTAATAAGGGAAGCGACCAAGCTACGGTCCCGCCGAAGGGAGGGGGCATGGGTCACGTGTCCTGAAAACAACCTGAGTCTCATGGTATTTGGCAGCTACACCTTGACAATCGGACTGTTCGTTTTCGCGTGGACAAGCCACCGAGACACAAGTCCCTGGCCTCAAATATGCAGCGGAGTCCTAACTGGCTATGGTGTAAGAACTATCACAATCTCAGAACGCTCAGAACTAATATTCCATAGATCATCTCGGTCCTCGCTCCAGCCCTCGTCTGTCTCGTGGATGCTTCTTCGGCAAATATGTCTACGCTTTCAGTATACGCTTTCCTGCAGGGCGCCACCGCGTCAGTCTCTCCTTTACTGGTTATACCAATGTACCAGAAACTAGGCGTGCGATTGGCCTCGAATTTGTTGGCAACTGTTTGCTTGGCAGCAGCACTGCAATTGTCATTTCTGTATAGGCAATCGAAGAAATAGTAGAAAGCCTCGTCGCCCAAATGACTCAGATTAACTGTCAAAAAGAAGGGATTACAATAGAAATACTGCTCAGTTGTCATTGCCATTGGCAATCAACAAACACAATTCCTGTCGTGATCTTTCACCTTCGCTCTTGAACTTATGCTGGTCTACTTGGCAGTCTAAAAACGCTGTTATTCGACTCCAGACTCAACCTTCGAGTGCCATCATCTCGAACGAAATACCCGTACCCTGTCAGCCGAGGACAACATGGATCGTTGAAGCCTACGAGAGCCGTACGGTCAAAGCACACCACTAAATGCACGAAGTGAACCCTCTTCCAGTGGTTGCATTCACAGAAGCGAACGTCCTTTCGGGCCCCTGCCAGACTCACCAGGATTTCGTCATAGACACTTTTAAGGTTTAGGTTAATTGTCAAGCCTTACTCTTTTAGGTGAACACACTCGTGTCAAAGCTTTATTCTCACCCTTCAATCGAATGGAAAGGAATAAGTTGGCTTCAAGAACCAATGGATCACTAAGTCAACTTTAAGCCCCTGCTATTGAACTCTGTCCTACAGTCACTGCGACTACGCCTCAACAGTGACATCACACGAGGCCTAAGAGTTTGGTGCTTGTTGGTATAGTTGCTTACCTTTACCCTGGGAGAAGTTGCAGTCAGCAGCGCGGTTAACCGTCCAGAATCACAACAAGGTGAAAACTTCAGCGCTTTTGGCAGAGGCATTTGGTTCTAAGGCCGATCCTGCTGCATCTCTATGGGATAAATTCCAAATCTCTGCATGTCAACACCCGAATAAATAGCCTTTGTATGCGCCTATTTACCAGCGAATCAGCTCAGCTAGTTACTTCCCGTCTACCTACGATGAAAATCTGTCGCGACGCCTCTGGGGTAGAGCTACGAGCAGCTCTCTTCGATCGGTCAGAACATAGCTAACGTACATCACTTGTCAGGGCTGGTCTTACTCCCGGATCGAATCTCATGGACTTCTGCGCGAACAACGCACAATGGACAGCTTTACTGTAGGGCTGCGCTGCTGCTCGCATCGCTTTTGCACCCATAAATCCTGGTCTTCTTGGTCGGCAGAAAGAGCTTCAACACATACTCGACACATTGCGACCAAGCGGAATTGCTACTAAGTTAGTGAAGTTACCTGGGCAACACAGCTCACAACGAATTACAAGGAATTTTTTCACGCAAACAACATCAACCAGCGCATGCTCCTAGGTGATGCAGAGGCAGCACACCCCCATAACTGGGAGCAAGGCCGATGCCTGTTTGAGGCCGACGCGAGTTCCGCCCCCGGTATCTGGCACCACAGCATCGATGACTCTGGTCCTCGAACGGGAGGTCAGAGCTCCCGGCAATCATCTTGTCAACATCAGGTACTACCAGCATGCCTAAATATTCTTTCACACGAACAGAAACATAGATTTGCAGACTCAGCACTACAGTACTGTCAACCATATCGTTCCCACTTCCCGGGATATTCCCATAAGCCCTGGCTTCCATATGCTGGCCACTTGTTCAGCGATTAGTATATGGCTTGGTGGCGGAGCAATCATCATTCCTTCTGCACAGTTCGATGCCGCTGCTCTAGTGCACGTCTTGAATACTTTTGCGCCAACACATCTAGCCTGTACTTCGACCACAATGTATGCCTTAGCTACGCAGCCTGGATTCTCCAAGGCAGGGTATCTAAGCCTGGAAAACGTGAGCATTGGAGCCGACCAAGTCACGGAAGAGTTGACTAATCAAGTTGCCGACACGTTGAAACCGAAAAAGATCCGCAACGGCTGGGGAATGACTGAAGGGATCAGCATCTTGGGGTCTTTCTATGAAACAGAAGACCACCCATGGCACAATGGCAGCCAGTCAATCGGCCACGTCCTGAGTGGTAGTGCTATCAAGATATGCGCTCCAGGATCGACAAAGACTGTCGTTCGTGGCACTCTGCGTGAACTGCACGTGTCTGGGCTTGCGGTCGTTTCAGGTTACTTCTCCAAAGCAGAGGTTTATTAAGATGAATCATTTTACGAGGCAGATGGCAGGACGTGGTTCGAAACGGGCGATGCTATGATCATTAGCATTGATGGTTGGATTTTCATGATCGGAAGATACAAAAACCTGATCATGCGGGATAGAGAAAACATATCTCCGAGCTTGGTTGAAAGCTGCTTAAACAAGATGGGCGGCCTGTATGCCGAAGTCGTCGGCGTTGAGGGCCATCTTAGCGGTTAGGCAATCGTGGCCGTAATCAAAGTTAACAGTAATACGACTGAAGACTTAAACGCGCTCAAGGTGCAAGCTCAAAATGCTGTTCTAGATGACTTGGGCGCCACTTTCAGATTTACAGCTGTTTATTCATTGCCCGAGCTAGGACTCGATTCGTTCCCAGTCACTGCAACGAACAAGGTACGCAGGATTGAGTTGAGAGAAAAGGCTCGGGAATCGTTACAAGGTAGGGACAAGTATCGTAGCAATCTCGTTAATACGGCTACCGCGAGTAACGTTAACGAGGATGGATCAATCACCGACGTCCTAGAAATCTCAAAGAGCATCCTTAGAGCAAACATTGGCGGGCTTAAAAGCACGACATTAGTGCTCAACTTGGCGGACAGTTCAGCATTGCTGCGGTTTTGCTTCTATATCGAGAAGCGATTTGGTAAACGCATAACACTAGCGGACTTGTTTCATCATGCGATACCGGAATTGGAAGCCAAATTCCTAGATAATCAGTCTGGCAACAATCCCGATATATCGTTAGTGAGAAATACGAAAGATCGGGCCACGACAGAGGCCCTTAACTAGCAAGATCTGAATGTCGAAAAGATACTAAGGTCTTATATTGAGAGGATGGGTTACGATTTCGAGGCAGACGTAGAAGACATTTACCGCGGTATTGACTCCATGGACACGTTCGAATTGAACATAACAAGACCTGCTTTATACAACCTTCGCCGTATCTGTCGGACAAGACATAAGACCAGTATCGACCGTCTCCAGGAATGTATATCTCAATGCCTTGTTAGCTACGCTGCATGGAGGTCCGTGATACTTCCTCTAGAGGTCAACACTTCGACTCCAAGGGTTCGGCATGTCGTTACGAAGCCGTCCGAGCAGTGGATGGATGCGTTGGTCGAGATTGTCGACGCTGTCGATCTCGAAGCGGTCCAGGCTATGTTTGAGGATCCATCAAAGCCGTTCGCTCAGATCGGCCGACCCTCTTTCCGCGCACAGGTCCTCCCTGTCAACAGATCGCAACGTCCCGATTTTCTCATGACCTGAAATCATGCAGTCTTGGATGCAGTGCTACTATCGACATTGTTCGGCGATCTAGATGCTTCCCGACGACCGAGGGGAGGATCCATGCGTTTCGCTCCAGTCAGATTGTCGCACCGAAGACGTCGCACTTTTGGAGACTTGGGGAACGCATACACCAAGTGGCTTTGCAAGGCTGCAGCCAACCTAAGAGACATCGAAACGATCCGAGTGTTATGCACTGCGTTGTCGTTGAGAATTCTGCATATCTACGGCGCTGACGTTGCAAGCAAGTCACTGCAGCTTTGCTGCGACTCGGGCTTCACTTCAGGGAACGAGGCTCCGGGGTGTGGAGCATGAAATGCGTGGAGGCAGGTGACTGCAGGCGGTCTTCAGCTGCGATTACAAGTACCTTGGAGACGGCGACATCAAGGGCGAATTCAAGTGTTGATATGATGATTGAGCGGCAATACTTCGCTTCCTCGTCCACGAAGTGGGTCAACCCTATGTCCTGTGGCTGAAGCGCAGGAGATGCATCAGAGCTTACATGGTTGATGCAAGGATGGCGTTGCGGCTACGAAGATTACTGATATAGCCAACGGATTCCTGGGTTGAAAAGCCGCGGCTCCTTAGAGACACTAGCTGAGGTTGTTGCGGATGTCCTAGGGCTCTACGATCCTTGCCTAGTCCCGTGTGGAATTTAGGAAGAGGTGTACAGCGGTAGACACGGTTCTGCCCTTGCATCACAATCTCCGTCTGACCCTCAGCATGTGGGTCGAAAACCCGACTCCCTTAGGCTTAAAGTGCAGTTTTCGGGCCCAGGAGTCTTTACGACGGACTTCGCGAGTCTCACGGAAGGGGTGGAGGAGCGGTTCAGGCCGAGGGGCGTATGCCGGAGCAGGCTGCTACTGTCGAGGCTAGGGCCGCTGCTGCGGTGCGAGTTCCTCACGGAAGCGTGCCATGATGTCTCGGAGTGCCTCGCTATCGACGGAGGAGGTTTGGGGGCAGTTCTGCGGCGTTCCAGGCCGGTTTTGGGCTGCTGCAGGGCGTTTTTGTGGTACGAGAGGGCGGTTTGGAGCTGCATCAGGGCCGGGAGCGCGCCCAGGGCGCCCGTCTCGGTAGCTGCGAGCGTCGTTATCGAAGTCGCTGCTGTGGTCGTTACCGGCATTAGCCAAACCTCGGACAGTTATATTAGATTAAGGTCGTTAAAGGCTAGCTTTGGCGAAGCTACGGTTGCGGTTATCTTTGAGACTGTGCCGTACTGCTTATTGGTTAGAACTAAGGATTGACCGATATCGATTATCGGAGCAGTTCAAAGCTGAGAACAACAAACAAGGTAGGCTGTAGGAGGGTGGTCTAGGATGAGGTTAAAGATTCGTGTTAGATTCGTATAATGAGGTGTACGGAATAGTCGGGTCGTGAGGAGTAAAGGCAGATGGAGGTTGCGGAGTCTAGGGTTCGCGTATGTGCAGCAAAACGGCGGTTCCTAATTGACTAAGGGCTCGCTTGTGGTCGGCGAAACCATGCTCTTGGAGAGTCGTTTGGAGACGACTAGTTTGCAAAAATTGCAGGATCTTGTGTTTCGCAGCTACCAAGATATCATAGATACCGGTGTAGGGGCACATTGAGAATGAAGTGAATGAAGTTGTTGATTGAGGGAAACTATCTGAGAGTGCTATGCACTGCTATCTAGCTAGCTGGCTGTATACCTGCCTGCAATGGTAACACTAACGTCGCACTTTCGATTCGAGGTCTACGAGTTTGCACTTTCGCAAGTTCGTTAACTCACGCAAGACCTTACAGACCTTTGACTAAAACTCTGCTAGCTAAGAGTGTTGCGAATCCCGGTCTCACCTAATGTTTCTCAATTTTGTGCATAGTTATTCGTTCTATCGCTCCTAGTCAACTGCTATCCGTAAATTGATAGCTCTTACTCTGCCCAGGTGCGGCTACGAATGAGGTTCAGAACGGCCGTGAAGCCGATCTTTGCTTTACCTACTAAACCTGAAAGCAAGAACGCGTAATAGGCATCTTACGGGCCTGGCTCGTGATAACTAGTACCTTGCTACTTGTTCAAAATCTCTCCCGCCTTGATAAGGACTATGAGGCTCGGAGCTCGGACAGAGCACTATTGGTTGATTGCCTATCTCTTCAGTAAGAAGCTCGTAAGTAGCCTAGCATGTAAGTGCAGACGCGGCTACGAGAAAGTGCTCTACGTACTACTACGCGAAGATCGGTCCCTCGGGTACGGGGCAGATTTCTGTACGCGATCGGCCAGATCATTAGCAATGACCCGATATGTCGAAACACGGCTTACCTTACTCTGCTAATAAATTCTAGTACATTATAACTCTGCAGCTCTTTCCGCTCGGCTTGTAATACGATTCGACATATGGTCTATGTCGTCAGCTTAATTGTTTACAAAAAGCCAAATCGTCTCGCAAACTACCTGTCGCTCATTGCGCCTCCTTACTATTAAGGCTACGATTAGTAGACAATAGACACAATCTCGAAAAGATCGATCGTCTCTGGCGGTTCTTAGTCTATCTACTAGGCAAGATGAGTACGAGAAAGGAAAAACTGAACTCTAATGAACCGTAAGGATTTAATACACCGCTACTTATCTAACCGACACTCCGGCCCTACTACGGCCGCTAGGCGCTAGCCCTAATACTAAGACAACGCACTCGTCTATAAAATCGAGTAGTAAGGTACGCAGAAAACGCATACCGCCTAGACAATTAGTATTAGTTGAACGATTTTCAGATGATCGATTTTGCAAACCTACGACCTAGATACGTTACCTAGATACCTTATATAGATAGATCGTCCTTTCGGATATGCGATACCGAGTACCTACAAACAAGTAATCAAGTACATCACCGTGTTAACAATTATATTATGACGACTTAGTAATATTCTAGCCTTACTCCGGTAATACTATAGTACACATATATCTTGTCTATTACTGTTGATCCATACGCTATATGAAGATCGACTGCGTTGTCTATAAGATCGCCTCTGCAATATCAGCTTTTTCTATCAAGCCTAGAACATCAATACTTGTAAGACATAAACCCTATGATGCATATTGACGTATACGTCGGTTCCATCAAGAGCCCTATGCTAAACTCTACTGGTTGTGAAAGTCATAAACTGATTCTATAGTGTCGCGCATAGTTTAGCTTGGCGAACCCAGTTGTAATAAATACCGGCATTCCCTCACGATAATAGGGAAATTCATATCTAATGAACAGTGTATGTACACTAAGATAAAATTTTTAAAATTCTTATCAGTATACCGTACGACCGCAAGACACAATGGCAGAAAACGAACTCCGCGATACGTACGACAAAGTCATCGTCGGCAATGGTAAGCAGATTTGATAAAGTTTATCCTTCTTGCTAATTGTCTATCAAGGTTGGACACAGCTCGCATTATACAGGTGAGTCTGTCGCATTCCAAATCTAAATTAGGAGCAAGTCTGATAACACGTCGACAAGTATCTTCGTCAACATGGGTCAAAGCGTACTCTGCATAGGAGGAGATCATTCAGTTGAAAGGTATGCACTAGGTACTATCACTAGCAAGCTATGGGTAAAAAAGCTAATCCTGTCTTAGAGAGAACGAAAGATCAGAAGTATGGGTATTCCGTATCATTCTTGTCGCGTTTATTAATGCTTTACTAGGCAGAATCTCGTTTGATTTCTCAGAAGCTGCATTTATCTGCAGATAATCTGCATCGAATCTTCGAGAACACTAAAGCATCCGTCAAGTTCAAGCAGGTTGAAAATGCTTGTCTCAGGCATGAAGAGTCCTTGCACTTGCTTCCTACCACTCGCGGAGATGCACTCTCCTCTCCTACGATTTCAAAGATGCAGCGCCTCTATGTACAAAACTTCTTCCAATTCTTGGATGAGTACGCTCATGACAAAAACGCTAAGCGTAAAGGTATGTCCGCTTTTGTTGTAGAGTTGTGCGGCTACTAAGGAATACCAGGCCTGGACTTGGACAAATCGACGACTCGAGACACTTATAGAAACTTTGGCCTGGACTCCAAAACGGCGGAGCTATTGTCACGAGGCATAGCCCTGCAGGCCAATGACGAGAATGTTGACATTCCAGGATCAGCACGTACGTTCATCGACGCTTGTCTCTCTTTCATTCGATCCGCCTCGGGGCCCAGTCGAGGGCCGTTCGTCTTCCCAGAGGGTGGCATCGGCAGTATACGCGAGAGTCTCGTCAAGAAAAACACCTCATACGCTTGTTTCTCTACTTCTACAACCCTGAAGGATTTACTTTTCGATGGACTTGGCAAGGTCGCTGGTGTCAAGGTCTTTGACATGACGAGCCAAAGCGAAAAGACCATCAGAGTGAAGCAAGTTATTACTGATCCGCTATCGCTGTCGCATGATCTGAGCCGCGTTGCGAAGGCGGGGACAGTCACGGGTGTCGTCCTTAATCTGAAGTATCTACCTTCTGCCTGGTCTAAATACGGGACGAAAAGTGTTTTGGTACCAGCGTCATCTCTGAATCGACGAGCTGATGTATATGGCACAATTCTCAACGCCGAATTTGGTGTGTGCCCAGACAAGATTCACCAAGTGGTATTGTCTACTGTTGCAGAAGAAGATCACGCGGCCGGTCAGCGAACAGAGATGCAACGTATCGTGGAGCTTTTAGGGTTCGATCGGCAGCTTGAAGACGGCGAGAAAAGGTATATCTAGCAAAAGCTTAGAGCTATAAAAGGTCGATTGTACGTACTAATGCGGATTACAGAACCTATATCACCTTCGATATCTTCGAGCCATTAGGCAATACGAATACCGACAATGTGTTCGTATGCAAGGGGAACGATGCTTCGAATCACGCCAAATCAATTGAATGTAAGTCTTGTCCCAATACTTAGAATCCAAGTTACCTAAGGCAGATTCTGATACTTCTGATCCTAGATGATATTGAAGTGATTTACCAGAAGTGCGAAGGCAAGCAATTAGTACTCTAGTTTTAGAGTCGGTGCAAACGCAAAAGTACCAGTGGAGCGATCAATATCGTCATTGTCATTCATGCCATAGGAAGATAGCCCTCGAGAACATTCTTGCTTGCTCGCTGCTAGCTATAGGTCGGTGATAGTGCTGTAGTCCGCGGTTAAAGGACTGAGTTGCTGTATAGACAACTATAGGATGGCCTGTCCGAGCCGATGCTTCCTAACAGTGCACTGTTGTGGATGGACGAGCGAATCCCAGTAGCTCAATTCGTGACAGGGCCGTTGTGGCCACTGAGACTGTATTCGTAAGTTTTGAACGCTTAATATCAAGCTCACATTCTCGTGTGCAGTTCAAAGCATCCTATATCCTATAAGACGTAGCACTGCGATGAACCGCCACCGTGCCATTCAAATACACTCAGCCGCAGGTCCCAATACTTCGAAGAGACGGATTTCCGTCTGGAACATAATGTATGTATCTCGCATGCTTACCCTAGCTTTTGTTTTTCGATACGTCCGTCATGACCGTCAATTCCAAACTCCCAACCTGCATGATGCATCTACTTCCCAACTCCAATAGAGCTCAAATCAAGCGCGCTCAACCACCACATGAAAGCAAACTGCACCACGTAAGCATACACGAACAAGAACTGCATGCGGCGGCTACGGACGCCTCTTGCAATAGGCTGCATAGAAGAGTTGCCAGACGCAGCGTCAGAAGGCAAGAGCACGTATTTCAACGAGCGCAGCTGTGAAGTGTCATCAGCGCAAAGATCTCAGCATATTAGAGCGGAGAGGACTTACCAGGAAGAACGCATTAGCCATGAAAGTGTACCCAAACACCGTCCAGCCGACCCATCCTCCAGTTCCTTTGCCGCCGTTGGAAATCGCCGCAACCGCAATAGTGACGATGACGCCGACGAATTTGTAGCCGGAGTAGGCGACCAGGTCGTAGATTTGGCTCTCGGAGTTGATGTTGAGGAAATACCTCCCCAGCCAGAGCAGCACGAGCTCAAGAATGATGATGACGCTAGCGTTGCTAAATGTGATGCCGAGCAACTCGGGCTTGAATTTGCCGTTCAGGCCGGCGATCATGGTGGACAGCAGGACGTAAGTTGTGAAGGCCATGATGGGAATGTACATGTCTGGGCTGTTGATGTCGTCTCGCGGCGGGAGGAAAGAGGCAGTGCTGCCGGAGCCGGAAGCCTCGTTGTGTGAGATCTGGCGCGACCAAGGCTTGTGTCGCCATGGGAAGAGGACGAGGACGAGTTTGCGCAGGACGTATGCGTTGGAGACATTGAAGTAGTGCTTCAGGGCAGAGACGTTGACGAACTTGTTGATCTGGATGGATTGTTAGTTGAGGATTATATCGGGATTCCAATGCTTGCAGGCATACATTTTGCTCCATGTACTGCTGTCCAACGCTAATTCCCTGGCCAGCGAAACCCATGGCCATCTTGGTGGTGGGGTCCTCCATGAAGCCACCAAACGCTGGGTGCATGTTGTTGTAGCCAGCACCTCCTGCCGCTGCCTGCGGATCTTGTGACTGTGCATATCCATAGCTACCCTGTGACGAGGGTGGAGGCGGACTGCGTAGTTGGGGGACTGTCGAGACGTGCTGAGGGACGGGGTGGTGGAGCGGTGGGCTCTGGGCGGGCGGGACGGAGGCGTAGGTAGGTCGTTGCATGGTTGCGACGTGTGCGACCAGACCAACAGGAGGTTAGTTGTTGGTCGAACAGCAGTGCTTGCAAGAGAGTGGGGTGAGTGAATTGTTTAGAGGGTGAGATTCAAATGGCGGTTGCATGTGATATTCCACAGGGAACAAGGTAACAAGGTAACAATTGGCCGTTTGGTGCTTGCCTGCGGCTTCGGAATTGGCCCGCGTTGGATGATGGAACAAGCCAGCGAGACAGCTCCAGCCAGGCCAGACCAGACCCTGGATTTATTGTCACTCACTCATACTGCAACTTCCCCACCTTTCGATATAGATAACGTTACATACATCTTCTACCATCATCCTCCACCAAGAGACACACCTCCCTCCCTCCCTCCCCCCTACGACACCTCTCCGGCAATGTTGGACGACTTCTCCATTGTCACCACCTCAGGCATTGTGCTCTGGCGCCGCTCCTACACGCCAGTCTCCACCAACGTCGTCAACAGCTTGATCAACGATGTCTTCGTAGAGGAGAGGCAAAAGTCCGGCGCGCAAGAGTCTGCCGTCAATCCACCATACAGGAAGGACAAGTACACCGTGAAATGGACGGCGGCAAAGGACATGGGATTGGTCTTCGTGGTGGGTAAGAGCGCATGCGACAAGATACCAAAAAGTTGAGGAATTGACCTCTGCGATACAGGCAGTCTACCAGAGTCTCCTCCACTTATCCTGGGTTGACAACCTGCTCAGTGCAGCGAAAGTGCTTTTCACAAAACAGTACGCGACCGAGCTGAAGAAACAGCATCTCACCAAGCTGGACTGCCGCGACTTTGACCAGACTTTCGACGCGCTTGTGCGCAAACTGGACACTGGCAGCACCAGGAGGCAGAGCGAGGCTAGCAGCGATGGGCCTGTCGAGTTGACACCGCCTTCGAGCACAGCTTCCGCAAATGGCGAGGAAGCGCCGGATGCGCCGCCACCTGTTCCTGGCTACAAGAAACCAATAACTCTGCAGAAGTGGAAGGACACCGCGATCGAAGATACAACAAGCACAGACGCTACGCCAGTACCTACACCCGACGTTTCACGGCCAAGTACACCTGCAGGCGCATCTCACCTGCTGACGGGAAAAGCTGGACCTGGAAAGGCTTCTCGCAGAGCAAGGAAGGCACAAGGACTCGCGACATCTGCTCCTGCATCTTCGGGAGATGAGACGTCAGGAAAGAGATCGATTAAAGGCAAGAGCACCGTCAAATCGAAGAGAAGGTGGGATGCGGACGGATTTGCAGTTGACGGCGACGACGATACAGTCTTGGACTACAGTGCACAAGCTGGGGACGCTGGAGACAGCGAACGGAACGTGGAAGAAGTCAATGCCAATGATATGGGCGAGCGGACCGGCAAGGGCCAATTTGTGCTGAAAGATCTCGACGACGAGGTGGATGCAATTCTCGCATCCTCCAAGAAGCAAGCTTCAGTCGAAGAGAGCACTGGTGAAAGCGGCGGCCTATTTGGAACTGCAAGCAGCAAGATCACGGGCATGTTCAGGAACGTTGTTGGTGGAAAGACTCTGAGCAAGGAAGATCTGAAGCAGCCTCTTCTGCAAATGGAGAATTTCCTGGTCGAGAAGAACGTCGCACGAGAAGCCGCCGTACGTCTATGCCAGAGCGTCGAGACCGATCTCCTAAACCAAAAGACCGGCTCTTTCGCCTCCATCGACAAGACCATCCGCGAAAGCATGGGCAAAGCCCTCACGCGCATCCTAACACCCACATCCTCCTTCGACCTCCTCCGCAACATCACCCGCACCATCGAACCGCCAAGCGCACGCCCCTACGTCATCAGCATCGTGGGAGTCAACGGCGTCGGCAAATCCACCAACCTCAGCAAAATCGCCTACTTCCTCCTGCAAAACCAGCTCCGCGTGCTTGTCGTAGCAGCAGACACTTTCCGTTCCGGCGCCGTCGAACAGCTCCGCGTCCACGTGCGCAACCTCGGCGAGCTCAGCCGCCGCGAACAAGTCGGCACCGTGGATCTGTTCGAGCAAGGCTACGGCAAAGACGCAGCGACCGTCGCCCGCGACGCCGTGACATACGCGACGAATGCCGGAAAGGGCGAGATGCTGTACGACGTTGTGCTCATCGATACCGCAGGACGCAGACACAACGACACTCGACTGATGAGCTCGCTGACCAAGTTTGGCCAGCTGGCGAATCCAGACAAAATTTTCATGGTCGGCGAAGCACTGGTGGGCTCCGACTCTGTCGCGCAAGCGAGGAACTTTGCGAAGGAATTCGTAGACACGAAGGTACGTTCCCTCATACTCAAAAAGAAAAAGCGTCTTAACAACGCGGTCACTAACGATATCCACAGGGCCAGCTCCGCAACAACGGCGTCGGCATGGATGGTTTTATCATCTCCAAATGCGACACCGTGGGCGACATGGTCGGCACTCTCGTTAGCATGGTACACGCTACCGGCATTCCTGTAGTATTCTTGGGTGTGGGCCAACACTACGGTGACTTGAGAGGATTGAACGTTGGCTGGGCTGTGGACAAATTGATGAAATAAGCATGTTTTTATAATATGAAAACTTTTTTTCTCTTGCTCACGAAGCTGCCTTCCGTTGCTGTAATTGCTTCAAACCTCGTGAGCTTGTTACCCGAGAGAGTCAGACAGAGAAGACCTCACGTGCTCCTGCACATCGTCTGCCTGCCTGCCACAGATGCCTCTTTGTCAGCCCCAACTGGCCATCTATCTTGTCGCCAGAACCAAATTCCTGAAAAGAAAAGCAAGCTCTCCAGGCTCGTTCTCATGATTACCCCATTCCTTGCTCACGAAAACGCACAGCAGAGTCGCAGAACACCTCTCTCACTCTTGCCCTTTGGCACCCTTAACACCTGCCCATCCGCCAGTTCAACTCAGACCTCCAAAACCGCCCACCAGCCATGGAGAAACAACGTAATCCTCTCAACCCTCCTTCTTGACCTTAGTGTTCTTCTGCTTGCCCTTCAATCCTTGATCCTCGACTCCCTTTGTCTCACGAGCTCGCTTTTTTGGCACCATACCTTTCTTGGCCACCCACACCCACACGACCTCACCGGAGTTGGTGTCGTGCTTGCGGGTGATCTGGCCACGGGCTACTGCTTGGAAGGTACGATTTGTGTCTTTGGCGAAGCCCGTCTCGACCTTGAGCTTCTTATGCTTGTGCTCCTGGCGGCCGCGAGCCTCGATTTCAGGTGGTCCCGTCTCACCGCCATAGAAGCGCTTCCTCGGCACCATACCTTTCTTGTCCACCCATACCCACTCAACCTCATCTGCGGCGAACTTGGGCCTGATGATCTGGCCGCGGGATACTGCTTGCAAAGCACAGGTCTTGCTTGTGGCGAGGCGGTGTTTGGGACGCACCTCTGATCTCGATGGCGTGGGCGGGAGGAGGGGGTTGGGGAGTGCTTGGCCGCGGAGTACGGCGACTAGGGGGGTGTTGAGCTCTTCGGTATCTGAGTCTTCGCTCTCTGATTCTGACTCGAGATCAGTCAAGTCTTCGGTGTCGGATTTGTATTCGTCGTTATCGGGGGTTGTGTCGCTGATGGGTCGTGGGGTGGTTGTTCTTGTGCTGCTGCGTTGCTTTGGAGTCGGCAGCGCTGTCTTGGTACCCTCATTGAACCTCGCCAATCTTTGCCTCAGGGCTTCGATCTCGCGCATATGCTGACGGAGAGATTTGCCCGCGAATGCCGGCGTCTCTTCGCCTTCCTCTTTCTTCAACAACGGATTCGGTTCCTCGTCGTCCGACTCTTCGTCTCGAACGCTACGGAGGCCCTGACGCTCCAGCAGATCAAGTTGCTTTTGCATGAGATAACCCTTCTCAACTTGCACCCCTTTTCTCCCTCTAGAGACGTAATCGACGAACATCGGATACACGCAGCTTACATGCAAGCCATTCTCCTTGCGGAGTTGAAGGGCATCCAGAGCAGACTTCTCCAGCGTTTGCTCTTGTTGTTGCTCGCTCAGCAGGTTTCACGTGATGGACTTCTTCGCCTTGCGTCGGGCGTTGGACATGGCTGTTAGGTCGTTCTTGAGGCGGCGGTCGATGTCGACTTTGTGCTTTTTTCTGGCTTCTGCACGCGTTGCGCTCATCCGTCTCTTTCCGGCGGAGGGAAGCATGGAGTCGGGAGTCTTCAAATTTTCTGGAACCGGAGAGGGCGTGGAGATAGCTCTTGGGGATTTGTCGACCGTCATATTCTCGGGAGACGTGCGTAAATTGCAAGCCACAACGATCAGAGGTTGCCTGAGGTTGGTGATCGTGAGGGCTACTCGGTGGCTACTTGTTGGCGTATTATTGGCTGGTCGTTTGGCTACTTGTTGTCGGGTTATTGGCAAGGGCTTGGTAGCTGTTGTGCCAGGAAAGTGGTTGCTTGAAGAATTGAGCAAGAGGCAGCACTGGCAGTAGAACAATGTTCAGGTTGAAATGATGTCCAGAAGTGTGATTGGGCAGCAAGACCATCTTATATGAGTGAGCCATTTGGGAAGTCATGATTATTGGCTGCTATATGTGAGCCAAAAGAGTGATTTCATGTGATGTGAACGCTCCATTTGAAGTCAACGACGAGCAGTTGTCAGTGATTCGCCCTACTGAAACTGAAGCGTCGCTGCACTCGCAATCTCCGCCGCAGAATCACGTGTCGCGCAACTAAGTGACGAGACTAAAAGGACTCTACCCATCCGGCTCGCCCTCATCCCACACACTGCGATCGAAAAAGTAGCGAATCTGCCTCGCCGCTTCTCTTCCAATCTTCCCAGCCAACTCGCTCTCGTCCGCGTTCGCCACAGCCTGCACGTTCTCGTAGTCCAGAACAAGCCGTGCGAGACCCTTGCTCGTGACACCGGGAACAGCGCGCAGCATATCCTGGGGCGTCTGATTGAAAGTCCTAGTCTCCGGATCTTCGCCGTCTTCGAGGCCGAGCATGACGGCCTTGACAGGATCGGGCTCGTCCTGTTGTTTTTTGAGCTCTTCGAAGATTTCGGCGGTTTGATAGGGGGAGCTGGACCAGATGATGCGTAAGCGGGGGAAAGCGAGGGTGAGGAGGACGAGTTTGCTTTGGAGATCCGTGTCGCCGGGGCCTGCGTTTCCGATAGTGGCGCTTAGGTTGGCGAAAGGCTCTAGGGTGAAAGCTTTCTGCTGGTCAAATTCGATCAGCAGCATTGGGTTTTTGTAGTGTTGGAACATGGTTTCGGCTTGGTTGAAGAGGCGGCCGTCTTGGAACGAGCTGATCAGATCCTTGACACTTTTACGTTCTACGCAGATGTTGGGTGTCAAGACGTAATCGCCCACCGTCAGCATGCAAGGCACGACGACCATATTACGTCCGTGACACAAGCTTGGCAAGCTGCTGCGGAACTCTCGTACGTCGACAACAACTCGAGGTGGTTCTGCGGTAGCCGCTAGTCGGCCACCACCAGCAATGCGAGTATTGACAGTTCTAAGGAAGCTCTCCTGAGGGTCCAAATTGGCGCCGTCGTGTGTGAACGTCAAAGCCATGTTGCCGCGCTCTCTGATCAGCTTGGCAAACGAGTCTTTCTCTCGTCTTACAGCGGACAAGTATCTCTGCTCTTCCACACTTCCGCCGTAGTACATGAAGTACACGCGGACCTGCCGATTAGCGTGGCTGCTGCGATACACCTCGATGCGCCTAATGAACGCCGCATCAGGCTCGTACATGATCACATATCGAGGTTTAATCTCTTCCAGTAGGTGATCATCCATGTCTCCATCATAGGGATGTACCACTATGACATCTTTCATTTCGTAAAGTTCGTAAAAATCGTCCATGTCGTCAAGAGGGTCGGCTCCAATGTCCACTTTCGATGTTGCATTGCGCTCCATCTCGTTTGGTGCAAGTTCGAGCATCAGACTTTGAATGTGCGCGTCTTTGTCTCCAGCGACGTTTATGCTTCCATTTGCAGCTCGTGTGGGCGCTGATGTGGCACTACCCCCACCACGTATACGGCGTCGCTTGTTCGGTGGCCCTCGCGAGCGGTACGCTTGGGCCGATTGCGATGTCGTGCCATTGATCGCCTTCTGGTTCTCTGAGAAGAGATTGCTGCTGACTCGAGCGAAGTCGCGTTTCCACATAAGATAATTGTGCAGCTTGCGGCGCATCATCATCTTTCCGCTTGGTCGCCTTTCAGATTCGTCTCGGTCTTCATCTGCGTTCGAGCTATCTCCTCCTGCGTGCATTGTTTGGAGGTACTCCCGTATTTGTCGGCATGTATCTTGGTCGCCACACATGATAAGGATGCCGCCGTTGGATTCGTCCTGGGGTGCAGGATTGAAGTAGACATCTCTTTCAATCTCCTCTAGAATCTCTGCCAGGAGGTTCCACTTCGGCATCTCTTCCAAGACTGGATTTAAACCCTCGCTATTTGTCGCACCGTCGGACAATTTGCCAGTATACACGCGCCGCTTCGCTGTGTCGAATAGAGTGTGAGCAGCGTCTAGGAAGAGCCATGGTGACTGGTTTTGGCGTGTTGAGCCTGAGGCTGGAGACGACGCTGCGAGAACCGTGTCCAGGAATTTGTTGAACGCCACAGCATCGTATGAAAGAAGCGCATGCAGGATAGTCCTCAAGATTCCCAGGTCGCGCACGATCTGTCTTGTGCGGAACGTGGTTCGATGCCATACAGGGTCGAGCTGCCTTCGGATAATGTTATCGAAGTTGCGATGTAGCGCGCTGTCCAGATTCCAATCATCCATCTCGAGTCCTGTATTTCCTTTCTTGAGTTCCGTGATGGACACATCAACACACTCCATGATGGCATTTTGAATGTCCCGCATTGCCTCCGTCATTGGTACTTCCAGCTCGATAACTTCTGCCTTCCTCTTTCCCTCTAGCGATTTGGCGACGGTGACGTGGAAGCGTGGAAACAGGATCGGTTTGCGGAGGAAGAGATTCTTTAGAATACCAGTCAACGGCTGGAAGCCTGATGTGAACGGCTCTGGCTGGTCTGAAAAGGCCTTGAGGAAACCGCTCTTGTTTTTCTGCCTATAGATGCGAATGATGAAAGCTTCCAGACTGATCGCGGAGATGCGCTCAGCGTGAAGCGCTACTATGCCCGTCACGGTTGCCGGGTTGAGCAGACCAGACAGGAAGTCTACAATGAGAATGCGACTCGTGATGCTGAATATGCCACCTCCAGCGTACATCTTTTCTCTCGTGCCCACGCTCATCATGTCGGTGTTCACCAGGCGCAAGCCACGGCACTTTGGACTTCCACTGACGGTCGCATGCTCGGCGAGCGCTTCGCCTAGCCACATGTTCTCCCGATCTTCCGCACCTACGAGTAGGATGAGATTGTTGCCGGCGGCATCGTAGCTGTGAAGCAGGTTCGCGACCAAACGCGGTAGGCCGAGGCCGCGCGCAAGGACGAGCAGAGCATCTTCTTCTCTAAGCTCATGGAAGACCTCTTGCTGGAATTCCAGCGGCAACGATAGCCTCACGGGCGGATCAGCCGATGTGTCATTTGCGTCCGGCATCAAAGCTCGTCTGTCGTGTTGTGGGGGTCTAGCATGTTTTGTGCTTGTAGGTACATGGAAGGTCCAGATGCGAGAGCGAAGTTCGCGAGCTCAAGCACTGATGCGATGACGATGGTGATCCTGGATTTGGACCGCGCTCAAGGAAGGCATTAAGGGCAGAGCGTCAGTGCCAAATTCTTGGTACCTCAAACACGGTCTAACACGCTTATGCTACACTTGATTATACGCTATATTCCTCTTCAATCTGATTTTGAATTTACTCCCCTATTATGTGTTGGAAAAAAAAACCAGAGGAGGGGGTAGGCGCCTGCGCCGAAGCGCCCCCTCCTCGAATCCAAGGGAATTCACCCTAACCCTAAGAACTGGACCTCCGATCTAGCTTCAGAGTCCGCACTTCTCTCCCTGCCGACTAGGTGTCAGTGTGAGGTTTGAACCTATTGACGCAGTTAGTGACGCAGTTGCCCTTAATGCCTTCGATCCGCGCTCTTATGTGAGCTTCCGCACGAGCGGCGTGAGGTGGAATCTCCATTGCCAGACTGCAAACATGTGGCGCGGATGTACCGGATGGGGCCAGCGCAACAGCTGCATGTGTAGAGATTGACATGCCGCTCTGATAGGCCTCAATGGTAAGTCTGTCATCCTTCACGCAGAAACCCGCTGATGTCACTTCCATACCTAAGGAGAGACACCCACCGGCCGTATTCAAACTAGTGCTTCCCATCCTACCTCGCGTTGGAGAGATTCCATTCTTGATGTTGGCTGTCCAAGCATTCGAAGGGTTGCCCAAGCTCCAAGGCACCCATTTTCAATGATCTGTCGGGGTTTGCTGCTACCACCGCGTCCGTTTCCATGCCACCCGCCCGACAAAGGTTGTCCCGTACTATACTGCACATGCTTACTCAGACCGGCCTTGAGGCATAATTCTTCGATCGTGGCGCCAGCTCGCCTCTGCATGCCACATGAGACTTCCGGCGTTAGGGGGTAGCGAAAGAAGAAACACCGTAGGATCCTGGCGGAATTAGGTAGAGCTGAACATGGCACCAAGCATAAAATGCAGGCATATCTGCCTTTCGGCGATGCATTCTCCAGCCGCTTCCCGCAGTGCTTCCATTCCCGATACCTGCATTCTAACATAGTCCTGCCGCTGAGACTCCCGACAACCAGGCCCAGTCCATCTAACGAACAGACAACCACCACCAACGTCCACTATCACCATGGCTTTCGAAAAAGTGATCATCTTCGGCCCAACAGGCAACATCGGCTCCGTCGCCGCCCAAACCGCCAGCAAAAAGGGCGCAACTGTCTACCTCGCCATGCGCGACCCCAGAAAAGCCATCCCAGGCTTAACCAAAGAAGCCGAACAATCCGGCAAATATGAACGCCTCCAAGCCGATATGAGCGACGCCGCGTCTGTCCGCTCTGCAGTCGAAAAGTCCGGCGCAGAAGCTGCCTTCTTGTACCTCGTCTTCGGCTCCTCAGACAACATGCTCGCCACATTTCAAGCCCTGAAAGACGGCGGCATTAAACACGTCGTCTTCCTAAGCTCCCTCACCGTGCCCAAAGAGAATCTAGAGAGCGTCCAGCCCGACTCCCTGATCTCCTACTCGCATTCCCAGGCCGAACTCAGCTTGCGCAAAGTCTTCCCCAAGGAGCAGCTGGTAGCCATCCGACCAGGTTCTTTCGCCACGAATGTGCTCCACCACAAGAAAGGCATCACGGAGAGGAAAGTCAAACTAACCAAGTACGACTTCTACGCCGACATGATCACGAACGAGGACATGGGCGAGGTCAGCGGCACGGTCCTCGTGGAAGGCCAGCGCGACGGCGAAGACTACGTTTATCTCTTCGGGCCGGAGCTTCTAGTCGAAGAGAAGACCTTCCACACCCTTAGCAAAGTCTTGGGCGAGGAGATCGAAGTGGTTCGGGTCGGCGATGATGAGGCTTTGCAGGAGCTGATTCGCGAAGACCTGCCAGAACCTATCGCGAAGTTCCTTGTCAAGATCATGAAAGATGCGCACGGAGTCGATGGGCTGACTTTCGCAGGCGCGCCGCACCAGGAGGGCGTCGAGAATGTGAAAAAGTACACTGGGCACCCGGCTCTCGGTTTCGAGGAGTGGGCTGGTCGCAACAAGCATATGTTTACTTAGGTGCGCTGGGGTGGTGATTTCCAGAAGGTTGTTGTACGCGACGAGATATTGTTTCGTCACGAATTATGACACCGTTCACGATATGTCTAGTGTTTTACATGATCAGTAATCTTGTCAATCTAGACGCAGAACTGATCAGTGATCAGCCCCGCATAGCCTTTCCTTACATGGCGTTTCCCGCAGTAGGAGACTCAAGATCGCGAAGAACTCATAGGGCTTATAGGTTCATGAAGGTAAGCCCTAGCCTGTCATCAAGGTTACATGAACTCTGTGAGTGGCTAATGCAATAGTCTATAGCTACATTTGGTTTCCCAATTGAGCTTGTTTCAATGTTTCTATAGGGGACCATGCTTTTTTAGGTTTACACCGATGTGGATCCCGGTGGGTCTGTGTAACAGGACGGGAAAAAGAATCGTCCCTACCCTCAATAAAGGACAACGATAAGGAAACGTAGACGTAAAGCGTAGGCAACAACAATCGCACACATTCCCGCGATATCAAGAGTGTGAGATCGCAGGACGAAGAAAGCCTGCTTACCACAAGCCAACCCAACCTTGCAACAAACGACGACAAAAGCACGAACTCTGCTTTGTTCAATTCTTCAACCCATCCACAATATTTCAACAAAGCAAGAACATCTCGACAACATGACGAAAGGCAGCTGTGCTTGCGGCGACTGGACCTATGAGTTCGAAGGCGAGCCGATCTTCACCGTTCGTAACACCCCCAATCCCTCACGCACGCACGCACGCACGCTAGTCTCAACTAACACGCAAACCCAGGGAATGTGCCACTGCAACTGGTGCCGCAAAACCAGCGGCCACAACGGCAACACCTTCATAGTTATCATGGACAACGCCGTAAGCCATCCACTCCCACCCCCTCTCACCCATCATCGCCTCCCAAACACAACAAATTGATCCTGATATCCCCCCCCCCTCCCTAGTTCAAGCAATTGTCAGGCACAGACTCGACTTTCGCTCGCACCGCCGACTCAGGCAACCCCATGAAGTCGTACGCTTGCGAGAAGTGCAGCACCATCATGTGGGTGCGGTCAGAAGCCAAGCCTCACATCAGGATGATCCGCACTGGCACCATTGACGATGAGGAGCTGCTGAACAAGCTCAAGCCGCAGAAGGAGTTGTACTGCAGCTTCAGGCCGGCATCGTTTGCTGAGTACCCTGGTATTGCGCATGAGGAGAGGATGTAGAGTGGTTGTGGAGAGGGAGCTGGTGGGGTTTGGTGGTGCTTGTCCAGAGATCTGAGGACGTCAGGTTGTATCATTAAAACATACCCTGATGTATCATACTGCATGCACTAGCATTACAACGCAAGCTCTTCTCTCCGCCTGCACCGTACTTGACAACAGTGCTCTTGTCTTGCCGGTCTCATGTAACGAAGATCAGTATTTCCTTAATCGTTGGTACACCATGTCCCGGACATGGTGGGCCAGCCATGCAACTCTCAACGATGAGATCCTCGCACGACCACCTACTTCACGCGCCTACCCTGCACGAAGACCTGCGTTATATTCCGATCATCTCCAGTCATCAAAAACTTTTCAAACAGCGTCTGCAGCGGATCTTCTTCCTCTCTCATCGTCATAGCGGAAAGCGGCTTCGATGAGATCCATGCCGCGTCAAAGTCTTTCCCAACAGCAAAGTTTCCAATCTTGCGGTCCAGGCCAAGGACTTCCGCACCGCCCATCGTAGCCAAGAAGAAGACTTGCGAGAGCGTCAGACCTTTATCAGCGCCCTTCGAAAGAACCTCCCTCGCATTGGACGCAATGATAGCCTGTCGAATACCATCCAACATTCCCGATGCGAATCCTCCACCACTATCAGTCCCGAGCCCAACTTTGATACCCTTGCGCAGAAAATCAGCGACAAGAGCAACCATAAACCCTCCTCCCACAGTCATATTCGCAATCGGACAATGCGCGACGCCACACCCGAGAGCTTTCAACCGGCTCGTCTCGTACTCATCCATAACCGTACAGTGCGCGAGGATAGACCTGGGACCCAACAAGCCGAAGCTCTCGTAGAGGTCACATTCAGACTGGAACTGCGGGAAGAGTTCCCGCGTGGCTTTGACTTCCTGCTCGGCCTCGTTGAAGTGCGTCTGGATCGCGATGTCTTGTTGAGAAGCGGCGATCTTGCCGAGACCGTCGAGTAGTCCGGGGGTGCAGCATATAGCGAATCTTGGAGTCAAGATTGGTTGCACCAAAGCCTCGACAGCATGGTGTTCGAGTCCGCGGATGTGCTCGATACAAGCAATAGTCTCGTCGAGAGATGTCTGCGCGGACTGGTCTCTGACAGAATCAGGCGCATTGCGATCCATATTGCACTTTCCCACCAGCGCGCGCTGCCCTTTGGCAAGACATACATCGGCGAGTATGCACGTTGCCTCAGCATGACTGGAGCTGTAATACGAAGCAGTAGTTATCCCCTGGCGAAGGAACCCATCGACGCAGCTCTCAAAAGCCTTACGAGCATACACAGGATCGGCGAATCGCGCTTCGTGAGGAAAAGTGATCTTCTCGAGCCAGTCCAGGATGTGCAGACCTTGCCCTAAGCCACGCATGGGCCATTGTGGCGCGTGGTTGTGAGTGTCCACGAACCCGGGTATCAAGAAGTCGCCTGGCGGGATGCAATGGACTTGAGCGTCGTTGGGGAGCTCGCTCTGTTGGGAGACTGACGTAGATTTGTGGAATGCGGTGATTCTGCCATGGCTGTTGATTACAAGTGTGGCGTCTGGTAGTATCTCAAGAGTGTTGAGGCTTGTGGAGTGTACGATGGCTCCTTGGAAAACTGTGGGCGTAGATGTTGACATGTTGAGAGGACAACGTGGTTCGGTCAGTATAAGACTGACTGAGTCAAGTTGCCTGGCGATTTGTGCGCGGGAACCATTGGTGTTGGGTAGATCTGCTGTATGCCGCTCATCCCGGCCGTGTTATCAGTAAGGAAAGAGCGAAACAGAGATACAGCAAGCGCTCAGAAGTCTGCATATGGTAGCTGGCGGTCAGAGAAGGTATGACCGTGACACGTTGTTGATTGATTCATATCTAGAGCGGCCCTATCAAAACACTTACTTGTCTTTAGTTGTCTTTAGTGATAGGAGGTATCTTAACAATCTAGTGCATACATCTATACCTTGCGGTATCAGATGTCCTCGAATGCCTCGCTTGCACGGAAGGGTGTAGGAACAAAGATCTGCACGATCCGCCAAATCGTCACTCGTCGCTCGGAGCACGGTCACGGACATAGAAAGTGGCAATGACAGCACAGAGCGGACTCGCCCCCACCACTCGTACAATCAAGACAATATTCTGCGCTTGCGATTCGAAGAGAATCATTGGCTCACGCTTCTGCAAGCAAGCTTGACGACGGGTGGCCTTGGCAGCATGGGCGCTAACATCGCTCTCCTCACTGGACGCCAGCACTGCACGCGCATCCAGACCGCAACCACAACCGGGGCCTAAGCAGAACACTGCAGCGCCTCCGCATCTCTGCTGCCGTCTGCACGCTTCCATTCGCTCGACAGATATGCAACCTCTTGACGCTGTGCATCGCACGCGCTGAGACCTGCATCGTCATGCCGACTGCCCGAAGGCTCGCTTGAACATGGCGAGGTGACATGGCGTGCGAATGCGCTCACGAGGTTGTCCGCGTTCAGTACCATTATCGAGGATTGGAGGCCGTGCAATGTGATGACAGGTGCAGCACCACCAGTGGGCTGTAGATGAAGGTCCGAACGATGGCGTACCTGAAGCCTGACAGGTATTCCTTCACGCCTGTGAGTCGGCAGAACGACTCCACCATGCAGGTCACACTTTCAAGACGGCCGGATCGGTCCTCCTGCTAATCTGGCGGATCTGCAGGTGTAAGTCTTGAGCTACAGGCATCCTTTCGCATGCGGAAGCGCCAGAACTTGCAAGTGAGAGTAGCGCTCCAACGACTCGTCCGTTAGCGCCACCTACCGGCTTTTCGAGCATAAAGTGACCAATGCCGGGTAATACTCCATAGCGTGGCGCCTCTGGACATGTGCACATATTGCTCGGGATGCATCTCCATATCGATAGGTGGGTCGCCCGTATGTGACAGGGTCCTTGACTACAGTAGTAGGTTTCTAGGGCCCTTGCATCGAACCGAACGACCGTGGCTCCGCGCCTGCTTGGGACTGACTGCTCATATATGCGTTGGTTATCTCACACTCGGTTCTTGCTAGGTTTGGCGCTCTCTACTCCTGTACTGCTTTGTCTCTCTCACAGTTCAACCTACAGTCACGAATCTCCATCGACTAGTGAAACTAGACAACTCTCGACTAGGCATGTAGCAGCGCTTTCTGCAATCGATATCGAACTGGTCCCCAAAGCGCCAATTTTAGTCTCTGTGAAACCATTCAGCTGCAGCCGTTCCGAAACCACTTGCCACCCACGGGTCGCCATCAAGGCGCCCGTCTGCCCCCACATTCGAGACAGCGTCGCCTGCAGTATCTCTCGCAATTTTTGAAACATGCCTGCGCTTGTCGAACTATTAGCAGCACGCGCCGGAGTTGCGCTAGAGATTCTGCAAGATACCACAATCATACCGGAACAGGATGGAACCGATGGAGCCCCATCGTTAGCAAAGCGCATCGATATACCTTACAACGATAGCAGTCCGCCAGGATTGATCGAAGCGAACACAGTTGATCCATGGCGGGACTCTGGAAAGTACGCGTTAGGATGGGTATTTTTCTGCGCCATCCTACTCGTTCTCACGATATTATTCCGGCTATACCACCTCTGGTCTGACAAAATTCGGACCGCGATGCACAAAGACGAACTATTGAATAGTGGAAGCACTGCTTCACCCGACACGGACTATGAGCTTTCAGCACTGGGCACCGACAAGTCGACGACGAAGTTCTTCCCACGCGATGGAGCGCTTCCTCAGTCGCCGGATCCACAGCCCTCGATATCACCACAGAGCCATTTCATGAACTGTTCGATCGCATTGTGTCGATACGTGGCATACTATCCATTGCCGAACATCCGCCTGACGAAGAAATGGCGCCCGATTGTACTGCCTCCTCTTGGTGTTCTCTTTGTTGTTGTGCCTGCTCTGGTTTTCACAATACTCTACTGCTTTGTACCACAGCCGTTATACTGGAAAAGCATACGCTATGGGTCTCCACCACTGGCGATTCGCGCTGGTATGATCGCAGTGGCGATGATGCCCTGGATCGTGGCTTTGAGCATGAAGGCCAACTTCATTGCATTGCTGACTGGAATCGGGCATGAGCGTCTGAACGTTCTGCACCGCTGGTTAGCGTATCTATGCCTTCTATTGAGCTTGATCCACACCGTACCATTCTATGTACAGCCTGTTTGGGAACATGGAGGCTTGGACGTATTCCAGTCCTACTTTGGCAAGACTGGTAGCGTGATCTATGGAACAGGTATGTCCACAAAGGCTGCTTTACTGAGAAATCAGTCTAACCGCTACAGGTATCGCTGCGCTTGTTCCTCTGGTTGTGCTGTGTGTACATTCGCTCCCGCCACTCCGTCGCCGCTTCTACGAGATCTTCGTCATTGCACATGTTCCTATCTCGATCATTTTCCTCGGCATGCTTTTCTGGCATTGCAACAACTACCTCACTTCTTGGTCTTACCTCTGGGCTACCCTTGCAATTTGGCTATCGTCCTACGTGGTACGCCTCTTCTATCTGAACTGGACGAATCCCTGGCGCATGTCTCTGCTCGTCGGAGAGGAAGCGGCGGTCACAGTGCTGCCCGAAGACGCCATCAAGGTCACCATTCCAACACAGATGAAGTGGAAGCCCGGCCAGTATGTCTACTTGCGCATGCCAGGCGTCTCAATTTTTGAGAACCACCCTTTCACCATCGCCTCTCTGTGCAGCGACGACTTCCCCTCTGGCTACGGGGAAGAGTACCGGGATATGGTACTCGTGTTCAGACCCTTCGGAGGCTTTACTAAGAAAGTCTTGGAGAATGCTCTGGATCACGGCCCTTGGCACACATATCGTGCCTTTATCGACGGCCCATACGGGGGCATGCGTCGAAGTCTGGATTCTTTCGATCATGTAGTGCTCATAGCTGGAGGTAGCGGCATCACCGCACTGGTTTCGCAACTCCTAGACTTGATCAAGCGCATGCGAGACGCCAAAGCTGTCACAAAGACAGTCCATGTCATCTGGGCGCTGAAACGACCAGATACGATGGAATGGTTCAAGGAGGAACTGCGGATCTGCAGAGAGTATGCACCACCTGACAGCGTCCATTGCCAGTTCTACATCACCACGGCCAAACGACAAACCATGACTGGCAAGATCGTCAGTGCTCAAACACCTACAAGGCCCGTCAGCATGGTCTTCCACGACAAGGTCAACGACATGTTCCAGAACATCGCCAGCAACCGCTACTCCTTCGCCTCCTCCCACAGGCACTCAGCCTTAATCCGCGAAGAAGCCGCCGGCAATCCAGAACGCGAGAAAGAGCTCCGCGTCGAGAAAGAAGATCGCCTTCGCCCCCTCCCAGAAGCTCACCTCAGACCTTCTCGCGCCCATCTCTCCCCATCACCGAACCGCAGCCTCGCAAGCCCCGACACCCGCGACCAGTCCCCAGCACCCTCCAACCTCCCAACCCAAGAAACCCCCACCTCCCACCCCACCCAACTCTCCACGAAAAACGCCGCTCCCGCGTCCTCAGCCTCGACGTCTCCACCGCGCAAAACACCGCCCTCAACGCCCTAAACGGCACATCCCCTCCCCCCGCCGGCCACCAAGACCATCAAGATCAAATCCAACCCGACTTCGGCTTCCCCTCCACCCCAACCGAATTCCAAAAGAACCTCATGCGCTTCGCCTTCATGCCCGCCACGCTCCGCAAACCCGCCTCTTCAGGCTGGAGCACCGAATGGGGCCGTCCAGACATCCCCTTTATGCTGCGCGAACTGAGCCGCGAGTACTGGACAGGCCCGCGGGCGGCGGTGTTTGTGTGCGGGCCGCCGGGGATGCGGCGGGATGTTGCGCGGGCGGTGAGGGAGTTGCAGCGCGATGTATGGGGTGGGGAGAAGGGGAGGGAGGAGGTTTTTTTGCATGCGGAAAATTATGCTCTTTGATTGACTGACAGAGGGGGAGAGGGATTGGAAGGACCCAAAGTGTTGTTTCAAGACGTTTCTTCTTGTGGCATTACCAGATCAATATCTCTCTTTTGTTGGACATTAGATACCCACGCCACCCTTTTGGCTTTGTTAATGAGGAAATGATGTATATACTCATCGTCTGTGCATTTGTGAGAAGCATGCTTCTATCCTGTGGCATTTCGCAGCGACTTTTGGCGAATTGAGAGCTGTCCTTTCGCTCATGGTGACTGTAGCAGAATATATTATCAGTAAGGTGACCGTAATCTCACTCGAATCACGTGATCATGACCCGAATCGGCAATCATGTATCCTAAGGTACCAAACCTCCCCCAATACCTCCACAAGGAGGCCGTGACCAGCACAACATCAAGGACCAGAATCAGAAGACAAGCCAGAACACAGATATGAGAGAAATCAAAAAAGAGGTTCTATTCAGGTTATGAACGAACCGAACCATCCCCTTCCATTTCCCCAACAAAACAAGAAGCCACACTAGCTTTTGTGTTGTGAGTCGTTACAAACTCCATGAAACGCCTCGAACACCGTGGTAATAACACCCCAAAAACAAAGTAAAAAAAGGCTCAACGCCGGTTTCCCAATGCGACGTAGTCACATAAAAAAGGATACAGCCGCCAGGGTGGGATTTGCGCCGCAAACCCTTTCATCGAAGCGGTCAGCTTTCTCAGGAGCAAGACGTGCAGGTAAAAATCGTTTCTGTGTCCGATTTTCTTGCATGGCCCCGCAAGACCGCTCTCTGTAATTAATCATCATCAAATGAGAGAAATTCTGCGATTTTCCTCATTCATGCCCGCGAGTAAACGGCTTGCAAGCCGAATCCAAGCCTCGCGGATGAGTCGCAGCACGTGCGCTTCTTACCCTCGTTCTTCTGGACGGGGAGGCGCAGTGTTTGTGCTTCTTTGCACTGATAAAAATCGCGACGGAGCATGGCGCTCGCCTGCGCCGCGGCAGGGGAAGGCGAGGCCATATCTTCGTCGCTGTCGTTGGAGACGAGATCGAGCATTTGCACGTCGTCGTCTTCTTCCGCTTCTTCTTGAAGCTGGAAGCGGACCTCGTCGTAGAGGTCGTTGCGGCGGTTACCGCGCGTAGGTCGGTGGCGCTTGCGGCTGGCTGGTGCCGATGTAGGCTGCTGCTGCTGTTGTTGCAGCAGTTGATGTTGCTTTGTGTGACGGTTGGGCAGCTTGCGTTGGCTGACTGAAAAGTCAGGCGGGCTGAGGCCAGTAATCTCTTCGTCTTCGCTGACAACGATAGGCTGGGCGCTGGTGCCCTTGTTCTCCTTGTCGTCTTCTTCCATGACATCAGCACTAGACAGAGGCATACGGGCGTTTCGTGTGGTCGCCAAACGGGCCAGGGTGGCTCTGGGCGGCGCCACACACGAAGCTGCTGAAGACACTGTCGTGACAGACGAGATGGAAGAGGCACGAGAAGATCGAGAGTTATCGCTGATCATAGACTCTGGGCTCGAGCGCGAAGAGAGAGTGCTGCTGACTGACTGGCGACGGCTCTGGTATCTTTCAAGACCGGCGTGAGGGAAATCGTCACTAACGCAACGGTTGAAACCAGCGCGCTGCGCGAATGCCATAGCGGAACAGATAGAGGGTCGGCGCATGCCACTGGCGCTCACTGCAGGAGTGCTGGAGGCAATAGACGAGACCGATGGTGTCATCTGCGGTGTAGGCAAAGGACCCATGCGGGCAAGCGCAGGTGTAGGAGGAGCGATGTTGGGCCTGGGCTCCAAAAAGCGCGGTGGAAAGATTGAAGCTGGAGTGGGAGTTGTTTCCTGGGAGCTGCTCCCCACGCTCAATGCGCTCAATGCCGACTTTGTCTGCGTTGATGCCAACGCAGGCAGAGGCAACTCGGCGCATGCCGCAGATTCCATGACCGCCTTTGCCATGCGTTCGGGAAGAGGAATGTTGTCGAGTTCAGGAGTAAGCAGCGGAACAAGCTTCTTCCAGCACATCTCCTCCACGGCAATGCTCTGTCCTGGAGAGGCTGGTGGCGGCATGGTCTGGTATTTGATGACCACATCAGTCCAGCGGTCAAAGAGAGGCTTTGCCACGTGTAGTTTCCAGCCGATCTTGGCAAGGAAGGTTCGCTCGTTGGCATTGATCTCTTTCACCGGCAAGCCAGACATCTTGCTCCAAGCCTTGGCGGAGTAGTTGCGATCTTGGAGATACTTCGAGGCAAGAATGAGCGCTGCAAGGAACATTCTACGACCGCACATGAGCGCTCGGTCGGCAGGGCAATCACCAGATTGTTCCATTGTGAAGTCGCGCTTCGGCACGAAGGGCTTGATCAGGATCAGGTAGTACAAGGCGACCTGAAGTGTAGAGTAGCTCGTGCGAGAACGTCTAAGCGTCTCTTCAATGTAGGTGCGGAGCGGTAAGACACAGCGCCCGGTGGTTCCCTCAGCAGAGCTGCTCGGGACCATGGATAGTGGCCAGATGACCTCAACCATCTGAGTGGCAGAGTCTTCAAGGAAAATTGATTAGCGAACGTTTCACCAAAAGGTTCATAACGTGAACTCACCAACAAGGTTGTCAACAAAGTTGACCTTGCGATCAGCCTGGCGTACAAGGGGTGGGGGTCTCTGGTGCTTTGCAAGAGAGGAACGCCTTGGGTGCTGTCGCTGTTGCGCCGGAACAGAGGTCACATCAGCATATGAAAGCTGCTGGTGGCCTGCCTGCGAGAGCTGGGTGTCGACAATGTGTTTTGGCTGTGATGTAGCACAGTACCTGTCTCGCGCATCTTCCTGAGTGCTCCTGAAATCGTCCGAGATGGAACTCGCGACAGAGCTTTGTGCTGAAGCAGCATCAGAGAAGATGGAGGTCTGTGAGGATGACGCAGATGATGCAATCGAAGGCTCGTATGGTCCAGTCCTTTGCAAAGCCATAGGAATGGATCCTTCAACGATCTGACCAACAGTAGGCAGAGTCATGTTGCGTGTGTATTAACGGGTAAGAGTTGTCCAGTAGATAATAACCGTTCGAGTTCGTGTACTCCGAGACGCCTTCCAATGCTGAAAGACGTTTAAACTTGCGACAGCCCGGCAATCATAAGCTAATATTTCGACAGGTGGTTACAAGCTCGTGGGGTGTACAGATTGCTCTGATGATAGCTGTGACGTTGTTTCAATGAGATTGGTACAGTTGGCCGGTGTGGGCGATCGGTATCTCTCTCGCGGAACTTCCAGTCAACGCGCTCAGATGTTCAAGTATGTGATATCTCTTGCTTTCGTATAGTGTGTTTGTGAATGTGTGTACAGCCTGATCGAGAAGAGTGGTCCTCGGTAAACTGTGGTCGGAAAGCGCGCAGTGATTTACCACATGGCGACGGAGGCAAAAGACTTGGACATGTTAAGACGGTTGACTGGAAGTTTGGTGTAGGTAAGGTCAAGGATCATGTCTCGATGGTTGTGTGAGTCGGTTCGAGGATGGGTCGTTGGATGAATCGATCGGTTCGGCGGTGAGTGGAGATGTCGAACTGGTCGGGTTGTTTTTGATAATTCGATGGTAGGATTAAAGTATTCCAAGGGAGGTGATGGTCGAGACTGTCAAGGGGAGTGACAGGGCTGGTGGGTAGGCGAGGGTCCAGCGGTGCTCACCAGAACAGGGTCGGGTGGGTCCTCGCAGCTGGTGGGAGGAAGTGTGTTGCAATTATTAAGTAAAGAAGGAGTGGAGAGGGTGGTGGTGGTGTATCAAGTAGTGGGCAAGCAGGTCGGTTGGAGGCGTATGACGAACAAAGAGGCGCTGTCGGAGGCGAATGAGTCGAGTGGCGAGTGTGACTGGGTCCCTCGGAGGTCAAAGAGCCAGGCAGAAGGCAGCGCGCTGCGGCGATGAGCGCGCAGTGGCGGATGGACTGGCAGGCTCGTCAAGCAACAAAGCAGATGAGCACTAGCACTCGAACCGGTCGATGCGTGTGGATTATCTAGACGACGCTCGCGCGCATCTGGACAGTATAGGGCATGGTGGGAGGAGTGTTTGGGTATATGAGATGGGGGGTGGTGAGGTGACGCTGGACTCAAGAAACGACACGACGGTAAGCGGAGGGGAGGCCTACTGGTAACAAGGCTGGCTGGCTTGCACACGCTCTCGCTGCTGGCTGGGGGGGAAGTGACTAACACCCGCGCACGGGCTTCTTCCATCGCCACCCTTCGTCTCTTCTTGCGAAGCCTGGCGCTACCACCTGCAGCCTTGGGTTGCTTGCTGCTGATCCCGATGACACGATGAGGCCTGATTTTTGCTTTCTATTGCCACCAGTTACGAACACCTTGCTACATGTCCGCCGTTATCGCATATCAAGTCCTGCTCATCATTATCGCATATCAAGTGTTGCTCATCACGTTTCAACCGTCAACCATTCCTCCCTCGTGACCATCATCCAGGCCCGCTCTATAAGCGTAAATAAACTCGCCCGATTTGCCGACTAGACTCCATCGCAACGTTTGTTACTCATTCCTCTTCACGTGTCCTCCCCGTGACGTTGCCTTGTCCGCCACGAGAACATCCGAATCATCGTCTTCACACATGTCTGCACAGAGATCGCTAGTATCTCACAGTACGCTTGTTTGTCTCTCCCCAACCCCTCCCAACCTTCGCCCTCATCGCCACCATCCTTCTTCTTCTCTTTGAAGTCTGTCATCAACAGCCAACCTGCCTAACCCCAGATGCCAAGCTCCCGCCTACAGCTAGGCCCCCGACTCGCGCAACACAATTGGTTCTCTAAGCCCAAGGCCAAAGCCCTCCTGCTCAGCCATCATCCCATCATCCGCATCGCGCCGCCCGCCACACACGCATCGGCATCTGCTACCAGCCAAACAGCGCTCGTCTCGCGAGCCTGGCGTCTGCAGATACCCTACATACAGCCTCGCATGAACCACGATGATGATGATGTCCCGGGTACCAAACATTGCTGCATCCCATCGAGCAGCGTCGATCGAAGTTCGCAGGCAGCTTACCGTGTTATTCTCGTCTCGTCTCGTCTTGTATCGTCTCATCCCCAACGTGCGATGAATCAACCGCATAGAGAGCCTCCGAGGAGGAAAAACGTACTCTTGTAGGACTAGTCACACAACAGTCACACCACGGCCCCATCCGGCACTTCGGTGATGCGCTGTACAACTACCACAGGAGCAGAAAAGTCACGTTCACACGCTTGGAATCGTGAGTCGCACGCACTCCCACAACAAGTCTAGCGCTGTCTCTCCCTTTCCTGATTAATTGCCAGTTGGAGGTTGTAGCCGCCGCGCCCCGACCGGCAACCGGAAGCTGTACCGCCCGCCGCCGGACTTGTGCTGCACGCAAAAAAAGGCTTTTGTGCTTGCTTGCACGAGCGAAAGCGCGAAGGCGCGAGCAGAAGCCGAGCGAGTGAGCGTTTCGCGGGTGCTGGCTTCTGCCTTCTGGCTTTGCGACGGAGCGGCTTTCGGCGACTTTGCCTCTTGCGTGTTGCGTGCTGGCTGCGCAATTTTGCCGTGGCGTCGTGGCACCGCCGTGAGACTTGGGACTTGGAGTTGGTGACAGATTTGCGGCGCGCATCTAGACGCAGGAGAGTTTGTGACTGTACACACAGCCTCTCGCGGTCTGGATGAAGTCTATACTGCGCCTGCGAGACGCTCGTTCGTCACTACAACTGGAATGTGATTGTTTCGAGAGCATCTGGGTGTCTTCTTTTGCAGCCAGCAGACAGCGACCTTTGGACACTTCCTTCGCGAAAGAGCGGTATGCGCCCTGCAGCATCTCCCTCCTAGTCCACACGCTTGCGATCGTAGCGAAGCATACTAATGTAAGACGATTCTTCGAACCCGAGGCCGTTGAGACATGGGAAGAAAAAAAAATGCTGCGTTGCTGCCTGTGCCGGAGACTCCAGTACGTCACGTGTCGGAAACCGGGTCACTCTAACAAACAATACTCACTCGTGATCACGGGTTGTCGTGGTTTGAACGACGCCGACGCAGTGCGATTGCTGCCTGTGCCACCGCCAGCCGGTCGGCGTGGTGGAGTTTGGACATTCATTCATGGCACGGCAGTGACACGAGTGTTCAGCAAACGTGAGTCGCGGAACATGGCGATGATGAAGATACAAAGCCGCCGTTGTGGGAGAAGTCTCGAAGTATCACGCGCGCGCGTTGCTGCCTGGTTGTGGCGAACGAACGAGAGCGGAGGCCGTTGTTCAAGGAGGAAGTTTGGTTGTGATGACGGTGCTGAGATCGACCTGACTCTTAGACCATGGACACCTATGTTCGTGAATAATCATCACCACGGGAGGAGGGATCGCTCGCGCCTCGGAAGCAATAATCATTGATAATCAAAGATGAGGTAGCAACGCGATGAAAAATACCTCCTACTGGATGTCCGATTGAACTGTCATCGAGATGATTGGGCAACTGGCATGTCGAGGGAGCCTCAGGTTTTGACAAGGTACTCCTTGCTCACTCATACTCAGCACTAGAAGACAGCAACGATCTACGTTGATGTAGGCGTGTGCCCAGTAAGAATCAGAGCATGTAACACATGTGCTCGGTGTGGTTTGTTGTGTGGTTAACATACAGTTGCGATGTATTTGAATTTTTGCTTTTTATACAACGGTGTGAGTATACCTCGCCCACAACGCCTTTCCCATCGATGCCCTCAGCCGGCAAAAGCTTACCTCAGTCAAGCCGAGCTGCTGTTGTTGTTCTGCACATACATACAGCTCTCCCAAACACCCAGACGCCATAGCTATGCAATTCCCTATCAATCGAAAATTTATCCTCGCAAAACACCACACCTGTCAAAAAGGTTTTCTTTTTAACGACCCTCCTCCAAAGCATCGAGATGTCTCTTGAACCTCTCCGCCTTTGCCTTGAGCAATTTCACAGAGTCCAAGAACAAATCGTCACTCTTGAACTGCCCCGTGCTCTCTATGCTGAAGATGAAGTGATCTCTGAAACGGCCAAGCTTGACCTTGTTCTTGAACTCCTCGTGTCGCAAGCACTCTCTGCTCACAGTGTCTTTCATTGTGTCCTTGACCACGGCCTTCGTCTGACCAGTCACAGGGTCGTCCTCCAGCTCAATCACACCGCGCGGGAAGCAGCGGCGGAACTTCTTTGCGTCGTTACCGAGAATGGGCTCTTTGATCTCAATGCTGGGCAGCAAGCGGTATGAAGCGGTAGCCACGGGCGAGAACTTAGCATGATCAGCACCAATGCCCTTCACGCAGTGGCATCGGATCTGGATCTTCTGGCCAGGGCGCAGCTTCGCGATGAGGATGTCCGGGTTCGTGGGGCGGACGCGGTTCTCGCCAGCGAAAATCTGCTCCTGCTGGCCCTGGGGCTCGAAGACGAGGTCGCGGGCGTAGACGTTCGAGTTGACGTAGCGCTCCTCGGGGTCTGTGGATCCGGCTTTGGCGAGGGCCTTACCGTCGCGGCCGTCGAGTTCCTTGGTCGCCCAGCGGCATTCGATGTCCATGCTCATGACGACTGTGTTGTAGTCGCTGGGCACGCTCTCGCTCTCGTCGTATCCAGCATCATCCCAAGCGGCTTGCGCGGCGTAGTCGTCTGCGGGCGGAGGCTTGCGGAACCAGCGCATCCACCGCAGACCTTCCTCGCCGCCGGTCAAGGGAATGAGACCGAGCCTGTGCGCAAAGACCTCATCCTGGATAAGCGAAGTGTTGCTGAAGATGAAGACGTCCTCGATCGCAAGGGAGGGCACTTCGGCGATCAGGACGCGGCGGAAAGCGTTTGCGATGCTCGCGTCGACGCCGACGAGCGAGAAGGCGGCGTTGTAGGGCTGGTTGGCGTGGAAGTCGACTTTGAGGTTCTCAGTGAAGCGGTCCAGATTCCACGAATCGTCCTGCGCGGGGCCGTAGTGGCCAGGGATATCGTTGGCGACGGTGTGCGAGACGGTTTCGGCGTTGATGCCCACCATGCGACGCTGCTCGAGCTGCTCGGCCGTGAGCGGTGCCCAGCTCTTGTCCGCCTTCGGAGCCATTGTGGTGTGTGGAAATATGTGTGTGTTTTTTGGATGTTTCCTCCAGCCGCCTTCCCGTGCTCTTTTCTCTTCGCTAGCAATTCAAACAAGTCCTTAGGCCGTAATGTCGCAAGTGAGTGGTGATTCCAGCTTCGATCTACCGCTCTCTGTTGGACCTTCAAAAAATTACCGAATGTCGCGCGCCGATAGCCCGCACTAGTCCGGATGAAGTGAACCCTAAGAGGTAACCCTAAGAAGTAACCCTGCGACCTGCAGCTGCTTCTCAGTGAGTCTGGGATGTTCAGAAATTTGAGTATAGTCTCACTGGCAAGTACTACAAACCTCGATATCTGTGCTTGAAGGGACTATTGCAAGGGCCCTGTAGACTTTGGTGTATCACAGACGGACTCTCGCTGGCATGAATCCATATCAAAATGCCTAGGCTGGACGGCAGTGGCGTAGAGAGCTCCGTAAGTATTCGCAGACTTATGACCGGAAATTTACAGCCAATGAGCGTCCCTAAGAGAGGCCTGACATGACGGCTCGACTTCAACTCGACAAGCTCAGGTCGACAGCGGCGAAACAATACCACCTCCGCCACGTCCACCACCACCTCTCCACTCCGCCCTCCTCCCACCGAGTCCGCCCCGCCGCTGCAGGCTCAACCACATACCAGTCATGGCAGCACCATTCGCCCGTCTCGCCGCCAACGGCGCCAAACGCGCCTGCCTCCGCCCTCAGTCTCGCATTGCCACCACCACACGCACACAGTACCGCGCCCTCTCCTCTACGCCCGCAAGGCGATTCGCTGAGCCCGTCGAGAACCCCAATGCCACCCGTCTCATTCCTGTCGACCCCAACTTCAGCTCGCCCGTGGACTACAACAATGTGTCGGACAAGTCTGGCGGCCCCGAGGAGCGCAAGATCAGACACTACACCGTCAACTTCGGCCCTCAACACCCTGCCGCTCACGGTGTGTTGCGCCTGATTCTGGAGCTGAACGGAGAGGAGATTGTGCGCGCAGATCCCCATGTTGGTCTGCTGCACCGTGGTACCGAGAAGTTGATTGAATACAAGACATATCTGCAGGCGCTGCCCTACTTTGACCGTCTGGACTATGTCTCCATGATGACAAACGAGCAGTGTTTCTCGCTTGCTGTCGAGAAGCTGCTGAACATTGAGGTGCCAGAGCGCGCCAAGTGGATCCGTACCCTCTTCGGCGAGATCACTCGCATTCTTAACCACCTTATGTCTGTCCTGTCACACGCCATGGATGTTGGTGCCCTGACACCTTTCCTGTGGGGTTTCGAGGAGCGTGAGAAGCTGATGGTGGGTAGACTTTCTCAAACTGTGGCAAATGATTGATGCTAATATGTCACCAGGAATTTTACGAGCGCGTCTCGGGCGCCCGTCTTCACGCCGCCTACGTTCGCCCCGGTGGTGTTTCCCAGGATCTTCCCCTTGGTCTTCTTGACGATATTCACCAGTGGGCCACACAGTTCAGCGACCGTATTGATGAGACCGAGGAGCTTCTGACCGACAACCGTATCTGGATCGGCCGTACCAAGGGTGTCGGTGTCGTCAGCGCCGCTGACGCTCTCAACTACTCTTTCTCCGGTGTCATGCTTCGTGGCTCTGGTGTGCCATGGGATATCCGCAAGTCCCAGCCCTACGACGCATACGACCAGGTCGAGTTCGACGTCCCCGTCGGTATCAACGGTGACTGCTACGACCGTTACCTCTGCCGTATGGAGGAGTTCCGTCAATCCCTCCGCATCATCCACCAGTGCTTGAACAAGATGCCCACCGGCCCCATCAAGGTCGAGGACTACAAGATCGCTCCTCCTCCCCGCGCTGCCATGAAGGAGAACATGGAGGCTCTCATCCACCACTTCCTGCTCTACTCCAAGGGTTACACAGTTCCTCCTGGAGAGACCTACAGCGCCATCGAGGCCCCCAAGGGTGAGATGGGTGTGTTCGTCGTCTCCGACGGTTCCGAGAGGCCCTACCGCTGCAAGATTCGCGCCCCCGGTTTCGCCCACTTGGGCTGCTTCGACCAGGTGTCTCGCGGCCACTTGCTCGCCGATGCTGTCGCTATCATTGGAACTATGGATTTGGTCTTCGGAGAGGTATGTTAAACCCTACGCAATGTCTGAGACACCGTGCTAACTAGAATGCAGGTCGACCGCTAATCTGGCGATGAAAGACGACTATTTGTGAAATTTGAGGACGAAAATGGACGGGCGACTCGTGTCATGGTATACAACACACTTGTACATATGGTCCAAATCCCATGGGAAGGGCGTTTTTTTGTTGTGTTCCGCGCGCGGTGCGGCGGAAAAGACCAAGTTCTGTGATAGCAAGCTTTTCTGTAGAGATGTATCGCTATATTTCATTTTGTTAATACCTTGCAGCAATTCTCTGGTTTGTATCGTTCCCGGGTGGTATACTTCGGGTGGCGAGAAGTCTAGCACACAATCTTATACGAGTACCCTCGAGATACTGACAGGATGACACGAGTGCCTAGGTAGGACACGTACTGCTATCCAAGGGTACCGACAAACGATACTACGACCTTGCCCTTGAGACAAGTACCGTATCCTATACACTGGCCTATGATCACAGGATGCTATACTTCGAACCAAACCGAAGGAATCAATGGTTACGGGTGCCTATTGAAAATGGCAGACTTAATCTGCTTGTGGAGGTTAGGGATCGATCATAGACATAGGCTGTGACCTCAGAGGAGTGCTTTGCTCGAGTCATCGAGATATCTCAGTGGCAGATATCAAATGCTGGATGCATTACAGCTGTTAATGCTACTATACAAGATACCAAGTTTAGTAGAGAGAGATATACCCTACGTACGCCTCAGCGGCAAGCCTCCCGGGACATACAACCAAGGTCGCTGATATTACCACTTGGAGGAACGTCTGTTGCGGGAGATCTGAGTGCGTTTTCGGTGGTAGTCCTCTAATATAGACATTACAACGTCGTAGATGATATGGGATATAGATTAGAGACGATCGTCCGATTTCGACGGTTCGCCTTTTAGTAAATGTGCCCGAGGTCGCTGATACTACATTTGGAAATGTGTCATACCGCTGAGATATATCTCTATCTTCGCTGGCAGCCTTTCGTGAAGAAGAAACCAGATTTGTTATTGACCAGACGCCATAGGGGCTGGAGGAGGTTGTCCTTCCATCTCAGCGGCGAGAGTGAGCACATCGTAGTCTCGCGTGCGATAGTACAAAGTGCAAATAACATTAAACACACTCACAGCTTGAGCATCATCTCAGCGGTCTGCATTGAAAAACTCCTTTGCTGAGGTCCTAGATAGTACTGTATTGTGAAAAGATGAGCGTGGGAGCGATCAGCCTTATCTCGCTGGCTGTCACTAAATTCTCTCTTACTAGAGCTTTAGGCATCACCACAAATGCAAAGTAGAGAGGTACAGAGATCTACGTTACATCTCAGTGGTAGTGTCGTTTTTTCCATGCGACATACGAGAGCCCAGCCCGTGGGCATTATGGAACATGTGCTCGGTTCGAGTGGTTCTGGCAGCAGTAGTAGTGCATCCTTCAATGGCTAGCTCCACTGTAACCAACAGTATCTGGACGTCCTGACGCACTCTCAACAAGCACAGCCACGCCCTCTCCAACAAACCATCCTCAGTATCCGCCCGTCAAATCCTCCACAGACCCAACGTTCTTACAGTCCACCCACCAACCTACGGCTTGCTGCTCTCGCCCCCATTCCTCTCCCAATCCATCCAACTGCCCTTATACTCCGCGACATTTTCATACCCAAACTGCTTCGCCAGCTGCGCCGCTGCTGAGCTGCGTACGCCTGCTTTGCAGTAGAACACCAGCTCCTTGTCCATCGGCGGCTTGCTGAAGCCGAAGCGATCTTCGAATTCTTCTTCGGGGAGGAACATGGCGTCGGGCTGCGACTTGATGGGGATGTTGATTGCGCCGGGGATGAAGCCTGCTTCGTATTCGGAGGGTTCGCGAACGTCTGTTGTTTTGGTGATATTGGTAAGCGCATGGTTCTCGTTTTGGTTGCTTGCTGCGGTGCGGTGATGGGTCTCGACTTACCGATTAGGAGCCTATCCTCAGACGGCGCGCTCGCGAATTCTTTGACTTGCGTGAAATCATAATCCTTGCTGCGAGCTGAGGCGGGAATGGAGTGCCATCGCACTGGCACGAAAGCTGGTCGGGGCGCTCTGAGCTGGAAGGGTTGCGAGTTTGCGAGGCTGTACGGAAATTGTGCTGGTGAGGTTTTGCTGAGGCGTTGGCCGGCGATGTTGCTTCTGAGCGCTTTGAGCGCGAAGGATTTTGCTGAGGCCATGGTAAAGTCCTGTGTGGAATGCTGAAGGAGGAAGCACGATTTGGCTGTTGAAGACGACTCAACTGGATGTTGCGAATGCCGACGTTCGTCATCGAGCATCAAGCTCGGCACGCGACGCTTGCACCGCGATTCGAGGTCTTGATTCGATGTCGTTCATCACTTTCGTTGCTACTATGTATGTAGTTGGTATACGAGTGACAATTGGATTGTATCAGCAGAACTAAGCTTTCATTGTAGCACTGGCTGTCGTTGTAACCGCAAAGCACATGTGCTATCTGTAAGTGACATCTCTAGTCGATATGTCTCGCAACATGCTGGTCGACTTTACAGTCGATCGAAGGGGCTTTAACCAAATGGTCGGACGTTAGTAATAAGGCCGTTGATGTGGAGCCAGTGTATCGTGCTGCTGTAGCTGTGATTTATTTTGAAGATCGCGATTGTTTTCATCATTGAAGTGGCCACGATCCATCTATTGAGACAACGGATCGGTTCGACTCGACCCACTAAATGCGGTGTTTGCTTATATCTGATTACACAACAGCAAAAGCATACTCACAATCACGCAGAGAGCATCAAGAGAGCGATTAGAAGCAATATAGTAGCTAAAGAGGTCTTTGTTGAGTGTGAAAACGTGTTTATCGGGATATTGTCATTGATCGATCAACGATGTGCTGGGGTTAGAAGGGTTAAATTCATCACATATGCATGATGACTTGATCTGCAAGTTTGTGTACAGTATAGCGAATCTGCCAACGTAGAGTCCTGGTATCGCCTACTGTGAATACCAGGATGGATGTAGTAGTCATTGATGCATCATATAGACTGTTTGTTAGCCCTAGTAGCCAAGGTTGTATCAACAACAATGGTCATTACAAGAGCCTTGTGCACCTCCGAGACACAAACTTAAGCAGAACGACTGTCTATACGTCTTTGTTGACGCATCCCCAATCGCCGACCTTCGGAACCTCCTTAATATCTTGTTACACAGATCGATCTGTCACATAATGAGTATGTTGATTATCATGTTGACCATCACAGAGCGATTTGTTTGCAAACCACAGAGTTCGCAAGATCACTTACACACTCGAGGAGTCCGTGCGCCGAGACCCGACTTCCGAGAAAGTCTTTAAGCTTCGTGTGCTTGTTCTCCATCCCTCAGGCAACTTCACCACGCGCCTACTCATCTAACATTACGTTCTCCATCATCCGCTTCCATGAATCGCTCATCTGGGGACATTGAGAGGCTAGCATATGTCTAAGCTGGCACTTCTGCTAAGATCCTGCCGTAATGTGTGTTCACGGAAGCCGACACTACATTTTAGGTCAAACGACATAGCTCGGCACTTTTAACTGCAGCTATATATAGTAGATGCACTCTACACTAACATCAAATAAGCGAGATTCGTCTAGCTTATCAACTCTCCTTAGCTCAGCTGGAAGAGCGCAAGACTGTAACTGTTCAACGAGCAATCGTTATCTTGAGGCCCGCGGTTCGATCCCGCGAGGGGAGACGTATCTTTTGCCATCTAAATGTTTTTCTTAATGTTAGGGGATCGTTGGTGTTGGAAATACAGCCTAAGATACCATTTTTGGGCCAGGATGCGCATGTTGAAGCTCCCTGAGGCCGTGGTGAATTTGCAAGACCTGTAGAGCTGCAACACACTGCTGGACTCGATGTATAGGCTGTGCTAGCGGAGAAGAAACATCGGAAGATGGGGTCTATCGTTGTTACTGGCATTGGAGGACGATCGTGTTCCACGAGCGCAGCTTACAAAAATTATTGAAATCGCTGTATCTTTTATTTCGACAGCAAGACTTAACGCTACTTCCATTCATAATAGGGGTTGTGGGAATTGCAGAAAGTGACGAGGAGTCGTTGATGTCCTTAAGCATGTCTGCGATCAAGGAGGTCGTGGACCATACCACCCGTGCCCCAAGCCGCGAGTTTGCTACATCACTTGGAGCTTCAGGCGGGCGCGAATGAACTTGTAACGGAACGAGACGCATTTGATGAGTCATAGGCAGTGTTGGTGCCGAGTAGAGGATATACGAAATCTGATTCTTGCAGTGCCGACAGTGAGCATTTTTCGGGAAGCCCACGACGTGTGTACACCTTTGTCTGTTTCCATTTCACTACATAACGCATTCACGTGCCAATTCCTTGTCGTGTTTCCATCTTACATGACCACGGCCACGTGATCATCCATATACTTACTAATATCCCCCAAGAAGCAGGCTGCAACAATGCTGACAGCTCCGAACGCGATACTCACATAGTACACGTACTTGTAAGCCTCCGCGTACGCCACCTGTCCCGCCGCAACCACAAGCTCATACCCACCAGGGTGATTCGCGATACCAGGAATTTCCTTGAGGTTCTCCAGGAGAGATGCGCCGGTCAGCTCGATGGCTTCTTTGATGATGGCCGTGTCGGTGATGTTGAGCTTGAAGACCATTGTGCCTCCGATATTTTTGATGGCCAGGGGGACGAATTTGGAGATGAAGACGTTGTAGCTGCGGATGTGTTGTTAGTATTTGTGCTTTGCTGGTCAGATTTTGGGGGAGGGCTTACTACACGCAGTAGCCGATGGAGCCTCCGATGACGCGGATGGCGAGTGTTAAGGCGGCGACGGTGGCGATGAGATCGTCCGGGCAGATGATTGTTGCTATTGAGATGGTCAGGAATGCTTCTGTGAAGCAGGACTTTTCTTTCATGGAGGAAGACTCACAAATGATCGACGCCGGAACCACAATGCCTGCGTGCAAAATTAGTGATGAGCCACTGACAATTGATCGAATCACACCATCTCTTAATAGCATACCTCCGATTCCAATCCCAGCGAGAACCAACAGACCCCAAAGTTGGTAGAGATTGTCTACCCGCGCTACGGCCAGGGAGCCACACCCAGCAGTCATCAAGACCGACGAAGCAATGAGCAGTTCCTTGTTGTGGCCTCGAAGGATAGACAACAGCATCAACACGATAACAGCACCTGCTAGAATGCTGAAACCGATAGGAAGTCCTCGGAGGCCGACGCCAATCGGGTCGTGGCCGTACACGTTAAATGCCTGCGTTGGCCAGAACATAAGGATAGAGAAGAAATTGGCGCCAGAGATGAAGGTGATGACAAGCGTGAGACCGAGGATGCGAGGCTCTTGGCGCAGGCGCTTGGGGAACATGGGGTTCTTTGCGCCATAGGTCTCCCAGAGGACGAAGACTACGAGGAGAGCGGCGCCTAGGATGAGCGGTACAAGCACATGTGCAGAGCCCCACTTGTATTGGTATCTGTGAAACTGTTAGAAGAAGTCGAGCGAAGTCTCGAGTAACGTTATGACCTACCCTCCCCATTGCATTCCCATCATGAAAAGAAGCATTCCGCTGATCGACAAGAAACCTCCGACGTAGTCGATCTCACCGAGCACTTGTCTTCGAGTGAGGCCCTGGCTGTTGACGCGAGGTGGCGGGAAGTAGAAACAAGCGGTAATGACCAGTCCAATGAAAGCCCAGATGGCGCAGAAACAACCAATCCATCGCCACGAGGAGTAATAGGCAATCAACTGACCATAGAGCACCGAAGGACAGAAAGGGACAATCGTGAAGACCAGTATAGCGACGTACTTGCCACGCTGGCTCGTTGGTGCCAGCTCGGAAGTTGCGGCGAGAGCAGTAAGTTCGTTGACGCCGGCGCCCATTCCAGCAAACACCATACCACAGATGAAGATGTTCATGTTGTGAGCGGTTGAGCAGATGACCATACCCACGACAATGCACGCTGCTCCGATGAGTGCGACCCATCGGCGACCAATGAGGTCAGAGAGTGAGCCGGTGAACGGGCACACGGCTGCGAGACTGAGCAAGTTCGCCAGGACGAACCAGACCCAACGATCGGAGCCACCTAGAAGTCGGTTGTTAGTACAGTGATTGCACGGAGAATGAGAGTCAAATCAGCCATACCGAGATCCGCGTAAATGTATGGTGGCACACCTAACAGTTGTCAATTGGATGGAGCTGCATGAAGTAGTAGCAATACTAACCACCAAAGAGGTAGACTGGGATCTGAGATCCTGTCCATACTGTGATCAAAGGTCAGCTGGCGTTCGCAAGATCTCCATCGCACCAGCTCGTCGCTCACAAAAAGCCATAGCGATGAGGCTCATCATGCGCGCGAACGTCATCTTCGGTTCCGCTTCATGGTCAATGCCATCGCCTTGAGTACGTAGGCCATTCTTCTCGTAGTAGTTCTCGTGGCCTGGCACACGTTCATTTGTATGTACGTGTTCGACATGATCCATGCCTCCCGCCTTTGATCCAATAACCGTGGAGATTGGACTTCCTAAAGGAAGCTGTTCAGCATATGTACTTATACAATCTCATCTAACCTCGTCAGATAGCTGTTGTATAGGCGGACTCACCTGAATCACTGTTTGACGCCATTTTCGCGATCCACTTAGATTTGGACACCCTCAGCTTTGTGTGCTACCTGAGCAACAAATGTTTGTCGTTGAAATAGAGAAGAGGCACAAGAACCTATACACCAGCCTGCGAGAGTCCTTTCCTCTAGATGCGGAACCAACGTGTGCTTTTAAGCCCTGCAGAGATCATGATGGAGCTGCATTACCGAGGCGCAAGAGTTCCTCCACGAGCTCTGGTGGCACAGGAATCTAGGTTACGTACTCAGGTATCTGTTGCCCGTCGAGTGTTAATCGCGGGGTCATGCAAATCGGACCACTCGTGGCTTGCGGATGGTTAGACGCTTGTCTGTACTTAGCAACGAGCCATGTGCTTAAATGCACATGGCTGCAAATTGGTCCAGTTGCCACGCATCTATAGGGCTCAATCGCCGTGGAGGCTAGGAGCCAGTTCGAATGCGGTTCTTCGTCCGTGCCTATCAGTTCCTTGACAGAAGCTAAGGGTAGGTCACTAGGTAGAGCCTTGGAGGAGTTTTATGTTCTCTTGATCAGACATGAGTACCTTTAAGTCAATTCAGCTGCTTGCGCATTTATGACGAGAAACCTCAGGAGTGACCAGCCTTCATATTGATGTTGAGCCGCTTTTCCAGACGATGTCTTCGTAGCCAGGTCTCCGGTGTCTCTGTATCTCGCCAGCACCAGTAGCCATCAACGAGAACAGATACGGGATATAAGGTGCGCCACTAATGCACCCCGAGGATGCTTAAGAGGGGTAAAGTTTCAAGCAGCGGCACGAGAATTGTTCCCCTTCACGAATCAGAACGCGGAGTCAGTTCTCGAAACCGAGGCTCGTTGCCCACAAGCTATCTTGCGTTCAAGAGCAGACGTCTAGAACTGGGAGGATGTGAGAGTATTGACATTGTTGATTTGGGGAATTGTCATCCATGTTGCCGATCAGACTTGGCTAAGTCTACGTGACATACGTAAAGTAATGCTCTGAAATTGCTACACATCTCGCGCGTCGAGCCCAAGTGCTGAAGCCAAGGAGGAACGAGAAGTGATTTGGAAAAGAAGGCTTCGACACGCCGTCAATCACACACATACCGTTGAATCTGCACATGTTCAAGCAGTTTGAGCAGCACTATGCGGGTCTTCGTTGGTCATAGAGTATAGCAGAGCCGAACCAAATGCTGTAGAATCGAACATTGCCCTAGTCATGGTCGAGGTGTGCTGTAACGAATAAAGACCTCGAATGGCTACATTACCGACAAATACATAGATGTTGGTGGACATGTCTTGTAGCTCTCGCCGGTCTGTATTCTTAGTCGGGTTGCACTTCGTGCTGCACTTGCGTTTCGCCTCCTTAGGCCTCCAGGGGTCTTGTGAAGCATTCTCGGGAAAATTCTACTTGCCAGCAAATATTCAGTACATTTCGCACGCGCATTGAAAATATCGAGCTGCTTCACGTGTGTACCTAGCAAAGGAATGTGAATCACGTGCTGCGTGAAGTGAGGGCGCGAGCGCGTCAAATTGAAATTGACGTAGACTCCGAGCGCGCGACTTCCGGAAGTGGAAGCCGCTGCTGGTCGGGTCAAACATTGAGTAGAGGTATTTGTTCGCCCTCTAGACGACAAACCAATGTTGGTCTACCATTGCCCTTGAGGCACCGACTTCCTTTCCCTACTCCCTTGGGCAACGTATCTGGGCCCTCACTTCGTTCAGTTCGCTCATTGGCTGGCACGCCATAATACATACAACCAAGCGAGCATCTCACTCACGCCAGTCGCTCACTTTCACATCTCGCATCGAAGGAAACGGCACGTTCACATGATAGTACTGCGGCTACTCGACCACATTAATTCTTGCCGGCCGACCTGCTTATAAACTGCACCCCACCACACCCCTCTTTACCCAGACACTTCTTACCAACTCTGCGAACACACGAGACTGGAAACAGCAACTACAACACCCTCCACACTGGCGCCGTAGCGCGCGACCGCACATACTACCTGCAATCATGGCGGAGCTTGTCCAGAATATCCAAGATTTGGCGGCACTCGACGAGGACATCCACTGGTTCTGCCCGCGATACGGATCGAATGATGGCGGGCTATACTACGACGAGGATGTGCAAGCTTCCTCGGCAGGTGAGGTGAAGGAAGAAGAGAACCGTCAGGCAAAGGTCGAAGAGGCGCAGAACAGGACAATCAAAGTACACGATTGCTGCACGATCCTCGCCTTCGACGGAAGCGAGGCCGAACCATACCAAATTCAGTTCAAGGAGAGCTTAGCCCAGCAGCTCGGACGCTGCGATATCTGTGTACGGGTCTTTCACAGAAGTCGCGGCCAGCTGAAGACAAGCCTCGAGTCACAATACGATACGGAAGAGGTCTCGCAGTTCATGCACCGCTTCGATGATATGAACGTTCAGCGCATCAGCAAAGGGCTAGACTCGGCCACCGAGACATTGCTTGTCTTACCGCCTGAGCAGCGAAACATCACCGCTGCTGGCAACGCAGGTATGTATGCTCTGTTCGAAGCTTTGAACTGCCTTCCTTTTCTTGACAACGAGGATGCCCTCCGTGAGCATTTCGACCAACCTTTTCAACTGGTTCAGAGCAAGAAGAAAATCAAGCTGCCCGGCTATGCGCCCGGAATGTCATTCTTTCTTTTCAGCACGCACTCGGACCGATCAACATGGGCCCTCAAGAACTTTTCTACTATTAAACGTCCCATCTCCGGTGTCGAGTTCGAGTTTGCCGTCAAGCCATCCTTGGAAAAGGCTCTACCTCGCGTCAACGCGGCTTTCCTTGATATGAAGTTCTTGCCTCTTTTCTGGCGAGGTATGCGTGTGATTCTTCAAAAGCTACCCAAGGACGTCGTCACAAATCATCTCCGCGCGTTGAACGTCAATATCTACGCCACTGCCTTAGACCACTTTGTGGTTGATGCGCCCCACTTTGATGATCTCACAGCCAGTTTCAAGATCCTTATTGAAGTCAGCTCAAGCGACTTCTGGGATGCCTTCGGCGCTTGTACGCCCCAACAGATCATCGAGCAATTCTTCAAATCCCCCGTCCTGGAGAAGGTGCTTAAAATTACCACTGAGAGAGAACCCTTGAAGCTAGAGGAAGAGACGCTTTCGTGGCTCCCACCGTTTCTCAAATCTATCAAGGCCCAGAATCTTGTCCCTCCTGTGCGTGCTGTCGTCGATCAGCTGCTCAAAAGATGCCAGAAAGATGGGTATTCTTCCTACGCCCAAAACATAGCTTGGCGACAAGGTCTACGCTGCTTAGCGGAAGCTCTGGTGGCTTTGCGAAAGCATGTGAAAGGAGGTCCAGTCCTGACGCATATGGCCGAGCTCGTTGCAAAGGATTACATTGGGACAGTCATGCAAGAGCTTGACGGGATCGAGAGCAAGGATGAGATGCGCATTGACGCGAATTCGGGTTTGTGCCTCTTGATCGTCAAAGAGGTTCTCGCCATTGACGTACAGAGCCTCACTCACGACCATGAAACTATTTTGAAGACCAAAGGACTGGACCACGAGCTTGGAATCTCCAGCTTGGACTCCTGGAAGATGAGTATGCGTGCCGTCAAACCCGGTCATGCAGCGCTTCCAATCGCGATGTTTCAGGGTATGCAAGGCTTGCTCCCTCTTGAGCCTTTCGCTCCACGTCAAGTACAGGCGGCGCCCAGACAAGGCCAGGACTGGAACACAGCGCGTGATCGCGTCGTGGATATCGCCGCAGATGATTTCCTTGAGCGCCTGCAGGCTTTCACTCCGGATCAACTTGTCGAAATTTATCGCGAACAGGAGGGTGCTAATGGCATTCTGGCAATGTTGTTCAGCGGTGACGATCGCCTGAATAACCCGACAATGAACATGCTGAAAACTTTGAGCGGCGAAGACACCAGACGTGACAGTCTGATGCACGTCCTGAAGCTCGCCCCTGGCACGACTCTTCAGGGTGTAATTGCTGCTGTAAAAGCGGTAGCCAGGGCAAAGGCATTCACTTCTAGCGTTAGAATCCTGAAGATCTGTCGCGATCTGTACAACTGTTTATGCGACAGCTCAGACGGAATGCTGAGATCGAGCAGAACACTCGATGATCGCTCTGTCCGTTCCCTCGAAAGTTTCTGGCAACTTACATGGATGACCTTAACCACCATATTTGAGCAAACCGAGTACTGGAGCAACCTGGGATACGACAAAAAGGTCATGCAGGAATTCTGTCGTGAGACGATGGACTTCGCCGAGCTGGCTTTTGACCAATATTCAGTCATTGCCAACACTCTGAGAATGGCAGTTGGCGATGCGACCAGCTCTTCTGAGGTCGGCAAGAAACTGCTGGAGTTCCCAAAGTTGACTTTCACCAATGTCACGAAGTGGCTACGTCTGCGCGATGACTATCTGGTCGACAAAGCTGTCAAGCTCACAAGCAAGATGTTACTTCGCCTGGAGGAGGTCGGCCTTGAGATCGTTGAGGAAGCAGCCCAGAGTCTCGACAACGTGCTCAACAACAAGACGAGGACAAAGCTAAGCATGAACCAGAAGGCGGAGATCTCGAGGGCATTCGAAAAGCACTTGGGTACAAGCATGACACCCGAGATCATTGACGTCGACGCGCCTCAGCCACTAAAACAAAGCTCGCTGCAGAAGTGGGCTTCTGGCAGAGACAATCGCGATAGCCCGGACAGCAGTCGTTCAGCAACTCCAATCGAAGCCACCAAGTCCAAGAAGCCTGGTGCCATTGATCTCGATGCGTGGGGCAAGTCTGCGGCTAAGAGCAAGCTGTCTTCTGCTGCGCCATCTGCACTGGAGGTTAGGAAGATGAACAATTCCGTCACTACAGCTGCCGATGCATTCAAGAAACATCAGGAAGTGCGAGGCAAAAAGATCATTGGCTCCTCAGTCCGTCCTGTCGCTGCTACTCGCGAATCTCAAGGCGACTTTTTGGCGAAACGAAGGCAAGCCAAAGAAGAAGCCGACAGGGCGAAGGCAGCGGCGCTTGCCAAAGCAAAGGGTGTTGGCGCAGGCTCAGGTGTTGCTGGCCTTGGAGACATGGGCAAGGATCACTCGCAAAAGGGCGCTGGTGTCATGGTGTCATCAGATGAAGAAAGCGAATCAGATGACGACTTCGACGACGACCTGTTTGGCGGAAAGACCAAGGAGAAGAAGCCGCTTTCCCGTGGTCTGCCGACCATCGACACGACTGGTGCAGTAGGCCTGAAGCCGGAAATGAAGAAGGGTCCAACTCGCATTCAAAGGACGCAGCGGTCTATGAAAGACATGCGTGCACGTCTGGCCCCAGATCTGACTTCCTTGCATCGAGTCATACTCAAGTGGGAATACTTCCACGAGGGCGACTATCCTCCGGGAGCGAACGAGCATCAATTCCGCGCCGTCGCAAACTCTTTTACGGACCCGACTACCTACCAGGAGACTTTCCAGCCGCTTCTTACTCTTGAAGCATGGCAAGGAATGATCAAATCACGCGAAGAGGATTCATCCGCACCCTATGAGATCAAGGTCGTCAGCCGCAGCAACGTTGATCAGTTCATTGAAATCAGCAGTTCAGTCACTCACGTCGAAAACAGAGAGTTGAAGCTTCAAGAAGGCGACATCATTCTTCTGTCAACGTCAAAGAAGCCTGCCGAAGACTCAAAGGCACCGCATTGCTTGGCCAGAATCTATAAGGTCAAGCGTCAAAAGACGATGAACGAGATCGTTTACCAGCTTACTGGCGGCTCCATCGGTCCTTCTCTCACGCCAGGTGTGGTTATCAATGGCGTGAAGGTCCAGTCCATCACGCCGCTTGAGCGCGAGTATGGTGCTTTGCAGGGTCTGCAGTACTACGACCTGTGTAATCAGATTGTGAAGGCGAAGCCGTCGCCACGCATCAACTACAGTGAAAAGCAGATTTCAACCCTTCAGGACATTTACAACGTCAATCGTGCGCAGTCTGAGGCTATTAACGCTGCTCTGGATAACGAAGGATTCTCTCTCATCCAGGGTCCTCCGGGATCTGGCAAAACAAAGACCATCGTGGCCATTGTTGGCGGACTCCTGTCTAACACTCTTGGAACAGCCACTACCGCCACGAGGATTGCCGTGCCAGGGCAGCGCAACGGAGACATTGGAGGGGCTTCGAAGAAGCTGCTTGTTTGCGCACCCAGTAACGCCGCTGTTGATGAACTCGTGATGCGTCTGAAGAACGGCGTCAAGACCAAGACTGGTAAAACTTACCCAATCAATGTGGTTCGCATTGGTCGAAGCGATGCCATCAACTCCTCGGTGAAGGATGTCACAATGGAGGAACTCGTCAACAAACAGATTGGCGGGTCAAACCAAGACCAAGGCAAGCGTGAAGAGACCGCAAAGCTTTACCAAGATCACAAAAAGGTCTCCGCTGAACTCAAGGATCTCTACGACAAGCGTGACAGTGGCGACCTGAAGGAAGGAGAGCGTAAACAAGTCGAAGAGGCCATCGTTGGCGTTCGGAGGAGGAAGAACGACCTCGGTACCCGCATCGACAACTCAAAAGACCAGGAGAGGCAAGCTGGTCGCGAGAGCGAACTCAACCGCAAGAAGGCGCAGCAAGCTGTGCTCGACAAAGCTCACGTCATCTGCGCCACATTGAGCGGCAGTGGTCATGATATGTTCCAGAGCTTGAACATCGAATTTGAGACCGTTATTATCGACGAGGCAGCACAGTGTGTGGAAATGAGCTCGTTGATCCCTCTTAAGTATGGCTGTGTCAAGTGTATCATGGTCGGAGATCCCAAGCAGCTCCCGCCTACTGTGTTCTCGAAAGAGGCTGCACGCTTCCAGTACGAACAGAGTTTGTTCGTGCGCATGCAAAACAACTTCGCCAACGAGGTCCACCTGCTGGACACTCAATACCGTATGCATCCTGATATCAGTGTCTTCCCAAGCCGAACTTTCTACGACGGCTTGCTCAAGGATGGCGAGGGTATGGCTGGCTTGCGTGTGCGGCCATGGCACAAGAGCGCACTTCTGGCGCCCTACCGCTTCTTTGACGTCAAGGGTCGTCATTCAGCGGCGCCCAAGGGGCACTCGCTTATCAATTTGGCAGAGATCGACATTGCCATGGCAATCTACGTAAGGCTGAGGACGGACTTCCCAGAGTACGACTTCAGCGGCCAGATCGGTATCATCACGCCGTACAAGTCTCAATTGCGAGCTCTCAAAGACCGCTTTGCCACGCGATTCGGCAACGACATTGAGGACATGATCGAGTTCAACACCACTGACGCCTACCAAGGACGTGAGAGTGAGATCATCATCTTCTCATGTGTGCGTGCTTCACCTGCTGGCGGCGTTGGTTTCTTGCAGGACATCAGGCGTATGAACGTGGGTTTGACAAGAGCCAAATCGAGCTTGTGGGTTCTTGGTAACTCCGAGTCACTCGTCCGTGGCCGTTACTGGAAGATGTTGGTGGAGGATGCACAGGCGAGGGACAGCTACACTACAGGCAGTGTGATGGAGATGCTGCAGAAGCCATCGAGCGCGTTCCCAGCTAACAACTTGAACTCGAAGTCGATGATGGATGTTGATGCCCATCAGCCACAAATGCAGGTCGGCAAGAGCAGCCGGACGCCGCCGGCGGCACCATCGCGTCAGTCATCTGTGTTCACTGGTGCGCAGAATGCGCCAGAGCGTGCAAAGGAGGCCACCAAGGCTCAGCCGCCCGTCAAGCCACAAGAAGTTGAGAGCTCCAAGATGGAGGGCGTCACGTACCGCTTCCAAGATCGCGTTGCAAACACCAAGAAGCGTCCTGCGTCGGAAACCGGCAGCGAGGCCGCACGGCCACGCCTGGAAAGCGACGATGTTGATATGGCAGACGCAGAACCCACAATGCCCAGCAAGATTCCCGGAGGCCTGGACGGAACTGTCGAGGCTCCCACGTCTCGCAGTGAAACACCCCTCTCTGATAAGGAGAAGGTGAAAACTCGGGTGGACGGGGACGGTAAGACCAAGACGGCGCCCGTGGCCCCGGTCGTCCCACAACCGGCGCCTGTTCGCAGGAAGAAGAAGGCTGCGGTAGATCCCTTCTTACAGAGAAAACGTTAGGACCCACACACGGTTCGTGGCCCACTGCATTGTGTCGAGGGTGAGTGGTAGCATAGTGTGCGTTCGAAGCACAAGTCCGACGAGAGAGCGATGAGATAGCAGGATAGCATGCAGATCCAGTGAGACGCTGTGAAGTTTCTACAGCACCGGCACGGCGAATTTGCTTGCTGAGACCGTTCAGCTGCAGCATCTAGACCCCTCGCTTTGCGCTTTGGGGGCATCGAAAGTGACATAACATCCCAGTGAGCCCATTGCACCCAAATCCCGGTAGATGTGGCCGTCTCAATGTAAGGGTCAGATAGAACAGTGACGAGATGCCTGGAAAACCCGCGCGGGGACGGACTCTATCCGAATAGCACAGCACGCTTGACATGTCGCTCTATGCGAACCAACATGCCCGTGAGGCAATCTACCATCTCGCCGGCCTGTCATCTTGAATGCTTGTGGTCATGCTGACGAGAAAGAAAAGTCTCCGAAGTTTGTGTGCAGCAGTGTACAAACTTCGTGGTGCCTTATCCCTGCACAGCTTGCGTCTTTGTACGACTTCACCTGCAGCGATATCGTGACGCTTGTACCCCTTGCGCGCACGCATACGGTTCCCCTCTCTGTGTGCTCTGCCGACCAAGACCATGAGACAATCTGCAGCCAATCATGCCGCCGGCCTTCTCGAACAATCTATGTCGTCCGGTCCTCTGCGACAAGCTTCACAACAGCGGTTTTAGACACAAAGTCACCAGCAGCGCACCACAGCTCTGTCCAGCCAGCATCTCCTTCTCCTCGCAGCGATCTTCCTAGATCCCTCTGCCATTGCCGCCCGCGTACTCTTGTCTGACGGCACATAGCTGCAGGCGGGCGTCGTACAATGGCCCGTCCAAGGCTTTCCCTCAAAGCTCCCGCTCCACTCGCCGCCCTTGCGCCTTTGTGTAATCCTGACTCCGAGGTGGGTATCCTCTTGTTGTTATTTACTTTGCTTGCTTCTCGTTGCACCATGCAGAGAGCCATCTCGTTGCCTTTCCTGTTGACTTGGAAGTCACGTGTCATCTGTCAACGGAGCCACCGCCACTCGCTTCAACACCTTCGTTTGCTCAAAGAAACCCATGCGATAACCACCATCTGGGTTGTGTTTCGTCGACATCAAGCACCAACTAATCTCTAACGTGCACAACGCAAGTCTCCTTCCGCTGCGTCCTATCATTGCCAGGCACGTCTCTTCAGCCAAGTCACCACATGAGCTCGACCTGTCCGCCATTCTCGTCTCAGATGCAGCTTTCCGCCCACCCACACCGCCGCACCCCAATCTCAGCCTTCATCGACTATACTCCCCGGCTGGCCCGGGACTTTGAGCTAACAGTTCCCGCCAGCCCCTCGCAATCTCCCGACATGTTCTCTGGCGCTGCCGTGGGCATGGCCGCCCTCGGCGCGGGCCCACTTTACACCAACGCTGTCATGGGTCAGACGCCTTCAGCCCAACAGCGTGAAAACATGCGTAAGGCCAGCTCGACGATCCTGAGAGAAGACTCGATCAAAGTCGAGCGACACGACGATATACACGCCTCGTTCGGCGAACAGGATTCGAGACCTGACAGTCTTCACTACGCCCAGACGGATCAGCCGCCGTATGTGAAGAGTGTCGACGGCAAGATGATGACGCAGACGAGCCTGCTTCACCTGCCCAAAGGCAACGCCAGCCACGATTTGGCCTATTTCCTGAAAACGACAGGTCCGAACGCGCCGAGTCGACGACCGAGGAAGGTCGACGATCATCCCAGACGTGCCATGTCCGCTTCGAAGAATGTTTTGAAATGGCTCAAGGTTGGACAGAGGCGGCCGCCTGCGTCTGTGACGGATGCGCACTTCGAGTGAGTTTTTCAATCCGTCAGTTCTCAGTTTGTCGTGGACCGCGCTGAATTTTGGGAGGTTGAACAATGCCCTGGAGAAAGACGTGAAGTTCCAGGATGAGGGTGGTTTGCTTTTGCCACCCAATATTGAGCAGAAGATTTCATCCACAGGTATATCTACTGAATAATCTCGAGAAGAGATCATAAAAAGCTGACATGTCTCAAGGCAAGAAGTACTTGGCTTTGAAGCCCGATGCGATACCCGAGGACGAAGTTGCACTTAGGCAGATGCCTACTTTGAAGTACTTCGTCTACACTGACATTCTTGACCGAAATGCTAGGCTAACATACTTGAACAGTTCTCCAATTCTCGAGTCTCGCGTTTCTGTCTCTTTCACAGACGACACTCGATACAGTGGTGGACTTGATACTTGGATGTACACACGATTCCCACACGGCACACCGCCACCTTCCCGCCAGCCTTCAGCATCGCTTGGTGCGGAAAGTGAGCCTGCGATCCGAATGATCTGTCAATCATCGTCTCCGGTCCGACCTGCTGCTTCAAGCCCGCCAACACCAGATTCTGCTACTCTAGCAGCAGAATCCTACCAGGTTGATCTCTCCGAGCATCCGGCGAAGCAATCTCTCGACGCTTCTGGTGGCCGAACTAGCCACCCAGTCAACCAAAGAGCTCCGTCTGGGTCGGTCGTACCACGCCTTGCGTTGCCACAAGAGGAGTTCCCTGTCAGATTTCCACATCCTGGACAGAAAGTCGAAATCAAACATCCCTCACCGAGAAGGCTCGGTAGCCATCCAGTCCTGTTGCATCGTACTCCCAGTATTTCGGCTTCGCTGTGTGTTCGAAGCTTTTCTGACAGTCCCGGCCCGCCACCACCAAAGAGTCCTCTGAGACCGTGTCGCGACCCAAGAAGTATTGAAGGCCTGATGTCTCCCACAAGAGATATACGCAAAGTGACACTAAAGATCGCTCCGAGCATCAAGAGTGTCAGCGAGTATGCCAGTGACGTTGAACCGCCGTTGATCATACCATCAGTGATCACAGAATGCACTGGACCCATCAAGAGGCCCAAGTCTCGAGAGCGCAATCCCATTAGACATCCACTTTATCCGGTCTCACGAAAAGAGCGGGAAGAGAGGACCAAACAACGAAAGATTCGCGACAAGCCCGGTTTTTCGCAAACGATTGACGCAGTCGTCAACGCTCCACCTCCTGCCGCTCGTCGACTTCGCAAGGCTCGACCACAAATCCAGATTCCAAACTTCAAGCCTGTTCCGCTTGCCACTCGCACTTCCTCATCTGCTTCTAGCAATGCTAGCTGGAAGAAGGTCACCGAGATCACGCTTAGTCCGGTGTCGACTGTTCCTTTGCAAGATGAGAAGTCATGCGAAGAGCGCAAGACTGGATATTCGCCAAACTCGCCAACAACATCCAACGGTAGCCCGAACTCGGCAAACATGGCTCTTAGTCCGGTGATGCTGGTCGCAGAAGAGGTTCCCCTGCCCAAAGCTAGATCTACACCAAAGCCGACCAAGCTCATCTTGCGTGGCGAAGGTAGCAAGTACGCACCGAGACCACGGTCAGCCTCAATCTCGCGCACGGCAGCCAAGCGACGGAGCAGAGGAAGCATTGCAACTCCTTCTCGTCCGAGCACTCCGGAAACTTCAAAGCCACGAGCAAAGAAAGATACCACGCCTCCTCTTCCATCGCCACCACCGAATCGTGCTCTCCCGCCAACTCCTCCGGCTTCTGGCTCAGAAGTCGTCAAGAAGCAGAAACCATCTTCTAAGCGTCCATCTCCGACAGATGCCAATGCGAAGGAACTTCCACTCCCACCAAACGAGATATTGTCGCCGCCACCTCTCCAACTACGCAACCAATATAATACTTCCTCGTGTCTCGGCAAACCTCTTCCCCACATCACGACCCAAGATCTCCGCACTGCGTCCTCGTCTTCGTCCAGCAACAACACCACCCGAGCCGCAGCCCGCATCGATGCTCGACTTGAGCGTCTCGAGGCGCTGGAGAAACAGAATGCTCTACTCTCAGCTGCTCTCATGGCAGTTTTGAAGACCAACGGTGCTCTCAACGCGGGCCCACTCGCTCAGGGACTAGGGCTCACAGATCCGGCAGAACCTGAGAAGCCTGGACCCATGGCATGGGAGACTAGGGTTGCGAGAAGGAGCACCGCTGCTGGAAGGCACGCTGCCAGTTCGAGTAATGGCAGTGCGAGTCTGGACTTGTACATGAGTACGAGGAGGGATGGAAGCTGATCGATGATCGATCGAGTCGGATGGAGCTACGTTGCCCACTTTTTGTTTCGTAATTTATAATGTCGCATTGGCATAATCATAACGGCTATTCGAATCCAAATAGAGATGGTACATAATGTTGGTGACTCACAAAAAATGTTGCCACGTCTACGCATGGTATTAGTCAATAGATGAATCGATGCTGAACACGTTGCAACATTACAACTACCATAAGAACATCACGAGCAGAACTGTTAATAAATGCATACGGCACACATTCACTTTCAATTCTTTCTCAGCACACGGCGCACTTCCACTCGAGAACAAAGGTGAAAGGTTGCCATCGAGTCGAGACAATCAACCTTACCAAAACAGCATTCAATAAATCACAACAGGAAGAACTCATCGACACTCATACACCACTTCACAAAGCAAATCAACTCATCACAAATCGGCAATCTCATTCTCGACTCAAAACACCATGCTGTTAATAATCACAGCTTGCCTGGCAACTCTCTGCACATGCCTCGCTGTCTTGCACCAACGTCACAGTCAACTATCGACACCACACCTCTCAATCCTTTACGTGGCTACCTCAATCGCCTTGTCGATAACTTATCACAACATCGACGCCGAGCCATGGGCCTACCTCCTCGGCGGCGCTGTTCTAACTTTGTACGCCACGGTCAGGACATTCCATCGAAAGTACCACGGATTTTCACCGAATAAAAACGTGCCGGATCGGAACAACCGCAGGGCTCGGAGGAGAGAGCGGTAGGGAGGCAGCAGGCTACGTTGGACGGACTGGGAGGATTTGATGGTTGGACGGATGCCTTTGTGAGCTAGTTTTCCATTGGCGATGTCTGGAATGGTAGAGGCTTGTACATGTATATCATTGTCGAAAAATCTTCAACTTATGACTCTCGTATGGCCAATCGTTATGTCGTCTCGCCTCACCTCGTCTCGTCTCAGTCTAGAACCCATAGTAAGCTCGTCGTCTTGCTAAACACCAACAATCACCTCCATGCACCTCACACCATCTCCAGCCCACCCTCTACTCAACCTGCTCCGCCACCCTCCTAAGCAGCGGCTGACTCTCCCCGTCCTCCCCATCCGGCTTCGGATACGGCATAATCTTCCACTGCCCCTTCCCGACCTTCCCAACCCTCCACGTCCCATCATCCCTCGCCTTCTCGAAGAACTCCAGATTCTCGTCGAAGCTGCGCCCGCCGGTCTCGGGCATGTACACATACGTCCAGACGCCGGCGAACAAGTTGGTAGCAGCGAAGATCGCGAACAGCTTGTAGGATAGGTTGTTGAAGAGGATGGGCGTCAGCAGGGTGACAGCGAAGTTGGCCAGGCCCCAAATGATGACGCTGATGGCGGTGCCTTGGGCGCGGGCGGTGGTGGGGTAGATTTCGGTGGGAATGAGCCATGGGGTTGCGAGCCAGGTTATGCCGAAGGTGGCGGTTGCGAGGAAGAGGGTCTGTGAGGGGTTGTGTTAGTTTTGTGGGTTCTGAGGCGGGATTGGGTTGGGACATCGCGTTGAAGTGATGGAAGCGTAGACGTACTGCAACATCGTTAGCATAGTTCAACCAACAAGAGGAATTACAGCATCAGGACAACTCACCAACAATACCCGGAATCGCAACAGCCTCCGAAGGAATCCCCAGCTCTTCGGAGCTGTTCTCCAATCCAGCAAACGCGCAAAGCAAAGCGAAGAACAGCGTCAGCAGTCCAGATCCCCAAAGCATCAACGTCCGGCGCCCAACAGCATCAATAAGCAACCAAGCAAAAGTCATGAGCACAAAGTACGAGATGTAATTGCCCTGAGTGAGGAACTCGGACTTCTGCACGCCATAGCCGAGCAGTTCGAAGATCTGCGGACCGTATACAGAGACCGCGCCGTAGCCGGTCAGCGCCTGGTTGATCTGGCCCATGATGGTAATAACAGTCGGGTGGAACTGCGCGTGACCGGGGGTAAGCATGTCGAAGTAGCCGACGGAGCCACCGCTCTCTGTTTCCTGCTTGTGGCTGTCGACGAGCTCCTTGCACTTGTCGTCGACCTCGTCGTCGCCCATGATGTCGGCCAAGCTACGCTTGGCATCTTCTTCTTTGTCGTGATAGATGAACCAGCGCGGGCTTTCGGGCAGTTTCTGGATGAAAGCGAGCAAGCCGAGCGGGTAGACTTGCATAGCGATGATGGGGATGCGCCAGGCCCATTCGTTCTGTTTGCTCAGAGTGACTGTGGCGGCGAGGTTGATAGCGAACGCCATGTTCAAGCCAAAGATGTTGCTCTGGAACTCTTGCGCGAGAGCTTTGCCTCGAGCGCCGTCGGAGCTCAGTTCGGAGCTGTACACTGGGACCACGGAATCGACTCCACCGACTCCAAGGCCCATGATCACGCGGCCGAGATACATGACAGCAAGAGCGCCGCGGCTGTAGCCCAGGCCGGCAACAAACATGATGAGGTTGCCCAGACTCGACATGGCCAGACATCCGAAAAGTGCGGGCTTCCTGCCTTTACGGTCCGCGAGAGTAGAGAACAGCACAGCGCCAATGGCGCATCCCAGATAGTAGACCGACTGATAATAGTCAGTTTCTCGTGGTGGACGCTGTGTCGATATCACTTCGAGTAAATACATACCACAATCACACCAACCTGCGGCGACTCCTCCTCCAGGCCCATGGTGGAGAGGTAGTTCTTGTTGGTGTTGATCAGCGACATCATGCCCTGGTCGTAGCCATAGAGGGCAATAGCCGTGCTGCTGAACAGCACCACCTAGACTTCGTCAGCTGTGAGTTCACTGGAACAAACACTCATGGCAGTGAGTGCAAGAGATAGGCTGATGAAGAGATGAACCATACCTGCTGCCTCTTGTCATAGACAAAGCTCTTTAGCTTGTCCATCTTTACCGAATCTTCGATTACGCCAGAAAGCACTGTGCTCTTGCTCTGACGATTGACCAAAGCACAGAGGAGGATGATCAAACACAGACAGGTCAAAAAACTCAATACCACCGCGGCGTACAAGAAGAAAGAAGAAGAGTCCCAGCTTCCTGCACCACCAACAAAAACACAACTTTACCAGCTACCACTACGCTACTGCTCTGCAGCCGCCTAAGCGAACGTCTCACAGTCATGCGGCATTTGCATTCTGAGCCTGCACGTGGGATCTGATCTTAGCAGGATCATCTGCGAAGAACAATGAAAATGTGGTATCATGACGTTTCGCGGATGCAGGGACGGGCACTGGGATCAAGATTGTCGGCGTCAAAGGTGGGGGCTCGAGAGCTTGTGTGAGACGTCAGCGGCTGCATCGGATCTTGGTGCGATCTTGAATGCTTAACACGACTCGCCTAAGGATTATTCCTCCGAGGGCAAGGGAGCTGCGATCGGTACGTACATGAGGGTTGTAGGGGTCTTTAGAATTCGTGAGATACATCGTTCTTTGTTCGAGATGCGAGCGACACGTATATCTTCACGCCTATAAATACTCAGCTCAATCGAAACTCAAAACGTTGAACCATCAGGAAGAATCTTGGAGGGTCTCATCGACACACATGCGTAAACGAGCACATATACACCACGTGGCTTTTCAAGCCGAGGTAAAGGTCTGTCTTCTGAAGATATAATACATCCGAGCTACAGAAATGACCATGAAACCCCCCAATCGGCCACCACTATCGCCAACACCATCCCATTCCATCCCACCTCCTCGCATTATCTCGTGTCGCAGCTTCGTACCCGTCGAGACAAGCTGATGAGCTTGCTCGAGCGTACTAGCAAAAGGGAAAAAAGTTGCCGGAAAGGTCGGATCAACGTAAAGGCAAAAGGGAATACTGCGTAATTGCATGCGTCCGAACATAAAAGAGATGGATCAATCGTAGCCACAGTAAGTCCAGAGCGGGTTTTGTCCGTAGATATGCGCCTTGAGCGCCGCGCAACGCAGGATGCAGGTAAGACCAAAATGGCCACCACCATGCTCCGGCGGAAGGATGTCCTTTATGTCGTCTCGTTGCTTTGTCTGTTTGCTTCGTGTGCACCGCGTGATGCTTATTGCGGTTTCAAATCTTGCGATAATGCGTCAGCTTCTGCATTAGGAGAGCCTTGGAAGGGCGGCTCCTAGCGCTGCTGTTGCATACCTTGTTGAGGCGGCATACCGGGATATGCGCCCTGTTGGGCGGCCTGCTGCTGCTGGAGGTAGGCCTGGTATTGCAGAGCTTGCTGCTGGTCGGCAGTCATACCGTAGGGCTGCTGAGGTGCGTTACGAGGCATGCCCTGTGCCATTGGCTGAGCCATTTGCGGTGCAGCGTTGTGTTGCTCTTCGGGTGAGTCAACTGTGGACTCGCCGTCGACACCGTTTGAGTCGGCAGGCTCGGGCGCGTTAAGACAAGCCTTGCAGGATTATTAGTATTGTCCGCAAATCATGTTAGCGTCTGAGCGCCTTACCTGAATAAGGTTCTTGCCCTCGGGTTTCGTCACGAGCGGCTGAAGCTTGGGAGTGGTGAAGGTGTACACAAGACCAGTCTCGGACACGACCAGGAGGAGCACCTGGGTGCCAGTGAGGACGGATAGCTCGTATGCCTGTGGAACGCCATCAGTACGTTTTCGCGACGCGTCACAGGCTCAGTGATTGGAAGCAACGCGATGCGACAAGGCAAATTTGCTACGCGAAGGCGCGTCGGGGGTGCATTGCGCGTGGCCGTCGCACGGCATGAGCGTGACTAACCTTCTTCATGATGCCGGCCTTGCGCTTGGAGAAGGTGATGTGTCGACGCGACTTGTCCTGGATGAACTTGATCTCTATCTTGCGTCGCTCGCGACCAGGCTTGTCATCGTCATCATCATCGTCGTCGGCGGCACTGGGACGAGGGCGCTTGACGCCTCTGCTCTCGAGGGCGCCATTGCCATTCTCGAGGTCATCGGGCGCGGTCGGCGAGTTGGTCTGGTCATTGGTGGTGATCTCAGCCATTGTTGTGGACTTTGTTGCAGCTGCTGCTGGGAATTGTGGGGAGAGGCTCAAAGAGGAATGGATTAATGGTGCTCAAAGAGGAAACCGCGGATGTCGTCTCGTTTCGTGAAAGCGCGAGCGGCGAGCAGATGCCAAGGGTTCAGGCGCGGGAACGGTCCGAGGCGAATAAGGGACCGTGCGTGGATGGGCGGGCGTTGCGAGCTCGTGGTGGCAGAGAGGCGAGTCAGGTTAGGGCGACGAGTCGATTGACAAGTACGCGCGCGTCTGATTCTGGGTGGGAGGATATTGTAGCGACGCCCAATGAACCCAAGAGCAAATACGTGGGCGGTGTGGTGGTTGCAGTGAAGGCTACACGTGACCCTGAGAGGCTGAGGAATGTGCGAGTGAGGCGTGCGACGGGCGGGCAGGCACAGGCAGCGGCACAGAGACGGCAGCGAGCGGAGAGTGAAGACGACTCGGATCTCCTGGCGGGCGGCGGGCGGGCGAGGGCTGAGGCGGTGGAGCAAGCACTGGCACTGGCACTGGCACTGGCAAGTGAAAGTGGTTGCTTGTTCGTGAGGGTGTTCGAGCGCAAGAGGAAAGCGGCTAACTGGCTGGGGAACTCGAGCTTCAGCGACCGAGAGAGACTCGAAGGAGTTTAGAGGAATCAGAAAAGGGACGAGCAGTTGGGATGGGATGACACTCGGCATATGAAGCCCTGCCCGCGCTGCCAGAGCCCGCCGCGGGCAGCTCAACCCTCGCTCATTTTATTGCGGGGTCAAGCACCTCGACCTCGATGGGCGGCGCTACCGGCGTCTAGGCGCGTAGCGAGGGCTGAGCCGCTGCTGAGAGGGTGTGTCTGTCTATCTGTGTCTCTGCGCTTCCTTCACTTCACTACTGCGCGCCTTCCGCACTTGCAGACATCCAGTAAGAGACTGCCTGCACTGCACGCTTCATTTGAAGCTATATACCAGTCACCGAGATACATTATTATACTGTAACTGTACCAGCATCAGCTGCCGTACTTCCCTCCCAAAGCCTAAGATATATCCTTGTCCACTCACAAATCCATCCACCTCAGCCGCCACTCGGAATCCTTCAAACCACCCATAAATTAACCCAGTACCCACTCACAACCCCCAGCCTCCACCACCACACCTTACCCGCCTAAGCGACCTCAAACACCCCGGGCAATGAAACCTATCATTCCAATGCTCGTTAAGCATGTGCTCCGCCAAATCACGCGCAGACAATGGACGTAGGTAGTCAGCAAGTCGACGACAACATCAATTTTCATTGCGCGACACTGTATGGCTTGTGGCGTTCTACCGTCAGTGATACGGAGTAAGTTGTGTAGGAACGCAAGTTCGCTGGGAGGAGGAGGAGGAGGAGGAGAAGAAGAAGAAGAAGAAGAAGAAGAAGAAGAAGAATCCATTCCAAGATAGAAATGCTATATTAGTGGAAGGAAGGGAAAGCGCTTCATATCGCCATTGCAGCGGCATCGTCAGTGAAAGGTCCAGCGCGCAGGTCCTAGAAGTCACTGACAAGAACAACGCAACTTGACGCCGGCGGAATGTTCGACTACAGTCACTCGTGAGGCCAGTCGGAGCATAGTAAATACTCGCAGGCACAACACCATCGTCAACAAACGAGTCACGTCGAGGGCAGATGGACTTTGCTTCAAACGACAAAGAAATATATACAAGTGGCAGTACAATGTGAGACATGACCGAGAATAAGAAGATAATCCACCTCATTCAATCTACCATCTATAGCACGAACACCGCAAGTGTCCCCAAACCATCTCACAGTGAAGTACAAAACAAACCAAAGCAAAGACACATAGCAATCGCATCAAAAAAGCAATTGAATAAAAAGATTCATACGCATTATTAGCCAAGCAAAAAGCATCGTCAATGCCGCCGCCCATACGTCGATAAGAATAAACAAAAAGCAAAACGCCGTGCAATTTTACTGGTCCTCTCCTTCCTTCTATCATTTCGGCCAAGCCCTCCTCCTCATCATAATCAGAAATAAAAAACGCCTGGAAATGCGAAAAAGCGCAGTCGTGGGAATCTCAATCGTAGATCTATCCATTCAATCCGGCAGCCAGTCCTCTCCTTCCATGGAGCATCTTACTCGGCGTCCGAGTCCGGAGGGTGGGGAGTGCCCTTGGGACTGTTGAGCCACTCGATGTGTCTCAGACGTCTCCTGACCTCAGACTCCTTGGCTTGGGCACGAGTTTGCTTCTTCTTTTTCTTGGCCTTGAACTTCATGTCGCCGCCCTCCGTATCGCTGGCAGCGGGAGTACCATTGGTGCTGGGCGCGGCAGAGCTCTGGACGGAGCTGGCGACGGTGGAGGAAGCCATGGAGGAGCCGGGACGGGAGTCCTCGAAGCGGTCCATGTTGATGGCGAGGTGGCCCTTCTGGGTGAGACGGCCTGCCTCGACGTGCCACTGCTCGGGGCAGAGGGCGCCAACGAACTCCTCGTTGTGGGAGATCATGACGACACCACCGCGGTACTCGCGAATGGCGACGGCAAGACCACCGAGGGACTCACGGTCCAAGAAGTTGGTGGGCTCGTCGAGCACAAGCAAATGGGGGTTGTTCCACATGGCACCAGCAAGGACGACCTTGACCTTCTGTCCACCAGAGAGACCAGAGATCTCGTTGTGGTTGGCAATCTCGGGGTCGAGACCGACATCCTCGAAGTGCTTGCTGATGACCTTAGGCTCGAGCTTACGGAAACCGAGACCCTCTCTGCTGGCCTCGTGGTCATCGTACTCCTGGATGAGCTTCTGGAAACCACGCTCCATAAGAGTCTCACGAGAGATCATGCTATTGTGCTTGGGCAACCAGCCGACCCACTTGATCTCGTACTGGAAGGTCTTCTTGTACTTTTGACGACCGATAAGAGTCTCGATCTTGCGAGGTCCCTTGCCGTCGTTCATGTCGATCGTGACATCCATCTGTGCGCGGTCCTCGTCGGAGAGAACGCGAGTCTGCTTGAGCATGACCTCACGGTCATCACCGTTGGCGTAGCGCCACTGGAGGTACTGGTTGGGAGTCTTCTCCATGTGCATCTCGACGTGCTCAAGAGCGTGTTGCTTGATGTAACCGATACGCAAGTTGGGGTGCTTCTCGACCTTGCCCTCCTGAGGAACAACCTCACCAGTCAGGACCTTGATGAGGGTCGACTTACCAGCACCGTTGGGACCGATGATGGCAACTCTGCTGCTCAAGGTAAGGTGAGCAGAGAGGTTGTGAAGGTTAGGCTTGGTGGCGCCAGGGTAGGTGTAAGTGCAGTCGGTCATACGCAGGATTGCGCGGGTGTTACTCTTGACACCAGTGAGGATACCGGGAGGAGGGAACTTGAAGGGAGCAATCTCGGCGCTGAGGGTGTAGTAAGTCTTGGCCTCAGGCTTCTGCCTGACGAACTCGGCAAGGTTACCCTTGTAGCTCTTCAACTTCTTCTGCTCGTAGTGCAGAATGTCTGTGCAGACTTCGTCAAGGAAGCCCGAGTCGTGAGAGACGATAAGGGAGGTGATGTCGGTGTGAGTCTTGAGGTAGTCCTGGAGCCACTTGATGTTGGCAACATCGAGATGGTTGGTCGGTTCGTCGAGGAGGAAGACATCAGCACGCATCAACATGGCGCGGGCCAAAGCCAACTTCATCTTCCAACCACCGGACAAGGAGCCCACCTTCTCTTGCTGGCGGCCCTCGGGGCCACTGGAGAATCCGACCTCCTCGAGGACAGCAACGATACGCTCCTGGCCTTCAGCCTGGAGATCAGGGTCCTTGAGAGCGTAGTCCAGAATGGTAAGATCAGCGTCTTCACCCTGGTTGTGCTCGACGAAGCAGGTCTTGACCTCATCTTGGGGCGGGAAGCCATCAAGCTTGCCAGTAGCGATGGAGCGCATGAGAGTACTCTTACCGCAACCGTTACGACCACAGAGACCGTAGCGGTGACCCTTGAGGAGACGAAGGTTGGTGTGGGAAAGCAGAAGCATACCGCCGTATCCAAGAGAGAAAGTGGCGTTGACAATCTCGGTCTCGCCCTCCTCGACTTGAGGAGGAGCACCGAACTTGCGCTCATCCTCAGAGACGTAGAACTTGTGCATGGCCTCGGCAACAGCACCGGCCTTCTCCATAAGAGGCTCGAGGTAAGGGGTAATGTTGCCAACGACGCGGTCAAGAGCACGCTGGACAACAACCTCGCAAACCATCTTGGAGACGTAAGATTTGGTCAGCTCCCAGATCTCGGCGTCGCCAGTAAGGTCGAAGAGGCCACCATTGGCCTTGACCTCCTTCTCAAGAAGCGCCAAGACGTCAGCCTCGGTGACGCGCTCCACGGCAGCAGCGGCGTTAGGGTCGGCGCCCTCGCCCATGGCCTTGTTCATGACGTCGAGAGCCCTCTTACCAATCTCACGGACTTCAGGAAGAGACGCGTTCTTGTAGACAGACTCGATACCAGGCTGGAGCTTGGGCAAGAAAGTGCGGGCCTCCACGGGGTCGTGGACAAGCTTGGTCAAGTTCTCCACGACGACGGTGGTCTGACGAGTCACCTCCTGGGTGGTGGTGGGGGTGTTGAGCGAGCGCTCGAGAATAGGAGTCAGCAGGGCCAACACAGGCGAAGTGACAACGGTGACGAAAGTAGTCTGGCTGAGCGCGTGGATAGCCTTCCTCTGGGCCTCGGTGCTGGGGTCCTCGATGGCCTTGACGATTACGGGAATCTTGGGGGCAATATCGTCGTTCTCGAGCAGGTTGGTCAAGGAGTTCATGGCCTTGAGACCCTGCTTGGAAACCTCGCTCTTCAGGTCGTGCATACCAGCCTCGACAATGGGGATCAAAGCCTGCAGCTTCTTGCCCATGGCGTAGCGGAGGACGTCCTTGCTCTTCTCAACCTCGAGGCTCTCAAGGCCGATGGCGGCCTTGTCGGCCATCAGGGCAATCAGCTTGAGAGCGCCGGCGGCACCCTGCCACTTGCCGGTGGCCTTACGGAGGTATGACATGAGGACGGGGAGGAGACCGAAAACCTTGGCCTCAGAGCTGAGGTGGTTGAAAAGGGTGTCCAGGGCGTACTGGGCGCCCTCCTTGACGGCGCTCTGCTTGTCGGCCAGCGCATCCAGCGCGCAGGTGACGAGTCCTTGCTCTTGCATCATGAAGACGACCTCGCTGAGCCTGGCCTTGGGAGGGAAGCGCTCGAAGATGGCACCAAGGGCGAACATGGCGCCCTCTCTCTTGGCACCATCCTTCTTGTTGGTGGCAGACTTGACGATCTCCTGGACGATGCCGTAGCCGGTCAGGCCACGGAAACCGACGCTGTTGAGAAGGACGTCGGTGAGGGTGTAGGCAGCGTCAAGCGACTCCTGGGAAGTCTTGGAGGTGTAGATTTTGCTGGTGATGGCGGCGACGTCCTCAGCGGAAGGAGCGGCGTTCTTGCTGGTAACCACGACTTGAGGGGCCATGGTGGGCGACTCTTGGTGTGGCATGTCGCCGTGTGTGTGTGGTGGTGGTGTCGCGGTCTTCTCTGGTCGTAAAAATGCGTGAAGGGGTATCTTTTTTGCAAGTGGGACAATCTCAACCAAGGAGCGTGCGCGCGGATAAGCAGCTGATAGCGGGTGGGCAGCGCTCGGGTCAGCTGGTGCGCGACTGGGAGGCGACGCTGGTATGAAAGAGTGGAGAGTGGAGAGGGGGGAGGAGAGGAGAGGAGAGGTGTTCAGAGAGCAGACGGCTCCTGGAGAAGGCGATGCGTGCCTTATGAATGTGGTGGTGGTGGGAGAGAGAAAGGCTGTTGCTGGCACCTCACTGTTTACAAAATTTCTTGCGGCAGAGGGGCTCTCTCGCTCCTTCCTGGGTCTCAACAGAAGGACTCCACTAATAAATCTCTCCCACGTTTTCACCCTTGGGCTCTCACACCCGCTCCTCGGCCCAAAGACCGCCCTTGAATTCTTCCTCAGCCCTACGAGACGTCACGCTCTGCCGGCAGCACCCTTTGCCACATCACTTCTGCGCGTCTTCCCATTCGCTGTCCCAGCCTCCCTTTCACAAACCTTGTCCCAGACTGCTTCAGCCTCCGACCTTGCTCCTGTCGAGTGCCTTTGCACGTGCTGGTCACTGAATGCAGCCCGTCTGTTATTACATGCCCCTTGCCCTTACATTGCCATCTAAGCACGCTTCGATGTCCTCAATCTCGAGAGGGCAAATTATCAACCGTATCAGTACCTTCGTTCACGCAAACCCACAGCCACTGCGCGACTTCATGTTCGTCCGAGCTCGAGTCTTATCGAGCATCTGCGTGATATATTTGCCGATGGTCGGCAATCACGTGAGACACCCATGCTTGCGATGCAGCAAGGCTCTTGGGCACCAGCGAGACCATACATATATACCGTCGTTCTCATCCCGCCTCTCCAGACATGCTGCTGGTGAGATGTCGGCTCATTTTCACAAAATTTTCGCTCACCAACGAGCTCTTACGTTCGTCAATGTAGGTGTTTTTCCTGGGAAGCCCACCACTGAGAGGACAAGCTTGATACCAGGGCGCAAATCAAGATCTACATTATCAGACTTACTATCCTGCAACTAACCGATTCGCACTCGTTGCCGCGAAGAAGCTTGGCCTATCAATTTCATTGCTGTTTTCCCGAATGGCAAGTTTACTGCAACAAATCTACCTAATTAGACGGGACACTCTCCAACCACTTCGAGACTCTCTTCTCAAGTAACGCCTTCGTCATTTCACGCTCTTTATCGGCGTAGTCCACGCTGGCGCCCTTCGGATGTGCGAGCAGAGAAGGCGACAGGCCCTTAAGATCCATGGTAACCAGATCACAAGACTCAACTTCCTCCAGCTTCAACTTCTCCCAGTGGTCCCTCCTTGACACTCGAATATCTCTTTCCGCCGTGTTCTCGTGTTTCGAGGTAGAGCCTGAACAATGGTCTTTCGGCTTCTTTTCAGTCTCAGGAGCGACTCCGGCATTGCGATCTTGGTGTTTGCTCTCTCGGATACGGCGCTGCATGGCGAGAACGTCGGCCGATAGTTGATTTTCCTTGAGGTCGAGACGATTGGGATGCGGCCCAAGCTGCGTTGTCAACGGCACCGGAGCTTTCTGCTTGTTCCAAGTAGCCTTTGTTGGCAGATTGCCGTAGGCTATCACCAGATTCGCAGTCCAGGTGAGTCGCATTTTGTAATACTTGCGCTTTTGGTGAGTTGTGGTGGTGGGTTTGGAGTGTCGCAAGCCAGGAAAATGAAAAACATTGGAAGCAGTGGGTGCTCTTAGGGTAGACCGCAGGCGCAAAGCCACTGCAAGGTAATGGTAGAGCGCACTGATGCCAGATTACCTTCACTGACTTCAGGATCAGTCACTCGTACAAACATCGCAGGTCGTACATCCCAATGCTTGCGTACACGACCTGGACGCGGAACGACAATGAGAGGAGGGCTACGGCTCTCAGTGGCCAAGGACTTTATACTAGTTGCGGAAACGGTCCAGTGGCCGACTACATCAGTGGAGGAGGAGAGAGGAAGTGAAGTCAGAAGATACGTGTAGTTAGCGGGAGCGGGATGTCCCTTGTACGTGAGGTCGCGCCTTCCTCACTTGAACAGTTCACTGCCTAACTTTGATTTGCTTCTGCTTCTCCGCCAAACTCCTGCCCACAGCACCAACATCCCATCGACGCGACACGACAGACCAGCACACCCAGCGACACCTCCACTCTCACCGACGCCACCCGAACTGCAACACACCACGATGGAGGCCAAGACCGCAGATATGCAACCAACACCCGAGAAAGATATTGCGCAGCGGCTTCAACAGGACAATGCGGCCTTGAGAGCCGAGCTTCAAGCGTTGCGCTCTGTCACACAGCTCCAAATCTCTCCATCGACTACACGGACAGGCCACGAGCAATCTCTTGTCCATCAGCATCTGCGCTCCATCAGTATACCATTTGATTTTCGGTCCCTGGTAGAGGAGGATGGCTGCAAATTTCCCATCACCTTTCACACTGAAATCGACACAGAGCATGAGATCAACTCCGCGATAGCGCGTCACAATGACTTTGCATTTTCGCTCTACCACAGCTCCATCGATATATTAGCCCGCATCCCATTGGATCATCAACAGTTACGAAAACTTCAGATCAATCTTCAAAACGCAACATGTCGCTTGGGATGTCACTGGCTGGTCGTCGTAATGTTCACCGACGGCGACATGAAAGAAAAATTCACGCATTGGCTCGTTGAAGCGGATAGCACCTAGCGAGCCCGACGCTCTACAATCTCACTCCGAGCAGCATGAACTCATTTGTGCGATAGTATGGCGACTCGCAATGCATTCGAAATGAAACTTCTGTCTGACAAGATCTAGAGCAGATCAACTTTGGAATGGCTGTGGTACCAGAACGAGGGCTGTGCAGTCGCTGCGCAAGAGCTCACGTGCATCGATCTCGATAGCCGTTAGAGTAACAACGACAGGTGTAGTCCTTAATTCAGCCAGGTATACCATGGATATACCACTTAAGTTTGATATGTTCTCAGCATCTGATGTAATGCATCGGTTCATTCGACTTGAGAACAACCATTACCATTGAGTTACGGCTAGGGCTGTACGTAAATCTTGCACGTTAAAAAGTATGAGGCGCTGTGATTAGCAGTTTCTTGCCTTCCCGTGAAATACATCAAGCTGTTCGGAACTGCTGTTAACGTGTAAACCATGCAAACATGTCCGATCGTGAAAGCAGGAGACGTTGAGAGCGAAGCACCACCAAAACATTCTACGCCGAAAATAGCACATCCAAAGCCGACAATCAAGGGTCCATCGGTCCTGCCTGCAAGGCACCATGCACAAACGTGCGTCGTAGAAAACAGTACAGTACATAATGGATTAGACCGCCATTTCTATTTCGAGAGCAGATGGGCTGTGCCGCGCGTGCTGCAATATTAAGGATCCAGTTCGTAGTACAACAAAACACTGAAAACCATTGACCTCCATTATCCTGAATCTCTCCGAAAGCCGACTGTCGCTACAACCCATCCACGTTTCTTGCCAGATAACCAAACAACAACATAACACAGCTCGAAACAACGCAACCATGAACGGCACCACCCCCGACTCCCTCTTCCCAGCCTCCCTGATCTCTCCCGCCGTTGCCGCCGCTCTGCCCGAAGGCTACACCATCCGTCCATTGCAGCGCGACGACTACGCCGCGGGTTTCCTCGATGTCTTGCGCGTCCTCACAACCGTCGGCGAGATCTCGCAGGCTGATTTCGAAGCTCGTTTCGATGACATGAAGCAGACTCCCGGCAGGGGACCGGTCGGTTCGCACGTTCTTGTGATTCTGGATGGTGAGGGCAAAGTGGTTGGAACTGGAGCGTTGCTTGTTGAGAGGAAATTGTACGTTCTTTGCCCGCGCTGGCATTATGCGTGGACTACGACCTGCGTAGCTTGCAGCGCGCTGCAGAGAAAGAACCACTTACTAACTACCGTGACCTACAGCGTCCACAACCTCGGCCTTGTCGGCCACATCGAAGACATCGCCGTCGCAAAGGACCAGCAGGGAAAGAAGCTTGGTCTGCGCATTATCCAGGCCCTGGACTACCTATCAGAGCACGTCGGCTGTTACAAGGCGATCCTGGACTGCTCCGAGGCGAACGAGGGCTTCTACGTCAAGTGCGGATTCAAGAGAGCGGGTCTGGAAATGGCGCACTACTATGAAACGAAGTGAAGACAGAGAAGGAGGGAGCGGGTATAATGGTTTTTTGGATAAAAGCTGGGATAGACCCTACGGGCATGTATGAGAACGTTTGACGAGGGCTACGGTCAATTGGGGCACATGCATGATAGAGACGAGATGAGATCTACAGGACAAAGGCTAGAGAGGCCCACGCGCGCATATGAGGATGTTGGGCGAGGGCTGGGAGTAATCACGGTTACATGATATAGACGAGATCTACAGGACAAACTCTGCTGTTGTTTTGTCTTCGTTATAAGCAAGTTCACCTGTTATAGGGTGTTGAAAATCGAGATATCCAAGGTCAGGAACATCGTTTCTGGAGGCTGTGGCAGTGGGAACAGCGCAGCTTGCACGAACTCGAGCGCAATAAGCTGGTCAGAATCTTCCTTCGTGACATTGAGAATTACAAAGGCAACATGGTCCTCTCGACAAAACATGTCTAGGTGTCTGGATGTTCGATGAGGCTTCGAGTCAAACGATGATCAATACAACGACCCTGGTACTGAGTCACGACGTACCATCTGGTCAAACTTCTCTGAGCAACAAAAATGCTAGGCGGACAGCAGCCCGTGCCAAACCACGAAAGCTCGCAGCAGAGACAGGAGCAGAGGACGCCAGAGAGGCATAGCTTCGGCACCTCAAGCGTACCCTGCCGCATGAGATGAGCGAATATAACCTCAACTATCTCGCGCGTACCCTTGGTTTCAATGATCCAGGGATCAAGAACGTGATGAAGATTGGACAGTTGCTTGCCTTGGCGAGGGAATGGATAGAGATCACATCAATCTGGTGTTCAAGGTTGCCCGGCATCTTCTCAGTTCAACCAGGAAGATAGAGAGCGAGCTCTCGGTACCACGAGGACGAATCCAGTTCATAGCGCTATTGCTTAGGTGGTAGCGAGTGACTGCGTTGATGAAGAGAGACCAAGTAGTTGCGTAGCTTCCACCTGTGTGATCAATCTCCAGGTTTGCATGTTGTGCGTAATACACTCGGATAGAACAGCAGCTGGAGAGAGTCACACTCAAGCATAAAAATCCGTGAGAACATGGAGTACGTTCCTACAGCGGTGGCATCTTCGCTCTGCAACTGGCTTGGTGCGGCTTTTTCGTACCCGTAACCCATGCATGCTTGCGCGTGAACCCCAATTGTCCCACACTCCATTTCCGCTATTTAGTTGTCCCCATGGTGTTGGCACAGTGGAAAGCCCACAGAAGGCCCGAATACACATGCCAACACCCACGATTTGTCCCCCAGATGGAGAGGAGCGCGCGGGCGAGCGCGGAGGTTTTGCAGAGGGCGGTGCATGGGCCAAGACTTTGCCAACCTTCAACCCTTTCTTGATCGTGTCGAAGCGTCCGTCAAACAACCCCAAAGCACTTGCCATGGCCGGCCTGATCGCAGGCGCAGCTGTCGAACAACCTTTTTGCTGACGTTGGTAAAAGCCGCGCCGTGACGGCAGCCAAGTCGTCGGCACTCGCAACGCCTCAACAGCCCGGCCGGTTGTGGCGTGCACCTATATTGCAAGCGAGTATATAGTCGGCCACGGACACGTGAGAGATGACGAAATGTCGTCCTCTGCATGGATGTTTTGCGCCAGGCACACAGAAACCATCCTCATGAAACATCGATCGTGAAGGCAAAGTGCCTCTAGCCACGATCTTGACCTCCGCACCAATGGCTGGGGATTGGCCATCGGGATCGCGTCGACCACGTGTGGACACCACTACTGAAGAAGGTCGTGTGGAGCTCAGTGCCCTAACATGCAGCAAAGTGTGATGAGCACGTCGTAGCAGAATCACCGAAGTTCAACAGATATGCTTGGCCTCTGCGACTAAATTGCTTGTCCCGCGAGCATGATACGAACATGGTATGGATCCTCGCATCGAACCGTGACAGGTAGGCCCACATGGCAACCGCATATAAACCCTAGTAATGTTCACCCACGCACCTGTGCATCAAGACTCGATCAGCTACTTTCCCTTTCCTCCGCAACAAACAGTCTTCCAACGCAATCATGCTGGGTCTCAACAAGCCCGTCGACGAGCCTGGCGCGGCATGGCCTGGTATCACTGTTGGCCTGTTCGCCTCGTTCGCTGGTATTCTCTATGGCTACGATACCGCGACCATCTCCGGTTTGCAGGAGATGGACTACTGGCAAGAGACCATGGGCTATCCTAGCACTGATCGCGTGGCCTTGATCGTCTCCATCCTCTCTGTCGGTACCTTCGTTGGTGCTCTTTCCGCTGGCTATGTCTCGGACAAGTTGGGTCGCAAGTACGGTATCATTGTTTCAGCGATGATCCCGTTCAATCTTGGTGTTGCTCTTCAGACTGCTGCTACTGAGCAGATCATGTTCATTATGGGTATGTTGCTGCAGTCGTTGATAGTCTTTTTGACAACGAATCAAACTAACGAGTGCGTAGGTCGCCTCTTTGCCGGCTTCGGCGTCGGTCTCATCTCTGCTCAGATCCCCATGTATCAATCCGAGACCCTGCCTAAATGGATCAGAGGAATCGTGGTCGGGTGTTATCAACTTTGCATAACTATTGGACTGTTCCTAGCCGCTATCGTCTCATATGCCACCAGGAATCGAACCGATAGTGGCAGCTATCGCATCCCGCTCGCTATCCAGTTCGCCTGGGCACTTATCCTGTCCACCGGCCTAGCTTTCCTCCCTGAGACGCCTCGTTACCTGGTCAAGGTCGGTAAGGACACGAGGGCGCTCAAGTCGCTCGTGTTCCTCCGTCGTTTGCCTGCCGACAGCCCTCACATTCTTTCCGAACTGGAAGAGATCAAGGCCAACTACGAGTATGAGAAGTGTCTGGGGACCGCGTCCTACATCGAATGCTTCAGAGGCAATATGGGCAAGCGCACGCTTACTGGCATCACTTTGCAATCGCTCCAGCAACTCGTTGGCATCAACTTCATCGTAGGTCGCATTCGACACATCTGAACGTAAACACAGCTAACGACATCGAATTAGATCTACTACGGCACTTCGTACTTCGCTGAAAACGTTCAGCAGCTCCCCGACGCGTTCATTCTTCAGGTCATCATCAACTTGGTCAACGTCTTCACGACGCTCCCTGGATTGTACTGTATCGACCGATTCGGTCGTCGCCCAGTTCTTCTCGTCGGTGCGCTCGGCATGGGCACGTGTCAGTTCATCGTGGCGATTGCCGGTGTAGCCACCAACACGACCGAGAACTACGGATCTGCGCTTGCACAATTTGTCTTTTTGTGCATTTACGTGTCGTTCTTCGCATCCAGCTTCGGCCCTGCCGCTTGGGTGGTGACCGGCGAATTGTTCCCACTGAAGACTCGTGCCAAGTGTCTTTCCATGGTACGTAAATGGACAACGCATTGCTGCCGATAGTACAATACATGCTAACCAAGACGCAGACCACCGCCGCCAACTGGTTCTTCAACTGGCTCCTCTCCTTCATCACCCCGTACCTCACCAGCGCCCTCAACCCGACGCAATCTAATGTGTTCTGGATCTGGGGCAGTTTCGCTTGGATCGCCGTCTTCTTCGTGTACTTCTTCATCTACGAGACCAAGGACATGACGCTTGAGCAGGTCAACGAGCTTTACAACAACGAGAGCAGAGCCTGGAAATCGCCTGGGTACAGACAGCAGATCAGACAGGCTTCTATTGCCGCCCACAGCGAAAGAGGCAACAGTTTCAGCTATGAGAAGGAGAAAGAGAAGCCGAGCAGGGCGCAGTCGATTGAGCATGCTGCGTGAGAGAGTTGGGGGGAAGATTTGTATGGTATCTACTTGCTTAGCATCCGACAATGTCATACATGATACACGCAATAAGTTTGATGGGCCAGGTTACATTTTTTGATCCTTGGGTTTGCAGACCATCGCGAATAAGCAACATCTTTGATGCTCCTACTCACGTCACTCGATTATTTGAAAACAAACGCTACGCTCGCGATCGTAATGTACTCCTCATTTCCCGCTCTCCCGAACTCCGTGTGAACATCAATCCGCATAATACTAATGTGGCAGACTCGCTGGGCGTCTCAGGCTTTCAGTTCACTGTAACGTCAAACTTGCGATACTGCTGAATGCGTGTCCGAGGCTCAAAAGAGCGTTTTATCGTTATTCCGATTTCAAGCACGCGATATCACATACAGTACCTCGCGGTAAGTCTCCGTAATTTTCCCCGCAGGTCATCACCGAGGTATTCGACCACCTATCTTTAACCAACAACAACAACATGACGAATAGAGCTATTCTTAAGCCGATTAGTGCAAATCGAAGGCGTGGTTATCAGCTGTCAAATGAGCATAAAAGCGCCATCGTAGCTAGCCGTGCGAGCGGTCTCCAGTGGAAGGAAGTCGCAAGCCAGAACTCTGTAGGAATCTCAACAGCTCAGTATGTTTTTGAGACCTATACCACCACAAACACAGTCAATCCGAGACCCCGAAAAGGACGCCCTAAGGTGTTCAGCCGTATACAGGAACGCAATATCGTTCGCTGTGTTCGATCGCACTGCAAATGGACCTACCAACAGGTGGTTGAGGAGACTGGTGTCCCTATTGGTAGGACTGCTTTCAGGGCCTTGTTACAGAAGCACTATATCTCTCAATGGATTGCTAAAAAGAGGCCTCACCTTATGGAGCAACATCGTAGGGAACGGCTTGCGTTTTGCCTCGCCAATCGTAATAGGGACTGGTCAAGAGTCATCTTTTCAGACGAGTGTTCTATTGAGAAGGGCAAAGGCAAAAAGAGGTCTTGGGTTTGGGGTGATCCTCGCCATAAATGGGACCACGATATGATTGAGACCTTTCCAAAAGGGAAGCAGGCCTGTATAATGGTTTGGGGTGCTATCTGCGAGGCATTTATCGGCTCTACGAGCTCCCAATTGGTGGTGATGAAAAGGGATCCAACCGCAAAGAACAACGGCTATACAGCTTGGTCATACCGAGAGGCATTAGCCGAAGGACTCCTTCCTAAGTACCGTAGGGGTCACACGTTCATGCAGGATAATGCTAGTGTTCACACAGCTGTTATAACGCGCATTTGGTTAAGAGATCACTTCATACCGATCCTGCTGAATTGGCCTCCCTATAGCCCTGATCTTAACCCTATTGAACACCTCTGGGCAAGGCTAAAGGAGCTGATCTACGAGCGTTATCCTGATCTGGATAGGATTCAGAATAAGGATGAACAGGAGCGAGTGCTTAAGGAAGTATTACCTTTATGTTGGGAAGTGATAGATCCATTGGTAATCAGAAGTCTAATACAGTCAATGCCTTCGCGGATTGAGGCGTGCATTGCTGCACAGGGATGGCAAACCAAATATTGAATACACAGATCTGTTTATTAGCATATAGACTATGACTCCATAAAATCAGAATATGAATTTATCCATTGTTGGAGAGATTATCTGACTCCAAAGATTGTATATTGAATCTGGTTGGTTGCCAAGATTTTCAAATTACGGAGACTTACCGATTAGTACTGTACACGTAAGAAAGCTGAGCTAGGGTAGGGGCTGGGGTAATCTAGGGTATACACGTACGTGCGTAAATGTAGATATCGCGTTTCAGCAATTTGTTTAATCGTTACATGGCATATAAAGCTCGGAATGCGGCTATTATCGTATGCAGTTAGTAAATCTAGAACGTATGGACTCGTAAAATTGACAAGAAGTCGTGCTATGAATTTTGAATGCCGGAGAGGCCCAGCGAAATCACAACAGTCAGTGGTAGTACCACGCCAGAAATGGTCGATTTGTAGACGGTGAAAGTCAACTGATCGATCGTGGTGTTGGAACTCCTCGATGATGCTTGATGGTATCGGGCATAGGCTGGATACATCAAGAATTACATCAGACATCTTTTCTCTCAGATCACACGCAACAAACCATGACTCTTGTGCTCTCTTTACGGCAGGTCCTGACCCGACAAACGGGACTCGCCATTCGCCATAACCCTGATCTGCAGCATCCCTGCTAGTGCGAACCAAATATGCCGGTCTGGCGTCTTGCGATTCGCGGTGGTGCTAGCTTGTCGCGACCGTTGCGATGCGTGCCGAACGCCTGCGAGCATGTACCTATGTACGTGATAGGAGTCAAGTAAGTACAGTACAGTACACATATGCCTTACGAGCACTGCACACCGAGCCATTTGCATGCAAGCACAGCGTAGCGAGCCCCAAACGAAGGACCCATAGGCGAGCGCGTTAGTTAAATTGCAACAACCAAAGCTGGTCCGCGCGTGTAACCTTCTTGTCTCGTTTCGCCCATGCGCACGGCACCAATACTGTACCCAAGAGCTACACTTCCAGCCTTTGCGTGCAGTGAGACATCTCTGCTGCTTCAATTCCTCACATGCACGTGTGAAGAGCAAACAGCGCATCACTCTTTGACCGCCTGCGAGACCACAAGACGAAGCTCACGACTCTCACCACTCACCACTCCACCGCAACTGGCACCCCTCGACATCCGCCTCCTTTGCCCGCCAAGCGCAATGTCATCTTGAGCTACTCCGACGCATTACTCGCATCCCGCCTAGAGTACGACACACCGCAATCCATTGCGCAAGTACGAGCGCCACCACCACCATGCCCTGGCAACCGCTGCCCGCAGTCGCCTTTGCTATCTGCACATACCCCTTCCATGCGACTCAGACCCAAGACCTCCCGCTTCAGGTCGGCGACCATATATACATCATCGAGCAAGGCGGCAAGAACCAACAATGGTACCGCGGATATCTGGTAGCAGCTCCATCGCTGCTCGCAGGTCTCACTGGAAACCGTGGCCAACAGCTTGAGCACCGGGTCTTCTCTGGCATCTTCCCTCGAAACTGCGTAGAAGTGAGGGAGTTCCTCGGCGAGAACAAGAGCAATGGCAGCTTGACTAGTCCCACGAGCCTGGTCTCGCCAGGAAACACAGATGAAGACAACATAAGGGAAAGGAGGAAAAGCCAGAAGATGCTAGCAAGGCGTTTGAGCCGGGCTCACAGCAGAAAGAGGAGCCAATCCAACATCAGAGAAAAGGCAAGGGCGCAAGGGGTTGATCTGGAGCGCAATCCTATGCCGCGAGCTCCTAACGCGCCAAAGCCACTTGCACCCGTGCCTCTGCTCAGGGTGGGTGACGAGACAGTTCGATCTGCAGAAGAGCCACTGGTAGACGAGATCGCATCCTGTCTACGCGAATGGCATGATGCCCGGCTTCACGAACTGCTGCTGGCTCGCGGCTACGACCGGCTCAGCCAAGTGCAGGAGCTCATCAAGCGTCTTGGAATGAGTCGGCAGCAACTGATGCATGATGTGATGACCACGAAAGAGCTGAAGAAACTCCGCGAAGACACTGTGTGGGACCTGGTGGCTGGCAACAAACTGCTCAGCGACGAAGTTGTAGTACGCAGCTGCGTAGAGAAGGGTCGCATGTTGACCGCCGACGACTCCGTGATCGAGATGACCAAAGACCAAGCGAACATGAGCGTATTTGACCGGCCGCCGAATCCTCCAGCAGACATTCACATGCTCTATCACGTTCTTGTCGATGTCACCAATTTTGTGTCTTCGTCTGATCAGCCTGCAACACTGCAGATGTATCTTTGCTCAAAGCAACCTGGCGAGAAACCGAGGACCTTGACAGAAAACTACTCAATATCTGTGCCGGTCATAGATGCGGAGTCAAAACCTTCAGATGACGAACCAAAGACGCTTTTCGCAAACCTGACAGCAGCAGACTTGGGCATTGGACAAGAGGCGGCTTCGTTGTATGTGGTATTCAAGCTACTGCGCGACGAGCCTGTACGGCAAACTCTGTCCAACCAGCCAGCACCACCCGAATTGACCACTCAGCCTTCGATATCTTCAATACCAAAATCCCGCACCAGCCTCAAGAGTAGGCGGAGCATGTTCGGGAGTCAGAGGAAGCAGGAGGGCCGCCCTGGCACGGCTAACTCAGAGCGACCGCGGACTGGTCGTTCAAGCTCGTCACTATCTGAACACCCTTCTGTGCAAGACAAGACCGTCAAGCGGACGGTCGGCGTTGGGGCGATCGATATTGGAAGCGTTGCACGTGGACACTCAGAGCTCCGGACTACTGTTGCAATGTGGGTTCCCTCAACACCATCAGAAAGTCCCAACGACGAAGGCGCCGGCTGGGACGATATCATACGTGAACTTGGCCGCAGTCCTACGGGTGGCTACACAAGAGTGTCCTCGATCAAACGCTTTGACGTCTTTACAACTACACTACCATCTCTGGATCTAGATTCCCTCATTCGCACTACACCTACACTCTTGCATAACATTCATCCTACTCAGAAACTGGGTTTCTCTGGTGTCCCATCAAAACCTCGCAGCGATATATATCTTACCATTACAGAACCCTTGATACCCAAGAACGCGCAATTGGCGCATTCCAAGTTCGGCAGCGTGCCACTAAACCAACGCTGTCAGTCTGCACTGGCCAATCTGCAACTAACTCTCGAAGTGCGAAAGGGCGGTGGTGAGCGGGTGGAGGATTGCATATTTACATCGTCAAATCATCAAGGCCACATTGCGTGGCGCACCACTGGTGTCGAACGTGGCGAGGCTTGGAACCAGACTATCAGGCTTTCTGTTCCCACCGAAGACGTACCCGGATGCCACGTCGTCATGAGTATTGCTGACAGTCCAAATTTCCCCTTCGCACTTGCTTGGGTGCCACTTTGGGAGAATGACGCCTTCGTACGAGACGGCGAGCATCACGTGTCCCTGTACGTCTACGACGAGTACAGCTCTAGCTTGATCGGCGGCAAAGGAGCTTACCTAGCATTGCCGCCGTGGGCGAAGAAGGCCGACTTCACTCATCAGTCAGCAACCATGGTCTCATTACGAACGTATCTCTGCAGTACTGAATACTCTCAAGATCCTAACCTTTTAGGTTTGCTGAACTGGCGACAATTTCACGGAGAAAGGCTGGTTGAGATCCTCGACAAGTTCTCTTTCGTGCCTGAGATTGAGATTGTCAAACTCTTTGGCAAAGTCTTCCAAGCTTTGTTCGAGATCTTGGACGAGTACAACAACAGCGACGTGTACGAGGATTTGATCTTTTCTAACTTCGTTGTGCTGTTCTTGGTTGCACGCGATCGTCGTTTCGACATGAAGAACGTGATTGAGGATTACGCTACCACCCGACATGACTGGCCGAACGCAAGCCAAAGTATGATACGCGCCTTTCACCGTCTGGTCACCAATCCTATGGACATGGAATCCTCGAGAAAGCTTAGAGCGGCACTCAAGGTCGGCGATCAGATGCTGCGATTGATTGTTGAGACCAGGATACCACCTTCGGCAGAGGACGATGCAGGCATAGAGGACGCAAACGCACGCCACCCGACATTTGTACAAGACTTGCAGGACCTTTTCGTTGCGTTGATGGCATTGATGCGCAATCCTATGCCTGTCCTTCTCGGCACGCAGACTCTGGTCATCCAGCATTTCCACTCTTGGCTGCCTGAACTAGCATCGTTCATGAGTCCAGCGGAGATACTGGAGATTGCCACAAACCTCCTCGACGCATGCTCTCATGCTCAAGGCAAACTGATCTTCCATCGACTGGTGCTCATCATCAACTTCAGCCAGCTTGAGGTGTTCAAGCAGCCAGAGATTAGGGAGACATTTGTGGCAAACACGTATCGTTGGCTAGCACCATATTGGGGTGCAACGAGAGAAGTTACCACTCAGTGGCGCACTCAAGTCCGCCTTTGCTGCTCGGTTGTTGCAACGCAGATGTTCCAGCTGGGCGAAGAGAGCTGCCAATACGTTCCGAAGTTGGTGGAGTCCTATGATGCTCTGCACAAACTTGAGCGCACGCCGAAGCGTACATTCAGCATGCTGTTCCCAACGAGCTTCCCCTTCGCGGAACGGAAAACGCCCGCTGAAACGAGCATCGACGAAGGAATGCTTGAGATGTCCGCTCTGCTTGCAGCAGCTATGACGACGCAGAAGAGGCTGTATTTCGATGCCAGTGTAGTTGATGTTCCTGGTGTTCTCCTTCAGGCACTCAAGGTCAGCCGGAGCATACTCGATTGCGAGGCATTCCCACGCAGCTGGGTGAGCTTGCATGTGAGCCATCATCGATTCTCTATCGGCTCCCTACAGAGGATCTCAGAGATCTTACTGGAATGGATTCCAGACATCTATGCCCCAAATGCCGATGAGGCCTTCGAATTCGACACGAATATCTGGCGGCAATTCTTCGAGACATTGTTTGCGGCCGTCAACAGTCCCGCCCTAGCCATGGAAACTTTCCCTGAACAGAAGCGCAGAGCTATCTGGAAAATTGCCGGCGACGTGAGAGAACAGGGTGCTCAGCTGCTCAAGCGCAGCTGGGAAGCTATCGGCTGGGAAACCGACGAGGAAAGTCGAAATCTTCACGGCTTCGAACGCATGGGCGGTTACCAAGTCCAATTTGTACCGGATCTCGTCGGACCAATCGTTGAGTTGTGTCTGAGTGTGCACGCCAGTCTCAGATCCGTCGCAACGCAGATTTTGAGGAGCATGATTGTCAGCGCTTGGGAGCTCGACGAAGACCTGAGCATAATTCAGACTGCTATGATCGACTGCCTCGATAAGCTGTGCCGCAAGCAGAACGTCGGTGAAGGACTTTTGCCCAAGACCTTCATCACGGAGATGATGTCGCAATTTGCTCCACTGAAGAACTCCACCGAAGACAGTCTGTACCATGCTGTCATAGTCATGTTCAGCAAAATCGAAGACCTCCTTGGCATGCTAGGAAATGTTCACTCTGGCGATGCAGTGTCCAACGAACCTGCCCAGATTGTGAATACTCTTCGACTCATGGAATTCCTGCACAATGTGCAAAGCGAAGAGGCATACATCCGATATGTGCATAAGCTCGCTAGTATGCAATCGAACGCTGGAAATCACACCGAAGCTGGATTGGCACTACAACTACATGCGGATCGTTATAAATGGGACACTTTAACCCAGGTCAATGAGCTGAAGGAGCTAGAACTTCCTGCACAGAAGGCATTCGAGCGCAAAGAAGAACTGTATTTCCAGATGGTCCAACACTTCGAGCTCGGACAATGCTGGCAGAAGGTACTATCTGTCTACAAGGAATTGGCAATTCAATACGAGACCAACATCTTCGACTTTGCCAAGCTGGCAAGAGCGCAGCGCGCTATGGCAAGTGTCCACGAGAAGATTGCAAAGAACGAGCGTTCCATCCCAAGGTACTTCAGAGTCGTGTACAAGGGCCACGGCTTCCCTGTCAGCCTGCGTGACAAGGAGTTCGTATTCGAAGGACATCCAACCGATCGACTGGCAACATTTGAGGACCGCATGAAGCAACTTCATCCTGCTGCGCAACTCCTGCGAGCGGACACCGAGCCAGAACTCGAAGGCCAGTACCTGCAAGTCTTTGCCGTGAGCGTCCACAAGGACTTGAATCATACAATTTATCAACGCACGAGAGTTGCACAGACAATTCGAGACTACTACCTGATGTCTAGCCCTCAAAGATTCTCCACAACTTCGAGGCAGCCTGTCCGTGATATCCCGATCACCGAGCAGCCCGTGGAGAAGATCGTCTACACCACTCTTGAGGCTTTCCCGACCATTCTGCGACGCACCGAGATCGTCAAAACAGAAACATTCATACTCTCGCCTGTTGAGGCGGCGGTCGAGCGGACAGCGAGAAAGACACAAGAGATGATTGCACTGGAGAAGCGCGTAGTCAATGCTGACAGTGCGGCTATGAACCAACTGTCAGAAGCTATCCTTTTATCGGTCGATCCTGACTCTGACAGCAGCGTCGCACGCTACCGCAGCCTACTCCCCGCAGCAGCAACAGACGATAGCACCTCCGAAGAGGTTGACCCCAATGATGTTGACTTCGACACTGCCGAGAAGCCGGCAATGAACATCCTCCAGTCCGCTCTTCACACCGCGCTTCTCGACCACGCTCTGGTCATCCGCAGATGTCTCTCCCTCTACAACCGCTCTGCACACGCCGCCACTCGCGCCGAGCTGGTGCCCAGATTCGAAGCAAGCTTCGAACGAGAGCTTGCACTGCTCTTCCCTGGCCGGCAGAACGTCATGGACTTAACGCATGTTCCTTCGCCTGACGCGGAAGAACTCCACCGAAACGGCGAACAAGCCGTCGACGGCGCTGCCGCAAATGAGTCTGCCATTGTTGAAGACGGCCAGCAACCCGAATCTGCTTTCCGACGTGGACGCAGGCGCTCCCTGTCCTTCCTCAAGCGTGGCTCCATCAGCTCTATTCGTGGTCGCCTGAACGAGCAAGCCCAAACAGTGAACGGCATTGCAGATGACAGCGGCCGCCAGTCCAGACAGGAGGGTCACGCCCGAAACAGAAGCCAGAGTCGTAGTCGATTGAGTCTCTTCGAGCGGCGGCCCAGTATGGACAGTAGACCGGGCAGCGCAGCGGGAAACCAAACGCCTACGTTGAAGAAGAGAATAAGTTTCCTTTCGAATGGTGGAGGCTGGGGTCACGCCACAAACAGCAACACTTTCGGGAGGTGATGTTGCTGCGTGCGTGTTTTCTTCTTTATATTCTTTCTTTGGGAAGTCTTTCTGTTTTGGTGAGGCTTTGATACCCTGTGCCCCTCCGGAGCTTGTATATTTATGTGTTCTTTGGAAGTTTGTTCGCTGTAGAGTTTCGTAGCATACCCATACTTTTACATATGATTTAATCACCGTCATGACAAATTCACGTGCAAATACAGACGACAAAGACCATACCGTACGAAGAAAAATTGAATCGATGGAACGACGGAACGGCATGAGTGAGTTGCCTTCTCAGTGCCGGAGTTCATTCGAAGAACTGACGATCGTCCATTAAAGCAGCGAGCTTTCCTTCTTCGGAAGATCTATATCCACCACCCACGGAGCGTTGATTGGACGATAGCTGACATCCATGATAGCTGCGTTCACAAACAGAGTCTCCTTCCCAGGTTCGAGGACATCGCCACTTTCCTCTGAAACATCGACGAGAACGGCATGGTTCTCTTTTGCAGCATCCATGTCGACCTTCACAGGGGAGGCGCTTTTGACGCCTTGCTTCCACCCACCCTGTTTCCATTTTGCAATCGAGCAAGCCTTCGCAGGGAGGTCCTCAGCATCATCTGCCCATGTCAAGCGCTCTGCTCCCCATCCCTCGTGAATATGGCCAAAGCAGCACAACGCCGGACGCGTTCTCATCAGAGCTCTCAGTAGATGCGGACACCCAACCGCTTCGACCCTCGCCGTGGGATCCAGTCTCATCCAAGGCGGGCCGTGCGTCATCACGATATCGATCGGGTTATTGGCTTTCGATCTGGTGGGCATGGGGTAAGGCGCAATACTCGTCGCGTCTGAAAGCGCCGTGCCGGGCCCGTTGAAGCGGTCCTCGTGCAATTGATATGGAAATGCCCAGTCCCAGAACTCGGGTGTGTATGGGCTGGCGTAGATGTTTGCCACTGCGCCATTGGGCAGGGAGATCTGATGCACGCCTTCGTCGAGGTACGTCACGCCTTCTGTTCGCGCTCGGCCTGTGGGAGAAGTCCACAAGTCTCGCGCGGCGTTGACACGAGCGTCTGCGGCTTCACTGCTGAGATTGGAGGGTTGGCGGCGTTGAGGGTCTCGTTCGCGGTGGGAAAAAACAAAGTCACGGTCCAAGGAGAGGTCGTGGTTTCCGGCTATCACCAGCTTGCTGGGAAAAGGTGTTCAGCAGAGGAATGGAAATGTTGCGTGTCATCGGAACTTACACAGGAGCGTCTATCTCGGCTAGCATATCAAGCGTCTTGTGGTATTCTTCGAGTTTGCCAGTCATAGTCAAATCGCCACAATGAATCAATAGATCCGCAGATGGTAGTGGCGATTTGAAAGGTGCAGTTGGATATGGTGCATCATTTTTGGTGCTCAAGGGCGCATTATGTGTATCGCTGATGATGAGAACTCTAGTTTTCACCGTTGACGGCATGGTAGCGAACGAAAGTATACTATGTCGGTGAGGATTGTGTAGAGCTCTTCTGAGTAGTCGAGGCGATGATACTAGATACGTGCATAGTCCAAATCGATTCAGCGATCCTAATGTGATGGACAGCTGACGTCTGGTGGGGCCAAGAAACGTGTCGCAGATGCCCGCCTGATGCACCGACCTCAGCTTGAGAGAGAAACAGACCAAGCTATTTAGTGGGACTAGATCGGGTCTCCACTGGTTACTACTCTAGTCAATCCTAAGAATTCTCCTACATTGGAAAGAATGTTATATTTAATCACGTGCAGTATATGAGCACAGTCGTTTTTCGCGAGCAATGTGAGCTGGACTTCGTTTATTGGGCACTGACGAACAGCTTATACAGGCAATGGTGGAATTTTGGGCTGTCAGTTATCTCTTCATTGTTTCGAGATAGTATGGGTATCTTGTGTGTCGGAGATGACATTACATCCACCACCGACATTCCCAAGTCTTGGGGAGGGCATCATCTTTTGTAATTTGTGACGCTATGCTACACAGGTAGACTTAGGCTTGAACTCTCATATAAGCATTCCTGTCGTATGCTATAAGGAGCTACCCATGTTGAACTTTCCCTCTTCCGCAAGCTGAACGCCAGTGTAGCACAGCTTTTTCCGTACCGGAACGCCAATCCAAAGTAGTTCTCTACTTCCTGATGGCACGCTGGTAGAAGGCGAGCTCCTCACCCTCGAGGATGTAACCGTCGCAGCGACCGGACTGGCCGGGGCGGGAAGAGATGAGGGCGTAGAGACGACCAGCCTCGAACTGCCTCTCGAGCGCGGCCTCAGCCTTGCCGGAAGCGACGAAACGGTCGTGCTGCTTGCTCTCAACGGACTTGGAGATCTTGACGTCCTCCTCGGTCTTGGCCTGGCGTCTGCGGCCAAGGGGCTGACCGTAGTGGGCCTCGTACCACTGACGGAAGGGGGTGGCATCAACCTGGACGACGGCGGAGCGGGTCAAGGTGTTGGTGCGGACAAGCTCGTTGTTGGAGGGGTGGAAGGCGACACCGACGATGCGGACCTTGCGGGAGATACCCTCGCTGCCCCAGGAGAAGTTGCCGGATTCGAGACGAAGACCACGGAACTTGCGGTTACCACCACGGGTGCGGACAAGGTGGATGCGCTTGGGACCAATACGGGTGTTGGCGGGCTGACGGCCCTTCTCGAAAGCTCTGTTTGCTGGTCAGGAACTTGCGTTCGTGAATGGCATTCATTGCGATCGGGTTATGCATACCTCTTCTTGCGGTAGTATGCGCGCTTAGCACCAGAGGCGCTGCGCTTGTGACGGGAGTCACGAGAGATACTGCGTATGCGTCAGCGGTGTGTTCTGTTCGGCGATAATGTGTTCCTCGAGTAGACTGTACCCCATGTTTGCTGTTGGTGAAGGTTACTGCAGAAGCACAAATGTCAGCGAAGATCCTTTCGGTCGCGCGGTTTTTCGAGGACGCGCAGGCTCGGAGTCGTGTTTGTGGTGTTTTCCATGTTGCGATCGCAGTGGTAGGGTCGAGACATACCGATTGACGTACTTCCACCGGTGCAGAGAGGTATAGATTGGCGTTGGGCGTGAAAGCGTGGGTTCCGCTGTGCTGAGGTCCAAATACCACTTTCGCGAAAAGTGTGGGCTTAAACAGATTCGGGGTGCGCCTGCCAAGCGTGCGCTACCCGTCAATCCCGCTCCCTCCCGCACCCGCTTTTGCCTGGCCTCTCCAGCTGGTTGGCTTGCTTGATGAGATGGAGTCTTGTGAATAATTTGATGAGGAAGATATTCTACCTTTCGCCAAACAGCATACACATGACTAGTAAAGCGGCGAGCCATATATCGAGACGTTGACAACACAATGACTGGTGGGGAGTAAGAGCGAAAATGAGAGTGAGAATGTTCGCCAGTGCTGTCACCACTTGCTTCGGCTTCCTGCCAAGGTGGAAGTTGAGGCGATATTTGGAATTCCGTGAGCAGAGAGTTGAACTGCGGATCACACTGCTCACCAGTCTTCATGTCCTAAACAATGCCTGGTGGGGAGTAAGAGCGAGAGTGAGAGCGAGCATGTTCGCCAGCGCTATCACCACTTGCTCCGGCTTCCTGCAAACCTGAGTTAGGAACAGGTTCGCGGAGAAGCGGGTCGAGGTTGTCGTCTTTTGAGCTAGATTTAGGCGTTGTCTGGAATGCTGTGACCAGCGGGTTAAAATGAGGCGATTGATTCCTTCCTCTTCTAAGAACACTTGGAGCAGCTAGTATATTGCGAGTTGCGAGGAAGTTGTATAGCTGAGTCGAATTTTATGCGAAAAAGGTTGTTGTTGTGCTCTTGCTCTGCAATATCTTCTGCATGAGCAAGAGTGTCAAGAGCGCTGCAAGAACTAGATGACTTTGAAATCTCCTCTGAGACCTGTGAGGCGTAATCTGCTTGATTGGTTCCTGTTACGAGTGCAGACCATAAATCAGATTCATTAGACACCTGCAGGTCTTTCACTTGCAGCTGTGGGTCTGTATTCAAGAATGGCACATTCGTGAATGGTGTAATGGGTGGCTGTAATGTCTCACGCGCTCTTCCGAGGTTCTCGACAAGGCCGTCGGCATATTTGTTGGAGAGACCTTTCATTGTTGGAACGCTAGAGTGGCCAAGGGCAGCAGAAACCTCTTTGCTGGTCACAGCTTTCCATTGGCTGTCATCCTTCAAATGATTTGCTGTGCAGCACCTCTTCTTGTTGCATGTCCTCCGAGGTTACCACCTGAGAAGCCGCCTCTAACTCCGACCTGGTTGATGGCGTGTTATATATGTCTTGATGATGCAGCTTTGAGATCATGGCCGCCGTAAGAAGCTGTTTTCGCCAGATGGAAAAGGAGAGGTTCGTGTGCATTAGCTGGAGTCCCAATCTCAATTTGGCGATTCGGGTGTGCTTCAGCCTTTTGCAGGATCTCAGCAACTGTCTCACTAAGTAAGCCTCGCTGGAACAAAAGTGCTATGGCAAGCACAATGGGACCCATGATAGCATTCTCAGGGCGCTCAAATGGTGTGATCTTGTGCTGTACTGGATTACCGTCCCTAGTTCGATTGCGTTTGAAATATGTGATACTGATTCATAAGATGACATTCCGGAGCACTGCATCGCCTGGTGCAAGGTACATCTCAATCTCACTGATTTGCAACACTTTGTTTCCGCGATCATCGGTCGTCACAACACGACGAGAGCCGCATAGAGAACCGTTCTCCCGGTCATTTTTGCCAAGGCGGCGACGATGGAAGTCATCAGGCTCTCACATAAACCACGAGGACTACATCTGGATCCAGAGAAAGACCGGTCAAAATCACAAATTTCCCTATGGTTCTGCTAAAGGATTCCGGCCGAGGGTGTTGTAAGTTTGATGTGCCGGGGAACGATCGGATGTGCGGCACAAACACCCCGCTGTCATTGACCATTACACTGTGAAGTCAAGATGTTATAAGACCCGCAGAAGCATTTCCGTGTTGCTATGCGATCAGGCTATTCAGATGGCCTTGCTATGCTGATCAAACTTACTTCCCAGTCATTCTCTTCTCAGACTTACCAAGGCGACGCGCGGTTGTGATCAGCTTTGATGGCCATTCAACTTACCAAGGGACATTGAGATATACATTGTAGAGTGCGACAACCAGGAATAAAGGGGAGTGCAACACTATCTCATCGCCAGTACTCGACAATCTGAGTCGCTCGGTGCCGCAAAGCTTCCTGCCCATTGTTCACTAATCATCGCAACGGTGTGACACCGTACCGCGGATCAGCGTCAGCAAGTCACAATTATAAGATGTACTCGACATGGCCATGGCTTCTAGCTGCTGCCCCCATCATCGCACTCGTCTTCCGCGCGATCACAACAAGATATCGCCATGACCTCCGCAAGATCCCTGGCCCTTTTCTGGCGTCCTTCACGAACCTCGACCGGATATGGTCTTGCGCTATGGGAAACCAGATGGGCTACCATCTCTCGCTCCATGCGAAATACGGTCGCCTGGTGCGTGTAGGGCCTAATCATGTTTCTGTTTCTGATGGAAGTGCGATTCATCAACTGTACAGCATTAGCACGAAGTTCTACAAGAGCGACTTTTACACCATGTTCGACATCAAGACTCCTGCTGGCACAACGTCGACGATATTCAGCGTCAAGGATGAGACGATTCACAAAGCCAAGAAGCGTCCTGTTGCGAACGCTTTCTCAATGAGCACCATGCGAGAGCTGGAACCGATGAACGATGCATGCTCCGAGATCCTGCTCAGAAAACTGAGAGAACGTGTGGGACAAGAAATCGATCTCGGAAAGTGGCTACACTGGTATGCTTTCGACGTCATCTCATCCATAACCTTTTCGAATCGCCTGGGCTTCATGGAGCAGGAGAAAGATGTCGGGAACATCATCGAAGCAATTGAGGGCAGGTTGGTGTATAACAGTATCATCGGACAGGCACCATGGTTGCACAAGTATATCTTCGGCAATCCGCTGGTATCGCATCTGGCGAATACGATACCAGCCGTGGCGGTGTTGAACTCGTCGAAGTACATCGTCTCGTTTGCGGCCCAACAGCTACAGCGCTACCAGGGCAAGGATTCTGGCTCCAACCAGCTTCCGGACATGCTAGACCGATTCAAACGCTTCAAAGACGGCGAGCAAGTGATGAGCGACTCAGAGCTCCTTTCACACGCAGTGAGTAACATTTTCGCTGGGAGCGACACAACGGCCGCCTCGCTGCGTGCAATATTCTACTATCTTTGTCGCACACCCTCGGCCCACAAGAAGGTGCTACTCGAACTTGACGAAGCCATCCGAGGTGGAAAGCTCTCAAATCCCATAACGTTTGCCGAGGCACAAGAGCTCAAATACTTCCAGGCGGTCGTTAAAGAGGCGTTAAGAATGCATCCTGCCGTAGGTCTACTCCTCGAGCGCGTGGTCCCACGCGGCGGCACCGAGGTAGGCGGTATGTGGCTTGCTGGCGGTACCATCGTGGGAATTAACCCTTGGGTGGCGGCGAGGGACAAGGAAGTTTATGGCGAAGACTCGGAGATTTTTAAGCCCGAGAGGTGGTTGGATGCGGACGAGAAGGCATTGAAAGCCATGGAGCGAAACTTCCTAGCCGTGAGTCTCCGGAGATGCTTATCTTAACAGTAGTCTCAGCGGCAACGCAGTGCATCTCTTGCTGACGTGAGGTTTTGTAGTTCGGCGCTGGAACGCGAACATGTCTGGGGAAGAATATCTCGCTTCTGGAGATCAGCAAACTGGTTCCTCAGATTCTGCGGCGGTTCGATTTCGAGATGTCACCGGAGAGGGACTGGGTCTTGCATGACTATTGGTTCGTTCGTCAGACTGGCCTAGTAGCCACGGTCAAGGCCAGACACCAGTGAGAGTGATCAGCAGATGCATGGCCAAGGATTCCCATGCACACCCAAGCGTAGAGCTACGAGGGCTTGGTCACTCTTCCCCGCATGCTTTGCACTCGCGACTCGCGACCACCAGGATCAGGAGGAAGAGATAGCAGTGAAGGAGCCTCCATTTTGCGGGGTCCCCGTATACAGAACCGAAGTCTTGACTTGACGCCCAGGCCGAGTTAGTGAGACTTCATCGGCGCTTCGAACGCTTCGAGTATAGAGAGCGGGCGGCGTGCTTGGCGGTAACCACTTCGGCGGCCCCCCAGCACGTTGGATCGGAGTCCGCCTCGACTATCGATGACAGCTTGTGCGTGGCACGCATGCAGCAGGCGAGTCCAGGCCAAAGGTCCCGAATCTCACTCTCGGCTAGCCGAAAATCTGGAGTAGCGCGTGTGCCCCACGCGGGGAGAGACTCCACCTCTCGTTCTTCTTTCGATGTCGCCCTTTTGTCTGCCCGACCATGAGGATACTTTAACGTATCGGGTGCTGCGGCGGTGGCACTTGCCGTCGAACGCGGCGCTGCTAGAGTTTCGACCAGTATGCCTGTGGCTGTAAGTGGTCACCATGGGTGTGTGTAACCACAACAGCAGAATCCTTACAAGTAGGCACCAAACCCTCCGCCCATTCCCTCAGCTTTCCCATCTGCCACAGCTCGTCCAATTCTTGTCCGAGTACATAACTCCATCAGGCGAGAGCCTTGTCTATACCTTCAACCATGTCGGCCCCAGTCGCCAATTTCGATGCGCCTGAGATTGAGAAGAATGGTGGAGTCGAACACCTAGAGCGCACTCTATCTGAAGAGTCCAATGCCGTGCACAACGCCCACATCGATGCCCTAACACCAGAGGAGCAGAAGAAAGTCATCAGGAGAGTCGACAGACGTCTCGTCCTGACTCTCGGCGGCATGTACTGTGTCTCGCTGATGGACCGCACCAACACCGTAAGCAAAGGCAACAGCGATCAGCACCGTGTTCTCAATGGCTGACATGCGTAAGGGCATCGCCGTTGTCGCAGGCATGGGCGTCGACTTGAAGCTCATCGGAGACCGCTACTCCGTCATCGTCCTCATCTTCTTCATCTCATACGTGCTTCTCCAGCCTCCAGCCACCGTCGTCCTGCGAAAGTTGGGACCGCGTACATTCCTCCCATCGATCACAATACTGTGGGGCATCACAATGATCTGCTTCGGCTTCGTCAAGCAGTGGTACGAGTTAATCCCGCTCCGTATCATCCTCGGAATCTTCGAGGCTGGATTCTTCCCTGTATGCTCTCTCCAGCAACCCTGTTCCGTGTGACCCGTGCGCTGACAATTTCTAACAGGGATGTGCTTATCTTCTTTCTTGCTGGTACCCTCGCTACGAGCTTCAAAAGCGTAACGCAGTATTCTACCTCATCGGCAGCATGAGCTCAGCCTTCTCTGGAATCCTCGCGTACGGCTTCTGGCAGATGAACGGCCTGGGCGACCTTGGTCCAGACTACGGCCAGCATTACGGACCGACCAAGGCCCACCCCACCGCTCCCAGCGGTATTATGTCCGGCATCGCAGGCTGGCGATGGATCTTCATCATGCAAGGCATCATCACCGTCGTCGTTGGCTTCATTGGCGGCATCACCATCGTCGACTTTCCCGAACTAGCAGCCAAGCACTCCAAGACGACTCTGCCGTTCCTGAACGAGAAGGAGGCTGCATTCATCTGCGCCAGGATCGAGAAAGATCGCCACGATGTCGTTGCTGAGCCTTTCAACTTGGGCAAATACATGCGTGGTATCTTGGACCTGAAGATTCTTGCTTTTGGATTTTTGTTCGGATTGACCACCACTGTCACTTACGCTATTGCGTACTTCTTGCCCATCATCCTTAACGTAGGCATGGGCTTCTCTGTTGGCGCTTCTCAGTGCTTAATCGGTACGTGCTCTCAAAGGCAAGAAAGTTGTAGACCTTCGGCTAACGATTCACAGCACCTCCCTACGTTCTCGCCGCCATCATAATGTACGGCTGTGCAGTGGTTGGTGACAAGTACCACATTCGCGGTCCACTAGTTATCTTCAACGCTGCGTACGGAATCGTAGGCTTGGGCATGCTCGGCTTCCTCGAGAACCCAGCTGCACGCTACGTAGGCGCTTTCCTCGCCACTTCGTCCGCCAACGCCAACGTTCCCTGCGTGCTCACCTGGCAGGCAAACAACATCCGCGGCCAGTGGAAGCGCGCTCTGGCATCAGCAACCCTTGTCGGCGCCGGAGGTATTGGCGGCATCATAGGCAGCACTGTCTTCAGGGAGCAGGACAAGGCGACTGGTTACAAACCCGGCATGTACACGACTATGCTCGCAAGCGCTCTGGTGATTGTGATTTCGTGCTTGCTCGAGCTGAAGTTCATGCGCGCGAACAAGCGCGCGGCGGCTGGTGGCAAGATTATTGCTGGGCTGGAGGGATTCAGGTATACCTACTAGTTAATGAGTGCAGGCGGGTGGACTGCGGGTTTGTATGTAGCTAAATATGCCCATGTGGAAATGACAATAGTAATGATGACGACGATGTGATGGATTCTTCTTTTCAAGTTGGTGCAGCGTTACGACCGCCTTCCAAAGCTGTGGTCTAATTTGCGAGTTCTCTTCGCGAACGCTCCCTTACATCCCAATCTCCTCGGAAGTCAACGCGTATTTTCGAGAGCATAGGCAACCATGCGCCCCAGCCCAGACGTCTCCGCGGGTGCCATGACAGGCGTCGCACTACTTTGCCGGAGGATTTTAACCATGCAATCATGGCCAATTTGACTTTACGATCCAGAAAACTTGCAAGGCTGATGATTCCACTCGTTTCAAGAAGTTCCATCAGCCGTGCGCGAATGGCGAAATTGCACGTGGATGTACGGACACAAGCTTCTCCAATGGTTTAATTGTACATGCGCATCTGTCTGGGGATGAGGGTAGCACGCTGGCCGCGATCGAGCCGCAGTATCTGAAGAGGCCTGGAAGGAGGAGTCCAATGTACGCGATTTGGCTCCTTCCTTCGGCGATCTTTGATATTTGTGAAGAGGACCCGTGACCAGCAACAATGCAGGGTGTTGCAGTCAACCAAGGTACCTCTGTCTGCGGTCTAGAACGCGCGGGAAAAGGGCGGACGGGTGGGAAAGCAGCGATAAGCGATAAGCGATCACGACGGCATTAGTGAACGATCGTGGATGTACCTGTGTACATTGTAGGAACTGCACCAAAATAGCACGCGTGAGGATGTAGCTCTCCTCTCGCCGGAGACGAAACACAAAGAGGCCGGCCTTGCGAGGGCGCGCGAAAGCTTCAGGACTGCCACGACGGCTCCTTGCCTGGTAACGGTTGAGAGTTGAAACGTGGTGCAGAAATGTTGGACGGTAGCTTTTGCCTGGGCTGGCCGGTGCACTGTGGCTCTCAACTATTATGACGAGCACGCGAGCATTGGCGCGCAGGGTCCAGGGTGATGGGCGAAGAAGCAGGGCCAGAGTAAGAAGGGGAAGCTCACAGCTGGCGGGATTAGTGATGATTGCTGGTGAAGTGAGGTCGAATCAGGCAGCAGTGGCTATGGTGTTGTATTACTAATTGGCCGTGTGTCTCTAATGACACGCTCTTATTGTTGCAATACAATAATAGTGTGGCGGCTGTGTTGATGCGCGCGCACGGCAGGGCTGCAAGACTGCGCACTGTGCGCTTGCTTCCCGTCAGCCTCAAGTCGACGCCACCCATGACGTACTGTAGCATTTCCGGCGCTTCTCCCTCCCACTTGCGTCTCCAGTCTTCGTCTCCAGTCTTGCACCAACGCCATTCCACGGAGCCTCTCACAATACATCTACACCCAGTGCCCATACACACCATGACACCCGAGATCACGCCTGAGAGACTCCTTTCCTGCGCGCATCCTTCTTTCTAGACGAAGACGCCGTCCCTTCGCCACGCTTTGCCACACGCCTGCCGCCATTACTCGCACACATTTGACACAATCCCGGCCGGGTAGCGCCATGTCGCAGACTGCCACTTCTCCCCTCTATACCGCCCAGCACTCGTCCACCAGATCCGCCGTGACTTCGCCCTCGACGCGCTCCTATCACAACCCCTCCGCACAGTCCTCCACCATGCCTCCCTTTTTCTCATCGCCGCGCCTGACCACCCCCAGCGCCGCACAGGCACACGGCGCCAAAACACCCAGTCCTAATTACTTCGGCCTGCAGTCACATGATGCCGGTGGCTACATGAACAATGGACTGCAACACTCCACCCAGAACTGGAATCCTCCATCCTCCTCCATCCACTCGACTGCTGCAGCCTCGCCCACCGTTATCCCACACGACCAAAACCCGGAATACGAGGCTTTTATGAAGCACTCCCAGACCAACTCCTTCCAGCTGGGAGACTTTAATGGGGGTGGTGGCGGCTCTTTCAACATGAATGCCCCTCCTCCTCGATTGTCAGCGAGTCCCATGCCCATAGCAAAGGGCACCAGCACGGCCACCCGAGACAGTGCGCCACCATCTTCACGAAGTAGGGAAATGCTCCATCCAGCGGCCGCCGAGATGTCTCAGTCACCGAAGCGAATGCTGTCCCCTGGCTCATTGACGTACCCTGAGCTGACACGTAGAGGCTCGCCAGCTACCCTTATCGCCAGCGACCATGCAACAGGCAAACATCATAGAGATGGCTCGCCCGATCGACATCCCCGCGTGAAACTACCACTGGACAAGTCTTTTGTCGGATCTGCTGGAATGGCTAAGCACCGTGCCGAGACACTTCCTTCGAAGGAGGACCCAGAGTCACAGGTTTTCATCACCTCACAGCGTGTCGTGAATCTAATCGATTCGGCCGATGAGCAGACTTTGATCCTAGACTTGCGCGTTTCGACTCAATACGCGCAATCGCATATCAGAGATGCCCTCAACCTCTGCATTCCAACCACACTCCTGAAACGCCCTTCTTTCAACGTCCAGAAGCTATCAGAGACGTTCAAAGATGATGGACAGCGTGCCAGGTTTGGCAATTGGCGGAGTAGCAAATACATCATTGTCTACGACAACAACTCCACGCAGCTAAAAGATGCCACGATTTGCTTGAATATGGTCAAGAAATTCCAGGCCGAAGGATATGAAGGAATCACATACATCATCAGAGGTGGCATGTCGGAATTCTCCCAGCTTTTCTCCTCATACGTTGAAGCTGGAGTGGATTCGCGAAAGGTCAGCAACTCAACGACAGCCACAGGCGCAGACGGGCCAAAAGTTGCGCCAGTCATCGGAGGTTGCCCAATGCCCACGGCCGACAAGCCTGCCAATCCTTTCTTTGGAAATATCAGACAAAACATGGACCTCATTGGTGGTGTTGGTCAGTTCCCGATCAAACATCCGAAGCGGGCAACACAAAACACAGAACAGAACGCCTTCCCGCAATGGCTCAAAGCGGCTTCTGAAGAGAAAGACCAGGGAAAGACAGTGTCTAAGCGATTTGAACAAATCGAGAGGAGAGAAAAGAAACGTATGGAAGATGCGCTGTCAGGGCAAGTCACGTTCGAAGGCGCAGCATCTGATGCTCAGAAGCTGCCAAGCGCCCCAGTCGGTGTAAAGATTGCAGGACTGGGTATGGGTAACAAGAACCGGTACAACAATATCTGGCCATTTGAACACTCCCGCGTCAAGCTCGAAGGAGTGACCAGGAACGACTGCGACTATTTCAACGCTAATTACGTCAAGGCCTCGCTCAGTCACAAACGGTATATCTCTACTCAGGCACCTATCCCGGCTACGTTCAACGATTTCTGGAATGTTGTTTGGCAGCAAGATGTCCGGGTCGTTGTCATGCTCACAGCGGAGCAGGAAGGTGCGCAAGTCAAGGCTCACAATTACTGGGACCAGAGGCAATACGGATCTTTGCAACTGGAATTCTTGTCGGAAAAGAAGGCTTCTTTGGATCCAGCGAAAATACACCGATCTAAGAACCGTCCAGCTGCTGGTCGTCGCTCGTCTACCAACCCAGCCAACGTACCGCTCGCGCCTGAGACAGGGAAAGACGATAAGTCTAGTAACGACGCGCCTTTTGTTACTGTCCGTAAATTCACTCTGAGCCATAAGGACCGCCCATTCGAGCGTATGCGTGAAATCACACAGCTCCAATTCGACTCCTGGCCAGATTTCGGTGCTCCAGCGCATCCGTCGCATCTGCTTGGCCTTGTGGAACAAACTGAAGCTGTGGTCTGCGTCGCGAACAAGACCTCTTCCAAGGAGCCTGAGCCTGCCGAGTCACGTCCAGTCCTTGTCCATTGTTCCGCTGGCTGTGGCCGTACGGGTACTTTCTGCACTGTGAGCTCGGTTATCGACATGCTCAAGCGCCAGCGCATCAGTCGACTGGGCTCGGTTGTTGGCGAGACTCCGGCCACTTCGTCACGGAGCCGCACTTCTCCAGTGGATACCTCCGGCAACACACCTGCAAAACAACTTGGTAACACTGGCAGCAAAGCCACTTCGGGTGGTCAGAACCAGAGCAGTGGTGGTAAAGACTTCTTCAGTTCCTTCTCGTCGATTCCGAACACCGAAACGAACAGCAAATCCAGTGGCGCATCGGACGACACAGTTGAAGGCTCCTGGATCAACCGAGATGACGTCGATCTAATCGAAAAGACCGTCGAGGACTTCCGCCACCAGCGCCTCAGCATGGTCCAGAGCTTGCGTCAGTTTGTCCTTTGCTACGAGAGTATCATGGAATGGTTAGTAGAGCAAGAGCAAGGACCTCCTGAGGTCGGAATGGAATAGAGAGTCAGCGAGAGTGATAGCGTTCTCATCATGCGTCTTTGTACTTCTGGCGACGGTGTTGGAGTTGGGTGTTGAACAAGAATATTATCTTGGCATTTGCATGTCAAGCCGGGGCCGAGTCTGGGATTAGGTGGGAACGGCAACAATAAATGAGAGATCCAGGGTTGGTTGGACTATGATGGTTGAATGGTATATATGGTTTACTTGACTATCAGAGTTGTACGCATAGCGACGTCTACAATGCATGGCGATGGTTTTATTTGGTTACTTCTTTGGCATGCGTTTACATTATGCCTTTGCATCCTTCGTTCACAGGAGACGATCCTCCACTCCCACCACGCGTCATGGCAACACGAGGTATGTAACCTTGTGTGGTTGTCGAGGTGGAGACGGGGCGGGGTCGATGCAACGATGCCGACCATCGCATCGCAGTCTTGCGTTCAATCGCGGGGTTGCATTGCATCCCAATCTCTGGACTCGGAGCAATCAGTTGGTATGATGTGCCTCGGGGGATCGGCCGGCGTTGACTTCGCCGTAGGCCGGTCGATTGCCGTAAATGGATCGCCCAAGGTAAGGTTTCACTGTTGCTGTGGAACGGGTGAGTGTCCGCTGAGATATCGTCCGATCAAGGCATGCCTACCTCATACTGAGGTTGCCCACATAAAACGCTTGTAGACGCTTGGCCTTGCTTGCCCAGAAGCTTAGCACTCTTTGTCTAGTCTTAGGTCGGGGCAACCATGAGAGTATCTCTATTTACTCTGCCGTTTGCGCTTGCATCAGCAAAACATGTCATGAACCTCTCCGAAACCTCCTGGACGCTCTCCAACGATGCTTTGAATGTCTCCGTCCCAGCTAGCCTGCCCAGCCAAGCCCACCTTGACCTTTTCGCCGCAGGCGTCATAGGCGACCCCTACCACGACCTTAACGACTTCAATTTACGATGGGTCGTCTGGCACAATTGGACGTACTCCAGCGTCCTTCGCGGACTTTCGGGGAATTCGAACAGTAGCACTTGGCTGCAATTCAACGGCTTGGACACCTTTGCGGACATCTCGCTTTGTGGATGCCATGTTGCGAGCACGAACAACCAGTTTAGGCAGTGGTGGTTTGATGTTTCGGGGATTGTTGGGGGTTGCGAGGAAGAGGAGCCTGTTCTGGAGCTGAATTTTGGGTCTGCGCCGCTTATTGCTGATAGCATTGCTGATGAGCCGGGTGCTGAGACTTGGCCGTATGGCGTGTAAGTGTACATGATGCATTTCGGAGGGCGGTATACGTTGAGGAAGCTGAGACTGACGTGTGTGGTAACAGGCAGCAGGTGTTCGAGTTCACGAATCGCTGGTTCATCAGGTATGTATATTCGAGAGGAAGATTATCTTGAACATGGCTTGTGAGCTGACATAATAGTATCACAGAAAGGAACAAAGCGACTTTGGTTGGGACTGGGGACCAGCCATGGCTCCGGCCGGCCCATGGCAGCCAGCCTTTGTCGTCGAACTGGGCTCAGGCGAAGTCCATATCAGGAACTCCGACGTTGACATTTATCGTGAGGGCCAGTTGAATCTCATGCTACCAGATCAAAGCAAAGATTGGATAGTGAACGCCAGTCTTGACTACATCGGGCACCTTCCTCAAGACACTAAGCTCAATTACATCCTCGAAGACGCAAACAACGCAACGATCATGCAGGGATCGCTCACAAACGTCAATTACACACGCGGAGCGATAACAGGCTCAGTCATCGTACCATCTGACGCTGTCGAGCTCTGGTGGCCCAACGGACTTGGTCCACAGAATCTGTACTATCTGACTGTCAGCATCGACTCCAAAGACAACGTCTCATTGGCAACGATTGTCAAACGCACCGGTTTCAGGACTATAGTGCTCAATGAGTTCCCTATCACGCAAGCACAGCTGGACCAAGGCATCGCTCCGGGTAGCAACTGGCACTTCGAAATCAACGGGCACGAGATGTATGCAAAAGGCTCCAACTTCATACCGCCCGACGCTTTTTGGCCGAGGGTCACGGTCGAGAAGATGAGTCAGCTATTCGACAGCGTGGTCGATGGCAACCAGCAGATGCTGAGAGTCTGGGCGTCCGGCGCTTATAGTCCGGACTTCTTGTATGATCTTGCCGATGAGAGAGGCATTCTACTCTGGAGCGAGTTCGAATTCGGAGACGCGCTTTACCCTGTTGATGAGGCGTTCTTGGAGAATGTGCGAGAGGAAGCTGTGTATAACGTGAGACGGGTCAATCATCATCGTAAGTACAGCTGCTCTCCACATCGAGCAGTTATCAAGGCCATTTATACAACGCACATCACAATGCTGACCGCCTGTAGCTTCTCTTGCCTTATGGGCCGGTGGAAACGAGCTCGAATCGCTGGAACTACCACTAGTGAACAGGTCAGCACCGGAGGAGCTGGAGCGTTACCGCCGAGAGTATGAGACCCTTTTCCTAGATACGCTGGTGCCAGCTGTGTTTGAAAACAGTAGGAGTATTAGCTACACTCCGAGTAGTACCTCGAATGGCTGGCAATCTTTGGACTTCAACAAGCCTGTTCCGATTACCCAGCGCTACGACAACTTGACATCAGGCTCAGTATATGGAGAGACCGAGTATGACTAGAACATTTACTATCGGACTGCACTATGGCTGACAGCGTTGAAGCTTTTACAACTACGATGTATCTGTACTGTACAACGACTCCGCGTATCCTATTGGGCGTCAGTATCATTTGCCTCTCGTGCCAATATCGCACTAATACAATTCTAGGCTTCTCGAACGAGTTCGGGTTTCACAGCATGCCTAGCGTACACTCATGGCGTCAACAAGTCTCGGAAGAATATCTCTCGTTCAACTCGAGCGTGGTGATGCTAAGGGACCACCATCCTCCGCCCGGTGGTCTAAACACCAGCAATTATGCGAATGCCAGCATCGGGCAAGCTCAGATGACCGAGGGTGTTGAGCTCTGGTACCCAATTCCAAACAAAACAGATCCAATCGCAAACTTCTCTGCATGGTGTCACGCAACCCAGATATTCCAAGCAGATCTTTACGTCAGCCAAATACGGTTCTACCGCCGGGGTTCGGGCCTGCCGAACCGTCAGCTAGTATGCTCCTTCAAGCTATCACTTAGTCTGCAGTTGCTAACTGGTAACACAGGGCTCCTTATACTGGCAACTGGAAGACATCTGGGTGGCTCCTACTTGGTCAGGTATTGAGTACGACGGCCGCTGGAAAATTCTCCACTATGCGGCCAAGGATGTCTACGAGCCAGTCATAATTGCACCTTACTACAACATCACAACCGGCAACCTGAGTGTCTGGGTGACATCTGATCTCTGGGATCCGATTCAGGGTACTGCTTCATTCGACTGGTACGACTGGAGTGGCACGAGACTCAACATCAACACTGCGTCTTCCACAAGTTTCTCCTTGGGTCCCATCAACAGCACGCAGGTCTTGCAGACATTTACTAAAGAGATAATGCAGAACTACGACCCACGAGATGTTGTGTTGAAGATGTCCGTCACTGCAGAAGGCAATACTCCCAACTCTAACATCACACGAACTTTCAATCATGAGTCTTGGTTCCACCCAACGGCGTTGAAAGACGCCGCGCTAGCCGATCCTGGTCTGGAGCTCGAGTACTCTGATATCACGCATAACTTCACTGTCCGGGCAACCACCGGTGTAGCGGCATGGGTGTGGCTCCAGCATGGACCGGGTGTTCTAGGCAACTTCGACTCCAATGCTTTCTGGCTTGGCTGCAACGAGTCAAGGGAAATAGCCTTCAGGGTCAAAAACGATAAGACGGGTGGTAAATGGGTGGATGAAGTTACGGTACAGAGTCTGTGGAACCAGACATTACAGGGTTAGTTGGTCATCTACAGTATACATATTTGTTGTAACAGGCTCTCCGGTCCGTATGAATAATTGATGCGCATAGTTTTCACTCTGTTCTCGCCTACATGTCACTCTTCACAGGTGCTGCTATCGCCATCAAAATATACAATAATCCGTCAGTCATTGAGAATACGTGATAGGAACTTAAGCCAACGCATGCGTACAAATTTTGGTTGAGCGCTCAGCTACATACAAGAAGCACTAGGCCTTTGTCGAGTTGGCACCTACGCAAGGCACACCAATGCCATCGGCGATGCCTTCGCAGAGTATAACGCCCTGTTCATCAGGGCTCGTGGGGCTCCTCAAATCAATGTCCTCAAGTCTGATGTTCTCGCAAACTGCAGCAGGGCTGCACACTAATTTTGCCACATCGACACCTTTCTTGCCGCTGCTGACGCCGTGAATGTTCTTGAAGAGGATATTGGTGATGTTGACCTTGGATGGTTGTGCTGCGCAGACTGTCTCGTTGATGTTGAAGTAGCAAGCGTCAAGGACGATTGGCCAGTCGACATTCTCGACGTACATGCCGTCGTAAGTAATGTTGTTGATGTAGCCATAACCGACATTGGGACCGGCCCAGGACTTCAGGCGTGCACCATTTTCTGCATTGAGCATGGTAACATTCTCGATGTATGCGTTCTCAATGTAGTCCAAGACACCAGGGTACTGTCCGATCGAGCCCATGCTCACACCGTGGGTGCCGTTGCACCAGAGGTCTTTGACGTAGATGTCGCTGGTGTTGGGTTTCGGCGAGAAGCAATCGTCGCCAATGTTCACGCGGCTGTTGGTCACAGAGATTCCCTTGACGTTCAAAGTGTCCCAGCCATCGGTGTTCTTCGGAAGCGCTGAAGCGTTGTTTGATGTTGCCTCGATGTTTACGCTGTCGAATGAGATGTCGTTGGTTCGGATCATGAAGTTCGTCCAGCAAGGCGAGTTGAGCATAGTGATACCGCTGACGTCTACTTGAGTTGCATTATCGGTAAGGAAGAGGATGGGTCGGTAATAGGTGTTCGAGGCGTCGAGAATTTCGCGACCTGCGAATCCATTGTACCTGGGTCGTTTTGTCAGTCGCTATGCTACATCTTTGGGTCAATTGCACTCACCATGCTTGTCCGTTGCCGTTAAGCACACCAGTCCCAGTTTTTGTGTAGATCTTGATCTTTTCGCCACCCCAGACAACCCAAGTGATAGACTTCTGGAAGTCGTAGTAGAAGTTGTTGGCTTGCCAGTATTCGATGTCGTCCGTGAACTTGAGTTCGCCATCGAGCTGTAAATGCACGTCGTTCAAGAAGCTCAAATCAAGCTTCTTGCCAATCACATATGTGGAGCCTTCTTTCAAGTAGACAGTGCCTCCTCGGTTGGCCTTGTGGAAGGCCCAAAGTAGGTCGGCGGAGATGTCGTCGGACTCGTTCTTTGAAGCACGAATGGTAACCTTGTGGCGATATTCAGGCTTGTTGCAGCCCCACTTGTCCTTATGACCATGTTTGCCAGAGCCACGAGGTTCCAGTGGAGTGGCGGGTGTGATGGCAGCACCAGCAGGCATCGCATCGCGAGCTATGCTGGCGGCGGAGGCTAAGGTGGCTGACAACGCAAGCAAGAAGCCTCTCATCTTGGCTGGAAGCTTGAAATGCTTGACTTGATGCACGGAGGTAACCTGTGAATGAACAAGAGGCAGTTCCACCCACAAGGTGAGAGGAGGAATGGATATAGTATAGACGTATGGAAGCTAGGAGACCTACCTTCCCAACACCATCGTCACAGCGACGAACCGCCTTGTTATACAACATGGTCCTGTCATTACTGTAAATTAAGATTGATGTCCGATGAAACGACGGAATAATTCTCTAGGTAAAGACCGCATCGCGGTGCACAGCAGGCTGGGGTTTTCCCGTCTTGGCCATCTGTGGAGACCCCAGTTTTGAGGGGTTGGTTTTGCAGATCATAACAGATGGTATTTCATTGGTGCGTATTCAACCCTACAGAATTACAAGCAAACGCCTATCCTCAAGACATCGGTTAGCCCGGCAGTGGCATGTCTTAGCCCACAGCTCAGAGCAGGTACACTCTCGCTTCCCAAGCTTGCAGGGCCTTCTCCTCACGCGTGTGCTTGCTGTAATTGCCGACGAGCACATGGGGCGGCCTGGCCAACTCTTCCCTGCCATTGGCGTTCATTTTCCACCTGAGGACCTTCTTCGGGATCGTGAAAGGAATCCTGTCGGTGGAGAAGTTCAATACGACGAGAGCCTTGAAGCCGTTCCAGGCTTCTTTCGAGTACATGAACATCTTTTCGTGATCTCTGTCGAAGACCTCATACTTGCCGTGCACAAAAAGCTCCTCGTGCCGCTTGCGATACTTGATCATGGTCTTCCAGAAACTTAGAGGGCTGTCATTGTCACGCAGCTGGTCGGCAACATTGATGCGAGTGTGATCATCGTGGCATGGGATCCAAGGACCTTGCTCCCGCTTGGTGAAGCCGGCGTGGAGGGAGTCGTCCCACTGCATTGGCAGGCGAGTATTGTCTCGGCCGACATTTAGGACACCATCGATGGCTTTTTGCAGCATGTAAGGATCGTCGGGGTCGTCCTCACTCTTGCGCTCGACCCAAAGCTCAGCGTCAATGTCACGGAATTGCTCTGGTCCGAAATGCTCAGGCATATTTTGCATGCCAATCTCCTTCATAGAATGGTCAGTAACAGGGATTAAAGCATGCAACGGCATTGGCCTCACTCACCTGGCCCTGGAAGACGAAAAGTGTGCCGGACAGTGTTGTGAGCATGATGCAGATCAACTTGCAAGCGCGATTCCAGTACGGCGGGTTGTCAGTGACCCATCTCCGAATGCTCCGGAGCTGATCGTGATTCTTTGGCCAAGTCAGTCTGATCTTCAAGTTTTTTCATAGATACATGGAGGCTCACCTCGGCGAAGGCGGTAGCCCATGCTTCGCCGTCTGTCTCTGTGACCAGATTTTGGACCTTGGTGACACAGTCCTTCATCTCGGGAAGGAGGTAGCCTTCGCCGATATTCCTCACCATGTGCTTGTCGACTTCGTCTGGGTGATCGTTGCCGCCAAGTTCCTGTTAAATATCAGCACCATACAACAATTCGCCAGGTTAGTGAATTTGATTCGACCGTGTCCAAACAGACAACTTACCATCATGTCAAAGTCGAAGGTCATGCTCAATTCCCGGCGATTCTGCAGCACATATTGCTTAAGTGTCTCCGGATCTGTACCAGGTAGCTCGCCAACAAGTATCGCCTCGCGATCAAACTCATCAAGCGCAACACTGCGCATCTCTTGCAGATACTCATGCATGCGCTCACCATTGAGACAGTGCTCGCTCATATCCTGGAAGTTATAGTCATGCTTTGTCACGCGTGCATCAGTGAAAGTCATGTCCTTCGACATGCGGTTCGCGGTATCGACTCTGTCACATCGGGTCAGTGCCAACCTCGGGGCGCTACACATTTTTGAAGACTGACCTGAAGCCAGAAACTCCTTTCCTCATCCAAAATTTGATAGCGGACTCATATATAGCTTTGCGGCAGTCTTCATTCTCCCAGTTCAGGTCCGGTTGGCACTGAAGGAAACAGTGCAAGAAGTATTGCTGACGTGCCTCGCACCAAGTCCAGGCGCTGCCATGAATGAGGCAGGCGCGCCAATTCGTGGGCTCTTTGGGCACACCAGAGTCGTCATCCTTCGCATCTCGCCAGATGTACCAGTCGGCCTTCGGGTTGTCTCTGCTGCTCGAGCTTTCCTTGAACCAAGCATGCTCGTCGGACGTGTGATTGATGACTAGGTCGAGGATGATGCGCATGCCGCGACGTTTCACCTCCGCGATCAATTCGTCCATGTCTTCCATGGTTCCAAAGTCCGGGTCAATGGCCTCGTAATCAGAGATGTCGTACCCGAAGTCCTCCTGCGGACTCTGGTAGACGGGACACAGCCAGATGACATCTACACCGAGTGCCTGCAGGTAGTCGAGCTTCTCGATGACACCCCTGATATCGCCATGACCTTTGGTATTGGTCGTGTTGGAGTCTTTGAACGATCGCGGCCAAACCTGATAGAAGACCTTGTTCTTCCACCAAGGCCTGTTGGTGGGTCGATTCGGTCGAGCTAGGCTCTGCAAACTGACGGTCGATGCGCGAGTTGATGGCCAAGGTGTCTCTCCGAGGAGTCTTGCTGGCCAAGGAAAGGGGCCATGCTCATGCTTTACTTGATGGGAGGTCTCGGGTTTGGAAAGATTTCGCTCAGACATGGTACTGCTTTGCTGGAGTGGTTCGCAATATGATCGTTGAAGTGATGAGTGATTGAATTTCCAATTGGTCAGTGAGTTCCTGAAACGGAAGTGTGTTGTAAGAAGTGAAGTGTGTCTTGCGAGGGCGCCATTTATAGTGAGGAGCGGAGTGCCACATCCTTTACCGTCAATGAGCCGTGATGTTTGTGTCTATATATGTACTGGGGAGAGAGTCGAAGACCCCAGGATGGTCTGCCACCACTGCTAAGTACAGCGACGATCGTTCGAATTGTTTGCTAATTGGTAGTGACCGCAGGACGTATCGACTGCGTTCAAGGTCGAAACCTGGTAATACACAGCACATAGGGCGTCCAGGCAGCGTAACGTGGGACGCGGAGAAGGATTTCATATATGAGCCAATGCGTAAAGCGTGCCGCCAGCTGTCCGACAAGGGATTAGTTAGAGCATTAGGTTCAGTAGCATCTATATAGAGCTTGAGGGAAAGTGGTGACTCTGCAATCGGCTCCAGCTGTGAGATCTCACTACAGTCACGTATGCGTCAATACAAATGGGGTTTAGAACACGTATGCTTGCCATTAAGCTGCTAGTCCTGTTATACGCAAACGTACAGCGACTCGCCAGACACCACATCAAGTGGCCATGAGTAGAAGGCACTGAGGACAAATTGAGGAACCGTATTGACCAGGCGATCTTCTGTAGATTAGATCTCTGCTTTTAGTGTTGCTTCGTGGAAGGCAGACAATCTCGCGTGCTGCCTCGATGACTGCACTCTTGCCCACACGACGCATGGCTGGCTGACGGTGAGCATCCTCAACATATCGGAAATGAACTTCCCATCGGCCGCTTCTACTTCAAGTCGAAGGCTTCTACCCAATTAACGCACCACGCCAACCCAAAGCGCGAAGGGGGACGCCGTTCCTCGAAATCTCAAAAACAGATGCCCTTTGATGAGGGGCAAAAGATCAGATCATCCAGACGATGGAAATGATGGAGAAACTGGGAATCGAACCCAGAACCTTCTCCACTTAACAAGAGCTGTAAAGCTCGATGCTAAGAAGATGTCATACCACTAGACCATATCCCCGGAAACCAATTGCTTGGTTCGTTGTGGCACCAACGGCGAGCTCAAATTATTAAGCTTGCGCTTCCACGTGATGTAGACAGCAGGCTGTAATTCTCGCTGCTTAGCTTCCGTAGCGATATCTATTCTTGAAGATGATACAACAAGGTCAAGCATGGCGGCAAGTTGTATGACAGCGCTCCATTGCTCCTACCAATCCTAGCAAGGCGCATAAAATTTGTTGGACAGGGAAGATAATCAAAGGATATGCTTGAGTCGTCAACTTGGTTCAATCCAAAAGTTCGCCTGTCGGTGCGGTATGCATTCTGGGCGCATCCTATCAATGCTCGGCAGCCTTGCCTTTGCCCTTGTCTTGTGGTGGTAGTTCGGCAGAGACCTCAGCGATTGATGCACGATCTTCAACCTGCACATCTTCGTCCTCGTCCTCCGACATGTCATCGTCTTCCTCATCCCAGCCAAAGAAGGTTCGACTCTCGGAGGTTTTGCTAGGGCCAGCTTGTTCTTGTCCTGAGCTCGAGTTATCTTGCTCATCGCTGTCGCTACCCTCTTCGCGATCCTCAGCAGAACTCTCACTTCCAGTCTTCTCATCCATAAGCATCTGATCGCGCATGGCTTTCTGTACAGCCTCACGGATTTTCTCCTCCGCAGCCTCTTTGCTTTCCACATACTCGGCGTCCAATCTTCCTTGATTGCTACCCATCTTGCCAGACCTAATCTTCGCTTCTGTGGCTTCGGCAGCATCGATCACAGCCTCCCAGCGCTTTCGGCGCTCTTCTTTCTCCTTCTTCTCCATTTCCGGTTTGGTAGCCAGATACTCCGCAAGCCGTTTCGCTTCGTCCACAGTGCGCAGTCTTCGGCCGTCCAGGTTTCGGTTACTGCCATTCTGATCCTGTCTGTCGCGGTTCTTCTTGCTGCTCATACGGCCACCAGCAGCTCGTAGCTGCGAGCCGAAACCACCCTTACCACCGCATAGTCGTGCGCTGATGCGGAGTGGTAAGAAAGCGGCGGTGCGGTCTGGGAGAAGAGTGCTGACGGAAGCTTCATCGGATGCGCGCAACAGTTTGTTGGAAGTGGTGGAGATGACCAAGTTGGAGTCGACATTCTGCGGGAGTCGCGCATAGATGGCGCGTAGAACGTCACATATGCGCGTGTTGGCGGATACTGGGATGTTGAGTGTTCGAGGAAGTCCCAGGCCTGGGAAGGATGTGATGAGCAGGTTGACGCCTTGCGCGTGGTCGTCCAGCGGCGCCGAGGCGACGGGCGCAACAGGTGTGGTGGCGATAGCGGCCATGGTTTGAAGAAGAGTCGTAGTGTAAGTGTCTGATTCAGTGAGGTGTGGTCGCGTGTGTGTGTTGTAGTGATGTGCTTGTTGAAGAAGGAATGGTGGCGTAGTATAAGAGTGAGATGCGCTCAAAGCAACAGCCACTACTCCACTGTACTCCAACGTCAAGCTGGGCTCACCCAACCACCCTAACCCTGAGGACTTGTCCCGCGCTAGTGGGCTGGCCCGCAAATCGGCGCACAACGATTTTCCGGGCGCCGACCGCCGCACTTGAAAGTTATACTTGCTCTGGCGACGATTGAACGACCACGACCTTGTCAAGCCCTCCAACCAGCCAAACTAACCAACAGTCAACGCTGCCAAAATGTGAGAAATACCCGCCAAATACCGCCAAAATCGAGCCATCACTGACAATGCGCCAGGCTGATTCCCAAGGCCGACCGCAAGGCGATCCACGAGTACCTCTTCCGCGAGGGTGTGCTCGTCGCCAAGAAGGACTTCAACCAGCCCAAGCACGGTGACATTGACACCAAGAACCTCTACGTACGTGACACGCCTCGAAATAGCATCTCAAAATTGCGCGCATACTGACAATCTTCCTCCAGGTCATCAAGGCTTGCCAGTCCCTGACTTCCCGCGGCTACCTCAAGACCCAGTTCTCCTGGCAGTGGTACTACTACACCCTCACCCCCGAGGGTCTTGACTACCTCCGCGAGTGGCTTCACCTTCCCGCCGAGATCGTGCCCCAGACCCACGTCAAGCAGCAGCGCTCTCACGCTCCCCCGCGTGGCATGCTCGGTGGTGACGGCGAGCGCCGTGGTGGTGGACGTGGTGGCCCCCGCGGTGACCGCGAGGGTGGCTACCGCCGCCGTGAGGATGGCGAGAAGAAGGAGGGTGGTGCCCCCGGCAACTTCAACCCTGAGTTCTCCCGTGGTGGCTTTGGCCGTGGCCGTGGTGCCGCCCCTTCGTCTTAGGAGGACAATGGTGGTTGGTAGTGCCGTACATGGTCACGGTTTGATCGGATCTGCTTGATCCGAGACAATCAAATGCTTTCTACGGCATGATCAAACAACACAAAAAGAATGGAGATAGCTCGAGAGAGGAACAGACGGGCTTCAGGCTCTGAATAAGCGAGATAATCCCAGTCGGCCTCACACGCGTGCCCATGTGCCGCTTTCTTATTGTTATGTGTTATGGTTTGTTGTGCTAGTGCCTGTGTATGTGCCTGTATTTCACGTTGTACTTGTTGAAAGTAAACAAAGTTTCAGCACGTCTGACATGAGACGATAGCTCGGTAAAGACATCATGAACCTGTGGAGACTCGAGTAGTTCAGTGTTTTGCGACAGTACAAAGTATTCGTAAGAACTGTCATCTCTTCCGTCGTAGTATTCGAAGAGTTTCCCCACGCTGAATGCGGCAGCAGAGTTGCAATTTGACGATCATCGTTGTTGTTTATGTGAGCTGTCGCTCAAATATTACATGCACCTATTGACCCTTCAACGCTCTCATGCGATCGAACCTCAGAACAGAACCCAACAGCATCTGCGTACCATTGGCACAATCCTCCGGGCTCGTATACTCAAGCGGATTGTGGCTAACTCCGTCCCTACAGGGAGCGAAAATCATGCTCGCAGGTACTCGCTTGTTCGCATAGACACTATCATGTCCCGCACCGCTCGTCATCATCTTGCCCCAAGAGCCAAGGTTGCCATCCTTCAGCTCGGCATCGCCAAACAAATCCTTGCCAGTCTCTGTCACGCACTTGATGCAGTCTTCGTGGAAGTTCGTGGCGGGCGAAACGAAGTCTGTCTGCCATTCGACACTGCAGTATCGGTCCGAGGGCGCACACCCAGCGTTGACGCCTTCGACGTCCTCTCCTGCCGCGATGGCCGCGAATGCAGCCTTGCATTCTTTCTCGACGGCTTCGACGGTTTCGTCTTTGGGAGAGCGGACGTCGAGGCTGAACTGCACCCATCCGGGAGTAGTATTGGTTGATCCAGGTCTGAGGTTCAGAATTCCAGTGGAAGCCAGAGCACCGTGTCTGTGTGCGATGCGGTGGCTTGCGAGAATCATCTTACTAGCCGTCAGCAACGCATCCGCGCGGTGCTGGAAGGATGTTGCGCCGGTGTGGCTATCGCGTCCAGAGACGGTGAGTGTGAACCACTTGTAAGCCTGCACGCCTCGGACGATGCCGACCTTACGCTGTTCGGCTTCGAGTACAGGGCCTTGCTCGATGTGCAATTCGAAGTGCGCGGCGATGGGCATGGCCTCCCATGAGCAGGGCGTAGACCCTAGATAGCCAATACGCTCAAGCTCAGAGCGCATAGTGCTTGTGTCGTTTGCTGGGATCACAGATTTGAGGTCGTGGGCTGCTTTCAGTGGGATTGAACCCGCCCAGACGCCAGAAGCGACCATGGACATGGGGAAGCGAGCACCTTCTTCGTTCGTCCAGTTGATGACGCCAACAGGGTAGGTGGTCTCAACCCAGTTGTCGTTGAGAGCGCGGAGCATCTCGATACCAGCGGTCACACCGAGGATACCATCGTAGCGGCCGCCGTTCGGCTGAGTATCGAGGTGGCTGCCAGCACACGTTGCAGGGCCGTCTTGGAGACCCGGTCTGATCGCGAATTGGTTGCCCATGGCATCTGTTGTGACCTTGCAACCGAGTGCCTCTGTAGTTTTGGCGAACCAGTCGCGCGCCTGTTTGTCGGTGTCAGATAGCGATAGGCGAGACATTCCTGTCTCTGTCGGGTGGCTTGGGAGAGCTGTCAGCATGGCTTTCTAGATCCGATAGAGCCTACTTGTGCTGCAGCGATATGATGTCTTGAAATGGGTGAAAACACAGCTTGACAATAACAGGCACAATGACTTACTCGCCCCATCTCTCGCCTTTGCCCCATTCACACGTGCTGTGAATATCTGCCATGAGCCTGTCCTGTTTGACCTTCAAACTCTTGAAATCATTATCAGTCATCTCGGCAACAGCAATAAATCTGCGTGGTGAGATTGAGAATTGACGGCCATAGCGGACTGCATGGTTATTGAGAGTGTTTTGTTGATGGAGGCGAGGTGATCGTGCGATGCTGGGAATACAGCGGCGGATGGCAGTGGTATGCATACTGGAAATTAGAGATGTGATTCTTTACTGCGAAGTCTTCCTCATATGCAAAATATGTGAGGTTGAAGTGTGCATTGAAGGACCTTCCTTTCCGGGCGATGAACTATCTTATAGGGATCCACAAGTCTGCCGTTGTCAAGACCAGAGAAGCAAGCACTGCAGATGTTGCCGGAGGGCGCAGAGCGGGGCAGATACCGAGGGCATATCTGATAGCAGCGCAATATATTGGTAACGCTATCGTACTCGTGTAGTACAAAAACGATGATTCCCAGACAGTGTTGCTGTTTTTGTGCGGTTGTTCTTGCGTTTGTTTGCACATGAGACTTGCACGAAGGTACATGTGAGTTACTCAAAGGAGTTGAAGTGTAAACATTGAGTCTACCCTAGCAGTTTGAACCTCAGACCATCTGTGGCTTATATCGACTCGAAAACGCACGCATATCACAGCGACTGCAAAGCGTACCAGCAAAATGCGTATTAGCGAATGGCATTGTATATGGTTTTCTCAATTGCGGCAAGTGCAACACAAGGCGTATAAACGATCATCGCAATATGATGTGGATGCATCCAGATGTCTGTTTCACCTAAGGCTTGACAAGGGTTAGGGTTGTGGTTGTTGGATCACAGCACCTTCTTCTGCCAACATTGATATTTCAATATATGTATATACGTAGGTAGTACTATCAACGTACGAGTGCTTGGACGTATGTCGTATACAGTTTTTGCTTACAGCTCTGAGCACGCATAACCATGTGGCCCCCTGTGCTTCAATGCTGAGAGAACTTTGGAATTAGGAGTACCTAAAGTGCTAACTTGGTGTCACGTTCAGATATAACAACACCTAGATGATGATGGGAGCAAACGCTAAGTCCCTCTCACTACCGCTACAGACATGCTTGCCTCATGTGACAGACTTAGCCCTACTATCATCTACATAAAAGGCGTCAACAGTTGTGTTCTCTCTCGAGACGTGACTCCTGGTTATCAAGGTTCCGCCACCGGATCTCAAAGGTAGATGGAAACGTTGTCCAGCGGTATCTCTCTTGATTGGCCTACGCAAACCAAAAGAACAGTACACAAAAATCCAAAGTTGACAATTATGTGCATCGAAACTCGATATGCCATGTGGAGCCAAGTGGACGTGGTGCCCTCCAGAGAACGCCTCGAACGCCAGTCGGATCGGTGGCGTTTAGGCGTGCTGCATACAGTTCAGTGTCGGTGTGTAAGAACCGTGTTGTAAAAGGGTGGCCACGATTCAAGAGCGAAACGCGCAAAGTGAGTGTCTGCTAGCAAGTCCGTCTGGTACCAAACGTGTCATTGTCGAAATAATCAAAGTTGCCGAATTAATGCTTCATGCAACCGTTCACCTCACTATCTTCGAAGCGTCCAAACGTCGCGCACGACCGCAGTACTGTAATCTCAGGGAAACGGCGGTAGCTAACATCGACACTATCTGCAAGGCGCAAGCGATAGCGCAACCACCGTGGCCGATCGCCCAGAGAACGCACGACGCTAGATGCACACGCAGCACATCACAACAAGGAGAGAAAAAGGGAGCAGCGTCGTCCTCTCGCTAACAGCACCACTCATTCGAATTCAAAAAGCCACCACACCCCGAAGCGCTGTATGCGGACTCGCGCCGCGGACGGTGAGCAAAGCCCGCAACGCCTCCGCCCTGAAGTGGGACACTCATTTGCCAGCCCATGTGTCGTGGCTTGAAGCTTGGCCTGAAGCCGAGAAGCAACCCTCCCACGCTACGGAGGTACGCCTTCGACGACGCTCTCCCGCTGCCCTGCCTGCTGAACTGTAACTCCTTCCCGACGTTGCGCGCTTCTCCCTCCTCGGTTCCCTCTCGGCGGCCTGCCAAGCGCTGTTTCGGGAGACGGGCAACGGGCGCAAATGAGATGGGATTGATGGGGCGGGCGCGTGCGCAGCGAGAGCAGCGTGTGCGCGCAGGGCTAAATCTGGACTGCTGCTACTGAAGATCATGGTGCGCAAGAAGAAAGTGCCAAGGCTTTGAGGCCAGATCACAGGGTTGCGCTCATCGGGCATAGGGAAGAAGGGAACCACGACCGGGGATATTGTTATGGACTTTGACAGATATACATATGTACCCGTAGCTCTTCCGACGCTGCAGCGAAGAACGAAGGCCTGATCGCCATGGAGCGCAGCTGCGGAGACGCGGCCAAGAAAAAGGATGGTGACTGCCTGCAGCAGAGTTGGCGGGTGTTTGTCCAGAATCGTCGGATAGGAGTGCCGTCATATGTAACGGGGGTTGGAAGCGCGTGCAAGCGTGGGTGGAGCCCTTGGGACGGAGCGAAGAAAAAGAGGGCCTCGCAAAAGCTTGACAGCCAATTCATCATAAGCCCTCAGACGCCCCGACTCCCCAGCCTCTTTTGTCATGCGTGTGGTGCTCGGGCGCACACACCCGTCCCGTCGTTGCAGATGCATATGTGGGTACACTTGTCAGTGGTCCCGTCGCGCGCCGCACCCGGGAGCTGATCTAGGAGGCGCATATCTCATCTGTTCGATGACAAGCGTGACAAGGAAGGCTGGCATCGTGGCTTTGGTTGGCTTGCCTTGAGAGTTTCCTGCTGCAGGCAAGAAGTCTAGTCAGTCAGTCTGCCGAGATATCGTTTGCTGGCCTCGTCCCCACTCTCCTCTGGGGCGACTGTTGTGCATCCTCGAGCGTGTCTCAGTCAGCTGCTCCGGTACAGTAGCCTTGTGGCACGGGTTGGCTCGGGTGTGTATGATGTTGAGCCCAAACCTACAGTATCAGCCTCGAGGGCAGGAAAACATCTCTGTGAAGTGCGTGGCCACAAGCCATGTGCAAGGCGGCCATCATAGACGATTGTCGCTCGACACCCTCTCGCACATGCTCCCCGAATAGAGTGCTGACCATCCGTGACATGCTGTCTCACGTCCGCCGCCGCGGGCGGTCACCTCACCTTGCGCAGCGTTACCATATCGGTGGGTGCAAGGCTTGTCACCCTGGCACTTGCATTGCTCGTGTCACGGCAGGGCTTTTGCAGCAGCCAGCCGCGCACATGAAGTGAGCGGGGGGTACATGCGCATAGCCGGTGTCGTGCAGTACATCGTGAACAAGAATGCGCACTCCCATTGTGTGTAGCAGACATGGATCAAGAGTACTACTGTAGTGGCATTTGACGGATTTGGATATACACATGGGTACCTTATTTACGCAGGCACCGCAGACGCACGTGATCGCAGGAGCGATCAGGGACAGTCTAGCAGGCTAGTGGAAGACAGATCCGACGATACACGAGCGCACGCATTTACATGATAGAAGAGATGGGGCGCTCGCCTCTGTGTGGATTAATTTTTGGTTAGGGTTCGCGGGCATGCCGTTGAGGTGTTGCTGTTCATGCTTCCTGCGGCATCGCCCCTGACGGGCTGGCTGGCTGGCTGGCTGGCTGGCTGGCTGGCGCTGGCTGTCGGCCTGTCGCGACGCACGCATAGGCTGACGGCAGCAGGTTCGGGCGGGCGCTGGTATGAAGATTGCAGCGTGAGCACAAACCTTCCGCACCACTGGTAGCGGGCAGCGGTAGGTTCCAGAGGCAAAGCCGTTTGCCGGTGAGTGTCTCAGGCTCGGTCAGCGGTGTTGGTGCAGGGCGCTGCTGAGTGGAGGAGGAGGAGGAGGTGAGTGGGCGGGCCGTCGGCAGGTGGAAGGGAGGTGTATAAGGCGGCGACGAGGCATGAGATGCCTTATCCGCTGCAATTGGGCGGATGGACAGCAAGGATGCGGTATGGCGCGTGCAACGGCACAGAGGGGCTCACGGTTAATCAGCCGGCACTCGCAGCGAGGGCCGTTTTAGACGAGGCGCCGGCGATCGTTCTGAACGGCAGCTGCTCGACTTTGTGGAGAAGGCCCAGCGTGCGGCGTGGCGTCTGGCGCGTTGCCTGCAGCAGCCGATCCGAGCTTGGCTCCCATGCTCGCGTGCATGGACATGGATCTAGGGCGGTAGGGTTCTGTGGTGGCTAGCGCCAAAGGCGAACAAGGATCTCTCCACTCTGTCTCCGAAGGCAGAGCCACGATGAATCGCCCGTCCAAACCCTTACCCAGATGCACGGAGAGGCCCAGCATCGTCTGCTCTGCCGCCCGCCCTGCCTGTTTCGCCGTCTCCTCGCTCGCATACCATCCTCTTCCTCTGCCTCTACCACCGCCTCTCTCTTTCTGCCAGCGCTGCCATTCTTGACCGCGCGGGCGCCGCATCCTATCCCGCCTGCACCTCCTCCTCCATCATCATCATCGTCACCGTCCACCTTCCTTGCTCCCCCTCCGCGTCAGCTTGCGCTTTCCTCATTCGGCGATCTGCCTGCTGTGCGCGAACCAGCTAGGTGAGTCGCGAAGGGCATGCGATCGGTCGCTGCCAACTCGAGCGCCTGCCACCATCTCTAGAGTCTGATTCTGACCCTCCGCAGTCTGTACAGTGCTTCGCTTGTGATTGTACCTGTCCCACCATGGCCACCCAGCAGTCGCCTACTGGCCCGCTGGTTCACCAGCAGCACTACCCGCCGCGTGCTCAGCCCAACGGAGGTATGCCCATGCCGCCTCAGCAGCAGGGCCCGGCGCAACAAAAGACTGCCGCGCAGTACCTCGCTGCGAGCAACGAAGCAGTATGGCTACAGCTTGGCGCGTTGTCGGAGATGATGGGCGAGCTCGACGGCGCGACGCAGTCTTACGAGCGCGCCATGACCTTCAACCAACGCTCAGTCCCTGCCATGCTTGCCATTTCATGTATCCTGCGCGCCAAGGACCAGTTCACGGCCGCTGTCGAGTACCTAAGGAACATCCTCATCGTTGAGCCCACCAATGGAGAGGTCTGGAGCAGCTTGGGCCACTGTTACCTCATGATGGATGATCTGCAGCAGGCCTACTCCGCCTACCAGCAGGCCTTGTACCACCTGCCTGATCCCAAAGAGCCGAAGTTGTGGTACGGCATTGGTATCTTGTACGATCGCTACGGCTCATTGGAGCACGCCGAGGAAGCCTTCTCTCAAGTCATGCGTATGGAGCCCAACTTCGAGAAGGCAAACGAGATCTACTTCAGACTCGGTATAATTTACAAGCAACAGCAGAAGTTCCAGCAAAGTCTCGAGGTGAGTCGAACGCGTCTTAGAATACTTCGCGTCGATGGTCTGCTAACATGATTACAGTGCTTCCGCTACATTGTCACCGACCCGCCTAAGCCTCTCAGCGAGGAAGACATCTGGTTCCAGATCGGTCACGTGCACGAGCAACAAAAAGACGTAAGTTGAGCAACTCCAACTTGTTATCTTCTCTCAGCTAACATGTTGTAAAGTACGACTCGGCCAAGTCTGCATACACACGCGTTCTCGAACGCGACCCCAACCATGCCAAGGTCCTCCAGCAGCTAGGCTGGCTTCACCACCAACAGAGCACCAGCTTCAGCAGCCAAGAGCAGGCCATCGAATATTTGGAGAAGTCTGTTGCATCAGGTACGTCGAACACCCCGTATTCCCGCCCGAAATGCATGCTAACAGTGTCCAGACCAAAATGACGCCCAGAGCTGGTACCTTCTCGGTCGTTGCTACATGTCGCAACAAAAGTACCCCAAGGCCTACGAAGCATACCAGCAAGCAGTTTACCGCGACGGTCGCAACCCGACATTCTGGTGCTCGATTGGTGTACTCTACTACCAGATCAACCAGTACCGCGACGCGCTTGACGCGTACTCTCGTGCCATTCGCCTCAACCCCAACATCTCTGAGGTCTGGTATGATCTCGGTACGCTTTATGAGTCCTGCAACAACCAGACAAGTGATGCGCTCGACGCATACACTAGGGCCGCTGATCTTGATCCCACCAATGTCCACATCAAGGCGCGTCTTGCTTTGCTCAAGGGACAGCCCACCAACGGTCTTCCTAACCAAGCCGGCGCACCTCTTCCCCAGGATGTGCATCCTCAGGCTTACCAGCCAGGTGCACTTGGTGGACCTCCAGGTCAGCCATGGGGAGGACAGGCGCACAATGGCCCTCCTGCCGGACCAGCTCCACCACCTCTTGCGACTGGGGGCAATTGGGGAGGCAACAGGATCGCAGAGCTGCAGAACCCTCCGGCACCGCCGCCTCCTCTCAACCAGTATGACAACAGAGATCGTATGCCGCAGCCGCAGCCACCAATGGCATCCCGTGGACCCAGCCCTCCTCGCCAGGATACTCTTAGACCTTACCAAGAGCCTCAGCGCCCTCCACCACCCGCTCACCGCGGCCTCTCTCCTTCTCCTAAGAACCAGCAATCCACTCCCTATCAGCCAGCGCCCGCAAACCTCCCACCCCAGCACCCTGCGTTCGGAACACCCCAGGGTCCTCCCCAGCAGCAGCAGCTTCAGGGTCAAGGTCCACCACCGCTTTTCGGCCAAGGTGGTGCGCCGCCGCCTCCTCCGAACGGCGTTCAGCCACCAACGAGCCACACTCCCGTGCCAGGCTTCAATCGCCCACCCAGTCCTCGTACTGAAATCAGGCCTATTGTCAACAACCCTGCACCTTCCCCTGGTGGTGGATTCCCAAGGACGCCCTACGAGCACCACCCGAACACGAGTATGCCGCAGATTGCCAGCGGAGCGCCGCCACCTTCTAACGCGCAGTTCGCCGCTGAAGCTGCTGCGCGTGAAAGGGAGGAGAGGCCCAGCAGCACTGCCCCGAAGCGTATCCGCGAGTGGGAAGACGACCAGAGCGTCAAGAGGCCTGCGACTGAGGAGTCACGTACGAGGCTTGACGAGATCAAGATGCAACGCTCGTCCCCTCAGCCTATGAAGGTGTCGACACCACCCAACCGTAGTCCTTCTGAGATGAGGAGAATGGACGAGCAGCGTCCATCTTCTACGTACCACCCATCTGAGGCCGCACACCACCCGCCTGCTCCACCCGCACCTCAGAGTCTGCCATCCATGCAAACCATCAGCCAGCCTTCCCCGCCACGCATGTCTGCACCTCCAAGGGAAGAGGAACAGCGTCAGCCGCCGCCGCAGCCTACACCAGTGTACGAGCCTGCGGCGCGAAAGATGGACATTGATGACAACTATGACGACAGCGGCGACGATGATAAGCGCTCTACCAAACAGGAAAGCCGTCGCAGCAGCCCTAAGACTACAAACGGCGGCCCTGCGGCACCGTCGAGTGGCGCTGTTGAGCAGCAGGCTTAGGTATCTGCACTTCATCGCCGTGATGTGAAAACCCTCACTGGCTTGCTGATGATTATGATGCGCATGTCTGCATTGGAAGAACGGCGTTTATTGTTAAAGGGGCCCTCGTGATTACATGAGTGTGACTACCAAATGTTTCGTTGGGTTCTTTCCTTTTTGTATCTATTGTAACACTTTACCTCAATAAAAGGTGGCATACACACGAATAAATCTACAACCATGAGTATTCTCTTTTTCCACTCACTTGTGGTGTTGACGAAGTCGCGTAGTGCCTCATGATATGATCTAGTTCCTGACCACGAGTCTGCACACATCTCTCGATCCTTGAGAGTTGAATTACTGCTGGCACAGGATCATTCATTCTGAAGCCGTCGCCTCTTCAACGCAGCCTTGTCGTTTTACGACGACATATCATACGGCAGAACCGTTCATCGCAAGGGCAGTGTCGCTCTCGCTCCGCTCCTGGTCACACGCTTGCTCTCACCAGCTGCTTTCCCACTCCCCGATTTCCTCCTCCCCTTCCCTCCCACACCACTCCTAGACTTTGTTCTCGCCACGTCCGCGCCCGTGCCTCCCTCCAAGACAGCAGCTCCACCAACAAAGCTGTCTTCTCTGCCAGCTCTCGCTCTAGCACCCTCGGCCTCTGCTTTCGCCTTCTCCCTCGCCACCTGCGCTTGTTTGCACGGACCGCAGGTTCCTGGGCGCTTCTGCAGCAGCTCGCGCTTTGGTTGGGTGCATTTCTCGCCTGTTCGGGTGGCGGATGCGCAGAGGTTGAGAGCGCCTGTGGTGATTTGGAGGCAGCGGCAGCTGGGGAAGAGGGTCGGCGTGAAGGTGCACATTCTGGTAGAGTGTGCGTGTTTGTGTGGTTTTCGTTGGATGGTGGGACGAGTTGCCGAGATTTCTTGGTACCGGGGATAAATTGATGTCGTTGTTAGAGAGAGTGGTGATGCTTGGGGGTGGAGGGTGGTGGTTTGTTTAATGTGAGAGATTGGTCGAGTTGATGCAGAGAGTTGATGCTGAGGCGGGTTCACTTCACTGGTAGTGAAAGATGATGTTGCGTGTGCTTCACTTTGTGTAAGGCTTGTGAGCTGTGATTCGAAGCTATCAAGTGAAGGCTCGTTGTGTTACACAAAATGTGCCTAACCAAGTCACAGTTGAAACTTGGAGTGATAATTTGAGAGGCTCCATTGCATACAGATGGTACATGTCTTACACGTTTGTTTGCGTACAGCTCCGTTCGGTTCGTCAGCCATTCTCAATGGCAAGCATGGCTATGTCTGAATCTGATTCCGGTCATGTCAGCAGACTAGATGCTGAGATCACGCTCCCATAGTTCTCTCGATCTCGATGGTAGTCCTGGCTTGGCTAGGAATTACAGCCGTTGATACTACCCTACATAGAGTACACAGCCATTGAGAACGCTGTACGTCAACTCACATGCAGCGACGACAAAGTCCACGTACAAGACTCCTTCTTTCGCTCGTGATTTTCGCCTCATTGCACCTGTTCGAAAGAAGGCTTATTATGCCTAGTCGGGCTCATCTGGGAATGATCGGGGCCCCCAGAGCAGTCCCGTTGTTGTTCGCGGAGGCACTACGCGTCACATCGATACCGGAATGAATAAACATACCATTGAGATCTAATCAACACGATCGCAGACTCTTAGAAAGGCCAGTGAGTTAGGTAGTTGCGATCGGCTTTTGCTGTCCTAATGTGCTGCTAGGCTTGCCTCTCTATTGTGTGGTTTTAGCATTTATAAAAGCATGGCTGATCTCCTAGGTCGAAGTCGCATATCGCTCTTTCGCAAAGAGGTACTTTGTTGGTCCCTTGTGATTGTATGAGACAATGGCTCCACGTACTTTTAGTCGGGTCAGCCGTGATCGAATAAATATGCGCCGCTCTCTCTGAATATGTTTCTCCTCCAATAAGCAGCGTAGCACTTGTGTGATATCTTCCGAGTAGTGCAATCCGAGCAAGGTATCTATGTACATATCAGGTATCCTGAACCCGATATCTCCCGGCAGTCTGCGGTCCTGCTCACGTGCCTCCCCACCCAATAAAGCATAACGCGTCGTTTGCTTCTTCTTTGTGCACTCGGTAATGATGGAACATGTGATAGAAGACGTGCAGACAGAGAGATTGAAATTGCAGCAAGGAGATGGAAAATATCATCGGATTGTTATCGCAAATGAGACGAATCATGCCGCCATGACAAGCTTTAGACTCTGATAAGACTCTGGTTTCGCCGCAGAGACTCGCGACGCTGTGAAGCATATGATGACTGTATGTGGCCTAGATCAGCCAGAGCCTCGGCCGAGCGGCTTCTGCTGGGCGCGGGCAGAGCTTCCTACTGACGTCTGGCTAACAGACTACTTTCCGAGTCACGAGAGCCGGCCCATTGTCGACTCTCTCACTCTACTTGCACATTTTCCGCTCTATCGCTATTCTCATTGTTCACCCCACATATAATCTCTGTCCGTCTCATCGCCCGCGACCGTGTTCCCTGCCAACTCCGCGGCGTGGAAGGCCTGCAACTGCACCCGCTCAATTTGTTCAGGCTAAGGCCTTCGGGCCTTGTGCCCCCTTCTCGCCAGCAAAATGGCCTGGAAAGCGACAGCTGAGCTGTCCAACATGATCAAGCACTATGCGAACTTCCCTGCTACGGGTGTGTCGCTCAGACAAATGTACGATCCGTCTGGCCAGAGAAATGCTATTGCCAGCGCCGATGTCGGGCTGAGGATGTTTCTCGTACTGACGGTGAGCATTACAGGGTGCAATTCGGCAGCAATCCTTCAACGGGTAAGTCAGCATATTTTCCGACATTGAGCACGGCAAGTTGTGGCTGACAGGAAGCGCTGTAGGCACATTGTTCCGCGCATCGCAATTCCTCTCCGAAGAGCTGCCTATCCGATTGGCGCACCGCGTAGAAGAGCTAGCAGATCTACCAGATGGCTTGAATGAGATGCCAAGTATCAAGAGGGTACAAGAGTGGTATGCGCAGTCGTTCGAGGTAAGAAGAAACGACTGAAGATACAGCTGAGTTTGGACACTCACGCCTGCAGGAAATTACAACACTACCAAAGCCCAGTCTGACCGCAGAGGTCAAAGAACGCCTGTCAAGACCCATCAAAAATCCCAGAGCCGCAAAGGCTTTGAGTGAGACCTCTGAAAACCCGAGCGTTAAACCAGGTCAATATCGATCACAGCCTCCGAAGACGGCAGAGAATGAGAACGGACACAGCGAGTCAAGAGTGAACGGTCTACGGAAATACTACACAGGCACTGTAGAAGACAATGGACACTGGCCGCCTGAGCTTGCGGACTACAACAACAAGTTCGCTGCCACTCTTGAGAAAATCAAGCGGAGACACGACCCTGTTGTGACCACTGTTGCACAAGGCATCTTGGAATACAAACGAAAACGACAAAGGATGCAGATAGACCACAATATTCAGGCTTTCTTGGACCGCTTTTACATGAGCCGTATAGGAATACGCATGCTCATCGGACAACACATCGCTCTGACTGATCAACGGACGCACACAGACCCCAACTATGTCGGCATAATTTGCACAAACACCAACGTGCGAGACTTGGCGCAGGAAGCCATTGAGAACGCACGTTTCGTTTGCGAGGACCACTATGGTCTATTCGATGCGCCGAAAGTTCGTCTGGTCTGCCCACCTGACCTCAACTTTATGTACGTGCCTGGCCATCTCTCCCACATGCTTTTCGAGACTCTCAAAAACAGCTTGCGAGCTGTTGTTGAGACTCACGGCGCGGACAAGGAGGAGTTCCCTGTCACCCAAGTCATCGTAAGTGAGGGACGCGAAGACATCACCATCAAGATTAGCGACGAAGGTGGAGGGATTCCTCGCAGCAGCATTCCGCTAGTCTGGACATACATGTACACCACCGTCGACCAAACACCCAACTTGGACCCGGACTTCAACAAATCCGACTTCAAGGCACCCATGGCTGGATTCGGTTACGGTCTACCCATCTCTCGCTTGTACGCACGCTACTTTGGTGGCGACCTGAAGCTCATCAGCATGGAGGGCTATGGCACCGATGTCTACTTACACTTGAACCGCCTGTCGTCAAGTTCCGAGCCGCTGCAGTGACAGCGACCAGTCATGAGGGATGAATGGATGAACGGGTCCTCGCAGAGCCGCAGCAGCGGCTTTGCTGGAAACTCCGGGATGGCAACCTCCCGTTCATCCCAGGGATTGACGCGCGTCGGAAGACAACAGAGGGAAATGCCAAGCTTGACGCTCTCAAGCATGGCAATGAAGTTGAAGAGCAGAGCTGGAAGCGGTGGAGGAGATATCAGAAAGGGCCGCGAAGTCAGTGCGAGGCGCCAGGTTGGTGATGCGGAGAGTATGGTCAACCCAACTACCGGCACTGGCACGCCGTGGTGGAGGCAGGTCGGCATGGAGGAAGGCATTTAAAATGGCAGGAGATGGGATAGCGCAGAGGAAATGCCGCGCGTAGCAAAGATCTACGCCTGTCACAGCTACGATTTTTTTATCTTTTCAGAACGGACAACAGAGGACGGCTTCGAGACGAGGTGGACGTTGGCTCTCGCACTCTGGATCCAGTACATAACAGCGGTCCGTCACTTGTAGAATCAACTTTCTCATGACTATGGTTATCAACCATTTCTGCTGACCATTGTTCCGACTCAGATTGCGTCCAAACGTAGCGTACATATTCACAACAATGACACTACAAGAGCCCTCTCGAGCAACAAGGTAGCCAGCACATGAAAGAGATTCATGTACTTGGAGGTTGTCAGGCTGCATGCGAAAAAGAAGTCAAATACGAGATTCATTATTCATGATTCCTGGTCTAGTCCAATCCATGCTCTCATTAAGAAAAAACCAACATCTGTCAGCACGGGTGTACATCAGTGTCCTGCAGCGCCCGTTTGTGCACCCAGCAGCACGCTTCCCGCGAATGTCCCAATCAACACCGAGACGAAGTACCCAGTATTCATCGTCATCACAGCCAGCATCCTGCCTGCAAGTTAGCAGCCCAAGGTCAGAAAGCACGATACCGATCTACGACTCACAACAAATAACTGACAATCGCCAGCGCCGTGTCCAAAAGCGCCCTGAGCAATATTCCCCATAGTTTGCATGGCCGGTCCTGGCCGCCTGACGCCAGCTCTCCGCGGAAATTCTTCTGCAGCCCGTCTTCTTCAGCGCAGCAGGATGTTTCTTCGAGGGTATTCTTCTTTGGTGAGACCAATTCCAGTTGCCATGGCATGTTGCCTCGTGCTGCTAACAGGCCTCGGAAGACGACGCAGAGAAGCACGAGGAAGAGGCATGTCATGGCGTATTGTGCTGGTGTCTTGGGCGTCCATGCGGTGGTGTATAAAGGCGTGGTGGTTGACATGAAGAATGTCATGGGCATGCTTGCCGTCGTCATGGGCATGTGGCGGTTCATTTTGGAGTGGTCCATTATTGCGAAACGAAAGGGCTTGGATGGTGAAACGTGGTCGAGGGTGGCCTGGTATGGAGTAGGATGTGGGCAGGCCTTGTAGTTAGAGGTCTCCAGCAGTTGATGTTATATCGAATGGACTGTTTCCAGGATCTTAAATTTGTCAGGTGATTGAGAGAACTAGCAAGCAATCGCTCGAAGGCTCTATGCCCAAGTCTCTATATGCTCTGAGCCACGAAAATGCAATACCCACATAAAAACCGCGAACCATTACACAAGCGAGACAAGCGCAACTACGCAACCACCATCACTCAAACGTGCGCACTTTAAAACACAGTAGACCGCCTACCGACCTCGCTAATTGATATGCGATCGTCTTAAGCAGGAAGCTGAGCGCAATGGTCACGACTTCAGTACCACGCAAACTTGCTCACCACGCCTTGGCGGCCGGATGTTGCTACCTTAATGTTGCCCTCGCGCCCTCACGCTAATCATGACTACGTTGAGAGGAGCCTTTGAGAGACCAGTGGTAATTGTTCGTTACGCACAGTGCAGTAAAGGCGAAGACATGATATATCGTGACCAACAGACTTTCACTTCAGGATCTCTTTTGCAGATTTGGCATTAATGGCATTAATCTATGGAACCCAAAGCGAAAGGATCGGTCTATATGGATATCAGTATGCACAATCGACGAACCCGTCCTATCCAAACACCGACGCTCGCACCCCGGAAAACTCAGAGAAAGATCAAGAACTGATTGCACGCATCGCTCCGCTGAATGCAAAAAAAGAAAAAAGAACGCTCCCCAGAAGAACGACAAAATCTAGAAACTGAACAAACCACTCCTCTTTTTTCCGAAAGGATAGACAACAATCGCGCTCAAGAACAAGCCGACGGTGATGCCAATCGCAACCTGGATAACAGAGTAGCCAACATTAAAAGCAATCGAGTTGAGACCTCCGCCTGACGCAATGGTCGCGGCATCCAGAGTAGAGGAACCATTGGTAGCATTTCCGGTAATCTGATCTGCGGAAGCGATACCAGAAACTAGCGAGCCAGAGACCGCAAGGCCGGAGGGCACTTGCACGAAAATGGCAGGTAGCATAGCGGCAGCGGCGAGGCCGTAGCCGACGCGACGGGTCTGGCGGACAAACATGGACTCAGAGTCACTACCAGTGAGACCTTCCTCGAGTTTACTGGGGTGAGCCGAAGGGTCTTTCTTCGACTTGATGCGCAGAACCGTCCTCTTGAAAGACTTCCATCGAGGCCTCAAAATATCTTCCCAGAGATCGAGCAGTCGATTCTCAACGCGCGAGCCAACACGGGAGTACATATTTGCGATCACGCCAATAGCCAAAGCTCCAAGGGTATTGGAAACCTGGGTATTGCCGCTGAAGCGCACAGAGGAGAAAAAGTTGACGATGTAACCAGCGAATGCAATAATCATCATCATTGGCGCTTGTTTCCACTTGGCCTGGTTGATGATGATGAGGCACATTGTGAATCCCGGCACAAAGAAGAAGAACCAGTGTTTTGGCATCTCGTTCTTGCAAGTCGTCGACGAAACCGCGTTTCGGTCCATTATACCATAAACGGCAGTACCGATAGTGATGCCGAAACCGAGGAAAAGTGAGTAAATGATCGCGTACACCATGCGCACACTTCCGGCGACGATGCTGCGACTTTGTAGTTCGAGCGATGCACACAGCACGATGTAGCCCGGCAAGATGAGCGCGATCGAGGATTGTGCCAAAGCACTAAAGCAGAACAAGTTGCCTCCGTTAATGCTGCCGAAAGCTCTGGCAAGGAAGGAAGTAACGACGGCGGCACCGATTTCGAAGACGTTGGCGTACAGGTCAGAGCGAGGAGCAACGACAAGCTGGAGGATGCCCACTATACAGCCGAGGACGAACGCGATGGGCAAGTCGATCAGTCTCGCACCAAAAGCGAATGGTCCGACACATACAGATGCAAGGCCGTATACAGGTATTCTGACCCACACACTATGCTTGGGCTTGCGAGATGTGACTTCCTTCAGCCTGGTGGTGGCCTCTTCGACTCCGATTCTATCGTGTACGACCTCCTTGTAGACCTCATGGACATCTCTGAGCTTTCCAAGATCCAGGCCTTGCGCCACCTTGACCAGCTTGACCTCGGTGGTATGCGTGTTGGGATCGTCAAAGGACATAATCATGGATCCGGGAATGTAGAGGAACTGAGCCTCAATCTCCAAGACCCGAGCGGACATGGACATGTACTCCTCCAGACGATGCGTTGGTGCTCCGTACTGCATGAGAGCCCGGCACAGTTTCATCAGATACTTCTGTCTTGCGATCGTCTCGGCAATGTGGACCGTAATTCTAATTTCCTCAGCGATTTTTGGTCGGCTCTTCTTGTACAAAGCGTTGATGGCACTGGAGCTGCGCGACTTCTTCCCAAGCGCTTTGCGTTTCTCTTCCTCTTTCTGCTGCTCTCTCAGGCGTTGTTGCACCTGTTCACCGAGGCCAGTCACACTAGGAGAGCCAAGAGAAGCTGACGATCCAACGAGATGCGCGAGTGAGTTGTTTGACTGGCTTCTGCCTTTTGGCGAATACCAGTGGCGAGAGGACGACCGGCGATGATCTGGTGTTGACGTGCCTGATCTGGGCGGCGAGTTGTTTGGTGTGGGGTCTGCACTATAGATTGCGGTATCACCGCTGTTTGACCTTAGGAGAGCCTTTGGCAGACCACTTGAGCTACGACGGTGCTGGTGGTCCTCCTGCGGCTGGTTGTATAATTTCAGGAGCGCTCCAAGAACGCCGCCACGGTATTGCTGCGGACGCGGAGCATAATCTTCTATGAAATGTGACTCCTCGTTGGGCGTTGTGACACCTGAGCGGTAGCCTGTGCTCGGTTCGCCATTGAGAGCGTGGTGGCGAAGAGTATGTGTTCGCACGAGTTTGTGCGCTTCCGTCGTGTCCAAGTTTGTTCGACCGTGAAGAGCCGGTGGCGAGATGTCGAAATCATCGTCGTCGTCTACAATAGCACTCTCATTTCTGTGGCGCTTGAGCTCTTGCAACGGGATGTCGTCCATGCGCAATTCTGGAAGCCGTATCTTTCCAGACCTCGGATACGATCGCTCTGGGGAGGCGTTCCGGGAGTTGGGCTCTGATGCTGCGCGTTCGGCGTGCTCTAGACGCTTGCCTCGCTCGAATGCCTCGCGGGCTTTCTTGCGTCTCAATTTGCCCTGCTCGTCGCCACTCTCTCCATCCTCTTCGGTGATGACTGGAGGCGTGCCATTATCCGATGGCGTCCTTCTGATGGCAGGCCTAGGTCGTGGCAAAGAATTAATGTCAAAGGCCTTGTGGATCTGCGCAGTTTGCTGGGGCGTTAAATCGGGAAAAAGTGACTTGTCTCTTTCGTCCCGAGGCGTCAATAGATCCTTGTTGATAGGTGGTTGCCAGAGACCGCCACCAACGGGTGTTGCTTTGCCGCTGTTTTCGGGTGATTCTAGCGCTCCAGATGGCGGTGGTGAACCTCTTCGTGGCAAAGGGAGGTCGATGTAGCTGTTGCGTGCGCTTCTACCACGAGGATCCTCGCCAAAACCCACACGCTTCTTCTTGGGCTTGTCAAGGCCCTGACTTTGCGGTCGGCTGTCATCGGCACTGGACATGTTACCGCTCTTTGGTTTGGGAGATCCCAGTGGTGGTGAGGTGGGAACACTAGCAGCTGCATAGTCTCCGAATGGATCGGAGTATTCCTCGACGGGTGTAGACATCTTCGAAGAAAGAACCTCGAAAGGCGTTTAGTAGCGATTGAGACAAAGGACCCCAGCAGCCACCCGATTCTTGTATTGATGCTTTTGGAAATTCCAGAAATTATGCGTCCTGTGGGATTATCCAGACAAAGAATGTTGCAGCGAAAGAGAATTAGAGATGCCCGGCCAGTGATCCGAAAAGTGCGACGTGTAGAAGATAATGTGTATGAAGAAATGAAAACAGCCTGTCTCCGTCAAGATCGTCAAGAGCTGTCGTCAGGAGCTATCGTCAAGAGGCAGCCAGGAATCCAACGATAGCAGGAAGCTTCGATCCGTAAAACGAAGCGACGATGGTCGGATGTCGGAGTTGCGCGACAAATTGCCACAACCAGCCAACTCTCGCAAATAATGAGCAATTGACCAGACGTCCAGATGGCACAAAGCAAGAATAGCAGGAGTACAGTCGAAGACGACGCTGACTGTGCTCAACGAAACGCCCTGCCCACCTTCGCTGCGTAATATGGGAGGCACCAGAAGATTCACGCAAGATAAGAGAGGAAAACAACCATCAGAAGACAAGGTTGGTGGCGGTATAAGCTTTGAGCCACAGGCATGGCGTGCACTGCAAGGAACCCACATGTTCTACGGTAGGGCCAGCGGATCCCTGGCGGGAGCCAGCACACAGATCTCGTCCGCCTAAGACATGACAAGAAGATAGGAGCAGAAAAAACAGGATCAGCCATGGCCAGCGTTTGCGGCGAGAGCGAGCGTTGCGGACTGGGCGAATTTTCTTGCCCCACCCAATGCGCTTAGATAATGCACTTCTGGGTAGGCTTTCGAGGGTTTTGGCTGCTGAAATGGAATAAAAGCCGTCTTAGCACAGCCAACTCTGATAGCACAACACCTGCCCGGCATCCGAAAGGGTCTCTGTGCTAGCCTCGTGCTCGTCGGTAAAAGCCCCATTGGAAGAGATGGAGTAGACAGTGGACATGAACATGACCTTTGTGGGTCGCGATGGAGCTGGCGGATGCACGAGCTCAGTCCAAGCGATTATGCGATCTTCGCCGGCACGGGCGCGCGGGCACGACCTGTGTTAGGCTATCTCGGCAGGCACATGCAAATGCCACGCAGGAGTTTGACGCGGCACGAGTCGTCACGATATGCCTATCGTTTGGTATGCCGGCCGTTGGTGATGAGGACTCGTAAAGACACACGTTCCGCGCAGAGCCCTGCAGGTGGTGGTGAAGAGTTGAGCTCCCAACGCTGCTGACATGAAGAATGGCCAGACGAAAGCGGCCATCCGGCGGCTCGGCAGAGCCAGCCAGCCAGCCAGCCAGCCCTGCACCCGCGGAAGAGAGTGTGGAGGGCTCATAAGCATAATTATTCAGGTACCTCAATCTTGCTTGCTCGAAATAGATTCGATATGGCTGCCTTTCAGATTTCCTCCTGAATAAGCGAAGACGTTGACGTCGAATGTGGATATGCCTGCCTTGAAACAGCCACGTCGACCATGACGACGACGTCGTTGCGATCCTACGCGGATAACCGCCTCGCTCCGTGCACAGCATTTGATGCAATCTTGCAGCTTATCCCTGCTGGGCGATCATGATACCTAAGGAGCTCAAAGCTACATAGCAATTGATATTCGCACCAAATTTCCAATATAACCCTCATCTTTCGCGCCCAACATTAAATGGGTGTGCATCCCCAACACTGATGCACTTAGGAGATACGGGACTTCTCATAGTGCACGCCGTCGTCATCCATGATCCCTATCATAAGCACGTCTGTGATCCAAGTGCTCAAACGCATCTAGAACCCGCAACCCATCTCAAAGACCCACCAAACCACGATAGCGCCTTCGCACGGATCGCGGTCAAGAAAGCGTTGGCACCCTCCTCCCTCTCCGCGCCCGTCTCCAAACGAAAGATGTAAAAAGACACAAGTGTGACGTAGCGCGTGATCTTAGCGTGCGGCCGTTCATCGTGTGCATTCAGTTGCTGGGTCAAACTACCTCCTGCTGCTTGCGAAGTCACAACCTGCTTCGACAAATCGAAACAGGCAGGCAATTCATAAAATCGTATCACCGGTAAGCCATCTTAAGGCCGTTTCCGTTTCCGATCTCACTGCCAGCTCCCCCGTACCCACTGTCCTTTGCACTCACCGCCTCGTCCTCTTCAAAATCAATATCGAAGCCGGACTCCTCCTCTTCACCGTTGCTGTTCATCCTGGGTCCATCGTCACCTTCTTCACCGCCATCTCGCTCCCAGCCCTTCTGCTCCGCAGCTCTGGTGTTCCACCTCAATGTGCGGCTGATACTATCAAACCACTCAAGCGGTTGACCCATCACGGTGGGGAAAGGATACTGAGATGCGCGTACAACAACTTCGTCTCCACGGCCCAGCTCAACACGGCCTTTGCCATCGAACGAGACGAAGGCGCCGCCGCGGCCAGTAATGGGAAGGGCGACCTTCAACGCCATGTCATCGTTCAACAACATGGGCCGGAACGAAAGTGTATGTGGGCAGATAGGCGTAAGCAAGATCGCAGGTATGTCGGGATGAACCAGTGAGCCGCCCGCCGAAAGTGAATAGGCGGTGCTGCCGGTAGGTGTGCTGAGGATGATGCCATCAGCGCTAATGCGCGTAAGAAGGCTGTCGTTGGCATATAGATCAAGGCTGGAGATATATGAACTAGGGCCACGGTCTATGACGAGCTCGTTGAGAACTTCGTGCGTCTCGCCTTCGATCTTGGCTGATTGTAAGTCGGTCACGAGTGGTGGAAGAGTTGTGCTATTGGTGGCGGTCGACAAGCTGGTCGTTGATGTTGATGTAGATGCTAGTGTTGAGTTTGTCGACGTCGAGGCCGCAGAGCGATAGACTGTGCATGTGAAGCGCATACGCATGTTGACCCGCATGCCTGACTCGCCCATGATCTTGTTGAGCTGCTCTTTGTAATTCTCAAACTGGAAGTTCGTCAAGAATCCCAAAGAACCAAGCGAGAACGACAACACGGGCGGCACAATCCTCTGGAACAACCAGGAAGTGAACAGCACAGTGCCATCGCCTCCAAGAGTGATGACCAGATCAAACAGCTCCGGTCTCTCCAAGCAAAGTGGGGGCGTCCAGAATCGCAGCATATCGTTGAACCTCTCGTCCTCTTGCACAATGCTATCCATGCCAAATCTCCGACTCTTTTGAAGCTTCGAATCGACGTAAACATTGACACCTACGTCCTTTCCATAACGCGGAGTGTTCAGTAACCAAATTGTCAACTCTCTAGTCAGGCTAACCAATGTGTTGTCCCTCGCTTTCGTGATGATCATAATATTCCGCACCGCCCGCTTCAACGGCTTTTTCTGCAATTGCCTAGACACCTCTCTCACACCAGCTGCGGTCTGCATGAGTCTCGAGTGCGACAGCTGGTCATCTCCCTGAATTTCCTCCAACACTTTCTGAATGTTCACCGCGTCTCCAAATCTCTTATGGAAGTAGCACGGGCTCGTCAGTGCTGCCAGCCGCGCGATAGACGGTGTAGATGCGCACATATCGAAGCGCGCAGCCGCTGCTGAGCGATGCCCTTGATCCTTAGGGGTGCATGACCCGGAGCCTTTGGATTCCCAGTCTCCGTCGTGGTGCACCGGAGCGCTTGGCTGTAAAGAGCTTGGCATGGGCATGAGCTCAGCACCAGTGGAAAAGCGTCGAGGCGTCGAATCGAAGAGACCAGTCTCGCGGTCAAAGGAGCTGCGGCGGACGGGCGCGCGCGCGAGCGCATCGCCAAGGATCGACCTTCCGCGACGGTCGGGCGTGGAGTGCCCACTGCGATTGTCCATAGTAATGTGCGTGTAACTATCTCGTCGGATTGAAGGCGGCGCTCTGAAGGTGACACCGAAATATGCGAGTAAGCTGTGGTTCGTGATTACGCGATCCAAAGGCCGGCCTTAGGAAGCGGAGTTGAGGGAAAGTAATATAGCGGTGGAGTCGAGTCTGGACTGGACTATCGCAGGAGAAGGGAATCGGTGCTGCGGCTGTAAGACGACATGGTCAGATCGATAGTGGGAGTAGAGAAGAAACCTTGGAGTGTGGTGCCGGTGTGTGATGCTGATGCGAGGGCTCGTCTCAGCGCGGTGCAACGGTGATAGGTAATAATGAAATGGAGCGGCATTTGACTGGCACAGCCAAGCCCGAAGCCTCTACCGGACGCGGATGAATTCATGCTGAATCTCCGAAAGCACTTGACATAAGAGGTCGTTGTGGTGCATGCTGTGCATGAATGGTTATCTCCCCTCATACTTTATAGGCAAATGCTACTGATCCGTCGTGCTGCCTGCCTACCCGGTGAAGGTCATCCGTTGCATCGGGTACTGGCACTGCAGTTCGTCCGGCAGGCCGCATAGCCGCTGATTATACGCCGCAGTCTCGCTTGCGGAAGTGTAACATACAGTATACCGCTGTGTTCGCTGAAGAAGTGCACATTCACTCACTTTCGGCATGTAGTGGAAAGACCTCGATTATGTTTAGAGGTACATGTAAGTTACATGTATCTATGGGACTCCAAGGGTCTGTTTTTACGCAATGCAACTACGCTACGAACTGGTGGAGTATCACGTTCATGGAGATCGAACACTTGAAATGTCACCTATAATTAAAAAATGTTGGTCGCACACAGATCAATGGTTCATCATGCATTATGTCATAAGTCTCCTCAACTATTCTTCCGCCGCGCTCAATCTCGCAATCAACAAAAACTAAAGTATGGGTATCATGATGTCGCCTCCTCCATGCACCAGCCTACTCGGCCTTCTTGGTGACCTCGCTCTCAACGCCTCTCTGCAGAGTCTTGCCCTGGTCGTGCTGGAGCTCCCTGCGCTTCTTCTCGGCCTCATCGCCAGTAAGACCAGCGAAAGCGCCACCGACAGTACCGCTGACACGATCGCTGATGCCCTTGCCCAAGTCGCTAACTTGACCTTGGGCCTCTTGGCCCTTTCCTTCAGCGTTCTGCTGCTCACCAGCCTTACGCATACCTTCGAGTCCCAGGGCGCCACCGAGGGCCTCCTTTCCAGCACCGACAGTCTGGTTCCATGATCCCGCACTGCGGTTAGGATCGTTCTCAGCGACACCCTGTGCGCTGACAGAGTAGCCGGCGACGTTAGCACCAGCGTGGGAGATGTCCTTGCGGGCTTCTGCTTCTGCCTTCTTCTGCTCGGCTTGGTTCTGGGCACTCTTTAGCACGGATTCGGCAGTCGTTTTGCAGGATCAAAGTATATTCTTACCTTGTCGGCTTGGCTTCCGGTCACTGATCCGAGAGCAGACTGAGCGAGGCCAGTTGCCTGTACAGCGACGTCAGCATGGGAACTTCAAAAAGCTGGATCGAAGCCAACATACCTGGTCGACGTAGGACTGGAGAGTGGAGGTCTGCTTGTCGGTCATCTTGAAGGTGTTTGTAGGTGGTAAGATTAGGTAGAGTTGATCTTAGTCGATTTTTTGAGTTTGAAGTATTGATCAGGTAGTTGAAGTGTGTTAATCAATAGAAACTCTCAAAAAAGTCAAGTAGTATCTTATATCCCCCTCAGTTCATGTCTAATGTTTGTTCAAGAAGCAGCACCAGACCAATGATGTCATCGCCTAAAGCGGCAAGTGCCAGGTGACGTCTTTGGTTCTTGCGAACGACGGAAAGCGCGAGAAACATGCCAACCTGTGGCAAGCGCACGAGCTTCAGACTGACACCAGCTGGCGCCGATGAGGCAAAGTGCAACGCCAGCTTGCGTGGAAGGCTTTCATGCATATGCAGCATGTGATGTGGCTGTGGTGTTGAGCTGAGACGGCCCGATCTCCTGTACAGAGGGGATCGGTACTGGCAGCGACGAGGCTCGCGTGTCGTCGCACGAATCCAGACATGGATATGGAGTTCGTGAGCAAGAATGGAAGGTCAAGCTAACTCATGCAGAGAACATTCGTTTTTCGTATGTGTACGGACTATACGGCTATCTCCAAAGAGTCCAATGCAACAATATCAAACAATATCAAAGTACGCGTCACAGTCTCTTGAAAGTCTTCTCGGATCCAAGAAGAGGTATCATGATAAATCCCAGAAAAATTTCCCCCGAAAAACGCCAAAAATGTCATGTCGTGATCCTCGCAATTGCTTGCAATGGATGTTGTTCGTCTTCTTCGTGCTGCATGCAGACTTAAGCACCGACGTCTCCCCATTCGTTGAAAGGGAAGTTCATGTCTTCGCCAATAACGCCCAAGTCTGGTAGTATGATCCCGGGGAAGTTGTCGACGGGCTCTGGCAATCCGCTGGTATCGCTGCTGCCGGCGCTCCAGTTCGCCACAGTGGCAGTGAGGTCTTCTGTGCTGACTGTACCCTCGTCAGTCGAGTAAGACCAGATGCTGCCATTGTGGCCGGCACGTTCGGATACAGTAGAGGACGCAGAGGTATTCGCATTCGCTTGCCACGGGTTCCAGAACTCCGCGTTCCAGTCTACTGTGCTGGGGTTGTGGCTGTTCAGGGCCGTGGTTGAATGGCGATGGGTGATTGCAGGGTTGTAGTTCGACCCGAGGAGTGCTTCAATCGGTTGGCCACCATAGCAGGCGTCGTATATGTTAGTTTGACCGTTGTCTAGGCTACCGAGCAACTTCTCCCAATCCGTAGGCTGAGGTTCGGTCTTGATGGGAGGTACTGCGTACACAGGCTGTTGTGTTACAGGGTCATTGCCGAAAGAGAGGTAGTCCAGGTTTGTCAAGTTAGCATGAGGTGAGCGCTTCCTCGCTTTGACGGCAGGCTGCTGTGGTCGTGCAGCGGCCAAAGCGGGTTGATTGTATGTCGTGCTAGGACTCATTGCAGGCTCAGAACGAGAGATGTTGATCGACTCCAAGCTCTGTGGTGGCGACAACGAAGGCTGGCTCTGGGTTTGTGGCGCTTGCGGGTGCAGACAAATCGTAGGCACTGTCGCGCGACGGTCACCGATGCCCATGTCCGGCGCCTTGTATGCTGGCGAAGGAGAAAAGCGGGAAGCAAGGGCCTTGAGTTGCTTCTTGGTTGAAGCTTGTAGGCTGTGAGGTCGAGATGTTGGAGGCGAAATCTCTGAACTTTGGCGAGTGACCTTGCTTTTCGGCTGGCTTTGGCTGGCAGGGGGCTTGGTTGCAGTGGCACTCTCAGTCGTTGGTAGGAATGGGTTCGCAAGTTTGGTGAACTCGGGAGCACATGGAGCTTCACTCTTTGTCAAAATGTCAACCACTGCTGCGACCATCTTTTGGCTTTCCTTCAAAATTTTGGAATTCGGATCAAGCGTCAGCCTTTGGAAGAGAAGGCCGAAGCCTGACAAGACCAAGACTTCGTCTTTGTTGAGGCAGAATGAGAAACTCAGGCCGCGCTCTTGGAGAAGCTGAATGACTTGCACCATCGACCTGCATGAGTTGGCAAGAGCAAGCATGGCAGACGATGATTTAGACCCAAGCGAGGCACAGACAGCTGGGCGTTGGATCAAAGCACGGATGTAGTGGTAAGTCATGGACAGGATCGGAGACCTGCTGCTGATGGTGCCAACCGTCGGCTTGTCCTGAGCGAACGGAAGTCGAAGGTGCTGAGGAAGCGCGCTATGCCAGTTGTCGAGCTCGTCAGAAAGATCGGCAAGCTTCTTGAGAGACAAGTCGTACGATGCTTTGGCCGGGTAGACTTCTCCAAGAACCTTGGAGAGAATGCGCGACGCTCTGAACAGGGCTAGAGCGCTGGAAAGCTTGGTAGACTCGCCAGGCAGAGTTGGTTGGAAGCCACGCTCAGTGACATATTCGTCGTCAGCATCGACAGGGTACTCGCAGTGTACGTCGTCGTCCTTGATGTTCTTCGGTAGTCCAAGCACAACGGAAGAGAAACTGGAAGGCAAGTTAGCATATTGATCCTTCGCACATTGATCATCGAAACCTACCAGTCAACAGTGTACAGGGTCCAGAAAACCTTCTTGCGGGTTTCGCAAGTCAGTGTGCCTAGAGCAAAGCGCTTTTGTGATTGGTGCAGACCCAGCCTTGCAGATAATGTAGTCGACAGCCCCTTGTAAGTGAGCAATCTGGTGAGCTCGCCACGCTGTATGCAGAAGATCTGAGCCAAGATCAACACTTGCAGTGTGGCCATGGAGTTCTCGGTTAGAACCGTATCGGCAGCCGCCTTCCATTGCGATTCAAAGCTTTCGAGATCCTCAGACGACCTAGCGCCACCCGAGATAGCTGCAATACCGAAGACCAGGTTCAGCTGTGCAATCTCGGCTTTGTCGCAAACATCCTCGGAGTCTGCTGTGTATCGTTCGTAAATTGTCAAAAACGTTGGCCGGTGCAAGATAGGGAACATAGGCGCCCATTCTTGGAAGAAGATATTGACGAGTTGGTCAGAAACCATTCGCGAAGGCGTCTTGAATACTACAGTGCTCTTGGAGGTTGGTGGCGAGTCCTCTGTCTTCTCTATCCGGGTCGCCAACAGTCGGTCAGTGTCGATATCTGCAGTCGATTTGCCGCCTTCCTGAACCTTGCGTTTATAGGCTTCGATGAAGGTTCGTGCACTCGATGTTCCAGCGAAGTAGGAATCCGTGCCTTCGCCCTGCAACGATGGTGACTGCAGAACCTTGAAACTATCGTTCGGATCATGTTCGTCTTTGCTGTCTGGTTGTACCGAGGGTCTCCGTGGTGAGGGTAGTGTGATTGATCGCGGCGATTGTGAGTGGATCCGTGAGAGCACGTCGATCTTTTCGTCCTTCTCGTCCAACAGGTCCTTCAGTTCTCTTACTTCCGTCTCCAGAGCGCGGACGCGCTCCTCCAGGCTCTCTGTGTAACCTCTAGGGAAGGCCCGTCGGCTAAGCTTGTCGCTGGTTTTGCATTCAAATCCGACGTTGGCGCACTGTGAACAGCATGGTCGTACGCCATCGCAACGTATCTTCTTACTTCGGCATCTGCGAGCTAAGGTCAGTCGTTAATCTCGTCTGGTATGACGTCGCATGACTTGATCGGAACAGCCGGTGATGTGTAACGTACCTGTCGCATGCCTGTGCGATTCTCGACTGTGCGGCTGAGCCCACCTTGATCACTTTCATAGGTAGTATGCCCGGCATAATGTGTGGTGGGGGCCAGCAGTGCCGGCTTGGTGGGGTTGCGTTGCTATGATGCGGAGAGCCAAGATATCAATCGACTCGAAAGCGTTGATGCCAGCTCAACGAAGAAGCTGCGATTATAAGGATAGTTTGGTGAGTCGCACAGTGAGATGTCCGAGGAGCGAAGCGAGGCGGTAAAATAGGGCTGTGGGATGTAAAGAGAACGGGATGAGGCGAGGATGGATCAAGGTTATCAAGCAAGCTATTTGGGGAGTGGGGCCAGAGGTGTTTCGGAGCAGAACGCGCCAGGCCAAAAGACGAGCGAGTGATCACCGCCAGCAGCAGCACATCATAAGATATCACAACGGACAGGACGGTCAAGGCAAACAGGGAAACGAGAGAGAAACGAACGGAGAACGGACAGCGAGGCAGACAGAGTTCGTACCGAGCCACAGAATCTGGGGCGCGGGAGCGAAAAGGAAATGGGCTGCACGCTAGATCACCGCCCGGGGCACACGATCACATTGCGGAGGGGCCCTCCTCACGCTCCAAGCCTGGGGGTGGGCATTGGCCGCTCGCTATTGGGTGCGGTATTGCAGGATCGCAAAATGTTGCCGGTCGAGTGCTGGGCCCTCTTTGCTTGCGTACGCTATACAGCGAATCACGCCCTGCGCTCCAGGCTCATCCGGCGGTGCGAGCGAGGCACTCCGAGAACCAGCAGCGCGAGTATCTTGTCTGACAGAAGACGGCGACTTGACCTGTTCTGACCTGACATGTGTGCATGTGTGCTGGCGAAGCTGGTTCGACGACATGACTAGGACCCAGTGTTGCCTATGGGGGGGCCGTTGATCGCCCTGGCGTGTTCAGGCGGCCAGCAGAAAGTACGGCATGATTGCGGAAAGTGGCAAAGCGTGCAATATTTACACTCGGTCGCAAACGTTATCGAGGATTGTGAAGAGAGTCAGTCAGGACGCCGACTCTTGTCCGTCGTCGACATGTGGGACCGTGACTACTCCCTCACCATCATCGTAGTATATGCGGGGTCGCTAAGAACGAATGGGGCGAGGAGGTGGGTGAGACGCAGCCATACGGCGTGTCTAATTTGTCAGGCCGTCTTGTTGCTTCAGGGCTGTATACGCCAGGGCCAGCCAGCAAGCCATCAACCTGGGATAGCAAGACTGGGCGCCTGGAGCGCAGCCTTGGGGATGATCTCATTCCTTCGTCTATCAATCAATAAAGGTAGGAGACGGGGCCGCTCGAACTAGAGGTGAGGTAGCTCTGTATCACTGTACTACTGAGGTGTGTGTGTGTGTCTGTGCCACCAGCATAGCGGCGAGCATGGCAAACAGACTCAGACTCAGACTCATCAGGCTCGTCAGCAAACGGTCTTCGCGCAAGCACAGGCGATCTGCAGCAAGGCGGGAGGAATAATGGCGTCCGAGCATGACCAAAGCATACGTGTAACAAGTGCCGACCTGCCAGCCTGCGAGGATTCTCCCCACGACGAACCGTCCCGCCTGTCTGGCCCACCGTACCTTGACCGGCAAGTATGAGCAGGTGAGTAATAAACGGGATCGCGTGCATATGTTTCGATTTTGGTGTGTGATGTGCTGTACATAGATTTCTGACTTCTCCAGGTGTTCTTGTCACAGCGTTTGTCCCACGCATCCTGCTAGTTGCGTCGGAACCGCCCTCACAGCTGGGTCAGTGCACGATATAGGACATTTCTCGCACATCAATAGGGCCTGTTTCGGCTTGCTTACTACATACAGTCAGACTCATGAAGGTTCCGTTGCATGCGTGTCCACGTATCAACACAACAGTGCGAGTGTTTCACCGCAAAAATTCAGCGATACAATCTCCCTAGGGCATACAAACTATTCAACTGAACGATACCGATGCGCCTCGGCGATGGCTCGCAACAGACCATTAATCGTACTGATCTGCACTCGCTGCACAATTGTCTCACTCGAAGGACCGTGCCTCGGCATCCTTGCCGTGATCTCTACGCTCCATAACCTTATACTTCGAGCTGCGAGCAATAATGATAGCATATACAGTAGTTTCGCCCCTAGGCCCTCGTGACAGACGTTCAACGGCTCCCACCCTCTAAACCTCTGACTCTCGATACTCCACAGCCTTTCTCCGCCACGCCTCCGCGGCATGCATGCTCTCAAGACCAGACAAGCAATTGACCCGGTCTGCTCTCGCACGTGTTCGTGGTTGCGTGCTGTCGGTAGATTGCCATTCAGGAGAAGTCTTCGTCATCCTCGCCACGATTTTCACTGCTAGCTTGCATCGAAGCCAGATACCGCTGGACAATGTCGGTCTGCGAGAGTTCGATTTTCTGCGCGACATGTCAGCAAAGGCGTAAGGCTAGATAATGACACGGCTGTGTCACAAGGGGGCCATCGGCGGTCTCGGCCTATGAGCTTGCTTGAGAGCTCGAGAAGGCAGGAGAGCTATGGATGGCTACTCAAGCCACTAAAACTGCAGGGCTGACGGATCGCCGCTGATCCGGCGTCTATCGAAAGCTCACAGCTGCGATGTACGCACAAATTGGGAAGGAGGACATACCTGCTTCTCGAAGTCTTCGTAAGCTCTCTCCATGAGCTCGAACTCCAGTCGTCTGAGCTTCATCGCTTGATCGTATACATGCTGCCTCACTTCTGTGCCATCACCATGCGGCACTTCTTCCATGTCTTCTTGTGATGCGTACAAGACCTGCATTTGGTCGAACACGCGCTGCTGTAAAATAGTCACCGCGCGCAGCCTGTACACATCGTACATGTCGCTTTGGCCTAGAAGCCTGTAGAGCTCTGCAGCTCCACCAGACAGCTCGTGCTCCTTGAAGAAACCATGTATCTCTTCCTCACCATCGATCGTTCTTGCGACGTCAAAGTGCAAACCGTCCTCTTCTCCTACACAGAGTAGCCAGACGAACTCTCCTTTCCAATCTACCTCACCGTCGCCTGCATCGATTAATTTGAAACCCGGGGCACATTCTGCCGCTTGCATCTTCGCAGCGCGCATCATGTCGCCCTCAGGCAGTGCCAGGCTGAGGAAAAGGGTCTCGGCCGTTTCCATGCCCTCGTCCAAGAACCCATAGGAGAACAACATCTCGCAGGCACCCTTCTCGTCGCCATACGAAATCGTCACCTCATCGCCTTTCTTCAACGTTTTACCATCGCGCAGCACGAGAACCGCATTACCCAATGCATCTTTCTCGTAGATAGCAATAGTGCCCTCGTGAGGTGCGTGGTTCGCCAAATCGACGCAAGGCACCATGCAGTGGCCAATGAGTGGGTAATCTAGCGCACGCGAGCGATACATGGCGTCTACTTGAAGCCAGTCGTCGAAGTCCAGCTTCGTACCGACGATGCGATACCATCGCGTGTCGGCAGCAGACTCGCAGACGAGGTCCCATTCACGACGCAATGATCGAAGCTTCGAGGCGGTAGCGGGCGCGAGAGTCGTTCCGATCAGAAGCTGTAATTCGGGAGGAGTCCAGAAGGTTGGAAGCAGCTCCAGTGGAAGTGCTTTGACATAGCTGCTCGTGCATTTAGTTTAATGTTTTTCGAAAAGGAAGAGACAGCAGACGTACTCGGCGAAGGGACCATGCACACCAACTCGCTCTGGTAGGTCAGGGCATGCAATGGATGCTTGGAAGAGGAGGAAACATAGGATTGCACCTCGAGGGGTCTGAAAAAGATCTCATATCAGCTTGTGCCACTGATATGATCACGCATGTGAATATACGAGATAGGATGGGAGCGTGCTGAAGTGGAGTGTGCTATACTTGATGGCCCATCAGATTGCACTACTGGCAGACATTACTACTGTTTGTATTCTAAAAGGATAATTGGAACATGGTGACCTACCCTGCCAAAGTCGCCAAGACTCTCGAGGACTTCTCTGAAATCGCGATCTACTTTCGCTTGCTCCAGGATTTGCTCTAGTGATAAGATCAAGTCTTTGGGAACGGTAAGCAAGCATTCTGCACCATCGGCCGAGTTTGCGACAGCCTTAGACGCAATCAATGCAGAGCCTCTGCCCGCGATGTGGCCTGGCTTTACATCGTGAAAGCGGACGCCATTGAGATGAGCCCACGGAGTGAAAGCTTGAGGCGGCAGCGAGAGCCAGCCTTGTGATTTGCCTTGACGTAGCATTGTTTGCAACACGATGCGATGTGGTGCGATACGGCGATGGTCGTCTCTAGATTATGGGCGCAAGATCGCTCGATGGAAGTGTGTGCCGCTGGATGTGACGTCTGGATTCGGTAGTGGGAAAGCGTAGTGCAAGTCCAAAATGGATTTCACTGGGGTCGGAGGATTGCATCAGCATGTCTCTCTGCCTGTGCTTTTCGCGATCGCTTCCGGCGGCTGTCAAGCGCAGCGCACTTGCTTGCTTGGACGTCTGAGAAAGGCTTCGAGAGCGTCGAGAGCATGCAGAGAGCCCACAGAGCGGATTCTGCTCGCCTACAGCCCTGCTGCCAATTGGCGCCGGGGCCAGGCTAGTGTTTGATTGTTGTTGTCAACGCATCTGGCCTCTCAAGTCACGTGGACAGCGACGGGAGCGCCAGCCAGTGTTTACTGGTGTGTTCACCTGTATGTTCTGTATCCACGGATGCCCATCGTCACTAGGAACGCAGTGACAATGATGAGGGACGTGTCGCAGCTGTGCTCATATACGTGATGTGCCATATATCGTCCCGGCGCACACCTCGCACCTTGTCTGGCCAGCAGTGCTAGCTGCAGCGGCAGGTTGGAAGCTGGCAGGCGTTGTAAGGTGCAACCGGCTAGCGGGCGGGAAGCGAAGGGTCCGCGTGGAGATGTTTAACAACACAACAACAAGCTCGAGCCACACGAGAGCCAGTAGCTACTTGATACTCCAGTCCGCCTGGTGCTGTCTACCGCTACACCAACAACACCTCCACCACTTTATCCTTCGCCTGCGCGCCGCAGCGTCGTACTAACCCGCCTTCCTCAACAGCATCAGGCCATTGTATTCTTTGCGCGCGCCCCAGCCGCATCTCTTCGCCGCCGCTCTCGCATCCTTCGCCGAACGCATATTTCTTCAGCATCACTTTGATCGCACGGGCATCGCAGCTGTTGCGCACTATACAAGACGCTTCGCGCTTTCGATTGAAAGCATCCCCGAGGTTCAATGCCTCACCACTCGCAGCTGGCGGAGGCGCCCTCGACCACGAGCTATGGACAAGTGATCGAATACATCGCTGGTGAGCCACCACTACCACGGAACGCTGGCAGCGTGGCGACATCAGTCTCTACTGATTGCGCCGTGCTGCAGTCTTCTGCTATTAACGTCTCCGGATACACTTATTCTGACATGACTATTCTCCACATTGCAGACCGCCTGTACCTCGCTTCCTACACCCACCAGCCCGACGAAAACACACCCTTCCCATACCCGGCCGCGAAGCAATCCAGATCGCCCAGCAAGAGATCTGCCAGAGCGCAGCAGGGAGCACAGGCAGTCTCGAGCGAGAAGCCGCCGCCAATCTACTTCACAATCGACAACAGCTTGCTGTACAATGCATTCCACGCGGACTTCGGTCCTCTGCACATTGGACACCTATACCGCTTTGCCGTGATGCTTCACGATGTCCTTGCGCAGCAGGACAGTGATAGCAGGCCGGTTGTGTTCTGGAGTCACGCGGATTCGCGCAGTAAGTAGTTGCTGCGGCATTTTCGCACAATCTCGATCATGCAGCTAACCTCATTACAGGTCGCGCAAATGCTGCCTGCATCCTGGCCGTCTATATGGTTCTTATCCAGTCGTGGCCTCCTCACCTTGCACTTGCGCCCATCGCGCAAATGGACCCACCTTGCATGCCTTTCCGCGACGCCGGCTACAGCCAGGCCGATTACTCTCTTACCATCCAGGATGTCGTCTACGGTGTGTGGAAGGCCAAAGAAGAAGCCCTCGTAGGCTTGAAGGAATTCAGCCTCGAGGAGTACGAGCGGTTCGAGAGAGTTGACCAGGGTGACTTCAACTGGATTACGCCTGATTTCCTCGCATTTGCCAGCCCACAACACAGACCGACGACTGTCATCAAACCCACCGACCCGCTCTACGCCACACTTCCGACCTCACTATCAGCGCTGCACAAGGACAAGACCTTGCCCTCACCATTCAAGAACGTGCTCAAGCACTTTGTCGAGCGTGACATTGGCCTTGTGGTCAGATTGAACTCCGAGCTATACTCACCCACACATTTCACGGCGCTGGGCATCAAGCACCTTGACATGATCTTCGATGACGGTACTTGCCCTCCACTCAGCCTCGTCCGCAAGTTCGTGAACCTGGCACACATCATGATCAACGAGAAGAAGAAGGGTATCGCCGTGCACTGCAAGGCTGGTCTGGGCCGTACAGGATGCCTGATCGGCGCCTACCTCATTTACCGCCACGGCTTCACTGCCAACGAGATGATTGCTTTCATGCGTTTCATGCGACCCGGAATGGTCGTTGGACCGCAACAGCACTGGCTGCATCTGAACCAGGGTACCTTCCGCGAGTGGTGGTACGAGGACACCATGAAGGAGAAGATCATGGCATCTATGCAGGTCCAGCCCTCAACCCCTAGCCGCGTAAACAGGAGACTCGCAAGCAACGGCCAGACTTTCACCCCTCCCAACGCCGACCGCCAACAGACCAGCCCCCGTCGTGCCGCATTAGGCGAAATCACCAACAACGAGCAGGCTGGCGCTCATCAATACACAGAGGATGTTAAGCCCTCACGAGTCGCAGACGAGAACCTCCCAGCACCCACTCCTGGTCAGCCCCGCAAGACTAGCAAGCTCTACAGTACACGCAAGATGATGGCTGAGAACCAGCCATTCGATATCAAGCCCGAGTCAGAAGTCATCACGATGCAGCGCTCAGTCGGTCCCATCGACAGCAACAGCGAGAGCGAGGAGGAGCAGACCCTGCGCGCACTTGCCGCACGCAAATCATCACAATCACCTCAACACAATGCCCTCACCCGTAGTGGAAAGCGTCGCGCGATCTCCTGCACAACCACAACCACCACGACCACCAAGTGGGACGGCCTCACAGACACCAGCGATGGCGAGAACGTTCACCCAACCTCAATCGATGAGCTCGAGTTGCCCGTGGAAGAGCGCATGGCTTCTCCCACGCGCGCACCCAAGACGCCTGGTGGCGGCGCTCGTTGTGGTAGCGGTGTTGGCACCCTCAGCGTTGGCAAACGATCTTCGCCCAGCCGACGCAGCACCGAGGGCAAGACCAGCGTACGCAAAACCAGCGGCCGTGTCGGCAGCATGGGTACGCAAGCGCTGAGCCGCAGCACACGAGGTCTCTAAGTGTGTTTGAATCCACATCGGGGCATTCCTCCATGTGTTGAACGATTGATGACTTGCGAGCGAACTGGCTGGTACGCGTGAACCGGCAAATTTTCGTACTCTTTGGATCTGCGGGTTCTCCTCTGGGATGGAGGTCTGGGTTTTTGGGTGGCGCAAAATGGACGAACGGGGTGTTTGTCCTTGGGCTGAGCAGTGGTCTGCTCTGGTTGTTCTTTTCCGGCGTTTTGTTCTTGGTTTGATTCCCACCTTCCGATGTGCAGACTTCTCTCGAGAGCTGTGGCGGGAACTGCATGGTGCAGCATCGATTGGCGTTGCATGTCTGCGGATACTGCTCGCGGTTGCTGGTTCTCTTTCTTCTCTTCACACTTGTATGTACAGTCATGGCGATTGCATCGGCTCGTTGCTGCTGGCATTGTGAGCGACTTCAATGACAAAATCTGTTCAAATGCATTCGTTCCCTCTGCTCTTATCCTTTCGCCCCTTCTTTTCGGCAGTTCGTGATTCCTAAGTTCCACTCCTTCGAAAAGAGTGTACTACAAAAAGAGCTAATCTGTGCTCGAGAATAGACACGTTGTTGCCTCACACATATACATTATTCTCAAGGGTGCGCCGACCGATCTTGGCAACAAGAGAGAGAACGCGAAAATTGAATATGCAGTGTCACACACGTACACGTGTATGTATCTTCGTTTGGGATATCGGACTATCGATTCAATGCATGCATGCACTGTGTTCAAATTCACATGCTGGGAGCGCATATGCCCAGGGTTAGAGTTTGGGTTACCACCCAGGGCCTATAAATGCTCTCGATAGTGGTTTGGTGGCATTCCATGCCCTAGTGACTATAGTTTATGTATCTCAGCCATGGACATAGGTGTGCTGTGCTATGAGGTGTGGTTCATGGATGCGTTGTGGTGTCCATGCGACAATATGTGTCATTTGCATGTCGAGTCCGTTGGATGTGGTAATGCAAGGGTACCAGACGTATGGTTTCGAGGTCAGATTTCAAGGGCAGCACGTTGAGTTGGACGATTGGCTGGAAGAATACTTGCTTACGCTTTCTCTGTTCAGATTCGTCGCACCTCAAAAGCACACAGAGTGTAAAGACAGAAGGGAGTATAGCTCATCACTCTATGAGCATTGCGTACAGCTTGGGAGCATAAGTTTTACATAGGGGCTCGCATGGCTAACAAAAAAAGCCGTATCTAGACTTGAGCGACCCGGCTGCAGCGCACACCAACGACGACGACTTGGTAGGGACTTTTGTTTCGTTACTTGAGCCATCTCCAGAATTTCATGCTTCTGTTCAATTGACAAATTGTCAAAGGATCCTTGTGTCTTTGCGAAGACGTGTTCATGTCGAATGTCCTGCTCCCAGCTGCACTGTACACACTTCAAAAACCGAAAAATGTGAGATAGGACATCCGACTTTCCGTGTTATCGTCAACCTCGACATACCATCGTCAGCGGAGAAACAATACACAGGACGTAGCCGCCGTGCTCAACGGGCTCTGTGGCGCTTATCGGCTCTGTGGCTGTTCGGTGGTATTTTCTCCGTATCATCAAAGCTCAAGTACTGTATCCGACGGCGGATGTGTGCGGAAAAGGGCAAGAGTGTTTTGTTGCTAACAGTCGACGTACATGCGTTTCAGATTGCAGATGGGCATAGCCCTATGCGACCCTCAGTGTGCCGAAGAAAGGTATGATGGTCATTTGCCTAGACGTGAGACGGAAATATCAACATGACTTCAAGGATCTCCGGTCCGACTCCTGCAATCGTCACGTTTCGCTCACGGCTTTTGGAGGAGGTGGGGCGCGTCATGTCGTTTTGAGCGTGGGGCAGTCATCGAGGTCTTCGGAGATACCCCTCCACGCCTACAAAAAAAAAAGAAGAAGACCAGACAAGAGCCGCAAGAAGGTCAGCCCAACGATGCAGGGTCGGTGTCATAAGCGAGACTCTGTTTGTACGCCAGATATACAATGCGGCTTACAAAATTGTTGCTCATAACTTTGTCAGCGATTAGAAGAGACCGAGCTGCAGCCGCCGGTATCATTATGAAAGAAGCCGGGTCCACCACTTGGAGGCACCACGCTGCTAGGCTGTAGTCTGTTGCTTGAATTGCAATTGAGGATACATATCGTTTCGAGTGCTCGTTGGTGTACTAGTCGCGGCAAAAATCGACCCGGGCGTCGTGCACCCGGATAACTACTCTCACACCGCGTTCGAGGCTGATCCGTAGCAAAGGTCCTCCCTCCACTTGCTCCCGAGGCGCCGGACAGAGGCATTGGATTGATTGCAGTGCTGGTTGCTGCTGCATTTTGCATTTAGCCGCGCCGCGCAGACACCGAGCAGCGACGTCGCAGGAAACAGGCGCACAGGCACCCTGTCAGGCTCAGGCTCGTGTTGGGAATTGCCATAACGACGACGATACAGGCAAAAGCCGCGGACTCGCGGGCTCTCTGGCGCACGCGGCATCTGCCTGTCTGCCACGCGAAGGCCGAAGCGTGTGGAAACGCAGGGCATCGCTGATTGATTGAGTGTGCTGCTCGGCGGCACCTCTGAGCGTCGCCCGCTACTGCATCGCCATCCCACCAAAACACTCATCTGCCCCACCAAGAAGACGTCAGGAGTGGCCCGAACTTTTCACCGCGCCGACTCCACGCCACCTTTGTTGTCTGCTTCTGCTGCTTCTGTCTCTCACTTGCTCTATCCTCTCACACCTCACTACCCTTTACGCCAGATCCATCTGAAAATACCGCAAAGATGGGCTACGACAAGATTGACACCCTCGCCATCAACACCATCCGCACTCTTGCGGTAAGTCGTTGAGATAGCCCAATGGAGGGGCCCAATCTGCTGTGCTGTGCTGTCTCTTCACGCGCAGCACCAGAGCTCCTCCAGCACCATCAATACCAATACACATGCTGACAATCCTCGCAGGTGGACACCACCTTCAAGTCCAACTCTGGCCACCCCGGTGCCCCCATGGGCATGGCCCCGGTCGTAAGTTCCCAATGCTGCATCGATCCATCCTCCACCGCCCGCTGACCTTCCCTCCCCAGTCCCATGTGCTATTTAACAAGTTCATGAGGTTCAACCCCAAGAACCCCAAGTGGCTCAACCGTGACCGCTTCGTCCTCTCCAACGGCCATGGCTGTGTCCTGCAGTACACTCTGCTCCACCTGTTCGGTTATGACCTCTCCATGGACGACCTCAAGAACTTCCGTCAGGTCGACAGCAAGACTCCTGGTCACCCCGAGTCTCACGACACTCCCGGCATTGAGGTCACCACTGGTCCTCTTGGCCAGGGTTTCGCCAACGCCGTCGGTCTTGCCATGGCTGAGCGTCAGACTGCTGCCACCTTCAACAAGCCCGGCTACGAGCTTATCAACAACTACACCTACTGCTTCTTCGGTGATGGCTGCGCCATGGAGGGTGTTGCCTCTGAGGCTGCTTCCACCGCTGGCCACCTCCAGCTCGGCAACCTGATCACCTTCTACGACGACAACCACATTTCCATTGGTAAGCGCTTTCGAGTAATCACATAATCCCGGCCGAAACTGACTGAAATAGACGGTGACACCAAGTGCGCCTTCACCGAGGACGTCACCAAGCGCTTCGAGGCCTACGGCTGGCACGTTGTGTGGGTCAAGGACGGTGACAACGACCTTGAGGGCATCGAGAAGGCCATCAAGGAGTGCCAGGCCGTCAAGGACAAGCCCTCCATGATCAGACTCACCACTACCATTGGCTACGGCTCCAAGCTCCAGGGCACCGGCGGTGTCCACGGTAACCCTCTCAAGGAGGACGACCGCGCCTCCGTCAAGGAGAAGTTTGGCTTCGACCCCTCCCAGAGCTTCGTTGTTCCCCAGGAGGTCTACGACCTTTACCACAAGCACGCCGACGAGGGCGCCGCTGCTGAGCAGGAGTGGAACCAGCTTCTCGAGAAGTACGCTGGCGAGTACAAATCTGAGGCCGCTGACCTCAAGCGTCGTCTGACTGGCGAGCTCCCCGCCGGCTGGCAAGAGAGCCTCCCGACCTACAAGGTCTCCGACCCTGCCATTGCCTCCCGTAAGCTTTCCGAGACTGTCATCGAGAAGATCTACGATGTCATTCCCGAGTTCGTTTCCGGCTCTGCCGATCTTACTGGCTCCAACAACACCCGCTGGAAGGCCGCTGTTGACTTCCAGCCTCCTAACACTGGCATTGGCGAGTGGTCTGGCCGCTACATGCGTTACGGTGTCCGCGAGCACTCCATGGCCGCCATCATGAACGGTCTCGAGGCATACGGCACCCTCATCCCCGCTGGTGGCACTTTCCTCAACTTCGTCTCTTACGCCGCCGGTGCCGTCCGTCTTTCTGCCCTCTCCCAGCAGCGTGTCATCTACGTCGCCACCCACGACTCCATCGGTCTTGGTGAGGACGGTCCCACTCACCAGCCTATTGAGACTCTTGCCCACTTCCGTGCCCTGCCCAACATGATGGTCTGGCGCCCGGCTGACGGCAACGAGACCTCTGCCGCTTACTACGTTGCTCTTACCTCCAAGCACACCCCCTCCATCCTGGCCCTTACTCGCCAGAACCTTCCCCAGCTTGAGGGCTCCACCATTGAAAACGCCATCAAGGGTGGTTACGTCGCTCTTGAGGACAAGGAGGCCGATGTCACCCTTATCTCCACTGGTTCTGAGGTCAGCATCTGTCTTGAGGCCGTCAAGACCCTCAAGGAGAAGAACCTCAAGGCTCGTGTTGTCTCCATGCCTTGCACTGAGGTCTTCGATGCTCAGCCCAAGGACTACCAGCTCTCCGTCATCCCCGACGGTATCCCTGCCCTTTCCGTTGAGGTTATGTCCACTCTCGGCTGGGAGAAGTACTCCCACGAGCAGTTCGGTCTCAACCGCTTCGGTGCATCCGGCCCCTACAAGGAGGTTTACGCCGTAAGTAATGATCACTTAGCAAATTTAGTAATCCTAGCAACAAGCATGCTAACGTTTTATCTTACAGAAATTCGAGTTCACCCCCGAGGGCATCGCCAAGCGCGCCGCTGCCACCGTCGACTTCTGGAAGGAGGTCAAGCCCCTCCGCTCTCCCATCAACCGCGCTTTCCAGCAGCTCATCTAAGTTTGTGGAAACAAAGTGTTAATGACTTGAGACGAGGATATAATCATGAATGGAAAAGAAAAAGGACTCGGACATCAAAGATATGTTTGAGGTTTCGAAGGCTAGATAGATCATCAGGCTTATATGGGAATACGAATGTTTTGACTTTTACTATACCCTGTGTCCCCTCATTGCGGGTTGGCCGCGTTTGTTATCGTTAACTGGAGCGCTCTCCTTTTGTACAGCGTTATGGTCAGAATATAGACGGTGTCATGGTCTAACTTCAACATGCAGTATGGTACATCCTAGATCGCTTCCTACTAAACGTACACCAACAAAAACACAGCAGCTCCGGCCCACGGCAAGCCTGGCACATTTCGCAACCTCTCGGTACCCGACGACAAATCACTGGTGCCACTGGCCTGCCCACTCGATACCGCCGCTTCACCTCTTCCACCCTCAATCGGAGGTCCACTGACAACAAACGGAAGCTCACTGCCGTAGCCCGCTTGGACGCTCGGCAGACTCTGCGAACTGGTGGCAAGTGTGCTGTTGATCGGACGCGCTACAAGACTTCCGTCCTGCATGAGGCCGCTCGCCGCAGCACTCAGCGTATGGCCGTCTGTGACGAGCGCGCTGGAGCCTGGTATAAGGGTGTGAGAGTCGATTTCGATGGCGCCGGATGAAGAAGCCTTGTGTGCGGTGAGGAGGTTTGAGCTCAGGGTTAGGACTGTTGGATGCTGCTGCTGGGCGGTGGGCGGTGGTTTGGTGAAGGATACTGTTGTGCCGTGCAAGATGATGGCGTCTGGCGCTGTGGACAGGGTGTAGCTGCCAATGACGATCATTGAGGTCTCGCCATCGAGGAATTGGCTGCCGACTTGTAATGTGCCGCTTGGGTATTGGGTGGCGGTGATCGTTGTTGAGCCAAGATCGAGAACGGCTTCAGGAAGAGTTGGCTGCGTTGGTGTAGGGGCCACTGAGGGGCCATCAGTTGTGGCCTTGCTCGCAGTGTCAAAGAGCGATTGTGTCTCGTGTGATGCTGCGGTGCCCAGTGCCTCGCTCAGCACTTCATAGGCATTGGTTGCGCTTTGGGTGTTGGGAATCGCAGGACTTTCGCTGACAATCACCAAGGCGCCTCCTGGGGCGGCACTGTACACTGCGCTGCTGATAGTAATGGGATCTCCATCCGCGCTGAGTACGGTATCTGCAACTTCTAGTCCGCCATCTGGTCTTGCTAGAATTGTTTGCCTGGCTAATGTGGTCGTATGTCGCGACTGCTCTGATGCGTCAGTGGTGGTGAGCTCTTCGCTCGACGCTTTGGGAAACCCATCTTCTGTTTGTATGGAAGGCTGCTGCCCTTTGGTTCCAGGTATGCCCGTCGTTGAGAAATCATTTATTACACTCCCACCAATTGCACCGTTGTTGGATTCGCCTCCAGGATCGCCGCCAAACACGATGCCGGTCTGTGAGCTGGTCGCAGATCCTTGGCCAATTTGCACTACTGTTGTAATTCGCACGGCAGAGAATGTCGTGGATTTTGACTCAATATCACGACTCTCGCTTGTAACGGGCTGGTAGTGACTGCTACTCGACTGCGACACTGGCGAGTATGTGAAGGAGGGTCGCACATCTCCAGCTTCTGAAGAAGACCCATCCGAGCCTGGCGATTCCATTGAAGGTGTTGCGAGAGACGACTGCGTTGATCCATCAGGAACAGCTGTGATTTTTGCTGGGCCGTCAAGTATGGGTCTGGAAGAAGCAGGCGGTATGTTGATGGGACTTGCGATGGTGGTGGGAACAACAATTGTGTCTGCTTTGCTCAAAGCGATAGGCGGATCCCATGAACCACGCCAATCAAGGCCGCACGAAGCCCAAGCAGGATCCATCCCTCGGATTTGTGTCGGCACAACCAGTTGCGGATGGAAGAGCGAAGGTGTGATGATGCCGCATCCGGACGCAACACACATGGGCATTCCTTGGTAGGCATCGCCATCAGGCAGACCGGTAAGGTGACTGTAGTTCATCTTCAGATGCTGATAGAAGGATGTTGTATGTACTTGTTGCGCGATTGTAGTGGTTACAATGAAATAATCGAATCTTGCATCGATGCTGTATAGATCATCGGGGTTGAGAGCTAGTAAAGCACCAGGGTAGTGGCCGCCGACTTTCTGAGAGCATCCATTGAGGGCATATGCTGTCTTGTATTCAAGATAGACGGATGGTGATGTCAGAGTCATGTTCTTGTACATAGCGGTGACTGGTGCCACAGGACTCGAGGAGGTACCGTTTCTGGTGGATCCTGGAGTTGTGGTTGTGGTTGTTGCTGTTGCTGCCTCGGGCCAGAATAGAAGTTCAACAGTACCGCCGTAGACAGTACAAGCATCTGTGTTGCACCATGATTGCTGTGTGCACGAAAAGTCCGGTGTACTGCAAGGAGGCCGAGGCACCAGAGTGGACACGACCTCGAGTTGAGGATCGTAGACGCTCATGGTCTTCGTGCGTGTTTTGGTAGTAACCACAGGACCCATCGCGTAAGTATAGCCGTCAACAACCTTCAAGCTCTGCGTAATGTCGTACCATGGCCTCGTTTCGGTTCTGAATAGTTGCGTGTTCATTGACTTTACCAGTCCTGTACGCCACCAATCCGCCCATGTCCTTGAGCACGCCTCAGTATGCCATGAACATCTACTGAAGCAAGCCTTGTCGCTATAAGCACAGTTTGTCGCGAAAGTTTCGTTGTCGTATGTCACCATGCCATCGCTAACGATGGTGGCATTCGGTCGTAGCGGACTGCCAGTGACGAGAGGCGATCGTTGACCCGTCGACAAAGCTATGTGCGATATCTGGACTTCTGAGGTCTTATTCGCTAATGGCAGATGTGGATTTCGAGCATGATTCAGGTCTGCCAGGATGCAAAGGGTAAGGAGAAAGGCCGAGACACGCATCTCAAAAAGCTCACATAAGAGTCAAGGAGAACATTAGAATGGAGGGGATTCAGCGAAATACCAGAATCATAACCGCCACATTTTCCAAACCAACTGCGAAGGATCTAGACGACAAGGAGATGATTCTTGAGGCGAAGCTGTCACGGTGCCTGCGACTGGGCGCTTAAGACCAGATGCATACCGCAGCTGGTTACCGGGCGACTGCTGGTGTACTAGACCTGTGAAGACTTCAGTGCCAACTATACGATTGGTCAACTTACAACTTGAGCGGCTATTGCTCGATAGACTGGTGTTCATTGTAGGCGAAGTTGTATCTACACACTGTGCGCTGACGGGTGCACATATGTTTTGACTATGAACACCATCCTTGACTGGAGGAACGGAGCAATGGTACCTCCTAGTGCAACAAAGACACATAATGTGGTGAAGAGCTGTTTGTGCCTTTGAAGGGCTGCTGGGAGGCAAAAAGTGTTTCAGGGGTTAAGGGCGGCAGCAAGCGCCTGTAGGTTTCTCGGCACTGCACACTTGTGTTTCAAAAAGTCAGCCACCGAACAGACTTTGCTCAACGCATGGCGCGAACTGCAGTGTATTATTATACATGGCAAGTCACTGAAGACTGTTCTGCCGCCCATAATTAGGCGAGACCGGCAAGATGGGTGACAAGATGCGTGCGTCTAAGGTCGCCAGTGTTCTGGCTTGTCTTGGCCATGTGTCGACTCTCAATCATTGCGTCTGCCACTGGCCTCACGACCTGGTGCGTCTTGCCGATGTCCTGCGACTAAAGTCAGCCACTATCGATCTTTATGGAAACCATTCGCTTATCGGAACGGGGCGGTAGCCAAGGGGCAATTGCACGTCCTTTCACGATAGTCTACGGCCCTACGGACGAACTACAGCTGCACAGCTGCTGCATTTGACCCTGCCCAGTGTTCACATGCACGACCGCCACACGTGGAGATTGAAGGCAGAACTGTGGCCGGACACTTGCACTACTGTACGATCCCGTCTCGTGCGACTGCTGCTCAGCCGATAACCTGTCAGTGATGGGCAACAATTTCCGACAGCGGCAGCCTTTTCACCGAAGATCTTTCTTTGGAGCAATCACAATTGACGATGTCTGGCATGAGGAGAACGGTGTTCGTTGACACTTTCCGTGTCAAGATTATTGAGTTCCGGCCGTTGAACCGGTACATCTGCTTATAGGTGTCTTGTAGCCTATCTTGGAGTGCGACAGCTCCAAATTACAAGGCATCAATCCGGCGTCGCCACAGGAGCAGGGCTGAGACCGTAAACCTTAAGCAGGTTAAGAAGCGCTCTAAAGTGAAGATCTGTGAATCCAGATGCCGCCGGCGTTCGCTTGCTGCGACATCCTTGCTATCTCCCGGGAACAGTCCACTCACAAGGACGCGCCAACGTGGGCCCAAGGAGATGAATGCGGATCGGATGACATGTGTTGTAAGTTGTACTTATGTCTCGCTCCTTCTGATTTTTCAGACAATGTCACTCGTCGTCCATCATCTTTTCGCCCTTGATCGTAGCGCAGGACGCTTGGGTTTCTTACTTCCTTTACACGCTCCTTGATCAAAATACTCAAGTCACTCCTTAAATCGGCTTAACGTCAAGCACACCTATACAATGCGTTCAAACAACATTGGCACGGCAACTGTTGGCCTTGCCGTTTGGCTTGCTGGCACCGCAGATGCCTTCTGGCGCATGCCGTGCAGCGGCCGCTTGCTGCTCGAGCGAGCCGATCCTATCGTCAACGCTGGAAAGGTATCAGGACATGTCCACACCATCTCTGGTGGCAATGGCTTTGGGTTCGAGACCAGCTATGATCAGATGCGGGCTTCAACTTGCTCCTCTTGCCCTATCAAGGAAGATCTGTCGGTCTATTGGACTCCAAAGCTCTACTACATGGCTGAGGATGGCACGTATGAGGATGTGCCCCAGGCTGGCGAAGGCAATGGAAGGACTGGTGGTATGACTGTCTACTACCAGCAACGCGGAGGTCCGAGGAACGATAAACTTCAGGCTTTCCCTAAGGACTTTCGCATGCTCGCTGGTGATCCTTTCACTCGCAACTACACCGGCGAACAAGCGGCCCCAGGGAACGCTGTGAGCTTCGTGTGCCTTGACTACTCTGGCTCGTCGCCACAGACGAACGAGATTCCCAACAGGAACTGCCCCGATGGTCTCCGTGCGCAGATCTACTTCCCGTCTTGTTGGGATGGCGAGAACCTGGACTCTGCGGACCACAAGTCGCACATGGCCTATCCTATTGGCCAGTATGACAGTGGCAGTTGCCCGAGCTCTCACCCGAAGCATCTTATTTCCATCTTCTACGAGGTCATATACTCCATCGACAACTTCAAGGACCGCTGGCACGGCTCAGGCCATCCATTCGTCTTTGCCCAGGGCGACCGTACTGGCTACGGCTTCCACGGTGATTTTGTGAATGGATGGGACATCGATGTCCTGCAGAAGGCCACCGATGAATGCACAAACGACAGTGGCCGCATCGAAGATTGTGCAGTATTCGCAAACAATTTGTTCACCACCGACGAGCAGCAGGCGTGCCGCATTCCCCCATCGGTCGACGAGAAGATTACTGGTGTGCTTGACGAGCTTCCTGGCTGCAACCCAGCCACGGATGGACCGGATTACGCCCCTCCCCAGACCAACTGTGCTGCGGGCGTCATTGGCAATCAGACAACTTACTACACCGACATGACATCTGATGGCTGGGCGTATGCTGGATGTGCTACTGATGACTACTTCACTCGTACTCTTACCGGACCATCCACCTCATCCGATAACATGACCGTCAAGACCTGCGTTGACTTCTGCGAGTCCAAGGGTCATGTCCTGGCAGGTCTGGAATACGCCAAGGAGTGCTACTGTGGTGATGAATACAGTGTTGCTGACCGCGCTCCCAAGACCGGTGTGCTGGGTGCATGTACCGAAGCCTGCTCGGGTGACGAGAATGAGATTTGCGGAGCGGCTGGTGCATTGAGCATGTACAAGAAGTGCTCAGGGGGTGATTGCCAAAATGCTTCCTACAGAATCTCGACGTCGTCCAGTGCGACGAGGCGCAAGAGGCACATGGGCCAGCACAAGCATGGAAAACAGCACTAAGGGGCTTGAACGCCCAACTTTGATTGAGCATGAGAGATGCCCGCGTATATGTTTATGTTCATGACGGCGTTGAATCGTTTAGATTTTACATTCTTCTCACTGTTTAGATAGCAGCTCCACTTTACGCAACTTTTTTTTTTCAAACGCCAGATGGCAGATTACTGTATGTTGCAGAACACATAGACTCATATCTAAACCCCGAGCTTCCCTTGCTTCCGATGCGCCATCTTCTCTTTCCTAGAACGAGCCCAATTCATCACTGACCAATTCTCCTGAAAAGATGAAATGGGATGCCAAAACGAGAAGTCCGCAGGGAATTGAAACCAAAGCATGCAAAGAAGGCAAGTACCAAACGTCAAGGGCGCAACAACAGCCCAAAATTTCCAAAAACATTGCGCAACCCGCAGAGGTGTTGAGTCCAAGTCGAAATCGACATTGAAAAATGGACTAGAGAAGACCGTCGCAACGCCTGTGACTGGTAGAAAGATGAGCGTCAATACGGCGATGAATTTCATGGCGTGTGAGTCGGCTTGGGTGACCAGAGCTTGGTAGACCTGAATGATGCTCGCTGCGCGTTTCTCGAGGCTATATACTCGCAGGACCGTGGATTTGAAGGTGCGTTGGCGGTAAGATAGAGCGCGTTCAGCCGACTTTCGTAGGCTTGGAGATGACGGTGGTTCAGAGTCTTTCAAACTTGCTTGCATGGCTTCGAGCATCGACATGATGGCCTCAGCAGTCTCGATCATAAAGGTGCAATTCCTGCGTGGCAATCTTTAGCTTACCCACTGGAAGAGTCAAAGGCAGGCAGTACATACTTCTGAGCTCCATGCATCAAGGCCCACTGCTGAGGCGCACGTGCCTGTTTGATGGCCGCTTCTTCCACCTTGCGAATTGCAAGAGCGAGCACCTTGCTGAGTCCATCAAACATATCATGCAGCTCATCGAATATTATCGCAAAAAGCAGATATGGCTCGTGAAGCACATCGTCCCAAAACCCGTTCTCGCGAAGAGTCTCGAAGCGCTTTAAAACACCTTTTGGTGCACCAAAGCAAAGCAAAGTGACTGCCTTGTCCTTTGTAACATGGAGGAAGAAATCGCACGTGATCCACAAGCTTAACGCACCGGTGGTCTGATTTTGGCCTCCTTGATCGTTGCGCAAGTATGTGAACGCCTGCTTGCCAGATCCCTCGACTTGTCTGCACAAAAAGTGAAACCACGCAATCTCAGCATCCGTCCCAATGGCTGTGGAAGATCCAAACGAATGGTTGACGCTGCGCATACGCTCGGTGAGCACTTCTGAAGGTACTGAATAGTGCTTGTAGAGTTTCATGAATTGTTTGAGGTCCGGGCCACTGGTTTTGGTGGAGCAGTTCGTAAGGAGCACTACTCGCAGGCGATTTGGGCGTGCTGTGTCGATCAGCTCTTGCGCAGAGTGGAAGTCGACATCTCGCTCGCTGTCTTGTATGTTGCTGGCCCATTGCAGACACCGAATAAAAGGCGATTTTTCATCTCGAGCTTCACCGAATATGCCTATGGGGTATTCTGCGACTTTGCGGTCATCTTCGCAGAATCCAGACATCGTAGAGGATGCTTAGCTTTGGTTGTTCGAGGGCGAACATATTTAGAGAATTGGCTTGCGTATATAGACACTCATGATGGGCGATCGTTTCAGCCGCACCAAAAGCTTGATAGATGATCTGGTGATGTGGCGTGCATACCAGCTGCAGGAGGGCAGACCAGATAGCGCCTCCGCCAGGTCTAGAGGCTGTGGATTTGTCTCCGTGCGTTGGCGATGGCTTTGGCTAGATAATCGAGCTACCTACCGCAAATTTGTATACGGAGGATGGCTAGCCAGGCCATCCAATCCCTATGGTTTTAAGGATAATAGCTGTAACTCCTCATTCCGAGAGGCACTCTAGAAATTATCTGGATGGTCGGCACGCTTGTCGATGCGCAAAGGGCCAATACGAGGAGGGCAGTACAACTGGAGCTGGTGCTTGGCTTGTACATAAATTTGTGCAACCGTATTGTATTCATGAATGTAGTAGCCAATTGTGTCAGTAGCGATTGTGAGTGCTAGTTGGTAAATGCCCAAAATGGCGGCAGACAACTCGGTGGATGCCAAAAAATGACACAATAACGAAGCCTTCGATATGAGAGCATGACAATGGTAAAAGCACCCCGGGCAGCAAACACTTGCCTCAGGCCGAATGAAAGACTTCACTTCACTTCACTTGTCTTCATGGAAATTCATGCACGTCATGCTGGTTCAGTAATGATGAACATGGGTAACAAACAAAATGGGTACATGTCGCCAATCCCTCTATTTGACAGATAATGAAGTTGGGTATTCGAAACAGCGAAAACGCCTGTCCACACTTCGCAATGGAGCAGCCAGCAATAGCCACCAAAACATAAAACGTATGTCCATGATCAAGACACTCTGAACGCCAGATCCCGTTGCCCACAACAGTCTCGACATCGCACCTATACCGCCTGTGGTCATGGTCCGTGGACTTGCTGCATCACCACCTCTGCAGCGCTTCCGTTGAAGTCGGGATATGTGCCCATATTCGCCTGCTCGGGAATTCTTTGCTGCAATGTCTGAGGTGTCAGTTGTGCAAGTTTGTCCTCCAATGACTTCATGCGCGCCTCTCTAGCCGCATCGTTCTCTTCCATCCGGCGAATGCGCTCGTCCTTCTCTAGATTGTCTGCTTTGAGTCGTTGAAGTTCAAGTTCGAGGTCGTCAGTACCGCTCCGTGGGCTAGCGCCCATGTCTAGTCTTCTTCTCTTGGTGTTTGCCAGATCTGGATAAGCAGTAGTCGCCGTAGTAAAGTCGTCAACATCAGCTGTATCTGAGAAGCGCGACGCTGGAGTTTCCATCATCTCAGCACCAGGGGCAGCGTCAACGGCAATTTGCCGAAGTTGCGACGCATCGCTGGTAGTAGTGATGCCATGCACGCGGCGAAGATGCTCGTTGAGGTTTTCCTTGCGGGTGAATCCTTTGCCAGCATGCCTCTTGCATTCAGGCACTGTGCATCGAAGTTGCTCTTTTGGGCCACCATGCTTGCCGTGGACTTCTCGCTCGTGTCGCAATAAGCCACCGGAATAAGTGAAGCCCTGAAGTTTGGCGCACTGAGGTTGTGGGCACCGGTATGGTCGATCATGTTTGTCCATATGTTTGCTACAAAACAGTCAGCATTTGTCATTTGATCATGTGAATTTTATGTTTGACGTACCTCCACTCGCATTTGCGATCGAAATACTGGTCAGCGCACTCGGTAGAAAAGTTGCAGTAGTATTTGCCATCGTGTGCTTGAGGAGGGTCACCGCGCTTGATCATGCGTTGCACCTTGTGCCCTGAATCTTCCATACCGCCAGGAGATGTCTCGTATGCTGATGCCTGAGGACTCTGGTGCTCCGTGTGCATCAGCTGCATTGGAGGAGGTGGTGGCGGTTGCTGCTGTTGCGACATCTCGGAGAAAGAGCGCTTCCTGACATTTGGGTCCATCGGCGCGTTAGAGGGAGAAATCGGCCTGCTCAGAGCTGGATTATCGCTGATGGGCGAAGCGATCCCACCCTGGGGTACCATTTGGCCGACTTGGCCGACTTGAGGCGACGGCCCTTGAATTTGAACCTCCGTCGACATGGTGCTGTAACTCGCGTCTGAGTAAAATGGGTTGTGATCGATATACGGGGTATTGGCGTAGGTGTAGGGTGCGTGCAGAGATGTCGCTGAGGTATGATGAGAGTCCTGAGGCTGCGCTTGGGACTCCGGCGTATATGGCCTCTCAGTGGTGACTCTAATGGTTGGCGTCAGGGCCTGACTTGACGACCGTGGCCGAGGTGGCAAACTCTGCGTCTGGACTGCCAGATTGGCGTTGCCACGACTATGCGCTGGCTGCTGCAGGTACTGACGCGACGTGTGGTTCTGTTCTTGCCACCGCCAGGTATCTTGCTGTTCGAGGTACGGAGGGTGAAAATTCGCGTCCTGAGGCAGCCAAGAACCTTCAGCCACGGGGTCGGCGTGCGCGGCGGCAGCAGGCGGAGCAGGGTAAGCTGTATTTGATGAGCCGGCTTGTTGTGCTAAGCCGGGGTAGGATCCTGGCGCCTGGTGTTCGACTGCCTCGGTGGTTAGCCTCGTGATACGACAGGCAGAAGGAGGAATACCATGACTCACCGAATGCGCTGTGAATACGCGATGAGGGCTGGCGTGGTTGGGTTACTCGGGTGTCAAGAGGTCTGCGCGTCTGTGGCTGAGTGGCCATGATCGCGCTCGCCGGCAGCGAGCCGTCGCGCATCGGCTGAGATTGATAAGCGGGGGCGCTAAGGTGTGCTGGGTAGGCAGCAGAATTGCGATATAGCAAGGTGCCTGCGCTCAACATTTGGCCTGGAATATTGTTGTATGTGTTGGCAACGCTGTGCTGCGGGACTTGTTGTTGCGAAGCAATGTTGTTCATGGAAGCCTGGTCTGACAGCCGCCACTGATCAAGCTCGCGACGCGAGATTTGTATGTTGCCTTGCGAGTTGAGCAAGTTACCTTCGTTGTCCCAGAAGAGTTGGACGTAGAACATCCAACATACACCCCAAAGAACGGCAAGTGAAGGTTTAATAGCCCAAGGCCATGTCGTGGAGAGTGGAGGTCGCCCGTCGGGGAATTCGAAGAACCACTCCTTGCGCCAGCGCCTGCGAAGCTTTTGGCACTCGGCGATGTGGTCGCGGACGATTTCGATACAGAAATGAACAAGCTGACAAAGCAGTTGCGACAGCAGACACAAGAGGAGGTGTTGGAGGTTGGCGATGTGGATGAGGTCAAGAAGCTGCTCGCTTGCGTGTGTGAATGGATGAGTGCACGCGTTGGAGTCAAATGGCACGGTGGTAGTATCAAGGAGATCCTTAACATCAACAATGAGCTGCTGAAGCTCTTTGACGTTCAGTCGTTTCACAGAGAAGTCGGTCTTGCGCAACAGGAAGTGCTTGTTGCTGGTGGCGAGGATGGTTAATGTTTGTGCCTCCAGGCCCGCAGCGCGCTCGATGTTTTTCAGTGACCTATTTTCATGTCGGCCATTGTTACTTTTGTGCACCTCAATTGACTTTCTAGACAGTGGATCACATACCTCCTAGCGTTGGGTCTTTCACGTGAAGAAGCCGCACCAACCCTGGTCACGCCGTCTTGAACACCAACTATTTTCTTCGCTCCTTCACCAAACTTGCCAGCGTTATTGTGCCTGGACTTCCGACCAAGGTAATGATCGATCTCGAGGTATGCTTCCCGTTCGATGTCTCGGCAAAATGATGCGTCGTCAGCCTTTCTGCGTGCGGTCTGCGAGCGCCGGTTTGCTCGCTTTCGGAAGGCGTTCACAAGAGACCTGACCTTGACGGCCAAGTATAACGACGACGTCGGCGTAGGCGATGATGACAATGGTTGGCGAACGGATGATTTGAGTTCCGGCGGACCAAACGAAAACAAATTGGCGGACACTGGCATGAGTCGAGGTGGAGAGGGTTCTAAAGATACATGGAGTATGATTTGCGACGCACTGGGCTGCGCCATAATGACGGGGGCGAAGATGCGAACGATGATAGAATTCACGAAGAACGAACAAAACACCAGCAGTAGTGCTCGATCTATGAAGGCTGTGCATTTACATTACTCTCATCATTCATTCATGCCTCGCGCCGGTGAGAAGACCTAAGGCGCATCCCCACCGGTGAACAAGGCGGGCTGAGCTGCCTTCTGCCTGGCGATGTCGCGCTAAATATCTAGAGAGACTGCTGGATGGGGAGCTGAGGCATGAGATACATGCCTTGTGGCGCGAAGAGGTGGCGCTTCCAATGCAATATGAGGTGCTGCGGCTCCTGATTATGCATCACATGGTCTTCGCTGCTGTTGTACAAGGCGCTGGTGAGGGGCGAAGTGCATTATTGTGCGTGTGGCTTGTTGCTGCGGCTGACAAGCGCTCGGCTGTAGCGAGGCTGTACAAACATGGTTAGCTAGCATTCAGCCTCTTTCGGATCTCGCCTTCGAACTTGTTCAACAAGCATGGATATGCAAGCTTTGTCTCTCAAAGGCGAGATCAAGCAATCTGTACAAGTGTCGTGGAGCGAAGCATCGTGCGCTTTTGAAGATGGACCAGCACAATAGTTTGCGGGCTAGCAAAAGTTGTCATAACACATTATCGTTACATTCAAGCACCAATCTCGCGGTTCATGTCCTTCTCGCCACCATATCCCTCAGCCTTCCTGCTTTGCACCGCATCGGCAGTGTCAGACGCCTTGTCCTGCTGTCTGCCATAGCCTTCCTGAGCCGCGCCTCCAGAGCTAGTCGTCGTGAAACCTCCCACGCCTGTCTCGGAAATGCTCTGCCCGAATCGGATCTTCTCTGCGGTCTTTTCGCCCTTCTCTGCCTTCTCCTTTGCTGCAGCTTCGGGCTGGACGTCGACTGCGGTTTCGGGCTGGCCCAGCTGGCCGCCGGACTTCTTCTGTGGGATCACGTCGTTGTGCTCGCTCTCGTACCTATGGGGCGCATTGCGTTAGAAATGCAGCTGCTTGGTTAATCAAAACTGCGCTTACTGGGTCTGTTCGCCGCCCTTCTCGGTCTCCATCAAGCCTGAAGACATGATCGTTGTGTTGTTCTGTTTGTTTGCAGTTGCTGTTATGACGTGTTGTCCGTAGTTCCCGTAATGTGTTTTGGTGGACGCGAATTGAGAGCAGTCAGAATAATTCAGTTGAATGTATAGAAGACTTAAAGTGATTGAGCTAACTGTCTGTGCAGGTCAATGTGAACTTCATCACGGACGCTGCATCGATCATCAAGCACCAACGGGCGATGATGTAATTGTGGAAAGCTCCAGTTGATCGGCACAATGAACGTCAGAGTTTCAACGGTTTCGCCGCTTCTGCAGACAAGCACTGTTCAACCGTGCGATACCCCTGCTCGTCCTGCATGGGACCTTCTCAACTATAGGTTGTACAGCTCGCTTCCATCGCATGTGGTCGTCTGTGTGTTCCTCTATAGGCCGATAGCCACGATGCGTCCTTCCGAGCATTGAAGTAATGTCGTTGGTACTGTTGATTGGAAACAAACGTGTGCATTGATTCATTGCAGCTTGCATGCGCCTGCTTGTATGCACACAAGTCTCTTTTATGGCGAAACGCCATTGATTACCCGACCTAACGCCTCGCTAATCATTACAGGTTCCAGCGATTGTGACTACACGAACGTACAGCACCCACTTCCTCTATTCGTCAAAATCCAGATCCATTCCCATGAGGTTTCTGTACTTTCAGTTAGTCCAAGTCATTAGAGTGTCAGGGTGGTCTACTTACCCTTCGTAGAGCCTCATGAATTTCGCGACAAAGGCCTCGAGATGGAATATGACTTTCTGCACGTTTGTTAATACAATTCAAAGTGCGCCGAGAGATATTGAACACGTACGCTTCCATTTCTGATCCTGTGCTCGTAGAACGCGCTCCACTTGACCACGTCTGCTTTCAGGACATCGTCAATTTTCGGCATGAGCTTGAAAGTGAGAGTCTGGTTGAGCGGGTCAGCAAGGCGTTTATTACGTCGATGCAAAAGGATTCACATACCTTCAGGATTGTCGTAGCAGGGATACAATGCGTAAGCAAGTCGTAGAGCTTCGCCCTCACTTGCAGAATCCGCGCGGGAGAGCGCTCTTCGATCATTTCCTTGGCAATGACCTCGATCAATGCTTCCCAGTCTGGTGGTGGTATTGGTGTCTTCTCTGTGATTTGGTCGCTGCGAAATGCCTGGTCAGCTTCGAGTTTCCTCACTGGCCTCCTTGTTCCAGGTGTCCTTACTTTTGAGCGTGCACCGCCTCGTACATCAACAGTGCTCGTCTCAGATTCCTTCCACACTCTCTTGCTACTCTCTGCTCGAGCCCAGCGTCGGCTTTCAAGCCCTCTTTCTCTCCAACACCTTTCAGTACGGTCTCAATCTCTTGTACGCTCGGCGCCGCAACTCTGACCAGCAGACATCTACTCCTTATTGGTGCAATGATGTTGCTTGTGCTGTTGGCAAGTAGAATTAGGCGTAAGTTCGGGCTGTATTTTTCCATAGTGCGACGAAGGGCGGCTTGCGCATCGCGGGTGAGATGGTCGGCCTCATTGATGACGACGACCTTGAAGCGCTGTTTGGCTGCCAAATCGACTTGCTGGGTTTGCGCCACTTCCTTGAGAAGGTCTTGAATAACGACGCGGTCGTAGTTGCCCACGTCTGAGGGTGTGATTTCGAGGTGGTAGTTGGAGGAGACGAGGGTGAACTCTAGCTTGCGATTACTGTAGGGACGGACAGTCAGCCTCATTATCCTGTATTCCATCTACCCGGCTCAAAGCGTATTCTGCCATTCAATGTGCGCCGCCGATGTAACTCACCTTGTCGTCTGGAACACTCTCGCATCAATCTTGATCTTCTCAACACCAGGTCCAAACAGCGCCTTCAGCGTCGCCGAAATTCTTGTCTTCTTGCCCGCACCAGAAGGTCCATAGATGAGTAGATGTGGGAAGTCTCCGCTCGCTGCCTAAAATCCAGACATATTAGCATTGCGATATTCAAGCCTCGATGTGCTTTGGAGAGCTTACCAGTGCCTTTAGGCGGTCTGAGAGCTCGGGGTGGTATGAAAGAGCATCGAGAGAGCGCGGACGGTGTTTATCGACTAGCAAGGCCATTGCGGATGTGATGATTGTTGTTTGTATGTTTCTTGCAGACTCCAGTGTTGGCTTGAGTGGTTGTTAAAGTGAGTGACGCGTTTCGCGGACGCGTTTAAAGTGCAGGCGAGCCTCGGCCGAAGCACGGTGGCCTCAATATTCTGCTGGCATCACTACATGTATGGACAAGGTATACCTATGTTTTCCATTTAAACATCTATAAATATATCCAATCGTCGAACTACTAGAACTGGCAAGACCTTACTTCGAAGCCCTTTGCTGCTTTCAACCGGAAATGATTGGCCTGGTGCAAGGCATTTCCACAGACCAACGGAAAGCACCATCACAGCATTATACCTTGATTGAAATACGCATGTCGGTTGTTTGGTACAAACATATAATTAAGCAAAGAGGATGTAATCGTGTATTGGTACATGGGAGACATGTGATCTCGTTGCTGCTCTGCTTCTCTGTCTGCACTACAAGAGCTGCCAATTAGAGTAATGCGTTCCCAAGAATACACTATAGGACCTGATACAGAAAAACAAATTTGCAAGCAAGACTGGCAGAAAGGGGTATCTTAAACTCGACTGTTACAAACTAATGGCAGTCGCGTCATCTCAATGTTATGTTTTGTGCTCGCGCGCATTAAAAGAAACCGAGGGGTATAATGTGTACGCAAGACGAAAAGAATGAGCCAGCAATTGACTGAGTGAAAGGTTGAAAGGAAACGCAATAGTACAATGTCAAATTCGTATCCGATGAGCTTCGTGAGGTTTCAACAAGGGATGGGCTGTGTGTGTCGTCTCGTATGTCGTTGTTTCATTGCTCGTGGGGACCATAGCTTGCATCTGTTGGGCGCTTCGTGTTTGGTTGCCACTACTGATGGATCTTGCATGTCGTTTCGACATGAGGTAGCGCAGGGCTCCTATCCACAGGATACGGTCGACGTGGCCTCTCGCCCGGTGGCATATCACGATGAGCCTCTTTTGGTGCGAACCCACCATCAGAGGGATTGCCATAGCTGCGACAATCCTAGTACTACATACCGGCGTTCCCGTAGCCTGGCTGAGAGGTGTACATGCCTGGCCCCCCATTGCCGTTTGTATATGAGCCCCAGCCGTCGGAGCCACCGGAATCGCCGCCAGAGTTCATGCTTGGTGGAGCGCCGTACATGCTTCGGCGATCGTAATTGCGAGCGCGGGGACCAGGGTATGATCCGGTGCTTGCAGATCCGTATGGAGATTCGAAGTCATTTCCACCTCCTGGCTGTGGTATCTGACCTCCCCAGTTCGGTGTCGATCTTGCCCTTTCGTCTTCGAACCCGCTGTTCGGGGGATTTGGGCCATGCCGGTACGAATGATAGTTCGAAGTCTCCTGATCCCGATCAAAGTGTCCCTGTGTTCTAGAACCGTGCATGTTTGAGGCGTATTGCGACGCTGGGATATCGCCAATGTTGACAGGATCGCTTCTGATGTACGATCCTGTGGGTGGTGGCGATCGTCTCCCTTTGACATAGCCAGTGTTCGGTGTTTGGCCAGTCGGAGGCATACCAGGACCAACCGAGCTACGATGTTTCCTGGGTGGAGGTGCAGCTCGAGGGTCAGGCATGGCACCATTGGCGAAGTTGTAGTCATATCGCGCTGGTCTTGATGCACGCGAACTCGCAGGATCGTTGGGGCGAGGATAGTTTGCACTGGCAGGCTCATCGCGCGTACTTTCGGGCGCGAAAATCTTACCAGTGCCCTCTTTCGCAGAGTAAGGTTTGCGCTCGCGCTCAATTGGCACAGATGGCACGAAGTCGTCTGCAATGTCATCGTTCGTTTCAGCCGAGAAAGTAGACTGCGAGTATGGTTTCCTTTCACGCTCCGGAAAGGCTGATTGCTGCGGCGGAGCCGATGTTGGTGGCGGCGGCATCGCGTTACTATTTCTGAGTTGAAGGAGATTGGCTTCGTGCGCCATACTTGCGACGATGCATTGTTCCGCAAGCGGGTTAGGCTGAGCAGGAAGTAGACGCCTAGACAGCTCTTTGGGAAAGCGCTCGGTCTTGTAATCTGCGTTCGAAATTGGCATGTTCTTGACGGCGTGTGATAGCCTTTCGAACTCAAGATCAGGGTGGGCTTGAATTAGGCAAGCCAAGAAAGTCTCAAACCCTGATGGTGTCAGGGCCGGTACATTGGGGACCTCGTGTAGTTGCATCTGGACCAGGTGGTGTTCGCATTTCAACCGGCGGAACATCACGCTGATTGATGCGCTGACCATTCCACCGCCAAAGATAAGATGCCACGGATATAGCTCGTCCTCTATCCTAGTCTGCTCGAAGAATCGCAGCATTTTGGGCGGTGTGATGATCAAGCTACCTTTCGGTTCGTAGTCTTCGATAATGTGCAGTGCGATGCCTCTCAGGAATTGGCTCAGCCGGATGGTGGGCACGCCATTATCGAACAGAGGCTGCCAAATCCTCTCCAAGGTCGTGACTTCAGCGAGTGGACTGGGCATTCGTGTTGGATGTGCACGAGCTTTGCTTGCATCAGGCGCAGAGCCAACGGAATCGCGACTTCCGCGTCTATTTGGTGTTGCATCGTACGCCCGACCCTCCTCCGCCCGAGAGAGATCTTCCGCATTTCCAAACACAGGCTTTGGCGTATCGCCGTTGTGCTCACTTGAACTGCCATCGGCCTTGTTAATGGCGTTACCACGATCAGAAAAGATCGAAACAGGTGAAGCAGAATTACGCCTTCTAGACCCTAAATCGTCTCTCCCTCGTTGTGGCGAGGGTGTAGCGACACGAGGAGGTAGCGACGAAATACTCGAGATTATTGGTGATTGTGGCACCGAGTGGACAGAGGGCGGCGGGGGATACTGCGTCGCCTGTGGAACAACAGGGGTGCGTTGACCCAAGTTTGCGTTTTGCAGATTTTTGACGACCGCTTCAGTGACTTGAGCAATAAACGCCGGATCGAGCGTATTTGGTGGGTGCGATTGATCGAATGCTCTGTCAACAGCATCACGGATAGGCTGAGGCTGTGGTTGATGCAGAACAGGCTTGTTGACCGAGCCCACGCGAGATCGCGATGTCGTCGCACGTCGTGGCTCAGACTGCTGCGGTGTTTGCAGCGGCGACGAGGGTGCGACGAAGGGTTCCTGGAATAGCTGAACCTTTGGTTGTGATTGCGACGCTTGGGCAAGGTCGCGGTCAGGCGCAAGCGGTGGCAAGTGCGAACTCGAGTCTTCCATGGCGCATTTGATCAGGTTCTGGAAACAAGGATGCGCGGATAGTTTTACTGTCAGATCAAAATGTGGTCGATGTGAATTGCGTAAGGTATGCCAGGCCAGCGAGTCAGAGCAGCGGTATGCCTGGTGTCAATCTTTAGCGGTAAATGATTCGATGTCTCAGACCCGCGTCAGTGCTGATGCAGCGCAGGCGTAAAGTGAAGTCGCGCTGCAGCAGATCGGAGATGGAGATGGTAGTGCGCGAGTGAGCGTGAAGATGGAGGCTGCAGCCTGCACGGAACCGTCTGCGGTACTTATGTGAGTTGGTTATAGGGCGCCGGGCAAGCAGTCGAGAGGCCTGGTAGTGCAACAGATGGCTCTGCCGGCTTTGGGCAGTCGTCGCAGTCACACCGGTAAGGTAAGACTATGGTCTAGCACGAGGCAGGGACGGGGCGTAGATACTGTGATACTAGACAGAACAAACTACTGGGACCGAGTTCGCCCTACGTCATCTGCGACCAGGATCATCTATCGCCTTGAAATACCACCCTTGCGCCGCCCGCGCCAACACGTTTTGGGCACCCGATCATCTCCCAATCGCTCGCTTCCGAAGCCACTACGACTACCGACACCAGAAAAAATGCAGGAGTAGACGGAGTACAGATGTTTGGGAATCGCTAGCAAACTTGCAATACCCTTCGCTGCGAAACGGCATTCGGGAAAATCAGAGCGACATGAGGTTGCTAAGGCAAGGCTGAGCAATGATTTCACGCTATCAGACATTCGCATCGGCTAATCGCTTCGCCTACATACGAGTGACTGAAGCCGTGTTGGCACATGCCGAGAGATTCGGGAGCTGTGCAAAGCTATCTTTGACCGGTTGCTCGCGTACGCTGCCTGATTGACCTTGCTCGCATCTGTCTGCGGAACTTGATACATAACGACGAACCGGTCAACTGTCAATTGTATAAAGACAGCCTGACAACACAACACAAGACCACTGTGATTCACTCAGTGTGGCCGAGTTTGGGTTCGCATGCATGTGAGATGCCATCCGCATTGGACAAATGTTTGCATACATACGAGTCAGATTTGCTGTGGTTGCACACATCAAGGATGTGCTACGTGGTGGTCATGCCAACGAAAGGTGCAGAAGCCACTGTATAAATACCATCAGGTTGGCCCTTCCACACCTCGCTTGATTCTGGATGTGGTTGCAGCAATGCCGATGCCAACGTAAGGTTTGCGCCAGCGCCTTTGCGCAAGCAATGCCGGAGTGTTAATCAGACTCGCACCAGACATGATGGAGTTCGTGATATTCGCATGGCTTCACTATGCCTGTACGGCCTATGAATAGTATCCGTGTATATCTGCTTACTAGGATTGGCCAATCAATATGTGGGACGAGTTGTCATCTCCATGGGTGGATCGCGTGCTATGTTCACACTGCGGACGAACGTGCATTTAGTAAGCTCGCGACGCTGGCTTTCGATGACAGACAAGAATGCACAAAATCCTCTACGATTCATGTAGGCGAGATTGCGAAACCTTCATGTCCTACAGGCTATAGTAGAAAACGGCACAAAGCTGTCAATCTGAATAACGTAGCTATCTCACGTGTCTGTAGCGACGTATCATGTCTCCAATTTCAATCAAAAGATACCTCTTGTAGGGCAAGAGTCGTCATCCACCGGTCAGTGCGTGCCATCTCGATGTTGCAACTCATCAAAGACCCCGGTCTTTGCAGCTCTATTTGTAGATGCGAGCTTGACAAGCACAAATGATATGCGTCTTGCTCTAGCTCAGCATCAGTCCGAGACGAGTCCATAACCGCTTAGACTGACGGTAATCACTACGTCGAATTGAGGTGAAGAGTAGCTAGAAAATCATGATTCAGAACGAACGACTCGATTAGGATGGGATAATTGACTCGCTTCGTCTGCCGCTTGATGTCTTCGTCGCGTCGTGCTAAGCAGCCCTAGGAAGGAGAAAGACAACTCACGCTGCTATGATTGGCCATGAAGGCTGGCAAAGACGGCATGTTCCACTTTTGTAGCTCAGGGCTCGCTCGCATGCTCGAGGCTAAAGAGTGGAACGCAGCAGCAACTGAAACGTCTACCCGGTGCCAGTGCAGATCATTCTACTGGCCGCCCAGTTGCGTTGGCGCCAGCGTGAAGTGAAAGATAGATACAGATCACGGGACACGCGACAAGGGCGAGGACTAGGAAGATGAGTGGATGCTGCTGCTTGAATGGTGTTTGTGTGTAAACAGTAGACAGTCCGCTACACCAATTTTCTATACCAGACAACGTCCTCAGCTCACCGCTATCGCATCAGCGGAGCCCATCCCTCCTCACTACATCTTCCTAGCGCTGTGCCTCCTAGCACGGCCCTCTCAAAGCGTGTTTCGAGTTCAGTGTCTGTGTGTGTCTCCGCCGTCAGACCTTCGACTCCAGCGGACCACGACGCCACGCCGAGTGCGCCGCCCATCCTTCGGCCTGCCTCGTCTCGCTATCTCTCACACTCTTTCTGCCTCCAGCGCTGCCCCTGCTGCTCTGCTCGATTCAGCGTGGCACCGTCTGCTGCTGCACCGTGAGCCTGGTGCTATTGTTGTTGTTCTCGTCGTCGTCGTCTTGCCCTCGACTCGCACCACACACTTACGCACATACAACACGAGGGGTAGCTACGACGCACAGCAAGCAAGCAGCAAATCGAGACAGACACGGCTCCACTCGCAGACAAGACGGAGCACTGCAATGCGCTTCTGATCCAGGTTTGTCTCGCACCACGACCCACGTTCTTTGCCCAAGCCGATCGATACATCCACGTCCCGCTGGCTGGCTCGGCAGACTAAGAAAGAACCATACGCCCGCCGGCACACGACCTATTGAGTAGCGCCACTCGCCATTCGCACTCCTGCCTTTACGCCCGAACACATTTGCCATGACTTCGCTCGCTTCACGACAGCCATATCCCGCCGCGCTGGGCTCCGCAGGCATGGCGCCCTCTGCCACACATTACCGCGTGCCGCCATCGTCGACGTCCGCCGCCAGCGGCGCGAACCACAACCTCTTCACATCGCCCACAGAATCCGAATTCTCCGAATCATATCGAGACAATGCTGCTGAGTCTGTACAAGACTGGGATGAGGCTCGTGTGGGAGATTGGCTGCAAAGCATCGGCTGTGGACAATACGTAGATGTCTTCAGGAGGAACAACATCAATGGAGAGAATTTAATGGACATGGACCAGCAGATGCTGAAGGAAATGGGGATCAAGAAGATTGGTGACCGCGTAAGAATTGGTGCGCAAGCGAAGGTGTTCCGCAATAATGTATACAAGAAGGCGAGCAAGAAAAGCATAAACAGGGTAAGAATCATCTGTGGGCGTGGAAAACTGCAGGACTATACTGACAACTAGCAGCACTCTCTAGCGACACTTGACGGTCACACGCAAATCACACCCCCATCGTCGGCCTCCCCACGGCCACTGCACTCCTCACGCCAGCCTGGATCATCACTTGCTGAGAAACGTATGTCAAGACAAATCCACTCTCAAGATCCATCGAACTACGGGCCGCATCTTGCTCCGAAAGCAATGTCACGCCCAACTTCGCCTGCCATAGGCCAAGACAACAACCGACCTCGAATGCAACGCAATCACGTCCCTACTCCCATGGACACAGCACGGAACGAACAGAACGGAAGCTACTTTAATCAACCAACAAGCAATTCCAGCAGGTATGCTAGTAGTCGTGGCACGCCTCTTGAGACGCCACAAACGGCTCGATTCCAGGGCCACGTTAAACAACCTTCAATCGACGGCCTCAACTCCACGACAGTTGCAGGTTTCTTGCCCTCGCATAAGCCGCTTATCCGGGTTGTGTACGAGACTGGCAGGTCTTCAGTCGTCAACATCGAAGGCTTTCGCACTGCGGAGGATATTGTTCGCATTACTTTGAAGAAGGGAGCTCTAAACGAAAATCATTGTAGATCTTACTGCTTCTACGTGCTTGACGGCACAGATCCAAACCCGACCTTTTGTCGTAAAATCGGCGAAACGGAGCTCGTCAAGCTTTGCAACGATCGCATTCGCAGTGAGAGAGGACGACTGATTTTGCGGAAGATCCACGCAGGCGAGCCGGAAGGTGAGCAGCTGAGAGCTGCCGCTAGGATTGCCGAGCAGCAAATACCGTCACCGCCTGCGATCGAGATACAACAGCCACAGAAGTCGAGGAGTCAACTTAAGATCGAGAAGCTTACTGGTGAGCCGCTGGCAGCTGTCAGTTATCCGATGTCTCCCGCCAGTCAAGCAGAACGGAACAACTACTTCGATTCGCAACAAGGAGACAATACCTTGTCTCGTAATGTCAGCACAAGCACAACCGCCTCCATTCGCGCACGCAAATTGAAGGACTTCTATGGCGCTCGTCCCCCGACTGAGTTGATTACCCAGGATCTGCAGTCATACTTCCCTGAAGTCAAGAAGGAGGAGATGGACCGTACAGTGCGCATGTCTATCCGCCGCTCAAACCGCATGAGCAAGGCAATGAGCAGATTGAGCATGGCCAGCAGCTTCAGTGTGGCCAGCGTAGCCAAAGATGCACCGCCAATCCCGTCCATTGCCGATCAATGGCTCACACAAGGTGGTGCTGGTTTCGGTGGGGAGAAGCCAAAGGCTGGCGCAAGGCCACTCAGTGTCGTCAGGCTGGGACTGCCGAGCACAACCTTCCGGGACTCAGTTGCTAGCAGCATGCTTGAGCCACTGGACGAAGAGTCGCCTCTCGAGCCGAACAGACGGAGCTATGTGTCCTTCGGCGAGGACAGCAGCTCCGAAGGCACGCGCACAAACAATCTCTCTATCACAGACCCTGAAGGCCATACAGTCATGCAGTCCTACTTTGATGACACAGCTAGTTCGCCCGCAGTCACCGAGACCGGCAGCGGAAGCTTTAATTCGCGCATCTCCCAGTACATTGCTGAAGATGGTGAAGAGCCAGATGAGGAGCTTATGCAGCATCTGGAGAAAGACAGTTGGGATGACCTGAAGTACATGAAGGGCGCTATGATCGGTCAAGGCTCATTCGGCACCGTCTTCCTAGCATTACACGCTGTCACTGCGGAACTTATGGCCGTCAAGCAGGTAGACATGCCTTCCGATACTGGTATCGCTCTTTCAGCAAAGAAAAACAGCATGATCGAGGCTCTGAAGCACGAGATTTCTCTACTCCGGGAGCTTCGTCACCCGAACATTGTGCAGTACCTTGGATCGAACAGCGACGAAGAGCATCTCAACATTTTCCTCGAGTATGTTGCTGGTGGGTCTGTCGCCAGTATGCTCGTCAATTATGGATCGCTCCCTGAGCCTCTCTGCGCAAACTTCGTTCGCCAGATCCTTCAGGGCTTGTGCTACTTGCACTCCAAGGACATCATCCACCGTGATATAAAGGGTGCCAACATTCTCGTGGACAACAAAGGGACAGTGAAGATCTCCGATTTCGGCATTTCCAAGCGTGTCGAAGCCAGCACTTTGCTCAAAGACTCTTCGACTCCCCACCTTAAGCGTGGAGGCCCACGTGTCTCTCTGCAAGGCTCTGTCTTCTGGATGGCCCCCGAAGTCGTCCGCCAGACAGCGTACACCAAGAAAGCCGACATCTGGTCCCTCGGCTGCCTGATCGTGGAGATGATGACCGGCAGCCACCCACACCCCAACTGCACGCAGCTGCAGGCGATCTTCAAAATCGGCGGCAGTGGTGCCGGGAGCACCACCAACGCCCGTCCGGATCTTCCAGACGGCTGCAGTCCCGAAGCGAAGGAGTTCCTGGAGCGCACCTTCGAAATCGAGCACGAGAAGCGGCCGACAGCTGCCGAGTTGCTGGTCAGCGCGTTCTGCAACCAGAAGAGTTGAAACGGCCGTCCAAAGATTACACCTACCTAATGTGAAAAGGATTCAATGATACACTTGCGAGCTGCTAGGGAATGGTCAGAGACAGGGGCTTCGTAACCATCCAGATGTTTTACCTTTTTTTTTTTTTTTGAACAATGAGTAGGGTGGCGGGTATGGCTAGACACAGCACCATATAGCTTTTTCCCGATTGACCGTTAACGCTATACGCGTTGCGGCGGATATGCACAGACAAGTCTAAACATACGAATCGTCGTGTTCACGTTCAGCTCATGATAAAAATAATGCTCAGAGGGTTGCTGGACACATCCGCCCCGTACGCGTTCAATGGGAATCTCTTTCGAGTCAGATTGTGATCATAGGACCGAGTACAAGGGAAATGTCTTCTGTACTACTACTCTGCGTTTTTGAGAAGCAAGCCCACTGAAGCATAGACAACACCTCCGGTGAGAAAGTATCAAGGATGTTCTGGAACCTTTTGGATGTGGGATTGCGAGCTATTGTCATGTATTGGTATCGACAAGAGTCTAAGCTACGATGTCTATCACACGTGAGTCGTTGAGATACGAAGAAATGCCCGCTGCAAGCAAAGTAACTCCGCAACAGTTAAATGTACAATACAACAGTTTCTGCATTGCGCATCGCTGCAAGTCGGTCAGTCCCACTTCTCAGGGCGACTCCGTCCCGCTCCCATTGCCCAGCAGACCGCCAGTCACCAACAGCATTCTCCTGTTCAGCAAGTCCGTGTCACTTGGCAAGCCGGTTATTAAACCACCTTTCCTTGTCGCAACAGGGCTCTTTCGCCCACTCGCGTCTAAGCGTTTGATCGAGCCCCTGCCGGCGGAGCTTCTCCTCCTCCTCCTCTCCATGCCGGTGTTGTCGGTGCGTTGTCGCAGAGGTGTCATTTCTAGGGGCCGGTCTTCGGCATCGCTGCTGCTTTCCTTGCGTCTGTGGTGGCGGTGCGGCTGTTCCGGGCGCTCGCTCCTCGGGGTCGTGGAGAAGTAGTCGCCTGCTGGGGTGATTGGCTCGGCGGTCATGGGAGTGGGAGGCTCACTCGGCATGCCGGCCTCCTTCTGGTCAGCTTCGAAGAAAGCATCCATCATCCATCGTCGGCACTGGTCGATGTATTCCCAACCGGGGTGGTAAACGGTGACGAACTGCAAAAACCCGTGACTGACGCCGTTGATGATCACAGTCTCGACATGCTTCTTCTCGTTGAACTGGGCATTGTACCTTTCCAGACCCACATCTTGCCTCTCGCGGAAGCGAGCCCTGTGAGCTTGGCGAAGGCGCGCAGCGAAGATGAATGTGTCGTCGGCAAGTGGGTCTTGCTCGCCACACATCATGTACACCTTGGGAAAGCGCTGGAGAATAGATTCTGGTGCGAGAAGAGGATTGAGTAGGTGGTCAGTGGTGAGGTCGGGCTTGTGCTGTTCGCCAATGTATAGTAGAATCATGGCACGAAGAAGTTCGGGTGGCAGGACTCGGTCGTTTAGCTGAGAAATTATGCTGGACATCTTGATGTTCGTGCGCAATTTGCGTGGCTGTAATTGAATATCGTTGTCCGATGTGCCGTTTGGGGCGAGAAGTGTCGTACCAGTGGCCACTGGTGACTCGGTCAGGACCCTTTCGTCCAAAAGCTGACTTCTGTTATTTGCTCTGGGTGTATCTATGTTTGGTGTGGATGCGCGCGGCGTATCATCTTCATCATCAGAGCCATGTGGTGTTTTTGGTGTCAAGCGCCTGAACGCCTCGCTCTTGCGCTTGATGAACTTTTTGTTTTGCTTTCTGTACTCGGGCTGGATCAGCAGCTCGACGTCCTCTGGTCGCATGAAACTGCGAACGTTCATTTCCAATGCTGGGTAGATCAGGATCAATGCTTCAGGTAGGGGAATCTGGGGCGTGTTGCGGCGGTATGTGTCGTTGTAAATGTCAGGGAAAAAGACTTGCAATAGCTTGATGAGCATGCTGGTGGCCAAATTACCACCAGCGCTATCACCGCTCAGAACGATTTTTGGCATTGTGTTGCCGGATAGTCCGATGCATTTGCCTTTCGTCATTACAATCTGCAGGTATGCATCGAAACATTCGTCCAAAGCGAAGGGATATGGGTATTCAGGAGCCTTCTTGTAGTTCAATGCGACCACCGGAAGTTTGCTCTTGCCAGCCCATGCAAAGAGTTTGTCGTCGTGGCAGCGCGGGTCCATGGCCACGAATCCGCCACCAGGGATGTCCAGGATGATCTTTGTTTCTTGGCTCAACATCTCTTGAGGCTTGTCATAGTACAGCCAAAAGTCAATCGGCTCATCATAAGCGCTACCTTCCGGTCGCTGAATCTGCGATCTGATGGGACGCGTTTTCATACACCAGCTCGGCCTGGACAGCCACGAAGCCAGCTTGATGTAGGGCGTCTTGCCCTTGTTCCATGCGACGCGCATCTGGTCAATGTCACAACCTCCAGCGCGCACCTTTCGTACGTACTCGTCAGCCTGCTCAGCGCAGACCAAGTAGTAAAGAGTTCCGGCGATGCTGGCAATGTCTCGCAACCACCTCGGACGGATCCACATGGCTTTCCAGAAGCCAGCGTCGAGAGCTGTCGCCACCCAAGTGGCCCTGAAGTAGTCGCGATCATATTTACCCGCGAGTGGCTCTTTTGGCTCCAATCCTACGAGTCTCGAGAAGTTGCGCATGAGGTACATGTACAGCATCGACAGGACCATGGTGTGCCATGGAGTAAGGTGTCTCGAGAAGAAGGCCGAGACCTTGCGAAGAATGGGAGGCCCATGGCGATCGCCTTTGTACAGGTACGCAGACCACAACAGTACTACTGTGAAGATCTGGTACTTGCGGAAGCGATGAGAGGGCTTGCCGAGCGCGTGGTCTGTGTAGCGTTAGTCGCGCTGCATAGCTGGACGGATAGCAGGAGTAGGAGTGTACCTATCATGGTCCTCGGGTAAGCGATATTTCAATGCGAACGGCTATAAATACATATGTGCATGCGATTGCAGTCAGTCCGGCACAGTCGGCGTCCACGACAGACAGTGCAAGGAGGTCGTGCGTTAGGGTGATGATGATGTGAGGTGAGCGAGCGAGAGAGTCTTACAGGGAGGTGGGTGGATGGACGGTCGATGGGCAGGGTGTAGAACTACTTGACTGGGCAGAACGAATATGAACAGTGAAAATGGGCGCCGGACTCGACCATCGTGACCTTGCAACGACTCGGGCGGCGTGGAATGCCGAGAGAGCCAGTCAAGGGCGAGCGCGTCGAGGCTGACATGTGAATGGACGTCAACGTCAGCGGACGAGAGCACGTGAAGGCGAGACCCTGCGCTGGCCGGCGGCTCGGAGGTTCGTGTTCCTCCTTCCTCAGTGTCACATGTGAAGGGCGACCGAACCTGAACATCTGCAGCCCCTGACACTGCACTCTTTCTCACAATACAATACCTTGATCCCTGGGGCGTTGCAGTCTTACCCTATGAGGGCTCTCCGAAGGTAGGCATTCCAGCGCCAATGTCCACGTGGCGGCGAAGGAACCGGCAGCCGCCTAGCCACCAAGCATTTATTCTGTCGGCAATAATGTCGCTACGCCTCGGAAATTGTATTGGGCTTGGAGCTGATGTCACATTGTCACATGACGAGGTAAAGATGCTTAGATGGCACGGATAGCCCTGGAGACCGGACGCGTCCTCTCCCCGACTTCAACACACACCCCCACAAGTCACCAAGAACGAGATGCTCGCGAACACGTGAGACTGCACACATTGCAAATACTACGCCCGCCGCATAATCGAAGGAAGAAATTCCAGATTTCCGGATGCTACATGCTACACCAGAACCAACTCCGTCGTTTCTGTCAGTGCTTGGAGGCATGAATCCCTGTTGTGAATCATCGCGTCGTACATTGACAATTCCCCAGCCTATGATAGGACATCAGCGCTGGCACCAGCTTCATCGATATCGGATCCTCCCTGGGTACAGTATGCAGAGCTTCGTACGCGTCTCCCCTTCGGTTCATGCTTGTTCCCGACCATGCGAACGACAGCATGATGAAAGCAGCTATCCGCTCTTCGACCGCATGGGCTGAGGATGACTCGCACCAACACTGTCAGTATCCGGTCTGACACTCTGGCGACACAAAACACATCCTGCAGCAGCTTTCCGCAAATACTCCCGGCAAACACCCCTTGAAAACACGTTTTCATCTTGGTCCCAGCTAGCGGAAAGCTGCAGGTATGTAGTTTGCAGGCGGGTCGCATGCCCCCGTATTCGCACACGCGTGTATCCTTGCTACTTTTGTTTGACCCATGCGATATCCAAGTGTCTGGTGTCAAGTTGTAACTTGGGTGTTTGCGAGACGACTGCCTCTTGCGTTTGCTGCCAGTGACGCCTGTGCGACCCCTGCGCAGTGAGCATACACGACTTGTCGCTCTCGCAATATTGCTCTGTTCATGGCCACTAGACGCAATGCAACGGCGACTCCGCTACAACTGTCCGGCGAACATCGGAGGCTTTGCACCCACTCTCGTGGTACTGCGGCCAGGCAGTGCTCCCACACTTAGTCTTTTGCCCTACAGCACGTCAAGATACACATCTTGTTCGCTGCCGGTTTGTTGCGGTGACTGGAAATGAGCGGCTCTCGAAACACGGGTGTGACCTGATCGTTCATGCCGCGTTTAGTAGTACTTCCGGTCACAATTTCCCATGCGCAGCTGACGCGACCGGCAATGAGGCAGAGCGTGCTGTTATCCGCACCATAGCTCATGTCCTGAACATCATCTTCCTCAGAAGCGATCCCGGAGCCACCCCACTTATGAGTCGCATGTGCATCCTTCCGCTTGGTCAGGCTATGGAGAGTCGCACAGCACGTTTGCACTAGTTGTGTTGTGCAACATTCCGGAAGGCCTCGTGTCGCCACAGAGACGCATCCATGACGAGCCACGCAGCCCAGCACACTGAGTTCTCACGATCGTGCCGGCTGGGAAGACAGCTCATGGGCTCATGTAGGTCGTTTGCTCGGAGTGTGGCAACTTAGATTGCTTTGCCACGGAGCCTCCTTGCTTGCTGACCGCTGGAATGTCTCAGAGACAGCTGACGTTTTCTGCCCGGCTTGGCCATTTCCGGGTGCCGCAGTGCACGAACAAAGAACAAAGAAGGCTGTCCCAAGCAATGCAGTCTGCCTAACTAGCGGATACCGTCGACCCCCAAACAATCAGCGCATGCTCTTTGATCCTTCGCTTGACCGTGCTCGTCATTGGACGACAAAGAAATGGGTGCCGCATACCACGGTAGGCTCCTTCTCGTCGCTGCTCGTGCTCGTTGGATAATAAGGACAAAGCCACGCCGACAGTGGCTCGCTCTTTTTTCTGTGAAGAATGGCTCCGTCTGACTTGTTACGCATACCTATTGGGCCCGCCCGCTTTCATTGTTGAAGAGCATGCCAGTGGGACAAGAGGCTTGCAAGACCCTGCCATACCCTTGTTGCTTGTTCTGTTCTCCCAATGTCTGCTATTCAGGATTCCTCGCTGTTGCCTCCGTTACATCCACCGCCAAACTGGATTCCTTCCATACAAGTGCAGCCGACAGCGCTTCCGCTCGCCCCTGAGCCAGGACACATCATCTTCACAAGACAACTGTGGCAGCGAACCATGCCAGAGGATCCAAGTGAACACGGTGTTTCAACCAGGTCTCAATCGCAAGGGTCGCTATCCGCGTACCAGGCGAACGCAAGTACCAGCCGGAGGGCTTCATCAAACGTTTCCACTCGCTCGCTCAGAAGTGCAGCAAGCATATCAGGCAGCTCGAAAGCCCCTCTGACGCCAGAAGAGTCTCCACCTTCTCGTCCAACGAGAAAGCGGAGTGTCAACGTCGTCGAAGAAGAAGACAGAGAGATAGATAGCCACGAAGTGACTCCTATACACACTAGGGCCAGTAGTGGCGACTCCACCGCACACGTGTGCATTTGCCAACCTGACCCCAAGATCCCAAGACCTCGCAACGGCAAGTCTTCCCATCGAATCTGCATACTCAATTTTACTGACATACATCAGCATTCATCCTTTACCGCCAACACCATCAAGCGAAAGTCGTCTCTCAACACCCCGGTCTCGCTAATCCAGAGATATCGAAGATCATCGGCGAACAGTGGCGCAACCAGTCAGCCGAAGTCAAAAACGAGTGGAAAGCCCTCGCCGAAGAGGAGAAGCTTCGCCATCAACAACAGTATCCCACTTACCGTTATCAACCGAAGCGTAGCGGTCGTCGCAACAGCACTCCATCCGACACACCAGGATCAGCAGGCGAAAAGCCCAAGTGTAACCGGTGTGGTGGCAGAACAATCCATGCGCCATCAACACAATACGCTCACGGATCAAACGTAACCAGCCCATCGACTGCAGGCCTTCCTTCCAACACACCAAGCTCCGCACCTACACCCATCAGCCGGACTCTGCCTTTCCTTCGCGACCTTAGTCTACAGTCGCCAGCATCTCGTCGAATGCGATACCAGACCATGCCGCCGAACCATCACCACGAAGAGAGAGACGATCTTGGTCCTCTGAGTCCAGACATGAAACGCCGCCGCTTCAACAGCGACAACCACCAACCCACCATCCACCGTGTCATGCCTCCGCGCTACGGAGCCGTCCCTGCCGGCACGTCCGTTGGACCAGGCACACCATTCCCCTTCGGCCAGGCTGCTCATGCTCATCCCCAGATGTTCACCCCAGTGCATGTTGCAACGACGCCGCAGCCTCGTCGTGAGAGCTTGCCAGGTCTGCGGGGCGTCGTCAGCCCTCAAGGCCCGATGGGTCCACCGCCGAGACCAGGCATGGGCTACCAGCAGCATCGCATGTCACAAGGCCATATCACGCCTGACCGCTCCCTCCAACTCCCTCCTCTACAGACTGGAGCATCGACTGGAGCTCCCGCGACCGCAAAGTCAGTGGTCAACCAATCTGTCGACGAGATCATCATGAGCATGCCATTCGAGGCCAAGCTGGCAATTCTCAGGAAAATTGCGCCGCCTATGGCTCTCAACCAACGCACGCCCCGCGGTCCTCTTATTGCAATCGAGGGCGACAACGCCGAGGCTGCCGAAAGACTTGCAAAGTGGTTGAGCGAGACGCTGCGCAAAGACAGCGAGCTGAGCGTCAAGCTGCTCGGAAGCCCTGACGTTGCCCTGAAGGGAAACAGAGACGAGGCCATGGCAGAATACCATGTGCTGGTTGCACACTGGCTCGGCAAGAGCAAAACCATCATGAGCGACCTGGAGTACCACGTTGCCGGCACACCCGACACTGCAAAGGCCAACAAGATGAACACGTCTGCTGTGAACACCCCGACTCCTGCCTCCGGCAGCCGCGAAGGAGACGAGAATTACAACGACGAAGAAAACACGCCCACTAGACACTCCTCCAACAACAGCATGCAGATAGACTCCGCCAACCCGACCGCCGCTTCCAGTCCCAAGAAGACCAACAGCATCACCGACATAATGGACGTTGATAAGAGCGCTTCGGGCGCCGCTGCCAAACGGACCGTAAAGCCCATCGCCATCCTCCCCCTCTTCTCCCTGCACGCGAGCAACACTTTCGCCTGCCGCATCCCGCTCATCGACACCTACGCGCCGAACGACCACTGGTCGTGGAACGCGACGCAGTGGCGCGGAGTCATCGGCGCGGATCTCACGATTTACCTGAAAGACGGCGAGGAGAAGGGCAAGATGGTCGAGCAGAGCGAGGAAGAGAGGTTGTTTGTTGTGAGGAGGAGCGCTGACGCGGATTTCGATGGATCGACGCTCAGACGCGTTGGTTTTGAGGTTGGAGAGTGGGTTAGGGCGTTTGGCGAGAGTGTATAAGATTGTTGCAGGGCTTGTGGGATGTTTGGTGGAAATGAAGGATTGTACATTACTGCCTGTGTTGAGAGACTTAATTTGTAGCGTTTCTGGTCATTGGTCGATGTCGAAGTGGAGTGCGGTTGTAGAAATAGTTTAGAGATCGATGCAATACTTGATCCCGGATTTTAGCGTCATTGAAAACCAACGTGATTGTGGTGGAGTCGTGAAACAAAAAGTGTAAGAGATGTCTTGTCCATGGATCGAAACCTGCCTTATATCATGCTTCGCAGCAGCAACAGGCTGTCAATTGTATTTTGAAAATAGCAAATTGTTATATAACAAACAGTTTTCTCCTGCAAGATGATCTTCGTCGAACGGCCGTTTCAATGTACAAGCATCTTGGTTACATTGCTTACTGGCCATCGCCGTATACACATCTTACACTCTTGCTTTCAAAGGCGCCAGACCAAAAGTCGTCCAGAAGTCCGAATAGTATGCTCTGCCCAGCACATTCATAGACCGTGGCAAGGCCCAGACCTTCTCCTCGGCCATCAGCTCATACACCCATCGCGCTTGATCCGAAGGCATGTCGTCCACTTTGCCGCCAGCTGTTCCAGCATCACCCTGCTTCTTCTTTTCCGCCCAGCCAGCGAACAGCGCCCACCAGTCGTAGACGAATCCATCTGTGAGCATCCACCGCTGGCCCTTGGCCGTCTTCCAGTCTTTGATCACCGAAATGACCGCTCTTGACACATCCAGGCCGTGAACCAAATGCAAGCTCTTCTTCCCCTTGACATCCTCCTTCGTCTTTGCAACGCGGTCAACCCAGTCGCTCGGGTCTCGTGGACCGCCCCAAAGCCCCGCGAGGTTCAGCACGCAGCCGTCATGCTTGAGGAGAGCGTCCTCTGCAATTGCGCGAGGCATTGAGTGGTTGTAGGGCGACTTGCGCGAGACCCAGATGGTGGATTGCGGAATCTGCCAGATGCCGGTGCTGCCCAGCTGGATGAAGCCGACGTGATCGCGGTGCTGGTTGTGTCCGTCGAGGTACGATTTTACGAGGAAGTCGGTCTGCTCTGCGGAAGTGAGGGGAAACGTGATGAGCACATGCTTTGCAAGAGGTAGTGAGCCGAGTCTGCTGCCGTCTTTGCTATCTGGTTCGAAGCGCCATTTGATGGTGTCGGAGCCCTCGACTGAACGGCCGTCTGTGGTTGTTGCGGCGAAAGTGAAGTTGCGTTCTTTGAGGAGTGGGATGAGGAAGGACGAGGTCCAGCCTGCGCCGAGGATGAGGAGATCTACTTGCTGCATGGTGAGTTCTATATGTGCAGTGAGACACTGGAAAATGTGCCAATGATGTGGATTAAATAGAAGTGAGGCTTGCTCTTTCGCCTCCACCATTGAACGTCACATGCTTTCGGCTCCTTCACTCTTCACCTGCGTCACTCGAGCTGTTCTCCGCATTAAGACATCCATCCTCTGCAGCCTCACTGTTCACCAGATCGCGCTAGTGGCTTAGCGCCGTTTGCTCACTATATCGATATATGGCCCTCTCAAACACAACATTCCCTCTGCATCTGAGTGGCAAGTATTCTCCGACCCCTACGTTATCGACTCGATCATGCTAACATTCTCACAGCACGGGCGTTAAGCATACCAGTGAGGACTCGTCTGAGATTGCTTTTTTGCTAGTTGGTACGTGCTTGATCCCTTCAATCCGCCTTTCACTCGGACATGCAACTGACTCTCTTTCGCAGAAAACTATCAGCTGACTGCTCCTGTTGGTCTTCGGATCGGCAGGGAATTTTTGAACACCTTTACATGGCTGTTCACCAGTCTCCTTTTCATCAGTTTGGTCGTCGCTTTATGCAACGGCCCTGGAGAAGAGGTTGCGGTTGTTTTGAGTGAGTGGTGAGCAGAGCAGTGCGGATGGCGGGCGACCGAGGGGTAACGAGCAGATGTTGTACATCGACCCATACATTGTGGCGCCTGCGCATTATTTCAACGGTAAATGGCTCTTGGGTATCAGTCAGATGTTTCAGTAACGACACAGCAGGCAAGGCATCAGTGGCATTTATCGCGGGATGCCGTGAGCAAAACAAGATCTAACACCATACTTTAAAAGCTTAGATACACGCTGAAGACGGTCTACCGTAAGCTCTATCAGTACAGGGCACGCTCAACGCGCAAACGTAATAGAGGTACTCTCACGTAACTTGTGTAAAGCCATAAAATAAACATGCAAGCGCGACTTTCTAGCGCCGATCAAAACAGATGTCGTCATTCGCCCAATGCCTCCAGACACATGCAGTCAGGGACCGAAGCTTTGAATAAGCGCATATCCTAGAAGCTTTGATTCGAGCGCGAGTGTGAAGAGCTGCATTACCACCAAATCGCAGCAATGAGAACATCCCGAATCTCTCGCGACGCAGCACGCATAGCCGACGCAACATCAGGTCCCGCAACTTCGCTCCGTCGCTCACTCCGAGGCTTCCAGCACCAGGCCAACCCTACAATCGCCAGCACGCCAGGACCCCCAGATAGTGGATCGGAATTATCAACGCCTCCCTCGAGTCCTCAAAGCGATGCGTCGAGCTACGAATCGGCAGCCTCCCTCGGGAAGCGCAAGCGAGGCGGTGCCGCAAGAGTCGCGGTGAAGCAAGAGACTGCCAGACGAACTCCCCGAAAAGCACCGAAACTGGAAGAGCAAGACGAGGAGAAGCCAAAAATCAAAAAGGGCAAAAGACAGCCAGCGAAGCGCATATCCGGCCCCAATGGCGATCTCAAAGTCGAGCCACCAGCCAATTGGGAGAAGCTGTACAACATCACAGCGGAGATGAGGAAGCGCGTACTGGCGCCAGTGGACACCATGGGCTGCGAGTCGCTAGCCGACGAAACGCGGTCACCCTTGGACCAGCGACTGCAAACGCTCATTGCACTCATGCTGAGCAGCCAGACTAAGGACACCGTCACGGCGGTCGCCATGAAGAACCTCCAGGATAACATGCCCGGCGGCTTCAATTTGGAGGGTTTGCTGAATGTCGAACCGGATCACTTGAACGAGATGATAGGAAAAGTCGGCTTCCACAATAACAAGACAAAGTATATCAAACAAGTCGCGACGATCCTGCGTGATAAGTTTGATGGAGACATACCTGATACAATAGAAGGGCTCGTCTCGCTGCCTGGTGTCGGGCCCAAGATGGGATACCTGACCCTCTCCGCGGCATGGGGAAGACACGAGGGCATCGGTGTTGATGTGCACGTGCACCGAATCACAAACCTATGGGGCTGGCACAAGACTAACAATCCAGAGGGGACGAGGGCTGAGTTGGAATCGTGGCTGCCTAAGGAGAAATGGCACGATATCAATCACCTGCTCGTAGGCTTTGGCCAGACTATATGTCTCCCAGTGGGCAGGAAATGCAACGAGTGTGATCTGTCCGGGCTTGGACTGTGTCCGAGCGCAGTGAACAAGAGTCCTGTAAAGAAGCGGGTGAAGAAGATTGAAGTTGAAGCAAAGGATGGAGCTGTGAAGGAAGAGGTTGTCAAGATTGAGAAGGACGATGTTGGGATTAAGATCGAGGCTGACCTTGAGGATGAAGGCAGAGTGGAGATACAAGACATCGCAGGCGCGCCTGATACAAATATAAAGCCTGAGATCACCGGGTAGAACTGTACAATCGAACTTGATTATGCGAACCACCTTGGATTTCCTCATCACGTCCAATAAGAGATACAAGTGTCTGGTTTGTTGGGACTTCGTAATCTCGTATAAATTTTGTAATATATGCAACGCGCCTTTCGCTAAGTACGACCCATGTCCAAAGTTTTGCTACTATGCAGTCTTCTTCACAGTGCGATTGAGGCGGCTTTCGCTAAGGCTTCTGAATTAATGCCATCAGAGCATTCACTGCGATTGTGCGCGCGCCGCAAACTCATCACGCCATCAGCGTTGCAGGTCTTTGGCCAATGTGGAATTTGCTTGTGCAACGGTCATTCAAAACTGTGGCTCGAGTCCGCTTGCGCATGGGTATGCGCATCGGAAGTCGTGGGTGCTCGCGAGTCTCGTTGCAATCGCCGATCTTACATTCGCCCGACAAATCGACAGCCATGCATGGTGATAGCGTGGGCGTAGCATGATCTCGAGCATGCATCACAAAGTCCAAATCATCCACTGCTGAGCATGTGCTTGAACTTCTCAATCTTGGTCGAGAGGTACTTCTCAACCTCAGGACCTTGTACTCCACTCTTGCCATCGGTTTTCCACGCGAGAGGGATCATGGGCACTCTCTCCACCACTGTGACTTCTCGCGATGGTCCCTCAACTGCGCGAACTTTGTCGGGATTGTTTGTCAGCAGCTTGATGCCGCGATCGCCGCCGAGCCCAAGATCCATAAGCATGGCAGTTGCAAGACCGTATGAACGTGCATCTCCAGGATGGCGCAGGAGCAGGTTCGCTTCCATTGTGTCGTGACCGAGATCCTGTAAGTTGTACGCTTTAAGCTTTTCCATGAGTCCAATGCCACGGCCTTCCTGACGAAGGTAGATAATTACGCCACCTGCCGAAGGAAGCTTCGTCGAGCAGTGGTGGGAATCCGCTTCGCCAACTTCGCTTCCAGGTGTTGACACTGGCGTAGCAATTGGTAGAGACATCAAACGCGCCGCCTCATCTAGCTGCTCGCCGCAGTCGCATCGCGCTGACCAAACGGTCTCGCCAGTGTAACATTCAGAATGAATTCTCACCATTGGTGGACCAAGTTCGTCAGGGTATCCAGATGCTATGCTTGAAGTGTCGTTGTCCGCCTCCTCTTTCTTGCTCGTAGGTCCATTGAGCGCGGCCAAGTAGCCTGAACTCGGCCTGGGACTCGCGCCTGCATCTTTCCTGATCGCGTCCAGTCGGCTACTTGTGCGGCCAGGGTAAAGTGTGCCCGTGTAAGCGCCTCTGATCATGCGATCTCTCTCCGTTTCACCGGGCCGTACAGCATCCAGACTCCGACTCCTAATATGCGGCCCGAAAACGATCGCAAGATGCTCCTTCTCGTCGGCATCATTGTGGTACAAATTTAACCACATTTCCTGGCCGGTAGTCGTCGGTATCCGTGCCCTCACGGCGCACTCAACGTGGGGCAATTTTGGCAGCAATTCAGGCTTTGGCTCTCCATCGTCGCCGGCATGCTCTGCGATGTGCACACCTTTTGGCTGTCTGTCTACTCTTTGGTCGGCGTGTGAGAAGGGCGTCTGCGGCGGTGTCAATGCCGGACTGACGAGAGGTGGCGGAGCGACGATCGAGGGGTCGGCGGGGTTGGACTCGAGTCTGAAGTCGGATACGGCGCGCTTCGTTCGTGGAGGCTGTATGGGCGGAAAGGCCGGCGAGGCGTGTGCTGGATAGTCGGGCATTGTCGTGCGTGGGTATAATTGTGTGTGTGGTATGGGTGTATTACTACACTGGCGAGGTGGGAAAGTAATTTGGGATGACTGATAAGTAACCCTTGATCACGTCAGAGACGATTCCCGACATGCCGCACCGACCGGCCTCGGATGTCTCGAACGAAAGTGGAGGAAGCAGGGATGCTCTTATCCGACGCCGAATGCGCCAAATTAGCCATGTTTATTTGTCGTCTTCAGGGTAACCTTAATTCGCATCTAATAACGATTGCTTTTGTTGTGCAACTCTCTATTCGTACCTGTATGCATATCCGCCGCTACGTATATCCTTCGATATCGTTGGCAAGTAGCTCATTGATACTACGCGCAAGTAAGTGCTTTCAGTCAATTTGAGCCGAGCAGACGTCGGCCAGGAGGAAAGAGCAGCTTGTGCATGCCTTTCAATCAAAGAGAAGTGTACACACACGCAGAGTCAATCATTGCCAGTGTATATCTTGCATCTAATCACTAGATAATTCAGACTCTTCATTTGCATCGTCATCTCCATCTTCGTCTTCACTCTTCGGATCATGCACAGCGTGAGTTGCCTACAACATCTCATGGTGTCCGTCATCCGAGTCCGACATCTCATAGTCATCTATTCGGGGCATCGAACCTTCGCCTGTTTGCAGAAACACTTTCATGTCCTGAGAAAATTCATCATCCGCGTCCAGACCCTCTCCGAGAATCATACTCTCACCTTCCTCCTCAAAATCGTCTCCTGGGCCTGGCGACCAGAGAGATTCGACATAGATGTAGTCCAGCTTGAGGTCTCTTGCAATTGTTTCCAAGATCTTGCCCCAATCATCGCACAAGCAGTCACGGATATCGAGCCTCTTCAGCGTATCCTTGTGTAGCATCAGGAACCTCTTGAAGAACTTCGACGGAAACGCGGACGAAATGCGCAAGTCCTCCAAATGCGGGTAAGTTTGGTGATTTCGTTCAATCAGTAGCAGAAGGCTACAGTCGAACAAATTCAGCTCACCACTCGCTTCTTCGTAAGAGTGACTAGGCTCGCCAAAGTCCAGAGCCAGACTGCGCAAGTTAACGGCAGCAGTGAGGAAATGCACCGTCTCTTTTACCTGAGACAGGGCTCCTGGACCGCCGAGATCGTCCTCGATTACACTCGGGCCCCAGAGAGCAAGGTATTTAAGTGGTCGGAATGCATCGACAATGACGTTGTATCTGGAAGAAAGATGGTTTTGATCGGGGTCTGCTCCAGTAAAACCACGCCTACGGAATTCTTTCGGTATGACACCAGCGGAACTCGGTGGTAGATATATCATGTGATAGAATGAAAATGGGTCGGGCAAGTCTAGTGTAAGCTTCTCAACCGGCTTGAAGCTGGTGACAGTCATGCGACGCCCGATGGCCGTCATGATGTACAGGGTGGAGAGAGCCTCATACTGATAACTTGTGGTATGTCCATACGTCCAGGCATCTGGGCCAACGAGAATCTCGTCCATGAAATTTCGCCAGAATGGGGTGTTGTTCATGGGCCCTCCGAAAGGTTTGGCTTTACTGATCACGACTTCGCTCAAATTGTGCAAACGAGAGAGGCAGTCTTCTAGTACAAGGCCAGCTTGTCCATCGATCCAGCGTTTCTGCTCGCTGCAGTAAGTCTGAAAAGCTAGCCATCCTTGCTCGAGCTGTGCTGGTGTATAGTCGTGCATTGGCAGCTCACTATACATACGCGAGATTTCTGACCAGTTGACTCGTTCCCCGAGACCGGCGCGGTAGGCTGAAATGCTTGGACGGAGATCAATTTTGGTCTCGTATTCTTTTCGAGTGTAATTGGGCAGTTGATCAGTATGGAACTCGATAGCCTTGACATGCTTGGCCAACGGCGATTGGGCCAGAGCCGAGAACTTGGTCAACGACCTCGAGAACAGGCTTGCATGGTAGCGCGAGAAGGCATATGGAGTGCTTGCAGCGCACCACTGGCGACTTACCAGCCGATATGTCCTGAGGGACTTTGGCTCTGCGTCTTGGAAGATGATTTGTAGCAACTCGATGGGTAGTCGAGCTGCCATGGTGGGTCGCTGATGTTTGGGGAGTTGACGCCAGTCTCGACAATAGATGGGCTACGCTCGAGTCGTATGCATTGGAGTCCTGCCTGCGGCCTGACCTTGCCACTACCCTCAAACACTGGACCTAACTTACGACGCCTTGCTGCACGCAAATTTCAATGTTGTTATATCAAAGAATCAAAAATGACGTCTGCGCCAGGACCAGGATGTCGCATGCGTCCCAGACGGGACATGAAGTTGTCACAAGTCTGCGTCTGTTGCATCAAGACCAAAATGTGTGGCCAGCAACGAAGCTCTCTGACTATAGCTAATATCTAGAAACCGTTGTAGTGATTCCTCTGAGATCGATTCATGTACTTGACCAGCGTATTTTCAAGCCATGTCTGTTACGTCTGCTTGCCATTGCCATATATCTATATACAAACTTGTTCAAAGACCACTGGACACGTGCCAGCACTAAGACACCAAATGTTGGAGAGGACCCACTTCTCTGCCAGCTCTAGACGCGCGCTCGGGTTTGTGCAAGCCATTGGGCATATATTGGGTCGCATCCTCTTACACCGTCAGTATTTTAACCACATTCGCTGACACACACATTCGTTCCAAACATGTCGCACCGCACTGAGCGCCTTGGAGGCCATGGTGAGCTTCTTCCAGATATACGATCTCCACAGGACTCCACAACTAACAACAATGCCCTCAAGCCTTCAACCACGGATCCAACAGTGATTCCGAGCGCGAATACGATCGCCTCCGCGACCTCGCTCGTAAAGAGCAAAGCCAGCACCAGCACTTCGCCGCGCGCTCTCAACAGGCCTACCAGAGCGGCGATGGCGCCCAGGCGAAAGAACTGTCGCAACAAGGCAAGGCGCACGCAGCCAAGGCCGACGAGTACAACAAGCAGGCCTCTGAGTTCATCTTCCGCGAGAACAACGCCGTCGGCAAAGTCGACAGCGACACCATCGACCTGCACGGCCAGTTCGTCGAAGAAGCCGAGGAGATCCTCGAGCAGCGCATCCGCTACGCCCAGCAGAACGGCCAGTCGCACCTCCACGTGATCGTCGGCAAGGGAAACCACTCCGCGAACCACGTGCAGAAGATCAAGCCTCGCGTCGAGCAGGTCTGCCGCGAACTCGGTCTGCAGTACAACACCGAGCACAATGAAGGTCGCATGTACATCGAGCTGAAGCCCAGCGGCAATGGACCGCCGCAAATGCCTCACTTCGACTACGGCAACCAGCACCAGCCTCAGCATGCGCAGTACGGTCAACCTCACCACACTACTGCGTACCCGATGTCTGGTGGTTATCCTGGCCAGCAGCAACAAATGCAATACGGTGGGCAGCAGCAACAGCAACAGCACCACCAGCCCCAGCAACAGATGGGATACCAAGAGCCGGAGAACCAGAAGGACGACGGGATCAAGATCTGCGGCATCAAGATCTGTGTCGTCATGTAAACCATTTGAACATTCAGGCGCAACATATACGCAAACAACTTTGGGACGTGCTGGGCAGAGCACTTGGATTGATACCCGCCGTTTGGCTAAGGGATTTGGAAAGGAATTGTTTGATGCGATGTACTTGGTGTTAGCGCTGAACGCGTGCAGAGTACAAACTTGCGTACGCACAGTTAAAGATGAGCTAAGCGATTTCACTTCATTGCAAGAACCACTTTGGCACTTCTGGACCCCAGACTGCTAGAGACTCATCGCCTGCCGCGCCCCAGCCGACCGGCGTGTCCTTGTTTACAAGATCGCCGTCGGCATAGTGCTCGATCATGTTACCCGTGGTGTCCCACCCTGCGAGAGCGTTAGCAAACATGCTCTTCTGTGAATAGAACGGCAAACCTACAGTAATCGAACAACTGTGAGCCCAGGATATGCCTTCCAATACCCCAGACGCTCTTGTACTCTTTGCCAGCCAGCCACTGATGTCCCAAGTGCTGCGTATCATAGTCGTGTACTTCAAAGCTACAATGATGAACATGAGCCGTCGCATTCGAGCTCATGAAAAAAGTGTGATGATCGACAGGTGTGTCCCCCCGATCGATGTGCGCAAACACCGCCACATCCTTCGTCTTACCCTCACCCTCTCCAGACGGAACGTACAAGAAGTCCGTCGGCGCAAAGTTGAAGTTGCGAGTGTACCACTCGAGTTGTGCCGGGAAGTCTTTCACGCACAACCCGTAGTGGCCCAGCTTGTGCACCGCAGCAGGACCGGGAGTGAAACGGTTGAACTTGCGCACGCGCGGCTTGTCGTCTTCGTAGTTGTAGATAACCTTCTTGGGGTAGTCTTGCTTGGGCGCCGGCTCAGCTCCATACATGAACGAGACCGGGAAACCCTCCGGATCGTGCAACGTAACGATCTTTCCGCCACCAGGAGAGTCAGAGAGCTCTTCAATCGCACTCGCACCAGAGATCTTCGCAGCCTTCTCCAGCTCAGCCTCAGACTCAACCTCGTAGACGCCGCCGAGGAACTTCTTCTCGCCTTTCTGCGCATAGTACACGTATTGATCAGGCCCGTAACCGCGGTACCACACTTTGTCTTCCGTCCTCTTGACGACGTGCATGCCAAAGTCGTTCAGGAACGTCGTGATCTCGTCCAGATCCGGGTGCTGGTAGCGGATGTGCGCCAGCTTGACCATCTGCACGCGCTTCGCATTGTCGATGCCGACTCGATTGTAGTATGTTGCGAGAGGTTCCGATTCTTCACCGATGGCTTGCTTGTCTGGGATCGAAGCACCGGCGTTGGGCTTCAGATCGATCTCTCGCGAGGAGCCGTCGGCGGCTGTGATGGTTACAGGTCTGTTTTGGCCGTGTTGGCTGGTTTGGTGGTTTGGTGATTGAGTTTCAGCCATGGTCGATGGATAGGAGCTGTTGGAGCTGTGGTAGATAAAGACTGGTGGAGTCAAAAGGGAACGGCATTGTCGTTATGTAGATGTTGCATCTTGAAGAGGACTCTCGGTCTCCTCCTCACGAGAGCCATGCCACATGCAACTGCCGAGCTGGGGCTGATGACGATGCTCTCGGCATTTGTAACGAGCGAGCCGTTGCGAGAGTTCTTATGTGTGCACGACTCTGTATACGATCCGATCATTCCGGTGACCAGAAGGTGCTACCTTCAAGCACACATACATGTATTGCTCACTGAGTCGAACTAGTCAGCGTCTAGGGTCAAAATAGGCAAGTCTGTCTGTGTCTAACAAGCTATAGGCAATATAAATGATGGGGCGAGAGCACGAGCCAACTCACGGTGTGCGTATCCAAACTCGTGCACAATAATCCTGTCGGATCGACGGCACCGTGGCATACAACCTCATTGTTCTACGTCTGCTCGGTCTGCAGCTCGGTCATCTCGTAGACGACAGAAAGCATGACTTCGATTGACTTATTTTCGACAAGAGGAGAGAAGAATAATGACTGACAGTGAATCGCTATGCAACGTCGCAGGACAATCTGGTCCGCTATTTCTATACATGAAGGAGCTATGGCTCTACCTCTACCAGTCTCACTAAAGACATTATCCTATCATACTCCATAAAACAATTGTAATCCCTATGCCCTCTCAGGGCTGGCTCCCCTGCTACCGTACCCACTATCGCCTTCGTCCCATCCGCCAGCGCGCTTAGCAATACATAAGCAACAATCAACGATCCTAGATCTCTCTGCTTTACTGAGACCCGCGCGGCGTCCTGCAGATGTTCCGACCCAGACACGCAAGCTACATGCGATCTCTTCGAGGCCTTGCAGGGAGGTTACTGCTTGGCGATCCGCGCTCAAAACACGCAACAGGCGGAAAGTAGCGACGGCGGTGAGCAAGGTAAAATGCTCTGGAGAGAGATGCAGCGATGTAAGTGCTTTAGCTGCATTTGCACGAGCTGCGACCGGAGCCGAACTGGAGGAGAGGGAAATGAGTTTCGCCAGTGTGAGCGACGTGCGGACCTCTGGTGACGCAGGTGCATGGTTGACGAGGTTCATCGGGCTGTTAGGCGACATGACTGGCAATGCGTCCAACGCAGTCACAATATTGTCCTCGCGGTTGCTGTTCGACAAAACTGCCTTAGCTGCAAGTGCACGTGCTTGGGTTGCAGAAGCAGGTGGTGCAATGCTCATGGCCAGTCCGAGATAGTACTCAATGTCGAATCTGGAGCGACCGGTGCTAAGTGCATCCGCAAGGGTCTCATCGACTAGGATGTTGGCGTACCAGGCGGCGACAGCATCAAGAGGAGAGCGGATAGCATGATCTTCGATGACACTGTCTCTTGCATCATTTTGAGCGAGGCCATGGGCAGCGGGCTTGTTCCAAGCGATATTCCAAGCACGTTGAATCATTTCATCGCCGAGTACCTCATCGCAGTCGAGTTCCACCAGTCTGGCGAGATGGTCGGGCAGGAGGTCGACGTCATCCTCAGGTCCAGGGCGACCTTGCGCACGAGCATGAAGAAGTTCTTTCTGTTGCTTACGTGCGGAATCCCAATAGACTTTGCCCACTCGTTCAGTGAATTGCTTGAACATGGCTAGGTTGCCATACCCAGCATTGGCAACCTCCCAAAAGAAGACACGGAAGTGAACGGCCTTCTGCGCAAGGCGAGTAGGCGAGTCAGGTAGAGTACCACTTGCCATCAGTGTGAGCAGCAAGCGATAATAGCTCACTTCGGCATCGCCACCGGCAAGCTGCGCGTCGATAGCGATGTCCCAAGCCTTGATGCGAGCAGCCTCTTCCTCTTTGTTCGCTCCAGTGAGGGCAGCGAACGTTTCAAATCCAATCAGGCGTCGCACTGACAGCTTAAGCATTTTTGCACCGACGGCCACGACCTCAAGAAGGAAGTGCTTCGGGATCCAGACTGATTGCACGGCAGTGAGCCATGCTTTGCGGCGAACCTCGACAGGTGAAGCCAATGACGGCGCTTTCGGCAGACGGACAACTGACTGTGATTTGCTCTTCTTCTCAGACGCGAATGCGAGCAGGGGAGCCAGCAAGTACACAACAACGCTGAAAATGAGCACCACTTTCAACAAAGGCAGAGCAGCCTGTCGAGAAAACGCAGCCGGTGAGGAGAATGAGACCTCTGCGCCGCGTCTGAAGATATGATGAAGACCAGGTACAGCAGCTAGACCGCTTGATGAGTCGGGGCCAGCTTGCGACTCGCTATATCCCTCCATCATCATCAGTCCAGCCATAGAGCCGAGCATGACCTTGTTCAGGAGACCGCCCTGAGCATTTGGCACACGGTTCTGTGCTTCGGCAGGTGGGTTGGGAGGGCGGTTATAGCTGGGTTGCGGTTGCGATTGCATGTATTGTGATTGCATGGTGTTGGGAACGTTAAGGTATGTCTGCAAGCCGTTTTGAGATGTAGTCGACATCTCCCTTGGCCTAATCGTACCATTTGGCGACTCCGTGGTGGGTTGTGCCTGGCGGGTGCGCGCCTTGTTGAACGCGGTCTCTACCGACGCTACGCGAGCCTTGAGTGCAGTCATCTCATCTTCCAGCTTTTGATTGCGCTTTTCCAGGTGCTTGATGTATTCTGTGGCCTTTGCCATGATTGTAGCTTTGTTGAGCTTGTGTGCAGGGGCAAGTCCTTCGAGATCTTCGCCGTCATCTCCATCACGGCCCATAGCTCGCAACGCAGGCACACTTTGCCTAAGCTCAATTATTTTGTCGTTGAGGTTATTTCGGTACCTCTTCTCGATGACATTGTGTGATGTCTTCTTCACAGGTGGCTCGTCTCCGTCTTGAGAGTCACCGTTCTCGTTCTTGGTTTCTGGTTGAACCTCGGCCTTTCTCTTGCGTCCACCACGCTTTTTTGGAGGGTCCGGCGATGTTTGAGAAGACAGGCTAGTGCGCTTGCCGGATGTTGACTCGGGGCTGTGGTGCAAGCTGGGCGTGTTCACTGAAGGGGGTCCTTGAGATGGCAGTTGGAAAGACTGGTCATGCGACATGGCCGATAAGTCCAGGTCATCCTGAATTCCCGCATTTGAAGGCAGAGGCCAAGCTGCACCGGGGGTGGTAGCTTTCTGCAGTTGTTGCACGCCGGATTGGGGAGGAGCAGTCAAGCCAAAGTCAAAGCTACTAGTCGTATCGTTCGTATTGCCAAAGTTGAAGGCATCATTTCCGGGAAAGTCGTTGCCAAAGTTCAGTGCATCGTCGCCCATAATAAAAGGTGGTATCGTGTTTCCTTCCGGTCCGAGTTTGCTAAAGTCTATAGCCGGGAAGACAGTATCCTGGATTGGGGAGTCATTCTTGCTTGAGCCGGCAAGAGAGAAGTCATTTTCGGGCGAAGTCGAATCAGCAGCAGGATCCCAGCGTAGCCAGTCTTCCCAGTCCTCGTTGCTTTGGCCGAGTGGCGTCTCAAAGGACGAGGAGAAGTCGGCTTGCCAGGTAGGCACGTCCATGGCCGCGTCTGAGCAGATAGTTGATATCTCGCGCGACCAGTAAGTTTTGAAGATTCAGAAGTCAGGTCGTGGCGTTTCGAAGTAGTGCAGTGCAGTGTTGAGCGCGGGGTTTGTGAGATTAAGGAGCGAATGCAGCGCGTGCCACCAACATTGACACAGAGGTGCAAAGGGCGAGACGACAGGCAGCAATTATTATGCGAGAGGCGGCAGTGGCTGCTTAGCGGTGTGCCGTGGTGGGCGCGTGTGAGGTGCGTGGGCGCGCGGGCATGCAATTGTCGCGATGATGGTGCAGATTGAGAGGTCTCAGGGTCGAGGGAGTGGTCTGATTTCGTGCAGTTTCGCTAAACTCATTAAGGCCATGGGGAAGGCGCGCGGATGATGCCGGAGCGGCCAAGATGTGGCAGGGCTGTGTACTTGTGCCGGATGTCCAGCGAGCCGGGCACTGGCTTGACTGCTGCTGATGACGATGCTACTAGTCTTTGTTCAGCCTCCGAGAGTACTGTTGGAGGTACGGAATTACGAGGGCTGCTGTGAAGGCAAAAGGCTGTGGCATACAAATATCTCTGATGTTAATTGCCTTCATCATGCCTCGTCTCCCAGACCGAATGCGAGCGAAGGAAGAAGGCTGAGCCAAGTGGGTCTCGTCCCGTCAGTCTCACTGTGGACTTTGGAACGAACTCGTACGTTTTATGGGAACATTTTTACTCGTTGGCGTTACCAAGCCACACTATTCTCCGAGGCGCGCTCCAATGCTATGTCATTAATGCCGTTACGCTCAGCACATACAGCGTTGCCATGCACAAGAGTTTGCGCACATCGATTTCCATAGCTGCTAGGGTGCGGAGATAGTATCTTCTCGTGTAGTTTGCAATTTGGCCAAGGCTACCATGGAGACACTACTAAAGTTGACCTCGCACCTCAGTGTCTAGTATACTTATACTCTTAGGTACAGCTTCAAAAGGATCATTCCAACCATTGGGAGTTGACGAAGTGACCGAAGCTTTACGCAAAGTCGTGCCCCCGAACTGGTATACGACATGCTTATCTCCGGTCACTTATCTCAACACATGCATTCGATATTGTATAAGCAAATCCGTGATATTCATATAATCTCATCGACCCATGAGTGACTTGAAACACTAGTTCTTGATGCCAAATCCGAGGACCTTCCCCAACTCTGCTACCTCGGCGTGGTCGCGCGTGTTCTGCATTCTGTGGCACCAGTCCAGATGGCCGTCAACAAAGACCCATTCGCCACCGTTCTGACTGTAGTCGCCTCCCTTGAAAGCACCCATGCCGGCTCCGAGCATGTTTGACATGCTCTTGAGTGTACCACCCAAGATGCTTGACTGAACGTAGCTGGGCTTCTTGTCGCCCAGATTGAGACTGCTCGTCATGCCAAGTTTGATGTACAGCTTTCGAGTAGGATCGCAGTAGATTGGAAAAGATGTGCCGGTGCGCTGCTTGTAGCCAGCGATGGCAGCTGGCTCGCCACAGCCGATAATAGTGAGGGTGCTTGTTGGGTTGATGCGCTCGAGGTCTTTGGGTGGGAAGTGTTTGGTGAGCTCACGTACGTAGTCCTCGCAATGCTATTCACAATCGTCAACATGAGATGTCAAACTTTATCATTGTTACTTCAGCTACTCACACCGCAGAAGAAGTGTCTTATGAACACGATGACCTGTCGGTTCTCTGTGTTGTACAACTGATTGAAAGTGATGGCCTTGCCGCTCTCGTCAAGAATCTCGAGCTCACCGGCCTCCCGGAGGGTCTTCTCATCGGGTTTCACATGACCCTCGCTCTGTTCTGTGGACATTGTCATGGTGACGAAGAATATCAAAACACTTGGACAAGTAAAAAGGTCGTGTTTTGGCGAGTGTGTAACGGGTGCAACAGTCGGGTCAAAGGAACCGTGGAAGAAAGACAGAGTTGGGATCAGCCTTATGGTGCACGCAAGCGAGATCTCGGTTTGCCGCAAGCAGTGGCGAACTATACAGATACGCTGTGCACCGATCCGCACCAGCCAACACTCTTACTCAGGAATGATTGTATCAACACATCCCGAAAGTATCAGGCGGTGCTGCAGAAAGTGGATCACCTTACAGGCTTATGCACGCCATTAGCGATAGCCGCCCAAACGTTGTGTCCACCTGAGCAGCAAGCCTCACTCTCTCTTCCGAACGCCGAGTCACGTGGCGGAGGTCCTCCGCGCAACTTGGAAGTCCTCCGCTATCGAAGATCCCGTCACATCACACCGAACTCGCCTGCAATACCCCTACACCTCGAGAACATCACATTCACCTGCGATGTTCTCTTCCAAATTGACGCGGGTCGCGAACCGCGCCACCAACATCACTACCGCCGCCCCGGCTCCCGCCCAGTGGACCGCATCGCAATGCTTTGCTACCACCACCCAGCGCCGCCCGCACCAGCGCCGCCAGTCTAGCAGCAAGGCCAGCTGCCCACCCGATAGCAGCAACAAGACTGCAAAGGCTCCGGAGAACGTAACTCAGGCATCCGAGGTCGAGAAGACTCCCAGGCGGGCGAGCAGGGTCAAGAGGACGCAGGTTGATAAGAGCACCAAGAGCAAGGAAGAGGCCAATCAGTTTGCCGGTCTCCCTGCCGTACCTGATACCAGGCATGTTGGAGAGAAAGGTATGGAGCGCACAAGGGATAGAGCAAGCCCACATACTGACATTTTTGCTAGACTTCTGGCTCTCGACTTTCTTCAGCTTACATCACCCGCTCTCTCTGGCTAACCCTATTCCCCCACCCGCCTCAGAGGAGACTTTCAACAGCATATTCGAGTCAAAGCCCCAGCTGGACGTTTGGGAAAACGGAAACTCCGCGGAGAAGCGACCCGAAGATGTGATCATTGCGCTGCAAGAGACAATCGAGAACCTGGAAGGCAACAACAGCGCGTCACAGGACGAGGCCGGAGTACGATGGGAAGTTCTCCAAGAGAGCTCGAGCAACGGAGTCAAGCACTTGGACGGCCCGCCTAGAGCCAGGAGCATTGATGACCTTGTCACACAATTCAGGCCTTTCCAGCCTCCTCCACCACCACAGGCTTTCCCTGCCGAGCCCAAAGCATCAGAGAAGAAGCGCGCGCGCTCTGCAAAGCCGAAATCGAAGCAATATCAGACGACGATTGTGGTGACCGAATCGACCGCCGCGGACGGCCACAGGACATACACCACCTCTCAATCGCCTCTGGTTCAGATCCCTACCGTTAAGGAGAGCAACATCCTGAGCGCTATCTCGCGCCAGCCCCACCAGCCTTTCCTGCAGCGTGCATGGCGCAAGAACCAGGCATACTTGGAGTCGCAGCGCAAGGCCATCAACTCAATCACAGCAGCGGCCAACAACCCTCTACGCAGCATCCGCCAAGTACCCGGCATGCGCAAACCCCAGATGCGCCTCATCTCCGTGAAGCGCCAGAGGAAGCTCAAGATGAAGAAGCACAAGTACAAGAAGCTGATGAAGCGCACAAGGAACTTGAGGCGCAGACTCGACAGGAACTAGGGTTGATTGACTTTAGCGCTTTGCTTCGAACATCCTGCTCATTGGCAGATCTTAATTTAGTTGGGCGTTCTCATGCTGTCACTATCACCTGGTCGAGCTATGGCTTACCTGGGGATTCGGTTGACTAGGACGGAGCGTGGCGTAGAGTAGGTAGCATTTCATCTTGGCTGCGTATCGCTGATCGAATACATTTACATACCTAGCTCCATCCACACATTTCCACTCCAGTCCGAATCACTTGGATCTGTGCAGCCTTACTTCGATTTTTGTCTGTTTGTTCAAAGAGCAATGCTCCTGATGTACGCTTCTTGCACACGATCGTTGAAGTCTGCGTATGCGCATATTATGGCGGCTACTTTGCTGACGCCGCCGAGGGCTGACTACTGGATTCTCGCGTAGTCTCCTGGGGGATTTACTCACTGTCTGGGCCGGTCGCGACACTGCAGCTAAAAAATTCTACGTCAACACCGACCTGGCCGTACAACCTTCCGAGTTCTTCAGAGCAGTGCTCGAAAACGGGTCCAAGGAAGCCGAGGAGCACACCAGTCGCCTCACTGATCTGTCTGAGTACGTAGCCGCAGCTTTTGAAGGCTTCCAAGCTTTCCTCTACGCTGTAAAGGTCATCTTGGGCTAAGAAGAGGTAGACAAGGACTCCGAGTATGACGATGAACACGAGCAAGACGTGTGGGATCACTTCGTGGACTCTTGGACCCTCGGCAACTCCTTGCTGTCCGGCTCATTCAAAGACGCTGTGGCCGACGCCGTTGTCCACAAGTTGAGCCTGGCGGAGAGCAGTCCCTTCGACGTGTAAATCGACATATACCAGAACAGTTCGGATTCTTTGCCCCTCAGGAAGTTGATCGTCGATATTGCGCATCACTAATGGCTCGAGGAGGACTTCGCGAATGTGCGCACTGACAACGACCCGGCCGTGCAGGCGGAGTTCTTGAGAGACGTGGCAGTCGCCTTGTTCAAGGTGAAGCATTTGTCGGAAGCGCGACAAGCAAGCACGCCTTTCTCAAGTGAGACCGGCTGCCTCTACCATGAGCATGGCGCCGAGAAGCCTTGCTACAAGACCATGTTTGGGTAGTCAAGTAACATACTTCTCTGCTGCCTGAAGCGTGAGCTGGCTTCGTTTTTCAAACATGGTAAGTTGTTTTCTTGCACTGGCCACAATCACATACCGCTCATTATTGTTCAGATAGGGAAGTTGTCTCAACTTGTGCAACTTTCCACCATGACCCACAACGTCGACAATACTTGTGCTTGAGACATGAGGGATGGGCAGAACATCGAAGTGGAAGTGAAGGCATATCTCGAAGCGCTACACTATTGAACCCGTACAGCAATGGCAGGAAGCTTTCGCGTTGTGTGAGTGCTGAAATATCAATGCGCGAAGGGATGGAATGGTATCAGGACTGAGCTGTGAGCTTTTATCCAATTAATATGGATACAATCACATGCTTGTTGCCAACGTCACGTGAAATTTGTCTGTCTAGAAATAGGCTCGAGGCCAAACGTCGCAGCGTAATTTGCTTGATCGCTTTAGCAACACCACTAACACGGCAAAGACCAGCTTTGCTACAGAGTGATGTTCACGTAGATTGGGAAGTCTCTTCCCATGGCACTGCCATGTCCATCGATCTCGCGAACAAAAGCTTGGTCACGAAAAGTGCGGTTTCGGGAAGGATATCATGCTTGTGTCGGAGCGCGCAACACTATTGGAAAAGCAAATGCGAGTGAAGAATTCATAGCGTCAATATGAGAATGCCCATCACAAATGCCTTGCCACAAAAGTGAATCCATCAAAACGTTACACATTCATACCATCAATGCCCTACCCTCGCTCGCTCAACGCCATCCCAAAACCCACTCCCAGCTTTGACCACAGCTGGCCCAGCGAAGATTTCCACTATGTACAAAAGTAAACACTCCAAAGTGCTGTGCTGTAGCGACGGAAACTCTCCACAGTCATTCCTTCTTCCTCTCTCTCCCTACATACAAAATCAAATATTCATCCTAGCCTTAAGCTGCGAGTCCTTAAATTGTTCCCAGCCCTCAGGGTCCTGCTCCTGCAGCGCCCTAAGATCATCGAGGTTGGCGCCGACTTTCTCGAGCACCGCTTTCCAGCCGATTTGCTCGACGAGCGGTCCCAGTTCGTTGCCAGGGGTGGATTCGAGACGCTCTTTGAGGATCTCGAGGCGTTGCTGGCCTGCTGTTGGTGGAGGTTGGGGTCCATCCGTAGGAAGCGTGGGAGTGGTGGGCGTAGAGTCGACGATCTCGCGGCGGAGGTGCTGGCCCAGGCGATGCAGGCGGCCTTCCTCGAGTGTAAGAGCGCGAGAAGCCAGGGAAGCGTCACTGTTGTGGCGGGACATTGGCGGCGGCTTGACGGTGTCGTCTTCGACGTCGTCGACGTCGCCGGGTGGGTTCGTCAGCTCCGCACGTTCGCCGTTGGCGAGAGAAGAGGTGAGTGTAGATTGGAAGGACGAGGTCATTGAAGCTGGTGGCTCTGCTGCAGTGCCGTTCGGTGCGATACGGGAATCCGGGTATTCCTCCTCGAATCGCTGGATCATGCTCTGCAATGTTTGGTCGAGGAACATGAGTCGGCGGTAGGCCATCTCGTCGCCGTCGGTAGCTTCCTTGATGAGAGCAGGCTGCAGGCGTGTTCGGATCTTGCGAGCACTTTGAAGCAAGTCTTTGCTCATTTGCTTTGCCTTGGTGTGACCCTCATGATCCATGCCTGATGCGCCGGTGGGTGTGCGATGACCGGAGATCGGCGTGGTAGGTCTGCTAGACTTTCGCATGTCGTTCGCCTTCTCACCGAGCACGTACTGCAATGCCTTGACGACGCCGGTGCCACCAACAATGTAGTCATCATCTGGCGCAGGGTCGTCGTTGTCGGCATTCTGGCTGCTTCCGTCCACGTGGCCAACCAGATGCATCAGCACGTCAGGGACAACAACGCCCTTGAAGTTGCTCTCGCCGCCGTGTGGAGCAGCCAGTGTGGCAGCAGCGTTCGCCGTAGCATTCGCATCACCAGTAGCCTCCGCGATGGCAAAGTGTTCCATATTGCGTAATGAGTACGCAACGACTTGTTTCGCAAGAGCCTTGACGATCTCGTTGCTCTCTGGGCTCGGTACCTGAGGATTGTCAGTAAAGCAGTAATGACACCCTCGCGGGAGATGGCTTACATCAATATCAATGCAGATCAACGTCTTGCTCACTCTCACGGCAGTCATCAGACTGGCATAGAGGGCACATGCTTCTTCCTGAGCGGCCTCATCAGTCGCGTTTGCGAGCGCCTTGAGTTGAGGGTTTTCCAGAATGCTGAAGTGCGCCAACCTAGGTCCCTCAGGCAACACCTCCGCTAACGCAATGGCCTGTTTCGTCGACATACCGACATCGTTCAGGTGTATACGCTTCAAATCCCTCATCTGCGGAATGTATCTCCTCAACAGCGAAACGGTCCCGTTGTCCTCCCCACAAAGATCCCGATTGTGACTTAGATCAATGAAGCGGAAATTCGAAAGTTTGACCAGTGCCGGGAACAGCGTTTTCACACTGGCCGTGTCGAGGTTGCAGTCTGCGATGCTTAGACCCCAGCAGGGACAGTCGGGCTTTTCGATGAAGGTATTTGCAATGAGGTCCAGCTTGCCACGAAGATCGTTACCACCAAGGTCCAAACCATGGCATATTCCCGACCGTAGATAGTGAACAACATACTCAAGCGCTTCGTCGGTGAGATGGTTGCCAGCAAGGCCAAGCCGTGAAATACCGCACATCATGGCTCCGTCTACAATCTTCCTAGTGTGTTCAGTACTGAGCCCACACTCTGATACGCTGAGCTCTTCCAGCTGTGAGCCACCAAGTCGCTCGCTGAGGCACTTGTACAGTGTTTCTGCCGCATTGAGATCTGGTGCAGCGGCAGGAGGTGGCTTCTCTGGATTCTTCTTTGTGCTGGAGTGCAAAGTGCCTGGCATTGTTTCCGGAAATCGATTCATGGACAAATCAATGGCCTTGATTGACCTGCACATGTAGAGGAACAAGCTGATGTGCTTCCAGCCCACGCGCGTAACACGCGGGTTGTTCTTTAGAGAAATCTTCTCTACAACCCCTGAACGTTCTGCACGAGTTCCTCGAATCGGGCCAGCGCGCTCACGATGTTTCGGACCAGTATTCCTGCGCTTAGTAGGCTCTGGCTTCTTCGCAGCGAGCAGACCCGCGAGAACGACACGCACGCCTTCGTCGTTGAGGTCAGCGTCTTCCAATATCAGGCGCTTGACTGGGACGACAGCCAACCAGTCTCCCAGAGTGACAACATCCGCAAGCTGAAGTCGAGAACCAGTCAGATCGAGTGTTCCGACTACGCCAGGTTCATCTACCACTGCGCACTTGGGCGACATAAGCTGCTCTGTGATACGCTTGAGAATAGGCGTTTCTCGGAGCTGGCAACACCTCCGATAAATGCGCACAGGGTCTGTAGTAGGCCGGTCCTGTTTAACAGGCCCTGATACAGGTAGGTTCGGCTTTGTCAACCCTCCGTTAGGCAGCGATCCAGCCAATGAGCCCTTCTCGCTATCGTCGTCGTCGTCGTTCGCGGTCATTTCGATTGGTATCGAGCCGTTTTCCTGTGCTCTGCGAAGCTTTTTCTCTTTACGTTCTTTCCGCTCGACTTCTGACCTCTTCTTCTTCTCTTTCTTCCTGGTCATGCCTTGAGGACCATCTTCTAAGCTTCCGACCATTGGACTTCCGGCAACATCTTCTTGTGACGCCGAGGGATTGTTGGCTTGGCCATTCTCCTGTCCAGGTACAGGTATGGCTTTCGACTGTGCTTCCAGAACAGGCTCGCCGTGTTCGTCTTTCTCCTCCGTGATCGATTCGGGATGCTTCAGCGCTTCACCCTCAGCACGCTCCTTAAGCTTTGCGTCCTTCTTTTTGCGCTTCTTCTGCGAATCGTCATCTGCTGCGTCTTCGGTGTACTTCGGCCCACCTGCAATCTCCACGTCCACACAGAATGACACTCTTCGCAGTTTGCTTTGATCCAGCTCCGGCACGAGGCATCTCTCGCGGTTTGGGTCCACATTCAAGACTCTACGCGGACATACGCCGCCAGTACCTTGCACCTTGGGTATTCCAGAGCCCTGTGAAGCTGATGATAACTTCCTGGTAAGCGACGAGAAGAACGAGCCTGACGATTCCTTAGGCTTCGAGGGTATATATGGCTCAACGCTCTCTACCTCTTCAGGTGTCTTTTGTGCGCCAGCGGAAGCATTGACATTGGGTGCGGGTGGAGATTTGAGCGGCTGCGATTGTTGCGTTTGAGCGTTGGGCCTTTGAGGCGCTGTTTGCGAAGAGGAGAAGCGAGAGCTGATATTGTTGATCCATGATGGTCGTCGCGATGTTCGAGCTTCTTCTGGAGAGGCCTTATCGGTGCTCGCGCGACCTAGTATGTTGGGTCGTTTGCTCGCTTGGGGTTTGCTGGGAACCGGTGGCGGTGTGGGAGTGCTTGGAAGTGCAGGATCGGTGTTCTGCTTTGGTTGCGACAATGAGGGAGGCGTGACATGGGTTGGTGCTGGGCTCTTGGTTGTCTCTGGCGATTGTTGGTGTTGGGATGGCGAGTCGTTGGTCGCTGGCACCGGTGGCTTGGCATCCTTGGTGACGGAGACGGTGGACGAGGCGTGCTTGCGTTGCTGGTTCTCTAAGAGATGGTTAGCATAACTGATCTCATCCGACGGTTTGGAGCATAGTGGAGTGGGGAGAATGGTGAAGTCGGTTAACATGCGCTTACCCTTGTTGGGAGTGTGCAGCCAGGAAACGTCGACGCCGTGGACCTGGTCCATGGTCACGATAGCTGTCGTGGGCCGTGTGTCCCTGGTGGTGGTGATGATGTCGTGGGTGGGTGCAGCAAAGTGCGAGTGCGAGGAGAGCAGCAGCAATTGCGCTTGCTCGTGCTCAGGTCAGCATGCTTGGATGCAGAAAGGCAAAGGCAAAGGCGTAGGGAAATGGTCGCAGCGGCGGCACGGATGAGGTCAGCGGACGGTACAGTACTGGACGGTCAGGTACTTCGTCGCAGCAGTGCATGCATCGGTCTAGCTCTACCGATACCGATGTCCGGCAGTCAACCTAAGCAAGTCAGCTGCTTACAGTGCCTCCTCTTCCCCAGACTTCTTCGGCGTTTTGTTTCATTGGCAAGCAAAGGTTTATTACCAAGTATCTGATTGCCTGGTCACCTCAATATAGTGTTATTGTCTGTGGGCTGCTTGTCTCTTCAGCGATGCTGACAGCGTACTGTACGCTTCCCAGCACCACAGTGACACCATCGCCGGAGAGTGTGGTGGGCCCCTGCTCTTGCACAAAACGATGATACAATTCCCTTGGCCCAAGTTCCCGCCCTGACGAAACACCGACATCCGGAGGGGGAGACCCGTTTGATCGCGCCTTTTGCTGCAAAGGGCTGGAGGGTACTCGTGCATAAATTATGCATCGAAACAGCGCTTGCCTCCAGCCATACAGTAGAGCCCTCCCACCAATATCGTTTCTCTTTCTCGACGACAACCCGTGCAATACCGTCCTCCAGCGACCATCGATGGTATGGAGGTATACCCACAGCAACTCTCCCTCCATCGTCGTCATCACTCCCTTTCCCTTGCCCACCCACACCACTCCTCCACTCCGTCCAGCAGCTCCACCAAACCCTCGCACCTTTCTCGGCGTCCGAGCCAAAAGCAGTAAAAGCGAGTACTGTACGTGTGCCGCCAAACTCCCTAGCCGCAGATCATTCATTTCTCGTTCGTCCGTCTGACGTCTCGTTCTCGGCAGCACTCGAGAGGAATAATCGTGCCTGATCGAATTGATCGCCAAAAAGGCTTTGGCATCCATCCGTAGAGCACACGCGAGCAACGCATTGGCTATGGCTTTGGCTGGCTCCGAAAACGATATTCGGAGCATCAGCTCACGCACTCTCGTCAAAACTCTCGAGGATGAGTTGGAACGTGAAGAGATCAAGATCGCATAGGTATAATAATATATGTAGATGGATAAAACACCTCCCATCGAGCTCTCTATGTATCTCCCTATCCTGAGCCCTGCCAACGAAAAGAAACAAAAAGGATATAATAAAAGCTAGTAAACAGAGGAGAAAATAGGCCCGCAAGCAACGAAGAAGGCCGCGTCTGCATACTCGAAAGCAGACACAAGAAGAAAGCGTTACACACAAAAGAACAACAAGGAGACCAAAACTGAAGAAGAAAAAACCGACTAAAATAAAGTAAGTATTGGTATCCATGTGCCCTCTTTTGTCCTGCTCTTCGCTCGCTCCCTTCCTTCCGCACGCTTGAACACACTCTGTTCGAGAAGCACATTGGTATCTCATTCTCCCCCTCTCACCTTCTCTACACAAACGCAAGAGCCGCGCTGAACAAGTAAGAGCCCAGCTCGTTCTGTTTTGTCAAGCGGGGCCGTCTCTCCTTGCGCGCATGGCATTCGCTCCCGCGCCTTTTGTCCTTTTTCCTGGTCGACCAGCCAAAATGTGAAAAATTATTACAGTGCACCTTGCCACCATGTTCAAAGTGCCAAGGCGAAAAAGCTTTGTTGATCAAGGCGTGCGCGCAGGGTATGCTGCGACATTGCAGTCGTGGTTGATATCTGCTGTGGTGTCCTGGCGTGTCTATATCAGGCCGCACATGCGAAGGTTCTCCTGGATGATGATGTCGTTGACGGCAGCCATGACGAATCGGATTTGCATGGTGTCGGTGGCGCAGGTGAAGTGGGTGTAGATTTGCTTGGTAGGATGTTGGTTGAGGCTGGGATTGCATAGTTAGTATCTTGTTCGCTTGGTCCAAAATTTCATTGTAACTCACGATACAAATCTGTTCAGGATGTAATCGCACGCAGCGCCATAGTCCTGGCCTCCCTCGTAGTCGGGGAAGTAGTTCTTCATAGGTGACACGGGGAGCTTCTCCTTGAATCGATCGATCTTGTTCAGGAAAAGAATGATGCTGGTCTTGGTGAACCACCTGCTGTTGCAGATTGAGTCGAAGAGAGTGAGTGCCTCCTGCATGCGGTTGACGGTCTCGTCCTCGAACAGCAACTGGTCGTACTCGGAGATGGCAACCAAGAACAGGATCGTAGTCACGTTCTCGAAGCAGTGGATCCACTTCTTGCGCTCGGAACGCTGGCCACCCACATCGAACATACGGTAGGTAAGGTCGCCAATGATAAACGTTGTCTCCGTGATACCGGTTGTCTTGACACGGGATCGCAGGACATCCGCATCAGAGGGGACGTATGTAGGCGATGCGATAGTGTCGATGGAGTCAAAGTAGTACTTGGCACTGTCGTTAAGCTGGTACTCGCGACTTCTTTGGAAAGCGGCCTGGACGCCAGCATCTGCCCAAAGAGTCTTGATAGCCTGTCCGACCTCAGGAGGCAGTACGTCGCCTTCGATCTGTGCGGGTTGCATGAAGATGGTCTGGACGTGGTATTCGGCGCGTTGGTCGTCGAGAGGCATTTCCAGGCTCTCCATGGCCTCTAGAATGACGCGCATTGACTGCACTGTGTTGGAGAAGATAATCTGTCAAGATTGTTAGTCGCGGTCACTCCGATTGCATGATTGCTGGCACCACTCACTTCTCTGAAGCTCTCGCGCTCGTCCCGCGAGTATCCGCCCTCGTGGATGAGCTTCATCTGTTTGAGAATGGTGGACTTTCCTGATTCGCCAGCACCGAGCAGCAACATCTTGATCTCATTGCGCAGGTTGAGCTTGTCGCGCTTCAATTGGTTCTCGATTTCCTCGTTTCTTTGCTTGCCCTCCTTGGACTCTGAGCTCTGTCCGCAACCCATGTTGGCGGTGTTTGGTCGCCTCTTCCGGCGCGAGGGTGTCAAGGACTAGATCGTAAATTTACAGGGTCGTGAGGTGAGTGAGGATAAGGGCGGGTATCTGCAAATTTTCGTGATTAGTTAGGAGTCGATGGGCAAACTTCATTCAATGATCACAGGCAGGTGACGAAAGAATTGGCAGTGGTTGCAGCGTGGGATGTCGTCGAACTATGCCGACAACATGGTCATATGCGCGAGTCGCAGCGCAAAAGGAGGCTACACATGGGTTTGCTGCATGTAGCCGTAGCCTTGTTGCATGACAAGTTGCAGCCGACTAGGTATGGGAGTGAAGACTGACCGCGGATGCGTAGTACCTATGAAGCAAGGTGAGTTGCGGTGAAAGTAGATCGGCGTGGCTGGAGGCCTGGCGGACAGCTGATGCAAAGGCCGCCGATGCAAAGTGAACAACGCGCTTCTTCAGGAGATTGGCAGTTACGGTCGAGCAGACCAGGCGCGGCGGAAGGACGTGGGGCGGTGGGAGAAGGAGGAGAGTGAGGGAGGGTGTCGGGCGGCGTGAGGCCTGGCGCAGAGAAGGGTGGTAAGGTGAAGGTGAGATGAGCGAGGCGGTGGTCGCAGTGGGCAAGGAGGCGTGGTGATTGGTAACGCGAGTGGGCGGCGGGTGGTGCAGGGTCGGCGCGGGAGGGTAGGGTTGGCGTGAGAGTAGCAGTAGGAGAGTTGCGCCTAGGGTGGCGGGTGGAAAGACTGCACAGGCTGAGACGGCGATCGCGCGGGCTCGAGAAACAACGCACGTCCGCCGCGAAGACGAGCGAGCAATCTGCGCTCGGCCTGCAGGCTGCAAACTCGCTGTCTAGCAGACTCTAGCTCACTCCCACTCGAGCCAGTCGACCTCCAATCAACGCTGCGCGGAAGCTACTATGCTGCAAAAGGCACTGGCTGTCTCTGGTACATGGACGGCACTGCTTGGCTGCTTGCCGCAGTTCAACCTGGCATGATACGCCTGCCGAGGCTGCTGCTGACGATTGATCGTTGGATGGGCGTGAAGATGTTGTTTCGGAGCAGTAGTCCTAGTGTGCGCGGTGCTGAGCGAGTAGTGCTTCGTACGTGCTACTCGGCAGCAAGAGTTATCCCGCCAGAAGGCATATGTGTATCTATGTTGATGTATCGCTCTGGCTGGCTACATGTAAGTTAAGTTACATGCTGGTGCTGGCATTGCTCCTGCTGCTCGCCTGATCAAAGCCCTGCACCACGAGGCTGTCATCGAGACATGTTATCTGTAGACTGTATGTAGCCAGTATTGAGCACATGGCAGATTACACAATCTATACCGCGCTGCTGTCCCGCTGCCCGGGTTCTTACCATCTTCCGCGGTCGGCTGCGGTTAGTCCTGCTGCTTCTGCAGGCTGTAAAGACGGAGCTGCAGCTACTTGGAGGCCCCGTCCCCAGCAACCCATCCTTGCTCGCGCTAGATCAAGCGAAGTGTCTCATCTGCAGGGCTGGAGTGGGAGTGAACTTACGATTGCGTCTTGCTGAAACCAAGCCCGCACGTCCTCATACAGAAGTTGCAGAACCAAGAAAGTCACATTGGGGCATTCGAGACGGCGGCTAAAGATACATGACACCTAAAACCATCTCAATCCTCCATGCCCCAGAGACATACGCAGCTCTGAGACAAGCGAGACAGCTCAACATCCCCTTTAGGCCATTTCGGCACGCCTGCTCCCTCCTACCGTTCTTCGCGTCGCCCGTGCGCACTACTGCCAGTTGAGCACTGAGTCCTTCCGCCCGCCACTCATGATATCTACCTAAAGAAAAGTGCGTCTCTTCGACCCTTTGGGTCCTCGCCATAGCGCTTTTTCACTATAGCTCCATACCTCTAGTACCCATCCAGCTCCTCAGCCGCGCGTGCAATCAACACGACCTTCGAAGAACAAACTCCTTCTAGCCCAAATCGCTGCCACCGTAATCTTACGCAATTCAAAATGGATCCATTGCATGCCCTGTAGTTCGCTCTTTGGACGTTTGATCTCTGTCCAAGCACCGCAAGGCTCGCTTTTGCCGACTTCTCAAACGCGCCGTCGCGGACGAGGCCGCAGGATCAAAAGGAGCTCTCCGCACTGACTGCCGCAATCGTCCCCCTGTTCTCGAGAAGAAACATCCCTGGTTGCTTTCTCCGCTTGATTCAAGCTTCAAATATACATTGCGCTGTACAGTGGTTATTTATGTACAGTTGTGTTGATGTGGCAAGCAAGGTGATATCAGTCGCTTCGTTTGGACGGACTTAGCACACCGATATAGCTAAGAAGTATCACAATGCTCTACGCTCTCGTTTTATTCCAGTTCAGTCCAGTATCTACTACCATGAAGGAGTGTCATCAGCTCGTAGGTGACTCGAGGGAATGTCTACTCAATACAAACTTATGCACAAGACCTGTACTCATACTTTATCAACTTACTAAGTGAGAGGTCGACGTCAAGTAGAGACAATGCACAGGCTCGCATACAGCAAAAAGAGGCGTGGGCGCCGTGCGATCGACGACGCGTCGAGGCTTGTCTGTCACATCTCAGCCCGCAGACCGCCCATCTAACGTTACTGCGTTAGGCCTGTCAGCAGATTTGTTAGCTCTGAGTTGTGATCTCAATGGTCCTATGTTTGTAAGTATGTTTCTCCGTTAGCAGTTGTTGAGTGACCACACACATATCAACCAACATAGACATAACATCAGCACGCATGCATGCAGCAACAACCTCGCCAGCATGCGCATTGCCACTCCCACCAGCCACAAACATCAACACCCCCGGCCGCACACTTGCATAATGCAGGCGAAGCCAAAAACCCCTCATCGTCACACCAAAAACAAAGCCATTATCGCACAAACAAACGCAAGGGTCCCCTCACCCTCATCCCTCCCAGAACCCTCGCACCGCATCAAACCATCCCAAATCCGCTCCGTATAGCCCATGCCGTGCCACCGCCCCTCAAATCCAGCATTGTGGTAGTTCAGGAGAAAAAAAGCAGCAAGTGAACATGCAGCGTAACTGCGCTTTCGGGCTTGAAGTGAACAACAAGCAACCCTGGTTCTGGTTCTGAATGTTGAGTGCTGCCACCAAGATCCAAATCCAAATCAGGCAGGCGATCAGCGTTCGCAGCAGTCGATCGTGTTTATCTTCATTTGAAGTGTTGACGGCCGGCCTGCTTTCTACCTATGCCTGTGCTGCAGTTGAGGTTGTCAGCCACAATCGTCTTTTATTGATAGGTAGGCGTTTGCCGCCTGCAGCCGCTGCTGATGGCTTGGACCCTTTCATGCAGGTGTCCGTCGATGGGGACGAGTCGCATGCAGGCTTGCTTGGCCTTGGCTGATTTTTTGTTGACGTTCTTGATATAGCCTGTGGAACGTCGACGGGTTCTCTTCACGACTGATGACAGATAACTGGAGTGGGTGGGCATTGTTAGCCGAGCAAAGACGTGTAAAATCAGGAGTCTAGACATGTTTTCATGGTTCGAAGAAGATGTAAAGCGAAGTGATGGAAAAGGTTGAAAGCAAATCGTTTTATGTGATCTATGAAGTATCCTGCCCTTCGTGGGTCCGGATGAAAGAAGAAGAAGAAGAAATGAGATTTTTTGATTCCAGTCGTAGGAAGTTGAAAAGGGCCCTGGCTCATTTATACATTACGAAAAAATTGTTGATTTGGTGCCCTGCCCTGGTCATGAGCACAGCGCGGCCAAAGTGGCTTTGACTGTCTCGGTGCCCTCCGATGCAAAAAGAAAGAAGTGCAGGCACTGCCTTGGGGTATCTCTCGAGGAATCTTGTACACAGTTCGAAGGTATTGATGGGGTATTGTGAAGAAGGTGTGCCGTAGTGTAGTGTAGTGTGAGACGTCGAGACGAGTGACCGGTCGAGGCTCTGGTCACTGTTGTCGACGCCGTAAAATAGGTCCTCAAGAGGATGAAAGAAGGGAAGACTGGGCTGTGGTGGATGGCTCCGCTGCATCACATCACCATCAGCCTAGTCGTGCGTCGCTCGGCCATAAGACCGCGGCGATCGACAGGTGCGCTCAGTCCGCCGGCTCCTAATTGTGGTCCAGCACCACGGTTGCCAGCGGATGCGCCTGGGAGACCGCCAATGCGCGGTGACGAGCGCATTGCGGCTAACGCATGGCGCTCACAATACACTCGTCCCTTGATCTCGAAGTAATCGTCCGCCAGTACCATTTTGCAGTCCACACAGGTGAAGCACCTAGGATGGAACTTCTTATCGACCGGTAGTCCGCCGTTGCTATCCGCGGAGGAAGTTGTCTCGAGGTATTGGCCCTCGATACCGTGGTTACAACCCGCACAGAGAGATCCATTGGCCTCGTGGTAGTGGTGCTCGCAGTATGGCTGATTATCGATGACGTAGAAATCGGCTGTAGCGAAAGGCTGCTCGCAAGTGCGGCATGTGAAGCACTGCTTGTGCCATCGACCTGTTAGACGACCATCGGCTGCTTTCACAGACTTTCCTTCAATCGTCTTGTTGCAGCCACGGCAAACAGGCCTGATGCCTGGAGTGGTTGGACGACGGACTGGTGGCGCAGGACGGTTGGTGACGTCAGGGTGCGGTGGAGGGAAGGGAGGTGGAGGAGCTCTGATCTTTGGGAGTTGGATGCTGGGCACAGGCGATGCAGCTCGTGGAAGGCCAAAGTCGTTGGAGGTCTTGGGCGGAGGTGCGGGCTTTGATGGAGGTGGCGACACTCTTTTATGCGGGCTGGTGTTGATCTTCAAGGGTACTGGCTGGACAGCCTCAGGCTCGTCATCCCAGTGTTGGTTTCGTGAGATGCGACCACCAAACCCAGGATCAATGGGTGATTCATCTGGCGTGCGAAGCGCTCCTAGCATCTTTGGTGGCGTGACCGGACTTAGCGCTTCGGGCCTTGGACGAGTGAAGTTGATGGTTTGAGGCTTCTCCGGTTGACCACTCGGCTTCTCTGGCTGCTTGAAGGTCAAGCCCGCCACGCGCATCTGCTGATCGTCTCCATATGGCGCTGGAACTTCTCTCAATGGAGAGAATGTATCGAAGCTGCTTGCAGCGCTGGCGACAGGACTCGGCCCTGAAACACTGCTGCCACCGTAAGAGTCCTTGGATCCGTTCGAAGAAGAAGACGCAGAAGCTGTGTGCGAAGTCTCTTGGCGATACTCTTGTACAGCTTTAGGGACTGGTGGGGCGTTCTGTAGCCGACGGTCTAGCCTGCTTCCGTTCTGAAAAGTACCAGTTTGGAAGTTTGTGTGCGTGAAAACATCGATGGACGCGACCGAGCCAGCTCCCGAGCTTGGAGGCCGTCTTTCTTGTGACGTAGGCTCAGTGGCCGCACGAGATATGCCTGGGTAAGGGAAATCCTTGTCTGTGTCTTGTCGCTGCATTGGAAGAGTCTGGCTTCTGTCTGAGCTTTTCAACGGCAGTGGTGGATTTGAACCCGAAGAAGATGACATCGGGTCAGACAACGCGGACAAAGGCTCTTGACTGAAGCTATTCATAAACGTAGGAGACAAGACTTCCTGTTGTGGTCTAGCTGGTCGAGAAGGCATGTTGCGTTTCTGTCCATCGGTTTGCGAGCGATATGAGTTGGCGGTTGGTGGTCGGGGAATTGGATCATCTCTCGAACCGACACTGTGAGACACACTCGGTCGCCTTCCATCCGTTGCTGTTGATATTTGCGGTGGTGCCTGTTCATTGCTTGGTTTTCTTGAACCATTGGTAGGACCACCTTGTGCAGTTGGCGGTCTCTCCGGCCTGAATCCTCCTCGTGACGGTGTCCGCTCACCGGGTGCTAACCTTTGTCCATTACTTGTCCCAGGTCTGCTCTGTGGCTGGCCAGGGTAGAAAGGTGGGAATGCGCAATCATAGCCACCAGTCAGCTCTGGACTTGGTGGTCGGGGATCGAAGAGTCGAGGCATAGGGCTTGTCGCGCTTCGTAAAGGCGGTGGCCTTCTGCCTGCGCTGCCCGCGGACCGGATGCTCGAGGCTGGTGATATGGGCGAACGAGACGTGGAAGATAGCGGGGCAAGGAAAGGTCTGTTGGCAGCATCGGGGTTGATTCGTGGTGGTGGAGGCCTCATGGACTTCGCCATAGGCCCATCTTTGCCTATTGTGGGTGCCCTTACTCTCGTTACGGGCAATGTTGGCTGTGTGGTGTAGTTTGTGTCCTTTGGCGGGCTCTCTGGAGGCGCATCGACTGGGCTGAGAGCATACGGGTTGTCCAGTCGCGTAACAGAAGTTGTGGCGTTTGTCTTCTCGCAGACGTGTTCTCCCATTGCCGCGATCTCAATTTGATGTCCGCAGTCCGAGCATGTTATGGACGGGAGGAAGCTCGCTGGTCTCATGCCGCCGGCGGCCAGTGTCGCTGCGAGCGGCATTTTCGCAAGTTCGTTGTAGTGGGCGGCGTCCAGGCAGCGCGTTCTAGAGCTGAGGACCACGACGCCAGTATGTTTACCGGGCTCCAGGCATAAGGGGGTCGCGTGCGAGCAATCCGTGGTTCAGGAGGTAGGTGGTTGGTTGAGAATTATCTGCCACGAGGCGTCTCCGCAGTCGAGGTCTATATCCAACTAATGCTATGGACTGGGAGCAGAGACATGTGTAGGCGTGAAGAACGCTAACAGCAGCAGAGAGAGACAAGACGCAGGAGTGAAGAGTCGCAGCAAGACAGGTAGGGAACGTGCAGCAAGCTTGGTAGTGAGGTACTAGCTAAGGTAGCAGTGGTTGATCGGTAGCTGGACACTCCAGGACGAAAGAAGCAAGGGCATCAAGGTGAAGGAGACACGCCGCGGTTAGCGAAAGGTAGCATTGTTAGGGTCTCGACAGGTGTGGACGAACTGGCGCTTGCAGGGAGTTGTTGGCGTGTGCCCAAGAGGGAGTATACGACGGTGCCAGAGCAGTTGAGCTTGTGAAATTAGGTGGACCATGCTCGCATGCCCCTGGCGCGCATATAGCCATGCACGTGCATTCGAGATTATTGCCCCAGGCAGGTGTTGATTGATGTTGGTGTATTGGAGGCCATAAATCGTACTACGCGTGTCTTCGTCCCGTGTAATCACGATCACCGTCCAGAGGGCCAGACATGGCGTATGTTTGGGCGATGGTGGCGTCGCCCTTGATGCAGCGTTGAAGCTGTATCCTGCAAAACACGCACGACGAGCTTCGATAGTGCCAGATGCAGCGAGCTAGCGGCCGCCGCACGCTCCAGCCGATAAGAACCCTTTTACCCTTTCTCCTGCACATCACCTTTTCGTCGAGCAGGACGGCAAGGCCAGACGAGTCAGGCCTAGCCGTTCACGAGCTTGGCCTCAAGAGGCAACCATGCGCCAGAGAGTCCTTTTACCGCCGCGCGACAACATGTGCAACCAATCTCAGAGGCCAGCGTCGAGGCCGTGTGATGCCGCTGTGGGAAATGCTCGGGGAGGCCTGCCGACTGGCCCGCTGAGAGGGAATGGTCGACATGCTCATATATAATTGAATGGCTGTCAATTTAAAGGGTGAGTGTCCGCCTCCTACTGGCTGCTTGTCATATGAGGGCTTGATGATGTCTCCACGCGCATTATCACGCACCTGTGGGTCTAAGGAATCAAGGCCCAGCATGGATGGAGATACAGCACAAGCTAAAAAGTGCACGCGACATGTTCGCGACCAAGGGAAGGCTTCGGTAACCCCGCGAAGGGCAATCGATCTTGATATATGAAACACTAGCTGCACTCCGTTACATTGCCTTTCGATGGTAGCGAACATTCGATAGCGCTTGACGTCTGTCATGTCGCTGTAATGGGAGTCGTGGAAGGTACAAGTACCGGTACAATACATCATCGCTACCGCTGTCAGCGAACTTTGACGACTCATTCTGTGGCGACATCTCGCGATTCAAGATCCATCATCCTGCTGTTGCGTCAGAACCACAGGAAAAAGGTCAGAAGATGGAAGCCTTGACGCTATGACTTGGCCTCTACCCACATATGCGTGCTTCACTCCATTCGTGCGCGCCTTCCTGCGGCTACGGCGATCATAATCCTGGTAGATGAAGTGCTTGCGTATGGGTGTGCCATCACGTGCAGTATTGAACTAAGGTCATGGCTTCGCAAAATCACCGGCTATAGTGCTGCACTACGAAGTGCTCACGAAGCTCTCCGAAGGTCCCTGATATGTTTATTTGCATCTATATCTGTATCCATGTCGTGAACATGGTCTGTGCTAGCCAGCATCTCGGTTCAATATGTACTGAACAGTCTCAAATAAGGCGTGTTCACTGCAACAGAGTGGCACGTCCGCACCAGGAGAGTTCTGACCTATAATTATTGTTCAAGGTCCCATTGGGCCAAGATTCATGCTTTTGCGCTTCTTGAATGCTGCGTGAGGTTTGTTGTAGTCTTCAGCCTTCCAGACAGTGCAAACCGACAGCAAGGCGCCGTGCGTCACACGCCCATCGCCAAGTTTTTCCTTGGGAATCGTCAAAGTCCTTCCGCAAATGGTCTCCTCTGCCTTCGAGAGTGTTGTGCAAGATGAGAACACACTCGATGGCTACCTCCGCCTTGTGAAGCTCCGAGTACGCGCAAGCTGTGCTCCCATATACCTCGCATCTTGCACAAAATGGTCAGCAAAGAATATAGACGTGCCAACAAAATTAGGCGCCTTTCAATTGATCTTGGCCCTGAAACCCTTCACAACGTATGCTCCCAAAAGCTTTCCAGTGACAGCACCGATGTACAAGCCCGCAACAATTGTGATCGGATATTTCTGCCATTCGCGATCCCAGTCGAGAGGGATCGGCACTGCGCCAGCCCACGCGCCAACCAACGCGCCCAGTGTCATGCCATACACTTCATCCAGGGGCAGCTGGAGGCTTGCAGCTTGCATCCAGACCTTGACATCAAGACCATGGACGTAGAAAAGTTGCGGAGTTGTGAGGAGGCCAAGGTGGAGGGAGAGCAGGATGGTGTGCGCTTGGTGCGTTGTGAGCGGTGCGCCGAAGAAGATGACGAGGATGAATACGGCGGGGACCGTGAGAGTGATGGTGAGGATGAGCGAGAGGAAGGCGGGCTATGACATGGTCAGTCGTTGCTTGTGCGAGGACATGTAGTGTTCCAAAGACATACCACAGCTCTAGCTCCGAAGTCCTGGGTCGGCTTCGATTGCTTCTTCCACTTCTGCTTGGGCGGTGGAGGTGCTTGGCCAGTCGACGGGAGACAAAGGAAGCAGTAGACCAGCTGAATGATTATCACCAGCGGCGCAAGCCTCACCAGCGTTCTAATCGGATCCTGCACGAGGCTATTGAAGCTCAGGACGAGGCCAGACAGCAGGACGGCAGCGTGCACATTGGATGCCAGGAAAGCGTAGTCATCGTGGAGGATCTCGGTAGGTTTGGCGGGTGGTAGCACAATAGGCGCAGGCTTCGCAGCCGGAATTGGCTTGATGCCAGGCGTAGAGCTCATGTTTGGTGGGTTACCGTGTGAATGTTTGTTGCAGTGTTGATCGCGCGTCGAGGGGGACTTTTCGCGTTCGGTCTTAGACGGCTTTACCATAGCTTCTGCTGACTTCTCCCACGAGATACTACATGCCCTCCTCTCACATCACCAACTTCAATGCACCAAGGAGATGAATACCTAGCAAGGCGAGGACAATTCCACTTAGTACTCTTGTCAATGAGACACATCGGTATGGCTCATACACCCATATTTCGCCAGACCTACACCGCATTTCTCGAGCACAGCCCTAAAAACTGCAACCAGCCCCATCAAGGTCAAGAGATGAGAATACTCTTCATACAACATACGAGACGACAAAGATACAAGCCCGACACTTCCAAGATGCAAGGTGATGCTTTATGATGGCGATGGCTGTGATGAATCATGCTACCGTACAGCTCTTGCTCAGAGATTTACGTAAGATTCCACACTCAGGTTATCGTCGATACTGGACTACTGTGCTTAGAACGTCGATCTGTGTTTTCAAAGGTTACCGCTGGGATATTACTGATGGCATACTAACGTCCTGATACCACTTGAACCACCAATTGCGGGTAAGTGTAGGGGGATTGTCAGTCGGTCGTAAATGAGACACAATGGTAATATATTTGAGTATCGACTGCAACTAGACCACTGAACACCGCATTTACGGGGTCGACATCTCACTGAGCCAGCGCCTCCGATCTCAATGTGCTATTGGGATCAAGATATGGCGCCTCACCGATACCAACAGCACGATGGCCAAATCGCTCACCCAGTCCTTCGTAATCAAATGTCGCGGTGTGGAAGGCGCTGCGGTTGTCCCAAATTGCTGAACCACGACATCAGTACTTGTTCACGGCAACGAGGTTGTCTTCACGAAGCTTACCGATATCATGCTCGTTCCTCCACTTGAAACGAACAGTCAAGTCGTGAGAATCGTGTATCCGCCGTTTGAAGAGCGCGAGAAGCTCTTCGGACTCTTGGGAGTCCAGCTCATTGATGTACTTGGGGAAGGGACCCACAGCGAACAGGCTTTTCCATCCTGTGACCGGGTTTGTGCGCACGACAGGATGGACTGTAGTGAGGTGAGCACCAACGTTCTCCGGTGCGCCTCGTGGTCCTTCATGGATCTTGACTTCCTTAGGATTGGCTGCAGCAGCTTTCAGGAATCCGTCGCCACTGAAAGTCGCGGTCAGGCTCTCGAGGAATCTGCGGTATGGCTCGGAGAACCTGGATGGGTTGTTAGCACAATCGATGCTGATGAGGGACATACTGTCACTCACCGGTCATACAACTCATAACCCGATGCCCACAGCGTATCACCGCCAGAGCTTGGTAATTGCGTGAGACGCAAGGAGGTATAGTCGGCTGGCTTCGGCTCGAATTGGATGTCGGAGTGCCACTGCGCACTGTCGTAATGGCGCTTTCGGCTTTGGAGCTCATGCTTGAATAGCTTCTTTCGTGCAAGCGAACTGATCGTCGAGATCTCTGCGTCACCGACACCGAACTCTGAGGTGTTGTTGAGCACTGGGTGGACGTGAAGAGTCGAATCTTTCGGCTTTCCACTTAGCAGACCCAGCTTGTTGACGAAGTCTTTCTGGAGAGCATCGGTAAGGTTGTCTTGCGCGCGGAAGAAGACCACGCCACGCTGTGATACTGGAATGGTTGTCAGTCTAAGGCTCGTAAATGACAGTTTTCAGGAATACCACATACTCGTGATGGCGACGTCTCGGAGTAGTTCATCAGCGTTCTCGGCATTGAGCAGATCGTCAACAATGTTAACGCCTATGAACTCCCGGCCAATGATCGGTGTAGTGTCCTCATGTTTGAAGTGGTTCAAAGCACCAGATAGCTTCAAGGGCGCTGGGTAATGTTGCTTGGTTGCCTCTTTGTTTGGGGTAGGGACCTCGTGGTCGCCATGATCCTTGATGATTGCTGGACTCATTTTAAGGTGTGATGAAAGATATCTCAACTGTCAAGCGCAGTGTCGATTAGAACCTTCTGAAAGAGCCAGGCAAGACAGCAGTATCTATATCTCTAAGCTAGGTGTCAGCGTGTGTTGATTGCACCTGCCTCGGGAGCCCTATGTGGTAGGTGGGGTGGCTGTATCACGCAATTGCCCATGGCAGTGACACCAAACGTCTACAAAGGAATCTTGAACACCCAAGCGAATCACACAGCGCCGTCGTATCTATGATTTGCCGGGGAGCAGTTTGATAGAACCCATAATAGACACCGGGTTGCACCAAATGCCGGGTTTGGTCCAGAAGGAGGTTTTATGGTAACTCTAATCCCCTAACCCTAAAACAGAATCAAGACCATACACCTCAAAGATCAATTGCTACAGCGAAGCTGCATGTACACTTGCGGTCAATATCGCCAGTATAGAGAACTCAGCTTATTCAATGAGGATTGATAGGTTGCAATTCTCGAAGGAGTCGCGTCCGGTATTGGTTTTGAAGACTGCGTGGATCAACGAAGGTCAAATTCTTTGGCCAACAATAGCATTACCACTCCGATGCAAATCTGAGAAGTGTTATGGATCGAGCGAATACTGCATGTACCAGATAATGACAAGCTACGTAAACAACAAACAAATATCAGGTGATATAGTTGCCATGCTGACGTTTGCTTCAAGAGCTCTTTGTCTTGACCTCTACGTATCGAAATGATGATATCCGGAACCTCGAGCATTATTGATCATATCTTACAGGCAAGTATCGTTTCGCCTCGAATTTGAAGCTATCAATACGTGATTGCGGTCAAATTGTTGTCCTGTGGACAAAGTACAAACACAAACTCAACCATGACTTCATGAGAGATGTCTCAGCACAAAGGGATCGAGATGTCAACCGCTCATGTTAACGTGACAATCTTGATATGTGTCAGCAATCAAGATAACCAAGATAGTTCCCAAGAATCTCCATAGCCATTGTTTAACTGAACCATTTCTGCGGCGAACTCATTTGGATGCCGAGATATGTCGTGCTGGGAGCGCGGTTTCTTAGCGTAATCACGCCACATGGCGTGATAGCTCAAAGCCCATGTCACGCTCCTAATCTTCGAATTAGCTGCAAGCAAACATGGTGACACGATGGTGTACTCCATGCTACAGGCATCTACTTTTCTCCGCTGTCGCAATCATCGGTGCATCGCACGTTGGAGACTGCGTGGTAAAAACGTGTTTGCCCCGCTCGTCTTCAGCCGTGATCGCCACCTCGAGTGCTTGGCCAAGACGATTTTATGTCGTGATCTGCTGCCATTCGCTAACCTTGTTATCGAGATCCAATAACGAATTGGAGGACAAGGTCGGGGCAGGTCTGGGTGAGATGAGGTTGCCCGCTGCTCGATAAGTCACGTTTGCCGGTTTACCGGCTCTGAGTTTATATATGGTGCCTTTGAAGTCCAACCGCTTTCCCGGGAACCTCTGCATACATCAGTTCCAACCATCGTGTAAACGCCTTTATCAATACTGCCGTCATAAGTCCGCAGCAAACATGGCTCCAGGTCTCGTCGAAACTCTGCCTGATCGAACAGGCGATGGCAAAGCTACCGACATTTACAAGAAAGACAAGCTGCAGAACGGCAACTCAAAAGAGGCGTTCGCCCAAGGCACCAAGTCCACCAACTATGATGTTGAATTGAACGGCACGGAAGGCCACGCACCTGCAGCCTATCCGAACTACTTGCCTTACTGGGACGACACCAAGTATCCTCCCTACGAGCTCTTCGAGGAAGTCGAGCACGGCAAAGACGCAGACCCAAGCTTCCCCAACCTCCTCAAGGGCGCAGAAGTGCACGATGTCACGGCGAACATCGGCGCTGAAGTCAAAGGCGTTCAACTTTCCAAGCTCGACAAGGCTGGCAAAGACGAACTCGCGCTCTTCGTCGCTCAGAAGAAGGTAGTCGCCTTCCGCGACCAAGACTTTGCGTCTCTGCCGATCAGCGAAGCGCTTGAGTTTGCGGAATATTTTGGCCCGTCTCACATACACCCGGCATCTGGTGCGCCGAAGGGGTACCCCAAGGTCCACATCGTGCACCGCTCAGCGGCGGATACCACAGCTGCCGATTTCTTCGAGGAGCGCACAAACAGCATTACCTGGCACAGTGATGTGACCTATGAGAAGCAGCCTCCGGGCACCACTTTCTTGTACTTGCTTGACGGTCCTACCGCAGGAGGTGACACACTCTTCGCCAATTTGGCGGTCGCATACCAGCGTCTGTCGCCAGAGTTCCGCAAACGTCTCCATGGTCTTCAGGCGGTGCACTCTGCGCACGAGCAGGCGAACGCTGCTCTGGCGCGCGGCAGCATCGTACGCCGCGAGCCCATCGCAACCGTCCACCCTGTCGTCAGGACTCACCCTGTGACTGGCGAGAAGGCGCTGTTCGTGAACCCTCAATTCACTCGACGCATCGTGGGCTTCAAGAAGGAGGAGTCTGACTACCTGCTCAACTTCTTGTACCAGCACATCGCTTTGGGCGCAGATCTCCAAGCTCGCCTGAAGTGGGAGAAGAACACGGTAATTGTTTGGGACAACCGTGTGACTGCGCACACTGCAATCCTTGATTGGACTGACGGACAGAGACGCCATTTGGCGAGGTTGACGCCTCGAGCTGAGCAGCCGTACGAGACTCCTTTCGAGGGTGATGCGTAGGGGCTCGTCATATTGAGATCGGGCGATTTATTTCTCCATGCGTTATTTTACAGGACACCATGACAGAACATGAGGCATGAATTAGCAATAGTATATATTTTCTCAAAAGCGTACCCAGTGGTTGATGATTTCTTGTCCCTGTATATGTACCGTAAATTGTGTGTTTTGTAAACGGCGCTAAAGACGAGAACAATGCCCTCCGCATATGCAATCCGTCAGCTGATGAAATATGTGTACAATAACCGTCGAGTCTGCAGATGCAGACGTCAAGCAGCACAGCACGTGTGGTGGGAGGCTGAAGTGCCGTCGCCAAGCTAGGCCGTCTTTGACGTCGTTCGTCCAGCAAGCAAGCTCCATCTGTGCTCCGGGGCCATCAAGCTCGCCGACGCAGCAGCATCGCCAACGTCTCTCGTACCCATCGAGCGCCACTACCAGGCCTCACACCCACCCGCGACACACACCCGGCGATAGTATAGCAGCACTACGCCGCAGACGCCAGCTTACCGACTCCGCAACCCACGCACGCAGGCAGCAGACCGACAGCCACCATGGCCGGAGATGAGGTAGACCCGCGGATGATGTCCGTGAAGCCGCGCCTGCGCTACAACACCATCGGCGGCGTCAATGGCCCGTTGGTCATTCTGGAGAACGTACGCATGCACTGTGTGACTGTGGGAGCTCAGAGGATGAATCGCTGATCGCAGGAATACAGGTCAAATTCCCCCGTTTCAACGAGATCGTGTCGCTCACGCTGCCCGATGGCTCTGAGAGGAGTGGTCAGGTTCTGGAGGCCAGAGGTATGCGCTGTATGGATACAAGATGCTGGGAACATGTGTTGATTTCAAGTTAGGCAACCGTGCCGTCGTGCAGGTGTTCGAAGGCACTTCCGGTGTCGACGTCAAGAAGGTGAGCGCACGTAGTGAATATATGGGCACAAGAGGACACCATCTAATGTGAGACTAGACCAAAGTCGAATTCACTGGCCACAACTTGAAGCTCGGAGTGAGCGAGGACATGCTGGGTCGTGTCTTCGATGGTTCTGGCCGCGCCATTGACAAGGGCCCCAAGGTCCTTGCTGAGGACTACCTCGACATCAACGGTTCGCCTATCAACCCTTACTCCCGTGTCTACCCCGAGGAGATGATCTCCACCGGTATCAGCGCCATTGACACCATGAACTCGATCGCCCGTGGTCAGAAGGTCCCTATCTTCTCTGCTTCTGGTCTTCCCCATAACGAGATTGCTGCACAGATCTGTCGCCAAGCTGGTCTCGTTCAGCACAAGGGCAAGGGTGTGCACGACATGCACGATGACAACTTCTCCATCGTTTTCGGTGCCATGGGTGTGAACTTGGAGACTGCCCGCTTCTTCACCAAGGACTTCGAGGAGAACGGATCCATGGAGCGTGTCACCATGTTCACCAACTTGGCAAACGACCCTACGTGAGTTGGCGGAATCGCCCTCATCTGCAATGTCCACTAACAGCGATGGCAGCATCGAACGTATTATCACCCCTCGTCTTGCTCTTACAACCGCCGAGTACTACGCGTACCAGCTCGAGAAGCACGTCCTCGTAATTCTTACCGATCTGTCGTCCTACTGCGACGCTCTTCGTGAGGTCTCCGCTGCCCGTGAAGAGGTTCCTGGTCGTCGTGGTTACCCTGGTTACATGTACACTGATTTGGCTACCATGTACGAGCGTGCCGGTCGTGTCGAGGGTCGCAACGGCTCCATCACCCAGGTTCCTATTCTCACCATGCCTAACGATGGTAAGTTCACAAGTCCAGTTTAACACTATAAGATATGCCACTAACACCATCACCAGATATCACTCACCCAATTCCCGATTTGACTGGTTACATTACTGAGGGCCAGATCTTCATTGACCGTCAGCTCCACAACAAGGGCATCTACCCGCCAATCAACGTCCTTCCCTCGCTCTCGCGTCTAATGAAGTCTGCCATCGGCGAGGGCCACACACGCAAGGACCACGGTGATGTCTCCAACCAGCTTTATGCCAAGTACGCCATCGGTCGTGACGCCGCATCGATGAAGGCTGTCGTCGGTGAGGAGGCTCTTTCCAACGAAGACAAGCTCTCGCTCGAGTTCCTCGAGAAGTTCGAGAAGACATACATCAACCAGGGCGCGTACGAGAAGCGCACCATCTTCGACGGTCTCGACCAGGCCTGGGATCTGCTCAGAATCTACCCCAAGGAGCTTCTCAACAGAATTCCCAAGAAGATCCTTGACGAGTTCTACCAGAGGAAGGGCAAGGCCAACAAGGGCACTCGCGACACCGATGATGGTGAGGAGGAGGGTGAGCAGCAGCAGCAGGAGAGCTTGATCTAAGTAAAACTTGATTAGGCGAGTTAGGAGAGGTGGAGTGAGTTTGCGTTTTCATGGGTGTTACTAGGTCTTGTAGATATCATTTGCAATCACAGCGAGCTTGTTATAGAAGTCATTTTATGGAGTATGTAAGTTACGTCTAAAAAATGACTTGCTTGCACAAACCATTTCCTGCTGTAGCATGAGTCGCGGATACGTTAAGCATGTCTAATGGAAAGTAATCAGAGGCAGAGTAGCAGATGCCGGTGCATTGCATGAAGTCGGTATCAAATCAGACGATTGGAAATATGTGAAAGCTCAAAAGAGTCGTTGATACGGAAAGATATTTTCTTTATTCATGCTTTATCTAATTCTCAATTTTGAGCATGTCATCCGGACAAAAGGGTCATCACTTGTAGAAATAGCATTTTGATCTGGGAATCGAGTCAGCGAACATGTCCTATCGTAGCAGATTTAATAGTGACAAGGTGTGTTTTGTGCTGGTGTGTCAGACATCCAAGGAAGATATAACGCTCATCGGCCGTCTAAATTAGGTTCTTGGCGACGGCTCGCGTGGAAACTGCGAATGTGGAAGGTTTTTCATCCTCCAGCAGGGGAGATGCCTCTTGCGAGAAGAGGCAGTGTAGGGAGCGGTGTGCGCTTACAATTGTGTACGGTGCCTCCTCTCTTCACGTTGGGATCAGAGGGAGGCTGATTTTTTGTCCGACTTTTTCTGTCCGACTAGTATCGAAGCTCTGTCGAACTAATCGCGACAAGACGAGAGTGACGAGGGAGAGAACTTTGGGAAACTAGAGCTTCAGCGCAGTTAGCGACATGATCATCTTTGACTCGATAGTGCAATGATGTGAGTGTTGTAGTGTCAGACAAAAGTTACTGGCAAGTATACATCCGCCCTGCGAGAGGCAGACGAAAAGACAAGCTTCTTCATGGTCGAATCAGTTGGGAAAAGAAGACGTTTATATGATTGTCATCTTTCGGAGGGTGCAGGCGGAGTGAAGAGATGTCGCGGACATACCTGTTGGGACCTTGCGCGCCTCGCTCGATGGTGCGTACCGACGGATGCAGTGCAGCAGATCGTGCGAGGCGCGCTGGGGATGTGTCGAGTGTAGAAGAGGAGAAGGATGTTATGAAGAGAGTAGCTTGCAGTGCTTGCAAGAGAAAGTTTATGTAGAAAGAAGAAGCTACGCGGGCGGGAGACGGGCGGCAAGCACGGGCCAACAGGGAGCGGACTGGCAAGAGTCGAGCTGCTGGCTGGGGGGTAGGAGGCATGCCGTCGCCTCGTTCTCGTTCGTTCGTCTGAGAAGCAGCGCGCGCCAGACCTCACTCCGCCCTATCTTCGCTTGTCACCACCGGCACCGCCGCCCTCTCCATTACTCTCCGCCGTGTGTGCGCGAGTGTTCGCACGCGCTGTTAGTATCTTTGCGCCCGGTAGACTTGCTCCGATCGGGCACAGACCATTCAGGCCAACGACACGACCTCCGACGACGACGCGCCGACGTCTCTGCCCTATCCACCGCAGCATCACCTCTCTTCGCGCCGCTTCTATTCACCAGCCGGCACCCACGCTGCGCTCTACGCCGTCTGCCCTCGCACTGAACGCCTTGCAAGCACGTGAATTCGGCAGTCACCTATGCTGCCGCTGTAGCATACCGCATCGGCTTATGCATCAGACACACCGCATCGCTACACTCACGCGATCACCAGCAGGGCCGCGGCCGGGTCCAACAAGCTAGATCGAGTTAATTAGCACACCTAGACCACCCATTCGACATCGATCCGCATTCGTACAGATACTACGCGACAGCAAAATGATGGCGGCATACCCGCCGGGAACCAGTATGCACCCAGGCATGGCCCATGGCCACCCTGGGATGGCCCCGACTCCGAACCAGCACATGGGCCAGCAGATGCAGATGCACGCTGGTGTATCTGGGCCTCCCCACGTGAGCCAGCCCGGCGCCATGATGGGCATGCAACCCGGGGCCGTAGGAGGCATGCAGCCAGGTGTTGGAGGCATGGGAAACCAGCATCCGGGAGCTGGGATGGGCATGCCAGGTCAAGGCATGGGAGGCCAGAGCATGATCGGCGCACAAGCCGCCATGCACATGACCCCCCAGCAGCAGCAACAATTCATGCAGCAGCAGCAACAGCAGCAGATCCAGCAGGCCAGCGGCAATCCAGCCATGATGGCTCAACTTCAGCAACAGCAACAGCACATCATGAGGCAGAGGTTGATCCAGCAAGCACAAGCAATGGGAATGCCTCCTCAGCAATTGCAGCAGATGAACCCAACACAATTGCAACAGTTCATGCAGAACCAGCAAGCGTTTCAAAACAACCAGCAGCAGCAGATGAACCCTGTGCAGCTGCCAGCCCATCTTGCTCAGCAGCAATTGCAGGTGCGACAGCAACAGCAACAGGCCCAGCAAAGTCAACACCAAGCTATGATGCAGCAGCAGCAAGCCCAACAACAACAGCAGCAACAGCAGCAGCAGCAGCAGCAGCAACAGCAGCAGCAACAACAACATCAACAGCAAACCCAGCAGCAACAGGCACAGGCGCAAGCACAGCAGCAACAAGCTCAAGCACAGCAACATCATCTGGCGATGCAGCATGCCAACTCACAGCAAAGCAACCAAGGACAGGCTGGACCGCCCACACAACCCGGCCACCCAGGCCAGATGCGGCCAGCATCAAGAATGCAGAATCCCAATGAGCAGAATCAAGCTCCGCAGCCACCTCATCCTCAATCAACTCCACAACAGAGCCAAGCTGCGCCACCGCCTCAGCTACAACAGCAGCAATCGCAACAGGGTTCGCAGCCAACTCCGCAATCGACACCTCAGCAAGTTAGGGACCAGCAGAGTGCACCGCCTCAGGCGCAGCCTGCTCAGCAGCCACAGCAGACTTCTCAACCCCAACCGCCCCAACAGCCCCAAATCCAGCAGCAACAGCAACAGCAACAGCAGCAGCAACAGCAGCAAATGATTGCCCAACGCCAGCAGCAAATGGCATTGTTGCAGCGGGGTCAACAACTTCAGCAGCAAAGAATCCTGGCTGCCCAACAAGCCGCACAACAGACTCAGCAGTCGAATGGGCAATACATACTGCGCCTGCTGCAATTCTCAGATGGTCTTAGCAGCTTCTGCCAGCAAGAGGGTGAGAAAGATGGAAGAAGCCTGCCTAACTGGGCGGACTTCATCGATCGTCAATTTCTCCCTGAAGGTCGCTTGATTTGGGCACCGTACGAGCTCCACAAGAAGGTCGAGATTCCCAAAGCGAGCCTGCCACGATTCTTTTGGATGTACTTCGACACGGGCGCGGATCGATTACGGCTACACACCGAGTACGGAACTGAAACAATGCTAGCAGACGGACGTTGTCGACTTGCCTGTAAAAATGCCACGCTTACAGTATCGTATCCAAACGGCGCACGCGTCGAAATGAGCGGACCTTTGACTGTCTTGTATGGCAGCAACGGGAGTCTGATCGAAGGCATGGAATTCCAGATGACCAAGTGCGAGGAGCACCTATCGAGGCTAGAGGTGGAAAAGGTCTTGACTAATTTGAGCCCGACTTTGTCGAACAAGCAAAGCCCAAAGATGACAAAAGGCAAACTGCCAAAGGCACAACAGAAGCTCCAACAGCAGCAGGACAGCGTAGCAGACCACCTGCCAAGGGCCCCTAAGGGGCAGAGTGGCATGACCATGCGTATGCTGCAGTTCCTCGAGGTAGACGCGACCCAAAATCCCGACGAATTGTAAGCGAACGCGTGCTGACGACAAGCACCAGATCTCCGAGACCATGGGCCTAATGGAGGACCTCATGATCTTCGCGCAAGAGAAGAACCTCAGACCGAACCACGCCCTCGACCAGCTTGTTTCGCAGTACGAAAGGACCGGAGCCAGCAATCCTCAAATCAACCTTCCACCTGGCCAGAACGGCACTCCAAATGGCATGCCCCCAGGCGCTCAAGGCACCCCACGCATGGGCAGCATGGGCCAGCCAGGATTCCAAAGCTCGCCCTCGGTCCCAAACATGAATTTGCCCATGCAACCGAACGGAATCCATAGCAGCCCACATCTTCAAGGTGGCCTCCTCCCGGGTCAAATGCCTGGCGGAATGGGCACACCATCTCCAGCACAGACACACATGGCCGCGCCACCAATGATGCCACAACACAGCCAGCAAGGAACAAACAGTAGTGCCGCGTCTGCGAATACTAGTCCGCAAGTCAACAACAAGCGTAGGCGCAGTACTGTCAAGATGGAAGGCGACGACGGCGGCGGAGACGGCTCCCATAAGATCAAGCCTAGTCCTCGCATGCCGAAGAAGCCTAAGCCATCATAAACACATCGCAACGTCAATCATTACCATTGTTTATGATGTAGCGTTTGAATACTGCGTTTTTGAGCGTGTCTCGCGACATGCCTATTGATTTGTTGGATAAGCAGCGAGGCGTTTGCGATGTTCTGCTATGTGAGATGCGTTTTACAGATCTGACGGCCAGGCTGGGGCAGCGAGCCGAACCAGGGAAAAATGGCTCCAGACTGCGGTCGTGGGCTCGCAGCAAACGGAATAGACAACACACGTCACCTACTCGTCTTCTTTACCAGGCGCTTGGAATATCCGATCCTCCTCGAGTGTGCTTTGGGTTATGGGTCAATTGATCACTGTGGAGTTGGGTTCTGCTTGCTTTGGTTTGCGATTTCTACAACTGCGCGGCGGCGAGGCAAATGATTTATTTTTTGCGACAATCTTGTTCATGGTAAAAGCGGTGGATGAGTTTCTGCCAAAAGGACGTTTTTCTTTTGGAGTGGCGGACGTCTTTTTGTGATACACTCCCCCGATCCTCAGAGGGTTTTATATAACGGTATAGCGATTTGTACGATAACCCAATGTTTTACCCACATCGCTGAACTGTTTCTGTTCTTTGTGTTGTAGCTTGCTCAGCTCACACGGGCGTCAAATTCAATGAAGGCTGTGCTTGGATGGCGTAACGATGCCCACCTCAACGAACACAGTCACACCCCAGTCGGTATGCGTTGGCCTTTGTGAACTAGAATGAAGGCGTCACAAATAGCTTGACTTACAATATTTCTGCACCCAAGCGTAAATCGAACGTCCTGAATCTAGGCTGGTGGCGAACATGATTTGTACATTTGTTACCTGCAGGGGGTTTCTCATCACAGCTACGGACGACAACAGGCGATGCGATGATCATTCAATCTTTCCCGCATACCAGATGGACCCCTCTCGCCATCGTCGAAAATTACATCACCAACCGGCCACACTGATGTTATTCAATCTCGGTACAGCATCTCCAAGTGACCGATCATCTTCCGCTTCAAGTCCATCAACTCAGCCTCAGTGACCAAGGGACTCCATTTCGGGCGAGATGTCGAGAGGGCAGCGGATGTAGCCTGCTGGTCATCGGCAACGATGAGGTCCAAACTGGTACCGAAGAACGGGACACCAAGGCCTTTCAGCTCTGCCGTCATCGCTTCCTCCATCGAGTGCTGGGCAGAATAGACCTTGCGGTCGAAGATTGCCAGTTCAGCCTCCTTTGCTTCGTCTGATTGCGGCTCGACTGCAGGACCAGCAGCACCCTGATTAAGAGACTGCAAAATTGACAAAGCCTTGGCTGCCGACGACGATCGACTGATCTGCGTTTGCTTCAGAGTCTGACGTTCTGTGTACCAGCGCATCTCGTGGGCTCGTTGATCCCGCATCATCTACAACAAAAGAAAGTCAATAGGCTCGGGTCGATACGATCAGTGTCACCAGAAGAGGCTTACTCTACGGATGGTGGCTTCAAACATCTTGTTCTGGGCGGCGATCTTAGTCACACAGCGCAGTGCATCTTGCCAGACCGTGATGGTGGCGGGATCGATCACAGAGGGTTGCTGGGCTTGATCTTGTCTGGGAGTTTGAGCGGGAGTGATCGAGCGGCTTTGAGGACGGCCTCTGAGACGAGGATCTGCGGACACGGGTGATTCGACTCTAGCGTTTTGTAAAGTGGCTGAAAGGTTGTTGTTTCCAGGTATTGAAGGTGTAGTGTGATTGGATTCGACAGGTTGATAGGGTGTTTGCTGTGGAAGCTGTTCTGTCGTGTTCTGCTGCGAATACTGTGCGAGAGTAGCGAGAATTGCCTGGAGATCAGGCTGCTGAGCCATGCTGTATATTGAAATTGCGATGAATTTCTTGTTGTAGTGAGTATGTGCCCAATTTCTGGTGTTGTGTTTTGGAGGCGAGGGATCGAGCGCCGAACTTTATGTTGATCGCCATCGGGAGAGCGCCGCCAAGGCCGCCATCAGCATCATGCATCCTCGAAAGTTTGAAGGTTAGGAGGAGGGAAGAAGCATTGAATCTCTTGCCCGTGCTCCCTACCAACGCCATATGTATTAAAAAACAGCAACCGCCAACACTCTCTCTCACAATCAACGCGTCGTGTGCAATCGCCAAAATGCCACGCTCACCTTCCGAGGCTACCCGCTTCACCTCCAACGGCCCTCCCAATGTAGCACCCATCGCACCCACATCTGCCGGCTCTCAGATCAACTTCGGCCAGGCTCCTCCAAATGAGTCCCCACAGCAGAAGATCTCGCGTCTACGCGCAGCAGCGGCCAACGCGAAACGAGGCAAAGAGACTGGCTTCGACACAGCCGTACGAGTCGGCAGAGTCTGGGCCGACCGCGCGCATAAAGTCACGGCTATCAGCTTGATCGGCCTGACCGTCGTTGCGGGTGTGGTCGCGACCGCCGGTATCACAGATATGCTGATGCACAACCGGAGGAGGCGGAATGAGTGGTTGGCGGAGAAGAAGGCTCAGAGCGCGGCGGAACTTCTGGAGGCGAGGAAGGCGCAGAGCACTGGCAGGATCACCGAGGACCAGATGCTGCTTATCAACAGAGAGCGTGTGAGGGCTGCTGCCGAGGAGGAAAAGAAGAACGAGCCTGGCATGTTCAAACGTGCGGGCAGCTATCTGTTCGGAGGTCTTGACAAGGAGGAGCAAAAGGGCGGCAAGCTTGGCGCAGCTGCGGCAAGAGCAGAAGAAGCAGTACATCCCATCAAGGAGAAGCTTCTCGGGCAAGACGAAGACCCAGGTGTTCTGAAGGCTGTGGAGCAGAAGCTCGACTCACACAGACGGGAAGGCGAGAAGGTGGTTGAGCTCGTGAAACCTTTCGGTGGACCTCTGGATCGACAAGCACAGTCAGCGGTGGATGCTGTCACAGGAAAAAGTTGGACCAGCTGGTTGACTGGCCGGTAATGGATGGTGGGTGTTGAACAACAGCGGGATGTATGTTGACATATCGGGTCACTTTACGCATGGCAAGGCGCATGTAAGCATAGAATTTGTACCATACTTGTACAGGAAAGCGATGATGTTATCTATACAGAAACCCCGTGCACAGAAGCTGCTGATTCGTCCACATCTGAGAGCGGTGGGCACAAATGCTACATTTGAACAAGCAGTACCATGTTTGGTTGCTAGTACCCAGGCGGAGTCGCAGACCAAGACCTCTAAAGTGATGGCTGGACCTTTGCCTTTCAGTTGAGACCGGAACAAATGGTTAGAGGTCTCTGAATCATCAGGATAGATCAACTACGATTACCTCCTTCGAGATCTGGATTTGTACTGTGGGTCGACCCAAGAGTGTATTATCTTGTGTCCGTTCAGGTCTGCGACAGGCGCGACAGACAGGCACTAGCGTTTGGCTTGGATGCACGACCACGAACAATCTTCCAAGCATTGGCTGCTGCAAATTGATTGGATTTCATGGTCGTACAACTGATCTTCAGGTTTCAATGGCCGCCTTCAAGTCTTCCACCGGACGCCTCACCAATTCTTACAAAAAGTCGATAGGTTTAGGCAGAGAAGATTCACCAAAGAACTCGCTCAAGACGGTCATTGATTCCTGTACGCTCTAAAAATTGGCTAACGTTCAATCTTGTCGAGATTGACAATCACCTTTCCTCTCGCCCTGCCTGTCTTCAGGCGTCTAAACGCTTCCACAGCATCTTCCATAGCAAAGACCTGGTCTGTGACAGGGTTGATCTCGCCGCCAGCAATCCACTTCCCAATTTGCTCAAGATTCTTGCTGTTGATATCGGCGTATCCGAAGACAAGCTTGCGGCGGCCACCACCAAACCACGCCGGCCAGAGCAGGGCACCAAGCGCGAATCGTAAGAATGCGAGCGTCGGACCGCTGGCGACTTCTACGAATTTGGTGCCTGCAGAAGTGTATGTATGTGCTTGGAAGTAGAGGGCAGGGTCGCTGAAGACGTTATCGACGACATGATCGAACGGTTTGACTTGCTTGGCGACGTCCCGGAGCTGTTCTAGCAAAGGACGTTTCGTATAGTCCAGCACCTCATCCGCTCCGAGCGATCGGCATAGATCGACATTATTGGTCGAGCAGGAGACAGTTACGTGTGCGCCCAGGATCTTAGCAATCTGGATACCATAGGTGCCGACGCCACCACTGCCACCATTGATGAACACTCGAGAACCAGTCTGTACGTACGGGACGATGGATCCATGAGCAGTCACAGCGGCAACCGGAGCACCAGCAGCAACAGTTGGCGAAACACCAGTAGGGGTCGGGACAAGGGTCTTAGCTGGCGCAGCAACGTACTCTGCAAGACCACCGCCAGCGAGAGGATTAGTGCTTGCGGCACCGAATACCAGTTGACCAGGCTCGAGCGGAGAGCCATCAGCCGGGACGACAATGCGTCCAGCGATGTCAAAGCCGGGAGTCGCAGGGTATTTCACTGCGAAGCGGCCCACGAGAGGAGCTTCAGCGGGCTTGAAGTCCACTGGATTGAGACCGACTGCGAGAACTTTGATCAGGTGTTGGTCGGGACCAGGCTTGGGCAGTGCCTCCGATGCATGCAGTTTTAGGTTGTTCTCTAGGCCTCCTGCGGCGGAAGCGTACTTCCAAATACGCATTGTCGATGGAAGTGCGGTAGTAGCCATTTCGCAAAGACTTGTGCGTTGCTATATGCCTAGCAAGTAGCTATGAGGAAACAAAAAAGATGTGTGGGCAAAGAGACAACTTGGACGCGAGCTGAAACCCTATGGTCTCCGTGCGATGGGCCGTTACTGGGAACTACCACGAGGTATATATACACATTCCAGCCGAATGAACAACAGAGCATGGTGGCATGCCATGATGTGCAACCTCGCAGTCGATACGATTGAGGGTTTAGCGCGAAGGTCAAAGAGGCGTCAAGCTAGGCCAAGGATGCAGCTGAAGCAATTAAGCTTTGACCTTCAAGCATGTGTACGTAAGGCAGGGCGTAGATTGTCCAAGGTGACATCTGTCTTGAATGCGAGAATGCGAGTGGTACAGACTACCATTGTATAGGGCACACTCTCCGTTGTCGAAGCACACCAATGATACATAGAACCGGAAAGATACCTTCAAATGCTGAGCTTGCGCATAAGTCTGCGCACATCTCTGGAGCTTTTCGTACTATTCATATCGAGCGTAAGTCTCTCGATAGCTTCGTTTGCTAAGGTATCGGGATACTGGTAGAAAATCATTGTTATTTCAACAGGGAATGTATTACTATCATTAGGCATGAAGCCATGAGCATTATGATCAGCAGCCATGCAGATTCTACTTGCACACATCTCACATGCGCGCAGTATGACCAGATCACTGCTATCCAGGTTGACTATGAGTGCAGAAGGATTGGAGTAATTGATGAGCCAGCAGGAAACTTGAACAAACATCAACCATATCTCTGTTGAGCCAACGCTTTCAACATCTCCATAGTCTTGTTTTCCTTCTTCCTGTGTTCCGCCAACCTCTCTTCACGCTCAGCCTCCCTCGCTCTCAGCTGCTCTTCCTTCCTGATCTCCCGCTCGTTCTTTGCCCTCTCCCGCGTCTTCAGTTGTGCTTTGAACTCCGAGACTCCGTCGCCGCCGCCCATCAGCTCATTGTCAGGCACTTCTGCGGCACCGGAGTCTTTGGCCTCCGCGAAAGAGCGATTCGAAGCGGTGACCTCACGCTTCTTCTCCATCTGCCGCTCTCTTGTTCCGGGATCTGCTCGAGGAGCCAGTTCCTCCAAACGCTCTTTCTGAGTCTTGCGGTCCAGTTTGCGATCGTTGCGGATGTCAGCAATCCGGGCTAATCGTTCTTCTTCAGTGAGCTCTTGGCGATGCTGCAGATCCTGAAAGCTGGGTACTGAAGGTCCAGATTTCTGCACTGGCAGTGCTGGACCAAAATCGTCATCGTCGTCTTCTTCGTCCATGGCTTCGACCTTGGATATGGAAGAAGAGGCTTGAACCGTCCGCTGCGGTGATTGCCTGGTAGTTGGCCAGATGCCCATCTCTGCAGCGCGTTCATCGGCCCGCTCTTTGGTCTTCGGGTCGTACCAGCCCTCTGCTAGCTCGCCGCGATTCCATTTGTTCATGAAGCTTTTCCATCTGCCCTTCACCTCATCCTCGCTCAGGTCGGCGATGTCATGTCCCTTTTGAAGGTCGAGGTAGTCGGCAAATAGGTTGGTGTAGCGCTCCAGATGTCTGCGATGGAGTTCTCGCTGGTTGAAGGGTAGGCGCACTGGCTTGGGTTCGGAGCTCCGGTGGTGGCTGCTGTCGTGGGTGGCATGGCGCCGGGGTGATCGTGAGCGGTGTCGCTTCGAGTCGCGATCACGGCGATTATCGCGTGGTGAACGCGATCGTCTGCTATGGTGGTGTGATTGATGATCGCCTGGCATGGTTGTCGGATTGTTGTAGTAGCAACACTTCTGAGGGTGGGGCTGGATTGCTGCTTCAGCGGAGAAAGGCGGACCCTTGCCAATGTAAAATACCATCAGCGAGATACGGGCATTGAAGATCAAAACGAATACGAGAACTATAGTTTCACTGATACTTAAACTTCATAACATATTTCAATTCGAGTCCCAGTCGATGCGAATAATCTGAGTACGTGCTAAATGAGTGTGTATGTAGGGTTCTACGACTATCTCAATCCTCAAGACCAAGCCGCCAACCAGCAGAACACCATACAAATATACAATAATTCAAATGCCAGACTCCGAAGCCTGAGCATGTTGAAGCAATGAGATCTATGTCTCCAGACTTGGAGCTTCCAAAAATTGTCGTCCAGCACGGGTTGAACGTGTAACAATCGCTTGATTTTTTTGCGGGGTATGCCAATAGGACGACCACCTAAATCGAAGTGTCCTTGTTGTGATCCCGATCACAACTCTTGGTAGCTATGGTTTGTTCCTATACTGGAACAGTGACCTGCGCATGGCTTGGTACGAAAGATTCCGGCTGCTTGACGGCCAGGATCTTGCCCAGCTTGCCACGCTTGGCCCATTTCCAGGCCTCAGCAATCAGGATCTGAACAACGATGCAGGAAAAGACGACAGCCCACTCCCAAGTGATAGGAAGGTGATCGAACACCTGCAAGTTGAGGCCGGGAATGTAGATGAGCGGGAAAATGATCACGAAGCCCGCGATACAAGACCAGAAGAGGAACTTGTTGTGGTATAGCGTAGGGCCAACGGAGAAGAACTTGCTTGAGGACTTGGTGTAGTTGCGGCCAGGAAGACGGGTATTGAAGAGTGAAGTGCGGAAATCCATCACCTCCCACGCGAGGATGAGAAGGCCGAAGGTGATGACGCCGAAGACGGTGGAGCGGGCGCGGAAGACAATCTCGCAAGACGAGCTGAACTCCTCGTTACAGTGTTCTCCGAGGTTACCTCCGCCTACACCGTAAACGACGATGGTGAAAGCTGCCAAGCAGAGTGCACCGATCGAGCAGCCATAGACCATCTTATCGGCGATGAGCTCCCAGGTGAAGACACCGACCCTCAATGGGTGCGGCGGACGGTTCATGATATCGGGGACGGCAGGCTCAAGACCAAGGCCGAGAGCGATTGGTGCCGAAGTGACCAGGTTGACCCAAAGAATTTCGAGCGGCGACATGGGGAAGATTGAGCTGCCGTGGACGTCCTTGAAAGCCAGGCCAACCATAAGGAGGACGACCTGGGCAATGTTGGAAGACAAGAGATGGAGCAAGAATTTTTGAATGTTGTCGAACAGACGTCTGCCTTCTTTGATAGCGCGGACAATGGATGCAAAGTTGTCATCAGCCAGAACCATGTCGGCGGCCTGCTTCGCGACATCGCTTCCGTTGATGCCCATAGCAATACCAATATCGGCAAGCTTCAGGGCTGGGGAGTCGTTGATGCCATCACCGGTCATGATCGCGAAAGCCTTACGGCGGTGCAATGCTTGAACCATGCGGACCTTGGTAGTAGGAGAACATCTTGCGATGACGAGAGGTAGTTCCGGAAGGGCATCAATCTGGGCTTCGGTAAGTTTGTCGAAATCGCCGCCAGCCATGACTTCGCCACGGTTGGCTTTGACGCTCTGGGTGATGCCAACTTCGGCAGCGATGGCCGCAGCCGTGCCGATATGGTCTCCGGTGAGCATGTGCACTTTGATACCAGCAGACTGGCAAGTGCGTACTGCCTCTGCGGTTTCCGCGCGAGGTGGGTCATAAATGCATGCAAGACCAGCATATCTCAAGTCACACTCAGCGTTGGCACGCTCGGTAAGATCAACAGAGTCGTCAACAGATTTGCTGGCAAGACAGAGGACTCGCAGACCTTTGAGTGCCATGGCTTCTGCTTCTGCCAAGATATCACGCCTAGTCTGGTCGGAGCAAGCGAGAAGTGGGAGAATGGCCTCGGTGGCACCCTTGACGAAGACATCGGTCGTACCAGAGGCACCAGTGTAAGCCACGGCCATGCGTTTGATAGTAGAATCAAATGGAAACTCGGTGATAAGCTTGCGGTTGGATTTGGCGAGAGCCTGGGGCTTGCCGTAGTCGAACCTTGTTGCGAACACTTGGAGAGCGATTTCAGTTGGTTCACCGATGGCAGTCCAGGCACTTTGGGTTGGAAGTGTAGAGGAGGATTCATTTGTCACACCTGCGGAGGAAACCTCGGCCAAGTTGCACAGAGACGCAATTTCCAGGTATCTTGCAAGCTCGACACTTCGCTTGTCTTCCTGAGTAGATAAAGTAGTCTCTACTGTTCCGCTGTGAGGGTTGAATGGATCCGAAGTATCATGAACACGGATGTTGCCACCACCTGCAACGATAGCTCTCTTTAGGATCATCTTGCCGAGTGTAAGAGTACCGGTTTTATCACTACAAATGTTCGTGACGCCGCCAACAGCTTCGAGGGAAGACAGTCTTCGCACGATGATATTGCTCTTCGCCATGGCCTGCGTACCAACCGCGATGGTGAGAGTGAGGACGGCAATGAGAGACTCGGGAATGATGGCGATAGCCACACAAAGACCGTAGATGAGAACCTCATCAGAAACGTTCCAGCGAGCAGTCGAGAAGACGATGATAGCCAGCAGGATAGCCAATGCGAAAAGGAGGAGGGCGAATTTGCTGAGAGAGACTTGTAGGGGACTGCCAATCAGTCCAAGAGCTGACTTCACGCCATACCAGACGCGCTTGATGACGCGAACCATGAATGGAGTCGAACTCTTCTCAGGTTTCTTAGCGTTCAAGAGTGCTGCGATCTTGCCAACTTCTGTGTTCATGCCGGTGGCAGTGACGAGACCAAGACCTCGGCCGCGTGCGACAATAGAAGCAGAGTAGACCATATTGACGCGATCACCAATGGCAATGTCAGCCTTGCTGAGTGGCATGACAACCTCAGCATGCTTGGAGCTGGGCAGGGACTCGCCCGTGAGCAGAGCCTCATCAGTTGAGAGATTAAGAGACTCGAACAGTCGAAGGTCAGCGGGTACAATATCGCCAGTGGACAACTGAACAATATCACCAACAACAAGCGTCTCTGCTCTGACCGATTGGATGATGGATCCACGGATAACGTTGCATTCTGGGCTGGACAGGACCTGCAGCGAGAGGACACTCTGTTCAGCCTTGAAGTCTTGCACGAAACTGTTGTATGAATGGTAAGCGACTGCTCGTGACTAAACATACTCTAACGCAGACTTACCCAACAACAACGTTGACGAGCACAACAGCAGCGACGACGGCGCCTTCGATCCAATCGCCCAGCGAGAAGGAGAGGACCATTACGATTCCGAGGACGAATGTCAAGCTGTTCGAGACTTGTCTCAGAAGAATCTCGAACATAGAGACCTTCTTGCCATCTTTCAGGCGATTAGGGCCGTTTGCGGCCAGGCGAGTGGCCGCTTCATCGTTGCCTAGACCATTCCTGCAAACGTTAGTATATAGGGCGGTGCAACACGATTCAACAAGAGTGCTCACTTGAGGTCTACTTGCAGATGACGTGCAATGAATGCAGCATCAGAAGTGTGAGCGTACTCGGTGATTTCATCATTGGTACGCTCTTCGATGTAAGTCACCGATTCATCTTTGGGTTTTTCACTAGAACTTGAATAACCACATATAGGGGGTTCAACAGCCTCGTCTTCTACAGGAGAAGCGGACACGAAGGCAGCGTCGTTGCCATGGGACAAGGTGGAAGTAATAACCATCGGTTTTTGGGAGGTTCGTAAGTGTTGGTGGCGTGAAGTTACACAGGTACAAAGAGCGATTGTGTAGATGAGGAGTCTATAGTGAGGCACACCGGAGCGCCTCTTAAACACAGAGCTTCCAAGATCGATGACGACCCAAGTGGACTCGTTATCGCCCAGGAAGTTACCAAGAGCACTGCCACAATTCAAGGCTGCATGAGTCGCGAAAGCAACATGGGCGTGATGTTACAGCTCCCCACAATATGAGTTCGAGATGCGGAGAAGTTGTTTTGATGGCACATATTGAGGGCAAAGTGGAGTCGTCCAGACATCCTATCGTGTCGACGCTGGCAGCGCTGGCTTCATATGGAGGTTCTTTTGTCCAGTGATGGCGTTGGTTGAGGCGTGGCAGTCGCTGGGCGCCGAGCAATACTATCGCGGGTAGCCTCGAGCTTGAGATGCTGGATCGCCACCCTATCATCAGCCGCCGGGCACGGAAGAGTAGTGCTTGCGCAAGAGGGCTCCCTATAAGGCGTCGACGAGGCTGAGTTTACCTTTGAGGTGGGCGTCGTGGGGAAGAGATGCCGCTTAGTTCGACGTCTCGCAGCGGAGTGTTGTCCAGAGGCTGGTGAAAGATTTTGGCTTGGCGGAAAGTCAAGCCCAAAGGCAAGCTAACCCGCTTACCGCGAAGCCTCGTGGCGAGACGTACCACCAAGACACAAGAAACACCTTCACCATCCTGTGCAGTACTAGTATCCACTCCGGTGGTGTCTAGAGCGGGACATCGTCTAAATGGCACTACCCCGGCCATCTCCAGATGTATCTCCAGCATCTCCACGCGCTCTCCGCGCCCTACTCCACGTTTCCGCACGGTCAAGGTCCAGTTTTTCCTGTTGGCCCCGCCGGTTGTACACTTCTCGCGTGCTACTCCCAGTGCAGCTGCTATGGTGTTGTTATATTGGATATCTTGTCGAAAAATCATGGTCCTTTGTCGTACATCTCTAACACTAGCGGCATATTGACCATTAGGCTAGAGATCCAAGTTTCGATGCAATCTCATTAGTTGCCTTGCTCACAATACCATACGTGTTGTTACTACCACCCGGATACCCCAGTGGTAAATCGCCGTTCGTGGAGTCGAGCGCTGGAACGCAACCTCGGCGCATTCCCCGTTGCTCTTGAAGCGGCTTGACTCGCGCTTGTAATGCATACCGTGGCGTTGACGCGAGTAGCGAGAGCACGGAACTTGACCGATCACCAAGACATCAACCAAGGCTATACCATGCTCCTCAGCAGCCTCAACGAGCTTACATGAAATTGCTGACTCCGATCGGCACTCTCGCCTGCACGCGCTGTATTCCTTCCGCGGCTAATTCGCTACGTCTGCTGCTGTTGCTACTCTACCGACAGCCACCCATCGCATGTGGCTAGCTCGCCAATGTTACCACAGCTGATCATGTGCTTGCCAGCAAGGGTGTGACACATCCAACTAGCAAGGTGCGTCCGCAGAATTCTCGCCCAGTGTATTCAGTGTCTCGGCGAGTGGATGTCTTCCACTCGCACTCGAGCGAGATTGACCGATCGGGTAATTGTTCGGACATTCATTCGTTCGATTGGACGTAAACGCCGTTTATGCTCTGCAACCACACGACAGTGTGCACCCCACGGGGTAGAGCGGAGGAAGTACCCACATCGTTACAATGAAGGATGTAGGGTTAGGAAGAAAGGTATCTGCGACCCCAAAGAGTAAGACTCAAGCGAAGGGCTATATGAAGAGCCTCACGCTGTCACGATGAAGGCTTTGCTTTCCGTATCGCATCGCTCATCTTAGGCTCTTGCATCTACCAAAAATCCTCACTACCACCAACCAACCAATATAACCTAACCTACTTATGGGCTGGTCTTCCTTCACCAAGAAGTTCAACACGCATGCCAGTGGCACGCTAGATCCGCCTGAGGTTCGAAATGCTCGCATTCACTGGGTGGCCCTCGTGGCCTCAATGTCCGCCCTAGCCATGGGTTATGACACGGCTGTCATCGGCGGGACGATGGCGCTCGACTCATTCAGAAGGGACTTCCAGCTTGATAATGTTGAGAAGACCGTCAGGGACACCATCCAGGGTAACATTGTGTCTACTTTCCAGGTTAGTGATAATCCCATGAGATATGCATATCAACCATCGCTGACCATTTAGGCTGGGTGTTTCTTCGGTGCCCTGTGCACCTTTCCGATCGCGGAAAAGTATGGTCGCAAGTTGACCATCATTCTTTCCTCGCTCGTTTTCCTGCTCGGCGGGACGTTGATGACTGCCGCCAACGGCAACCTCAACATGATCTACGCCGGCAGAGCTGTAGCTGGACTTGGAATCGGCGCATCGTCCTTGACCGTTCCGGTCTACATCGCTGAGACTGCTCCACCCTCCATTCGAGGTCGCCTCGTCGGCATCTTCGAAATCGCCTCTCAAGGCGGAGGTATGTTAGGCTTCTGGATCAACTACGGCACAGATCAACACATCTCCTCCAACAGCGTGGCTCAATATGTCATCCCGCTTGCCCTGCAGCTCGCTCCCGGCCTCCTTCTTGGTCTCGGAATGTTCTTCATCTGCCCTGAGTCTCCTCGCTGGCTTGCACGTCAGGACAATTTCGAGGCAGCTGAGAAGGTTCTTTGCGATCTTCGTGGTCTGCCCAGCGATCACGAATACGTCATGCGCGAGATGGGCGAGATTCGCCAACAGGTCGAAGAGAGGAGTACTCTGAAGATGACTAAGAAGGAGCAGTTCATGAAGTTGTTCCAGAAGGGCACTCGCAACCGCATGGCTATTGGTCTTGCTCTCATGTTCTTGCAGTCTTTCACCGGTGTTGTAAGCATTCCTGTGCCCTCTGTCTTCCATCGCAACCATCTAACCCGTTTCTCCAGAACATCATCACCTACTACGCCCCTCGCATCTTTGAGACTCTGGGCATCACAGGAACCTCTACCAAGCTCTTCTCTACTGGATTCTATGGTATTGCGAAGACCTTGGGAATGTGTACATTCACCTTTTACGTCGTTGAGAAAGTCGGCCGCAGAAAAGGCCTGCTCTGGGGTGCCGCTCTTGGCTGTATCCCTATGTTGTACATCGGAGGATACGTATCGAAAGTGAGTGAGAAGTCTCTGCTGACTTGACATCAATGGGTTGCTAACCAAAATCCTTGCAGAACGATCCGGTGGCTGCAGCAGCAGCTGGAACCACCGAGCGTAGTGCTGCAGGTTACGTCGCAATGGTCGCCGTATATCTGAACGCCTTCATCATCTGCGCCACTTGGCAGGGAATCACATGGACGTACGCCAGCGAGATCTTCCCCCTCGACATCCGCATGCTGTGTGTCTCCCTCACCACCGCCGATACCTGGCTTGGTTCGTTCATCATCGCGAGATCTACACCTTACATGATCTCCGATTTAGGTACGTGATCGAAGGGGTGCAACCCAACACGATGTCTAAGACAACATACTGACTCGCACTCTTCACTCTTCTACAGGTTACGGAGCGTACTTTTTCTTTGGAGCCATCCTTATTTGTATGGGAATTTGGGCCTTCTTCTGCGTCCCTGAAACAAAGGGCATCACGCTCGAAGAGATGGACGCCCTGTTCGCCAACTCGTGCTGCAAAGCCGTGTGGGCCGGTATCCGGGGCAAGCCGATCCCAGGCTTGCGCGACCCGGCCGAGACGTTCTCAATAGACGACGAGAAGGGAAAGATGGACGTGTCGGTTGAGCACGTCGAGGGGCAGCAAAATAACCGAAAGAGCGAGATGTAGAGAGAGCTCTCAGCAGGTTTTCCGCGGACCGGATTCGAGGGGGCTGGTTGGAAGACACAGCTTTCTTGGGTTGTGAGGGTAGCGTTCGATGAGAGTCTGATAGCTATGGTCTGCGATGGTTCCTTGCTGCAATGCTTGTGTTGAAAATTGCTGTGATTTGTGTGCGTGGTGCCTAAAACAATAGCATGAGAGAGAGAGAGAGTGATGTGTAAGTGTGACAGTCGATGGTAACTCTGGCTTTTGCCCACCAGCGTCAGCGGTGACGGAGGGTAAAACGCTACCCTTTTACTGTCCCCCGAACTGTGGTTGAACGGCATAGTTTCTGAATGTAGTCCTTGAAGATTTCCCTGCCCAAGGCCATCCAATGCTGGAAGAAATGCGAAACGAAGACTGGACTATCTTTATTGATGTGCTAACATCTTGAACAAGATAACCCAAGCCTCCAAGGCTTGAACGCCAGCATTTCACAGGTCCCTTCGCTTGGTGCAGCGCTAGTATTCCCTCACCAAAGCTATCCAGACTCAAGAGCTGGCTTTCCTGATCATTTGTGGAAAACCAGAAAACGATACTAAAATTCTAACGCCTACCAGTATAGTAGATATAGCTTAGCTCTATCGACCTACGTCTTTTGAATTTTTGACATGATCGATGGCGGCGGAGATGCAGCCAAGATCGCGCTGTTGGCTTTATTCCCATATATCGACTCATTTTAACAAAAGCAATATATACGACATACGTCCGGCTTAGTCATCGAACAATACCTGTTCACTCAGAAGCTGAGTGGCGCAGCGGAAGCGCGTAAGAAATTAGTCCTGTCTGTCTACATTCGAATCTCAACTAACTCATCTCATAGGCCGGGCTCATAACCCGGAGGGCAATGGATCGAAACCATTCTCAGCTATCATTTTTTGTTTTTTGTTAGATAGCCATTAATACAGTTCTACTGTTAGCTGGTGACCTAAGATGCGATTTTGCTCTTAATTCCATTTAGTTGTTGCTGCAGAGTGACTGTTTGCCGTGGCATTCGAGAGAGTTGCGAAGGATCAGCGCTGATCGCTAAACATCAAAGACTTATTGTGATAGAACAGCATTATACAGTGTATTACAGAACGGATCAACAACCAAGCTCTAGTATTCAACGCAGAATGACTGGCTCTATCGAGTGAAAACGGCCGACGGCTTTGTTGTGTGTCAAGTAACATCAAGCTTCGCTTCAACTTCACGACTGACCATTTCAATGGCACCACACAAGGATATGAAGTTCATCTTTCTTTTACAGCAACGCACAATGAATTGTAGAAAGGAATATATTGAGCTTGTCTATCCACCGACACTCGCATAGCCCCTCCCTTCCCTCCATCTCTCATACGCAGGCCGCACAGCCGCCCATGCCAACAATCCTACCGTTGCTCCGATGAATAAGAACACGACCGCCTCATCTTTCACGCTATCCCTCTGAAAGCAAGTCGTAAACACATTCTCTTCTTTCGCCGTAGAGCATATAGGTAGATTGTACGATAGACAGAACTGCTTGGTGCAATCGGCGCAAGTTCGAGCGTGGTGCGCCGGCTCTTTTGCGGAGGAGTCGGCTCTGTCGAATAAGAGGGCAGGCGGCTTGTTGGCAGGTGTTTTGCGATCAGACGTGGTACTCGAAAGAGGGATGATGGTGCTGTTGGAGAAGCAGGTGCATTTGCAGAAGGACGTTGGTGCTGCCTGGGTGTTAGCAAAGGGCGATGCAGAGAGACATGGATACATTGCTGGCACCTACTGGCTGCTAGGGAGAGCGACAGGAAGGAAAGAAAAAGCAACAGATGTTGCCATCTTAATGCGAGCATGCTTGAATGATTGACTGGATGTTGCGATCACATGCCAATTGCGGGTCTATATCACGCGAGCGTGCACAACAGCGAGTGAGTATCACATGCGCTCTGAGTGCACGGGCGACCCTCGCGTCTGGTTTGGCTTGGACGGGCCGCAGCTGGTGTGGAGTCGGTCTGCGAGAGGATCGCCGAGAATTTGTTCTGTTGCCGAACGAGAGCAAGTCTTAGACTTCCTGCTATTATGGACATGTCTCGATAATTTGCGCCGACTCCAGACGTCAACGGCCACAACGATGACAGGCGAAGATCGTGTGCGACTCCACATCACCCCTTTCACCCCGGACCTCTTCGACTGTGTCGTCTCAGCGTCAGCAAAGGCTACCGCGACTGGCATCTCATACCACTCTGTGCAAACTCAGCCTGAACGAGGATTTGGATACATCGAGCTGCCCAGGATGGAGGCTGACAAGCTGAAGAAGAAAATTCACGGCTTTGTGCTCAAGGGATCCAAAGCTCGAGTAGAAGAAGCCAAGCCCGAGAAGAAACGCAAGGCTGACAGGGACGAAACCGAAGAGGAGAGGAAAGAGAGGAAGAAAGCCAAAAAGGAAAAGAAAGAGAAGAAAGAGAAGAAAGCCAAGAAGGAGGACGGCGTGATTCCTGGCTACGAGCTTGAAGATGGCAGGCACGTGAAGCGTGGATGGTCTGAAGGCAAAGATAAGAAGAAGTCAAAGGAGCAGAAAATGCTCTTTAAGACTAGCATTCCGCCGAATGCCATGCCGTTGGAGGACGACAAGAAGAGCAAGTCTAAAGAGAAGAAGGCGAAGAGGGAAGAAGGCAAGGATGGCGAGAGGAAAAGCCGCAAGACACCAAAGGTGGTTGAAGAATTCGCAAAGAAAAAGCACATGATCATTTCTGCTGAGAGTGACGTGAAGGCTGCTGCGGAGTACGTGGAAGGCAAGGGCTGGGTCGACGAGAACGGCGATATCGTTGAAGCCGAGCCACCCTCTGTGAAGCGACAGCGCGCAAAGGATCGCGCGCTGCAGCAGGCAGAGGAGTCTCGTCGCGCCGAGGAAGAGCGCAGGCAGGCAGAGGCAATGGATGTGGACGTTGGAGAACCTGCAGAGAGTGTCGCACAAGATGCATCCGACAATGAAGATGCTACGGAGGACGATGTCGAAAGCGCATCTGCATCTTCCGATGACGACGACAGCGAAGACGAGGAGATGGCAGATGATACGCTCGTTCCCAATGCTGCTAAGGCAGAGAACGAGACCTCAGCGCCGGCAGGTGATCATGAGACCCCAGTACTGGAAGCTGCCCGGGAAGTGCATCCTTTGGAAGCTCTCTATAAACGCGCGCCGATCTCTGCAACGGAAGATGGAGCCAAACACAGCCTGGCACCCATAAACACCTCTTTCAGCTTCTTCAACCCCGAAGATGTCGAAGATGACGAGGGTGAGTTGGTCTCAGTCCCAGCACATCTACCACAAACCCCACACACTAAGCAAGATCTCGAATGGCGCGCTCTGCGATCTGCTGCTCCTACACCCGATACTGCCGGCCTTGGTAAAAGGTTCCGTTTTGCTATGGACGGCGCAGAGCGCAACGATGACGACGACTCAGACGACGACTCAGACGAAGAAATGTCAAACAACGCCACAGGTGCAACTGGCGGCGCTCGCGATGCAGCTGAAGGTGAGGCCAAAGAAGAAAGCGAGTTCAGGAAGTGGTTCTACGAGCACAGAGGTGAAAACAACCGTGCGTGGAAAAAGAAGAGGAAGGAGGCCAAGAAGCAGCAGAGGCAGAGAGAGAACAGAAGATTAAGTAGGAAGGTGGTGTAAGTGTCTGTAATGCCATGTACAAAAGCGCAAGATTGCGTTTGCTATCCTTGACATGTAGTTGGAGCTGAAAAGTTGACATTTCTAAAGATAGCGCCCGTTCGGACCTGATGTCGACTTGTGCTTTCGTGAATCCTTCACCGGAAGATACGAGATACCAGGCTTGCCATCTTTTGACATCATATCCACACTTAGAGAATGGACGAAGGATTCTTAGTCCAGGCTGCAAGGCAGTGCAGTGCACCTACCAATACGGATGTAATGTTTAAATTCCGTTTGGTCACTGACGAAAACTTACAGCCTTCCATTCAGTATTCATCTCAGTATACGAACACCACAACCACTGAGCACATACCTAAAACATATCACACGAGACATAATCGGGCAAATCAAACATACAACCCAACATGGCCTACCAACAGCAACCAAACATGCACTACTCGCAACAACCACAGTACATCGTCAACCAGCCCGATATGCAACAACATCAACCATACATGTACCCAAACCAAGGACCACCTTACCAGCCGCCACCAAGTAGTCCCCCACGCCAAATGCGGATCGACTATACAACAATTTACAACAGCCACACAAACCAACCCTTGTATACATATACTCTCTCAAAGGCGCCTGATTCCGACCTCCCAGAATCCCTCCTCTCTCTAAGACACATTCCGACGGGTATCACCATCGGGACAATTCGCCGCGGTGGCCCTTCTAACGCGAGCACATGTTGGGGGATTTTTGGTTGCTTGTCCTCAACTGTGGAGGAAGACGTTGCGACCATCGGTGTGCAACGCGAGAAAGTAGTCATCAAGGATATGGGCATGGTACGATCTTGCTGGGCCTGGAAACCGACTTGGGTGAAGGAGGAGGTCGCTGGGGAGTGGGCGTTCTTTGAAGATACGGGCTTTGGGGCGGGGATGGTGCTGAGAGATGCTATTTCTGATGGTAGAGAGATCCTGAGGGTTGAGAGTGGTGGTGAAGTCAAGTTTGGGGAGGCAGCGGCGTTCTTGACAGAGGAGATGGTAGGGGAAATCATGTTGATCCTGGTCAGTGTGAGGGTCAATGGTGAGGATGAAAAGCAGGGGTGGCTGTGGGAGTTGCTGTGCTGGTAGATACATTGCGGCGTCATTGCGATTTCATGCACGGATTCTAATATACAGTATCACAACAGCGTTCCTCTATTTGTCAACACTCAAGCGACTGTTGCTAGCTGATTTGCGTGCATATTCCGATCCAGGTCGCTCCAAAAGCCAACGGCTAGCATTTGGAGTATTGACGAGCGTGTTTCACCGAGAAGATATTGCGCGTGGCAACGAAAAGCCGATCTTGTAGCGGAGCTGATTACATATGCCTCTTAGATGTGAACACAATAAACAATCGAGAGTGAAATACAATGAGATATGCGTTATAAGTAGATTAAGCCACGCCCACTTTCCGTACCATCGCGTGTTACAGCGCATGCAGGTAGTTAGGCCTATAGCCCTAGAGCTACGCGGCTAGTGTGCCGAAGCACACTACTGAGCCATAATCTTTGCGACAGCAGCCTCGGCGACGACCATGATGGTAGTCTGGACGTTACCAGTGGGGAGATCGGCGTGAATGCCACCGTCGACGATGTACTGCAAGAATTAGCGATGATCTCGGAAGGCATCATGGGGTCAACTTACAAGGTTGTCAGTGCCGTAAACCTTGGTGTTGAGGTCAACAACGGCGGTACCGTTGTTGAGACCGCTGTCAGCACCAAGGCGGGTAGTTCCAACGTAGTGGTTGCCGTTGGAGTAGTTCTCGACCAAGGAAGAAACGTTGGTGGGCTTGACAAGCGAGTATCCGGTGCCTCTGGTCAAGAGCTTGTTCAGCATCTCGCTGACGAGGCCGGTGGCAGCGCTCTTGTCAGCCTCGGTGGTCAAGTAGGGCTTCTTCGAAAAGTAGGTGGTCTGGGTCTCGTTGAGGCTGAGAGTTCCGCTGGAGGTCAGACCGTGGGTCATGTAGACCTTGATCGTGAAGACACCCTGGGAGTCGGCGGCGCAGGAACCCTGGAAGAAGCGTTTGTGTCCCGTTTCATCTTCACGAGAAGTGAACCAGATGAGCTCGTGCTTGCCCTCGGTCAAGTATCCTGAGGCGTCCTGCTCATATGACTGAATGAGGTCAACGGCAGTTCCGTTGAGGATGCTTTTTGAGTCGAGAGGGCCAAAGGTTTCGTTGGCCTGGAGGGTGATGGAGAAGATGGGGTGGTCCATGAGACCCTCGCCAACGGGCAGATCGATCCACTGGTCACGCGAAGGAACGCTGATACCGCTCTTGATCGCAGTCTCAATATCGGCAGCTCTGCCAATTCCACTGTTCCACAGGATGCGAGGGCTCGACAGGGCACCAGCAGCGAGGATGACGCGACCGTTTGGCTTGACGGAAACGATCTCGGTGGAGTTGACACCGGCGTTGGCCTCGAGCTCGACACCGGTGACCTTGCCACCGTCACGCACAACACGGACGACCTTTGATTGTGTGCGAAGCTCGAAGTGAGGACGCTTCGCTGCAAGCGGCAGGTAAGTGCGGAGAGGACCGGCACGGAGCTGGTTCTCAATGTTCCAGGACGGGTGGCTGTAGATCTCGTGCTTCGCGTTGGGCTCTTCGATCATGTCGACAGACGAGAAACCGAATCTGCCAAGGACCTTCGAAAGCGAGTTGTAAAGACCTTGAGAGTAACGCTTACCATCGGCGGATGGGAGAGTGGTGCCAGAATTGCGGCTGTAGAGGCGCTCAGAGGCGGCCTCGACATCGGCCCACTTCCAGCCAACAGGCCATTTGTCGTCAAAGTCGTGATCAGACGGATGGACGAAGACCATGTAATTGACAGTGGTACCGCCACCCAAAACGCAAGCAGTAGCGGAGGGAGTATCCTTGCAAATGTACTTGCCCCAAAGATCCGAGCTGCCAATGCTCGCTGAAAGACCAGGAACATCGATCTCAGTGAGTTGGTTGTCCCATGGGAGGGTCTTGTTCGCGCCAGTAGCGACAGTAGGTCCAACGCCACGCTCGAGGAGGAGAACAGAGTTGTTAGCCGCAGTGAGGCGCTCAGCAGCAATGATACCGGAGGGGCCACCACCAACGATGATGTAGTCGTACTCAGCAGCGGCAGCAACGCCGGCGACGCTGAGCCATCCTGCAATGGTTTGGAGTTGCATGTTTCAGAAGAGTTCCGATCAACGGAAATCGATTAGCAGTGATAATTTGAATGAGTGTGAGACGAAGGTTGAGTGACCGGCCTGCGGTATGGTATATCGGCCAACGTAAAAATGATGTGACTTCGAGGATCCTTCACCGTGAGAACCTACGACACTTTATAGCGATCAAGAAAAGTCTACCCAAAGTTTGACTGTGCCTCGAGCGACCTTGCGATCTCGCGCACAGAATACAATCGCAGGATACAAACGAGCTCCGAATGGCGCGTTTCCGGCAGTGATGGAACTGTTGTTTGACTAGCGACGAACCAAGCAAGAGCCCTAAATCCAAGCACGAGGATCGCACGTGGCGCCACCCGGGATGACGACCAGCTGTGACCAGTGTTTCGAATGGAATGGGTGCCTGATTGGTCTGGAACACATTTTTCCTGCTGGTTCCATGTCGTTTGCTTATCAGATCCCTAAAGATTGTTAATCAATGTCGTACGCGATGTGGGTCCCTCACAGCCGGATAAGTGAAGTAGGGTGGCAGACTGATCAGTGGTGCTTTTCTAGCCTGTCCTTGGCCTTGCGAGTGCCAAAGGATGTTAGGGGCTCGTGCTAGGAATCCTGGTTCCGAATTTTCCTGGAGACATACAAAACCGTCGCCAAGCCATTTGCAATACCTAATCTGGGAGTATGGCCGTGACAGAGCTTGTAAATTCGTGCTAATTAACTGAGGATCGCTGGAGAGTGGCTGAAGTCTCTTCCACCGCCGAACTTATCACTATCAGAGTTCAAAGTAGAAGTCCCTAATCTTGATGTTTAATTCTCGGGGAGAGTGACCTGAACAGCCAGCATAAACCTGTATAGTTCATTGAGTCAGAACTTGACTATCTTCCCAAAAGCTGACGTCGGAAACACCTCCGTAAAACATGGATTGTTCCAGTCACCCTAAGCATTCACAAACGAGTGCGCCCGCCATCGAGAAGCTTTTGGACTCAATTAATCCTACGCAACTCGCGCCTCGCTCCGCATTCGACTACTGTAGCCGAGACTTTAAGCATGCGCAGAAGATCGCCCGAACAATAGGCCGGAGCGAGGAATTTTAAGCGTGTTCGCAATATATTAGAGTGTACCATTGGGCTTCGATTGGTCTAAACTATGCTTCTTGAAGCGAGCACTCATTTGCTACCATATGGTTGATCTACGGCTTTGCTGCCGGTGGTGGGGATCTCCTGGGAGTCTCGCGTATCGTCCAGCACCTTGCCTTCAACACTGATCACCTGCGCTAACTGTTCCTCGGCACCAGGTGCGAAGTCACGATACTCCGAACTGATGCCCAGCTTGAAACCAAGGTATACGATCATCAAGAAGGTGGCACAAAGCATTCCGAATACAGTCCACTGTCACGATTGTCAGCAATTGTTCATGCGAAAATTTGGGAGATCTTTTGGAACAACTTACGTTTCCCGTTGCATACTGCGGTCCATCCGCTTTCGGGAATAAGAACGGCGCGGAGATTCCACCACAGTTTGAGAACGCGATTGTGACACCAGTCGCGAGAGCAGTAGCGGTAGAACCTGACACGGTCGCTGTGCGATGAGCCAAGAACGGCATGACAGCAGCGTTCGTGCAGGCAATCATGAACACCGCAACGTAACGACCGATCCAGTTTGTAAGCAATGCGAGCAAGAGATAACCAGTTCCGACGAGAGTCAGGCCTCCAAGTGCATGATATATGCGTTCCTTGGAGTAATCGGAGTGCATGGCGTTGCTGATGATGATGACTAGTGCGAATACGTTCGGAGGCACTGTGAGGAGCTGCGCGGTATATCCAGAGAAACCCAAGTTGGCCACAATTGTAGGCGAAAAATAAGAGAAACTGTTCAGACTGTTGACCATGAAGAAGTAGGAGGTTGCGTACATCCAGAACATGGGGTCCAGCAGTGTTTGCTTCGCGACCTTGAGATCGAAGGTCTTGTCTTCTTTGTTTGGCGCAAAGGGACCCATGCGAGCGACAGCAAATATACGCTCCTCTTCGGTGAAGAACTTTGCATCACTGGGATAGTCGGGCATCCAGACCCAGACGATGATGCCGAATAGAACCGCAGGAATACCTGTAAGGATGAATAGCCATTGCCAGCCAGCAAGGTTGGCTTTGCCGTTGAGGAAGGAAATGCCAGACGCAAGGAGTCCAGAGAATGCTCCTGCCACGGCGACCGACCCAGCAAAGATGGCAAGGCGTGTGGCTCGTTCTGATGGTTTGTACCAATAGCAAAGGTACATGACAACACCAGGGAAGAAGCCAGCCTCTGCGATTCCCAAGAAGAAACGAATGGCCAGGAGCCCTTCAAAGTTGAATACAGCTGCGGTACAGATGGTGATGATGCCCCAGCTGATCATGATGCGACCGATCCAGATTGAGGGAGAGAAATATTTCATGGCGAAGTTGCTTGGAGCCTCGAACAAGACGTATGGCACGAAGAACACGGCCACGGCGATGTTGTAGCGGTTGCCGGTAAGATCAAGCTCGTTGACAATGTTGTCTGCCGGGATGTCGTTGTTCAAGGTTCGTGCATTTCCAAGGTTCACGCGATCGAGGTAATTGATGAGGTAAGAAATGCAGATGAATGGGAGGATGTGCAGGTCGATCTTTCGCACGATTCGTTTTTCCATCGCTTTGTCGTTCAAATCGGGAATGTAGGTAGAGTTGATTGCGACATCCTGCTCGGCAGTGCCATGGTCGCGATCGTTTCGTCCCATGTTGGCCAATGGAATCGATGAAGGCTCAACGGATTGGCTTTTGGAGTTGATTACTGGGACTTCACAGAGTTGTCAAGTGTTACCATATTATATACGATCACATGTTCATGTAGGGCAACATGTAACTTTTTCCATGCATATCAACATGATAAGATAGTGCATCTTCATTCGCGCATTTGCCAGTCTGTTCGATAAGCGATAGGAAGAGGGGATGACCACAACGATATAAACCTCCATGGTACTCGACGAAGGTGTACAGTAATTCTGCCACCTGAGCAAAACGCCCAAAGGGCAATCCTTATCGCCCACGGTCTTGGAAGACAGGATTTCAACCAATGAACGATGCAGGGCGATTCGCTTGGCTCCTCCGACCCCGGAGAAGGACGCAATTCAATGGGTGCCCCAAACAATTCCCCCTCGTGTTTTGTTCCGGGGCGCGCCGCGCAATCCTCACGATCCTCGCGCCTCGGAAATGTGTCCGGCAAAAACCATTGCACGGTCGCGTTTACAGAGAACGATACTACGTTTCATCAAAAAATCGCGTGCTCCAGTATTCCATGAACAGAGGTTCTAGGCTGTCAGCTACTAGATTATGGGGAGGTTCAATGGGAATACAGAATGCAGATGACTCGAGATCATCGGCACGAACTTGGTAGACTTCGTCAAAGATGTTTCGGAACAAGACATGAACGGTAGCCATATTGTACTTCAAGATTGATGCAACCACCCCGCTGCTTTGCTATGACCAGCACCGATAGTGAGCTAATAGTTACCCAAATCGCTGCTCTTTCCTCAATGCTGCCCTTGGCGTTGCATCCTGACATTCATCCAGAAATCCGCAGTCTCCTCCGGTAAAAGCGTCTTTGCCACTGGTATCTCCCATTTCTCGCGCTGAGCAGCGACATGATCGTGGAAAGCTCGAACCATCTTTAGCCGATCTCCGATACCAGCAAAGTGTACCATCATATCTCCTCGCTGCACATGATATTTAGTCCGACTCTCATCTTCATCTCTAGGATAAGCATTGAACCATCTCGGAGGAACGAAGATACAGTTTCTGGCGTATCGAGGATCCTGGATCATTCGTTCCATGGCTGTCTGTTCGGTGAATGGGAGGTCTTCGTCGGGTTTGTAAGAAGGGTATGCCAGGGTGTCTGTCAACATGTTCACACTCCATGCGGCGACGCGCATGACGAACACGCCATTGTTCAGGCCGTTCCAGTCTTCTGTCACTATCAAATTGATCCCTTCGAGGTCACCTGAAGGCAGGAATGTCTCTACTCCGACCAGGGGATTTATCACCAGCGTGTCGGCATCGAACCACATGAGCCAGCGTAGGCGGTTCTCTTCCGGTTTGGATAGTTCGTGGAGCAAGACGGCCAGCAAAGCCGTTTCTTTCGACCAGAGGCCATCTACGATAGGCCGGTCAAGAACGAAGGTTGGATATCCATGAATATCGCTATGTCTGAGGTGAGTATCGAAGACAGGCGATTCTCCTGAATCGTATTTGCCATGCATGACGGTGACCTTGCCAATGGACGATGCGGAAGATGCCCAATGATTGCCGGCGGGTAACACATCTGTCCCAAGGTGTATGACTTGCGGTGGTCGTGTAGTGAACGGAAGATGTAAGTGAGCGAATGGCGCGAACGGTGTCGAGCTCGGTATGCTCGACGTTGAGTCGCATTTACTGCTCGTCCAGCTCCTAAACTCGACTAAGGTCTCCCTTCCAACAATCAAGATGATGCAGGCGAACAAGGCGTAGAATGTAATGCGAAGCAAGACTTCTCGTTGCTTCCGTAACATGTTTCGGGATGGATAGGCCGACAGCAATTGCGATCCCATGTATTTGGAATGACAAGTACGGAGGCTTATATTATTCAGCGCCCTCGAAAGTTCTATATACATGGAGGAAGATGCGATTCAACATGCCAGTACAGCCTTCCTCTGTATCTTGGGTAGCCAAGCACGATACTGTACGCGTTCCTGACGTTGTTCCACTTGGCGCAGGCGGCCCAGTGGTAAATGCACAGGCTGTCTAGAGGAGCGCACCTTCTGCCCTGTCCCCTACTTCTTCGTAAGGTCAGGTGTTAAGGCGAAAGCTGGGAGTTTGAGACTCAAGCCCAGCTTCTCCAAGCCTTCGAGAACATCACTCAATAGTGTATCTGGGCACAGGCGGCAGAGCTCGGGCGTAGCAACAATGAATCGGAAGGGTTGTTATGCCGTATAGAGAATCATCCTCAAAACAAATCACGGGTTGACGGGAAGAATAAGTAGATAAATTTGCAATAACAAGAAATTGAACGTTTTTTTCTGCTGGTACCCGTACCATGACATATGTGTTCACGCTCACAAATCAAATGAAGATATACCGTAGAGCCTCAATCGCTAGTAAGACTTCCACGCAACGCGTGGATAAAACCACATTTAAGCTTTTACGTGACGTTGCTGATCATTTTAAAGACCAAGACCAAGCTAGAGGGACATACGAACATGGCCAAGAACCGACCTTAAGGTTCAAGTGCTAATGTTGCTGCCCGGGCAGATCCTCTCACGAGTAGTGAGTCTCGCATAGGGAGGGATTGATGGGTGATGCTGCGTTGTTATTCTGAAATTCGAGCGCCACGGCAAACATACAATCGGGGATTCGTCTTCTTTAGCGACGCTAGAGGTTTTAGAGCCAATAACGTTTGTGTACAATCAATTTCTACAACTGCACACTCGATCAACCGAATCAGTGTGAAGGTCTGATCTTGTATGCTAACTATAATCTATACTCTACACCTCATTAATCGTATTAGCCTCAGCCCAAAAAAAGGTTTCTGCCCACCGAAGTTCGTCTCCAACGAGACCTTCGCCTGCAATCCAATGATCGGAAACAGTCGTCCCGACACTCCCTCATGCTCATAGTCGCACTTCTTACCGTTCTTCGTATACCACAGCTTGCGCGTCTCGAGATCAACGCCACAGCCATTCGTATCACCAGGGCCGTATGGCTCGCCAAAACGCCTGGGTATAAAAGGTATTCTCAGCATTGAAACCGCCTTCATCTCCGTGGTACGCCCAGGAACGACCCGGTGGGAAGTTATGCTTGGGCTCCCAGCCGGGGAAGTCATAGTACTGGGCACCGAGAGTGCAGAAGCCAATGCCCATGAATGGGTTTTCGGGCTGCTGCTGCTCTTTGTCTTCTGTGAGCTTCCGGGATGTCACTTCGAAGTAGTACCGGTCGAAGCCTGCAGGTAGAGGCTTGTCGGTCGAAATGGTACACTGCGTCCCGGATTCATGTATGATCTCCAGACCCTCGTCGTTGACCTCAACAACTCCCCCGATAGCGGCGTGTGGCACCCAGGCCGAAGGCAGTGTGCCGACCCATACAGTTTGGTGTTTCAAATACCGCTCGACGTTCGAATACTGCAGGCGCTTGGCGAGGGCCAGCGGCGTCCATCCATAGCGATCCGCTTTATTGACATCTGCCCTAATACGGTGCAGTTTCTCCAGTACTCGAACACTGCCGTTCGACGCCGCAGTAGCCGGGAGCTCGGAATCGAGCTTCACCTTTTCTTGATTTGTATCGATCAATGCGAATACAATCTCCTCAAAAGCAGTTTCCCCAGTCATCTGCCACTGGCTCGTTCCGAGCATGATAGGGGTGCTACCTTCTAAATCCTTAAGCGTGGCATCCGCACCATGTTGCAGGAGGAGACGGACGCACAAGAGCTCACCCCGCCACGCCGCGCGGTGTAATGCCGTGAATCCTTTACGTGTATCCTGTAAGTCAAACATAGCTTTGACGTCGAGGCCGACGGCAGATGTCGTATTGATGAGATCTTCGCATGTTCCGAGAAGCTCATGTGTCGCCGCCATGCGGAACGGCGTACGTCCTCTTTGAGATGGTCGGTTGATCTCTGCAATCGGAAACCTTGCTTTCAGGGCTGCAAGCAGAGCAGCTGCGGTCTCCTTCGAGGCGCCGTTGCACGCAAACCAGAATGGTGTACGACCATGACGATCACCCTCGTTGAGATTCGCGCCAGATTCTATTAGTGTTTCCACTGTGTCTTTGTGCCCATTCTGGGCTGCAATATGGAGAGCAGTTCTTCCATCCTTGCTCTCGAGACCCATATTTGCGTTGTGAGATATCAATAATCGGACGCAAGCGGTTGAGCCCGTTGAGGCGGCGGTGTGAAGTGCGGTGAGGCCGTCAAGGTCACTGTCGTTGATGTCGCTGATTCCACTACCGAGTAGGATCTCGACAAGCTCCAGTTCTGACCAAGAGCAAGCTGACTGCAAAGGCCTTAGGGACGAATCGTTCTCCGCGTTGATGTTCGCGCCGTGAGCGTTGAACGCTTTGAGGACATCCCTTTGTAAGATTCGGGCAATCTTGACCACAGAATCGCTGATCTCTGGTAGGCTTCCATCCTCGGTTCTGTTCATCAACAATTGCTGCCTTTTGTCGGCTTCTGGGTGATGGAACAACTTGTTGCGTTCTTCAAACAGATCGGGCCCACCTTCGTCTTCAGCAGCATGCTTGTACACTTGGTAGATCAGAGACCGAAGAACTTACCCAACCGGGTCAGCTCCTGTGTCGCTTCCGACCTTACAAGACCAAAAGCAAATCATGGTGGAGTTGTGCTCGGTAGTACTTGCGAACTTGTCAGCTACGGATGCAACCAACACCGACTTACCAGCAGATTCTTGACCAATCGCGCAGGATAGAGCACTCGAAAGCTCCAGGCAGTATATTTGCTGTCCTCAAAGAACCATTGTGTAGTTCCGGGATGTTTCAGTTTCAACGGGCTTTGCAAGATGCCTGGGGTTTCTGGCAGAGGATCCAGCGTTTTCTTGTGCATTTCGAATTCCTGCTTTGACCAATCCCATCGAGTCTTCGGCTTCACCGATGTTTTGAGCTCTTGCAGCTCCCGCAGGATATCTGTCTGTCGCTGCGCAAGCTCTTTTGCTGTTGAAGCGAAAGTACTGATGCTGTCCAGACTCGTCTTGAGCGAGCACTCCACATCGCCAAGCCGATCGAATAGCCGCTGTTGGAATGCAACGTCGCTGTCTTCGATGACCTTGGCCTTGAGAGCGAAGATGTTTTCCTGCTTTTTGGTGAATTTGAGGACTTCAGCGCCAAAGATGTCCTTGAATGCTGCGAAAACAAAAGGGAGTTAGTCAGCGATAAGGCGGAAGGACTATCTGATATGGGTTGTCCCTGGTGCTTACCATGTCGCATCGTGGCTAGAGTGCGGGCTTCCACATGCCGTTTAATCGCAAAGAGGAAGTCCAGTACAGCATCGTACACATCAACGACGTCACGAAAGAGTTTCTCGATGAGCTCCTTCGACTGGAAGCCTGGCTTTTGCTGCTCGTCATAGAGCTGGCTGTAGTGAAGAACGAATTTCATGATCTCGGTCATGCTGGTTAGTCCTGAGCCGAAGAGACTGTATAGCTGGTAGTTGCTTTGTATGGCATGAAGTCCCAGTTTGACAGGAAACGGAGCCATGGCCACGGTCTCTGGTGTCGCATGAAGAATGGCGTCACCGATGGCGATGGTGTTGCTGATGTTGCCCATGACATAGTCGATCCATTTCTGAGAGATGATTTCTTTGTCGCCGATCTTCTTGGCGCTGTACTTTCTTCCGGTCTCTTGCTATAGATCAGCAGCACTGTCTCTTACCTGCTGTGTAGTGGCTTTACTAGGAAATGCTGGAGCTGCGCCTCGCCGTCTTCGTCGCCATCTTTGATGCGCTCTTCTCGCACCAATGCGCAGAACTTCTGCAATGCATCGTCGTATAACGTCGCGTGTGGCAACATCTTGTTGTCTAGTGGGCGGTGTCACCGGAACAGATTTGCGACAGCTGTATGCGTGTATACTGTATACGAGTTGTTGCCAGCAACCTCGGGGTGTTCGCAGCAAATAAGGCTGAGCGAGGTTGAGGTAAATTGGCGGATCCACTTTTTGGGCTGAGTCTGTTGCCTGGGGCCTTCACGCTAGCATGATTAGGGTTAGGCTTGGGGTTGTCAGTGGCAGGCGATGTTCTTATTCAACAACCATTCTAAAATGTGAGAGTTGCTACGGCGCTCGCATATATAGAATGACCATTGCAGGGTCACCTACGGTCATGTTGAGTGCGGTATTCAGCATTTGATACCGTTGTGGTACGTCGATGTGCTCCACGGCGGATTCTAAAGCTTTCAAGGCAAACATTGAATCTCAAGTCGTATCACACAAGCACAAACATCGCACTATGTACAAAAGACCATCACAGGGAAATTACCAGAGCATGTAGGACTGACTAGAATAACATCAAGACCAAGGATCATCGCTATTGCAACTGCCACCGAGATACCTCAAGCCACCTCATACATGCATCTCCCCACCAAGATCGCACCATGATCGATGAGCTCCCATAGAGAAATCACCAAGGCCCATAGGGCTGACTAGAACACACCCAGAACCAAGGATCACGGCCATTATAAAATGCCACCAGAGGAAATTATGAAGTCGGTGAACAAACAAACCATGACTCGCAGCGCGGTCAGCCTGACAAGAGAGTTGTTTGCATCCTAATCCTAGTCCGAACATGACTAGTCGTTCCAAAACATGCTATTTGCCTGGCAACGGGCGCCTGTCATGTCGCACCATATCGCCAGTTCCTTGAAAGCAGATCATCTACGTTGCGATCGCGGGCCTTAAGAAAGCTGCCATGTGCGCGATACCTGCGACGGATATGGACGTTTGACTGTTAGAGTCTCAGTGGTTTGTGATGTAATTGATCTACATGTAGAGGTGGAGTTGGGGGATTGAAAGGTTTGTTGTCGTGGACTTCAGTTTCAAAAACACGTTTGATGTCATTGCTCGGCCATGCGAAGGACGTGTGCTGTTGGCGACTCAGAGCGAGCTCTCGCTGTTATGTCGGTAGCTGAGAGTCAGCAAGAGTGATGCGCAGGCGTCAGCAAGCAAGCAGGCTTCATGCATCTGCAAGTCGCTCCCTTGGATATGAAATTGAGGCGTGTTTCCCGGTTACCGGTGCTCTGCTGACGAGAGCGTGCAGGTGTGGCTGGTATCGGGACATTGAGTGAATTGATGATGACGCCCAACACGTGGCTCTACAGGAGGCTGGCGACGGACACGGATGCAATATTGACATTGCGCATATACCTCGTAAGCGTTCGTACGGCGATGCCAGCACTGCCGACATGCGAGACAAGAAGGCGGCAATGTAGGCTATGTTATTATGGTTCACGCTCTGAGACACACGGAAGGCGGAGTTTCAGCATCTGCACGACGCGGAAGATGAGACACACGCGAAGCAAGGTTCATCGGCTGCCGGAAAATAGATCCAAGTAGATGGGGGAAGCAAAATGTCAAAGGCGGTGCCGGCGTGTACAAGGACAGCAAAGTCTGGTAGCGATGATGCGCTGACCGCCCAGCTGTCAAAAACCTACAGCAGAAGAAGGTTGGGTCGGATGTGTAGTGAGATTATTCTTCACAGGATCTGTGGCTCGGGTGGGCTTTGCATGCAAGCCCTCGGGCAAACCAGAGCTCCTAACCACGACAATAGTTCTGCTTTCTTCCTAGCGTGATGCCCTTTGTGGTGATGAATGGGGCTGGTGCAGGTGTGCAGAGGGTTGTGCTTCTGGCGCTGCGACCGAGGGCTGGCCTCAGGGCGCTGCTAGTGTTCTGAACAAGGCAAACGGAATCCACCGAGGAGGAGCTCGAGCCAGGGTTTGCGGTGCAGGCGACGCAGGGGTGTGCGGTGTGCGGACTGCGGTGTGGGTATAGGTGCGGGCGAGAAGGCTGATGATGAACTTGTCTCGCATTCAGGGGCATGAAGGCGTGGGAGGATGGCTTGCCCGGTAGCCATGGGCATTGGACTATCGTTATTGACAAGCATACGAGACCGGGCAGGCCGGTGTAGAGAGTAAAATAGCACTACAGCGGAGTTTTCGACAGCCGCCATCCGACACGCAAATGCCATGCCCACAATCTCTCCCTCCAACGCACGCACACTACTCGAGACTACTACTGAAAGACACGCACAAACACCCGCACACACACGCAAGTCAAGACTATTCACACGCGTGGAAGGGCTCGAACGTCTCCGTTGTTCCCACTGGGCGCGCCAGAACGCCAACGGCCTCCACTTCTGCTGCATTAGCTCGTTAGCTCGCCCGTGCGCGCCTAACCACAGCCAATAGCAATCTTCCTCACGTGCCAAGCAAGCCCCTGACACTGGACAAAGCGAGACGAGCGCTGCTCGTTCGCCTGCTTCGCATACACACACCCACGCTTCCTCCCTCACGACCTTACTACTTCACCTCTCCGCCGTGCCATCGCTCCCTCCTCGCCCGTTGTCGTTGTTGCGATATCACATCCGTCTCTCCACTATCAACGCGCCATCATCGCTCTTTCGCATTCTTCACGCTCGCCGGAATCCTCTTTTGCTTTCGCCGCCGCTCTCGCCGCCACCGCGCCATTACTAGCCCACCCACGACCGCGCCTTAATTCGCCCCCGAGCACTACTGCACCACATATCGCACCGCACCGCACATTTCGACATCGAGCACGGCCTCATTGTCTGACTTCACTTGCGCCGGATACTGCTTCAACCTTGGTTGCCTCTGCCTCGTCGTGCAACAACGCTCTAGCACCTTGCGCCCGCCAGCCTCGCGAAGAGCTTGCTCTCAGCCTTCAACAACGAAAGCTTGCGACCACCCCACCAAAACCAAACAAAGAGCCCGTCCTGCCATATACCCCAGCGGTGTATCTCCAGACAAAGCAACTCTCTCGCCTCGGCACCCGGCCAGCGACAGCTTCTTCAAAGAACACACTTTTCTAATTTCCATAATCTGCTACCTTGCATCACTTGTTTGCTTTGATACAGCAGCCTAATCTCGGTCCCCGTATCCCCGACACAGACGACTCCGCCTCACTGCCTCGTCTGCTCTCGACACGGTCACCTGCTCTCCTTGACAGCCCAGCATAGCCTGTTCTTTGCCAATACTGCACTGACGGCCACAAAACAAACCTTGCATTTACGACACTCTAGACGGATACCAAGCTTTATACGATTCCAGATACGAGCATGGACACTGGTGGTCTTGCTCAAATGACTTTCAACAACAACAACACTAACGGCTTCTCTGCCGGGCTCAATGCCCCGGCCACTGGCTTCGGCTCTCGTGGATCTCGCTTCAACTCTAAGAGGTTGAGCGTCGCGCTCCCTCCCAAGATCAGCTCGATCAACGAGAACGCGGTCGACAACCCTACTCCCCGCACCAGCCGCTCGCACCTCCTTGCGGGCCTGCGCACCCAGCCCAAGACTCCCTCAGTCCCGGCTTCCGCTCCTTACAACCAGTCTCAGCACAACATTCCGCAGTGGGCTGAAAACAGATACAGCGGTCACCAACAGGGCGTTCCTCAGACTGCCACCGCTGCTGGCTTCGACATGTCTCAGCAGTATGCTATGAACGCTGCGCGTCAGATGTATTCCCTTCCCGAGCAGGTCCTGGCACCGCCCACGTACGACCAGGCTGAGGGTATGGACCAGGCTACCCTTGAGCAGCTCCACATGACCAGTCTATTTTTGGCTCAGCGCCAGCAGGAGTTGCAGCAGAAGCTCGCTGCTCTTTCTGTCCAGCCTCAGGCTGCCCAGCAACAGAACTACGGACGTGGCCAGTACTCTCAGGCTCAGCAGTTCTCTCAGGCCCAGCAGAACATGTACCTTCAACAGCAACAACAGCAGCAGCAGCAGCAGTTGCAGATGCAGTTGCACCTTCAGCAGCAGCAGCAACAGCAGCAGCAATCTCAGGCCCCGATTGAGGTTCAGCCGGGTGTTTACCTCGTCTACAACCCCGCTACTCAGGGTTACTCCTACGCTGTTGACCAGAGCGTCCAGCAGCAGCTCCAGCAGCAGACCATGTCTCCGTCCCAGCAGACTCAGACTCAGGCTTTCTCCAGCACCCCGAGCTTCAGCATCTCGCCGCCTCCCCAGGAGAAGACTCGCTCATTCACCCCACCCAAGAAGGCGCCGTCCCCGCCGACTGCGCTGGAAAACGTGCAGCCTTTGCCACCGCCCTCTGCCAACGCCTTCCGCCGCGGCCACAAGAAGGCATCTTCTCTTGCCATCAACCCGGATGCTACCGCGCCTGATGGTCCCAAGACTGCGTCTGCTGCTTTGACTGGCAGCCAGCGCTCAGTATTCCCTCCCACGCCGATGACTAGCACCTTCGGCCCTGGCGCTGCTCGCGCTGGTGACCACCCTGTGCGCCAGCCTCGTGGTCCTCCCCCGATTGAGGAGCTCCGCGCGGCTCCCACTACCAGGCACGAAGGCAGTAAGAACTTCGCCCAGCGCCAGCGTCGCCGTGCTCTTGATAGCCTTCTTCGTGCCGGCACCGCCCGTCGTGGCGTTTCGAGCTCGCCTCGTGATAGTCCTGTCAGCGAGAGCGAGTACAATCTTCCCTTCTCTACCGAGCCCGAGGACTTCCTTCCTTCCGGCAACAGCAGCAGAAAAATGAGCCCGATCGGCTCGGAGATGAAGGCCAAGCGCGGTAGCCAGGACTCTACCGATGGCTACTTTGGTCTCAGCAGCGCTAGCAGCAGCGAGACCGAGGAGGGCCGCTCATTTAAGCAACCTCCCACCCCTGCGACGCCCGTTGACGGAGCGCCCGCACCTGGTGGTCAGAGAAAAAAGATGATGCTCGGCGTGTTGAACGCCGCCGAGAAGCGCAGGAGCTTTGTTTTGTAGATTGTACCTTTACAATCCTTGCATGCGGACGGCAAACTTCCTTGATCGACAGCCCCGACACTGGGAGGTGACGCTATGACGACAATACTATTTTTTTTTCTTTGTTCTCTTCAGACACTGTCGGTTGGGACGAAACGAATCCCTTTACCTTATTCTCTTTATTGTTTTTCTACACTTCCTGGCTGCAACGAACACAGAAACACGGATCACGGAGGATGGAGACAGCTGGATCGAATGGTTCCACGGCATCTTGTCCCCTCCTCCCACCACAGCTCATCACCTCAGGCCGGGTATTCTTTTGCTGTGCGAAAGATGCTCTTATACGCCTGCCGTATCGCGACGCTGATGGTCTTTTGGAAAGTTGGAATAGACCCGATGGAGTCGACATTATTCTTATGTACATTTGCCGATTTTACATTTCTCGGGAAGGGAGAAAGAGTTTCGCGAAGCGATTCTGCGGAGGAAGGACTGCTAACTTTCAGTGGGACGGCCGATTACGTTTTTCCAATATCTTATATCAAAAAACTCTTATTCTTAGTGAAATTGGGAGAAACGATTGCTGAAACAGCACGATGAAGTTATTCTTGACTCTTCTCATGTGTGATTGTCGTCTTTTGTGGTGCCTGTTACTTCTTCTGTCTTGTGTGATTATGTGACTTCCATTTCTATGTTGTTGTACATGTCCTAAGAAAGACTTGATCTCGGGCCAGAGAGTTGTGTCACACCATTAAAAAGTCATATGTACAAGTTCGGAGTCAATTTCCAGCATATTTACAATGCACATCATATTTTGAGTAACTGTGATCAAGATCTAGATCGACTGGACATGCCCGGCAATTTCTTTCACCGCTCAGCAACAATTTCAGCGCCATAGCCGCCTGTAGGTATGGAACACAAGAGTCGCTCGCTGTAGCCACATCGCAGCCACGATAGATCCCGCGCAAAAACGCAAACCAAAAAACACACCAAGAGCGCGAACAGAGCCCACAGCAGCATCCACCGCCATCGCCACCGCCACTTCTTCGCCTCGTGCTGCTCGAAGTTGGTCAGCACCACACTCATCACCAGGTCTTTCGCGCCCGCTTCGGGAAAATCCATGGCTATGATCCCGAACCGTTGCTTCGTCGACTGCCCGCCTGCTTTGCGATCGTCGGCGTGGGCATCTAGATACGCGCGCAGCCGCACGTTCATCCCGTCTTCCCAGCGGAACGCCCAGTAAGCTCCCGCTGCGATTTCGCGCGGCGTGATTTGGTAGTAGAGGTTGAACTCGAAGGCGCTGGTGAAGTTGATGAACCACTGGCTGGCGCTGTAGGCGTCGCCGCGGTCGTGCGTCGTGGCGGCGAGGTCGAGCAGTTCAGAGACGTCGCCGCCTTTGCGCGCGATGAGCGAGGGTAGACCGAGGGCGTCTGGGAAGGAGTAGTGGTCTTGCACGGTGAGGTGGACGTTTTGCGGCGTGTGGATGGTGAAGGGCCGGCTGGGGTTGTCTGGCCAGTGGGAGACGTCCAAGCCGTAGGCGCCAAGGGGGTGCGAGGGGGAGCTCTCGAAGCGGCGGAAAAGTTGGATGCGGCCGCGGAGCTCACCGAGGAGGGGCGTGGTGTTTGCTGTGCGCCAGTGGTCTGGGGTGGCGGCGAGGACTTGGGCGATGGCTTGGGCGAAGTGCAGGGTGGAGGACTCGTCTTTGCGGTCGCGCTTTATTTGCGCGATGAGGGCTTCGCTGGGGTGAGCGGCGAGCCAGGCGTACATGTCTGCGAGGAGTTGTTCGAGACGCAGGTTCAGGATGGCTTGACCGTGGACCATTTCGAGGATGTTGGCTCGCAGGCCGCATCGGAGGTCGAAGTAGCGGATGCCTGCGTCGAGCTGGGCGGTGATGTCGAGAGTTTGGGTCGCGATGAAAGGCCAGGAATATGTATAAGCAGCGCTATCGTGAGTGCCAGGAATCGTGATGGCAGACATGGGAGAGGAACATGGCAAGTAGGACATCCAGGTGGCACCAGTCATCTGTGTTGCCTGGTGGGTGCAAGGTGCACGTCTTTCTAATTTGCCATTGTCTTCGTTTCTTGCAGCCAATCTGTGGCCACATTCGAAGACTATGTCATTATCGTGGCGGTCGTTATATGCCAGCAAAGGCTGCTTCTCGCTCATTGCTGGTGGTGGTGGTGGAGGAGGAGGAGGAGGCGTGGGACGCGACGGTGATGCGTCGTGCTCGAATCTCAAAACATGTTCCTATATTCCGCAAGTATCGCAATACATATATACAAGGGTACAGATCGCAACACTAGATAGAGCGACTGTATACACTGGTGAGAGGATGTCCGCCAAAGCCATTGGGATCGCAAGTGAAGCGTGAGGTGAACCAAGCGAACGGGATGGCCCGGTGCCACCAAAACCACACCCTTGTTGACCTTGCTTACCCACTGAGCCACTCTACGAAGATAAGGCAACACACGACAACACTTCCATCGGCCGATTTCTTCAGGGCTCTGATGCAGGGCCGATTCTTCACAACAGTTCATCGCATACGGCCATAGACAAGGAATCCTGCTAAACGCAGGTCGCGCTTGGCAACCATGTCACGACCAACCAACAGGCGCTCGGTCAAAGCCGAGTATATTGAAACAGTAGGTCATGCCAATCGATGAAGTTATGGACGTGCTGCGATGCGTGATAGTATCAGCTGTTTCATCAATCTCATGCAGATGGCCTAGGATGGCAAACAAAAATTCACTTCCACTGACATGTCTACCAGGACACCGGCAACAAGATTTCACGCAAAGCCCACATCGAAGGAAAACCCAACATCATACTCGGCGGCCGCACTGTGATAATGGCTGGTGTCACAATGCGAGCTGACTTACAGCGCAAAGCTGCCGATGGAGGCGAGGGCGGCGAGAAGGCTGGCCCGGCGACCGCGATCACAATCGGCCGGTACAAAGCACTCTGACAAAAAAACATATCCCTTCCACCTGCTAAACAATCACAGAGGCACCATCGTCAGTACAAACTGCACTATCCGCCCGCCCATGCGCATGAGCAGAGGTCAGATGACCTTCTACCCGCTGAAAATCGGCGACAACGTGTTTATTGGACCCGGCACGCACGTCGCCTGCCTCTCCGTCTCGTCAAATGTCCACATCGGCGCAGACTGCGTGCTGTCTAACTTCTGTGTCATCCGGGAGTCCTGCAAGCTTCTGCCTGGTACCGTGGTGCCTCCATCGATGATAATACCACCTGGAAGCATCGTGGCAGGGAAGCCGGCCAGAATTGTGGGCGAGATTGGGGAAGGATGGGGCCAGGGCGCCGGGGGAGAGGGAGAGGAGTATATGGAGGGTTCAGACTTGAGGCCGCTGGTGAGGACCATCAAGTGAGGCTCGTTCTCACTCCGACGGAGGGGTTTTCATGGCAAGCCAGGGGCAACAAACACTTCTTGGCTGGCGTGCTCATGTCATGAAGTGGATATCAGCGCCTCTTGCTGAAAAAAGTCTCCCCACTCTCACACAACAATGCATCACCGAACTCTGCAGACACCTCGAAGACTAATGAGAGCTGCATCTCGGTAAATCCTTTGTATCGCACTGGCTCGATTGGAACGGCAGAGTGGCGTTCTCGACAGTTCAGAACCCGAGCAATCATGCTCCACTGATCGATACACAGTTTGTGCACCTGGCTGGTCAACTGCGAACGAGCAGCACGCATCGGCTTGGCCAGAACATAATGCGACTCCTGTTCGAAGAGTCTATCGCACCGAGGAGGGTGTACCACTGCATGGTCTAGTGACAGCTCAGCTCTCCAATATTCAATCAAAGGCCCAATAACCCTGTCATCCAACTTCGCTTTCCTTGCCCATGAACAAATCCTGACACTCGAGCCGAGACCGCTCTACGAGCTCGAACAAGGGAATGTAACATCATACGGACAAAGGACCAAGAAGTCTATGGAGGATGCGCACGTTATCAACACTCCGTCATACTGACAAAACGAGCGGAGCTGAGATTCGTCCCGCTATCAATTCTCCGCTTCACCAAATCCATCACCACTCCGAACAGCCGACACGATCAATGTATTCGTAACCGCTTATACTCACTCGCCTACTGAGCTATCCACCACCCGCCGCCGCCGCATGCGTAAGACATCAACCGCAGTTCGCGGAGAGAGAGCACAAAAGCAGCAATAGCTGTTCGGACAGAGTCCGGTAGGGACGTCCTGGCCGTTAGTCGTGCAGCGTGGTGCTTCTGACTGACTGGCAGCGACTCAGATTCCTGCAAGCGAGATCCTTAGTTCCTTTTTCCTGCTAGTGGGTTCAGACCCCGAGCTGTCGCGCCAGGGTCTCGACAACGACGGCCGTTGTGATATTGGCGTGGTCTTCACGAAGGGAAAAAAACGACGGCGCGCCAGCGGTGTGTGTGTGTGGGTGGGTGGGTGGACGTTGCCTGGTGAGATCTGGGAGATTGCTTCTACTGTGCTATTATCGGGCTACTGTATCGCTCCTGATCGTGCAGGGATCGAGACCGTAGACGCGCGCGAGGCTTGCGACGGTCGTGGACTTGGTCCAGAATATTCGCCGAGATGACCGGTGTTATACTTGACACTATTGGTTAAGCACGTGATCAGATCCAACGAGAGCGATGATATCCAGTGGGAGAGATCCGCCCAACAAGCGATCGGAGAGGCCGAAATAGTCTTGCCCAGATGCAACAGAGACATAGTATTAATATACTCTACATACAGGTGACAGCGTTGGCAGCAATCTCGCGTGCGGACGTTGTAGCCCAGTGTTGGCATTATCCACATCGGGTGACAAGGTGTTCACCAACGCCACGGGATCGTGAACTCATGCAAGATCCGGACAGTTTGAGCCGCGGGTAGCGGTACGCGGTCAAGATCGATGCATCGCCAAGGCCGAACACGATCTCTCGAACCAGAGATGCCGACGATGGAAGCAAGGAATTAGCAGCGGTAGCCTCGAGCGGGCACGGCCCACTACGGAACCGATGCGTGTGGCCAGAGGACCCCGATCTGTAGGCCCTTGTGAAATGAGGCGACAGGGTGCTCGCGATCGAAGCAAAACAGGAGCGCTTTTCGGTGTGCTTTGTGCAAAGCTGCGTCAGGTAGCGACCGTTGCGGTAGCGGCGGGTGCTGGCTGGTGCTTTGGATCAGCCATCGTATCGTCAAGGAGTTCCCTCCGTGGCACTGTTTTCGCAAGATTTACGGAGATCGTGTGGGCATCTCGCGGCCATCGTGCGCTTGCTTGACACAAAACCGGCTCACGATTGGCGAAGGTCCGCTGTGTTACTACGTATGAAGGAGTGTGGGGCCTGACCGCTCCTACGAGATGCGATGGTTTGATGCGATGTCACCTGCGAGATCTGTAACAAAGGATGTTTCGTTGCATCTTGATACGCTGCTGACACATCTAATCGAGACTGATGCAAGTTATCAAGATCTAGATCTATCGTGTCAGCCGTGTAGGCCACCACAATCGCAGCCGCTTAGGAGGCGGGCAGCACACCGAGGTGATTGCTTCAAGCTTGCTCCCCGAGTCATCATCGGCTGGTAAGATCTTCATGTCGTTGAATTGACAGGTCACAGCTTAGCGAGCTTGTGTGTGACGAGCCAGGTAAAGTCCGGCAGTGGCATCGGTCACAATTGTGTTCCTGTCGTGCATTATCAGATGCACGGACGGAGCGTGATGCCTTCGACGACGAATCGCAGCTGCGGATGGTGAAGATTTCGCGGCGCCTTAATGCACGGCGGCGCGCCCGGTGCGTGGCAGACAAGACCCTGATGAGGAGGAGTAGCAGCAGCTTGTGCACTTCTGGTCTGGTCTGATGCGACTGGGTTGCGCTGGCGCAGCAGGTAGAGGAAGGGCTCCAAGGGAGAGGACAGCGAGGCGGTGACACGAGTCGTCGGCGCTGCGGACAGCACATGCTTGCTGCTGGAAGAATCTCGCGTTGTTCACCCACGGATCAGAAGGCTGTCAGCTCGACTGCTGTGCGTCGTCCGCCAAACCAACTCCGGCCTGACAGGCGGGAAAGGGAGGTTCCGTGATTGTAGCAAGCGCACGTGGAGATGCGCCCCCAGGATGCGCCTTTCGCGATAAGACGCATGGTGGATCTGCGGGGCTGCCTATCGAGATCATCGGCGCCGCCAGCGTGTGTGGCTGGGCGGCAAGCAGGGTACCAGGATGGAGCGCGTCGGATCGGATGGACAATGTGAAGCTGCAGCTAAGGCAAGGTGGTAGCAGATTTAGGCCAGTAGTATGGCAAGGAACCGTACGTCCAACTTACCTAGGCCTGCTTGCTTGCTTGCTTGCTTGCTTGCTTGCGACGGCGGCACGACAGCAGAGCGCAACGCAACGCGCCACACAATTTTCCGCTGCTTCTGGTCATTGCGAATGATTGTTCCTCGCAAGCCCTAGAGTGCGCGTTGCTGCCTCTCGGCGACCTTCCTGTGTTTGGCGAGACACATCTCGCTTATACGACGGCGGCCGGCTTCCGCCTATAGCTACCGCTGAACGTGGCCATGTCCTTGACGATCAGCTTAACGGCTGCCAGGACGGACACAGGGACGTGCGGCAGACCCTGTGGCTGACAGGCTGCGATGCAGAATGGCCTCTGTCACCGACGCGGCGCTTATGCTACTGCGTTCGAGAAGCTGCCTCGAGCTTGTTTGGCGCGCGCGCCTTGGTGGTGCTTGGGCATTATTCGTGCACGAAAAGGGCCATATACATACATATATACATATATACATACATGCTAGCGAGACTAGTTAGTACCAGAGTCGCGGTGATGCTCATATCTCGCGCCAGACTCGGTGCGATCGACTGCGCTTGCATATTGGCCTGCGATCGACGAACATCCAACTTCCAAGGCTGTGGAGCGGCGAGCGCTCGCTGGAGTTCTCCGACAGGGCAGGGCAGCGAGGGCAGGAGAGCGAAACTCGGCGCTAGCACGCTTCGAGCCCCTGCGTATGGATGTGGTGACGAGACGACATCGGTGGAGCGGCAGCGCGGCAGAGAATGCAGGGCCTGCGGGAATCTCATCGTCGTGTCATGCGCTCTGCACGGGCCCCTGGTGGTGTTGCGGGAGGCGAGCCGAGCGGTGCCATCGTGCCATCGAGATCGGGGTGTTGCGATCGGGCGCGGGTGCTGAGATTGCGCTGCGTAGGTGTGCACGACACTACTGCGCGACGTCCTGCTCGTCGTCCTCATCAGTCAGTGCGCGCGCGCGCTCAGTCAGTCAGTCAGTCTCTCTCGGACTCTCCACCCGTCACCCTCCCGCCGCCGTTTCTTCTCCACGACGCCGCACAGATCGCCTCCCATCTGCAACCCTCTCGTGCGCCGCCACTCAGTAGCCAGTAGCGTCCCATGGTCCCGCCAGACTCTGCTGCCATTATCACGCGACTCCTAATCATATCGTTCCTCTCTCCCACCTGCACTGCACTCCACGACCGACGCTTGCCCGACTCCCCTTAGCTGCCGCCCTACGACTTTAACGCGAGACATTCGCAGCCCTAGGGTCTGTGTCTGAGATCCTCCGTCGATTCTCTGTCTTTCGTGCAGCACCCGTTCCCTCCGCCGCACACACTTCGACTTCGACGACTTTTCCGCCTTCCTCTCTGTACGCCACACCTCGCCAACAACTCCAACGACACTCACTGCTGTGCTCCTGCCTCGACTCTGTCATTTATTCCCCGAAGACACTGCTGGCAGCATTGTCGATACGCCTCCCACGCTCCCCAGACGGGTGATCGAATCACCGACATCCGCCGGACTACACGACTTGCACCCGCATCATCGACTCTTCGGCCCCATTAAGTTTGGTCTTCCATTCGATCTCGCGACGTCCGTCGCTCGTGCAATCGATCGTAAACACCCCCAGTTGACAGTCCACAATGGATCCTTCAAGCAGAAGGTATGTCTCACCAGTGACCGACAGCGAAGAACGCGTCGCAGTCGAGCCGCTTCGAACCGTGGGACTCAATATACTGACTAGTCGTCATAGGCCACAATTGCCACCAGTTGGCTATTTGGACCACGACAAAGTCCGCAGAGACGAAGACGGTCACCAAGATCGAATGTCTGCTGCGCCTCAGATCCTACCGCCGCCTATGCCAACCGCCAGTCCCGCGCATCAATATCCTTCTGGCCCGCCACCGCCATATAGTCACCCCGCCCCACCGACCCAGTACCACCCCAGCGCGACTGTATCGACACCGTCAAGCATGCGTACGCCACCTGAGTCACGCCGTACTAGCGGCGACGAGAAGGAAGCAATCAAGCAGACTGTCAGGCAATCCTTGCCCTCCATATCCGAGGCCCTAGGCGTGGACAACCAACCGGCATATCACTCATCTTTGCCTTCGCAAACAGCGCCGTCTGCACCGCTTCCGCCATCAAGGCCTGCGCTCGCCTCTTCGCCATCACCGCGTTCACACCGCATGGAACCACCCCAGCATGCGCCCGAACACCACGCTCCTGCTCCAGCACACTACTCTCAATATCGCCAAGATACACCGCAGCACCATGCGTACCCGCCTGTTGAGGCTCCGAGGCATACCTACACGGACTCTCGACCTCCAATGCATGCTCCGGCTACGAGGTCACCTCCGCCTCACAGGCCTGCCCAGCACGCCAGCCAATACCCTCCTACTACGGGACGGCAATCACCTGGTCGCGAGCAACCGTCTCAACACACAACCAGCTCTATGGGACCACCTGCTGTTCCATACGGATACCAACCCTACCCGCCACGCTATGCCCAGCCAGCGCCACCACCCAGTGCGACCGCTGGTCCACTATATCAGCCTTCTTTGACAAACGCTGCACCCAATGCACCATCGGCCGCCTGGAAAACCGAGAATGCAAGGTTTGGTGGCGAAGAGCGACCATATGGTGACTCTGTCAAGCGTCAACTCGACATGTACGACCTTGAGGGTGCTCTCAATGACGTAAGATTATATTGATATTGCCTTGTATTTCTGTTGCAAAGCTAACTTGGAAACAGATCGCCCAAACCAGCAGTATCATGTCCGATTTCGCTCGTCGCTACGGAGATCGTCTCCACCAAACGGTACGCTCTGGACCCACACCATCTACTCTACCTGGCCTCGTCGAGGTCGAAGACATGATGGCCAAATCTCGTCTGCAATTGGATTCCTTGTCCAAGATCCGCGAGGTCATTGTTGCACAACAACTGGCTTATGACCAACAAGCCGCAGAGCAACGTCAGCAACAAAAGGCGTACGTCGAACCTATCATGTCAGGAGGTCCTCACGAGGATGACATGAAGGCTGGATTTGCTGGCTCTGATCCGAAAAAGCGCAGAGGACGTGCTGCTCCTCCTGGTCGCTGCCACAGCTGCAACCGCGCCGAAACTCCTGAGTGGCGACGTGGACCGGACGGAGCTCGCACACTCTGCAACGCATGTGGCCTGCACTACGCCAAATTGACTCGCAAGCAAAATAACGCCAGCAAGAATGCCGCAGTCAACAACTCTAACCTCCGCCCTAAAGAGAACATGTCCTAAGGAAGAAATAACACCGGAACTCGCACACGTCCGTTCTGGCAAAATTTTGCTACTTTAGCAGCTGGGCTGCTACACACGAAGCATTTTAGTGCTTCCTTTTGATTTTTGAATCGACCGAGATACCCAGCGTTTTTAGACGCCGCCCAATGTTTTCGAATATCGACCAGCATATGAGAGGTCACCTTACGACCTTTTTCTCGACGACACCTTCACGACAAAAAATCAAGCATCCAAGCGTTAGTAGACGCTCGAAAAATCCGGGCAGCCATTTTACATTTTCTTTTCTGTCCCTTTCAACATTGCATCTGTACATGGAATGAAGAGGGTTTCGCATATATGCACTTTTCTATCTGGCGTTGGGCATATGGGGACAACAACATAGAGCATTGTGTGCTATTAGGCACCCCGGCATCGATTGCCTCGCTGCTTTTCGTTGTAATGCGGCTTTCGGCCGTATCATAGGAGTTGGGGCAGGGATACGACATGATACCACCAGCGCTTATTAGAGCGAAGGACTACATCGGAACGTTTTGATACAATTTGAAATCATCTTTTCCAGCTATCTGCAATATCTCCCCCAAGTACCACGATCGTCGCATCTAATCATGTTTCCCAACGATCGAGCTTCCGTGAATCACAGCATTCACGTCTCACCGGACTGTCAATCAACTCCCCCGCCAGGACAGGACCCTCGGGTTGCGATTTTCTACATGCGACCGCCCGCTTTCCGCTTCGGGCAGTAGGACGAGAGGTCATTATACCTTGTATGATCTACGGCTGTCCCAAACTCCCGGAATCAGAAGAGGCCAAGAACGACGAAAAAGAGGATGCGAAACCTGGTTAGAGAAGAAAACGCTTCGGAACGCCGATCTTGCCTCGACGCTGTTGAACCTGCATGGAGGATTTACGGCTTTTTTGTTTCTTTCTTTCTGCGGATGTGGTATGCTTTTCGCTTTGAATTTGAGCCTGTCGGTTATTTAGACCCGTTTGTTTACTCGCTTATGCGCAGAGAAAACGCGAGACGACCCCTGCGCGAGAGCAACATCAATCAATCAATTAATCAATATCGTGCAGGAACCGCAGCAGCGAGTAGCACCGCGTGCGCATCGCATTACCTTGACTTTGCGAGGTTGCGTGACAAGGCTTTTGCTTTTGCTTTGCCTGTTTTTGAGAGAAGAGGCCGCATGCGTGCCCAATGTCGCACCCCGAGGGCCTGCCTCCCTTCTTCCAGTTGGGGAATGGCGTGTCGATTACTGCGACTTCCCTATTCTGATGCACGGCGTTGGTGCTGTGTTACGAGCGGTCGGGGAAGAACCCGGAGGGGTTCGAGCATGATCCGATCTGTACGGGGACCTTCGCGAGCCTTCGTTCCCGACATCGAGTGTGGTGGCTGTGAATGTGGCGGCTTGCCGCACAGGTGCGTGAGTGCCGGTCACAGGTATGCGTGTGATGACGAGACGAGGCGGGAGGGCGCCGCGTGACAGGTTGGTTGTGTAGGCTACTTGGGCTGGGAGTTTGCTCGGAAGTATGAAGGATTAATATATTGATGTATATGTGATGAGGGGGTTAGAGAATGCACGGCACTGTTGTGTGTAAGCGAGTGTTAGGTGACTAGCTCGTGCAGAATGATATATATTGTTGAGGATGTAGCATGGGTGTGATCTGTGGGTGCGAAGAATTTTAGCGACTTATGAGAAATCGAGCTCGTTATTCCAAATGTTTGCTTACGGCATTCTCAGCGTTTGATGTGACACCGATGGGTCCGTATATGCACGACTTGGAGACTTCTTTCGGAGGTACGCGTCTCTTCGCCATATAGCAAACAAACAATCTGTACCACACGGCCGGTAACACACGTCCGCCAGTGCCGAATACCTCCACGAAAGATCCGAGTGTAGACCTGAAACTGGGAGTAATAGGTAGTATACCGGTTGCCCGGATCGAGAGGCGTGCTTGCTACAGCCAATCACGTCGAGAGCCCATATACCAGCTTTGAGGTAGACTAGAGTCCCAAGGCAGTGGTTGATCTTGCTGGAAACATCCTCACCAGCATGAACTATAGCACCATCCTTGTCGTATTGAACCCTTGTGACGTCTGGCCTCAAGGTTGCATGCATGCCTGGCCTGAATTCACGTGTTATCGACAGCGGTGTCTTATCTCATGGGCGCACAGAAATAATGCTGGCCACCAAAGAGGGGTCCACACGAATACGGCGATGTGCATATTGGCGAGCCGAGGACGGACAGGGCTGACGCATGAGTATTATGATGGCTGATGTCAGAAGCAGTTGTCATCTCCTGTGCAATGCTGATAAGTAAAATAATACCATCGTATCTTCTGGGTGTGAAGATGAAGTGAAGTCGGCAACAGCGTGGACCGTACCCGTTTCGGCTTGGGCGGATTATCGTGTTTGCATCATGGTTTGTAATCCACTTTTTCACAGCAGCCCGCCCTGTGAGTCCCGCGGCAAGACCAGGATGCGCCGCCGCTGCCATAGTGCGATTGCGTGCTCGTTACGGTTGTCGTGAGAATTAATCCCCATCTGATATCCACATGGCAATGTGTGCATGTGAAGCAAAAGCGACTTTCTTCACCACACCCCCAACCTCCCGCCCGTGAAGCTTCGTCCGACCGACCGCGCGACACCAGCCAGAGCTAAACCGAGTCCCGGACGACAATGCAGTGCGATTGACTGCCGTGTAAGAGCTGAAATATACCCGCGACAAGTCGGAGTCTTGCGTACCACGCCTGTTAGGGTGAAAGAGTGTGATAAAGGGAGGATAACACGCTCTTGGTAACAGGTTGCGATCATGGGTTTGCTGTACGCCGAGTCCCACAATTGCGCGCGCGAAGCGTTGGCTAGCACAAGAACACCGGATTGACGGAATTGCTATCACAGAGCTATTGGAACGCCGCTCGACTGGCCGGAAGCCAAAGAGAAGGCCAGCCATGTTCGCAAATGGGGCATTGAGGTATACAAGACTCGAGGAATACAAGCGGTATGGGCGGACTCTGACGCGGCTTGCAGCAACTTTTGGCTATCTGGCGCAACACAAAAGGCAAGGAGCGCAATGCTCTGCTCTGGGGAGACGAGGTATGGCAGCATGCAGGACTGCTGGTTGGACAATGTTGACGTGTGGGCCAGATCGAGTACCTCGTGGTGAATTTTGACGACCAGAACAAGGAAGTGAAGCTTTCGCTGAGACAAGCGGATATCCTCGAGGCTCTTGCGAGTGATGCGGAACTTCTCAAGCAGGGTGGAGGTGTGCCGGATCTGGCTGTAGGAGAATCAAAGTAGGATCGCTTGCTCGATTTCGAAGGTTCTTACACTGACCGGGATACAGAGGAGACAAGACTGCACCCGTGTTCCACCCCGAGTTCGGCCGCTTCATGCTTGAGGCTACACCTGGTGCACCCTGGGGCATTGGCTTCAAAGATCTTCTGTCTGTTGAAGGCGATATGCGCTGGAGGTGTGTATAGCCCGAACTTTGTCCCTAGATACTGAGCTGACAAATTCATAGGCGACAAATCGCGAAGGAGCACATGGAGGCAAACGAGTTTCCTATCACTCTGACGACCTTCCCTCGTCTGGGAGATCGCAAGTCTATCACGCCTTACTACCCTCCTTCAGGACCTAAGCTACGCTCACAATTTCTGCCCGACGAAATCGCCAACCCACACATTCGCTTCCCTACACTCGCAGCCAACATTCGTGCCAGAAGGGGCCGCAAAGTCGAGCTCAACGTGCCTGTATTCCACGATGAGAAGACTCCGAGACCTTTCAAGGATCCCACGGTTGACTACGATCTCCACAACTGGCCCGAAGATGAGGACGTACGCAACGGTGCCGCAAAGGACGACTCTATCTACATGGACGCGATGGCTTTCGGCATGGGTTCATGTTGTCTCCAGATCACGTTTCAGGCCAAGAACATAGCGGAAGGACGAACAATGTACGACCAGCTGTCTCCTCTCGGGCCAATTCTTCTGGCTTTGACGGCCGCCACTCCTATCTACAAGGGCTTCCTTGCGGATACCGATGTAAGGTGGAATCAGATCAGTGGCGCTGTGGACGACCGGACGCCTGAGGAGCTTGGCGAGAAGCCCCTGAAGAACGATCGCTGGCGGATTCCCAAGTCGAGATACGCTAGCAACAGCACATACATCTCACAGGACGCTCGCCTCAGGCCAGAATACCTGGACCCTGATCTCGTTGTTGACGAGGAGCACAAAGCACGGTTAATCGAAGGCGGCATGGACGAGCGACTTGCCACTCACTTCGCACACCTGTTCATCCGTGACCCTATCGTCGTCTTTGCTGAGGATCTGGAAGAACTTGACCTCGACAAAGCCGATCACTTTGAAAACTTGCAGTCCACTAACTGGCAGCACATGCGCTTCAAGCCTCCTCCAGTCGGTAGCGATATCGGTTGGCGTGTTGAAGTACGACCCATGGAAATTCAGATCACCGACTTCGAAAACGCAGCTTTCTCTGTCTTCGTCGTCCTGATCACCCGGGCCATTCTAACTTTCAACTTGAACTTCTACCTCCCCATCCCACGCACAACAGAAAACATGGAAACTGCGCACAAGCGCGACGCCGTACTGAACGACAAATTCTACTTCCGCAAGGACCCAATTCCACGTCGCAGCAACAGGATGAACGGATCTTCCGCACCGCCTTCTGGCGCCAACACTCCTACGCCTTCCCGCCCAAGCACACCTGTTGGCCCCGTCGAAGACGAATACGAGCTGATGTCCGTGGACGAGATCATCAACGGCAAAGACGACGGCAGCTTCCCCGGTCTCATCCCTCTTGTGGAGATGTACTTGGACAGCTTGAACGTGGATGTTGAGACGAGGTGCGAGCTTGCGCAGTACCTTGCGCTCATCCGCGGCAGGGCTAATGGTACTCTGTGGACTGCGGCGAAGTGGTTGCGCCACTTTGTACGCGAGCACAAGGCTTATGAACAAGACAGTGTGGTCAATGAGGAAGTGAGCTACGATCTTGTCAAGGCTGTGGAGAGAATCACGATCAACGAGGCTAGGGACGGATTCGGTAAGGAGATGTTTGGCAAGTGTCGCCAGCAGAGGAATGGTAGTGTTCAGTAAAAGAATGATATACCTACACCTAACCACAAAATTGGAACTGAGATGCTAGCTGCATTGACTCGGAGAGTTCTCCTGAGCAGTGTGTTTGTTCGTCTACAGCTGCAAGTTCTCCATGTATGGCATTCTTATCTGTCTTCCAACCATGGTTGACAGCGCTAATCATACGACCACCTTCTCATAACGAACTGTCGACAAAGAGTCGACGTGCTCGCCATAGTTCGGAACAACTCCATACCCATGCCTCTCATAAAACCTATTCGCCGCAACCATATTCCTACTAGTCTGCAGCCGAAGTGTCTTCCATCCCATCTCCGCGGCGTGGAGCTCTAACTGCTTGAGGAGAAAATCTGAGATCCCGTTCGCTTGACCTCGGGCTTCTGGAACGACGTATACCCGCTTGATTTCGGCGACTGAGGTAGATGCTTCTTCGTCGATAGGACGCAGGCCGCCGCAGGCTATAGGTTCGCCTCCTTTTAGTAGGGTGATGAAGATGGGGATTTCTGCTGTGAAGGGTGGGAGAATTGGGTTGGTGAGGAGGATCTCGGCGCGTTGGAGGGTTGATAGGGTGGTTATGTGTGTGTCTTGGGGGGAGGTTAGTCGCACTTCGATGGGAGTTGGGTTGTTGGGTGAAGGGTTTGTCATCTTGTGTAGTGAGTAGAGGTTGATAGCAGAGCCTTAGTGCTGGTTGCGAAAGTATGGTAGGTCGACCTGGCAAAAAGTTTGTTCGTGAGGTGTTATCGTTGAGGTCCCAGGCAGCAACATTTCCGCAGCGAAATCGTGTCATCTCCGCTGTTACATGGGGCCTTCTTGTGAAATACAATGTAGACCACTATGCTCTTAACAGAGTATCTATACAAATAGCTCAGAACCTGTCATACGCTTCAAAATGAACCATTTCGTCTGGGTCGCATTTGATCCACGTAGCGAGGATTGGCAGGGCCAACTCTGTGAGGGGAGTTTTCGTTTCATATATAGCGGTCGCTTAAGATCATGCATATCTGTAAAGGCGAGCCTCGCGTACAGTACTCTAATACAGAACGGAGAGTCTAGAAGCGGCGCGTATACGGTACAGCAGTGCGCTAGCCTACAATGGAACAAAATGGCATAGACTACCGAAGGTCAGCTATGGTAATTCTGTCAAGCGGGACTTTGCCCTCAGCCTCTAGAGCCTTACTTTCTCACATCATCTTGCTTTTTCAACAGTATGCTACATCAGTCATGTTCTCGTCAAAGTATGCGTCCCCATCTTTTCAACATAACCGCTATTACCTAGCGAACACATCTCTTCGAGAGAGGGGAAGCTGTACGAGCTTCGGAACTTCGGTCCCTATTCCACTGTAGTTGCCATTGAGCTACAATGCCCTACACGTACGATCTTCTTTAGCTAAAGTCTATAGCAGAATTGTTTAAACCGATTCGACCAAACCAGAGCCGAGTACGAGACCCAAAGGATTCACATGCGTAATCTCCTCTTTATCAAATCCTTCGCCAACGCCACCAACAACGATGGACAGAAAATTGTAGCGATAGAACAAATTACCCGCTGCAAAAGCTGCGATTCAGCCTGATAGACCAGCTAAACGACACAGCGATACAATGGCATTGACATAAAAGGAACAATTCGTCTCCTGTTCCAACGATCAATCTCGACACACAGCTCAGTACAACGTTCGAAGAACCCTCCAAACGAACACTGTCCGCCGGATTCACCGCAGCCCAACAACAATCACCATGCAACTCACCACTCTCACCACCATGCTGTTCGCAGCCGTCGCAATCGCAGGCCCAATCGCCCTGCCCGCCAAAGACGCCGCTGCCAACATCGAGGTATCCATTATCCCACAACGCAGCATGACTATTTCCGTGGTCCCTAGCAGGCAACTGACAAAACCCACAGAAAGCTGTTCGTGACGCGGAGCCGATCCTCGGCGAACGCGCTTCCTGCACCACGACCTCTTGCGGCATTGCCACGAGGTGCCCGTCGGGCTGCGGCGGCTGCATCATCGACCCGTACTTCGGAGGTGGACGCTGCTCGAACAAGTAATGACATGGTTGAGCGGAGTCGGTACATTAAACCTCCGCTTGTAGGCTTCGAGGCTACCTGGAGGAACTTCTAGCGAGTTGTACATGAGTCGTAGCTAACGTACGAGTGATTGGATGCTCAGAATCAATGTTCAATCGTGTGTTGTAATTGTTGTTGTTCTTCTCGTAGTTCACTTCTTGGTGGTGGAGTATCTCAAGCCTAGCCAGATCGTCTCGTTGTCCACATTCCTGTTGCTTCCAGGACTATGCGAGGAGGTCTGGTGGAAAAATTGCGGCCATTTGTCTGGAAGCGAAATGCAGCGCTTAGCTGAGAATGCCCTTCTTGAACGAGTTTTTCCTAGAGCTCACTGCCCTTCGTCTTGAGAGGCTCCGCCATGCTTTCCACACAAGCACGATGCACCAGCTCGGACACAGCAAGTACAACACCGCCGGGCGCAAAGTCTTCCACCACAACCAGACTTGTCTCCGCAAACAGCCGATACGTCCGTGCTCGTCAAAATGATCGTACCACACCTCTCTGTACCATGGTGGATCCGCGATGTCTGCACATCGCCAGCTTGTCAGACTGCAAGGCCTGGGCCCACGAGGCACTCTGTAGTCTTTGGGACGATCTATGAGTTTGACTGCGCTGATGGTGAAGTTCCGGTAGGGAGAGGTAGATGTTACGTGGTTTTGCTCGCGCATTTGGACCTCGACAATCTTCTGTTGTCCTCGCGTTCCGTCCAGGAGAATGTGAGGTTGAGTCTCAACGACGCTGCCATCTTGGAGAGAGCGAGCTCCGATGATGTTCAATTGTAGTCTTGGGTGGTAGTTGTAGTACTGGATGCTCGGGTCGTCTCGGTTGTTCATGGTGAACTCGTAGTCAAGCGCGAGTGTCTGCTCTGTTACTTGCCCTGCGAGCCACCCATCAAGGGATATTTTGCGGCCAGTGGATTGCAGCTTTGAATTGGAAACCATTTGCTGTGCTCTAAGTCGAGGTGGCACAGAAGGATTCGGAACCAAAAGTGCGAAGAGTTCGTTGTTTAAGAGGAGATGGTGCCGGTTTGCAGAGATGGTAAAGTTGAGAAAGACGGGAGTGTTAGGACCGAGATCGGGTAGTTTGAGCTTGACAAGAGCGCTCGTTCCATCGTCGGTAAGGTAGATGTTCTCTGGCGATGCGCCGCCTGTTGGTACATGCGCTACTGGGTTTGCGACGGGTTTGGCAGGTAACGTGGGTTTCTTCAGCGTTACACGTCCAGCTGTCAGCTCCGATAATTTTCTAACATAGAGAAGATCAGCGCAAGTTCTGAAGAGCAGGTGTAATGCTCACAAACTCTGGGATATTTCTGCTGCCCACGTATTCGTCATACAACCCATTGCCGCCATGATAGTGTCGAAGGGTGGGATATGCGTTCACTGATATATCGGCACAGAATTGGCCCGAGTCAAAACAATTGATATCCGCAAACCCGGTGTGCAAAGTATTGCCTTTCAGCAATGTAGCGGCCTCTTCGTAAAGCGGATTGACCATTTTGCAGTGCGCGCTATACGGCATATGGACTTGTGATACCGATCAGTGACCTGAGTATGGTGAAATGCCGTGGATGTACATACAATACACATAAGCAGATTCGTGAATGCTGATGAAATTGACGAGTGAGTTGTTGTGCTCCAATTCTGTTCCAATCGTGGATTCCCATGTCGCCACTGAAAGTTTTGTGACCTTGCTATTGCTGGCAGAGATGACGCCGAGAAAGCATGACGCTAATGAAACGAGACGTAGTGGCGAATACATGAAGAATGCTAGACGGTATGTGAAGACTTGGATCTCTGTATCAACAACACATGCTTCCAAGAGTCCACATAGATCGAGACGACGAACTGGGAGTAGGGAGCCAGGTTGAGCGTTGACGCGGGACGTTTCTCGGTAGCGCTACATTCTATTTTAAGATCTTCAGCTTCTTTCGACACCAGACCGAGACAACATGAAGATTCTAGCCATCTCCAACCAGAGCAGTCTGAATCTCTTGATTTGCGGACGTGATGTACTATTAACATAGAGAAAGGTATTTTGTTGTGTTGGCCAGTTCTGACGTTGCACAAATCTTAAGCATAAGCTGGCGAGACTTGGGGTGAGAACAGACCGCACTAAAAACCTGCCTGACTTGTGATTGACCTTTGGAATCAGTCAAGTTCAAGATTCATGGCCTGAGTTCAACGCTCGGTTCGAATGAGAAATGGCCTTGATGCAACGAGCCTTTGATTCAAGGTAGAACACGAAAGCTGCATATAGTGACTGGGGTCCTGTGCCGTAGTGAAGACTGAGATCCTTGGCGAACAAGGATGTTGTACCTATATTTAACACTATGGGTGAAAGCTAGCTTATCTCAGCTATGCGGAATTCTTTAGCCTGGCGACTAACTATACTTCAACATCGCGGGCTTTATCGCAGAGCCGAGTTTTTGAGACGGCGTAGGAATCCTTCCTATAGTATCCTGCACGGACCTCGATATTTTTCACGAATGATGCTATAAACCAGCTCAGTGTGGACCCAGCTCCGGCTAGTCAGGTTTAAAAGACACACTACTAGTATGACGCTTCGTATTTCACCGATCAAGGCAATGGCTAGAGTATCGCAGCTCGCCAACTTGTTGACTCTAAGAGATAGTGCAGAGAAATCAAGCCTTAGAGAGCACATCCTACGGCCAGGGTGGGTAACAGACCTGGATAACGGCACGATTGCCTTGACAGCACATTGGCATATTACAGCATATATAAATCGTTCCCCTCGCCCTCCATTAAGTCGTCGAAAGCAACAATCAATTGTTATCATCAACTCTATCGCTCCTCACAATGGCCTCTGTCCTTACCACTCTCGCGCTCTGCGCTGGTGTAGCCTTTGCTGCTACCCCGTCTTGCCCCAAGGAGCATGCTACAGTCACCTCTACAGACACATGGTCTGCAGCCACCACCGTCTCGGATTACAAGACCGTCACCGAAAACCCCGAGACTTGGACTAGGACGCTCAGCTCTTACGACGCCACTATCACCGCGTCTGCTGCAGGCAATGACCCTAGCACGAGTGTCATCTCGGTAACCGACACCACAGTGACCTCCACCATTACCACCCGCGATGTGTACACGTACACGTGCTCGGAGACCATCACCAAGTGAGTCTCGTATCGCCTTTTAGGCCGGGAACCTGCGTTGTCTAACACTTGTATTTCAGATCGGCCGAGTCGACCAGTACGGTCTACACTGGCGCTTACTCATCTGTACTTGCCCCATACTGCTCTACATCCACCCAGTATGAGCAGCTGTACCTCAGCGGCACCACGACCGAAACCGGCACGACCACCGTGGTCCCACCCATCAGCTGGGCAACAGAATATGTCCCTGCCGGCACCCTGACCGTGACCTCGTACGACAGCATTCCCACCTCCTACTACACTTCCACCGAGTACGAGTCCATCACCGGCACCAAGACCCTCTCAACCTCCTGCACCTCAACCGTCTACACGGCCACCGCGTCCGCTGCCGTCACACAGACCGCGAAGTGCGCGCCCAAGAACCTCATCAGCAACGTCGAGTTCGTCAACTACCGCGAGAACTACGACAGACTGGACCACAAAGACATCCGCGAGGGCGAACCGCTGAAGGACGCTTCTTCCTGCTGTCAGGCCTGCCAGGATGACGAGCAGTGCGTTGCTATGATGTTTGAGGAGGATTGGGCTTGTGTGCTGCACATTAACAAGGAGGAAAATGAGTGTCCGTTGGCTTTCACTATCTCCAAGGGTGAGCCTGGCTGGGGCCAATACAGCGTCGCTGCTGAGGGCTGTGGGCAGATCAAGGAGGATGGCATCGATTCTTCTCCGTTGTAGATTCGAGGCACTTGAGGCGATTGCCAGTCGCTGCTTGTCGAGGCCTTGCAAAAAAAATTAATGATATACCTGATCCTCGTCCACGAGTTATGCTGAACGACGCGAAGGCAGCAGAGAGTCTTGTTCAAATAACGAAGACATGTCCTCAGAAAAGTTGTTTTCCAGATCCCTGCTTGCTTTCCATTTTTTTTCTCGCCGATTGGTGATGTGCTAGATCTGTGGAAAACTTCGCCTCAAAGCCGCGAGCTTGGAACACGAGAGAAGGAAAAGTATTTTCGGGGGGAAGGAAATATGTATCCATACAGCATATGCGACAGTCTCGGACTATGTAGAGCAGTGCATGAAGGAGAACGAAAGCCCAAAAGTCGTAATACATGGGGAAAATGGTTCTAGTGCGCCTTCGTGACAAGAAGAGGGAAAGGAGAGTCGTACGAAGAGGTTCGTCGTGGTCTTTGGGGAAAGAATGAGCCTTCGTCTGTTTAGTAACCAGCCGTAGTGGAAGCGTCGGATTTAGAAAACCAACGAAAGGAATCCGTAAGGATGTGCGCAAAGGACGCAAGCGTCAAGTTGGTGCCGCGACTCTGGGAAGCATGTTGTGCGTGAGTTGCACGCATGTTGTACTGTCGGTTCGTGTAGCCTTCGATGCTTTGGTGGGCAAATACTGAGAAGAATTCTCAGAATGAAAAATCTGGGTTGTTCAGCAAGGAGTTCCCGAAATCTGGATCCAAGTCATAGTCCCCAGAGGCGCTGGAGGGATCGTGCGCAACTGCGAACCTGTCCGCGCTCTGTATCTGCTGCAGTGTTTGTGTAATTGGTGGTGGTAGCTCAAACCCGTTGTGATCCATGTGATAAGTCTGCGGTGCTTCGGCAGAGTTGTTCGGGACGGCGTACGTCCCTTGGGATCGATTTTCGAACGTGCTGGGTGTACGAGCCGTAGGCGCGGTGTTAGCCAGTGCCACAACTCCCGAAACAGATGGTGAATGCACAACGACACCGCCGAAACGAAAGGAGCGTTCTTGGTTCTGCCCGCCTAGCTGTTGCCGCCGGTGTTCTGCGAATTCAGCGCCATCGAAGTGAGCGTCTCCAATTGCAACCGGGCCGTGTCTGTGGACAAAGTCTAGCGCGATATACGAGACTGGTGTGCTGTTTCGTGCTCGCTTTTTCGAAGCGTTGTCTGGTTTTATTTGAATCTTTGCACCGGCCTTAGTGCCAGCCTGGAAAACTTGTCGAAGCTCTTCAATGGAGACCTCTTCCACGAAGTGATCTGAGTCTGAGGGAGCAGGACGGCGGAGTATATCGGATTCCTTCAGTATCTTGCCGACATCAACGACATTGTTGAGATCCGGGATCAACTCGCCATTGTTGAGGTCTTTCTACTGATCGACTAACCTGGGGTTGGCATTGAGATATGCAAAGACCGTGTTCACCAACTGCCGTTTCTTCGCATCTTCGGGAAATTCCATTGCCCAGTCTCGAGCGGTTACATAAATTGTTTGGTTGACCGCAATCCGCTTTTCGTCGGGCTTGAAGCTTTTGATGTGGTTTATGAAAGCTTCCCTATCGTGCGAAATATCGAAAGTGTATGGATAGGCCCAGAAGGCCCAATCGCCTTTGATGTATGTACATATGGGGTAGTGTCGAGTCAAATCCAGAATGGGTTTCCAACAACAGACACAGCACATGGCAGTCTTCATACTGGCAGATTTTGGTTGCGTCGACGCCGTAGCCACAGCCGTCTTCTGCTTGTTGTCACCGAAGGCCGTCAAACGTGCGGATGACGAGGAATCCAAGGATGTCCTCAAGGTCGAAGCAGTGTCAGACGAAGTTGGAACCGAGGCGAAGGAATTTGGCGACGAAACCCTTGACATGGTAGAGGTTCTAGACAGCATGGATCTCAGGCTGTTCCCGTCGCCATCGTGCGTACTGTTGTAGTTGCCTGCGGGGCCCGGAACTCTGCGTCGACTCCCAGCGTCGTTGTACTGTTTTTTTCGGTGCGACTCAAGTGAGTCGTTGACTGGATCCATTATTGAGCTGTCTCTCTGGTCGAAAGAATATGTGTCGTTGTTCATGGCGATGACGTTGTTGCACTATGAGATGTGCGTGACGACAGGACAGTTGGATCTATTTGGTTCGCGAGGTCGTCATGGATCGTTATGGTAAGAACGCTGGCTGTGCTGCTGGATTGCTTTTGCAACAGGAAGGCCCCGTGCCAAAAGAGTGTCGTGTAGGCGGGTGAGAACAGTTGCCCCTCCACCACCTGTAGTAGAAGAGTGGGAAATTAGAAAATGAGTGACAACGCTGTGTGGCGTGGGTGCGGCCAGGATACGGATGACAAGGAGTGGATAATATGTTTGCAGAGTCGACGGTGCCGTTGATTCCTTATATGTTGTCACCAGCAAAGACGTGCCGCATGCGCAGTCCTTTCGCAATCCGATTTCTGGGATGAGATGGGGAAGCTGGAGATGAGGAGGTTCGTGCGGCCTTTGGGCGGGGGCGGGTGTGCAGAGAACGAGTGCCGGACGGGGGCATCATTTTTCAAGATGGGACACAGACACCTCTTATCAAACTAGACAGAATTCTATGACTTAGCAAGTGCTCTCGTGCTGTAATTCGTGCTACATGGCAAGCATTGCGCGCGGGCAGTGGCAGTAGCACGCGCGGCCGCTAGACATGGGGGCTGCTTTTATGTGAATCCTTGCATGGCACCATCGTTAGATGATACTGGTCACTGGATTGGGTGCCGCATTGAATAGGCAGGTCGTGACGGTTGGAGCCGGATCGTGATGATACCTCCTTCAGGATACAATACTGTCTGCACGATCCTGATAATCGTAGCAGCATCGTGAGTGGCGTGGCGACAGACGGCATCGCATCCTGGGATCGCTTGACTGCAAAAAATGCTCCTGCACCTCAGCATTCGCAGACCTCTATTCGAACCGACGAGCAGTTGACCACTGAACACCGTCGACTCGGGCATCTACTAAACGCACCTCTCGAGAGATTCCAGGACGTGTGTACCGCGCAGGGTAAGTGGCTTCATTCTGTGTCTTGTTTTGCGAGCGCACAACTGACCTCCGGTTGGGGACAGGTCAGTGCACCAGATGCGACAGCAAAGCAACTGGAATCCAGGACTGTGGCTTGGTCGGTGTCACGTCGATCATCTACAGATTTATCCTAGTCAAAGAAACAGACTGGCGCGCCTGCAGCATGCCATCGGTGTTAACGGTGGGAAGCCGACAAGCGAAAGCGTTGCCGTTCGCCAGCGACTCGGTGAACTGGGTCGCGTGCTTATCCGTAGCGCGGCTGTGGCATTGTTGCTCGGGTGTTGCCTGGCGGTCAAGGCACTGGCGAGGTACAACAAGAGCACGACTGACGACATGCCTCGCATGCCAAGCGGCATGTTGCCCCTGAGCCATACACTTGCAGTAAGCGTTCTCATAAAACCTGCAGCGCCCATTTATAGGCCTGGGAAAGATCTCGTGTCTCTCCGAAGTCACAGACAGTAGATCCAGTTTGGTGCGGTTTCTCATGGAATCAAGTAGGCGAGTCGGTGGTAGTGGGTAATCAGAGTAGTCAAAATAGGTTCGCGCCGCAGACGGTAGTATAATTTTAGTTGACGGAATGAAACGGGGAGATCTGCACTAGGCACGTCACCTCCAAACCCAAGCCTGCCCTTGACGATATTTAGGACTTGTGGCAGCTGCTTTGATGGTACATGAAATGTTGCGTGCTAACTTCACCGTACAAGTCGCCCACTAGCAGGCATAGAGGCGTGCATGTGCAAACGATACATCAAGGTTGCAGGCGCCCCTGTCGGAAATCGGGCTTGACGACCTATTGCACCTCTGTGCCAATTTCTACAGGACAGTGGTGCATTTCGGTATGCTCGATACCTGGCGGCCGTGCGATGCTGGGGCTTAGGAGCAGAGCAGAGCAGACACAACCCTCGCCCTGTGAAGTTCCGGCACGCCTCCATGTCGGCTTCCCATCTCGGTCTGCGTACTGCTATCGGCACCTGTCGAGAAAGGCCAGGAGCATACCACGATATGTAACCAGCAATGCCATTCTCAGGGTGAATCGTTTCGCTCAAGCATGGCGAGGCCACCACCCTCGTAACGGTCTGCCTCGTCTGCCCTACACAAAGCAGCAAAGGGTCCTGCACGCGACGTGCGCGGCAAGGCGAAGGGAGGCGTTGCAGGGATAGAAGCTTAGTTGTAGCGCCCATGCAATGGCGATTCGCTGACGGAGTAGATGTCGTCTGTAACGATGCAACGACCGATGCTGCATCAGTCGTTGCATCGATCAAATAAGGGAATCTGCCGCTGATCGGTGCCTGCGCTACCTCCTAGCCTCTATTTCTGACCCGAGCCAGTGGACAGGCCGCGCCGGGACAGCGCATAGCGTCTTGACAGCGGAACAGAGTGAGGGCGCCCGGAAGGGCGTTTCAGAAACCACCGCCCTCTGCCTCCCGCTGGACTCCCCGTCCACTCCCCGTCCACGCCCCGTCCAAAACCATGCACGGCAGCACGGCGAAAGAGGCAACTCGAAATTTTGAGATTCTCGCTTGCCGGGCAATGAGATGGTCCACGGCCCGATGCAGCAAGTCCGAGAGGAGACGGGAGATGTTGTTAGATAAAAGTAGCGCAAGACGGGATTGGCCATCGGGATGATATACTAGCGTATTCCAAATCTGCGCCGCCGTGAGCCTTATGGGATCACGTGGCGAACGCTATCCGGGCGTGTCTCCGACTTCTCGATGTACAGCGCAAGGCGCCGTAGGCTAAGACATGGCTTTGTTGTGGGGTCTTTTCTCTCTGGTTTGACATTTTGTGTGATCAGGAATTCCTGAACAATCAAGGTCGGCATTCGCTACCTTCGACGTGTAGGATGAGTCGTAGCGTTAGGTCGGTTCGCGCCGCGATAGCAAACATGCTGTTAGGTGTTCGGATAATGTGGAGTTGTGTTGTCGTCTTGTCTGGCGATTAGACGGAGAGTGGATGCCATGATATGTGTCAATCTTCGTTATGTTCGCTTCAAAGGTGTCGAAACACCTGCTGGCGTTAGAGGGGAAAGATTCGATCGCGGCATATCTTCAGCATCGAAGACAAACCCTTCAATTCCAAAGCTATATTTCCAATTGTATCACTGAACTAGTACATACGACCATAGGTCAGTGAAAACTGGGCATCCCGTCCGCTCTGCCATACATAAGCACTGAACCGGGCGACTAGTACTAGAGTGGGTGACCATCTGGGAATCCCGCCTGTTGTATGTTTTTGATATTTTGCCCTAGCTTGATCAGATTGTTGAGGCAACGGCTGCTGTGTGTGTGCTATGGGCTTGACAATACCTTTCTCGCTACATACATAAATGTATAGATCGCAGTGAGTTTGAGAGCTGCACCCTGTACGCTTAGGCCTTTTTTCTCTTTCGCAGGTTATCAATCTTCAAGGTATTAGTCGACGGGATCAGCTTGTTGGTCACGGTCACTGACCAGTATGTATGGAAGACTTGCGCGTAAGAAAAAAGCAGAAGATTTCATCAGTGAGGGTATGAGTCATGGTATTTATTGAGCGGATATAGACCCGATGCTAGCGCGGGAGTTGCACATCTATGCTAAGTGATTCAGTCAATTTGGGATCACCGTCTTATGCGCAGGCCTGAGTATTATGCGTGAAACCTCCCTCCTCCATCCGTGGCCCCTCCGGATAACTATCCTTCCCATACTCGTCTCTCTGATGTACACCGATCGACAGAGCTCTCCACTCTTTGGTTGTGGCCGACCAATACTCTTTGCTAACACTTGGCTTTGCCATACGAAGGATGTCCTTTGGATCTGTCGTTCCAGGGGATTTGATGAACCACAATGACTGGCCAGGGCGAGGACGTCGTTTCCTTTTGTCGTTGAACGAGCCGGTGGAGGCGCGACCATCGCCAGCTGCATTGATGGAATGGTTGCCGTTGATTGTATTGGTGACAGGGCCGGCACCCGCTTCCTCAGGCTGTGCTTGAGCTTCTGCTTTGGCTGAAACACTGCGTTTGCGTTTCTTCAGAGTGCTCGGGGTGATCAGCGGTGCTGGCTGGTCTGGCTGAGCTGCATCCTCGCTGACATGATTCCTCTTGATGAACGTGTCCAACAGCGCGTCAGTCTCGTTTAATTTACCAACACCTTTCCGCAGCTCAGCGAGAGCAAGTGCCAGCGTGAAGTGACCAGCACGGCCAGCGAGCGCCAGGAAGCGATCCTTGGCACCGATAGCCTTGCACAAAAGCGGCAGTACGGCTTTGTTTGTGACCAGAATGCTGCAAGGCAGAACGTGCGCTCGCTGATGAAGCTAGCCAGAGTCTCGTCGAGGCGGGGCAAGTCATCGGTGCCTCCAAAGAAAGTGGTGAGTAGCGCGACAAGTTCGGCCTCATAAACGAGGTACTCGGTGCGGATCGTCTTGCACAGGTATTTTTGGAAACTTTTCACGTCGACGCGGAGACTAAACATGTACAGGCCGAATCTCTGCAGAAAGTGGGCGTGTGTTCCAACGGTGGCGACGAATCTGATGTCCTGCGCATGTATATTTGGGTTGTAGGCGACCGGTTCGCGATCGGACTTCCGCTCCAGTTGCTCGACCTGGAGCTCGCCGTGGTCGAGGCGACCATTCGCAATCCAGCCGGCAATGGATAAGATCGTGAAGTTGTGGCGGTCCTCCTGAACGGTAATGATCTTGGGGTCGCCGAGGTCCTCTACTTGACCACATTTGTGCAGGAAAGTCGGGAACTCAGCCGCGATCTGGGCGACTTGCTCGGGGTTCAAAGTGTTGATATTCGCTGGGTCCACGTCGGGAAGGCGCAGCTTGAGCGTCATTTTAGACGAATATTTTGCTGTTGTTGGAGGCGGTGTTGAAGTGAGGTGGTGGCGCTGAGTGGTGGGAGGAAGTTTGTGATGTGCAGGTGACCGCGTTTGGCCTCGCGTCAACACCAGGCAGCAACAAAGCGAAATGGGAAGGAGCGCCCTAGACGGAGCGGGAGCTTGCTTGCAGCGGAGGCAGTCTGGCGTAATGCCGAGATGCATATTTCAGCCTTCACTCCATGAGCAATTCAAGGACAGAGCCCTGCTTGGAATGATGTTGGGGGTTGCTGCCATCTTCGTTGGGGCATCTTGTAGGCTTTTTGCTGGGCAGAAGTAAGGGCAAAGTTACCATGGTGCGAAACACATATTGTAAGGATTGCGAGGGATGTAAGAAAGGTAAATACCGTGCTGTGTCACAAAGCGCATGTGAACTCTTTTCTTCACGGCATCATGCTCACCTGCTCCCTCGACTCCTTTCGCAGCACTCTTGAAAACTAACATGTGATGCCAGCTTTCGTTCACTGCACCACTGCCTCATCTAGTGCAATGCATCTCCAACGAGAGCACGCAATATCTTCGTGCTAGCCACCTCCTGGCTGCCGCCTCCCGCTGGAGATCGCAAATATGCATCATTCAGTCAATGTCCATATAGAGCTCAGGCGAGCTTTCACCACAATAAAGCCCGTCGCTCGCTTGGTAACAGCTCGGGAGAGCTGTCGTTCGGCGTTTGTGGTAAGCCTGGTTCATCAATCAATCTTTGGCATGGCTCGGGGTCCGTAACTAGCCTTGATGTCAATAACCAGCAGGTGCTTAGCACTGAGTACAATGCAACGACAAGGCCGTGTCGGTCTCTATCGCCATTCACGATGCGTACAGGCACCAGCTCCGGCTCTTTACCAGGTGGCATGTACTTTCATTCTTCCAGTCTCCTCGCGCATCACCCCTCCCTCATCTTCTTCGCCACCGGCGGCCTCAACAACCCATCATCCCCCATCCCAACCCTCTTCGCCCCCACTCCACTCACCGAAACCGGCAAACTCCCCGTGCCCCCAATCTCATGCGTCTCGCTACTAACCTTCCTTGCCGGGTACTTGTTCTCCAACCCCTCGAAACAATTCCAAGTAGGAGGCTTGCCCTTGCCATCGTCGCCCGTGAAGTATGGGTGCTTGAGCGCTTCTTCCGCCGTGAGGCGCTTGAGCGGGTCGTATTCCAGCAGTTTCTTGAGCAGGTCGTAAGCAGATTCTAACGGGCCGCCGATGGCGGGCGGGTAGTTGTTGTTGGTGACGGTATTGCGGTACCATTTCTCTAGACCTATGGGGCGGTTGACGGCTGGGTTGTGCATGGCGACTGATTGTAAATTGGGGTATTCTGGCATAGCCGACAAGAGCGGCCAATCCTGCTTCCGCGGCAGGCCGAGGACTTCGCCGATCTTGCCCATCTGGTTGCGCTGGAAGGGAACCGTTTTCTTCGTGTCCTGCTTCGCCTCCTCTCCCTTAAAGATGGGGCGAAGGGACAAGAGTTCGGCGAAAATGCAACCCACGGCCCAGAGGTCGATGGCGGGCGTGTAGTGCCTGCTTCCTAGCAAGAGCTCCGGGGCGCGGTACCAGATTGTCACAACGACCTTATCGCCAGTGAAAAGGGCGTGGAGAGGCTTGTAGAATAGACGGGCAAGGCCGAGATCGCCGATTTTAATGCTTCCGCCGGATGTTACCATGATATTGGCGGGTTTGAGATCGCGGTGGACGACCCAGTTTTGATGGAGGTAGAGGAGGCCTGATAGCAGCTGGTGCATTGTGCTTCTTAGGCAGGTGGCGGGTATTGGAGTTCGCGGGAGTAAGCTGTGATGGTGGATGATCTGGAGCAGGTCGTGTTCGGCGTATTCAAAGACCATGAAGATGCATTTACTTTCGAGAATGATTTCGACGAGATGAATGAGGGCTGGATGTGATAGTTCTGTGCACAAAGCCATCTCGCGGATTGCGGACTGGGAAATGCCAGTATATTGCAGTTCGCCTTCTTTGTCGGGTTTGAACTTCTTGATGGCGAAGGCGGCGATGGGACGACCAGATGGGTGGACAGCAGGGAGGATGTTAGGATTGTTGCGTTTGTTAACGGCCTTATAGACTCTGCCATAAGTTCCACTGCTGATGAAGCCGACGATATCATAGTGGTCATTGATATGCCGGTGAGGCGTGTAAGGAGTATTGTTCATCTTGGCCAGTGGCGGCGTATCTGGGGCCTCTGATGAATGTAAGCTGGGATCGAACTATGCGAGGATATACATGTAAGAAGTGGTCGACATGTCGGTGAATGGTCCGGGTGTTGGCGAGACGTGGCAGGAAGCACAGTAAAGTGCTCTTTCCGTCTCGCAGCGACACAGATGCAGGTGGATGAAACAACAGTGGACTGGCAGACTAGACATGTATAATAATAACAACAGGCATGTGTAAGATACAGAGACGGGCTACATACCCTCGAAGGCACGCTTGAGACCCTGGGCGTGGGAGTGGCCGAGAGGAGCGGCGGAGTGAGCAACAACGCCGCCGGTAGTTCGCGCAACGGCGGCGACTGACGGAGGTGCGATTGACGGTGGGTTTGACATTGCGCCGCTATCCGAGGCAGGGCGATCAAGGGGGATATACTTTCGCTTGCCGTCGTTACGAGCACTCGCGCTCGCGCCGGTGTCCGCTTGCTGCTCCACAAGGCCGTAGGCAAGCGTGGAGGAATGGCAAGACGTGAGGCTGGACGATAAGGTGGTGGTGGTCTGACGACACAGACGTGTTGACGGCGAGGTCAGACGGAGGAGAATCCGGAGAATTCGGGCCGTTGTAGAGGTCTGTCTGCTAGGAGGAGGAGGAGGATGATGTGTGTTGGCACGGCTGGCTACGATGTATGCATGTCAAGACCGCAGTCGACTGGCGCGCGGGAGGTGGGAGGGACTCGGTAGAGAGTAGTCTAGCAATCTATCACGGCATTGGCAGGGCGGATGAGTGGTGAGCGAAAGCAGCAGCTTCAATCAGATGCCGATGCTGAGGATATCGCTACATGCCTCGCTCGCTAACACGGGGTTGCATTCACGTTATGAGCACCTACAATAAATAATACATGTAGTTGGTGCTACAGGACACAACACACCTGAATGTCCGCACTACACTGCACACGCTCGTGATCGATGAGGTGTTCGGGCTGCCTTGGTTTGATCGCGCCTGCGCTGTGTCCCGTCTCGACATGCCTGGGGGACAAGCTCCGCCTTCGTCTCTCACCATTCCACCTCGCCAGCTTCACTGAACTTGCAAACCCATGTACTGTTGTTGCGTACACATGACGTGCTAAATATATTGCACTGTGCCTTCACGCACACGCACAATCTTCAGGACCACAGTACTCCTCAACTCTTCTGACCATGCCCGCCGCCTCTACGTAGAACCAAACATTACCGCCCACCATGTCAGCCAACCCGTTGCGCGGCCTGACGCCGTACTTCACATACACCCTCCTCACAGCCACCATCGGCCCTCTACTATTCGGCTACCATATTGCCGAGCTCAACGCACCGCAAGATGTGATCACCTGCCGCCGCGAGTCCATCAGCGCCTCCGCCCTCACACGCTTCTACACCTACTTCCAGGACCAGCACCACGACCATATCACAACGTCTTCCCTAGCCCACCTTCCACAATGCATACCCATGAACCCGACCCAGTTCGGCCTGGTCAGCTCCTTCTTCACCCTCGGCGGTCTGCTGGGCGCCCTCTCAGCCGGGCCCTTCGGCGCGAAATACGGACGCCTGCCTACAATGCTGTACACCACCACCTTCTTCATCGCTGGCTCTATACTTGAAGCTCTGGCGCCAAACATCGGCCTCATGACTCTCGGGCGCTTCGTCTCTGGGCTTGGAGCTGGTGCTTCGGTGGTTATTGTGCCCTTGTATATCAGCGAGACTGCGCCGCCCAAGAGCAAAGGATTCTTTGGCGCTTTCACGCAGATCATGACCAACGTGGGCATTTTGATCGCGCAGGTATTGGGATACTTTTTGAGCAAGGGAAGCCTGTGGAGGATTATTCTGGCTGCCGCAGGAGGGCTGGGCGCTTTGCAGGCTGTTGCGTTGATCGTGGCTGGCCAGGAGAGCCCCAGGTGGATGGCAGACCACGGCAAGCCGAGCGGCGCGAAAAAGGCTCTTCGCAAGCTGCGTGGACACGATGCGGATATTCAAGAGGAAGTGGAAGGCTGGGGAACAAACGCAGACGAGGAGCAGAATGAGGATGAAGAAGAAGCACTCATGTCTGCCCAGGATGGACCCGATCCCAATGCTACGAATGATTCGACAGCAAAGGCGGCCATGAAAGAGTCTCTCACGATCTTTGGCATCCTCCGCGACCCAAACTCTCGCCCAGCCCTACTTGCCGTGATGACAGTCATGATTGGCCAGCAGCTCTGCGGCATCAACAGCATCGTGATGTACGGCGTCTCCCTGCTCGCAGACCTCCTAGCCTCCAACTCCGCCCTCCTCAACATCCTTGTCGCAGTCCTAAACATCATCGTCACCACAGCCTCTGCCCCGCTATCAGACAAACTAGGCCGCAAACCCTGCCTCCTTGCCAGCATAGCCGGCATGGGCACCTCCTCCATCCTCCTCGCCGTCGGCATCACCCGCCACCTCCCCGTCCTCTCCGGCATTGCCGTGCTCCTCTTCGTCTCGTTCTTCGGCCTCGGACTAGGCCCCATACCATTTATCCTATCTTCTGAGCTCGTTGGCCCAGAGGCCATAGGCGCCACGCAGTCTTGGGCTTTGGCCGCTAATTGGATCGCGACGTTTGTCGTCGCGCAGTTCTTCCCCATTGTCAGCGAGGCGCTGGGCAAGGGAGAAGTCTATTATTTGTTTGCTGCGATCGCGGCGGTGTTTGGCGTTTTCGTCGCGTACTATGTTCCGGAGACGAAGGGAAAGGCAAATGCAGATGAGGTTTGGGGAAGAAGCAAGGTTGGAAGAGAGGATTGAGTATTTGTGAGAGTATGGTATTGTGGGGTGGAGGATTTAAGTCACAGGCTACGGTACGTATAGTACCTCTACAATGAAATGTCCTGTGTCCTCGAGAAAATTCCGTCTCATTTTTCTCTTACTTTCCTGCAGATAAGGTGTGCAAGCCTGGGATGGTCAGACGTGCAGGTCTTGATTCTGGTTGGAGAGAGTACCAACCAAAGACATCATACTCCCGAACAGGCCTAGAAGCTGCAGGTGCAGGTGCAGATGCATGGAGCTTCCGGAGTCGATAGCTCGCGCAAATGCTTAGGCACTTGGACTTCATGCCTCTACAATCGTTTTTTTTTTTGCTGTGCGAAACAGCTTGTCTGGAGGCAGACTGATGTTCATGCAGCGTGGACGTACATTCAGCGTGAGCGATGACAACGGATCGTCTCGAGAACTGTCGGGAGCGTTCACATGCATGCAGATGCTGCATAACCGTTTGTCTTCGAGATTCCACACGCGAGCCAAACACTGCTGGAGCCCTGCTACAGATCTTCGAGCGCAAACACTTGGGCTTCACGCCTGCATTGAAATCCCCCGTCGTGCCTTACAGATCAGCTCACGCTCGCCGCAACTCCGACAACCCTCACTACGATCGCACCATGGACGCCGTCGCTACATTGACCGCCATTGGAGAGAGGCGTGTTGTCCACGCCGAGCAGAATGGCCGCGGTGCGTTACGCTCCAACACGAACAGGCGCTTCAGCGTACCACCACCCGCTGTCCGCGACAACGAAGGCTTCCACGTTGCGCGCGGTCAGTACCTGGTGCTGCTTCCGGACCAACGTCCGCAAGTCCATGGCGATAACGTACGCGTTGTGTGCAACGAGATTGGGGAGATTGGCTAACTTTTCGAAAACTTGAGGTCGACTCCGATGCAGGACACTCAGAGTAAGTCCTCACCCTTCGCTGTTTTTGTATAACATTAGCTAACACGCATGACAGTTCCGCCTCCGTCGCCCCAGCGAGGCGATGGTAACAAACCTGCCAGGCCTCACTGAAGTGTATCTATCGATGGGTCCCTTCTGGCTTGTGGTATCGTAGGAAGGATATTCATGATATGTGAGCGGGTACAGGCTTATGCGATTAGTGCTCTGAGGATCGCCCGCGATATCTTCAGATTGATGGGTTTGATCCCCCAGAAATGGAGCGGTTTGACCCCCGCAAGAGCGGTATTTATGAAAAAAAAAAAAAAAACACGGAGCACTCGATATAGCAAGTCTGTGTTGTTCTCCTTCGAATTGATCGCTGTTCGGAAAAATCGTAAATTGCCTTAGTGGTAGATGCGCTCGTCGTCAATTTCACACCCGACAGTACACACATGCGAGCGACTATCAAGTCCAATCTATGGGGTAAGTGCTTGCAATACAGGGTGGGTCACCTTTCATTTGCTGTCCTGCAAGGAAAATATTACTTAATATCGAGGCCGTTGCATTCAAATGCCTTCGTCTCATCTCGTTTCATTACTAGATTAGGAGCTCGCTAGCGGTTTATATAACGTATATGTATACAAAAAGGAAATTCTGTTTGACGTTGTGTCTTCTGTATGGCTGGCATCCTCATCTGAGATTATCCATCCGTAGTAGTATTAACAAGGAACTTGTGTGACGTTGTGTCTGTATGGCCTCATCTGAGGTATCCATAGTTTTCTTAATAACTCGGGAAATTTTTGTTGACGTTGTGTCTTGTATGGTGGCCTCAATGTTCATCTGAGGTATCCGTAGTACTCTAATAACTCGTCCTCACCGACCTCGCTGAAAGTGCTGCTGTGGATGCTGGGCGCGAGTGACATTGATTCCGGGAAGTAGACGTGCACGGTCTGCATGCCGGGGCTCTTCGCGTCGAAAGTAGGGCTCTCTTCTAGCGGTGTCTCAGCGCCTCTGTCTTCTGCGGGAGTAGATGCGCGTGAGGAGACGGTGCTGTCGTCGACGGAGCGTTGTGCGGTGTGTGAGGGGTTTTCGACGACGGATTTTTCGATTGGTCGGAGGGGTAGTGGTGTGGGAACGTGGTCTCTCTGTTTCATGCGGATCGAGGGACGAGCGGGTAGAGGGCGATCGGGAGCTGGAGCTGGCGCTGGAGCTGGAGTGGGAAGCGGACTGGGAGCTCGCGTGAAAAGTTCGCGGTCGAGACTCGTGGTGCTGTGATTTGCTTTGGGGTTGTGCGCCGGGTGGAGAGAGTTCGATTGGTGTGAGGATTCTGAGAATCGTGGTTCGGGGCTGGTTTGGGATTCGAGAGCAAGACCGAGTATCTTGGCCGCCTTAGCGCCTTTAATGTTCATCCTACGCGGGGCGGTACTGTCGTCTGTATCGTAGTCGATATCGATGTTGGGGCGGAAGCGCTGGATTGGTTCAGGGGGTGTTGGTCTGCTGATTTCGTGGATTGGGTTCGATCTTAGTGGTTGCAGGCTGAAGGAGGTTGAAAGAGAAGTTTTGTGTGAGCTGGAAAGGGCTGGCGTCGATCTCGCAGACGTCGGCACTGGCGTAGGCTTCTGCTCGTTGATAGACGACAAAGAAGGTTTTGTTGGTGTTGGTGTTACTTGCGCCGTGAGGGATTTCACTAGATTATCCTTCCTCCGTGCGACGACTTTTAGTTTCGCAACGCAGATATCCATTGAAGAGCAGACTGTTGCAAGAGACATGTGTTGGTCGAAAATTGTATTCACGTAGTCCGGGCCCGCTCTCTGTTCCTTGAGACCTTGCGAGATTTGACTCAAAAGCGTTTGGCGATCCTCGCGCAGACTGGCATACCGCGCATGAAGATTGTCTGTCTGTATGGTGAGCTCCGACAACACCGATAGCGTTGTTGCGGTTTCGTTTTCTTTTTGCGTGGCTGCGCTCGGAGAAGCATGCGATGATTTCAAGTCTTCAGCTACACGAATTCTGGTTTGCAACGGTAGTGGTCTTCTATCGAGGGTCGCACTCACGCTCGCGCTCCTCTTCGGACCTGTGATGCGGAGAGCAGCTGGGACCATGGCGGTGCTGGCTTGTGACAATGTAGGAGAAGGCAAAGAAGGGCGGACCGGATCTCTAGGCGCTGCTGGAATAGATGCTGGCTGCGAAGTTCCTGGGCTTCCATGGTGTGGGTTCTTGGTGACATGCTTGTCTGCCATTTCCGTTTGAACTGTTATCGCAGGGACATCCGCTGGCCTCTGATATCTCGAAGACGGTAATACTTCGGAGGCGCTCGTGCCCTGTGACTTATCGCGACTTTGGAACTGGGGCAAATCGTCCTCGTCGTCCTCAATAGGAGAAAATCCTATCAGCTGTCGTATTTGCGCATCTGAGCTCAACGGGAAATACGATTTGCGACTTGGATCCAAAGAAGAAGGCGTAACGAGGGGGGTGAGCGCAGTGACGGAGGCAGATCTCGGCCCTGTGTAGAATGAACTCCCCGGGCCTGGTGAGAGAGGGGTGCTGTGCGAACGGTTGTGGAAAGGGTCCAACGATTGATCACGCGGTGGTGGTGGAAGTGGCTTTTCCTGTATCGGGTCGTGTCTGTTGTATCGTCTCTGTGAGTCTTGACGAGATGGTCCGCCGATGGTGCTGTCGTGTGGGTTGTACCAAGTGCCTCCTAAGCCGCGAACTGCTTTGGCTGAACTGCTAATTGCAGCATTTGTCATTTGTGCAAGACCTGTTGGCTTACGTGTGCGCATCTCTGCGCGCATACCATCTGGTGCGCTTGAAGACCTTCCATGGCTAGCGTCTTCTGAGATCTTGGGCCTGTATGAGAGCACCTTAGGAGGTTGGTCTTTGGGGCTGTCAGCTTTGCCAAATAACCCCTGATCGTCTGACTTACAGGTTTTGTCTTGGCCATCTGCCTTTGATGCTTTCATACGGTGTGTCGGCACGTCCTGTAAACGAGGGGCGGGTGCATCACTAGGACGGGAGAATGGCATTCTTGCCACGCCATGTGGGCGTGAAGAATCATCGAGGGATACGGAGCGTCGCTTCTTGAACGAGACATTTCGATGTAGTGTTTGCTGTTGAAGTGTCTTTGGCGACACGTGAGGTTGTTGGTTGGCCGTTGGGAAAAGACGGTATCCGTGTGACGACTTGTCGTTCGCGGGCTTTGGGTGCTGGCTCCCCGTGCCCAAGCTATCGCTGTTTCCCATGGTACTGTATGCCTAGGTGGTGTCTTTGGTATAGTGACCTGAAGTATCCTGGAACCAGACGGTGTTGGCCCAGTGTAGGAGCCAAGAGGGCTGTTTCAGAATGTACCCAGTGGCAGGTAGAGGAATAGTCAATTGGATGGGAGGAAAGGAGTGTCGACCAAAGCAGCCCGCAAGACCCAAGATACAACACGAAAGGCCGGACCAGTGTATGACATCCCGCACGGGTATCGCCAAATAGGACTCGAAACGCGCTTCCGATGTTCCAGGGTATCAACAGGGCGGGGACACAGGACTGAAGTCATGGAAAGGCAAAGAAGTCGAAGCGGCAGCACTCCTCGGGTGATAGCGAGCGATATACAACATGCCGATGCTATCGCAGATGGAAACAATACTTCGCGCCGGCACTATAGACTCTGGTCGCGAGCGGTCTTCAATAGCACGAAGATCATTTTGCATGGCGTTTTTGCAGCACATGTGGCACGCTCCCCGTGATCGCTCTGCAGATGTTCGTGCACACGGGCAGTAGTGGCGAATGGCTTCCTCACGGTCCATGGCTAGGTCTCTTTGGGTCGCCTGCCCCCTTGAAGTCAATGGTGAAGAAACCGCTTCCAGCCAAGTTCGCGCGCCATAGTCTGTTTCAAGATTGCGTCGGCAGGCTCGGACCACCTGCCGTGCCGCCGATGCTGGCGCCCAAGATCTCTCGGTACTACTTCTTCTAAGTTCTAATATATTGCTATGCATGTTCTTGTTTCAACATTCGATCCGAGGTCGTGGCACGGCGATGGCGCATGTCGAACATGACGCTGGCGGTATCGCTGGCGCTGGGTGGAATGGTATGTATCTCTTGTTTGGCTTATCCGTGGCTGACAAGCCCTCCACCGTTTCATACGAGGCTACTTGACTCGGCCAGGTCGGATCTTGTTTGAATTAACAGGCTAGCTGCCAGCGTCCTGTCGATAGCCCTTCGACGTTTTCACGATGGAAACGGCCGGTTACCTCGTGGCCGCCACAGTAGGCGAGGAGCGGAGGCCTTGTACCCGCGGAAAACCGGATCACAAAAACTGTGCTTTGGCCTGCGATCATGCCCACATCGCCGACTTGTTAATATGCACTGGTAGACAGGATTTCACTTGAACCGTGCAATCGCATGTTCGCAGGCCCTTGCTGTCGGTAGTGAAGCGAGTGTAGGGCTTCGGAACTCTGCCATATGTCTTATAGTGCCAAGATGGAGACACTTCTCGACACAACTTAGCCTCATGCATGTCTCTGGTCGCTTGCGGATTGCGGATGGGGCTGTCAATGCGGGACAGCCCTTATTCGGTAGTGGTATGGCGTTGGTGGCCGCACGCAGGGGGCCTTGGGGTGTTGATTGCACGTGGGAAAACGTGAACACTAGTTCGCATGAGGGACTAAGATTTTGAAAGAGTCGAGGTATTGGGTACAAGAGATATCCTGGATTTTAGCCGAGTGCTGTCGTCCTATAGGCTATGAGATGTGCATGTATATATAGTCGTCCCTATCTACAGTATGGCCATTGGACATATCTTCCCTGCAGATCCCTTGGAATGATCCAAGCGCGGACTTATCTGAAGGTGGCAGGTTAGCAGACCCGAGTGGATCGGAGACAAGGATGCCTCGAGCAGGCAAGAAGAGGCGACAATCGGCTGTGTCAAACAACTGTCACAGCAAAGAAGGATCTGCCATCACATCGTCACGTCGTCGCGTGCATGGCAATAGCTGTATCACTTGTGTTTCAAAACAGCTTGGTCATTATTCTGAGTTAGCTGTCTATACTGTGTCATGGCTAAAATTCGTCATCATTGCATCGATCCCGTGAATCAAGCGCATCTAAGAGCGCTCACCGAACGCGGCATCGTAGTTGTTGAGCACCAGGCGGTACCTAACATCCTTGTTGTTGTACACACGCTCGACAGCCTCCTTGCAACCCTCGGCTGAGATGGGGATGGTGGAGATCCAGGAGTGAATCTCCTGCTTGCTGGCGAGGTCAAGCATGGCAAGCATCTCGGGACGGTTGCCGATGTGCGAGGCGCCGATGTAGCAGCCGTTGGGTGCGAAGTCCTGAGCCATGAGCTGAGGGAGGGGCTTGTCGCCGAAGCCGACGTTGTGGAACTTGCCCATGACCTTGAGGGTGGAGAAGTATGCTGGCAGGTCGAACCTATCGGTGGCATCGGCGCAATTGAGGATGAAGTCGAACTTGAAAGGGTACTTCTTCTGCCAGTCCTTCTCACTGGTGACAGTGAACTCTTTGGCGCCCATCTTCAAAGCATCCTCTTTCTTTCCAGGGCTGTGGGAGAGCACGTAGACCTCAGCGCCGAGAGCGACGGCCCAGAGCACAGCGTAGTGGCCAAGACCACCCATACCGACAATGGCGACCTTCTTGCCAGGACCAGCACCAAGTCTTACGAGAGGGCTGTAGACAGTAAGACCGGCGCACATCATGGGCGCAGCCTCATCGGTGGAGATGTTATCAGGGATCTTGAAGGTGAAGTACTCGTGGGAACGAATGTGAGAGGAGTAACCGCCCATGGCAATGGTACCATCCTCGTAGGGGGCGCCGTAGGTGTCAACAGCTGCAGCAGACGTCAGTCTCAATCGCAATGGGAGATCGCAAAGAATGTTCTTACCATTTGGGCAGTAGTTCTCCTGGTCGGCCTTGCAGTTGTCGCACTCCAAGCACGCCCTGATCTGCGCACCAACGCCGACTCTGTCACCGACCTTAATAGTCTTGACCTCGCTGCCAACCTTGATAGCTCTGCCAATGACCTCGTGGCCAACGCAGAGAGGCATGGGAGCATCGCCCCAGCCACCTAATTTATGTTAACAGAACGCTCCTGCTTAGCACTGAGGGCAGGGTAGCTAACCAGTGATAGTGTGGACGTCAGAGCCACAGACGCCGCACGCGTCAATAGCAATGTCGATGTCGCGCTCACCGAACTGCTTCAGTTTGAACTAAAGGGCTATTAGTAGTGTACAAGATGTCGATCAGACATCAGACGACAAACCTCCTTCTTCTCGAACTCGGTCCATTTCTTCTGGTCGTTGACCAAGAAGCCAGTAGCGGTCTCGGGGTAACCCATCTTGAAGTTATGTTATTGATTTGTGGAAGGGTATAAGTTGTCTCGAGGCGAAGTAGATGGAAAGAAGATCAGGACAAGTCACCCAACAAAATAAAATCTAAAGTAGTACCTCACCACGCAGGGACGCCTCAGAAGGTGCAGCCGCATCACTTCGTGACCTCATGAAGGGTAAGGCCGTGATTGACGCATTATCTATGGCCGAGTAGCCGGCCCCAACTCTCCACCTGGCCTTCGCCCAGACCAAACAACCCCACTATCCTGCTCCTCATGTGCATCTTGAGTCTTCAGGTTTGCCCTCGAATAGGAGCTCCTTTCTTCGAGAAACATGGCATATCAGGGTATTGGAGCTCGACGTGTGTTCGGATTGATTCGATCGAAGACCTTTCAATCCCATCGACTATGGTCTTGTTCTTAAATATCTCAAACACTCTCCCCAATGGAGCTGTGGCGGGGGGTTTCTATCAAGGCGGGGGCCGTACCAAACGCCGAAAGTCGGCAACGGTTAAAAGTCCAAAGACAATGCCGTCGGAATATTAAAGAGACGAAGACAGTAACGCCGGAGTATCAAAACGATTATTATTTGTACGAGGCATATCTTACATGACCGTCCCGCCTCACAGCAGACGATTGCATGTACATTCCTCGCAGCATGTTTGTCCGAAATCAGCACTGTCATCGCCTACCTAAGGACGGCACACGACTTCCTCTCCGCGGCGCACATCGACCAATTGCGCGCCAAAATGCAGACGAAAGCGGCAGCACGAGTGGCAAAAACGACCCTCCACTAAGTTCCATGATTTTTGATATCATCATGACATTAATCTCTCAATGTTCGCAAACGGCGGGCTCTGTTCCGGATTCTGCAACACATCCCACCACGTATCTAACTTTCGATGAGATCGTTCCCCCACAAGCCACGCTGTAATAATACCAGAGGCCAGGTAAGACTCCATTGCATCATGCAAGCATCATCAGATACAGCACTGTTGAGGAAGTCCTCTTTTGCATGCGACGGGCTCTCAATACAGGTGGACCTCAAAGTGCCGTTGCAGAACCGTCAGTGCCAGTCAGTCTGCGATTCATCATGATACACCAGACATCAAGAAACGCCTATGTAATAGCGGAATTCTCACCACCTGGATGTCGTTCCGCCAATTCCCTAGATACCATTACGAGGAGAACTTCTATCGTATCCATAAATCGTCAGACTATTAGATGCATCCTAGCTCTACAGCCCTACCCATATGACAAGCGACCATAATGTCCGTAACTATTTTTCCGGAAGTAGTTCTTACTGTTAGCGATTTCTCGCTGGGAATCAATAATCCCCTTGGAGCAATACCTCCAGCTTCTAAGCGCTACTAAACGGGGCCCAATATTTGGCGCCTGCTGCTCTGATCGCGAGCTTCATTGTCAAGGTATGAGTTGGAAATCTTTTCGTTATCGTCATGATTGATTTAGGTTACTGTGCGCAGGATCCGATGATAAAACAAATCCCAGCGAGTACTCTGAATATACAAATTCTCGTTCGCACTGGTCTTAGATCTCACAGCGTAGTTGTACGCTGCCTCACCCAACCTAGCCTCACAAACCGCATCGCAAAATCGCTCCCTCAATCCTTAAATGCTAATAAAGAAGCTCTTCTCCCCTTCCTCCGGCTCAACAACACCCCTCTTAACAATCGGATCAGCACAACTGACTCTTATCCTCTCAACCGTAGCCGGACTTCTCAAGCTCAGCAAACTCTCTTCTCCCCATTGCTTCCTTGCCGCCTTCAGCGCATCCCTGATCGCAAAGAAAACACAACTGCCCAAAAACAGCGGCGGCTCGCCCACTCCCCTCGACCTCTGAATCGTGCGCAAATTCTCCCAGTTCACGTCCTTCAGCAGCGAGATGTTCATCTCCTGGGGAATATCGCGGAAGCCAGGGATCTTGTACGCGCCTGGACCGCGCGTGAAAATTTGTCCTGTGGAGCGCTGCCAGAGGGATTCTTCCATGGTGAAGAGGCCGAGGCCTTGCACGAAGGCGCCTTCGATCTGGCCGTAGTCGATGGCCGGGTTGATGGAGCGGCCGACGTCCATTTTGATGTCCGCGCGGCGCGTCGTCCAGTCTCCCGTCAGGCAGTCGATTTCGACCTCGGCGGCGGCGACACCTTGCGTGAAGTAGAAGAACATCTGGCCGGTGTTGGGGCCCCAGACGTAGCCGATGTCGGGTGTTTTGTAGAAGCCATTGGCGCTGAGGTTGACGCGGTCGAAGTACGCGGCGACGGCGAGGTCTTTCATTTGGGCGTCTGGGCCGAGCTTCTTGCGGTAAGGGGCGAGGCGCTCGTTGAGCTGCTCGCAGGCGTTCCAGATGGCGTAGCCGTTGAGGTCGGAGCTGGCGCTTGCTGCTGTCGAGGAGGTGTTTGCGACTGTGTTGGTTGCTGTTTCTGAGATGAAGACGTTTTCTTGGGGGACGCCGAGGGCTTCAGCGGCGATCATGGTCATTTTTGTGTGCAGACCTTGACCCATCTCTGTCCCGCCATGTGCGACCAGCACGCTACCGTCGTGGTAGATGTGCACCAGCGCACCAGCTTGGTTTAGGAACAGTGCCGTGAACGAGATACCGAATTTCGTTGGGATGATAGAGAGTCCGCGCTTCTTCCACTTGTGCTCTGCGTTGAACTTCGTGATCTCTTCCCGTCGTTGGTCGTACGCAGACTCTTCGCGCAGCTGCTTCCACATGAGCGGAACATACCAGTCTTTTAATGGCTGGCGGAAATGAGTGGGCTCATCTGCCTTGTACATGTTGATCTCACGCAGCTTCTCGACGGGCATGCCCAGCTGGTCCGCAATCTCTTCCATGTACGTCTCTGCAATGAATAGACCTTGGGGTCCTCCAAAGCCTCTGAAGGCAGTGTTCGAGACTGTGTTGGTCTTGCACACCCGTCCTCTAACATTGACGTTCGGGATTCTGTAGGTGCCGTCAATGTGGCTGAGAGCCCTGTCCACTACAGCAGCGCTCAAATCCTGAGACCATCCACCATTGTTAAAGATGTCCGCGTCGAGAGCCTGGAGCTTGCCATCTTTGTTCACTGCCACCTTCCATCGTCCGAGGAACGGATGGCGCTGTCCAGAAGTCAAGATATCGTCATCTCTGTTGAGCATGCACCGCACAGGCCTCTTCATCTTGTTTGCTGCGACAGCACAAATACCAGCCAGTTGTATACTCCTGGTCTCCTTGCCTCCAAAGCCGCCGCCCAGCCTCTTCACCTTGGCGACAATCTTGTTGGCCGCAACGCCCGTCACCTTCGCAACGTATGTCTGAGTCTCGGTCGGGTTCTGAGTCGATGTCCAGATTTCCATCTCGCCGTCTTCAGGTTTGGGAATCGCCACACAAGCGTTGGTCTCAAGGTAGAAGTGCTCTTGGCCGCCCATACGCGCCACGCCCTCGAACACGTGGTCAGCTTCCTTGAAGGCTTTCTCGGTGTCTCCGTCCACGATGTAATGGTAGTGAGGAAAGTAAGAGTCTTTCTCAATCGCCTCTTCAATCGTGAATATCGCCGGCAGCTCCTCATACTCTACCCTGACAGCTCTCGCACCGGCTTCGGCGATCTTGGCAGACGAACCAAGGACCATGCCGATAGGCTGACCGGCAGTAAAGACCTCGTCGAGTGCGAAGAATGTCTCGTCGCAGTTGGGTGCACCCCACCAGTTTGCCTCAGGAGTAGCGACATCGTTGTGATCAACATACGCCGCAACGCCTGGGAGTTCCAAAGCGGGCTCTGCATCTACAGAAACAATCTTCGCGTGAGCCTTCTTCGACAGCACGAGACATCCGTACAACTCGTTCCTCTGCACGGGAATGTCATCGGTGTACTGTGCTTCACCAGTAGACTGCTTCAGCGCCGCCACATGAGGTGCCTCCTTGCCGATCACCTTCTTTTCGTAAGCCACGCCGGCAGTGTGGTCTTTGTGGCCCTTGCTGATCTCGCGCTCAATCTCAGCAATGCAGTCCTCGTCGATTTCAGTCTTCGTAGCAGATGGAAGAGCAGACATCACCTCGGCATAGAACCTGTAGAAGAAGCCTAGGGCGAGAGTTTTGCGGTATGTGGCCATGCCGCCAGGCACGCCAAAGCGAAGGTTGAAGTCATGTTCCAATTCATTCATAACACCTTCGAGGGTTTGGGGGTCGGTGAATTTCTTGCCTTTCAGGAACTCCATTGCTTGTTTCGCTGCGATCGTGATAGGCGCCATGCCACCGTAGACCAACGAGCAGTCCTCGACTACGTTGTCGTCAGAGAGACGCACCCTCAAAGCTGCGTTGACAATGGCAATGTCGTCGTCCTTTCTCTTCGCCTGCTTGTACGCACGCATGTACTCTCCCTTGCCAAAGACAGGAATGCGAATGCCTGCGATGATCGCATCTGGAGGCAGCGCCGTGACGCGATACGCCTTGAAAAACTCGCTCATCGGGATCTCGATAGTCTTCTCCAAACTCTTCGCAATGAGTGTTGCATTCGTGGCGACGAATACAGGGTTCAAATCGGAGATGGGTGAAGCGGTTGCCAGGTTGCCTGCAGGCGTGCCTACGTTCCTGATCTGCCTTCCGGCGAAGTAGCGAAGTTGCTTGTATATCGCTTCGAAAGGCTGGCCCTTGTCTTTGCCGTAGTGTTGCACGGCTTCTTTAGCCAAGTCCTCGAGGTCTGTGAGGGTGATATTGCCTCCAATCTCGAGATAGTCGTCTTCGATCTTGTATTGCCGCAGCTCTGCGATGTCGCCCACGTAGACCGAGTGCGTGTACGACATGGCCTTGAACTTGACCTCAATCTGAGTCTCTGTGCTGCCACCGATCAGTTTCGCACTGGGGTGTGCGGCCTTGATCTCCAGCAGTTCGCGAAGGGTTGTGGGACGGAACCATCTCTTGCGTTTGTTTCCAAATGCTAGAGGTTTGAATTCGTGATGCTTCAGCGCGGGCGGGAAGATGAGCTGTGTATCAGGGTGGTATTCTATGAAGCCGGGCGGTGTGAACCTCTTAATCGGAGCGTCGTCCTTGATGCCATTGCTCCCTCCACATCCACCCTTACCATCTGTGCCTTTTTCCTTGCAGCAGCCACTGCCTCCGTTGGCCGTGCTCATGCCACAGCCCTTCCCTGAGCTGAACGTCTGAGCCGCGTCCAAAATTGGCCGGTATCCTGTGCAGCGGCAAAGGTTGCCATCAAAAGCCTCTTCCACCTCAAGTTCAGTCGGGTTGTCCTTGTTCCTCAGCAAAGCATACGCGCTCATGACAATTCCAGGAGTGCAGAAGCCACACTGGCTTCCATTTCCCATTGCTATCCTCTCTTGCACCGGGTGTGGGTTCTTGACCGATCCGATTCCCTCCACAGTGATGACATGCTTTCCGTCGACGCTGACCAGCGGCGACAAGCAAGCATTGACACTGGCATGATATATCTTTTTCGTTGTAGGGTTGTGTTGGGAGACCACTACTGTGCAGGCGCCGCAGCCGCCTTCTGCGCATCCTAGCTTGGTTCCTGTGAGGCCGATGCCACGGAGGTATTCGAGGAGTGTGACTTCGGGATCGGCTTCGTCAAGTGTGACTTTGGTGCCATTAAGGTAGAAACGGATGGTGTCATCCCAATCTTGTGTCACCGTGTGGAGAGACCGTAGCTGTGACTCGTCCACAGCCGGTTGTGGGACTATGAGGCCGGGAGCCATGGCTAGTTTGTTGGTCTCGTTATTGGTTCTGCGTGTAAGCTCGTCTATTGTTTCATCGATCGTGGGTGCTCGTAGGGACAGCGTATGGAGGTGTATCAGTGGAAAGAATGAACGCCGACAAAGTGTGTAAGGTCAGGAATGTAACGCAGGAGGAACTGAACAACGTTGTATGATGTTCTACAAGAACAAAGGCAGACTGTGTACTTGCCGGTATCGTGTTGATGACACGGGTGATTGTTTGTTAGATATGCTTATCACGTCGCAGCTCGCCGAAGATGGAGAATCGTGGGGAGACCCTGAACCTGATGAGCTTACCGTATTGGGTGTGGTTGATGGAAATGTGTCTTGATGCTTGATGGTTTGCTGCCGTCTCTGGTAGCAAGGTGCTTCGATTTCATGGAACAATCATGTCCAGCGGCACAAGAGGATCTGTTGCGATACGCAACTTCTGCGCGTTGAGGTCACAATAACTCAAGACCTGGTCTCGTATGTGATGCAGGCATGCCCACAGTAGCACAGTAAGACAAGAGGGTCTAAAGAATGTTGTGCCGAGGCTTTTCGGAGTTGACCGATATGACATCTCTCCGATCCCCATTGGCTAGTACTATGGGCAATATGCACCTCGCCGAGTATACCGGCCATTGAGATGCTGTTAGAGTGCCTGCTGGAATTAGAAGCGAGTGTGCTAATATCGTTAATCATAGAGACTTTGCTAACAAGGGTTGGTACACAAATTTGAACACAACAGCTGTACGGTTTGTCAACAGACAGCTCAAGGGCCCGAGCCCGACAAAGCGTGCTTGCTTAAGATCGTGCATAACGTGCTGGGCCCGCGCATAAGCGAGAGACCAGATCTTCCTTTCCCCAACTTTTCCGAGCAGTGCGAGTGCAGGCGGCTTGCCGTGATGATGCGTGGTGTCCCAAGCCGTCCATGTGTAGGAGGCTGCACCACCGGGCCGGCGTCACCGAAAACCTGGCCATGCTTCATGCACCGCGGTCCAGATGTGTCAAGCAGGCTGGTATCTGCGCCGAACCATCTTCTTATGCTGTTCCCTCGCGGTCACATGGAAAAAGCTATCGACTTGTCCTTCGTGCAACCCCAGGTCGCCTAAAAAGACGCCTGACTCTTGTATGGTTCAAGGGACCAGGACAAGGAACCGGCTGCGCCTCAGCTGTCTAGAATAGACTCTCATTAGTCAAATGTCGCCATTCGCCAGCCGGTTGCTGTTGCCGAGACTCGGAACAGGGCCGGGCGGCGCACAATGGGCGTTGCAATATGGTCGTCCAGACTCACGCCTCCCCGGCTGCGTGTCAGGCAGGAAATTTGGCTCCCATCTCCCTGGCCATCGCTAAGCGCGTGGCGTGTATGGCATCATCCGCGTATATGTCACCTCAGACCGCAGGCGAGGAATGCAGGTTGCCATCTCTGGTCGCTGTAGCCGAGCAGTATGCGGGGCGACGACAATAAATAATTAGGCAATAGCCTTTGCCATGTGCCAACAAGGCGTGTATACTGGCGTGGCCGGCCTCTCAAAGCAGAAGGTCGGCTGCGGCTGCCGGCCTATCAACGGGCGCCAAATTTTGATCTCGTGAAGGCGCTCCGAATCGAGATTTAGCGCGTCCCTTGACATCACAGGCGAAACGGCTAGCGCAGGGATCCAACGGCCGCAGCACCCTGGCGGCGCGGTGTCGCGTGATCAGCAACCGGCGTGCCTGCTGAATTGTTCGATCCTTCTGCTGCGCGCTGGAGGAAAGTGGAAAGTGATAGGAGGAGAAAACGAGGAGGCATTACTAGGCGAATCCTGCTTGGGCGACGTCCATTGGCGCCGTTTCGCGTGCAATGAGTGACTTGACATGCCTGCTCCCTGTGAGCGTGTGGCGTGCATGTGCGAGCGGAAGAATTGACGCTGCTCCGCTTTACTGCCAGCCTGCATTGTAGTACGTTGGTGGCCTGGCCCGGTGGGGTTGTGCCCAGAGAGTCAGTCAGTCAGTCAGTCAGTCAGTGGTCAAAGGGAAGGGACAAGGAAAGGGAAGGGAAGTGGAAGCGTTGGCGCAGGCCTGTTCGCCATGGCGGAGTCCGGCCTCGATTAGCAAAGCAAAGCAAACAACACACAAGACCAAGGACCCTTTCGTTGGCATTTGATTGACGCGCTCGCTCGGGTGGAGCTCGAAGGAAGGCTCAGGCGTAACACCGCCCGTATTCTTTTCTATTACTAGACTGAATCTGCACACTAAGCCAGTCCGTGCTGCCGCACCCCTTATTGCACGCTGCAACAGCCCTCGCAGGCTGAACGGGAGAGAACATTCTTGGAAGCCTCTCACTACTGCTGCTGCTCCCAGTCTGTCCGCCCGACCTACCGACTGCAATACAACAACATACCTCTTCGCGCTCCCAAAATCTCCTCTGCCTTCGGGCTTGCAACATGGAGTCGAGGCAGCCTTTTTCAGCAGGCGCCCTAGCGCAAACTATCCTCGGCGTGGCGCTTCGACTCTTCACCCGTCAATTCATATTCGCCATCGCATGCGTCGCCATCCTGAGTGCGAAGCTGCTACACATCTACGCCCATCTGGACGCGCTACAACTGCATACCGTTCTAGGATGGGGCTGGTCCTTCTTCTTCCAGGACACCATAGTTCTACTCAGTTTGCGTCTGCTCCTGGACCAGGGAATTGTCGCACTATGCGTATCCTTCTTCATCGCAGCGCTTCTGCTGCTGATGGGATCCGGGAGCATGGCCTTTTATATCACCGCTGGCACCGAGCTGCGATGGAAAAACATGAAGGCAATTCATGACCCCTCCGCCTTCAAAATGTTGGCCACCGGAATTGTCATGCTCCTAATCGTCATGGTTGTCCTTTTCTTCGTGTCAATGGTGTTGCAGTCCGTATGCTTCATTGTGGCGGACACGTGCATTGACGTGCTGCGCGTTCCCGTGCGATTTGTTCGCAAGTATGTCAACAAATGGCGAGGGAAGGACGACAGACCCGATCACGACGAAACAAAAGCCTACATGCTTCTTTCGCAAGACCAGTCTGATACCGATGAGTACGGATTCGACCTCGAGACCAACCAGCCTGTGCAAAACCCATCGCCGCCGCCTCAAGCTTCGAGTCTGATGGTGTGCCTGCGCCTTCTTGTGGCGTGCGGAATGGCTTTACAGGTCCTCTGCACGATGTTCCGCCCTCCGGACAGTTCACTGGTCTTCTTGTCTTGGACACTCCCATTGATGCCCATCGTCCACCTGATGGTTGGCGCGACTCTTTCTACCGTCATTGCGCTCCCAGTCTCGTTCCAGCACATTTCTGCTCTTGGAGCACCGAAGCCTTTCGCGTGGCTCCCCGAAGAGCCACATCCAGGATTCGAAGATTGGTATCGCAAGATGCCGCACTACGACGCAAGCAGAGATCCGCTGGAAATCTCAAATAACAACGAAAAGCTTTTGCCAGAATTGCAAAAAATCGAGATCGGAGATGTTTCAATCAAGCACGTGGTTTTGATGAAGCTTGAAAGCACCAGAAAGGACGTCTTCCCGATCAAGAAGCACGCTGGAGTTTGGGAACGGCTTGAAAGCACATTCAAAGATGGCAAGATTCCGCCTGAGGTGGAACGCCATATCGCTGATCTCACGCCTATGGCACGTTATTTGACTGGTGACCTCGAGAGCGATTTCACCAATGGAACCAAGAACATTGAACGTAACGGGCGAACATTTCGTGGTGGTATCAGCGCGCAGAACGCGCATACGACTGCCACTTACACACTGAAGAGTCTTTTGGGCACGCACTGCGGTGTCGTTCCCTTGGCTGCTGATTTCAACCGCGAATACACTGAGCACATTTACCAGCCATGCTTGCCGCACATCCTGGATGCCATGAACGATATCAAATGTGGCAACCAAAGCAACAAAGGGGCCAAGAAATGGACATCGAAATTCATGCAGTCCACTACACTTGGTTACGACAACCAGGACATGCTGATGCCAAAACTTGGATTCACTCCGGAGAACATCATTGGAGGAGAGTTTCTGAAGGAGGATGGCCACAAGTTTCCCGCGAAGAATCTGAGCGATGTCAACTATTACGGTATGCCCGAGGTTGCCATTGAGGATTATCTACGTGATGCTTTCGCCACCGCGAAAAAGAACGACGAGCACCTGTTCCTGTCGCATCTCACCTCCACGTCGCACCACGACTTCAGCATCCCTAAGGACGAGGAGATGTTCAAGTTGGCAGGCGACAACGACTGGGATATTCTATCGCGTTACCTGAACGCCATTGGCTATGTCGATAGGTGGCTAGCCAAGGTTCTGGACATCCTGGAGGAAGAAGGCGTCGCGGACGAAACCCTGATCGTGCTCGTCGGCGACCACGGCCTGTCCATCGCAGAAGACATGTCTTTCACCCCCTACCACAACCCCAGGATCGCCAACTTCCACGTTCCTCTGGTCGTCTCGCACCCGGCTCTCCCCAAAATCAACATCACCGATCCCGTCACCTCCATGCAAATCCTCCCCACTATCCTCGACCTCCTCATCGAAACCTCCACCTTCTCACAATGCGAAGCCTCCGCCGCCCGCGATCTCCTCCGCAACTACGAGGGCCAGTCGCTCCTGCGTCCGCAAAAGACCGTGTCTGACGAGAACAAGCACCTCGGCTGGCAGTTCACCATCATGAACCCTGGTGGCTCCAGCCTAGCGGTGCGCGACGCCAACGAGCCCAACCTCCGCCTTATTGTACCTTTGCAAGCGGGCTCGGAGTGGCGCTTCACGGATCTGGCGCGCGATCCGTGGGAGAAAGAGCCCGTGCTATCCTTCGACTTCAACACCCTTGTGCGTAGACTGCACAACGGCGTGCAGCAGGCGTGGGTCAAGAAGGCGGTGCAGATGTCCGAGTGGTGGGTTGAGGAGAACCGCAAGCGGTATCGCTTCAAGCCTTGATTTGTTGCTTTTTCGCATATTGGCGAGTGATTGATTCATTGGGAGCATGATGGGATCATGCATTGGGCATTTTTTCAGTTTTTGCTGCATTTTTCCGGTCCGGTGCATATTGGCGTACAAAGACGAGAGACATTGGCGTTGTTTGATAAGAGCCAAAACATTATACAGCAACAAAGGTGTTGCATGTGTTTACTACTACTACTGTGTGTGATCTTTACTCAGAGCGCCTCTCGCTGCATCGTTTGATCGTTCCCTTGCGTGTAAAATGAATACTACTCTGTCTAACAAAATTAGCAAAACGCATGCGAATTGCAATTCACAGGCCCTTTGCAGGATTGCTCGCCGGTCTGGGAAAGGTTGAGACAATAACATGTGCAAGGCTTGTCACGAATGTCAGAGGATCGTCCGATCTATATGACTCAAGACAGTTGCCTTGGTATTTACCACACGTAGTTATTGTCCGAGCCTATGATTGTATGGATATTTCCTACACGTAGTGATTATACTACAACCCCAACCCCAACCCTGACACACTCCATTTCTTGTCTCCAATCTTCAAACTTGTTCGACGTCATAATTAGGTACGTACATATAGTCTCGAGATACATGAGTACTCGTAGGACGCAGGTGAGTGGGAGTACTGTGCTCATTGCTCCGTAACCGTGTGGAGTGATTACAGCAGAGACACCAGCGACGCCGACGTAGAGAAAGGACTTTTCATCTAGAAGACGGTTAGATCGCTTTGAATCTTGCTAGTCCAATCGCAAAGAAGACATGGCTTTGCTGGTATACGATACCGGCCGATTCACAAGAGCACTCTGCCGTGCGTAGGACCACAGGTGTCATATGGCAGACTCATGATTGCTGGCTTGAGGTTGGCTTGGGTCTTATCTTCTGTTCAATGCACATTTTAAGGTATTTTGGAAGGTTCCGCGTTTTCCGGCATTTCATTTCTGATCTCTGGTTCTCGAGATAATTTTGGGGCACTGGAAATTCATGCGAAGCTGTATCCTGGCTCCTGGGTGACGATACAATACATGGGAGCTTATGGGTGTTTGAGGCTCTCATTGTGGCTCGTGTAGTCCGGCTCAAGAGATGTGATCTTCCGCCAAGAACGACAACGCTCTCTGATCGACATCCAGCAGATCCTTGGATGTCATGCAGGAATTGCGACGAAGCTGCAGAGAAGAACTGTATATTCTCACTCGTCTTCAGAGACGCTTTTCAACAACATGGCGTGGCAAGAATAAGGTACTCGATACGCAGAATATTGGTAGCTCCACTGGTGAAGCCGCTGGCCAGGAGACTTACTGACAATGGCATAGCGGCTCTTCCTCTGGCTCAGCCGCAGCGCTGCGTGTTTAAAGTGCTTTGCGTAGGTTTGCATACGACTTGCGTCGATTCTGTCGGGTTTTTGCGATCTGTGATCAGGGTTATGCTGGCTGTCGAGATGTGTTCTGAGGTAGCTGATCATCCAGTCCCGCTTTGCAAGTGTAGAAGCCACGCTATTTTTGACAAGGCTATTGTGACGGCCTCGCTGGACGTTGGCATGATCATGGCATCGCGAGTGTTCGCACGTACATATGTAGACTAATGCTGGTGAGAGAGAGTCGTATATTCGTAAGGTCCCCGCGCAACGGCGCATCGGCGCAATTACACTTTTGTACCTGGCAGTCGAGGTCAGTGTGCCGACCATCATCCGGCCGAGCATCCAGTGAGAGTGTGAGAGATCCTTCTTCGAGTCGCACGTGCGTGGGGATGGGCAGCGCCGAGCGAAGACCGTTGAGTCGGAGACATGGAAGCCTCCATACGTTCGCTCCTCACGAAATGAAACAACGCAGCTGGTAGGCGATAGCTGCAACGGTCGACTGTCGAGCACCGCGTTCATGCTGTGCCACGCATACCAATAGTGCCACGCTCAGCCGCAGCACGCCGTGCAGTAGGAGGCATCGGAGTAATGGGCGACCAGGGGGTTCTGCATCCTCCATGCTGGCAGTGCTGTCGCAGCTCGCGCTTGGTGCAGCTGATTTGCCACGGAAAGCTGTAGTGGAGTCGTCGTCGCCGCTCGCTCGATAGCGACGATGGGTCCGCCCGCGCGAGCCCTGCCGAAGGCAGTTTTTTGATTCATGTCTGTACGCCAGCGAACACTAGCTGAGCCAAGGTACGCCGGACCGGGCGAGCGCGGTACATAGTGGTGGGAAGACCGCTCTCGCCCGTCATCATCGAGTGCTTGCATCTCTCTTTCCTCCATAACCACCTATACCCAATTGCAAATCATCAATCTTCCGACCGCGCGCCACCACCACCATAACTACATGCTTCTCCAGCGCACTCGTGCTGCCACCTGAGTGATCGCGCTCGCCATCTCGACCTAGCGACCCGGCTCCCTGGAAAATATGCCGCGAGGTGCCAGCAGCGCCAGGAAAGACGCCGCCGCCCAAGACGCAGCTATATCGCCTCAGGAATACCCGTGAACATACCTATACCCAGTGAAATCGCCCATAAGCAGAACTATCCCAACGCGCCACCCTACACAGCACCAGGCACCAAGCCATGGTGGCCTTCAAAATCGAATCATGGATCTGGTACGCGGTAGTCTTGCTGATTGCCGGAAGTCGATTGTTGGTCTCCCAAGCCCAAGCCCATATGCCCATATGCACAAAAAGCCCGAGCAAAACCCAAGCCCAATGCACAATGCCATACCCAAGCCCTCTGCGACTCCGAGTACTCAGCAACTCCAGAAACATTGAACTAACGAATCTGCGAATATAGCATTTCGCGGCGCATGGCCCTAGGCGCAATTCGCCGCTTCCAGGCCGACGAATACCTCATGATGACAATTCTGTGCTTCTACACGGTTGTTATCGTCACTATCAATATTGTGGAACACACCAGCTCCAATCTACTCCCGCCTGGCTACGACATCGCACACATGACGAAACAAGACATCGCAGAGCGGACGCTGGGCAGCAAGCTTATATTGGTGGTTGAGAATTGCCAGATCATCACGATCTGGGGCGCGAAAACATGTCTGTTGATCATGTACTTGCGCCTGACGACATTGAGGAGAGAGAACATCGCGATCAAAGCTCTCCTTGTTTATGTCGGAGTGACTTTTGTCGTGATGGAGATACTTTACCTGGGGGTTTGGTGTAGGCCCTTCCACAACTATTGGGTAAGTGTTCCGACATTCAGCACGCTTTTTGGCCAGACTGACACCGGATCCAGGCAGTACCTACCCCGTCAGTTCAATGCGATGCAGCAACAAATCACCTAATTACCAACGCCGTCTTCAACCTCAGTTCCGACGTGGCCATGCTCGCCGTAGGACTACCGATGTTCTTGCGCCTATCATTACGCCTCTCGAAAAAGGTCCCTCTCATCGGCATCTTTAGCCTAGGAGTCTTTGTCATCATCGCGGCCATACTGAACAAGGTGTATTCATTTTCGGACCCTTTCAGCGACGAGTGGGTGTACTGGTACGTCCGCGAGAGCTCTACGGCTCTGATTGTCGCCAACCTGCCATTCGTCTGGCTATTCTACCGAAAAATCTTCCGGATCCGGAGCTCGACTGCATCGAGAAGAGCGCGATATGGTAGCACTCCGAATACAGCGACCCGGATATCCTCGATACGACGAAAAAGCATCAAGCCGGATGTCGCTGGAGCAAGAAAGAACTCAGACCCGAGCGACCCGAATTTGGAATTGGGTGGCATGGGCGAAGCTGGGTTATGGTCTGACGATATGACCGTAGAGGAGATGCTCCGAGGCGATGTCTTTTCCACAGCGCATGCGAAGGATGCAACACCAATCACACATCCAGCTTTGTTCTATGCGGACGGATCGAGGAAGCCGAAGGTCCCACCAGTCCCAGATTTGCCCGAGCAAGCCGTCTTGAGCGATTACGGAGAACGACAGACCATCCGACGAGGCTCGAGTCCTGATTTGCGGTTCAACGGTACGCCTCTCAGCTCAAGCTTCAACGACGGAGGGTCAGGGCCCAAAGCTGGGTCTTTTGTATGAACATGCCATCGAGCCAAGCCGTGAATAGATAAACGCCGGCATTATAGACGTACGAGTTTTGGAGGCATGGAGCAGCGGCGAACAAGGCGTTATATTTCTGTCAGAGAACGGGCATTGGTTATTGCTTGGGAGAAGGAGAAGGAGAAGGCACGCGATGGAACCTGAGATACCCCCTTTTGTATGCGAATTTTGTGACCTTTCCAACTTCATCATATCCTTATCCTTGCGCGTTATAGGCTCGTCGTGACTCGTACCCATGTCGACGACGCCTGCAGACCCGTTGCCCTATCACACTCATGCACGATGAAGAGCTTGCAATCTTGGGCCTGCCCACGGTCATCTCAAACACGCGCTACGCGATACGGGCAGCATGCTGTCATAGTGGGCTGGGGACAAGGCCGCATTACGGCCCTTTCGATGGGTATTTGGAAAACCGGTGGCTCGGACTTCCAGCCTCATAGGCCAATTCGAGAGATTTGGGAGTGGCGATGGCTGGAGCTTCGACGTTGCATGTCTCAGATGGCAGATCGGTGGCTAGTGCGAGGTGCGCGAAAGAGAGTGAGGTTTGCGGCACGTTGCGTCCGCAGGCCTAGGATAGCGATGGGCGTGGAGCTCAGCTACACGTGCGGCGTGCCTGGGCAACGACAACGACACCGTTGTTCATCGTCACGGGAGCGGTAGAGTTCGTGGCGTCTCCGTTTGAGGGCACATTACACTCGCAACGTAGCAAGTACGTTCAGTGTTTGGATGCGAGCTGTGCCGGCGCAGTATTACTCCAGAGTTGATGTTGTGTCGTCGAAATGTTCAAGTGCATGTACAACTTGCATCGTTGTTCCAAGAAGCCAATCCATTTCCCAAGAAGTCGCCGAACCCGAGGACATGAGGCATAGGCACGCTCAGGCATGCCACTGCAGTTTCCATGACGATTTCGCAGCGGTAAGAGGAGCAAAGAGAGACATTTGATTGTTCGTGAGACAACAACGTCTGGTTGCTGCGAAACTGGGAGGCTTGAGATTGACCATGACAAGCTTTGCGCGCCATCCCGCTCCCGCACCCGATTTGGAATGGCTTGTCGTCAACATCGCATGCTTCTACACATGCATTCGTGGTTTGCAGCACTTCATACATGCATAATGTGGCTTTTCCTTCGCAGAATATACAACCTATTACGCTGAAAAGATGGAATGGTCAAGTTTGCCCGCATACGCAGCTGTCATTTGCGAGAAACGTATCACGATCAGGTCACAGAACGATGACTTGAGGTGAGACAGGCTCTCTCCATGCCAAAACAGGTGGCAGCTCGAGTCCTAGTTTAACGGCCGTGCATGTCATTTAGCACTCATTGTTACCCTGCAATCACCTACATCGACCTCATGCTGTCTACTGTCGCCAGCCATGTCTCAGCAGAACGTCGATATCGCATGGCTGGAGGCCCTTCCCTCAGCCCTGAGGCCTGGGCGTTTCCCGGTAGCTATGGCGTCTTGTCTCTGAATAGCGCCTCATGGCAATGGATAGCCTCTCGATTTATGGTTGGCGATGGCTGGTTCCGTCGTCACTGCCGGTTGTCCAGGTTATTGATATAACACACACTCGGGTACCTTCAGCTTTCAGTTCTCACACACCACTCTACCATCTGCTCACTACCTTGTCTTGCTAACCCGTCCTTTGTGACATCTTCGCCCACTCGTTATACAGGGACCTTCTTTGCTACATACATCCTGGTGTACACTTCACACGAGGAACATCTTTCTCCGGTATGCGTGGCGCGTGGACGTTGACCGCTCTTGCGGTCAGCAGTGTCGCTGCCCAGGAACTGCCTGACTGGCAAAACGAGAACACCATTGACTGGAGAACATTCGGCCAATGGCAACCGCCTACCTCAGTAGAGCACGCACCTGCCAAATCTATTCCTCCAACAGCACCGCAATTCACACAGAAAGCACCAAAGGGCTACCCATCAAGGCCTCCTACTTGGACACCCACGCAGCAGGCCAGAGCGAAACAAGTGGCACAAGAGACGCCAGTCGTATGGGGCTCAGAATCACCTTCTGTGACCGTCGTCTACGAAGAGGCAACCAACACAATCTACACGACAGTTGATGTTACTGTCACCTCCTGCCCTGCAGCCGAGACAGCGTGTCCTGCTGCCATTACATGGGTCGCCGCAGACTTGGGCGAAGGCGTGACTGAGGAGACAACTGAAGCTCCTTTCGAAGAGCCTACCAAGCCTACAAAATCTTCCAAGTCACACCCGCCAATGAACCCTTACCCGACTTACTCGCCACCCCCAAAACAGGCATGGCCATCTGGCTGCGAGGATCCCAATGCTCCTCTCACCAACGCTGAACAAGTCGGCAACTCAACCTGGGGCACACTTTGCCAAGAGACTTTCCCCAAGTGGCTGCCCCATGAGAATGGCAAGCCATACACGAAGGCGCCTTGGGGCGACAAGACCACCAAGAACTCAGATGCCACTGTTCGCAGCGACGTTCCCAACACGGGCGACACCCGATACTACACGTTCAACATAACTCGTGACCAGATCTCCACTGATGGCGTGCTTCGCGATGTTATCCTGATCAACGGTCAATTCCCAGGCCCTATCATTGAAGCCAACTGGGGCGACATGATCGAGGTCACCGTTAACAACGAAATCGGCCACCCATTCGAAGGTACTTCGGTTCACTGGCATGGCTTCCTTCAACGGGACACTCCATGGTACGATGGTGTTCCTGCGGTTGGCCAATGTCCTATTGCTCCTTTCCACTCTTTCACCTACAAGTTCCAAGCTGAGCTGTACGGTTCATCATGGTACCACGCCCACTACTCTGCCCAGTACACTGGTGGTATCGTCGGTCCTATGCAAATCTATGGCCCTACTCAACTGGACTACGACATTGACGTCGGCCCTGTCATGATCTCTGACTGGTTCCACGTCCCATACTTCTCTATTGTCGCAGACGCTGTGGGCACTGATCTCTCCGTTATTCCTCCGGTCAGCGACAACATCCTCATCAACGGCAGGGCCAACCACGATTGTACCCAGAGGACTTACGACAACAGCTCACAGTGGCTTGCCAGCAACCTTGAGAGCAACATCACCTGGACTTGCGTGGACGATGCTCCTCTGTCCAAGTTCAAGTTTGAGAGTGGCAAGACTCATCGCCTGCGCCTTTCTAACATTGGTGCTGATGGCATGATGAAGTTCCAGATCGACGGACACACAATGACTGTTATTGCTGTTGATTTCGTTCCCGTCGAGCCTAAAGAGGCAAGTGTCGTTACTCTCGGCGTCGGTCAGCGTACGGATGTGCTTGTCACGGCCAATGGCGGCAAGGAATCAGCCTACTGGATGCGCACCTCCGCTCCTGGTGGTGAGGCATGTGGTGGATCTAACGCACCCGAAACTCTTGCAGCAATTTACTACGAGGGTGCCGATACCACTAAGCTTCCTACAACATCTGCTGCGTACAACAACACCGAGTGTTACAACGACGCTCTCGAGTCTACTATTCCCGAGTATTCGATCACACCGTCGCCAAACCCCTTCGTGCAGGACCTCGAGCTCTCCCTCGTCATGAATGCTACCGGCAACTACGAGTGGCAGATCAACAACCAGACTTTCCGCGCCAACTTCAACGAGCCTCTGCTTTTCAAGGCTGCCGAGGGCAATGTTTCATACCCTCTCCAACCCCAATGGGCTGTCCACAACTTCGACAAGAACAGCTCTGTTGTTCTCAACGTCACCAACAAGACCCCATTCGCTCACCCGTAAGTTGACACCTTGCTATTCTTTACTTGATCCAGACTAACAAATTTCAGATTCCATCTTCACGGCCACAACATGTACGTCCTTGACGAAGGCGATGGCGCCTGGGATGGTAGCATTCGCAACCAGCAGAATCCCGCTCGCCGCGATATCCAAACCATCCGCGCTGGTGGCTTTGCTGCCCTCCAGTTCGAAGCCGACAACCCAGGCATCTGGCCCTTCCACTGCCACGTCGCCTGGCACTTATCCGGCGGCCTCGCGATGAACGTCATGTCTCGCCCCGACGACATCCCCGCCATTCCCAACGTCATGCCAGAAACGTGTGTCGATTGGGATTGGTACAGCAGCCACAACGTCGTTGACCAGATCGACGCCGGCTCATAGTCGGCGGCGAGATCTGCCACCATCGTTCTATTTTCCTTGTGTTCTTGCGTTGCCTTTTCTTTTGAAAGACTTATTTTGCGATGAGAGAGAAAATATGTGCTTTTAATCACCAACAGATACCCAGGCATTTGGAAAGAGCAGGAAACGCGTCGCCCAGCCATGACGGGAGGAAAAACAAGAGAAGAAATGTGCATCATGATTTATTTGGAGAGAGGATTTTTTGTTACGCGCGAAGCGAAGCGATGCATTGCATACGAGATGAATACATCTCGGGGCCGGAGTTTGTTGGTTGTCTGGAGGTCACCCTATTGGGATAGCGGGTCTGTCATGAGTATAATATTAGACTTTACGTAGAGAATAATACAACACAACAAAAATTTCAACACGAAAATCATCCTTGGTCAAAACCAATCGCGTTGTCTTATGTTGCCTGCCAGATTGTTCAGCGTTCTTCTTGGCTCCGAGACAGCTCACAACCGCCGCTCTTCACACTTCGCTGCAAGAAGCCGTCTACGCATCTCGCCGTACCATCAATGTTTTCAGTTTGCAGCATATCCACCCGCATCTCTGTCGTTACTGTCGATCGAGTATGCGAATCGACGACGACTCCATCTCATAGGTTCGGTGGTGATTGCCAATTCGGTCAGATGCACACATCTGTGGACAATGGTTCATCGACATTATTGACCACTTGTGTCGGTGTCACACCATTGTCACAAAATGATATCGGTGGGACCACAAAGTAGCCGCACTCGCGTAGCTTGCTTGCAATGCGCCAAGATTTCGTTACAGCTGTTGCATATATGTCACCAGAAGCCATGCTGCCGACCTAGCCTGATGTCAGCCAGTGGGGAGTCTGGCCACTCGTGCAGCGCAGCGTCAGCCGAATGCGCTACAGGTCAACACCACTGAAGCATGTATACCTTTACGTTATGCCAAGTACGTCAGGATGTCTCTCTTTCTGTCGACATGTCGGAAATGCTTTCCAATGCTGTCTGTTCGTGCAGGACGTATGGATCGAACGACAGTGGTCACACCCTTCACCGACATGATACATTCACAAATGAATCGAAGAAGAGCTGGGCAGTGGAGAAAGTGTTTTTCCAAGTCACATCAGGCAATGGAAATACTTCGCTGACCAGACACGGGCTATGCCGACTGTCGGTATCGCTCCACGTTGCATTGATCAGGCCGATCTCACAGCACTCGTATGATTAGAAAAATGTTATAAGATGAACTGTTTTTTCCCATCTGTCCCTTCTGAAACTTCAGCAACGACCAAGTCTATCTCTACAACCTCATGCCACTTAGTCCTTCCATCCTTGAACGACTCGATACGCCCTTAGACTGGTGCTGCACTGATCCCCATCCAACATCCACCATGGCCAGCAGCGTCACCCAGACAAGCAACACCATCAGCCCCGAAATCGCCGCCAGCCCAGGCATGGCCAGCATCCTCGCCACCGTCGACCCCGAGATCGACGCGTCTCAGCTCAATTTCACTTACCAAAAAGCCTCAATTCCGGACGAAGAAGTACCCTCGTGCGTCTCCCAATTCCCTCGATCAGCGAATCTGTCCACCCTGTCCGCCGAAGCGGTCATCGGGCTGCTGAAAGAGATCCCTCGCTGGGTGCGAGGCAGCGTGATCAACTTCGCGGCGTACTCTGAAGGCTATCCGAAGCCCGAAGACGCAGTCTACGCAGCCCAGCAGCTCAACCGAGCAGCGCTGTTCTGGAACTCGAAGAGAGTCGGCGTAACGTTCAAGTGGGTGAGTTCAGCATAGCCAACCACCGATATTTCCCCAACAATCACTAACCAATCCTCCAGGTCAAAAAAGTCGAAGACGCCGCCTTCGTCCTCGGCTTCGGCGCCGACGGAAGCCCAGGGCTAATCGCCCGCGCCTTCTTCCCGAACGAAATCGATCACAGCGACATGCTAGTCTTCCAGACCGCGTTCCAAGACAATCTGCGACCGCACCTGTGGAGGTACTTCCTGCACGAGCTCGGGCACGTTCTGGGCCTGAGGCACGAGTTTGCGCTCGCCGTCGAAGCAAGTGGGTTCCAGTTCGGGCCTCGCGATCCGCTGTCGGTGATGAATTACCGCAACGAGCCTCCAATGATTACGCAGAATGATGTGGATTGCACGACTGCGCTTTACCTGATTCCGGGAGGGAAGATTGGGACGATCCCTTTGAAGTTGTACGTGCCGAATAATTGAGGAGTATGCGTTTAGTGGCTGCGTTTGCTCTTGAGGTTAACGTTTCTGAAGCTGAGGTTTTTGAAGTTGATGTTTTGTACTTGGTGCTTTTGAAGTTCGTTCTTCTCAAGTTGATGGTTTTGGAGTTGTTGCTTCTGAGTATCGTGACGGCCGACTCCCTGGTCCAGAATGTCAATCAGTATATGAAATACTTGAAATCTAGTTAGATATTGTAATAGTTTCGCAGTGTCGTCAAAAACACTTCGGTTTACGAGCATAGGAGGCGAAGTCTACAGAGGTAAATGTGCATGCTTAAGGGATATCTAAATCGCATTTTGATAAAACGCCTGGACCGTTCGAGATCAACGCCTCTTCACACGGCCACCTCTTGAGCTATTGCCGCGACCACGAGGCTTGTTGATTCCACTCGATCCGCCACCCCTGCCTTGTGTCTTCTCCATGCCAAGGCCCCTCCTCATACCACCGCTGCCACCACGGCCGCGGCCACGGTCGCCACCGCGACCTCTATCTCCACCACCACGACCGAAGCCGCCACGGCCACCCCTTTGAGGAGGTCCACGATCGCTTCTGGCAGCCTTTTGCCTTGCGGTCAAAGCGGCCTGCACTTCGTCGCCATCGATTTCCATCTCGTCATCACCGCCGTTCTGCTTGAACTTCAGCTTGCCCTTCTGGCCTCTGAAACCGGCGTCTTTGCCCTTGAGCGCTTCAATGTAGGCGTTGATGCCACCTTCCAGCGTACCGTCGCCGGGCTCCTTGCCGTCAACCATTCCAGATTCGTCAAAGTCCATCACATCGCCGCCGTCATCAGAGTCCTTGTCGTTGAACACCAGCTTGCCGTCAAGATCGGTCTTGGCCTTCTTTCTTGTCTCGGGTGCTGTGCGCTTGGCAGTAGGTTTTGTTGATGAGACGTGAGCGAGAGCACGCTTGTCGAGCAGATCGAGAGGCTCGTCGTCATCCTCCACGATGTACTGCTTGCCGCCCTGCTTGGCCTTCTGGCCCTTAGACGCGGCACGTCCAAGAACCTCATCGTCGGAGATGTCGGAGCCGTTTTCTGAGCCGGAATCGGAGCCGTATACTGCGTCGTCGTACTCGCTCTCGAACTTGCTCTTGGGCTTTTCTTGTGTGGTCTGCTCGTCGTCGTCCTCGCCAGCTTCCTTTCTCTTCTTGCGGCGCTCACGGGTCTTGCGGATGTTTGCGATGAGCTTACGGTCAGATTCGGGACAGTAACGCTCGATAAGGTCCGCACCGAAGCGGCGGATCATGCGCTCGAAAATGTGCTTCACCTTAGCCTTGAAGTGCTGTTTGTGTTCGTGGCTCCAGACGACGAGGTTGGGAACGAGGGTTTCGAGGCGCGGCAGCATCAAATCTGAAGGTAGAGAAATGACACAGACCTTGACGAAACCGAGCACAGAGCGCACGATCTCTCGGTTGTTAGAGGTAAGGAAAAGATCCATGGTCTGGACCAGGTCGGTCACGGTTGCTTGCTGCAGCTGTGAGCGGAACTCGTACAAGAGTCTCGTGAGGGCTGTGATTGTTGCAGAAATCATATTGGGTGTGGAGCCAGCAAGACCGGCTGAGACCATGGTGAAGTACTCCTCCAAGCTAGCTTCTGCTGAAGGCGCATCATTTGGCATGTGTGGGATCTTGGAGTTGACGATAGTGCCACCCTCCTTCATCTTCTCTCCGATGAGTACGAGAAGGTCAAAAGCCTGTGTCCTGGCCTTTTCGTTGACCTCCTTGGCACTGATGACAACCTCAGACAGGATAGATGGGATGAAGTGGAGATCGGACTTGGGTAGGAAGGGAAGGATCTGAGCGATCGAAGCCAATCTGTCGCGCTTCGAAGGCGCAGACGCCTGCTCAGCAGCGCCCAACAAAAGTTGCTGCAACTCGGTGTTGCGCTCGGCCAGTGCCTGCCGTCCGGACTCGGACTCGGCAAGACGAGGGATGAGCTTGTATGCCTTCTTCTGAATTTGCGGATCGTCCTGCTTATTGACAATTGTGGCTGCCATGTTGAAGAGACCAGCGAAGCTCTCACGGGGAAGGTAGATTGACATTGTGATAACCAGGTCCATCAATGTGTGTGAAACAGGAGGCATCTTATCCTTGCCATCCTTGTTGTTTGTGCGCTGGTGCTTCTGCTTATCCGCCTGCGTCTGAGCGTCCTGCTCAGCGAGCGAAGATTCCAGCATAGTGGCGACGCGTGTGAAAGTCTCCATAAGCTCTGCCTCAGGGGTGACGCTGAGGAAAGCGTTGATGCATTGCAGCAGGTTGCCACGGTTCTGGGGCAAGGTCTGGCTGTAGACGTTGAACAGAACTGCGAGCATGTTGCCAGCAAAGCCTGCGAGGTGGTCCAAGTTGCTTTGGGCTTCAGCCTTTGTGAGCCTGCCCTGCTCGATTAGGTTGCCATCCTCCTCAAGCTCTGCAATGACGCGGTTGGTGTCGACCAAGTTCTGGAGCGCCTTGCAGACGTCTGTCCTGATTTGAGGTTGCTGGTAGAGAATGTTACTGAGAAGCTCAGCAAAGCTCTGGTCGAATGCATCCTTCAAGTCGAGAGGAAGCTCACAGTATCCGGGCAAGCAGCCCCAGACTTGGCTGACCACAGTTTCGAAGATCTTGATATCCATTGTCTTCTCGGCGGCACCGTGGTTCAGCACGCGCTGGAACATGGCCTCACTCAGAGGCACAAGCTCGGATCGGAAGTGAGCCAGGCCAGTATTGCTGACAGAGTCACGGATGATCGGCAAGAGCCATGCACGACCAGGTTGGCCGGCAACAGGCTTCACCAGGTTGAGAGGAAGAAGCGCCAGGACGTTGTCGGGGCCCATCGCGCGGATTGCTGCTGAAAGCACAGCATCGGCCTCCTTCTTTCCTGAGAACGAATCGTTGCTGCGGAGATCGCCAACAGACTTGACGATGTTGTTCAACAACGGGCATGAGCGCCAGCGGAAAACTTCAAAGGCGGAGGTCAAAACGTTGAAGACCTCCATCCAGGCGGTCTGGTACTTGACGGAGAGCAGGTCCTGCATGATCTTCGCGAGCTTCTCGCAGACTTTGTCGTCCATCATGGAAGGCTCAAGAATGACTTGTTCCGGGACACAAGTATTGAGGAGTGAGATCAAACATTCGGAGGCAGAGATGCGGATGTTGTGCGAGGATGACGAAAGGAATCCAGAGATCTTCGAGAAAAGCTCCGGCAACTTCTGGAAGGTGTCCTCTGGCTCGACCTGCGAGGAAACGTCGTATCCTCTGCTCAGAACCGCGATCCAGGGCGGCAGGAGCTGTGTGTCATTTTGTGATGGTTGGAGCTCCTTGATCGCCTCTAACAGACGAGGGAGCTTCGCAGATGAGACCTCATCAGCCAAACCAGCGAAGATGAGCTCGAAAACCTCGAATGCGGACATGGTGAGGAACTCGTTGCTGCCCTTGGAGATGTTGAGAAGAACCTCGCAAAGAGTGTCGATCTTCTTGCTTGGCCATCCATTCTGCGCGGTGGCCACAGTCTTGACCAACTGCAATGCGTGCATAAGTCCAGGCTCATTCTGTTGTTCCTGCTTTTTCTTGTTCTTTTTCTTCTCGCCAGCTGCCTCGGCTTGCGAGCTCAGGCTGCGCAACGCGACCTCTGCGCACATGTCGGCCGCGGGATGGTCCAGAGACGGGCTTGGTGGCGGCTGCTTGAGGACATTGAGCAGCACTTCCTGTGCGCCCTTCCTCACCTTCGGCCTAGAATCCATGGCCAGAGCAAGCAGTCCTCCGACAGCACCGCGTGGGCTGCTGGGCGACTGCGGCTGAGCCCAGGCTTGCGCATCCTGGGCAATAAGCAGCGATTCCAGACATCCAATGCTTGCGCGGAGAAGGGGAGCCTCTGCTTCCGGGTGTGTCAAGGCTGGCGCAAGGCTGGCGAGAATCTGAGGGAACTTGGATCGCAGAAGCGGCGCAGGCACGTGGCTGGTCACCAGGTCCAAGAGGTAGACGACGGCGTGGGCAACCTCTTTGTTGACGATGCCCTTTTCGGCGGAGATGTACTGTGGGAGGAGGCTCAAAAGGGCGGCGAAGTAGGAAGTCGGTGTGGTGTCGCTCTTCTGGCTGCGCAGAGTGTCTTCGATCGCATTCAAGACAACGGCAGTCTGCTGCACACTCTGCAGCTTGGGCGACGATCGGATCTTGTCCAGTCTCTCGTTGAGAGACATTCCAGCGTCGGCGGCCATACTGGAGTGTATTGGCGTGCTGGGTCGCTTGATCGCAGTCGCACCTCGCCTCGGCTGGTCTTCGATATTTTTTTGAAAGTCGACCTAATCGATACGAGGGTCCTGATCACGTGAGATCAGTGGAGACGGGACGGCAAGAGCAAGCTCGACCGGCCAAGACAACAGCAGCCGAGCGTTCCCTCTTCCTCACACGCGGAAGAACACGACACTCTCCCGCCTGCCCAGAAGCTTCTGCCTTCACCAGCGCGCGCGTGTGCAAGTAAGTACATGCCTTGCCGCTCACACTCACTACTCACTAAACACACCTATGATATAACCTAAGGCAAGCTATCTTGTATCATATACACTGCACATCCTCCCCTCCCATTGTTCCGCCTGCCACCATGGCTGCTTATTCGACCGGAGCCAGCTGGTCCTTTCCCGAAGACCTGCCTGGCGGTTTCAAGCAAGAAGAAGAAGACCACGACTCACCCATGGAGCCTCCCGAGGACTTCCAGCAGCAGGATACCTACAAGCACAAACAGGAGCCGGCATCGCCACCGCCTGCAGAAGATGAACAAAAACCGCACACACGCCGTCGCCGCCACTACCCTGCCAGAACATGTCGCATCTGCTTGGAGGTGGTCGAGCCAACCTTCCACCAAGACACTTCCAGTCTTCCTTCAGCTCTGAAGTCCGAGCCTCGCGTGACCTACGAATCCGAAGACGGCGGCCGCATGCTGCGCCCATGCAAATGCAAAGGCAGTCAGAAATACGTACACGAAGACTGCCTCGGCGCATGGCGCATGGCTGATCCGCTCCAAAAGAGGAACTACTACGAGTGTCCCACTTGCAGATACAGGTACCAGCTGCAGCGATTGACGTGGAGTAGCTGGATCAGCAGCACGTCCGCGCAGCTCGGTCTCACCCTTGGCATCTTCGTTGTCGCCATGTTCGTGCTCGGTTTCTTCGCGGATCCCATCATCAACCTGTACCTCGACCCTGTCACGGCTGTAGCACATGGCGGTGGGCCTACAGGTAGTCTCATCTTCGAAGATGAGGATCCTGGCTGGGCAGAGCATTTCGCTAAGGGCCTTGCATCTCTGGGCCTGCTAGGTTTCGCCAAGTTCCTCTTCGGTCTTGGCCCATGGTATTGGTTTAATAGAACCCCCATGCTAGGAAGAAGCAGCGGTGGCAACGGTCGCAATAGGGCGCGGGAGCTTTCCTGGATTGCTGTTGCTATCGGCGTCGCCACTTTCTTGTATGCCATCTGGAAGGGTGTACGAGCATGGTCACGACGCACGCTCGAAAAAGCAGGCGAGCGAGTGATGGACGTCCCTGGCAGCACGGACGACGACGATGACGAGTAATCAAGATGAACTAACATGTACGATGTGACGACAGCATTGGATGAGACGCTTTTTCCCTCTTGGCATTCCCAAAAACCATCTTCCAAAGAAATCCTTCAATCAAGCACCGCAAACCACTTAAGTTGCCACGCCCTTGCTTCCCCATGGCGCGCCAATGTGTCAAGTTGCGAAGAACGAACCCCGCCCACGCTGAGGGCAACCTCCTTCGCTCCGAGCCAGAGCTTGGCGTTTTGTCTTGCTCAACGGTTCACATGGAGAGCGTGCTGGCATCTCGGCCAGAATACTGCTTGCAACACTTCCCTGCTCACCCACCTCTCTCCAAAAACAGCCTCGTTTGTACAAGAAGCTGGAGGACCACGCCAGTGGATGGGTGAGGAGGTATGCGGGACCTGGTACATACCTTTAAGAAGATAGTAATTAATGGAATTAGATTTAAATCGGCTCACTTGTTTGCGTGTTCTCGATTCTCAACTTTGCTATTTTATGCGTACTTTGTCCAACTGTGACCATTGTGACTTCGTGATGCAGCTTTACGCTTGATTGATCGAACTATGGAGACTTCTTGGTACTATTTGCGAGAATGTGTGCACGAGACTGAAAGGTCTTGATGGTTCTTTGGGTGAAGGTTCTATGAATGGTGGTGGATTGCGCAGGGTTTGGTTGGCCTTGGTGAAGCAGGAGGGGTGTTACAACCTTCGAGTCTCCTACAAGAATGATTCTTGGTAGTTCTCGGGTAGTCAATTTCATGATCCGGGTATGCAACTGTATCGATGTTAGTCCTGTCATGTTTTTCATGAAACGTTTGTCACAATTTTGGATGAAGGGTGTGCGTTTGCTCCTCACGTTGGTCTTCAGAAATGTCAAGAAGTCGTTTATTCCAGGTTAACGACAATCAGATGCTCTAAACCCAGCGAGACAACATCATATCAACATGTATGTGAGCTGTCTGTCATAAATGCTGTTCTATCTGATATAAAGTTGACATGTTGAGATATAGTGCAGTTTGAAAAAGATGTGCCCTCTTCCACTTACCCAAACTCTAACCCTTACGAGAATAAATACATGCATTGAGCATGTTTAAATGTAACATGTAATAGATTTTGAATAAAAGCATTCGATGAGAACCGACAACCGTGCCTCCTATTCCAACTACTTCGAGCCCAAAGTGACGATCGCGGTCATGTCCCCGTCCCAAACCCCTCCCTCGTAGTTCGCTTTTAGGTACTGGACCAAAGCAGCCTCAATCTGGCCTCCGAATTTACCATACACATCCTCGGGCCAGACCCTCTTCGCAATACTCTGAACGAGGAAGCCAGTCGCCTGCGCGAAAGGCTCAGCCTCTACCCTAGGCTTGAACTTGTACTCCGAGACCTTGACATCGCGGAACCCTGCTTGCTCCAGCTTCGCAGGAATCGCTTCTGGGTCGTTCCAGCCCTTGGTCGGGAATAGCCCGCCTGGAGCAGGGAGTTTGGGCGCTTCGGCCAGATATTGCGCGAGTGCTGGGTCGGCGACCTCAGTCCACCACGCGATGGCTTTCCAGCTGGTGAGGCCTGTGGTTCCATTGGGTTTCAGGACGCGGAGGGTTTCTGTAAGCGTTGCGTTTTCGTCCGGGTGGAAGAAGACGCCGAAGTTGTTGAAGACGTAATCGAAGGTGGCGTCCGGGAGAGGGAGAGAGGTCTGGCTCATTTTTTGCGTTTCCACGCGGGACCAGCTAGATTCGGGAGAGGATTTGAGAATCGCGTCACGCTTGTTGGAGGTTAAGGTGAGCATTTGGTCGTCGAGGTCGCCGCCTACGATGCGTTTGATTTTGAGGGAGGGGTTGTCTACGAGTTCGCTGGAGATGATGCCTCCTCCGCAGGCGAGGTCGAGGACCTCGATCTCGCTTTGCTGGTTGATATTGGCCAGCCTGAGCATCTCGGCGCCAGGGGGCCCGGTAACGCGCTCATTAGTTGTTACTATTGTCTGTGCTGGGGAGTCCATGATGGTGGTGGTGGTGTTTGTGTTTGTGATTGGACTGGGAGCTGGGTGTTTGTCTTGGGTTGAATGGCTGCAATGGAAAAAGATACCTACCTGTGCTGACGGCAACCGATTTCCTATAAATATATGGTGCTCATAATCTAGCTGACAAAGGAAGGAGGCATTTGTTCAATCAGCCGAAGGATTCGTATCAGAGCTGAGAGACGTCGAACTTCAGCTTGGGATTGTATTCGAATTTCGCTTGCTCGGCCGAGGGGGCTGAGTGGTATCTCCGAGCGAGAGCTGAATGAAAGCAACGAAGCAATTGAGGGCATCGTATCATAGATGGGTGTATTGTCGAGGATGTGAAACACCAACATCGATTCAAAAGGCATCAAGCTCACGAGGTCTTGCTACATAACGACCATAAGCACAGTAGACATTTAAACAGCGATTGTTCAGACCCCGATCTGGAGTTCGATACTTTTGTATACCTGCATATATTATTATAGACACTTTGAGAACTGTATCGTTGCCGCTTGCTAGATGCTATTCGATGTCGTTCATTGTTGTATACAGTTGTTCGAGGTTGCTCAAAATTGTCCGATGTCGTCGTCAGACGAACGTGAAATCCGGCCTCATCTCAAGCCCTTTCGGAGACATATTTTCAAAACGGTATATAAACGTTAATACCAGAATCCTTCCATCAATTAGAACATCAGGGGATGTAGCTCAGTGGTAGAGCGTCCGCTTTGCATCTAGCAGATTGCGGAAGGTCTAGGTTTCGATCACCTACCTCTCCATTTTTGGCCATTTGGGACGCGTTTCCAGTGTGCTCCATACCTTTTTGCTTACAATAGTGGCCCCAATTCATGCAATGCTAATTGATACTGCCCGCTTGGTGCTTCTATAACACATGCACTACCTGATTATCCTTCAGGTATCCCAGCTGCACAACGCAGGTTACTACACAAATTATAGCTCTCAAATGCCGTAGCGACTGCCAAGTTCAAAGCTTCCGTATCAAACACAGAGTCGCTGTGAGTTTACTTGATGTGACATAGACTTCAGAGTAGATGTAATCCTGCTCGTCAGCTCCGCGCCTGAACTCAATTCAAGCTTGAGATCAGCAGTACGATTGACTCCCGCGTGCCGCACCTCGATGCGTGCCGTAGCGGATGATGCCATCCAGATTAACGTGGCGAGAGGAGACCGTCGGTGCTCCCGAGCACGGCGTACCACTCTATACCGCGAAAATGGACCTCACACACACTCTCTCGATGATTCCGAGGGATTACGCTGACATGGCACTATGATCGAAGCTGCAGAGCCTGCACCTAAGCGATGTTTCGTAACGGAAAATCTGGTGCAGCCAGCCTCCCAGCAAGCATTCAGCTTGGTGGGGTACGCCACGACCGACCCAACAGAAGGGCACAGATGATCGACCGACGTGCATTAATTCCATCCGATCATCACAGGCATGGCTGGCGTTGGCGGACTTTACTCGCGAGTGGAGCAGATGTCTTGCCAATGCCATCATTAATTTGTGGTCCGTCTCCCATGGGCTTGGGTCAACGAACAGCGAGATATGAGGATGAAGTTATGGACTTTAGCTTTCCAGCCATGGCGAAGTCCGTCTGAGGCGCAATAGCAGCTATGCCAGCCTGGAAACGTGGTAGACTAGACTGGCCGTTGCTGGAGAGAGCACATGCGTGCTGCCGTTTGCATGTCTCGGGTGGGAGCGAGACGGCGGTCCTTCCGTCCGTGAACAGAAGGAGCAGCAGAGGAGAGCTGCAAACGCTGCTTATGGTTTAGGGTCTTCTGGACGAACTCCATCACGCTGCAGCTGCTAGCTCCACGTCCACGACGACAAGATGTGATGCTCCGGGCGCAGCTACCCACTACTAGCGCGGCGTGAAACATGCTGATTTATTGGCGAGAAGCTGTCGTTCGAAAGAAATCCGACTGGGTTCTCGAGAGCAGTGCTCTTTCAAGTACTGGCATTAATTACACGAGCAGGATGTGCTGTGCTGACCAAAGACCATCGAGCTCGTGCAAGACATTGCAGCATAGAGTTCTCCGGATCGACACAGCCGCCTGCCGGGCCGACATCTTGGGACTAGAAAACTAGCTCCACTACTCTCCACTTCACTCTCCTTGACCTCATTCGGCTCTTAGTACCTCCCGATTAGGAATTTACAGACCCCCGCCACTGGAGCGCATTGAGTTGTCTACTGCGTCAGCTCGTTGCAACATACAGGACATTGGGCACTTTGTATTCGCCAACGTTGCAATGTCGGCCTACCAATCGCTTGACTGTGTACAGTTTACATAGGACCAGGTGGAACTCGTGTCGTCGGTAGATTACGTGTGACAGGTGCGAGCAATGGATTGGATGATATTGAGCTGTCGAGGTGGCACTCAATCTGATAGGTAATCCCTTGAGGTCAGTCTTATGATCCCTGCAGCACATCATGGTTGCTCTGATCCTTGCCGCAGAACGCATGTCTGATGCGAGCCGAATCAGAGTTGCGAGGCACGTCGATTTGCCCTAAGTTGGCTGTAGATCTAACTGACCAAGCGCATGAATTACGAACATGACAGTACCAAGTCACCAGCGACACTGTACGCGAACGCTACCAATGGAACACCCCAGTGGTATGTTATATTGAATGCTGTCTTATAACATTCAGACTGCTACCCCTTGCTTGTATGAGCTATTGAGCGACACAAAACCATGCTACGGCTGCAGGTCATCTGTCTCAGCAACTGGACAATCGCATGGATACGTTTCCATCATCTATGGCCATCATATGGCATCGCGAACACATGTACTAGATAGCATCTGCCAACTCCCGGCTCGGGCCATCGCTTTATTCTCCGAGAACCCGCATTTCTTGACGACACTAGTCAAAACGGTACATCAGCGATGTAACTTCTAGCCCTCCAAGCCACCTCCCACGCCTTGCTGTCGATCGATGTCCTGCCTCCACTCTTACGAACAGATCATTCCTCACCTGGAGACCTAGCTGCTTTCCCGATCCGGCAACGGTGTCACCGAGGTGCCATACCTGTGGCGCTCGAACCGTAGTACGCCGACTGCGTGATTGATGCTCCTAACCGATCGAGCATAGACGGCATTAGTTCATGCTCTTCGACGCAGGGTGTTGGATCACATCGTCAACCCACCGCTGATCTTTGGCAAGGAGCTCATGTTTTAACATGCAATTCCTCCCCTCCATTACTGCTCTCCTGTTCCCACTTGACTCCCACAGCTCCTCTGCTCCCTTGTGATACCCTTATCATTGCCCTGTACTTTTACGAACATATCCTATACCCTAACAAATATCAGCCATGGCAACACGAGTGATGTCAGGTAGCTGGGCCAGCCAACAAAACGGCCACTTCAATTCGTCCAACAGGACGCCTTCAGGATCAGTATCCTCCAGAAGCCAGGTTGGCGCATTCCAAAGCTCCGCAGGCAGCCGCGGCCAATCGAATAAGATCTCGCTGGTCCACGACTCAGCGATTGCAATCAAGAGAAAGAGCGCCCTCGAGCTGGGCTCTGGCGTTCTACAGAGCGTTGGCGAGACTTCGTTCATCAAGCTTGTGCAATGGATCCGCGCAGAGCGTCTCTCCACACTACCGCACCAAGGCAGTAAGTTGTCAATTGAGACCGAGGTGTGGAGTTATCGCTAACACTGAACAGGCACCTGGGACACCGTCCTGATCAGAGCTCTTTACGTCGCTGAGCGCCTGCACAAGTTCGAGACAGCCATTCAAGGCTTTGCACATGGAACGAATGCCGCCGCAGAACTGGCATACTCTCACATTCGCCTTCTCCTAGAGCTCGGTCATGAAAACTCGGATGCTCTTGACAAGGCATTCGGCCTGTTCTACAAGTCCGCGCTCACAATTAGCTCGCTGCTCGACCGCTCCGAGCTTCTTTCTTGTACTCATGAGGTGCAGGAACAGCTTTGCCACATGTACACCGACCTCCTCACACTTGTTGTGGAGGTAGCGATCTACTTTTACAAGACCGTCCAAAGTATGGCCGACGGCGAGGTCAGCTTGGACTTGTACGAGGTGTTTGGCGAGACTCTCGAGTCTACCACCAACCGCCGCTCGCATATCTCCGACCTGATCTGGAGCTACCAGATCGAGTCTGAGATCGACAGGCCAGAAGATGCTCTCAGTATCGATGTCCTGACCAAGTGGCTCTCGCCGCAAGACCGCGTGCTCGAGATGCTCGGAAGTGACCACACCACTTTCACTGACCAACTGGCAGAGCGCACCGGACTCTGGTTTCAGGAGAACCTGACTAATTTCGTCAAAGGCAGCAATGAGTGCCTGCTTCTGACCGGCCCTGCGGGTACTGGTAAGACAACCTTGTCTGCTGCAATTGCCGAGAGGCTGCAGCGACCGGTTGCCCGCCAAAGCCTTCAGACCATCTATGTCTCCATTGGCACTGTTCAGTCCGAGGCTACCAGCCTCCATGTCGTCAAGAGTATTCTCTACCAGCTGTTGTCCGCCCGTGTCGGCAACCTTGCTTTGTAAGTCTCGTCACCAACCAGAGGAAGTCTCCAAAAGCCTGTGCAGCAGCATGATTTGGAATTGCAGCATTAGAGCAACATGAACTAACGCTTTATCTCTTTTACAGGTACCACTCTCTTGTAAACGCCTACCACGAGTCTCGCGCTACCGCCGATCCCAAGGCCTACGAGGAACATCTCTGGACCGCTTTGATTGAAGCACTGCAACGCCCTCTCGAGGGAGCGAACAGCAGTATCATCATTGTGGATGGCATCGACGAGGTCCACGGTGGTCAACAGGCCGGCCAACAACTCCTTGAGAAGCTTGCCAAGGCTGTCGGACGTGGCAAACGCACCAAGCTCGTCGCGCTTGCTCAGAACCTTGCACTGCCTTCGGGAGCTCGTGGTCAGACCTACAAGATTACGCAAGAGGATACCAGGGACGACGTGCACGCTGTCGCGATTCGCACGCTTGCCCACGTGCCATTCTTCACCAAGAGGCCGGGCAACGAACAGGAAACGATCATCGCCAGCATTCTTGATGCCGCGAAGGGTTCCTTCCTGTGGACCATCCTGTTCAGTGAATCTCTGCGTCCCGAGAAGAGCGCAGAGTCCTTTGACAAGGCTTTGCAGGGCCTTAAGAGCTCACCGCCATCGGTCACAGACCTGGTCAGCAGGCTCTTGACTACTCTGCAGCCCACTCCAGAGTCGAGACTTCTCCTCTCCTGGCTCACTGTCAGCACTAGACCTCTCACTGTTGATGAGATCGCATGTCTGCTCGCAGTCAAGCCCGAGACTGCTGAGATCACAGCTGCTCCCGCAAACGTCACATCAATCATTGACTCGATTCTGCCACTGTTGTCTGTGAAGCGCGATGTTGTGCGCCCGCGTCACGGCGTCGTTACCACCGCTCTGCAAGCGGTTCTTCAGCCACTCATCGACCAAGGCAAGATCCAGCTCCCTCACAAGTCTCGCCAGGTCGACTTCTTGCTGCGTTCTTTGACATACGCGAAGAGTGTTCTGCCCAAGGATGGCATGCCCACGCTTGACAACTCTGATTTCTCTCTGCCTTCTAGGCTTTTCGCCAAACACCCTCTCTTGGAGTACACCATTCGCTACTGGACCACTCATTTTGAACAGAGCCCATTTGCTCCCAATGGAAGCAATGCACCCAAAATCCCCGAAGAGCTCAAGAAGGCTTTCCCGAGCTCTCCTTCGTTCCCTGTGCTCGAGTGGATCTGCTGGGATGACCAGTACCCTGGCTCGCAAGAAGTCGACCTGCACACTCTGGTTGGACGTGTTCGCACCGAAATCTTTACCCGAGATCACCCCTCCGTGATGCAGTCGTATATCAACACTGCTGCGTACTATGTACCCATGGGCAACGATCGCGAGGCTACCAAATCGTACTACTACGCTACGATCATCGGACAGAAGGTTCTGAGCCCTAGCAACCCGGTGACCATCGAGTGTGGTAACCGCTTCCTTACTCTGTCATCTCAAATGACCTCCACTACACGTACCGAAATCATGACTCAGCGCGAGACGATTCTACAGGTGCTCATCACTGCATACGAGAGGCAGTTTGGTGCAACTTCTGAGCTTGTTGTCAACACTCGCCAGCAGCTCATTGAACTCTACACGCACATTAACGAGCAAGAGAATGTCAACAAGTACACCCAGAAGCAAGAGCATGTTCACCGTGGCAACGACTTCGCTCGTGACGGTGGTGGTGGTGGTGGTGGTCGCGGCTTGAAGGACAGTCTTGATGGCAAGCTCCGCAGAAAGTCAGACAAGCAGCTCAGCTCCTACGATAAAGGAATCTTCGGTTATGAAGATGACGAGGATGAGGCCAGTGGCACCCTCGATCTCGCTGGCGCTATCGCTTTGCTCAACAAGGCCAAGTCACTCCACACTCAGAAGAACGACGAGGCGGCTGAAGAGATCTACGTGGATCTCTGGCACCAGCTTTCTACGATCTGTCGTAGCACTCTCAACACAGACTTCCACGAGCTCAAGCTGGAGACTGTCAACTCTTACGCTGAGTCCCTCAAGACTCAGAAACGCGAGAGCGAAGCGACCGGTGTTCTTGTTTTGGTGTCTGAAGAGTACCGTCACCATGAGCTGTCCTTCAGCGAGAAGGTCATCAACAAGCTCACCCAGTCTGCGCATACCCTCAGCTCCTACGGCCACAAGAGTGCTGCCCTCAGCATCTATCGCCAGGCTCATGCGTACCAGAAGCACTTCAAGAAGGACTCGTCGAGCACCACCAACCATTTCGAAGAATGGATCGAGCAGACTACCAACGAACTGCTTCAAAGCGAAAGCAGCAGCACTGACAGGTCTCTGTCAACCAGCTCCAAGCAAGTTCTGCTCAAGGAGCACATCGCTAGCCAATCTAAGTCGATCGATTCTTCGACCGTTCGTAGTGTGCAGGAAGAGACCAAGAAGTACATCGAGCACCACCAATACGAGGAGGCGATTGAGATGATCCATCTGACCCTACAGCGAACCTGGTCCTCTTTCTTCTCCGAGTCGCTGTCGAGCGTTACACTCTCTTCGACTCTACTCCAGGAGAATCTCGCACTGGTTGAACAACTTGCTCAGGCTTACCTTGCTCAAAGGAAGACCGAGAAGGCCATTGATGTCTATCTGCGCCTCTTCCGCGCAGCCCTGACCTCGCCTAAGGATCGCAGAGATCTTCTCGAGAAGACCAAGGGCGAACTGATCAGCATCTATGACAAATATGGCTATCCCGACAAGTCGATTGGCGTTCTTCAGGAGGTCGTAGCTGTCTACACCCGTGTGTACGGCGCAACTCACGAGCTCACCATTTCCACGCTATACGAGCTTGGCTCGCGTTGTCGCCAGAACGCACGCACTCACCCATACTGGATTGAGTACTACCAGCAGATCGTCACCGCTCTGACCAAGGAGTCGAAGGAGGTGACCGGCATTTCTTTCGAAGCTGCCAACATCGTCGCCAATGCATACTGGCAAGAGCGCCGCTCTGTTGACGCAGTGTCCGTCTTCTCTTTGCTGTGGGCCACTTTCACCAAGAAGACCAAGTCGCAGAAGGAATTTTCCGATGCTACCTTCGTGCAAACTCTTTACGACCGTTACCGCCAATCTCTTGAGGCCACTCAAGTCGACCAGCAGGTGATCTACCAGATCACCGAGGAGTTTGCTGCTACCAGCAAGGCTCAGTTTGGTGCTACATCTACTGTCTCTCAACATGCAATCTCCACACTGACCCAGGTCTCGGAGTCACTGGCCAAGTCTGACTCCAAGTACGAGAGTAGGCAGCTGCAGTTGATCCAGGAGCAGTTGCAGCAATCTTCGAAGGACTCTGCCGCAAGCAGAAGCCTTAGATCGCAGAAGACCAACATCTTCCGCAGGAGATTCATCGAGCAGAAGGATGTCTCGTCTGAAACTCTCGACGAGGCACGCTCTCTGTTCACCGAGGAGCTCAACGAATCTCGCTCCTCGTACGGCTACGCTCATGAGTCGACTCTCAACAGTCTTCGCGAGGTCACAATGCTTGACTTCCGCCAGAAGAAAACAGAGGAGGCCATGAAGTCCATCAACGCTGCAGTCTCCGAAATCAGCACCAGCGAGACAGTCTCCCAGGAACAGGCCATGCACTCCGCTCAGTCGATTGCCCAGATCTTCCAGTTCAGCCAGCAGACTGAGCGCGCCCAGGAACTCATCCAGGACCTGCGCATGCAAGTCATCGCCAAGGAGAAGCGTGCCGGATCTCGCTCGACCTTCGATGTCACCCAAAAGACTGGCAACGCTGCTCTTATCTTCCTTGCCTCTCTGGAGTTCCACCTGCGCACCGACCCTGCCCTCACCTGGTCAGAGATCTTCGCTGATCTCCAGGCCGAGCGCATGTACTACGTCAACTTCAAGAAGGTCACTGCCGGTCGCAGCGGTCTAGACAAGATTGTCATTGCCGCCGCTCCGCTTCGCTTCTTCTTGCTGAAGCGTGGCCGCAAGGAGCAGGCTCATTCTCTCGAGCAGCAGATCGTGGCCCTGTTCAACCAGCGCGATCTGTCTGGCTTCACACTCGAGGCTAAGAATACTTCGCCAAGCATCTTCATTATCGGCATCCTGGACTTCCTTGGTATGAAGAAGAGGCCTGACTTCGTGCGTGCTGTCATTGTTGCCACCAACCGCAACCTGCACAAGCTCATTGCGGGCAACAAGTTCGCAGACGCCTACGACGTGGCCAATGTCGGCTTCAAGTACGCTCAGGTCCACAAGGGCTACGAGAAGCCTGGTGCCATCAGCATGGGCTTCGAGCTTGCTTCTCAGCTCGACGGCCGCGGTGAGAACAAGTGCCCCGACGAAGCTCTCCGCAAGAAGCTCCTGCAGCTCTCCAACCGCATCGTCAAGGAGATCCTTACCATCTGCAAAGACCAGCAGATCAACCTTGCCCAGGTCCAGCTCAGCGAGCTCAATGAACTCATCGCTCTCCTTGGCGAGCAAGCCGACTACGAGACCCTCGAGTGGCTCCTCACCTCCCTCTGGAACACTCGCGAGGCCCAGCGTACCTGGCCCGCCGAAGCCCTCCTGCACCTCGGCCAGCGTCTCGTCTGCGCCCGCTACCTCGCCGGCCACCCCGTTAAGGCCATCCGCCTGTGCGAGGACATCTCCTACAACCTGCGTCGCGCCCACGGCATCTCCCACCCGGCCACCTTGGAAGCCTTCCAGATCCTGTCCCAGCTGTACACCAGCGCCGGGCAGTCCTTCCAGAAAAATGCCGCCAGCGACAAGAGCGCCGCCACTATCGCTGCCGACTACTTCAAGAAAGCCGTCATCATCGAGGAGGACATCCTCCGCTGGTTCGTCAGCGAAGGCGCCGGCACCAACGAAGACGAAGACGACACCGCGGCCGCCATCCTGGCCGAGCACGGCGTCGCGCTCAGCGGCCCTGAGGACGAGGCTCAAGAGCACTCTGTCGACCGCAGCGTCGAGGTCAAGACCCACCTCAACTTGCTCAGGCTGGCCTTCCAGCGCTACGGCCAGTGGCCCAAGGCTTATGGCGTGTACGAGCAGCTGAATGCCAATGTCTTTGCGCAGTATGCTGGCGCTCTCAAGGGCGTTGAGGGCGTCGAGAAGTGGACTGCCAAGGGCTTTGGTAATGGCAAGGCTGAGAGCAGTGAGGGTGCATTCATCCCGCCGGCGCAGTGGGACATCCTGGTCAACTAAGTCGAATGTCGTGGCGACTTTTGAGAATTTCCGACTCTATCTGTTTTTCCTTGTGTGCCGTTTTATACCATCTTGGGCATAACGTTAGTTCATAACGGCCTTTTCTTTCCTGATGTGTTGGAGTTTTTGCTTTTGTCGGACACGAATCCTCGGGTTTTCTTTAGATACTTTGTCAACGATTTCATTTCCACATGTTCTTTGGCCAGGCCTCACTGGACATTCACCGTATGCTGCAGTATGGGACGCGACGTCAATGTGTGTGAAAACACTCTGCCACACACCCAACACTCGCAATCCACCAGAACATCGCAAACCCGTATCACAGGCCCTGAGAGCCCGCCACGTATTCGTTCTGAGCACCTTGTCCTGCCATTCTTTCTATTACATCGTGCGTATCTCTTTTATAGCGTAAACATCTCTTGTCTCATGCGCCATGCCAGGCACTAGCCACCCAAAAACTCCAATTGTTCCAACCGTGATACCGTCGCCCGCTATACAGGTAAGTCTTTGTGCGCCCGTTCGTTTGCACCAGCTTTGTCGCCTGCAACCTGCAATCCGCGCGCCAGATAAGGCCCAATAACCGGGACGTTGTACGCGAAACCCGCAATCGTCTTGAAAAACTCCTGTGAATCGTCCGTTCGTGTCAGTCGCCACAACTCTCCTCCGGCTTCCCAGAACGAAGAAACAAGGGAGGGAAGTAAAAACAAAACTCACCCCAAACAGCACGAATATCCCAAACATCTCCACCGCAAACCCGATCAGCGGCCACCTCATGAGGATCAGCAGCACGCCCGCCCAGAACGCCAGCGTGCCTTTCCACTTGTTCCTGCGCGCGAAGAAGACGAATGTGCGCTGGGGCCCGAGCAGGAGCGTGATGCCGATGAGGAAGAGGATATTGCCCATGGCCAGCAGGGCGCGGTCGAAGAACAGGATCAGGCCGAAGACGAAGAAGAAACCGCCGCCGCTGCAGAAGGCGACGCCGATTTCTGGGACATTTCGTTAGTATTCTGTGTGGTTTAGGGGGGGAGGTTGTTGATTGATTGAACTGTTGAGACGTACTCTGCGAGTCGGAGAGCCACATTGTCGGCATGGTCGGCGAGAGGTGTGGGTGGGGGAAGGTGTGCGAGCGTGCGCTGGAGTGTTTGTCGCTTGACTGAGGTTTGATTTGCTCAGGACGTTTCAGGGATGTCTTGTCGCATTCGTTCAAGGGTGGGCTGTTGTTCTGGCGACTTTGTTATGCGGAGGCCTTGAACCCTTGAACTCTAACTAACTTGCTTCAAGTCTTTGGCGGCGGCTTTGGGGCTGTATATAGCTTCACAAGCGAGACGGGTGCAATTTCAAATGGTCTTCTGCTCCTTCTTCCGTCGTTTTGATAATCCTACTTACCCTTGGTTGAAAGAATCATTCTAAGTGAACATGTATTTCTCTCGCAAAAAAACGTGGGTGGTGTAGAGTATGCCATTAACCCTAACAACTCTATACATGCACATAAATGTATCATTAACTCAACGATCCGTCTGTCTCTGCTACAAATCCATATATCTAAGGCAATCTCCTTGGCTCAGTTTTGATACGTAGCATAGCCTGTATCTCGTTATCATATTCGACCTGCAACGAACACGGTGCTTCCACTCATTCCCACTGTTTCGATAACCAATATGACAACAAAACCCTCAATAGAGTGACAAGTAACATCTCTTAATGATGACTCTGCATGCCACTTAATTCAGTGGCTGAAATCGGGATCTATCTTATTGGGGTCTGTTAGCAATCCATTGGCCTTCCATGCAAGCGCCAACGCAGCCGCGATAGATCTACTCCTCAAAAATCGGAGTCCTTCTCTCCACTCTGACCATACTCGACTTCGAACGACCCCAGAGCCCTCTCATTAAGATCGATGAGCCACATATGTAAGCAGTCAAAATCCCAGGCAGAAGAAGACGACAAAGATTTTTCAATCTGTAGGACGCGAGTGCATCGTCTGGATCGACGGAATATAGAAGGTCAGTGAAAATGGTGCAAGCACTTTCGCTGACCGCATCGCACAGCACCACCGTTGGCCGAAAAAAAGATCATTGTCCTGCCGTACCATACCTTGGTGTTACTCTGGTAGCAGCTAGTGGGGTGAATGCGTGTAAATTCGTGCGCTTCCCTAGACCTTGAAGGAGTCATTGGAGCGAGATCTCCTGATCTCGAGTCTGGTACGGTAGCATGACATACGCTTCGAAAGGGCGAACAATGTCGCTGCTGGATTGGACGATGGTTTACATGGTCGTGGCTCCCATGATACAGTTTTTTTTTTGTCAGCGATGGCGTTGCTCGTAAACGCGGTGTGGTGTCTGATCTGATGATGGTGGCCTTGACATTAGCAGCAAGACAATGGGTTGCGTCCAGGAAGGTAGCAGAGGTGGAGTCTGACAGAGATATGGTGATATTGTGGTGAACTGCCGGGGCTGCGTCCAGGTCGTCGGTCATCCTTCCGTTCGTCACCAGTGTGATGGACGCACTCGCTGCGCCTCATGGAATTATCGCCGACATCGACTTCCTTAAGATCCCAATCGAGGCGCCTCAGAGCAAGGACATCCGTGATCTAAATGTTATCGCTACACAGAGGCTTGAAGCAGATGTCGCGAGCATGCCATACGAGGTGCAGTATGCGGTATCAATTGAGTTCAATCGAACACAAACGAAGGATCTTTAAGTTGACTTCACGCCCACAGTAGCTCGAACCTGAGCCATTGGGTTCACGGGCATCTCGGCCGCGTCCATACATGAGGGCGTCGCATTCTGAGTTTGGGCCCTAGATCGTCGAGCCCCGCAAAGAGTGATGGGGTGATGTTTGATGTGCTGCTGTGACTGCTGCATAGAGTGTGATAAGCGAGATGCACGAGATCTCGAATGGCTTTACTTCTTCGTGACTTCGTCCGATAAACGCACGCACGGCTAACTGCAGCTGAGGGCTTGCCAAGTGAGCCAGTATCCCAGAGCGGTAGTCTGGTTCTCGACAGGTCTTCACGTACGGGCGCACGCATTGGAACATGGTGAGATCCTGGTAGACGGCACTCATGAAGCCAACGGGCACAAGCCGCTCTGCCTTCACAGATCCAACAAGCCACCAGGTCGTCATCATCATCAAAGAATCAACGTACACGCAGCAACAGCAGCCAAACGTTTCTGCAGGCATATGCAAGCAAGCAAGCAAATAATGTCTCGCTGCCATGGAGACGCAGCACTCACCAGATGGCGACGAGATGCAAGCTTGCTTGCTTGCGTACGCCGGCCCACAAAGCAATAGGCCTTCGGCATCGCATCACGGCAAGTCGTTCTCGCGGTAGTGCAGAGCAGGCAACACCAACAGCAAGTCAAGCCCCCCAAGATGCTTGGACAAATTTCCCCTGCAACCAACGGGGGCGGCAGAGGCGTGCGCTGGGCCAGAATCGAGCTGCGGCTCCGCAGCGCCGACCGCGAGGCCGCGAACCCTTTTCAGCGGCTGTGAGGTGTGTGACGGCACACAAGCGCCTGTAGGAGTCGTCGAGTCGTGCGGCAAGTGTCCAGAATAGTCGAGACAAGGCGCGCAGGGGTATTAAATACTAAGACTGGCTAGACAAGCTGAGAAAGATGGTTGCAGTATATGCGAAATTATTGGCTCTAAGTTTTACATATGTTCTCGATTTTTCTTTTCTTCGGGGTGGTGGTGGATGGGAGGGGCGGCGTAATGCGAAGGCTGTTGGACTGGCGCAGAACAGACAGCTGTACCGAGTTTTTGGCGATACATTAACTGCACGTGGGACTACGCTGGCGATTCCACCGCGGTGGCTTTCTGTGAGAGGCTGGAGGTTTCACTCACGCACTCGCCCACTCACCGGCGCCTAGGGCGTGGAAGTCTATCCGAGGATTGTCTTTAGAGTTTGGCAATTGTATGTGAATGGTATTGTGGTATTATCATCGATAGCTGGCATATGGCAATGGCAACAATAGTACAACACACAGGTCACAGGCCAACAACAATCACATTCATCACATCAATCATCATCACAGCGATGCACCAACAAATCAATAGGATGATCTTCTACAGCGCACCGTTCTCGCGGTGCCTGGCGCTCTGCAGATCGCGATAGTGCCAACGGCGCGGCTAGGCGCATTGGGGCTAGAAGCATAATTTCGCTTAATGAACGGCCCCGTCGACAGGGGATTCACGACGCGCATCGCTGTGTGCGCGCTGCTGTGCCTCGACCGCCAAAACTTCACCCGTCTCCACCGCCAGTCGCACCTCGTTTCTCCTTCCTCACCCTCGTCATTGCTACCTGGTACCTATCCATCTATTCACCGCAGTCGGTCTTTACACCACACCACAGCACACCACACCGTGCCCAGTCGCTCTCTCCCGATTGCCTTGCAAGCAGTCACCCTCGTCCATTGTCAACAGCACCGTACATCACAACAACAATACCCCTTGCGTGCCCAGCCACTACACTTCACGAACACCGATACCCATACCAAACCGCTAGATTGCTCCCCAGTGCACTCGCAACCTTACGACCATCATCTCCACCATGAAGCAGTTTATCGGCGCCGCAGCAGCGCTGCTCTACACCTCCGCCGCCTCCGCCCAGCAGCTCGAGGCCCGCGGACTCTGCGACAACGCCGTCAACGATGGCGGCAACTGGTATTGCTCCATGGTCAAGCAGATCACCTACAACGGTGTCGGCGTTGACAACAAGTACAACAAGATCACCAAGATGGACGGCAACTCCGGCTCCTGCGAGAGCACTCCCCAGGCATACTCTGGCTCCATGAGCCCGCTCGACGAGGAGGTAAGAAGGTCCCGAGTCCACGCACGGCGCGTGATGGCGCAACACGTGCTGCAACACGAGCATCGCTAACGTTTTCCAGGTCTCCATGCACGTCCGTGGTCCCGCCAAGCTGAAGCAGTTCGCCGTCTACACTCCCAGCGGCTCTTCCAACTCCAAGCGCAGTGCCACTTCCGCCCGTCGTCATGCGCACGCTCACGCCCACGCTCACAAGCGTGAGGCCGATGCTGCCCTGGGCGACATGGTCTACGCCACCATCGACGGCAAGGCCGTCAGCTGGGCCAACGACTACTCTGGCACCGCTGCCACTCCCGCTCCTCAGGTCCAGAACAAGGCTTACGCTGGTGCCGGATCCGGCTCCAGCTCTGAGGCTTCCACTTCTGCTGAGTCCTCGGCTCCCGCTTCCACTGCCGCCTCCGCCTCCGCTAGCAAGTCCTCCAGCAGCGGCGGTATCCTTGACGATCTCTTTGGCTCTTCTTCCAGCGGCTCCTGGAGCCGTCAGGCCTACTACAACGCCGCGTCCGGCGATGCTGACGGCCTTGTCTTCCTGAACCACAACGGTGGCTCTGGCTCTGGTGTCTTCGACTACTCTTTCGGCAACTCCCTTTCCTACGCTCGTGCCGACGGCAAGGGTGGCAGCTCTTCCCCTGAGGTTCTTGAGGACTGCGAACTCGCTTCCTCTGACGAGGTCATCATCATGTCCGACAAGGAGTGCGAGGGTGACAGCTGTGGCTACACTCGCCCTGGTACTGTCGCTCACCACGGTTTCGCCGGCGCCGAGAAGGCCTTCTTCTTCGAGTTCCAGATGCCCGATGACGGCCAGTCCTCCCAGAACATCTACGACCCAGTCAACATGCCCGCCATCTGGATGCTCAACGCTCAGATTCCCCGCACCCTCCAGTACGGCAACGCCGAGTGCTCTTGCTGGACTTCTGGCTGCGGTGAGTTCGACATCTTCGAGGTCCTCGCTCCCGGTGACAAGCGCATGAAGTCCACTCTCCACGGCAACAACCAGGGTGGCAGCAGCGACTACTTCGACCGCCCCGTGGACAAGACCATGAAGGCCGCTGCGATCATGAAGGGCAACGACATCTACGTCAAGGTCCTCGACGACGACACTGAGTTCGGCAGCACCATGGACGTCTCCGCCTTCTGCAGCACCAATGGTCTCTCCGACCTCCTCCACTCGGTCTTCGACCTTTCCGGCCACAACTAAGCGTTGTCGCACCTCGGACCTTTGGAAATACAGCTGCTCTCGGCAAAACTTGCCATATAAAGACGTCTTTTTCGTATTACCTTCTTCTCCAGCAACAGATCTTATACCTCTTGAACATCTCATAGAGGCCTCGAAATGCAACTTGTTTTCGTCTTTGATCATCTCTTCTCCTTTTCACGAATTATCTCTGCATTTTGCATGCCGTCAGGATTTCTCTAAGCGGAAGCGGGAGGAGTTGTTGGACGGCGTCTGAATTCTTTGAACTATGATACCTTAGGGCGGTTTGGTTGGCGGTTCGACTGGGTCGGCCGGTTGCGAAAGAGTAAGAGGAAGGATCCTTTGGATGGGTATTATCTACTGAGGACTGCTGCTTTTTCTGCTACGATGCGCGGTTCTGTTTTGGATTATTTTGATGGTGGTGGGGGTTTAGTTCTTCTGAATAGTGTACATGTTTTATGGCTTTTTGATATACTTCTCTTGAAACGGCAGTTCGACTGTGCTGTATCGCAATGTTCTGCCCAAACACAGGTCATGGTCATGGTGTGCTTTGCACGTAGGCATCTGGCGCATCGTCTGTGGCATCTCTACCTTGCGATGTGAGTTGCTTGATGCGGCGTCTTGTGAAAGGATTCGGAGCATTTCGCCCCACTGTCTCCATGATGGACGATAGCAGTGTTGTCCGTGGTAGCAAGTGATGATAGATCCGTGAAGTACTTTGTACAGTGCGCCTCATGTCGGAAAGCTAGACACGAGTCCGAGCCCGCGGGGAAATACCTTCCCACTTCAGACGAGTGGCTCGAGTGTCGCCGAGTGTGTCTCTTTGAAGGGCCGAGGCACACTTCTGAAGAGCGCAGCGCCTCTTGCCGAGCAGACACATGATTTACCCCAGCCCTCCGCCCTCCCTCCGCGCGCTCGCCTCTCTGCACGCCGCCCGAAGGTTTGCGCGGGTTACAGTTGCTTGCCCACCTTTGACACATTCGAATCATTCACTTCACACTGTCGCCAACACCACCTCTACTTCACTTCGTTCGAGTGCCATTTCTTGATCACGGGAACGTCACGACTTGCGCGCATTCCCTAGTACCAGCGACGCCGACTACCATCGCCGACAGCGGCTTGTTCATCCTGGCCTGCTCCACCTGCAGTGACGGCATCACAGTATCGAGTACCCATTTCTGCGACATATAGACGACAGACCATTTACTCTCGCCGCGGGACATCAACTCGGCAGCGCAGACTGCGCACAGCTCCGTTGGAAGGCTAGAGCGCCACGCCCAGCAGCATGTCAGGTTTGTCACCACCGAAACCCTGGGAGAGAGCCGGCGCCGGAGGGACTTCAGGTGAGAAACACCGGGAAGCGCACATCAAACCACCCAGGCAAAACACTGACTGTGATTATAGCTGCCATACCCACAACTACTGCTGCAACTCCAGCTGCCACTATTGCAGGCGCCGACGCGCCTGCACTTCCCGCAAGACCAGACTCGCTCAACACCGTGGCGAGCAGGACCGCAAGCAACTACGCATCACCTTACAATCGCACATCTCCGTACGGCGGCATGGCTAGTTCACCCTACGGCATGGGAGGTGGTTACGGAGGATACGGTGGTGGAGCCTACGGGAACCGATTCGGTGGCATGGGAGGCATGTACGGCTCTTCATACGGCATGGGAGGCGGCTACGGTATGGGCGGCATGTACGGCCAGCAAAACGGCATGTATGGCCCTCAGGACCAGAGCCTCACGCAGACCTTCAGCCAGTCGACGCAAACAACTTTCCAGATGATCGAGTCCATTGTCGGCGCATTCGGCGGCTTTGCGCAGATGCTTGAGAGCACATACATGGCCACACACTCTTCCTTCTTCGCCATGGTATCCGTGGCAGAGCAATTCGGCAATTTACGCCAGACGCTAGGTTCTGTTCTTGGAATCTTCACAATCCTCCGCTGGATCCGAACGGCCGTCGCGCGTCTCACAGGTCGTCCACTGCCCGCGGATGCTACATCTCTCACACCAGCAAGCTTCGCCGCTTTCTCAAACGGTGGCTCCAGCTCCGTCGGCCCAGACGGCCGACCCAAGCCCAGCAAGAAGCCTTTCATCGTCTTCATGCTCGCAGTCTTCGGTCTTCCCTACCTAATGGGCAAACTCATCCGCTCCCTCGCCGCCTCTCAAGAAGCCGAAGCGCAACGCCAGCTCGCAGCATCACCCTACGACGCCGCCACAGGCGAGCAACAGCCATTGGACCCAAGCAAACTCGACTTCTGCCGCGTGCTCTACGATTACACCCCACAACTGCAGCCTGGTCAGCAAGCACAACAAGGCATCGACCTCGAAGTGAAAAAGGGCGATCTCGTCGCCGTCCTTTCCAAAACAGACCCCATCGGCAACGCTTCCGAATGGTGGCGCTGCCGCGCCCGCAACGGCCAAATGGGCTACCTCCCATCGCCATATCTCGAGACCATCCAGCGCAGACCACAGCAAGCGCAAATCTCAGACAAGGCTGCGAACAGCGAGACCAGCTCAAGGCTGAACACAATGACTAGCTCCAACCCTGCCACAAGCCGGACGAACAGCATGGTCAAGGAAGAGGTCAAGGTGAAGCCCAAGATGCCCGACGGCAAGCCTGGCGACGTCAGCATGGAGAGTTTCCAGCGCGGCGGCTTCTACCAGTGATAGTCATGTGAAGTGGTGTTTTTCCAGATATTTTTCGCAAAGAGCATGAATCTATTCGGCGGGGGCTATTTGATGGGGGTTTATCACTTTTCTGTTTCTTTCTCATTGAGCGCAAGGCGTTCGAGGCGTTGTCCATTCTGAGGAATGCCCTCCGATTTTTGTATTCATTTCCTCCTTTCAACTCTGTTTCCGACTTCGACTTCGATTTCGCTGGCGATGTAACCTGCTAGCTAGGAACATTATGCGTCACAGGCACTCAATTGTATGATGATGATATTCGAAGAGCAGATCTTACGCCCCATCTCGTTGATCTTCTGAGTACAACAAGTTTGATGCGGTTTGGACTGAGAGTCAACTTTCACAGATGCCAGGAGCCCCAAGGCAAACGAAGCTCACGTCCGTTGCTACCACTGACAGCAGCTGCCCAGAACTCTGCGCATATTCCTCGTGCTCTTTTTGCTACCAGCTCTAGGCGTGGACAGTCAAACGTGGCTTTACATCATCGGGATGCTATTATACATCTATGTTTTGTCTCCTTAGTGTCGCTACGTCCCATGCTATCAGGCATAGATCGACTAACGAGACTTAGCCGTGAAATGCTACATGTATGCGCAGATTTTCTTTGGGCAGGTACCGTGCATCACATATGAATCCGAGAATCGCGACTATTTCGCCTGGAAATAAAACAAACATTACGATTAGTTAGTTAAGACGAGGAACTCAACTGACGTCCAAAACATCTTGCTTCACAAGTAACCTTAAATACGCTTTCCTTGCCGTTTCGAGGGATGCGCTCTCTTGTTTTGAAAAAGGAAAAAGAAAAAACGATGCACAGCCAAGATTCTCTACAAAAGCTACAGATTCGCTTAAAACATAAAATTAGGGACTTGTCGCTTTCTCGCATCGGATATCTCGACGACAAAAAGAAAGCTTCAAATAGTGATCAAACCGCACATCATTCGATCTCGAGAAAGAATCGAAGAACGAATAAGCTTTGTGCTAAGCCCAGAGCAGAAGTTGCGCGTATAAGCGCACGGACGTACACGGGAGAGCGTATTGTATGATGGGTTTGCTGGGCGTGTATGTATGGGGTTTTGTTGGATATAACATTGCTTGCAGTTCTTGTCTAGGAGATACAATGTAATTTGTTTTAATCAGTTGTCAAGCACAAGCCGCTTTTGTGCCTTTAAGGATTTACTACTCCCACGCTTCATTGAGTTTCTCCCCGGATCGACGACAAGGAACAAGCACATCATGGCGGAATCACGCGTCGTGCAGGGATATATTGATCCTAACTTTCCGAATCCGATGACTGAGTCGAGTGCTACGATAATTATCTATGGGTGTGTGTTTTTCAAGATTCTTCGAGGTGGGAGAAGTCGTGCTAAGAAATGTGGACAGATACACGCCTTCTCTCGCCGTCGGCGTCCTCGGCGTCGTGATCTTCGCCGTCGCGCTCGCGGCGCATCTTTTCCTGCTCCTGCGCCATCGCACCTGGTACTTCAGCACGGTCGTCGTAGGCACCGCGATGGAGATTGTTGGATATGCGTTCCGTATACTGTCGAGCCAGCAGAATCCGTATTCTGTTCCGTGGTTTGTGGTTCAGGTGAGTTCCAACCAGTGCTTCGCTGGTCCGCGTGGAGTTGGTGTTGACGATAACGACAGTACTTCTTCATCGTGGTCGCGCCGGTCTTCTTCTCTGCGGCGATATACTCGCTCGTCTCCGTCATGATCAGTATCTATGGCAGAGAGTACGCGCCGATGCCGCCGAAGCTGGTCCTCTGGGTCTTCATTGTTTGCGATGTCGCGGCCACGATCATCCAGGTTGCGGGAGCGGCTTTGGTCGGCATCGCTTATTCGAACCAGGAAGATCCTACAACTCCGAACAATATCCTGCTCGCTGGTCTTGCGTTCCAGGTTTTTTCGTTTGCAGTCTTCTTGGTCGTGCTGTTTTGGACGTTGGTCAAAGCTAGGAAGAGCCCAGCTTCGATCAGCAGGAGCTTTATTGCTGCACTTATCGTTGCGACGCTAGCGGTATATCTGAGGACATGTTTCCGTCTGGCGGAGACTGCGGAGGGCTTGATGGCGAGTCTGTCGACGCATGAGGTGTACTTCGGCTGCTTAGAGTTTGCGCCAGTTGTCGTAGCTGTGCTGCTGCTCGTATATTGGCACCCAGGTCGATGGCTTCCCGGTTCGTCACCGCTACACAAGTCTGAGAGAGAGTTTGGACGGACAGTTAGCGACATTTGAATAGCATCGCCACAGATAGGAGAGAACAATGCCTAATCAATTTTCCTCACGCCAGATCCAAGAGAAATCCGCGGTGCCAAATGTAGCCGGGTAGACCAGGAGAGCCTGTACCTTGGGGTCCTGTAGGGCTGATAAATGGGCCACGACGCTTCGACATGAAGTTCTCGCCCAGGCTCTTACCCACCACTCGTCAACTTGTCGCAACAGAGCGAGCCACCATGAAAGTAAAAGGAGCGCCCGTACGTCCTTTTGAATAACCAGAGGGCGAAAGGTTTTGTGCATTCGTCCACCAAACGCGAAGATTTTGTTCATATTTTCAGGCTCCACCTTCATTTCCAGTAGAGGCGTGAGATGGCGCACAATCTTGTGATACGGGTTCTCGTGTGAAGTCGAAGAAGAATCAAGCTCGCAAAGATGCACGAATGCTGGTGGAAGTCCCTCAACTCCTGGTTCGTCACTGGTGAAGCTACCAACGTTGTTGTCAGCAGCGTAGAAGACCTGAGCCCATGGTGAACCGTTGCTGGGGGCGTCGTAAATGAGTTGAAGCGCCTTAAAGCCACCTGTAGATGCCATGGGATTGAGGATCCGCGTGATGAATTCGTTGTCGCTATCCGGTCGATCGTTGTGTGCGCTTCCATCTTCCAATGCAAACGTGAACACAATCGTGATTAGCATGGCGGCAACTGTCGCGTCGAATCCACTTTGAGATGCTCCGTTCGAAGGTTGAACTTTTTGTGCAAGGTCAGCTTGATATAGTTGTAATCCTCGATGCCAGTGACCAGCTTCCGCGAGTTCCAGAGCACGAAGCTGTTTTTGCTGTCCATGCACATCGAGGAGACGTCGCTGGTGGCCAGACGACACTGCCAGAACCAGATGCATGAGATAGGGCACTTCCCACACATCCTTGGAAACCACCATGCGCATGATGTTATTCACAACATCGCCCCCGAAGGTGTCGCAAGTGAGATCCTGGAAGTGCCGCAAGGCGCGGATATCGTTATTTTGCTGAGTCACAGAAATCCCGAGATACTTGACAAGATCGTTTGAGGCAGATACTACAGCCAAATTGTGCCCCAGCGGCGTTGGGCTGGTTGCCGAGGCTTCCGTTGATGTCGATGGCGAAGCAGTGGCGACATATTCACAGTCAATATCAAGGCGCGAGCATCGTGAGCAGCGTGGGCGGGATTCGTCGCACTTTTCTGAAGTCAACTTCTCGAACCTGCCCATGAAAAGAAAGGAAAGCGGTACCTACCTTGATCCGCCTCTTCTTGCATGCTGAACATCCATTCCTTGATTTCTGGTGCGTCTTGCGTGTGGCGAACGGACGCGGCTTCTTCTTGGGGGGCTGGTCATTGGCGCCGTTATCGCGGATCACCAGGTCGACCTTGAATTGCGACTGCATTCGAGTGCACTCTCGACGGGTCTATGGGGTGTGTTTGTCGGCCCGCACATGCCGGGTGGTGGTGAAACATAGGAGCATTGGAGCTTCGGGAAGTCGATTTTGATGTTGTCGTCGACTGGACCCTGAACCTTGTGAGCGCCGACTTCAGCTCTGGTCGATGCGATCCGCGGCGACAAGATACACTCCTCTATCATATTGCCATCCGGATCTAGTTCTTCTGATATCTTAAGCATTGAAGCAAGCCTGCTGATAGGTGTAAGTGTCGTATCCTTGGTTCTGCGCGATTCAGGAGGATGCCAGTGCGTGCGTGCCGAGAGCAGATACCGCACCGCCAGGAAGAGATACCCACGTCGACCTTCGCACCAGAAGGCCTGATGAGTTACACCTCGCAACACGAATGCAGCATAAGTCTAAGTGATTGCTCGCAAGTGCTGAAAGTATCCGAGCTATGTGTGTACGCCGCTGTCTGTACAATGAGTAGAAGGAAAAACACTCGCAAGGCAAGAAAATACTGATGTCAACTCGTAAGGACAATAGACATACAGTCCTCTTCAACACTCACACGTCTCAGAGTTTTTGAACGACAATTGCCGAATGAACTGGGCAGCGGTGGTCAGAAGCGTAATACTCGAATGGATTTCCTATCCTCACTTTTAACGCTTCCCGCTTTGTCACCACTCCTCTTCTTCTCCTTCATCACTCCGCAAGCAGATGTCCAGCGCGCTTTTCGCCTCGAGCGGATACACTTTTAGGCTCCAACCTCCACACTAACAACCACGCGCCACTGGTTTTTCTTTTGTCTACGCTTCCTCATCGCCGTCCGCCAGATAGAGCATGGCCGCCTTCGAACCATACCCGCACGAACTCTGGCACCTAAAGTGCCTTCTCCTCCACAAACAGTACCACCAATGCATCAAAGCCAGTGATGAGCTTCTCAGTTCGTACGACGAAGACGGCGACAATCATCTTTTCTCTGGTCTTTTCGCAACATTCTATCTCGCCATGGCGCATGACGAGCTTGCGCGTTCGATGCATGAGCATTCGGCCTTTAAGCTGGCCTATTTCGAGAAAGCCGAGCAGCGTTATTACCAGGCTGTTCACTTGCTTCCCAGTCTTGAGCAATGCCGCAGCATCATGAAGAGGCAACACCATCAGAAGGACAAGGATAGCGACGGCGAAGACACGCCATTGTCGCCACTAGAGAACGAGATGCTCTCTCCTGTGCCTTCAGTATTAGCAAAGACTCGACCAACCCAAAGACTATCTGCCGAAGCGAACGACTCAGACTCGGACAGCCACGACAGCTTTGACGACTTCTTAGAGAGCGAAATCCCTCGTGTCACCATCCCGCGCCCAACCCTCGAGCGCGACTATAGCAGCATGTCGCTGCTCAACGTCCAACACAGACTCGATAAGTCAACCTCGCAAGGTCTCCTCAGACCTATCCGTCTAGGCTCACCACCAAAAGCGCACCATCTCCCGCCAAAGCTGCCATACTTTGGTCAAGATCACTCATCCCAGCCCTCAAGAGCACCGTCTCCGTTGCCTCAAACGCCAGTCATCACAGTAGTGACTCCACCCGTGGAGCAAATACTGGTGTCCGAAGAGCAAGACATAGACCTCACCCGCCTGTCCGAGCACCTCGACGGCATGCGCATGCAACTCACCACTCACATCAACCTACTCCGCCGTGCCAAGCTCGCCACAACAGTCGCCCAAACTGAGCGCGCTGCTCGTTCTCAAGCCCCAATGAACGCGCCGCAAAAGCGTCTTCCAAAGTCGAAAAGCTTCTGGTCGTTCACACCCGTAGACGTCAAGATGGCAGAGAAGGAGAGGAAGATCGAGGAGGGCAGGGCTAGGGCATGGGCAAGAAAGCGGTATGATCCTAGGAAATATGAGGCGCTCGTGGAGAATGCTTTGGCAGAGCTTTAAAGGATTGGACAAAGTGATGTGGATTGAGTGAATCTTTCCTTCTAGATGACAGTGCATTGACATTTCAGGGCGTATGTAGTCTATAGTGATTGGTCTTTAGTGCGTTATCGAACGGTTCTTGCTCACCAGCGAGTTTGAACACATGTCGAATATCCTTACAGATATCGTCCGGATGAGCTTGTGATTGTTTGATCAACGTGTATCAGATGATTGAGCACCACAATACCTCATAGGACACGGATCCAAGGAGGAATGGTCTCCAGTCATTGATGTTATGTCCGCACCTGTAAGCGACATGAGCGGGGCAGTCCGACGTCATGGCTGATAAGGTCAAGGTCGCTTTGAGCTGGCAACACAGGAAGGAGCTGAGCTGCAGTAGTTGGCATTTCCTGACTTCATTCTCTCTTCACTCGCATGTGAAGACGACGTCTACCGTCGCGCGTTCTTGACCAACAGGTAAACACTCCCTCACCTATACCGACGCCTCCAATTCCTCACGGCTCCACTCCTTCTCCACCCCCAGCTTCTTCATGACGATCAGTTCCACTCTGCCCAAACACTAACAGCCGCTAAGTGAACCAGAGCACCACGGCAAGCATGCCATCGCTGTTCCCGTCCTCCACCGCGCTCAGCGCTGTCTTCGGCAAGGCGGCGCCGGAGAACACTGAGCAGAGGCGCTCACGTCACGATGTGCCTGCGGGTCGATATCAGACGTGGAGCGTCACTGAAGATGCCGAGCGCAAGGCCAGCGAATTGAGCCATGCGGCTGCGAAAGAGTACCAGAAGGCTTCGGCCGCGGCGCAGGCGAAGGCTGGGAACATTGAGTTGTACAGTGGGAAGTACTGTGAGTATGCTTGACATTGCGTTGAGCTTTCGACTTTGGGATCTAATCTTGCTCTGCAGATGCGGTATGTCTAGAACTTTCGTCCACTGTTTGAGATGCTCGTTCAATTGAGCCCATTGAGATATTCGACGCTATATGCAACGCGTTGAAACAGTCTGGTTCCTTGGCTTTTGAGATCGAGCAACACTTTCGTGGCTTTGCTGCGATTCAATGCGAACGTAACTAATTCTACATTTGCAGGCATGCACCTTCGGTGGCCTCATGGCCTGCGGTCTCACTCACTGGGCCGTGACACCGCTTGATCTCGTCAAATGTCGTCGTCAAGTCGATGCAAAGCTCTATACTGGCAATTTGGATGGCTGGCGCAAGATCATCAAGGCAGACGGCGTCCGTGGCATCTACACTGGTGGCTCGCCCACTTTCTTCGGCTACAGCGTCCAGGGCTCTCTCAAATACGGATGCTACGAATTCTTCAAGAAGTTCTACTCTGATCTGGCCGGTCCCGAGGCCGCTGTTAAGAACAAGACTTGGATCTATCTCGCTGGTTCAGCTTCGGCTGAGTTCTTCGCTGATATCGGTCTTTGCCCTCTCGAAGCTGTCAAAGTCCGCATGCAAACGACTATGCCGCCGTTCGCCACAGGCACAATGGACGGCATTAACAAAATCATCAAGGCTGAGGGTGTTGCTGGGTGAGTGGCAGAACCGTTCTAACTCTAACAGTACCAAGTGTTGACCTCCTCTCCAGACTCTACAAGGGCATCTACCCTCTCTGGGGTCGCCAGATCCCGTACACCATGATGAAATTCGCTTCCTTCGAGACCATCGTCGAAATGATGTACCACCGCCTCCCCGGTCAGAAGTCCGACTACTCGAAGGCTGCTCAGACTGGTGTTGCCTTCTCTGCTGGTTACATTGCTGGTATTCTCTGTGCCATCGTCTCGCACCCGGCCGACGTGATGGTCTCGAAGCTCAACTCCCAGCGCAAGCCCGGCGAGGGCTCGGGCGCAGCTGTCGGCAGGATCTACAAGGACATCGGCTTCTCTGGTCTCTGGGCGGGTCTGCCTCTTCGGTAAGTAAAATATTACTGTGAAATTGTCGAGACAGCTTGCTGATTGAATCAATCTCTAGTATCGTCATGATCGGCACTCTCACTGGTTTGCAATGGATGATCTACGATTCCTTCAAACTCTTCATGGGTCTGCCGGCTACTGGTGGAGCCGCACCGCCTGCAGAGGAGAAGGCGAAAGCTTAGATATGGTGGCGACTGAAAGACATGCATACGCAGGTCGGTCTCTGGTACAGCCTCGTCTGCCTTTGTGAATTCCATTGGTGTGGCGTGGAGCGGTCGAGTTTTGTACTTTTTGTACTTGCGGTTACTCTTCTAGCTAGTGTGCAAGGAAACCATGATGATTCGTTTTGCGCTCACAGGAGCAGAACCCAGCCACCGTCCTCCTAGTGTCTCTTTTCGAGTGCCATGGTCCGATCTCATTTATTCCGTGCCCAATGGCGTGATTTCCCTAGAACAAACGAGACACATCAGCATGGAAAGAGCGACACGGAGCAGGGGTGGCACTTCACGGCAGACATCGCTCTGACTGAATTCCGTTATTTTGCGAGACCCCCACATGCGATTGCGAAATAGCAGCAAAAACTGGTCGAGCGGGCATGGTGGCCTCTCCTCATCGTGATTAATACAAATGACTAGCCAGTGATCTATTGTACACACCTTTCGACGACTAGAAAAAGACGTATTTGCCGGCCGTACCCAAGCATGACCACACCATTATACAAAAGATAGCTGTAGCGCATCTTCACCGATTGAACCTCGCAATCCCAAAGTCCATCAGCCTACCAGTCAGCTGCGCGCGGTAGCTAGCCCTCCTCGCATCTCGCTGCTCGGCAGTCGATTTATAATACGCCCAGTACTGCTCCTTGACAGTTTTCCAGACGTTGAGATCTGCTAGGACGATTTGTCCGCTATGGAAAGAATCGAAAATGTGGATATCGGTTCGGGGTGGCGGAGCTGAGGAGAGTAAAGTGTCACGCTCGTTTGGTTCATTGTCCTCGCCGGTGACGGTCGCGGTACCTGTTTGGCCAGAAGGGTTCAGAGTTTGCATCTCAATGTCGTCTTGCTGCTCCAATTCCACGGAGTGGCGGACACCGCGTTCTTCGCTGTCGAGGTCCTGCCCTGTTGATGGTGCCGGCGTTTGTTGTGTTTGAGGCGCAGCGGCCGAAGCAGCGCTATCTTTCAGTCGCTTCCTGGTGATATGTACAGTAAGGTGTACGAATTGCAGTGCCATGACTAGCAGGTCTAGTAGCACCAGTGTGAGACGACTAGTTGGCCCTTTCTGGCCGATGAAATCCATCGCCAGGCCGCCATGCAGATAGCCTCTCGTCGCTTCTGTTCCGGTCGCAGGGCTGAAAAGGATGTGCAATGCTATGCATAGAAGATTTGCGCCCAGTACCACGCTGACAAACGGTTGCTGATCGGGAGGCTGGACGAAAGTGGGCGGCTTAGGCGTGAGAAGTACGAATTGGACAAGCGATCGCAGCATGAAGCGTATGAAAGAGCAGCTATATCTAGAGTCAGCGAGTCGTTACAGCATGGTTTCGCATCCTCAACTCACTCCATGTAGTATGTTGCGCTCAGCTGGGCATAGACAAGTATGTCCAGATTGTAGATGAGATCATCGAGCAATTGTCCTCTCTTTCTGTTGAACGTGTCTCTATTCTCCTTCCGGCGCTTCTCGATCTGGGCAGCTGTCGGAGCTCCATCTTGTGAATTGTGTGTTGAAGGGTTGAATGCGCGAGATGAGGATGAGGATGCGGCAGCGTCGACATCATCATTCATGTCGGAGGTATAGTTGTGATGGCGGGCGCCGTTATCATGGTAGTCAGGCTGCCGGTATTACGTGTTACTGGGATATGCGATGCGCATGCTAATTGCAGTAACAAGTCTACTACATATGAATGTGCTTGATCGCGTGAGAGGAGCAGAGGTGTTCATGCACATGTACAGGACCCTGATGCCTGGAGCTCGGCCTTGGTGATCCGCTCCGGCTTCCTCCATTGAGCAGACGACAGTACAAGGCTGTAGGTACTTTAACGTTCGACGCGTCCCGCGTTTGACATCGCGTTACATTGACGAGAAATCACTCCGGCAATACAAACACACCACATACACCATGGCCAACTTCTTCGACATCAGAGCACGTCAAAAAGAGGCTGCAGCCAATGCCAGCTCTTCCAAAACACCAGCACAGCCAGAGAAGAACAAACTCCAGCCATGGGTTGAGAAATAGTGCGAGCGACCTCTAACCAAACCACTGTACATCAACATCCGTACTAACAACAACCACAGCCGTCCCAAGTCTCTCGACGATGTCACCGCCCAAGACCACACCGTCACCGTCCTCCGCCGAACCCTCCAATCCGCCAACCTCCCACACATGCTCTTCTACGGCCCTCCCGGCACAGGCAAAACATCCACAGTCCTCGCCCTCGCTAAACAGCTCTACGGCCCCGAACTTATAAAGACCCGCGTGCTCGAACTAAACGCTTCGGACGAGCGCGGCATCTCCATCGTCCGCGAGAAAGTCAAAGACTTTGCGCGCATGCAGCTCTCCAACCCGCCTTCTGGCCCTGCAGGCGAGGAATACCGCAAGAAGTACCCGTGCCCGCCTTACAAGATCATTGTGCTCGACGAGGCGGACAGTATGACACAGGATGCGCAGAGTGCACTGCGCAGGACGATGGAGACGTACTCGAAAATCACACGCTTCTGCTTGGTGTGCAACTACGTGACGAGGATTATTGACCCGCTTGCGAGTCGATGCAGCAAGTTCCGCTTCAAGAGCTTAGACGAAGGGAACGCGGGCAAGAGACTGGAAGATATTGCGAGGTTGGAGGAGGTGAAATTGGAGGACGGCGTGGTTAGTACTCTGCTGAGGTGCAGCGAGGGCGATTTGAGAAAGGCCATCACATTCTTGCAGTCGGCTGCGAGGTTAGTGGGCGCAGTGCAAGTGAAGCCAGAAGGCGGGGACAAGAAACGGAAGAGGAAGACAGTGGAGGAAGACGACGATGATGATGCCATGGACGTCGACGGCGCCAGCAAAGGCTCAGACACAGCCGTCACCGTGCAGCACATCGAAGAGATCGCCGGCGTCATACCAACTCCCACCATCGAGAGTCTGCTCACAGCCATGCAGCCCAGCTCGAAAGGCACAGTCTACAGCCGCGTGTCGAAGTCTGTCGAGGATCTAGTGGCTGAAGGCTGGAGCGCCACTACCCTCACTACACAACTGTACGACCAGATTATCATCGTCGACGAGTCAATCGGGGACTGGCAAAAGAGCCGCATCGTGCTGTGCTTTTCAGAAACCGACAAGAGGCTTGTGGACGGTAGTGACGAGCATTTGACGATTCTCGACTTGTGCTTGCAGATTGCTGGGATTCTTGGGCAGAAGTAGGAGCAAGTATGATTATGGGTTGGTCAGGTTCGTGGCAGGCGAGAGCGAAGGCGTTTCGGAGTTCAAGGGTTCAGGCGTATGAGGGCAGGCAACCTATGAGAACAAGACCAGGTTTCTCAATGTCTCTCTCCTGTAAAGTAGATATCATCGAAAAGACGTTGGAGCGAATCTTCCCACGCTGCTGGTCGCCACAATAGACGTGGACGGGCACGGGATAACTATGCTGCAACGAGGCCGAAATATTCTACTTCATTCGACATTCTTGCAGCACATACCACCTCACTTCCAAATAACCCATACATCACGCCGCCGCCATCCCCCCACCCTTCACAAACTGCACAGCCCGATGCCCCCGCTCCTGATCCGGCCCATTCCCATGCCCCTCCCGCCAACACTCCTGGCAATAAATGTCTCCCTCGCACCCCAGACACCTCACCTCGCCATCCTCGTTGCAGATACAGCACCACGAATCGATATCCTCATCCGTGAAAGCAGGAGGTTGAGGAGGCTTCGCTTTGGACTTCGCAAGAGCGTCGGCGGCTTTTTGTTTTGCTTTTGCAGAGGATGATGGGGCTGTGGTTGGGGTCGAAGGGAGGCTGAGGGCGAGGGTGGAGAAGCGCGATTCGAGCTCGGAATCTTCGTAGGACGGGGGAGGGGGTTGGGGTGCTTTGTTTGGGGTTGAGGGGAGGTCGAAGGGGGAGGGCTTGATTGGTTGTGAGGGGTTTGTTTTTGAAGAGGGGTCGTTGGGTTGAGAGGTGGCGTTATTATCTTCTTGTTGCTGTGCTCCTTCGTCGCTTTCGTCTACGATGCCGTGTTTGCGGTCGTAGTCTAGTTCTGCTAGCACTCTTTGCACGTAGTCGTCTGCATCGGCTTCGTCGCGCTGGTCTTCTGATTTCTCGTTGTCGTCGTGGTCGTCGTGAGCGTCCTCGCCCGTATTGTCATTTGCATCTCGGGCGTGTGTTTTGTGGTCACCAGCGGCGGACTCTTCGGCCTGTCCAGGTGGTGGCAAAGCCTCCCTCGCCTCTCTCAACAGCGCCGCAACATCGTCTGGGTCATCCGGGTTGCGCCTCAGCTGCTCGTTCGATTCCAGCTCTGCCAGGAGGTCGTCGATGGATTGCTCGTTGCCATCGCGCTGCCAGTCTGCGAGCGGTTCTGAGGCTACCTCGTCGCCGATTTGGGAGGTTAGGATGTCTGCTGCGTCACCAGTAGGTAGTCTGGTGGTAGGAGCGTTGCCATTCGGCGAACCTCCCGCGCGTAGATTTTTGAGACGATCTGCGAGTTTGTCTTCTAGAGATGATGGGTGTTTCGACACCTCGACGTCGAAGGTGGGCTGGGGGTTGGAGTTGAGCTTTACGGATGAGGGTTTCAGGGCGTTTAGTCGGGCCAGGAGATCATCATCGTGTGCAGGCATGGTGTTTGTGTATTGTCGAGGATTATTGCTTTGCACGAGTTATTGGCCAATTCTTATAACGGGAGTCCAAACAGACCAATAATTCATGATACAAAGATACCTTAGTCTATGGTGAACGCCGAGCTCTGGAGCTAGCGTGGAGCAACGTCAATCAATTGTGGGCATATGCAATGCATTCGATGGAAACAACATTTCAGTCTCTCCAAGCTGATTTATATCTCCCATTTGGTGATCTGTCACGGATAACTACCACGTGGATATTCCTGACAGAGTAAGAGTAATCCTAACACCTGTCCTCGCCGGGTTGCTCCAGAAATGCTCAACGTTTACGGACTTGTTCTTGCCATTGCACATGGACATCACGATCGAGCAAAGTGCAAATTGCAGCTCAAGGCAGGCTTCCCTGGATCCTTCACACAGTCCTTGACCCTTCACGTAACCCTCTTGCCGTTACCGAACTTCGTGTTGCTGGACGAACGGGAAAAAGGTCTAAGCATCTCTTCATAGCAGAGCATCCAGCATTTTCTGAGAAGAAAATGGTTATACACTGCAACGCTTAAATATCTAACTCCGCTCAGCGAGCATGCCATAGATGGGTATGTGATACAGGCACCACGCCGAAGAAACCAACAGAGCGAAAAGAACTAGCTCCTGCTGAACATCCTAGAAACCATGGCTCCACCAATGTTTCTGGCCAGAGAACCACCGTAGAAGCCTCTCTCAAGGACTCCGCTAGCTTGGCTGAACTTATCGCATCTCGAGAAAGCAAGGGTGTTTGTGACGGTGAGGACAAGGGCAATGACTGCAGATATGTGAGCACGTGCCTCCTCGTGATTGCTCCAGACTCGAGTTGTTGCAACATACCGACCAGCGTCAACCAGATGAACTTGAACCTGACAATCGCTACAATAGCGAGCGCAGCCCAGAATGCCGGCTGCGCATAGAGCGCGATCCAGAAGAAGCGCTTGTCCGTCGGCGTGACTACTTTTCCGCCTGGCTCATTAGGCTGCGGTGCACTCTCAAACACCCAGTGTGAGTCACCAGTAGAGGCATTGGCTTCGTTCCACCATCTTAACCCTACGAGTCGGCGACCGGCGATGTTCTTGAGGTAGTAGAAGTCGGCAGCGAGCAGGAGGATTGTGGTGATGAAGATCAGGACGAAGTTGTCGGTGAAGAGGACGCCGAAGAGGTAGGTCAGAGGGCCGGCTGGAGGAGGTGTTAGTTGGTTGACGGTGCCCTATCGTCTAGACATAGTTCGACCAAACACCTACCTGCGCGGAATGCCAGAAAGGTCACGAAAGTGATGGGATGCGCGCTGAGCCGCCAGTCGAATTTTCCGGGCGTGGGTTGTGAGATGTCGGCCATGGTGTGAGTGGTATAGCCTTTGGTGGTGTATTCAGGAGTGGCGGCAATATTTATATGTTTCGCGATATCTGGCGTTTCAGGCAACTGCTCTCTCGCAGCAGCACAGCAGCAGCTCTTCCTCACTAGGGGACCGACCACGCGTTAAGCTCAGGCCGACGTGGGGAAGACCAACGAGTCGCCTCTAGCTCGCACGGGTGGAGTCACGCCAGTCATTTCTCGCCTATCGCATGATGAGTAACATCTAAAAAGACGACCACAATAATTCCCCCCACTAGCCCATTGCGATACCCCTCTACTGTTTTACCACTCTCTCATACACCACCACCACATAGCAGCCACCGTGCTAGCTATCAAGATTCTACCCCGAGCCCTGCTCCGGCGTCCTTTCCTTTCCTTCACAGCTCCCGCTAGACGGGCCTTTTCCTACAACATGGCGTTGAACGCCGCTTCGCACAACCCTGCCGCCGAGCAGACCGGCCCCGTCACTGGCCAGCCACCGGCTCCCTCGCAGGACACCAAGTCGGCTGTCCTGGATGCTGCCACCAGCGATGCCAAGGGCCTCAATGTGCCTGGCAAGGACGGCGGCGAGAAGAATGGCGAAAAGAAGGAAAAGACTGAGCGCGAGCTAGCAAAGGAGCGTGCGAAGGCTGAGAAGCAGGCCAAGTTCGACGAGAAGATGGCCAAGAAGAAGGCACAGGCCGCGCAGGCTGGCCCCAAGAAGGAAAAGAAGGAAAAGAAAGAGCAGGTCAAGCTTGCGCCGTACAAGGAGGAGACTCCCAAGGGCGAGAAGAAGATCCTCAAGCCTCTGGACGATGAGTACCACACTGCCTACATTCCCTCCGTTGTGGAGAGTGCCTGGTACGACTGGTGGGAGAAGGAGGGCTTCCACGAGCCCCAATACACCAAGGATGGCGATGTCAAGCCGGCCGGCTCTTTTGTCATTACCATTCCTCCTCCAAACGTTACCGGCGCCTTGCACATTGGACACGCCCTCGCGACCTCACTTCAAGATGTCATGATCAGATGGGAGAGAATGAAGGGCAAGACCGTCTTGTACCTTCCCGGTTGCGATCACGCTGGTATCTCGACTCAGAGCGTTGTGGAGAACATGCTTTACAACAGGCGCAACGGCATGACCAGACACGATCTTGGAAGAGAGAAGTTCGTTGAGACTGTCTGGGATTGGAAGGACGAGTACCACAAGAAGATCAACACTGTGCTGCGCAGACTGGGTGGCTCTCTCGACTGGAAGAGGGAGGCTTTCACCATGGACGAGAACCTGTCCGCTGGTGTGCGCACATTGTTCGTCCAGATGCACGACGAGGGCCTGATCTACCGCGCCAACCGTCTTGTCAACTGGTGCACAAAGCTCAACACCGCGCTCTCAAACCTCGAAGTCGACCAGAAGGATCTTGAAGGCTCAACAAAGATCGACGTCCCCGGCTACGACAAGAAGATCGAATTCGGAAGCATCTGGAACTTCAAGTACCCGATTGATGGCACCGATGAGACCATCGAGGTTGCCACCACCCGTCCGGAGACCATGCTTGGCGACACTGGAGTTGCTGTGCACCCTCAGGACGACCGCTACAAGCACTTGATCGGCAAGTTCGTCAAGCACCCCTTCGTTGACCGTCTCATTCCCATTTTCGCCGACGAGACCGTTGAGCGTGACTTCGGTACCGGCGCTGTCAAGATCACCCCCGCCCACGACTTCAACGACTTCAAGCGTGGCAAGGACAACAAGCTCGAGTTCATCAACATCCTCAACGACGACGGAACCATGAACTCGAACGCTGGTCCTTTCGAGGGACACAAGCGCTTCGACGTCCGTTACACTGTTATCGCTGAGCTTGAGAAGAAGGGTCTTTACGTTGGCAAGGCCAACAACAAGATGGTCATTCCTCTTTGCAGCAAGTCAAAGGACGTCATTGAGCCTATCATGAAGCCTCAGTGGTGGATGAACATGAAGCCGCTCGCCGAGCCCGCGATCGAGGCTGTCAGGAACGGCAGCATCAACCTCAAGCCTGCGTCTGCCGAGGCTACCTACTACCGCTGGATGGAGGGCATCGACGACTGGTGCCTTTCCCGTCAGCTTTGGTGGGGCCACCAGGTCCCGGCTTACTACGTCAAGCTGAAGAACGGACCTGCATACGACACCGAGGCTGCCTACTGGGTTTGTGGCCAGACCGAAGCTGAGGCTCGCGAGAAGGCGGAGAAGAAGTACCCTGGTCAGGAGTTCGAGCTTGAGCGTGACCCTGACTGCCTCGACACATGGTTCTCGTCTGGTCTCTGGCCTTTCTCGACTCTTGGATGGCCTAACAAGACCCACGACCTCGAGAAGCTGTACCCTACCTCTGTGCTCGAGACCGGCTGGGACATTCTGTTCTTCTGGGTTGCCAGGATGATCATGTTTGGTATCAAGGTTACCGGAAAGGTGCCGTTCACTGAAGTCTACTGCCACTCTCTCGTCCGTGACTCCGAGGGTCGCAAGATGTCCAAGTCATTGGGCAACGTCATCGACCCTGTCGATATCATGGAGGGTATCACTCTCAAGGCTCTGAACGAGAAGCTCACGCTCGGCAACCTCGCACCCAAAGAGGTCGAGCGCGCCACCAAGTGGCAAAAGTCGGCGTTCGCTGACGGCATTGACGAGTGCGGTGCCGATGCGCTCCGTTTCTCCCTGGTCAACTACACTACCGGTGGTGGCGACATTGCATTCGACGTCAAGGTCATGCGCAGCTACCGCAACTTCTGCAACAAGATCTACCAGGCGACCAAGTTTGTTCTTGGTAACCTGCCCGCAGACTTCAAGCCCAAGGCTCAGGGCGGCAAGACCGGCAACGAGAGCTTGCCTGAACGCTGGATCCTGCACAAGATGAACACTTGCGCCAAGGAGATTAACGACGCTCTTGCTAAGCGCGAGTTCTCTCGCAGCACCCAAGCCATCCACCAGTACTGGCTCTACGAGCTTTGCGACGTCTACATCGAGAACTCGAAGTCCATCATCAGAGACGGTACTCCTGAGGAGCGTGCCTCAGCACTCGAGACTTTGTACACTGCTCTCGAGAACGCTCTTACAATGATCCACCCCTTCATGCCCTTCCTCACTGAGGAACTCTGGCAGCGTCTCCCCAGACGTCCTGAAGACGAGACTCGTTCCATCGTCATTGCTTCCTACCCACAGTACGACGCCAAGCTGGACGACCCCGTTAGCGAAAAGGCCTACGACATCATCCTCGGCTCCTCCAAGGGTGTCCGTTCGCTCATCCAGGAATACGGCATCAAGGAGAACGGCAAGGCCTTCGTCCAGCCTCTCACCGAGGACGCTTACGCCACCGCCTCCAAGGAAGCTGCGTCGATCAAAGTCCTCTCCGGCAAGTACCTCTCCGAGCTCACCGTGCTCAAGGCCAATGAGGCTCCTCCGGTTCCCGCCGCCGTGTACCCCGTCTCTTCTTCCGTCGCCGTCTTCCTCGAGCTCCAAGGCTCCGTTGACGCTGGCCGCGAGATCGAGAAGACCAAGCCCAAGATGCAGAAGACTGCCGCGGCTGTCAAGGAGCAGCAGAAGCTGATCGGCACTCTCGGTGACAAGGTCGGCGCTGAGGTCAAGGCTCTAGAGGACCAGAAGCTGCACGATTTGCTCACTGAGCAGAAGGTGTTCGAGCAGAGCATTGAGCGCTTCGAGCAATTGAAGTTGTAGAGCATGCAGAAAGCTCTACGACAAGAGAAGGAAAAGTCTTTTTAGTTGCCTCCATGCATGGACTTGTGAATTAGATGGTCGGTGCGCGAGATGATGACCTGCTAAATAAATAGATAGGCTACTTCTGCCACCTTTTTTTTCTGAGAAATGATACGAAATGATACTCTTGTACTCTGTACATCTCACGTTCCCAGCCTGATGACACTTCGTGCTGCTCTTTGCGATGACTCTAGACCATCACAGCCAAGTTTGATGCCCGAATCCACACAATGCGGCATTTCCAACGCACCAGGAGGATTGTTTGTAGTCATCTGTCGAGTCGAAACAATGGTCTTGCAAGCAAGGATCTAGCATCATTCAAGAATCAGAGTCTGTGCCCGGTCCACCAGTACGATCCTGTTTGGAATCGGACTTGCTGACGAAGCATAGATTCGACGATACAGTATCCAGCAGCGCTACCCATGGCAGCGTTTCTGACACGGGAGCGAGCGAGCGGCGCCGAGAGCCAGCTGATCATATCAACACACCGCCAACATCGAATGGAAAAGCCACAGACAAGGACGGTGACGAAGGGCCCACACGCAAGTCTTCGCCCGACTCTTCGAGCGGAACTCACATGTCCGCCGGCAAGGCTCTTCCGACGAACCACAGCTCTTGCGAAGACCGCTCGTACTGTCTTGGTCGTTTTCTGCGCGATCTCGACCCACGGGAGAAGGTGCGCTTGGGAGAGCTCCACGGTACCGCTCGTGGGAGAAGCCGTGAGACACGCAAAGATGGCGCAGGAAAACGGAGAGAAACCCGGTTGAAGAGCAGAAATGGTCATCATGATCAGACGCGGGTAGTTGAGGAGGGAGAGGAGAACCAAAAAAAAATGACGGCGCTGCCTACTACTGGCACTGTAGATGTTGCCGTCACCCAATCACTGCTTTCTCGGGTTCGTACTGGGATGGGAGGTTCGCACTGGGAAGGGGCGCACTGAAAGAGCTTTTTGTCATGAATGGATACGGCCTGATGAAGAAAATTCAATGACTTGCTCTATGAACTGTATCAGGTTATTAAAAATTAGTAGTAGACCAGCTTGGTATGTCCAGCGCAAGGTCTTAACGCAGGGGTTCGGTGCTCTCTCTGTTGCCACCCTCGCTTTGATGTCTACCCTCCTCTGCCTCGCGGTTCTGCACCTTACTCTGATCGGCGTGCTTCGCCGGATCAAAGACGTACATCGGCCACTCGCAGCCGATGGTGCGCTTCACGATGACTGGAAGGTTCCTCCAGACTGATTGAGGCATAGGGATGAGAATGCTGGTGTCGTGCAAGTACTTCTCGTATGCTGGCCAGCCGACGCCCTTCTCGTAGCGCTTCTTTGCGCCTGGGCGTTCTTGGAGAGGCAAGCCGGAAAGGAAAAGCAGCAGACTTGTCAGGAGGATGAAGCCGACACAGCTGGCGTAGAGGGCTGCGTAGGCGCCGTCGTTGGATGGAATGTTGCCATAGCTCGCAGGTGTGACGGCGATAATGTAGATGGCTGTTTTCGTGTTAGCTATGCCATATCACGAAGTGGCTAATTGCTGGGGTATACATACAAACTTGCGTCATGATTTCTGCAAAGTAGTTGGGATGTCTGCTCAGCTTGAAGAAGCCGACATCACAAACAGCACCAGGCTCCTTGCCAGGCCCCTGCTTGAAGCGGTATTTCTGAGCGTCCGAGACAGCCTCGAGGCCAAAAGCCAGGACAAAAATGATAATGGCGATGATATCTGTCGCCTTGCCGAAGGACGGTTGGCGGTATGCGACGACGTTCGGACTGTTCAAAATGGTGACAGGGAGTGAGACTGTCCAGACCCACAGCATCTGGAACACCCAGAATCCGAGGAAGGAGAAGAATTTATCACGCTTGTCGTCGAAGCGGTCATCTTTGCCAGTCTTGAGAATTCTGAATAGTAGGAAGCCCGAAAGGCGAGCTGCCCAAAGCATGATCATGATCGATGTGACAATCTGCCTGGCGTTGGTTGAGCCTCCCATGGCCAGCGTGATAATGGCCAGCCAGACGAAGTTGGAACCTCCCATGAAGTCGGTGATCTTGTCGAACTTGCATGTGAAAGCGATCGTGAAGCCGATCAACTGGTATGCCACGGTGATGAGAAGGGTGATTGCGAGGTAGTAGTCGTCCAACACGTGGACAGGCGAATGGGTCGGCATGTTGACGCGTAGCGTTACAGTAGCTGGCGGCCGCCGTAAGATTATGGGATGGAGTGAGAGTAGAGCCTACGCAACTATGTTCTGACGGGCCTCACATGGTTTTGATGTTTATATCGATAGCTCGCGCCAGACATGTCGTCATCGATCCTGTCTTTCGCTCTCGCTCACCTGAGCCTTTCAGCGGAGCCTTTCACATGCGAGAATGCGAGAATGCGACTAGTCTTCTTTGAGTGGTATATGCGAGTCACGTGAGCAGGGAAATCGCGCTAGTGGAAGCACCCGAGCTCCTGCCTCTCACAGTTCACTGGTCGACCGGCGAACTCTCGCCGCAAGCACAGCATCAAACTCCAACATGCTTCATCGCAATGAGGCAGTGTACATGACGGTTAACCGCTAGTGATGCATGCGAATATCTCGACAAGCCACCAACCCAGGTCAAGCTAATGCCTCACGGAAAGGCCGCTCGGAAAAGAAACTGGAAGCAAGCATCCAAAGCAAAAGCGTCCGCTCGCAAAGCAGAGAAGCGTGCTTTATCATCACCTGTTATGGAGCCTCAGCTGCGTCCACTCACAATTCCAACAATCACAGAGGTAATCACCGGTTAGCCACCTTCGCATATGGTAAGTACTAACCATGGTAAGGATGATCTCCTTTCTTTTCAGTTCTCCCACTTCGGTGACAGCACTAAACCCGATACCTTCTTCGTGGACCCGGAAGAAGCGCTGAACTATTGCCCTGACTTCGTGGATTTCGACGATGACGGTCTCGGCTGGTACGAAGACGGCGTCAAGCGAACTCTCACCGACGAACAAATCGAGATGTTCCGCCACACGGAGATCGAGCAGCTCATGAGGAAGCGCAGACTTGCAGCCGATGAGAAGGCGGAGAAAGACGACGATGATGATGATTACGAGCCTCCTGGGCCAGCCGAGTTTGGTGTGTCCAATGCTTACGGCTCAGAACCACAGTCGCCAGTATCAGATGCTTCAAGCCTAGAGGCCGAGCTGTTGAGTAGTGCAGCCACGAAGCGACCGACACAATCCAGGCCACAGCCTCAACCAAAGAAGAAACATTCGCAGAGCAGCCGTGGTGAGAGCGTTCAGTCGAAAGGCGCGGTGTCGCCGCGATCACGAAAGCGCAAATATGAAGTTCCCTACGATCAACGCAAGAAGCGCAAATGGGAGAATTACATCCACAATACAGATCCTGTGCATGGATCCATGACTCACCGTCGACTGGTTCGTGAGCTTGACGGACAGCAACATAAAAGCGTAGCCATAGACTATGGCGATGACGAACCCGCACCATCAAAACCAGCACCCTTACCTGCGGTGCCTGGTCGCAGGATTATATCATACGAGGACGATTAAGTTCATTCCTTGCACATGCGCCCGTCAACACGAAAGCTCAGCCTAACAACAACGCTGTCAGAACAGCTGCCGCTTCAATCTCAAGGTACGCATAACCAACACCCACATCCACCCTACTGCAATGATGAGAGCCTTTTTTGTCATCCTTAGTCCTAGAGCCCGGCGGGAAGATGCTTCGGATTTGGCTAGATTGGCACTTACCCAGGCATCCGCCTTGTCGGGTTGATGCGGACCCCTAATCTTCTCTCTGATTCAAATCTTGATATTTTCGCACACCGAACCAGTTCCAGAGAAGAATTGAACTGACACATCCTGCAGATTGCCTAGCGAGACAACAATCAACACACATTATTAATCTTGACTCTTCAATTGCGATGAAAATTCGTTCGCCCCAACGCGACGTGACACACCCCTGCATGATCATTTCTAAATCTATGTACAGGCTGTAAAATACATGCTCATTTCGATACGTAATCATAGACAATGCTGATCTTGTGCTCCTTGCTGCCCTTCTTCGTCAAGACTTTCCTGACTTGTCTCCTCTCGCCATTGATGTCACACATGCCCCAGACCTGCTGTGCGGTCCATGTGTCAGTGATGCTTTCCACCAGCATCTCGATCACCACGCCGTCGATACAGTCCTGCGTCCAGCCTGATTTGAGGAACTCATCTGCGTCGAGATCCGCAAGCTTGATGATTCTGGGAAGACCATTATCAGCAATGCACCATGAGCGAGGCCCGCTGTTCCAGATCTCGCCACTCTTGCGATCCAACAACGAGGAAGTGAAAATCAAGCTCGCGATCGCAAAAGCAGAAACAAAAAATCGAGAAAACTCACCTCGCCTTCCCGCGAACCTTCCCCCAAATCTTATCATCCTTCTCCTTCCACTCCCAATTCAGCACCCTTTCCTCCGTGCTGCGAATCCCTCCGGTGCTGACTTGATCGACGTCCAGACACACCGTGCCATCTTTGACGTACTGCTTCATAGTGGCCGTGACGGTGCTGTACGCTGCTGCTTGCCGGACCAGCCAGCCGACGCCCTGCAGTTTTAACACAGCATCCATGGAGTCGGACAGCTTGCTGTTGAGCGTGTAGGTACCGGTGAGGTCGGCGGGGGAGACTGATGCTGGGGCTGCCATTATGACTGAATGGATTTCTTGTGGATTTCTTGGTTGATGGGTCTGAGATAGTCGTGATGATGATGGTATTTTTTTCAGCTCATGAAGCAAAAATAAAAAACCTGTGGCTTTTCCGTTCCTCAAGACCAACGCTGGTCTTAGTGGCAGTTGGTTGGTTTGGTCGCGTGCTCGTGAATCTTAGTGGCAGTAGCAACGCGCCAGCTCCTTGTAGAATGTGCCTGGGGTCTCGGGACAATAAATTGAATAATGGCGAGAAGCTATGACGCAAATCTAGGGGGATTTTAAGCTCCAGCTTGCGCAACGCAATAGTGAAATCAGAAACGTTTTTGAGATTCTCCCGCCGACCGGAGAGTTGAGGCTTAGGCACCTGCAGCAAAGCAGCCCAGGCACAAACCGCCGTTATCGATGCGGAACGATGAGGGGGACTTGTCTAGCCCGCGGGAAGCGAGAGACAAGACACCAGACGCTTCTCAGGATCGATCGCTTCCCATGTACAGCCCAGCTGGGAGCTTTCGATTCGCCTCCGTGTTCTTTACGGCGTGCTTGTGGGCTTTATCGTCTAGGCGTTCAAATAGATGGGCCCAAATACGGTAAGCCTTGCGCAGACAGGCTCTTGGGCCAGGTGTTTGTCGAGTTGCTGCTAATTACCATAAAATGTGCCGAGGCTGCCGTGGCGTTGGGTTCGCATGGCGCGTGGAGTAGTTTGCTGTAGCGTGGGTTGGTGTTACCAGTCGGCAGTGCCGTGATCCGGTAGGTTGTCACGAGAGCGTCACAAATGTCGATATCATGCAAGCATAATAACCATGATTTATGCAGTGTCTTTGGAGGTTGTACCGTGTGCGTATGTCTAGAACGCTGTATACGAGTATCTGTCCCTCCATAAAAATTATGATGTAGTATCTGGAAGAACACAGCCTCCCATTCTCGCGCACGCCATCACGACCAAATGCTAGACTGCGCTGCTCGTTGCAGAACAGCTTCACATACGCCGTTGAATACAGGACCTCGGCCTTCTTGCCATGCTACTGTTTCACCCAGTCCAAACTCCATAACGCGCTTGCTCCTTTTGACCGCCCATAGCAATTCAATCCCCCAAAACTCCGTGAATCCGGGACTTTGTTACTGTCCTGTCTCTAAGAGAACTTCCAGCGGTTGCCGCAGTTCATGCACTCGCAGAAGGTTGTCATCGGCTCGTCGGCAGCACGGGTCTGAGCCTGTGTGTACGCCACCTTGAAGACCTTGCACTTGCCACATTGCATCCTGGAAGAAAGGTAACGTTAGCCAATTCTTGCGAAAGAGAATCAGGCAAAATTTGTCAAACGCAAGAAAGACCCCATACCGCACCCACTCGCTTTGGAGCCGAGGGTGAGGTATGAGGTCTCTTTCTTCGGGATGACACTGTGTGAGAATAAGTAGGGGATTATGGGTGTCAACGTACGTTGTCGAGATAGCCTTCTGCTCTGTAGCAGTCATGGCAACACGCATGTTCTCCTTTTCTAGAGCGGCATCGGCAGCACGCTTCTCGGCGGACTTTAGATCGTCTCCAGACATGTTCACTGTGCTCGTTGTTAGTACAGAAGTGCTGTCACAGAGTATCGTCGGTTGCTTGCTTGCTCACCGAACTTGTCCGGGCTAATGGTTCCGGAGTAGACATCGGTCCGAAGTTGGTCGTTGCTCTTGATCTTGAGGTTTTGGAAGAGTGATCGCATCTTTTGCTTGTAGGTGGTGGAAGTCTCGGGTTGGAATGCGTTGTATGCTGCCAGCTCGACGCTGCGGGCGGCCTTCATAACGTCGTCCGGAGCTGTGGACGATTAGCATTGATTTGTTCACTGTGGCTACCGGTAGCATAACTTACCCTCTTCTGACATAAACGCCAGACCATCGTACATGAGCTTCACACAGGCGTCTCTGGTCTGGTTTCCAGTGACCGCCGTACTGACACCGTCCACCACACTGTTCCTCTTCGCCGGATCGGCCGTACTCTTCTTGGGCTCCTTCTTCACAGCAGCCGCAGGAGGCGCCGGGCTGCTAGTACCACTACTCTTTCCATTTGTCGCCACGCTCGACTTCGCTGCTCCTGCGCTGGGCGCAGGGCTGGCGCTACCAGCGGCCTTCTTCTTGCTTGCATTCACGTCCTGCTTCCACTTGTTGACCAGTTTCGATGCCTGCTCGACGACTTTGGGGTCCTTCTGCTGTCGTAGCTTGGATACGATCACACCGATTTTGGATTGGCGCAAGAGATCCTCGGTCGCGGTCCATTTGGTGAGAGGCTGGAGGATGTTGAGGAGGGATTCGCCCGAGTCGCCGCTCTCGATCGCCTTCTGGATCTGCTTGCCGGTGCTGAACAGTGTCTTGCCGTCCATGGTCGCCATGGTGAGTGTGTGTTTGAAGTCGAAGAAGTCGCGCGAGTAGGAAAGTCAAGCGGCGGGTTTGTTGAAAGTTGACGGGCAGATGAACGCGATGAGAATGTCGTCAGTAGCCGGTGACTTTGCGCGCGCGCAAGAGATGGTGGTGGTGAGGTCGGAGGTGGTGGTGTTTCTGCACGAACAATTGACGAGAACAGCAAGCCGAGTTAATATGCGACGAGACCTGGACCAGCCTGCACGAAGTCACGGAACGAGCCGGCGGTGGTGGGGAAGCCTTGGGCAGGAGCAACGGTCGTCTTCACGTGCGTGCCTGCAGCATGGACTCACGGAGTGAATGAATGTGTCCAAGGGGTCACGTGCTGATGGGACAAGCTGCAGTGAGGTGAGGCACTGCTTGCTGTGTTCAGGCATGCATGGTCGCGCCGAAGTGTGAAGATGCTCAGCTTCGAGGCACCAATTTGGATTTGCTTGCGCGAGGCAGTGATTCGCCCAAGACTTGCGTATGGGAGCGGAGCGTAGACATCGTCCTAGCTCTCAGCCCCGCCTGCTTCGCTGCTCGCTGCGCCGCATCCCCACCAGAATCGACTAAGGCTGAGTTGAAACACAGCCCATGTCGCTCTTTGTCTTCCTGACCATAGCTTCTGCCCTACAATCCTCCTACAACTCCTAGAAATTAATACTACAGTCCTCAGACTTGCAACATACCTTCTCGTCTGCAAGCCTCCATAGCAAGCCGCTACATCTCACACAACATCTCAGCCATTCGTCACCACAACCGACTGCTGCCCAAGAAGTACTACACAAAGAAAGTCGACTCACAAGGCTACAGCCTTACGGGACAACCATGTCGTGTACGTTGCTCCTCTACATTTCCAGCTGTCAAGCTGTCAAGAGATGCTCTCCCTGCATCTATGGAGAAAGCGTCAAGTCGTTGCACAAGCAAGCGGCCTGATGGGAGGTGTTCGACAAAGAAGCCTCAGATTGCAACTCAATCATACAATCATACACAATCATACAATGCTGACAGAATCTTCCATTACAGTCACAAACATGCTTAACAAGCTGCATGGTCAGCCTGAAAGCTACGATCGCAAGTGAGCTAGCCTACTATGCGTCCCATGTTGAAACCATCACTCACACTACATGCTAGGAGCAAATACCGCATGGGCAGGACCCTCGGCGCAGGTACCTATGGCATTGTCAAGGAAGCCGATGGACCCAAGGGCAAAGTTGCAGTCAAGATCATCCTGAAAAAGAACGTCAAAGGCAACGACCAGATGGTATACGACGAACTGGAGATGCTGCAAAGAATGAGACACCCACACATCGTGCGCTTCGAGGACTGGTTCGAGTCAAGGGACAAATACTACATCATCACCCAGCTTGCGACAGGCGGTGAGCTGTTCGACCGAATCTGCGAAAAGGGCAAGTTCACAGAGAAGGATGCCTCCCAGACCATGAGACAGGTGCTCGAGGCTGTGGACTACCTTCACCAAAATCAGGTGGTGCACCGCGATCTGAAGCCCGAGAACCTCCTATACGTCACCCGTGAACCTGATTCTGAGCTTGTGCTTGCCGATTTCGGAATCGCAAAGCACTTGGACAGTCCCGACGGCGTACTCAAAACCATGGCCGGATCATTCGGCTACGCAGCACCCGAGGTCATGCTCAAGCGTGGGCATAGCAAGCCCGTCGACATCTGGTCTCTCGGTGTCATTACATACACCCTGCTTTGCGGCTACTCTCCTTTCCGTTCCGAATCCTTGCCCGATCTCATCGAGGAGACCAAGCACGGCCGCGTCATCTTCCATGACCGATACTGGAAGGACGTCTCACAAGAAGCCAAGTCTTTCATTCTCACCCTCCTCCAGCCTGACCCAGCCAAGCGCGCGACGTCCAGTCAAGCACTGAAAGACCCGTGGATTGCCGGCCAGGGTGCTACCGATCACGACTTGTTGCCTGAGATCAAGGCATATATCTCGAAGGCACGCCTGAAGCGCGGCATCGAGCTCGTCAAATTGGCAAACCGCATCGAAAGCCTGAAGATGCAGGAGGACGAGGAAGAGGATGTGCCGCAGGAGGCTGACATCCCGGCTGACTCAAAGCAAGCCGCTGGTGAGGCTGTCGATGCACACGCGAGTGGCCTGCAGCCTGCAGACTCAGAACCGAAGAAGGAGAAGACTTGGGGCAAACTGAACAAGGGAGCTATTTTCCGCGAGGTAAGCTTCTTAGGCATCCATGCAACCATCATCTCGGACCTTGCTAACTCTTTCCACAGGTCGTGCTCGCTAAGGTGCGGGAAATGAAGGCAGAGGAGGAACAGAAGCGCGTCCTTGAGACCCAATCCACCATCAAGAAGTGATAGGCCGTAGATCCTCGTGGTGCCCTCCGCGACTGATAAAGTGTGGTGGAAGCGTGCTGACATTATGATACCTGAGCCTTCCCTTGCTCGTACTAAAATGATCACGATTTCTTTGAACTTCGTGCGTGTTCCCTCAATCGTAGTCTGGTTTCCCGGCACGCCGTGAATTCGAATGAAATGTATATTCAGACTTGGCAACTCCAGCCTCATAAGCAAGCAGCATCGTCACCATCTCAGGACGGCTTCTCAACTTTCAGCTCGGGTGAGCACCAGCCATTCATTCATTGAGAATACTTTACGTACTCCATGATGAGGAAATTCGCAAGCAGGTAGACTTCAAAGCTCTCTCAACACTTTCTGCACCGCCCATCGAGCCTCAATCAGCTCCGGATCAGTACCATCAGCATGTGCCAACTTGACATCTGCGTGTAGCTCCAGGAGGTCTTTGGCGCGTTTGAGATCAGGGTCGGAGGAGTCTGTCGTTGATGAAGAGGTAGGTGTGATGCCTTCTGGTCGAGTGTTTACGAGTGCGAGGGCGGCCTTTTGGTCCTGAGGACGTGTCAGTCGGTTGATATAGTGATTTCATTCAACGAGTGGCGTACACAAACCTCCGGGCGGAGGGTGGTTAGATCGGAGAGGAGTTCTGCTACGCGCATGATGGCTGGTGTATCTGGGTTGAAGATTGGTGATGATTTGTGTCGGACGACTACTGTGAATCTGATTTTGTATGTGTATGGTGTGTGGTGTATGTCGATATATTAAATGTTACATGTAAATGTTGTCCTCAATCACATGCAATGCACCAACCCCAAAGTCCAGTCGGTCCCACGTCGGACCAGGGTTAGGGTCGTTATCAGTGCGGTCCGCTCCCGCTATCTCGAGCGAAAGCTGCCCGACGAGCAACGCGCGCGCGAACTTGCTTCAAGCCGAGTGAACTGAACGCCAATGGCCTGACTTGTTCTCACTCGAAACCTGCCAAACAAGCACTGCCAAACATTCACCTCACTTGCCATTACTTTTGGTACCTACTAGTGTGCTAACAAACATTTGCAGACCGGCAACATGTCGGCCGCACTCATCACCAATGTCGACAAAAAGCTGCTGCGCACGACCAAGTTCCCGCCCGAGTTCGACCGCAAAGTGGACATGACCAAGGTCAATGTGCCTGTGATCAAGAAATGGGTTGCGGACGAGGTCCAGCGCATCCTGAACAACGACGACGATATCGTCACTGAGCTCATCTCGAACGTGCTGGAAGAGTCGCAATTTGTACGTCACTGAACTTGCGAAATGAATGAACGACAAAACACACGCTGACAGCTTGACAGCCCAAGATCAAGGAGCTTCAAATTCTCATCACCGGTTTCCTGGAGAAAGATGCCGCACCGTTCGCCAAATCTCTGTGGAAGTTGCTGCTGTCTGCCCAAAACGGAGCGCAAGGTGTTCCTCAAGAGCTACTGGAGGCTAAGAAGGCCGAGCTAGAGCAAGAGAGAGTTAGTATACCTTGAGAATCCGTTTGGAAGAACATGTTGACTGACACCGCCCAGCTCGAGGACGAGAAGGCCCGCCTGGAGATCATGGCTCGCCGAGACGCCGAGCGCGAGCGCGATAGAGAGCTTGCAAGTATACGAGAGCGCGAGCGCGGTGAGCGACGAGGTGACAGAGGTGGTCGAGGTGATCGCGACGACAGAGGTGACCGCGGAGGCAGAGACGACCGTGGAGGTCGCGACAGAAGAGGAGGTGGACGTTTCGATGACAGACGAGGAGGCTACCGCGACTCGCGCTCACCTCCTCCGAGGACTCGCGACGACAGATACAGAGGCCCTCCTCCAGCGCGCGGAGTTGACAGCTACGTCCCAGGCCGCCCATACCGAAACGACGCACCCACACGCCGCCGCCGCTCGCCCTCCTACAACCGCTCCCGAAGCCGTTCCTCCTCTCCTCCTCCTCCCAGGCGCCGCCGCAACTCCTCCAGCACACGCTCTCCCACACCGCCGCCTCGTAAGTCGCGCAGGCGCAGCGACGACAGATCAGTATCGCGAGATGTCTCCGATCGCAAAGATGACAGCAGAAGCAAAGGCAATCGCGGTGACGAAAGCCGCAGATCCCGTTCGCGTTCTCCTGCTTACAAACGTCGCTCACGATCACCCAGACGTCACCGCCAATCCCACCACACCCGCCGTCGCCGATCGCCTTCGAACGACAGCCGATCCCCTCCTCCCAAGAAACGCAACCGCAGAGCGTCGCCGTCAAGGTCTCGCTCGCCGCCTCGTAGGCGTCGCGATACCTCGGTGTCAAGATCCAGGTCACGCTCGCGCTCGCGCTCACGCTCACGTACACCTCCAAGGCGTCGCGTGAGGCGCGATGATAAAGAGCTCCTGTCGCACTCTGACCGACGTGACAAGCGTAGGCTTAGCTTGGGCAACAAAGGGAGCCGCAGCCGCAGCCGCAGCCGCAGTCGCAGTCACAGCCGTAACAGGTCACCGTCGCCCAAGGCTAGCAAAGCGGTGGACGCCGGAAAATGACCGCACGTCTCAGCGGACTTGAAAAAACAACTGCCATGTCCAGAGCTGACAGGAGATGCGAGTTTCTACAAATGTACAATAGGGAAGTCGATGGATACTGAAAAGTGATTGTGAGTGAGTATGGGTGATAGACTATACCTCGCAACCAGCGTCGCAGCCACAGCCGCAACAGATCATCGTCACCCAAGGTTTGCGAAGCGATAGACGCTGGGAAACAATCACAGTGGTCAACAAACGACTACCATGCTCAGAGCCAACGGTAGTAGCGAGTTTCTTCAGGTGTACGATAATGTGTCTAACATTCCGCAAAAGCAGAAAAAAAGGGCACAGACACAATTGAGGAATATGTATTCCAAAAGACAGCAACCAATGGAATCAACCTTGAAATCGTGAAATGAAACTGTCATAAAATTTCTAATAAAAAGGTATCTAGGAGTGATTTAGGAAACAGAGCACTTGAACGGCAGACCACATGGGCCTTCGCTCTTGTTCTCATCTCTAGGTTGGGGTTGAGTGGATGTCTGCTGGGGCGGGGTGGTGGTGGCAGGTGCAGGAGTCTCCTTTGCGCTTGCGTTGCTCGTAGCGGCAGCGGCAGTGGTAGGCTCAGCAGTGTTGGGATCTTGCTTGTCGTTCCGACCTTGCAGTCACTGGAAGCTGACCTTGGCAACAGCCTCGTAGAAGGCCTTGCCCTGAGCGGTTGCGAGCTCAATCTCCTTCTGGGAGGGTTGGCGAGAGCCGTCGCCGCCCTGTGAGAACTGTCAGTATGGTGTTCCTTGGACTTTCGTGGTAGATATGAAGTGGAAAGACGTACGGAGAAGGTACCAGCGCCCCAAGCGCTACCACCACGGACCTCGCTGTTGTCGCCGAGGAGGTGGAAGGTCGTCTTGTAGCCGAGAGGAACGTAGATGATGCCGTGGTGGGCGAGAGTGCTCATGGCGGCGAGAGCAGTGCTCTCCTGTCCACCGCCCTGGGTGCCAGTGCTGATGAACAGGCCGGCGTACTTGCCCCAGAAGGCGCCGGTCTGCCATTGACCGCCAGTGCGGTCCCAGAAGGTCCTCCACTGTGCAGGGAAGTTGCCGTAGCGGGTGGGAATGCCCATAAGGAAGGCATCGTACTGCTCGAGGATGGAGGGGTCGCTGATCTCGGGAATCGAGGTGTCCTTGGGGGGAGCGTGCATCTTGGTCAGAACATCGTCGGAAAGGGTCTCGGGGACACGGTAGAGGTCGACGGAACCGCCGGCCTCGCGAATGCCCTTGGCCTCGGCCTCGGCGAGGGTCTGGACGTGGCCCCAGGTGGAGTACTGGAGGTGGTGGCGTTAGCGTTGGGATGGAGATGGTAATCAGTTGTTTCGTTGTTGCTCAATGGCTCGACGAAAATGCAGTCGTTTCGGTCGATCAATGGTGGGGTTGGGCTCGGGTTGACATACGAAGATGATGGCGATCTTGGGAGCCATTGTGAAGGTTGATCGAATGTGGTGGAGGGTTTGTTGTTATATGATTGAGTTTGAGAGCGACTGCTAAAGGAAAGGCAGTGGGAGGTGAGGGCGGTGGGTATATATAAATATATAGCGAATAGCTCCTCTTGAGCATAGCTGCCGAAGCTTGCAGCAAAGCCGTCGATCGATCACCAAACCTCGACCCCTCCATTCGCCAGGCTAAACCTGATTGGGAGTATTAATGAGGATTAATTGCGAATCTTAGCCGTAATTAACTGCTGCTTGCTGACCGCACGTCGTCTTCCGAAGTACTGGCGACTACCGAGAAGCGCCTCAAGCATTAATTATTCTGTACTAATCCGCCATAGCAACGGCGCACCCATTCCGTTGTCACGAACGCCTCTGTCACGCTTACACAAGCGTGATAAATCCATTTAGTCGCCATTTTTGCTCCCTCGGCGGTCTTGGGGCTTGAGTGAGACAGCGCAATCCTGCGCCTGAGCTCTGGTGAGGACTGTCCAATCACAACCTTGCGCTTCCTAGCGGGACCTGCGTTGGCGTGGGATCGTGGGATTTGCTGTGTCGCCGAACAAGTGATTCTTTCGACTTGCTTTGAATAACAGCTCTTCGAAGAGGCGGTCAGCAGGAGTCGACTGCGATTGCGCTACGCACTTCACGCGTTGTTTGGACGCAGCCACACTCAACCGTGGCTGATTGCCGATTGAGGAGTGATAAGATTGCCTTCGCGGTCTTTGGAACTGCGATATACGAGACAAGAAACCATCAGTCAGCCGCATTCAACATTTCCCAAGATGGGATCTCACTCGGAGGATGAAGAGGATGATTACCTCAACATGACTTTCGATGAGCCCGCAACAAAGAAGAAAGAAACCTCACTGCAAAAGGCTGCGCGTCTCAAAAAAGAAGCAGTAGAACGCGGCCGCATTCCCTCAAAAGCAGAGAAAGAAGCTGCTGCTGCCGCTGCGCGAGAGAAAGCGCTTGCCACCGAGCTTGACTCTTCGAATAAAGGTGCCAAGATGATGGCTAAGATGGGATTCAAAGCTGGTGGCGGACTTGGTGCTGCGGGCAACGAAGGCCGTACCAGGCCTATCGAGCTGGGGATGAAGGATGATAAGGGAGGTATTGGCGCGGACTCGGAGAAGAAAAGAAAGATTAGAGAGGCCGCCGAAGCGGCTGAGAGTGGAGTGAAGAGGACTAAGCTGACGATGGAAGGTTTCAGAGAGAGGAACGTGAGGGAGCGGGAGGAGAAGAGGATGGAGGGAATGTGGTATGGCGCGATGAAGATCCTGGAGACGTTCGAAGAAGATGGCGGCAAGAAGGATGAAGAGGTCAAGAAGTCTCACGAAGCCGGCAAGAACGATTCGACTAAACGCCCGCTGAGGTCGATCAACGTCCTCTACCGCCCGCTTGTTCGTGATCGCCTGGCGAAGGAGCGCGAGCGTCGCGCACGCTATGATCTCACGCAGTCGTTGTCCAGGAACGAAGAATATACGGAAGAAGACGCAGACGACAGGCTTGCTCTGTCAAGCGAAGTGCAAGATCTCGACGAAGAAGATGCGGAGCTTGAAGAGTACGAGGGACTACCTATTGCGGAGAGATTCGACAAAGTCATCAGGTACCTGCGGGAGAAGTACTGGTACTGCTTCTGGTGCAAGTATCGCTACGAGGACGAGGGAATGGAGGATTGTCCTGGCTTGACTGAAGATGAGCATGGATGAGGACGTGGTTTTGCGACGATGAAAGATTGGTAGTGTCTAGAAACAATGCTGCTGATGCTTATTGGATCTCTCTATCTTACGAGCAAGTTCGGGACTCTCTCATACAACCGTGGCAGCGTAACGAATCCACAAGCTCCGGCTCAGACAGCGATCGGATTAATCGCCCACCTCCCAGCTCAACGTCCATATGCCTCGGTTACGAACCCATTCCGCTCGCGCTCGAACTGCCACGCACTCTTTCCGCACCACAACGGCCCCGGCCTCCTCTCACCTCGAAGCGCGACGGGCTCCGGGAACATGTTGAATACAGTCGCCGTGAAACTCCTGTCGTCGAAGAATTGAATGTCCCCGAAGCAGCCTCTTCCGAACGACAACCCTCTGCGGTGCGAGTCCCGAGCTCTCCCGCCGAAAGACAGTGGGGCGTCGATGGTTGTGTAGTCGGTAATGCACAGAACTCCGGACTTGGACGCGAGCTCGAAACCGCCCCAGATTTTGTTGGCTTCGTTGTCGACGCATAGAAAGAGGCGGAGTTTGTTGGCTTCGTGGGGGTACTGCGAGGAGAGTTCTGGTGATGTAACGCTGTAGACGCCGGTGATGTATCGGCGGCTGGGACTCTTGGTGGAGTTGATCTCGGGCTTGACTTCAGTCTTGGTCTCAAGAGCTGTCTTGACCGGACTCCAGTGACCAGTGGTCGGTTCTTTTTTCACCTTCGGTTCCGCCTTGATCCTTGTTTTCTGTGGGACTGGGATCCTGGGAGGTAAAATGGCTGGCCGAATCGGCTTCACGGAAGACTTCGAGGCCGCCACTGACGGAGTCCGCACGCCATCTCGAGTTGTCTTTCTGGCTGGTGGGGTCGTCGATGGTTTGCAAGTAGATACCGAAAGTCATAGGAGTGTTTCTTTTGGTGAGCGATGAGGCTTTTTCGGGACTGCTTGAAACGGTTTTGCTTTTGGTCACTTTGCCACTCGTTCCTGTGCTTCTCGCCCCAGCCGAGTCGTAATCAATCGACACCCCGATCTTGCCGATCTTCAGCGTGATCTTGGTCTTCTTATTTGTACCGGCTCCTGGCTCCGGACTCGTGTCGCTCTGCTTGCGCTTCCTCCCTTTGGCTGCCGCACCGTCTTCAGCATATCCTTTGGCGGCTTGACTGGCAACACCTCTGGCTTTCCTGATGCTCGCGGCGTAATCCTTCTTCATCTGTGCCTCCATCTCGACAATGTGCGCAGGCACCGTGAGTCTTTTCTGGCTCAACGCCTGCTGGAGACGAACTTTCGCGGTGCTCTTGTCCTTCGAGCGTTGGAGCCCGTAGTGTATCAGCTGCGCCTCGTACCAGTGCGCGACTTGGTCTTTTAGTGCTTTGCCATCGAGAAGCGTCTCGATCTCGCTGGTTGAAGCTCGTGCATGGCGCTTGAGGGCTCCGCCGACGTCGACGAAGAGAGTGTCGTGATATACGAACTCGCCACGCACGATAAATGGGGCGGGAGTGGTCATGCTGCAGGACTTGGCGTTGTGGTTGCGGTCGTTTTTCAAGCTTGTGAGAGTGCTTTGTAGCTGGTACGATTGGCAGGGCGAGTACTTTGACAACAGCGACAATGCGAGCGCTGGCGATTGTGAGATTGTGAGTGAACGCCAAGGTTCATTGCACTCATTTGACCTCACTCTACGAGCTCAACCCCGCACCTCGGATCACACAATCTCTGGACCACTGGTAGAATACGCAATGGTAATGGTATGAGAGGTCTATCTGGACATGTTTCCGTTGTCTGTGACTGAAATGTAGGTGCTGACATTAAAAGCTCGAGGCAAGTTCTTCCTCCACAATGAGGTTTTCCGAGCAAGAACCTAACGAGGACAATCTCAACCTACAGCTTCGTATGATATTCGTAGTAACCTGGAGTGGATTAGTTTTACTGTTCCGTTCCTTTGCCTATGATGCAGCGTTGTAAAATAGTGCGAGCGGTCTTGTCGGACAGTTGGCTGGCACATTTCCCTCGCGCCTCCTGCTACCATCATCGACCGCAGACGTCCAAGAGCAATCAGATCCCACTGAGATACTAATAACGACACATGGATGTCCCATCAGTATCCACGCTAACACCTTGCCGGCGAAAGCAGGATTATGTCTCACTGCCAGTGGGACGCGTCGGAGGGGATGGAGAGAGAGACATCCTCCAGAGCGACGCCGTTCATCCCAGTTCGCTTTGGTGCCGCTCCACTAGACAGGATGCTTGTTTTGTGCTCGGAAGGCGACATGGAGAAGGTGGGTCATAGAAGACGCCTCTCCAGACATCTGTCCATCTCAAGTTGGTTGTCTAAGAATAAATGCCTGCAGCGCTCGCTTAGATTGAACTCCAAAATTGCGCAGTCGTACGGCTCCAAGGATCTGCCAAGAAGCGGCACAACATGCGCCATCAGGAAGCGCTAAGATCGTTCAGCTGCTCTTTCACAGATATATATATACATACATATATATGAATTTGTCGACTCTCGATCTGTCCTCACAACTTGCACTGCCCTCACTTGAACGGCATTTTGCATGCAAATGTCCTCACCAACTCAATTGCCGATGGACTACCAGCACTTTCATCCAACACATTATGCAAGCCTTCCATCCTTCGCCTTGTGTTGCAAAGGTTGGAAGGCTGGCATGGCTAGAGCTGTCATAGCCTCACACGGCTTCGTTTGGCGGAGGGTTGTACAGCTCAAGTATTGCCAGAAGAAATATATAAAGAATGAGTAGGTCTGACGGCCAATGTTTTTCTCGCCATTCACACAGCATTCAGCTTTCGCAATTCCCAGCCTCGAACATACCCAGCTATTGCAAACCCAACCTCAAAGAGCACAGCCTTTCTGCAGAACTCTGCCTCCTACTACACAAACTCTTCGCAATCCTCAATCTCGTACTCCCAAACACCTTCGCAAGCTCAAATCTCCTCCGTTCCAACAGCCCCAAATCACAGTCAAGATGCTTTCGAAATCTATTGTTCTTGCGCTGGCCTGGTTGGCCTTGTCTGGCAGCATTGCGCGTGCGACACCTGTGGCGAAACGTGCTCAAAGCGACGTCGCCGACGATGTGCCGTGGTACTGCAGACCATCTGAATACCCGGTTGTGTTCTCCTACATATGGGTCGACGTTAGCGAAGGTCTCTTTCACTTGGCAAAAAAGACTAGTCATGCACCAATAAGGAAGCTAACACAATTGCACAGACTGCTCACGCAATGGCAACTGCGACCACGCCTGCTTGACGTTCCACACCAGCGGTTCCAACAACGAATTCGTCACTTCAGACATGGACGATTTGAAAAACGTTATTGGCCAACAGTCGCTAAAAGACGGTTTTCTCCAGTCCACGAGTGTCGGCATTTGGAAGGCGAGCTACTTCAATTTATTGTCGCACGACCTGCCCGCCCCTGATATGCTGCAGTTCTGGTTCCATCAGGTTTCTGTGCTTCAGGACCACCTTGAGGCCGCTAGCCAGATCGATGATATGACTTTGTACTGGTACCGGGGAGACCAGAAGAACGAAATGCTCATTGACAGGACCGACTTCTTCTAGGCGGAGCGGAGGCGAACGGTTACGCGTTATATGGCTGGAGAAACAGGATGGTCCGATGGAGGGTTCCGCAGATCCGGAGAATAGGAGGATTCGGTTCTGGAGCGTGATGGTGTAAGGCAGATGATCGGGTGATGCGTTAGATAGTACAGGCGACTCGAAAGTAGTTAAGGAAGTGCAATTCTGTGGTATCGGATCATGATGTTGTATCACGAAAGCTGTTTGCAGGCCAGATACAATGGGAAGTGAATCATCGCAGACAAGCATGCGTTGCCCGAAGCTTGTTAATCTCGGTTGGCAGTAGCGTGAATGGTGTTATCGTCCTGTGTACGCTTGACATTTTACGAAGACTTAAGTTGGTGCGACTTGGTCTACTTGACAAAGTGGAACACAGCACTACTGCCGACCTTTACACAATCATCGCGAATGATATGTTCGTACTCGCCCATGTCTGCCAAGATTCCTATGAATCTGAAAGGAAACGTCCTCGTGACTTCATTTCTGATCTTCCGATTTTTGCGACTCATGCCACAAATCTTGATCAGCCCACGAACGCCCCGAAACTGCAGAACTGCTTGTCTTCTCGCAGCATTTCAAGGTCAACATCATTAAAGCACACCGCGACAAATATATCTCCGCTCGGCGTCCGCGGCATGAAGTAAGAAAGACCCTCCCATGCTTCAAAGCTTGGCCTTCGAACTGCTTCTGGGACACCAAGGCGACCACCAAAATCTATATCGTAGCATTTTTCTTGCGCCCAAGAGCTCAATTTGAAGTTGGTCAAAGGGAGTGGCTGGCGAATTGGTGCTTGGGCTTGCCTTGCATTGTCCAGTGCAGCTTGTGATTTTTCAGCGGCAAGACACATCTGATACTTGATACTGGGCTCTGGAGAGAGGCCTTGTCTCAAGTGGGAAGCTATTTGACCCAGCGACATGCCATCGACATCAGCGACCCGCAACTTCACGGTGCTTTTGAACACCATGTTGCCCATATAGGCATGTGGAGCTGCAACATGCTTGCGTGCATCGACTTGTCGCTCGAAGGTCGATACAAGATCTGTCGAGCTCAGACGCGCCTTGCGACAGCGCAGTGATGCTTGCCACAAGAGCCCACTCAGCGCGTCGTCCGTGGAAACAAAGTCGCAAAACTTGTCTTCTGTCGCAAGTTTCTTCAGTCGGCATAAGTTTGCCGCGGAGAACACAAAGTAAGACCAACGACTCTGTCCATAGTCCTGCAGATCGTGTCGCTGTTGAGGAGACTTCGGTCTATCATCAGAATAGACGGAACCGTGTTCAATGAGTGTTGCTCCAGAGGATGGCGTCAGCCTATATTGCGTCATGTTCGCCAGCTCCAACTGTTCGGGTGAAAATTCCTGTCCACGGCACGCTTGCGCAAAAAGCTCAATCAACTGAGCTTGGCCTCTCAGATCCATACAATTGTGTTGAGCGTTGAAAACAAGTAGTACACCACCTTGGACAAAGTTGGCCTGGACCATGAACACTGGAGTGTCGTTTTCATCGAGGCCTGGAAGCGTCGGACGCGGTGCGACGACCTTTTCGTCTAGCATTGAGAATGGGAAACCAGCTTGACGCATGCACTGGTAGGTCGGCAACTCTGTCCCTAACAGCTTCACCGTGAGAGAAGGTGCACTTCCGGAAAATCGGATCACGCGATGTCCAGAATGTGACTTGACCACTCTTCCACCGACCCAGGCGACATTATGTGCCAAGCGCTCCAACCCTGCATACAAGAAGCTTTCTATGGTTTTGATTGATGTTAAACCAGATGTTTCCAGAGGGAACAAAAAGCACATTTGTGTATACATGCCATTCAAACGAGAGTTTTGTCCGAATACATCAAGAGGTTGGAAGGCGCAAGCCATGGCGCTCGAAATGAGAGGGCTGGTCAAAAACTCACCGCTAGCCGAGCTGGATTTAATATCATCAAGTGTGTGTGGAGGAGTGTCGCGTGGGAAGATGGAAGTGCGTGTTACTCAAAAGTCATGAGTTGATTCGAAGTCTGCGGGCGTATGTCCGCTAACGCCGAGGCCGCGGTCAACCAATGGCCGACATTCGGTGATTGTATCCCAGCATGGCGTATCATTCACGTTCAACTCTGCTCACGGCCCTTCAACCTCTCTAACCTAGCTAATTACCAGATCCCTGAAAAAGACTTTGAGGTCCTGCGTTTCGTTTGCTGGCGAGTATGTCGGCTTTGCCGCATACACACCAACCCACAGTTCCACGTCATCGTCAGCTCGGTCTTCAAGGAACGCCCAAGTCACTTCGCGCAACGGATATCTTTTGGCATCCGAATTTTGAAGATCGAGCGCGTAGACCCAGATCTCCGATGCATCTCTCTCCAGGAGAAACCTGGCCGTCGTGGCGTTCGCCGGAGTTACAGGACTCAAGCTCCAGTCGGAGAATGCATAGGTACCGACAGTACCGAACTGCGGCGCACCATTTTCGACCTCGATACCGGTCTTGACCCATTTGAGCGGCTGATGTTCTGGAAAGATGATGGCGATACCACCTTGGTCGTATCTTGTTGCCCAATCTGCCTCAACGGTGACGGAGATGTTGTTGAATTCGGAAGCCTTGATGGAGCGATAAACGAAAGGTGCGGTGAAGTTGTCGCTTTTTGGCTTTGAGTCGGGGCGCCACAAATCTGTAGCTGGGGGAGTCGTGATTGTGAAGGCATTCTCGCCTTCAAGCTCTACCTTGGGGTGGTTACGAGATTTCCAGTAAGAGGTAGTAGCCTTGCCATTGACGGTTGCTGGGATCTTGGGCAAATTTAAGGCGGCCACAGAGCTTGTCTCCGAAAGAACTAGGCTCGCAAAGGAGACGATAAAGATAGAGGGCTTCATGATCGATAAGTGTGACCGCATGTGATGATCTATGTTGGAGAGTATTTGATAGTAAAACTAAATACCTCAGTGACTGGGCAGATGGCCGCATTTGTAGAGGCGGATAGCGCTAAGGTATGCACTGTTTGAAGCACGTCTCTGCGGAGTGAGCGGAGTGAGAGCGGAGAAATAGAGAATAGTGCGCGGGGTTGGACATGGTTGGGCTATATCACACGAGATAGCAAGCCAAAACTAAGCTTCTATGGATGACCAAACTACACTACTACTACCCAGGATGCTAAGACGGTACTGCTTCGCTTAGGTTCCTTGGCAAGTTTTCTCTCTCCATATTTTGTGCAATTACCTTGTAGTATACTTGATGTATGGTACATGCGCAACCAGCCAATCTAGCTGATTGGTAGGCAGAGCTGTGTGTGTAATCAGTTAAAGTCGACTGTCGAGAAATAGTAGATCAAATCGGTGAGCCGTCCATGCACATGAGTATTGGTGACGATCAAGAGAAATGGTTAGTGCACAAATCTTACCAATAAGGTTGGTACGCATAAGCTAGAAAACTTGCGTGGGATCGCTTGGGGATAGCGGTTCGTTCACAGGTCAAGACTTTTACGAAGGGGAACGACATAACACTAGAAGGTCCCATCCTCATTTGGTTAAGAATAAGACTAGAAAATGGTCAGACTGACTCGTACAAGCATCACTGTTGAGATGCGGATCAGCCAAAACAGGGCAAAGCTGAGTTAGCGCGCGGGTTTCTTATCAAGCTGTGAAGATGTGCTTGTAAAGAATGCCTCGTGGTCGGACTAAGCAATCGATCCATAGCTCAGCCATAGCATCCAAAGCTCTAGAACAACAAGGCGTTTTCGGGTATCAAAGATCCAAAAGAAGAAAAAGGAAGACTGAAACCCCAAATCAACAAACCAACCAGCGAAGCAAAACGAAAACCTCTCCCATCTACAACCGTCATCTTCCACTTCTTCTCAATCAAACCCTGATAACAACCCTCACCCCCAATCCTCTCGCCTCTCTAACGCAACAAGCAAGACACGTCCTCCCCACACGCCCCACAACCGCATTCTCGCCGACTTTAGCACACCACGCTCGCGCCAGGAGTTCGAGGTCCGCTTTGCCGCGGCAGTCCAGCACGGCGACTTCTTCGTCGGCCTCGGCGTCGTCTTCGGCATGCTGGTCTGGGAGGGATAAGGCGCGAGAGCGGGCTTCTTCGGCGGCGCCGGCGGAGAGGAGCGTTGCTACTGGGAGGGTCATGAAGCGATAGGAGGCGTGCAAAGGGTGCGCGGGGGGCGGAGGCGTTGAAGGGGTGTAGGTTGTGTGAAGAACTAGGGTGTCGTCGTTGTTGTGTTCGTTGCTGGTGTTGGTTGGGACTGGGTGGCAGGGGTAGGAGGAGATGAAGTGGACGTCGTAGGTCAGTGGGACGGAGATGTGCGGCAGCTTCGGGTTGATGGGCGAGGAGAAGGTGAGGTGCGCGGTAGTTTTGAGGTCTGAAGCGTCGGAGGCAGTGTCTGGTGTGCTGAATGATAGACCGTGGCTCAATACCTCGTTGCCCATGACTGGTGGGCTGTCGATTGGCAGAGTGAAGTCGCCGGCGCGGAGCTGGCTGGCATGCGTATTGTGGAATGGATCGGAGGCTCTGGCGACGGCTCCAGGGATTTCAATCCGAGGATGTGGAGATGGGTAAGGGGATTCGCTCACTTTCGCGTCGACCCAGCCTTCTGGGTGCCCGGCTGGTGCACCTTGGACAGAGATCCAGCCCATGCAGTCTGCGGCGCCTGAAGTCGCAGCCAATACTCTACCAACAGCAGAGCTCTTGCTCCAGAATGTACGGCTGCCGTATACAAAGCCACCATACAGATCGGCATTGTCGCCCAGTGCATCGATCGCTTTCGGGCTGTTCTCAAGCAGAGTGCTTATGAGGAAATGGCCTGATGATTCGCCTGGCATCACTAGACCTGAGAGCCACGAGCGAGACAGCCAACCGCCTACGTTGAACCCATCAGACTCATTGCTTGCGGGCCGTAGCTGTATGCTCTGTGCCGTCGTCATCCGGCTAATTCCTGGACGACCTTGCTGCTGTTGGCCAAGCATGGCTCCGAAGTAGCTCAGACGCGTTCCAGGGGCGGTTTCCATATTGAAGAGACGTGGGCTGTCCAGTGGTGTGGCGTACATGCTCACCATGCTCACAGGTCTCGCATTGCCTTCGGCATCGGGAGAGGGTCGCAATTGCTCAAGAACGTCATCTGTGTGCGGCCATTCCAGAGCTCGAGCAAACGACAGCAGTCCGGCTATCTGCTTGTCTTCGTTCTTTGGCTGAAGGATTGGTTTAACAGAGTGCTCGGGCGACGCGTCTGACGTGAAGAAGGATATGGCGCTGAAATAACTGTTCCTGACACCTTTCTCCTCGATTTCGACGCCTGGGAAACCAGAGATAGTCAGGTTGGTCAGGAATCTCTTCGCAAGCACTAGATCCCACTCGACCTTGCGACTTCTTGCCTCAATTCCGCTGGTCCAGCTTTCCATGCCCAAGGTCTTGGAGAGCTTCAACCGCAAGAGAAGCTCTGCAGCCAGAGTGACTTGCAAGAATAGAATATCACGCTCGCTTAGCTGGCTTGCATATCCATCAGTCTCTTCTTGCACGATTTCAGTCCACAGCAGCTGCCCAATCCGTATGCGCCACTCCACAAGGCTGAAGTCATGCCAAAGATCTGATGTTTCCAGCACGCGCTGCAACGAATTGATCTGGCTGTGCAAAGAGAGGTGTCCATCGTCTTCGCGCGGAGTGGACACGTGATTCGTGTCGAGCAAATTCATGAAGAGGCTTTCTCCAAGTCCAGGTATTGCTAATGAACCGATCGTGTCTTCATCATCTGTGAGTGTCTTGTAGAGCTCGCCAGCGGTGTTCAGGCGTTGGATGAGTTTTGCAAGATCAAACGGACGGAGCCCAAGTTCTGTCGGATCCGAGAGTAGTAAAGACCGATTTCTGAAAGTCGCAGCTTCGTCCAGCGCCGCGAGACTGTCGGCTACAGGAAGCTGAAGGAAATGTTCGAAGCCTACTGTGCCCGGCTCTATTCCGTTCGCGCTGATCATACTTGGCACCTCGAGAATTGTGTGTTCGACATCGGTCCCTTGACTTGCTATGAGAAGATGACTGGCAAACGGTATGTCTTCGCTCTCTCGAACCTCGTGTGTGCCCAGTGTGCATGTCGTGAATGTCTGATGCTCCAGTGGTTTGAAATCCGGCGAGTAGGTCTGGTTCCCACCAGCGCTCGCGCTATTTCCGTGAAAGACAACCTCGGGCCTGTATCCGGACTTGTCTTCGCCTACGCTGAAGCACGGCGCGCCTTCGAACATCATGAAGATTTCCTCCTCAGTGAGTGGTCGATCGTGATCAGACTGGCAACCAGTGCTGAAAGGTGGTATGTGGTGCGATCCAGATGCGTTCCGTGAGTCCGCTCGCACTTGTTGCTGGAGGAAGAAGTTATCCGATGCCTTCTTTTTCTCTTGCTCTTTGGGGGGTCCCAAGATGTGGTCCAGATTGGTTTCGTTCAGGCCGTAAGAACTGCTGTGTCTTCCGTGTTTGCTCTTGCTCTATAAGATATGTTAGCTACGCACCGACAGATGATGGTCTCTTTGAAGGTCAAACCTACCGACTTGGTCCTTTGGGTAGACATCCTTTCAAGAATGTTCTCGGGTTCTGCCTCAGCCTTGTGCCCACTCTTGTGCTTGAAGAAGTCAATAACCGTCCTTCGCCGTGAAGCTTTGGTTGAAGCGGCTGCTTTCTCGTGGTCTTCCATATGCTCCGGGGGAACATTTTCTTTGGCGTCCTGCGCCGACTGTCTGTTGCGTTTCATTAATGGAAGGCGAATGGGCAACCCCTTGCGCCCAGCCTCATCATCATCAGCGGTACTCGAACGTCCAAAGCGCATCTTGCAAGGAGATCAAGTTACCAGGCAGAGCCGCGACGCCACTAAAGAATATAAGAGAAGAGGTGGACAGGAAGGTAGGAGACAAACTGGAAAGGGTTACAAACCGAACAAGCAAGACAACCCCTCTCACTCACAGGCAGCAAACGAGAGGATTGGGCCAGGACCAACACGACAGCCACATCAGCCCGGAACCTGCATGCATCAAATGACACGGACTGGAGTACCTGCTACTCTCAGGTAGAAGAGCACGGCAGGCTTGCACCTGCGGGATGTACGGTGACGCTGCATCCACCTCCAGAAATCCAGAACGGGGTGGCGCCAGCGCACGTGCGGGTGCGGGCAAGCGACCTGCCGATGAATTAAACGGCAGGCTCGCACGGTAGACGAGTGGCAACTCGTCTTGCATGGAGCACGGTGTTTGACCGCGGTAGCAGACGAAATTGGTTCATATGCCCCGGACGCCTTTTCGTAGTCCAGACTCTCTCACCGCGACACCACTGCGGGCGGGTGTGGCGCGTGATCGCCGCGTGGTCGCATGGTGTGACTTGTGCCGGGGTATATCAGCACAGAGTCAGGGCGCTTCTCCTCGCTTGTTCGGTGTGGGGAAAAGGCATGGCACATTGGCACGGTGGTGTGAGACGAGTTAGGGCGAACAAGCAAATATAAGATTGCTTGTTTGAGAGCGGAACAAGAGTGTCACGTCGACGTCAGCGGTGACAACAACGACTACAGTAATACAGAAATTTGTTTGCATCTGAGGTGTTATTGCCATTCTGACATATATAGGGTATCATTCTGCTCCAGCCGTCCCAGCTCATCCCGGTCCTCGCTCGTGGCAACATTGGACAAGCGTCTCAAAATGGCAGTGAGCCATTCGCCTTTGGCTTCCCCGACAGTCTTCGCCTTCCCAGTCCAAGCCCACAGCATAGGGTCGAGGAAGTCGACTTCGGGTCGTGAAATCATGGTTGTTGTGTCGGTGGCAGCGATGATATTCCATCGCATGATGTCGACGACAAACCACTGAAGCAGGTAGAGGACTATGCTCTTGTCACAGCCATGATCAATCACAGCCTTCCGCAACAGTTCTTGGTCAGGCTTGACTTGCAACTTTCGAAGCAACTTAATGACCTCCAGACATTGTTGTTCAATGGCCTGCTCAAAGCCTTCGTGCGCAACCTCAGCTACAATGCCGTCAAGTGGCGTAGAACAGGCGTCAGGGTACAGACTGAAGACTTTCAAGAATGAAATGCGATCAACTGTCCATGGGCCGCGAACAATTTTGGTTGGCAAGGACAATCGAGAAGATGGGTGGAGAGCGACCCATATGTCCGCATACCTAGAGCGCCACGATTCGTCATTGGGCACTCGGGGTTCACTGATATCGAGGTTGCGGGCGTCACTCTCGTGGTCAAGCCAGGTCTGGAAAAGACTCCAGGTCATGAAGCGGCTGTTCAACAGTCTAGTGGCGTCTGCCAACTCGATGGAGGTAGCACTAGTCGCGTTCTCGTCCGACTGCGACACAACAAGGGACAACGTATTACATGTCAGTTCCCATTGCAGCTGCCTACCAGATAATTGTGCAACAAGATCTGGTGATGACATAGGAAGTGCGAGATTGCCAGACTGGACGAAGATCGCCTGAACCATCTCAGTGGGTAGTTGCTCCAGTGCAGATAGATCAAACCTCCTACGCTTGGCAGGACGGTGCTGTGGCTTGCCCAAAGGGGAAGCAGACATCGTTGTACGAGAGACATCAGCACGTAGGTGCACATGGCGCCTCAGCTTTCCAGCATGCCACTTCTCACATTTTGCACCACTCCGTTTGCCGCGGACGCGGATGGGAGTCTTGTCTGAAGACATGCTTCACTTGACAGGCGCTTTGAGTGTTCTAGTGTCTGAGACTAATCGTTAGCCCATGATCATCATTGTGCTTCATGATTGAATTGTGTTTGTCAAAATATCCTCAGTGATCTTGGTTAGAATGGATCATACTCCGTAGAGTCAATTACTATCTAGTGCTGTTTTTTAATCATCGGATGGGGAGGGAAGAGAATAAGAAGAATGTGTAAAACCTACCATGTGGGTGTGCGGTATGGGTGATATCAATTACAGGCGCGCGGCCGTGTTGGCAAGATTATCACTAAACTTTTGTTTTGTCAGCTAATATGTCCACCGTTATAGTGAATGGCAAGGCTGGGTATAGGAGTCGAGTTCAGAATATGTAAGAATTGAATATCAATTAGGCCAAGCCGTATGAGAAACAGGCGTGTAACTCCGGCAATGACCATCAATCGCAAATTATGTCATCCCAAGACGTGAAGGTAGGAGAGCGGTGTGAGCTTACCGGTTGGTGTTGGGTGCCCGTGTAGGCGGTGCGCGTTGGTGTTCACATGGTGAAGTGCTGGAGGATAAGGTACAGAAGAGTGCGGCACAGAGATTGTCTTAAAACTTTCGCGGACGAAGCGGAGCGGGAGTGCTGGCCGCAAGGTGTGCCAAGCCTGCTTGCCTTAGGCATCAGACGCCCGTCTTACAGCCTGTACGTGCGCATAAGTTTGTATACAACACATGGAAGGATCTTGCGCCTTCGCCTTCACTTTCTCTGCCCACTAGTATAACCTGCGAGAGACAAATCTAGAGGAAAGTTTACCATTGAGATACGTCAGCGCTCTCCTTTCGATGCGCTGTTCTACCGAGCGTCTTGGTCAAAAAATGGTAGGGCAAGCCATCGAGAGCCACCAGTACTCTCCACTCCCCGTATCGTGCTACCTGAGATGCTGGCAAACAAACCCATGGTGGTAGCCATTGAGATATGCCTGTGCTCTCCGCTCCGTGTGCCGTACCACCCAGCAAGTCAGGTAAAAGATTCCCAGCGGAAGCCAATGAGAAACTTTTCACAGCGCCTATTAATCCCAAGAAAATCATGCCGATACCGTCAACTTTCAGGAAAATATAAACCGCCCTGATGACCATTGAGACTCTGTACACGTTGTTGAGTATATGATCGGCAGGTCAGGGAAAAAAAGACCCTGAGATTTCAACTATCGTCATCATTCGCCTTCAAGCAGCAAGATCAAAGCCAAAGAAATCAATCAGCAGTACAATCTCGAGCGACTCTTGCATCTTCGCTTGGCTCTCGTTATCCTGCGCGTCGATGAAGAAGCTGTAGCGGCTTGCCTCGGGTACAGCTCTGACGCTCAAATTTATTGCGGAGAGCAATAGTATATCCTGCTATCCAGTGCGATCACTTTCCCTACTGAAGTGTCAGGTAGCACCTGCATGGAGATCCAGGATGTAGAAGAGAGCAGAACCGTATCCCAATAGTTCACGTTGTAGTACTTCTCACTGAAGTTCAAGATATTACCTTGCACACAGTAGCAAAGTCTAGGAGTGCGGTCGCCGTGTGCCGCTGGCTCTTACTACTGCTTCTATCACCGTCGCGTTATATATCAGAATGGACAGACTCAGATATTGCAGACACATCACACTCCTCTTAGTGGTTCGTGATGGACTCTCGATGGCAAGCAAGTCTACTCAACCTCTGGGATCAATGATACTAGCATGTTCGTTCTCGATCTCGACGTACTTGTCGAAGAACATCTCAATAGTCGGGGCATGCGTTAGTATGCGCGTGGCTTGGAGTAAGAGCACATTGAAATAACAAAACTGCAGCCGATGTTGGATTGTACACAATGATTGTGCGTGGAAGCTGCATAGGCAGCGGCCAATGAGAGTGCCGCCAAGAGATTCTGCACGGCCCAATTCCCCAAGATTTCTACGAATTCAGGCGAAGGATCAATAAGGTGAATTTTAAACATCTGGAGTTCATCGACCACGCGAAGTTTGTTGATCAAACACACCTTTTCTCATCAGATACCAAACAACTACCACGCCCCTCTCTGCACACATCAAGCACAGTCAGAAGTACGAGCCCTCCAAGAGGCCATGTATGCCATGATTTCATCACGGTCGCTGCCCGCGAGGAGACGGGTGTAATTTCGATCACCACAACAACCTACGCCCGCCCAAACACCAAAAGTTGCACGCAGACCGGTGGGAAGTTCGATCTCCAACTCCACTTCCGCCTCCACCTTGGAGCGCCCTTTAGAGAGCGTATCAGTTTCGCAGGGTTTCCGTCTGCTGCTCTCACCCCGGCCTTCCCACGCTCAGCAGCCGAGCCAGAGAGAGGCGAGTGTGTGTCGAGCACAAGGCTTTGGCGCGAATTTCTATGGGTGATGAGATACGAGCATGACATGTCCGTCACTCACACTGGCATCGCGAATCTCTGCCCACCAACAGCGCCCTCTGGATAACGCCCTCTATTACAGAACAAGCCGGTTCACAAGAAGCGCCGCTTCGACCTTCCGCCGACACACTAGTGACAAAGACGGCAACCTTCTCCCGCACAGACGCTAGCGCCTGACCAACAAAGTGATGCCATGCTCCTTGACCAGCTGAACCTCTCCCACCGCGCCCACTACCAAGTTCGATTCGCTAAGCGTCGAAGCGACCAACGATCTGGCAACGGTGGACGAATGCAAAGGCGACTCTGATGCATACACTCACCAGCCTCCCTTCTCTCTACTTGCCGCTGATTTTCATCTTTGGCCTGATTACGCAACCTGCCACTGAAAAGCTTCACTGGCCTCAATACCCAATCTACCACTGATTCGGTTGTTTGAATCTTCGGCTCATCCCCAAATACCACTGGTTAAGTCCTTTGGCTCACCCCAAACCGCCTCTGATTAGGTTCGTTGGCCTCTTCTACATCTGCCACTGATTAAGTTCTTTGGCCTCCCCACCCTCCCCCTTCATTGCTACTGATTAGCTTCGTTCCGCTCTTTCCAACTGCCACTGACTCGGTTCTTTGGCTGTAGCGTTAGCTGTTTGCAGGGTTACACCCAACTCGCAACGTGTATGAAAGTCCATTGACATCGAACAATTCTGTGCTATTGATATCCTTCCAAAATCGTTAATAGTATGGCAATTTCGTTACGAATCATCGCCGATAGTGGGATCAAAGACGACGACGTGTGCACAGAGGCTACACAGTTGCTACGGGTATCTCAAGGGACAGCTTGAGCGGTGGTCAAGACAAAGACGCTGATTTATACGCCAGAGATTGCTGAGTTGCTAGGGCTATCTCGAGGGATAGCTCGATCAATAGTCAAGACAAATGCGCTGATATGTACAGAATGGACTTCGAGCTGCTTTGGCTCTCTTAGGGGCAGCGCTGTCGGTAGTAAGAAAACATGCGACGATATATGTTCGGCAGCACTGCTGAAACCATGCGTACTTCGCAGGAACGCACTATGGAAGGTAAGCACAAATGTAATGGTACGCGCTGAAAGGGACCTTAGGAACTGTAGAAATAAGAAAAAAAATGGAAGGGGAGACAGCCACAGGGATGAGATGAAGAGCAGCAGTATATGCGTGTAAGCCCACCAAGTGTTACAAAAGAGATACGGCTATCTCGTAGGACACGTGTTCTTGATGATAAGTACAAAGGCGACGTTACGCACGGAGGATTATTAGGGATGCTGTGGAGATTTAAAGGTCTATTGAGAGGAATTCACATCCGAATATAAGCAGACGCATGGCGACATGTTCGTACGCGCTCACAAGGTGTCGCGAAAGAGACATAGCTATCTCGCAGGACATCTGCTGCCGCTGAAAAGTACAAAAAAGACAGTATGTACATAGAACCACCAGAACTACTGTGCGGATTCCGATGTCGCTCAAGAGGAACGCATATCCGACGATGAGCATGAAGACGATAATAAGTGCAGAGGAGTATACAAGATACTGCCGAGAGATTGAAGTCTGATGCGCGGAATTGGACTTCGGACGTGAGTATAAGATCAAAGGTACTTGCATACATAGAAGTGACGGCCCATCGTAGCGCTAGGTTTATCTCAAAGGCATGGAAGACGATTATACGAATACGAGCTTGATGAAACATGTGCATGAGTCTCTGACGTACGACGAGACAGAGAAGCTAACCGGTGGCAAAACAAAGGGTAGAAGCCAAAGAAGTCAACCAGAGGCAAAGGGAAGCTAGTGAGGCTAATCAGTAGTGAGTGAAGGTAAGTCGTCTCTCCTTACCATCGCAGATTACCTTGACGGCTGCTCTGGAATCCGCGAGATCGGTCTCAATTCCCTTGAAGCGCTTGTCCCACTTTAGTACGAACGCTTGTGCTTGTTCGCGGAAGATCCGCGCATCTTCACGTTGTTGTTCGTTGGTGGCGTGGCCGAGCTGCTCTTGAAGAGGGTTTTACTCGCATGATGTCTTCGAGGCGGTCTACTACTGTAGGCGACACGTGGGGCAGCCTATGATGAAGCGTTCATGCTGGCAGAGTTTTGTGCGTACTTCGGCGTACGGAGCAGGCATTCGTTGTATGTATGCGCGGTGGGAGGTGGCGATTTTTGTCTGGCTTCGTGATTTTCGTGCGTGTATGTGCGTGGTTGTTGGGGTGGTGATGTGCCTTGTACACAATAAAGCAAGCCGATCCATGAGTCCGGTCGTGGCGTGGCGAAGTGAGGTAGATATGCAATGTCGGTCAGCTTGCCCTGCATTTCACTCCTTAACATCGCAACACAAGCCTGATCTCCATCATGGTTGCCTACGAAGATATAGCCGTGGCTTGTAGCAAGGAACAACGACGATACATGTTTTGTTCTTGCCGTGGTCTCAATGACCATGAATCGCATGCTCAGGCCTACAACGCTGTAACTCAAGTAAGCATTGAAGCCGCGATCTTAATTCATGTTCGTGAAGGTGACGACACTGGACTCACAGAAGGCAGTCCAGTCTCAAAGTGCAAGTCCAGGCAGCCGGGACCTAACGGGACCTGGACGGGAGCCAGAGGATCCATCGAGATCACGTGATAATTCACGGCCTGACTGCCTTACGAATTTGCAAAGCACGGCCCTCTTGGCATCCAAATTCAACTCCAGCACACAGGCGGCTGCGCGACGGAGCATACCAGCGACTTGCCGACGCAAACGACAATCGATTACCGCCATACACGACTCAATAACGACAAAATGGGCTCAGTCAGTGTACGTGAACGAAGGACACAACTCAACATAACGCCTGAGACACCGCGCTGACTCATTTATAAGGTCGAGGCATCCGCTTGGCGTTTAGTCGAGACCGGCCGTGTGGTTCTTTTCACATCTGGTGAACATGCCACTAAGCTCGCAGTGATCGTGGAGATCATTGATCACAAGCGTGTACGTTTACGCCCTGGAAGACTATCTGGAGGAATTTGGAAGCACATGGGAGGAATGCGCGAGGAAAAATCGAAGGGAATGAGGTTAACATGAACACGACAGGTCCTCGTTGAGGGTCCCGCTTCCACCGTCGAGGCCTCCGTCCCCCGCCACTCCGCTCCTCTCGCCAACCTGTCCCTCACCCGCTTCGTTGTCGAGAAGCTCCCCCGTGGCGCTGGCACTGTCGCCCTCAAGAAGCAGTTCGAGGCCCAGGAGATCGAGAGCAAGTTCAACAACAGCGACTACGCCAAGAAGCGCGCTCAGCAGACCAAGAGGAGAAACCTCAACGACTTCGAGCGCTTCAAGGTCATGCGCCTCAGGAAGCAGGTGAGTTTGGAAAGGAGTATTATGGAATGAGAGTGGATGGGAAGTGAAGAGACGACCGCCCACTCATGAACATTATCATGATCCTCAAGAACCCGAGTCCTGAGTACAGCGCTGACAGATTACTTCAGGCCCGTTTCCAGGTTCGCAAGACCCTTGCCGCTGCCAAGGCCGCGTAAATGTGCATTTCTCGAAACCAAACGACAATCCAACCACAGGCTTGAACGAAACGACTCAGGCCAGGAGCTTCTTTTAGACCGGATGCACTTTTGATCAGCAGGGTCGCAGGCGTCAATCAGGTGGAGACAGCAGGCATGCAGCATCAGTAGCGTTTCGGAAAATGAGACATTGAAACTGCAACTGTTCTACGAGCAACTTTGATACCCGCGCAACCAGACTTAGACGGGCCGGCCATCTCGCTTGACGCCGCGCTCTGGGTGACATGGGATGCAGAATGGAACGTATCATGACATCTGATGCTTTCCGCGTCGAAAGCGCATGAACCAGTTGTGCCTACGAGCAGTTTCGAGTGACGTTGATATGTTCGATCGATTGTTAAGTTAGGATCTATGGATCTGAGCGATGCGCACACGGATAAGCATGACATCAGAAGAGCGATTTTCATATGCTTGCCTTGTATGCCATCTGATGACCATTTACCTCTGTAGTGCGCAACACTATCCAGGCCAAGGGGCACTATTACCTCATACCAAATACATTGGCTTCCATTTCCCCGTCAATGCCAGATTCGTCCATCCTACTGCCACATTTGCGCGCACTGATTATCTTCTTTGGTTTCGATGTCGGTACTTGTAAGGTCTCATGTATAACTAAACTCTCCGATACATTCAGGTTAACGGTCTTCGCGCTCTCACTCGGAATTGTAATATCTTTGGGCGGCGCGGGCGGATCAAGAGAACTACCTCAAAATAGCGTCAATTCGACTGGCTTTGATGGAGGTGGGAATTGCCAAGAGAGTCAGCTTTCTAGTCCAGTCACTACAATCTTATGATTAAACCTCGCAAAGGATGAGAACCGTGTACTATCAGGTTATTCAGGACCAGGTGCGCTCAGTTTCAATGAGTGCTCTCAATCATATAGGTTAACATTAAATATAAAGTGAAGTGACGTTTTGCTCTCACCTCAGACATCACGTGACCCGACAGCTCGATGAAATCCCCGCGGGACCTGCTAAACGAATTCAGGCGTGTGCGCTACAGCAACAATACCGACGACGCATTACAGATTTACGGCGCATACCCAACAACAACAACGAAACCATTCCAAATCATTCGCCATGGCAAACCCCAGAGTTGAAGAAGTCACCGACGAGCCCGTGAAGGACGTCAACGTCGAGGCTGGCGAGTCTGACTCCGAGTCTGAGGCCGGCGAGGCCAACATTCCCGCAGGCGCTTCCGTCGCCATCCACAACAGGAACGAGAAGAAGGCCCGCAAGGCCATTGGCAAGCTCGGCCTGAAGCACGTCGAGGGCATCACCCGCGTCACTCTCCGCCGCCCCAAGAACATCCTCTTCGTCATCTCCCAGCCCGACGTCTACAAGAGCCCCAACAGCAACACCTGGATGTATGTTTAAAGATTTATAGACCCAATGGCTAGGAAAAAAACATGTTACTGACTTGGAGGACAGCATCTTCGGTGAGGCCAAGATTGAGGACCTCAACTCCCAGGCCCAGGCCCAGGCTGCCCAGCAGCTCGCCAGCCAGTCCGCCAACGACCACGCCGGCCACGACCACTCCGCCGAGGGTGACAAGGGCAAGGCCGTCGAGGGTGCCGAGCAGAAGGAGGAGGACGAGGACGATGGTGAGGAGGTCGACGACACTGGTCTCGAGTCCAAGGACATCGAGCTTGTCATGGCCCAGGCCAGCGTGAGCAGGAAGAAGGCCGTCAAGGCTCTCAAGGAGAACGACAACGATATTGTCAACAGCATCATGGCCCTCAGCATATAAACGATGCGCTCGTCGCGTGACAGCACGCGGAAACGCTAGGTCTGCTTTGGAGATTGGCTCGGACATATGAGCCGCCACGTTGCGGTGTACAATCAAAATTGATGCTTCGATGTGTAAAACGCGATTCCAATCTTCCAATTTCTTTTCATGCTGAAATGTGAAACAACATCGTAAGAGCTTGAGATGCGACCTTGTATCGTTATCGCCACTTGACAGCCAACTGTTGTTGCTGGCGTACCTGTATACAGTTCTTGCTCACCGAAATACATATACGCGGAAACTCGTAGCTTTTCATGCTGATACCACGAGACATAGATATAGAACGCAAACCATTGCTCTAGGAAAAACAATGATATCTGATTTCTAGCACGAACCTATCACTTGCATATGCTAATAGCGTGAAGCATATGCACACAGCATGATTTATTGCTATCCAGGAATCATCATAGACATGCGTGTTTCATGGGTAGTAAAATGCCAAGGTTGCCTATGAGAGGTCTTTTTTAGAGCTGTATTCATCTAAACTGATATGTTTGTAGAAACACTCTATCATTTCACTCATTGCTACGTATATGAGTAATCATCAGGTTCAATAGTAGATTGGTTTGTACACCGGGCAGAAAAACAATCATTATTGCGTGAGCATACCGATTCCGAAGGCGATTAAGTACATGCACCTTTCAATACTCAAGTCACGTGCAGGAAGTTGAGCTTTCGGACCAGGCAAGAGCGTTGCATGAGTTCCGCCCGGGCAAGCCCGCGCGCTTCAACCTCAAACCCTCGACAGCAAGCAACATACCCCCGTCTCCGCTCACTACCAACCACACAGCACTCACAATGGCCGTTTCTGTACGTACATCTCCTTCTCGTGCTCTCCCTCTGGACAATGCGATTCTCCTGATGCCGGACTTGCTCGAAATCGCGCACCCGGGCCCCGTCCTACTTTTTCCGAGAAGCCAGCAACGCCTACTAACACCTCCATCCAGCGCAGCGCCGCCTCCAAGATCGACTGGGCCAACCTGGGCACCAAACTCGGCCTCCGTGGCACCACCGCCCAGGCCCTTCAGACCTTCAAGAAGCGCAACGACGATGCGCGCCGCAAGGTCCAGATCCTGTCCGAGCAGCCCCAGCAGGTCGACTTCGCCCACTACCGCTCCATCCTGAAGAACACCGCCATCGTCGACGACATCGAGAAGCAGTTCAACGCTTTCCAGGTCAAGAAGTACGACGTCAACCGCCAGATCAAGGCCATCGAGGCCTACGAGGCCCAGGCTGTCAAGAGCGCCGAGGAGACCAAGACCAAGGTCGACGCTGAGCTCAAGGACCTTGAGAAGACCCTTAAGAACATCGAGACTGCCAGGCCCTTCGAGGACCTCACTGTGGTGCGTATACTCGGATATTGCGCGTTCTCGAGATGCTGCAAAAGAGGGAACGTCACGTGATACGAATATCTGACAATACATACAGGACGAGGTCATCGCTGCCCGCCCCGACATCGACCAGCGTGTCGAGCAGCTCGTGTCCAAGGGCCGCTGGAACGTTCCCGGCTACAAGGTACGTCATTTGAGAGACTCTCCCATGCGACAAGATCAGACTAACACCCACCACAGGAGAAGTTCGGCGACCTTTCCGTGTTGTAGAGGGAATAAGAGTAGTGGTAGTTGCTGCTGTGCTATAGTATCATTTGTACATAACCGCACCGTGTTTCTTTTTGCTTTCCATCTGCCCTTGCTGCTGCGACATCACATCTCACCCACGCCAAGCGGGCAAACCGTCTCTGGTCTGCATTCAGTGACGCTGAAGATGGCACAAGATGATGCCTCAGACACCACACCACAGCAGGTGGCGAATGTAAACGAATTGCAGGTGCTTGTCCTGAGCTGATAGTCATCTTCACTCGCTGCGGCCACGGTTTCCACACTTTTGACTTGTTCGATTTTTGAAGGACCTACTTGTCAACGCAAAAGTGAGTGCAGCACCCAAGATCACAAATCGGAACTCGCACAGCGACTATCTTGTATTCAAGGAAGGAGGTTAATCAATATTCGATTTTTGAAGGACCAACTTGCCAACGCAAAAGTGAGTGCAGTATCCAAGGCCATGGATCGAAATTCGCACACCGGCCTTCTTCTATGATAAGAAAAAGGTAAATCGACCCATGTTACGATGATGAAGAACATTTCACCAAGACCGCATCTGAGCGCGCCGCATGACCCAACTAGTTATGACCACAAAACCTGTCCACGCGTCCATTCCAAGACAACAATGGCGGACCAAAAAACCAATATATCATAACTCCTTGGCTTGCTGATCAGAAAAGATTACAAGGTTTTTGGAAAAGAACGGAGGTACGTAGGGCCCCCCCAAGGCGCCCCAAGGATGATACCTTAGTCATGTTTCAGCCCTCGAAAGTATAATTGAGTATTAGCAGCATCACACAAACCTACCACTCTATTTTAGACTTTTGTCTTGACAGCCCTTGACGAGCACAAACAACTGCCAACTGACGCATACGAAGCCCGGTCGCAAGAATACGGGACTTTCAGGCCCCCCGATGGATGGGATGCGTGATATGCTTTTAGCCTTGATGGTGCCGAAAATCGTTATTCGGTCCGGTGTCTTGCCGCAGATTGTTTGTTGTGTTGCTATCTTGGACACTTGGACACCGCGTAGTCGAAGTGATGTACGTGGATTTCCGATGTCGCAGGGGAGATTTGATGAGCACCCGACTGAAGGAGGGAATTACGAGGGATTCAGAGCGAACGAGCGTGGTTGAGAGGAGGGAGGATGGACGTGGCAGGGCCTCAGCAGGCTGTTGGTGCTATCGAGAGGTTTAGGGTAGTTTCAATGGCTTAGTGTAACCTTCTCGATGACATACAGTACTCGGTGATGCTACGTCGCGTCACATCGTCGGTTTAACCGGAGTCAGCTGTTTGGAGGCTATACCTTCAGGACTTGTTATCATTTCGAAGTCATGTCAAAGAAGTCGTTCTCGAAACCACATGAAGACATGGTGGAACAGACAGTTGAGCAGTGATACGTGACCGCGTTTTCGTGTCCGTTATGTCAAGAAGCAACTGTCGAAACCACCTGAAGGCATCGTGGGACAAACAATATGGTGACCGCCTGCTAATCTCAGTCATGGCAATAAGCACTCGTCGAGAAACAGCTGAAGATATCGTGCAACGAATCATCAAACAACCATACGTGATAACCTTCTCCTCTCAGTCATGTCAAAAAGCACTAGTCAAGAGACCAGCCATACGCACCTTGAAGAGCACAGTGAAACAAAATATACGAGATGTGAACACTGATGTATTTTCCACGAGACCAACTTCCCGCGACAGAAGGGTATAAAGCAGTATATATATGGTACAAAAATGCAAGAAGCAATGGAGCCGCCGCCGCCGCTTTAGAAAGCATCAGCGCGCCCAAAACAAGGTCGAACGCCCGCCTTCTAGTCTTGCACAAAAATCCTTTGGTATCCTGTAGAAACCCCGGCGAGAAAGAAGAAAAACGATCCCAAAGAGAACTCCTGCCCCCAAGAAAACTCCATTTGCCTTTCCCCGAATTGGCAGTGCCAGCCAAAAGTATAGACGCCGTTGTTAGACGCCGTTGCGTCCGTTGAAAAACTTAACCGGACGTCGAAAATGTAAAAAACAGAAGAACCACTCCAGCTCGTAAAGTTGGCGTTATGAGAATCGAAACAGATATGCTGTGCGTGCGACCTGCTTTTTTGCTTACAATGCGCACGCCTTGAAACCTGGGCTATTGGGTCATGTGTGGTGAGGAATCCAACATGCTGCCACCACCGGTGTGGCAGCCGCGTTCATGCCGTTTCATGTTGCTTCGGACGCTGAAGGCCTTGCCGCAGCCGCTGTGCGGGCACTTGAACGGCTTCTCGCCGGTGTGTGAGTGGCTGTGGATCTTGAGACTTGAGGGCCTTGAGAAGGCCTTGTTGCAGGTCGGGCAGATGTAGCGCTCCTGGGTTTGAGGGTAGGTTGAGTGGGAAGAAGGGCCGATGTAGTGGTGGTGTTCCCATGGGTTTGTGGCTGGCATCGTTTGAGGAGCGTGTGGCTGGGGTGGGAAGCTTGATGGCAGGGGACGCTGTGTGTAGATGCCACCGACTGGGTAGCCTGCTTGGTTGGGCGAGTAGAAGCTGGTGTTCGACATGGCTCCAGGAGATGCTGAGTATGCGCTTGTCGCGTACGGAGAAGCGTTGTATGGCGATGTCTGCGAGTGCATGTGTGCTACCGACGGTCGCTTGTGCAGTTGCGGGATGATGGCGCGTTGTTGGTCGGCTTCCACGTTGTTGAGGGCCGAGCCTACGAAGTATGGTTGACCTGATAATGATGAGCCAGTCGAGATTGTTGATGGGCTGTGTGTATTTTCACCAATTGAATCCGATCGCATCGGAGGCGTAGGCGGGATCATTGCCCGTTGACTGCTCGCATCCAGAGGAGGATGTGATGTCATACGCGCTATTTGCTCTGGCCTCGTCGCGCTGGAGGCATGTTGTGACTGTGAATGCATAGGGTGCTGAAACTGGGGCTGCTGGCGAATGTGGGCTTGTTGCATCGGATGTTGGTGCTGCTGCGACTGCATGTGTTGAGGCTGTGATGAGGGTTGCGATGTGGCATAAGTTTGAGGTTGTTGAGGCTGGACCTGGGCAGATTCGGTGTGATTTGATTGCGCGTTCTTTGCTGCTGCAACTCGCTTGTGAGTCCGACGAGCGGGCAGTGGATCGAGAGGAGGGGTAAAACATACCATGTTCTTGCGACGATCGTTCGCCGTCGACCATTCCAAACAGGTTCGATATCGACGGTAACGAGGGCTTTTGACCATCGTCTGACGAAGGTGAATGTGACGAACGAGCTGATCTGTTCGATGGAGGATACGTGTGGTGCTGTTGCGGCTGCTGCTGTTGTTGCGGAGCTGAAGTGTACGACGGATAGGTGTTGCCCGCCAACGACGAGGTCGTCACCGCCGGCGCTTGCTGGGCGCGTGAAGAGTAGTGGGCATATTGCTGCGGATAAGCCTGGTAGCTATCACGGGCAGGATAGCTCATGGTGCCGACAGCTGCCATCCAGGATAAGTCGAGGTGAAGAAGTGGTGGTGGTGTCGGTGGAAGGTAGAAGGTACGTCACGAGGGCAGTTGTTGAAGAGAGACGTAACGTATGATAGCAACGAGAGGCGAGTATCCGAGGAAGGATGCCAATATACAACAATGGGTCGGAATCCGGCTTGCTTGCGCGGCGCTGGGATCAATGGGCAAGCATCGATCGCACAGACAAGCGACCGAGCTGGTGATCTCCGTTGTAAATTGAGGTACCGATGCAAGACTGCGTTCGAGTAGATTGGCCTTCACAGCTTACTCGTGCAGTTGGTCGGGGATCGAAAGGTGGGTCTTTGGTGCGAAGGACGGCCGGGGTCCCAAGACGCCTTGTCCACGGCAGTGAAGTGACAGGCAACGGGCGGCGGGCGGCTCACGATGATGCTTGCAGGGTGTGTCTGTTCTCGGCCTCGAACGCGTGGTGTCTATGCGGGCCGGGGTGTGGGCGCTGCGTAGATTAACAACCAGGATTGAACGCCCGGGCGTGCACCGAAAGGGCAAGGGTTCTGGAGGCAGAGGCGAGGGTGGCCAGGAGTGGTGATCGTCCGACCAGCAGCGATCCACGAATTAATATCAGCACGAGGATCAGGCGGGCTGCATGCATGCAAGACCGCTGCTGCGGATGAGATTGATGTCAGATTGCGCGTGGCCGGGAGGCGATCGCTCGGGACGCTGCAAAGATGATCACGGAGGGGGGGGTGGTTTTGTCGGTGTAGGGCGGTACACTGGTAGGGCGAGGGCTAGAGGGCAGGATCTTGTTGATGCGTGGAAGGCGAGACGAGACGAGAGTACGAGACACAGACATACAGGCACCGCACGCATGGCAGATGTAATAGAGTTGAGGGTGTGGCCGCCTATGGCAGGGCTGCACAGCGCTGGAGGCGGACTATTGGCAGACAGCGGAGGCTCAGGATGCGCTACAGCATGGCATCGCCATCTTCTGCAACCCAAGGCCGGTGCAATTCCGTTGCAGTTGCAGGGCTGGACTCGCGGCGATGGTGGAGGGACGGCTCCGTACGCTCGCCAGCACGAGTCCATGTGAGGACCGTCGCTCGTCTCAGCGTCTGCCACGAGCCTAAGCACCTGCTAGATTCGCGCTGCGGCAATCGTGGCATGGACGGTGTGCCCTGCATGCCTCGCATGGTAGAACCTTAGAAGTACTAGGACTCTAGGAGAGACGTCGGAGACTTTTGGGCCATGGCTCATGGCTTATGCTGCTGTCAAGCGCGTGGGCGCCCAGGACAGGGTTTGTGGCGTGGGGAGGGAATCTGTAGTGTGTTCAGGATGAACCCGGTCCTCGCAGATCATCTTCGTGCACACAGCGCTGAGGTACGCGGCGGGAGGGTTTGCTAAAGTTGCAGAGGCTAAAGGAAAGTACCGCGGCTCCATCGTGGAAGCATTCGCAGTGCTGCCTATTGGCTGCCGCATTGCCCACGACCTGGACGACAAGGTCCGCATAGCCGGGATTAACGGGTCATTTTGGCAGTAATGTCAGTATCTATGTATGCACATGTATATGCGTGTGCATGCGCCGTACGCCTGTACGTACGGCAATATGCCCTCCAACGGGACATGAGAGCCGCAGTCACTACATCAGCCACTGTTCGGTGGCATTGCTACTGCGAGCAGCGGCGTATCGCACTGCGTAGTGCGTAGATGGCTGCAGGCAGCGTCATCTCGCCTGTGCAGACGACATGACAAGCGAAACAGGCGTTGGCCGCTGGCGCAATCACACCAAGGCACCACGCCAGCTGTTTCATCGTCACCCAAACGCAGCCCTCGCCAAGCGAGGGAACAAAAAGCGGACGGGGCCTGGAGATGGGAAGGGCGGTTAGTCGTCGAACGGCGTCTGGTAATCCTGAACCAACTCGGCCGTTGGTGTTGGCTCGCGCCCCACCGACTCCCGTATGCACCAAACCGTCGATCCCAAACGTGGCGAGCAAGGGTCGAGCATCGCATCGCTTCGCTTGCGCGCCGTCTCGGGCAGAGGCAGCCTGCAAAAGGCCGCGAGAACTCTCGTGGCTGCCACGCACGGCCGCTGGGAGATCGACACCGCCACGCGAAACTCGCTGTACGACGGAACTTTCCATCTGAGCAACTCATGAGTGATGATCGTTATGCTTAATGCGACCAGCAGCGTTGGCACTCTCTCCGTCTTGCCATCAAGATTTTCTTTGTCTGCCAAAGGGGCAGTGCATCTCGCGGGCGTCGCCGAGCATGACCGGTGGTTCATTCGGATCTGCATGCTTGTTCTGAAGAAACGCGCGCAACACGACCGGTGCGAGTGGGCTGGCCTCTCTCGGCAGATGTGAAAGACACTAGACGAGACGACGAGTTTGGTGGTGTGTAACGTAACACATCGCAATCGGTGTTGGTATATGCAGCGACGCAGCGTCCTACAAGTACATAGCACAATGTGACCACTCGAGATACGTGTCCGAGTCGCTGGGTCCCGGCCAGCTCGCACGGCATAGGCGCTGCATGTGGCATCGTGCCTTTCCCCGTTACCCGAAACCAGTGCGAACTGTGGTTGTAGAGAGATGTGATGTGAACTCTACAATACGCCCTCAACAGATCGGGCACTATGCCCGGGTATCGTTACAGCCAGAGGCATGTGACAACGGTCCTGTACGAGGCCAACGGAGTGTACGAGGTAACGGTCGGTAAAAAAGCGTTGGTTCCTGATGTTCTGCAAGCGAACGTTTTGGCAGTTTGCGCCTCTTCCTCCTTGCAAATGCACGCTCGATTCTTACCGAAAGCTACGCTAAATCATCAGTGGCTTTCTGCAGATCGGCACGCTTTGGCGTCCCTGCATAAGGCTTTTGTGATTGCATCAGTAGCGACATATTCACCCATTTGTGCCGTACTACCTACTAGACTTGTAGCAATGAGGTCTTTCGGTCCTACTACAAAACTAGGGGTTCCAGACGCAACGACCATCAGATCGTGGTTCCCAAACAGATACATCGGTACCTCAGGATTGAGATCCTTGGGTATGATCGCCCGCGCGGGTACGCAAGCGAGACGGCAAGAGTCGCAGATCCCTTTTGCGGAAGAGAGGAACCGACGCGTGATTGCAGGGCAAAGTATGTAACTTGTGTGCAGGAGACCGTCTTTGTTCGGCTCTCGTACGGTGCCACTTCCGAATCCTTTCAATCACACTTTGCATTAGTGTGTACCTTTCAACCGCGCCCACCATCTGATGATGTTGCCCTACTCAACCGGGTGCAATGCACGAGTTGGTGTTGGCGTGAGTGGGATTTACGCAGAAGAGGCTCCAGATCGACCATCCACATACACGAAGCAGGGTCGACCGCAGATCGCGGCGCAATTGATACGTCAAGCGGGAGAATAAGCAAAACCGTCGCGTGGGCGAGAGCACGTGAAATGTGAGACATTGTGCTGCCGCTGCCGTGTGTGGCTTGAAGCTTCTCCCGACTGCAACCTCTCACGCCTTCTCCATACCACAGATCGCCCGCCAGATCACCAGATCATCCGCCATTCGAACTCTACGACACGCTGCCACGGGATTTCAGAAAGTGCGACGGCGACTGCAGTCCGGTGTGCTATCAGAGTCAAGGCCCGGAAGATTCTGCGCTTGCTCTCTTCTGCGACGTCCGTCGTAGTGCCTGCGCGTGTCGCACGTCACATGACCGGCCGTCAAACTGACTCGTCCAACTTTTCTGGAAGCCTGACAAGCCCGATCTACCTGTAACGACCGCGCACGTTCCCAGATTGCTATCTGGCATCAGCCTGTAACCTGAGGCCGTGCCCAAACACGAGCGAGCCCTGGTGTGCCTGAACACGACTCTGCAACGGCGAAGATGCTTCATGGAAGGGTGTTTGCGACGACTCAGGACTCAGGCACGACAATCTTGCGCTTCCATGGATCTTCGATGTTCTCTACACGACTCATACTGTACTGTGCTGCGGCCCAGTGTCCCTGCCATGCGAACGTGCGTCACTTTTCGCAATACTGCTCAGTGAACGACTGGCGCATGATCGTATGGCCGCACGTGCGCTTGCTCGCTACACTTGTTATGAAAAAAGAGGCTGGCTATAGGCGCCTAACGCGCCACGCTTTGATTATCAAGCAGGATCAATATAATTCTACCGCGCGCAACATGGGGTATGCTTACCTGGCAGATTGCGCGAACGGCAGGGCACCGTGAAGACCTTATCCGCATACAACGACCCCTAGTCAAATGTCGCCTAGTTTTCTCTAGGCCTATAGCTACAGCCCCAAACCGGTCGACGCTCGACATGGCGTGCTCTCAAGACCACGAGTACGCTGCTGGCAATGTAGGTTCGCAAAGCTCGAGCCTCGAAGATATTGATATGGGATGCGGCGGTGAGTAGCGATTCGCGTACTTTACAATGCTGGAGCATACCTATCCTCCAAGCGCTTTGGCCGACACCCGATATCTGAGTACGTGCCTGTGTACTAAGTGGCTGGCCAACTTGATCTTTCTTGAATAGGAAAGCATATCGCCATGTCTCCATGTACGCGTGTAACTCGCTGCTTGCGAGAAGCGATTTGCGACAGGCATGTAAGTCCGGCGGCAAAATCCTGGCAGCGCCTCTTTCATCTCACTCCGAGCTCTGCCCTTACGTGCTCCATACCTTGCACAATGCATACATAAACTAAGATATATGCAATCATGCACGCACCGCATAGTCAAAGTATGATGTATCCCGTTTATCATCCGGGGAGCTAGTACTAGCACCGTTGTGTTGTGCATCGAGGAGTGAACAGAACAGCAAAGCTCGCATCTGACTTCATCGTAGATTCGCAAGGCGGCATGCTCATCGGTCCACCTGACAGACATCTGTAATGCAAGCCCCATTAATTCGTCCTCTCAACCGTGTCGAGCTCTAAGCGAGGTTCGTCGCTCGTAACTGAGTGGCCACCTTTTCTCGGCGGCGATGAGCCCTCGCATCCGTCTGCAAGCTCAGCCGAGCCAGCTCGAACATCCCTGGAGCACATCCTTCCCGCCATCGAAAACCTGCCACCACTCATCAGCTTCGACCCGGTAGGCGTCTTCTTTCCGGTTCAAGGCGTCCGAGGGCGAGCTTCTCCCCATCGAGTGGTCAGGATGTCAGCTTCGCTTGCAATACAATGGAAGATATCCGGCCTGCAGACGGACAGAGTAGGTAGCGGTGAGTATTCGCTTGCCTGGCCAAATTGAGCGTGGTCTTCCATATCCCCGGCTGCACCAGCACTGCTGTCTGTCTGTCTGCGGCGACGGCGGCGGATCAGTGGGATGTGGAGAGGCAAGGAACTTACCGGTAACTTCGCGAAGTCATGTCTCCCCTGGTCGTTTTGTCCAACTCTGCTACGTAGGTTCGACTCGAGGTCCTCTACACAGGGTGGTGGCACGTGTTGAATGGTTCGTACCCTTGGTGGATCCTCGCGTGGGCCTCCTTCAGTTCGCTGACGCTTGAAACGCTTCACATACCCTGTCAGCTAGCTAAGCAATCGCTGGCAGTCCGAAAAATCTCCTCTCATGCCTAGCCGCCACTTTGGCGATCATGCAGAGGATGCCCTGTCGAGCAATCTCTATCCCTCGGAGCAATCAGACAGATCGCTATCTACCCTAGACGCGAAGCTCCTGCCTACCTGCGTAAGCAGCTGGAGGATCGCCTTCAATGCCTGCTGTCGAGCTCTACAAGCACCCATGGGTTGATTGATCACGATCTGCACATCCCAGATCCCTCGAGGGAAACCCTCCCCAATGAGAAGGGCCAGATATTGCAGGCATGAGGCAGCTGTAACACCCGACAATTCTCCCACCAATGCCATTCCCTCCCGCCGGCACCTACCGAAGAGTACACGCAGACATGCAAGCACCTCCCAGCTTCCTGCAGGCCGTAGCAAAAGCAACGGTGCTAAACCACGTCGCTTCTTCAGGATCGCGAGGCCCGGTCAAGTGGACATGGAGGAGCGATTCCCGTCCAGTGTTTACCGGCAGCTCTTCCTGCAGGCTCATCTCGTGTCACGTTGGCGCGGCAGTGACCTGTCATCGGCAAATCACCCAATAATAACGTCCGGTATTCTCGATACTAGTGGGACACGATTCAAGCTGTCCGCCGGATTCTAGGATTAATGAGTCGCCAGATGCCCGGTCGTCAGGATGAAGCATCACGCGTGGACGTGGTAGCTGCTCGGCAGGCCTACTACTGCCTGTTGTGCTGTGCTTTCAGTGCGCAGACAATGCAACCAACTCCTTACGGTCCAGCGCTCGTCGGCGAATGTACGCATCGAGCAAGCAATGTCCGATATGGACGAGCTGTCTGCTCGTTCGAGCGTCACGACGCATATATTCGGCCTTATCTTGCTCAAGTGACATCCTCCCTGGTCAATACATACTGCACTCACGAGTCGCTTCTCGCCCAAGGGGACCGACCCCAGCTGTCAATCCAGGTCCTACCCTTCTGATCCCTCCATGCCTCCAAGATACATCCCGAAAACGGAGCTGCGTGATCCACAAGTAGTGGCACATCACAAAGTGCCTCACATAGTACACGACAAGCTCAAGACAGGGTAGTGGAAGGGGCTAATGGATTGATGGGATGCAAGGACTGCGCTCGCCCAGCGGCATCGACAATCTCCCGGCAAATCTCTTTGTGTGAGGATGAGCTGCTGGAGGGGTGTGACGGGCTGTAGAGCGGTTCCCATCCTAAGCCAGCGCGTATGTACGTTTCCGGAATCTCGAGCTGTCGTTTCATCTTCCGAATTTCTCGCTATAGGACCGCAGGCAGCCGACGAGCAGGCCCCTATCAGAACCCAAGACACTGTTGATGCGGTCTAGGCTCGACTCGTGGTGGTGGTTTTTGGGAAGTCGTGTATTGTGCAAGACAGAGTTAAACCCGTTCGGACTCTTGAAGCTGTGAGATTTTGGAGGGCGCCCGCTTGTATCGACGTACCCAACATGCTGCGTTGCGGCGGGACCTGATGCCGTGGCAAGAGCCGTCACATGGCCACGTTTCCGACCCTGGTGACCAGTGTTCTTGAAACCTTTGTGGGCTGATACTCTATACAGACACGTTCATGACGTATTGTGTTGTCGTTTCAATCATCCATGCACACAGCCGGCTTGTCTAGCGGACCTGAAGTAAAACACCCCTCTATGACGAGTGTCTTGCTCAGCAACCGGCCTCATCGTGCTCATGGCTCATGGTTGATACTTGCATCCCAAGACGCATGATGTGATTGATTGGTCCCTGCGATACAACCGGTCAACCGATCTTCACCATTGTGCAACCAATCAATAAACTCTTCTACGTGAAACATGAGTGTCAACTAATACATCGTAGACTATGCTGGCAGGTCTTCATCCTCCCATGGAGCCACAACGTTGCTGCAAGACGACTGGCCAGATTTCAGGTGTCAGGATCTATCTTTTTAGTGCTAAGGTCAGAAAACGTCAACTGACAAGAGTCGGCATCGTATTCGTCGATCACGGCCAAGGTGGCAGCCAGTGGTATGATCAATGCTCCAGGATCTACGAGGAACTCGAAGGACTCCTATCGGAAGCGTATCGCACTTGTCGACAAGGTCCTTCACCTGGTCACATCAGTTGTTTGAGGGCATTTACCAAATCATACAAAGCCCAAAGAGAGAGATCAGACCTACTCTTTCGGACCAGGAGACCGTTTCCTAGTGAGAGACATTACGTATCCTTCCTGGATGTCCATCTTGAAATTATTGCTGACTTGTTGCTATGGTTGAGATGGGATTATGCCAAAGTGAAGCTGATACGGATCGCTGAGACAGGATGTTTGTATGGTATATATCATACCCAACCCTAACCCGCAACTAGAGTGACGAGACAGAACGAGAGTCCTCTACATGCATGTGTATGTACATGTGTGATACATATGTGTCAGTTCAGGTTGATATAACGATTGGTAGTACCATTCATTATCTTAAACAGCGGCTAGAAGAAGTTTAAATAGTATGGTACCTCAATCCAAGCACTTCTGGCAACACACACAACAAATTCCTAGACCACGAACTCGATGCCGTAGCTTGTAGATCGACGACTTGCCATTTAGCTGCAAACATATATACTTCGCTGTTTTTGATATGAATCAAGATGTTTGTTCGAGACGCCACGCCATAAAGCGCTTGAGACAAGCGTCCAGACACCATCCATCAAAGACAGCCGCCGAAAGCAATCATGTCGCTCAATCGGAATCACAACATCACGCTGCGCTCTCGTACATGTATCGACCACGAAAGCAATCAAAGCAACAAAGACAATGAGTGCAGAGAATGAACGGAGCAAACAGCCCAGTCACACATCCGTACCAAACCGCATCGAACCGACGCAATACATAAACGAGAAGCCCACCTCAAAAAAGCAAAACCACATCAAGTCCAACGAGCCACAGCACACCACTACCGAAGCAAAATGTCAACACCCACGTCTACCTGGGAAATACCAACATCGCCGCCCTTCTCCCTCCTCGCACGACCGCAAACGCAGCCTTCCAAAACCGTGCCAACGACCAGATACTCACCTACCTCCTAGCCTTCCCGCGTTTCCTCGAACTCTGCAAATCATTCAAACGCGACGAGCTCCCCGCGGACTAGACTTGGACGGCGCAGGACAAAGAGCGCAGCGACGACGGCAGGTTCGGGCGTGATAATCTGGAGAGGAAGTGGGAGGTCGATGAGGTGTTGGATGAGCTCAAGCAGGCTGGTGTCAATGTAGCGGGTTTTGATGAGCGGTCGACGTGGAGTTTGAGGGCTGTTGCGGTGAATGGGCCGTTCGAGGTCAGGATTGATGAGAGGGGTCATGAGAGTGTTGTGGAGGTGCCGGACCGGAGACATGTGTACATGTGAGTGATGCTCTCTGCGGTAGAGGAGTGTGTGGATATGGGTCCAGCGGGGATGGGACGACTGCGCTGTCTGACTTCTGCTTTGCTTAAGGAGGAGAATGGCTAGTCAATGAGGCGTGGCACTCGATTGGAAAAGACGTTTGAAGGAAATCTTTATGCAAAGAGTCAACCGTGCGATAACCAATAAAAGACAAGACCAAAACCAGAAAAAACGGGCCTCTTTCTTCGCACTCGGCGACGCAATTGCCTGGCATTCCCATTACCCCGATCGCGCCAAAGGTCGTTAAGTGGCATGCAAGCGTAATCCGGTGTGTGTAAACGATCAAAACTCTAATCGAGCGCCACAATTGAATTCTGCAAATCTTCCCTCTCGCTCTTCAAGCCACCTGGTAGAGAAACAGTTGTGCCGTGCTGGGAAGCCATTCAGCACGGCAAGTCGAGGTACACAAGCTCGACAGTCGAAAAGAGACCCTCATCGCCTCTGTGTCGCTTCCCAAATGGAGCATAGGCCACAGACGAAGCATCCCAGCATCATGCCAGTATAGCCGCTGTACTGCGACAGGCCAATGTCTAGAACGACTTCTTGATCCACGTAGCCATGAAGTAGCCCGGCGCCATATACAGCGCTGACAATTATGCACTTGACGATGTTGAAAACGAGAGGATCATAGTTATAGCGGACGACGCGGACTCTCGCGTTGTTGCGCTTGACGGTGTGAACAGTCAAATTGTAAAAATAGGCGAACGTGAGTGGGACGAAGAGGTTCGTAGCACTCCAGAGTAGCGTGGGTTTCCAGAATTGAGGTGTGAGCAATGCGAACAGATCCGGGATGCTGACAGCGTAGCTCGGCAATCCAATCGCGTGGATGGCGGGAATGTCGAACACGTATTTCCAAGGCATGACCAGTTTTGACAGATTGTAAGCTTCGATGAAGAGGAAAGTCGCGTGTACCGCGACTAGAGAGGAGCAGGTCTCTCGTGCCCAGTCGATAGCCTCTGGGATACCGGAGAGGGTGTAAACATCGTCGAGGCCCGCGTAAAAGCGGTCAGTGGCGTGTTCGACCTCGTCGGCAACGACCCTGGGTGATGGCGCCAGCGAAGCGCGCTGCTGCTGCATGATGCTTGCTGCTGGTGTGCGTCTGCCGGGGCCTGTCGGAGATGATGCCATGGCGACGGAAGCTGGTTTTGCTGTGTAGACAAAGTCGTCTCTGTAGACGTCTGGTCAGCGGTCTGTCGAGCGGAAATTGTAGGCAGCACGCGTGGTATCAAAGTATCGATCGTAGCGGACTCTGGTTCCCGACACGCGTATGTGACACGTCGGTGTTGTCAGAAGTGAACTGTGGTCATACAGCCCGGCTCATCTGTCGGTCACTCGTACGAAGAGGAGTGGCACTTGCGCGGAGGACTTACTCTGGCTCAGACTTGACTTTGGACGTTGTTGCGCGTCTACCTCTGCCACGTACAACACTCTTTACTTCTCCGTCGTCGCTGTTGTCGCGTACTTTGTGTGGCGTTCGACGCGGTTGGTAGAACGGGTCGAAGGTTTCATTGCCAGATAGACGCGTCTCGTTGACCTGGAGGAACTCATCAAGCGCGTCGACAAGGTCTGGCTTCAACCAAGTTTCGTCACTGGATAGTTATCAGTGACGGGCAGTCGTGGTCAGTGGTTGTTGTTCATACATTTTCAAGCCGGCCTCTTCGGCGAGGTCGACCAGGGCGGCTTTGCGCTGCTTGGTGAGCCAAGAGGAGGAAACCATTTTGGCAGACGAATGTTACATAAACGTGATCGCGTAAGTGATGCGACAGCGATGGAAACAAGTGACGGGATGCGCAGGGAGTTGGACGACAGTCAGCGCGTGTGGAGCGTGTAATGGGTAGGTAGTTGCTATAGGTCGAAGTTCACAACAAACAAAACAGAGACAGCCTTGAGCGGTACCTCCCGCCACACACCCAAGATGGAAGCTGGCTCACGTGGCCACGCATTCCTTCCAATTCAGCCATGCATGCAGTACAGCTCCAGACGGCGGCGAGATATAACAATATTTGTGTAGATGCACGCGATGGACGAGATGAAGCCTTCTCCAAGCAGTCGGAAGTGCGATAAGAAGATGAGCACGGCGCACGCGGGAGTCGAGCGTGCCTCCGGGAGCCTGGCCTGGCTTTGAAGAGGCTCAACTCTCTCGGCCGATGAGCGCATCGCCCCAATTCCACCGCGGCCGCAGACGGGACTTTTGCACATCCAAACGTTTTGGGGGTAAGCTTTGGGTAGGAGTCCTTTCCATCCCATATCACCGCCACACCACCACCACCACCCCTGACCATACTTTTCTCCGACGCTCGCTGGAATACACGCATTATCCACTTATTTGCGAAGGCTTTGATTTTCTGGACGGCGACCTCAGCATTGCGCATGCTATAGACCAAACGGCACAAGCGAGCATTCATGGTACTAGCCCAAGTGGCTTCATATTTCTTCCCACACGCCGAACCTCAGTCGCCGAGTTCGAGCAGTTTCTCAAACGATGGCCACACCGGACCGGCCATCACAATGTCGGATATGCGACGGCAGGCAGAAGAGTTTCGGGCGGATAATGCGCACGCAGGCGCAGCGCCCCAGGCAGTAGCAGAGCCCGACTCGGAGGCATACAGACCGCCTTATCTGCATGCGATGCTAGCGGGAGGAATCGGTGGCACGATGGGCGATATGTTGATGCACAGTCTCGACACCGTCAAGACACGGCAGCAGGGAGATCCGCATCTTCCTCCAAAATACACAAGCATGGGAAACTCGTACTACACAATATTGAGGCAGGAGGGAGTAAGAAGAGGGTTATACGGAGGAGTAGCGCCGGCGTTCCTGGGCAGTTTCGGAGGAACGGTCATTTTCTTCGGATGCTATGAATGGAGCAAGAGATTAATGGTGGACAACGGCGTTACTCCCCCAGTCGCCTACTTCGCCTCCGGTTTCGTTGCAGATCTTGCAGCGAGTCCCTTGTACGTGCCCACAGAGGTGCTGAAGACTCGCCTGCAGCTGCAGGGCCGGCACAATAACCCATACTTCTTCTCGGGATACAACTATCGCGGTACTTTCCACGCCCTAAAAACGATCTACCAGCAGGAAGGTTTCCGGGAACTCTTCAGTGGATACAAAGCTACGCTCTTCCGCGATCTGCCTTTCTCCGCTCTTCAGTTCGCATTCTACGAGCAAGAGCAAAAACTCGCAAAGAGCTGGATGGGCAGCAAAGACATCGGACTGCCTTTGGAGATTTTGACTGGTGCAAGCGCTGGTGGCATGGCTGGCGTCCTCACCTGCCCAATGGACGTGGTGAAGACTAGGATTCAAACAGAACTGGATCCGGAAATCATTGCTCAAGCCCGTGGAAAAGCTGCGGCCGCGGCTGCTGGCAAATCAGTGTCACAACAACATCCTACCACCGCCACTTCATCTCCTCGCCCGACAAAAAGCTCTGCCAAGCAGCCTAACATTCGAGGACAATCTATTTCGACCTCCGGCGCCAGCACAGCTCTTAAGCAGCATGGACAAGTAAGCCTCGACACCGAGAGCGTGATGAAAGCACTCAAGATCATCTACCGCACCGAGGGTGTCGCTGGTTGGTTCAGGGGTGTCGGCCCCAGAGGTGTGTGGACGAGTGTGCAGAGTGGAACAATGCTGGTCATGTACCAGACGTTGCTGAAATGGTTTGACGAGAACCCGATATCGAGCTTGGATGATTGAGCGCATTGCCGGAAGTGCACGAAAGCAAATTGGCATGAAAACATATGTACGAGTACAGGAAGAGAAACTGGTCTTTGCATTAACAGTGGGCTAAGAGGGGATTCGATGCTCAAGACGAGAGGGATTATAGATGTGCATTTGCATGGCGCTTGCTTGCCTCGTGGAGCGGGTCTTTGGAATCATCTCGGCTCGTGTAGAATATATATGTACAACAAACTATTGCAAGTGTGGTTGATTTAATCGCGAATCTGCGTGTATTTGTGTCTCTACGGTTTTGTGCACAGGACTATCGCGAGCATCACGTTCACTTGATGGTAACTTGCTGCTGTGAGGCTCATTTGTTCCAGTCGCAGGACGTTCATTTACGTTTACATTAAGTGGATACGACAACTTCTACAGACTCGATTGTGATCATAGATCGAAACCTGTATTGCACATTTGTCAATCTGCCATTCAGGGAAGGGAAGGCAAGGGTGAGATAGGTACAAAGCTCCAGTCGTGAAACACAGGAGTGGCCCAAGCGGAGCTTCCACCTCCACGTTGCGCGTCTTCGAGGTCAGCTTGCGCTTCCAACAGGAGCTTGTTCAATCACACAGCTTTACCACACCCCAACCATGGCGAACAGACAAGGATACGATGTCGTTGTCGACGTAGACGCCGAGGTATGCAAATCATGCTATTATTTAAGAGCATACCGCAAGAAACACAGCACTAACACAGAAACAGGGCGACCTTGGCCATACCGACCTCCAAGAAGACAACCTCGAGTTCCACAACTCCAGTACGCACAACCGCCCATATCGCTGACGAACCTCACGCACCCTAACACACTCCCTCCAGCATTCTCCAACCCATCCTCCCGCGCCGCCAAAGTCCAACCCGACTCAGGCTCCTTCCTCGGCGCCCCAGGCGCCAGCCAACAACCCTCCTCCAAACGCCTCCTTTGGAGCATCGGCTTCTACCAGCAATTCTTCGACGTCGACACCACGCAGATCCTCTCCCGCTGCCGCGCAGCCCTCTACCCGCGCCAGAACTTCCTCGACGTCCTGGAGGGCAACCCGGACCTGTACGGGCCGTTCTGGATCGCGACCACCGTCGTCGTGATTCTGTTCCTGACCGGCACGATCAGCCAGTACCTCGCGAGCACGGGCAAAGAGCATTTTGCGTATGATTTCAAGCTTTTGAGCGGAGCGGCAGGGTTGATTTATGGGTATACGCTGTTTATCCCGTTGGGGTTGTGGGCTGTGTTGAAGTGGTTTGGGAGCGAGAGTGCGAATTTGATGGAGTGTTGGGCGTTGTATGGGTATGCTAATTTGATCTGGATTCCGGTGGCGTTGGTTTCTTGGTCGCCGTTGACGGGTAAGTGAAATCGAGACTTGGAGATTTTTGTTTGGCGACGAGAGGGAGCGGTTTGCTGACTTTGGGGTTGTAGCACTCAACTACGCCTTTGTTGGTGTTGGCCTCGCTATGTCTGCGGTCTTCTTGTTCAGGAACTTGTAAGTGCTCCTGCTCTGAACTCCTTTTACATACAGCATATGCTAACATGTTTCCACAGATACCCCGTGGTCTCAGCCATCGATGCGAAACCATCCCGCATCCTGCTCATCGTCGTGGTCGCCCTGCACGCCGGTTTGGCCATCGCGATCAAGATCCTGTTCTTCGCGCACGGCAGCCCTGTTTCTGACATCCCTGCGAAGCCCTCCGACCCGATGCAGGACGCTCCCAAGGGAGATGCAGATGGAGCAGCAGGTATGATGCTCTTCTAAGTGTACGGATTCGATCGGGTATGCTGTATTATATACTAGCTATGATCAAAGATATGGCTTGTCTTCATCCATAAATGCTACGACGTGCATGTGCTGTACAGAGTCGCTCTGGTTTTTGCCCATGAACAGAACAGAAGACGATTCATTGCATTGGCAGAAAGTCTGCCGTTTAGCTTTGATGATATGGCACTCGTCGAGCACAATTTACTAGGGGTTCTGCTGAGCGGCGGAATAACTTGTTGATCATAGAACTAAGCATTTGATGAGACATGACCGTAGTAGCGATTCTCTACCGTGCTCTCAAAGTCATGCCATACGTTCTGTATATCGATATGATGTAAAATTATCATAGTTTTTTTTCGTCGTCAGGATGTGCACAGCTCACCTGCATGGCTTCCTGTGATAGTACCTCCTGTCGTCACACATAAGCATCCAACTGAAGGGGGGTACTGCTATCTAGACATTAGGACCATAGGATAGGTATATAGGTAAAGCTCACAGTACTACTGCAAGACATGGGTTTAAGATTGTTATCGTGAGTACCGGAAAAAAAAACAAGATCTCGCCATTGTACATCCTTCTATATACATCGAGTACACTTGCATACACTTACACATTTACATGTGGTCGAGGACCCCGCATGCACGTCATCGTCTTGCTGGCTTCCAGTCCACAAAGCGAATTCAAACCTCAGCAGTATATGAGAAAAGTCATACCATAACAATCAAAGAGTAGTTTCCTCACGTAGCCGAACCCCCGTAGTTATACCTCACTTACACTGCCTCATCAAGGTAGTGGTTATGATAGCGCGACCAATAATCCCCACACCCCTCCCCGAGCCACCCGATCCCAGTAAAAAGGCGGCAAGGCAGAATTTCCTCCCGCACAGCTGAACCGCCGCCCACTATCTCGAACTTTGATTGTGTCATCCTTCAACACCCCACCTTTCCCAACTCCACCCAACCTCTGGTCGAACGGAAGCCGAGAAGCAACCATGGCACCCAAAGGCAAGAAGGGAAAGAAGGCCGGCGACGACTGGGACGAGGGCCTCGGCGAGTCCGCTGACCCCATCGCCCAGGCTGAGGCCGAAGCAAAGGCCGCCGATGCTGCTGAGGAGGAAGAGACTGGTGGCGGCGGCCTGATGGCTGCGCTGAAGAAGAACAAGGAGAAGCGCAAGAAGAAGGGCAAGAATGTCGGTCCCGACGACCTCGAGGGCGAAGGCGACACTGTCACTCCTACTGTTGACGAATCTCTGGATCTCGCTGCCAAGGCTCCCGTGGAGGCGACTATGGACGACGACGACGTCTTCGGTGGCCCTGCGAAGAAGGGCAAGGGTGGCAAGGGCGGCAAGCAGCAGCAGCAGGCCAAAGAGGCTGACGATGGCGAGGGGGAGACTGGCGGCGTGAAGACCAAGGCACAGAAGGAGAAGGAGAAGAAAGAGAGAGAGAAGCAGCGTAAGAAGGAACAGGTATGTCTTATTAAGATCTCCAAGTTCTCATCCGAGTGATTTGCTAATCTGTATACGCAGGCTGCTCTCAAGAAGAAGTCCACTCCGGCCCCGGCACTCACAAAGAAAGAGGACGATGCTAAGGCAGCTGCTGGTGCTGCCGCTGCCGCTGCCGCCGCCGCCGCGCCTGTGCCCGAAGCTACTGGTGGTAAGAAGAAGAAGCTGCCTGCTGGTCTCGCAGCACTCCAGAAGCAACAGGAAGAGCTCCGCAAGCGACAAGAAGAAGAGGAGCGATTCAGGAAGGAGGAGCAGGCTCGTATTGCGGAAGAAGAAAGGCTGAGCAAAGAGGAAGAGCAAGCCAAGATCGAGGCTAGGGCCGCAAAGAAGGAGCGTGAGAAGAGGAAGATTGAGGAGGCAAAGAAGGCTGGCACATACAAGACCGAGAAGCAGCGCAAGGATGAGGCACAAGCTAAGCTGCGACTCCAGCAAATGCTTGAGTCTGGTGCCAAGGTTGCTGGTATTGATGGCGAGGTTGAGGAGAAGAAGAAGTCTACCAAGGATGACAGGCGCAAGAGGAACCCGCGCAAGGAGGCCGAAGAGCGCAAGGCCCGTGAAGAGGAGGAGGCCAGGAAGAAGATGGAGCAGCTCAAGCTCGAGGAGCAGGCGAAGCTTGCTGCTGAAGAAGCCGAGAAGGCCAAGAAGGAGGCTGAGGGCGAGGACAGCGACGAGCTTGACGACTGGGAGGCTCTTGCTGAGAAGGAAGAGGAGGGTCTCAAGGACAGCTGGGACGCAGAGTCTGACGAGGAGGATGCTAAGGCCGCGCAGACTGGCGCAGCTGGAGCTAAGGCTGATGTCAAGAAGCCCAACGGCAAGGAAGAAGATCTCAGCGAATCTGAGGAAGATTCCGATTCTGATTCCGATTCTGACTCCGAGTCGGATTCGGACGAGGAAGAGACCGTCGCTGAGAGAATCGCCCGTGAGCGCAAAGAAGCAGCTGCTCTCAAGCGCAAGCAGGAGCAGGAAGCCGCTCGTGCTGCCGCCTCCAAGGACAACCTCCGTTCGCCCATTTGCTGTATTCTCGGTCACGTCGATACTGGTAAAACTAAGCTGCTCGACAAGGTCCGTCAGACAAACGTGCAGGAGGGCGAAGCTGGTGGTATTACCCAGCAGATTGGTGCCACATACTTCCCGGTTGAGGCTCTGCAGAAGAAGACTGCGGTTGTCAACAAGGATGGTGCTTTCGAGATGAAGGTTCCCGGTCTGCTCGTCATTGACACACCCGGTCACGAGTCTTTCACCAACCTCCGTACCCGTGGTTCTTCGCTCTGTAACATTGCCATCTTGGTTGTCGACATTATGCACGGTCTTGAGCCTCAGACTCTCGAGTCCATGAAGCTTCTCAGAGATCGCAAGACCCCCTTCATTGTTGCGCTCAACAAGATCGATCGTCTCTACGGCTGGAAGCCTATTGCCGACAACGGCTTCAGGGAGTCGCTCGCCCTGCAGAACAAGGCTGTCCAGGCCGAGTTCCGCGACAGACTCGAGAAGACCAAGCTTGCGTTCGCCGAGCAAAGTTTCAACTCTGAGCTTTACTACGAGAACAAGTCGATGGCCAAGTTCGTCTCGCTTGTTCCTACCAGTGCCCACACAGGTGAAGGTATCCCTGACATGCTCAAGCTCCTCCTTCAGCTTACTCAGGAGCGTATGACCAAACAGCTCATGTACTTGAGTGAGGTTGAGTGTACCGTCCTTGAAGTCAAGGTCATTGAGGGTCTCGGCACCACTATTGACGTTGTATTGAGCAACGGTGTTCTCAACGAGGGTGATACTGTCGTACTCTGTGGTACTGAAGGTCCCATTACAACACAAATTCGTGCCCTTCTCACACCTGCCGAGATGAAGGAGTTGCGTCTCAAGTCGCAGTACGTTCACAACAAGACCGTCAAGGCGGCTCTTGGTATCAAGATTGCTGCCAACGGCCTCGACCACGCTATTGCTGGCTCGCGTCTGCTTGTCGTCAAGGATCCTAACGATGAGGACGAGATTGAGGAGCTTGAGGAGGACGTCATGGGTGATCTTGAGAACCTCATGAGCAAGATCAGCAAGAGCGGTCGCGGTGTCACTGTCCAGGCCTCCACTCTTGGTTCGCTCGAGGCCTTGCTCGAGTTCTTGCGCACCTCCAAGATTCCTGTCGCCAACATTTCTATCGGTCCTGTGCACAAGCGCGATGTCATCACTGCATCTACTATGTTGGAGAAGGCCAAGGAGTTCGCTGTCATGCTCTGTTTCGATGTCAAGGTCGACAAGGATGCAATGGAGCTCGCTGCCAGCATGGGTGTCAAGATCTTCACTGCCGAGATTATCTACCACCTGTTCGACGACTTCACCAAGCACATGGCCCAGCTCGCTGCACAGAGGAAGGAGGAGAGCAAGATGCTCGCTGTCTTCCCCTGCGTCCTCCGTCCCGTGGCCGTCTTCAACAAGACCGACCCCATCGTCATCGGTGTTGATGTCATTGACGGCAACCTCCGCCTCAACACACCCATTGCTTGCGTCAAGCAGAACGCCGATGGCAAGAAGGAGATCATTCCCATGGGCCGCGTCACCTCCATCGAGCGTGACCACAAGCAAATCCCCATCTGCAAGAAGGGCCAGCCTTCCGTCGCCGTCAAGATCGAAGGTCCCAATCAGCCCATGTACGGCCGCCACCTCGAAGAGAAGGACACGCTTTACAGCCAAGTCAGCCGTCTCAGTATTGACACGCTGAAGGAGTTCTATCGCGACGAGGTGGACAAGGACGAATGGGCTCTGATCGCCAAGCACTTGAAGGGTCTGTTCGACGTTGTCTAAACGTGTGCGCGTCGTCGTTGTCGTCGTCAATAGCATGGATTAGGCAAGAAAAAGCTCTTTTTGGTCGGGTAAAATCTGTTGGTAATGATTGCTGGAGGGGATGTGGTTGCATTGCTCTTGCTTTGTTTTTTTGTTCCCCTCTTTTGAGATCTTATGAAGTTGGGGCTTTGCGTGGGATTTGTATTTTCCAGTACATACATTTTCAGCTTCCACACTATTGCTCATGCTTTGATTATCTGTTCTTTATGTGCGTGAGGTACCGCTAGGTATGTTGCCAAGCGGGGAAGAACATTCTCACATTACTCACAAGGCTCAAAACCACGCCGACAAGGCTGGCTGTCTCAAATTGGTGATTGAACTTACCAGCTTTCCTGTCTCTACATGCAATGCCCTGTGTCTCTCATTCTGCTCGGTTAAGAAGCTACTCGCATCATTTGGCTATTCATCCTCTTCTGAATCTCCATCCGGTTCCTCCGTTCCCAGCTCTAATTTTGTCTTGGTTTTAGTTGTCTTTGTTTTCTTTCTTGAGCTTGGTGTCGTTCTGATGATGGCAGTGATCGTACGCCGCATACTTGTATGAGCGGTCCATTATGCCATCGAAAGGATGTACTGTCGTTACGTCGTTCGGAGGCAAAAGCGTGAGGCCGAAGACCGCGATGCAGTCCCTGACGAGGTCAAGGTACTGCTTGTATCCGGGCAAGTTGTCAGCCACAGCCGTCATGCCAACTGAATGCTCAAGTAAAGCCGACACGCAAGATGAGGGGTGATATGGTGCACGCGAGCGATCGAGGCCGTGTCAATTACACGCATGTGAAGTGCGATTGTGTGTATCAAGGAAATTCATTGAGCTGGCTACTTCATATCAGCAAAGCTCATTCCCAGCATTGCAGATGCCCATCCCGTCCCATCCCATCCAAATTCCACAAAACTCATTACCGCGTACAATTCGCAATCCGATGTACCTAGAAAATTAACGAGCCAAGTTGGTGGGCGCAGCAGTAGCAGGGCCCTCGGGAGTGACATAAGCCTTGGTCATGCCACCGTCAACAACGAAGTCGCTGCCGTTGACGAAGCTGGCCTCGTCGGAAGCCAAGAACAGAACAGCCTGTGCCTGCTCAATAGCTTCACCGAAACGGCCAGAGGGGAAGTGGACCTCACGCCTGTGGCGCTTGGGCTGGTCGTCTCCGAGCCAGTCCTGGAGAAGAGGGGTGTTGAGAGGTGCAGGGCAGAGAGCGTTAAAGCGGAAGCCCTCGCGGGCGTGGACGATGGCGAGCTCGCGGGTCATGGCGAGAACGGCGCCCTTGGAGGCTGTGTAGGCGAGCTGGGGAGTGGCGGAACCAACGAGTGCGACCACGGATGCGGTGTTGATGATGCTGCCCTTGGTCTTCTTGTGCTTGCGGAGGGACAGGACAGCGTGCTTGCTGCCAAACCATACGCCCTTGACGTTGATGTTCTGGGTCAGGTCCCAGATCTTCTCGGGTGTGTCGACGGCGTCTAAGATGAATCAGTACATGTGGCGAATGGAAATTATGTATTGACAAACTTACCAGCATCGTCGGCGTGCATGATACCGGCGTTGTTGAACATGATATCGAGACCTCCCCACTCATCGACGCTGTTGACAAGAGCCTCGATATCAGCCTCCTTGCTCACGTCGCACTTTGCGGTCTTGACCTGGCCAACGGCATCAGGCACAACTTCCTTGGCCTTTGCAAGCGCCTTCTCGAGAGCTTGCTCAGAGATGTCAGCCAGGACGACTGAGGCGCCCTCGCGAAGGAAAAGGATGGTAGTCTCAAGACCAATGCCACCGGCAGCACCGGTGACAATGGCGTTCTTTCCTTCCAGACGAAGACCAGGCATGATGTGTGGATTTGTTAGAAGTCGGTGTGGCGAGTGGGTGGTTGATGATTGATCTCAGAAAGTGTGATGCTGACCAGCCAAGAAGACCCTTGCGCAATGAGAACTTGAGGATTTGTGGTATGGTAAGAAATGTATTGATGGAGGTGTAAGTTATAGTCGCACAGTCAGAATGTTTTACATGTGCCCCGTGACAAGAAGATGGCTCGTGTTCTCGTGGGGTCATCTCAGACAGGGCGCGGTGACATGACACGTCAATGGGGAGAAGTGTTATCTAATCGTGCAACCTTGGGCGCGGCAAACCCTCGGGGCGGCGATTGCGAGATCGGAAGGGAAAGATTGCTACTTCCGGCAAGACGATTGTGAGCAAATGGCTGTGATGAGTTGATAGTGTGAGTAAAGCGTTTGCTCGTGAAAGCATCGTCGTGTTCATCGGATATGAGTTGGCCTGCCAGCGATCATCTGATGTTCAGGATTCTGTGCATCAATGTCGGCATCTCAGCCGTGCGTCATGCTTGCTGTCCGAGCTTCCAGAAGGTGGTGGGCGTGTTCCTTGGGTTGCCGACGTGGAGCACATGGAGATGGAGAAGCTCGAAGAAGGCCGTCGTTATGCAGGCGATAAGGCAATAGCATTGGTGCTGGCTGTTTGTATGCTTGTATGCATGTAGTGTCTACATATCTGCTTGGCGTGTGTGACAAGCAACACGGTGATGATGACACCTAGTAGTTGGTAGCGAGGCATGGCAATTAGAACCCGGGCTAGACGACAAGAAGGCTGGCCAAGGCGAAGAGGAGTGGCGCTCATGCGGGCTACACCTTAGCTCGAGAAGCTGCTACAAACACATCCACTGTCACAGCGCCCGCGCTATACCACAACACGATAGAGCAGCCGAGGAACTCCCACTCTCTCTCAGGCCGTCCATTGACTGCTTATCTCCTCATATACACCACTCGCTTCAACGTCTAGTGACCGCTCTTCAACAACAGCGACTCGTTCACCCTCCCTTCCATCCTTCACCATGGCTATCACCGACGATCTCACCCAGCTCACGCACTCCGACCTGCCCGAGCTGCTCAAAGATGATATCAGCGTCAAGGTCGGCGGCACCGACATTGACGGCCAGATCCGTGGCAAGCTCATGTCCAAGAAGAAGTTCCTCTCCATCTCCAAGTCCGGCTTTGGCTTCTGTAGTGTTATCTTCGGATGGGACATGCATGATCAGACCTACTACAAGGAATTGAAGATTAGCAATGCACAGAATGGATACCGCGATATTGTTGCGCAGGTGGATTTGAGCTCGTTCAGGCGCATACCGTGGGAGAACAACATGCCCTTCTTCATGTGCAGCTTCCTTGAGCCTGAAGGTACTTCGCTCAGCGCATGCCCTAGGAGTCTTCTCGCAAGATCAGTAGAGAAGATTGAGAAATCAGGATACGGTGCTCTTGCTGGTGGTGAGTATCCTCCGGCGACAATCTGATCATACACTTTGCGACCAGAATGTTGCACGAAATGCCCGCGTGTAAATTCAACATCACGCTGACTTGGTTTCTACTAACCTACAGCCGAATACGAGTTCTACCAATTCCGTGCGCCTTCAGCGAACGAGCCCCAAAACGAGCGCAACTCATCCGCCACAGCCAAGTTTTTGCGCAACAACCCAGTAGACAGTCTCCCATCACTGGAGGAGGGCATGTTTGGTTACTCTCTCACACGACCTATTCACAACCAGGACTGGTACTACGGCGTCTTCGACGCATGCTCCAAGTTCCGCTGCGACATCGAAGGTTGGCACACAGAGTCTGGCCCTGGTGTGTACGAGGCAGCACTCGAATATGGCGAGATCAGAGAGATGGCGGACCGCGCTGCTCTCTTCAAGCTCACAGTCAAGAACATCAGCAGCAAGTTCGGTATCACTCCCTGTTTTATGGCTAAGCCTCGTCAAGGCCTGCCCGGCAACAGTGGACACATGCACGTGTCGCTTGTGGACAAGAGCAGCGGCGCAAACCTGTTTGCGCGCGAGTCGGTAGACCCCAAGCCGCCATACGAGGATGTTGCACACCTGAGCGATCTTGGTCGTCACTTCCTTGCTGGTCTTCTTGAGGGTTTGCCCGATATCATGCCCATCGTTGCTCCTACAATCAACAGCTACAAGCGTTTGGTTGAGAACTTCTGGGCGCCCGTCACCGTGTCTTGGGGTCTCGAGCACCGTGCTGCGTCCATCCGCCTTATTGCGCCGCCCACATGCCCACCTAAGGGCACCCGCTTCGAAATTCGCGTTCCAGGCGCTGACACTAACGGCTACCTTGTGCTTGCTGCAATTCTGGCCCTTGGCTGGAGGGGTGTTGAGAAGAAGCTTGAACTCCCTATCGCACCCCTGGCTCGTGGTCAGGACGTTGGTGGCGCTGATGACAAGGGCGAGCGCCTTGCAAAGAACCTCAAAGAAGCCACTGTAAGATTTGTTCGCAAGGAGAGCATCGCGAGAGAAGTCTTTGGTGACGAGTTCGTTGAACACTTTGCTGGCACGAGAGAGCATGAAATAAGACTATGGGACGAGGCGGTCACTGACTGGTATGTTTTCCCAACTCTCATTGCTCATGTTCGAAAGTCACATGCTAACTTGTCTTTCCTGTAGGGAGGTCAAGAGGTACATTGAGACCGTGTAAATGGATTTGGATATGGGTTTTGTTGCTTTCCCAGCGTGATATCCTGGAGGAAATTTGTAGCAGATATTGTAGCAATTGACATCTTGTTCAGAAAGCTTCGAATCTGCGAACATTGTGGACTCAGTGGCGTAGCGTGGTTCATCCAGTAAATTATAAATCAATGTCTTGCAAAGAAAGTTTAGTTTATCACCAATGCTGTCGCAGTCAAGAGCACACATTTATGCTCTTTAAATCAACACGGCGAATATCAGAGCCTGAGCGACTCTGCATCGCGACTGAAAGCAGCGAAATCGTGAAGGGCCTAGCGGGCAATCCCCAAGGCAATGTTCAAAGGCAGAGGTGGCTTGGGTATCATTGTCCATTTTTCGCGGACCTCTCATCTGTTGGACGGTCCAGATATCGTACAAGTATGTACACGTCCCTGTCCTCCCGTCTCACTGCGCTTTCGAGCGCTTCTTGTCGCCCAATTTCGCCGCTCAGAACCAAAAAAACATCCTCTCTACTGCGCACCCTCCCTCACCAACTCGCCGATCTTGCTCTCGATCGCCTTGTCGTCAAGGCCTGGTATCAAACCGTTAGCCTCTGCTTCTGGTGTGCTCTCTCTCTCTTCTCGCGCTGAATGTCCAGTCCATCCCCAGCAATTCGCGACGTTCTTCTTCGTCGACAGTATTAACTCACCTGAAAGCTCCTCGACCTTTTCCCGTCCGAACTCGTAGCGTGCGAACACGCGAGGCTGTGTGTTGAGCGCCTCGCGGATCATGATGGGTGTGTGCGGGTTGTGGTGCTTCATCGTGGGGTATGCGCGGGTGAGGAATGATCTGTGACACGTTAGTTCCTGCTTTTTGCTCGCGGTTATCTTCCGACAAGACGGTTGTCTTCTATGCTGTGGGTTTGTCGCTAGGAGGATTGCCATACCGGACGGCATTGCTGTGCTCGCTGGTCTGGCAGTGCAGGAAACGCAGCTCCTTGAGCGCCTTGCTGAAAACGTATTTGCCGCTCATTTTGTGCTGGAAGATATGCGAGGGACTTGTTTGGACCACGGGAAAAGTGTATGTAAGAACCTGGAACAAATGAATATCCCAATGGCTGCGCGAGTGATTCGTGAAGTCAGCAAGTCCAGTCGTCCCCATGCTACGCCCGGCAAAAGCTTCCGCCCGAGCGCCGCCGCTCTCAAGCTGCAGCGCAGATAGCGAACGACCTCAACCCGATTCCGGAGCAGCGATACCAGTTCAATTCACCACTTCCCATTGACCTCGCCGCTCACAACGACACTTCTCCTCCGTCGAACACCCTCCACTCACAACAAACCGCCCAACATGTCCGCCCGCTTCGGTATCAGGGCGTTCCGCGCCCAAATGCCCGCCCGCCAGGTCAACACCAACATGCGCTTCGCCCAGCGTCGCACTTACCAGAGCGTCGCCGAGAACCCCAACAACATCGAGGGTCCCGCGAAGGAGGTTGGCAGGCTCCAACAGCTCTGGAACAGCCCTGTCGGCCCCAAGACTGTGCACTTCTGGGCTCCCATCATGAAGGTAGGCTACTATATGACTTTCAACGGATCGCGGAGGAGCGGGCATGGCGATTAAAACAAGACTACACACACCGGAACACGCGAGAAGGATCGTAATACACAAATCAAAAGACCGATTGCTAACAATCATTCTTACACAGTGGGGTCTCGTCCTCGCCGGAGCCGCCGACTTCGCCCGTCCCGCAAAGGACCTCTCGCTCTCCCAGAACGCCGCCTTGACCGCCACCGGCCTGATCTGGACTCGCTGGTGCTTCATCATCAAGCCGCGCAACTTGTTCCTCGCCTCCGTCAACTTCCTGCTCTTCTGCGTCGGCGCCACCCAGACCACCCGCGTTCTCCTCTACAACGCGAGCCAGAAGAACGACTCTGCTCTCGACGCCGCCAAGAAGGAGGCCGACAAGGACGTCAGCGCAGTTGAGAAGATCGTTGAGGACCCCAAGGCTGCGCTCAAGAGCGTTACCAACCCCAAGTAAAGGACTTGTCAGTGAAGCTTTTTGAATGGTGAAGAGGAAATGTTACATATGGGCGGACTCCAGAGGTGAAGTGGATTCTGATCGTTCCTTTACAACCGAGATTTTCTTGTTCTCGGGGATCTTTCATGAGGGTTTTTGTACATGGTATTTGCAAGATTTGTTGGTTTACGTTTCGGGACCTGCGAAATGTGTGTCAGGACAGCAATAATGTTCTTGATACATGGTTGGATACAACATCAAGATTACAAGCATGGGCGCGAGAAAATGCTTGAGCAGTTGCTGATCACTGCCGAGTGGGGAGATGTCAAATAGATAAGGTATCAATCGACCAGCGAGTATTTCACATGAACAGAAAGTGATATCTTCAAAAAAGCTGCCCCATGACTAACCACCATCGCGCGATCGAGAAATACCGCAGAAATTGTGTTCACAACAATTTTGCCCTATTATCGACTACATAAGTCTTAACAACGGTTCGCGCTGACAGTCGAATGTTATCGACGCATATGAGTCGCCCCTATGCGCACTCACGCAAGCTGACTGATAGCCTCGACCTCTCCAAACCGGTACTGGGCCCAACTCATACTGCCCTCCGGCAGCGTCCACAGCTGCTTGCCCTTATCGCTACCCGCAGCACCCGCAGCAACATGGACGGGCAGCAAGTGCTCGAAAGTCGGATGAGCCTTGCGAGCATCGCTCCTCTGCAGCAGCGCGACCATCGCCTTCTCCCGTGCTTCCGCGTCGCCTTGCTCCGCGGCTTCTTTCAGAGCATCGTCGAAGCTGACAGCGTACGGCTGGTGCCCCGGCCTGCCGTAGCTGCGCTGGAAGTCACGCAGATTGTGCACGGCCATGCCGGAGCAGATCACCAGGACGCCTTCGTCGCGTAGCGGTGCAAGAGCTTTGCCCAGCGCGTGGTGCTGCGCTGGGTCCTCGGAGTCGAATAGCGAGACTTGCACGACAGGTACGTTGAGCGGGTTCTTCTCAGGATTGAACGCCACCAAGAATGGAGCGAAAACGCCATGATCCAAACCCCTGCGGACGCCTTCAGCTTTGATGCCAGCGCCCTGCAGGGTGTTGAGGATCTTGTCTGCGAGCTCCGGAGAGCCTGTGTTGGGATACTGGACTTTGTAGTAATGCGGCGGGAAGCCGTAGTAGTCGTAAATGAGACCTTGGGTCGTTGCGGTGTTGACTTCGACGGCGTTGCGGTCGCCTTGCCAGTGCGCGGAGAAGACGACGATGGCTTTTGGTTTTACTTTGTGAGTGATTTCGTGGCCGATGGCTTGGAGTTTGCCGTAGGCTGGGTGAGAGTAGTCTTCGAAAAGATTGGGCCCGCCTGGGTGGGTGTCAGTGATGTACTGAAATGTGAAAGATCTGTTATCTCATTGGAGGAAAGTGATGTACCGTGCGAAAGGAAGTATACTGGGGTTCTGGTCATGTTGGCTAGAATTGGAGGTTGGACTTCTGTGCGTTCTGATCCCGTAGTAGACAAAGAGGGACGTAGAATGTGTTTTAGTGATGAATCGAACGGGATGATCTTTGATGGTAACACGAAATATTGCAAAAGTACGGCAATAGCAACACCCAGGAGTGATATTGATAGCAGAAACCGAGATGGAGGCATGAATGAAACCTCCGATATACTTAGCATGCACCACTATTTATGATTTCTTCTTGTTAAATATTGAATGTGGTGGCATCGACCTCCTTTGTCATCCAGGCAACCCTAGAGTCGTGCTCGCGGCGTTGGTTCCGCAGACGTCATTTCCGCGTGAGCTGGCGTTTCGGTTTGGCATGTGCCGTTCTTGAGGGCCCAGCTGCTTCACTTACACGATACCCTACTTGCCATTGGTAATCATCACACACACACAACATGTCGACTAAAGCAGCCCTAGTCGTTCCCGCTCTTCGGAGACACACTTCTACCGTGATTGTTGCCCACGGTCTCGGAGACAGGTGAAATAGCACCGCTTCCGCTTCGATATAAACATTATGCTAACCCTAGAGCAGTGGCGCAGGATGGTAAGCGCACACATACACCCTCGCGGTCTAAGATCTCATCTCTGTACTACTTGTGCTTCTGCCATGTGGCTAGTATGAAGTTTGGCCTTAGAATGCGAGACATTTCACAACCTGTGGCGCATTATACTGACCAAGGACTTCAAGGTCATTTCTCGCTCAACAATGGCGGGCACAAGGCAAATTCCCCGATACCAAATTCATCTTCCCCAATGCACCTAGCATCCCGATCACCGTGAACATGGGCATGCGCATGCCCGGCTGGTACGATATCGCCGACTTCGGTGATCTCGCCAACCGCTCTGAAGATGAAGCCGGCGTGCTACGCTCGCAGAAGGTCTTCCACACTTTGATCCAGGCCGAGATCGACGCTGGTATCCCCACCGAGCGCATTGTGCTGGGCGGCTTCAGCCAGGGTGGTGCCATGAGCTTGATGGCTGGCGTCACATGCCAGACCAAGCTGGGTGGTATCTTCGGTCTGTCCTGCTACCTGCTGTTGAAGGACAAGGTGAGGGACATGGTGCCTTCCGACTCCCCGAACAAGGATACACCCATCTTCATGGGTCACGGCGACGCGGATCCTGTTGTCAGATATGCTTGGGGCCAGATGACTGCGGACAAGCTAAAGGAGTGGGGTTGGACTGTGGACTTCAAGACGTACGCAGGTCTGCCGCATTCTGCTGCTCCTCAGGAGATTGATGACCTGGAGGCGTACCTCAAGAAGCAGATTCCTGATGTTGGTGGAAACTGAGCTGCTGAGTCTCAAGAGGACCTTAGGCGCTGGCTGGGCACGCGTCCCTGAAAGCGGTTCAGTTGCTTGACATGCATCAAGGTTCATCTTAGCGAAAGCTGCAAGAGAGCAGACCTAGACGACGACTGCTCCCTCTCCAGTTTCCTCTTAGATACTACCATTACCGTATGGAATAGAGGACGAACAATCTTTGTGGTGCCTGAACCGCTGAGCGAAGAACACCCCACACGTGCCATGGCTTCTGCGCGTCACGATATACACTTATCTACGCTCCGAATCAGACATTCGATGAAGGGAATGCAGTGTTCGGTACCAAATACAAAAGAGCATCACAATGCTCACAGACAATGCTACAATGCTTCCACGTCATCTCGTCTTGTTTGCTTGTGCATCAAGTTGACAGTGAACGTTCATGCAATCCTGCAACATATAAGGGCTGTGCAAGCTTCTGTACAGTGCCTCACATTCATCTTGGTTTCTACGTAAACGCTCTATCGCCACTTGCCGCCAAACTTGACCTTGTCATCAGGATGACCCGATTCTGTGTCGACGGCGTTTTCCTATTGTGCCTACCAGTGAGATGGAGAGGTGTCGAGAACATGTTGACACATTCCGCGAGGCGATTGCAGCGTCTTGCCAATTCATATGCGACCTACACAGTGATCCGGGAATACCGACGTTACAAATCAACAGCTGGACAGATCTGACCGGACAGCGAGATGAGGACGGTGTCGAGGAGATATTTGGGTGCCATTTCCACGTGGGAGTCGCGGGAGTGGTCCAAGGCATGATATTGGTAGTGGCACTTTACGACCGCGCAAGTGGAGATGGGTAATAAGGTACAAGCGGCGGCGCGGGAGAAACGCGCCAACGCAAACTAATCATATCATACAAGAACACGCATTATCAAGCAAATAATCAAGTGGTCTACTTGATCGAGCCCTTGATCTGCTGGCGCAGGGCTTCGGCCTCTGCGTCCTCATCGCGCTTTGCCTGCGCCTGTTCGGCCGCATGGATCGCTCGTCGCCTCTCAACATCCTTCTCCCATGCTGTCCATACTGTATGATATTAGTTTTTGACTACAAGGACGGACTAACCACCTTCAGAGGGCTTACTAGGCTTGTCGCTCTTGGAGTACTCCTTCAATCGGCCAACGAAGTTGTCGAAATCTTCTTGCTTCTCCTGACGCCTTTCAAGAGATCTCCTCTGGAGTTCGGGGTTGTATCGCTGTAGATAGAGGTTAGTTTGCTGGTATGCGATGATGGAGTTGTCCAGGGTCGGGTTGGCGTACTAAGAAAAGCTCCTCCTCGGTGGGTGTGACATAGTAGATCAGGGCGGGTCCGCCAATGCACATGATGCCGCCGCTAGAGTAGGTCAGTACAGTTTCTCTTGATAACCGGATTGTATATACGACTTACGAAGCCAGCATCTTGACCCAAGTAATGGTCTTCATTGTGGTGGCGTGGCGTGTGGAGTCTGGAACAGAATGTAGGGATCTATGCGACGATATGAACTTTCACAGTGGGTGTGTAAGTAAAGTTATTCTTGGACGTGTTGCGATATGGTGCAATTGCGGATGTATTGATGATTCTTGATTACCTTCGTTCCTTACTGGTCCCTTCGAGCAGTCCATGATGCCCGCGGGAGCCACAACGCCACAAACGGCAAGCGCAGCCGTCAAGCATGTGAACTTGTGAACCCTTGACCTCGCGCGACATCAACGAACTCTCAACCTCAAGCAAGACGGACGACATGGCCAAACGTTTTTTTCCACCCGTTACTCGCGATCGCCTATTCTACTTCAACTACGAGAAGAACCCAAAGCCAGTCAACGTAACCACTCTCGTTCCAACCACTTTGGCCGCCGACTTCAAAACCCACCACCCATTCCACATCAAAACCTCCCGACGCCTCGCCCAATTCGACCCGACCAAGCTCCACTGGACTGTCACTTCACCTGTGGACTTGTCAAAGAGCGCATTAGTCCGCAGAACCGTTGCCAGGCGTGTCCGAGAGGCTTTCCGGCAGGAGTTGCGCCTCGCAGGTTGGAATGACGATGGACGGCGCAGACCTGAAGGCGGGCCAGATGGGACTGTGCGCAGTTTTGACCTGAGTGGTGCGCTCAGGCTCAATTTGGTGAAGGAACCGTTTGCGGTGACTGCGACGAGCGAAGAGGTCAGAGAGAGTGCTAGCTTTGCTGTCAAGACGCTACTGGGATTGTACAACAAGGACAAGCGACAGGATAACCGACCGGACCGGCAGTATTCTGGCCGCAAAGGATTGGGCGATCGTGAGAAAAGGGAGGAGGCACAGAGCGTGCCAATCCGACGTATCTCGCACAGGTGAAGATCGATGCCTCGACCATTCGACCATGTAGTGCTGCCTGTGTCATGAGTGCTTGCAGGTCGAGAGCTACTTGGGAGCGTCATCGTTGAGTGTTGCTACACGGCCCATGTGTACACTGCTGTGGTTCAACGAGGGGAACCGATAATCAACCCGACTATGAGCTGCGACATCGCAGCACAGGCGCGGAATGCCAAGGGCGGTCCTTGCTACTGCGAGTTGATATCGCTCTCGTCTCTGAGCTCCAGCCCAGAACGGGCGACAACGGCTGTATGAACTTGTGCCCGACCAGGTCAGTTGGCTCCACGCCTGGGTGCACAAGGTCTCCCAGCTCTTTAGTAACGGTGCTGCGCGGACGACGCACAGGTTCCGTCGCAGCGCGTTGATGCTCTTGGCAGACAACTTAAGTCAGATAGGCTGGAGGCATACTGACGCGCCAAAAGTAGAGCGGCCACATCATCTACCATTTGGCATCTGAAACGGATTAGATGTAAGTGGCACATGGCGTCGTTCAGATGACACGAGTCCATCCTCGCAGGTCACTTATGCTATCTTGACTCATGTTCCCATTCAGGTATTGTCTGCCAAGGTATCAACCCTGACAGGTTTCTGAACATACGGAAGACTTTGATCTGTATGCAATGGTGTGGTGTGTTCTTGCGCAATTCGCCAAAGGGCGATCACACTCCAGAGATTGATGCTAGCGTGCCCGCCTGAAACGAGGCTCTCGCGACCATTATACAAGTTTTGGAATAAGCATCGCAATTGTGTGTATCGCTGTCTACAGCCCTTTTCAAACAGAATTGCTCAAAAACAGTGTAGAATCCATGTAAAACAGTCAATCCACCGGTTCGCTTTAAACTTTGCAAACGCAGCAGAAGTACAAAAACTCGAGACCATCCCACTGCAGTTCTCAACAATCAAGAAAACAAAAACAAAAACCAGGGTTTCACTTCTGCACCGCGTCGTGGGCAAGTCATGCAGCTGATGCCGCCATTTGATCGTAACAGGAACAGCTCTTCCCACGTCTCATTGGCGGGCTAGTCGTAGCGCACCGAACATGTTGTAACCAAGCCGCGTCCTGGGAGGCATCGTCGCCAGTGAAAGAAATGCTGCAAGAACTCTCCCTGAAGAAGCCGGAAAATTGCATGCGCGAGGAAAAGAAAGAATTGCCTTGCAGCACCAGCAGGGGATACACGCTCCATGCCTCACAAGGCGCCAATGATCCAGAACGGCATGGCGATGTCGAAGGGTGACTTCTCGCGGGTCTTGGCTTGGGCAGTATCGCGCTCCTCGACGACGTTGGGCTTCTCGACGACTGTGGGTTTCTCGACGACCTCGTCCTCCCATAAACTGCAATACCCCTTCGTGGGTTCCACTTGCATCCAATCGAGACAAGTAGTGGGCCGGCGAGTGCACGTGCGCAAGGAATGGTCGCGGTTTCCATTGCTGCCGTCCTCTTCGACAGGTTGATCCTCCTTAGGTATCTCGACATCCTTCCATTTCCTGCAATATCCCACGGTGTTTCCCTTTTTGACCCAGTCAACGCAGCCGACGGGCCTCTCCTGGGTCGGCATTATTTCACTGCTTTGGTTGATAATCTTCGGCGGCTCCCCATCCATGTCCTCGGGAATATCCTCTTCACGCACCACGACGTCCTCCCACTCGCCGCAGTATCCCAACAGGGGGCCCCTTGACACCCAGCTGATGCAGCCAGCAGGCCTGGTTTTGCGAAAGCTGATGTCTTCTTTCTGTATTGTCCTGGTTTTGCCGATAGGGCGTTTGGCGGGCGTATCGCGCTTGGTCGGAGGATAGTCTTTTGGATCTGTGCCTTTCGATGCGGTGGGTGTGCCGTCGGGGGATGCTGCGCGCCTTCCTCCCAGAGCCTGCAGACTCCGAAGGCACCCCTCACCATGTGCCACTTCAGGCAGCCTTCGGGCTTCTCCTTGGGCGGGGGTTTGGTCTGCGACTCCAAGTAATTCGTGAATTTTTCCATACCCCTCGTTTTTTGGGCATCGAAGTCGTTGTCATTGGCAGCGTGGTTCTGCTCGACATATTCGACTTCTTTGGTGGGTACCGCTGGGAGCGGTGCTGCCATGCCCACAGTAACCGTGCTGGCGAGCAGGGCCATGGAGATCATTTTCTTGAACTGCATTGTTGCCTTTGTGGATTTCTTTTATTGCGGGTGTAGATGGTAGCTGCGTTGGCTATGCGGATGCAAAGTGGTGTTGATATGTCTGTATTGTGAACGAGAAGAGAAAGGATTTATCCGAGACCACAGAACGCACACTCTTCCTTGAATACGTTCGACGGTCGATAAAAAAGAGAATCGGTGTAATAAGATTTTACCCTGGATTTTGGATAAGCAGTAATCTTTTGGATTTGGATGTGTTGCTGACCTCTCCACGGCGGCTGAGTGATAAACTTTCTCCAGACTGGCTGATAACACCATCGCCGCTTATACCACCAACCTCGAGGCGACATATCATCATCTTATTAGATAACATCGGTCTTGATGTGAATGAAAAGTCATTCGCTCGCTAAGGCGTCAGTCGTCGCGATCAACTCATCGATCTCAGAGCGAACTTCCGCTTGAGGTGGAAGGCATTAGGTCAGCGCTGTGCTCAAGCACACTCCGGTCGCTTCACCAGCTGTATCTCAGCGATAAGCCTGATCAATCTTGAGAGCGAAGGTGGTGGTACTAGCACACTGAATGTTGAGATGCGCGTTGAGCTGTGACCGTATCTCAAAGGAAGTCAAGACCAAGTGAGCAGCCAGACCTGTCGATATTACCCTGGTAGTTGTCGAGATTGCTGTACGTATGCGTATGCAGTACGACTGCATATCCTTGAATTTAGATATAGCTGCAGACAGGGCGCTGGCACCGTCGAGTTTTCAGGTGACAGCCCTGCATGAATAGTTACAGCAGTGCTTTCGTCTGACATCTGCCTTTCGTCCACAGGAATGGATGTCCAAGAACATTCGGAATTTCGAAGAGCTGGGCGATGCGATACTCTCGGTGGGATCAGCATGGCTTACAGTATTGATTCATGCACAGCTGATGCATGAGAATTGAACCGAGAGACATTATTCTATGCCGCAAACCACGCAATCGCTCGGCGACATCCGGATGTTCGATTGTCTGAGCATCTCAGGAGAATCGAGGCACGGTTGCTATCATAGGCTGGGAGACAGCTCCTGTCGCCTAGATGGCCTAAGCAGAAGCACCACTACCTTATCGTGCACTAATTGCTCAGTCCTGGGGTCTAGCGTGGACGTCGTGATACTGCAGGATGCAAGTGACGTCCCACGTCGTTTGCAAGAAAAGTGTAATGATTCTTGAGGTCAAAAGAAGCCCGCTGCTAGCCGTCAAGCCCTGTCGCCTCCACATTCCCCTGTTCCTGTGGTGGCGCTTCAGGGCTGACGGCAGCTCAATCCTGCAGATTCACGATTTTCGTGCTCTTGCGAGTCTTGCATGAGATGTGTTCGCAATGTTCGAGGAGCGAAAATGGTACGTAAAACGAACACTACAAAAGATGGAGAATCAATGGAGCCAGCATGCTTGACTAGCTGCCCATGGGGGACGACCTGGAGTGCGAATATTTTACGTTATACAGAAGCAATATTGACAACGTGCACTGTGTGAAGGCCCACATGGCACACGCGTGACAACGGTACTTCGACGGAGCCGGACGGACAACGCCCCCAGGCGAGAAAAAACAGTTCCGTGCGCAAGGCTGGCGTTCGTCGGACACGGCTGGTGAATAATAGTGCCGCTGTCGCAGTGATATGAGCCAAGGCAGGGAGGCGCAGTGAGCGACACCGCTGCAGAACCAGGACTGGCCGAGCCATCGGAGAGCCTCAGAGCCTCATCAGAGCCTTCGAGACTTTCGAAACGGGCGGCGCAACCTGTCCATGTCCGCTAACGGCAGAGGGAAAATGATCTTCGCTGCCCGTCATCCGGCGACCGACATCCGCGAGGCACCGCGCGACGGGCCATGCCTTCGTGCCTTCTTATCTGCCTCTGCCCATCTGAGTAGGTACAAGCAGTTCGATATCTGAATGCCTATAGCATTCGCACCGACTCCAGCACACGACACAGCGAAGGATCTGGGTCCATTGAGACCGTGAAACTGTTATCATCTTCACCTCGTCATCTAGGCTCAGCACTGGGACCACGCAAGGCCCAGAGCATGGTGCGTGGGTCCGGCGAACGTGTATTTTACGTAAATCGCGTTGGAGAAGTCTGGGGCATATTTTTGGGGCACGTCGGACTAGGCAATACCCGTTCGTGAGGATCTCACGAGCAGGCGTTGAATGTCTCCAAAAGAAAAATAATAAAATGTCGGCCAGAAGCGGCAGGGCCTGCCGGAGCAAGCTTGTAGGGCAAGCCACCAAGTACTTGGCTTGCAATCCTTGATCGGAGCTTTTTACGACTCCCCTACATTCAGTATCAGCGCCACGTCAAACAGACATTTACGGTCTGGCCGTGCACGGCTCGATGTATGTGGAGAAGGCCCTCCGGCCGGGGTACACCCTATCTGCGAGCGAAATGCTAGCGTGGGTAAGACCAAATGCTAATTGCTAATTGATCTGGCCTGCGTCTCTACCACGCCTGCCAGAGCCGTTGTAAGGCCGAATGCGCCTGTCGCAGCCCGCGCCTGGGTAAAATATATCTTGACCATTCCCTTGTCTGAGGGCCTTTCGAAAATCACTCACCCTCTCCATCACGCGCTCATAACTACCGCATCTCTCCTCTCCTCCTCCGACCTAACCTCCACCTTCTCCTCCTCTCACCCTCCTCATCATTAATACCGGCATCAACATCAACATGACGATCGACGCCCAGAACAAGAAGAACTACGACGAAGAGCTCGTCGGCGTTCCCTCTCGCGGCGATGGCGAGGTCCAGGATGCAGTCTTCGGCAACGTCGATGAAGAAGGCGGCCCCAACTACCTCAGTGTCGGCTGGCTCGGAGCCTCCGTCCTCATGATGAAGACCGAAGTCGGTCTCGGTGTGCTTTCGATTCCTGAAGCCTTCGACATTCTCGGCATGATCCCCGGTATCATTCTCCTGCTTGCGATTGGCGCCATCACCACCTGGTCGTCCTACGTCGTTGGTCAGTTCAAATTGAACCATCCTCAAGTTTACGGTATTCCCGACGTGGGCATGCTTCTCTTTGGTCCCATCGGCCGTGACTTCTTGGCCATCGCTTTCTGTCTCTTCTGGATCTTCATCGCTGGCTCTGCCATGCTTGGTGTCTCCATCGGACTCAACGCTGTATCAACGCACGGCGCTTGTACTGCCGTATTTGTCGCTGTCGCCTTCGTCATCGCGTTCGCTGTTGCCAGCATTCGCACCTTGGGCAAAATTAGCTGGCTCGCATGGGTCGGCATGTTCTCCATCCTTGCTGCCATCTTTTCCGTCACCATCGCCACTGGTGTCCAGGACCGCCCCGCCGCTGCTCCTCAGACCGGTGACTTCTCCTCTAACTGGGAGCTTGTCGGTCACCCTACCTTCGCCCAGGCCATGTCCGCCATCTCCTCGCTCATCTTCGCCTTTGCAGGTGTCCCAGCCTATTTTTCGATCGCTTCTGAGATGAGGAACCCCAAGCAGTACGTCTGGTCACTCGCCCTGTGCCGTGGTATCGCTATTGGCACCTACCTCATCATTGGCATCGTCGTCTACTACTTCTGCGGATCCTACGTCGCCTCGCCCGCTCTTGGCTCTGCCGGTGCTCTCATGAAGAAGATCTCCTACGGCCTCGCGCTCCCCGGTCTGATGGTCTCCATGGTCCTCTACACCCACTTGACGGCGAAGTACGTCTTCATTCGCGCTCTCCGTAACAGCAAGCACTTGACCTCCAACTCCCTCGTGCACTGGACCACTTGGATCGGCTGCGTCTTCGGCACCGCCATCATCGCCTACTGCATCGCCAGCGGCATCCCCGCCTTCGGCGGCCTCGTCTCTCTCATGGGCGCCGTCTTCGGTACCCTCATGTGTTTCCAGCCCATGGGAGCCATGTGGTTCTACGACAACTGGAACGCGCCCAACCGCGGCACCATGTGGTGGAAGTTCATGGTCGGCTGGGCCAGCTTCGTCATCATCATCGGCACATTCCTGATGGTTGCTGGCACTTACGGCTCCGTGCTCGGTCTGATTGATATCTTCAAGACCAGCAACGGCTCCGCTGCTTGGACTTGCGCGGATAACTCCAACTCTGTTTAGAGAGAATGTTTTGAGGCATGGGCAACAGAACCGCCCGCCGTTCAAAAAGTACATATTACATTTAGATATATACTTCTTTCCTACGATACGAATATGAACATGAATACGTTAAAAAAAATACTCCTCTCTCCTAAATTTCGTCTTGCTTGCTACAGATGTTAAGACTACTAATATTAGTGTTGATCCATTTTCACTTGCAAGGGATATAATATTGCAATATGACAACTAGGAGTAGAATGGAAAGGGAACCGGATGAGACTGTGAAGGACGTAAGCAAAGTAGATATACATGGAAATGAAGGCAACATCGCTGTCCATCACACCGACTTTGAGATTGAACAGCAGGCAGCATCCAAGGTCGAAAGTCAGCGCTTCCTGCGCTCAGCAGATGAACAGAATCTTCCAAATCTGGCGCCTCAAGCGACCTTGTGCAAAGAATCTCGGTTACTCGGGGTTTTTAGCTTTGCAGTAATGATAAAGGAGTCGAGAAGGACGTGATATATCATCGATCTGTCAAGAAGGTGGCTAGGTAACAGGTGAAGGGTTACTACAAAAAGCGTGACGACAAGTGTGAACTGTGTAGAGTAGAAAAGTGATTTCTTGTTGGCTTAATATGAATACGATGTACCAAAGAATAAGCTGCGCGCCGACAGATGCTCTATCGATATTTTTTAGCCCAAGTCAGCGAACATACCACGCCGAAAACACCAGCAGTGCGTCGTGCAGGTATCGCGAAGCAACGATCCCTCACGAAAGCATCCCGTAAGCCATCGAAGCGAGGAGGGAGAAGAAAGAAATATCAACAGCCAGAATAAATCAGCAACGAAAGAATGATAGAGCAAGAATTGAAAAATACCCAGGACAACGAGGTCCTTTCACATTGGCAGATCCAGCGCAATGGAGCTGCTAACATTCGTCTTGCGACGATTGCCCTCGATGCCGAAAGCACCACCAGTATCAGCAGGCGGCGGGTTGTCCCTCACAAACTCGGCTCTGATCCTCGCGGCGTCGGCGTCCCACTGCACAACTTTGACGTCCCACTCTTTGCGCGCGGCGTCGGCGACTTCTTGCGCTTGCTGGCTTTGCACGAGATAGGGCTGCTTCTCGGCTTCGCTGAGGGCTTTCCACCAGTGTCCGAGGGTCGTGCGGATGGCGTTGCGAGCGGTGGCGAGGACTGGGTCCGCAGCGCAGTGTTCGCGGCATTCGTCCCATTTTGCTTTTGTGAAGAGGAGGAAGGGGTTGACGCCTGCGCGTAGAGGCTTGACGGGGCGCTCGCCGATCTGACTGAGGAGAGTTCCAACGATGGCGGCCTCGTAGTCGAGGCTGGTGGCGAAAGAGATGCCGGCGCTAGCCCAGAAGGACTGATCGGTCGAGCAAACGGAGTTCCTGGGCGCGCCGGATGTGGCAGGCGCAGCGGATGTAGAAGGCGTAACATTACCGGACTCCTGCTTGACCACAGGTTCCATCGATACAGCAGAAGAGCTCACGTTACGTGACATCTGTGGAGTTGGTTTCGGCTTTGGCGCGTGAGAAACGATGGGTGCGGCGTACGACATGGCTTTTTCTTGCTTGACAGCAGCCGAACCGACGAGGGGCTCCGGCAGATTGATGGGTCCAGCCATGACGTCCATGACATCGGCCGCCACGCGAAGTCCTGATAGAAAGGCGCCGTGAACTGTAGCTGGGTGAGTGCCGCAAGTTGCCTCTCCAGCGAAATGCAAGTTGCCCACCGACTTAGCCATCACATCGTAGTCCTGTGGCCTGGTACGTGGACCGACGTATGAGTAAGTGCCTTGTGTGAAAGGGTCTGACTTCCAGCGTGTCACGATGACCTCGCGAGGCTCGGGCACACTTGGCGTGAACACCTGGCGAAGGCGTTGTGTGACCTCCTCCATAAGTGTCTTGGTATCCGTTTCTTCCGCTTGATATGCCGCATATCCAGCCATGAGTGCAATAAGCATCGGCCTTCCGCTGGTCTTGGTGGCATTCCATATCAAGTAGAACCGTCCTCTTCTTTGCTCGTAGTGCTTCGGATTGAGGCTATCTGCGCGCTCCGCATCGTTCAACAGACCGAACATGTCACGGCTGTCGTCCCAGAACGGCTCGTCATATAGTAAGATGACCTAAGCATGAATTAGTATCTGTGATAGGCGAGCAAAAGAAGAAACCATACCTTGTTTAACAGCCCGAAACCCATCCGATCAATGGCACCTTGTTTCCAGCCCGGCAGTGGTGGGTCAAAATCGATTGCGTCAGACTTGAGCACACCAAGTGGTGTTGTGAGGACGACTTCGTCAGCTTCGATAACCTCGCCGTTCGTGCAGACAATCTTGGTCACAAGGTCGTCGCCATCGTCACCTTCGCCATCATCGTAATGGATGCTTTCGACGATCCGGTCGAAGCGCACGTCCAACTTTGTTGGCAAATTCATCAGTCCTCGTGGTACTTGTGTGTAACCACCGACGACTTCCGAATGCGCACCCTCAAACTCATTCCCGGTGTCCTGGTCGTGACCACTCAGACTGAGCCAAGGTACAGGCGCAGCATTGGCGTATTCGAGGTTGGCGTGATGCCAGTTGAGCAAGCGCATATCTTGGGATGTCATTTCCAGCAGCCCTTGGTATTGAGAAATAGCTTCGTCCATCACTGCGCCGAGAGTCGGATGTCTGGAGGCCTCGGCTGTCGAGCGCAGTGACAAGGTATGATTTTTTGATACACCATCTCTCACTTTCCATCCCATCTCGTGCGCCGCTCGCGCTGCGCGAATTGTTCCACTGCTGTTCTCAACGACCTGGTGTCTTCCAGTGAGTTTTTCTGTGCCAGGTGGAGCATTCCGTCTTCTTCCTCGTTTCATTACAGCTTTGCGCTTCGCTTCTATCAAAGATGGCAGCGGTTCGAGCTGGAAGGCATCAAATCCTTTCGGGAGAGGATCGCGACAGCGACTGATAAGCTCCTCGTCACCCTTGAGCGTCTGGGGACGGTGTGCCACTGCTCTGAAATCGCCGACTCGATCTGTGATATCCGTGTATAAATCTGTGTTCAACATATCCCTTCGCTCTTTCACTGCTTTGCCGTTTGTATCATAAATAGTCAGTGCATCAGTCATAAGATGGTAGCGTAGTCCCAGCTGACCACGTATGATCGTGTCGAGAGGATTACCATGGTCGAAACCTGTGACAATCATGGCGCCCATCTCGGCCGTATTCCGAAGGTCATCCGGCAAGCTGTCTTTGACCTGACTACGGAGTGGCTTTGAGTACACACGGCCGCCGATGCGCTTGCGCCCCTCGATGACAAGCACTTTGGGCGGTCGTTCGCCCTTCTCGAGCCATTGTTCTGAATATTGTGCAAAAAGGCCTTCAAGTTGGCGTGCAGTTGTGAGACCCGATACACCAGCGCCGATGACTACCACCGTTTTCTGTTTGGCGTATTTCTTCGATTGAATTGCGAGATTTGGATCGTGCGGTACATCTACGCAGCCAAAGTTGATGTAGCCATTTCTTGTCAACCACTTGTAGGCGACCTCAGCTAGTCCGAAAAAGCGACCTTCTTTTGCACAGCCTGCGGCCTCTTCTACAGTAATACTGCAACGAGGATTGCGGACCCACAAACGAAGTATGGCGTTGCGTATGTTGAGGTACACGGTCACTTCTGTGGATGTGATCATGTCCATCAGAAGCGCGTTCTCGCCAACGTGCAAAGCATATGGGTCCAGGCGGGAAGCATGGGCGGCTTCGATGCATTGGCTGGCGAAGACGGTAATCGGAAGTGTATATGGTATTGAGGAACGTGGCTTGACCACATCTTGCAGCTTGGAGATCAACGAGGCACGGCGTATCCCTGGAATGTAGTTTGGTGGCGCCGATCTGTCTTTTGGTGGTCTTCCACGGCGTTTGGGTTGTACGATGGCAGCTGATTGTTCGGGGGTGTCCGCAACCTTTTCGATGCTCTGTGGCGTGGTTGCCGCATTGCTCGCTTTCGATCCGAGACGTACCGTCGCCTGCTTGACTGTGCCATCTGACATACGCTTTCTGGAAGGCGAGAGAACGGCGTTCTGCTCTTTCGGAATGTCGTCTGCAGTGGTCGATGAGCACATGGAAGATATGGCTGTGCTGGTGGCGGATTCCAACGAGCTATATCGCCTCCAGTCTCCGTTGGCATCGACCTCCCAGGCGTCATTTTGAGGTTTCGATAGTGGCTTGTTTCGATCGAAAAGATCGCTTCCGGTCGACGAAAGGTTTGATTCGTCTTCGTCGAGACGAATAGGCTGAGGCGTGTATGTGTCGATTGCCGCGGTCTCAACCGCTGGGGCGACCCCAGGTGTGATGTTGCCCACAGCCGCCATGATTATATCTTGCCGACCCGTTGAGAAGCGTCGTGTCACACCATATATGCCAGCTATACCGCAGCTGCCATTGAAGTGTGAGGGGCGAGGTGTGCGATATGGGGCGACTGATACGCCGCTGTGGCTAGAGGCGGCGACGGTTTGGCTGGAGGGGAGGTCCGGGCGCTTGGCGGGAGGCAAATCTTTGCCAGCTGCAAAGAGAACGAGCGCAGAGGCGGACACGGCCACAGAGAGACAGCGAACGGCAATATTCGCCTCGATGGCTTCGTCTTGGTGTATGGCGCCTCTTGTCGATGCTGATATTTGGTCAGGTGGCCGGCCAGGCCCGATGGCGACGGCGCCCGCCCCAAAACTCCTCCTCTCGGCTTCTCGTCCCATCCCAAATCGGCAAGCGCCAGCCCTCGACCTCACTTCACCTCTTCGACCTACGCCGTCACGATATTGTCCCTCTCGCCAGCAAAAGTGCCCTCTATGGCATGAAGAACACTGCCTGTGCTATATCTACTGCCATACGGACACGTGATCTTGTCGCCACCCATCCGATATCATATACACAAGCGCTTGACACACCATATGTCCGAGTAGCACATCTCCGCCACACGCAAGCGATATAAGTTTTGGAGGCTGGTCGGTCGCACTGGGATCCAAGAGTCACAAGATGAAGGATGGTGAAGATATAGCGTGATGATTCAGGCAGAGAGAATAGACCGCAAGTCACCACAACGCAGCTACGTCTGTACTGCTGGCATGATTCGTGGCGGGTCGGCATCGCGACATGGCTCTTTTCCTTACCTACAGTTCTTTTCCTCCTTACGTGGTTACCTTTCTGATCCAATCCAAGCTGACATGCAATCGAGAGCACGCTGCGCCACCGCCTCCGACATCCGAACCCACCATACGCCTCAGCCTCACCACGTATATCTCAGCGCCGCCACTATCAACACCATTTACGTTATCGCCACTCTCATCACATACTCATACTCGGCAAACCGAAGAAGGCTTTCCTCAAAAGAACAAGAAAATGCAATTTTCATGTCAACCTGTACACTTGCATCGCTACTTCGGCCAATCTGTGTATGAACAAGGAGAGCGAAGGAGAAAAAGATGAAACAGATAAGCAGTGGGCTCGTTCCGATCTCTGTTTGCGCTCAGCACTGTTGTAGAGACGCGTAACAGGAGATACAAGACAGGTTTCGCCCTCGTATACAACCAAGTCTCCAAAGTCTGCACATTGCCCACACGGCAAGTCCTCAAAGAGTCAGCACATCGTGTTTCACTGGCACACCTCGTCCTCCCAAGTACATTGCAAAGGGTGCCAGTATACGGAATACAAGCTTACGGAGATCTACATTCTCGTACTTGAGCAATAATTACATCAGAACATATCACACACCATGTACACAGAATGTTTTTCTCAATAAAGTAATTTCTTCCAAGAATTACAGAATACATTCGTAAAACAATCATGAGATTCGTATCACCATGTGCCATATCCTCATGCAAGCCGATCGGTCATGTGCAAGAGTCGCGCAATTTTTCTTTCCTCCTAGTAGACAGCCTCAAGCTTACTTGCTGCCACCGATGTGCAGAGTGTGCTTGACCTTATCCGCAAGACCCTCCTTTCCCTCGCCGGAGCCGGGAGGGCCTGATGAGGTGCCGGTGTTGGCATTGGTGTTGTCGGCGGTAGCTTCTGTTCAAGAAAGGTTAGATCATATGCTTGTCAAGAATGAAGGAAAGATAGGTGGATACTAACGGTCAGGCTGGCCGTGGCTGGAAGACACATTCTCGTTGCCGCGGGACTTGGGGTTCTCGGGGATGATGTCGCTCTCGCCCCAGTGCTTCTCGCCGAGCTTGATGCCGCCAGCGGTGGGGATGGCGTCCTTGTTCTCCCTCTTGGCGGAGTTGCCGGCGTTACCTCCCTCGGTGTGGCGGGGTGTGGCGGAGGCTTGAGCTTCCTCTGCGGTTGCACCCTCGCTCCTGCCAGCGGCGGCACGATCGTTCCTGTGGTTGCCAGTGAGACTGTCACTGCCTAGACGGCTGCTCTCAGAGCCAAGGCCGGTACCAGAGCCGACGCCAGATCCGTGGGTAGATCCATGGTGACCAAGACCGGACTCACGGGTGGAATCAAGGCCAGCACCAGATCCAACGCCTGAGCCACGAGTAGAATCGTGACCAAGACCACCAACACCGGAGCCACGGCTAGAGTCGTGGCCGAGGCCGGAGCCAAGGGCAGCGCCAGCTCCCAGAGCAGCACCAGATCCGACACCAGCTCCGACACCAGAACCATGGCCGTGCTCGCGATGGCTGTGCTCATGACCGATGCCAGAGCCAATGCCAGAGCCAACGCCAGCACCAGATCCAAGGCCAACGCCAGATCCTACACCTGAACTGTGGCCGTGGTCGTGGCCGACCGCTCTGTCAGCAACAACCCTAGCCCTCTCCTCATCGTGAGGGTTGAGAGTGGGAGCAGGAACGTAGCCATCTCTGGCGCTGCTGCCACCGAGGGCAGAGCTACCGGTGCCAGTGTTGGAAGAGCCAAGTCCACTGGTGTGAGTGGAACCAAGGCGGCTGTTGTCAGAATCAACGCGAGGATCAGCGCGGTTGGCGAGGTTAGAGTCGTGGGGTCCTCTGGTGGTGGTAGAAGAACCGTAGCCGGTTGTAGAGGAGCCTAGCGCTCCAGTGCCGGTGTGGCCAAGACCGCTTGTGTTGGAAGAGCCGAGACGGCTGTTGTCAGAGTCGATACGAGGGTCGGCCTGGTTTGCAAGGTTGCTGGAGTGAGGACCGCTGGTAGTGGAAGAACCATAGCCAGTCGAGCTAGAGCCAAGGGCTCCAGTGCCAGCGTGAGATGAACCAAGACCGCTTGTGTTTGAAGAGCCAAAGCGGCTGTTATCAGAGTCAACACGAGGGTCGGCCTGGTTGGCAAGGTTTGAGGTGTGAGGACCGCTGGTGGTGTTGTGAGAAGAACCGAAAGTATCGCTACCAGCACCTACGCCGGTGGAGGAACCGAGACCGTGGCTACTGGTGCCGGTGTGAGTGTGAGAAGAGTGGCTAGGGGCAACGCCAGCGCCGAATGCAGGCTCATTAATAGCGTCTGCGGTGCCGGAGGCTTGGTTGCGAGAAGAAGTCGGGCTCAAGCCGGGGACGTAGCTGAGGACCTTGTCGACGACACCGCCCTGGCTGTCGGTGGTGGAGTGGGTGTTGTGGGTGGCGGAGGTGTTGTCGTAGCCACCGAGGCCGGAAGAGTTGGGGTTTGTGGACATTATGAGAGGAGTATGTGTGTGTTGGTTGTAATTGGGTATATTGAAGTTTGGGGAGAGCAATTGGTATAAGAGGAGAGGATTGATTGGAGTTGGAGGAGTAGGTGAAGATGTGTGAAAGTAAGAGGTGCTGAGGAGGAATGGGAAAGGTTGTATGTATGTACCTTTGTTAGCTCGCTGCGCAGGAACAACGACGTAAAAGCTCATGCGCGCTCGTCACCGGCTCCATCGCCCCGTTTCCTACCAAGGCAGTGCGTACACGAGAAGGCTAGATCGGCACGCAAAGTGAGCACGCGGTCAATCCTCTCGCATTGCTTCATGTTTGCGTGTGGCGTAACGCAGCTGTCTCGTACCAACCGCGGGGTCGCGTCTGCATTGAAGTGGGGTCGGGATGACGTTGGGCGTGGCGTTTTGCATTCAAGCCTGACGGTCTCGTTGGCGATGATGCTTGGTTGTGGCAGGGCTAGCGGTAGGGCGGTCCACTCGCCAATCAATGCCATGTCATCTTTCGCTACCCCCTTGTGTAGACGCGGCACGAGCAAGCAATGAGGCAATTGGTGGGACATATGACGATCAGCCGTAGAGACAGCGAAGTCGCTCAGATTGAAACGATTGCATCAGAGCACGAACAGATCAAGATTCACGCCTGCGTTTGAAGAAAGCTCTGTTGGTGGCGTATGCTCGCAGCCGTGCAGCTGTCCGTCATCTGTGGCTTGTCTAGATTTCAGCCTGCATACCTGTAGCTATACAGAAGCTAGAGTAAGTAGCTACATGCTGTAGTGCTTGCTCACAGTTCCACTTCACAGTTCCACTGCGATGCAACCAAGCACGTAAAGATCTCCCAGCAGTGGCTATCCCGCCTCGATCAGTCAAAAAGTAGCTACGATATGAGATTTCGATCTCACGTCCAGCCTTACCTCAAGCTGCAGCTAAGTTGCCTCCAGCCTTCCAAGGCTGATATGCAGAAACCGACAAGGATCCCCCAGACTCGAGAAGCTTGAGCTTGACAGACAACTTAATATCAAGGATATCAAGGATCATGTGCGCCAGAACAGGTCAGGCATTATCATTAGAGCATGTCGCCTTTTTGTCTGCGACGCTATCCCTAAAACTATCGCCTTCAAACTCCCCGACAACTGTACACCATCCTCCAACGACACTACGCATACGTAGTGAATGTGCTCTTTAGCAGCGTCATTCTTTTACTTCCCAGAACCCCGCAATCACTTCGCAGATAAGACGCCGTATAACAAACGGTTCCAGGCGCAATCTCACTTCTCGGTGAGTGCAGATGATCGCAAGAGGGAGAACTATTAAGCTCCAGACGCCGTGCTGTACATGATAAGCAAGTACAAAAGAAAGATCAGACAAACAAGAAGAGAAGAAGAAGAAGAAGCAGAGAACCTCCATAGCAATGCACAATGCCGCAGAGAAAGAACAGAAAATTACACACTGCATGCAATGCGCGAACAAACAAGAAGGAAGAAGAAGAATGATGAAAGAGCAAGAAAGAACAAATCACAAAAAAACAGAAGCCAGTGTCATTATTTCTTCCTGCCCCAGATCGATCTCGCTCTTGATCGGCCTGCAACCTTGGGATCTTTGGAATCTTTCTCTTTGCCCGATTGAGGGATTTCGGGAGGCTGCTTTGCGTCCTTGCGCTTATTGTCGGCGGGAGTGTCATCCATGTATTTGGCCTTGTAGATCCTGAGAGCCAAGGTGTTAGCAAATATTCTACTCCCGAAAAAAGCATCACATATGAACACGACTTACCAGCTATTGCCAGCCATCGACATCCCCAGATCAGCAGCCTTTCTATACAAAGTGGCAGCCTTCTTCATGTCTTTCTTGCACCCAATGCCCTGCGTGTAGCAGTATCCCGCTTCCGCAAGCGCATCACAGTCTCCCCAGCCACCAGCAACCTCGTAGCACTGCAATGCGAGCGGCTTGTCCTTTTGGCAGCCCCAGCCGTTCATATAGCTGATACCGAGCTCGTAGACGGCCAACCCGAACTGCGCCTTTCTCTTTCTGCGTTCTGCCGCTTCCACGACCGGGTCTTTGCCGTCGCGCCTTGCAGCGTTTGAAATGGTCTGCTCGACGTCTGCGACTTGTAGGCCCGAGCTCTCAATGGCTTTGCGCAGCCAGGCGACGCCGTCTTCTTGGTTCGGACGCATGCCCCAGCCGTGGCGGCAAGCGAGGGCGTACAGGAGCATGGCGGTTGGCAGGCCTTCCTTCGCAGCAAGGCGTAGGTGGTATGTTGACTTTGTGAGAGAGCCAGAGCTGTGTGCTTGGATACCAATTTCTAGGTGCTCTTCCGCTGTAAGCTCTGCCGAAGCAGCACGCTGGTGCAACGGAGTCTGTCTAATAGTCCGATCTGTGCTGTCTGTGATGTCTGTTTGGATTGATGGAGTCTTCTGGTGATTCGCGTTGGCTCGTGAACCAGCTCGAGGATCCGCCGAGCGACTGCGAGACATGGACGCGAAACCAGCGTCTCTGCCGAGTCGCTCCGTAGCTTCGATCTGCATTTCGGCCATTTTTTGCAAACGCTCTGAAGGAGTAGGCGAAGCATCTCTCGCTACCACTCTCACAGTCGAGTGTTCTCGAGACCTTTGTTCCTTGGGGGTATCCCAATTGAATTGATTGTTGATCCAAGATGACCTCGATTCCGCAGAGCTGCGCTGCATTTCTCTACCACGTGGCAGATCCTCATCCTGGCCGTTTCCTATAGGCGAAGACGCATTGTTGGACAAGTCGCTATCGGTGCGTTGAAGGTGCCTTGGTATTGGCATATTTGTCTGTAGCAGCCCAGGGGCTTGAGGTGTTGGTGCATTGTCCTGTGAGACTTGTCTGGACAAGGGTGTACTCGCTGTTGACTGTGTTGTAGCAACGGTCATGGTCGATGCAGCCGAAGGCCTGTGAGGACGTTGCTCTGCATTTGGCCGATTGTCGAAAGATGGTTTTCGGCCTTCGAGTGAAGGCCTGTTGTGGGAAGCTGCAATTTGGTTGCCATGGCTGCTCAAAGGTCTCGAAAAGTTGAAGGATGGTTTTGGAAGACTGAACTGCGAACCGTTCTGGGAGTATTCAGAGTTGATTGAGGGCGATCGGTGAATCGATGGTGTGTTGGTAAAAGGAGATGCTGGTCTTGAATTAGGATTGCCGTATGAATAGTCGCGCATAGGTCTTCCTCTCCCTGACTGCGAGCCGTTATTCGAAGCTGTATCATCTTCGAGGCTGTCCTGCCGCACTGGATGTATGTTCTGTGCGCTGCGCGACGGATTGTTGAAGACATTCGATAATGGCAACCTCAAGCCGTGATCGGACTTCTGCGACCGTGTTGACCCGTTGGTCAAGGTCCGTGGATGTGAGTTGGAGCGATATGAATCTACGCTGCTTGTCAAGCTAGGTGGGAGATTTGGTGACGGCGCTCCAGCGTTCAAAGTACTCGACTCCACCGGCTCTGGTGATGAGGCTCTTGGAGCACCAACATTGAAATAATCGCTTGGCTCCGTTAGGATAGGCGAGGGTTCCGGGACATCATAAAAGTGCGAGGCCGTCGAATCCCTTTGGCTGTCTCTATTAAAATTGCCCATCGTGGGATATTGACTTTTGTGCTTGCTCTTCAATTCCTCCTTCAGCTTGTAGCGATCGCCCGTATTAGGTCTGTCCTCTTCCGACACCTCGCCAAGATCACTCATTCCTCCTGGGTCGGTGCTGTCGCTGACATGCCTGAAATAGCCCGGCCTGTTGGCCAATTCCCTTGCGACGTCCGCATGTGGGAGCCGGCTCAAGCGCTTGCCGTTTTGCGCTTCTTTCTCGAACTTCATAGCCAGCATGCGCGAGTGTTGCGCAAAGGCATCCAAGGGCGACAGTGCAGGCGGCGCTTCGCCAGATCGCGGCGACGGCAGATCCATGTAGAAGTTGGGGAACCGTGGGGGTGTGAGGTCGGCATTGCTGTGTTGCGACCTGGACAAATCCAGGTTTGCTGGGCGTGGGCCCATGGCTATTGGTATGCTAGTGGTGGATGGTAATGAGTGGTTGTGGTGGCCGTGGCGGCAAACATGCAGGACAGCGCTGGCCTCGCTTAGTGGTCTTCTGACTACCTAGTGGTACTCAAGTGTCGGCGCAAAGCTTTGTAGTAGGTAGCAGTCCGGACGCGTGCTGCCAATCCAATGAACTATGTCGCAAAGTGACCTTCGATTCGTGGAGCGCTGAAACGTAGTGAGGTAGGTGGCTCAGGCGCAGGTGTGTTGTTTGGGTGCGAAAGGTTAATGAGCGGACGGCGGCGCGGCGAGCAGCACTGCCACATGCAATACGAGAAAACAGGAAAGGACGATTAGGCTCTGTACAAAAGACGTGTCCCGTTGCAGTGCAGCACTCTTTGGTTGGTGTGGTAGGGAGTCGGCCGTCTGCAGCGTGTGAAGAAGACTCCCACCATGCCCTGCCATGCCAATCTACACGCCTGTGACCCTGAAAGGGCAAGCACCCAATCGGTAGCGCTGGCTTGTGAATGGGCTTGTGGATGCCCCCTGAGATGGCGCATTTTGCACTACTCTCGACCTACGGGCACGAGCGATGGCAGACCATTCATCCTCCGTCACTGCACACCCTACCGTCCATTGGTGCTGGCCTTACGTACTCTGGAATTGCTACTCGTGATGGCCCTATGGCTCCCGGTCCAATGGCTGCTGCCCCTCCACAGTCTTCATGCAATCGCTTCAAACCACGGAACTCCTTTCGTTTCATCCTCCCCTTCTAGAAACCGGGGTATCTGTGGGTATCGCTCCACCCAAGGATCGGCACATATACTCCCGGCAGCAGCTGCCAGGGGCAATGTTTTTGTCTCTTGACGTGCCTTCATGGTACCTTGGTATATTCTTCCATGAGTATGACTGTGAAAAGATTTTCTTTCGTATCTTGTCTTGCACCACAGCAACGAGTCCACATCCGCATCAAACTGGTAACCGCTAGGAAATTCAGCATCGAATTCCCCACCGAATACTATTGACCGTTGATGCTACCCAGCAACGCCTCAAGCGAAGTGATCTCCGAAATTTGGACCTGGTCTGGAACCTTGTCAGCTGACGTTTCTTGCGGACTTTTTACTTATGATGTCCATGTTTCCGTACTGCACTCAATTTACTGATGGCACTCATCATATTGCAGTGCAAAGCACTGCGCGTACTGCAGAATGAATATATGAAGCGATTGATCATGTTGTCATGGCATATATCCAGTTCAGAATCATGCTAAGGCACTCCAGTACAGGTCTGATTGATCGGGTGCCTGAGTCTTCATCGTAATCGAAAGCTTCTGTCGAGTACTTTGAAGCAGTTTTTGACTCAGTCTTGTCTTCTGTCAGAGCAATACACAAGCGCGAAGAAATCATACATCATCAGGTAAGCATAGCATAGAACGTCAGTCTATATACACGCCCTCGCGCCTTGGGTATACATGTAGCCCTGAACAGATAGCGGCACACAGTGCATGTACATATAATAGCACTGAAACGACTAGGCATTCGCCTTGGACTCCAGATGTGGACATCTTACGTGCACAAATATGGCCAGATTTTTGACGGACGTTGTACCACCCCAACCCGAACCCTATGTCACTTCTGTGGTCAAACCTCGATGGGATGAAAATGATATTTGAATACCACTGTCTATGTAATAGCTCACGTGATATATGATCCTTGTTCAACTGGTATACAAATACCCGTTACCGTGGCTGTGTTAGTATCGTGGGGCTGGAAGGCGAGTGTGCTGATATTTGAAAGAAGTATCGATATTTGGAAAGCACGAGTGAGTGTCTTACTAGAGCGGGCTCAATGTGACATGAGCAATGTTGTATGCTGGCAGAGTGTGAAAGAACGTCCTATCGGATACCTGTGTCTTGTAAGTACAGTACATACATGTAATCGCAGGAATTCAAGAGCTATGTTCCGACGACTCTTCCGATAGTTGGATGCTCTCCAGATCGCACGTACATTAGTCCGGCGATGATATGCTGGATCTAGTTATCGTACAACTTCACTCCTAAGTATCGCTTTCGTCATTGCAGCTCCACAAGAAATAGACAGAATTACATGTGGATTTTAATTGTCTGTGTTCGTTATATGACACTCTTGTTATGGCAGTCAGCGCACCTCCTGCCCAGTCGCTGCCAGCCGTTTCGAAGCTCCATCTCTCTTTCGAAGCAAGCTTCAGGGAGCAGTGCTGCAACGAGGCAAGACGCAACTCGCATCTCCGTTTGTCGCCAACGCGCGACGGCATTCCTCGCGCAGTAAGACGGTTGCGCAACTCTCGCGTCTCTCCCACCTCCAATGGTTGCAATGTCGAAATGAGCATTCTCGCGCAATAGTCTCTCGTCTCCTATGCCTTCGCGACGCAGCGCCGAGCGAACTCCCTTTGCGCCCGCCGAGACTTCACGCCATCCGTCGTCGCGCAACAAGAAAGAGCCCACCACCACGCCGGACGATGGGATGTTCCGCGATGGACGACCGGCGAAGAAGAGGAAGCTTGAGATTCGCGCTGGACCTAAGCAGCAGACGCTCGACAGCCTGGGCTTCTTCAACCGCACCGCCGCCACAACCACGACCCCCGTTCAGCCGCCAAACAAAGTCACCCTTGCTGAGCCGCATGGTCAGCTGATCGAGACCGTCAATGGCGTGCGCTCTGCTCTTGATATCGAGGAAGATGGCGCGTTGGAGGACGCTGAGAAGGAGGAGATAGACACACCCAGCAAGGCAATTTCCGCGTCGGAGCCCATACTAGCAGCACAGCCTGTAGAAAAGCGCAAGAAGGAAGAGAGGAGGTCTTTGAGAAGTCGAGATGACGGTCCGAGGCTGAAGAGCGAGCTGGCAGTGTACTTTGGAAACTACGAGGAAATCATGTTTGGGACGCCCGTGGAGCCAGAGTTCATCACAACGGAGTCGGCGATATACATCACAGACGACACGCCCAAAGCGGCAAAGGGTGAGACTCCTTCGCCCAGCAAGAGCAACAGACAAGCAAAAGGGACGCCCAACAGTGCTCGTTCAACTGGCATGCGGCCCACTACAACACTTCAATCATCGCCCACAAGCTACAATGGATGTCAAGTAGTCGATCTCTCGACCTTTCTCAAGAATGTGCCTGACCACGTGGACGACCCACTGTCTGAAGATGCTTTCTTGAAGTCGCACAAACGCGCTGAGCGCAAGGAGAAGCAACTTCGCAACATCGAACGTGAGCGAGCAATGCACGAAAAGTTCCAGCTTGATCGTCTGCTCGAAGGATTGCAAGGGCACGACTGGCTAAAAGTCCTTGGCATTACTGGCGTCACCGACGGCGAGGCAAAACGATATGAGCCGAAAAGGGACTACTTCATTGCTGAGGTGCAGGCCCTGGTCGACAAGTTTCAAGAGTGGAAGGACGAAGAAAAGCGACAGCGGCTCGAACGAGAAGCTGCGCTTGCTGCAGAGCGTGAAGCTGAAGAAGACGACGACAGTGAAAGCCTTTCCAGCTCAGACTCCTCAGTGGAGCCACCCAGCAGCGACCTGAACGCCTCAGCTGCTCGGCAGTTGCAACAGGAGACTGCGTCTGCTCTCAAGTTCACCTCCAAGCAAGCACCCTCTACCCAAACCAAACCGCCTTCGAAACCTAAAGATAGGGCTGCGATTGTGCCGCCTCCAGAACCAATTCCTTACCGCCCGCCTTCGCCCATCACGAGCTTTTACTCCAAGCGCCATATGCGAGACGCGGCACTCAAGAAGACGAGACATGGTCGCAGTGTCACCGCTTTTGGGCAGCCTTTACCGGAGCCCGAAGAGCAGGAATTTGAGTTGCCTGCTGATTATGTGACTGCAGAGGTGCTGAAGGCCAGAGGCAGGGAGTGGAGACGGCGGAAGAGGGAGAGCGCTGCTAATGCAGCAGGCAGGTGAGCATGGATGAGATTTGTAGATATTATGGCATGAGATACCATCGCACTCCTGCTCATTCAAGTTGCACATGTGATGGCACGAAATCTTCGCTTGCACCTCCTCCTCAGCATTGTCAAGATACTTCCTCCAGGACCAAGCAACGCTGGTCAATTGTTTGAACAGATATATATCATGTGGAGTGTCAGGTCCTCATCGAATAAGGTCGATTAGCTCAGTTGGTTTAGAGCGTGGTGCTAATAACGCCAAGGTCCTGGGTTCGACCCCCATATTGACCATCACCTTCGATTTCTTTTGCTTTTGTCAACGATCTCAACTATGTGCTGCTTTCTGCATGAACCGGTAGTATTCATGAGGTCGTGGTTATCGAGACACTCTTTTTGTTTTTTCTCTTTGGGTGTTTCAACGTGACTAGAAACTGATGTCCAGATGTAATGACTAGCCAGAGGGTTGTATGCAGTGTTTCAATGGTGCATGTACATTTTCAAACTTCTATAGGCGACGACGACGGCACATTAGCTCGTAGGATCCTCAACCATCGTCGACAGTGCCTCAATGGCGACTTCCTTCACTTCACGACTTATAGGCGTTGGGACTAGCACAGCATTGGTGAGATCGTTGCTTTACAGTCGCTGGATCGATGATCAGGTCTTAAGTTTCTGGTCTATCACACCTTCAACCATACCTCCAGGACACTCACCAAGTCTCCGAGACTTGACAATCTTGACGAGCACATAGTTTTCATTATCTACTGAGTTTGACGGCGATGGAATCCAGAATGAAGTAAAGCTGCACGTGACCTGACTGAGTCGCGCGGCCTGCCCTCCGAACGTCTGTTCCTGGCTTTTTGGCGCGGGGCCGCTGCCCGTTTGGAGAATGACTGGACCTCGAAATTCACTTCAATATCGAGGGACCTAATCTACAGCCACACCCCAGCGCCAACGCAACATCAACATCACTTCGTCCTCTATCGCTATAGATCGAGAGACAATACACAAAGCGCTTCCACGACACTAAAATCCTCTCGCCACCTATCGCCACAACTAGCCAACCGGCGCACTACAAATTCATACCAAAAAGACACGCGAGCTCTGCTCCGTCAAACAAATACCGCCAACATGTCTCTCACCAACTGCCGCTTCTATGAAGATCGCTTTCCCGAAATTGACTCATTTGTTATGGTCAATGTCAAGCAAATCGCCGAGATGGGTGCCTACGTCAAGCTCCTCGAATACGACAACATTGATGGCATGATTCTGCTCTCCGAACTTTCCCGCAGACGTATCCGCTCCATCCAGAAGCTCATTCGTGTGGGCCGCAACGAGGTCGTGGTGGTGCTCCGTGTCGATAAGGAGAAGGGCTACATCGATCTCAGTAAGCGCCGTGTTAGCCCGGAGGACATCGTCAAGTGCGAGGAGAGGTACAACAAGAGCAAGATGGTCCACAGCATCATGAGGCACGTCGCGGAGAAAACAAACGTCCCCATCGAGGAGCTGTACCAGGATATCGGCTGGCCGCTCAACAAGAAGTACGGCCACGCCGTCGACGCCTTCAAGCTCAGCATCACCAACCCGGACGTCTGGAACGAGGTCTCCTTCAAGTCCGACGTCATCAAGGAGGAACTCCAGGGCTACATCTCCAAGCGCCTCACACCCCAGCCCACCAAGGTGCGCGCGGACGTCGAGGTTACGTGCTTCGGCTACGAGGGCATCGACGCCGTCAAGACCGCGCTCCGCGTCGCCGAGTCCAAGAACACCGCCGACACCCAGGTCAAGGTCAGACTTGTTTCCCCGCCTCTGTACGTCCTGACCAGCCAAACGCTCGACAAGGCCATCGGCATCGAGGTTCTGGAGCAGGCCATCAAGGATATTGACAGCTCGATCCGCGCTGCTGGCGGCATGTGCACAGTCAAGATGGCGCCTAAGGCCGTCACCGAGAACGACGACGCGGAGCTTCAGGCTCTCATGGACAAGAAGGAGAGAGAGAATCAGGAGGTCAGCGGCGACGAGGATGACAGCGAGAGTGACGAGGGCGTTGTTGCCGCGCAGTAAAAATGCATGCTTTATTTCTTCCAACGAGCGATGTGTGATGTAGACGGACGGCATGGCGTCTGGCGTTGCGAGAAGGAGATACAAGAAAAGTTTAAGGAGGAAAAGCGTGCTAATGTAACGAGACCAGAGCGTTTTGGGCAGAGCCGTTCTTCATTGATTTATTAGACCTTGGAGCTTTCTTTTCCTTCTCTCTCGAAGCGGACTGCTTCTTTCTCGCCGAATAGACAGTCTTTGGGGTATCATGAAAAAACAACCAAGAAATTCTATGAAAAGCATAAAAACAAAGTCCAAATCTTTCCCGCGTACTCACTTTTTCCGCGGTCTTCCTCTAGGATTGCCAGTACCATTGCCTCTTGCAGGCCTGCCTCTCCCTCGACTGCTTCTATTGGGGCGCGGCGCGGGCGTAGTCTCTTCGCTTCCCTCTTCTTCCTCACTGCTGTCTTCCTCGTCCTCTTCATCCTCCTCGTCTTCGTCCTCATTCTCTTCACTCTCTTCCTCCTCCTCATCTTCCTCATCGCTTGGCTCCACAACCTGCCTCGTAGACCGCCTCCTCTCTGCCGCCGGCGCCTGCGCTCCTGCTTTCGCGCTCGTGCTGCCCTTCGGCCTGCCGCGAGGTCTCTTCTCCTCTTCCGGCTCCGGCGTCGCCGGCTCCTCCTCGCTCGGCACGTCCATCTCAGTGCGCAAGCTGCGCATGAAACCCACCGGCGCTTCGCGGTCCATGTTAACTTCCGGCAACACAGCAGGACTCTCACTCCCATCGCGCCGGGCCTTCTCGCTCGGAAAACGGCGTTTCCAGGCTAAATCCTCGATGAACGCATCATCTTCTGGCAGCGAGAAGGGCTGCTTGTGGATTTTGTTCTCGGCCAGGCTGTAGAGGTCTTCGTCGTCGTCGTCGGAGTCTGAATCGTCTGAGTTGGAAGCTCCGTCGGAGAGGTCGGAGAGTTGGCGCGCGTCTTCGCGCTGGTCGAGGGATTCCAGGTCGTAGAGCGTTGCGAGCTTGGCCCAGAGGCCGGTGCTGGTGGTGTGGGCGGCTTTGGGGGAGATGTAGCGGTTGTCGAGGAGGTATTGGCGGATTTGGAGCATGCGGAAGTGCTTGTGGATGCCTTGGGAGGTGTATTAGTGTGAGGTGGTTTTGCTAGAATGCAGAAGATCGCCTCGTACCCGTCGGTTTCCATTTTATGATGGCTTTGAAGAGGCCGATGGCTTCCTCGTCGGTCCACGGGTCGTTGAGGATGTCATCGTCGGTGGTCTTGCCGGGCGATTGCGCGGCGGGCGTGGGCGTTTTGTGCTGGTCGGTGGCTGCTGGAGATGTTGCTTGAGATACACGCGCGCGTTTCTTAGGAGGCATATTGGCGAGGTGGTTGTCTTGATCCTATGTAACCTTGACTAGACGGTTGCGGAAGATGCGCGGTCGCGGTTCTTCGGTTTGGCATGTGACTCTGCTCCACGTGCAATCAAGCATCAATGCTGCTTGAGACGAAGGTTCGGGCCTCTAACGCGCCATGACCGCATGCGCGTTGGAGCTTGATGCGCTGGTGCTTGTCGCTGTGTTGTGGGAATGCTTCTTGCGATAACGAGGCATTGGTATATCTCAATGGCATATGCTGCCTAGTACAGCACATCATATGCCTGGGTCTACAAGAACTTCCGCATGATTGACACATATTAGCAGGCAACATTGCTTCTCGTGGATCGAGACATCGTCGCCGAAGCCTGTGCTTCAAACCGCCCCGCTTCCAACCACTCCAGAAACTGGGACGAAGCACCGCCGAACCTTGGAAGGAGGCGCGACCAGACTACCATTGACTGTGGCTGTGCCTTTTCTTCTTATCTCGCCTCACGCGTCTACAATAATTTCTCTTCCTGTGGCAGTTTGTGTCCCTTTGATTGCTATTCATCCTCTCCAGAACCTGAGATAGCGTCCGACTGGATTGACAGGATGGTGCGCTGGGGAAAGTGGGTCGTGCCAATGCCATGAGCTCGTGTGACCTCTCACTAACTATGAGGTACAGAATATTCGGCTGGGATGCCCGTGACCGCAGGCGGATGCACGATGAGATCCAAGCATTGCTTCCTTCGCATCGTGACGATGGCCTCGCGTCCGCGATTCCCGCCAAGGATGTCACGCTCATTGCCTTGCGCCTCAAGCACCAACTAGAAGTTGTTATTCCTTGTGAACTACCCGAGGAGCGCGTCACATCGCCGCACAGCAACGTGATCACCGACGCCGTTATCGCCACAGCGAAATCTGCTGGCAAGATCGATGGCAAGGACTACTCGTCATGCGTCGTCTACTGTCTTCTCATCGTCAAGAACTGGTTCAAGCGCCAGGGTGTGCTCGAGCTCTGGGACCTGGAACTTCACCAGCTCCGCGCCGAAGCCTGCGAGGTGATGGCTAAGAGGATCATCGAGGAAGAAGAGGATCTCACCTATCTCATGCAGGATATCCTGCTCAAGCGCTACAGCATTGTGATTGACGGCGAAGACACTAAGCCTGTCAATGCCGTTGAGAAGGCTGTGGATCTGCACGCTGTGAGAGTCATAGGTAGCTCTGGCTACCAGAAGTGCGTCTCATACCTTTGGCGAGGATGGCTTGTGCAGGACGACGAGGACCCCAGTCGCTTTGTCGACTACAAGAAGAAGGCCAACACCGACTACTGGAGCCACTTCGACCCGGACCGCATGCGCGTGCCACTGTACCAGAACACTGTACAGATCGCATTCAGCCTCATCTTCCTTGGCCTCTATACCGGTGCTATCAACACGATAAACCCTGAGGGCGACCTCGATATCGTTGAGATTTTCCTGTACATCTTCACGCTCGGCTTTGTGTGCGATGAAGCGTCCAAGCTCTGGAAAGTGGGTAGGTACTACATAGGATTCTGGAACGTGTTCAACAGCACGCTCTACGGCCTGCTCACGGTCAGCTTCGTCATGCGCATGATCGCTCTGGCTTACCCGGTGGACACTCACCCGAGACTGAACTACAACGAGCTCAGCTACGACTTCCTGGCCTTTAGCGCTCCGATGTTCTACCTGCGACTGTTGCTCTACCTTGATGGCTTCCGATTCTTTGGTGCCATGCTTGTTGTGCTCAAGGTATGCGGATTCCGGTGTGGCGCTTCTTGGACGCTCTGCTGACAATAACACAGGTCATGATGAAAGAGTCTCTGATCTTCTTTGCTCTTCTGATTGTTGTTCTAATCGGCTTCCTTCAAGCGTTCATAGGCATGGACTCTGCAGATGATAACGCCGTGACTGCGATTGGATTTATCACGACACAAATGGTATGTTGGCAAAACTCACCAAAATCTGCATCCAGTACAGTGCAGTACTAACCATCCTTCCCAGCTCAACGCCATCATGGGCTCTCCCGAATTCGACCAATGGGACCGGTTCGCGCCTCCCTTTGGCCTGATCCTCTACTACATCTACAACTTCATCATCATCGTCATATTGCTCAACGTGCTCATCGCCCTCTACAATTCCGCATACGAGGACGTCACCGACAACGCCATCGACGAGTACCTCGCGCTGTTCTCGCAGAAAACTCTGCAATTTGTGCGCGCGCCCGACGAGAACGTGTTTATCGCGCCGTTCAACCTTGTCGAGCTGTTTGGTCTCGTGCTGCCATTTGAGTGGTGGATGAGTGACAAGCAGTACGCGCGCCTGAACGACTACGTCATGGGCGTGCTGTACTCGCCGTTGTTGCTCATCACCGCGTATCTTGAGACGCGGACTGCGAGGACGGTGCGCTTCAACCGGAAGCGTAACGAAGCTGATGACGACACGATCGAGGAGTGGGAGCAGATGGCGGACGAGTTTGATATCGAGGGCAGTGGATGGGGAAAGAGGGTGCTGGAGTCTGCGCCGAATGTTGTCACGGATGCGACGCTGGTTGAGTTGAAAGAGTTGAAGGAGGAGATGAAGGAGATTAAGGGGTTGTTGAAGGCGTTGACGGCGAATGGGTCAAACGGGTCAAACGGTAATGGGGCGAATGGAAGTGAGCAGTGAGGGGATATGTGACGTGACGTTGATGGTGGTTGGTGCTGTCTATGATTAGCTTGGAGTGTTGAGTTGGTTCATTTGCCAGATTGTGGACAGGGTGTCGTTGTTGGTGGTTGTGTATAGTCGCTGTACCTACGTCAAGAAGTGTTGCGAAATCGGCAATACGGAGATCAAATTGTAGCACGAATAGCTTGCGAAACCACACTTTTCTTGATAACAACAAATTGGCACAATGTGTACCTGGGCAACTCGCAAGGCACTGGGTGTAGTTGAGATTACATTTACCATGGATGCCACAAGCTACACTGGGAAGGCGGCTTTCTCCGCAAAGACATGAACATCTCCTGGCGCTATTTGCTTCTCGAAGCGCAGGTGAGGCAGATTGGACGCATGAAGCGCGACGCCCTGCATACGATTGCGCATGAGGTATTATTCCGGGGTTGTAACCGTTGCATTATTTCGTGCTGATCGTATGGCTGATCGATGATCTCTGGGGAAGTTGGGCTTGGCTTGCTATGCTTGGGATGAAGGAAGAGGTGAGATTAGGATGGGCGAATCAGATATGATGAGATGAAGGTGAAGTCTCGTTCATCTCGTTCATGGAAGCGACAAGAATTTCTATATACCAGCATGCGCAAGTCATAAATACCGGCACAGAGGCCAGGTACTGTAGCAGTTTGTTCTACATGCCCAAGACCACGGAGGCGGAGATAGCAGCTCGACCGGGTTTCCGAGTGGAGGTGGATGTGATGTGTGGACGGGTGGGTGTGTGCGTGGTAGGTTTGCGCCCCACAAAGGCGGGTTCGCGTGGAATCGATTGGCTCTGCTGATCATTGGGAAGGGTCATGCATGGAAGGCCTCGAGGAGAAGGTGTTGGTCAGCGTTGTCCATGCTATTCGAGCAAGTGAATGATGGGTGGTGGAAGCTTTGGGCTGATGCGAGACATGCAGATGTCGGCTTGTGTGAAGATCGATGGTTGAGAGCAGCAGCACAGGCGACGACCAACTGGACGCCGCAAATGCACGTACGCCGCAGACGCAATCACACTCGCAAGCGATCGGCCGTTTCCGCAGGCTGACCTTTGACCCTCATGCGGCCTGGCAGATGGGCAGCACGTGGCGCGGCGCGTAATATTCATCCGGAGCGAGCGTACCCGATGCGAGACAGCTCTTGCCGATCTCGCGCGCTTCTCCTTCCCCAGCCTGAAGCGTTGTCGTTCGCCCGTTGTAATGCAGGCGAAGTGAGTTGGAATAATCCCTCGACGATATGTACTGCTTAGAGAGTATGCCTCATATATGCCGGTATATAGGGCCAGCCAGTCAGCAGCCTCGTCCATCCCGCTCCCCCTCTCTACGCCACCAACACGCATGCAAATCTCGCCCATCTCGCCCACCTCGCCCTCTCTGCTCTCGTCGAGCGCACGTCCATCGACCGGCGAACGGCCCCGGGCTGCGGCTGCTAGCTCGTTAGCGACCCTCGCTCGCCTCTCCACTCGTTCTGGAGCGCCCGCACATGACATCCGCCGTCTGTCTGCCAGCTCGCTCCAATCTGTCCAGTCGTCTACTGGCCTCTTGTCTGCACTGTCTCGTCTCGTCCGCTTAATATCCTCACTACATCCTTCACCACTCTGCTGCGCCGCCGCGCCTCTAAGCATTACCGCCTGCTCAACCCGCGGTCTTTGCTTCCACCACCTCCACAGCGCCTGCGTCTTGGCTTCATCAAACTTCCGCCGTGCTCGTTCTTCAACCTTGCATTGACCACTGCACACTGCTGCACACCTTTCGTCAGTCGTATTGAGAAACTCGGAATAATTCTCAGTCTTTCTCCCAGGCAGTGCTCCGGCTCCCACACAGTACACACGGCATTCGCCATTACAGACGTCAATAGCCAAAGCAGAGCGAGCGAGCAAAGCCCGTCACAACGCGCGCGCGCGCATTGGTGATCCGGCCGGCATAAGAGGAGGAGGATATCATGTCATTCTTTGGGAAGTTCAAGACGGGTGCCGTAAGTCGGAATTTATCCTGGTCTTGCTTTGCGCTGGGACGAATCATAGCAGCGCATATCGGACGACATAAATTGACCAGCGATCGCATCTTTGCAGACACCGAGCGCTTCGGCCGCACCACAACCCCTAAAGAAAGACCCTAATGCGCCAGTACCTACAGCATTAGAGAAGCTACTGGCTCCCGATGCGCTCGAGCCTGTCCGACCAGATGGAAGCGACAAGTACTTCGGATTTGAAAATGTGAGTACACGTAGCACAACGAGCACATTCAACCGTAGCTAACTGAGATTAATAGTATGGATCCACATGGTAATTCTATCCGAATCGTACGACACTGCGAAAGCTCACGCTAACGATACACCAACAGTTATTGTAATTCGATCGTTACCGCACTCTACTATTCAGAAGCGTTCCGCGAACATGTAATGAACTTCCCTTCAAAGGCATTCCTCGAAAGCATTGGCGATCAAATCGCAGAAGCCGCCACCAATGGCACAGCTACAGGACACAAGAATACAAGCACAACACCATACCCTAATCCCATGTCGCCCGCGCGAAAGGTCGCACAACCACAATCACCAGGCCCGAACGTTGCAATCAAGCCTGAAGAGAGCAAGGACTCGCCCGAATACAAGAAGAGGATGGCGATCCAGAATGGGCCTGTCCTTGATATGACTTACGACAACTCGAAGAAATACGGCATGGACGAATCTCTGTTCACATCATTGAAGGACATTTTTGAAGCGGTCATCAACCAGAAATCTCGCATTGGCGTTGTCAGCCCGCACAAGTTCCTGGAGATCCTACGAAGGGAGAATGAGATGTTCCGATCTGCAATGCACCAGGACGCTCACGAATTCTTGAACCTGTTGCTAAACCAGGTCGTTGATAACGTAGAGATGTTTTCGAGCCAACACCCAGCACCATTGAAACAAATACAGTCGAACGGCTCTACACCGGAAAATGCTCTTTCGAAAGTGCTGACCAACGGCGTCAACGGAACGAACATGCCAGCGAATGGCCTCGATACGACTTGGGTACACGATCTCTTCGAAGGCACGCTTACATCTGAAACACGATGCTTAACGTGTGAGAACACTTCTCAGCGAGACGAAGCATTCCTGGATTTGTCGGTTGACCTCAGCGCGCACACCTCAGTAACGTCTTGCTTGAGGAAATTCTCAGAAGAGGAGATGTTGTGCGAACGTAACAAGTTTCACTGCGACAACTGTGGTGGTCTGCAAGAGGCTGAAAAGCGAATGAAGATTAAGCGTTTGCCTCGCATTTTGGCATTGCATTTGAAGCGCTTCAAGTACACGGAAGATCTGCAGCGCTTACAGAAGCTGTTCCACCGTGTGGTCTATCCTTTCTACCTGCGACTTTTCAACACTACAGACGACGCCGAAGACTCGGACCGACTGTACGAGCTGTACGCCGTGGTGGTACACATCGGTGGCGGGCCCTACCACGGTCACTACGTGAGCATCATCAAGACACAAGATCGCGGCTGGCTGCTGTTTGACGACGAACTCGTGGAGCCGGTCGACAAAAACTATGTCATGAACTTCTTTGGCGGAGAGCCTCAACCAGGAGTCCAGGATGCGAAGCAGCTAGCATGCGCATATGTCTTGTTCTACCAAGAAACCACAATGGAAGCCATGCTCAAGGAGCAGGAGGCAGAGGGACAGCAGCCCACAAAGCCTCGCACCTCAGACGCCGGTACAGCGCCAGACAGCGCAATGTCTCCGTCAGCGCTCTACCATACACAGACCGTCACCGACCCGCCACACGACATCCTGGACCACATGAAGCCACTCGCCCACGCAGCCACAGCTCCTGTCAACTTCCGCCAGCAACCCAACGACTTCGTCCCTCCCATGCCCAGTATCAACCCGGTCATGCCGCCGCGCTCGAAAAAAGAGCTCAAAGCCGAAGAAAAGGAGCGCAAGGCCGCGCAAAAAGAAAAGGAAAAGGCCCTTGCTGCGCAGCGCAAAGAAAGCGCCAACAAACGCATGGACGCCTGGCGCAAAGAGCAAGCGGACATGAAGGAGGTCATGGAGATGTCCAAGGCCACCGCTGCCGAAGAGGCGAAAAAGCGCGGCGAAGAGGTCCAAGCGAAGGAGGAGAAGGAGAAGGAGAAGGGTGGACTTTCGCGCTTTGCTCGCCACGGCAGTATCAGTCTTCGCGGCAAACCGAAGCTGTTCGGTGGGAAAGATAAGGACAAGGAAAGCGGATTGCCTACTGTCCAGCAAGTTTCCGGCGAGACGCCTTCTGGTCACGAGGCACCGCCGATGTCGCCAGCCGGAGGGGAGAAGAAGAACCGCTTCAGTCTGGGCAGGAAGAAGAGCAATGCTTTCTTGTGATTAGGTTGATTGATTGGGATTTGGAAGAAAAAAGCCAACGATCGATATTGGAATCCAACCACGGTTCGCGATATGACTGGGTCTGGTTATCTGGATCGATTTTCATCTTGTGTATACCCCCCTACCTGACCTACGGTGTACTAAAATTTGGCATGCGGCATTGGAATTACGGCATTTGCTTGCTTCTTAGGAGAGCATGGCGGTTGGCGTTTACTTTGGAGGGTTGTTGTGTTTCTTGTCTTCTACCACATACTGTTCTTGAGGAGGTTTGAAGAATTTTGGGATTTTGAGCTTCTTTTATCCGATGCTTTGTGCATAGCCTCTGGCTTGGTCGACGAGAGAGCATAGCCCGCTGGGTGGCACTTTGTTGAAGCGAACTTTTGGAATTAGGGGACAGGTTGTAAATATTGTATTTCTCTTCTTCCCGACTCTCGTGGCTGCTCTGTGCTTTAGGCTTTGAATTTTCCCGTGGTCCTGTGAGCTTGGCCTCGTCGTTGTGAGCTTGTGGGAGCAGAAAGTGGCACAAGGCGCTCTGATCTCGCTCCCTGCCCAAGCTTCACGTAGACGAGACGGCACCGCTCTCCTCGTTCATGAACACAGATCCGCAGGTCCGGAGGGATCATACTGCCTTCACGCACAACTTCTTGTGACAAGACGCAAGCCTGTCATCAACCTGAGCTCGATATGCCTCCTTCTGTCTTTCAGCCCCAACAGCTAGCTTCTTCCTCCTTCCTTGCCGCAGTATTATCATACACGTGCCTCTCGGTTCGTAATCGTAGCTTTCATTCGTAGCCCGTTGCGTGCGTCAAGTCCCTCGTTCCGGTGCTTTTTTCTTTTCGGTCAGTCCAGTTGGTAAGCCTCGCGGGCTTCGCTTATTTGGTTGGTTCGTTCAGCCGAAGGCTACGGCCCAGACGATGATGAGGATGTTGAGGAAGATGAGGGGGACTGTTTCTTGAGCGTCAGCCATGCCATTTCCCTTGTTGCGTACCCACGTCCTCAAGCGGGGGTCAGGCGTCTCCGTGCGCGAGGCCAGTTGTCCGGGTGTGTAACTCACTCCGCATCAGCGTCCGCACCGAGTTGATGAGATTGATCGTTTTGGCTTTCACGCTGGCGCCGTCTTGAGCGCCGCCGCCGAAGGAGGGCTCGTTTTGGGCGGCGTTGCCCCAGCCGACTGGTAGTGTTGTTAGCTGTGCTGCTCTGCTGGTGTTGAGAGTATGTGGCTTCGCGGGCTCGTGATTGGAGTTGGAGATGACGTACTGCGTGCTAGGAAGCGATCTTCTGAGAGAACTGCTATGGCGTTTATGAGCAGGACAGAGACTAATGGGCGTGGTGTGTCAGTGGTTGAGCGTGAATAGAAGGCGTGAGGTCGGTGTGTTACCTTGGAAGAGACCGCCGAAGGAGAAGAACAGGGTGGCCATTTTTGTGGTTGGATTTGCTTGTCGTGTGCGTAAAGGTATTGACAGGAGTGTACTGGAGTAGTTGTGTTGTGTATGGGCAAGCGGTTCCTGATGTGGTGAGACGAGGTGTTGTTCCTACGCTACGGACAGCTCGCAACAAGGTCCCTCGATGTGGGAAACGCGGCCAAAGCCCGAGCCAACATCAGCTTCGCCTCTTTAAGCTACAACTAACCATATGCACCAAACATAAATGTCTCTGGCGCATCACTACGCCGATCGTGCCTTGCAGTTTCGAGTCTCGCAGAACGTGTGGGCACATAAGCCTAGTTATAGCACAATGCTTGGTATGTTCACTTTGTTGATCAAACGACAAGCTCAAGCTCGTTCTAATGCACTGTAGACCTCACCATCAACCTGCTCATACCTGGGCTTGTGTTGGTGCACCTTTTCGCCGCTCCTTATACTAAAGTAGAGGAGTCTTTCAATATCCAAGCCACGCATGATATTCTGAATTATGGCCTTCCCTGGGCCAACGCAACATCCACCATCGCGGACAAGTTCGACCATGCCACATTCCCAGGCTCCGTGCCAAGAACATTCGCCGGTGCTCTTGTTTTGGCTGGAGCAACGACACCATTCGCATCTTTCCTGAGCTCGCCAGACCAAGTGCAGATGCTTGCTAGAGCGATACTGGGACTCGCCAATGCATTAGCTCTCCTTTCCCTCAGATCTGCCGTCGACACCGCATACGGCAAGACTGCTGGCCGTTGGTTCGTTTTGTTCCAAGCCAGCCAATTTCACATCATGTTCTATGCATCAAGGACTCTGCCAAACATGTTCGCTTTCGTGGCTACTACGGTAGCTCTACGCAGCTTGGTGCTGGCAAAGGCAGTGGCGTCCAAGTCTGCACGGAGCCAAAAGCGCAGACGACTGGCGTTGTATCTGCTCACCGTCGCGGGCGTTGTGTTCCGATCTGAGATTGCCATTTTACTGGCAATGGAGACGCTTGTGCTGCTCGTTCGTCAACGAGCTTCACTCACCAAAGAGGTCATTCCTGCTGGCATTGCGGGCGCGGTAATTGGACTTTTAGTAACGGTGACGGTCGATTCATTCTTCTGGCAGTATTTCCCTACTTGGCCAGAATGGACTGGGTTCTACTACAACACCATTTTAGGCAAGTCTGCAGATTGGGGCACCAGCCCGCCTACGTGGTACTTTGTGAATGCCCTGCCGCGACTTCTAATGAACCCAATGACGCTGTTCGTCTGCATACCGCTTGCGTTGAGCGTAAAGTCGACACAGAAGACAAGCCAGGATATCCTGACGCCACACCTGGCATTTATCGCCATCTACAGTGTGCTCCCGCATAAAGAGTGGAGGTTCATCATCTACAGCATCCCTGCTTTCACCGCAGTCGCATCGGCGGGAGCGTCTTGGATCTGGACGCGCCGCGCGAAGACCGCCATTTACCGAGTATTGAGCCTCGCCCTTATTGCGACCACACTTGCTTCGTTCGTCGCGAGCATGGGCATTATGCTGATCTCAAGTCTCAACTATCCTGGTGGCGCAGCTTTGCAACGACTTCACGTCGTCGAGACGGGACCAGGCAAGAGTGTCCATCTGGACAACCTCGCATGCCAGACTGGCGTCACACGATTCCTCCAAACACAGCCCACCTGGACATACGACAAGACCGAAGGGAACGAGTCTTTGCTCGATCCAGTTTTCTGGCAACAGTTCGACTACGTGATCGCCGAAGACCCGAAGCGGATCATTGGGAGTTGGCAAGTGGTCGATACGATCGAAGGGTTCGGCGGCGTCACTTTGAGACCGAGTGGCGTTGACATGGACACTTCGAAGATCAGCGGCAGTGGTATCGTCTCGCGGGCACAACTGGCGTATTATTCTCTAGGCGAGAGCGTGCGCGCGAAGATCTCTCGTGGCTATTGGCCTGTGATCAAGATGGAGCCGAGGTTGTATATTTTGCGGAGAGAGCCGCCAGTCGGTATGGCTGGCTGAAACATTATATTTTTATACATAGTTTGAAACCTCGATCAGATTACCGTCCGGGTCGCGACAGTAGACACTGCGCAACTTCCCGACGGCACCTGTTCGTTCCACGACTTTGGAGCCCTCGAGAACCTGTAACGCGTAAACGCTTCAGCAGACTGTTCAAAACAGGAGTCGCCAAAACATGTAGCACTGACCTCAATACCAACGCTCTTCCAAGCGGAGAAGACCTCATCTATAGGATGTTTGGTAATAAAGCACAAATCCCCACTACCCGGTTGCACTCGGGATGCTTTGGGCTCGAATTCATGGCCAGACAAATGGAGGTTTATCTTTTGGTTGCCGAATTTGAGGGCGTGGCGTTCGACTCCATCGCCTGATACGAAGGTCTCGTGAGTCATGCCTAGGTGTGTGGTGTAGAAGTCTACCGTTGCTTGGATGGAGGCGACGGTTAGGACGACGTGGTCGATTGATTGGACCGCGAAGGGTCGGGAAGACATTGTAATTGCTGGTGAGGATGTGGATGGCTTGTTGGTTGGTTGATTGATGGATGATGGTGTTGTGGCTTGGTTGCCTATGAATGTTGTTGGTTTGGCCGACCTCGGATGTGGTCGGATTCGCCCCCACTTTGGTGGACTAGTTATAGACTATTTGTGTTACCTCTTACATTCATCGAAGTCCTCGAGGGTATTTCGATTGCTACATGATCCTCGATGAGATGGCTTTCATCTAGATTTGACTATCGTCAAATTGGAGCGCGTTTGCAGCTGCTATCATGCACACTGAATTTATTGCTGGTGGGTCGTACTTCCGAGTACAATAGATTAGTTGAAACTGTTAGTGTTTGCTATAGCTACCCATGCTTCATTGCTGTCAACACGCCTCCCGACCTCAAGCGTAGCCATTGCTGCCTGCCACCTTGATTCTCTCTGTGAATGCGGGATTGACCAAGGGGTTGTGAAGCTCGGCTATGGTACTCATGCAAGCTGCAGCCGGGTCACCAGACCCCGACAAACTGCCTGACCAGTACTCGTTGCCTGGGAAAGCATTTCCGTCCCACGCGTAGCTCAAAACCAGTAGCTCGTCGCCTTCTAGCTTCTCCGCTGGATCTCGTCGACTGAACACCACCTGGATGCCCTTTTGAGCCCCGGCGCGAATCGCTGCCTTCTCCACTGCCTCGGGCAGATTGTTGATGTATGCAAACTCCACAGTCCCTACGTTAGAGAGATTGAGCTCTGCGATCGCCTCCGTGAACACCTCGATATACCACTCTCGTTGCTGCTGGTAGTACTGCCATACGCCGAGACCGAGGCCGACAACATATGCCCATGCCTTCTTCCCTGCAGCAGCAGCGCGAGCGTTGGCTTCTAGTAGGAAAATGTCCGCTGTGATCCGCGTTCGTGCCTTGTACATGGGCACATCAAATTCTTGCGTGCTGTCTCGAATCGCGCCGAAGAAGGCCTCGATCATGGTGCTGATTACCGGATCTTGTAGTGGAGGTGTGTTCTCTTTCGGCTTAGGAGGAGGCAAGATATGCACAGAATCCATGCGGTGCTCTCGTTCGAAACGGCTTCCGACCAGACCAACGATGACACCGCGTGATTGATAGGAGCCCTCCCGCGCAGGCTTGGCACAGTTCCTGCGACTCCCAGTGTTGATGAAAAACGAGGGACCGCTCACTCCAAGCAGAGACGAAAGCATGATCTCGTCATAGCTGAGATAGTTCTCAAGCGTGAGGTGGGAGTTGAGATACTGTAAATCGGTACCGTTACGGTCCCACTCCTGGTAGGCCTTGTTGTCCAGCACCGTCCCGTCGCGCAGGAGAGTGGCGTCAAATGAGCCCATGCAGGTCAGAGGACGGCAATGTATGAAACGCGCGGCGAGTTGCTTCCATGTCATCGGAGCGTAGAGAGCTTTCTCGTACCTTGAGCCATGAGCGCGCTTGTAAGCCAGGAAGGATGCCAACAGCGCAGGATAGCGAGGATGCACCAGAATATGAGTCGCTCGTGCGTCTGCTTCAACCTCGTCACGCGGGAAGTTCCTTATGCGATTGGTAGTCACAGGAGGCTCGACTTTCATATTTCCTGGGAGTAAGTGTGCCATGCTGAATGAGAGGCAACGTACAAAGTTGGTGTCAGCTAGATGGTGATGTTTCTGGGAATCAAGTCTCTTATAGTAAACATAAGTCGAAGAATTTGTGCTTCTGCCTGCAGCTAGGCGACAATCGACTCAGCCTCCCCTTACCTCACAGCCTCAAATATAGAGTGGAGTAACTCGTCGTGGAGACCAAGGATGCTAAAGCCTCTTGCGGTGTTATCGGTTGAGCCTGCAGTTCAGAAATGTGACAAATAGGCCAACATCACTGTCGCCGTGCTGTTTTGATTGAGCATGGTGTGGTAAGAAGATGGGATGTAAGTCGTGGTAATGTACCTGGGCAAATTTAAGGTTCGGCTAGCGTGAGTGTTTCCGAAGACTTTCCACCATCATCAAGTTCAGGTTCGCAAAGCTGTCGCGTGGCGGTACATGCAAGTCTCCTAGAGACACCCACTTCACCTCCATTACACATTGACATCCACGGCTTGTTCGCCCAAAAGCGAACACATACCGCCGTAATGTCGAACCAACAGAAGGGTGGCGCTAGCGGAGGTGGCGGAGGCGACAACAACATGAGCCAGTACAAGTATGGCGCCATGTCCAACTTGGTCCTACAGGCGGATCGTCGTTTCGTGTCGCGTCGTGGCGACGAGAACACTGGTGATCCGGAATCGCTAGCAGGTCGCATCAACCTAGGTGACATGGGCTCGAGGACAGCACGCGAAGCCGCACCCGCGCGTCCACCTGCGCAAGAGCAAGCACGCAAAAGGAAGAGGACCGAACCTTTGCAAAATACCAGAGCAGCAGGTGTATTGAGCCAAGGAGATCTGGACATTGAGGGCCTGCGATACAGGCCCCGAACAGCTGCGACGAAGGATGTCTACGATCTTATCGCGACCGAAACCGCGCGCAAGATGGGCGGCGACTATGGACTTGCAGTAACAGCTTCGGCAACAGACTCTATTTTGGAGTATCTGAAGGATGAGACTCTCAAGGACTTCGACAAGAAGAAGGAAATTGACGACATCCTCGGCGTGACGCTCACAAGTCAAGAGATGAACATGCTTGTGAACCTGGGAAAGAAAATCACAGACTACGATGCGCAGGACGATGACGAAGAAATGGGTGACGAGGGAGGTGATGGTGCTGACATTGACGAGCGTCAGGGTGTGGCCGTCGACTTCGGCGAGGACGACGAGGACGAAGAGGAGGGCAAAGGTCAAACTTTCGAGGTTCGGGACGAGGACGAGGAGTCAGAAGACGAGCTTCAGATGGGCACAGAAGAAATCACAGGCGATATCGACGGTCCTCCACCAGCCGCGGCGGATGAAGAGGATGCCGACGAGGATGGTATGGTCATAGAGAACCGAACCCAAAGGAAAGAGACTGAGCAAGATCCGGATATAATACCTGCACACGAGATTGATGCATATTGGTTACAACGGCAGGTCGGAAAGCTCTACGAAGATGCTCACATTCAGTCGGAGAAGACCAGGGAATCAGAAGAGATCATGTCTGCCCTGGAGAGCGATTCTGGAGAGCCCAAGCCTCTGCGTGAAGTCGAGAACGACCTCATGGAGCTCTTTGACTACGAACATCCTGAGCTCGTCGGCAAGCTCGTCAAGAACAGGGACAAGATTGTCTGGGTACTGAAGTGGCAGCGCGCTGGCGAGGACCAACAAGCCCGCTCTGCCATCGAGAAGGAAATGCAAAGCGCTGGTCATTCCAGTATTCTGAGGGAGCTCAAAGGACGAGACGAGTCGAAGAGCGATGGCAAGGTCAAGATGAATGTCAAGCTCGACGCCATGGATCTGGACGCACAAGCACCCGTACAGCAAGATCAAGAAGGTTCCAAAGAAGGCCTCGTTGGAGGTCTGCAGCCACGAAAGACGCTCAATATCGACGATCTCAAGTTCGATCAGGGCAACCACACCATGACGAACACGAACGTCCGTCTGCCACAAGGCTCAACAAAGCGTACTTTCAAGGGCTACGAAGAAATTCACGTTCCTGCGCCAAAGCCCAAGTTCGATCCCTCAGAGCCGCTCAAGCCTACATCCGACCTACCGGCATGGGCACAACCAGGTTTTGGCACCTCGAAATCGCTCAACAGAATTCAGACCAGATGTTACCCATCCGCATTCGAAGACGATGGCAACATGCTGATTTGTGCCCCGACTGGATCTGGCAAGACAAACGTGGCCATGTTGACCATGCTGCGCGAAATTGGCAAGCACAGGAACCCAGAAACGGGTGAGATTGACCTGGATAGCTTTAAGATTGTTTACATCGCACCGCTCAAGGCTCTGGTACAGGAGCAAGTCGGCAACTTTGGCAAGAGATTGGAGCCATATGGCATCACAGTCTCTGAGCTCACTGGCGACCGTCAGCTCACTAAGCAGCAGATCGCAGACACACAATTGATCGTCACCACCCCTGAGAAATGGGATGTCATCACTCGCAAGGCCACCGACACCAGCTACACCAACCTCGTCCGCCTGATCTGTATTGATGAAATCCATCTGCTGCACGATGACCGTGGACCCGTTCTCGAGAGCATTGTTGCACGCACTATCCGTCGCCAGGAGCAGACTGGAGATCCCGTGCGTATCGTCGGTCTTTCGGCTACTCTGCCGAACTACCGTGATGTGGCTACTTTCCTACGCGCGGATCCCGAGACTGGTGTATACCATTTCGACGGCAGCTTCCGCCCTTGCCCGCTCAAGCAAGAGTTCATTGGCGTTACGGAGAAGAAGGCAATCAAGCAGCTGAAGACTATGAATGACATCTGCTACACCAAGACTCTGGAACAGGTTGGACAAAACAAGCAGCAAATGCTCATTTTCGTCCACTCACGCAAAGAGACTGCGAAGACTGCGAAATACATCCGCGACAAGGCAATGGAGCTCGAGACGATTGGCCAGATCCTGCGCACTGACGGCGCCACTCGTGAAATCTTGCGCGATGAGGCTGACGGTGCGGCCAGTGCTGATCTCAAGGACGTTCTGCCATACGGTTTCGGTATTCACCATGCCGGCATGAGCAGAGCCGACAGGACGACAGTGGAAGACCTTTTCGCGGACGGCCACATCCAAGTTCTGGTCTGTACGGCTACACTCGCATGGGGTGTCAACTTACCTGCACACACTGTCATTATCAAGGGCACACAGGTATACTCTCCCGAGAAAGGTAGCTGGGTCGAGCTTAGCCCGCAGGACGTCTTGCAGATGCTTGGACGTGCCGGCCGTCCACAGTACGATACTTATGGAGAAGGTATTATCATCACATCACAAGCCGAACTGCAATACTACCTGTCGCTCTTGAACCAGCAACTTCCAATTGAGAGTCAGCTGGCCTCGAAGCTTGCAGACAATCTTAACGCTGAAATCGTTCTTGGGAACATTCGTACCAGAGATGAAGGCGTCGAATGGCTTGGATACACCTACCTGTTCGTTCGCATGTTGCGCTCGCCTGGCCTTTACCAAGTTGGTCCAGACTACGATGATGACCACACTCTAGAGCAACGCCGAGTCGACCTGATCCATTCAGCGGCCGTGATGCTAGAGGCAGCTAGCTTGGTCAAGTACGACAAGAAGAGCGGCCGTCTGCAGTCCACCGAACTTGGACGCGTTGCTAGTCACTACTACATCACCCACAATAGCATGTTGACATACAACCGCAACATCCAGCCATCTGTCAGCCCGATCGAGCTGTTCCGCATCTTTGCGCTTAGTGAGGAGTTCAAATACATCCCCGTGCGCCAGGATGAGAAGCTTGAGCTGGCTAAACTGCTTGGTCGTGTACCAATTCCAGTCAAGGAGACTATCGACGAGCCGCATTGCAAGATCAACGTTTTGCTCCAGGCATTCGTTAGTAGACTGAAGCTCGAGGGTCTTGCCCTCATGGCTGATCTTGTCTACGTGACCCAGTCAGCCGGCCGTATTTTGAGAGCCATGTTCGAAATCGCTCTCAAGAAGGGATGGGCTGGTGTCGCCAAGGACGCCCTGGCTCTCTGTAAGACGGCCGAGAAGCGAATGTGGCCGACCATGACCCCACTGCGTCAGTTCCCCGAGTGCTCGCCTGAAATCATCAAGAAGGCTGAGCGTATCGATGTGCCTTGGCAACAGTACTTCGACCTAGACCCTCCTCGTATGGGCGAGCTTCTGGGTATGCAGAAGCATGGCCGTCAAGTCTGCAACATGGTTTCACGTTTCCCCAGGCTCGATGTGCAAGCACAAGTTCAGCCTATCACCAAGAGCTTGCTCCGTGTTGAGCTGACCCTGACCCCCAACTTCGAGTGGGACGACAACCTTCACGGCCGCGCTGAGGGTTGGTGGATCATCGTGGAGGACTGTGATGGTGAACAAATTTTGTTCCACGATCAGTTCCTGCTGCGCAAAGAGTATGCCGTCTCCGAGATGAACGAGCACCTTGTTGAGTTCACCGTCCCGATCACAGAGCCCATGCCACCTAACTACTTCATCACTGTCGTTTCGGACCGTTGGATGCACGCTGAGAGCAAGCTTGCACTAAGCTTCCAGAAGCTGCACCTGCCTGAGAAGTTCCCATCGCACACACCACTTCTCGAACTGCAGCCCCTGCCTGTAGCTTCGCTGAAACGCCAGGAATACGTGGACTTGTACCCTGACTGGTCAAACTTCAACCGCATCCAGTCGCAGACTTTCAACCACCTCTTCCAGTCAGACGAGAGTGTACTTGTTGGGTGCGCTGCTGGTAGCGGCAAGACCGTGTGCGCTGAATTCGCCATTCTTAGGCACTGGTCGAAGCAGAACTCTGGCAAGGCTGTATACGTTGCACCTTTCCAGGAACAAGTAGATGCTCGCTTTAAGGAATGGCAAACTCGTCTCTCCAAGCTGGCGGGTGGCAAAGAGATTGTCAAGCTCACTGGAGAAACGGCGGCCGACTTGAAACTGCTCGAACGCGGTGACCTTATTCTGGCGACGCCGGCACAGTGGGATATGATGTCTCGTCAGTGGCAGCGCAGGAAGAACGTGCAGAACACCAAGCTTCTCATCGCTGATGATCTGCACTTGCTTGGTGGCCATGGCGGCTACGTGTACGAGACTATCGTCTCCCGTACTCAGGCTATCGCCGCCAACATGGAAAGTAACGTTCGCATTGTGGGCCTGAGCGTCTCCCTTGCCAACGCCAGGGACATCGGCGAATGGCTTGGAGCCAGCAAGCAGACCATTTACAACTTCAGCCCTTCAGTCCGACCTATTCCGTTGGGACTGCACCTGCAGTCCTTTACGATTCCACACTTCCCTTCCCTCATGCTTGCCATGACCAAGCCCACATACCAAGCCATCTTACAGCATGCTTCCGACAAGCCCGCCATGGTCTTCGTGCCCAGCAGGAAGCAGGTCCGCGCTACAGCTTCTGACTTGCTCGCCGCCTGCATTGCGGATGATGATGAAGATCGTTTCTTGCACACCGATGTTGAAAGCATTGCGCCTTTGCTGAAGAAGGTCAAGGAGCGATCACTGGCTGAGTCTCTGTCGCACGGTATCGCGTACTACCACGAGGCCATGTCTGTTGGCGACAAGCGTATCGTGGATCACTTGTTCAGTCAGGGTGCTGTGCAAGTGATGCTCGTGTCCAGAGACTGCTGCTGGGAGATTCAGAGTTCCGCATACCTCGTGATCATCATGGGAACACAGTTCTTCGAGGGTCGTGAGCATCGCTATATTGACTACCCGATTAGTGACGTTCTGCAGATGTTCGGCAAGGCAGGTCGCTCGCTCCAGGACAAGGAAAGTCGCGGCGTTCTGATGTGCCCGGCCGTCAAGCGCGACTACTACAGCAAGTTCTTGAAGGAGGCACTTCCCATTGAGAGTCAACTGCAGACTTTCTTCCACGATGCCTTCGTCACCGAAATCAGTACAAAGACAATCGAATCGACTCAAGATGCAGTGGACTGGTCGACCTACACATACTTCTACAGACGACTACTAGCAAATCCCAGCTTCTACGGTCTGCAAGATACGTCACATGACGGTCTGAGCGCATACTTGTCCGAATTGGTAGAGTCTACGCTGAAGGATCTTTCCGAGGCCAAGCTGGTCGAGCTCGACGAGGAGGAAGACACTGTCGAGCCAATGAACGCTGCTATGATCGCGGCCTACTACAACATCTCGTTCATCAGCATGCAGACCTTGCTTCTCTCGCTCAAGCGCAACACCAAGCTGAAGGGCATTCTGGAAATCATTACGGCCGCCACCGAGTTCGAAGACGTCCAGATCCGCCGTCACGAAGAGCACACTCTGCAGCGCATCTACGACCGTTGCCCCGTCAAGCTCAACGAAACAAACTTCGAGTCTCCTCATTTCAAGGCCTTTGTCCTGTTGCAGGCTCACTTCTCTCGCATGCAGCTGCCCACCGACCTCGCCAAGGACCAAGAAATCGTCCTCCGCAAGGTCCTCAGCCTGCTCAGCGCCACCGTCGACGTCCTTTCCTCAGAAGGCCACCTCAACGCCATGAGCGCAATGGAAATGAGCCAAATGGTCGTCCAAGCAATGTGGGACCGCGACAGCCCTCTCAAGCAAATCCCGCACTTCGAGCCCGCAGTCGTCGAAGCCTGCAACACCAACGGCGTCAACGACGTCTTCGAGTTCATGGAAGCCATGGACCCGAGTGAGAACCCCAACTACGGCCAGCTCGTCAAAGCCATGGGCCTCAGCAACGCACAGCTCGGCGACGCCGCACGCTTCACCAACGAGCGCTACCCCAACGTCGAGCTCACCTTCGAGCTCGAAGACGCCGACAACGTCACCGCCGGCGCGCCCAGCGTCCTCAACGTCTCCGTTGAGCGCGAAATCGAAGAAGACGAGGAGCCGAACCTCACTGTCCACGCGCCGTTCTACCCGGCCGAGAAGACGGAGAACTGGTGGCTGGTCGTCGGCGAGGAGAGCACCAAGTCGTTACTGGCTATCAAGAGGGTTACGATTGCTAGGGCGCTGAAGACCAAGCTTGAGCTTGTCGTTCCTACGCCGGGTAAGCATGAGCTTACTTTGTTCTTGATGAGCGCGGACTACGTTGGCGTGGATCAAGCGCCTACGTTTGAGGTCGATGCTGCTGAGGGCATGGAAGAGGATGATGACGAGGATGAAGACGATGACGAATAGAATGGGGTGTGTGATGTGGAAATTGTAGACGACCACTTCTTGTGATCAAATGATAAGATATATTTTTGTGAGTAAGCGATTTGTAAATGAAATTTCTCCTTGGTAGATCCGAAACTATTCCGCTTGTGATATTCATCGATGCCTTTGCATGCTCTTCGGTCTAGTCGATAGATTTTGATTGAGCTGGATTACTTTCATACCAAATGACTCTGCTTTTCCAAAGTTTCTGGCTCGCATGCGCATGCAGCTCTGAAAGCCACACACAGTTCGCGGTTGAACCTCATTTTGTCCTCCTCATATCCTGATACCACACATGTGAATAGTACCTTGGCAACTTCCCAGCCATATTGACTGCTCCATCTACGCATTTACATTCCTCCTTCGCATAATCTCCGCAAGCGGCAGATTATCTTCATCGTAAAACTCGGCGTCCTCGTCTAAGCCGAAATCTGCAAGGCGCTCGCCTTCTTTGTTTCGCCATCTGTCATCGCAAGGGCGTCATTAGCTTTTTTTGTGTCTTGTACTCATAGCGTTGCACTGCAAGCGGCGGAGACTTACGCCTCTTCGCCTTCCTCTTCGACGGCGGCGGATTGGCGATTGAGGATGGAGGGTGATTGAATTTCTTCGTCGGCTTCGTCGTCGCTATCTGTTGCAATTGCGTCGTCGTCGTCGTCGTCGTTGTTATTGTTGTAATGATCGTCTGCTTGTCCGGTCCGATCGAGATGGGCGTAGCGTTCGTGGAAAGGCCTTCTGCGTACGACGTGCTCGCCAGTCTGATGGCGCTGGAGGTCTGCTTGCTGGCGCTTGCGAAATTCGTCTACGTCCATGGACTGCGTGAAGCCATCGCCTGATGGCGGTGCGCGTGGAGCTCTGTAGACGCGGTCTGGATCTGGTGGAGGCCAGGGCTTGCTGGGGTCTGCGTGGAAGTCAGAAGTTTAACACATCTCTGCTTCTGGAAAACGTTCAAACAGACTCACCATCAATCTCATTGTGTTCGTACACCAAGCCACTATTGATAGAAGGGCTAGCAGCAAACGGCCAAGCCCACGCAAGCAAGTTCCAAGTCCCCATGGCTTGACGGAAGTTGGAGAAGATGCCAATGTCCCACGGGAATTCTTGGTGTTCAATGCGCACTTTCGTGCCGTCGGGGCCGTCGAGTTGGCCGCCGAGGACGCGTGCACGGCGAAGTAGTGCGTGGTGGCGCTCGACTTCCCAGCTTTCGATTGTGGTGATGTTGAGGGCGAGGCCCCAGATTGAGCGGCCTAGGAGGAGGACCAGGCCGAAGAGGACGAGGCCGTTCACGACGACGAGGATGAAGAGATGAGAGAGTTGGAGGGCACTTGGGCCGAGATACTGGGTGCGTGATGAGCGTAGATCTAGTGTCAGACGTAGGTTGAAAAACTTACGCTGGGAAGATTGCGGTTCTTCCAGAGCAGGGCGCAACGCACGAAGAGGAAGTACTGGAGGTAGAGCATAGCGGCCACAGCGTAGGAAAGGAAGCGCAAGAAATGTGGGAGCGTGATGTGGGAGATGCAGTTGGCTGGAAAGTGTTACCTACCACACTTTGCAAGGATTACAAGATGATGGCGAAATAGGACCTACCTGTCCAGACGCAGTGATGGTCCATCTTCACGATGCACCTGGGGCACACTTGATCAGTGCTGATCGGGATCAGATGTCGACCTGAACCAAGACGACCTACCGCTTGCAGATCTTGCAGTGGTGGGCACGTGGCGGTTTTGGCATCTCGCACTTCCTGCAATACCGCTGGCGTGAAGAGGCCTCTGCCGCGACACGTGCGCACTCATCCTTGGTTTGGATGTTTTCGTGCCAGTCGCTCGGGATGCGGCCCGGGTCGGTGTAGCATGTGCGCGTGTAGCAGACGAGCAGTGCGCATACCAGGGCATTAAAGATGTAAGCCTCTCCTTTTCGCAGTGGGCCTGGTTGGATGTTGTAGAACAGCCATTGTGAAGTGAAGGCCAGGAAGGAGACGAGGGAGACGACACCGGGGTATGCGAGTGCTTCCAGGCGGAAGGCTGGCATGTTGGTGGTGTGTATGAACAGGAACATGGCAGTCTAGATTGGAGTGTCTATGGTATTCCTAGTTAGTCTTAGTTAGTCTTTCGATGCCCGGGCCAGTCGGAAGGCCCAGCACGGAAGGAAGCGCGGGTGCGGCGATCGCAGCGATGACAGACTTACAGTACGCTGCAACGCACCTGTGCTCACTGTGCACCGAGTCGTGCTGCGATGGATTGGGCATAGGCTCGGGACAGGCCCCCGGTAAGTGCTTGTCAGGATGGTAGTGCAAAGCACTCAAGACAGGCCCCCGGTAAGTGCTTGTCGGGATGGTACGGTAGTGCAAAGCACCCAAGACAAACCCCATATGATCTCCCATCAGGGCCTCAATCGTCTGGAGTCAGTCTAACGAGCCGGCCCACGCTGCTGGGACGAGAGGGACTGTACCACAATCGCATTGCTTACCACCGCCGCAGTCTTCAGAGCTTCAGAGCAAGGTGCAATTCAGTTCATCCTCCGACACCGACGTCATTACGCCCACTCGCACTTGCACTTGCACTTGCAACGTCCTCCGCGTGCAGCCACAGCCATTTGACTAGCAGAAGCTTATGGGCAGCCGCCCACAGTTTGACGTAGAGAGGTCTGGCCCGTCGCCAACCACGGCTATCGCTCCGCCGTACTTTTGCGCTCTGCCGTGACACTTCACACTTCTCGATAGAAGCCACTACACGTGTGCCTTGCCGTCGTCGTGCGACGGCTGCCATATATCAGAACCGTCACTATACACCCATACGCCGATTGCTCTGCTTTTCGCCCTCGGTCAACCGGTCCCGCCTGGAAAGCTAGAACCCGCATGTTGAGCCCGACGACTGGGCGTATACGCATGCCAGCCGCGCGTTGAAAGAGCAGGCCGATTCTGTGCCTAGGCGTCTAGGGCGACGACTACCCTTCACACATAATGGCGAAACCGCACGTCTCCTTCGAGACGCAAGGGGTCCGGTATGAGTCTCACCTCACCGACACCGACGCCCGAGCCGCAAGCGAGGGCATCGACTATTTCACCAGCGACGGCAGCGTAGATGGAGAAGAGTTGTATCAGAGTGGCCGGCGCAGAAGGCGCGCCTCGCTGTCTATCGCCATGCCACCTCCGCAATCGCAAGCCGGCCTGGCGTTTACTGCACTACAGTACCTGCCAATGCCGGTGCTTGTGCTCTCAACCACAAAGCATATCGTCCTCGCGAACGAGGCTGTAGGAAGACTTCTGGGTATCGATCTAGCCGAGTCAGACGCAGAGGACGATGATCAAGACCAAGGCGGGGATAATACACAGCGCGAAGAGCAGGATATCCAGAGCACAGCAGACCTGCTACAAGGAAAGACTCTCGGAGAGCTCGGAATTGACCTTTTGCAAGGAGGTAACGCTGTCTTTGTCTCGTGGGAAGATATTTTGCAAAACGTGGTGGACGATGCATCCAAGGCACAAAAGGCCTACAAAAGGCATTGTGAAGGCGTCGCACAGGAGGACGAGGATCTTACCCCCGCTGATACACGCAAGAGATCTCACTCTGTTGCCTCCTCAAAGCATAGTATCTCAGGCATTAAAAAGACGACCGAAGTACACGATGCTGCTGTGGACATTGTCTTCTCAACAGTTCGAGATGCACGTACCGGTCTCCCTAAACCAGCACCGGAATCTATCACAGAGCAAGCGGCACTCGCCCATGCGCACATGCAGGCCAAAATGATCATCTCTGTCTGGGCAACGGAAGAAGACCAGTACTTTACCCTTACTTTCACTGCCGCTGCAGATATCCCACCAGCGTCGGCAAGCTCGCTCTCGGGAGGATCTGCCAGCCACTCAGGAAGCACGACAGAACTGTCAAAGCGGATCGTATCTCGTCCAAAATCATCGCTTAATTCCGGTTTACCATCCGCTGTCAGTTCTACAAGTTCGAGTACATCAGATCCTCATCGCAAGTCACGACGCAGTCGCACTTCGCCCGCAGGTACACCAAACATGCCTTCCCCTGTGGCTTTCCCGCCCCGGGGCCCGCCAGACAAGTCTGCTCAAGCTGCGGCGCCCACGATTTTCACCAAAAGCAATCGTCTGAAGGACGCCATCCTCAACAGCATGAGCTTCCCAGCCTATGCCATGTGGCGGGATCAGACTTTCGGTGTGCCTAACAAAGCTGCCATTCAGCTACTATACCCATACGCTGATACAGTTCCTGATTCGAACGAGTCGGCTACTGAGTTCCTATCACGCTATGTACTCTATCGTGAAGACTTTGATGAGCTGATTCCGTTGGAAGACATTCCAATCATGCGCCTCATGCGCGAGCAAGAACGATTCGAAGGCTACAGAGTCGGAATGTATTCCGCGAAAGACGGATCACGTGTTTTGTACGACGTGCAGGGAGAACCAATGCTCGATGACAAAGGAGTGTTTATTGGCGGTCTAGTTGTGTTCAACGACGTGACCAACTTCCAGAACACGATCAACGAGCAGAAAGTGCGCAACGAAAGGCAATTCGAAGACATCACAAACATGATTCCGCAGATGATCTGGCGGACGACACCGACAGGCGAGCACGACTATTACTCCAAGCGCTGGTACGATTACACCGGCCTGACCGTGGAACAGAGCGAGGGAGAAGGCTGGATGAATGGCTTCCACCCGGATGACTTGGAAGTTGCAGGCCCGAAGTGGGCTCACAGTTTGGCTACCGGGGATGAATATCTTACCGAATATCGCGCTCGTAGCGCAACTGGCGAATGGCGTTGGATGCTAGGTCGTGCCGTACCAATGCGCGACGAGCGTGGCGCAATACTCAAGTGGTTCGGTACCTGCACTGACATCCACGAACTGGTCCTCACCCGCGAAGAAGCGAAGCAGACCCGCGCGCAACTGGAACAAGTCATCGAACATGCCCGGATCACATTATGGGCCGTCGATTTGAACTCCGACCTAACACTCTTCGAAGGCAGAGCAATGTACGAGCCCGACAACAAAGACCTCTACCAAACGAAGCAGAACCTCCTGGGCAGGAATTTGTGGGATATCTTCAAATTGCAAGCCCGCGACAATGAATTATTGACCTACAAGTCGCCCGTCGAGGGAATTCTGGCTGGCAGACTCACGGACGAGACCATTGAGCAGGAGATTACTTCGACTGGTCGGTGGTTCAGAACGCGACTGGTTCCGATGATTCGCCAAGAGCGCATAGGTGGTATCGAAGGCAACACGTTCATCGACGGTGTCGTTGGTGTCAGTATGGATGTCACCGAGATGAAACAAGCCGAGCTGGACTTGCAAAAGCGTAACCAAGACAACGCCAATCTGATGGCGCAGAGCGTCGCTGCTAAGGAGGCGAGCAAGATGAAGAGCCAGTTCCTCGCAAACATGAGCCACGAAATTCGTACACCCATCGCTGGTGTCATCGGCATGTCGGAGCTCTTGCTCGACAACGATATAGGAGAACTCACCAAAGACCAGCGCGAATGTGCCGAGAACATACAGAGGAGTGCAAACGGTCTCCTCACGGTGATCAACGACATCCTGGACTTTTCGAAGGTGGAGAGTGGGCGATTGGACATCGAGGAGGTGCAGTTCGATCTCTCCGTGGTCATAAAAGATGTAAACAGCATGCTGTCGTTTGCGGCAGAGCGCAAAGGCCTGAAGTACATTGATGACATCCCACAGATTCAGAACTGGAAGGTGATGGGTAAGTGATATGAACTCTAAAAGACAATAAAAGACAACGAGGCCTTGCACTGACCATCATCCTTTATAAGGTGATCCCGGACGATTGCGACAGGTTATGACAAACTTAGTCACCAATTCAGTGAAGTTCACGAGTGAAGGATCTGTGACCATGCGCGTAAGAGTGCAGAAAGAAACCAGCGAGATCCTCGAGATTGCGTTCACCGTTCAAGACACAGGCATTGGCATCGAGGAGGAAGTGAGGCAACGATTATTCAAACCGTTCTCACAAGCCGACAGCTCTACTGCACGACGGTTCGGTGGTACAGGACTGGGACTTACAATCAGTAAAAACCTAGTGGAGCTGATGCACGGCACAATCTCGCTGGAGTCAGTCTTGGGTGCCGGAACCAAGGCTTCGTTCACAATTCCATTCCACAAGGCGCCATACCAGAGCAGTGGATCGCCGCTCATCGGATTGGATGCGATTCCAGACCGTCTGGCCTCTGAGATGTCGGTATCGAGAGCGTCCTCAGATAGTGGCCCTACCACGCCCACTCATACACTTCGAAAGTTCGGAGCCACGCAAGATTCGTCAATTTTAAGCAGCTCAGGGGTGGCGGCAGAAACAGTCGTCACAGATCTGAGCGAATCAGAACGGAAGAAGGTCAACGTCTTGGTCGTCGAAGACAATCCTATCAACCAACAAATCGCCATCAAGACCATCAGGAAACTGGGCTTCCCTGTCACAGCTGTCTGGAACGGCCAAGAAGCCCTGGACTACCTACGGACCCCATCCACGGAGAGGCCGGCGCCCGATATCATCTTGATGGATGTTCAGATGCCGATCATGGACGGATACCGCGCAACGTATAAGATCCGTAACGCATCAGAGTTTGCCAGCAACGCGAGGATCCAGGGCACACCTATCGTTGCAATGACGGCTTCCGCGATTCAGGGCGATCGCGAGAAGTGTCAACAGTCTGGTATGGATGACTATCTTGCCAAGCCAGTGAAGAAGCCCAATTTAGAAAGGATGCTGGTCAAGTGGGCCATCGAAGGACGCAGAAAACGAGAGGAGCTCATGAAGGACAGCAGCAAGCTGCTGAGACCCAGCAATCCTCGTGCGCCGAGTAGCTTCGAGACAAACGTCAGCTCGGTAGAATCTCCACAAGACCACCTCATGAGTGAGCTGGACCGCCTGGAATTCACGCAGCGCAATGCTCTCGAGCGCTCTTCGGAAACCGGCAACGGTGAAGCAATGCGCAAACACCGCGCCGAAGAGAAAGCCATGGCGCTCCGCGATGACATGCTCATCCATTCGGCCGAGGATCCCAAGCAACTTGGTCGTGCTGCTGAGATGCCTCCTCTAACGAACGAGAAGGACGAGGCCATCGACACGAGTCATCTGCTGACTTCGGAGAATATGCAGAAAGCTTACGGTGCTAGTGCGAAGCCGGGACACAAGGAGTGGAACAGGCTTTCTGTTGATGTCGATGGCACGTCGAGCTTGGCGGTGGATCCGGGCGATGGTACAGCTTCCATTGCGCCACCGCCGAGCTCTGCCAGCAACACACCGACACCTGCACCTGCACCTACACCCGGTGCTCCGAGTGTGCGACAGGCAAGGAAAAGTCCTCTGGGCCACCGTTGAGGCGTCTCATGTAAGGAGTAGCAGCGTGTCGTGGGCGGAATGTTGCACCGTGGCGGAAGCAAGGGGGTTCGCGCTCTCACAGTCGAGGTTCTAACTTCTGAACTTCGTTAGCAACGTCGCATCAAGCGTCGTTTGAAGATGCCGGCGCCATGTATCTAACACCTATTGCCATCGACAAGCAGCACCCAGTTGTGTATACTGTGAGTTTTTTCGCTATACTGATACCTCTATACTACGTATCGTGGCAATATCACATTGCACACGCGCCATTGAGCCGTGCCACTCGTCCACTTTCGAATGACTTTGTCGGCGACTGGCTGAGCGTACATCTTGTCGAGCCCTTCAATCCTTCTGCTGTTGGAGCATATTGCAACAATACGGATTGGCGCCCGAATCTCGTTTTCAACCTCGCGAATGCGAATGGCGGTATCGGCAACGTACGCGGCAACATCCTCGACTTCCTCTTCTTTGCCATCGAGGCTGGAGCCTCTGTCATGCTTCCGGGCATGGCTAGCCGCAGCCAAACCGATATCAGTAACGTCTGGGCCAGCCGCGCGCCTTTCGATCTCTTCTTCGATGAAGCATGGTTCCTCGACGCCATGTCTGAGGCGTGCCCGCAGATGACCATCTACAAGCCAAAGGACGATCAAGACATGGTCGATGCCCTCCCAGGGAACTACCTCCCTCAAACCCGCCGCATGGACGCCAGTCCCGCAAACACGCGCCAGGCCTACCGCAACCACCTCGATTCCTGGCTCTCCACAAAGCCAACCTACAGCCCAGACACCCTCACCCTAGTCAACCTCGAGCGTACCCTCTGGGACATCGACACGCGCTCCCTCCCACCCTCCTTCCGGCGCTCCTTCCGCCAAATCCTCCGCACCAACCCCTCAATCCGCCGCCTCGCCGCCCTCACAGCCCAAACCCTCGCCCTCCAACACCCCGCCCTCGCCCTCGACCCTCGCGACCCAATTCCACACGCAGCGTTCTACGGCGCCCACCTGCGCACCGAAGCAGACGCCCAAAACGCCGGCTGGACCTCCGCGCAAAACACCAACTTCTCCGCGCAGACAGACGCCTACATCGCGCACACCCTCGCCCACGGCCTCAAATTGCTGTACGTCGCCTCCGGCAACGCCAGCGAACTCGCGCGCTTCGCCGCCAAAGCCACCGCGCACACTCCTCCGCTGGTCGTAACGTCGAAGCTAGACCTTTTACCGCTTGAGTCGTCCGCGCGGCAGGAGCTCGAGGCTCTGACGTGGGACCAGCAGGCGCTGGTGGACTATGAGGTTCTACAGCGGAGCAGCGTGTTCGGGGGGTTTGTGAAGAGCAGTTTCAGTTTCAGTGTTGCGATGGCGAGGGCGCAGAGGGGCGAGGACGATGCGAGGGTTGTGGAGCCTTGGAGGGTGAAGCACGAGGATGACGGGGTGTGCTTTGACGACGGGTTTAGTCGGGTTGTGGGGCGGGATGAGTGGCATGAGGAGAGGATTCCGAGGGGGATGTGGCCTTGACTTCTTTTTTTCTTTGGGTTGTTGGAGGTGATGGAAGTCGTTGGAAAAACGTGGATCGATGTGATGTGATGTGACATGATGTAGTGAGCGAGTGGTTTTTGGCTTCTGGTCGGTGCAATTAATCGATCGATGTTGGAACTCAGGATGATTATTGCCTCCTCCATGGCTTGTGTGTGCATGCTTGCATTCGAGGCGACTGGATCCATCATAAAGATGAAGGATAAATGCCCTACAATGAGACAGACATCACGGAAAAGTGCACATTGAGAAAAAGTGTCAATGAAACTCTTGATTCAGATAAATGGGGGATAAAATAGAACAAGGTTGTCTCTCTCTCTCTATACAAGAATAGTCGTGGTCTCGTGGCTAGAATACACAGGGCCGGCCACAAAGTGGATCCGACTAATAAGTGTATTGCCGTTCGCGCATAGGGGTGTTGAAGAAAAGCAAAGCGAAAAGACGTCGAAAAGGAGAAAGCAGCCTTCCCAATAAAAATAGAAAGCGACAGTGGTATGACCCTCTCCGAAACGAGCGAGGGGAAAAATTCCCCCATCCGATCTGGGCCGACCTAAAAGCCGTTCCCTCTGATCCGTGGTATCCGAAAACACAAAGACCGACCGAGAAAGATAAAGGAAAAAGAGCCGACAAACGATCTGGCTCGCAAAACGGCGAAAAGCAAAACGGAAAAGCAATGGCAATACGCCTCCTCTATAGTACCTGATCAACCAAGACCAACGACGGCCGTGGGAAATGTTGCTGTAGATTGAACTCTTCCGCAGCATCATCTCTGATCGGAGATGGAAATAAGCTTCGAAGTGCTCGGGTATCATCAGACGCGTTCTTGTATATGTCGTCTCTTCATCACGTCGCGTCGCATAGTCGTGTCAAGCATCCGCTCGTTGTCTCCAAAAGCGGATCTCGGTGTAGTGGTTGGACGCCTACAAGCTCATCGTGAGCCACTCCCACTCTTGTGGGCCAGTCATCATGCTCGGAGGCACGCCGGGTGGTCCCTGCTGTCCGGAGCTCGCGTTGCCGATACCGCCGCCCTGGGGAACCATTGCAGCCTGCATTGACAAGTTGTTCTGCTGTGATCCGAAGAGGTTTTGCATCGGCTGCGGCCTTTGCTGTCCGTCTCTCCTGCTTCTGCTGAAGCCACTGCTGCCAATGCTCATGTCATCTGCGTCTTCCATGCTTGTGTCTTGGCCAACAGGGTTGCTTGTCTTGCTCTGACCTCTCGCCTTCTTCGGGGGGATGGATCGTGTGGGAACTGATGCTGGTGCAATGGGTGTCGGTTTCGGTGGACCAGGGGCAATGGCAATGGGGTTCTTCGTCGTAGGCTTCTCCGCAGTACTGCTTGTGGGAGTGGTGGCAGCAGTACCGGTACCAGCTGAGCCGGCCACAGATTTGGGCGAATCGCCATCATTAGGCGAGGATTTCGAGGTTGTGTTTGCAGAAATTGCAATCGAGTTCTTGCGGCTGGCCATCTTCTTAGATCGCGAAGACGTGGTCGTAGCGGGGTTGCCACTGCCACGGTTCCTCTTTTTGATCACATCCGTCTTCAAGCTGAGCGGTCTCACAACACCGTGTAATTTAAGGAACAGACCGCAGGCGTTGCAAAGAGGATGTCCTTCGGGGTTGCGACGCCACAGAGGGGTGGTTGTAGTAAAGCAATTTGTGCAAGTCGTCGGAACACCATTGTCGCCACCCGGGCGCGGGCTGCCGGGTCTGGATGGTGCAGCAGAGCTGAAGTTTGACTCTGGAGGTGAGTTGGGCGAAGACTGCGGCCTAATCGAGAACATACCGGTCGCCATACCAGCAGTGTTGGGTGTTGATGTCGTGCGAGGAATCTTGCGCGTACGCTGTTCGCCTCCACGGTTACGAACATCACTGACAGATGCCGACGATGCATGTCCCCTTCCAAGACCACCTTGATCCCAGCCTTGCGGTGATGGGATCATTTCAGCGTGGCCGATAGTCACACCTTTGCGTGGTGGTCCACCAGGATATCTAGCAGCAGTGGGGTTGAACTGATTGGAAAGATTGTGCTCCCATTGGTAGTTGGGCATATCCGTTGTTGACATGTTGTCGTCCATGGGGGAGAAACTCTGGGATACGCTCTGGTCGCCGAATGACATTACATCATCCTCGTCATTGTCAGAGTCCGCTCCAAACGTGAACATGTTCTCGCTGCGACCGAAGGGCAAGCTGCTGGGTCCATTAAAGTCGTGCTGTATGTGCTGTGGACCGTCGAAATGGGTGGGCATCTGGAATGCCGGTTGGCTGAATGAACTTGGCTGGCTGGCAGTTGTCAATGCGCTGAACATAGTTTCGCCGTTCGGGTTGAAAACATATTGCTGTTGTGGCATGGATCCGTGGGGTGCGTTATGGTGTTGATGTTGTGAGAAGTTGGGCATGGATCCAAAGTGGTTCTGGTGCTGAGCGCCAAAGTACATGTTTTGCTCTTCTGCTATTGGCTGTGGCGTCGATACTGTTGAGTGGAAGTTCGATCCGACGGGTGAGTGGAAGTTGCTTGGAGCCTGCGAGTGTGGCATCGAAGCCGGCATTCCATACATGTTGCTGAAGCCGCTGTTCATCATGGGCGAGCCTACTGGTGAGAAGTTGAAGTTGTTCTGCATCGGTCCGGCAGAGTTGATGATGGGATCATTGTCGAGGTTGAAGGTATCGATGTTGAAGGGCAGATGTGCCTGCGGCATGTGAGGATGGAGTGTCTGAGTTGAGCTGGAGCCATCTAGTGAGTAATCCGGGAGCGCGGCTTCCGCAAGGACATTGTGGTCCATCAACGCGCCGTTGCTGACCGGAGGCACTTGAGGTGAGGCTTCAGCGCGTCGTTTGGGTGGCTATAAAATGTCAGATAGGGCGCTAAACGATTCACAGAACAAGACCTACCCTTCGCTCGTCGATACTTGTCTTTCGCACGTGTCTGGGAACGTAGCCGAACTCATTGTTCGCACGCCCTTGCTCGAAAGGCCCTCCAGTAGGTGCAGAAGCGCGAGCCAAGTTCAGGTCCTCGTCCTGGATCTGCTGCTGGCGTCTGTTGATGGGAATGCCGGGAGCAGTGGCGGTGGCGGACTCGATCTCAGCCATCGTACTCGAAGGTGTTGGTGAAATACCTGCGGGTGTTCCAATGGAGGTAGGTACGATAAATTCGTCAAGGTTCATGGCATCGTCGTTTTGGTGGGGCCTAATCGTCTGGTCGGAGGATTGTCGTAGTTGTGCAATGCCACTAGGAGCGTTACGCTTTTGCTGCGGCTGCGGCCTGGGAGGCAATCTAATTATACTACTGTTAGTCGCCGTCTACTGCCAACAAAGGATATACCGTTGCATACCCTTGTTGCTGCCTCTCGCGTTCCTTCCTACGCAGGTTCATAGACATCATGCGCCAGGTCAAGTTCTCCAGACGCTCGCCATTCGGCAACTGACCCTTGGTCCGGTGGTACAATTTCCATATCTGCGTGCCCAGCGGGTCATTCTTCTGCATGTCTTCGGGCGTCTCGGTGTCGACGCTCGCAGTGTCGTCCTTCCATTGGTCTAGGAACGAGTCGCGCAACAGACCCTGGCGGGCTGTCGCCTCGGATGGTGAGCCCTCCAGCTTGCCCTCGAGGGTGCTGAGCGTGCTGGCCGAGGTCAGCGACTGAATGGCCGACGAGGAGCCAGACGCGGTGCTGTCGATGTGGGCAGGCATGCGCACGTTCCGAGGCGACGAGGGCGAGGTATGGCTGGCGTATGGATTGTCGGCATAGGCATTGGGGTTGGTCGAGTCGATGAAGTCGTCTGTGAGCGCATCAGGCGTTCGCAAAGGGCCCCCACGCTGCGCCGCCCGGGCGTGGGCTTGGGACATGGCCGACAGCGGGTGCAAGAGGCTTAGCTACACTGCTGCAGCCGGTCTGGTGGTGGTGCTCTTGCGCGACAACGCACGCGGTGGTGAGTTAGAGAAGCCACGAGAGATGAGGCGGTAGTGGTGGTGGTTGTAGTAGAGGTAGTGGTAGTGGTAGTGGTGGCGGTCTCGAGCAGCAGGGTAAAGGTATGTGTGACTAGTGCTGCGCGCGCGGTGGTATGGCTGTATGTATGTATGTAGTATGGCAGGCACTGGTTCGTCGTCACGGGCGCGACCGGGCAGTTGAGAACAAGGGCCCAATGACCGTCGGGCGGCGGAAACGCTGACTACGTGCGCTCGACTACGACTCTGGCGGCGGCAACAACGCCAGTGCTGGGAGTGAGAGTCTGAGAGTGGATGGTATTCTTCCTCCCTGGCCCTGGCTGCCGTCACCGAACCCACTCCAAGCTCCTCAACCGGGCCCTGGCCGCGAGCAAAGAGGTGGTCCCAGCCGGCCGCGCTGCTAACTAGCAAGGCTAACAGGCCTCTGACCACGCTACAGCATCCCTACAGGAACATGCGTCGACCAAATTAACCGAAGGCCTGCGCGCGCGCAATGCCCTTTCGGCCATCCACCGATCGTCCATATGCCTCAAGGCCACCACCACTGCTTTTGCTGCTGCTCCCGCTCTCGAGTGAGGCCGCCACTATTCCGAAAACTCCGACTCTGCTGCAGCGCAAGGCTATAATTCGGCATCTTTTCTACCGTGGCGCGGCCTGGTCGGTTGGCTCGAGCGCCACCGCTGCTGCTAGTCGAAAAGCCAGAGACGAACTGTGCAACTGTGAGTGGCATGCTCCGCGTGGGATGCTCGCCGCACGGCTGGTGAAGGGGGGTGGGGCACTGCATGCTCCAGAAGAGGAAGCCAATCACATGTCAAAATGCGCGCTGCCCTTCGAGAAGCTCGAGTCGTGGGCCTGGCTAGGGTCAGCAGCGCGAGAGCGGCAACCTGAATCCATCTGCTGTTGATGCTGCTATACGTGATGGTTGCTTGCAGGACACGCAGATCGTACAGCAGCAGCCAGAACATCGATCGATCAACAATTGCCAGTCTCTCCTGCGCGTCGGACTCGGACAGCATGGCGGATTGGATGTCCTGCTTCAATTACTGCGCTGCTGCTAAGGTCGACCGTCAAACACCGGTTTTCTCCGCCATCGTGCAGGGCCTCGACTTTTTTTATTATTATTGTGATTTGACTTGCTGCGCATCTGGGGATGACGTTAGGGTCGCGCATTCATGCACGCCCATCGGCAAAGCACCCTGGGCACAGTTGAGCGCCACGCAACGGATACGCGTGCGGAAATGCTTGTCACAAAAGGATTCTGGACCACGAGCCGGCCTGTGCCATCACAAGCGACCGGCTCGTGGGTGCTTCGCCGACGTCGCACGTTGATGATATATTGCAGACCCTTGGGGCGTTGCTGCGACATCTGAGAGGGTCTAGCATGAAGATGACATTTGTGGGCCTCGGCTATGAAAACAACAATGGCATGCATGTATAAAGATATATGGGGACTATATGCATATACAAGTGGAATCTGGAGTTACTGTTGTAGCAAAGGGTAGCAGCTCGTGTGGAGCGGATTCGCGGCGGGAAAAGTAATACTCCGCTAATCGCAGACATGCATCTTCCCTGTCAAATACTGTCAGTCTGCCTACGTCTCAGGCTGATCTCAAACCTAAGCAATAAAGCAATACAATAGTCGCGTAAACACTTTTAAATCCTCGGTATTAGCAGAGCGCAGATCATCATTGCACTCGTCTTCATGATGTTTTGTGATATATCGCTTGGGAATTAAAGGGCCGATGACGTCCAGCGGTGCAGCCGTTTGGATCGTTCAACGCTCCAGTGCAACTGCTCGTTCGACGCCGTCGAGTGAACGGCTTTTAGGGCGTGGTCGTGCTGATAAGACGTATCCCGGCCATCAACTTGCTACTGCATCCTGCATCTCAGCTGAATACATAGCGTTGACTAAGCCAGAAAAGCCGTATCGTTATGCGCTGAAGGTGAGACATACTGATAGGTGGACAAAACGTGAATCATGGCGCTGCTAGAGTGAATGGATATCGTTAGGGCTTGGAAGTCAGTAGCCTACCGTGACTGCCTCCGGCGTTAGACTTCCGTCATGCCACCTGCGATTGGTGAGCCCAAGAGCCCAGTGACCAGTCTCAGGTTCTCGAAACCATCTCGACGGCCGCAGAGTCATGTTTCGAGCCAGGGCGCAGCACGGTGGAGTCTCATCGCGCAAGCAGCGTCGTGGAGAGTTTGTATTGCGGAGGCTTGACTCCAGTCGCAAGCCACATTCAGCGAACCACCGGTCAAATGAACAGGCCCTGAGAATGATTTTCGCGTTCCGGCACCCTTTTGACACCCACCGGAAGGAGAGACGCCGGGCGAGGGACGTCGAAGATTGTTGTGGAGCCGGTGTGACGCCGGTGCGATTCCGTGCCCTGGGAAGTGGGAATAGAGACCCGCAAGCGCTGATAAGGCTGGGCGCGCATCCTCGACCTGGAGAAGAGAGTTGTTGTTACTTAATCGCCCATGGGGAGGTTGCGCAAGTTCGGTCCCTTAGGAACGAAGCTAGAAGAACGAGAGCGGTAAGCAGACTTGCAGTTAGAACTTCGAGATCAGCAGAAGACCTTGTCGCAAGGCAAGCAGGCCACGAAGAATTAATTGTGAGGCGCCTGTCTGCTCGAGGTTAAAACAGCGCCCGGCCGAAAGTTTGTCGCAAATCAGCTCCGATCGGGCGAGGCTCTTCTTTGCTTCGGTTTCACGTGAAAGACTCAACTGCCGACAATCCTCCTGCAATGCTTGCTCGCTTTGAAGGATTGGCCTGCGCTCTGCAGTGGTGGTCACTCTGCGCATCAATAACAATCCCAGGTGCCTCGACAGTAATAGTGTTGCCAATAGAGAGAAGCGGTGTTCTCCGTCATTAGGCTCATTTGTTTGCACGCGCAGGCACGCGAGCAACGAGGGCGAATCTGAATCACATCGCTGAATCAGGCTTGAGATGGACTCTTGTGTGGGGGTTCCAAGGTCCCTTATCGTCCGGCACACCCACAAGCGACCTAGCGTGTCAGATTAGCGGATGCATGTGTGCACGCTCGGTGGGCAAAACGTCAGCTCTGTGGTGCAGCAGCGACGGCGGATATAAGGCAGAGTGGTTTTGGTTGCGGCGTGCCGTGCTGTGCTGGCGAGCCTCGCGAGCATTTCTGAAACATCCCACTCGATGCTGAAGATCGCATGCCGAGCTCGGAATTTGCTTTCTTATTCTTCATCTCGCAGGTCTCGGCGTGGAGGTGTAGTAAGCTCAGCTCTCCAGGCAAGCCATACGATAACGAGGATAATTACGATCCAGCCTTCGAGACTGGGTGGGCGATGCATCCAAGTTCCACAGCTGGCGAGATAAGAGTGGGGTCGACATAGATAGGAGCCGGGGCAGTAGTGACAGGCGCTTGCGGGCGGATCTTACATCCGTCGAGCCGGGTATTGAGACGGAAGAAGTGCGTGTTGATGTTGAGGCTCACAACAATTATAACGTGGAGTCTCGTCGGTGGTAGTTGACAGGACTCTCAGCGATTATTCCCGACAATCCTCGTAGGACCAACTGACGGCAAGAAGGAAGGAGGGAATCGGCAGTTGGAATGATGCAAGTTGGCCAAGTCGTGCGGAGCAATTGTAGTCAAGAGCGCACATGTCTTGCTGAGAGTACAAAGAGAACACACAACCGGCATGTACGAGAACTATATACATCCCTTGTGAGACAGTTAAATCGCTACCTATCTCATATCTATCACGACGAACTGCAAGACGATAAGCTGCCGGCCTGTATCAACGAATCGCCGCCCGCTCGCATGTCGTGAGCAGCGCCATTGCTCAGGAGGAGGATCTGCAGCCTGGGCGCTGAAGGTCCTGCCTGCCTACTTGGGTTTATCTCAAACACCACGTGACGCTGCGGTATCATGATGCCAACGGCCTGGTTCACCGCGTGCTATCTCGACGGCGTTTTAGCTATCTGGGAATCTGGATAAGACTAACTCTTTGGATTCTGGGGTACTCCGCAGATCTGGAGGTATTGCGTGATGATGTCTATTCTGGTGGAAGACACGGTCCAAAGGACAGCGGGCCACGTGTCGTGCTCAAGTCTCAAGTGCCATGTGCTGTGAACGTTGATAAGGCAGGCGAGCACGTGGTGCACTCGCGTGCCATGACAAGGATGTCTGATAAGATCTTCGTTTGCTAGGGCTGAGGTATTCAGTGCCATCAGGGTGCGGTACCCAATGAGGAGAGCACGCATATTTAGTTGCGTTACAAGCAAGTTCCAACTTGGTTCATTCCTCGTTACATACGTGCTAGGATAGGAGCTGTATTCGGTCAACCGGATCAAACTTCTGCAATCAAATCTTTGGAGACGAACTGCTGCTCCTGTCGAAAGTCAAATCGTTAGTCACCAATTACCTGGAGAGACATTGTCAGATTGCTTCCACTATGGACGAAAGAGAAGCGACTTACAAGTTCTCGTGGAAGAAGTTGAGGAGTGTCTTGTAGGCCTTCTCATAGTCGGCCTTGACAGACTCGTCCTTCAAGTCACCACGGGCAGCCATGAAACCGTGAACTTGGTTGGGGTACCACTCGACAATGTTCTTGGTCTTCACAGCCTTCTGCCACTTCTCGACATCATCCTTCGGCTCGTCTTTGGACGGCAGCATGGCGAAAGGAATGGTAATGCCAGGAGCGTCGTTCGCGTCAACCATGGCAGGGTGGCATGAGGCAGCAGCCTTAAACAGAGTGTCTTTCTGCGAGCTCAGGTTGACGATCTTGCCTCCCCAGCAGTAACCGACCACGCCCCACTGTTGAATTCCAGAACGCTGGCCTTCAATCTCCTTCAGGACCTTGGGAATGCGCTCGAGGGTCTTGGGTGGTGCAGCCTGGGTGTTGAAGAACTCGCCAAGCTTCTTTCCCTTATCGTCGTTGTCCGGAGGGTACCAGGAGATGTCGGCGGGCTTGCCATCGAAAAAGTCTGGAATGAAGTCAAATTAGCAACTGCTTTCACGGCACTATCGTCCCGAAAATCGGCTCAAACACGCTATATCTGGCAGTGGTCTGCAGTCCCAAAGCTATAATGCTCTTTTCCATACACACCATTCTGGGAAAATGATACTTACCAGGCATGAACACTTGGTACTGGTGATCCTTGTCAGAATGCGCGAGGATGTCGGCACCCTGGAGAGTCTGCGGGAAGAATCCGAAGATATCATAGACGACCAGCAACGCGGACTTAGCATCCTTGGGACCGGTGGCGTATGTCTTCATGCCATTGATGGTAATCCATTCGCCCTTCTCTTTGTAGCCCTCGCTCACAACTGGCGGGACAGTGCAGCAAGCCTTGGACTGCGTAGACATGGTTGCAAGTCTTCTGAAACTGTGGATTTGGGGTGGATGTTTGAGTCCTGGTCTGAGAAGTTTGTGTACAGTAGATGGAGTGGACGGAAGGGATTTCGAGAGTTGAGAAGTCAGGATGGGAAGTCGTAGCATTGCTATGGAATTTGTAATCTCATTCGTTGTGGATTTCCTGGATAATCAATGTTGATGTCTAATGACATCAGGCGGGGCAGCTCTAGATTTCCATTATTGCCGAGGACGGCAAACCAGTGCCGATAGCAGCCTGCAATTATACCTTATGCTTTCTGAATATCGTTATCTTAACACGTCTAAAGTGCATATGTCACAAATCACCCTGGTGTAGCTGACACTTCTTCGAATGGTGGGACTGTCGTCTTTGTGCAAGGGCGGTAGTTGTGTCACATATCTCTCCGGCGATTGATGCGGAACGTTCACCGAGGTGATGTAAGGTACCTAAACTTACGAAGCATGAATGCTGGTCAAAGCTTCCTATGATGCCTTGCTCCCAACTTCAGTGCATGGGCCTCGACGAAAGTAAACCACGAAACAATCACACCCGCCAAAATGAGCTTTTTCAAGAACCTGTTCAAAGAGGTATTTGCTAGTCTCTCCCATTCTGCAACAAAAGCAACCAGCGATCCCAGGTCTTCATGCGCTGGCATCGCAACGCGTCGCGCCTGGTCGCTGGACGGAAGAGTAGCTCTAAAGAACCAATACTGACTGTGTTCTGTTGTATTAGTCCGCTAAGAAGGATGTCATCACACTCTTCCACAAACCTTCCTCGCAAGCCTCGATCCGCGCCCACACCTTTTTGAAGCAGACCGCGGCAAATGCCACAGAGACCGCGACCATCGACCAGGCAGGAGACCACTCCAAGCAGAGCAAGTTGGAGAGGACAGACTTCACTCTTGGTATGTGGAAGAACAACACGGAGAAGGAATCAACGGTTCATTGGAAGGATACCCGCTGACGCGTGCCTCATGTAGACGTGCAAGAGTCCGCTCCCACTGCCGACCAGTTGGCCAGCATCCTCGAATACCTTGGACCCGCTCAGGCTGGCAGCGTCATCACAGATGCTACTGGCACCACCGATGCCCTCAAGAAGTTCAAGGCGAACGAGAGCTTGTTCAAAGCACCTGTGACGGTTGACTGGATGAACGCCAGAGCTGGTATGTTGAGTTCCACATGTCACATCACAAACAAGTTGAAAGGTCACAATAAGCTAACAGATATGACAGTCGTCGGTGACAACGAGAGCGAGATCATGAAGCTTCTCCGCACTCTCCCCAAGGAGACTGAGAAGGCATGAGTGAGCTGTAAGAGTTCACAGCTGTAAGATGGACCGGTGTTGATACCTCTCAATTGATTTTATTTGTGAAAAATTCAGTAGCTCCGTTTATGAGCGAGGAAGTAGGCAGTCAACGGTGGTTCGATGGAGCGCGCGGCATCGCTAATGATAGGCGTTTCGGATATCTGCAGAAGACAAACGAAGGCAACTTGCAACCTCACGCGAGCCTCAGATCTCCAATGCATTTCAAAAGGCTACGTGACAAGTGAGTTCGATTCTCACTACGCTCTTCATCCCCTTTCACAAGACTCTCAAGCAGTTACTCTCGTGGTAATGTGAAAGTCGCGTTTGAGGCGAGGGTCGCTCCTTCCAATTTGGCGTGCTTGCGTTTACGAGCACCTTCCGCGACTGCAAACGCCGCGCACAACAACAACCAACTCGATCGCAAAACCACAAACCACTCATTCCCCCTCTCCTTCTCTTGTCCTCACAGCATACACCGCCGCAATCGCTACATCTTGCCACGACACACCCTCGCTCAAGTTAGCCGGCATTGTTTCGCCTGCTGCTTGGGCGTCACGCACAACACCCGCCTTGGGCGCCAGTGAAACACTCGCCACCCTCGTTACACCCATCACATCCACCAACACATTTCTCGGCTACATCACTTGACTGCCATGCGTTAACATGGCGACCACTGAGAGCGCACCAACTGGTGCAGCGGCTACCGACGCGAGTGAGCAAATGTCAGACTGCATCATCGCATCCAGCAATCGTTTTTACGACCTTCTACCCTTCTGCAACAGCCTTTACTACACCGAGCCGCAGAAATGGGGTTGCATTCTCCCATGGGAATTCCCCCAGAGTGCTACCAAGAAGGTCGAGGAGGAATTCCTCCGCAAGTATTTCAGTGAGACTGAGATCCACATGCAAGGTGGCGCGCAAGGCGAAGGTGCAGGCTTCCGTTTTCTCAAGCAGGCATGGTACAGCATTGCTTTGTGGAACTACGAGCACCGCGTTCCCGCCATCGCCACTTGGTGGCTTGAGTCGGAGGAGAACTCCAGCATCTTGGAGGATCCCACTATGCGTGACACTCTCTGCAATGAAGAAGTCAAGCCGGAGACATTCTTCAACTCGCGCGACATACAAATGTACGGCACACCGCTGCTTGCATGTGTGGTCAAGCAGATCCAATGCCGAGTGAAGACCAAACAGGCTCCACCAGTCGAAGAGGCTCAGATCGCCGACAAGCCACGTTCAGCCTCTGACAGCAACATGGCTCTTGGTCCAGCCGAGACCGAGTCAGTTCCTGTAGTTCCACCTCCCGTCGAGCCCAATGATCGTGCCACTCGAGACTCCAGCTACAAGAAACCTCCCCGGACTGCTTCAGCAATTGTGTATGCGAATGAGGTCGCGACGCCTTTCCAAATCTACGAGGAGACTTCACGCACCATGCAGCACTTCCGCCACGGCGATCACGGACACTCCGCCTGGAGTGCTGGGTATCCAAATCACCAAGTCCAGGGCCGCAAGCGCGGTGGTCGCCTGAGCAACGCTGGTGGCGGTACTCGCAGTGCAAGCTACGATCGACCAGCACAAGACTATCAGCACCGTTTCAATCCCAGCAGTTTTTCGCCCAACGGCGCCCTGACGGAGGGCTCAGCTTCTTTCGGGACTCCCGTTCCAGGTCCGGCGATGTATCCGAGCCAGATGACACCCACGTACCCGAACATGGGCCCTCCTATTCCTGGAGTGCTACAAGCTCCTGCATTCGACACATTTGGATCTCGGACACCGATCAAGCACACGCGCCGCCCAAACTTCCCTTCGGGCGAGCATCATGCGCAATCACCAGCCACTCCAGGCATGTTTGTGGGTGGGTCTGCAAATAGAGGTCGTCTCGCTCATCGTAGCGACGTGGAGCGGATTCCAAGTGAAATGTCAGCCAACTCGGGTTTCAACAACATTTCGGCTATGAGTAGCGATGTACGTCGCAGCAGCTTCGGTTCGCGCGGCGCTGGCGGCCTTCGAGGATCCAGTCAACTTCGAGGCGGCAAGCGAGGTGGAGGACGGGGCAGAGACCTTAGTCACCAAGCGCCGTCAGTCCTCCAAGAGGGATCGTATGCTCGCAAGGTATCTCACGAACCTTATTCAAAGTCGAATTCCAACTATGGCAAGCGTCGTGGAAGTGCCTACCAGGGGAATACATGGTGGAGCGGCAGCGAGCACCCGCAAGTTGAGAACACACTGCCACAGCGTGTGTCGTCCGGGCCCAACGAGTATCCAGTATACCAAGGATTTCCGGGCGTTGCTGAGTCGCACCTTCTGCCACCTTTCACATTTCCGCAGAACCAAGCTGGAGAGCGACAAACCCAGCCTGGGAATCATCAAGCACCAGCCAGACTTGATCGTCATCAACACGTGATTCCAGATTACGATGTCGATGAAAGGTTCATCGGTTCGCATGCTACACATGTTAACGAGCTGGTTGTCTTCAACATTCCTATTCTGTTAACAGAAGAAGAAGTGGCGAGAGATTTCAGTTGGACTTGCGACGTCGAGGTGGTCAGGGTGCACTTCGGCAAAGACGTCAATGGTCCTGAGGATGTCGCGAAACTGGCCTTTGTCCAGCTCTCAGATCACAATGTTGCTCGTCGCGTGCTTGACCTCAGAGAAGTTTATTTGTACGAGAAGCCACTTGCCGTTCTGGTTCCACGCAAGTGGCACAGTCAACGCTCGATGCCACTCATGCCTGCCCAGCATGTTCACCAGCTCAATGCTTCTGGAGGCTCCTTTGTGCCTAGTGGTCAGTTCCATCCGGACTCATATGGCTATCCGCGCGACTCCGGCCCGCCGCCGCGATTTGGCCTTGCGTCTATGGTCACCAACGGTCATATTCATAGTTGTAAAATGCCTCGCCCTGGACCCGTGAGCTTCCCTCCAGCTACTCCATACAACGCCACCAAAGGTGAGCCAGGTCTGTCCACAGTTTTATCTTCGAATGCTACCCCCGCCAACTCTGAGCCAAACACCCCGAGGAAAAAGAAGAACAAGAAGAAGAAGGTCGCGCCGCCACATGCGACAATTGTTGAGCATGACTCTGGCGCTCCGACGGATTCAAAAAACACGGCAACCCCTGATGCAGAGCCTTCGAAGATCAAGTACAAGAAGGAGTCGCCGCAGGATCGAGCTGCGAGCAATGACCTGGTTGTAGCAGAAGAAGCCACATCATCAAACACCGCACCAGCCGCGAGGGAATCGAAGGCAGCAAACGGTGGCGAGACGACAAAGGATTTACGAGAGCCTTCCGATCTCTCGGTCCAGACCCCGCGAATGGCTGCAAAGGCTAGGCACAGCGGCGAGTCTTCGCACGCTGATGAACAAAAGTCCGACACCACTCCAACTATCTCCCCTCGCTCGCAGGCACCGAAAGAGTTTTCCAGCCAAGCAGACGCGGCCCTCAACACCAAGCAATCTCAAGTTCTTGCAACTGACAAGGAGCCTGACACGCAACATCTTTCGTCACCGTTGTCTGACGAAGATCGTCCTGCCATCATCGACAGAGTCTCCGATTCGGATCATGTCGATGAGAGCTTCCATACTGCCAGCGCATCGCCGCTCACAGACAAACAGTCTCAGAACAAGGACGTGCCGACCAGCGGCGCGACCCCTCCCAATACCGTTCGCACAAAGAAGTCCGCAAGACTGTCAGACAAGCGTTTCACTTCTTCTCAAGTCAAGAGGATTGCCAACGAAACTGACGATGACGTCCACGATGCTGATGTCGAGCAGGCGACGAGACATGACAGTACTTCTGTTCTGGAAGTCTCTCTTACAAAGGCGAACACCATTGACCCTCAAGGCACACCCACAACACCTTTGCCAATCTCCATTGAGGTGCCGACTCCTCCTCCTCCGAAGAAGTCGGCCAACGCTTTGAGTGATAGCAAGCCACCTCATTCGGCATCAAACCGTGGTGTTTCTGAATCCTCGAGCGCTCAACAAACATCATTTTCTGTGGAGTCATCGAAATCTCACGGCGGACCTACGCAACGTGCGAAAAGCTTGAGCTTAGAGAAGAGCGTTTCACTCGCTGAGAACGTAAAAGGCGCTGAGGGAGAACGTCCTAAAACCCAGGGAGCGCAGGACGCGGCCTCTGCTACTTCGATCCCGCCTACACCAATGACAGCATATCACACTGCACCTACGACGCCTGCATCATTTGAAACCTCAGCCTTTAGAAACTCCGTAGAGAAGTCTTCTGGCCGGGCTAAGACGCCTGCAAAGAAGGGGCCAAGCCAGACTGAGTCATTCAGTATGTTCGGGAAAAAACATCAGAAACAGAAGAAGACGACCAAGAGGAAAGGTACGCTCAGGAGCAAGCCTCCTGGGCTTGTGAATGCTTCCAATCTTGCCAACGATGATACGAGCCAGAGTATGAGCGGCACTGCAACACCACTTCCAGCTAGCGCTTCAAGTTCCAACAAAAAGACTGCTCTCACCGTCAAGACCGAGACGGATAGCAATGCATCAACTTTAAACGCCAACAAGTCAAAGCCGGGCGCCACATCTGGCGAACTCGTCTTTTGTGAGGAGGCTGTTGCAGCTACGAGTGATCAAGAGTCTCCTAGCAAAGGAGGCCTGCGCAATCTTCTCGGCGGCCTTTTCGGTAGGGTCAAATCCCCAATCGTGTCTGGCAAGAAGACACCGTTGGAAGATATACCACAACAACACGAGCTAATGGATTCAAAGGCGTCAGCGGCGATCTCACAGGCACAGACTATGTTCAATCTTGACCACCTCGTTCAACAACACACATTCGACGATGAGCGTTCGCGTGGCGACAAGTCCGTGTTCACCACTGATATTAACACCGACTTCAATGACGCGAACGAACTTGACATCAGCGGAATGTCGGTCACTGGACTTGGAATTTTAGCATCGAGCAGCGCCGAGCTCAAGGAGACGCCAAAGAAGGGTGGCAAGAAGAAAAAGAAGAACAAGTCACCACAGCGAGATAAAACTCGGAAAGAAGGCAGTTCTGAGGCAAACGAAGATGGGGACAAGTCTGAATCGATCGCTACACCCAGGGCGACATTCGACGCTACCAGTGGCTCGTTTGATCTCGAGTCTGACAACAGTTCTAACAAGTCTTCGACCACCATGGGCCGACACACCCCGCCAGTGTCTCCAGCGGCCATGACCCCAAGCACGAGGAGACGTTTCGAGCGAAGGATGACTGAAGAGCACATCCTTTCGCCACCAGCTCCTCTCAATCGACGTGTCAAGAGGAAACCACCACCACACAGCCGGACCACATCTTCTGCTACCGCGAGCTCTACACAAGAAACTTCAGCAGCCGCTACCACAGCGCCTTCTGAGATCGAGCGCCGGCAGCAAAAGAGAGTCCTGCAAGTATTCCCTACGTCTGGAAGTGATGACTTTAACGACTCACACGACGCCGCAACCCCGCCGGCACAATACATTCTCTCGAACATCGTAGACGACGAAGGAAACACACAGCAAGTCCTCCTCACCTTCAAACGTAGCATATGGCTGTCTAATAATGGTGGCAGACTGAACATTTACGGCCTCGACAATGACAGTGACGATCACGTCACTCTTGCCGTTGCTGGAACGGACACGGCAGGAGACGACGAGGCGAAAGATCGTGGTGATTGATGATGGTTCTGTGCTGGGCGAGAGTTCGATGAGTGACTGAGCTGAGAATGAATGCTCTTGCTAATGGTTGTATTTGAGGTGAACTGGTTGATCATCGAAAGGAAGCAGACAGCTTGAGGCTCAGGCTGCTTTTAATGAAAACGATGATGTTTTGCTTGCAGTACAGTCGAAGTTTTGTGTCACATGTAGTGATGACATTAAGGTAGATGTGTAGTACGATCTATGAGCGGCGTACCAGTGGAAAACGATTGAACACACGTTAGAGACGAATAAATAGGAGCTGCGATACATGACGTGCAAGCAGATATGCTGGCGTGCGGCAAGTTCAATGCACTTGTTGTGTTTTTGGGAGGACAGCATCAAATACAGCGCTTGTACTAGCAAACCGCATTTATCCCGCCCATGTGATTTCCATTATCAGCCTCCACCGTAGTTCCGGAAGGCCGCGTTCAATTCAAAAGCAGGATCCCTCGTCCGTTCCGATCCAAAGGTGCTTGAGGAACGTAGAATGACTTTGCTTTGCAAGGAAACCAGATGTGTCATACAGAGCAAAAAAGGTCATGAACGCCGTTTGGGGTGTTGTTCCATTTGCTTCCGCTACTGCAACCTCCCCATTCATCACCTCCTCAGCTGCTCGTTTCCTTCCATCAACTGCGAAGCTTGCGTTCCAGCTTGCTGCTCAATTGCCCGAGAGTGTTTGTCGCTTAAGAGGTCGGGTTGGGGTTCATCTTGCGCTTGCCGCCGGTCATGACGACGTTCACGAAGCGGCGGGTGTATGTGAGACGCTTCTTCGCGCGGCCCTTGGGGACCTTCTTCTTCTCCTGCTTCTCGACCTGTGTGCGCGTGCAACGTCAGCTATTTGTGTTCTCCGAGGGCGATGCTTGTGCGATGGCGGTGGTGTTTGGCGCCTCGGGTGGCGAGGTGGCGTGGGTGGTGTTCCGAGTGGGTGGCAAGCGCTTTCCTGCGCTGGCGGAGGGAGAGTGGTATCGTACCTTGGGGGTCTGCGACTTGACCTTACCGGCACGCGCGAGCGAACCGTGGACCTTACCCATGTTGGCGGTTGATCTGGGGTTTTAGATGAGTCGTCGGAGTCGTCTGTGGTGGCGCAGATAAGTCAGTCTTTGTCGATGGGTGGTTTCGTGCGCGATTTCGACGGAGATTTTGACGGGCAGCGGTTTTGGAGCGCCGATGATGTGGTGCTGGTGGTGGCGGAGACGTACCTGTTGTTCGATGGATTCGACGTCGCTGTGAGAGACTGGAGGTATCGTTCATCACACCCAAAGCGCCCAAATTCGCAGTCCCGCACAGCGAGGTCTTGGCGTAGCCTGAGGCAGGAACGACCCGGCCGTGCACGTGACGCCGGCGCTGTGTGAAGTACGAGCGGGGAAGAGAACCAAGCGACGAGGATGATGCGTTGATCTTAGATTGATAAGATTGTCCGGAGCTCGACTGTAGAGCTTCCCTTGTTCACAGCAACAGCCGAGCAGCACAGGCTATCTATCTATCGTTGACATGCATCTTTCCTGGACTTTCGGCTCGCTGCTGAGCGTAGCATCTGCATTATCGGTAGCACAAGAGGGACCTCAACATGTCTTTTCCAACCCTCCGGTCGACGAGCAGTACTACAAAATCCCGACCGTTCATGAATCGGCGGTCATGGCCAGGAGGATCTTGAACCTCGCTTCCGAAGCCACACTCGTGACTTCGTTCCCAGGAGGAGACAGTAAGAGCAATGAATTTGGTGAGCAGGACGTAGAAGCACTCTGGGGACGGCCAGCAGGCTTGGAGGGCAGCCCGATTGGTCTTATGGAATACATTGCCGACTGCGAGGACGACGGCAACCCAACTCTACTCGCTATCGACATCGCCACCCCTTTCCGCAACTACAAAGCCGGCAGCAACATCTCGCTTGCTGTGCGCTGGTGGCCTACGCAGACTCACACATACTCATTCTGGCGCAACAACGAGGTCGATGCGCGGGACATCCCAACACCTCACACTCCTGCTGCGCTTCCACGCTTCAGTCTGCACGGCCGCCTGGAAGAGTTTGACATGAAAGATGTTAGGAACGCAAGGATTGCCATGTGCTTCGTTCGCAAACACCCCGATTCCGTCCTTTGGCAGCCGGGCAACGATGTGCACACCTCCAAGTATGTGAGGTTTGTTGTGGAAGAGGTGTTCTGGTTCGGAGGGTTCGGAGACCGAGCTAGGATTGGGTGGCTCCCTGTGGAGGCATGGCAGAACGTGACGAAGCAGGAGATCGATGAGCTGAGATTGCCGGGCGAGAAGAAGCAGAAGAGCAACTCGTGGTGGAAGGACTTGTTGTAGTTGCATTAATGGGAGCTGGCAAACAGCACAAGATAATCACGTTGGGCTGAAATTCAGGCGGGACAAGCATCTGAAAGCTCGAAGGTACGGCCTTGGTGTGTTCACATAGCCAAAGATTTATTGTACATGCACATGTTTCCTGTTCTCCTCGACAGCCTGGTACCTCCCGCCCATGCATCTCAACATTATGAGTGAAGGCCCTCGCGGATGCAACAAAATTCCACTGCCAAAGTCCACTCGAACCATAACTGCATGCTTGTAGAAACCAGGAGACCGGTTAGATGATGACGCTTACTGGGGTCCGTTATCCACTTCAAGCCCTTCGCGGTTTAGAGGGCGCGGAGCAAATATGCTAGCAAGGACTGATGTAGAGATCCATGTCTATCAGCTCCAACGACTTCGACGGGCGCGACTTTGAGGGCCTACTGATCGACGGTGTCGCTAGCCCTTATTCTCCAGTCGACCAAAGCACTGATTTGCCATTCAGTCTGGTTCCGTTGCCCGTTCCATGGCTTGGCAGTCGCCACTATGAGGATGTGAGACTGAGGAGCTTTTCTAACCATTCTCCTTCCGTGTAGCTGATGTAAGACCATGAAATATGTGCGCACGCTGACGTTCACCACGGCTTTAGCCCTGCTCTTTTGATTTTGCCCCGTCTCTGTCTGAAGCTGCACTCGGTTCACCCAGCTTGAATGCCGCGACCGATCACTTCCTAGGATTTCTCCCGGGAAATCGAAGGCCCTCGCGTGTAATCTTATTGAGAACCGCTGGACCTGACTTGCTGGAGAATTGCAGAGTCACATCGCCAATGGTCATTCCTCGGTGGTGCAGCATAAGAGATGCTTCATCTCCTCTGGAGACCATTTGTATTGCAAACGAATAGACTCTTGCTCCTCTGTAGACAGCTTTGAGACACAATGGCTTGTCCACAATTCCTCGATTGCTCCTTGAGAGCAATTAAGGTCAACAGCGAGCTCAGCGTAGGTCTTGCCCCCTTTCAGTCTCAGATCGATGAGGCGCCAAATGAATTCATCTGTATACTTTAGCTTTCGCGCTGCCTTTTATCGACTGCAAGCCGTGAATGACAGTCTCGTAAGACGTACTCTCACGGCAGCTTAAGTCCGTTCAGGAAAGAACTGTGAGATTTTTTTTGACTCAACCCCTGCTGATACTTCTCCGATAGCAATGCGTCTTCTTCAGTAGTCCAGGAGTTCACCTTGTTCTTCTCCTTGGTATGAGTGATATCTTCACGCTTTAGTTGCACAATACGATCGCTGATGGACTAGTATGAGCGGTTCGTTTCACCACCAATTTGTTTTATTGCGAGGCCTTGCAGACAAAGCTCCTTGAGTTTCTGGTCTTCACCATTGGTCCATATTTTGTAAGCCCGTGGAGGACTTGTTCTGAATGACTGTTGGCGGAGGGAGCTCTTCCCGTAGTTGTACAAGATGCTGGAGAATCTCTTGATAATCAATGAAGCAAGTGAAAAAAAAAAACATCTGACATGAATGCCTTGGTATGGAAAAAATGTCCCAGGCGACTGTGCTGAAAATAATTGGCTCTATGCCTGAGGCACTCCACATTGTCCAGCTTCAACTTCAACACTTCACTTGCTTCTACAGCAACAGTCCATCTCCATCATGACCATCGACCATACCCATGCTAAGCGCAATACACCATCGCGCGTCAATCCAGCTTTTTCACGATACATGTAGTCACAGAGATTATGTGTAATGGCTGAGCTATTTCAATCGCGACACGAGCACAGGCACGTGAAAAGAACGGGTACAAGTGGACTAACAACGATGCATAAACAACGGCAATATGCATGACCGATCTCCGCGCCAGACTCTGGCTGTCTCTGTGATCTAAATTTTGCCATGCTCGTTACTTGAAACCCCAGATACTCATTTCCTCAAGGTGTTCTCTATTGACACCATAGTAACACAGACTGTCCGGAACAGAACGCATAACGGTGTAAACAAAAAACAGCCAAATTGAGAGGTCCAATCTCAATCGTCATATCATCTGGCTCTGCACCCAATTTAATTCTGAAGAAGTCTCGCTCCGGTGTTTGATCGGGTCACGCTGTTGCCTACCACCTCGTACTTAACTCAGGACCCGTTGTCGGTGCAGTGACATTTGCAACAAGATCTCACTGAGGGTTTGACATCAACTTCAGTCTCTGGAGAGCATCGACGTCGCGGTGCTGGCCGTTGGCCAGCGGCGGAGGTGTTGCGAGGCCCTGTGAGGTAATGATCCAGTCCCAGTGACTGGAATCGAGCTGGCGTCCTGGATTCTGACGCGCGAACTCCAAGCACTGGGTCATGAGGAGACAATCGTTGCCGGTAGGCCAGGTGTGTACGTGGGCGTAGAACGAGCTCAGCAGCATGTCACCGAGATGCTCGAGTGCGTTGCCCTCAGGGTCGTAGACGTGCCTGAAGTTCCAGGCGTTTGCTGTGAGGTCGTTCTGATTGCCGAGATGAGTCCTAAGGGCATTCGCGCTGGCTCTGCGCATATCTAGCTGGTCTTCTAACATCCTGCATGCAGCGGAAACCTGTTTCTGGATTCTACCGCTGCGCCGGTTGAATGTGTCGCGAGATGTAGGGTCCTCCGCAAGAAGTTGCGCCTTGGCGATGCTCTCGCGTGACCAGCCATTGCGAACGGCTCTGCCGACGACTTCAGGATTCTGGAACCAATTCGGACAGAAGGTAGCGATTTCTATGAGGCTGATCTCAATGTTCTCAGGCCACTGGACATTGCGACCTGGTCGACCTCTGTAGAGACTGAGATAGCTGCCCGGAGGCATTCTCGCCGGCGGCTGGTCGTTGAATCCGGCTGGTGGTGGGGGACGCTGCACCAGCGGAAGCGGCAGGTTTGGTGGGAGAGTTGGTCGAGGTAAGGCGGGAAGCGCAGCGGGCAACTGCGCAGGCTGTGCTGGCGCTGAAGGTAGCGTGGCTGGCATCTGCTGTACGTTTGGAGGGTTGAGGTTTGGCGCAGTCGGCGCGGCGGCGTTCTGTGGCACGTTTAGGAGATTGTGGTTTGATGCAGTAGGTGCGGCGAAGGTCTGTTGCGCGTGCTGATGAGGTGTAGCAGTACGCGCTGGAGCGTTCGCATGGAACGGGCTTGGGAACTGTCTCTGGTTCTCCATGCGTACTCTGTCTGGATGCTGTTGGAATTGACGTTCGGCGTCGGCTAGCACCCGGACGTGCTCCTGCAGCCTCTCAATACGTCTCTCGCCGGCCCAATCTTCGGCCCACCACTGCCACTGCCCTCCGGCGGCGCTCTGGTGGTACCAGTCTGGAGCAGCATACGTAAAGCCCACGTAGCTGTCGACATCTCTCTGGTCCTGAAGCTGCGTTAGCATTGTCACGAGCGTGGTAGAGATCAACACGCGACATACCAGCTCTTCGAAGTCGATCCCTGCGGCAGTTCCGAAGTCGAAGAAGTTGTCCATTGCACTGTTCCTCCTAGCAATGTCTGAGGAATAGGTTGGATATGGATATATAGGAACTCCAGGCATGTTGGTGAGAGAAGGTGTTTGTCGAGTTTATAAGTCTTGCGGTGTCGTGCGATTTTTTGATCTGGTCTGTCGCTTTGTTGGGAGGTGTTTTTGGTCTGGATCGCGACAACCGACTTCCTTTCAATGTACCAGGACGGCAGTGGCCCGGACGCTCTTGGCAAAACACGGACGGGTCATGCGCGCTACAGATCGATGAAGTGACTGGAAGGCGTTTTAGGATTCACTCACACTAACGCTGAGATGGTAGAGGCACGACAAAGGTCGCGAAGGCTTGGTTCTCTCGCACTGAAAGGCTTGAAAACAAAGATTGTCTGGCCTGAGCAGAAAAGCAAACATCGAGCCAGCTGCGTCGGTCTTTATCGGCGACATGTCGATAGGCAGGGAGGAGAAGATTGCTCTCAAACATCTCTATCCATCTTCGAGAACAACAGTGAACCAGTGACTACAAGGCAACACATTCATACTTTAGACTACATTCGCTTTATGTCGCTATGTTCATTTGCGCTTTTGTCTCAAAGTGAAGGAGCTATGCACCAAGAGTGGAGCAATCATACACACCCGTCCATTCAGGAAGCTTAGCTGTTGTCCTTGACAACCTTTCCAGCAGCATCATCCAGATTCTCGTTCTCCAAGCCCAAGAGATCCATAGCAAACTCGTCCCTCTCCTCCCAGTTGCCCTCGATAGCACCCAGCAGCCATACCAAATTCTCAATCGCTTCCTTGTCTCCTTCATCGCGCTTGGCCTTCTGCTCGCGCTCGTACGAAGCAGCATCCAGCCACGCCACGTCGTACTTGGAACCACTGGCTTTCTCGAAAGCTTTCACGATCTCTAGCTGTGTGACGCAGAAGCTCTGGATGAAAAGTACCCGGTTCGCCGTCTGATCAGGGCGTTGCAAGATGCGAGAGGTTGCTTCGCCGACGCGGGCAAGAGTACTGTAAGACGTTTTCAGAGTACCGTCCTTAACGATGTCGGCACGCTTCTCCTTGGGCCAAAGGTGCAAGAATGCAGTGTCCCAGTCAAAGAAATGGCCACACACGATACTACTCCAGGTAAAGCTCTCGTTCTTCTTGGTCAGTTCGGTGAGATAGCTCCGTAGCTCAGTCTTATTGGCGAAGAGAGGCACGCACTCCTGCGCATGTGGGCTTGAGGAATCGCAAGATCCAAAGTCTGCAGGGATGAAACGCTTGACGCCTGCTTTGACGGAGGCGTCCGCCAGGCGTTTCTGGATGTCGACTTGGGTGCCTTTGATCGTGACCACGACGGCGTCTTGGTCTTTGAAGATGGGCACTAGATCGTCGACGGCGAATGCATCGTCGACTTCGGCAACTTTGACTCCGGAAGGGTAGTCAGATGGTGATTTTGAGGATGCACGCTTGAGGACTGTGACATTGAAGCCGTCCTTGGCCAGAGAGTGTAGAACCATTGGACCGACGTTGCCATTGGCGCCCAAAAGGCACACATTCTTGATAGACATTTTGTTTGTGTAGAGCGATAAACTACACGATCGGCGTCAGTCGGCGATGTGAAGTTCAGTTGATTTCTGAAGAGTCGCCTGGTATGATTGAGCTTCCACTTCTCAGAACTGTTCAAGGATGTCTGGTTGTACTTGAAGGGCGTGTGGTATCTATTGACTCCACACGGTTACGTACGGTCTATACGTATGTCATCAGCAATCGCAATGCTCATTTGTACACAACGGCAAGAATATTTGGTACTACCATCGCGTGCTCCAAACCTAAATTCGAGCTGCACGCGAGTTTACGTACGCTGTGATCGTTTTACCTCTACTCTCAGTGCATTTACAAGTATAAGGATTTCAAGATCGATTACGTGCAGTAAGTCAATATCAAGAAAAAAGATACATGTTGAGGATTGGTAGTAGATTGATGTTCGTCGAGCTGGAGTATGCCTCTCGATGCTAATCGAAGTACACTGTATGAAAACTTAGGGATATTTATGCTCCTTCGTCGGGCATCTATCTCCAAAGGGTGATTTTCCAACCATACACACTCGGGCTTTGGAGTGGGCAATCAACTTATCACTACAAAACCACTACCTGATAAAGGCATCAATCGTGTCCTGAGCAAGAGAGATCGCTGTTCTGATGACACACGTGTAATGGAATTTAAGGCTGCCCTTCGCTTTCTTTCAAGTATGTACACGGCAAGTTGTACTACATTGCAACACCGGCTTCAGCATTCGAGACCCTAGTGCCTGACCGTCGCATTCTGTTTGCCTGCAATTTCGTTGCCGAAGGTGCCACTCTGGGTTGTGAAGTCGGAGCGTTCGCCCAAGTTTTCGATCCTGCCGAGGAGGAACTCTAGCTGCCTGTACGCGGCGGTAGGTGCGTATTGGGGAACCTGTTACATTATATTAGTATCCAACATAATTTGCTTATGCGACTACGTTTAGACTCACCATGTGTCCAGAGAGCTCAATGGTGACGAAAGTAAGACCACGCTCGGTGTGCCACTTGCCAAAGTTGCCAGCTCCGCCAAGAGAACCCAGGTTCAGCTCCTCGTGGTATGGGACGAAGAAGTCATTCTCGGGGTAGCTGCTGAAGCCCTGTGCGCCGTTCCAGGTCATGTTCTGGATCGTCATGAGGGTTCCGTTGGCAAGCAGGATGAAGTCGAGCATGCCGTGGCCAATGACGGTGCGCTTGTTCTTCTCGATCACGCGAGGAAGGACGCTGAGCCCTGATGGGGGAGAGTCGTCATTGTCGAGCACACCGTTGCTGCACTCCTCCCATTCCTGGACCGGAGCGTTGATAGCCTTCTGCACTTCAGTACGGTTGAAGTATACGGAAGCGCCTTCCGGGAGGTATCCGAAACTACCCGGGAAGCCGAGAACATCCCACAGCAAAGGACATGTAGTTGCAACCTGGTAGACATCCCAGCAAGGGTTGATCAATGGTGCAGCGTAGTAGATCTCGTTCTAGTTGGGTTCGAGTCAGCAATTAGATAGTGGTAATACGATTTTTATCCGATGGGTGGACAAGCTTACCCAAAGAGAACAGTCGGTCACGTTGCTTCCAACATTCGGGGGACTAGGGAGAGGTCCCTTAGGAGGGAAAGTGAATGCCTCCTCGTAAAAGTCGGCGTATCCACAGGACTCCCATTTCTCGTGGAGATGGTCTACGAAAGTTTCGTTGAAGCTGAACAGACCTGACCAGTAATCGACGAATGGCACTGATGGGATGTCGTTTGTGATAACGTCGTAAGAAACAGACGGGTCGTAGATCATGATCGAATCGACATTGTAGTAGGTGGTGTCAGAGGCGTTGTGCATGGCGTCGGCAATATAGGGGACGCTGGGACGTGTGTTAGCTGTCTAGTCAAAGAGGGCAACATGAGGCCAACTTACTAGTATCCGGCGTAGGATTCTCCAGTAATATAGACCTTGCGACCTTGGCTGTGATATAGTGTCAGCACCGGGCAACCATACATATCTCTCGGTGGCCAAAACATACAGCGCAAATGTATCCACGAAATTCTTGAACCATCCGAGGAACTGAGCGGCGACTTCGATCTCGTCCTTAGGCGCGCCATCGCTGCCAACGTGACTGAACCCAGTACCGGCGGGCTGTTCGACCCAGACGACGTTGGTCAAGTTTGACCATGCCCAGTTGTTCTTGACGGGCAGGTACGTGCCGTACTGCCACAAGAAAGGCCCATTCTCTTGGAGGAAGCCCTCGAGACTAGAGCAACCGGGTCCTCCGTTCAGCCAGACTGTAACCATTCTTAGCATGTCGACTCTACTAAAAGAGCATTCTTCTTCAAGTACGCACTCAGGATCTCATCGCCAGCTAGCTCGTTGGCAGATGGGACGAACCAGAAGAACAGCTCCGAGGCATTGGCCTTGTCAGAGATTGGCAGAACACCAGCGTAGCTCTCGCCAATGTCGAAGTTTACGTCGGGGATAGCATTTCCATCGACGGCGAACTTCGTGGTGTTGGCATTCTGGGGAATTATGTAGCTCGTATTGCTACTTCCGTAAGCAGGAGGAGCACTGCGTGTATCTAGGTGGGTTGCAGGACGCGCTTTCTCGAGGAGGTGACGCTTGTTGACGTGCGCTGGGTTGCGGGACAATGCGAGCGCTGTGCCCGCGAGAGCAAGAAGACTGAGACCGCGCATTTTGGTGAGTTGGTGCTACTCCAGACGTGAGAAAGCAGTAAACAAACTCAACCCGGAAGAAAGTACTTATGAGAGCTTGCAGGCCTGAATATCAATATGGAGCTTGCCGCGGGTCCACGTCATGCTGCGAATTAGATCCATGATAACACAGCGTAACCGAGTATCTTTTACTGGCCTGCCGTGGTCACGACCCAAGATCGAAACAGAATGTTGTCCTTGCGTAAAAGCATGTTTACGACGAGGGCGACACCCAATCAACACCTCTTGCGCGAGCAAAGCTTTTCGCCGAGGCAACAAGTGCCTGCTTGTCGAGGCTTAGCTCGTTCATGATTGCAGTAGCGTTTGGTGATCGTACAACGCTACACCCGCCGACGGCAAACTGCAGCGTAACATCGAAAGAGATAAGACTTCGGTGGTTGATGGACATGACGAGGCACATCGTGAACGATGCCGAAAGAGGAAGGTCGAAGGATCCTTCTCGGCTGCCAGCGGGAAGCACTCAGCCGCTGCGCTGAAGTTTGTGTACATTGTCTTGGTAGCACGTAAGGCTATCCTAGTATATGTAGATTGGGGATGGTAGGTTTCTGGCTCATGAGATAGTTAGATACACCAGCAATAACGTGGCAACCTGTTAGATCGTACGAGTACCTATAACGCTACAATCACCCAGAAGTGGCAGAGAAAGAGAAGATGTATTTAGACTTCTAAGTGCCGGGACCTCTATCACTACAGCAATATAAGTCGACTACCGAATTGGCTCTGCACCATCTTAACTACAAGGATCTCTATCCATTTTAACGTAACTTCTACATGACTACTACCAACATAAATTATAAGTCCAAGCCGGACTACATGTATATGATTTTCTTGTCGTTGATAGTGGCCGAAAAATCGAACATCCAAGTATTTGTCGCGTGTGAGCAGCATCACGCAGGATTAAGGTCGTTTTCTATCTGTGGTAGATACATGTATATATATGTATGTATATGTATATCGATTCGTGCTACTTGGAGACACATCTTTATAACCAAATAGCCTGTGATATACAACAGCTCGCTGCTCGATTGTAATTGCAAACGAAGACTCGCCTTCGTATCAATCATCTGGACTGAACGCCTCTGGTCGAACTGACATAGGTATAGACGTATCAACAAGCCAGCATACAGTTCTTGAAGCCTATGAGACTGAGCGAGAATGGCCTGTGTCCGATCCTTCGAACACATTGTTAAACAATTTGTCCAGTGCTCTCCACACGAGGCGAACAACGCAGGTCAATCACACCGACACTTTCTTCTCACCAACAAGCACAATCCAGCCACATGCTTACGCCAAGCATACGGCATATAGGCCCCTCCATGCATATATCGCTCATCTCATCACGTCGCACATCACACGGAGTCAGATCCGCTCTCCCCCATACAAAAACACTATAGGACGCAAACGAGACCACCAAATACCACAAGCAAGGCCGCTCGCGGAGTTACATTCCGCTCACATGTGTATACCTCCTTTTCACAGCTCATAGCAGAGAAGAGCCACTCTTCAAACGTTCTTCTAACCTTCCAATCAAACCGTAATCCCGGAGGACGGACCTCACTCCTCCAAAGAAGAGCCAAGAAAAGTCTTACCTCCAAACAAGCGTTTACCCATCGCTGCTCGTACATACCGTTTCTTTTGTATATGTCTCACTCCCCCACCGGCTAGAGATTTGACTTGTGTCGTGCCCACTACTGCCGTGTAAGCGGGTATGTGGGGGTCCCGTGGAGTAAGTCATACATAACGTTTCTTGACCTAAGATCAGGGGTTCGGTAGCGAGCGCGGCGAACGTGCCTCAGATTGACTTCTGAGAAACGGTTTTCGGTTTCTGCGCTTGGATTTCATACATGCATGCATGCATGCCCGTTGAAGGCGTGTAACGGTGGCTTGTACCAATGATTGGAAGAACATGGGGAAGTTTGGGGTAATGTCTCGGCTGGGTCGTTTCTCAGGCCTCCACTGCCTTCAGGGGATTTAGTGTCTGGTAGATTGCTGTGACGGCAGTGGCTGGCTGGGAAGGGGGAACCGATCGATTGTGCAGAAGAAAGTATACACGATGTGTTTTGGCCGTGGTGAGCCTTGGACTGACTTGTGAGACACAAGAGGTTCGATACCATCCATCCCAAGAACTCGACCTAGTCCCAAAAGAAACAAACCCCTCGAACCTCGACAACAGAGTACACTAATCCAAATCGCTGGGTATCACAACAACGCAGCAAGAGGTTCAATCCAAACAAGCGTTTCGCAACGCAGGCTCAAGCCTCGAACACCTCTTCCACTCCGTTCCAATCGCCCTTGACGCGCCTTTCCCAGTAGCCGCCCTTGTCTTTCAGCCTCCACAGCTCCTCTCCGTTGCCAGCCACCTTCTCAAAGAACTGCGGCGTCCATTCGGTCCCGTGGCTGTCCCGCACCTTTTTCCGTGACCTCTGTCTCTCTTCGAGCCGTGCTTTCGTCGCTTCCGCTTTGTCCACATCGCCGAGCTCCAAGAGCCTCTGGTCAGGCCTCAGGCGCGAATCCGTAGGCGGCAGGAAGCCGTCCTCGTTTTCTGTGATTTCGTTCAGAGCGGCGGCGAAAGTAGTGAAGCCGTAGACTTTCGCGGCGTTAGCTACGAGAGGCCCAGCTCGCCAGATTTCGGCGCCTGTGTCGGTGCGCTTGAGGCTTTCGGTCCATTTGCCTGTAAGGCCTAGTGAGATCGGAGCTTCGCCTGATGCGGGATCGAATAGTTGTACGGTGACTTCTTCGCTTCGGCCTGCGAACATGCCTCCGGCCTTGAAAGTGGCGACGGCGCGCATGCCGTTGCTTTCGTTGACGATAGTCATGTTCTGTACAGGCTCGACATATTTCTCGCCTGCAATGACATTACGCAGGAAGCATGTAGCCTGGTTCCATGAATAGTGTTCACCTTTGCCTTCGTTCGGTGCATGCAGGATGACATGTGAGCGACCCTCTGTGTTCAGTTCAACGGATTTACCCCAGAATTTCTGCACAGGCTGAGGGGATTGGGCGAAGCACCAGCCGCCGTTGTTCAGACTCTCGGCTTGGCAGGCTGCTCGCACGGGATGGTGAGAGACCTTCTCAGCAAGGAAACGGAATCCGAGATCCTCGCGGACAAGTTCGAAGGTTTCTCCAAGCATAGGGTTGAATGGTTTACGAATGGCTCGCTCTTTTACTCTGTTGTATGCGAAGCCTGATATAGCAAACGCAGCGACATATAGCAGACGCTCAGTCGCATCGATTGAAGTGGACGCAGCAGCGTCAAGAAGTGTCGAGTACTCCATGCACTCTGACAAGCGTTGCAGTAACGACGTCGGTTCGTTTGCAGTCACGGGCATCGACACTGTAGATAGGTCCTTGCCAGCATTTTTGCGCAGGAATCCAATGATGCTCGGTGGTGCCTGCTTGGGCGCAAGCAAGGTTTCCCGACGCTTTGTAGGCGGAAGAGGCAGTGGTGTGAGTGTCTTCGGTTTCGCAAGGAACACGTCCGTCGAAGCACTGGTGTACTCTTGCTCGTCTTCGCCAGAGTCTGCAGTACTACTGGCATCTGAATCCGCGATAGACATCTGATCATCTGCATTGGCCTCATTCGCCTCTTCGAATTCGCTCGAGCGACGAATCGTCAAGAACTGAGACGGAGTGTGGCTACCGTCCATGGCATCGAAGAACTCTTCGCTTCGAGTGGATTCCAGTGACATCCGAGATGTCGATACTGTAAGTGGCGGCCGGCGCGATTTACTCTCGGCAATCAAGGCGGAGAAGCCAGCCACGGCATCGTCAAGATCTCGGAGCAGCGCCATACACCTGTCGTGGACATCGTTATCTTGTTCAAGATGTTGCTGCGAAGGTGTCTTTCTAGTCTTCGACACGTTCACGCCTCCAGCTGATGGGCTCATGGGTGCACTTGCTTGAGCTGGCGGCGCCAGCTGACCAGACACTGTCCGCCTGATCAGTCCCGGAGTGCGTGCGACGCTCGTCGTACTGGCCTTGCGCTTCCAGAATGGGCGCTTCTCCTGGGCCTTCTCGTCGGAGACCTCCTGGAAATATTCACTCGTCGAATCGTGTGAAGCTGGGCTAGGCACATTGCTGCTGCTGTTTGATGTGGTGTGACTGAGCCCCACCCCGGTTGCACCAGGTGCGTACTTCGGATCTGTGTCCTTTGCGAGCCTGCGCACAGCATCGCGCGAGCCAGCCACTTTGCTGACAAGCTGCTCAGCTCTGGCCCACATTATCTCGGCCGCAGGATCGGATTGTTTCGGCGGCATGAAGTCTTTAGAGGTTGGTGCTGGCGTTCCCGGCACCGACGCCATGTTGGCAGAAGCGGCAGCCCGCTCTAGAGCGTCCCTCCAGCCATCGAAGTCCTTGCGGTTGCTAGCTTTCAAATGCCAAAGCTCCGCTCCAGAGTCCACTGTGAACTCTCTCGCTTTCTCATTCACCGCGATCGCAGCAAGAGATAAGGGGACTGCGCCACGCAGCGCTGATGAGTGGCGGTCGCGATAGTATGACAGAGTCGAAGACGTAAAGTCCAGCGAGAAGAAGCGTCGTGCATGACCTTGGCCTTTCTTTCTGCGCTTCTTATGGAGCACGCCGGTGTAGAATGTGGACCCTTCCAGTCCCTTGGATTCGGTCGCATTGGATTTGGGTCGAGGGTCTTCCAGTACGCCCTTGTGTAGAGCCGTGTCCCCGTGTAACGACTCGACTGAATCCGCAACCCCGCGCAATGAAGGGCTGGAGCCTTTCCTCCCGCCTTGTGCACTCGGCGCGAATGCTTGCGAGTAGTGTAGGTGGTGGCCAGACTTAGGCGGTGCGTTTGTTGGGTGCGTCATAAGCACAAAGGTGATCGTCTTGCCCGTAGTCTTGGAGAAAGTGTTGTCGAAAACCAGTCCGTACATTCCTCCCTCTCCCTCTGCAACATCGTATCGGCCCATAGACACTTTGTCGGCTTCGCATTTTCCGTGCCACGCGACTGAACGTAGCCCTATTCCTTGCAATTTTTCCACCAGCGCCTGAGAGGCGTGTCTGCTGACCGAGGCGCGATGCGCTCTTTTTCCTTCCTGTGGTGAGCCATCTGTTCCTCCAGGGGCAGCGCCGGAAATTTGTGGCTGGTCGAGCACTTCGTGTGTTTGCAGCGGAGGGGCGAGCCCATTCTTGTTGCCTGGGTGCTTGAAGATACCGAAGTCTATGCTCTTTTTATGCGGCTGGACGCTCCATGAAATCGAATGCAGCTCGGGGACCTGGATCCAGCGAACGAGATAGGACTGGGGGCAGCAGAGTCAGCAACGGGCGTGTGAAGATCCCTATAACAGGCACGACAGTATGCGCCTACCTTTGAGTGAACAACTATATTCTCAATACCAGCCATGTTGCCAGCTCGCGTTTGTCGTCAGCTACGCAAAGCTGGCTGGTAGCTCGCAGGCAGGCAGGCGGTGGAGCTTTGTATGCGACAATTTGTGGGCAGCAATAGTAGCTCAGGTGAGCGTATAAGCTGAAGAATACGCCGTAAGACACTGCATGCGCCTTAGTCTAATACGGAGGTTGTCGGATCGGATGCTTTCTCGCTCAGAAACGCGAGCTGCCTCGGATCCCGCTGTTGCTGTCGCAGGGGTCGAGTGGGAGGTGTTTGTTGGTCTGACGTAGCAAGGTATGGGACTGTGCTGTTCTTGAATAAATGGCTATGTTGTTGCTACGCCGCCCAAGTAATAAAATCAATATGTTTTGTTTGGTCGTACTGAATTTGTGCATGCTACCAAAGCTACGCATAGCAACCTGTGACCATCTACTTCTTTGCCTGATCGCAGTGCATCCATCGTACGAGGCCCTCTTGGCCCTGTCACGAGCAAGCTCTCCCTCCTTGGTGCTAAACGGTGGCTGCGTCAGCCTCTTCTCGCTTGCCCAGCCTTACCCACAGCGATCCGGCAAGAACCGAGTCGCTATTCCTGTGTGACCTTCGGAGGATCCGGTTTGCGCAGTGCATACGGATGCCCGTATTCCCACATACCCGTGCCTCGGTACCGTATGCATGTGTATACACAATAGTAGCTGAGCTAATCCGCTCGTGTAAGCACGGGTAACAATAGGATGGAAGCGACTACCTGATCGGTACGTGTACAGTATGTGGAAGATCGGTCGAGACAAATTTAGGGTTGGTGTTTGGGGTCATGCAAAAATTGATTGTAAAAGTCGTTCTGTTCAAATCGATGTTAAATGCCCATTTATCTGATCCTTTGGTGTGTAATATGCATTTATCTTGTCTTTGTGATACAATAGTCGCAGTTACGTGGATGCTGGGTGTTGGTGGCATGTTTTAATCAATATATTATATTTTTCCTGGAGGTTGACCATTGACCTTCCAGCGTTGCCGACGCATGTCACTCCCACTCTGGCTTTACTTCCACACCAACACACAAAACTTCAGATGTAAAGCTCATCAATTACCTAATAGGCCACAACAGGATAGGTTCGTCGAAATCATCAACAATCAGCCATTTGCATGGTTATCATCACCACACAATAGGACGTCAGAATTGGCATGTGAAAGTTCAAAAGCCTCCGGCGGCCGGAGCCTCAGCCAAAGGACCCGTCTGTGGTTGGCGATGACGACATTCCCCTTGGTTCAGGTTCAGGATCTCGGACTGCGAACGTACATTTTGCATGCATACAAGGAAAAAACATTGATAGAACCAGGAGGGACCCATATACTTCTTATTTACAGATATATCATCTGCTATCTGTATACACGCCACTGGACACTTGAGCCCTAACGACCAGGTTTGAAATAGAAGGACAGACATACAGCATAGTATTCGAATCATACACACAACCTCAAACCACAGCAATCGCATATACCATATACAATGGCCGAAACAAGCTCCCAACAAAGTTCTCTAAAGCAATTCCTCGCCGTAAGTAGCCCTCCATTAGACCAAAACTCAAACAACGATTCGTGACACTTTCGCTGGCCGCCGTTGAGGTTACAACTTACAACGGCACCACCGAAGAACATCGACAGAAGCACTCCCACGTTCGCCGAACGATACAATCAGAAACCACCGTCCTAACTCTCCTCTGCTTCTACGTTCTAGTCCATCGCCACTATCAAAGGCGACCTCAGTAACATCACCGCACCACCGTTTGTCCTAGCAGACAAGTCCACAACCGAATTCCCACGCTACTGGATTGAACATCCTGATCTCTTCATCGCGCCTGCGCACGAGCAAGACCCAGCGAAGCGCTGTCTCGCGGTGTTGAAGTGGTTTCTGGCCTCTCTGCGTGGCCAGCAGTACGCCGGCCGCGACCCCAAGGATGGCGTCAAGAAGCCGCTGAACGCCTTCCTGGGCGAGATCTTCGTAGGAGAGATCGGCGACAAAGGCGACGAGACGCGCCTTGTGAGCGAACAGGTCAGCCATCATCCGCCTGTCACGGCGTGCTACTTGTGGAATGCAAAGCACGGCGTGCGCGCGGAGGGCTTCACGAGGCAGGAGATCACGTTCTCGGGCTCGGTCAACATCCAGCAGATCGGACACGCCATCCTGCACGTGGATGCGTTCGACGAGGACTACCTCATACCGTTGCCCAACATCAAGGTCAAGGGCATTCTGACTGGTGGGCCTTACCCGGAGCTGAACGGCAGCTACACTATCGTCTCATCGTCGGGATATGTCGCGGAAGCCGACTTCACTGGCAAAGGCATGTTGGGAATCGGCGGGCAAAAGAATCATGTACAGGCGGCCGTTTATGGCGCCGATGATCACAAGGAGAAGAACAGCCCGTTATACTCGGTCGAAGGGAATTGGGCTGAGAGCTTCGTCTTCAAAGACGCAAACGGCAAGACGATTGACAACTATGATGTCGCCTCGGCGCCTTCGGCAGAATGCCGCACCGCGCCTCTCGATCAACAGGACCCGTGGGAGTCGCGCAAGGCCTGGCAAGGCGTCATCTCAGCGATCCACGCCGGCAACATGCAAGCGGTGTCCGATAACAAGAGCTCACTGGAAAACGCCCAACGGGCCTTGCGGAAGGAATCGGACACCAGTGAAGCAGCGTGGAAGCCTCTGTTCTTCCGGAAAGACACCCACGACCCGGTCGCTGAAGATCTTCTGAAAGTCGCCGGCCAGCGACTGGACGCCGACGCCACGAGTGGGATTTGGAGATTTGATGCGCACGCGGCGAGCACGCTTGACAGACCGTGGAGGAAGTTTTCTCCACATGGGCAGCAGTGAAGCGCTTTGGCTGGTACGCACTACTTGCGACTTAGTGGAGGGTGTCCGTCGGCTGCGTGGTTCGAAGTCATGGTGGTGTGTGTGGGTGGAGTCGTGGAGATCATCCCCAACAGGATCAACAGAGTGCGCGGGCCTGACCTTAAGCACCGCTTCCCACGGCTTCTGTCCGGGCGTTTTGAGGCCTCCCGCGCGGATTGGAGGTTTACGTAGGGCATCAATAATTCATAGCGTTATGCGTTGGCAAAGATCGCGTCAGTAGAGCTTGTTCATTACTCGCTAAAAAAAATGAAGTCGTCGTCATGTTGAGGAGCCGAACGAAGATTGTTGAAGTGATGGCAAAGCCGAAGATCAAACAGATGTCGCAGGTAGAGAGGAACCACGGTGCGCATCAGAGCGCTGAAACATGCAGACCCGAATACCGCATGTTCGGGGACATCGGGTTGGGGAGATTTGCGTTCTTACACCATGTATAAGCGCGACAGATGGAGAATGTGCTTGCGACTGCAGGCAGACAGCCTTTGGCTAGGCACGACTCGAGGCATGAAGTACAGTAGTATTACCGGCGCATGGATTTACCCCGACGCGTAAGGTAGTCTGTGAAGTCACAGTGTGGGAGGCAGTCCCACGGTTCTGACCAGCGCTGCGTGCGAAGTAGAGCTGTGGAGATGGAGGATCATTCCTACAAAGGCACCATGATAACCCAGTAGTCGCAGTTAGCTCCAATTCGCATACCGTCGGGCGGCGCAGTCTCGGTGACAAGAAACGTCGGGCTCTGTCGATGTTGATATGATATGGGGCTAAGGGAGGGAGATGGTGGTGTGTGGTCTACTAGTCTGTAGAGGGACGCGACAGCAGTATCTGTGCAGATACAGTCCGGTATGGAGTTGAACATCTCCCGGAAACACGCCGCGCCAAAGCCAAATCCTCCTAATGCGGGTCGCGGGCATTGCAAGTGGCAGATCATGGAAGGGATTGTGAGATGCTTGCCATGTGTGGTTGTCTCAGATCTACCGGCTTGCCCTTTTGCCTCTTACCACCTACGGCATTCTGTTTGACTTTGAGGCAGACAATGCGGCTGAGCGCGCCGGACTGAAGATCGGCGCGTGGAAATCTAACACCAGATAGGATGATGTTCTTGCCAAGACACCAGCATGCTGGCTGCGAGCGTTGAGGTTTCTAATTATCGGTGTGAGCGTCCCCAGGGTTAGCAGTCCTAGCAATTAGACATGTGCTGTTGGTGTTGACAGTTGCGCGCGTGATACTATTGGCTCTTGTGCGGATCTTAGTCCCGTCAATGAAGCGTCCGCATACTGTGTCATGTGTACAGTGTCGCATGCAGACCACAGACCCACGGCTTGCGCATGCACAATCTATCTCTGAACCTGAGCAGATTCTCGCCTATGGTATGTGGAGGCCTTGGGGACGAATACCCGTAATCTCGTGCGGACATCTCACGTCTAGTCGCAACCAGCAACAGAGTTCTAGAATCGTCCAACTATGGCGTCCGGAGTTCGCGATGGCTGTCGGGGAATGATAACTAGCCTGTGATGATGTGCTATCGCACACTTCTCACCACCGCGCTGAAGACGGCCTTTGCTGTGGATCGCGGCTCAAGCACGGGACGGAGTTGAGGGCTGCGAAGAACGTCTAAGCATTTTTGCGGTGAACTCTTTCTGAGGTGAAGATCGCCATATTGAAGGACTCTCGCGTGTCCGTCCTCACTGATTGATAGGAGGCAAGAAGGGAGTAGTGAGACCCGCCCTCCTCAGAGCTCCGACGATTAGTGTAGCTGCTGCTTTCGTCCAGTTTGACAGGTGTGGGATGAGACTCCCATGTCCAAATTTAACGGCCTCGCCCCTGAGTTGTGTCTACAGTGAGTAAACGTGGCGAGCTGAACGAGAGTCATGCAATTTTGCTCCCATTTTTTGCAGTCGATAGTTACAATTCTTGCAGTCAATAGTCGTCGGCAATGGCTTGATGGCTGGCTTCTAGAATCTCGACACGCGAGCCCGCGGTGTCTTCCGACGGGAACTGATAAACACGTCGGACCTGATGGACCCAGGACGACTATACTCGCCAGCCGCCTTGCCGCACGCCACAAGTCAGTCTGCCCTGTGGCACGGCCTCAGGTAGGTCGACGTGTTGTACGCGGCATTCTTCTTGCGTGCCTCTGACCATGGACCACCGCTACAGTCCTCTGCTACTACAGATCGCACGTCACTTAATCGTGACTGCACCCCTGCGGCCGTCCGTGTGGTGCGCCGAACCACAATCGGCCATGTGCGTGCGTGCTGGGCAAGGTTTTGGTTTTGATTGACATGTCGCCTGACGGGCCGCCCGCCAACCGTCAGCCACACAAAGCCTGTTTTTGACCGGTACTGGACTCATGATGGATGACGGTGGTAACGGACCTCCTCCACTCCCACGACCTTGTGGAGCAACACAGTTTCCGAACCCGGTTTGCCAAGGCAAGTGGTGAGGGACTAGTCCAAGGAGAGCCCTGCTCGCCATGCCAACTGCCTTGCTGCAGCATGTACTCGCCACCGCCATTGTAAGCGACCCGCGGAATCGTCACGGTCTGGAGAGTAACTCGCCTGTTCTCAAGACCGGCGCATGCACACGCGAGACTACATGTACAATGTCGAGATCTGTCGTCAAACAGAGTTGTGGCTTTCAGCCTCAGCCTTGCCCGACGCAAATCCCCCTGGCAGAGCAGATCGGGTTCCTGCATGGGCCCGTCCGGCACGCCTGTGAGGCGTCTGCGGCAGACCAATAGCAATGGGAGCTGGCCATGACGAACGTTTCTAATCTGCAGCCCTCTGAGCTGGATTGCCAAAAGTACAGAGCCCGGGAACCTTGAAATTTCGTTTACTACTCTCGGCCAATGCCCGCCGGCTACGCGGTAGGGGCGGTGGGTCGACTTCACTTGGCCCTTTGTGGCAGGGCGAACAAATGCATGTCCTTACTCGAGCCACTCCTTTTGCGCTGTGAAGCCCGTTCGCCTCCACGCACGCCTTCAACTTTGCGCACGCTCTGAAAGCGCAGAGTGCCGAAGAATACCAGTGGTCAGTTTTGTGGCTCATCCATGCACGGAGCCTGCGCCGCTCGCTCCCGTTCGCTGGAAGGGGGTAATGGCAATCGCCAACGTCTTATCGCGCAGTCTACTGGTCTTCAACAGCTCGCGCGAGACAAGCCGCTAAGCTGTATCACTGTCTTATTACGCCCAATCCCCAATGCATGCCCCCATGCCTGCCGCAACGCCTAAGGCAGTCACCACCCGCGCCGAGCCCTACGTGTTGGGGGTTGCTGCTCCGAATACATGATCAATCGAGCAGGCCATGGTAACTCATCATCGCCAGATCGCAAACAAATAGGCCTTGGGTTTCATGTACGTGGAACGACCTGGATCTTCCACGCCGGTGCATGTGCTAAGCTCCATCGTCCATGGCTGCTGGACCGTGATGATCTTGGAGTGATGGTAGGCACGGACTTGTTGCATAGGAGTGGGTCTGTGGACCGCACCGTTGTTCGGGTGTATTTAGGTAGGCGCGGCGCTACGAACGGCTTGTGATGTTGATGCAGCATCCTTCATTTTCGTGTTGAGCGGCCGCGTGTTTTTGGGTTGACGATCTTTCTGATCCAACTGTCCATACCTCCCTCCCGATTGCCTATCTCCACTTCACTCCCGGATATCTGAACACGCTCGCTTTGTTATAGACGCTCATTCCTCCTGTTCGAATCCTTCTTCTAGACCAATACACCATCTACCAACAACACATCATCATCATACACACTTTGCCACATCTAGACCCGGAGCTGTTACCTTAGCAGCACCTGTCAACAAAAGTGTCACGTCTACAGTAACACCACACATCACAAGGCTTCGCCATGGCGAACGCCGTTGCTCAGACTCAGGCCATGGCCTTGGCCTCGAGCCTCCCTCACTCTAACGACCTTACGAAGTACATCTCATTCGCGGAGCAAGATATCTCTTCTGGATCATCAGATCGCACGCGACTCCTGGCACAGATTCCCAGATCTAGCGGCCCTTCATATGGGCCTATCGCCACACTATCGGCTCTCCTGGAAGTCCTTCCAGGACCATGGCCTGTCCTTCGACTACAACAAACTTACACAGAGCTCTGGAAACAACTCCCTGATGACGCGAAGGCAGGCAAAGCTCCTGCGGCAGCACAGAAGCTGCTCGACCTAGTCCTTCGTCAATGCAAAGACTCATATTCGTCGATGACCGACCTGTTCCACCCGACTGTCACATCGACTGCCATGATCAACCCAGAAGATGGCAACCACCTAACACACAGCGAGCTCGCTAGCTGTGTATCGGAATTCCGCCTTCCCGTCTCTTCGGCCCCAGGCCAGCCAAAGCCTGTAGTCGCCATCTCATTACCAAACGGTCCCACACTGGCGCTCACAGTCCTTGCCGTGGCATCATTCTACACTGCCGCGCCAGTTGCTCATGGCAGTGGTGTCGGCGCCGAACAATTCAAGTCTGATGTCCTCCAGTCACAAACCAACTTGGTACTGGCTGCGCCTGCCGATGTTGATAGACTCGGCCTACGAGAGCCTTGGCTGGCCGAGGCGAGCATTGAGGTTCTTCTCGTCGAGTTGTCTCCCGAGATGAAGCTACAGGTACGCGATGTCACCGGCAACCTCCGCCATGATTCACACTTCTGGCCTCAGCCCATTCCCAACGCTGCGGACGACATTGGAATCATGCTTTTCACATCTGGTACCAGTGGAACCAAGAAGCTGGTACCCCTGTTCACACACTCGCTCATTTGCGGTGCCGCCATGGTCATCGACTCGTGGGGACTGAACCCCAGCATGCGTTGCTTGAACCAAATGCCTCTCAACCACGTCGGTGGTCTTGTTCGCAACTTGTTCTCGCCCGTCATGTCTGGTGGCTCCGTTATTTGCTGCGCTGCCTACGACGCCAACCTGTTCTGGGACTGTGTTGAGGATCATGCGCCCACTTGGTACTATGCATCCCCCAGTATGCACCAGGGTATTCTCGAAGCTGGAGCCGACCGTCCAGAGACTGTCGCGAAGAGCACCATCCGACTGATTTGCAACGCTGCTGGCGGCTTGCTCCCCAGTCTTGCACACCAGCTCCAGGACACCTTCTCTGTCAGCTCACACACTACTGTTCTTCCCTCGTATGGCATGACCGAGTGCATGCCCATTTCCACCCCTCCTCTTAACTACAAGCTCGACCGAACCGGCACATCTGGTGTATCTGTTGGCCCCGAAATCGCAATTCTCGACGGCAATGACTGCTACATTACGGATGAGACAGTCGGCCGCATCGCTGTCCGCGGATCCCCGGTTTTCAACGGCTACTTGAAAAACAACAAGCTTGACACGTCGTGTTTCACCGAGGAAGGATGGTTCGACACTGGAGATATGGGGTACCTCGATGCCGATGGATTCCTCTACATCACCGGTCGCAGCAAGGAGGTCATCAACCGTGGTGGTGAGCTGATCAGTCCTTTTGAAGTCGAGGAAGCTGTCGTCGCCGCCGGCGCGAACCCTGATTCACCGGTTTATGGTCGCATCAGCAAGGCGCTCGCATTCTCTGTCACCCACGATGTCCTTCAGGAAGTTGTTGGTATCGCAGTGGTCACCCCCGAAGGCGCACCTCGCGCTGATCTTCGTGGGTTGACTGAGGCTGTAAAGTCAACGCTGTCATCCGTTAAGATTCCTGTGTTCATTGTCTACATGGACGCAGGTGTGCCCACAAACAACAACAAGGTGCTTCGTATCAAGCTTGCTGACCGCCTTAACTTGCCTTCGATTTCCGACAACACCCCTCCCGGTGAGCGTTACTACGAGGCTGACTGCCCACCCAACAACACGCCTCTCAAGGAGCCTATCGCAAGCCGCCCGCTGGAGATCTCCTACGAGGAGCTCGAGGAGACTGCGCAGCAGGTTCTCCCTGCAGACATCGACGTCCACGTGCGTGAGGACGAATCTGGATTCTACCCCCAACTGGTTCTTGCGCCCACTTCTGACTCCGCCTACCCTGGCCAAGTTTCTGACATCTCGACCGAGATGCTGATTCTCAAGCTCTCCGAAACACTTCCCGGCTACATCACACCCAAGAAGGTCCACCAGCTTCTGGAGCCTCTCCCCAGAAGTCGTCAGGGTAGCGTTGACACCATCGCTGTTGAGAAGCTCGTCAACGTCAAGCCTCAGAAGAGCGCTGCTTTCGGCCTTTCGCCAACCGAAGAGAAGATTGCCGATGCTTTCTCTTCCATTCTCTCCATCCCCATGGGTGACTTGGATGGCGAGTCAGACTTCTTCGACCTTGGAGGTGACTCCATGAAGGCTGGTCGCCTGCTCTCTGCGCTCCGCAAAGAGTTCAAGGTCCGTCTTGCAATCGACGTTTTGTTCACCAACAAGAAGGTTTCAGAGCTCGGCCGCATTCTCGACGCGAAGATTGGTGACGAGAAGAAGGCAGCTGGTTCGAGCACCACTGCTGTGGAACCTGAGCCTCTTCCTGGTCTCGATGAGACCTGCAGCTCCACCAACCCCTTCCTCATGATGCTCCAGCTTGTTCCCATCGGTATCCTTTACCCCATGAAGCGCGCACTTACCTGGACCGTCTTCATGTACTGCATGTCCTACACCCAGAACCTCAGCATCAACAACTACGTTCCTGGTCGTCTTCTGGAACTTGTCGTCTCCATCGCTATTGGCAAATGTGTCACCAAGATTGTTGCTCCGCTCATTTCCATTGCTTGCAAGTGGGTCGTCATTGGAAGACACAAGGAAGGTCTCTACCCCATGTGGGGTGCTTACCACACTCGCTGGTGGTTTGTCCAGAAGGTCATCGAAACTGCCGGTATCGGTCTCTTCGGTACCTTCAACTGGACCCGCGTTCTCTACTACCGTCTTCTCGGTGCCAACATTGGCAGGAACGCGACCATTGTTCTGGGTGCTAAGCTCGGTGAATACGATTTGATCAACATTGGCGACAATGTTGTGCTCGAGCGTTGCAAGATTCGTCCTTTCGCCGCTGAGCGCAACACTTCCATGTACCTCGGACGCATCGACATTGGCAACAACTGCTCTGTTGGCGTCGCCTCGAGCGTTGCCGCCGGTGCTGAGTTGCCTGACAACACCTGCATTGGACCCAACTCTTCAAGCTGGGAGGCCTCTGGTGCTGACGAATCTAACCGTGACCTCAACCAGAGCAACATCCCTAGAGGTCACTGGCTGCTCAACTGGACCATTGGTTTCCCGATCGCCATCGTCATCATCTTCTGCGGATGTATCCCTTGGCTTGCCGCTCTTGTCGGCATGGTCTACGGTAAGCCTGGCAGCGACCACCCCGACGCGCTCCGCACTGTTCTCATCTGGTTCTCCGAGCCTGAGCGTGTCGGCTTCCACTACCTCGCCATGGCTGCTCACTCAGGTGTTGGCCCTTACTTCTTCTTCTTCGCTTTCCTTGCTGTCAAGTCCTTCTTCGATGCCTGCATGGGTCGCATCAAGCCCGGCTCATCTCAGGGCCAGTCGAACTTCCAGAAGTTCCGTCGCGACTTCATGAATCAGATGATGCCTGCTTCTCAGTTCCACAAGCTCAGCGAGCTCTTCGGTACTCACTACGAGGCTACTTCCATCTTCGCCAGGATGCTCGGTGCCAAGGTCGGCAAGCACGTGTACTGGCCTGGTACTGGCCCCACTGTCCAAGACTGGGACCTGATCGAGATTGGCAACGATGTTGTTTTCGGTTCCCGTTCCCACATCGTCACCACTGATGCCAATGGCAGTGACCGTGTCAAGATCAATAGCGGTGCCATGGTGGCTGACCGTGTCGTGCTCCTTCCTGGTGTCGAGATGGGCGAAAAGACTGTGATGGGCAGCGGTGCCTTGACTCGTCGCAACGGCTACTACGCTGACGGCACCACATGGGTTGGCTCTAAGAACGGCGAGGCTGTTTGCCTCTCCCAGCCTGATCGCTCTTCTACTGCCGCTACTTCTTCCGTTGGCCGCAGGACCGAGCAGTACTACGACCTGACCAAGGCTAGCCCGCCAATCCCCAACCGCAGCCTCAACTCTTCCAGCACTACCCTCGTCAAGCAGACCCCCATCGACTCTGAGCAATCCAGCTTGTACGCTGTCGAGGAGGGCCACGAGCTCAAGTTCTTCTCCAACGCCGATCTCAAGGATGCCGAGCGCGCCAACGCCTACCGCATGTCTGCCATGGTTCGTGACATCCCTGACGACGACCCTACTGCACCGCCTGCGCCTGTCAGCGGCGATGAGCAGTCTGCCTCACCTTTTGGTCGTGCCTTCTACCAGGGACAGGCTTCATACCACGTCTGGGGCCAGTTCTTCATCTTCTGCTACGCTACCCTCATCACCATCTCTGTCGCGGTCTACTGGAACATTGGTTCGATCGGTGCCGTCCAAGTCCTCGGTAACCTTGTTCGTCGCGATGACTACGCAACCTACATCCTATCCATGTCTCCCGAACGCCCCATTGTTCTCTACGCCATGTTCTGCGCGCTCATCATTGCCATCATGGCTGCCCAGTCCATCGTCGCTCTCGCCGCCATCATCGCCGTCAAGTGGATCCTCATGGGCCGCCGTACTCAAGGCAACTACGACTGGGACAAGTCTCCTTACTGCCAGCGCTGGCAATTGTTCCTCAAGTTCGAGGCCTTCCGCCGCACCTGCTACGGAGGTCATGGTATCCTTGGTCTGCTCACTGGTACAGCTTGGGTCCCCATGTACTTCCGCTGCCTCGGCGCTGACATTGGCCTCGACTGCTCTCTCTTCTCCTCCGGAACACCCTCGCTCTACTTCACTGAGCCCGACCTCCTCCACCTCGGCAACCGCGTCTGTGTCGACGACGCCTCGCTCGTCGGCCACATCAACACCCGCGGCAAGTTCGACCTCAACCCTCTTTACGTCGGTGACCGCTCTGTCCTGCGCTCTGGCTCGCGTCTCCTCTCCGGCGCTCGCATGGAACCCGACACCTGCCTGCTCGAGCACACGCTCGTCATGGCCGGCGACATCGTCGACCAAGGCTCCACTTCCCAGGGCTGGCCCGCTGAGGAGTTCAAGGGCAACCGCATGCCCACCCTCAAGACCCAGAAGCAGTGGGTCATTGCTCAGTAGAGTCTGACAACCAATCAAAAAAAAAACATAAAACAACAAAAAAATTGACCAACGACATACACGACGAGTGCGCTCGCTTGTTTCACACATTATTTGCGCAGCAACCACAAAAAAAAAACGCATTGATTCGTTCAAGCACAGCATCTTAGCAACTTTCTCCAGGAACCCAGTCAGTTCAATTCATCGACCGACTCACCCTGCGCGCGACTCTTTCCCTTCTTTCCGAAAGAGAGTACTTTCGTATCATTACACTTCTTATCGTCTTCTGCTTTACTGGTTTCCGGGATACCCGCCTTACGCTTGAAACACGAGCGTTCGCCGCTACATAGCATTCACACCTTTTTCAGCTTACGCAAGCTTCTTCTGCTCTTGAGATATTAATTGCCGACGGCGTTGAAAACAAACTAGGAGGATATGAGCATTGATTGTTTCGGGGAAACAAAAGTGCCTGAACGGGGAGAATACTGGTGTTTTCTTTTATGGGATCGCTTACGAGCCTCCTTTTTTTCCCTTTCTTTTTTCTCTCTATGTGTAGCTCTTCCTAGTCAGTTGTTGGAATATCATCATGAACATTCTCATCAAAGACGTTCTCATTGTGCCATGAAATGTGCTTGTTGACCATTTTCATTCGCCTTCATCGCGTTTGCCTTCAAAGCGTGTTTCACTGTGCACAGCTCACATCTGTACACTTACATCTCTGTACTTGCCCTTGTATGCCGCTTTATATCAGTCTCGACCGAAACTGCATGGCACTCGCTTAGGTCCAAGGAACCTCTAGATTACTAACCTCGGCGCGTGTGCTTTGCCTCGACCTCACGTCCTCGCTTATTTCGTCTCGCCTACATAGATAGATAGCCTCGCCTACATCAATTGGTCTGGATCGAGTTGCACCGCGCCGACTTTGCATGGGTGTATATACCACAGCATCGGTACTTGCTGTTCATGCAATGAGATTAGGCAATCATGGTGGGTAATGTACATGTACCAGTTACCTCATCCGTATCCTCATGCTCATCCTTCATATCACACCCTTCCTACAGACAGCAACACAGCTCACTCGCCCGCCCGCCCGCCTTCCTCGGCGCATCACATAGAATAGAACTTCGACAAAATGTGGCGCCTCCTCAGCAGCAACATCTCACCCACTCCACCCGGCCGCCTCGCCAACAAAGTCGCCATAGTCACCGGCTCCTCGTCCGGCATCGGGCGCGCAATCAGCCTGGCCTACGCCGCCGAAGGCGCGCTGCTCGTGTGCGCAGACCTTCAGCCCTCCACCCTCTACACCGCCAGCGCCGCCGAAACCCACGGCGCCACGCACGATCGGATCGTAGAAAGCGGCGGCCGCGCGATTTTCGTGCAGACGGACGTCACGCAGCCCGAACAGGTCGAGAGGCTTGTCCAGGAAGCTGTGCGCGAGTACGGCCGTCTGGATATCATGGTCAATAATGCGGGCATTGGCATCGCGGACCCGCTGCCCGTGTGGGACTTGCCTGTCGAGCGCTGGGACCGCATGCAAGAGATCAACGCCAAAGGCGTTTTCCTCGGCATCAAGTACGCCGCGAAGCAGATGATTTCGCAAGAGCCGCACGCGGCCTCCGGCGACAGAGGCTGGATCATCAATTCAGCGTCAGTGCTGGGGCTTGCTGGGGAGAGGATGTCAACGGAGTATTGCGCTGCTAAGGCTGCGGTTGTAAATATGACGAAGGCGGCGGCGATGGATTGCGCGCCGTGGCGGATCCACGTTAATGCGTTTGCGCCGGGGTCTGTGGAGACGAATATGACGGTGCCACATTTTAAGGATGAGGGAACGAGGGCGTATTTGCAAGCGATGCATCCTTTTCGTGGGCTGGGGAGGCCGGAGGATTTGGCGAAGGTTTGTGTATTCTTGGCTAGTGAGGATGCGCAGTGGGTGTCTGGAGTATGTTGTTGTCTTGATATTGTTAATGGTGATCGGTTGAAAGCTAAATTGTTTTGCAGGTTACTCTACCCGTTGATGGTGGATATCTGGCAGGCTGAAGCTAGTGTTGCCGCTGCCTTGAGATCCCGAAAGAGTTGTTGTTATCGTCGTCTATGTCAGATTAGCGTCGAGCAGAGCTGGGTATCTACATCTATTGTACAGAAAAGAACAAAAACAAAGCACCGCCAATCCGACCGTCCACCCAATCGTTTCAATCACACGTCCCTCATGTTACCCGTGGAAATCCACCCAATAATCATACAACCTAAGACCCCATCATCATAAATTCTTCTCTTTCTCCCCACCAGCCCTCCTCTCAACCTCCCTCTTCTCCTCTCTCACCTTCCTCTCCTCCCCAATGCTCTTCTCAACCTGCTCCACCGCCCTCTCAATCTCCACCTCCATCTCCGGCAACCCAAAAGCCTCCGCCAGCAATTTCCCATTCCACTTCTGCAGCACCATCACCTCTTCCGCGTCGCCCCTCGTCTGCTCCGCCACGACACGCGACACGCGCTCGACGTCGTCTTCTGAAGGCTTCTCTGCTTCACGCGAGGCCTGTCGCGTAGGATGTATCAGGCCTGTCGCGTACATGGCGTCGAGTTGCGGCGAGGAGGTCTGTTTGATGAGGTTGTTGCGCGTGAGGTGCTCGAGGAATTTGCCGCCGTACCAGGCGCGGTAGTGCGAGTAGGCGCGGAAGCAGAGGTAGAAGAAAGGCAAGTTCGGGACGCTGTTGAGTCATCATTAGCCTTGATTCTCACAATCCCTTCCCTCTCGTCGCGAACCAAAAGGATCTCTGGGAGAAGAAGAAGAAGAAGAAGAAGAACTCACATCGGCACAGCAGCAAAAGGCGCCGTAATCGGCATCCCCACCAAACACCACCCCAACCTGCTCTTATGCAACCCCTGCCTTTCCACCGCCAACCTGCTCAGCACACCGCCAACCCTGCTCTCCTCCAAAAACCTCCCGGGAAACAAACATTCAAAACTCCCCATCTCTCCCTTCCCCTGCTCAACATCCTCCAACCTCTTTTTAGTAGCCGGCGGCAACGTCTTCAACCCCCACTCCTCAAACGGAATCCTCCTAAATAGCGCGTTGCCATACTCGGTGACTTTCTTCTGCCAGCCCTTCTCGGCTTTCTCCCAGCCGGTCCAGACGGCGCTGGACTTGGTGATGATGCGGTCGGCGAGGGGAGGTTTGGTTGCGCCGGGGGCGAGGGAGGGGGCGACGCGCTCGCAGTAGATGAGGGTGCGGCGCGTGGAGATGGGGAGGAGGAAGAGGCGCATTATCGCTGTTTGCGTTCTTGTTCTCTTTTTTGATTTTGCGTTTTTCTTTTGTGGTATTTGTTGGACGTTGGCAAGGGTGTTGGTTTGCGCGCGGTTCAGTCCAGTCCTTTTGCGCTCGTGAAGGAGTTTTGGGTGGGGGGGTTCGATTAGGATAGGTATAATCAAAAAGACTGCTGTGCCATTGCTGTTACGAAAAGGTGTAAGTCAAAACAGAGAGGTTGTAGATTAAAATTACAGTCAACACAGAAGACTAGAAAAACCAGAGCTAACAAACAAGTTCCTACCGTTTCGCGCGCGCCCCTGGGCCTGGCCAGACGAAGGGTCAAAAAAACGCGGATCAAGGTATTCCAGAGTCGGCGGCGCAAACTCCCAATTTCCTGGGCGACAATGACGTTTCGCGCTCATAGCACGTGGAGAGGGGGGCTGTGGCTGGTAGGATGGTGGTGGCAGTGCAAAGAAGCGAGCGTGTTAAGGCGTGAGGCGAATTGCTTAGCTAGACTAGACTAGCTGGACTCGCCGGAATATGAGCGATGGAGGTTTCCCGATGCGACGATGATCTTTCATTGGGAGATTTTTGATACGGTATGGTCTGTATTGATTGAGGCTCCGATCTTGAACGATGAAATGTATGTTTCAGTGGTATCTCAGATCTACATCTATTGCTACATGTATGTTGAACGCATCGATCGCAGTTATCGACAACCTTTTCGATTCCGCGACGATCGCCTTCCGTGGCCCAGTGACAATGGTAAAACGAGCCAGTGGCAAAGGTACGCGCTGGTCATTATAACTCTAGGCCAGGCTCGTGGTATGCGCGCGTACAGCCGGCTTCAATGCGCGGCCATGCTCTCTTCCAGTTTCTCGTGTGCCCGTGCCTTGAGGCTTTTTCGCCGTCGCCACATGAGCAGGTGCCTCTCGCCAAACCAGAGCGAAGTGGCTATGCTGGAAGAAATACCATAGCTCTTTGCGCTCGTGGCGTTCAACATGGAAGAGTCTCCACTTTGGCCGCCTCTTTTGCTAGGTGCGAAGACAGGTGCTGGTTCAACCCTCGCTCAGCAGTTCCAAGACGCCAACGACGCCCTCTGCTTGTTGGGCGAGCTCGCAACCTCTTCTCACTCTCTTGCCAATGCGCTCGACGAGAGCGCATACACTTCGGCCCTCATCACCAGCCGCACCTTCTGCCCAGTCGCCCATCCTATAGCTGTAGAGGTCGAGCACAACAAGAAGCACATCACTCGTGAGAGTCATGAGGCGTGGGTGGTTGATGTACTTCAGTACCCATTCCAGTACAGGCGCTAGTTGTTCTTCCGAACGGCTCGCAAGCGCTGTTCGCAATGCCGAGCGATGACGGAGAGCTGTAAGAAGGGTAAGGACTTCCTCGTTGGAGAATTGATCTGGGCCACCAGCCGGTGACAGCACTTGGTCAAGTGCATTGCCATAAGCACCCTTGCGCAAGCTCTGTTGCCAGGGCTTTAGCTTCTTTGTCTTTGTGCGCTCGTTGCCTGTGATGATAATGTCGGCGCCCTCGCCGCGGAAGTCCTTGCCTCTGTCGCGGGCCTGGATACCCTGGCGCATGTCCTTCTTCTTCTGTTTACGCTCGTACTCGTCTGCCTTGCCCTCAAGAAGTGCCTGCATGCGCTTCTCCTTCTCGCGCGATTTGACTTTCTCCACACCAGCCAGACGGGTCTTGATAGAGAGCAATCCAGTCTGCAGACCAACAGCCAAGTGACGGTCGTCGCTATCGGCTGAAGTAGATGGGACGGTTGTGAGGGAGAGAATGGGCGCCGTGTATTTTGTTGACGCAACGACCTCCCAGCTTGAGGTAGAGTGGATTTTGACATGGCCATCGAGACCAGCAGTGAGGAGGCGGGTGTTGTTTTGGGCGAGGGAGAGCGAGGTGACGGTCTTCTGGTGCGAGCGGAGAATGACTTCGGGTTTACCAGAGATGAGGTTGAGGACTGAGACTTCGTTGCCGGCAGCGACTGCAATGGTAGAGGATGAGAGTGCGAGGACGTCCTCAACAGCGCCTGCGACCTTGAAAACCATGACAGCTCGTCCGCCAGCCTGTCGCGTATCCCAGACGCGGACAGTCTGATCGTAACTACCAGTGACCAGCATACCTTCCTGACCAGGCAGCCATGTACCAGCTCTCACGTAGTCCTCGTGTCCAAGACCAGTGAACTTGGGCTCGTCCTCAGTCAGATCCCAGACCTTCACAGATCTGTCGTCGCTACAGGTCATGAACTCGGTCAATACGTCGGGCCTCCACCTGACGACGTGCACGGCCTGCCTCCTCTTCTCCTCGCGCATGAACTGCTTCAGAATGGCTCTGCTGCCCGTGTCAAAGGCCTGCACGATTCCCGACTCTCCACCAGCAAGCACAATCCTGCCATCGCGCCTGAGCACACCGGATCTCGCGACATCGTCGACACCAAAGCGGGAGATGGTCTTTATAAGTTTGCGAGTACGGGAGCTGAAGATCTGCACCCGGCCTCCAGAAGTGACGGCGAAAGTGTCGTTGGCGCCGGTGGTGATCGAGGTGATAGCGTTGTTGTGTGGTGAAGGGACGAGCAATTGCGATTTGAAGGTGCGCCAATATGCCTGGTCGGCGGTGAGCGGCGCAGGGCCAGGCGCGGCGCGCACTGGGGCTATGGGTTGCACTTCAGCAGCCATTGTGTATGTGGATGTGTTGTGAGAATGAGAGTGGTGGGATGCTCTGGTGGAGGGAGAACGATCACATGGCTTGTTCTCGGCTTCGGCGTTGCAAAAAAATCGAGCGCCACACTTCACCGAAGATGGAACTTGGAGAGAGATGCTGTGGCGCAGGCAGGCAGGCTGGCAGGCAGGCGCAAGCTCCGAGCCGCTGACGTTGTGGGCATGATCCAAAACATGCCACCTTCGATAGATCGCCATCCCACTTGCTGCTCCCTGCTCTCTGCAATATATTGACACTCTCTCTCCTCCTCCTCCTCCTCCTCCACCACCATCACCACCTCTCCACTCCGCTCCACCGCCACAACTCCCCTCAACATCCTCCTCCACAATGGCAGACGAAGAGACCCTCGCGCCGTCGCTGCAGAACATCCTCGACCAAAAGTCACTCAAATGGATCTTCGTTGGCGGCAAGGGCGGTGTTGGCAAAACCACCACCTCCTGCTCGCTGGCCGTCCAGATGGCCAAGGCCCGTAAATCAGTCCTGCTCATCTCCACCGACCCTGCGCACAACCTCAGCGATGCCTTCGGTGTCAAGTTCGGCAAGGACGCTCGCCCGGTGCCTGGCGTCGAGAACCTGGCCGCCATGGAGATCGACCCCAACGGCTCAATCCAGGACCTGATCTCAGCGGGCGGCGACGATGCGCAGGAAGCCATGCAGGGTCTCGGCGGCGTCGGCAACATGTTCCAGGACATGGCCTTCAGCATTCCCGGCGTCGACGAGGCCATGAGTTTCGCCGAAGTCCTGAAGCAGGTCAAGGGCATGGAGTATGAAGTCGTCATCTTCGACACCGCGCCTACCGGTCACACTCTGCGCTTCCTGCAGTTCCCTACCGTCATGGAGAAGGCGCTCGAGAAGCTCAGCCAGCTCAGCCAGCAGTTCGGTCCCATGCTCAACTCCGTCCTGGGTGCGCGCGGCGGTCTCCCCAACGGCCAGAACCTCGACGACGTGCTCAAGAAGATGGAAGATTTGCGCGAGACCATCGGCGAAGTGAACAAGCAGTTCAAGAACGCGGACCTCACAACGTATGAATCCCAGTCATCCCATTTCCTCAAAACCAATCAAACCAATCAAACCACAAAAACTAACGCTCAACCCACCAGCTTCATCCCCGTCCTGATCCCCGAATTCCTCTCCCTCTACGAAACCGAGCGCATGATCCAAGAACTCGGCTCCTACGAAATCGACACCCACGCCATGGTCGTCAACCAGCTGCTCTTCCCCAGCGCCTCCAACCCCTGCGCCCAGTGCAACTCGCGCCGCAAAATGCAGAAGAAGTACCTCGAGCAGATCGACGATTTGTACGGCGAGGACTTCAACGTCGTCAAGATGCCGCTGCTCGTTGAGGAAGTCCGTGGCACCGATAGCATTAGGAGCTTCTCGAAGATGTTGGTTGAGCCGTATCAGGCGCCGGCTTAGATGGGAGGGTTTTATTGTTGTAGTAGTAGTTAGCATGAGTGCTGGATATGATATTGATCGAGCGATCGATTGGAGGTGGATGGAGGATACCCCAGAGGAAGTCGCGTGGCGGTTTGCAAGAAAAAGATCAGACGAAATATAACGTGTAAATGAAGATGAAACTACGAAGTAAGCTCGTTCATTGGTTCATGGGTCTCTTGAACATGAGACATGATGGCGGAATTTTCAAGCATCGATTGTTCGTTCCTTTTGGACAGAAGAAACGATTATTGGTGATCAAATGGATACAAACGACGAAAAGGTGTGTAAGTGGGGAGCAAGAACGTCAGAACATGTTTTCTTTCTTGTCACTGTTTCTTGACTGCTAAATCTATATGCAGACAGACACATCACCAGCACTCAACGTCAGTTCTTCACCGACGATCATACATCGGATGATCTCCCAACTCCCCAAGTCCCGCATGATAGGAACTTTCCATACCACCTGGGCCCAAAAGTTGACCTGTCGCCGTCTCTCAACTTTACCTCATTCACAGACTACTTTCTGCCTCGCAAAGAGGCTCCTGTCTGATGCTGTTCCTCCCAAAAAACCCCCATCTCCACGTCCATCAGAACATCACAAGAAACGAACAACTCATTCCTCTCTGGAGCTAACTTGTGGCAAAGGCCGCATCAGATACACCAGAGCCTTGAGATTCGCCGCAACGCTCTTCACGCTCGCCATGTACTCTGTCTCTGCGAGTGCAGTAGCCGTTGCCGATCCAGGCTGGACAGCGAGCTGTGGCGATGGAGGAGAGATTTCTTTCTGCACGTCTGTGGGAGTTGGGAATTCGAACATTGAGTCCGTGTCGTCGTAATGGAAACTGTCGAAGTTGATGGAAGAGATGTAGGATCGGAAGCGTTGGGGGTCGTCGTACTGGAGGGGTGGGTGTGGCGGGGCGGCGTTGGCGTTGGCGTTGGCGTTAGTATCTACGACGCTCTGGGGTGGTGTGATGGGCGGGAAGGATGGGCCGCGGGGAGGAGTCTTGTAGTCTGCTGGACGAGGCGCTGTGGGAGTCTTGAATGAGTTGGTGGTGGCTGTGTGTTGCGTTAGTTCAGTGCTGGCTTCCAGGGTTGTGATGTACTTTGACTTACGTCCGATACTTGGAAAGACGGGATCCCGTGGCGAAGGCTCAACAGGTTCGGTCTTGATGGCTTTTGGCTCGATGGCTTCGGGCTTGATGGGTTCTTTCTTGATGCCTTCCACGTCGACGTCTTCCTTCTTGGCGTCTTCCATCTTGACATCTTCCATCTTGACGTCTCCAGCCGTTGCTCCTTGTTTTACAAGACGCGGTACATGGTTTGGATCGAAGCGCTGAGTGTCAATGCCGATGCGAGCCGAACTGACATGCGATGTCGTGCCCAAAGAAGCAAGTTCACGCGCCACATTCTGCAGGAATTCTTTTGCCTGTGGCACAGCGAGTCTACCAAAGAGCTCGACAGAGGCTGCATCGCCAGTTTCCCACCACTCGTGACCTTCGGACCGTAGGTCTTCGATCGTATCAATGAGGTTGTTGCCTGCGGTGGACAGTGAACGCCATACTTTGGCGTGACTTTCGGCTTGGAGTGTGGGAGGGTCTTCGAGGCGAAGATTGCGCAGGTGTTCGAGCGTGGAGTGGACGAGCTCAGGGAGAGGCTGATTTGAAGTTTGTGGAGTGAGGTCGTCCATGGTCGGTCTTGTTGTACTGTGGGTCTGGTGTATCTTGTGGTGGAGAAAAGCCGTGACTTATACCACTGTATGATTGCCCGGTGCCCTTTGGACGATCTTCGCGCCTTTGTGAAACCCAGACACTGTCGCAGCAGACTTTGTCGCGACAGTCTGTGTCTTTCACCTACTTACTCCTCCACCACAGGAGCAAACTTGCTCATCTTTCGCAGCTTCAACCCATACCGCATGAACAAGAAAGGCACAGGCAACGCCAAAGTAGCCACACCACCAAGAATGCTCATCGCTGGACCGACACCAAGCGTGTGGAACATGCTCTTTGCCGCCATGGGCAATCCGGCTGCAAGGATGGAGCGCAGGAAAGTGTTCGCTGAGACGGCGCTTGCGGCGTATACGCCGTAGGTGTCTACCAGGAAGTTGATGCACTGGTTGAAGATGATGTTGAAGCCCGCTCCGATGAAAGCTGCAGCCACGACTGGGACAGGCCAGGGGATGCTTGGCGATGCTGTCCAGCCGAACAAGAAGAGCCCGATGGCGAATAAGACGCCGCCAACGACCATGGGTGCAAGGCGTGCTTCAGGCACTGGTTTGCCGTTGTTCTGATCGACGATGCGGGCGTAACGGGGCTGGTTGGCTAGGTTGATGGTCAAGGCGAACAAGACGCCAACGAAGAGTGCCAGAAAGGGTAGTGTCGAGACAACAAGAGACCATCCCCGTTCTTCAGAAAACACGATCGGGAACACCTCCAGAGTCAAGTATAGAAGAGCGTAAACGAAGGAAGCGTAGAATGCGATGCAAGTGACCATCGGCTCGGTCGTAAGCATCAGAAGTGGCCGACCTAGGTGCTTGGTGACAATGCTCTTGAAGTCGAGCTTGTTCTCCTCATGCGGATGCCAGTACCGTTGGTCGCCTGTCTCCTTTCGAAGACGTTTGGCTTTACTCTTCAGCAGTACGGGAGCATAGAGCTCCGGCATGCAGAATAGGGTGACTGTGGCTACCACGAAGACCCAGATGGCAGTAATGTATTCTGTCCATCTCCAGCCCAGTGCAGGATTCACCACCAGGGCAGCGCCAATAACAGGGGCAATTGTAGGACCGCCGACGACCGCCACTGCGTACAGCGAAACAGCGAATCCTCTCGCTTTGGGCTCATAGATGTCCCCCAGCGCCGCTGACACATTGCTCACAGGTGCACTTCCAAAAGCACCACCGAAGAATCTAGTGATGAACATTGCGGCAGGTGTCTTGCTGGTCGCGGTTCCAATGCTGAAGAGTGTAAGAGCGTACATCGCTGGTAGGATGCTCCATTTCCGGCCGAAGAGTTCACTGACAGGAGCCCACATAAGAGGGCCAACGGCGAATCCAACGATGTACAGTGACACATTTAGGACGGTCACTTCCGAACTTATATCGAAGTGCTCAGAGATCGCCTGACTCGCCGGGGAAATAATCGCGGATGCTTGGGATGAGGCCAGAGCAAGCATTCCTAGTTGAAACGTGATCCAGCTTTTGTACCAGAAAGAGAAATTGCGAGGGTTGGCCGGGTTGCCCTCTTCCCAATCTACCTTGAAGGCTGCATTTTTCTTGACGTCTGAAGTGTGTGATGATGTTGTTCCAGGTGTGTCGTGGTGTTTCTCGTGGTCTAGAATACCACCAGCAGTGGCTGGTGTCGAAGGATCTCTTATTTCTGGGTCCTTCTTCAAGTCCGTATCCCTTCCCTTGAGGGATGATGAACTTGACATTGTTGTGGCAGATATGGTTTCCGGTCGTTGCCACACAGTACACTGAGCCTGTTAGAGAACAACATGATGGAGCTGACTCGCTTATGTAGATTCTGGCTAATTCATGCTCGCATGCTTGCATGCTTGGTGATCAGCGGCTAACCGGCAACTAGAGTGACGACGAAACCTTGCGGCCGATATCGTCATTTCGGCAGCGTATGCCGGAACCTACAGATGGGTTTACATGTGTGACAGACGCCCTACGTGGACTTGCTTGATGAATAAGCTGTCAAAGATGGTACATGCGTGTGAGTATTCCGCTGGTGGCGAAGTGAAGTGATCTCATTGAAAACGCTTCGAGTTTGAGTGAAGTGCCGAATTACCGGGTAGGCATTTTAAGCGCCATAAGTTTGTGGACGCGGGGCGTTGGGCGCAGACTTTTGAGGACTTGCTTCACGCCTGCCATTCACGGGTGGAAGTGGAGTCGCGTCTCGTCGCGTTCACTGCCTCCCAAACTTGTGCAACCAGACAACAGGCAGGTCCATTTACCTAAGCTATTCGCAACACCGGCATGTCTGATGGCACTTCACTCCGCCATCATGGAAATTCGTGCTTGACCCTTGTCAGGCAACCTCAAAGTGCAAACAGCAAAAGCCCATCATGGGCATCCATGGCTTGTGGGAGGTCATTGGCAGAGGAGACCTAGTCTCTCTCGCTCAGTATGCCACAGACCACTACAAGCAGCACGGTAGACCGCTACGAGTGGCAGTCGACGAACCAGGCTGGCGGTTCAACAATCTCACGCCGGCGCAGGTTGCATTCATCAGATCAAAGGAGCCAGCTGCCAACCCCATAGAGAAAAACATCATGTGGCGCATACTCCACCTCATGAAATACAACATTCAGCTCCTGTGGGTCTTTGACGGACCTCGTCGCCCTTGGAAAAGGAATAAGCGAGGAGGTGGTGGTAACCCTCGAGACGAAAAAGAGAGAATCCAGTTGACCTGCCAGCTTCTGGACCACCTCAAAGTACCTCGCCATCATGCACCCGCAGAAGCAGAAGCTGAGTGCGCTCGGATGCAACGCTTGGGGATCGTGGATGCTGTTTGGTCTGACGATGGCGACACCTTGATGTTCGGTGCCACTCGTATGCTCAGTGCCCACAAAGAAGGAAAAAGCTGGAGCACCGACAATATTTACGTCGTGCAGGCTGAAAAGATCCTGGCAGATCATGACCTAGATCATGAATCTCTGGTGGCTTGGGCCATACTTGCAGGCGGCGACTACGACACTACAGGCCTTCCAAGCTGTGGACCCCAGATCGCGCGCCTGGTTTCGCGCAAGCAGCATGGCCTCGCACATGCGCTATGCCAGGCCCAAGATTACGACTTGCCTGCCTGGAGATTCCGTCTTGAGGAAGTTTTGCGGCAAGTGGGAAAGCGACTTCCGGTCCCACCCACATTTCCAGACTTCAGAACGTTGGGGCATTACTGCAATCCTGTCGTCACTTCTGCCGGTGAACTTCGCAATCTCAACTACTTGAAAAGTGATTGGGACCCCAAAGTCGACCAAGCCAAGCTACGCGTCCTCTTGCGTCGCCGCTTCAACATCTGGACAAAAGGGTATATGAAGAATGTCGCTCCAGTTTTCATGATCAGACAACTCGCTAGATGTCCGTCTCACGACGAAGCCTTGTCGGAAAATCTGAAGTACGACATACAGCTGAAGAAGACACAGCGAAAGAAGCTTGAGAAGAAGATCACGTTCTATCCTCTCCCAGCTGTTGACATTGATATCACTGAGCCACCAGGACCAGACGGTGAAGATTGGAGCATTTGGGAGAAGAATGGGTCACACTATGATCCTGCAGAGTACGTCGAGTGTAATGTGCTCAGTTGCTTCCTGGAGCATGGCCTACCGCAAGGATTCCTTATTGCACCCGAGCCATCAAAGCGCCAGAGGAAGCAGAATTCGAGTACTGTGTTGACTGATCAAGCTGAGACTGGTGCCGCACCAACACCATCTCAAGCGGTTGAACCAGTCAACGATGCCACTGCGGAGAGCGCACCCAAGAAGCGTGGTAGGCCAAAAAAGACCTCGACTTCAGCCTCAGCGGATGCTGCGATCGCAGATACTGCACCAATGAAGCGCGGGAGACTACCGAAAGATGGCAATACAGCGCCAGCAAAGCTCCAGCCGAAGAAGCGCAAAGGTTATGCAGAAGCCGAGAGTCTGGCGAATTCGTCGCCACCAGTCTTCAGGCTGCCTCGCGAATTCCCCTTTGAAAGCTCTATGGGTTCAGATTCGCAAAGTCTTGGGGATCTAATGCCTTCTGAGCCAGGACTCACGGCATTCTCGCATCCTGTGATCGATCCGCCTTCACAGCTTCTCTCTTCTCCAAAAACGCCACAAGTTCTTGCCAAGCCCGTGCCCGGCGAGGCAACTTCTCCCGCCTCACTGCGTGCTTTGAGAGCTGCGGTATGGGGATCGAAAGGCCCGAAAGCGTCAAGTGCAGTAACCACAGCTGATGATGCTTCTTGCCTCGTCGCTCCGAAAGTTCCGCCAGGTGCGTTGGTCATTGATTTGACGGACTAAACGGCGGTCATTTCACTGTTGAAAGTGTAGAAGCAAGCCCACATATATCGCAAGTGGCTTTCTGGCATGTCCGCAGATTGACTGCCTCCGTCGGAGGCTGTGTTGCAGCCTTCTGCAGTTTCTCCTTTTGTAAGATAGCATCACTAACGAATTTATGTGATCATGATTATATGATTTATGATTGTATGGCGGGGAGTTAAATAGAAGTTTATCGCAATGAAGCTTCTCTTCCATATTTCTATGCGCCAGTCTCTCAATCGCCCACTAATGATGCGCACGAGCGGAGGGGCAACGCGTCTCAGGAGGGATGCAAGCTGTAGAAACGCATAGGCTAGAAGAAGCCCCACACAGTGACTCTGATACTGCAGTCTGCACATTGATCATTTTGCAACAAGAGTACGTATTAGAGTATCGCTCTACAGACGCAATCCGCGCCCCTTGTAACCTTCCGCCAGACTTGAAACATGCCACGTCCAAGGGTCTCACGACGATCTGCTCCTGCTCAGCTGAGTGCCTGACTCCGGGAAATGATCGCCATTGGTCTTAGACAAAACCTACCACAAAGGTTGCGCAGGCCAACACTCTGTGTGTTTTGGAGGCGGTCAGGCGTGCCGTTGGCTTTGATCCAACATGTCGTCCTTCCATGGCTGCGATGCACGTGCATTTGTGCTTGTTGCCCTGCGCATACATATATGGGTGCCCGCCGCCCCTGGTCGAGCGGGCAAAATGTTTGTGTAGTACTCGAACACACATTTACTACACGCGACCTCACAGTAGCACAATATCAGATTATCGAATCAGACATCGACAAACTGGTTGCTCAACTCACGCAACCATGTTCACACAAGCCCTTCCCTACAACTCTCCACCAACGACTTACGAATCCATTGCGCCAACAAAAAGGCCCACCTTTCCCCAACCAACACGAACATCATCCCTACGGAAATTCTCCTTCCAATCGGTGCGAAGCAACATCTCCACAAGCACAGCAAGCACCGCTCGATCAAGCATATCCGCCAAGTCCACATGCATCAAAGCTCGCCTACAGTCGTTGCTAAGGTCCAAATCGAAGCGCTCTGGAAAGGACATAGAAGACGAGAGCGATGGTGAAATCAGTTTGGTGACTCTTCAGAAGACCAAGCGGGTGAGGAGGCTCTCCAGGAACCCGGAAGGAGAGAATATGTTCGCGTGGGCGGCGCTTGGTACTTATGCGTGTCCGGGTGCGGGACCTTTGGTTGGATGGTTTTGAGGTTGGGCTTCCATGATGTTTGACGACCTTGATGGATGACGATGATGTATTTCTTGTATTGGAAATCGAACATGAATTTAGAAGTTGACATAGATCTGCTTTTGTATCGCGATCAGGCAGCGCTTGCCAGTCGATGCGACAGAAGTGCTCATGCAGACGACTCGCAATCGAGGATCTGACAAACATTCCAAACGTGCCACTTCTGATTCTCGTACGGCGCTTGCATACATTGCCATTCTTTCACCATCTTCAAGACAGCGAAACCCATTCAAAAGAGGCATTGTGATGAAAGCATTACATCGTGCATTCAGCACCCCGTCTCTGTCCGCTGGCAGTAAGAAGCTGTAAGAGCAATAAAGATGACCGGACCTCTTTGTTGCTTGTTACCAATGTTCGTGAGCTTGATCTGTTACGGCAACCAAAGGTCCTCTCCGCCTATACCTGCATGATTACGTTCTTATTCTGAAGACAACGCTCTGGTAAATCAATTTACAACTCAGACAAATTGGCACGCCGGAGTAAAATGAGATATTGTTGGGGGTAAGTTGCGGTTTCGAGATGCAATCAATACCAGTAAAGAATCTGTGCACACCAGAATCTTGACAGATGTCTGTTAACCCACAACGATGGCGAGCCGAGTAGGAGATCAAACGTATGGATGTGATCAATTTCTGTTAGGCAGTGGTCCCTTGTGGTATGTCATCAAAGCTCATACATGCTAGTATACACACTGCGTTGAGCGATACCCCATCTCTCGATGTGAATGTCGAACGGATGTCTAGCATATCGGGAGTGTGTGTGTACCACTTTTATACTATTCAGAGATGGAGTATACAGCATCAGAAGACCCAGGCCGCGAGCGGTACATCGAGCACCTTGCGCACAAGAGAAGAAGTCCAGGAATGTTTTCCTGTTGCGGCGCGGCGACGAGAAATCCCAACGGAAGAACCCGGACACAAGTCTAGCGAATTTCGTACCACGGCTCATGTGAAACATCAACGGCTCTTCTGTAGTCATAGGTACTTTCTGTTCTACGGCGAAACCTGATATTCTTCACTGTCCTCATATAGGCGCATTTAAGCGAGTGCTTCGGCAAACAACTTGGTGGTACGAAAAGCTAGCATAGCGTTCAAGGGCTGGCCCAAGTCTTGGTGTCTTGGTCGAGATGGAAGAATAGACTGGAGAGTGGTAGGCGTCTATTCGGTAGCGAAAAGGCTGAGCAAAGTATGTACGTTGTGAAGCCTCAAACTCCCGCGCTGCTGGCTTCGTTACTGTATGCGTCCCTCCCCGTTATCAGATCGGAATTTCCCGAACCTCGCGAAACCCTGGAGCGAACTCGGACCCCTTGAACCTAGCATGTCCGATGGAAGGGACGGCTGGTTGATGATTGCTTTGATTAATGGATTTGGATGCCTGGCCGAGCTCCGGTCCCCCGATCGTTATCGAGTGCTACCTCCTGATCATAATGTTGAGCTGGCATTTCGGGATGTAATTGCGAGAGTGTCCGCGGGTTGCATGATCGCAGTTATCGTAAAGGGGGCAGCGAGCCTGTGCCCTCAGACGGGTTTCGCTACATCGACTTGTTGATGAGAGAGAGTTGAAGGCAGTATCGTTCTTGTTTGTTGATCGATTTTCCTTTCCTGAATAGAAACAACGTTATGCCCCGTGGGCATGCGCGTGGAAATGCAGGGTACAAGCCGTGTTAAAGCGGGCCTTGGGGTTTCCCGAAATAGTCGGTCAAGTATAGCTGTTGGATGCCGTTCGCTTTGTTGTTTTGAAGATAGGTTGTTGTCGAGATCACACCTTTTCATTTGGAGTAATCAGAGAGGTGGTACCAGAGGCATGGCTTTGCCGGCACGTCGTAGCTGCAAGTGCACTTAACGAAGTGTCTTGAGTGTTTTCCACGTGATGAGCTGTCACATTTAGAGTTCCGGAACAGCTTGCCGAAACGTGAGTTCGAGGTGTCGAAGTTGAAGAGAGACATGTTGACTTGAATTGATGTTCGTTGATTATGGGAAAAGGGAGTCACGACATGGGCGAGGGGGCTCCTTAAATGCACCGATATGCTGCATGTGCTTATCTTAGTCACGCATGGCGCAGGAATGCATATACAAGGTAAAATCGCGGCATGCCTGTCACGGTGATTAATCGGGGCCGTGCCAGGTTTCAAGAATCCGAATTCAAACCCTGACCCCGGTTATCGGACTGGCCCAATTTCTTCACAGCCGAACTCAAACAGGTTTTTGGTTTGTACAGCTTGTGCTGTCACAGGTTAGCGACTCAGGGGATGCACATGATCCCCGTCTTGGTCTTCGTGTTGGTATACATTTTCTGCCTAGTCACATGCTAGTGACGTGCGTCCAAAGCGGCTTCTCGTGCCGAGGACTCAAAGCTCACATTGAAGTGGTCGGGGTGGTCTGGGCTAACAGCCTTATGGCCTTGACACATGACGGATCCCGAAGCACGGACATACTCCTCCTGGTCGACTTCCAGAAGCGATCGCCAGAAGTAGACCTGGCGCAGCATGGCGAAGCGAGCAAATGACGCCGCTGCCAGCGCGTGCACGTGTGACGTGTCCGATGCCAGGCACCAGGATCGCTCACCTGCGAATCGACATGCCAGATCATGTGAAGGCGCAGACGTAGGTAGGTATGGTGTTTCCATTCATCGCAAAAATTGCAGCCACCGGGTATCTTGAACCAGCTTCAAACGCCTAGGCAATGCAAACACGGCCAAATAGCAGCGCCACAGCCCTCGATCAATCGATCATATGCACCCATCATCCCTCAATTTCCTTGCTCCTGTCCTTCAGAAATTCGGAGAGCCATAGGAGCGGCTTCTCTGGCTCATATACTGCTAGGTACTTCATTCCCTCCAGCAGATGAGGTGTGATATTCTGGTTCAGGAACTGTCTTGTCGGGCCGCCGTGAGCAACAGGCTTGTCGGGCCTAGCTGTGACTGGAGGCGGAGGAATCGAGGTGGGACGAGGTGTGTTTGCAGTAGGTGTTGCTGCAGCAGCGACTGTTACAGGCGCGGACTCCGAGGCAGAGGGCGCAAATTCTGCGTTGACTGCTGATGGCGGAGCGCCTTCTATCATCTGTGTCGAAGCGGTATTATCGGTGAGGGCTGGTTGAACAGTGCTGAGAGTAGGCTGTATGGATTGTTAGTAGCTGCAATGAGAACGGATGCATTGTTGCCATACCTCTGCAACCGACTCCTCCTTCATCTCGACATCTGCACTAATTGACGCGTCGCCATTGGGGATTTGTTCGGCCATGGTTGTTGTTTTTGGTGCTTAGCTCAATGGGAGATAGAAACGGCCGAGGCAACATTTGCTTGAAGCGCGCGTCGAACGCCAAAGTCCAATCCTTGGCGCGTTTGGACTTCACTCCTTCACCCCCAGAACTGCTCAAGGTACATGTCTTGTGGTATCTTTCAATTTCTACAATGACCTCAGCGCTTGGAGAATATATGCACTATATCTGCACTTGATCGATTCAATACGCAATTTGGTGTGACTTACGTTTTATCTGGGTGACCACGGTTTGCTATTGACATATCCGGATGCACAATACCATTCCTTAGACATACCGTCATGCACAGATGCGTTACGCGGCTCCATACCACTAAAGCGAAAGCCTACCTCGGAAACATCCGGATCACCATGGTGCCTAGGTAAGGAGTGTGTAGGCAATGCGAGATGTCTGGGTAACGGACAAGAATGGAACGGCACGATGTCAAGACCTTCTCTTTCACCAACTCACGAATTGAACTCTTAGAAGACATCTGAAAGCTGCTACGCCGTTACGATTTCTTGAAGGGCTTGCAAATGAAGCTCTCCATTGATGGTAGCCTTGCCGCCCGAATGCGAATTGACGTACACATTGCCGCTCCAACGCGAATGTCGTGCAGTATGTAATTTGTAGAGTTATCGTTTGAGCCTACATATGTTGAGGACAGCGGAAGCGCAGCTTTGCATCTGCTGTCGCCAGCACCGATCGTGTGAACCACTCGTTGGTAACAATGTTGACGCTTCGGTTTACTTGAAGCATTGTCGACTGTCGAAAGCCTCACTCGCAGCTTGACTTGAGCGCTTCGTTCACATGTGTCTACTTGGACTGCCGATCCTGACCCAAAAGCGGTAGCCCGCAAGTGAGGCAAACCATGTGAATGCGCTCTCCAACCAACTTGTAAGCTGCTTGCCCTCCCCGAACAATTGACACTCGACGTACTTGCTCATCACGCAGAAAGACCACAACACTCCCCATCTTAAGCTCGCAGCCGCTCAAACCAACCTTCTACCCATCAATCGTCGAGATGCCTCCGAAAGGCTCTGGCAAGGCTCAGGCCAAGGCTCAGGCCAAGGACCAGGCCAAGACTCCGCAGGTAAGCCCGCCCAAGTCGGACGCCTTTGCTCTTCACTCGTACTAAATCGGCTACAGAAAATCAAGGCCGACGCCAAAGTCGCTACTCAGAATAAGACGCCAACCAAGACCGCCACGAAGCAGACTCCGAAGAAGGAGGAGCCCGAGAAGGAAGAGCCAAAGCCCGTCACTCCGAAGAAGCCGAAGCTGGCCGCCAAACATACCAAGCTCGCTCGCAACGATAAGGCGACTCTACCCATCGAAGTCACCTTTCAGGGCGACATCCTCCAGGCGAAGCAAGTCAAAACTAACTACACCCATGTCCTCAAGCTCGACGCCAGCACTGCCTTCACTCTGGTCGACACTGTAAGGCTTCATTCTGTAAGTCTACATCCGACGTCACTGACACTGTCCAGTACATTGTGCCCGAAGGTCAGCAGTATGAAGGCCACCAAATCGTTCTCATCAAGCCGTCCCAGGCCTTCAAGTTCTTGAAGCTGCCGAAGGAGGCTCGTAGCCGTATCTACACTTTCCTCTTCTTCACCAAGGGTCAGGGATCGCAGGCGATTGTTATCGACGGCAAGCGCAAGTACGAGCCCAAGGACCCGTACGCCAAGTCCTTTGCCGAAGGCAGCGGGAACCGCGTCGCCATCTTGAGAGTCAACAAAGAGGTAATTTCCACACAGCCCGATTGCCAGTATGGACTCTCACTGACCATTTCAGATCAACGAGGAGGCCACTCCAGTCTTGTACAGCAGACCTATCCGCTGCGAGACGCCCTCCATCCTCATGAGCTTCTTCGGTAACCTCGACAACCATCTCCGTGTCCAATTGCGCCACATTCAGATCCGTACCTACGTCAAGAAGGACGCCAGGAACGCGCTCACCTTCCTCGCCGAGGCGAAGGGCCTGGAGCAGTTGCGCCTTGAGGTCGACGTTGTGAAGGACGACAACCCAGTCCGCGCTGCTGAACTCTTCTGGCCGGATGTGTGCAAGCTCCTCGAGGCCGTCGGCTCGAGGATCGAGAAGTCCATGGTCCCTCCTCGCAAGGTGCTGCCGCAAGAGGCCGACGTCAAGGAAGAGGAGTCTTCGCAAGAGGAAGAGGGCGAGAGCGAGAGTGAAAGAGAGGAGGAGGATGAAGGCGAGGGCGAAGATAACGAGACCGAGCAGAGCGACAGGTCTGCCAAGTCAGATGAAGCTGAGGCCAAAGACAGCAACGACGATGTCGCCAAATCTGCTGAGACCAAGGACGTCAACGGCGATGTCGCCATGTCTACCGGGCTGGAGAACGCCGAGGACGTCAAGATGGCCAACACCGAGTCTGACGACCACAAGCCCACCGACACCAATGTCGAAGAGACCCACGCTTCCGAAGCCGCCGAGAAGACCTCCGAGCCCAGCAATAAGGACTCCAAGTCTCCAGCCCCAGCCGTTCCGATCAAGAAGAAGTCCGTCCAGCCCGAGCCGCCGAAGCTGATCCAGGGCAAGAAGTGCTTCGCCGTCGACATCCTCAACTTTGGCAAGACATCGCTCAAGAACAAGGACGGCAAACCCTGGGACAACGCCAAGAAGCAGCAGTTCCTCACTGCCCTCGAGGCCAAGCTTAAGTAAGTCCCTTCCTTCCGCTCTCAAACATTCCCACTCCAAGGCCCGATCACTGATACGCATCCCTTCTTCAAAGATAAGCAACCAAAAGCTCACGCTTCATCAAACAGCGCCATGCACCTATCTCTCTGGTCCTGCGTCTGCGGCTCATACGTCAACGGGCACAATTGCTCTGCGGAGCTCAAGTACCAAGGGAAAACCGTAGCGGCAAAGCTATTGCAGAACGAATTCGAGCACCTTGGACATGGCGGTGCAGAGATGATTAACGAGACTTTTGCCATACTGTGCTGAAGCAAGAGGCTCTGGTTTGGTGGCGTCGACTTTTCCTTTTTCATTTTGGAGAAACTATTCGAGCATGCGTGTGAGCAAGCGAGCGAGCAAGCAAGCAAGCAAGCAAGTAACGAAGCGCCACAAAGCATGCTTGTTATGATTGTCACTTCTACTTCTACTTCTTCCTTAATCTGAAGGCAGCATCTGGGATATCACACACCGGACTGACAGCATTGGGCCAGTGCAGATGTCCAGATAGCTAGCCTCATTCATTAACATCTTGCATCATAACCCACTGTGTTCTCGTAGCTAAATCCGCGCCTGGCGAGGGAAAACACACAAGACGTTTTCCGTGGTAAAATGACACGTCAATGAGCCCAAGCAGATGGATCAGCTGAAAAAGTAGGATTCAGTTCCTCGTGATTGGCCAGATCGACAAAGTAGCAAGATCCAAATAATCGCTTTTCGGCACATGCTCTCGCGAAATTCAAAGCAGCTCAAATCGTACGTCTTAAGAGATTAGAGCTTTGTACATCAAAACATATAAATCTCGCTATCAAACACCCACCAACCACTGGCAGCTCTCACCAGCTCCAAATCCGCCAAAGATAAAGCACAGTGCCAAAGCCCGCCACAATTCCCATACTCTTGCAGAACTCATTGAAAGCAATCCTCGGCCTTGTGTGCCCCCGGCGCTTCCTCCTCCACTTGCTCTGGCTGTCCGCGGCATAATCGCCGAGATCACCAACGTTGGACTCTTCGTCCGAGTCGTCCAGATCATGCGGGAAGAGGCTGCCCTTGTCGAACATCGGCACATTTGGCAATCCGCCTGGCGGCAGGTTGTAGTTGTTGCCCGGCGCGGGACTAACGCTACGGGTGCGGGCGTTGTAGGATCGCTGGACGCCGAGGTTTTGGTTGTCGGCCATGGACTTTAGGCCGGTGGAGGATGCTCGCTGGCGGCCTTTGAATTCGCTCTTGTTGGGGGTGGAGTACCCGTTTGCGCTGCCGTTTGGCGAGCCCTGGTTGCGGAAGGATGGCAGGGAGAGCTCTGAGAGGGTATCGGTTTCTTCGCCGATACTGTCTAGATCTACGCCGCGCATAGCGATGAGAATTGCTCTGGCGAGTAGGACTAGGATTGTGAAGCCGGCGAGCTTGCCGTAGTTGATGAGGATACCGATTTGATCCGGCAAGAGGCATAAATGTGTCTGCGCCGTAGGTTGCGAACCACGCAATGAAGCTCCGTCAGCGTCGACAGGGTTCCACAGGCTGAGGAGTTGAAAGCCAGGCTTGCGGACGCCCATAGCCCAGCTGAAGCTCTTGACTGTTGTTTCGCGGACGCTGGTGGGCTCTGGCGAGCGGTTCCTGCCAATGCTGCCAACATTGTAACGATGATACACATCGCAGTAATCGTGGTCGTCTCCTGAAAAGACATGTACAATGTCGCCAGCGTTGCTCACTTTTTGCGCTACCTCGTTGGACAATTCTCGAGTCAGCGTGTTCTGGTATTGGTAGCCACCAGATATTGAGATTGCATGGCCACGCTCGCGCAAGACACCGCAGTCCGTTCCAGGGTCTCGATATAGGGGCACATGGGTCAGGAGCACAACTGGGAGAGTCACTTGGTGCTTGGAGGGATTTCGTCGTGGAGTACTCTTTGTATCCGGTTCCGTTACCACATGCTTCGAGCTCGTGTCGTAGTCATGATCAGGGTAGTATTCAGCCATCTGGTCGGCCACCACTGTTGCAGCAGAGGTTTGTATGCTATCGAGGAAGTTCATCGCTGGTTTCCAGATGTGTTGACGCTCTTCGACTGTGTCTTGAAGCGTTTCACCATTGACCGCGAACTGCGAGTATGCAGCAAGAGAAGGCGCGTCGATGCTGACAAAGGAGTGGTTCCCAAGGACATCGACTCGGTTCGATTCTCCAAAGCGAGCATTGAAGCGATCGCGAACCCCAAGCTGCACACCGGTACCAAATCCAACGTCGTGGTTTCCAGGTAAGCTTGTGAGCAGGCGTCTAGCCTTCCCACCAATGACTGCATGTTCCTCTTTCACATCGTCGCTTGCGCCGTTCATCACATTCAGAGGATGAGCTGGTACGTCCCAGGCAGGGATAGTCCTTCGTAGAGTCCTTGGGTATAGCTGCTCGGGCGAGAAAAACATGTTTCCGAAGCGCTCGTATTCAATATTCCACTGCTTCATGCCCCAGCTCTTCCATCGCCCATTCTCGCCGTACACGAATTCCTTGAGGTCATTGCCACGCTTGTCGATGTTATGGTCCTGCGGACGAACGCTCTCCGGGTCGCCACTCTCCTTCTCCTTCAACATCATTTCCCTGTCGTATGAAGCCCAGCTTCTCTTTGGGTGTCCTTTGGCGCCCTTAGAATTGGATGCGCCGTTGTTGGCCTCCGCTTGTAACCGCGCCTTCTCTTTTTCCTCCAACTCCTTCTGCTTCTTCTCGCTCTGAGCTTTCAACTTGTCTAGCTTCTTCTGCTGGCTCTTTCTAAGCGGCCGCGGCTTCTCGGTTGCCCATTCCCTGCCTCCGTCGAACAGATCGCCCAAGAACACGATAGAGTCCGGATCGAGATCGCGGTTGATCAACTGGAAGTTCCGTCGCATGTACCGGTCAGTGTAGCGCTCGGTCAGCGTAGAAAGCGGCCATGGTCGGCCAGGATATGTATGAGGGTCGACGATCTGAGGGTCTGCGACGAAGACTAGCCGGTGAGGAGCAGCTCCAGCAGGCCAATCCTCCCAGGACGACCAAGCGCATGCCTCTATGTGTTTTTCGAATGTGCGCCGCTCGCCATTGCGTATGGCGACGATCCAAACCAGGACCAGGAGCGGGATGGTAAGCAAGGAGATGTAGCGGGTGATGGTCGACTGTCGTGTCAACGAGCGGAGGAGACGTGCCGCGACATGTTGCAGATGCATTACTGAGAAGGAGGGTGGTGGGCGCCTGGGGTAGGAGTACGCATTCTCGCGTTGTAGTGTCTAGTACATGCAGTCCTTGTCCTTGTGGTTGTGGTGTATGCTGACGCTGGTAACGGGGGGCCTGATGGAGCTATGGCGTGTTGACTTGAACATGTCACCGCGCAAGCCCACGCAAGAATGGCACACTAGAGCGATATGCAGGGCGGTAGGGATGGTGCTTTGATCGTTTAGGAGGCGATTTAGCGCTGGTCCCTCTTTCTGGGGAAGCAAATCGCCTCGGCTCCCATAAATTGGCCTGGTCGTAAGTTTCCACCCCACGTTGTCGTCTTATCCGTCTTGTCTTCACGGAACTGTAATCGTGGATACAGTATCTTTGGAGCACAAGGCTGACTGCCAGACGCACAGCAGGCTCGGAGTGTCGCAGATATGTTGCACATGCGATACTGGTGCCGTTCAGCATGACGAAGCAACTGCCGAAGGACCCACTATCAACGAGACGTCATTGGTGAGCATTCTGCGGTTGCTTACCGATACATTTCCATGTTGTTTGATATTTGAAGTATCAAGATCAAGACTTTCATCTATCCTCACACTCTCCTCATCATACTGGCAGACGTCTTCAAACAACCCACCATGCTCGTGATACAAGGTGCATCCGGCAAGCTTGGCTACGCCACTCTCTCTGCTTTGCTTGAACACGATCTGATCTCACCATCTAATATCACCGTAACATCTTCGTCCGACGCTGGCGCAGCAAAATTAAAGTCAGCCACCGACAAGGGCGTCAAAATTGTCTCAGCAGACTGGGACAATCCCGCATCCTGGGAAACCGCCTTCAAGGGCGCCGACAAGCTCTTCCTCATCTCGTCAGCCCGCATCGACAAGGACTTTGGCGATGCACCGTACGGTGAGGGACGCGAGGCCGACCATTTCCCAGCTCTCGAGGCTGCAAAGAGGGTCGGCGTCAAGCACGTGTACTACACAAGCCTGGCTTTTGCCAACCCGAGCAAGAGCCGGGTCATGAAAGCGCACGAACGCACAGAAGAGTATCTGCAACGTGAATGGCCTGGGAAGTTCACTATCATCCGAGAAGGTCTCTACAACGAGAGCTGGCCGCTCTACTTTGGCCACTACGACGTTCCCAATGATCCCAGAGATACGATTGTCACTGCTGGCGATGGCCCGATCAGCTGGACGAGTATCCCCGACCTTGGTCTCGCGAACGCACTGATCCTCGCTGCACCTTCGAGTGAATGGGCAAGCAAGACGTTTTACCTCAGCCAGCGCAAGACCCATACTCTGAAGGATGTAGCTGGCATGGTGTCGAAAGCAAAAGGGAAGCAAGTTGCCCACAAGATGGTATCAAGGCCGGAGCACGAAAATTTCTACGTGGAGGAGCAAGGCATGCCGGAAGCGATGATCACTTGGTGGTCGAAATCTTACGATGCGCTGAGGGACAATGAATGCGAGATTGATGATCCCACGCTGGAGCAGTTGCTTGCGACGAAGGGTGTGACGCCGACACCTATGGAGGAGACTGTGGCGGAGATGCTGAAGTGATGGACATTTAAAAATTATCGAGAGCGCACGAGTATCTCTCTGGCCTTGAGACGCAATGTATATTCCGCCAACATAGTCTGGGCGCAACAAGGTTTTGGGGAACAACCTCCCACTTCCGTGCAATCGATTATTCCATAATCGTCTTTGATGTTGGCACGCTGTACCTTACCACGACATACCATACAATTCTTCTCACATCGCAAATGCTCGCAACCTCCAACTCCACTCTACCGCATTCATGACTTGATCTTCCTTCATTCGTACATCCCGCCGCCACCTCAACGACAACAGCGGCAGCAGCAGATGTTTCTACCAACTTAACTCACTTTTGCTCAACTCACTTTTGCTCAACTCACTCTCGCTCAACTCACTCTCGCTCAACTCAATTCACTCTCGTCAGCCCGCCACCTTCAGCGACACGACTATAATCCTTCTGATGCTCCACCATCTTCAGTGACACAACGAAACACCCTATTGATGGTTCGTCATCCTTAGCAGACTAAATCCTTTTGATGCTCCGCCATCTTCAGTGACAGTATAACGCACTGTTGGTGGTTCGCCGTTTTCAGAAGACTGAATCCTTTGGATGCCCCGACATTCCGAGTGACAGTACAAACCCGCTATAGATAGTTCGCCGTCTTCAAAAAACCTTTTTTTTCTTTCATCAGCGGTGTCTGCTTCACGCAGACGCCTGGAGAAGAGGCCTCGAAGGGTAAAAGGATGATACTGAACCGAAAGCCCTGTAGATGGTCCAGCGTCTTCAGTTGCTTGGTGCATCTGTGGTGTATAGCTGGACTACATGCCCACCTGCGAAGCTCCAGAGCAAACAGGGCGACGGGTGTGAAGCTGATAACTACAAGGAAATTGTGGCGGAGATACTGGAGAGGACATGGTTATTGATGATGATGAGAGTGATCCGGTCTCGAGACTCAGCATTGAGCTGTTGGATGCAATTTTCAAGAAAGGAACGAAGTTATGTGAAATGATCGTAGAAGACGTATCTCATATGCATAAACATGAACTAATTAAACAACATAAAACATCCTCGAAGCGCAAGATGCTGTGAAGTGACAGCCATCGGCTTAGACCTTCTCGTGCATGATCTCCTCGTGCTGGACGCTCTTCTTTCTCATCGCAGCATTCTCAAGATCAGTCAAAGAGTTCTTCCTCGCGCCGTTTTCATCAGTGACGTCCTGAACGTCCTGGAAGCTGACGGTAGGCACGAAGCCCTTGCTCTGCCACGCCTTGCCGACCTTGAGGTAAAGCTCGTCAACCTGCTCGAGGGACAGGCCCTTGGTCTCGTAGATCATGAAGTAGACGAAGGCGATGCAGATGAAGCAGAAGCCGCCCCAGACGAAGAAGACCTTGGCTTGCAGGTTGGCGTTGCCGGGGCCCTCGTCGACCATGTAAGGGGTGGCGTAGGCGATGGCCCAGTTGAGGAGCCAGTTGGAGGCGGTGGTCATGGAGAGGGACTTGGCGCGGACCTTGAGGGGGAAGATCTCGCCGGTGACGACCCAGGCGACGGGACCCCAGGAGCATGCGACTGTGAGGGTTGTTAGTGATTTTTCGATCGATCGGATGGTTGCGGGGATGCTTACAGAAGAAAATGTAGATGCAGACGAAGGCGATCAAAGCCTGTTGAGCTACAATGTTCTCGATGCCAACGCCGGTACCGACACCAGCGACGACGAACTGGCAGACAGCCATGCCAATGGCACCGAAGAGCAGAAGCGGGCGACGACCCCAAGCCTCAACGAGGTAGAGACCAGGAAGAGTCGAAGCGACGTTGACAGCGGAGGTGATCATAGAGACGGTGAAAGAGTTCGAGATGCCGGAACGCTTGAAGAACGAAGTGCCGTAGTAGAAGATGAAGTTGACACCGGTGAGCTGTTGCAGAGCCTGGAGGAGACAGCCAGTCGCAAGACGCTTTCCAAGGTTGCCGCGGAAGCAGTCGAGGTAGGAGGCCTTGCCCAAGGCCATCTCGTACTCGTGGTTGGCCATGATCTCACCGAGCTCCTCGACAATGGCGGGGTGGTCGACGTCCAGTCTGCGGAGAGTGGCGAGAGATTTGGCGGCGCGCTCAGGGTTGCCACGCTTGATGTACATGCGGGGAGTCTCAGGAAGGATGAGCATGCCGAAGAAGATGATGAGGGCCCAGGCGAACTGAACTGCGATGGGGATGCGGTAGCTGCCGGTGTCATCGCGGTCCTTAGTGGCGTTGTCGACAATGGCGGCAATGAGGAGGCCGATTGTGATCGCCCATTGGTAAGCTCCCACGACGGTTCCTCTGATCCATTTCGGCGCAGTCTCAGACTGGTAAAGAGGGATCAATGCAGAGACCATACCGACACCGTAGCCAGCGAAAAATCTTCCAGCAGTGAACATAGGAATGGCCGTGGCAATCGTTTGAAGAACCACGCCGAGGCAGAAAACGACCATGGTGACCATAAGGCCATATCTGCGGCCGAAGAAGTCGGCAGTGGGTGCAGCTGTGAGAGCACCGAAGAAGGTACCAGCGGAAAGGATAGAGACGATCATGGACGACTGTGAAGAAGTAATCGCAGGAGCGCCGTCCACAGTGTAGCCAGTCGAGAAGGTTTTCAGCCAGTAAGGCATGGCCAAGATACCACCGATAGTACCGGTATCATATCCAAAAAGGACACCTCCGAACGCTACGAAGAGGCCTACAACGATCGCTGGCCACGCTTTTCCGGGCGTACCGGGTGGTGGACGAAGCTGGATCGGCATTTTGTATGTGTGGTGGATTGAGAGTCGATCTGGAGGTGTTGATCGAACGAATGTATGCGACGATGAGGATTGAAGCAACGATTCAAATGATTGCTTGTCGATGAGACTCTAAGGATGCAAGGATGGATAGATAGATAGAACGAGAGAAGATGATGATGATAGACAAACCTACCAACCACGCGGGCACAGGAACTCTTTATATCGCGTGGCCAGGGCCCGCCCCAGAGGGGCACCGCACTTTCCTCCCCATCGTCCCCATGGGTTTGACAGTCGCATGGAGAGATCCAGATGCTCCAGAGTCCAGTGTGGAGAGCTAATTACTGCTTAGCTTCGTACTGTGATCGGTCCTTTTACACTTAGCGCTCGCGCTTCTCACTGGCCCGCGTCAGAGCCCAGCGACAAACTTAGTCCAGACAAACTCGCAAGCCACTGGGGCACCCCGCTGGAGTATGCTTTCGTGCCCACCAAATCATATAGAGATTGCGTTCAACATTTCTGAGCTTGTTTTGCTCGAGTCCAGATTGCCGAGGGCGGTGTCCTTGGTCTCGTGTGTCTCTAGGAAATCAGGGACTTGTGTGACGATCTCGAGACCACACCCTTCGGTCACACGCAGGTGAGTGGCAAGACACTCGAGGCATGTATTTTCGTAACAACACCATCAGGGCTGGACGTACTTCTGACGGTCTAAAGCGCGGGACCGAAAGCACAGGTAGTCCGGCGGGTGTGTGCTTCAAGCTCGCGGCAATGTACGAGGCTCCAGGTCGGCTAGCTCGTGTGCGATGTATCCGACTCCCAAGCAGTAGTGCGCGCGTAGGCGGGCTGCTGGACTCTGGAGGCATGAGTTAAGCTTGGAACGGAATGGTCCTGCGGTGCTTGTGCATGTGGCGTTGTTTACATCCGTATCGCCCGTGCATCAGTACCCGGCCTTCACTCCCTGTACTATGGCATAATCACGGCAAGTGGTGAATGAGAGGACCACGCGGCGGAGGTTATGCTTTAGGTTGCGAGCGACGTGACAAACGCTGCATGCGACCGCCCGTCTTCATCAACCTTGCCCGTGTTGTTGAGCTTCTCTGGAAGGTTGGCATGCCTGCACAATTGGAAGCTGGATCCCTGCCAATAAGATGTCTCATGTTGGGACGCCATGTGACTTGCTACTTGGGTGAATATACAATCATACATACACGCAACGAGGCCAGTCAAGCAACGTATTTTCGGTCTTGGGATCCGAAACGTCCTGTGTCACAAAGCATTTGACCGACGTTGGTCCGTTTGTGCTTGGCCAGGCCAAGTCAATGCTTGGAAGGACTTAGCCGTGAGTGGCCAATGCCTCTCCAGAATCTCCACAGACGGATGAGGCTCAAGCTACTGCCGGAGACACTAGTACGAGATGGGCTACTGCGACGAGACGATCTCGAAAGTCTCGGGACAGCAAAAAGAAGCACGACACGAGAAAACGGACTCCTAGGCCGGAATTGCTTCTGCTCCGGTGCATTGTGATGTTCTAACGAGGCGAAGATGCGTCTCGAACATCGCGGTTTTCAACGGGGCCGTTTCTTGACCGACTACATGCAAATTGCCAGTCAGAAACAACACTCGCCCTACACCAAAGCATTTGACATCGCCGCACCATTCCGCTGCTTCGCTCAACCTTCTAGAAGGTGTACTGTATGCTGTGGTGGCTGCCGTACTTCGGCGGCTTTCACGGCGCAACGGCAAATGGCGGGCGCATCATCTTGACTTTGGCCTCATCCAGACTTCAGCAGTACGCTACCTCTATGCAAGCCTCCTCCGCCTGGGACAACCATCAGCCTTACAGGAGAGTACGTATACAACGCTGACGAGGCCGTGTCCCTACTGGAAATCTGCCTTAGCTTGAACCTTGTGATGATGCATGTCTCTCGCGCATCGATATGCACACAGCTCCGGTCGCTTGGTTGACTGTATCTCAGTGGCAGTGGCAAGTATGTTAGTGTTGATCTCTACAGATGACGATACTAGCACATCAGCTCTTGGGAACAGTATTCATCATCAACAATGTCTCGGTGGCAAGCACGGCAGAATCGGTCTCTCTGGATGACGAGATGAGCACAACAGCTCTTAAAGGAGCCAAACATCATCAACGATGGCTCAGTGGCAACAATCAGCATATCATCATCCTGTGCCTGATGATACTTTATGCTGAATGCTAAAGAATCGAACATCATCTCGGTGACAGGGACGAGCGTGTCATAAATCTGCGTCTGATAGTATTAGTTCACTGACTGCTAAGTAAACTGTCTGGCTTGAACATCATCTCAGTGGTAGGTATGTTCGTTTTCATACTTACAGACAGCGGTACTAGCATATTGGATCCCGAGGCACCTGGCGGTTTTCAATAGTATCTCACAAGCAAATATGCTTGTTCCTAGATCTAGGCCTGATAGCGTTATCACACAGCAAGCTGGCATACAAACAAGCTTTAGTCGTATTTTCATGGTAGTCCCAGCCAAGCTAGAAGACATGCCTGTCGATCCTTCCTGTACAGTAGTGCGAAAGGTAAAAAGAGACTTGGATGAAAACATGGGAAGTGCCGCGTTCAGATTGATGGTACCGCAGCAGTGGAATGAATCGTATGTACTTTACAGTTTTACTTTTTCGGTATACCCAAAAAAAAACCTATTACAATTCTCATTAAATCTTTCTTGAACTGTTCCTCACGAGCGGGAAACAGCTCTCTAACGTGTCGCGTCTATGAAGTCATTTCTTTCTAATGTTTATCGTCACGGCTGGGAGCACTGTTGCTGCCCGAAGTGCTCACTGCTTCGCCTTGCCGCTGTTCTCGGTCATCATCAACTCGCCGTCCCTCTCTCGCTCGAGAGCCCTGTACTTTGCTTCCGGGATGGTGAGGCATTGAATTCCGAGGTAGTCGCAAATGGCGTTGATGACGACAAATGCCCATCGGAAGTACACCACCACACTGATCAGGAAGTAGGCCCAGAGGTAGCCCAACTCGACAGTGGCGGACACAGGCGAGAATCCGAATAGTGGCAACCAGGCCAAAATTGCACCTCCTCCAAGCGGCGCCAAGAGCATGGTCCAGAAGGGGAACGGTTGCCTGGTAAGATGAGCCAGGATAATCTTGGTCGTCATGCGACCGAAGACGAAAGACAAGATAAGACACAACAAGACCAGGTGGTTGTCGGGAAGGATGTGTGAGTAAGGCGATCCGAGCCAAGCGCAGAGGGTGCCGACAAAGAAGAACATGGAAGTCCATTCCAGGAAGACCGGCGCGACGGCGAGGCCTTTCGCGCGGCGAGCTTGAGCCACGTTGACGACACATGAAGGCAAGTGTGCTGTGAAGAATGCAAAGAGGATGATAGGTGCCCACAGGTCAAGGAAGCTGGTCTTGCCCAGCAAAGTCTCATTGCCGAACAAGGTGGCCAAAGGCTCCTTCCACATCTCTGCGCCCCAGATTCCACTGGCCGCCATAATCAGGCTGGCGATCAAAAGACCTTCAGTCGGACCGTTGAAGTATCCAAGGTAAAGCGTGTGCGTGTGGTAAGTCTCCCATGTGCTGAAGAACATAGGGAGACATGGCACGAGAGCTGTGAAGGCGCCGAGTTTGGTGGCTCCAAGGCCCATTGCGCTGGCTTCAAGCAGTGAGGCAAGGGTGCAGTTCAAACTGTCAATGCCGTGGTCGAAGAGCTCGCCGAGTCCAGATGAGGTGCCGGTACGGCGTGCTTGCTTGCCATCGATATTGTCCATGGTGCTATATGCCCAGACTCCGAGTGCATATGAGTGGCAAACCCATGCCTGCTTAGGGCTTAGAAGGTCCGGGTCCATGAGCTCCAGGAGGCCGACGTTGAAGATAATACAGAAGAATCCCAGAAGGGTGACCATGTTCGGCGCCAACCATAATGGCAAAAACTCGACACAAAAGTTCCACTGTTGCACAATGTCAGCATTTCATGAAATTGTTTGTGGAGACTTGGGGAAGCGTACATAATGCTTCAATATGTGTTGGGAGATAGGCGATTTGTCGACCGAGGAGTACTTGTACGTCCTGAAGTGCTTCAAAGCATCATCGGAGACGCACTCCCTCTGAGCCTTGCCTATCATCCTCGTCAGACTGTTCATTTTTGCTGCTTTCACAGAGACGCGGAAAAACACCAGCGCTCAAACTTTGATTCTTTTGTGAAGCGAAGATCAGGGGTCAACCAACTTCTCTTCGGGGGAGCCATTGTTTTCCGGCTGCTCGCGGCTCGCTCGCTAGTGCCCAAGCGTGTGCACGATCCAAGTCCTGCCACTCAGTACTCAGTAATATAACATCGAACGATTGAGGTGTAGAGGTCGGCGAAAGTGACAGGCATGTACCTGTGAATTCTGAAGGCAGTGTTTGGAGTATTGGGAAGTTGCTGCAGATCAAGCCTGGGTGAAAGGCGATGCGGCCCAGAACTCAAAATATGCGGGCATAAGGCCAGGTATCCACTCAAACTCGTTTCGAATCGTCGCCGCAGACGTGAGGGGCGTGTTACTTCGCTTCGGCGGATGTTTTGTTGTTAGCCGACGACTCGTGCGTCTTTTGGAATTAAGAGTTTGACAGTTTCTCTGTTGTTGGAACTCTCAATGGCACGAGGTGTAGGAAGAGAGGCGAGCTTCTAAAGCAGACATGGAGTCAATACGGACAAAATCAACAGACATCAACTGGGTAGGCAAACAGTATGAGGCAGGCACAAAACATTAGTCGCTTCGTCGAGTGTAGCAGAGAGACTTGGAAACGAACGCATCAGATACAGCAGCTGTCGTCTTAATCCGCATGCCATCCCTTCCTCGGCTGTTGGAATTCAGTTTGGTGTCCATAACGGTTGTGCCATGTTCATGATGCGAACGAAACACTTCATACAATCCATGTATCAGGAAGCAACCTGCGAATTATCTCCACGCAGGCAACAGATTCATCTCCATTTATCCGTAGAGGACATCCGTCACTGAGTTTCATCTAACGTTACCAGTCCTCATGGTTGCACCAATAGCATCTCTTCCAACTCTTTACACGCAGCCCACGCGCTGCTATCATCGCAGTGAGAATAATGTGGCACAGAATATAGTCCATGCAGTATCTTTTATAAGTTATCTCATACATGTGGTTCCATCGCAGCTTCTGCCTCAGGTGCCAACCAGCTTCACGAACCTCGATCGCTCACCTCAATTCAATTTGCGCCCAGCTCTGCCCACCACACACCACTGAAGCACAAACACCATGTCCGCCATTCAGAACAGCGACGCAGACGCGCTCATCGAATCGCACGACCCAAAGCACCCTGCCAACCTAATCTGCTCTCTGTGCCGCCAATTCTACACGTTCGGCTGGGTTACCGGCACCGGCGGCGGCGTCTCGATCAGACATGAAGACCACATATTCCTCGCGCCCTCGGGCGTGGAGAAAGAGCTGATGCAGCCGGACAATATCTTCGTCATGGACTGGGCGAGCAAGGAGTACATCCGTCGGCCATTGGTAGGTCTTGTAGATTGAGAAAAAGCTTTTCTCTCTGGCTTTTCTGCAATACACAGCAAGCGTGACATAGAACACCCGTCGGCTGACGGTAAATCAAACGGTAGGCTCTCAAACCCTCTGCGTGCACCCCTCTTTTCCTTGCAGCTTTCACCGCGCGCGACGCCGGCTGCTGCATCCACACGCACTCACAGTGGGCGGTGCTGGTCACGCTGCTGTGCGAGACCGGCCAACAGGGCCCCGACAAGAACGTCTTCGCCATGAACCAGATCGAGCAGATCAAGGGAATCTCGCGAGGAGGCGCCGGAAGCATGGAAGTCGCCGAGGGCGGCAGGAAGCTGGGCAACTTGGGATACTTTGACACGATGAAGATTCCAATCATCGAGAACACCGCGCATGAGGAGGATTTGAAGGATAGTCTGGAAGCGGCGATTAAGGAGTGGCCTGAAACTTGCGCGGTTTTGGTCAAGAGGCATGGTGTTTACATTTGGGGTAAGAATGTGACGCAGGCGAAGACGCAGGCGGAGAGTCTGGATTATCTGTTCCAGTTGGCGGTTGAAATGCACAAGCTGGGATTGAAGTGGGTGTCGTAGGTGATTATATGGGTGGACCTCATGTGTATATGCACGTACGATATACGAATACGACCTCGCCAATTTCATGATCCATCCATTGAGTATTATTCCAGCGTCTCGCGGCTGGAGTATTTAGGCTGCAGTGAAACACTTCCGTCCATGATCACTCACCTACCTTTTCGTATTCCTCGTAGGCATGACGCCCTGAAATTTTTGACTGTGGATGGCGAGCCATCCACGTGGTAGAGAGATCTACTGCTGCTGCATTCAAAGATCAGACGAATAATAAGGGAAACGACTGGGCGGGAGCAGGGCGCGTAACTTTATGCACAAACCTCGTCGTAGAATAGGTAGCTCGAAATCGACCGACATTATGAATGATGACGGACATGTAGGTACATCACCTTGCATAAGTCAATAGTCCCTTCAGCATCTACTCATTCGAGAGTAATGCGTGTACGCACCCGTACAATACACCTTCATTCGCAATATACATATAGAACGATGTGAGTGTCGTGATGCTAACCCTAACAACCCCACCTAAAAACATATACATGTAACATACATGTACCACAAACGCTGAACTTAACACGATGACATGCTGTTTATAACTCAGACCTGAACATGTATGGAGGAATCGCATTCTGGATTTGCGCCTCAGATGGCCAGCCCGACAGAGATGCGCGTCTCGACGTGTGGAAGTGAGGCGAGAGGACAAAAGCATGTGTTTCGAAGGCGTGTTTGGATCGTCACATCAGGTACAGTATAGCAAGAACGTTGGAAAGCGCTACCATTCGAGACCGTATATAGTGTCTGTTACATATGATTATCTACTGTCCATCCCATCTTGTCATTATCGTTCATCAACTTTTCTATCTCTATCAATCGCTTCAGTCCTTCCAGTTAGCAACGACTTCATCAAGCTCCTCCCTGTACTTCTTCTGCTGCTCAATCTGCTCCAAGAACACCTTGTACTTAGCGGCAAGCAGCTTCTTCTCACCCTGGTTGCTGTTGGGGTAAACAGCCTTGCCGGGCTTGCTGAGACGGTCCATAATGTCCCAGAGCGGCTCGCTGTTGCCGTCCTTGTCAGTGCTGGCAGCTTTGGCACCGAGCATGGCGGCGCCGTGGACGACGGCAGCGTGCACATAGCGCGGGATCATGACGGGCATGTCGCATGCCTTGGCGATGAGGTTCATCAGGACGTCGTTCTGGCACTGGCTGCCGGACATGAAGATGGAGGAGATGACGTGGCCGGAGTTATTCATCGACTCGACGATCTGGTGGGTTTGTAGGGCGATGAACTCGAGCGTGCCATAGTAGGCGATGGCGAGCGAGTCCATTGACTTGTCGTTGGAAAGACCGATGACGGAACCCTTCATGTTGGGGTCAGCAATGGGCGAGCGGTTGCCGAAGAGGTCGCCATAGAAGAAGTAGTGACGGCCGAGGTAGGAGATCGTAGGCGCCTCGACCTTGTCTTGCATCTCGCGCAGGTGCTCGTTGAGGTAGTCGTAGATGTTCATGTTGAAGGTTTCAGCGACAGACATGGCTTCCTGGAAAGCTGGGTGGGTCTCGACGACGTGCTTGAGCAGCTCGCCTGTGGCAGACTGGCCACCTTCGGCCATCCAGTAGTCAGGAATGAGGACATCGCGGTATGGTCCCCAGACACCGTTGACAAACACGGGCTTCTCGCTCATGGCCAGATGGCAGGTGGAAGTACCGGCGACAGCTGCGAGACGAGTGAAGGCCTGGCTGACGTGGTTTTTGGGCTGAGAATCATCGATGCTGTTGCCGCGAAGCTTGACTTTAGCGCCGACTGTGCCAATCCAGCCAGCGTAGGCATCAATGACACTGCTGCCCACAGCGACGTTGGTTGGGAGTCCGAGGTCGTTTGCGGCCTTTTGTGAAAGTGTGGCAATTTTCTCGCCAGCAGTGTAGAACTTGTTGTTCTGCAAACAATTGTCAGTTGACTTGAACCGTGAAAGAACGTGGACAACACGGGACTTACCAAGCCGTTGATACCGCCCAGACGCCTGCAGTCGTCCTTGATCAAATCTTCAAGACCAATCTCCTTGAGGAAGTCCTCCTGCCAGCCCTTCTCGCTACCATCGACACCGACCGGCACGTATCCTTGCTTGCAAACGGTAGAGCAGAAGCTGCGGGCGTCTTGTCCGGTAGCCATCTTGGTCAGAGCATCTCCCAAGTCGTAGAAATTGCACTTGGCGAAGAGCTCTGGAGGCATATTGTTCTTGAGCCACAAAATCTTGGGCATCTCCATCTCAATGCTCATGGTGCCACCAACGTAGCGGAGCAGGTTGTGTTTTGTGGCGTTAACCTTCTTGGTCTCCTCGACAGGACGGTGGTCGAGCCATAGGATGACGTTTCGGTCGTTGCCGTCTGCGTTGTCGAACTTGGGGCCGGTGACACTCTGAGGCTCACCGGTTTCCTCGTTGAAGACTGTGAGCGAGCAGGTGGCGTCGAAGCCAATGCCGCGGACGGTCTCTGGGTCAATGTTGTGTTGGTTCATTGCACGCTGGACAGAGTTGCAGATGCACTTCCAGATGTCGGTGACAGATTGTTCCTGCAATGGATGGTCAGCGGGTATTCACACGTGCAGGATATGTGCTCCTCGTACGTAGTATCCAGTCTCTGGCTGCCAAAGGCCAATGTTCTCGCTGGCCAGACCGACAATGTCACCCTTCTCGTTCATGATGCATGCTCGTGCAGAGCCTGTGCCTACGTCGATACCAATGTAGTGGTTCTGAATGACCTTGACTTCGTTGTGAGGGTCGACGGACATCTGGCGAGACTGCTGCCTCGAGGGCTTCCTGTAGGGCATGCTACGCTCCATGTTGGGCAGATGCTGTGCTGTGTGTATTATGGGAAAAAGGTCAGGTGTAGTGTCTCGGAAACAGATGGGTGTACGGGCAATGCAATCGTGTGGAAAGTGAACAAACCCTCGCAAGCACCGGGTATGAGTGTGGGGAGGAAAGAGAGAACGCAGAAAGTGAAAGCTCGTGTGAAGCTGTCCTCACCACCTCACCTCACCTCTACTTGGCCATTGGGCCTATGCTTTACACGGATCTTCGTCAACACACGCCTCCGCGCACGCCTCCAGGGTCGCCGGGTGCTTGGGGATGGTGGTGGATGATATCACTGCACCGCTCAACACCGTCCTTTCAGTGGGGACGGTGGGGCGCTCTCTCCGCTCCCCTCCACAAGCTGGAGAAAGCAAGCAGGCGTGGCAAGCTCGCCTCGCTCGCGCTTTAACATTCGCCGAGCCGAGAAGTGATAGGCAATTGATGCGGTGAGCCCGATATGACCGGGTTGTCAAGTCATTATTGCCCTGTCAAGTGCAACGCACCGTACATGTGTGCGACCAGACTGACTCGCTTCCGGTAGTAGTCGTGGTAGTGGCGGGGTGGATGTTCCGACCTAGCAATCTTTGTTTCTATGCAAGAATGTTGTTAATCAATATTTTGATGGATTTGATGGGACCACGGGGGATGCGGAAGGCTGGGGAAAGCGCCGTTTGACGTGGAGGTGGATCGCACATGCAACCGCCGCGAGTCAGCCAGCCAGCAAAGGGAAGCTGTCACCACCAACACCTTACCTTGCCGGCACCCTTGCACATCTGAGTACTAGCTCCACCACCCGCCAAACCACATACCACATCCCTTCAGCATGCGCTTCACAGCCGCGCTCAGCTTCGCGCTGACTCTGCTCTCATCCGTCGCCGCCGCCCAGACCGACAAGCAGATCGACATCTTCGCCTGGCCGCTGTCCGCATCAAAGTCGCAGTCGCTCGCCAAGCTTTCCTACAATACCGAAGAGGCGACCGTCGTCTCATACAAGGCGCTCGCTCTGCCTGCTGGCGAGGAGATTGTGCGCATTGGCTTCCACCACCCACAAACAGGCACCTGGTCCGGCATCGCGACTTCGGCGGCCAACTTCGCCGAGGGCAAGGACAAGAAGATCCAGCTGCTGCTGAACGAGCAGGGTGAGGTGTACCATGTAGGCTTCAAGACGTCGGACTGGCCTTCTTCGGCCAAGGGAGGAAGCAAAAAGGATGATATGAGCGTGGAGGTGGTGCCCATGAAGCCCGCTTCCACAATTCAGCTGAACAAGCCCGTCGTGCTGAACGCAGATGGCAAGCTTGCCGGCCAGCCAGACGAGAAGACATTCTTGCAAAAGTATGCACGAATCCCGATCGGACAAGATTACACAACAGTTGCTGACTAACTATCTCGCAGGTACTGGTGGGCCATTGGCCTGTTCTTGGTGTTCCAGCTCGCTATGGGCGGCGGTGGGAAGGAATAATCTTGCAATCAATAATACAAATACATGAACCCCGAAGATATCCGTATAGCAATGCCTGCGAACACGAATGGCCCGGCGACCGAGCTCGTATCTGCTGCAAAGTGACACCAGGCGACGTTCTAACAGCGACTGCCTTCGCCGTTGGGCATCTCGACTGGTCTGATCATGGACTCTTCTCGCCCACCGTTTATTATCTACCGGAATGGTTTCGAGATCGGACGGCGATAAGCAGCTTATATCAGCGAGCGGCCGAGACCCACAGGGGGGCATGGCACGTTGCTGACTCGAGCATCACAAGTAAAGGGACTAACATGCCAGTAAAGCAGTATGAGACAAAGGGCTCGGTACGATCAACCGGCGCTTGTCAGGGAGATGTCTTAGATATTCTCAGCCCAGCGAGCTCAGGTACCCAGCAACGGAAAAGGCTGGTGGCCCAAGCGACACCCAGAAGCGTGGCATTGGAAATGGAATTGCTCTTGATGCATAAACAGCAAACCGAAAGAATCGCAATATGTGTGTTGAAAATCGAGACTTGAAAATTGAGACGCACCTCATGCACAGCTGCCTACCGACGTGTACAGCGCCATACTGCAGGTCACCCGTCTGTAAGCACAATGAACTCCCTCCATCCTTGTGCTCCGGCACCACACTGCCGTGAAGCGATCATGCACCCGTCGTTCGATCTCGACGTGCCCATTCAGCGGTTGTCTAGATCGCGTGAGGAGCCGTTGTCTAGATCGCGTGAGGAGCACAGCGATGGCGATACCATTCCAGAAGCGCCATCGAAGCGCCAAGATCAAAAATTGCGGCAGGGGAAAAAGTATAACATCCGTAAACACGTCCCTTTTGGTGGTGAGATATTGATATGAAACGTTGTGGGGTGTCGTGTGCGAGACATTGCTGCCCCAACTATAAGATGTGTGTCCTATAGCGCTCGACTGCCGGAGTTTTGCCTCGCTCATGCCTATATCACTATAGCTGATATGGACTACACGGACTGCTTTAGCCTCTCGCTAACGCCTGACAAGCTTCAGGTGGCTTCGCTTCTCCAGGCACGCTTCAGCTATCATTGGACGGACAACTGTTGCCCCTCGTCGACCATTAGGGTCTAGTTGTGGCGATCAGGCGCTGGCGTGGAGTTGTCTCCAGCTTATGCTATCCCAAGTCACCTACAATGCATGGCTCACTCTCTGACCGCTTTTCCAAACGATCACACTACCCGCGCATAAACCGAACTCGTGGATCTCTACGCGGCTATATCGTCGATCTGTGCCGAAATAGTAGCTTGCGAGAGGGGGTTTCACACCGTCCTGTGGGTCCTCCATCCTCGATGCTGTGGCCGGGCAGAGCGTTTGGGCGCTGTCCGGAGGGAGCCGTCACCTGAGCACAGTAAACGTCCCACGTTCCAGGTGTAGCAGACCCTGAGGGAGGTCACCCCTCTGGGGCCTGTCAAAGTCCCGGCCCTGCGTTCAGGAACATATCTGCAGGACCGTTGGAAATGGCGTTTGGCTGGATGGATTCGTGGAAGCCTGACAGGTAAGCTTAAGATATATGTTCTGCGTTTGGCCCTGTCTCTTAGTGTTGCTGATCCAACACCCAACTGCCTCTTCATATCATCGCCGATTCAATTTTCGATTCATCTTCACTTCGGAAATATATCCACTTTGTCAACGTCCACAGTGTCGACCAACCTTTAGTCCTCTGCCACATCAACTCGCTCACGCTCATAGTAGAGTGGTCAAGCGGAATACACTCATACACCACAGTCGTTCAATACATGGCAAATGGAGGATCACCTTTGCCCTCGCCTCGTACAGCCCCAAGCAGCATGCCTCACATGCCTCGCCCGTCCGCAGCCATTAGCCAAACCCCAAGCTCCGCGCTGCTACAACCGCATGAACACCATCTCGCCGACCGAGCGAGCTTCGAAACGCTCACGTCAATCGCAAGCTCCAACCCAGCCCACCCCTCGGCCCCAGCCCAACTACGCCCCAGCCCAACCCGCGCAGCTTCCTATCCCCCACACCTCTCACCGGAACACTCTGCAGCACATGCCGCAAGCCCACGACCTGCACAAGTTCGCAGCAAATATCACTTCCACCGAGCTTCCAGCCATAGCCTCTCCCCACCCCTGCGAGACCTGCCCCCTCTACACCCGCCTCATGAAGCGGTACAGTGGCGCCGCCAGTCCTCTCTTGCGCCCGATCAACTCTTGGAGGGATCTTCCGACGACGAGGCCGAGGAGATGATCCTGCAGCCGCCTGGTTTGGACCTCTCGCTTGGTCGCCTCTACGGTTTTCCCTATTGCATGGGTGTCCCGGACGCCTTCGAGCAGCGGTCGAAAGCCGTTGCTGAGGCCGAGGAGGCCGAGTATCAGCGCGAGAAGGAGTTCAAGCAGAAGGCCCGGATGAGTGGGCGTGTGAGCTCTGCTTTTAAGGACGCTTTACCTTGGACGAGGCGGCGTTGATGTCTGCTTGATCAACATGATCGACCACCTTTCTCTTCTCCTTTGTATTTTTATTACGACCTTTTGTGGGCTTTTTTCTTTCTTTTCTGTATACGATATAGCGATGGTGTTTCGGGAAAACAGGCATCTTTTAGGATACCCAATGGGCAGCTAGGGAGCTGCGACTGGTCAACGCACGGTTTATCGAAGTTAGCTTTACTTACAGACAGGACGATCGAGGTCCTGGATTTCCTTAGAGAACATATTACTATGCATGCAAGAGAATGCAATCTTCTTACAATCAATGTTTGGCACGATAGCAAGTTCCACATGTCAGTAGACATCCACATATCAGTAGAGTGTTGCCGTGCTATTCTTGAGGTACCGATTGCCTGCATGGTAGGTCCTTTAGTTTCTGTCTTTCGTTCATGCGCAAAAGCAGACCTTGATTTGGTAGCTATATCCCTCCATGCCATCGCCATCGAACAGCCGCAAGGTAATGCCTTAAATCAAAGTACGCCAAGCATTACGACCGCCAGTCCAACAACCCCAATGGACCCGAACGCAGCAGCAACTCGTGCACTGGCACCCGATTTGTCGCCACCCGAAGAGCTCGACTCAGAACTATTCGAGCCGGCACCGCTCGAATCCGAGCCATTCCAGCCAGGACGCTGCGCGATTTCCGAAACTTCGACATCGTCGATCGAAGGGTCTACGCGCATGCAGGCCGCTGTCTTGACGTTGTTCGGCAGCGTGATGAGGATCATGCGCAGCTTGCTTTCGGCCTGACGGAGGGCGGTGGTGTTTGATTGCTCGCTGGCGGAGCCGTATTGGTAGTATAAGATGTCGCCGGCGTGGGTCTGGTTGGAGCCGTTTGCTTCGCCTGATGAGATTGCTGGAAGGTATAATGTCAGCTGCACGTACCGAGGCGAGGAGTGGTAGTAGTAGACTCATAAGATGCGCTCTGGGTGTACGATCCGGAAGTATCGAAGACTCCTTCACAAGCGTCTACGTTCATGCTTGGACTGCTGCAGCCACCGTCCGCCGAGTAGGTCTGATCCATCAGAATGGCACGCATGCACTCCTGCCCGAAAACGTTCTCGCAGCTGCTGCCGCTTTCGTAGTTGTTGGTGACGTTTGGCCAGACTATGGCATCGTCCAGCACTGACATGCAAATGGGATCTTGGATCCCTGAGGCGTTGCCTGATATCTGAGGGCCGTAGGTAGACTGGGAACTGGCATGGGTACTCTGCGTATCAAGGCTCGCGGCTGTTTCGCTCAGAGTCTTGCCGGACGGCCACTGTAGGTCATAGGTGGCCATGATTATACGGGCGTCAGGCGCTGGTTTGCCCTCGATGCTCGCTTCGGGGACATGAAAACCCGTGACGTTGACTCCAAGGAGAGCTCTAGGTTAGCGGACGTCCCGCTATTCGAGAGTTGAGCGCCTGTTTTCTACCTCCATGTCCACTCCTGTCCGCCGACGGTGAAGCTGACAGAAGTGCTAGCATTTGGCGTGCTCAAGGCATCGAAATCGGACCCGTTGAAACGGCTTTGTGGGATTGGGCCTCTGCCGACAGTAAATTGGTAGACTTCTTGTGCGGACGCAAAGGTAACACCCAGGAGCAATGCGGTTGTTGATTTCATGGTTGGCTAAGTCTGATGGGAAAAGAAATGGCAAACCTCTAGCATCGGGAGACTTTTCGCATGATATAGATGGTCTCCATGCCTGGACCTGCTAACAAGGGCAGTGCTACTTCCCTGCATGCATCGGATGTGCATCGCTGTTTCCAAAAATGTTCCTTCGTCCAGTCTTTAGTGCCCTCAAATCGTCGGCGAGTCGAGCTAGTGTAGTTGTGCCAGATGGGGGTTCCAGGATTTTCCTGACGTGAAGACGCATGACGGATGTTGGCTAACGTGGCACCGCTCGTCTGCTGCTCAGTGTGTCCGCCACAGTGCATGGGTTTGTGTATACGAGCCTCGTGATAGGTAAATGATCTCCAAATATACAAGACTTATCGTGGGGATCCATGCTCGGTGTCGTGTGGTCTACCCAGAATAGCTATGCCGAGAGTGTGAGGAGGGCGCGAAGGATGTAGCGTTGCGCACGTGCCTCGATGGTGTTATAGGATTGTGTCATTAGATAGCCACGATGGCGCAGCATCAGGTATTTGAGCTATCATCTCGACGAGTTATATCGATCAGATAGTAATTCCGACAATGTGGTATTTTTTTCTGGGCTTAGACTGAATGCCCACCGATCGACTGACATCAGAGATGGCGTCTGTCTATACGTCGTCATGTTTGTTTCCTCCAGTTCCACTCATTCCAGAAATTCTTGAAACGCCCTATGAGCGCTTTCTGAAATACGCCATTTGCATCATACTTCCTTGAAACGCGCCTGAGGAACTGCACGCTCTCCTCGCTGTACCCTGCAATCGGATCTTGGAGGCTATCCGCTTAGTTGTAGTCAACGAAGTCCGAGGTCCTACCCAAAATTCGCGTGTAGCCTTTGCCTTACTTCAACAACTACTTTTGCGGCTTCATAAATCACCTTGTCGTTGCTCGTAGATGTTCAGCGAGGGCCAAGCTGCGCCAGGATCAGATCATTTTTCGTACGTCTTAGCCCGAGCACGTTGCTACCAAGGGACATACTGTGTTCACTTGAAAGCTGTGGCAATGGCTAATGTGCGAAGAGCCACTCCAAGCCTGGAACGTGTCGTACGGCCTTGTATAGGCCAAGCGTAATCTCATTCTCATGGATGTGCCAAAAAGTAGACAAGTCGTTGATGATGGTGAATGAGATGACGAGATATCTGTATCCTCAAGAGAAGTCATCGCTTGCTTTCAAAAGATTCGGAATTTCAGCTCCATCACTGTAAGGTCGATGTAGATTTATCGGTCAGATTGTCTGCTATCACTGGTTTCGCAGACATGACTGTTGCTGAGAAATCGTGGCCAGCACAGGTGCCCAGGCATTTGATAGCTTCATCTGCTACATTGATGAAATGGACGAGACTGTTCCAGGCTAAGGCTTCCGGTGAGTTTGGCGAGCATGTAAAGGTAGCTTTGTGTGAACAAAAAGTCTTGATTTTGTCTAAATTACCTCCGAGCTATCGTTGGTCTGGTCTGTTTTGAGGAGATGCTTTGTTTGCCAAGCCCGGCTCCGCAGTGTCACCTTCGCGCGTTTCTTGAACCATCCCAACCATCTCCCTCTGCCTCGCCTCTTCAAGGCTCGCCAATGGTCATGTCTTGCACACAGACGAGCCCTGCAAGCTCATATCCTTTCTGCAGAACACTTTCGGAGGCCAGCAACGCCCCGTCCACCTTGAAATGCTGTGATGCAGATCCGCCAGACGCAACAAGTACAATCACCAGCTTGTGGTTCCCAGGATCATAGAGAAAACTCTTTCGAAAGGGCGACTACTTCTCGCAAACTGGACTGACAAGAAACATGATGTTTGGTCGACCTAACTTGGATCACGGCTTGTAGAACGACGCTGCAACCGCCTAGTCTTGGTGACTTAGCGGCCGGTCTCGACACAAGCAAAGGCTTTGAAAACAGCGCGGTCTGACATTTTGCCGACATATTGCACCATGAAGTTACAGTATGTTCCTTACTGCGCTCAGCGAGATGGATACAGGATCATCAGATCCACGTCAGGCCTGTGTTGGTCCTGGGATCCCAGCTCGGATGATTTGTACAAAGACATCAACGATTGGCCGTGATGCGTGTACTTTCGACAAGTTGGTCTAGAAGTAGGCAGTGGTGAACATCAGGCTCCACCCTGGTGTTTCAGAAGTGTGAAGCTTTCGCCTTCTCGCTTACTTTGACCTTGTCACCTCCGAGCCACGCGATCTACTGCAAAGCTCCCCACATCAGCGATTTGACTTCCTTCATGCTTCTTTTCTTCCATCACCATCCATGTGGGACAGCAATATACATATTGCGCGATGAGGTTGATTGTGCCAGCATGGAGCACTACAAACCAAGAATTCGACGACGATTGAACGCGACAATTACCAAGGTCTCGCGAGTGCCCTTCAATTTGCTTCAATAAGCGCCCAGAAGCGATCGACCTTGCCGGATCTGGACCGAACATCAGCCTTATGCATGCGATGCGCCGCTCATTTCGGTTCATGCAACCACCCCCATCTTCTTCGACCCTGACCTTTGCGCGATGAAAATCACGGCAATAAGCAGGAACCGCGCGCATACTGAACAATCTATATCTTTCATCGCCTACAGCTTTCTGGTTGTACAGATAAAATCTTCCAATGGGATTGAAGCGATAAGCTGCCCTTCAGCCTTCGATGCGTTTGCAATTGTAGTCGTCCTCTTCGCGACCCCTGATCACATTGCCATCAATGACGAGTATTTCGTTGACATTTGCCCTTTATGCAGGAGGTACATGATGTGGCGGTACCTCGGATGCGAACTAATCCACTAAGTTGAGTTACCCACCACACTTCTTCAATGCCACCAAAAAAGTAGACATAAAGGGATCTTTCGTCGCCGCAGTCTTACCCTTTTCCCTCCTATCACCCTTTCTTTCGCCGTCGTGCACTCTTTTTTGTTTTCGTGTCACCACAAGGGCTTGACGCCTGTCCATTCATTTTTCATCTCGATATCCAACAGTACGACCTTTTTCGATCATTGTATCACGACAAGCCAACATGGCACCCACTACTCTTCTCTCCGTCGTTGCCGCTTTCGCCACTCTCTCCCTGACGAGCGCATCAAACGTCTGGACCGTCAACTGCGCACCACTCACCCAAGAGCGCGCCGACCCCATCGTATCTCCTAACGAAGTCTCCGGCCACGTCCACGCTGTAGTCGGCTCCTCAGCCTTCTCCCGCTCCATGACAGCCAACGACGCCGCCGCCTCCGGCGCCGCCACAACCTGCGACAAAGCAACTGACCACTCCAGCTACTGGTCCCCCTCCGCCTACCGCATCCGCGACGACGGCAAATTCGACCTCCTCCCCTTCCAAGGAATGGCCGCCTACTACACCAACTACTCCTGCCCCTACAACGCCGACGCTCCGGGCTACTGCACCGGCGTGCGCGACGCCATTGCGCCCCCGAAAGGCCTCCGCATCGTCGCCGGAGACTCCAACCGCCGCACAAACGACGATTCCGATCTCCGCCAGGCCGCGATTCTAATCCAAGCCGGCGCTGGCGAAGCCTACGGCATCCCCTCTACCCTCGACGGCCGCCGTATCGCAGGCCACGTGCGCTTCCCATCGTGCTGGGACGGCGTCAACCTCGATTCCGACGACCACTTCTCGCACATGTCGTACCCGGACCCCGAACTCCACGGCGACACGCAAGGCGGGATGTGCCCGTCCACGCACCCCGTCGCGATCATCAACATCGGCGCCGAATTCGGGTTTGGTCTCGACGGTCTCACAGACGGAAGCAAATTCGTGTTCTCGAACGGCGACACGACGGGTTTTGGTTTCCATGCGGATTTCTTTGCGGGTTGGCAGGATGAGGACGCGCTGAAGAACAGCTTTGCTAACTGTTTTGACAACGACAATTGTCCGTGGCGGTCTTTCGGGAGTCCGACCGGCGAGGATCCTGATCCGACTAGTGTTGCGCCGGACGCGAGCTCTAACTCTTTCGCTGAGGAGGAGGATATTGGATTGAACGGCCCGCTTGATAAGCTGCCTGGAGACAACCCCGTTTACAAGGTGTCGAGGATCATGCGCAGGTGGCAGCAGTAGGGTGATGTGTCGGATGGCGCGCTGGAAGTGCTTTTTTGCGGTTCGTTGCACGAAACGCCTGTTTTCCTCTTTCTTTTTGTCATGATAGGTTTCGGTTTTGATGGTTTGACGGTTTGATGAAGATTACCGTATGTTCTTATGAGGCTGTTCATGTATATACTACGATCTATGAGAAGCTTCCAAGGAAAAAAACATATATCTCACGCTTCGTCTTTGGACCAGCTTGACATCATGCCTGTCACAACGGGACACACTCGAAACAAGATGCAAACAGATCCTAGGGTATTTCGATACAAGCAGTACTATAGTGAGCGAAGTGCCTTATCAGTACCACAATGGCATGGTAAGCCACACGAAAAGTCTCACCAAGGAAAGACGATCATCAACCTAAAGGTCGTCAGTGCATTCCATCAGCATTCTTCCTCAACCGCCCAATCCCACCACTCTTCTTCGCTCTCCCTGCCCCACCGCGAGCTTCTCCTGCTTGTTCCGCCAAAACCCCACCCCAACCTTTCGTCCTCACACGTTGTGGCTTCAGCCTTCCACAAAGAGCTCGACCTTCGTGGGAACATGTCGTGCCATGCCATGCTCGTTGTGGTAGGACTGGCGGCTGCAGCAGTAGGGGCGGCAACGGCGATGTAATCATCGGATGGTTTGTTTGAAGATGGCTCCGACGAGGTGATGACGACAGTAGGAGCTAGTGCTCTCTGTTGTGTTTCTCGGTGCAGGATAGGTGACGACGGGAGATACATCGTTGGAGCTGACGGGGTTTGCTCTTCGGCCGGCTTGGCTGGGGTAGACGAGAAGAGTAGCCAGCCGTCATCCTCCACCGCCTCGACGTTAGTTTGCTCGTCCTTCGCACGGTTCACGTTTGGTTCATCGAGAGCGAGCTGCTCCAAATCATCGGACTCTGTATCAGGCTCGGACTCGCTTGGATGAAGCAGCAGTGATAGAGTCAGATCGCCGTCTTCATCGGCGGCACGATCCCGATCAGCGAGTGTGGTTGACGACGAGATGGACGCATTTGCTCCTGTTTGTGTAGCATCGTAACCCTCATTGGGAAAGTACCCACACCAGCAATGTTTTGCATGGCCCAACTTGAGGAAGTCGGCAATGTTGATGGAGTTGACATCGATGCCCTCATGCAACGGCTCCGCACTCTGCGCGAGCGACAACGGTGAAGAGAAAAGCGCTTGCTCGCTACAGTAGTGAGCATCCGAATGGATATACTCGGCTTCGGTAATGCATTCAACAGGCAGGATGGCCGCCATGTCGTCGAATGGGTGCAATGGCGGTGTCGCAGGCGGAGTGGCAGGTAGCGAGATCGGCAGGGCAACACCTGCGGCCACAGTAACAGAGGCAGGCGCCATGATGTCGTGGTCAACTACCAACTTATTGAGGCCTACCATGTCATGAGTTTCGCTTGCGATTATGCTCGGAAGACCGACTCCGGAGTCTAGAAGAGATTGCCTCTCTTCGTAGTCAGGGAAGAGGTCAAGAGCATCGCGGTCATTCGAATAGCCGACCAAGCTATTTGCATGCACATAGGGTATTTCGGTCTCACGCCCATCAAGTTCGTAGGGAGGCTGCTCGGAATTGTAATTTGGCGGATACTGATCAGACGGGTAGCGTCGCTGCTCAGCGTTGCTGATAATTTGCTCGTTCGTGATAGGGCAAGCGTTCGAATTGCTGGAGGGTGTGACGGAAGTCTGGCTGGACTTGGAAAGATCTCCAGGCGTGTTAGCTGCAGGTTTGTCGAGTATGTCATCCGCTGAGTCGGGCAACGCTGGAAGAATTGGCTCATTTTTCTCGTGCTCACAGAGTATGTCGGTGAGCACTGAGCCCTGGCTCTGCTCAGGGCTACGAGCCGCCAGAGGCGTCGTGCAATTGATCTCTGCAAAGGCCGCCAAGATCTCCGATGAAATGCTGGGCTTGGATAGTGGCGTCGCGGAGTAGAAATCAACACTATTGTCTGAACGATGCAGGCGGCATGCCACGAGCGGCGGCAACCTGACGGTGACTTCTCTGCCGCACTTGTCGCCTAGTCCTTCTGACGTTGACCGACTTCGTGGTGGGAAGAATCTTGATTGGTCTCTCCCGTAGCCTATGCCAATGGGACGCCAGACCTGCAAGTCCTTGCATGGCGTTCGTGTTACTCCCGGTTGTGGACTTGAAGCTTCCACTGGCTCGGGCAAGGAGGATAGATCATGAAACGTAGGTAAGGCGTCCCTCCAAACATCTCCAAGTGTCAGAGAAGGTATCCTTGGACACCACTTTGGCAGTGTACGAAAGGGAGTCGGCGTCCGCAGAGGCGGGGTCGTCGTCGATGCGATGGCGAAGTGAGAAAAGGCGGCGAGGTCGAATTTGGAGAATTTTGGTAGTGGAAGCTCTGGCGGCACGGAAGGGAAGCAAGTCGATCGAGGCAGAGCAGTCACGGGATCCTGTGGAGCCGGAAGGGGCAATGGTCTTGGTGGCGGTGGATAGTTGGCCTTTGTCAACGTTTCGTCCAGCGCTTGGCTGAGTTGCTGATCAAGTAATTGAGCGGCTAGCTTGCGTCTGTTCCTTCGCATGTCACGGCGCTTCTTGGCCTCTTTGGTACCGCGACTATTGCGAGTGCGTCGAGCACTGGTGGTATGGAATTCACGGGAGAGGGACAATGACTTCGTAGGTGGTGTTGTGGCGAGGACAGAGAATCGATTGCCTTGGTGCCATCGTCAGACACATGTTATATGAGGCCAACGGGATGTGGTCAACTCACTGAAAGCCTGAGAAGGGTGGCAGATGCTTAAGTCGAGCATTTGATTCGAGGTGCCCGAAATAACGTGACCCGAACGTAAGTCAAAGCCTGGAGGACCAGCCTCCGAGTGTCGGGATTGTTGTTGTTGCCGCCTTCGTAGGTTGTGCGGCGATGTAAGGAGCTCATCTCGGTGTCGGAACATTGTGGTTGTTCGGCGTTTGTCTGCGTGAAATAGGTATAGTGATTGATGCGAGCGGAGCGTACAAAGGGTAGAGTCCAAGGTGTGGTCGTGAAGGCGTGGTCTCAGGAACGATGTTCGATGATAAGAGTAATAAAAGGATGGATGGTGTGCAGGAAGTTATCAGGTGATGCTCGGCTGGGAGAAGGTACGGTAGGAAGGACTGTGAAGAGGCAAGGACATTGATCTATTGGGGATTGGGCAAGTGCTCCCTCACACACTGTTCGGTGCATGGTGTGCGAGTACACCTTTGAAGGTACGCGAGTCCGTTTGCATATCTGGCACTTTGCTCGTTGATGGCAAATACAGGAAAACAAGGCAATGGGAAGATCAGATATACTTGCGCATGGGTGGATGCGTTTTGTCGGGTAGCGTTTGATCAGAGGGCGACGACGATTGCCACCACCTACCATTGCTGGGTGTTATCAGATACTGATGCCAACAAGATGAGGTTTCCAATCCGAGTCAATCAAGAGCACGTGATATCTGCCGAAGTGTAAGTCATGTGTGCAAAGGTTGAGGCGATGATGGGTGGAGGAAAGGAAGAGGCTTGTGCACAGGCGGCGCAGGTCTTTCCCCCAGTCGGCAGTCGCGCGCAAACGCCGCTGTCACCCAGCGAGCAAGCTACACCAAGCACCACCATCATCTCCCGCCATCACTGACTTACTCCCACCACGCCAACCTTGCGCCGATACACATACACCGCCGCCACTCCAGGAGACTCCAACTATTAGCCGTTCCTTCGACAATCCACTCACTCCGCCCGACTGCATCTCTCGCCAACGACAGACTCCTGGAGTAGCCCGTTTTTGTTTCGTTTCGCCGCAAAGACAAATTCCCTCGGACATCATCACCAGAAAGTTCGATTGCAGCTCTAGACAGCCATTGATCGCAACGCACGCCGCCTCTCGACCAACCCACCACCCAGAGGCAATGACACCGCACTCATCCGCACCCGGCGCTGCTCAAAAATCGCAATTCAACAAACGCTCGCAAGCCGCTCCCAGTCGCGTGGCCATTCCTCTGCCTCTGAGTAAACCTCGTGCATCAAAACCACAACCCCAGCCGATCATCGATCCGGCCGTCGATGCGCCCGCAAAGAAAGAGCTAGCTGCGCACATTGCGAAGGACACACAGACCGAGCTTGCACCAGCCGCGCATGATGAAGCCAAACCTAGTCAACCTGCTACGAACAGCCTTCCAGATACTGCTTCGGATGCGGACGTAAAAGTCGCTGCTTCGACGGTTGGAGGCGCTGCTCAAGAATATATTACAATATTGCCTCATGTGAACGGGACTTCGTCTGAGCAGCCGCAAGGCGGTCCTGTCCGGCCTCTGTCGCCAACGACAGTCGTTTCTCGCCCGCAGACCAGACCTAGCGATATACCAGCCCAGCGCAAGCCTTCGAATATCCGCACTGAACTGCCTCCAGCTTTCGTACCTTCCGTTGGACAGCATACACCGCACTCTTCGACCTATCCTCGCCAGCCGAATCAGATATCCCAGGCTTTCCAGCCACAGGTTCATTCCTCACGTCCAAGCACGAGCGGAATTGTCTTTGGTGATGTAGACTCTTCCGATTCGTCTCCTGTCCCGCCTCAGTCTTCCGGGTCAGCCTTTGCGCCACCTCCCCAGCAGATACCGAGACCTTTTCAGCCGCCTCCCTTCACTCCTGTCAGTCACGCACATCATTTTTCCGAACCTCAAGCATACCCAGTCTTCCCTGGCGGCTACGCGCCTCTCCAGCCATGGAACCCCCAGCGTGGCTATTATCCTGCGCAACAGCACCCACCTTTCCTTCCCCAGCCTCATCAGCAATATCGCTACCCTGCGCAAGATGCATTCACGCCTGTAGAGATGTCGCAGCCGAACATTCCCTCCGCACTCTCACGCTCAGCCTCGCCAGGATCTGCGTATGCTGAGGCTTTGAGGGTCGGGCAAGATTTGCGCTCACCCACTGCAATGGAGAAGGCGGGCGGCATGAAGGCATACCCGGACCATAGGCAACCCTTCTCGAACCAAGCTCAATTCCGCCAGCCACCATTCGCTAGACAACTCCCTCCTCAGCATCAGTCCATCCCGCCACCCGAGTTCAGGCTTGACATGGACAATGCTCAGATGCTACGTGATCACGTTCGTTCTCAATTCTCCAAGCCTGCTCTCACCGATTGTTACTTGCAAATCTCACACGACTCGGACGCTAGCACACAAAGAATTGACGCTCACAAGCTCATTCTGGCTCGTAGCCCAACGTTTTTGAGGCTTATCCAAAAGTCGGGTGATGCGCACAAACCGCAGCTTGACGTCCACCTGCCAGGCAGATATTTGAGCCTGCATACTTTCAATGAGTGTCTAAAGTACATCTACGGTGGACAACTCCCTCCTCTTGACCCGCCTCATCGTCCATCGCCCTCTTTTACGGAGCCTGTGTCTGCCCAAGTAGACCGCATGGAGCAAGCATTGCAACGTGTGGCTACGGGCGCTTGGCTGGAAATGCCAGCGATTGCCTGGCACGGACTCAATGTGGCGACCAATACTATGACTTGGGACACTCTGTCGACCGCCCTTGAGTTCGGCCTTGAAGGCGGTATCTCGCCCAAGTGGACTCTGGACGATGGCAGTGAAGAGCGCGGAAGCGTTACCTCGAGCGACGACTCTCATAGCGCATCTACGCCGACTTACGAGCCCTTCGCCACCCCGCTTCTTCAGAGTATCTTCCAGTTCGTTTCTAACAGTTTCCCACTGGACTTTTACCCTGATAATTCTGCGCCTCAACTCAAGATTTGCCCCCGCTTGCCTCCGCTTCCACCCAAGAAGCCACAGCAGCACAAGAAGAACGAGCTTTCCCGCTCCGCCGACCCTAGGCTGAGCCAGATCCGCTTCGGTGAGCTGCCGTCAGAGGGAGCCAATACCTCACATCCTTCACCAGTCACCACAACCATCTCCAGCCTGCTCTTCTCGTTGCCGTTCGCGCTGCTCAAGTTCCTCCTCGAGCACCCTGTTCTAGCCGAGCGCGTGGGCTTCGAGACTGTCGGAAGCATCATGCGCCAGACAATTATGGAGAGAGAAAGCAGACGACTGCGATGCCTGGGCGCGAGATCAACTGCCGCGGGTGCGCGCCAAGGCGAGCCAGACGAGGTGTCCAACCTTTACTGGGAGGAGAGTGTCGAGGCGACCGGCCAGGGCCGTCTTGGCCTGAGACTGTGCCGTAGGCGAAGGGGCGTGGAAACCCCCGCTTCGTCTGAGGCCACGAGCAATGCATGAGAGGCATTCACTACAACATAAAATTAATGATTGTTTTCATGTCGACCCGATTTGCGATTTTCCTGGATTTTCTGGCATAGCGAGCGAGTGTGGAATGGGAGCTACATCACTATTGACGTAGCTGGTTACTAAAAAGTGCGTTCGTTATTTATGGCGTTCGAGCGGGTTGTGTTTTTTGATCTAGGACGACTATCGACAAGGTGGAGCTCGATGGAGTGTTCACAATTTTCTACCGGAACTCCAACAAAAGATTGCGGATTGCGTCTCGAAACGCAAAGGCAAGTGTAGAATAGGCATGACAGGTATGGAAACTTTGGATATCACTGTGGAAGATGGGATGTGGGAAATAGTATCGGGTCCGTTCTTTTCGCTATGTCTCTGGTTACACCTACATAGATTGCTTGGGCCTAGTTGGACAGATGGGCGTGAGGGTATGGTGGCGGGAGGAGGCTGTTGCCAGTGTATTTAGTATTTATAGGTACCTGTTGATGGGCTGTGTAGCTTGTGTAGGAATACAAAGCTTCTTCGAACGGCAGATTGATCTCTAGAAATTTAAGATGGATTATACATTGAAACACCACCTGAGATCATGGTTGATTGAGGAAACAGATTAATTCGCGATGTTGGAGAGACGTGGTATCAATACGACGATGTTTGTATTCACCAAGTGGTGCTTGAGTCAGGCAAGAACTTATGATATCGAAGCTAAATCCCGACTGATCTCCACGCTTCTCCGATCTCCGATCCCGCATTCACACCGAGCCTAAGGAAACAAATCTGTTTTACTGCACGGAGAAATTCTTACCAGGTTCCCCAAACCAGAGGATCTTTTGTCAGCAGCAGCAACCCCTCACATACACACCTGGTATGACCCTGCATCCCTGACAACACTGTCAGAACACTTGCGGAGAAAGTAGTTGTTACTCAAAGACCTAGCGTTATGCATAACGATCAAGCATCTGCCGCGAACCGAGCTACACCTCACTAGCGAGCATCCCGCACCGGTTAACCGGCACGCAATAGTTGCTTGTTGGCGAGCGATGGCGTTAACTGCCACAGAGATAGTTATGTGGCCCGCGTTCCGCGCGCCCTTCTCTCGAGTCTCTCTTCAACTGTCTCCCTATCCTTGATAATTGAAGCGTATCGGCTTCTGGGATCGGCACTCCGGTTACGCGCCAGTGCCCCGGTCGTCTTGTCTTTCTCCATCCTGTGTCCGTGTGTCGGTTCTGTCTAGACTCTCTCTTCCTTGTCTGGTTTTTTTCTTTCAGTTAGGTATCGCTATTTCCCTTTTGAGGCTGGCTCTAGAGTGTTGCTGCAAGGGACTCCTGACCCTGTTCTCTGCGGCACAGAACTGCTTTATACTGGAAGAAGCTAGCAAACAGAGACACGATTTGTACTTGAAGCTCGAGAGACGAATTTGAGTGGCGATTCGGCGAAAGTCAACTATATCGAACTGGAAAGCTTATCTGGCCAACCCAAATACCATCATGTCGGATTCTTCGTTCGAGGACGCGGAGAAGGGACCTCGTCATAGCAAGGATACTGGGTCTCCTCATCTTACACAGCAGCAAGAGGACCTCTTAGAGGCTGCGGAATCCCCATTCACATACCGTGACCATGATGACGAAGAGCGCAACACCGCTGAGCTACGGAAAGTTGCGACTGGCACGTCTATTCAACGTGTGCCGTCTAGCAAACCTTCCGTCAACAACATTCGCAGCGTTCCTAATGGCGGAACGAAAGCCTGGCTGCAGGTGTTGGCGAGTTTCTTCTTGTTCTTTAATTCTTGGGGGATTGTGAATACTTTTGGTATGTTTTCCACATGAGCCAACTAAATCAACACAGTCTTACTGATACTGTTACCAGGAACATATCAAGCATACTATGAAACTGGTATCCTGGCCAACTCCTCGCCCTCGGCCATCTCATGGATAGGCAGCATTCAGGCATTCCTACTCATGTTCGTCGGCGCTATCACTGGCTCCATCTACGATGCTGGATACGTTCACTCGCTCATGCTGGTAGGATCGTTCCTCGTAGTCTTCGGCCAGATGATGCTATCACTCGCCACCAGCTACTACCAGGTTGTCCTCGCTCAAGCTATCTGTATTGGCATCGGGTGCGGCTGTCTCTTCGTGCCCGGCGTTGCTATTCTGTCGACATACTTCTCGACCAAGATTGCCACAGCCATGGGTATTGCGGCCTCTGGATCGTCTCTCGGTGGAGTCATTTACCCCATCGTCTTCCACCGCCTCCAACCTTCAATTGGCTTCCCTTGGGCTACTCGCATCATCGGATTCATCGCTCTCTTCGGTCTCGCCATCTCCAACCTGACACTTCGCGTTCGCACAATCCCTGACTCCCGCCGCAAGTTCCTGGATCTTGCTGCTTTCAAGGAGCCTCCCTACGCACTATTCGTCCTCGGAACCTTCTTAGGCTTCATGGGCCTTTACGTGGTCTTCTTCTACGTGCAAACCTACGCCATCCAAGACAACATCACAAACGAAAACATGGCCTTCTACCTCCTGTCAGTCTTGAACGCTGGCTCGGTCTTCGGTCGCATCATTCCAAATTATATCGCAGATCGCACCGGACCTCTGAACATGATCATTCCCTGCGCTTTGATGTCTGGTGTTCTGGCGCTCTGCTTGATCGCGGCGCATAGCATCGCGCCTGTGATCGTCATCTGCGCGTTGTACGGTTTCTTCTCGGGCAGTTTCGTCTCGTTGCCACCAACGATCTTGGTACATTTGACAGCCAACCGTGCTATGATTGGCACGCGCATGGGGATGTGCTTTACAGGTACGTGCGGTGCCCTACTATCTATGACTTTTGTGAATCACTGCTAACGTCTTACGGCAGTTGTCTCCATCGGCTTGCTGGTCGGTACACCAATCTCAGGTCAGATCCTGAATGCCAGTGGCTTCACTCAGACCTGGGTCTTCGGAGGTGTGCTTGTCATTGTCGGCTCCCTTGTCATCACAGCGGCAAGAGTGGCGAAGGGTGGCTGGGGCTTGATGGTCAAGGTTTAGAAGGCCATGAGCTTCGAGTCCGGCTTTGTGAACAGTTTGCGAAATCATGCATAGCGAGCATAGACAGGCTATCAATCAGCAATCAAAACATTGGTGCACACATCGTTGGCTTCTATTGTAAACTTAACAAGAAGATGTCATTGTCGTCTCGTTCAGAAGCTCGTGACTAACAAATTGGTTCCATTGACTATGATTAATAACCTACGAGAAAGAAAAAAGAAAAAACCCGGGCGCACAGCCTGCAGCTCTCCTCCTCAACCAAGCTATCCTGTACAAGAATTTGCTGCACAAGGTACTGCTTTATTGTCAGATATATCGGCAATCTTAGGCGAGAGCAAAAGGGTTAAAAGCAAAAACATACAACAGGCGGGATTCCCAGATGGTCACCCACTCTAGTACTAGTCGCCCGGTTCAGTGCTTATGTATGGCAGAGCGGACGGGATGCCCAGTTTTCACTGACCTATGGTCGTATGTACACGTGTTCAATTCAAATCATTAATATAGCACCGTCAGAATCATCGAGCTTCTAGTGCTGAAACTGAACTACGTACCAAGTATAGAATCCATGAGGCTGACAGAGCTTGAACACGAGTCGTGTTGCCAATAATACATCCATGCCCACGAGTGCTCACAGTACCCTATAATTTTACCCTGAGGTACATATCTTGTATAGATGAGCCGCATTCAGTCAGAGAGTCTTGTCGAAGTACCAAGATCTACTCATCAAAGATAGTAGAGACCACCGCACCAGACAGCTTCACTTGCCCAACTTTTCCACCTTCAGCCTCGAGCACGATCTTCCCAGAATCGATATCCCGCTTCCAGATAACGACAGTCTGGTTGTTCTGATGGCCAATTGCAATTAGGTCGCCGGCTTTATTGATAGAGAATTGGCGAGGCGACCAGCCGCCTGAAGGAGCAAGCTGGACCAGCTTTAGGGAACCATCCTTTTGAATAGCAAAAGTGGAGATCGTGTCGGTTGATCCACTGCCGAAGACAGGCGAGTCGCGGAAAGACACATCGCGGTTCGAGACGATGATGAATCTTTGATCGGGCTGGTGGAGCTGTTAGATTGTGCGCTGATGTCGCATCCAAGACTATTCAAGTGGATGGAGACTTACTGAGATGGCGATTTCGCTTGTTGGAGCCTTGGTCGCTGGATAGTCGGGGTTGACTGAAACGATTGAAGAGATCTTCGTGAATGTAGGTCCAGATTTGGTGTAATCAACCCGATACGAATAGATATTTTGGTCGAGCTCGCCATTGAAGAACAAGAAAGTTTCACCCTTCTTGGTAGTCTTGAAAACGGCATGACGAGGTCCGACTCCAGGTCCAGTCACGAGGCTCGCGATTTCTTTGATTGGGGCTACGGCAACAGGGTCTTTGGTGAAGACTCGAATGCGATCGCCACCAAGATCTGGGACCAAGATGTATTTGTTCTTTGGGTCGACGAGAACATGATGCGAATAGCTTGCATCTTGGCGTAAAACTACCGGGCCGGTAGTGTTGATGGTCGGAGAGATCGCTTGGAGAGGAGCATTATCAGGAAAGTCTCCATGCTCGCCCAAAGCGACGACATTGATTGCACTCCTGTTACTATTTGAACGTCAGAACCAGCTAGATTGAAGCCTGGACGTGCCAATTCTGCCCGGATATTTGGCAAATTACTGCGTACCACGGGTATGTCGACTTACTAGGACGCAGTCACATAAGCACGCACGCCAGAGTCTAGTGTTACGATCTCACCAGCAACGCCACTAGAGGCTACTGGAATGCGGTCGATGTGGACCAGGGCACCTCCAATACCAACAGAGAAAGAGTTCAGCGAGCCATTGACCGCCGAGTTGGTCGCACGGTCGACACAGTACAAGATCTTGTCAGTCGAGTCCAATGTCAACCAGGACGGATTGGTCGCGCAACCCGTTGTTTTGTGAGAGGCTACTAAGCTTGAATTCTTCCCAGTTCCGACAGCCAGTGAGAGTGAAGTGACATTTCCTCCTGAATCAGCCACGAAGAGTGTGACAGCGCTGCAAGAGGCGATCAACAGGGTGAACTGCGCGAGAATGTTCGTTAAGAGTATACGCTGCATGGTTGTCAATCGCAAAAGAAGTATGGTGTGAGGCGAATGAGATCGGGGAGTGGGTGCGACTACATTCGGGTAATAAGGCTAAAGCAGACAGCCCAGGACTTCAAGGCTCTATGTCAGAGGATTCCAGAGCAATGAACGAAGCATCCGACATCTTGCCAATGCCATGCTTTGCCAAGCCGTATATGCACCGCATGGTTCGCTCGTCTTGATAAGAGCAATTTCATGGTGCAAATGCCCCCACGCATAGCGTCAGGGCCAGCCCTAGATGTGTTCATGGCCCCGTGGGCAGTGTACCAAGATTGTTTCAGGATGCAGGGTTGACCCAGCGCCGATGTAACTCATGAAGACGCTAGCCATCCATTGAGCCTGTTTTCGAGGCTCTGCAGGATTGCAGAATGTGGCTTATCGGCGAAGGTGTCAAATTCCTTCGCCGAGCACGCACACGCCATTGTGGCTGATGCAAACAGCCAAGCGAGATACCTTAAATGATGGTGCTACCCTCGACGATGGTGTGCTTTCCATGGCAATATATTTGCCTGCACCGGATGTTCCCAGTTGTTGCACGCGAGAAACTCTTTCTATTGCCTCCGTCCGTGTTGCTTCGACACTCTACTACTATGGATCTTAGTCCGTGGTTCTGGACGTGCAGACAATGCGCACTGCGAGTACCGAAGTAAGAGCACCGGCGCCCATGATCCGGCCCACTCTCTCTGTCTCGCTAATACTGTAAGTCTCTCACTACGTGCCCAGCACTTTAGACTTCGTGAACAAGGATCAACTCCGGATATCTGCCTGAAGATGGCAGCTGAAGCATTAGGCTGTTTGAAGTCACAGTTACAATGCATACACATCGACACTCTAGAGATCTCGACCTGCGTAGTGTTCCTGGACCTAAAATAATGATATGTCCATCGGATGCCTAAGGGCCAAAACCTCTCGCAATTACCCGAGCTTGGTACAGGTCGTTTACTAGCTCTGCACGTGTATCGACGCGAGTGTACCCGAAGAATTGACGGTATGCGAAACTCAAGCGCAATTCTCAGAGCATGTCTGAGGGCCCGGAAAGACCATCTGATAAGAGCCCCTCCACTCATATTAATTGATTTTTATCTAATCGAGCAATAGGCTTCGAGCCCCGGTTCTAGTACCGACTCAGCCTCGCTCTCGGCATGCTGGTGGATTGCTCGGTCAACTCGTCACTCGTGCTTGGACGATATGACATCCGGATGCTTCCTTGCGAAGCCTATATAAACGCAATACACCGCGGCGACTTGCGATCTTCGAATCCACGTAGCTTATCTCTCGCCCGTTCTCGATTAACCCCTTTGCCTTGATCTTCACAAGGCTATAGTGATGGTTTTCACACAGTCTTTTGGATCGCTCGCGATCGCGACCCTACTTTGCCTTTCTCCTGGCCCAGCCGTCGCTCAGACTCAGAGCAAGGCCTCTGAGCTTCACTCGTGCTTGACCACAGCTGGAGTCAACAGTGTTACCAGCCAAGATGCCGCATGGGCAAACGATACCATCGCTTTCCAGAAGCGCATCAGCATTGATCCGTCTGCTGTGGCATTCCCCACAACCAAAGATCAGGTCGCTCTTTCACTCGACTGTGCTAGAAAGTCGGAAACTACAGTTTCTGCCCTTGGGGCAGGACACTCCTTCCAGACCTGGGGATTCGGCAACCCGGGCAATCTTATCATCAGCATGGACGCTTTCCAAGACGTATCATATGACAAGAAAAGCAAACGACTTACATTCGGAGGCGGCAGCCATGTCGGTCCAGTCCTGAAGTGGCTCTGGGATAACGAGGGACGCCATTTCCCTCACGTCCGCGGAGCCCACGTTGGCCTTGCTGGATCTTCTATGGGCGGTGGCTTTGGATCGACATCTCGTCACCTCGGCGCCGCAGTGGATAACCTCCACTCTGTTGAATTCATGCTATACAACGGTACGATCGTCAACGCCACGAAGGGATCCGACCTTTTCTGGGCTGCTCAGGGAGCAGCTTCTTCGTACGGCATTGCTCTTTCCATGACCACCAACACCCACAAGCCCCTTTACCCGAACGCTGTCAGCTTCACGCTCAACGCACCCGGCTTCAGTACAGAAGACGCCGCCAAGGCTATCGTTGCGGTCCAGGATTTCTCTCTGACCAAGCAGTGTCCAGACGAGCTTGCCATCCGCATGTCGCTAAATGCAACCGCAAGTGCAACCGGCTATTTCTACGGCGACCCCGCCAAGTTCGACGGTGTGATTGCACCTCTTCTTACCACTCTTCAATCGATTGGAAACGTGACTCTGCAAAAGAGTGAACTTAGTTTCTGGGACATGGAAGTCTCCGTGGCAGGTCCAGGCATGAACCAGCCCAGTGGTGGCGCCCAAGGCGGGAGGTCCTTCTACATCCAGTCTCTGACAACGACCACCGACCGTCCTTTTACAGTTGAGCAAATCAAAATCCTTCTCGACAACGTCAACCTCAACTTCAACCGAACCGATCTCACCAGATCGGGCTTCCTAGACCTCTGGGGCGGTAGACCCACCCGCCAAATCTCCGACAAAGACTCTGCATACGCGCACGGCAAGAACCTATGGCTCGTTCGCTTCGACGGAGTGGCTGTTGACATCAATAACTTCCCCGCTGACGGCCTTACTTATCTCCGGAGCCTCTGGAAGCCGTTTGAGAATGCTCTTACTGCTGCTAAGACTCCTATTCGTGGTTTCCCCAACTACGTTGATTCTGAGCTCACAGAGGCCGAGTGGAGCTCTAGACTGTACGGCAAAAACTATGCTCGTCTGAAGCAGTTGAAGTCTGTCTATGACCCTGAAGGCGTCTTCACGAACCGCAGGCAGGCTATCGCCGCTTAGATCGTCATATATTCAAGTATTGTTGTTCTCAAGGAGACTGGATTGGACCAAGTGCATCTACATATTGGGTGTTAGGATTGGATATATATTGGTCTTGAGGCTATAGACAGAAACGCAGTTCTTCACTTTGCTATTCCAACGAGATACCACGCGTGTGGAACTTCTGATTGCCAGTCCAATTCCAAACTATTGTCAGCTCTTCAGACATGTACCGGTACGCTACTACAGTATTCGATACTGTGTGCCATTTACATCTATGCTTGAAGAGAACGATGATCGCTAGTAAGAAGATATCGGGAGGTAACGTCCTTTAAACGTCCACAAATACAATCGCTGTGCGACACGGTTGCAGCACGTAAGAATGAAGCTTGACGAGTCGGAATACGTAACTGCAAGGGAACTCCACAGCACCCCCCACAGCGCAAAGATGATACATCGATGCCCGCGGAATTGAACTTGATCCATGGAGCTGAGACACAGCTCAGTCAGTCATGCTATACATAAGCGCCAAGTCCGCGTCCATGGACATGCAACACTCGCTTTCGCGCTTGGATGGCCGGCTGCCAGGGATGATGGGTATGCAGCGATGCCTGTCTCCAACGTCGACCGAGATTGGACATTAGCACACGGTGTATGCTTGCGGTCTTGCATAACACAGCCATGCTATTGCGTGGCAGAGCAATATCTGGTCAGCTCTTGGCCGCAGCCTAAACTGCCAAGATACTGCAACCATGTGGGAACCTACATGGAATGTGATGTCTTACCCTTTCTTTGGGTTTGACAAGCCTTCTATAAAGGCTATCGCCCACACGATCAGAACTGTCAAACAGTCAATCTCATCCACATCAGAACACTCTTAAGACTATCGAACAAGTCCCTTCCTCGACCAGGCACGACTTACTGTCAGAACAAGCCAATCAAGATGATGCTGCTCTGGATATCAGCTCTTATCGTAGCAGCTCAGTGCCAGAGTACGTCGCTCTACAGCATCGCTGCCAACGTCCTCTACCGAAACGCTAACAAGAACACAAGAAGTCGAACTAATCAACCCCATCGATCGCTTCGCGCAGCACGAAGTGACACTGCCCCCTCCCGGCTTCCCGATCCTCCAAACCAACTTCACAGTCCCACCCGACTGCGGCGAGGACAGCTATCAAGGACACGGGAGATTGCAGGGCCTCAACGTACTCATTACCGGCGGCGACTCCGGTATTGGTCGAGCAACAGTCATTGCGTTTGCCCGAGAGGGAGCCAACGTTGCTATCAACTACTTGCCCGGCGAGGAACCGGATGCTCAAGATCTCGAGGATTTCTTAGCGGACGAAGACCTGTCTATCACTCGCATTCCCGGCGATCTGGACGATGAAGAATTCTGTGGTTTTGTCGTCGAAGAGGGTGCTAGACAGTTGGGAGGCCTTGACATTTTGATCGGCAATGCTGGGTGAATAAATGGTGGAAGCTGTGAGATCCGAAGAAGTACCTTGCTGACGTGCAGACAGATACTCCTCGCTGCAGAACAACAACGTCTCAGTCGCCAACATCTCCTCATCGGAGTTCGAAAGAGTTTTCCGCACAAATGTTTTCGCCAACGTCTGGCTCACCAGAGCAGCAGTACCGCTACGTAAGTCGCGCATTCGGAAAGACAAACCCCAACGCCGTCAACAAAACCAATGCTAAGAACCTCGCAGTCCCACCAGGCGGCAGTATCGTCTTCACCTCATCCGGAATCGTCGCTCAGCCTAACCCTCTTACAATCGACTACGGCGCCAGCAAAGCAGCGATCACACACCTCACTCGATCTCTTGCCCGGCAGCTCGCACCCGCCGGCATCCGCGTTAACGCGGTAGCTCCTGGACTGACGCTCACTCCATTCCTGAGCACACAGGGCGTTCGCAGTGAGCACATCCCAATGTTGACGGCGAACAGCCCTTATGGAAGGATTCTGCAACCTGCCGAGATCGCTCCGTTGTACGTTGCGGTGGTGGATCCTTTGAAGACGGGGGTTAGTGGAGAGATATTCACGGCGGCCGCTGCAATTCCGGGTCCTTGAATGTTTATGGCACACGTTAGCCGCTCCTGGCTCTGTCGGCTGCACGAGGCCTCGAGCGTTATGGCTTTTGTGAACAGTGCATGTCGGCAGAGCGATATACTGTTGTGTGCTAAGAGGTACCTTGAAGCCTTTCATCGAGAACAACGGAAGCACGACTCAAGTGACAACTGTTCAAGAATATGCATATCCAAATTCACCCCAATGCATTTGAAGAAGTAGTAGATTCCATACAAATTGATCCAAAAAGTTGCCATCTCGTCCTCAAATCTACTACCAGTTGGTGCCGCCAATCGCAAGCTAGGAAAGCAAACTGTATGCCATCCGGCAGTCCAGTGTCCGGTGCACTCTCTAAGGACGCCAAATCTATGGTACAAATGAAAAAGCAACGCCAAAAGCGGGATATCATGAAAAGCAAAAGAACGAACATATCTCCTGGGCGGAGGGAGTAAGGATCCTACCACCTGTTCAGTCGCAAGCGAATCGCTAGGGGTGTCGGCGTTCCCCTATCATGGAAGGGGATTGGTGCATTCAGGCGGTCTTGAGCAGAGCCATGCCTGCTTCTAGTCGAACTGGTCGTTGGGCAAGAGCCGACGCAGCGCTAGCTGTTCAGGTCACATCGCAGAAGCAGCACCATCAGGCACACAGCAGTGCAAATGCGACGACGAAGCACAGTCGGGCTTGTTGGAGTAGTCCCTGGGCCGCGGCGTCGGCGAAAAAGGAGTAGCATCAGTGTTAAAACTTCAAACTCCGAGTGCCCCCTCAATCGCGACTACCATTAGCCCAGTACTGGAAACCCATAGCACCGATCAGAAGCGCGACAGGAGCCAGGTAGTGGAGGAGAGCTAGTCATAGTATGCGACAAGAATTGCTCTGGTACCTAGATTATCAAGAAAAAGCAAAGCATTAGCCAATCTTCCTTGCGCCAGTTGAATTTTTTTGTGCACCAAATGTAATGTTGTATCAGTCTCGCTGCCCCAAAATGTGCAGTGTGCACCTCTGGTGGTGCTTGGCCGCCGATTGTGCTGCGCCGAGAAAGCATGTAACTTAGAGGAAAACCTATCACGAATCTGACTCGCTGGTATCGCCACTGTAAACATCATAGGGGACGACGGTCCCAGTCCTTCTCAGCGCACGCACAGGCGGTCAGCTTCTTGTCGACGAGCCATGAGGTGAAAGCACAGCGCACGGCAAACAAGAAAACAAGCACGAAGATCAACGTTGTAAAGAGAAAATGACTTACCATCGCTGCCCTTCTATCCTTCGGATCCAGCCTGCGGTGATCTTCAGGCGCTGCCTGACTGTTGTGGTTGGAAGAAGCTTGTACTTCTCCTCGTCGCTGATTGGCAAAACGCTTGCGAACCAGAAAGGAAACAATGCAGGGTCATTTTGGGGTTGACCATGTGTATCAAGTACGCGCTGTTGTAGCCAAGTGGCGCTTCTCGCGCGCATGCGATTGATGAAAGAACTTCCAATCTCCAAGAGCTCCCGAGTGGAAGTGCGATCGAAAGATGCTTCAGCTGATTCTGGTGTGTATGCAGGTATGCCGTTAATCGTGGGTGCCGGAGCCGAGACATTCGCCATGGACATTTCCAGCGCCTCCAGGCGCTCTTCTTCCGCCGTCGAGACGTCATCGATGCGCTCTACATCGCCTACGGAGTATCCGTCGTGGAGGCCATGGGCACGCACGCGGAAGCGAAAGGTGCCGCGACATTCGATGAGGCTGGTACCGTCTGCCAGCATTTGGCTGTGACTGATGTGCATCATGGTGCCGTATTGGTAGAAGTGTACGGAACCCAAGTCGCCTTGCGGTTCGCTGTATCGGTTGTACATAAGCATGCCAAATTCTCGATTGCCTTCTAGACAGCGGCGAAGCATGAGCCTGTAGCGTGGCTCGAATATCCGCAAAAAGGTGGGCGTATTGGGGAACGAAAGTGCACAGACAAATAGTGGCGTATGGAGAATACCCTCGCCGCCTGTTTCTTCAAGCGCAACAGCTTGTCTCCGTGATGCCACTGTCTGAGGACATAAAGAATCAAGTAGTGATGTGAGTGTCTTGTTGTTAGGATGCCCCATCAACGAAGGAGGCAGACCAAGGCCGCGGCGACATACTGGACAATGCAGGGAGTGGTCCAAAGTTCGGGTAAGGCAAATCCGGCAGAGAGTATGGCCACAAGGAGTGGTTATGGGGTCCAAGAGTAGATTGTAACAGACTTGGCAGTCGACGTGTTGATGCGTAACCTCCAGTATCTCATGTAGAATGTCTTGATCCAAGATATGCTGCGCATCGTCTGTCGTTGGTGTGGAAGGATATGCAATGTCGTTCGCACGGTAGAGTTCTCCTTTTGCGGCCAATGAGTACGTCGCAACCAGTCGTCCACCAGGCAGGGTTTGCGCCGTGCCTTTTTCTCGCACTGGGTCGCCACTGACTATTTCGTCCCATCGTTCTAGTTCCTGCACCATTGTGGTCGTGTTTCCAGCTACGGAGAGTTGCCTCGCCACAATCTCTGCTATGGCATCCATGAGCTTGCTCACTGTGACATCCACACTGCAGTCCATAGCCGGATGCTCGTGCCCACAATCTGCAAAAGGACATTCGATTGCCTGTCGACGTCCGGGTAGATCGGGATATGACACGTTCTCCCTTTCATGCAATTGTGGTGCGCATTGTCGACAGAGCGTGTTACCGCATGGCAGGGTCACCGGTGTCCGGAATGGTCTCGAACACAACGGACATTGTATAAGACGCACCAGGGCGCGAGCATCCTCGTGGGCCGCTAAGCCGATGGGCGGGTTGCTATCCACGTCCAGTTCATCTTCGCTCATAAAGTCGCGCGCCGGCGCCAGCGCCGTGCTTTTGTATACGGATGTCGTTCTGCGCGGCTCTTCTTCGCCAGTGGGACAAGCCTCGACTGAAAGATCTCCTGATGCAGCGTGGATCGCACTCATTAATGCTTATGTGTGTTGAAGTCCAGGCTTTGTCGGCTCCATATGCCGCAGAGTTCTTTGCGGCGAAGACTGCTGGGTCGCGCGGGCAAGGCGATAGGGGAGCAATATCCTGTTCGCACACGTGCTGCCAGACGCAGTACCCAGGGTCTTTATCTGATCCGCCTCTGAGCACTCTTATGAAAGGCTGCCTGCGATATATCTTGTGGTCGTGATTGTCTTGATTGATTGTGGTTGTGGCGGGGTGCCGGGGTCGATGACGTCGGTCCCTCGTGCGGGATCTGGAAAGGGTCGAGTGGTTTGCAGGCGCAGTCCCAAGCGGGCGGGACGTGAAGACTTTCGGGGGGAGGTGTGGCAGAGCAGAGCGGTGTCCAGTGCTGGCCGAGCAGGACAGCGTCGTGTATGGAGATAGCGAGGTCGTGTGCGGAGGGTGGTAAGGATCGGGATGTATTTGGTGGTATGTGAGCGAGCAAGAAGAAGCAACGGCAAGGATAGGGCTATACAGGTTGAGGAATAATAACACTACGACTACTGCAACCCAGCTGCAGCGCGCGGTCGACGACGACACGACTAGGCCCGGGTGGCAGTAGGGTACTTGGTACGTGTGGCACTTGGCCCGGCGGGCGCTCACGAGCTGGACGTGATGCTGGCCCAGCTCAGCGATCGCAAGTAGAGCAATCGGGCACCACGATCGAGAATGCGACTCCCGGATCGAGGCATCTCCGGGAAGCCGTGGGCAAATGACTGAGCATCTCTAGAGCGTGCGCTCTGCTAGGGCAGACATGTCCACATTCGCACTCTTCGCGGAGCCGGTCTTGCTTGCGAATGCGACTAGGAATGCACTTCTGCTCGCCGACACGGCGGCCATGTTACACAACTGGAGGCCAGAATACTGCTATACAGCGCCTCCAATGTTGATGGACAGTTCTGGAACTCAATTTCGAGCTGGCACCGCCAAGGTCCGAGCCACAACCGTCCGACGCCACATCTAATAATCCTTGATCGTCGACTTTGTCCGGAACCGAGAGTGATCAAACGTGATATGGGATTGTCTGTGGCCAGGTCCAAGGGTCGCGTCCGTGTCATAGAGAGCGGTAGTCTTGATGACAACGATACTCTCCATACGAGAACTCTTAACTGAATCAACCTGGTGATCATAGTGAGACATATGTTCACAAATCAAGATCTTGCAATAAATGGAATTGCCTGCAAAGGCTAGCGTAATGTGTACGGATCGAAGATGTAGTGCATTGCAAACACGCAAGCTCTATAATCCCAAAGCACTTCTTGCAACTCTGGATGATCATTTGTTGGTTTATGAATATTATATCATCACTGGATCAACTGGGAAGAGTACATGTAAGTTAAGTAATTTATAAGTAACGTTACATGTAATCAGAACTGCATTTGTATGCACATTCCATGATGCGAATCGGAGTGCAATTAGGGTTAGGGCTAAATTGTTCTCGTTTCCTTTATCAACCTCGATATCTCGATCATTATCAAATGGGAAACGCACATGTATTTAAGCTTCTGGTATTAAAACTGCCCATATAGTTCTCGGCAGTAGACAAAGCTCTAACGCCTGCATGTAACTAGTGCTACAGCGCAGCTGAGATTACAAGCACAGGAAGGAGATTCAAGCCTCCATGACCCCAAAATTGATCATTCGAGGACATCGCAAGTCACGAACAATTTTACCATCGAACCTTTACTCGACGAGGTATCAAAACAAACAGTAAGAGGCGGTGCACAGGCACAAATGCATTGCTAAACGGCTCAGAGCGCCGGAACTGCCTTCGTACCATAAGATAAATGATAAATAAATTGTCACGCCTCACAGCGTTCTGACGCCAAACGAGTCAATGACCCGCGTGCATAGAAAACCCTCGAAACCCGAACCAAACGCCATGCGAACCAAGCCCAATCAGTCGTAACACATCCCATTCAACCGCTGTCGTCATCACTGCTACTCTCACTCGCACTCTCATCTTCTTCCAGCACAATCCGCCGCAACACGCCTTTTTCGAATAAGTCGATCACGAATCGCCACTGCTGAACGCCGAAGCGGTGACCGCTTAGGACATCGAGCGCACGCTTGAAGACGACATCGCTTGCGAAACCGGGTGCTTTCTTGCGGTGCTTGAGTGCATTCAGCTCGCCCACAGCCTTGTTGGTCAGCACCGAGTTGCCCAGCTTAGCAATCGATGCAAGGATAGCAGTATTGGCTGGGTCAGTGGCGCGCGGATCTGTTGCGAGGGCGAGAGCTTTTGGTTGCTGCTGGTTGCTGCGGGTGCGGGTACGAGTGCGTGTTGCGATGGTGCTGGAGCCTATCGTTGCATGTGTGCCTAGATTGGCGAAAGGCTGCAGAGAGAAGAGCTTGTTGAAGTTCAGCGGCAAAGAGTATCCCAAACTCTCGCCTAGGACATTCACAGTCCCGTCCCAGCCATATTCAGCTAGAATCTCCTGCCCGTGCAAGCTTCTGGAGATCAGCCCAAGAACGAAGAATGCCGTACCTCTGAGAGTCATTACTTCGGACGTCTCTGCGATCTGCACAATGTACTTGACGACATCGGTGTTTTCGAGGAATGGTGCGCCGAGCTCCATTGATCCGACGTTGCCAACGGCCCACAAGCAACCTTTCACTTTCAGAATTGTTTCGCAGTCTTCACTTTCTGTTACAAAGTCTTGGATTGTCGCGGCGAATTCCTCGAAATGGCCCTTTGCTTTGAGTAGCTCACAACCTTCCGCTGTTCGAGAGAGCTCGCGGTAGAAATGAGGTGGAACGTGCCCATAGTTTCGCGGTTCGATGCTATCCTCAAACGTTGACTGTGGTTTCTCTGGCACGTCCGCGAGCGCTCGTGCGAGCGAGGCCTCGACAAGCGTGACGTACGAGTCATTACGGCCAAGGAACCAGTCGTCCATCTCTTTGGTAATGTAGTCCAAGCCATCAAGATAGTGGTAGCCGACAGAGGTTGACAGGAAACGCAAGAGCAGTGGAGCACCGATCTCGCCAAGATGATCGAGTGCTGGTCGGCACTTAACCACATACTCCAGTGATCTAATGTTGTCGCAGGCTTCTTCCAGGATTTTAATTGCCACCTCGCAAACCTCGATTTCTGGGTCATATAGTTGACTTACTAAAAGCTTGACTGACCACTCTGCAGCACCACCACCAACCGTCTGTGGCTCAATTGGCATCATGGCGTACTTGCGCAGTATCTTGGTGGCTGCCATGCGCATGTTCTTCGAACCAGCAATCATTGCCTTGGCGAGAATGATACGAGGGTGGCTGTCCAGTGTGTAGTCCAGATTCGTGAGTAGCGTCATGATCAGATCATCGCGATCTCGCAGCTCCACAATGTGATATAGCATGTTGATGATGCGCCAACGCTCCAGAATTTGCAAGCCTTTACTGTCGCTGCAGAGGACTCCCAGAAACGCGAAGTACCCTCCAACTAAGGTCTCAGAAAGACGCTCAGGTGAGAACAACGGCGCAGTAGATGTGATACCGCTCATTGGATCTTTCTGGGCAAGACACTCGGCGATTTGAGGTATGAGTTTATTGTCTGCCAGATACTTTGCACTATCCGGGGTCTGCAGGAGGGTACGCACAAGGGAACAACCAGCTCGAACATATCGCTGGTTGACCTTGGTGTTGGGAGCATCGGAGAAGCGAAACTTGAAAGGCCGTAGGAAGCCAAGCAGTCGATGCACAAATTTGGTTATCCGTGTAGCCTCGTCAAGACGCTTGGGATTTTGCATTGGTCCATCAATAAGAGATTGGATTAAAGACCAGTTCCACTTGTTGTAGTTGACCGTGTTTAGTACGCCAGTATCAAGCATTTTCTGCCTGAATTGCGCTTCGTCCATGGATGCCTCAACCTGAGACTTGGAAGCTGCCCGAGTCCGAGCGGCTGATCCGTCCTCTTTAGTCTGTATTTGTGATGCTTGTCCGGCCACAGATCGATACAGAGTGCGGTTGACTCGGTCGACTTCATAGACCGTCGCTGTAGCTTGTACGCGTCCCTCGGTGTGGAAGTCGATTGCAGACGAGAACAAGCCTGGCATGACCTGTAGTTCTGCACTCCACGCGCTTGGCAATAGATCTCCTGCCATCTTGAGCACTTTGGCGAGAAGTAGTGATGTCTTCTTCCGCAGCTGTACGCTCGGCGAACTGCTTTCTGCATGCATGAGCGCTCGCAATAGACCCTGTCTGAGCAGGATGGCCAATACCACAGCGATAAAATGCTCGACCAAGTTTCGCTTCTGTGGATCTTCTTCGGAATGAGAATTACCCTCTCGCGATGCGTCATCAGCTCTGAGATTTGTAACACGACCGTAGGTTGTAAGCCTCCTGCCGCCAATGAATGAGCTTGCCCAGGATGGGAATTGTATCCTCAAGATGTCCGCGACTAGGTCTGTCACTGCATTACGCACAGAGGCAGTCGATATGTAGAGTGATGAAACCACCGATCGCACAGGTAGGAAGTCGTGCAGCGAGAGTGTCATCAGACCTGACCAACTCTTGAACATACCCGCGATCACCCTGGAACTTGCTTTGAGCCTCTCCTCGTGCCCATGTGAGTTGTACGGTTCTGTGAAGGACGCAAATGCTGAGCTGAATTCGAAGCCGTTTCGCAGCATGCCTCGGCGTGCTGGTAGATCCATGAGATGCATGAACGGCGTGATGAGTGTTTCTGGTGCGTGGTATGCACCGTTGCCCATTGATTCAGACAGTACAGTGACACCACCTCCTTCAACAACGACTTCAGGGTCCTTGAGGAGTATTTCTGCCAATGTAAGGCACGCAATACTTCGTAGCTGATCATCGGCGTGGTCTGCCACAGCGACTAGAACACGTACAACTGATCTGTGTATTTCCTTCGTTCCGCCCTTCACATCCAGGAACGCACGCACAAATTTCAGCGCCTGTTCGCGCTCCACTCTAGCCTTGCTGTCCTTGACCAGAGAGAGTATCACGAGGTAGTCTGTGTGCAGAGACCGAATCGTTTGTAATGATTTACGATCCGTGATCGCATAACGCAGCAACCTGTAGCCTGATGCGACTACTTCTCTACTGTCACTCAAAAGCAGCACCTGCATGCGCAATCCGAATATTGACCATGCCAGATCATACTTGAGTGTCGGATGCCGCTTGAAGAGTTCCACAAGCTCGTTCGCGTGGTTGACGTAATAGTCGGATGGTAGATCTGCTGCCTCCAGGGCTTGTAGTATTTCGGCGAGGATGTATGAAGGCGATTCGGACTCTGGGTCGTATTCAGGCTCGTCCTCATCTTGCAGCATAGTCTGTTGAGTAGGTGGTGACCTGACCGGTGCTGCTCTGAATAGCTGTGCTGATATTCTCTCCTTGGGACTGCTCATTGGTAGCTCCTTGCTTCTCTGTATTTCGGCATTGAGGTCCAGTTTCAGTTGTGCGATCTTTCGGTTTGACGTATTTAATTCAGATTCCACCACCCGCCTTTGTTCTCGAATATGCTTCTCCTTCTTCGTGTTCAGCGCCTCGAGCAGATTCTCCGTACCAATCTTGATCTTCGTCTCTTTCTCGATCTTGTCTCGAAACTCCGCCTGACGCTGCTCCGTCGTCGATTGGCCTGATAGTCCGCCATCGTCTATGCCACCAAAACTGCCAACCTCGTATCGAGGGACATCGGGCCGTGAAATGGTGCCCTTCAATTCTGACGTGAAGCTCCCTGGTGCCGGGCCATTCCTCATGAAGGATTTCGTAGCCGCAAAGCTCGCCGCTGACGGTGTCCGGCCATCTCTGCTCGGCCTGCCGGGTGGTGCCAGCGTATCGTTGGAGTACGTGCCCGTGTTGGGAGCTTGAGGACGCGGTGTTGGCGTCATCTAGAAGCGGCGCGAATGCGCTGCTCACCGCCCGCACCAAAATAATCTGGCTGCCGGACGTCTGCGTGCATGGAGGACGCGATGTCGAGCGCCGGCGGGCATCAGTGGGCGCGGCGTGGGCTTGCTGGGAGGGCGCAGGACGCCAGCAAACAACAACGTCCACACCAGCGCGGCTGAGTGTGAGCTTCTGTAGTATCCCGTCGGCGTGTGTGTGAATGTGCTATGGCGAGACGATCGGCCGCACCGTCCGTCATGTGCCTTGTTTGTAGGATGCGACGATTACGCTGGCATTCCCAAGTCCTAACGGGCAACCAACGGCCACTGTCGTCAAGTCTTCCAACGCGCGCGGGGAGACACGAGTGCTTCCATCAGGGACCGTGCACGTATGCTATACAAAAGGTAACATGTTTTTCAACGGACGTTGACTTGTCAGTATCTCTTCCTGAGACCACTCGTCCATTCTGTGTCTCCGCCTGTTGCAAAGGTATTGATACAGCTTACCTTACTCACAAGATTTTCAAGATGCAAGAGTTCACAATGGGTGCATGGATTTAAGAAATCAGTTTCTTCATTTATCATTAGTCATTGACTCTGTCATTGAGCCGTGAATGCTGATGTCTAGAGCACCTTGTACATCCAGCCATTGTGTCAAGATACAGAGAAAACCCGAATCCGATACACTGCCTCCAACAAGATGTGTTGGCGCAACATGCGAAGCTCTCGATTCGGTCCTCCACCTCTGTTATCCTCGACAACCCCTCCTAGTCCAGCAGGATAACTTCGGCCTCACCGCCCTCGCCTCCATCGGGCTCGCCGTTATCGTCTTCCACTTCCTCGCTGTCACCACTTTCCGCGTCCACGCCGTCGTCATCCTCATCGTCCTCGCTATCGTCACTATCGTCGCTGAGATCTTGCTTCTCAACGAAGGCTCGCTTGCCAAGATCTACCAACCATTCCTTCACGTTGCTTCCGACACGCTTGCGGTAAGAAACCTTGCCCTCAGGATCTTCAAACTTCTTCACTCCATTTCCATCGACTGAGACCTTCCTGGCAAACTTCACTTCTGTAACGTGGTAGTTGACCACTTCACCAGCGAAGCCTATCATGAACGTACTGACATGCTCGGGCGCCTGAAAGGCTTTGCCGATTTCGGGCAAATACGAAGCCCACAAACAATCAGCGTTGTCGCCTCGATCTTCAAGGCTTTGAAGGTTGGCTTTCCATAACGAAAGCGCTTTCAGTTTGGCAAATTTGGACACGACCCGCAGCAAGGTCTTTGGTGTCACGTAGAGCATACCGAGGTCGAGGGTGTGGAGATGGTCTAGTGCGATTGGTGACGATCCGCTCTTTGATGCGAGCCCAGATGGCGTTCCGAGCCAGCCCAGAAAACCTTCGGTGTTGACGTTTCCAGAAGTAACGGCTATCTGGCTTGTGAAGTTTAAACGTAGGTGTTCTAGGAGGGGTGTGTGTTGGAGAAAGTCCTGGAGATGATCGTGTCCCGTCAACGTCGAGCCTTTCTGGGGAATGATCACTCGGGTATCATCCAGACTGAGAAGCAAAGTCCTGAGACCCGACAAGACTGGGGCGACATCGAGTTGTAGGTAAGCAAGATCAAAAGAGCGATCGGGCATCCTCCTCCTGCGCAGAAATGCCTCCAGATTCGTCGGTTTGACAGACGCCTTGCTAAGCGCGAAGAGAAGGATGGGAAGCATAGAATCAGGTGGCGCAAAACGATGCCGAGAACGTTCTTGAGTGCCGCCCAGAGACCAGCCATAGCTTCTCCACTTGGCCTTCTCTCCATCTCTGTGACGTCCATTACCGTCGTAATCGCGAAGGCCAACGCTGCGCAGATTGGGCAGCTTTGAGAAGGCATCCACAAGCAAGTCGCAAGCAGCGCCGGTGTTGAGGAACACATCGCGGCGAATGTCGGTGTGGTCATTATAGATCGACTCGGGATCTTGTAGAGTGTCGAGGCCGATGATCACCTCTGTGTGTTGTCAGTCTGATGTTCTCTGGTAGATACTCTGGAGAGATGTTCATTACCATTGAGATAAGGCGCCAACGTGGAATGATTTGCAATGCCAGCGAGAGCATCAAGACTGACCCGCTCAACCATAAATTGTCGTTTAGTGAAGAACTCGAGGGCGAAGCTCTTGAACAAGTTGCGCTCGACATCCTTGCATGTTAAGCGGAAGCTGCCCAGTTCCACGGTAGTAAGGAAGGTTGAGATGCGAAGCATGAGCTCCGGTGGGAGTCGCAGCATGTCAGGTGCCGTGGCCATGGTGGATGATGTTGGTGTTGGTGCAGTCCGACACAATGGGAGAAAGGATTTAATATATCAACCACGACTTTCACCAGGTTACGCGAACCGCACGCGCGACTGCCTGCTCTGTCGCCTCACTAACTCGCTTGAACGTCACTCTAGTCGCACCAGCAGCAGGCAGAAGCGCAGAAGCCAGAAGCTCGGACACGCTCCTCACTCCTTCACCGGTGTGACCCTGAAGCGCGTTCGCCAGACAATAAAACACCCTTGCCCTCGACTACATCTCGCCTTTTTTCCAATGCAGAGATAAACTTTGTCTACCTTCTCAGCTTTACAACAAAACATCATCACAGCGCAATGGCCCCTGCCACGCGACGCAAGCGCTCTGCGGATGCCGACGCCGATCCAGCGCCGGTCCCGGCAAAGCAAGCCCGAAAGACTAGGGGTCAAACGGCCATTGAAGCCAAAGCCGAACCAGAGTCCATTGGCGATGCAGACCACGACCAGACCTCAGAACCTGAGGTAAAGAAGCCGGCCCCGAGGAAGAGCAGAATCAAGGCCAATGCCAAAGCTGAGCAGGTCGACGACGAGGAAGCCGATGTTGCTGAGCTCACAAAGACGAAAGTGGCACCGAAGAAGGGCAGATCCAAGGCAAAAGCCGACCCCGCCAAAGACGAGCAAGCTGATGATGCCGAGTCTGAGAAGACGAAGGCTGCACCCAATAAGGGGAGAGGCAAATCCAAAGTCAAGGATGAGCCAGCCGAAGATCAGGATGTTGACGACTCTGAGGCGAAAAGGCCTGCGCACAAGAAGGGCAGAGGCAAAGCCAAGGTCAAGGAAGGACCGGCCGAAGATGACCAAGCCGACGATGTGAAGCCCGAGAAGGAGGCGAAAGCTGCCTCCACCACAGAGCACAAAGAAGCACAGGTCGCAAAGGCAGGAACAAGCCAGATTCCGCTCGACGACGGCTGCTACCTCACTTCACACCATGTCTACGTCGACCCAAACAATCAATTGATCTACGATGCCTCTTTGAACCAGACCAACGCTGGTCACAACAACAACAAATTTTATCGCGTTCAGGTGAGCTGCGTCCCATTTCGATTTTGTTGGGCTTGATTGCTGACTTTACATGACAGCTTCTCGAGAACGGGGCCGACTACAAGACCTGGACTCGCTGGGGACGCGTTGGAGAGCGCGGGCAGAGCGCAATCCTTGGAAATGGCTCTCTCGATGATGCTCTCAGGAATTTCGAGAAGAAGTTCAAAGACAAGTCAGGTCTGAAGTGGGCCGACCGTGGCGAGAAGCCAAAGGCAGGCAAATACGTTTTCGTGGAGCGCAGCTACGACCCCGACAGCGACGATGAGGGAGACGAGCAGGACGCTGCCAAAGCCGGTGCTGAGCGTGAGCGCGACGACTATACGCCGCCGAAATGCACTCTTCAGCCTCCGGTTCAATCACTCATGGAGTTGATCTTCAACACCAGCTACTTCGAAGCCACCATGGCCGCACTCAACTACGATTCTGCGAAGCTACCTCTTGGCAAGCTCAGTAAGGCGACTATCACTCGCGGTTACCAAGCGCTTAAGGAACTTTCGGATCTGTTGGACGATGCGTCACTTGCGAGGAATTACGATATGTCTGCTCCTCAGGCAACCGAGCACCTCTCCAATCTTTACTACTCGACCATTCCACACTCCTTCGGTCGCAACCGTCCGCCGATCATCCAGACCAACGAGCAGCTGAAGAGAGAGATTGAGCTTTTGGAGAGCTTGACTGACCTCAAGGATGCTGACCTAATCATGAAGAAGGAGAAGAAGACCGACGATATCCACCCGCTTGACTCTCGCTTCAAGAGCTTGGGTATGCAGGAGATGACACCTCTTGAGTCTGGTACCGATGAGTTCACCGGTATCAGTGACTATCTTCTGAAGACACGCGGCGCAACCCATCACGTGAACTACGAAGTCCTCGATATCTTCCGCATCCAGCGTGACGGAGAGGAAGAGCGCTTCCAGAACAGCATGTTCTCCGAAGTTAACGGTGACCGCAGACTTCTCTGGTAAGTTTGACATTATCTCCAAAATGATAGACATTACTGACCTTTCTTCCTCAGGCACGGCTCACGCGCTACCAACTACGGTGGTATCCTCGGACAGGGTCTACGTATTGCTCCACCGGAAGCTCCCGTCAACGGGTAAGTGAAAGAAGGGCACAACCCAATCTCGCCGTCTAGCTTTAAACTTCCTACTGGCCTCTCAGCAGCGGGGCGAGCAGTACGGACTTTAGAGCTAGACTACGAGCTAGCGTAATGTTTGAGACACTGTGCTGACTTATATCCTTCGCAGGTATATGTTCGACAAGGGAATTTACCTCGCTGACATGTCTTCCAAGTCTGCCAACTACTGTTGTCCGTATAACTCTGGCGGCCAGGCGCTTCTTCTTCTCTGCGAGGCAGAACTGGGCAACCCAATGCAAGTCCTGACTCACTCTTCGTACAACGCTGGCGCCACCGCAGCATCGCAAGGCATGATCGCGACTTGGGGTCAAGGCATGACTGCTCCAAAGGGCCTTAAGGACGCAGGATGCCTCCACCCGTCCTTGGCTGGGACTAAGATGGTATGTCGCCACACAATGACACACTGAGAATCCTGACTGACTTCTTGCTAGCCTGATACCACGCAGGAACCGGGCGCTACAGGTGTCAACGGCGCGTACTTGCAGTACAACGAGTTCATCTGCTACAACGTTGCTCAGGTACGCCTGCGTTACCTGTTGCGTGTGAAGATGTGAACATCGCTGCATGTTATCGATCATGCAAATGGCGCAGACAAAAATCCGCCAGGGCGCATGGGATTTGCTTTTCGACGTTGCGGAGTTCCTGGTGCACCCAACAGGGCGCCATCATAAGGTAGCTTTGGAAGGCGGCGAAGTCATGGAAGACAGTGAGATGTCCGATACACCGATCACGCTAACTAGTCACGAAAACCGACACAATGAAAGTCTTCTTCGACATTAGGTCGTTCCCTCTCAAGATTCGACGAACACGCAATGAGCTTTTTACCCGGCCCTAACCCATCGCAACAAACAATACCATCACCAAGAACATGATTCCAACACCATGCACAGGAATGTTTCTCGCTGAACTGCTCTGCGCTGTTTGGGAAACACTTTCAGTGCTCGTCGAAGACGTATTAGCACTGGATGCAGTGGCTCCACTGCTCGACGCAAGCGTACAGCCTTCTGCGCTGCACACATAGTTCCACGTGCTGGGCTGCGACGAAGTACTGTTGCCAACTATCTGAGTCGAGGAGCCGGTCAGTATCATCGTACCGAGCGCCGTATCACTGGTCTGTACGGAACCATCCGTGGCTGTAGCACTGAGACTTGCTGCTTGGGTGCTTGAAGCCTCCTGTGTAGCAGACGAAGGAGGCGACGGCGATGCAGCCGTAGGCTGGATGCCTTGCTGCGATGGAGGAGGCTCTGGCGATTCATCTGTAGTCTGGGTAACTTGTTGTGATGGAGGAGGTGCCTCCGAGGATGCGGCAGGAGGACTAGTTGAGCCGTCATTTTCTTCTGTAGCGGTACCTTGGCCATTATCACTGTCCGAGTCTGGCGTCGGCTCTGCTGAGGGAGAGGGTTCCACCCTGTTGGCTTCAGCGGTGTACGTATTCGAATCCTTGAAAGCAGGAACTCCTGGGAATGTGTTGATGGGCGCTGGCTGTGGAGCGCGCTTAACAAGCACGGGCTGAGGATTTGGCGTGTACGAGACCAGTGAAGCCGTGGTACAGCTTCGCAAAGGGTTCCCGCTGGGGAAGTAGTCGGTCAACTGTGGTAACACAAAGTTGTTGACCGGCAATTTCGTGCTCGAGTTTACTGAGCCGGTGTAGACAAGCTCCGTAAAGAGAACTGTGTTGGACCTTGTCAGACAACCAGCGAAGCCACAAGGATCGTTCGTTGGAACAGCGTGCGCTACTGCGGTTGGCCCTAGGATGAGGTGTTGGCCAGCAGTGCCAGTCTGTGTTCTGGTTAAGGATCAGCAGCTCGAACGTAAAGAGGAACCACGCGAAGTGTGATTGCAAAAGACTCACATTGACGTTATCTTCCCGCCAGGGAGACGGATCGGGCCAACGACAAAGTCGCAGTCGCAGTTCACAGTATTGCTAGGACATGGTGGCAGATCGCAGCTAGCTGTAGTCTTGTAGTACTGGTTGAACACAGCTGTATTGCAGGAAGTAGTAATGCATGTCGCTCTGGCCGAAGGGTTGACCTGTTCAGGGTAAAAGATGAAAGTTAGCAGAAGAACCCTAAATTGACGGCCGTTCTGGGCACTTACAAAGACAATCTCAGTGACAACTGGGGGCTTTTCCGGGAACTGCTTCCATGTTATGAACGAACCAAGCTCATACTCGACACGACATTCTTCGCCACCGCACACAGATGCGTCAGGAGTTATAGATGGACCGTAGGACGAACAACTGGATTCGTCAGAGGCAAATGATATCGAGTTAGAGGCAGATGGTGTATCGGATGCAGGTATGACGACTGCAGGTGGACTACTGGAAACGACTGGCGTAGGTGTGTTCGTAAGTGAAACAGTAACGTAGCTGGTACGTATCGATTGCGTGGTGAATGTAGTGCCCGAACGCACGAGCGTGACTATCGAAGTCTCGACAGAAGTTGAGATTGTTGGTACTACTGTGAACGATGTTTCGATCTCGAGCGAGGTGAGGGTCTCTATAGCTGTCTGATCCGTGGTGACAGTTGCGGTCGCGGTCTGGGTTGCAAGGGTAGAGACTACATTGGTCGAAGATTGGACATTCGTTAAGGTTTGAGTTTCCTGCAGCGTCTGTACTGTGACTGAAGAGTCGATGGCTGTCTGGGTCGTCGTGATTGGGACAACCACTGTCGAGGTTTCCAGATTGGTAAATGTGAGTATCTCTTCCAGGGTACGTGTTGTTAGGATCGAGTCCGAGAAAGTCTCGGTCAATAAGAGGACAGATATACTCTGGAAAACCTGGGTAGCGACGAATGTGCTTGTGGTGCTGAAGATCTCTGTCTCAGTGTCCGTAGTCAAGGCAGTAGATGTAATTCCAGGAACATCGATCGTTCGAACAGTTGTGCTTGAAACAGGGATGGTCGCCGTGGTTACTGTGAGAGAAGTACTTCCAGGAACATCGATCGTTCGTACTGTTGTGCTTGAAATGGGAATGATCGCCGTTCTCGTTATGAGAGAGGTGCTTCCGAAAACATCGGTAGTCTCAAAAGTTAGTGTCGTGCTCGAAATCTCAGTCAAGACGTCGGTTGTCAATATTGTTGAGATGCTTTCAGAGACCTCCACGGTCTGGAAAGTGAGGGTTACGCTCGAGACATCAGTTGTCCTTTGTGTTGTCAAGAATGTAGAAGTGCTTCCGAAAACATCAGTAGTTTCGAAGGTCAGCGTCAAGCTGAAGATGTTGGTTGAGAAATCGGTCGTGAGCACAGTGGAAATTTGCGTACTGTAGTCAATACCTGTCGAAGTCGTGAACGAGGTCTGCGTAGTTGAGTCAACTTCTGTGGAGGTCGTGAAGTCTATCTGAGTACTTGGGATGATGTCTGTGGAAGTCGTGAAATCTGTCTGCGTGGTTGAGGAGACTTCTGTCGAGGTCGTGAAATCTGTCTGAGTGCTTGCAATGATATCTGTGGAAGTCGTGAAGTCCGTCTGCGTGATTTCAACCACATCGATCGAGGTCGTAAGGCGCGTCTCAGTAGTGTACGCAACATCAGTGGACGTTGTCAGGCTTGTTTCGTACTCGATTACTGTGCTGACAGACCGATCTATCGTGGTCTGCGTGGTGTACTGCGTATCAGTAGTGTACGAGATATCTGTACTCGTGTCGGTTGTATAAGACGTATCGATCGTTGTGTCGGTTGTGTACGATGTGCCAACTAACCTCAGTCAGCGATTGATCAGGGTCTGATAATGCTCGACGGAGCGGAATGTTAACAAATGTCCAGGAAACCCAAGAGGCAATGCACGGAAGCTAGAGCAAACGCCCGGACTAAAGTATCCGAGGCATCATGACCTGGGCTTTCCTTCTCCATAGCTGCTCGAACTTTCCCTGGGAGGAGACCTTTGACAGAAGCACGACTATTCGAGACAGATTCCTGAGATGCCAACGATAGTTCAGTGGTCCAGGAAAGTGTGTTCCTGGCGAGAGCATGATGTAGACGCACAAGGTCAGCAAGGAAGACGTGCGCCAGGAGTGCTCTCTTCTCGGCAGCGAAAGTAATTGTTTCCAGGATCCTTATGTAGGTGACCAAGAGATCCAGAAAGAATGTGGTTTGGGAATTGTTCTCTCGCCGGTGATGGAGGTAATTCTCGAGAACAAAGCTTTAGATATGACCACAGCGGTCCCTGAGAGTTCGCTGTCCTGTCGAGATACTTTCTAACGTATCGAAGACAGTTCTCACTTACCAGTGTAAGAAGTTTCCGTAGTCCGCGTTGTGAAAGTCGTATACTCGGTGAGGGTTGACCACGTATAGTAAGTGTCCGTCTCTGTGATAGTCGTATACGACGGAATAGTCTTGGTGATCTTGCTTGTGACATATGCTGTCGTTCCGGGAAGCGTTTTTGTCACAGTTGTTGTCTGGGTTATTGGTGTGGGGTGAGTATTTGTCCATTCGATTGGCGGGCAGGGCACCAGAGTTGGCACATCCCAGGCGGAGGTCTTCGTGGCTTGATATGTTGTAGTGTAGTACGGGCTCTCGGCTGCTTCATTTCTTGAAAGTATGGCATCTGAAAGAACTTCGGGAGCAAGTCCCAGAGCTACCAGACACAGAATGATTCTCATTTTGCCCTTGAGAGAGACGAACTTGACATGGGTCGAGAAGAAGCTGCGCCTAACCTGACAAGACAATCTCAAGTGCAGAGATCAGCCATTGCCTCACAGTACATATAGACCAGACAACAGGGTGCATTGTGAGAGCTTCATGCAGGTATACCAGCCTTGCGAGCACTTGCAGTCCGCGCGGTCAAGGCGGGGCCGCCGTAGGACTCGAACAATCGCATCGTTGGCAACACGACAAGCGACGGCAAGCGACGTAGAATCGATTTTGTGCGCATACTGCGCCTGCAGCGTTGTCATCTTGTGCGGGATGAGAGAGGCTGGGATCGACGATGCCACACGCTTTGCGGCAGGGCCGATGTAGCTACAGCATAGCTTACCAGATCATGTCTAGGCCATCATGGACGTATCCCAAAGTGGATAGACCCTCATGCGAGCCTTATTGAAAGGCTTGTTGGGCTTGATGAGATGGTGTGTAGCTATGTTGCCGTAAAAGAGAAGGTTGTTGTGGTTGGAGACTTGATTGGGCCACAACCGAACTCCCGGCAAGCGACACGGGGGACGGCACGGGCAAGAACTCTTGGAAGGCCATCTCTTCCCTCTTGCAATACACTGCCGTTGTCCAGGAGCAAGATGCGTGAGTGAAAATTAGTAGGTGAACGAGATGGACACCGCAGGTAACCTGACAATTCTGTTGCAAAAGCGAAACACAAGACCTGCTTTGTATCATCTACAAGAGCTGCCTGCACACTGTGTATTCTTGAGTCGAGGCTGACAGCGTGCAGCGTGCTACATGCAGTCACCCGTCTCTGCGGTTAGTCGACAGATGCTGATCTCGTATTGGCGGAAGAGAAAAGCAAACAGAGAGCCCACGCAAGCACACGAGGCGGCACGACTGCATCACCGGTGAACAATAGCTTGCAGGTACTCGCGAAACATTCGCCCAACAGCGCCACAACACACCTCGTCATGTCCTGCCACCAGCCTGGTGATCGTGTCTGGATCGCTCTAGCGGATGTGTAGTCCACAGATGGTACTATATGGAGACATACGTATCAGAGAGGCGGACTTGAGTGGCACTTCTCTTTCCAGCTGGTGCTGTCCTCCGCCAAAGCTGTCATGGCACTCAGTATCACTCCGAGCAGGCATTGGTTGGGCAACGATGGTCCTTGGTCAGTGTTCGATGTTCGAATTGGACCGGCGCAAAAGTTGGTACATCTTCTACCAGCCTCGTCAGTGTCACTCACTCTCGCAGTCTTGGAGGAGGGTTGTAATGCTACCGAGCCGTCGACGTGCGAAGCGCTTCGAGGTGATGTGCTCCATCCGCACGAGGCCAAATGGAACAACCTCTTTGCAGCGGACGGCTCCCCTAAGTTGGCAGTTCAGTTTCCGACCGAAGAGTTCTACTTTGGGGACGGGGTTGAAAGTGCAATGGGCGTAAGCTCCTTAAGCCTCGCGGATTACAATGAAACCCTGGAAGGCCAGTTGATTGCAGGCTATATCTCAAAAACCCCCTTCATCGGGCTCCTCGGGCTCAGCGGATATGAAGTTTATCCCGTGAATGCATCGACACATTACAACAGCATTTTGCAGACGCTGAAGAGCAGGTCTGCAGTCTCAGGACTCACATGGGCATACACCGCAGGAGCCCAGTACAAGATGCCTGAGAGCTTTGGCAGCCTCACTTTCGGCGGCTATGACTCTTCACTAGTCAACATGGACGAAGCTCTGACCAGCGTGGACTTCCGAAGAAACGCCAACGGGAACGATCTTACTTTGACGGTCAAGTCCGTCACCGTCGGCGACCAGACCTTCAATTCCGCTGGACTAGTAGCTCAAATCGACTCTACGTTGCCTGAGATCTGGCTGCCCGAGCCTGTCTACACGCTCTTCGAGAAGAAGTTCGGCTTGCAGTGGAACGATACGTTCGACATGTATCTTGTTAGCAAAGAACAGCGTGAAAAGCTTCTGGCCGAAAACACCTCTGTCTCTTTCGAACTGGCGGCGTCCGAATCCGACTCGTCAAAAGCCGTCACGATAACTTTGCCCTATTCGGCTTTCGACCACGAAGTGGGATTTCCTTTGGCAGGCATCACGGACGGCGAGACGAAGTTGCCCTACTTCCCGCTGAAGCGGAGTCCCAATGATACGAGCAGTTTCCAAGTCTTCCTTGGCCGTACTTTCTTTCAAGAAGCGTAAGCATAGTCCAGACTTCTTAGTAATCGATCGGAAGCTGACAACACCAGATACGTATCCGCAGACTATGAACGAGGCACCTTCAATATCGGACAAGCACTCTTCCCCAAGGATCCAGACATCAATCTCGTCACCATCCATCCAGCAAAAACGCCCCCGAGTCCCAGAAATAAACTAGCAGCCGGCGCCATCGCCGGCATCGCCATCGGAGCCTTCGTGCTGATATCAGTCATCGTCGCCCTGACCTGGTGGACCCGACGCCGCCGCAGAAGAGATCGCCTCTCAAAAGCCACCCGCACAACACGCACCATCAGCGTCGACGAAATCACGCTCGCAGCCCTAGAACCCGATCTCCCGGACCGCACAGAGTACTACAAACCACCTCAAGAACTCGCCAGCGACCGCAAAGGCGAAAGCGCCAGTCCCGGATTCGTCAAACACGAGCTGGACGCAAACGGCACAGCTACCAGACCCACAGGCCTGCGACTCGAACGGTTTGAGTTAGAAGCGGGCAGCGTTCACGATAGGCCTCGCCACCAGCATAACCTTTCATTCGGGAGCAGCCAAAGTGGCATTTCGCCGATGGGCGCTGGGGATCGGATTAGTGATGCTTTTGGGGAGCCTTCGCCGCCGATGGCGCTGTCGAGTGGAAGTCCGTCACCGCCTTTGTCGGATCGAAGACACGAGCAGTCTGGAAGCCCATTTCCGCGGTTTGAGATGCCTTAAATTGTGGGGTCAGGTATATAGGACGACTAAGTAGTGACGACAAGTTTCAAGAATAATGTTCAGTCCGCGTCGATACTATTTGACATACCCAGTCTCGGTCGTGTGTATGAGAATAGTGACGGGAACTTTTTTGGGGGGGGAGTTTTGAAGTTGTGATACCAGCTTCGGAACGAGACAAAGGGTCATGATATTATCGTATCGCATTCATGTCATAAGTCATGGACTACCACTGCTCTCTATCGGTAGGGCACATCGGGATACCGCCTTCCATCAACTCCACTCATCGGCTCATTCGCGAACCTAATCTGTTTCTGCCTCCCCGGTCCACCTCTGCGATCGGGCCCTTCGGGTGCTGAGTGGAAATCGTCTACTTCGTCGAAGTCGTCCCTTCCGCCACGGCTCTTTCGCCGGCTATTGCGACGTGCCCGCCGATCGTCAGGGCTAGGACTTCTAGATTCTTCACTGGAAGAATACAAGTCGTCTCGAGGACCACCGTAACGAGGATCTGGACCTGGTGGAGGACCTGGAGGTGGGCGGGAGCGTCGACGGGGCTCGAGACGTGGCTCATCTGGGCTGTAGTCGCGAGGGTCACCGTAGCGAGGGCTGGGTCCCGGTGGTGGACGCGATCTCCGACGAGGGCCGGGCTGCGAACCACGATTGGGACTGTGATAGCGGTCGTCGTAGGGCGGACGAGGTCTCGAGCTACGCCGGCGCGGTGGGCTGCGCGATGGGTGGCGCCTAGACCGACTGCGGCTTGGCGGACCGTCCATGTCTGGGTGATGCGGTGGACGAGGGCGCCTGTTTGGTGGACCTGGATATTGACGTGGATCATAGTCCATAGGAGGTGGTGGTGGCGGTCCAGGAAGCGGAGGTTCCCTGCCAGATCCGTTTGGAGGGACTTGTGGTGGCTGACGTGCAACCTGTGATGCAAACAGTGGGGCGGCCGAGGGAACGAATGATGGCCCGAAACCAGGTTGGCGAGGAGGTGCATCAGGCGAGTCTTCATAAGCTGAAGCACGACGACGGCCAGAAGGCTCCCCGGGTTGAAAGTAGTCCTCGCCTTCGCGTTGCGTCGGTGTGGGCTCGTGGCTTCTCGAGTGTCTGAGATGAGGGTCTTCATGGTTTCGAGGAGCAGGTCGAGAACGATGCGCAGACGGTGGGCGCGGACTGGGCTCGCGACTATATTGTGAAGGTGCCCTGCCGTCTGAATCCCATCCGTCGTCGTCAGGACGGTTGACAACCGGACGAGGCTCCAGGCGAGAGCTGCGTCTGCGTGAGTGGCGCTCAGCATGCACGGGTCCTGGTGGCGGAAGTTGTTCATCGTAAGGATCACGTCGAGGAGGAGGGTCACCTGGCAAATGATGTGGCAGACTCCTCCTCTTGCGCTCCCTATCACGATCGCGGCTTCCTGTCCGGCTGCTGTGCCTCGGTTCTGGCTCACGCTCGTGACCGTGGCCGTCCCATAGGTGTGGACTAGCAACATTTCTCATGACATGGCCGAACCTAGTTGCAGCTTCCTTGCTCTTCCCTCTCAGAGACGATGGTCTCGGACTGACGCCTGGTTGTCTCGGACCGTGTTGCGGGCCTGTGGACTTGCCATCAACATGCCTGTAAAGCGGGTTTCTGAAGTACGCAAGTGCCGGACCTCGCGAGTCAACACTTTCCTCATCATCCGTCTCATGGCTTCTCACAGCAACCCTAGAACGGTCTGCCTCTTTCTCGTCTTCCAACTTGCGCATCTCTTCCTCAGCCTCTGTCCTCAGTCTCTCGGACACTCCTTCATACCATGCCACCATATGCTTGTCCGGCTGCGCAGGGAAACAACTTCTTGGAAGAATCTTGGGTAGAACCTCTCCAGTGGTGGGATCCTTGATGTCCCAGCGTCGCACTGCTTCCATGAGGAACTTCGAATGCTCATCAGGGCCCAGAAGCAGCTGGATAGTCTGCCACATGATCCAGCCCTCATTCTTCAACGCTGGTATAGTTGGATCGGTGAACGCGGCAGAGTGCGGTAGAGGCTGTAAGCTGTGCAGGCATCCAAGAGACTTGTATATGAAAGCAATGCTTGCGCCAGGCGTGCCGAGGAAGAGCTGGTCATAGTTTCCGTCGAGGTCTCGGTAGAAAGTAGCCAGTTGGGTTGGTGTCAAGTCGGGATTGTCCGATGGTTCATACTTCTCGTTCTAAACGCAGTCAGCCTCATGATCCTGCTGTTGCAGCTTATCACCGAGTCACGTACAATGACATTCTTCAGCCCTCTCAGCAACGCCTTCAGTTTATCTGTGCCAGTCTTGTCCGGCTTGAACATGTAGCCCCATGCTTCGAAAGCCTCTCTGTCCTCCACATCACGCTCATGCTCGTCGGGCTGTGCTGCTTTCGCGTCGGCCATGGGCCTCGCAGCGCCAGGATGTGCTTCTGTCGCGTCTGCGTCCATGGCGTGTTGACGGTGTTCGATGTTGGAATATGATGAGCTGGTTACGGCGGCATGCTGGTCGGAATACAAGGCTACAGCGAGTAAGGATGAGGCGCTATGCAGGTGGAAGGAGAGTGACTAAGGCACGACATGGCGGTGTCAGCTGTTTCGCATGCACGTCGGCGAACAAATGCAGGTGATGTCATGTTGCAGGCGCCGTTCCCGTTGGTCACGTGCAGCGCAGCTCAGCTCTCAAACACCGACGGCACCTCATCGGCTTAACTTTACCATATCCTGGTTCTTTGGGTGCGATGAAACGACTGGAACCTCCAGCACGGCCACCGCCATCGGGGTGCTAAGGCGAACGAGCCTTTTGTTCCCTCCCACGTTCCGTTGCTTCTCGAGCTTCTCTCGCTTCTTGCACGTGGCTCCTCAGCCTTGCAGCTACCACCCCTCGCACCCCCATCAAGATCGTCCTGCAGGCAATAGTCTACTCGCTTCGGGCCCGTGGAGCCGAGTAGCAATCAATCTAGCGAGAGCAACATCATGAACGAGTACAATAATGTCAACTCTCCCCTCCAACCTCTTCCCCATCCTTATCTCTGATATCTCAACTTCGACTCAGCACAACAATCACACTTTCCCTCAACCGGAGCTAGTCGGAGCCTGTTCAGCCAAGCAGAGCAGATCTGCAATCACCGCCGACAAGGTATAAATTACAAGCAGGGCAGGCTGTTTGGCAACTGCTCTCGTGATGAATTTTTCTCTCTAGCCATTGTTCCATTCGCCGTCGTTCAGTGTGTACTGTGATTGATTATTTCGGTCGCCAACTATTGATCGACCATGAGACTCTCAGCCCAAGCGACCACCGCGGCACTATGCCTTGTCACCACAGCCCAAGCAACAACCAACCATACGCGCCTCCAGCACTGGCCCAAAGATGCCGCCGCCGCTCTGGAAAAGATGATCGTTGCCAATGCGAACTCCAGCAACTATGCCTGCTTTGACATGGATGTACGCCATCTCTCCCGATTGACCAAATGATCACACGAGCACAGCTCACAATATACGTACGTTATATAGAATACCAGCTACCGCTTCGACGTCGAAGAGTCCCTGCTCCCCTTCCTCGAAAACCGCGGAATCCTTACCCGCTCGCACCTCCCGCAGGAACTCAAATTGATCCCCTTCAAAGACACCGCCAACGTCACCGAGTCCCTCTACAGCTACTACCAGCGCCTATGCACCCTCGACACCCTCCTCTGCTACCCTTGGGCCGCGCAGGTCTGGGCCGGCTTCACGCTGCGCGAGCTCAAGGGCTACGTCGACGAGCTGATGGCCTACAACCAGACCATCCCGACGCAGTACTGGGACGGCGACGAGCTCGTGCACGAGGAAGTCAACCGTCCGCACATCTTCCGCGGCCAGGTCGAGTTGTACAATGCTCTCATGGCCAACGGCATCGACGTCTATGTCGTTTCTGCTTCCGCGGAAGAGATCGTGCGTATGGTTGCTTCGGACCCGAAGTACGGCTACAACGTCCCGCCGGAGAACGTGATCGGCGTGTCGACGTTCTTGAAGAATGCTACTTCTGGCGATTTGACGAACTCGAGGAAGCAGATCGAAGACGGCGTGTACGACCAGGAAGCCAACCTCGATCTGGTCTTCGGCACGTACCTCAACACGCCTGTGCCGTGGTTCTCGGGCAAGTGGGCTGCTATCCTGACGTACATCGACGAGTGGAAGAAGCCTGTCTTGGTTGCCGGCGATACTCCTGGTAGTGATGGATACATGCTTTTCCACGGCGTCGATGTTGAGAAGGGTGGCATTCACCTCTGGGTTAACAAGTCTGCTTCGAACTTCGAGACGATCAGTGAGATGATTGTCGACAATGCTGCTGCGCAGAAGGCGAACGGGCTGAATGTTACTGCTGACAAGAACTGGGTCGTCGTTTTGCCGACAGAGATCTTGTGAGCAGCGGCTTGAGATCGAAAGCTCTCAACTTGCTGTGGCGAAGTCAGCGGATGGGGAATTTTGAGACACTGCCTGTAAGCTTGGTCAACGTAGAAGTTACCAAGCCTCCAGTGAGAAGACTGTTCGTTCCCTCACTGGAGACCATTGTAGTTATACAGCTGTAAATATTCAGAACATGACAACACCAGACTCCTCGCTAGTAGCAATCCCTTCCCAAACCTCATATCTTGTGCCAATGAACACTTTGCCAGTGAGCCCGATCAAAACGACCTAAAACCAAGCAAGCGTCCACAACGCCGGCAGATGCGGCCATCTCTCCTGCCAACTCGCCAGCACATCCGGCACCCTCTCATCAAACCCTTGCCTCGCGCCCGCAGCCCCATTATCAAACCCACCCCCACCACCCCCCTTCCTCAGCCACTCATCCCGCTCCTCCGCCGCAATCTTATTCAGCGCGTCCGCCAGCTCCAGAATCGCCCGCCCGCCCACCAGCGCCTCTTCGTGATTATCCTTGATGTCCACATTGAACACGTGCACAGGCCGATTCAGCGGCGCGCCCCTCGTCATCAAATCGTCCACCACAGCGTCCCAGCACCGCTCCTCGCACGTGATCACGATATCCACTGTCCCACCCTCCGTCCCCTGCGAGCCTTTGTCCTGCGACCAGTCGCCGTCTCCGCGAGGTCCCACGCGCGGCACGCCGACGCGCCAGTCTTGCCATCGCTCCGGGCCCCATTTGATGCCTTTGTTGCGCTCGAGCATGGGCAGGATGCCGTTGGCGCGGTACAGCCGTTGGTCTTTGGAGAGGAGCTCGTCGTGCATGTTGGCGTAGGAGGTGGAGTTGAAGTTGTAGACGTTGGGTTGGGTGATGCTGGGGCCGGGAAGGCGGACGAGGGAGCCTGTGCCGAAAGAGATGGTGGGATAGGGTGAGGGCGCGGTGGTGAGGCGGAGGTGGGCTTCCATTGAGCTGTAAGGGAGGGTTGTTAGTGAGGTTGTGTGTGAGTGGAGGGAGGAGGTGAGGCGCATTTACCGGTTGTTGTTGCTGGCGCATACTGTGCAGAATTTTAGTTTGAAGCCGCCTTCGTCTGCTGGTTTGGTGGACGCTTGGGGGTTTGGTTGTTGTTGGCCGTTTGTTTGTGAGGTTTCGGCGTTTCCGTCTAGGCCCATGGTGGTGGTGTCTGGCACATCTTCTGGTGGTGGAGGCGGAGGTGGAGGTTGCGCGCGGCGTCGGGGATCGGTCGACATGGTTGTGGGTGTATGTCAAGTCAGAAGGAGGGTATGTAAAGTATGTTGTTACAGCAGGCGCGTTTTGCATGTGAAGATGGAAGCAGGTGCTTTGCGACTTGCTCAAGCTCGAGCTCCACATCGTTCATCTCTCTCCTCAAGCCCTGACGGATGGACCCGGGCAACCACCCATCTCGTCTTTCACGATTCCTCGTGGTCGAGAGCTACCAGAAAATCATATCCCAATGATGAAGAAGTGAGACCTAAATGTTCGTCATCTTACACCATCCTTCCATGCCAAAGATGTATCTATACAGCAAGTCAACATCGCATGAATTCTCCTCTACCAACCCAACTTTATCCGGACTGGAGTCATTAAACCTGACTTCAACCATGCAGATCCGGAACCCAGGGAAGCAAGACCAGTGATAGCATGAAGTCCTCTCACTGGCTCTCGGTAACCAGCCTTTCTTCTAGCTGAGCGTATGAACGAATACTCGCGTATGAATCACGTCCAGTTGCCCAGTCATTGTAGAAGGGCGTCAAATATCAACCTATAAAGCAAGCTATCCATTTCGCTCTTCCTGATCCCAACATTGTTCTCTCTACAAATTAAACCATAGATTGCACGAAGTCAATCCCGTACAGTAATCACAATATCCACAATGGCCCAACCCACCTCCATCGACTGGAGCAGCATCAAAGCACTCACGTTCGACATCTACGGCACTCTCGTTGACTGGGACGCTGGTGTGATCCGCGCCGCTCGCGCCACATCTCTCGGACCCTATCTTCCGTCTGACGATGAGTTCCTCAGTGCTGTGGAGAAGCACCATGCCCGCATCGAACGCGAGCAGCCACGAATGAGAAAATCTGAAATCAATGCTGAGGGCTTGAGAGCTTATGCTGCCGACTTGAGACTGCTTGAGCAAGGCAAGTTGACGGAACACGAGATTGAACAGGCGGCTAGGCAATTTGGTGGGAGTATTGGGGGTTTCGAAGCGTTTGATGATACTGTAAGTGCTGATTATGCAGCATTCCAACAATACTCTATAGTAAAATTCCAGACTGACATATTTCATGCAGGTCGACGCCATCCAACGCTTGTCCAAGCACTTCAAGATCCTCGTGCCTCTGACGAACATGGACCACGCGTCTTACGATGGCACCTTGTCTGGTCCTCTCAAGGGCTGCCCGTTCACAACTTCTTACATTGCCGAAGATATTGGCTCTTACAAGCCGGATCTTGCGAACTTCCATTATCTATTTGATCACCTCAAGGCGGATTATGGTATCGAAAAGGATGACATCTGCCATGTGGCGCAAAGCTTATTTCACGATCATGAGCCGTCGAAGAAGGTAGACTTGAGGAGCGTGTGGGTTGATCGATATGGCATTTTGCAAGGGATGGGCAGGGAGTGGGAGGATGTGCAGAAGGAGTTTGGAATGAAGGGACGGGTGAGCTCATTGGGGGAGTTGGCAGACTTGGTTGACAGTGCGCTGCAGTCTTCGTAGACTTTCAATTGAATACATGTCTCGTTGTACTTGTTAGTAAGATATATCGGCAGCTTCGATGTGAAGTAGGGTGTTGTTGAGCAGTCTCCATCAAGTACGACGAGGCTGAGCAGGTGGGCTGACATAAACACGGCTGCGGATTTTCGGTGCAAGATCAGCTGCTGCAGGTCGCCGACTGCGCCTTCAGGCGGGCGATGCGACGATGCGGGCGAGATTGAGCTTGATGTTGCCTGCAGATCCTGAGGTGGGAGGCGTTGGGAAGTACCCAGGTACCTCAATATCTGCCGACGTTATTATCGCAAAGTGCACATCGCAATCATGATCGAGGAGTGCGGTGAGGGCGAGAGTGAAGAAGGCCTGGGGCGGCCACGTTGTGCACATGATCTCATCGTCTGCGGAGCGCGAGTGGAGGGAGAGATGATGTCTCACGCGCTCTCGCAGCGTTCTCACTCGCATGCAGCCCACCGTCACACACCACCGATCTCTCACACACGCCGCGCACAGCTATATCGACCATTGCCGAGCAAGCACTGAATTGCTCTCAGCAGCAGACACTTCCTCACCAATAATTCATCAATTTCTAATCAATATCTACCCTGATCGCCTTTGCCTTCGCCTACCGCCAAGCATCTGCCACCCGCCGCCCGCCGCGAGTACGCAGACAGCAGGCAGACCCTTGTACCAGCCCAGCCCCGAGACACAGCCTTTGGGTTAGCTCAGCAGCGTGCGCCGAGTGGAGCAGCCGGTGACGCTCAGCCTCGATCACCTGCGCCCAGCCTAACTTATATAGCATCCGCGCCCTCCGCCCTCCGTTGCGACGATGGACTATCCCGTCGAGTTTGGAGCCGTCACCGCCGACGCCTTCGCCCAGTCTAAGTACTTCGACAAGATCTACGGCGCCGTCACCGGCCACAAGTCTGACTCCAACGTCCAACCGAACAGGCCACCCGCCGCCGGGTCCGATACCCAGCGCTCTAAACGCGATCCTGCAGACCCCACCCCACGCCAGAAACCCGCCGCCTCCGCCATTTCCTCCCATCGCTCGCAACGATACCCCTCCGCGAGCCCGCATCGCTACGACATCGACGAAGAGAGCCAGCAGAGTGAGCAGATCCTCCGCGAGTACGAAGCCGAGCGCGACGACCCCAAGCGCAAGCCCTCCGCCTCTCTCGTAGGCCGGTCCGTCAGCCTACGCCAGCCGCAAGACAGACGTCGCGACAGCACCAGGATGTCACATGCAAATGGTGGCTACGGCCGCTCTGAGCGCCCTAGTTCCCAACGTGGTGGAAGCAAATACGACGACTATTACGATGATGAGTACGAGAGCGATTACGACGATCGCACCGGCAGGAGAACCAAGACCACTGGTCGCGGCTACGATGCTGAGCGCGATCGCGAGTTTGACCGCGAGATCATAGAAACGGAGCGTTATCGTGGAGTGAGTTCTACATGTTTCAGTCCAATCATTCACACCTGCTGACCTGTTGTCTCTCCAGCCTGCTCGCGACCAAGATCCCCGCGGTCGCCAGTCGTTCAACGATCCTTACCAATCCGGCCCCTACCAGCCCTACCTCTCACCACAACAGAACAACCAAGTGCAACCCTACCGACGTTCGCAAGGAGACCTCGCAGTCGCGCAAAGCACACGCTCACGCTCAAGGCGCGACAAATCTCGCGGCCGCCGCGACTCCTACTCTCGATCCCGCTCTCGTTCTCGCTCCCGTAGCCGCTCCCGCTCCGGTTTCCGCGGCAAAGTCGAAGACCACTTCGACACCACTCCGCTGGGAATTGGTGTTGGCGTCGCCGGCGCTTTGATCGGTGGTTTCGCCGGCAGAGAGTTTGGTGGCAACAAGAAGACCAGCAAGCGCGACATGGCGATTGGAGCCGTGGTCGGCGGCCTCGGAGCCAACCTTGCGGAGAACAAATGGAAAGACTGGCGTGAAGACAGGCGCGAGAAGGGACACCGCGACGATGACCGATATGACGACAGGTACGACGACCGATACGACCGAAGGGCCAGGAGCGCCATGAGGTGAATGAACTGGGCATGATGGGGATTGATCGATTGGATTGGACTATCCTCTCGCCAGGAACGACTCTTCCTGGATTATGACTTTGACGACTACCGAGCACGCGATACGACAGACGGCTGACTGAACTCATTGGCTTTTCGTTTCTTTCGTGTCATCTTTGGCGGAGGAGAATATATTTACGAGCAGCCTGCGGGCAGACGAATTAGAGGCGGGACATACGGATTCGAAAAGGCTACTCCAGCATGATAACGTCTTGCATTTGATACCTAGGAAAATGCGAATGAAACAGGTCATTATCACTCCTGCTTGTCACTGTGAAGCCGAACTTCAGGAACCAAAATTTCCACATTAGTTTTTTAGGGCTGTCGTAGTCGACGATTGTGTTCGATCGCCTCCAGTTTGTCGGAAACACTGACCACGTGGATGTACAGTAAATGTTCAACGCATTCATGTTATCATTGAGATCTAGTCTATCGTCAGGGTGCACGCCAATGACCTCCACAACTGCCTCTAATCGCCACTCATCACAATATCCATGCACTGAACCATCTTCCTCTCGATTCTCCAGCCATTGTTGTGGCAACCTCACATGATCCCCAAAGCGCCAAACGCCTTGACAACATCGCCGTCAACCCTACCCAGCCACTCCTCCTGAAAGTTCGCATTCCCGCTCACAGCCGCTCCGAGATAGTGCTTGATCCACTCCGCGAGTCCAAAACGGTGCACAGGATCGCCGTTCGACAGTTCTCGCCTGCGCGCATCTTCCGGCGCTTCAGGTAGGCTTGGGTCTTCCGGGCCGTTGCTGCTGTAGACCAGGCTGTCGCCTCCAACATCGGTGGCGTCTTCCCGCAATTCCGTCACGACGTCTGTACAGATGGTCATGAGGGATTGCAGGCTTTGCAGGATCCAGGGCTGGGAGGTCTCGAGGAGTTTGGTCAGGGCGAGAGCAGTGAGTTTGCGGCGGGAAGGGTCGCCGATGTTTTCGAAGTGCGAGAACCATTCTTCCAGCAGCCAGGTCATGGTCGTGGCGAGGTCGGCTTGCTCGGGCGCAGAGGCCTGCATGGCTTGGCAGAAAGTGTTTGGGGAAGCGATGGCGAGGCGCGCGAGGATAGAGAAGTAGTCTGTCTCGACGATGCCGTCAACCGGAGGGTCGAGGGCGCGAGGGCCGGTTGTGCAGTGCGCTTTCCAGCTGCCATGGAGGCCGGTGAGGAGGGCGGGCAAGAAGCCGGTGCTGACGAGGTCGGAGGCTGTTTGCTCGACTGCAGGTTCGGACCCGAGATGTTCGGCGGCGCGGACTGTTGCTTCGACGAGGTTACAGACTAGGCCGTTGGCGTCCGGGCGAAGTTGTCCGATGAGCGATGTCAGGGAAGTGAACAGGGAAGGGCGTAAAGGCTCCGAGAGCATGTGTGACGGGGCGAGAAGGAGGTATGAGTCTGCGATCTCAAGAGCTTTGCGAAGATTCTCGGAACCAAGCTCGAAGATCGGAAGCAAGTAGGGTGCCAGTGAGAGGAGGTCTTGAGATGCTGCGGATGACGGCGTTTGAGCAATGATATTTGCCCATAGGTCGAGAGCATCCTCAAGAAGATACACTTGCGTCTCTGAGCCGGGCTCGATAGCACCTTTGATTATGGGCAGCACGAGCGGGTGGAAGGCGAGAGAATCTGCTTTCATGGCAGTGACCAGGCGAGCAAGGATGGTGAGGATGGCTTGCTTCATGAGGTGCTCCTCACCCGATTGCTCCCACAGAGGCGGCAAGAGACCGACGATACGCTCGGCGAAAGGCGAGATGTGGTGTTCCAGACGTTCGACAATAACCGAAATGGTGTTCAGCAAGGCCATTTTTGTTTCGGTGAGCTCGACCTCGTCAATCAGCTGCATCATGCTGCCGAGGATTGCTTCCGCGTATGGAAGGAAGTGATCGGCCTTGAATTCCCAATCGTCTGCGATGTTCTTGAGCTGCCTTCCAGCAGTGACACGAACGACCTGATCATTCAGAGGTTGACCGTCCTTGGTCAGCAAATGCTGAAAGATCTGGAATACCGCAGGTCTGCTGGAGTCTCCAATCTTAATGGAGATCCACTGACCCAGCAGAATACTGGCGCGGCGACGTAGAATGTTGAAGCCAAGGTTTTGCTTCTGTACCTCTTCAATGAGAACATCTCTGATGAAAGCATCGAAGTCAAGTTGCTCATGAACAACCGGTGCCGACAATCCTATTGCCGTGTAAACTGAGTCCTTGAACAGCACGTCTTCGTTTTGGGGTGTCGCGACAGAGTAGAAGACTTGTAATAATGGCTGCACCAGCACGTGCTTGTAGTTGATGGCGAGATCGAGGAAGAGCTTCTCAGAGCAGGATCGAATGCTGAACTCCCAATCTTCGCTGTCGCCATCTTCCCTCTTCTCCCACTCCTCGGGTTCCTCTTCCCACTCGCGTAGGTCGCTTGCCCTGAAGACGAAGTATCGAGTGACCACCGTTTCCATGACTTCTCGCACGAACGCTTCTTGCAAAAGTTGTTGCTTTATGAGATCCGTGGCCTGCGTACGCTCTTCTTTATCCTGAGGGTGCTTGTACTTGAATGTCTGCGTAGGGTTGTGGACCATCTTAACACAGGCTCTCAAGATAAGCATGCCTCGCAACACAAGCTTCTCCATAACCGGTTGCTCCTCGGCATCACCATCGGTACCAATGCTTCCGTTTACGACGGCCGATGTTACAGCCTCTTTCGAACCAAAGTTCTCGCCGAATTCCTTCGTTACGGACCAGTAAGAATGTACCAGCTGAATGGAGTCAGGCAACAAGGCAAAAGCGGCCGGGTGGTCTCGTGAGAGCTCGTGATGAAGCTTCGCAAGTTGCAGCATGTGCTTTTCCAGCAGCAGCCTTGTGTTTTCAGCGAATTGGCCAGCAGAACGGAACTGCATGAAAGCTCCGAGGTTCTGAATGGATAGTTTCCAGAACGCAACAACATCGTTGTCGCGATTGGGGTGCTCGTAACCCGTGATCAACAGTCGTCTAAGCGTCTTGATGCACAACAAGCTGTCCTTCATGAGAGTCTCGACTGCGAAGTCACGAGGGTTGTCGCTCAGTAGTTGTCGCCACGAGTCAACATAGTTTGCGTAGCGCTCTCCGATAACGTGCACCATCTCCGGCGTGACAGACTGCAAATTTTGCCTAGTCCTTTGCAGACGTCCCGTGGAGAGTTCCTTGGTGAGCTGGAGTAGCACAAGAAGAGCATTGCTCTCACGGACATTGTCCTGTCGGTTACGGACAGTGCCCAGTAGCGAAGTGATGGCGTCAGGCCATTCTTGAGGAAATTCGAATCTGGCGATTTTGGAGTAGACCAGAGCATTCTGGAGTGCGAGCCTTTTGTCTTCTTCTGACAACACGCCTTCCGCAAGTCGGGAACGGATGACTTCTTTATCTCCTTTGGTCACTGCACTGAAAGGCTTAGTTAGTGGCAAGTACTCGATGTGGAATTAACCTAACAGCAACGTTGGCTCAGAATGCTGCACAAGAGAGTGCCCAAATTTCACAACAGCCAGACGGTGAATATAAATAAACTAAGCAAAGGAAGGGGGATTAGAAAAATAAGTCACACAAGCTCACTTTGATGCAGTTTTTCTCCAGTAATTGTTGATGCCGTTCTTCAGTTGGATGATAGCCAGGTATCGGATCTCAAGAGGTAGTCGTCGGTCAAGGTAGGCGGATTGAAGGTGAACGTAGTAGCCTTGCGACTTCTCCCATGACTGCAGTTGTTTTGTGCCGGTCTGAATCTGATGAGGATCGGACGAAGAGGCTGCTCTGAGAGTGTGTACAAGCAGATCTTCGGTCAGAGGGTTAGCCTCACCGGGCACCTCTATCGCGAATGAGGCCATACTATTCTATGTGTTGACAGCAGCGAGTGGTAGCGTTTGATGGTTTGAGGCTTGTGAGGCTGCCCGCCTTAAACTTGTCTGTCTGTACGATTGGACCCTGCCATCTAATCGCCTAGCACGGACACCACTGCGGGTGTACCCGAATAGACAACAGTACAAATTTGCTTCCTCTCCCTCATCCTCCCTTTCTTCTCACCAAAAGTTTATAACCCCAGGAAGAAATTGGCGTCTATCCGAATTGAAAAATGGAGACGATGTTGAACAAGCACTGGCAGACCAACGACCGTCTATTAAGAAGCGAGGCGAGCATCTTGGTGCGCTGCGACTCCCGTTATGACAGTACAACTCATTATCACGTGCCCTCCCCGCCTGTGATGTGATCTACTTTAGTCTTCATCCGAAGCAGACGCCTGACGCGATTGTCCTTCTACTCCGCTTCAACCACTGCCAGTCGCAGTACCTATCTGTATGTCCCACGAGTGCACACGATAATCAACCACGATAGTCACTGCTGCATACCGCCCTCCAACACCTCCATTCGCCAGCAGCCGTCATAATGGCTGAGTAATTAGATGCAGGTCACGCCTTGGGTGGGTCCTGCGCCGTCCCTCACATCCGCCAGACTCGCTACTTCCTCAAATACATTGCCCTAGTACGTCCTTCCGAACACCTACTGCGCGATGGCAAAGACTCGTAAATCCAAGTCTACCGCTTCCAGCGCGAAGCCGACTACGGTGGCTGCGGAGCCCATCGCCCAACCGCCACGTGCTACCCCACCACGTCCGCCATCACCGGCATCAGAAGAAGATATGGATGATGAAGAGCCTGTGGCCAAGAGACAACCCTTCCGCTTCTTCGACCTTCCGTCCGAGTTGAGGTTGCGCATATATGAGGAAGTGTTCCATGTGACAGAACGGCACGTGATGGAGCTTTATGAGGGCAAACAGCGAGCCAACAACATCGCTGGGCTTGATGAGCGGCCTGATCCTCCGCTTGATCTTGGTAGGTACAAAAGTGTAGATGCTGGGTCGAATACAGGACAGCCAGCTGACTGGTTCTTGCAGAGCCCAACGTCAACTGGTTCCTCATCCGTCCCCGCCTCAACCTTCTCAAGGTCAGCCATCGCATGCACGATGAAGCATATCGCGTTTTCTACAGCCAGCCGATGCGCCTCTACCCTCATCATGACCGCTTCTTCTACACTAAGCAGCCGCTGCTCGCTCGCATTCCCCCAAAGTACCGCAACATGATCAACACCATGGAGCTGCGACTTGGGAAGGGCTGGAGCAAGATTCCTCGCTGCCAGAACACGGATCCGAGCCTTGGGTTACGCGACTGCACTTTGCTAAAGGTTCTCAAGATCTTCGTTCAGTGCGATCCTAGCGACACACACTTCAATGGCTTCCGAGGCAAGAACGCCGACGAAGACACGTACAAATGGTTCTGCATAGACCTTTTACGTGGAATCTTACAACAAGTCCCTCGACTGAGGGTTGTCGAGATTGATGCTTATCCTGGGATCAAACAGAGTGCTCCACTCATTACTGCTCTGAGGGAAGTGGTTCAGGATGCCGGCAAGAAGCTGGTCTGGGGGCCGCTCAGAGGCTGGGAGGATGACGCTGGACTAAATGATCTGCAAAAGGCCATGGCAGGCATGGGTTTGACCAGCGGTCCTAGGGTTGTTGAGGTGCAAGCTTAGTTGGTCAATTGTAATTACTTCCATGCACATATCGTCTATGGTTGCTCGATGGTCCACGTTTCCCCCCTGATATATTCTCGTGTCTCTTCTAAACATGGTACCTATATGATAACATTTACAGAGATTTGAACCTTGCTAATACTTTTCTAGCGAGCTCCAACTTTCCTCCTACACAGTAACTTCACCGGGCATCAGGCAGATGCCAGAGTATCGGGAAGATGCAGCACGCGGCCCACTGAGGTACCATCGAAGACACACGAGCGTATGAGTAACTGGTATACTACTATCGTTAGCCATGATCACAGAGAGGTCATTGTTGCCAGTGAGATCACTCAGTCATCATTATCATTCAGTCAAGCTTTTAAAGCATAGCGACGCCACGAGGAGTGGTGAAGTGTACAGATGAGCGCCCACCGTTGAATGCAATGTTCGCAGATACATCTCAGTGGTTTCGCTTTTGTTTTAACGGCGATGTCTAATAGCACTAGCCTATAAACCGCCAAGATGTACACATTACGCAATAGAACGGATCTTGTTATCGCGATACTATTCTCTCTTGACTAGCAATAGAATCACAAGATCACTGCATTATGTGTGCTCCTACTACTAAAGCCTGGTATCGAAACAGCTTCTCATACCATTGAGGTGCTAATCTAGTCTTGATGATTTTGGCTGATATGGAACGAGCATCTCTGTATCTCGAGTGCTCCTGCCACAAGAGTACGACATGGTAAGATCGCCTCTGCCATTGTGAGATACTGCTTCAGGTATCCACAGATTCTCTAAAGTTTTGTTGAGCTCACGATCCCATGCTTTACGTTCCCTTTGAAGGGTCAAAGCATGTAGCAATTGATGGTCTGCCGTGGGTGGGTGAGTACAGCGAAAGCAGAGCTCTCGTAATTCGACATTGTATCCGGCATGAGATAGTGTACAAATACCATTCACCACAAACATTGGGTAATCTTGCTTGCCATGAAGACTGACAAAATATCCTTGAGTGCAATGGCTCTTCCGCTGGACCCCAGGGGTCGTGATGATCACCATCATTTTGTCAACCTCGGCACCTCGGCAACCAATCGAGACGCGTGAATAGCAAGGATAGGTCAGCAGTGCCACATATTCTTTGGCCATCGCTCGTTTCGAGACCAATACAACAATCATTTGGACTGATCCATCTTGGATATCGGCATATAATCTGCAGTCAACATGAGTGTATCCCTGACCCGCGAAGAGGTGGCAAAGCACAACACCGAGGAGGACATCTGGACCATCATCGACCACAAAGTCTACGACCTCAGCGATTTCATTGATGCTCATCCTGGTGGCTCTGTTGTCCTCGCCCAAGTAGCAGGTACAGATTCTACGGAAGCTTTCTACAATCTTCATCGCCATGAGATTCTGCAGAGATACTCTTCGCTCTGCCTGGGCGAGGTCGAGGGCGAGAAGTCCGAAGTGATTGATCCCCAGCCAGGAGATCTGAGCACTGTGCCTTATGCAGAGCCTTTGTGGCTAAGGCCTGAGTCAGCGAGCCCTTACTACAAGGACAGTCACAGGAGGTTGCAAAAGGCGCTGCGTAAATTCGTCGACACGCATGTTACACCAGAGGCGAGAGAGAAGGAGGACGACGGGTAAGTGGAGATGGAGAACGTAAACCCTCATGGGACGTCTGTTGACTTACGTTTTCTTACCGAGCAGCACGTTGATTTCCCAGGAGTTGATCGACAAGATGGCAGAGACGAACATCCTTGCCCTCCGTCTTGGTCCCGGAAAGCATCTCCATGGAAGGAAGATACTGGATGGTGCTGTGGAAGGGAAGGATGTAGATTATTTCCACGATCTATTGGTCGGACAAGAGCTTTCAAGGCCAGCGGCTAGAGGGTTTCAGGTAACATCGTACACGAGAGGCCTCCATTGAGCCAAAACTAATACGATCATAGGATGGCAACATGGCCGGAATGGCAATCTCTTTGACCGCAGTTCAAGAATGGCTTAGAGACGAAGAGCTGAAGAAGACGGTAACTGAAGAAGTCTTGTCAGGAAAGAAGAAGATGTGTCTCGCTGTCACCGAAGCCTTTGCTGGATCTGACGTGGCTGGTATTCGCACAACGGCAGAACTCACCGAAGACGGGCAACACTTCCTCGTCTCCGGCACAAAGAAATGGATCACTAACGGCGTATTCTGCGACTACTTCGTCACGGCTTGCAAGACGGCGAAGGGCTTCTCTGTGCTTCTTATCCCACGCAGTGAAGCTGTGGAGACTAAGCTCATCAAGACATCTTACTCCACCGCAGCTGGAACCACGTACATCGAGTTCAACAAAGCTAAGGTCCCTGTCAAGAACATGCTCGGCAAGGAAGGGCAGGGCTTCCAGGTCATCATGTCAAACTTCAACCACGTATGTCGTCCATCATTCTTGATCTAAGAGAGTTAACAGTACTGACAACAACCAGGAACGCTGGATGATGTGCGGCTCAGTCGTCCGCTGGATCCGTTTGGCGGTCGAAGAGTGCCTCAAATGGTCTCACCAGCGTATCGTATTCGGAAAGCCTTTGGTGAACCAACCAGTGATCCGCGCCAAGCTCGCCCGAATGATCGCATACGCAGAGTCAACTCAAGCCTGGCTCGAGCAGATCACACATCAGATGAACAACATGTCATATGAGCAACAGAGCAAGCATCTGTCTGGCCCCATCGCCTTGCTCAAGTCTCACTGTACGAGATGTGCTCACGAAGTGGCGGATGATGCGGTGAACATGTTTGGTGGCCGTGGTATTACGAAGGGCGGGATGGGTTCTGTTGTTCGCAATTTCCATGCCGGGTATAAATTTGATAGTATATTGGGTGGAACAGAAGAGATTCTGGCAGATTTGGGAGTGAGACAGGCGATGAAGCAGATGCCCAAGGCGAGATTGTAGAATATCCGGCTGAATAGCCACTGAAGATCGATGAAAATAGAACGTCCCCTGGGTGCAACGCGGACTCATCGAAGAGCAGTAATACCGAGAGACTTGCTTTAACGTTGAACAAGACTTCCTTGAGGATGGCATCAAGAGATAGTCCTGAGGTCTGCCCACTTGTCTCTCAGAAGATCTGAAATTTTTTCGTCCGGGCTCGACGATAGAGGTACAAGTGCTACCGAGAGACTTGTATGCTTTTCAAATCCTCTCAGCGGTTAACAGTATATTTTCTCTGTCGGGGTCTAGCGGCATGAGCACACAGAGAGATGGATATACGGAGGCTTTTGCAAGCAGATTCATTAGCGAGAACTGTTGTTTGGCTACAGTTCTATGCACCTGCACTGAGGAGAGTGGAAATCTCAGAATGATCTCAATATCATCGTGTCGTAACAGGCAGTGACGATGGCAGTGGCGCCCTAAGATGCAATGCTGAAGTCTGGGTATAGGCGCTCGGTGTCTCAATGGTAGACAACGTCTTCCCAGATTCTAGAATCGGCGAGATGGGTACAGTGGCTGGTGGGATGATCAGACGTCTTTGGGAGTGTTTCAACGGTCGGCGTATTTGTTACAGTACATGTTTTCGATGGTAGGAGCATGCGCAAATTGGCAATATCGCTGTACAGTAGTAGATTTAGGCGGCAGAGTTGTCTGTCAACTTGTGCCATGCGTATTTAGCGCGGCTGGACTCTTTTGGGCTGACGTTGTCGTGGCGTGGCAATTCCATTTTTGGTCTCCTGCTCTTCCTGAAACGCATTCCTTTCTTCGCTCGGTAGTGGGCTTGGTGCGGGACTGCGTTCAAATATGGGCAACGACGCAGCCAATGCAGCCAAGATTCTTTGTGAAGATCGTGGGAGCTGTTCGCAGTCGTATGAGAATTCGGTAGTTCGTAGCACACTCTCGTTCTTGTTCTCGTCCTCGACGTTTTTGTCTTGTGAAAATCCTTGGGAAGTCATTTTGGTAGTGACACGGCTAGGCAAATTGCAGTCTTGTTAGATGGCAGTATTGCATACAGCGAAGTCATGAAAACGGGCAAAATACGTTACAATAGTCAAGATTGCTATGATTGCTGCGATTATCGAGATGTGGTTTGTCGCTATGGTGCAAGAATATCTTCTTTGTCCATCGTGTCTGCCATTGACTGAGACATTCTTGTGAGAACAAAGAACTTGTCAGCATTCCGATCTCCTGCACAGAATGATACAGACCGGATCGGCTAATCTCCATACGGTGACATCTATCGTCCTCATTTGATCGTAGGATATCACGTCGACGGCGGCTGGGAGTCGTAACCAACAATTACATCAAAGCAAATCTCCGAGCTCTTCATGCTATCACGATCGCACAGAAATAAACGAACAGATCTATGGCCATTAAGATATTAGCAGAGCTGTACGTTGACTCGTGATGACTTGCTGTATCTGGGGGTTTAATCACTCATTCTCATAGTACTGGTTTGGTGCATCGAGCTTTCAGTCCGCCTGCTTCCGGTGGTAACGAGACCTTTCCTTGAAGGATCGCGCTGAACTCTGGACCACGCGTTATGGAGAACGGTCTAACTCATCGCACACCTGCGCTCAATGCTGCTGCTTCGCCTTTGCCGCCCTCTTCTTCTCCACCAGCTCATCGAACCTTCCCAGGCAAAACACACCAGCAATGAACATCGAGACACTCCAAAGCCAGAACTCCTTCGTCCTCACATTGACCGAGTGCTTCTTCAGTCTCGCCGGAACAAACCACACCAGCTCGACAAGATGAATCGCGAACATGCCTCCAATCAGCCACGGCTGAATCGTCCAAGCGAAGTTTGCGAATGTTTGCCCAAGGACCTTCTCCACCACTTGGCCAGGCTCGAACCACCAGCGTTGACCGAAGGATGAGAAGGTAGCGGCGCAGACGACAAGCATTACCGCGTATAAGCCTGTCGGCTGAGGGTATTCGTTGATAGTGACGTCCGAGCGGCCGAGGCCAGCGAGGCACTCTTTGTCCATGGCGACAACGCGCTCGCGGGCATCGCGGTATGACTCTAGAGGCGGCTCGAATGAGATCCGGTGTGTTTTGCCGCCAGCGGTGAAGGTCATGCCGTTGAGGTCGACTGCAGTCATGCGGCCTGCGCCAGCAGTCCAAGGAGACAGACAATGGTAATGTTCGAGGTAGCGGACAATCTGAAGCAAGCATTAGTCATGTGTAAGAGAACCTGTCACGAAGTGACGCTCACAGAATCGTGGTGGTCTGCCTGCATATGATTCACGATACGTTGCTGCGCGGCAGCATCTTTGGCCGTTTGGTCAGCCATGCTAACAATTGGCTCCAGAATATAATATTTAATTTGTGTCAGATGCGGTGGATTCGGCAATGATGAAGAATCTCCTGCTCAGTCTAAGGTCTGGTATTTGTTGCCACAACGAGCATGTCGTGATACGTCCTATGCTACGGTTGGGCTTCTGGGCTTGGCGCTCCGCGTTCAGCACCTACAGCCACCCTCACCACCATGTGGCGAGTGTTATTTATGTATGTGCAATTCGAAGCCACAAGTACAAACATCAGGGTCGAAAAGTGTAAAGAACATGTGGCGCGAATTGAAACCGTTCGCCATGTGGCGTATGGAAAAGTAGCGAGAAGGCACCTGATTCACGCCACGCCTAGTCATGCAAGCACTTCAGCGATACTGAGCCACAGATACAAAAAGAACCGTGAAATAGCAGAACAAGAAGAAACGCCACATGAGTCTTATATCTCGTCAATTACTAAACTCCAGAAATGTATATAATAGCCAATCGCCCTCTTCCCCCAAACACGCCGCAAATCAAAGTCTCATCATAACATTGTACATCTCATTGAGTTTTCGGCTCCTTCATAGTTTGTTTTTCGTATTGGTGCCGTCTTCATTGACTGTTGAAAGGAGGGTGGTCGTGAGCCTGATGTGGTCCAGAAAAAAAAAGGTAGATAGTAACGCCGTGGTGACTCGTTTGAGGGGAATAACAGGGTAGAAGAAGGATAGGTTGGGTTGTTTCGGGTTGCCCGTTTGACGCTGTATGTCTTACGCACTAGTTGACGGTTACTCGCTGTGTCAATTGGTGAGAAAGAGCTCGATCTCTTGCTTCGCTTTTCGATGCAGCACGCGCGGCTAGGTGCGAGGGCCTGTTGGTCGGGGTGCAGGTGGGGTACCTTAGGGGTGGGGAGGTGAAGGAAAGTGAGTACTTACTACAGGCTCAATACCAGATCGCCACGAATGGACGCCTTGAGTTCGATCTCAATGTCTAGGTTCGCCTCGAGCGACAGCTTCAGACCGTCGGTGTCACCCGCAGAACCGCCTCCAAACTTCTCTCTCTGATCTTCAGGCTGGTATTTGGGTTGTCTGGGGTCGCTTCCACGGAGCGGAATCTCACCACGCATGGCACGGGCGTGTGTGACAGGTCCATCCATGCTGGTGCTGTCTGGTCCAATGCGCTCAAAGGGTCGCTGCGCCATGAGCTCCATGCTGGCGTCGGCCTCCTCAAGGGCTTCGAGTGATGCGGTGTGCATGTATTTGCCATCGCGCTGAGCCTTCTCAATGCGCTTGCGCCTGTCACGTCGCGAGGAGCTGCGAGAGCGGTTTGTTTGCATGCCCTCCTCACGGCGCTGCATGGCAATCAAGTTATCGATCTTCTTTTGCTCCTGGGTTGTACGCCCCTTTGTGGGCTCTCCGTCGTGTTGGCGCTCGGGGCCTCCATCTGCTTCTTGTCGAGCAATGAGTTGCTGCCTGCGACGTTCGATGTCCTTTTGCTCGCCCTCAGAATGAGCCTCTTCGTGGTATTTGCGATCCCAGTCGTTGGTCGGCATAACGGCGATGTTGTGCGTTCGTGTGAACGGCTTAGCTTCTTTCAATGGCGACTTCGCAGGGCGTTCCAGTAAGTCGTCGGATGTATAGCTGGGTCAATCGATCTGACGAGTAGAGTCCGTATCCAGAGCAATCCAGCAGAAGCAGTCCCACAGTCAAGACGATGATCGAGGTGGCCGCAGTAGTAATCCGTAGCTCAGTCTAGCACAGCGCGGTCGACCAACACAACCCTCTCTCAGCAGATGGGTTGCCGGCCGGCCAGACACGTCCATCCAGCAATGAAACCGGTTTCCTGTCGGTGTGGAGGCGATCGAATGATGCCCCGCCGCGTCCGGGATGGCATGTTCCACGCCACACCACACCTGGCCTACGCCGCAGAACTCTCTGCGCCATGAGGTCAGCGCCTCGTAATGGCGCAGTCGCACGAGCCACCGACGTTGGAACGCATGCGCGGAGCTGCAGCCGTTGCTGGCGTGGCGCTGCATCTTAGGCGTTAGTGGCTGTCCACGCGAGGCTCATCTTACAAGTTATCCACTGTGACAGTGGGCACAATATACGATACTTTGGGGCGGTGACTATCGATCGGGAGGTTGCGTCGCCGATGAGGGAAGCCAAGACGGGGCGTAAAGGTTCTGAGGAGAGGAGGGAGAGGTGAAGAGAGGAGAGGAGATTTGGCGAGCATCGATAGAGACTCACAAGTAAGGAAATGTAAATTGTGGCTTAGTATCGTCTATGAGTGAATGAACATTTGCTGTATTCGCCCGAGATTGATGATAGTGATGGTCGTCTTAAGCGAATTGACCAAACGTATGTTGAATATACATCGATCATTGCAGCGTGAAATGAACACATGTAGCAAATGAGAAAATCAAGGTGGTCGAAAGATAAATTACAATATCCAGAATATGGACTCCAAACCAACGCCATCAAAACGTCGTAGCTATCGCGATATTGCCATATAGCAAAAGAAACAGACATTGCCTCTGATAAATCCCCGTCGTCAAAACGTCACGTGAAACTTCATCCAACACTCTAGTTGAGCAGACCCAGTGTCAGGTCACCGTGAATCTTGGCCTTGAGCTGAATCTCAATGTCCAAGTTCAGCTCCAGCCTGAGACGAAGCTGCTCTCCGCCGCCCTCCTCCTCTTGACCACCACCCTGCTGCTTGCCGCCGGTAAGTCCACCCAGAGCCTGGCCGGCGGTATCGCCGACCTTGTTTACGGCATCGCCGGCTGTGTTTTGGACCATGTCGCCGGCGCCGTTGACCAAGTCACCGCCGGGGACACCTTCGGTGATGTCTTCGAGTCCTCCACCACCCTGCTTGCCCTGCTTCTTCTGCTTCTGGCGCTGGCGACGGCCGCCTGATGCGCTTACATCCGAGCGGGCGACAGACTCGGCGTCGCTGTCTTGTGCGCCGCCTTTGCGTCCGCGACCACGGCTCTGGCGGCGGCGAGACTGCTGGCGCTCCTGTTGGGGCTCAGGCTCCTCCTCGCCGTCTGCTTGGGCACCGCCCTCAGCTTCAGCCTCAGCTCCGCCCTCGCCCTCGGCCTCGTCGGTTTGGTCGGGCGTAGGTTGCTGTGCATCTTTCTTGCCGCCGAGCTTCTTAGGCGTCTTCTTCGCGGGGGTCTTTTGTTGCTCCGACATTGCGGTTGAAGTGTTGTTTGTAGGTTGGTGTGTTTGTTTGATGCTCCAACGAGGAAGGCTTTAGTGGTCAGAGGAATCGTAACTTTTGACAGAGAGAGGGTAGCGACCAGAAACAGATCAGTGCAATGGTCAGACCGCGGGCTCAAAAGAGGAGACACTACTTCGCTGGTCGCATTGGGTTTAGAGCTCCCATCGGCCACAAACCTGTTTCAAGAGTGGCATCGGCCAGGCAAAGGCAGCTTGACGTCAGCCACACTTCGCATGAATGTCTGCTCCATGCATCCCTGCCACAGCTCCACCGCCTCAGACGCACAGGCTTTTGCGCCGCCGTGGCGATCGGGAATGTGGCATTCGTGACACAACGATCGAGCCACTCGCGGCTCAGCTGAGAAGTGGCTCCACACGCTATGAGCTGGGTGGCTGCTCTCTGCAGGTTGCATTACTCCAGCCTCCCGTACTCGCCTTGCTCTGGTGCAACGCGAGAAAAGGTCTTAGCGATATCGTTTAACCTTGCTCGCCTTGACTTGACTGGCGGAGTACCGGTAATCGTACCATAGTTCACAACTACCAGCAAGCTCTTTCGTTGGGTTTGCGGGGGCCACGCACGCGCATGACATGCGACGAGGGCACGCCATCGCGATCGCGATGCTCGAAGCAGCTGGCGAGAACGGCCAACACATGAGACAGTGGTGTTGGTTGGGCCTCGATATCATCGACCGCACGTCGTGCACAATAATTATTCCTCGCAAACACGGAAGACCGGAACGGCAATGATCGATCTCGCAGCGCCTCAAGAAAGTGTCTTTTAGATGTTTAACGCGCAGGTCTGATATCACAGTATCAGGTGCTATTGGAGGCTGTTCACATCGATTTGACTAAGGACATGCAGAAGAGGCATTGGACAAATGCGTCACAGGAACTTGTAATCGTTTGGACTTATGTCGCCTGAACCGAAAGAGCTTTTCCCTACTCATGATGGAAGACTCTGCCTTGATCAACAAACCTGGGTGGAGGTAGTTTCGAACGGACATCCCAAGAAATCGACCAAGCAATCAATCAGGGTTAGTGTTAGTGCAGTAGGGCGTACTGTATGGTCATGAGCAATCTTACACGTACAGTACACATGCATATGTTTACACATTTGTACGGCCGCTCCACGTAGAGATGCATATAAGAGATATTGCCAAAGCACTTCCAATTCTAACTATCTCAAGGTTTAACTGATATAATGATATCTTATGCGGCCTCTTTGTCCTTGGGCACAGTTACACTATGGCCTTCTGTGGCTGAACTAAAAGCTGAATAGCCTAAGCTCAATAACATTATGAATACCATGAAACTGGCATCATACGATATGCTCCCGTGGCAAAGTCATGTCCGCCATATTCGAAGACCATGAAACACTAGACAAGCATCTCTTCTACGACCAGCTGTCCGCCACTTCCCCAGCAGAACCCCTCAACCTGCGAGTCCTAGAATGGCGCCACTCAGACGACCACGACCAACGTGACCGTACCGACATATCCCTCACCTCAGCATCAGCCCTCATAGCAAGAGACACAGAATCTACCTGCCCGTTGCGAGTAGTCTTCGCCCCGCGAGACGCAAAACACTCCGCCGAGCACAGAGCAGTCCGCCTCCTCTATGCGCACTACGACGTCCCTTCATCCTTTACCCTCATCAAAACAACCAGTCCCACGCACGCTTTCGGGCACAGGAAAGGAGGTCTGAAAGACCCAAACGTCGAAGTCGCCTGGACGCGGTTCTTGTGCAAAGATATCCTTCCGCTCGACACCCAGCATCAGGAGGACTTCCACGACAATTTCCGCTGGATCGTCTGCGACACGTTCCTGCACGTGCGCAAGAAAGACAAAGACGATGATGAGTCGAGGGAGAAGAAGAGCGTGACGCTGATTCTCTTCGGCGCGCCGCCGAAAATCGTGCAGCGGTTTGAGCGATTGCTATCGTCCGACGCGTGGGCGGATGCCGTGCAGGAACCGTACATCCTGCTCGCTCTCGTCTATGAGCAGTTGTTCTTGTTGCTCGACAAAGCCGCTTGGACGCTGGCAGGATGGTTCCGCTCCAAAGAGCGAAGCGCTCTGAACAGCGTCCGGCAGGATTCTTCTTCCCACGCAGAAGCAACCGACTTCGCCACGCTGCACGAAATCGCCAAACACGGCATCTACATGAGCGAAGCCGCCGCCGCCGCAGTCCTACAGATGGAAACGGTAATTGCACATCTCCAAGAGCTCCCAAACAGCACAACGTCATCACCATCACCATCACCCACCTCCCTCCTCTCATCCACAATCTCCCAACTCCAGTACCAAAAATCCGCCTTCCGCTCCACGCAGCTCCGCCTCGCCAGCCTCGACAAGCGCATAGCGAACGTCATCAGCCTCTCGTTCAACCTCGTCACGCAGCGCGACAGCCAAGTGCTGAAGCAAGACAGCAACGCGATGAAAGCGATCGCGGTGCTGACGCTCGTGTTCCTGCCACTCACAGGAATTGCTTCGCTGTTCAGCACGCCGTTTTTCCAAGTCGCTGAGAGTCACCTTTGGGTTTCGGCGTCGATTTGGATATTCTGGGTGATTACGGTTTGTTTGACGTGCTCGATTGTTACTATTTGGGTGTGGTGGTATCGCGGGATGAAGCAGCGGACGGGGAGTATTATTCGGAGAAAGGCAGCGGAGAAACTTGGATGAAGGTTTTGGTATGTATGTATTAATTCGTCTGTCCTTCGTGCGTTGATGGCGTGTCCACGCTGCATTGTAAGCTACTATACAATTATGGTTCAAACGAGAGAGGAAAACCCCATGGGTATGTGTGTGTATCGCCAGTCCCATTATCATAGACGGTCATTTTGCGATGCTGGCAATTCATCAATCAATCAATTAGTTCCTCCCCGTCTCAGCACCGCTCGCACTCCTATTGAAAATCACTCGTCTCGTTGCTCCCACTTTTCCCAACTCGGCGAAGTGCTTCTGCTTCTGAGAATTATTCTTCTCCGAGCTCGCTTTCTGCACCCGCTCGACCATGCCCTCGACCCATCGAGCTTTCTGCTCGGGAAGGTCGGCGACCTTCTTGCCGTTGCTGCCTGGTCCGGCCATGCTGATCTCAGACCAGCTGTGCTTACTGCCCGGTCTGTTCGAGCCGGCAGTGGAAGGTCTGGAAGGGGAGCGAGCAGGCACGGGCGGGCTGCCAGGTGACGATAACAGCAAAGCTGGGTCAGAGTTCTCCTTCTCTGGCGTCTTCACACGCTCGAGAGCTGGCATGGCTGGTGGTGTAGCGTAGGCGATGGCTCTATTCGCCTCGGCCGACAGAGGGCCACTAGCCTTCCGTCTCAATGCCGGGTGAATACCACCACTGCCACCAGCCGAAGGTGGCGAGCCAGCAGCTTTGACGTCGATCTCGCCTGAGACTGTACGTGAGCCGTGGTGCTCGGCGTATTGACGCAGGTAATCTGCGAGGTCAGCCCAGCCGCCGCCGACACGGACCATGACACGTTCGCCTTCACCAACAAGACGGACGAAGAGCTTGATGGGCTCCTCGCGACCGGCTTGGGTAAGGTGATACAACTTGACTTCGGGCTCGTTTGCGGCAGTCGTCCTTCTGTTAGGTGAAGGATCTGCTGGCGCAATCGTAATGCCACCTGCTCGCGATTGTGGCCGGGTTGGCTTCGGTCGAGGACCGCTGAACGTGCGAGCTTCGCCAATGCGAGGCTGAGGAGTGGTGGCGCCGGTGCGGAAGCGAATGGCTGATGGAAGTCCTTGCAAAACTTCACTGACGTGGCGGTCAAACGAATCTGGCTCGGCTTTTGTGTTCTTGCGTCCTTGCAAGGGTGAATCATCGGGTTGTGTGAGGCCCCGACGCTTGTTCATGAAGCCATTCAGAGCCCCCTTCTCGGGCACATTGGCCTGAGCCGACACTACGCTGAGATTGGAAGTCCTGTGTCTCAACCCGTGCTGACCTGGGGAGCTTGGCAGTGGGGATACAGGACTTCTCGGGCGTTCCTCGCGTATCGTAGGTGGTGAAGGGAATACAGACACGTCTTTGCGACTGACGGGACTACTCGGGCCATCTCCATGAGAGTGTACATCGGGTTCGACAGCGGAAGAGCTGCTTTTGCGACGCGTCAAGTCTATGCTTTTTACCTCGAGACTGATCCTGCTGGCTCGACGCGTGAATTTGTCATCGACTGTGTTGTCCTCACTGCCCACTGCCTCTTCTATCGGCAGGTTTCCAGGCCTCATCGTTGATGCTGTCTGTGAGCTTAGTGGCCTGTGGGCAATCGGCGAAGACGTAGCTGCACTGGTGGTTCTCGACAACGGTGGTGAAGCCATCTGAAAATAGCTTACACGCGCGTCCTGGATTTCAGGTGAGTATGTATCTGTTTCGATCGAGGTAGACGTCAAGGGACCCTCTGCACTACTGAGTGGTACTGTAAGGGTACCAGTGTGAGGTAGGTCAATATGGTTCGGCTTCCGTAGGTTTGGAGGCGTAGATAAAGGAGCATCTCGCGCTTCGAACTGTGGCTCTTGGACAGACGCTGGAGAGCTGTCGAGCATGGATGGACTCATAGTGGGCACGCCGGACTGAGGATATGGTGAATGTGCTCGAGATTGATCTACGTAATCGGAAGGTATATCGTTGGACTGGCTTTCCGGAAGCGTTGGAACTGCAGGGATTTCGTCGCCAGGTGTGCCAGGTAGACTGTCAATGAACATGCGATCGAAGGAATCGCTCGCGACGGGCTTTTTAGGACTCGCTAAGCCGGGTCCTTCATGTTCATTATGCGCCTGAGCTTGGAGTCGAGTGACTTGAGCCTCGATCGGAGAATCATGCTCCGATGTTGGTTCTGGCGGTGTCAGAGGCCAGTTCTCACCAAAGTCGAAACCGGGGAACGACTCAATGTTGTTCTTCTCAGGCAACGCCGGTGATGTGGCAGATTCTTGTCTTCTGTGTTTCATGGGGCTTTGTAACGACCTCCTTGGACTTTTGGGCGGGAGCACTGGTACAGGCGGCGCGTCAGTGTCTGCTGAAACCGGCGCACTATCTGAGCTCCTTCCCTGAGTGCTTTGGGCCTCGCGCGAGGCACTGTCAACAGTTTTCCTGCGTTGTGATCCCTTGGGACTGGCTGGTGCTCTGCCGCCCCAAATGATTCCATTATCTGATTTGTTGCTCACACTGCGATTACGGCTGGTGTCAGACCTCGAGCTGCTGCGACTACTATCCGGTGACAACGCCTCCGACTTAAAGAGTCGCGCGAACGCGTTGCTAGCGTGCTCGAATGGTCTTACAGGAGACTTTGTAGCTCGCTGTAATGCCTGTGTGCGCTCTAGGTCGCCAGCGAATATGGCACGCTTTTTAGCGAACGATGCAGCTGGCGTTTCACTTGGTGGAGCAGCAGGTTTTGGTTGCGTCTCAAAGGCAGATGTTCCTGACCGGGATACGAGATCTCCTGTAATGCCGTCACTTGGGTATTCTTGCCCGTCGCCGCCATCGTATGGAAGAATGATTGGGACGTGACGCGAAGCACGGCTTGATTTTGTTGAAGGCGTTTGTGAGGCTGTGCTGGATCGTACAGGACTCATGTCGATGATGTGGTCAGCTTGTCCGGAGGGAAGAGTTTGTGAATCATCTCTTGCCAAATCTGGCATAGATGTTGTCGTGGCGCCGCGTGAAAGGGTCGGGCGATTTGTTGGGCTTGCTAAGGAAGGATTCGAATATGTGCTGCTTGATGGCGAAAGAACAGCAGCATCCAGGAGATCATGGCGGCTAGTAGCTTCTTCGTGATCCACTTTTTGCTCGCTACCAATCGAGGTTTGCGGTACTTGTCCTTTGACCTCCGCAGCCACTGGAGAGAGAGCTTTAGACCATCTGTTCTTTCTGAGGTCGTTTTCCAATATCTTCCGCTCTGCCCTCACCGTCCAATCCGCATACTGTTGTTCGAGTGCCTCCATCTTTTCGATCCAGCTGTCTGGCACAGTTTCTGAACGTCCTTCGAGATCGTCCAAGAATCTGTCAAGTTTCCTGCCCAAGCTGCTCACCCTGCTCTCAATGATGCTCTGCTGCTCGATCATGCTTCCACGGTTGAAGTCGAGGTGCGTCTGGCTTTTGGCGTCTTTCGAGGATCTGACACCAATGGCGGCCCATGCATGGTCCAGGTCGGCGCGCGCCTGCGCGAGCGAGTCGAGATAGATGGGAGCCTGGCGCAAAATAGGAAGTCGAATGGTCCAGATATCAAGCAGGTGATCCAAACGAGACAGGTGTGGCAGGGCCTGCAGGATTGTGGCTGTGATGATAGCAGTGAAGTCGTCTAGCTTTCTGAGATCTGTTGCCGCTCCAATGGCTCCGATACTATCGTCGAGAGACGCCGAGCCACTGCCAGCCTCATTGTGTGCAGACAACACAAAGTCTTTCAACTGTTCGACGTCGATCTCGTCCAGTTGCTGTATGATTTCATCCGACCGTTGCTCGTACTGTCTTACTGTATCGGCCGGCAAACTTCCCCAGTATGTTGGTGTTCCTGCGTCCTTCTCGTTATGATCATCACCTGCAGATGCTCTCTGAACCAGCTCCGGTGTATCGAACGTGCCCGGCCATTCCCACTCTTCCAATTCCCGCGCCCACGATCGGACATCTAGACATGTTTGCGCTGCTTTCGCGCCGAGAGTGCGCTGGAAGGATGTTGACGATTCCAGAGCGGCGTGCAGGCTTTCGTGAGGTGCAATGAAACCAGGTTCGGAGAATGCGCGGAGAGTCTTCGTTGGCGAGAGGTTGCGGAGGATAGGGTCGAAGTCGCGAGCATGGCTGTAGTGGTGCGAGGACGAACGGGACAGCGAGCGTGAACGGAAACTCAATCTCTTCGGCGGCGACTTGCGACGAGGCTGGACGGGAGGATTATCCATGACCAGTGGTATGTGGTCGGCCAAGGTGACTTGCGCAGGGTACTATGTCGACATCGAACAGCGGTGATTAATGGAAGACGAGTGTGTTTGCAAACGTTCAAGAGGGAGAGGGAGAGGGAGGGGTAGAGGTGAATGCGGATGGAACAGAACAGGTGAAACAAACGTGCGGCATGTCTCGCGGATTGTGAATCGGTGGGCACATGGCAGGTCGAACATACAGCTCCACGTTATGGACAAGCAAACGACTCGACCATAGGAGACGGCAGATTGCCTGAGCTTCGGAGGTTTGGAGGTGGAAGCCGAGCCGCGTTCCTTGTCGCGTATAGCTCCATGTCAATTAAACTTCTCGTTTAGTCTTTTGGGAGCCCCTCCCCCTCTCATTCGCCAATGCTTCCAGACTCTTCCCTGGCGAGAGAGACCAAACAGACGCTCTGGTGGCTGAGTCGGTCGATGGGATCAGATGATCTTGCCATGCTTGCACCACGGCGACCGCAGAACACCGTCGTCTCGTTGCGCCGGTGGCTTTGGAACGCAAGACGCGCGTGCTAATCATCCCACGGGCAAGGCATTCAAAAGTCATGCACGCCATCAATATGCTAGAACACCCTAAATACCTTAGTCTATTACCCTGGAAGCCGCTCCGACCGGCTGCTTGGCCGGGGCTCCAGCACTCCGCTATGACAACTCCGGTATTTGTACGCCTCCGTCTCGATTCCATGAGCATAAGCTTTCGATGGAAGCATGGCCAGCTTTGTCGCGTGTCCAATCAGTATATCGAGCATATTCTGCCCATTCCATGCAAAAGCTTCAATGGCCATCTGCCCTGCTTGTAAAAGAATAGAACGCACAAACACACGGCCTCTATAGCGAGCGCCAGTATACCCATCAACAAACAATCATCACGCGCCGGCTCGTGATCATCACAAACCGGAAGTCAACACAGCGGGTCACAATATTTATTCTATTAGGCAGGTCTCAATCGAGTCAGTAGAGTCTAGTCTACTTCGACGCAGCAGCAGCACCACAGCTCCTCCAAGCACTCAGAATCATATCCACAATCGCATCCACACCCTTACCATTCTTGACCTGCGCAAAAATGGTCGGTCCACCCTCTCTCATCTTCCTCGCGTCGCGGTCCATCACGCCCAGATCCGCGCCCACGATCTCCGCCAGATCCGTCTTGTTCACGATCAACAGATCGCTCTGCGTGATGCCCGGCCCGCCCTTTCGTGGGATCTTGTCTCCTCCGCTTACATCAATAACGTAGATGATGAAGTCCGCCAGCTCGCGCGAGTAGTTGGCCGCGAGGTTGTCGCCGCCGGATTCGATCAGGAGGAGCTGGGTGGAGAACTCGTTGTGCAGGTCGGTCAGAGCGGCCAGGTTGGTCGAGATGTCTTCGCGGACGGCGGCGTGCGGGCAGCCGCCCGTCTCGATCGCGCGGATGCGTTCGGCGGGGAGGGCTTTGTGGCGGGTGAGGAACTCGCAGTCTTCGCGCGTGAAGATGTCGTTGGTCACGGCGGCGATGCTGTACTTCTCGCGGAGAGCGAGGCAGAGCTTCAGCATCAGCGCGGTCTTGCCGGAGCCGACAGGGCTGAGAGATGTTGTGTCAGTAAAGTAGGCATGCTGCAACCGTTACTTAGAGGAACTCACCCACCAATGCCAACGGTGAAGGCTCTCTCTTTGAAATCGCGGCCTTCGACTATGGGCATCTCGCGACCCAGGAAAGAACCAGGCCCGTCGAGGATCTCGTGAGAGTGGCCATGGTCTTGGGCATCATGGGAGTGACCGTGGTCTTCGTGTGAGTGTGAATGAGATGCCATTGTGTGTGTCTATGTACGTGCAAAACAACCGCCCAGCATGGGTCAGGGTGTCACCATCATATTTATCAATATTTGGCTCTTAATCTTGGTGGGGGTTCTGGTGGGTGAGGGGAGCTCTTGCCTGGGGTACGCCTAAAGCTTCTCAGAAAGAGCAAGAACGGCTGGTAGAACGGAGCGACATGTATCTGCTGCATATAAACATATCTTTGAGATCGCAAAATGTCAACGACCAAACTAAAGTCTCTGGAAGTAATCTCAAGACTCTATTCTGGACTTTGGGTGTTCCATAGTCGCTTTACCTCTTCAGCATAGCCACACAGGTGTTATCATGTCTTCCGAGAGCGATATAGCCTCTGTGAGACAATTCGGCGAAATCAGATAGCCATACTTTGTGTTACCTAAGCCTCTCTAGTACCGCTATCCACATCGCCCCTTCGTGATATACCATCAAACGATCTCGCGAGGTCTTCCAACGAGATGGACTTGACATCGTCACAACGCCGGCATGCCTCCGCCCTATGGACTAGACTATGCTCCCCAACCGGAGGCAAAGCAGCAGACAACATCGCTTCCTCCAAAATCGCCTTCGTAGTCCTCGGCCTCCTCAACATCCCAGCACCAGCAGCCTACCACTTCATCAAAGCCCGCGCAACGCGCCAGGCCATCGCCGAATGGCCCGAGACTTTCAACGCCCGCTGGGTGGCGAGTTTCTGGCCCGACAAGAAACCCTCCCTGCTGGCCGAGCACATCTCCGCGCGCGTCAGAGATGCCCTGCAAGACTTCACGCCCATGCTGGTGCTCTCGCCTTTGACTTTGAGGAAGAATCGCTGGTGGACGATGGTGACGGCGAACTTCACGCACTTCAAATTTACCCATCTGCTCGGGAATATGCTGGCTCTCAATGGGATTGGACCTGCTTGTGCTGAGGTGCCGGGCATGACGCCCTTGCACGTCTTCGGCATAGCTCTCACAGCTAGCCTTGCAACTGGTTTCCAAGCTTTGTATCGTCTTTCTGACACGCCGGGCTGGAAGATGTGCGGCTTCAGCGCTGTTGTATGTGCTTTTACCAGTGTCGCTGCTCTTGGAGCACCGATGGCTCAGCCAGACGTGTTCGGGAAGTACCCCGTCAAAGCGCAAAGCGTGTGGACTGTCGCCGGCATGCAGATCTTGAGCGACGTTGTTGCCGCAGCGAGAGCGCAGAGCGGAAGTGCGGGATCCGGTCCAGGGAAGTCTGAAGTGGTCGATTACATGGGGCATCTTGTTGGCTACGCGTGTGGTGCTGCTTATTATACTTTGTTCCTGTGGTACCAAGCTCCTGCCGGCGATGATGCTGAATTTGAGATGGTCGAACATGATGTGGTCGAGCGTGAAGAGATTCCGGATCTACCAACAGTCATGGAAGAACTGCGACGAAAGCTTGGTCAAGCTCCCGCGAGGCAGTCCGAGAACTGGGAAGAAGTGGCGAGCAAACTTCGATATTCCGCTCTCGAGGAAGAGACATGAGCCTACTATCAGCGAGAGTGAATCATTGCTGGCAACATGGCAGCCTTCGCACTGGGAACTTGGACGCGAAGCGGAACCGTCAGCATATCTCCAGCACGCGGTGCAAGAGGCTGCTTGCACAGGCCCAGCCTAGCCACACTCTGCACAACGCTCAATAGTCCGTCGATACGCGGAAAGTATTTGTTGTTGAGCTGCGTTCGAACAGAGGGAGAATATGAAGTCTTTAACGGCATGGTCACAGTACCAGCAGCCAATCAAAGCCGGCGAAACACAGAGCTATCGCAAGGAGACCGTTCGAAGCACACGATCCGCTCCGAGAAGACGGCGCCATTGCGCAGTAACTGATGTGCCTCACTACAACGGTCTGACAGAGGGACGCAGCACACCTAGGTGACGAGTGCTTGGCCGGGCAAGACATGGCGAGCAGACCCAGCGTCGTGGCACTGCTCGCGTGTTGTATCTGTGTGAAGACACGCTGCGCTTTCAGTCTTGCGCAGCCCGACTTAGATATATATATGGGGCAACAATACGATAGACAGACCGAGATATAACCACAACTCACGAGACTGCTGAAAATTTGTGCATTTTGTTCATTTTTTTGTTATGTACTCAACGATGCTCTAGGACTAGTGTTCCGCGACCAATGGCATCGGTACACGTATTCGCTCGCTCGCTAGATTCCTTGCTATACCAAAAGGGCTCAATCGCTCATTGATGGTGCTGCTGAGAGCATCCGAGAGCCATCGACCGCCCGCCAGCCACAAGTTGTGTGAGTAGTGATGAGAGAAAAAGAAGTAAGATTAGCTAAGAAGGAAAGCCAAAAAGCAAAGACAGATCAGGCCGTGGGGGTATATTTCCGCGAAAGGGCAGATGCCAAAATCCAGTCGCCGAATGAAGTAGAAACAAGAAGAACTCCTCTGCTGAAATTGGAATGGACCTTTGTGTGGTATATTCGGTTGTGCTTGAGTGCCTGTTTGCTCGATCTGGAGAAGCTCTTGTAGCTGAGGCGCTCAGCTGGTGATGAAAGGACCTGCCTTGGAGGGTTTGAAGTCGTGAGAAGAAAATGCCGAATAAAAGTCCAGTATGCCAAATGAATCGCAGGTAAAAGAAGTGATGTAACAAGAGAAGTGAATGTAAAATCCGTCAGGCACGCGGATAAGCGTTAAGAGAGCGCCTTTAAATGCGCATGCATCCATCGTTGGTCTTCGTGATCATGGTTGGTCGTGAAAGTCGTGATGGTTGGTAACCTCAAATCCGGGCCTTAATCGGATGTTGTTTGTAAGTAGTGAAGAGCTTGTGGGAGCCATGGCCGGCAAGAAAGCCGGCTTTTGGTGGTCAGTCTCACTGCTCAGTCGTTCGACTCATCCTGGTTGTCGGCAACATCATCGATGTCCTCGAAGGTGAGTCCGTAAGCGGCCATGATGGATGCGTTGCCCACCGTGAGCGTCTGAAGCCAGTCTCCGGAGTGCTGGAGGATCTCGGAGCGGGACAAGCCTTGTGTGCCTTGGCGAAGAGAGGGTACGTAGATGTTCAGCTCGTCGTAGTTGATTTTCATGGCATCACGGCGCTTCTGCTCTGAAGCGATGTGGTTGTTGCGCTTCTGGGTGTCGGAGAGGTTGTGACGCGGCTGCTTGGCCTCGGAGCGCCGCTTCTTGGAGGAAGAAGAGGAGGCTCTAAGGGTCGATGCGGTGGGGACGGGGGCTGAGAGTGAGGCGCTGGCAGTAGCGCTGGCAGTAGCGCTGGCGGGAGCGGGGCGTGGAGAGGGTCTGCGGCGCTTGTTAGAAGTGCTGGGAGAAGTAGCATTTCCGGCCTGAGGGGTGCCGTTGGAAGGCTCCTGCTTGAGCGAGGCGGGAGCGCGGCGAGTTGTGCTGCTGTTGTTCTGTGCGTAATCCTGCGCATATGGCATAGAGCCATCGTCCTCTGGCTGGCTCCTACGTCTCTTGCGAGACTGCTGGGACATGGTAGAGTTTTCCATAGCATGAGGTGTATGCATCTGGACGCTGGAGCGCGGGAAGCCCGACTCAGCGGACTGAAGTGTAGCGTGCTGATGAGCGAGAGCAGCGCTGCTCAGTTCCTGGAGGTTGTTCGGCAAGCTGTGGCGATGCTGCTGACTGTGCTCACGCAGACCACCGGCCTTTTGAGCGGCAGTCATCGGAATGTTCGATTCACTCACGACCCCCGCCAGTGGCAGATTGAGGAGAGCGTTATACTGTGTCTCGGGTGCGGAGTAGCCGGCAGCCTGGTAGCCTTGCTGACTGAAGTTCTGGTCGCTACCGTACTGGTAGATAGGTGGGCGACGCTGAGCTTGGTTCTGATCCTGGCCTGTCACGTTAGGCATCTGCCACTGTTCTGACTGGTTGGGGAACGCCTGGACGTTGCTGCGCAATGGCAGGGAAGGGTGGCGAGTTTGCGTGTAGTTGCTGGCCTGGGTAGCCTGCTGCATCATGCTGTGAGATTGGTATTGAGTGTGTGAAGTGGCACGGCCCAGGCGCTGGAAGTTGTCCGTGACCGTGGGAGTAAGGGGAGTGTTGGTCGAGGCAGAGGACGGGTTTACGCTCATGTGAAGCTGGTCGCCGGAGTAGTTGTTCGAGTTGTTCATGTTGAGATTTCCCCAGGAGGATCCACTTGGGGCAGTTGGCTGTGAGTGCTCCTGACTGTTTGAAGACATGCTCATCAGAGCGGAAGCAGCTTGGTCGTCGTGGGTGATGCGTTGCGAGTTGCTGGAGGTGACGCTTGGATCGTTCTGGTAAACGAAGTCTTCGAAGCCCTTGCTGGCGTCGTATTGTGACAAATAGGCTGGTGCCATGTGATTGACGGTGCGTGGCGCAGAGGGAACAGGCATTGGCATGTGATCGCCAGTGAAGCCCATGCCCACACTGAAGTCCATGCCGTTTGACATGTGCAAGCCGAAGGCGTTCACGTTGTTGTCGGTCTTGTCGTTGAGACCAGATCCTACAAAGTTGAAGGGCAATACCTCGTTGGCATTGTTGGTTGCGGTTTGATCCGGCTCCTCCCAGAACTTGTCCATGTAAGACTGCTGCTCGTCATTCATGAGTGCCTGGCGCGAAGCATCATGGTCGTGGTTGCCTTGAGCCGGCAGGGCGAAGGTGTAGGCGAACGGGTCTGCCGATGTAAGGTTAGGCTCACGCTCACATGATCGCTTCACTTGACGATGCGTCGCGTGTACGTACAGTTTGAGGCTGCATCTTGCTGGCCACTGTGGCCGCCGTGGTTCATGACGAGAGTAGCCAGTTTGGCAGACAGCACCGAATGGCGCTGTTGTGAGGCGGTGGTGAGGTATATGTTCTTGCTCTTACGATGTGACGGAGGATGGCAGGCAGTAGGAACTGAGTATAGTGGGACTGATGAAGCAAGGAGGGTGTTCTCTCAACAAGCGACGGTCATGTCACGGATCCAAGGGCTGGCAAATGGAGAAGGTGGTGTGGGTGATGAGGTGGTAGGATGGGAAGGCAATCGGGCATTTAAAAGTGCCGTCGCTGTAGGAAAGATTAGCATGAGGCTTCAGTACAATGGCTATTGCATGTGCTATTGTTGTTCACCTGAAACGCTGATCCTATTGTAGATGTGCGCCTATTCGACTTCAATTCTCGAGTCCTTAAGCCGGCCGGGCGCAACAGCGCGCACTGACGAAGTGAGTCTCTGAGGACTTCGCCGGTATGATTAACTGTTCAAAAATGGCTATAATGGTATCTCAGCGGTATGCTCGGGCCGCGGCGTGTTGATCTGAGGGCTGGTAGTAGTGAAGTGAGGTCTGCATTCACGTGGTGATGGTCCGTTGGGGTGGCTTTCACATGCGAGCGACTTGACTCCGCGTCTTTCACATGCCGTTTCCTCCACTGCCTGCCAAGTGACCGCTTGAGCCACTTAGCCACTTCTCGGCTCAGCGCGTGGCTAAGGCATCTTCGCACTCCGAATTGTGCCGGTGGCCCTATTGTGGTAGGAGGTATTGTCGCCTCTCGACAGCAATGTCTTTTATATTGTGCAGAGATTCTCGCGCATGGTCACGTATATTCGAGGGCACAATAGCATCGAAATGCGCGGTCGACTGGAGCGCAGCCGCGAAGACCCGGCCCAAGCCGACTGGCCCAATACACTCGAGGTTCAGCAAGGATTCTGCTTTGCATGTATGCGCGAGCTCCCCATTAGTCTCGTGATGCCTTGTCTGACCAGCTGCATCTGATATCTCTCTGGAGTAGATATCAACCGACTGTCTCCCAGCCGACTACGACAAGCGATGAGTTATCTGCTATTGATGAGAAGCCGAGGGCATCCACAGGCATTCAGGTATATGCCGAAGACCACTTGGTTTCGTCCAGGACTTCCTGCGGCCTTTGTAGTGATTTATACTGGCCTAGTATGGACTGACGTGGTGCTGCGTGTCGCCTCATGCTTGAAAAGCCACATCCCCAAGTACAGAGTAGCGGCATTTGGAGATATCTTCATGCATATGACATATCCGGCAAAATGCTGCTGCGAATAGCAAAGGGCTGTTGCACTCAAAATTGGTGCACGAAAGTGGTGATGATGCGTATGGGGAACTGTGTTTGTTGTGGTACAGAATGGCCGTCTGGTCTTGAAGCGGGTCCAACGAAAGCGCTCGGCTGCACTGTACAGCATCTACACCTCACTCTAAACATCACACTGATCTTTACTACTCGGTTTTGTCTGGTGTCAAAATGGCAGAGGTCCGAGACAGGACGCGACCGTCATGTGGAAGTGTCAAAGGCACCAACCTGTTCGGTCATACTCTTTACCGCCGAGAAACTCTCTGACGTTGACCTATCTCTATACGCTTGTACGTCAAGATGATGGCACGTACAAGGCACAGTATGTTGACATGAGAATGTAGGCCGTATCTATGCAGTATTCATTGCTTTCATGAGACACTGCTTTTCGCGCATCGTCCTTGTTACAGAAGAGTAAATGGCACCATTCCATCTTTGCGAACTCAGAGTTGCCATACGTAAGGAAAGTTGAGTTGCTGCATATGTTCCGCATACCGCCAAGATCGTTGATGCCCAAGATTCCATCTTGCATTGTGGACATGTTGCGACTTGCGAGAAGAGAATGCTGACTAAGATAATCTAACGATGGCGCCTTGCGCCAACGCTAAGCGTGCTGTAGTTAGCCTAGATCACAAAGGGACGGGCCTGGTTTCCACATCGCTTGAAGGCCAGCTTTCACGCACTGCAACTCTTTCGATATCGCCTTCAATTTCTTCAGCAACATCGTGCCTGACACGAGGAATGTCCATGCCCAAATTTCTTGTACAAGGATCCGAATAGAGACATTGCACTTACAGACGATTCCAGCAGCCAAGCTCCGATCTGTCGCATTGGGACTGGGACCCGTCATCCTGCATGACTTCCGGTGAATAGATGCACGAGCGGGTACTGGTCGCGGCATCTCCGAGATGGCGCGGTTTGCGTGTGCGGTATCGACGAAGTGTGTGCGACTGACAAGCATTGATTCATAGCATCTCGCTGGTCATTCGTGGGCATACCGCAGCCGCGCGACCATGGAAGCGCCACGGCAGAATACCATATGGTGTTCGCGACCACCCACTGCCTTTTACAGGCGAAAGTTGACGCATCTACAGTACGGAAGCCGCTTGAGCGCCGGCTCGAAAGCTACTGGGAGAGTTTTCGCTATTCCACCGAGTCGGTCTACGCGTGGAGTACAGTACAGACTCTCTTTTCCGTTTTTTTTGGTCCTTTGATGCATATTCTCCCCGAGATTGCAACAGGTATTCCGGTTGTCCGATCTGCAATGCAGCATTCTAACATCTGAGGGATCCCTCGTGCTCTCTGATCAATGAAAGGCTTGCATGCGTAGACGTACTCGGAAGCTCCGTGCCGTGGCCTATCATCAACTCTGATACCTCTTAGACCGAGCTGCGATTCTGGCCCACGCCGGAGCCTTTCCTCTTTGTGCATGAGGGTGGAGTGAAGCTACCCTGCCAGCCTGCGTCGCCGGCAGTGGCCCGCAATACTATCGTTTGGTCCGGGGCGCTAACAAGACCATCACACTGGTCCAGGTTGGTTCTTCTGCACAGTAGACCCTCTGGACGTGGTATACATGCTGCATCTGCACGCTGCATCTTATTCGAAAGGGTCGCCGCCGGTCTGATGACTGTTTCCGTGATCGACGTGACATGCTGTCAGCAACACTGTCCTTATCACCGCCTCTTCATCTCTGACTCCTTTGTTATGATCACACAACACCTTACTTACTACAGTCCGCCTTGAGTAACAGTTTTCGCAGCAATGTCGGCACAAGACTCTGAGTCCGAATATATTACCGAAAGTGGGCGTCGTGACAGCGCATACATGCAGGGTCCTTCGCGTGCTCTTCTAGGTCTCCAGAGCGTCCGACCCAGAATCCAAGATTGGGATACAGACAAAGAACTACCAGGTCCTGATTTTGCTACACGAGCGTACGAGTTCCGAGGAGGGCCAGCCAGCATCCCAAGAACGTTGCCCAGGAACTGCAGCACAATGGACGCGAGCTTTACGAGCCTGACGCCTTCGCTCAGCTCGGGATCATCAGCTGGAAGCGACTCATCCATACAAAGCTCGGCCGCCGGCTCCGTAGTGCGCTCTGGTCCTTTCGACACTGAAGGGTTTTATGTCGATCACAACGAATGTCCCGGTGTTTCGATAGACCGAGAGCCAACATTCATCTCGTGTCTCTTCCGATTCCTCGGCTGCGACCAGACTTCCTTCGAGGATGCCAGAGGATGGTACGAACACTCGAAGAGCCATCTCCGAGGGCAGACACCACCCGGCAGCCTTCGCTGCCCTTACCCGTCATGTCGATGGACTGTCTCCGGAGTCAACGGCGAAGAGTCGTGGAGAAAGCGGTGGGCACACCTCCAAGCTGAGCACGATGTTCTGGCCGATGGAGAGGCTCTATGTGAGAAGCGCGACAGCAAGCTATTCGAGCATCTCTGGCAAGCGCGTGTCATCGACTCCGCGCAGCTGCAAGAGCTGAGACGTTCGGGTCGGCTTGGGGTTGACAGGCAGCCATATGTTACGACGGAGAAACCAGAGAGACGCCGACAGAGACCGTCCAACCCGCGAATGAGTCGCTACAGGGATACGTGATCTTCATGGGCGACTGTTGAGACTTGGTCATGGAGAGTGGTGTCTACATACGCTGGGGGTATTGACACTGCCATGAAGCGCTTGTCAAAGCTTTTCTGCTTTGTTCAGTGCCACGAAATTTATGAAGTTGTTTTGCTGTCGTCGGGAGGCCCGGCGACAAGCGGTTTCCATTTTCTTGATGTTGATGCTTGGTGGTGGGGCATGATTCTCCGTTAAATGCGTGAAAGCTGGGTGTGATGAACACCATCCCTTGCTTGTAGATTTGTGATTTTGGCGCGAGGCAGCGAGGAAGCATATGGCGAGCACTCCAAGAATGACAAAGGCGGAGACTAGTTCTATTTAATATTTCATCCGTTACCCATGTACTTCCAACCACCTTTTGTGGCGACCCATTCGGATGCCTTCCACGCCTTGCAAAGTTGCGCTGCATGATCCAGGGCCGCCTTGACTGCGCCACGCTGCCTCGAATTATAGCGCCAGACGTTCGGCTAAGGCAACACTGCTGATGTGATGAAGATGTGGTGGCTGCCTGATCACGTAGCGAGGGTGTGTTAGGCCGATCAACGTCTTACGAGATGTGAGATGTGTTCATTGCCTGCCTGATTTGGGCAGTGCAGAACCAGTATTGAAGAGTTCGAGGACGGGACACAGATAATAGGTCGCCTCGATTATGCTATCGATAGTACATGAAGCACGAGGGGACCATTTGTGACCGGAACGACATGCAGCACCTTGCTGCTCAACACCACTCATCCACCTGCTTCCAACTCCGCAATCCTCTTCTCCACCTCCGGCACCCCCCTCAACAAGACGTCCAACTCGTCTTTCTCATCTTCCAGCTTCAACCTCTTCTCTGCATCGAGCTTTGCAAAGACGTATCCGCCCTGGCCGTCGAACTGCAGGATCCATCCGTGGTAGCGCCACAGACTCTTCCGGTGCGAAACAGTCATGAGAGTGATGCCCAGCCTCTTCGCTTCGTCGTACATGACCTTTTCTACCTCGCTGGTGACCGAAGATGTACACTCATCCAAGATCGCATACTTGGGTGCATGGTAAAAGAGGCGCGCAGCGGCGATCCGTTGTTGGTTGCCTGTGGACAGCACGTCCGTCCACTCAGCTTCTGTGTCGAGCCCGGTGGCAGCCTTCCCGTCGCTCGCCGAAGGCCTGTGTGTCGAAATGCCGAGTAGAGTATCGATCCCAAGGACTTTAAGGATCTCCATCAGATCATCGTCAGTCACACCCTTCTGGCGCATCTCGAACAGGCCATCAGGGTACAGAATTTGCTGTCTGAGCGTCCCCTTGCTAAGATAAGGGCGCTGAGGAATGTAGAATATGTCCTCACTTGGCGGCTTGCGCACCTTTCCACCGTATACTGGCCACAACCCGCCCAAGATGCGGAACAAGCTTGACTTGCCACAGCCATTTGGTCCGACGATCAGCAAGTGGTCGCCTCGGTTGATGTGGAAATTGAGAGACTTGATGAGTACATCACCATTCGGCGAGACGATAGGCACATTCTCAAACTTGATGTCCTCGCCTTCCTCTTGCTCGCCACGGCCGCTCAGGACCGCAGAGTTGGCATCAGTCGATGCGGATGACACGAGTTGTTTTTCATAATGTCCCTGTCGAAGGTCTGCCAACACTTCGAGTAGCGTGCTGACTCTGCTAGTGTATCCAGCAAGTTGCGAAACCTCTTTGTATGAGAACATCAAACGTCCAAAGGCATCGCTGCTCGCCAGCAAGAGTCGTCGACTGGTAATGAAGCTTTCGGTCGTATCGCGGTCACCACCGCCACCAACTGCGCCCGGGACACGGAAGAATACCGGGATTGAGCAAAGTAAAAGTCCAAGTGCGCCCCAGAAGTATTTTACCACAAAGTCTTCCATGATACCATGGTAGAACTTGCGTCTGAGGATCCGGTTGACGTGTTTGATCAGCGTGAAGTAGCCCTTGTCGAGGGCGTCTTTCTCTGCTTCGTGCCCGTTGTACAATGCGATCTCCTCACTATAGTCGATCAGACGGGAGTGCTGGAACCTGAATTCTCCCTCAAGACGCGCTTCCTCTGCGACATATTTGCCGAAAGGTGGCGTCAGCGCTCTCATCAAGCTTGCGCTCAATTGCACGAGTAGGCTCATCGCAAACAGGCCTTCGCCACCCACGCTCCTGCTTAGACTCCAATTGTATATTATCAGATCTAGCACTGGTTTTGATAGGCTGCCGTAAAGCTCAGCTAAGCTGTTGGAAAATTTGCTCACATCAACGGTAACCAATTGATCGGCATTCTTGATTCGGTCATCCAGTGCGGACAAGGTGTAGAATGTCATCTCGTGCAGATATCGGTTGTGAATGTGATGTGTGAGTCGTGTGCGATACCTCAGCGCTAAGGTTGTCTGATGCCACGAGAGCTGCGTAATGTGTTAGTTGGGAGCAACACCCGATAACAAGATGCAAAACAACTCACCATGGAATTCGTGAAGGTTGCTGGAACCGCAACAATCATCCACCACACTAAGCCTTTCGCGAATGCTTTTCCTTTCCCTTTCACGAGACTGCTCACCAGTTGACCGTCCAGCTCGGCCACATAGAGACTGATCAGCGTCCTCAATACGAGGAACACGGAGTAGCTCCCCAGCAACCTGAGCTCTGTACTCTTCCACCCAGGTATGCATATTCTAAGCAGCTTCCCTAGGCTACGAAAGAACTCTCTGTTCAGTTCAACCTTCTTCCGCCCAGTCGTCTCTGTCTTGTCTTGTGCTGGTCCGGTACTCGGTCCTCGACGCCGAGCCTCAGCGACTCTTGCGGCCGCGGCTTTCTGCTCTTTAATTGTATTGCGTATACGATTCGTTACAATGAGGAAGAGAGCGAGGTAAACACCGCGCGAGATGCGCGTTCTGTTAGATATGTATAGGGTCGTAAGGTCGTTCAGCAGGCGTTTCAACGAGCGTGTCGAGCACGCTTGAGCGAGAGGCAGCGAGTGTGCGGCCATGATGGAGGAGCGCTGTGCAAGGAGAGAGACATGGACTGGACTGCGATGCGGCTGTGGGCGGACTCGAGGGGAAGGAGACGAGGTGCGCCGGTTGACATGAGCATGACCTTCTCGAGCCGTCTCGTCTATTCCTCGTAGTGTCGCGGCGTTCACATGCTCAGCAGCTGCAACCGCCGCCGAGGTTCCCCAGCCATTCCCCCACGTCCTCTGCGAGGACTGTGCTGGCATATGAATGCCGCATGACTCGAGCGAAGGAAACTCCCTTGTGCTCGTTCACCATCTTGTGCCTTCTTTGGATCCTGCTCGCCTTGGTCAATATACTTTGCTTTACTGTCAGCTTATTATAATATGTGTTCTCACAGCTTGCGGTTGCTAGAAGCTCGCTGCAGGCGGTTGACTCTCTCCAGATCTATGATATTCAGCGAAGGATCGATCACTCAGCTATCACTATTCTTGTCAGCCTGGACGGGTTTGTGTTTGTGCTTTGGCTCGACATCTAGTTGTTTGACCGCGAATGATCCGACCATAAAACTTATTGCTCACGGCACTCCCGCAAGCTCGATATGGTCACGCTCGAGAATCTTCTTCTGACGCATCCATCCCGTGTACCAAAACAGCCTGTAGTCCTCAACATCTATGGTCTCGCTCATCTTCCTGTTCGCCATTGAGTCCCTACGACTTCCCTACAACCATGTTGTTGATCAGCATCTGTTCGTTAGAGTTTTCGCGTATGAGGGTCTCTGGAAGAGCTTCATGGCCACAGTCAACATGCCTTCAACATAATTCCGAGTCAAATGCATGTATATCAAATGGCTCCATGGCACTCCAGAGCCTTGCTACGGTTTGATATCTGGGAGCAAAGGTCTGGTCTCTTCTATATGCACGATCAACAGATGAGATTGTTGAAAGCTACTTTCAACGAGCACTACTGTGTGTTGAAATGCCTTTACGCGAGCACCACTCACTAGATTGGACAGATCCATCGACTGCCTTTTCCGGTCGCCCGCCCCGTGCGCTATCTTCGCGCGAGATCCAGTGAACCAGTATACATCTCACATAAACTACAAGCATGCACACGCGATCAGACACCTTCCTCGGCGACATACATGTATCTCTTCAATCCGGATTGGAAAAAGAAAAGGACGACCCTAACCCTTACTACCCTCCACAAACAAAACAAGCATTTCGCCATGTGGTGGCGGAATCGCCCCTCATCCGCTCGGCATCCGGCAGTAGTGTAACAGATGTGGCATGTCATCATCTTAGGCGAGCCTTCGCAACCGGATCAGACCCTTTTGGCGTGGCAATGCATTTGTAACACGGATAGAAAAAGGAAGGTCCTCGTCCACGCTAGACATTAACTATATTACTGTAATCCTTAGTCTCGTCGATATTCTTGTCACAATCAACCCGAATTACCCAATCCCACCGACAAACTGCATCCTCTATCTCCGCGCCGCATTGCCCTCTATCTCCTGCTCACGCTGATCAGCGCCGCGGCAATGACCTCGATCTTCCAAAAGTTGACTCGCCCTTTCACGTCCGCCACTCTACGCTTCGCGCCCGAACAGACTGCTAAGATGGACGTCCCCGAAGGCGCGCAGAAGTGTACCATCGCCGCCGGCTGCTTCTGGGGCGTCGAGCACATGTACCGCAAAGACTTTGGAAACAAGGGCCTGCTGGACGCGCGCGTCGGCTACATTGGCGGCGACACAAAGTCACCTGGCTACCGCGCTGTGTGCTCTGGAACCACTGGTCGTAAGTACACAGAAGCGATTGCGCTGCGACGCGACAGCTCGAAAGAGCACGTGCTAACCATCTCCCTACCTACAGACGCCGAAGCGCTCCAGGTCGTCTTCGACCCCGCGCAGGTCTCCTACCGCAGCCTGATCGAGTACTTCTACCGCATGCACGACCCGACCACCGCCAACCGCCAGGGCCCAGACACTGGCTCGCAGTACCGTAGCGGCATCTTCTACCACAGCCCTGAGCAGAAGGAGATTGCAGAGGACATCACCAAGAAGGCGAACGAGCAGTGGTACAAGGGCAAGATTGTCACCGAGGTGCTGGAGGCCGGACAGTGGTGGGACGCCGAGTCGTACCACCAGGAGTACCTGCACCACAACCCCAGCGGATACGAGTGCCCTAGCCATTTCTTGAGGAAGTTCCCTGAGCTGACATGAGACTCCTCGGGCTAAAGGGTATACTTTTGAAAGGGATGGAAATGGGAATGAAATAAAAAAAAAACTTGGAAAATTTAACAGTAACGATATAGCACGCATCAAATTCAACAAAGTTTGCTTCATGTCCTGGACTCGTACATCAATCTCATGGGTAACTACAATTTTCGCATACGCGCGCGCCTGATAAGTAAGCTTACTGCGCAGGTTTCTTCTTCTCCCTGTAAACCTCTCCAGTCAATGAAATTTCATAAGCCTCATCCTTGCCTCTGCCCTGCTTCTCGAGCTCTCTGACAATCGGCAGAACCTCCCTACCGAACTGCTCGATCTCCTCATCGTAGTGCAAGAACGCCGTAAGGATAATATCCGCACCCAAACTCTTCAACAACAGAATTCTGTCCGCGATCTGCTCCTTGGTGCCGATGAGCTTCGTCTTGAAGCCATCGTTGTACTGCACCAGATCCTCGAACTTGGAGTCCGCCCACATGCCCGTCTTGTTGGCAGTGGAGGCTCCGGCGTTCTGGACTTGCTGGCGGAAGCCCTCGACGGCTTCGGGGTCGGCTTTGCCTTGGATCTCTTGCAGGACGCGAAGAGCTTCTTCTTCGGTATCGCGGCAGATGACGAAGCCGTTGAGTGCGAATTTGACTTTGCCTTCGCGGCCTTGCTCCTTGGCTCGCTGGCGCACGTCGGCGATTTGGGTCTGGAAGCCTTCGAGGGTGTTGCCGTTCATGCTGTAATGCGTCAGTTCCTGCTTGTTCAATTAGACGGGAGGATCACCTACAAGTAGTAGTCCGACACAGCGGCACCGTTTGCGCGAGCATCGTCGCTGTTGCCACCCTGGAAGATTTCTGGGTAGGGTCGGTTGGGTAGCACAAGAGGCTTGGGCTGCAGCGAGTAGTCGTTGAACTGGTAGAAGTCGCCTTTAAAGGTGAACTTCTCTTCCGTCCAAATGCCCTTGAGACACTGGATGAACTCGCGGCTGCGGCGGTATCGCTCGGAGTGGTCGAGCCACCACTGTCCGATGGAGGTGAACTCAGCTTTGAACCAGCCAGACACCACGTTGACGGCGATACGGCCATCGGAGTAGTTGTCTATCGAAGCGATCTGCTTGGCCGCGACTGCAGGGTTCCATGGTCCCGGAAGCAGAGCAGCGATCAATTTCAGCCTTTCGGTCTTGGCCAGAAGCGCTTGTGAGAAGGTTACAGGCTCATGCTGGTGCGCAGCACCATATCCAGCCATGAAGCGGATTTGGGACAGAGCATACTCGAAGCCAACTTGTTCGGCAGTGCGGGCGTACTTGACGTTAGATTTCAGATCCCAGTTCGTGCGCTGTGGGATCTTGCTGACGACGAGTCCGCCGGAGACGTTCGGCACCCAGTATGCGAACTTCACGCGGTCTGGGTCTGCGTTGATCTTGTCGTGGTACGATAGATCAGCGTCTGCCTGACTGTAGTTGTTGGATATGCCGTTGATAGGAGACTGGGGTGATGGGGTGGGCGTGCTAGCACCGCTGTTGCTACGGCTTCGTTCGCCGACAGAGACTACAATGCGCTTACCGCTCACTGTGCCCGCTCGCAGACGGTCAAGCGCGTCGTTAATGCCAGCCAAGCCACCTTCTGCGACCTCGACCTCTGGTAGCTTCAGCGTTTTAGCGATAAGTAGTTGTTCGAGCCAGCGTACCAATGTGTCGCCGAAGACAGCAGACTCGTGGAATAGCTTGATCGGTACTTTGTGGATTGCCACGCCATTGGCAGCCTGTTTTGGTGTGCCAGACAAGCCGAGGAGATGTGATTGTGGACCGGCTGATGACTGCTGAAGAGCTTCCTGCAACGCGGATGCTGTCTCGGCACCAACGATGTCAACACCGAAGCGAAGTTTGCCGCCAGTGACGGCCTTGAGCACTTCCACAGCACGCTTGGGGTCGTGGCGATCGACTTGGAAGTCTGCTCCGATCTCGACGAGACGCTGGCTACCCTTTGCCAGATCAGCGACAGCTGCGACCTTGAGTCCAGCGAGCTTCGCAAGTTGCACTGCTAGTTGACCAGTGGTTGTGCTTGCGCCCCAGATGGCGATCCACTCTCCGGGCTTTGGTCTTTCGGTTTCTGAGATGCTGCTGAACACCTCTGATCGAATGTCGTTGGGGACATTAAGGGGGTTGAGTCCACGCGCAGTCTGAAGAAAGTCAGGAGAGCCTGGATGCTTGCCAGAGGCCGAGAAATTGAGGCCAAAGCTGACACCGAGAGCAATTGCTGCCGCGACGAAGGCTACACCGAGTGCGGCGCCCTCCTTGACTTGAACGCCCTGAGGAATCCGCGCTACATTGCTTTCAGTGGTCACGACATACTCCTGGTATGCCGCTTTGCGCACATCGCGATAGTCTGTGGAGGGACCAAAGACAACATCTCCCTGTTTTATCCGGCTATCTTTCCGTGGTGCCTTGACTACAATGCCGGCGAAATCGCGTCCGTTGATCCAAGGGTAGCTAGGCTGACTGAAGCCATAGTCTGCGCCTTTCCAATCGACTGGGTTGAGTCCAATGGCAAGAGTCTGGACCAGGATCTCGTCGTCGCCACGAAGCTCCGGGATCTCTTTAGCTCTCTCTAGTGTGTATTTCTGACGAGGACCGTGAAGGAGCAGCAAGTCTTGCTGGGGCTTCTCGAGGCGTAGGAATTCGTCTTCATGGTGTGTCTGTGTGCTTGAAGTATTGACCTCGATCTTGGCCAATCCATTTGCGAGAGTCTGGTCTAAGCTGGCAATGCCATTTTGCTTGTTACCACCAAGACTGCTGAACGGAGAAGTTGAGGGTTTGGTGTAGCCGTTAGTGTCGTCGTGCTTCAGCGAAAGAAACTGTGAAGACGAATCGATTGAAGGCATGGCTATTGATTGCTGAGATATGACAATGAGAGGAAGACTACACTAGAAAACAAAAAAAAAACATTGTGAGAGCTGCAAGCAGATCACTAGCTTCATGTACATGGCCGCATAGCTACGAGATGAGGAATCCGGCGCTGCAATCACAACATCCAGACTAGCTGTATGGATCAATGGCAATGTCTTGCTATCGATCGGCCGGGAATTGCGTGCGTGGATAGCTGGAGGAGGAGATGCGACTTAGGACGATGGCGTGCTAGGTATCTCCCCACCCACGAGCTTCAGCTTCAGGATGCAGTCTGGCGTGATGGCGTAATGTTGAGGCAGCGTGAAGCAGTGTGAGGTTTGCGCTCGTTCTTATCAGTGACACTGTAGTATGCATATGTGCAGATTCGCTAGTATGTGTCCTGGTTAGAGAGCATGTGCTGATCTTTATGGTAGGATTTTTGAGAGCGGTCGAAAGGTGTTGTTGGAAGGACTTGGTCAAAGCACGTCACCAAACGGCAACTGGCTACCACATGTAGTATCTTCTATCAAATCAGCTCTTTCCGCCCGTCCGCACAAGCTATACAGTATAAGGTAGTCAGACGCAGAACTCCACTACTGCGTGGTCCGACTTGCGGCGTGCTTGGACAGCCTTGCGTTCGGTGAGAAACCTGCACCCCAGCGAGCGAGGTGGGGTGGCAGCGATATAGGAGATAGACAAATCGCGAGATGTGCAGACTAGTACTGTTCGACTTGTTGCTCCTTGCTCTGCCTCCTCAAAAAAAGTCGTGGCTTCTATATTAAAAGTGCTCGTAACAACGATCTTCATGTCCCAGCCCTTTCGTCGGGAACGTGAAGCGAAGCTCTGCCGCCCACATCAGTGCATCTGTTGCTTTTGACATGTCTGGATCAATTTTTGCGCCGTGCACGTACAGCAAGGATATATACGAGACACATCATTTGACTTGGTCTTATGTCAGTATGCCAGCTGTGTGAACTGGGCGATGTACTGCATGCCATTCCTCGAATATCATTTGTCTGCGATTATCTAAAAGAATATCTCGAATACCCAAGTTTCGAGTTCCGTCCTCCGTACAGTGTAAGCGTCCTGACGACATATAAGCGCGTACGCAGACACTAATACTGTAATACACCTCAGTTGTATAGATCCTGGGACGCTCGTTCCGGTACTTCCGACGCTCCTCTGAGCTGGGCTAGAGAAGCCAAATTTGCTCGAAATTGTCATCGCTCAGCCCTTCCACCCATCTCGTCTCCATCCATCTTCCATCCCCCATCCGTAGGCGGTGTGCATGTATCAACACATCGCAGCGTACGCCACTCGTATGAGACCGCAATAATACTCTCCTCAGGCTTGCACCGGATGACAGACGTTCCGCGCCATCAACTGGGATGCCGGGTTCCTGAAGACACGACTAGGAGCAGGCCAGAAGTCTAGTTGCCTTCCTTGCTCTTTCCAAGACGATGGCTGGCGCGTGCGTACGTTATATGCCCCGCATGTGGACGAGACAGAAACTCAAATCACGGTGATTTCCCTTCTTCCAGCAAACAAGCATGGCCCACGCGCCAGGTTTCGAGGAGGCAACACGTGCCAAAGATACCCTTGCTGCCCCACGGACGCATCTGCTGGCTGCATGGAGACGCAAGCCGACCTCAATAATTTCCCGATGAACAGTGTGGCTCGCAGAGGCAGGTACGCCTTGCGCTCTTTCATACCGGCTGCTGGCGTGCGGCGTGCACTTGGATGCGCTTCTGCCGGCTCACGGAAATAGCGGCGGAGATCACTTGCACTTGCCAGCGACAGTTGACTTAGAGACCGCGGCGCCACCAGTGAGCAGGTAGTATACCACCTAGCATGACTAAACCATCTATAGCTAATCTCACTGCGAGTCCCTCCTCCTACACCGTGCTGTTCCCCTTCATCTTATCTTTGAGGCCTCCTTCCAGCGCTACTGTAACTACCTCACGTCTTTCACAGCTTCATCCTATATCACACCGCCTGCGAACCTATAGGGCATTCTCTTCTGCGCACCACATACGAACAATGTCAAAGGGCTCACGCGAGAGCGAGCCTCTCCTTGCACGCTTGCCGTCTCCAGTGGCAGTACCACCTATGCTTCTTCAACCGGGAGCCGAACAATTTGCTACGCCAGCACAGCTCTCACCAGCGTCATCATGCTCACAGCTTGAATTTGTCCAGCCTTACTTCAACAGTTTGAAGCGCAAAAGACCGCAATGCATTGCTCACCGAGGCTACAAAGCGAAACATCCGGAAAACACCATGGGAGCATTCCGAGGTGCAGTCAAAGCTGGCGCACATGCGATCGAAACAGACCTACAAACCACAAAGGACGATGTGGTAGTATTAAGTCACGATGCGAACCTCAAGCGTTGTTTCGGACAGGACATCAAGATTGCGGACAAAACTTGGGAAGAAATTAAGGATTCGAGGACAACACAGAAACCGCATGAGCGATTGCCGCAGTTGGCAGACCTGCTGCACTATTTGGCGGAGGAGGGAAACGAGAACATCTGGTTGTTCCTGGACATCAAGCTGAGCAACGATGCGGAGAAGATCATGCGTTTGATCGCTTCGACTCTTGCTTCCGTCCCTTCGCAGAAATCGGCACCTTGGCACAGTCGTGTTGTTCTCGGTCTATGGGCAACCAAGTATCTCCCGCCAGCACAGAAACACTTGCCTGCATTCTCCATGATGCACATTGCCTTCAACGTCAATTATGCCCGGCAGTTCTTCGAAGTTGCCAATATTGGTTTCAATGTGATGTTCTACGCTTTGCTGATGCCAGGCGGAAAGCGATTCCTCCGCGATGCGCAAGACGTCTACAATCGAAAACTACTATCGTGGACCATCAACGGCGAGGAAAACATGAAGTGGTGCATACGGAAGGGACTCGATGGGGTTGTGACGGATGAGGTCGAAGTGTACTTGGATGTGGCCGAACACTTTGACGAAGCTACAGAGAAGGAGCCTTGGCTACCTGTCAGTTGGAAGATGTTGTGGACTGCCATGAAGGCCTACCTCTGGACACGAGTCTTGCTGGCGTTCTACAGTAGGAAAATGGGACTGCAGGAAGTCTATGGCGGAATTAAGAAGCCGGGTAGGAAAGACAAGCCTTGATGGAGGTGGTTGCAATTGTATTGCTGTTTGAGCATACATTCATGTTAGTTCACCACAAATTTCGATGACTTCATCAAAATTTGTATTGAGCTTGATCACTTGTCGAAGAAGCATGGTGGCCCGCCGAGGAACAGGCGCTAGGACCCTCCGCGCACGTCTCGACGTGCTCTGCGCCTCAGCGACGTTGCATTGACGCCACTCGCGCTCTTGCTCGCCAAACTCATACATGTGCTCACAGTTTGATTTTAACGTCGCTGAGAGCGGAGCTCCGCTGTGAAGCTCAGTATGCGATCCGACACGTGAAAGACTCGCATCAACACTGATGGCCCAAGGTCCGGCTCTCCTGGCATGTGAACGGATATTTGAGCTTTGATCTATTGTAATGAGATCGACAAGCCACCATCGACTAGCAACTGCGCTCCTGTTACGTACTTGCTCAAATCGCTAGCAAGAAAGATGGCAGGACCTGCGAGATCGTCTGGGTCTCCTACTCTTCCGAGTGGCGTTCGATTCTCGAGGTACTTCAGCTTCTCTGCATTTGCTAGATCCTCCGCCGCAAGCTGCGTCCTCGTAGTACCAGGCAACAGAGCATTGCACCTGATCCCGTACTTTCCGAGTGCACATGCTGCAGATTGCATCATGCTTAACACAGCAGCCTTCGTTGGAGTATAGTGCACCTGCTGTGCTCCGCCGAGGTGTGCGCTGATCGAGGAGATGCCTATGATGCTGCCTCCGTGGCCCTGTTTGATCATCTGTCGTGCGGCCGCTTGTGTCGACCAGAAGCATCCTTTTATGTTGGTGTGGATGTGGGCATCGAGCGTGTCTTCATCAAGCCTGCGATCACATTAGATCATTTGATTCAATACGCCGTCGCAGACTATCAGGCATATATACACACGTTACGAAGTCCTTGAACTGCGAGACGCCAGCGTTGGCGACATAGATATCGAGAGATCCGTGTTTGTCAACAGCTTCCTGGACGATCGCTTCGCCTGTTGATTTTTTGCCGATGTCGCCTGTGACGCCGTGTAACTTGCTGTCCTTTGGTGCTTCTGCTTGCAGGCTCTCAAAATGTTTCCACGATGGTTCATTGTCCAGGAAGTTGACAGTTACGGCGGCACCGTGGCGGAGGTAGCCAAGTGCGATGGCACGCCCAATGCCTGTCGGATGATGTTAGTTTTTATTTTGTGGTAAGGGAATTAGCCCCCGTTACCTGTCACACCACCTGTGATACAAGCTGATTTTCCTGCGAGTAGAGCGGCCATTGTTTGCGGTACTGTATTCCCTCGTTCTCAGATACCTGTGATTACCTGCGACTGGCGAAGCGACGAAGGCGAATCTTTAACCAAGGATGCAAGGTATGCCAAGCTGTGTAGTGTAGAGTAATACTATGAGAGACCTTACGCAGTGCTGTTTGCAGCTGGAGAGACTTGATCCAGTGCAATCGTTTCGTGTACCTGTCAGAAGACCAGATGCCGATGATAATGGCCATTTGCCGAGAGTGCCTCGAGCCGACCGATGTGTCTCCAGCCGAGCGGACCCAATGCCGACTCCACTTCCTTCAGGCTCAGAGCTGCAACTTTCTGGGTGCCTCTGTGCCGACTGCCATCTCAAACACCTTTTATGGTTCTAAAGATACGGGGTAGGTCACGCTCTCGTATGCAGGTCCTCACAGCTCGTGTCGAGGCATCACGATGCACTGTCATGGATCTCGACAGCTCTGGAAGAAGAATGGCATAAAGACCAGGAGCTTTCCTCTCTCGTGCCTTGGGAGATTGGTCAGTTCAAATCATTTGACTCGGTCTTCTTCATAACATTCAAATTACTACTCCCTGTCACAATGACTGCCAACGAGACACTGAATGGAACCCACAACGGTGTGCAGAATGGAATCTCAAACATTGCTCGAGACTCAACGACCGAGAGCCCTCAGCCTACGACCAGCGTACAGCTCCAGGGCAAGGTGATTGCCATCACTGGAGCCAACCGAGGCATCGGCTTGGGTATCGCCAACTCATGTCTGAACAACGGCGCGGCACATGTCTACTCTATCGACATTGGCGACACAGGAGACGACTTCCTCGCCGTAGCAAAGAGCTTTCCAGGACAACTACACGCCCTCAAAGCAGACGTCACCAACGAAGACACAGTCACAGCTGCCGTCGATCGCATCATAGAAGAAGTTGGTGCCATCCACGGATTCGTAGCGAACGCCGGCAGGACAAAACATAAGCCCGCGTTGGACTTTACCAAAGACGAGATCGACCAGCTCTGGTCGATCAACCTCTACGGCTCGTTCTTCTGCGCTCGTGTAGCGGCACGCGCTTTCATCAAGCTCGGAGTGAAGGGCTCGATTGTCTTCACAGCCTCGATGGCGTCATACCGCCCCAATAAGCGTGTTCCATCAGCGCCCTATGGTGCAAGCAAAGCCGGTGTTCGGAACATGACACACACACTCGCTATGGAGTGGGCGCAGTACAATATCAGAGTCAACAGCGTGTCACCTGGCCTGGTCAACACAGCCATGACCTACTGGGTGCCCCAACAACCCGATTGGGAACAACAGCTGAAGTACTACGGCGGCATGCCACGCTTGGCGGAAGTGGAGGAGTTGGGAGGTGCTTACGTCTATTTGCTGAGCGATGCCGCCAGCTATACGGTCAGTGATACCCTGGGCGGCCAACAGTCATACGCCATTAGCTAACTTGTTGTGCAGACTTCCATTGATATCCCAGTGAACGGTGTGATCGGTATCTGCTAAAGAGCTGATAGGGAAGGTCTCGCAATCAGTAATGATACACTGAAAGGACGGTTCATAGCGCCTGGAAAACCTGCCTGGCATTTGCAGACTAGAGTAGCATTTGCATTTGTTGGAGTTGCTTGATTTCCACTTATCCAACTAGCCAGATTATTTACATCTCCCTGAGCTTCAACATAAGTTTCGCTGTCATAGAATCATCGTTTATGTGCTCTTTGTAGCGACTCGGGAAACATTTGCATGCGGTCACATCCCACGTCACACACGTTTTATACTGTACTTGTAAATGACGATATCCATCAATCTTCGCCAGTACATTCCCCTGTTCTGATGTTTGCTAGTAATACTTGGTTATAGAGTATATTAATGGTATTAGTGTTTGAGGAAAGAGAAGACTCTCGGTCGTTGGAATGATTTTGAGCTCGCATGTGAGCTTGTACAGTGTATCAAAAGTCAGACAGTTCCACCGCGTAAATCGACTATCTTCAGAGTCTCCAACACAACAGTAAACTCATGCTATCGCACTTTTGATGCAACCGAGAACCGTGATCCTTCCCCGCACTGGTGTGGAGCAAGTGTGGACATGAGCCTCGAGGCGAGGTCACAGCTTGGTGGCTCGAGACGGTGTGGTGCACATGGGTGCAGCTCCAACAGCTTTCCACTTAAGACTTACACAAGCTCACAGATTAGTTTACTGGCGTGTGCCGAATTGAAGTGGATTACAGACTCGACTTGAATAAGTATATTAATGCTCCAGCGTTGCCGAGTATTCTCTATTCATTATCAACTCTTCGTCAAACCTCTCTATCACGATCATAAAGCGTAATGACCGTACCATCTCAGCGGGATCTCAAAACGAACAAGACTGCACGGATCTTAAAGGATGCAGAGGATGGAAGATATGGAGTCGTTGCGTCAATAGTGTACGACTCTAGCAGACGATTTCTCGATTCCAGCTCGCTAACCATTTTGTAGATACAATCTCGAGCAAATCGTGGCTGTGGTGAGAGCAGCCGAAGAGAGACGCTCACCACTCATTATACAAGTCTTTCCCTGGGCTATCACCGCAAGTGATGGACTCCTTATCCGAGCAGCAGCAGATGCTGCGTCCCGGGCGACTGTCCCGATCGCAATTCACCTGGATCACTGCCAGGATGCATCTCTCGTACGTCTAGCAGCGGACACCCTACCATTTGACTCCATCATGGTAGATATGTCGCACTATGAGAAAGAAGAGAATCTTGCGAAAACAAGAGAGCTCGTCGCGTATTGCCATGCTCGAGGCATTACTACCGAGGCCGAGCCTGGTAGAATTGATGGCGCCGAGGATGGAGTGGAGACTCCGGACATGGAAGCTGTCCTTACAACACCTGAAGAAGTCGAAGACTTCATCGCAACTGGTGTCGATTTCCTTGCTCCTGCGGTCGGTAACATACACGGGGAGTACGGGCCTGAAGGACCGCAGCTTGACTATCCGAGGTAAGAGTCGACGCATATCATACAGTATCATTTCACTTGTTAACTTCATCACAAAGATTGGAGGCTATCCGAAAGCAAGCAGCGGGCCGTGTACGCATCGTCCTACACGGTACCAACGGATTTGCCGATGAGATCACACAACGATGCATCGCGGCTGGAGTCAGCAAGATCAATGTCAACAAGCTGGTCCTCGACGATTACAACACACATCTAAGGGCCAATGCTAGCAAATTGCCGCAGACGCAGTTGATTGATGAGGGTATTCAGAACGTCATCCGTTTACAGGCAAATCAGATGGATGTGTCTGGTTCGACAGGACGAGCACCTGCACAGAAATAGACACGAAATTATGAGATTTGGTTAGACTTGACAGGTTCATCGATCGATAATATAAGCAGGAGTTGAATAATGCGCATGAGCGTACATACACGTACATGCAACTTACATATACATGCATGTGTACAATCACGATTCAGACACACGCATCGATCGCAGTGTGTTCGAGAAGGGTTAGGGTTGGGTCAATGATCACTGTTCGTTGCAACACCTTAAGAGTGCATTGTCATCGATTGCTATCTGTGCTATTGACTAGATATTGGAACCAATGCTTTAGCTCTGTTAAAGTGGCTTTATGCCATGTTATTGCCGCATGCGGGCTGTCGTGCCAGAGTCTGCGTGTGTTCCTTTAAAGCTCTGTGAAACATGTAATATCGATACATAGTCCCAAGTCGTTTGAACACTATGGGTCTTTCAGGCTCAGAATACTGCAACAAGCATTCATAGGAAAGTTTCGGTCAAGGTCCTGAGCCGTACAGAGTTGCATTGTTTCGTGGAGTCTTTGCTAGCCTGTACCACATGATTTGCTTGTGGGTTACATGTAAGTTACGGGTAGTTAGCCGATGCAATAGCCGAGTCCACCTTTACAGATCGACGTGATCGCCTCCGTGACGAAGACCGCTTCACGCACTTCAACCTCCCACATGAACATTGACGCGGTTGACAAGTTACCTGCACCTGCACCTGCCCCTGCACCTGCACCGGCACGCGCCACTCGCAGGAGGCCACGAGGACGCGGTATCCGCGTTCGCACTGGATGCTCAGCATGTCGCCAACGCCACTTGAAGTGTGACGAGACGCAACCCATATGTCGCGCATGTCAGAAGGCATCACGGGATTGCATCTATCCGCAACAACGTCGACGCCAGGAAGCCATACAGCGAGATTGTGAAAGCACAACAGTGGATGATGACGTTGTGACTTCTACGCCGCAGCAATCTGAGACTTCTTCCAAGTACACGAAACAACAGGCAAACGTAAGCGCGCTGCCTGGAATCGACCCTCGACCAACCGCAGCCGATACTGTAGAACGGTCAACCGATCATATTGACAGTAATGGAAACACAGAGACAGAGAATGCTGAGAACGTACCAGACAGCTTTCGTCCTCACGACGGTGGCAATTCTCTGTACTCCGTGGAGAATGCCGCATACTTAACAGAGGAAGTCTTTGGCTTTGGCGACTCCAACAGTGTTTTGGAGTTCCCGGATGTGTATGATGCTGAACTATTTGGTATCAGTCCGGAGGCTTCTTTTGGTGGATGGCCAACAGTCTCGGCTGAAGCCGCATCACAATGGTGGTTCAACTTACTAGCGTCAGATATCAACAACAATCAGTCTATGGTGTCTAACAGCATCGTGCCACACCAAAGGTACGAAGAAGCTTCAGGCACATGTGCACCGGACGCAGCCTCAGCCGGTAATACACAAGTCCATGACTACGTGCAAGCTGAGACGGGGACTATAAACAACGCAGTCATCTTGACGGACACAGAGGTCCAGCTTCTACACCATTACGTTATGTATCTCAGTGGATGGATAGATGCTACGGATCCCGATAGACAGTTCGCTGTCATCGTGCCAAATCTTGCTCTAAGAAACCAGGGCTTAGCAAGTGCTATACTTGCACTATCGTCACTTCATCTGTCCTTGGATTCAAAGCCGATTTGCAGCCATTCGTCTCTTTCGATCGACCCGACCATGTCTGTTCAATACTACAACGACACTCTGCACTACCTCCAACATGCAATGGGCGATGCCAGTTTCTTGAGAAGCGATGAGCTTCTGGCGACGGTGCTCATCATATCCATGTTTGAGATGATCGAAATGAAAAGTCCCGATCAAGGGGAACATTTCCGCCATCTTCAGGGTGTCTTCTGGATACAGCGCTCGCAGACTATACACGGGGAGTCCCAGGGCCTGAAGAAACGCATTTGGTGTAAGCTATTACCCCACTCGTACGCCCTTTACGTGATCGATACTGATGAAATGTCTTTAGGGGCGTGGTTAAGAGTAAGCTGATGGAACAGATGGGATTGGAAAGAGCGCTAACATGACTACAGCAAGATATATGGGCCGCATTCCGCAAGCGACGACAGATATTGAGCTTCTATAAAGTCACCCGTCCCTGCGCCACGCTGGACTTCTGGGAATTGGTAGATCGCTCTGTGTATCTCCTCGGACAGTGTGTAAACTATGCGAGCACGAAGGAAGAGGAGAACGGTAGATCTGATGTGCAACGACGGCTCGATGATTCTGCAAAGATGTGGGAGAAGCTTGAAGAGTTCTCGTCATGTTTCAAAACACACGATCGCCGCCTGCCGGCGAGGAGACAAACGGATTTGCCCTTTGCACCAATATGGATAAATCCACCCGCTGCAAGTAAGTGACTATGCTTCTCGTGCCGTTCGATGTGGAACTAAATTATTGAAGGTCTGGCGATCCAAGTACACCATTTCTCCAAGCTGCTGCTACTGGAATACACTCCCGCAGTTGGCGGAATGAAGGAACTGGCAAGTCGACAGTCAAGTCTTCAAGCCACAGTGGAGGTGATCTGTGGTATTGCGAGCTGTACGGATGATGCAGGTGCTGCGATCGTGTCGACACAATGCGTATTTGCAGCCGGACATCATGTACAAGACTCTGCTAAAAGAACTCAAGTGCTCCAATTACTAAGAGCGCATCGCGAGCGAACAGGTTGGCCACATTATGATCTGACGAAAGAGCTTGAGAGAAGTTGGTCAGGTACCCATGGAACTCTATAGTGCCGCGAACATCCGCCAGAGGTTCATCGACTTACGATGACTCCGATAAAGATGCTGCTGATTCTTGCAGTGATAAACAACGACGGAGATCTCACGAACAAGATCCCAGTGAGATGATACTGAATTCGGCCAACATTGGACATGATCGCCGACATGCAGATGGTCTCGTTACGTGACCAACGCCACAAATGGCCGTTACGCGGCCATCAAAGTCTATTGCCGGGAAAGTATGTTTTGCTGCAGCGCCAGCTTAGCTTCGCATTCCCCATGGGGCTGTCCCACATGGCACTGTCTTGGAGACACGATCAATCCCATGGTCGATCAAGGTATAAGTCACAGACCAACCCACTCAAGCATTGAGATCGTCAGATCATCTGGACTCTATCGAACTCGACTCAAAAGAACCAAAACTATCACCACACAATACCACAGCACTTCTTCGCTTGACGGCTGATCCAGCATGACAGCCGCAGAAGGTCTTACGATTGGAGCGGCGGCCATTCGCCGTCGCGAACTGACGGGCAAGACGGGCATGTCAGCCTTGATGGAGAACAAGAAAGCTTTCTTCATAGCCGTCTTTGCCTCATTCGGTGGTCTGCTATATGGATACCAGCAGGGAGTGCTAGGACAAGCACTTGTCATGCCGGCCTTCCAGGCTCAATTCCCTTCCATCCACAAGTCGGCCAGTGCGACCGGCTGGCTTACCTCTATCCTTCAGCTAGGTGGATGGGCTGGCGCACTCACATCAGGTGTGCTGTGTGAAGTCTTCAGCAGGAAGTATACGATTTTCTGCGGGTCGCTGTGGATGATATTGGGAAGCTACTTGGCAGCGGGAGCACCTGCTGGCGCCGAGATATACCTGTTCTTGGGACGCTTTTTCACCGGCATCGGGGTTGGCATTCTCAGTGCTATCGGGTAAGCAGTCTTACAAGATGATGCCTTTCAAGACTGCAACTGATGGAGTTCACAGGCCTCTATACAATGCAGAGTTGGCTCCTCCAGAAGTGCGTGGCTTCCTTGTAGCACTGCAGCAACTGACAACGACGGTCGGAATCCTGCTGGCTTACTGGATCGCATATGGGACGAACTCTATGAGCGGCGATATCGACGGTCAATCTGAATGGGCATGGCGAGTGCCGTTAATCATTCAGGGCGTCCCTGCGGTCATCCTTGCAATTGGAATCTGGTTCATGCCGTTCTCTCCCCGATGGTTGATGAACAATGATCGCGAGGAAGAGGCGTCCCAGACGCTGGCCTACCTTCGCAACCTCCCAGAAGACCATGAGCTCGTTCGCATTGAGCTGCTAGAGATCAAGGCTGAGGTCATATTCGAACGTCAGGTGTTCGCCAAGCAGTTTCCCAGCCTCGCCAATGGCTCGAGTGGCATCCTCCAACGAGAAGCTGCCCAATACGCCAACATCTTCCGCAGCAGAGACTCCTTCAAGCGCGTAGCCATCGGCTCCCTTGTTATGTTCTTCCAACAGTGGTCCGGTATCGACAGCAGTAAGTTCTGTCAACCCCATTAGCACCTTGTCCCTTTGGGACGTGGCATACCGCGAAGAACGTGGATATTGGTGTATTCTTCCGCGCTTGCTCTTCCTGGTCGTCCTTGATTTGACATAGCTAACTAAATACAGTAATCTACTACGCCCCTATCATATTCCAAAGCTTAGGGCTAACTAGTGCGACCACGAGCCTGTTGGCCTCTGGAATCACCGGCGTTATCAACGTTGCTGTCACAGTTCCTGCGATTATGTTGCTGGACAAAGTTGGCCGTAAACCTTTAGCTCTTGCAAGCAATGCTGGTATGTGTACACTCGCTGATATATGACGGTCGACGTATTAACTCCTTTCAAGGCATGTTCATCTGCCAGCTGGTCGTGGGTGTCATTGTTGCAACCTGCTCTCATGATTGGGACAAGCATGCTGTAGCTGGCTGGGTTGCTGTTGTCTTCGTGTGGCTCTGTAAGTTCAAAATACACATAGAATTTCTCATATATGTGCTGAAGGCTGACTTGCAACAGATATTGCCAACTTCGCCTACGGAATTGGGCCTGTAAGCTGGACTCTAATCGCCGAAATCTTCCCGCTGTCTATCAGGTCGAAGGGTAAGTCGCTCAGCGATCCAAAATCTTAACAGGAACATCAAAAACTGATAAATTGTTACAGGTACATCGATCAGTGCAAGCGCAAACTGGATGAAGTAAGTAGGAATGCTAACGAAAAGATCGCAAGGCGACTAATCCGTTCTTCAGCAACTTCGTCATTGCCTTCATCACACCGCCAATGTTGAAAGGCATTGGTTTCGGTACAGAGATCTTTAAACTCATTGACTACCTCTATCAATGCACAGCTGACCTCATCAGGTACTTATATCTTCTTCGCTGGATGGCTAGTACTCGCCTTCGCTTTTTACTGGTTCTTCATCCCCGAGACTCGTGGCAAGACACTCGAAGAGATGGATGCTGCATTTGGAAGCCACAGTAGTCAGGAAGATGTTCAGGAGCTCGCCAGGATCCAGGCAGAGATTGGACTTACAGCGTTGTTGAGCAACGGCGTGACGGAAAGGTTCCAGAGCAAAGAGCAGGACTTGGCGACACATGTAGAGGAGACCAGAAGCAACTGAGAGCAGCGGATGCAACTTGATTAATAGCAAGACAGGCTGTATCATGCACAAGTAGTTATTTTAAGGATAGTCCTGAGCACTTAACCATAGACAACAAATTGCTATGTCATCATTGTGGTAGACCTTGACTAGCTCTTGCTGGCAGTGGATTCGTAACTCGAGAGCTTACCCGTCGGCGTTACTTCTAACAACACATATTGTCTACTTCTTTATTCACTGCGATCTCCAGTCGAGCGGCAATCGTCATGTCATACCAAACCATACTCATGTGAGCTTAGCGTTATGCACGACAGCGTCGTTCAATCTATTCAGGCACTAAGCGAGATAGGGCTGAGCCAACAAACGAATGCCACTGCTGAAGAACCACGACGCAATGATTCCTCCTTGACGCAACACTTCTTTCACGTCCAATAAATGGATGAAATCTCCAAACTTCTCATGACGGAGGTATTCAGTGCGCTTGGGTTTCCCGCGCGTGTTTTGGGAAGACTCCCGCTTCTCTTTCGATATGCTTTCAGCGCTGGAAGCAAGCCCTCTTCATATGGTCTCGATCGATATGGGCCGTCGTACAAATTCAGGTTGTGGATGCGCCTTGATGCTGGGGATCTTGAATCGATAGAGATGCTCATAAACTACGGCTCAGATGCCGACATTGAGGCATTTCGAGCAAGTAACCTTGCCACCATGGGCACGACATCAGTAGTGGTATGGACCTTTTCAATATTCGCCGTCTACGTTGAGCAACAACTAAGATAATACAGGGTGGTCTCTTGGTATCCGCATCTTCCGCGATACTGGCGCTCGAGTCGCTTGCTGATATACACTATGCAGCTCGCGGACTGTTTATCCTGAGTTTACTACTCAGCCTGCTTAGCGTGTACTTCACCCTGCTACAACAACGCGAGCTGGTCTGTATGGATACAAAAACACTACGTGTCTGGCTCTGGGACGGAACACTGGCGACGCCTCCCGGCAGCAACGGACGGCCTGTATGGCGTAGTTCGCTGTCATCGAACATAATGCTACAGGCTTCTTTCGAGCTTCTGGCGATCGCGATCGCGCTGTTTCTCGGTGCTTTGGGATTCTATCTGGGGCTTGCATACGCCAGTCGCATAGACCTCTCGAAAGGTTGGGACAGTAACTTGGCCTGTCTGGTCGCATTTATCACGACGGCGGTCTTCTCTTTGGCATTCTTCGGACAGTCGCTCGGACAGAAGGACAGGGAGCTGACGAGATGCAAGGCCTTGATCAATGAAGGTGATGACGAAGTCCCAGCAAGAATGCATGGATTCGTCGAGGAGGCGTTGAAAGGTCCGATCAGGTCAGGAATGTCCAGAGATTCACATGACAACTCCGCATGGCGATGAAAATAGAGACTGGCGGGTCTCCCGCCTTGACGCCATCGAAATGGGCTTGCTACGCTTGGATACATGCGCAGATTGTGAAGCAAAGACATGTATTGGGACTGCGTGCCCTTGACACTCACGTCATGACACAATCTCCATAAATTGAACAGCGGTACAAGTGATAAAGAGTGGAGTGACACACTTACTGTGGTACGTGTTTCTGTGTTATTACAAGACTTTCTGGTCACCAGAAGCCTTACAGAATTCTCTCCCCAAATTCGTCTCTCAGCCAGCCGTATTCGTCGTCTTCGTCCTGAGTCTTGTTTCCGCCCCTTTTCCAGCCTGGCTTTCTCTCGGGTTGACCAACCACGCTGCCGACTCCCATCTCTCTCCATTTCCTCGGGGGTTTCTCACCCAATTCTGCCATCTCCGTCCACTTCCTCACGCCTCTACGCTCCCATCGCTTCTCTCTCTCTTGCCTCTCTTCATCGTTCGGCCGCCATTTGCTTTTTAAAATGCGGCGGATGTTCTCTGGCGAGACTGCAAACTGGCTAGATAGTATCTCGGTCGAGTATACAGCTGGATTCGAGGCGTGAAGAGCACGAATACCTTCAAGCGTGTCGGGCGAGAGGCGTTTACGAGGCTGCCAAGTAGTGTCGCCAAATTTGGCGAGGTTGGCAGATTTTTGAATCTGCCAGTCCTCACGCTTCGGTCTGTCCTCATCAGACGCCTTCGTCTTTTTGTCGTGGTCTTTGGCAGCTTTCATTTCTTTGGACTTGAACAGACGACCGACACCTTTGAGAGCTGTGGCTCTCGTTGCATCCTGTCCTTCTCTCTTAACCTTCGCTTCTTCTATCCTCTTCTCCTTGGCTTCTGCTCTTTTGGCCTTGGCCCGGGCCGACTTCTCGGCCTTGTCTGCCGTCTTGGGCAATGCTGGGCCATCCATCTCCTCAATCATAGACAATACGCTATCCCGTGCCTTTTCATCTTTTTCCTCTGCTGTCTGTTTTCCCTTCACAGCAACATCTGGCTTGTAGAGACCTGCCAGTTCGCGTCGTTGTCGTCGAGCAAGTCTCGACTCGACTCTGCTCTTCGCTCCGCCAGCCGCCGAATGACCAGCAAGAGCAGCAGTAGCCGCAGCACCAGCAACGCCAGCTTTCTCTGCAGCACCGGACGACAGAGTCTGTGGAGAGCTTCCTTCCGTGACCACACTTTCACCCGGCACGGCGCCCACATGGCCTTCGGGCGCAACAACGTCAACCTCGGCAGACCATCCATCTTGCCTCCATTGTCCGTCGCCTTCATCGAGCTCCAGCGGTATAGTATCACCAACCTTCACGCCATCTTCGTTGTTGTAGCCTGTGATCTTCAGCCCAACGCCTTCGTCCCTCCACCTCTTATCTCCTAATTCGTTTGCCTCGACATGCAATCTCAGTGGTTCCGTACTACCAGCATGGAAGAGTCTGCGCGAGTAGTGATGGAGCAAGAAGTTCTGAGCGCGGTGCTGGCGTAAGTTGATCGAAGCAAAATCGCGGACCAGGAGATCGAAAGAGCGAGTCGTCGTTGCGATCGCAGTCGTTGGGTTGATGCGATGCATTAATTCTGGTACTAGGCTGGAGGAATCCAGGTGGTGATGTTTGAGATGATGTTTGTGCAATTATGTATAAGAAAGGGAAAGGGGGCGTAAGTAATATTTTGTTTGTCGAGAAACACTCACAATCTAATCTCGACGTTTAGATCTTTAGATCCTCGGAGGTGCCTGCCCTGAGTTTGCGGAGAGTCCAAAAGAGCGTTGCTGACATAAGTTAAGTTCTCCTAACCCTAACCATACATCCACAAACTCAATGTGTCTGCACATATCATGTATATGCAAACGTACATTCATAGTACTCAGGCAAAAACGTCAAGATACAAATTTGGGACATATCGCGCTGTATTGCTTCATGTCGTAGGCGTTAGAGAGACACGCGTGCTATTTGCTAGCATTCAAATCGCCAATCTTCCCCTTCTCGTCCCAAAGAGCAGCTAATACGGTCCTCTTCCCAGTCCATGCCCGCCTAGAATGCATCACTGCATAGTTGTCCAGCAGCACGACATCGCCCTTCTGCCATATGATATCCGCCTGTATATCCTCGGCAATACTCAGAGCCAGCTCAAGGTCAGCCGTCTCGGTGGGCGAGCCGTCGCCATATGTGGGAAGTGCATGATACGGGCCATCGTCGCCACGAAACGGCGGTTCTGCCGCGCCGTGGTGGCGCGAGCGGCCGTATACAGACGTCAGATTGCCAGTGGGTAGATGCTTGCGAACGATGGGCACGACGTGCGTCATACTCAGACTCCCATCATCGTGCAATTCGAAGGTCTTGCTGTGCCTCCTCACTTCGTTCTCGATCTTAGCTCTTATGGTGGACTCATTGTCTCTGGCTTCGACATGCTGCCCATATGCCGCAAAGACACTGGCGCCGGTAGTCGAGGTGACCTGCGCCCTCCCGTACACATACACATACCTCACGCCCTTCGTAAGCAGCTGCTGGTAGAACCCAGGAGCTGGTTGCTCTAGTCTCGACGCAAGGCCAATGCTTGAAATCACTGGCGTTGCTCCACCGCTTTCAGGAACCTCGAGACATGAGAACGTCAACCAAGCAGGATTGTGCGTCGACCAACCGTACTCGTTATGTGGCCAAATCGGAAGCTCTGGAGGTCCTTCGTTGGCCGTCTTGACGTTTCTCGCAAGGACTGTTCGCACAGGTGGTCGGCCAACTTCTTCATGTGCCTCGAAGCCGAACGCATGGGCGACGATGCTGTAGTCTTCCGCGCTTTGCACTGGCAAGCCGCGGATGAGTAAGGCACCGCCATGCTGTTGCAGTGCTTCCAACAAAGCTCTAGAGGTGCTCAAGGTGCGGATGTGGTCTGCTGCTTGGTCGGCTGTAAGCCTCCAACCGAAATCGACGTTCAGTGCTAGAGGAAAAGCGTGATCGTTTTGATAACCGAGAGTCCGCGTGCTTCGTTGGCCCTCAAAGCGAAATTTTTTGAGATGTGGGAGTACAGGTGCCATAACCGATCTTTCGATTCTTGCGAACGCCAGGGAGGTGAATGCCGGAAAAGCAGTTGTCGCAAACCTGATGTTGTCGTAAGACGAGGTGCGCACTTGGTAATGTAGTGTCTTCTTCATTGGCACATCACATTCACATGGTAATTGGTGCAATCCATCCCTCACCTGAGTGAGGCTGGTAGACTGACTGGTGATTAAAGCATGTGAAAATTGGGACTGCCATGCTATCATTAATTCTTTTTCTTCACACACTCTTCTTATCCACCACACTCTACTTTGTCAAGCGTGTCGCAAGAGTGACGCGGTCGCGGTCGGCGCCCTCCATCGCTCCTGCCTAAGAAGAAGTCATGCCTTAGGTGGAGCTTGAGGGCGGAAAACGATGGTAAGTTTTCTGTGAGAACTGGTTCTGAGCAATGACATTGATTACATCGCCGCGTCCCAACGCGATCACGACCACCATGTGGCCATTGCCGAGGCACACGTACCACTTGGACGATGTCCAAAAGTACACTCGATCTTCAAGGACTTTCTCGTCAAAGTGCTCGACAAGAAGCCTAGCGAGGCCGCCACTCTCAGCGACTACCAGATCCCTCATGGCGGTCTCAAGACAGCTCGCTTCCTGCACCTGTTGCACTGGCCAAGGCGAGAAGAGTGAAACAGAGCGCCAGATCCAGCCCATTTTCGTTTCGACTCATATACACTCAAGCTTGTACTCGGCATGCTTCCTGGCGCGGGTGAGCAAGACGCGTTCACCGAATATGTGCCCAAGCAATTGGATATGTACATGTTGGGGTGGAGGAGAGTACTCTTGGAGAAACCATGCCAGATGTCAAAGCATCGAATCAGGCAGGTTGAATTGGAATTCTATCAAGTATCAAGATGATGTATAGAGCGCCATTAAAATCAAAGTTTCTGGACAATCGACACCTCTCAAAGCTTCCGACACCAATCTCTGCCGTGCTGCACTTGCCACCCACAAAGTGCTTTCTCCATACCAATGCTCACGAAACCAGCAAGACAAATTCCCGCCGAGTCGCTAACAGTCGTGGCACCTAGACTGAACTCACGATCCTCCTCGGCCACTTCCTCTCGAATAGCTGCAAAGGTGCTCACGTAGACCAGTCCACCAAGAAGGCCCTCCCAGAACACGATGGCAAAAACGAAATACACTGTTGGGATGAATGGGTACATCGCGTGTACTGTCAATCCGATGAGATTCAGCACTTGCAGCACGGCCGGCGTGTAAAGTGTCCTGACGCGGATGAAAGGCAGCGATGAGCGCGAGATGAACACGCCTAGCTGGTAGATTGCGCCGTAGGTCGGGTAGAAAGCTCGGAAGTGTTTGAATGGCGTTTCGGCAAGAGGGAAAAGCAGAGTTGGAGACACGCCTTGGTTGATCGTGTATTCAGCAACGTAGACCAGGAAGAGTGGCAACATGTAGGGCACGACTAAGGCCTTGGCACGACGGAGCTTAGCCATCAGGGAATGCATGACTGATTGCAGACGAGATCGGCGGGCATAAGCTGGCGAAACTGAGCGTTCGTGAGGTTGAGCCAGAAGGCTAGTAGATGAGTGAGCCAAGTCTGGGTGTTCTTCTGCTTCTTCTTCATCCGGGAGAGATGCATAGGCGGCCGAGTCGTGCTTCGCAGCTTTCAAGGGACCGTGAGGCAGTACGACAAAAAAGCTGAATAGCATTACGAGCGGCAGGAAAGCACTCGCAAGGAGTGTCCCACGGACGCTAAGGCCGAAGGTCGTGGTGAGTAAAGCGTATGCTCCAGCGCCGACCAGACCAGCACCGCCCGTCCCACTACCCCATGCAGCAAGTGATGAGGAGCCATAGTAATGGGTCAGTCCGAGGAAGGAGAGTTCGCCGCCACCAGAGCTCATGCTTGCCAGCACGATGCCGATCATCTTGATAGTAATTCCGCTCGCATCTCGATCGGTGGAAGAGAAGCCAACGAGGAGCATACCGCAGGCGGAGAGTGCAGAGAATATCCAGACGCGCAAGCCATAAGGCACAACGTGTATATAGTATGGGGCCGTAGCCTTGACAAAGACGCTTGGGATAACATCGGCAAGCAGGACAGTGCCCTTGGGGATGTCTGGGCCGACAAGGTCAAGAGCAGCTGTGAGTAGGATTACATAGAGGATGTTGTTGATGAGGCCTGGAAGTATCGATTGTTAGAAATTGTGAGATATAATGAGGCATCTGTGAGTACTCCATTACCGAATAGCCAAAAGGCAATGGCTACGTTCCAGTCTACGCCATCAAAGTAGACTTGCATGCGTTGACGGAACATGGGCCAAGAGAATGAGGGCGAGCCAGGCATGGGTAGCATGAGGGTAACTGGGTCTCTCAGCGGTGTGGGTGGTCGCGTAAGGGCACGTGAGGGTGGACCGCACCTCACTGTTGACAACGTACTGCCCTAGACGGTCTTCAGCGCATCACGTGGACGTGGAAGTGAAGCAAGTTGTGCTCAAGGGAGGTGCAGCGGTCGATGTGGGAAGAAGCAGCGTAAACAGTACAGAAGATGTAGGTGCGCGTGTATGTACGGTTATACCGCAATCATATCCTGGTAGCACGTGTCGCGCTGCCTGCCCTCGAGGAGGCGAGCCAGCTGGAGCCTCCGAGGCGCTGACGCCGGTGGTGGAGGAAGAGGGAGATCGACGCGCGGGGCGGGTCGCAGTGGAGTCGCTCGTTCGAGATCGCCTAGCGTTTCCGTGTTTCCTGCTGTGTCTGTCCCTGAGAGGCTTGAGGCTTGCGGCGTGTGCTTGTGCTTTGCATGGACCCATGATGCCCGCAGTTTTCACGCGGAGCAGAGACCAGTGTGCACTGCTTTAGCTAGGTGCAGCTGTGCGTGTGTGTGGGCCATCTTCTCCCAACTCGCAGCGCCTTTCTCCTGCACACGCCTTTGCTCTCACCTGCCGCCCGTTCTACCATACTGAGAATACCTCTGTCGCCGCATCAGCCCTCGCGCGCGCCAATCGCCGTTCATCCTCCCTCTCTTGCACAATCGATACGGCTCGCTGAGGTCGACGTCGCAGCGCCGCGGACCACGATGCGCTCGCCCTTCTGAGCCGCCGCCAATCGACCGACACGCGCACGCCTTTGCGGTCCGTCGCATCTCCAATCCGTCTCTCACGAGAAGAGCCGTCGTACTTGCACTTTCGCACCATGGACCGCCATCACCCATCCCGTCAGGGCGAGCGACCACTCCACGGCCACCATCACGCGTCCTCGAACCCATCATACCCACCGCCATTTCACATGCCCACTGCTCAACCACCGACACAAATACCCTTCGCGGATCCCTTCTCACGAGGTCGCGATCCATTTCTACCAGGATCACATGGGAGGAAAGGCAGTCTGGGACCAGGCCCGCAAGGGTGGCCATCTTCACAAGGTACGTGAAAGAGTCTGTTACACAAGCGTAAGATCAGCCACGCGCCTGGGAGCTCTGGAGGCCGCAACGTCTTCATCGATGTGCAGCTGCTGCGAACGGAATTTCGCAGTGACCTGCAGCCACGGCACGAGACGCCGGCTAGACTCAGGTACCTGGTCGAGCCAAGCCGTCATGCGACAAGGTGAGGGCGGTGCGCCAGCGGTCAGGTGGTGGGGATGAGTGTCAGCATGACGGACGCGAGATAACATCGATCCTCATGTCTGCCCCCGCCACCACTCGTGTGCGCGCAATGCACGTCGAGGGATAGAATTCGACTTCCAATACGCCATCGGCTCGTCCCAACGGCGGCAGGCGCGCCCTTGACACACATGCTCACGGCTCTTGCAACCGAGACTACTGTGGATCTCCCCGCAAGCAGCCGCGCGCTAGGCTTGCCTGGGCCGAGAGCTCATCATTAAGCTAAAGCCAAAGCTAACTCGTTATCGCGCGCGCAGGAAACAACGCCCTCGCGACACATCCATCGCCTTCACAGCACCCTTCGCTACCTCATCCCTCCGCCCCGCCGCCATCGCATGGAAATGGTTTAGGTCCGATGTCGCTGCCTTACGATCCCTCGCGACGCCACTCCCTGGGCGGTGCTGCTGGCAGTCCGCAGCAGTACCCTCCTCCCAGTGGATTCGCGTCCGCTCGTGATGGCGGTGCCCTCGGAGCCGAATCTAGATACCCAGGCGCTCTTGAGCACCCACCTGCGCCTCCCTCATTCGCATCGCGCAACATGCCTCCACCATCCCCTCCTCAGGCTGGGAATGCATCTTCGACATCATCCATCCTTGGACCAGCTCCGCGTGGCCCACCAACAGCTTCACCTTTCGCTGGCATCCGTGATCTAGCCAGCCTGTCATCTGCAGCCGCGCCCCATCGACCCTCTGGAGGCATGTCAATATCGTCGATACTAGGTGGTGGAGAGGATACAAGGAAGCCAGCCGCCTCGCCGCACAGCTCGGCATCCTTGCCACAATCGGCACAGCTCCCGCCCATGCAACCGCCATCACCAGGAAGAGCTAGGTCATCAAGTATGCGAGAGGGATACAGCGGCGCTGCAAGAGAGTTGAGCCCAGGCAGAGTCGGTCCGCTTGGAGAACCGCGCCCAGCGTCTGCAGCTCTTGGTCACGATCGCTTCGCATCTGACTCCAGGCGCGACGAGATGTTCAGATCATCGCAGCCTCCCAGAGAATCAGCGCATAGCTTCCGTGCCTTCAAAGCGCCTCCAGAGCGCTCACCGCACACGAACGGCAATGGCAATGGCCTGTTGGGCCGCCCAAGCAGTCAACCTGTTGAACCGGGTCCAACACGCTCATTGGATGACTTTGGACGAAGAGATGAGCCCTCAGGCGGCCGACTCGGCGTCTTCCGCGCATTTGCCGACGGCTCATACAAGACCATGAAAGACAACATGCCAGCTCCGCGACAGGATCCATCACCATTCCAAAACGGCATGGCCCCAACATCCCAACCATCGAATCGTCCAACCTTTGGCAGCCCAATGACGCACCACAATGGACGAGAACAGCCGCCCGCATCATACCAGCAGGTATTCTACGGTCCTCCTACCCGAGAAGAGCAACCCGGCATGTTCAGACCCGCGTATCATCCACCACCACAGACTATCCTCGAACAGGCTAGGGAGTCAATAGAAAACCGCCAACACCAGGATCTTCGTCGCGAATATCACCCTTCATCACCGCCGATCTCAGACTTGGCCCAACTCGATCGCTATCGCAACAGCTTCCATGAACGACCATTGACATACGAAGAGCACCAGCGCATGGAAGCACATGGTCCGAACAGGAAAGGAAGTGATGGATCGGTGCATCGCGCCGTGCTGAACATTAGCCCGGAGCTGAACAGAAAAGGTCGCAATTCTCCTCTGCCGCAAGCTGTGCAAGGTGCGCAACCCAAACACATTGGTCCGGGTGGAGACAACCCTGGCATCAAGAGCGAGTTTGGGCGAATGTTCTCTGGTCTTGGCAGTGGTGTTGGCAGCGCGACACCCACACCTCAACAACACGCCAATGGGACCACGACACCATCCCGTTTGACTCCCTCAAGAAATATGGAAGGGGTAGATAATGCTCGTGCCGATAATGAGGACGGAAGAGGTGGATCCAAATCCGGTCGTGGAGGAAAGAAGAATCGTCGGCCGCGAGAGGAGGTCGAGAGAGGCGAAGCAGAGATATTCGACGGCCGCATGACACCAAGCTTGTCACAACGAGGCAACAAGAGATCGAAAACTGCTCATCACCATCACCATCATGCCCACCACCATCATCACCATCACGCGCAACACGAGCACGCAGACGCCCAGCAACCCACCCCGTTCAATACAATCCGCTTTCCCTCGAACCCGCTGTCGCATTCGAGTCTAATCACACACCCTACACATCATCACCATCATCACCATGGCGCTCACGCGCATCAACCACCACACCATCACCACCATCCACCTCGGCCTCTGCCAGTCTTCAGAAGACCCACGACTACGATCAATAGCAAGCAGCTCATTGAAGAGGTCGCTCAGCATCCTCGGAACCATCTGGGCTCGCACCTTTACGAGGCTGATGTCTCGACTTTGTCTGCAAGCGCACCTTCGGATCCAAGGAGCTCTTTCGCGAGCACCATGAAGCCTATACCAAACTTCTCCGGCCAGGAGAACAGCACATACATGATTCGAGTGCCCCGGTGGTATCTCACTCGCACCAAGGAGGAAATCGACGCCGGCGAGATTAATCGCTTGGAAGAAATCTGCAAACGTCGCCAGGTCTTTGGCACTGAAGTATACACCGACGATTCGGACATTGTCGCTGCGGCAGTACACTCCGGGTGGCTTAAAGGAGACTTTGGCGACTGGAACGAGGACTTGCAGGAAGTGTGCCGCGAAGAAGACCATGCCGAGCATATGCAAGACAAGGAGAAGGAACATCCATCTAAATTGCAGAACGGCGACGCCATCAAAGACGAATCTCCCCTTTCCCTCTCCTCGAAACCACCTAAGCCTGTCATTCCGCCCTCAAACTACGACGCGCACATCACCATTCTCATCCTTCCGCCTTTGGAGTCCTACGCAAGCACAAACCAACATCACATTCTCTCCCGCGAATGGAGCAAGGATACACCTCACGATGGAATGTCTTTCGTGATCCACCGCATCGACTTCGTCAACGAGGGTGCAGCAGGCAGGAGTCTGCCGCGTGGTGCCAAGGCGAGGAAAGCTAGACTGGCGATGGAAGAGGTCAAGCGACAAGAAGCTGCTAGGGCCTTGATCATGCTCCCTGGATTTATTGGAGTAGGAGCTTAGCGAGCTTGAGCTTGGGAGCAGCGAGTGGAACATATACCCTACATAGCGTTCTTTGTTGTCGTTACTTTGCCACGGCTTCTAATATACTTATCTCAAGTTTTGGGCTTTCGGCTTCGATCGGTATACAAGGATATGAGATTTCTACGAGCGCGAACTATTGAGCAAGGAATGGGGAATTTTGTACAAACTGTAACGTGTATGATATAATCTAGGCCAGCCTCACTCCGCGTGCTCTTAGCCACTACAGAAACTCGAGCATTGTTGGGTACCCTCACAGCTATCTTACTGTACCGTTCGCAGGCCGTGTCGTCTATACGCGTGGCCTCTCTTAAATCAACACAGCCCGCAAAAGTGCTCGATCACAACAGCCAACATTAGACGCTTCATGTTCGCATCCTGCGACTCGAGCTTTTGCAGAATCTTCGTGCGTTCCTCTTTTTATCTGAGCATCGCGTGATCTTCGATCTTCGATTGTCCGCGCGGTCTCTGTTCGTGATGCTGAGATACGCCTTTGCCGACTTCTCGTACACAGCAATCCTACTTCGTGTCCTCGCCGAGTGGTGCTTCATGTCTAGCGCCTTGGAGAAAGGGCCATTCAGTGTCGAAGGCGAAAGACCGTGTCCAAGATCGTCACACCTCCGTTGCAACTCAGCGCGGCTGAGATCACCGAACCGTGTGCGAGCAGCCGCCGTGGCAGAAGCCGCAGTTTGGCACGGATCCTTCGTTGAGTCGCTCGTCTGTCATTTCGATATCGTCTTCGATGGAATGGAATGTGTGTAGGCAGCCTTCTATCGTCGTTGCAACGCTGAATTTTTGCATGGCGCCGATTTGTCTGGCGTGCAAGCGGGCGATGATGTCCTGCGCGGTCGAGACGCCGTCGGTACGGGCGTCGTCGAGGTCAAAGAGGAAAGATTTTGTTTGCCAGAATGAGTGTTGTGACGCTACGAACATGGAAGCGCCCCGTAGAGTTTCACCTTTGGTTGAGCTACCGAGGGTGTCCAGCTTGGCCCACACTTGGTCAGACATGCACACCTGAGTGAGGTTCGTTTCTAAGTATCACTGGTACCTACTGCTTTTGATTGGATGATACGCACGTTCTCAGTGCGCGCGTAGCACACTATGCAGGTCGCCGTGGGAATGAGCTTGATGAAGTGGCCAAAGCTAGTTGGAGCTTGGGTGCATACCTGATCTCGAGCACAGTGAGCTCAGGGGTGGTAACTTGGTCAGGTTGTTCAATGCGAAGGGGCGTGCTTGACACGGCAAGGTGGATGTGTATCTGGTAGGCTCGAAAAAGAGACAATGACAGTACCAAGAGTACAGAAATGCTTGCGCTTTTAACGGAAGATGTTATCGCCTTTGTCGCAACCACACTGAAATGTCCGCAAGATCAAATAGTGCGGCGGTAGTCTCTATTCAAGTAAGATCACACGCTGCAAATTGCCCAGAAAAAAGAAACATGTGATATAAGGTTTGTACATTCCGTATCTTATTACAAGGCTCTAAGCCGACCAGACCCTCTTGATGCCCGCAGTAAGACCAACATCGTTGGTCTCGAACTCGTACCAACCCCAGCCAACCACGAAGATGGCCAGGAAGTTGAGCCAGTCGCAAAGCTTGCGGAACTTGGTGACGCGCCACGTAGGGAAGTAGTCGGTGATGCATGACCTAAAAGGACATTAGACATTTTTTGTACTTGGACGTGCTTCCGTCCACTTACTGGAAGCCCATGTATGTGTGCAGGATGAGCATGGAGATGAGGCCAGCATCAACCAGAGGCAGCGCCGAGCCAGCGGCGAAGGGAATGGCGGTCAGAGGGACGAGTGCGATAGAGACAGCTCTATGGAACAATTAGTTATGCCAGTCCTTGGAGAGTTTAACTCTTGCATGCGCCAATGTCGCACCTCTCAAAGCTCCAGTGGTAGCTGCCGTGGGCAGGGTGGGGCGCAGGAGTAGGCGCAGCGTCGTTCATGCCACCCTTGATGACCTGAGGAAGAGGAGGGAGAATGTGTCGGGCAGCGCTGGTCTGGAAAGTCGCTCTGGGAATCGACTTAAGGATGGGCTGGCTCCTCTGGACGCGGAATGCAGGCATGACGGCGGAAGTGAGGGAGCGCTGCGCGGGCGCCGCCAGAGCGTGGCGCATGAGGGTGGGGCGGAGAGAGGCAGCCATGGCGACTATGGGGTGGTGAGAGCGGAGAGTGGAGAGGTGGTGGTGGTGGAGGTGGTGGTGGTGTGTCGTGCTTTACGGTGCAATGCAGTACGCTCGCTCGAGGCGATACACGGGTTAATGCGGACGAAGACACAGCCGAGGAGAGACTTGGGGCATCATCAGTCAAGTCTTAATTGACGAGCTCCCATTGGAGGTCTGCGACGGCTCGTGGGGCAGGTTCAGACTCTGTCTTGACACGCCAGCAGCAGTGCAGATAGTGCGGACTTCGAAGCTAGATGCTGAGGACGGTTCGTACCGGGCCGCGTGCTCGGAGGTCTCAACTCGAAGCTGGACGTCGCTCTCTCGAGAAAACGAGCCGGATGACCAGCGGCATTACTACAGCACCACCACCCCATCCACCCCATCCCGCCCTCCCTCACACACAATGGCCATGGCATCTCGCAGGCTCGCGATGAGCCTTAACCACGGCCTCCGCGCCCAGAAGGCCATCCGCGCCCTCAAGCCCTCGCAGGCTGGCCTGACCCGCAGCCTGGCCACTCCTGTCCACAGCACCACCACCCAGAGCACTACCCTCAGCAACGGCTTCACCGTACGTAGTATCTCGGCGCCATTGGCTCGCAGTTCTACCATCCGCGCATCTTTCGCTGACCATACGCCCACTAGATCGCGACTGAGCACTCTCCCTACGCCCAGACTAGCACCGTCGGTGTCTGGATCGATGCCGGTTCGCGCGCCGAGACCGACAAAACCAATGGTACCGCGCACTTCCTCGAGCACCTCGCCTTCAAGGGCACCCAGAAGCGCACCCAGTCGCAGCTCGAGCTCGAGATCGAGAACATGGGCGGCCACCTCAATGCCTACACTAGCCGCGAGAACACCGTCTACTATGCAAAGGCCTTCAACTCCGACGTGCCCGCCACCGTCGACATCCTTTCCGACATCCTCCAGAACAGCAAGCTCGAGCCTGCAGCGATTGAGCGCGAGCGCGATGTGATTCTTCGCGAGCAGGAGGAGGTTGACAAGCAGCTCGAGGAGGTTGTCTTCGACCACTTGCACGCCACCGCTTTCCAGGGCCAGCCTCTGGGCCGCACCATCCTTGGTCCCCAGGAGAACATCCGCAACATCCAGCGCAGCGATCTCGAGAACTACATCAAGACCAACTACACCGCCGACCGCATGGTCCTTGTTGGTTCCGGTGGCGTTCCCCACGAGCAGCTCGTTGACTTGGCCGAGAAGCACTTCTCCCAGCTCCCGCACGCCAACGCCAACAGCCAGGCCAACGCCGCCGCTCGCGGTCTTGAGAGCAAGCCCGACTTCGTTGGATCTGAGGTCAGGATCCGTGACGACACCATGCCCACCGCCAACATCGCCATCGCTGTTGAGGGTGTCAGCTGGAAGGACGACGACTACTTCACCGCCCTTGTCACCCAGGCCATTGTCGGCAACTGGGACCGCGCCATGGGCAACTCTCCCTACCTTGGTAGCAAGCTCAGCACTTTCATCCACGAGAACAAGCTCGCCAACTCCTTCATGTCTTTCAGCACTTCTTACTCAGACACTGGTCTCTGGGGTATCTACCTTGTTTCCGACCAGGTCACCCGTCTTGATGACCTTGTTCACTTCACTCTCCGAGAGTGGTCTCGCCTCAGCTTCAACGTGAGCCAGGCCGAGGTTGAGCGTGCCAAGGCCCAGCTCAAGGCCTCTATCCTTCTGTCCCTCGACGGCACCACCGCCGTTGCCGAGGACATTGGACGCCAGATCATCACCACCGGCCGTCGTCTCTCTCCCGAGGAGGTTGAGCGCGTTGTCGGTGCCATCTCTGCCAACGACGTCATGGACTTTGCCAAGCGCAAGCTTTGGGACCGTGACATTGCCGTCTCTGCCGTCGGCCAGATCGAGGGTCTCTTTGACTACGCCAGAATCCGTGGCGACATGACCCGCATGCTGTCGTAGATCGTTGGTTGAGCGAGCAGAAGTGTGTTTTTGAGAGCAAAGAGATATATCACGCGAAGGAGATTTTTCTTCAGAGGGAAGAAGACGAGGTCCTTGTGTAATTTGTCATAGATACAGGAAGGCGAGCAGAGCCCGCAGCCTTTCTATCTCTGAAAAGGTTCTTTCTGCGCTGTAGCTAGAGCGTGGATAGGTGTATGTACATTTAGCCTCCCAAATCTTGTTTCTTATGTCTGAATTTGCTGATGACCATCATGCGCAATTCGGCAACCTCTTGGTACATCGTTTGGAAAGCGATATTTGGAAGTTTTGAGTGAGTTCATGTGGATTCTATGGAAACCTGGGCCGGCTCACTGAGGGCATGACACCGTGATCTTCAAGCTTATGCGTGCACACATCGCAATACAGCCTTCCAGCGAGCCGGGGCTCTTTCTCGAATAGAAACGAAGCAGGCACATGTAGTCTTCAAGGCTTATCCAGTAATACAGTACTCGGTGTGAAGAAGGCCGGGCGCAAGATGACTGAATGCTGACCTCGTGGTTCTCCTCCATCTCTTGGATCAGCTCAATTCATTATAACCGATCAATCGAAGTCAATAAGCACATACGACCATAGGTCAGTGAAAACTGGGCATCCCGTCCGCTCTGCCATACATAAGCACTGAACCGGGCGACTAGTACTAGAGTGGGTGACCATCTGGGAATCCCGCCTGTTGTATGTTTTTGTCTTTTTCGCTGGTGATAAGCAGAACAAAGAGACCGTAGCTTTTGCGAGATGATAGGAGAAAGGCCAGGCATGCAACGTCTATGATAGGTGCAGCTGTTTGCGAAAGCTATGCTGGTTGGATAGCGATGTCCGTATCTATACTGTTGAAGAGCATGTACGTTCCAACACGACAAATATATTAGAAGCAAACGCACCCTCCACTTAACGACTTCGGCCCACACGATGACTGTATTGCATTATAGGCTGGTATCAAGTGTTTAGTGATTGAACATTGTCTAGAATGGCGAAATGGCTGTAACGATGATCTAGATAGCATACGTGCATATCTGGGAAGAGAAGTATAGAATACAAGCGCGTCAACCTGAGCGTACTACACATAATCGTAACAATGAACTCCTAGTAAAAAGTGTCTCGCAGTCGTAAAGCAGACTTGTGCAATCGACGTTCGTTACAAACGCTCAGCGTTTCGCTCTGGCGCTAGAGACGTCATCCTGCCAACCACGTCAGTATGAGATACAAGATAGTATGACCATTGAGAATACTTACCAGATGTTCCACCATTGCCACAAAGAGATCGAACCATAACGCAGATCCGCCAGCCATCATTTCAGCTTGCATTGTACCACTGCGCTTGAAAGTCGCGCGGCTGCGAATGATGAGTGCGAGGTAGTGCGCACGTAGACTGGAGTCCGACGCTGGTGTGTGGGAGTATGCATATCGAGCGGAAGACAGGATGGTGCTGGCATGTATGCCTGAGTGAAGACCTTGCTTCCTGAGTGCAAGAGCTTGCAGGTGAGGGAGAGCGAAGCGATGGGCAGCACACTGTTGCTCAATCGTCAGTCCGTTGTCAACAATTTGGAAAGGCGGATACGCATACGTAGATGACTGTGTCTTTCAGGACGCTCGTGCCATTATACTGCACAGTAGCATCGGGCGTTTGGCCCTCGGTCTTCGTAAGATAGAAGCTCTGGCGCTTTTTATCATGGGCCAAATGCGGCGTGTAATCTCCCTTGTACAGATACTCCAGCACGGCTGAGAACACTTCTGGGTCTTCATTGGCGAGTTCGATGCGCTTGTTTGCAGCTTCGAAGAACTGTGCTCGACAGGCTTGTGCGAAGTAAGGGGATTTGCTGAGGACGTCTTCGTGAGCTGCGAAGAGGCGCTGTGCTGGACCGACCACTATCGTGACGATGGATGAGTTGAGTTGACTGTGGACATGTGAGTGACATTTATAGACAATGGTAGGTGAAACTCACGGCGAGGTTGGTGTGTAGGGGCTCTTCTGCGACGCGGGAGAGGCCTGCGATGCCGCTTGGGCTATGATTCTACTCGCCTTGTTGAGATCTTTGAACGACCTCTGCTTCTTGCTGCTCGTAGACTTGCCAGCACGGTAGCCAAAGCTCTCTCGGTGCGACCGGCTTTTGCTAGAGGAGAACATGGCTGCTCACATGGGTCAAAATGATGATGCCACTAGAGGGACAAGACAGAGTTACAAGCCCTCCCTACCAGCGACAGCGTGAGAGGAGGTATATGTACGCTTCGATACCTGGACCATCGCACATGAACGGCCTCCAAGGATCCAGCAGCCCGGCAACACCAGAATCACGCCCTCCCACACCTCCTCTCATCTCCCGCAGATCTCGCCCCTTCCACCTCCACAAGCGACACATTACAAACGCAGTGCGTATCGTAGCATACGAGAGCAGTGACAGGGCCGTCCGGCCACGACGGTCCGGCCTGCAAGTACCAGACGCGTGTCCAATAGAGGCGCGTCGCGAACCCCACGCGATATCACGGGACTGCAATAAAGCTCAGTGGTGCTGAGTCAAAGGATGAGCCAGAGCGGCAGGAGGTCCGATAGATTGGTTTGTAGCTCGCACAGCCGGTGTGGCGTGCATGGTGGTGTTTCACCCTTGCCGTTTCTAGGCGGAGAGAAGAGTGATTTGCATGTGTGCCGTTTGTAGTATGATCGATGCGCAAAGGATACCTTAGACGCGATCAAAGCGTCGTGCAGAACACAGCGATCATGCTCAGGGTCAGTAGGCCTTGGATGCGTTCATCATTAGGCAGCAGCCAAAGCATGGACACAGAGGTGAGCAGGGCAGGGAGGTCATGTTTGCCTTTCACGATTGCAAGCCATCGGGCTGGGCCAAGGCGCTAGCTATGCGAGCACTATATCGCTGCAAGGGACCAGCAAGAGTCACCCCAGTATTCTCCGACTATCAAAGGTTGTTTCTTCTGTCCCATGTCAATTTTACGATGATGTTGCCGCTGAGAATCTTGTCTTCGGCATCATGCGTTACACGCAGTAGAACTCACGTCCCAGGCGCTATTGAGTATGGTACATTAACGAATCAAGTAATCACGGAAAGCCGAACGACGTCGACATTAGAGGCTACAACCTCTTCCAATTGTCGATGTCGGATGGCCGGATGGAGCAAGGCTGCTAGGGTGGATGAGCTGAGAGACAGAGCGATGGTCTGCGAGGTCGAATTCACAGCAAAGCCGTATAAAGGCCAGGTATCGCATAGCTTCCTACTAGAAATACTTGTTAGGTGAACTACGAAGGACTGATAAGATGCCCTAACAGGTCCTATCATGCTATGCAGGCACACTGTAACTAAAGAATCGATGTTCAAACGCTCTATGTATGATGCCATATCGCTGCTCACAAGGAAGCAAATGACAGGCAGGAAAACAGTTCTTGTTTCTCTACATCTGGACCGGTGCCAGAACGTCGATTTTATGCGATTGTGTCTTATGGGTCTGATGCCGCTCCTGCCAGCGGGCATACGAGGCGCTCGTGTGATCCATCATGGCTCCATTGACGACTTGATCATTTTGGGCAGGTAGTAATCGGTTGCGACACCAAGCACTCAAGCATTACACTGACCGAGGTTAAAGTGTACGATTCCGTAAGTGACCAGACTTCCAGACACAACACAGTCCATGTTCCAATCATAAATCATGTGACGAGCAGACTCGCGTTTCTCGTGACGCTTGTGACGAAGACGACGGCCGAGATCAAAACCCTTGGCCATGAAGTCGAGAGCTAGACCACGATCCGGAAATTATCTGTCTTCGGGATAAGAAGGAGAAGCAAGTATCGGGGTGCCGACTAGGATGTAATTGCATGGGTCGACCTCTTCAACCGCAAGCACGTAGGATTGATGTCTGCCAATCAGGTGATAGGACAGTGACAGTAGGACAGTTTCTGGAAGTATGGACCAAACGAGAAGGAGCGCGAACAATGTCTCTCGGAAACAATCTTCGCGCGCCTTACTCCATCCGACGGCAATGGCGTCACAACTTCTAGGGAAAGCGCCTGATATGCACTCTTAGCTTGTAGCACGGTAGTGAGTGGAATATCACTCCTCTTGCTCAATCCTTGTGCAACTCCTGCTTCACCGGCTCCTGCTCGTCATCGCTGATCTTCAAAACCTCCTGCTTCACGGCCACTTTGTGGCCAGAGTAGAAGTCTGCCAGTACGTCCACCAACTGCCGACCAAGCTTGCCATCCTTCTGGATCTGTTGGATCATCTTGAACTCCATGATCTGCGGCAAGAACTTTGCATGGCATGGTTGTAGACAAGCTTTGCATGGGTGTGGTTGTCTTCGATGGTGACAAGATCGTCTTCGTTGCAATCAGGTTTGGCAAGCTCGACGTCGAGCTTCGATTCGTAGAGAGATATCTGACACGCAACGTGTTCTGGGATATGGGCCATGACAGTTTCATGGTAGTCTCCTCCGTCCTTGTTCCAGTGAGGTGTAGACTCGATGTACTCGACGATGACCCACTTTGACAGGTCTGGCATGGCGTTGCTGCAATTTGTTAGCAGAACTATTCACGAGGAGTAGACAGCCTCAGAACATGACCGAGATCTGCGGTCACAGAACGCGCAATACGCGCACGTTTTGCTGGTGGCTGCGCCATGGAGAGGTAGCAGTGCAATGTTGTGGTGACTTCGAGGTCAAGGTTGTGGTCGGTGAGTTGTATCGATGCTGTGTGTGAGAAATATGAATCAAAAGGTTGACGTGCCACCTCCTTCACGTGATGGCCGAGCTCGTGCGGACTCCGTTTGCGTTGTGACATGTGATTGCTCTAAGCTTCAAGTAAGCCATGCGGCCATGAGTAGACTTGCTGTGAGTGAAGCTCAAATGAAGCGACGGGAGATTCAGTACGCACCTGTGGAGAGCTTCGAGTATGAACGCTTCTCTGGACTCATTGTGTAAGTTGTTCTTCAAAGCTATTGACTAAGTGTTATCGAAAGTGTTTTGAAGCAAGCAAGTCTGTTCCATACTCTGTATGGAAATTAGTAGCACACTCACTCCCACAATCAGACACCATGCATCTCAGTGGCCTGAATCCTCAATCCGAAATCTCGGAGCATTGAAGAAGAAGCTAATGTACACAGTCTTGTGCGTGAGAACTGCACGTCCGAACGACATCACATGTCAACACCACATGCACCCCTACGCTCATTCAGTCTGCTCAATTTTCACGTTCGAGACACCAGCGAAGTGCTTGTTAGTGACCTCAAGAAGCTCGGTGCAAAGGACGCCACCTTTGGCAGTGACATCCTTCGCCCCTCCCTCTTGCAACAAACGCAGGAGAAGTGCAGCAAGCTTGAGCTTGACGGCTTTCCCGATTGAAAAGTCCACCTCACGCTTCTTCGATCCAGTGTCTCCGTAGACCTCTCTCGCAAAAGCGAAAAAAGTGTCCAATTCGGGGAAATCATAATCTGCCAAGTGTCCAAGCACAGCGTGTTCAAGTGCTTCGATCTGTAGCTCTGTGCATACGTCGTATATGATAAGCAAAGATTTGAGGGTGTCGATGTCTTGTGTTCCAGCAGCGCCAATTATCGGAAGTGGCGTACCACCGAGGAAAATGAGGGTCATAATGAAAGGTTCTTTGCCCGTGGCTAGGAACTATGGGTCTTTGATCTTAGGAACCCCGTTTGAAGTTCTGGTACTCAGGGCGCTCTCAAGTTCGGACTTGTAGAATGGGACTTTTTGTAAGATGTGTCGAGGTACCAAGATCGAGACTTCCGTGGCATGGGTGGTGTAGGAGTCGGAGTGACGACCGTGGTAGCTTTTATACTCTGTAAGTTTATCCAATGCAACGAGGGTCAAGCAGTCTGTCGATGGAATCGTCCTGTGCCCGCCGTCAGAAAGTTTGGATGCCGCGAGCTTCGATATTGCGAGTCACTGATCAGCTTCTACGGAGGTATTCTCAACACCACGCTCCGGGCTGTTAGAAGTGCGCCTTCGTTTGGAGTCTGGTGAACCTCCACCTTCTACAATACGGGCGGCAGGACTTGAAGGCGCCATCTCCAGTCGTACGTGGGCAGATCTTGCGCCAGTCGCTGTCCTGTTAGTGGTTACTGATATATGCGTGTGTTTGAGGCTGACGGCAGAGGCTGCTGGAGGGATGTAGTTATATGAAGTTGAGCGCAGAGGTAAGTTGTAGTAAAGAGGGAAGGTGCGTGGCAGGTAGAATCGAGCCTTAGGCTCAAAGCTTCGAAGTTGGTTCGACTTCCATCTTTGAAGTAAGGCTTGAGGCTCACCCAAAATTTGCCCAACATTAGAGCCTGTCTAATACGGCGCAAACCTCTCGCCCTCCTTCTTGCCCTTCCTCTTCGCTTTCTTGGATACAGATCCAGTACCTTTGCCTGCATCACCACTCCCTCCTCTACCAATAGCCCAGAGCTTGACCAAGCCATCCTCTCCACAGCTCAACACGTTGCTCGCATCTACAAACTTAAGATCACGCACAACCTCCTCTCCGTGCGCGCCAGGTAACTCGATCGTCTCCCCAAACTCCCAGCCCGGGCCCTTCAGCTGTGTGATCTCCAGCGTCTGCTTGTCGTTGTGCCCATGCGCAAACACAGGGTCAGACATGAAAGCCTCCTTCACCACGTCGATGACATACATGCAGCCCAGTTCAGTCCGCACGTCGCCGAACTCTTTCACAGGCAAAGCCTCCTCCTCCGCAGTGCCAGTCTTCTCCAACCCATACACCCAGAACTGCTCATCCGTACTGAGCGCATAGACCTGATCCTCAGTAAGGAAGCCAGCGCAATGCACAGCGCTACGCGGGTTAAGGACTTGCATAAGCGCATCCTCCTCTTCCGCCACTTCAGCATCAAAAACCGACACCAGTCCATCCGTAGAACCCGACAGAAGTAGATTCCGCTGCGTCGGATGCCATTGCAGCTGTGTGATCGAATCTGTGTGGCTCTCGACGAAACTCCTCACCGGCGCACCCGGGCTACGCAAATCGTAGACCAGCACGCTCACATCACCAAGACCCTCTTTAGTGCTCTCTGTGCCAGCTGCAAGGAAGTTACCAGCGCAAGCTAGAGCCGAGAATCCGGCGCCTTTGGGCTCGCGAATCTCGAGGATCGGTTTGGGAGATGGGTTCCTGGGGTCCCAGAGGCGAATGACACCATCGCGGCCAGCGGTAAACAGATTTGTGCCATCTGGCGCGGAGATGAGGCACGAGATACCTTTGTGTGCGGAAGCATATGTGCGTGTCAAATTAAGGCCGGGGACGCTGAAGATTCGGAGCGAATCGTCTGAGCCGATCGTGGCGTAGTTAGAACCGGTGCGGGCGAGCGTGTAGAGGTAAGTATCAGAAGGCGTGGAAAGGCTCGACTTGGCCAATTGATTTGCAGGCATTTTGTGTGGTTTTCAAGAATTACAAGATTCCGATTGCACGTCTGCTTGTTCTGATTTGCCAGTGTGGTCGGATGCGCTGTGTGAAAATCTTTTTCTTCGTGATGTCAAAGGTCTAGGTGGATGCAACAACACTGTGTCTCAGAGAACTGGCCTCCAAGATTTCAATCGGACTAGCGTTGGGGAACAATAAGAGGCTCAGAGTCGTGTTGGCTTCTCTTGCGATTTCGTGTACAAGAAAGCTGAGTAAGTAAGGTTGGTATGAGTTGTTAAGCCAATCAGCATTAAGCTTCTGCGAATTACATTTCCGCACTGGACTACTCGATCGATCGATAAGTGTAGATAACACACAATCACAAGCAGGCAGTTTTTCAATATTGCTTACTTGATACGTCTGCGATTTTACAGCAGAAATGACTATCATGCTCACGTTGACTGGATCGCTTGCAACAACTGGTGCCGAGATCTTTTTGGGCACGCATGCTCAAAGAAATAAATTCTTCGTGTGGAATGCGTTAACACTCCGTGCGGGCCTTGCACACATTCATCTTCATCGTTTGCTTTTGGTGTCTACCTGATCTCGACTGGTTTCTGGCAACATGGTTTCGCTGATGAAAGTGATCGCGGCCCTCCTCCTGGGTATCTCAGTCGCCGCACTTCCCGCCAACGAACACCTTACGGACGACGACTCCCTTCTGCCTCTTAACGACACCCCTCCTGTCAACGAGTCTCTTCCTCTGAAGGACCAACCAAAAAGAGAGGATTGGAAGAGCGCTCACATCTGGTGCGATTTCGAGATGAAGGCCATCAAATACAACTTCAAAATCACTGGCGAGGGCTTTCTAAATCGCGAAGAAGAACTCGAGCGGAAAGTCATGACAGCGGCCGAGAGGGCTGGTATGGTGACCGGGTGGAAAGTAGCCCACTATCCACCTCAGGGGGACAGGAACAGTAGTGCGATTATCAAGGTGAGTCCTCCAGTCGCTTGTGTCATTTCTTCGCGCTGGTGTTCTTACTACTGCTTGAGCTTAGTGACTGACATATCGCTTGACAAGTTTTCCCTGCCGATCTTGACGGCCGACAGACTCGAGAAGAAGCTCGGGAAGATTTTTCACAGGAAGTTCGACTGCATCCAGACAGATTTCGACTAGGGGTCCAGTCAGTACACGACACAATGGTTGTCATAGGCTGTCATGGGGTTTGATTGTGCTGCGTGCGTTAAACGACGAGAAGCGTTAAGGATCAGGATAACGAGCTAGTAAACCGTGGTGTTACGGCAGGTTGCGTCGAGTCGAATTGTCAGCTTTGTTGCCTGTGGCCGATTTAGGCACATGCGCGTGTGTAGGTAGCACAAGAACATATATCGTTTGACAGCATGTCTACGCAATCTGTGGTGCCTCGCATGTCGATATTACCCTCCATGCATGACGTCGGGCCGAGTGTGCCCACCAGAGCCCAAGGCGCGTCAGATGCATCTCCAGAGGGTTTGAGAGGCAGTGTCGGGGAAATGGAGCAGGCGGGCCCAATCTGTAGCAGGGCATATGCGAAAGATGTTATGCATGCAAGATATCGCAAGTGTCTCCTCGCAGCATGCGGCAAGCAGGCTGGACCGGGGATGTCGCCGAGCGGTGGTGTGCATGAGGCATGATTGGTCGGGATGGAGGCCAGCAAGCGCCTGGAGGCAGAATGTGATATGGATGACAGGATGCAGGGCAGGTTTGCAGCATTCGCTTCTTGCATATAGGCTTATAGCCCGTGGGATTGGGCAGCAGTCAAGACATGCGTGCAAGGCGGTCTAGATGTATGTACATGTATGTGCCTGCCGATGCGGGAGGGTGGGTGATATTATTATTGATGATGGTGTAGTTGCGTATGGCAGTCAGAGGCGAGACAAGCGAGAGAGGCTCGGGAGGCTCGAGAGGCAGCCAACTTCCAAGCCCGCTGCAGCGTAAATCCCCAGGGCCCAGGCGCGCGCGGCAGGCAAAGGCAAGAGCGACGGAGCCTGCCTCCAAGGCGCTGCCCGGTGTCGGTCGGTCGGTCGGTCGGGTCGCAGCGTGAAGTGAGTGAGTGACAAGGCGGGAGGCAATGTTCCTTTCACTCTAGCCACATACTGTTCCCTGTCTCGCCATCAGCACCAGCAGAGCAGGGCGCGTGCGGCGTAAGTGTGCGCGGCGTAGTCTCAACTGTCTTTCTCTCTCTGTTGCCTCTACCGCTCCCTGTCCCTCGCCCTCTGCCTCCTCCTAACCACCACCGCCCTCGCCCTCGCTCACGCCGCCACCGCCGCCGCACCCGTTCTTCCCTCCTTTCCCCCGTCGCTCTGCACCTCGTCTGCACCCCACCTTCTCACCTCGTGCCTCAGACCACAGCCTCCTTGCTCGTGCCTGCAAGCGCGCCACGCCTCGCTGCCCGCCGTCTACACCGCCGCGTCACAACCTTCGACCTCTGCGAACCAGACTGCACCTCAATCTTCGCCCAGATCCAGCGCACGCTCACTGTCACAACCTGGAAACATGCGCCGCCAGACTCCTATCGCCCACCTGCTGTACGCTCATCTTTTCCCGCGGCCTCGGGACGATGATCCGCCTTCTTTCGCTGCTCATCTCGCTTTGAACCTCGTACAAGAAGTGCGTGTCGAAGTCGGTCTTTTCTACGGCGATCTTGTCACTATTGAAGCAAAATACCCTGGCCTCGACTACTGCTACGGCCCTCATCGCATGCGACTAGGCCGTTTCCCGCACCATGCACGACTGTTCGCCGCCTTCGACGAGCTGAATTTGACCTACCAGGAGATTCAGGACTTCTGCTGCTGGGAAGGCACACGCTGGGCGCGGGAGCGCTACGAAAAGGACGAGGGCTGCACCATCGAGGACACGACCGGCGACCACATCCCGCTGTTCGTCGACCCGAAGCAGCGCCAGAACGAGCCGAGGAGAGGGAGCATCGTTCGCAAGACAGACATCTCGATTGTCTTCCAGGATGCGCCAGCCGATCTCCGTACTCGCAGACCTAGGACTTCACAGCAACAGGCTGTCGTCTACATCCCCTCCACTTCGGAAGATCCCGCAGAGGAGGAAGAGGATGACGAAGAGGACGACCAGGAAGATACGAACATGTCAGATTCCGCTTCCGACACCACCGCCTCGCCACACAGCGAACAAGCCAACGCTACTACTGCAGAATGGAGCCGTGCTCGCGCCGCACACATCGAAGACCTGGAACGCCAACGCGACGCAGCGATTCATGATCAAATACAAGCAGCCCTAGCTCAGGGAGCACCTCTGACACCAGAGCAGGAGCAATTGCTGAAAGATCAGCGCGAGCAGAACGCCTCTCGCCAACTTGATGTTGCACGCTCTGTGGGCTACAGCCAGCGTGCACTGGCAGGCGAGGCTAGCGCATCCGCCAGAGCAGCCGCATGAAAGTGAGGAGAGAAAAGGAAAGAAATTACAGTGAGGCGAACTCGGGCACATTTTCAACAGCACGAGGAACGCAAAGCAACAGTGCAGCAAAAGGACACCAGAGGGGACGACACCGAAATTACAGGCATGACTGGCGCTTTTGATCCGAGAAGGTTGCCTGATGCATACCGGATCTCGACGATTTGTTTCTTTGCTTGTATCGGTCTGAGGGGAGTTTGTTTTTGGTTGGGCAAAATTAGCAAGGCGCTTTGGGGAAATATCCTGTCTTTGTTTCACATATTCTCTTTGGGATCTTATTTTTTCCCTTGATGGTGCAGAAGTAGTCGCGTTTGCTGGCGTATACGATATGTTCCTTCGCGAATCAAAGATTCGACTCCAATGTCCACCCTCTCGAGCAGCTACGGCGAGTCATCTGAAGTCTGCGCATAGAATCTTTCGGTGGTGAAGACGAGCTCTTGGTGTTGTACCTGCTAGCAGTCGTTCAATAAAGCCAGGAAACTCTGCTAGCAAATTAATGGAAGAATGATTCCGCTGTGACAACTACATGCAAGGATACAAGTATAAGCAGTCCGGAGATGTGTATGGCCTCACAGCCGAATGAAGGAAGCCACAAGTACCCTTCTCGCCACCAGGTCAGAGCAGGCCAGACCATAAACCCCACGAAAAGGTCAAGCGGATGTCCTACCACACCCGCCCTCTCCGGTCCTGACTCGGAAAGTTAGCAGTGTGTAGTAAATACAGTTCCTCCAACTGACTAAAGCAAAGCACCTAACGATTCCGGAGACGCACCTCTCACACCGCAGCTCCTCTTTCCATGGTCCTCCTGAGTCAATAATGTATATACGTCGATCAACAGCTGTGTCAGGCAGGTGGGTGCCTGACAGCCTGACACTACTACTACTAGACTCTAATATGCGACACGAAAGAAGAGGACCCTGAAAACGCCCGTTTAGCCGTTCAGGAGTAGTAGTGCGCAGTGACAGTGCACCGGTCACTCACCTAAAGCGGTCGAAAGCTGTCGACCTGAGACGTGAGGAATACATGTAGGGTAGGTACCCCAGGTTAATAAGATGGTAGGGTAGACTCGCCAAGTTATTTCCGAAGACGATGGGAGTGGTCGTGTGACTACTGGAGCTCGAGCAATGGTCACCTGGATGGAACGGTGGTTTGAATTGAAGTGGTAAGGCTTGGACGCCCGTGGTGGTGTCTAGAAATGGATCATGGAGCGATATGTATTTTAGATTCAAGGTGACGTTGCGGAACACGCGTACAGCGCTTTTCCGACGTGATTCGCAATCGTGTAAGCGATGTGAGGTGGAGTAGCTCGATAGATTGAGAAGCGACGATCATTTGGATTGGACAATTGTCAAGAAGATATGATGCATGGTAAAACGGTTTACTTTGCGGAGTGGTTGAATATGAATCCACTCCGGATGTAACACTGTCAACGACAACAAGCACCATCCCACCCACATTCTTGTAATAATCTAGTCGTGAAAAGCAAACCGCAGGCCTCTATGGGCGTATAAAAAACAATTCCATTCCAAACGTGCGCGCCATGAACAGGTCCTTTTGGGGTACGCATCTTCGCGTACTCAACCTCGCGGGGTATAAACGCCGAAACCGAAACAATTAAACCAGGTAAAACAATAGCAGGAATTATGATAATTTCCAAAGAAGCCGCCGATAGGTTGCGAAGCAGCACGCTTTTCGCGGCCCGGCTGTTGACTGATCGTATACTGGTCGAACAAGCCGAAGGCTGATACAAAGATTGAGTGGACAGTGGAGCCAGTCTCTGGGTATCATAAAAGGAGGAGAGGAATGATCGCGGGCCCCGACAGGGCTCCGGTTGTCCTCTCAGGCGTAAAAAGAGAAACCATCCCGAGAAAATTCGCATGCGCGCCGCACCCATTGAACGCCTCGCTAAAACAGGGTAATCAAAGTCGAAACTGTGTCGCGTGCAGGGTCGTGTGTGCTTCTGCCAAAGTATGGGGCAGACATCCCACGCAGGCTGACGTTGTGAGGTGATATTGTCCTGCCGGGAAGCGTGGGAGGCCGGCGTCGATTGCAGTGGCGGTGACTCCGGGGAGCGGTGAGGTCAACAATTCGACGCAGGGCAGTATGCAAGATGCCGCTGCCGCCAAGCGACGAGCGTTTGCATTGCAGGGTACAAGCTGATGGTGGCGTGCTAAGCGATGCAAGCGATGCAACGCGCGACTCGCGGCGCAAACGCTAGCATGCAAGTACACGCGCTCAATATCCGATGCCAGCAGCCATGCCATTAAGACCAGCACCTGCAACATTAACGCTCATGCCTTGCAGGTTGTTCGGCATGCCGGGAACGTTCTGCGGGTTGAGCTTGAAATCGGGGTTGCAAGGCGGGCTGTGTTGACGGTGGTACTTGAGGCCGTTCAAGTTCTTGTATCGCTTGCCGCAAACCTCGCAGCGGTAAGGCTTCTCTTTTTCCATGCCGACTGTGCCGGGGTAGGGAATTGAAGTCGCGGGGTCAACAATCGAGAAGGTGCCGTCAGGATTCTCCTTGAGCTGTTGGTTCTGGTGGCCGTGTTGCTTGTGGTACTTGAGACCGTTCTGGTTCTTGTACGCCTTCTCGCATCCGATTACAGGGCACTTGAAAGGCTTTATCTCTTCGCCCACGAAGCCGCCAACGCCGGCGAGTCCGTTGAGAAGCTGGTTCTCGCGTACGCGCTTCGCAATCTCACTGTTGTTGGCGAGGGCAGAGGCGGGGAAGCCCTTGTTGCCGTAGCCTTGTTTGCTCAACAGACGCTTTGCGGGATCATCGATGGTGCCAGACCCACCGTTTGTCATGTCAATGGTATTTAGGTCGTAGTTGCCCTGCATGAGTTGCTTGTAATCGAGGTTGTTGATATTACCAAGCTGGCTGTAGTCGATCTCGCCCTCGGCAGGTGTGCCGGGAGTAGATGAATCGGGAGTGGCGAGTCGATGAAGATTTGAGTTTGCGAGCGTAGGTGTGTTGACGGACGATACAGTCGGGTTGTTTGGGTAGTTGTAGTTGTTCTGCGCACTTGCGTGTGGCGTCGCTGGGTCGGCAGTATTCAGGCCCTGACCTTGGAAAGCATTCGCAATGTTGATGTTGATTGGTGGTGCCCTGGGTTGCTGGCGGCCAAACTGAGGTTGTGGCTGGAATTGAGAGCCCTGGGTTTGCTGGGTCATCGCCGGCATGCCGTCGTCCATCTCCATGTCATCCAGACCATCGAAGCCAGCCATCTGATCGTGATGTTGACCATTGAATAGTGGAGATGTGCTGGGCTGGAAGCTGGGCTGTGTCTGTGCGTAGTGTTGTTGGGATGTGGTATGCGAGCTCTGCGCTTGCTGTTGGACTGCTTGTGCGGTGCTCGATGCGTTCGCTGCGCGGCTGCTAGGATATTGCTGGTCGCGAGGTGTGCGGCCCATGGTCTGGTTGGGCTGTGCGGCGTGGGCCTCTTCGTAGTGCTGGAGAAGCTCGTGCATAGAGTCGAGACGAATGTCGCAGCAGACGTAATCTTTCATGTAGTTGGCCTCCATTTTGGGGAGATAAGATGATGAGTGAAGTGAGGGCGATTGCATGCTGTGGTGCATCATGGGTGAGGTGCCGGACATGAGGAGACTGCAGATGAGGTTAGTTGACGTCGATCGATGTGATACTTCCGGCAGTTTGATCTTTTGACTTACTCGTCGCGGACAAAGCTGCCCATGGAGAGACCGCCCCAGCTCATGCCGCCCATAAGGCTGCCAGAGAGACCGACATGGCTTTCGCGACGGAAACCCATGCCGTCGCTGACTGGGATGGCTCTTGCGCCATAAGGCGTCGTGCTTAGCATGCTGACGGATTCTTGACGAGGCTTGAAGTCGTTGTTGTTGGGAATTCCGTCCATTTCCAGGTCGTCGCTGGCCTGAGGCTGGCGGAGCTGTGATGTGAGATTTGATTGCTGGTTGCGCGGTGGCGAGTTGGAGGCCTGCCGCGGGGTGGCGATCTGTATGGGCGGACTCGGCATGGTGTCGTTAGGGACGCACGAGTGCGACTCTGGATATGTGGATGTTTGAGTGGCGTCGGGGAAGAGGGTGGCAGCGCAGAGGTCTGCGTCGTCGGAGGGGAAGAGGATGTCGTCGCTGTCGAACTCGTCGGCAGTGGTGAACTGGGAAAAAAGATCTTGGGCTTTGGCGTCTGATTGGAGGCCGAGGGAGGCGACTTGGTAGAACTGCTGCTGCGGGTGCGGGTGTGCGACGACAGAGTGGTGGCGAGAAGAGTTAGGAGTGCTGATGGGAGAGCTTTCAGCGCTGCTTTCGCGTCCACTGGGATAGTGGAGAGGCGGCGTCGACGAGTGAGTTGAGGAGGCCACGGTGAAGACTGGTGGTGGAGCTTTGGTAATATACCGGACGACTTAGCGTGACACGGCGCTCGGGGCAGTGTCTGGTGGGGACGCAGCACGCGGGCGCTGGGCTAGCAGCTAGTAGGGGCAGGCTCGAGCTGAGTACGTAAGGAGGGAAGCGTAGGGCAGCGAGTAGCAGGCGCGAGCCGGCTAGTATGGATGTGGGTATGGGTATGGGTGAATGGAAGGCCGGCGGACTGGACGGTGTCTGGCTCAATTGCTGCTGCAACGGTTGGGCAGCGCGGATTGGTAATGGCAATGGCAATGGCAATGGTGGAGGTGGAGGTGGGACAAATAGTTGTGCCTGGATTCTCGCTTTGGGCAGACGGAAGACGGCGTCGCTGGGTCTGGCAGAGTGGCGGACGAGCTGCCATATGTATGCAATACACCACAGCGGGCGCATCACTCGCATCGCCATCGCCACGCCCATCCATGCCTATCACATCCATCAGCAATCAACCCACGGCTCGCGGACATCGAGCGGTCGAGCATCGGCATCGATTACATGGCGGGGCGTCACCTCGTCACCTCGTCACCTCGTCGGCCAGCGCTCCCTTCGTGATCCCTGGGCCCTGGGCCTTACGCTTTGGCTTTGACTTTGGCTTTGGCTTTGCAGCTACACCACCTAAACTGCACCAAACTGCACCCTCCCGAGCCTCCCACGCCTGCACGCAGCACGCAGAGCAGGCAACGCCTGTCCGCTCGAAGGTTACAGCTCGGCTTCAGCCCCGTCCAATCACTGCAAGCCACCATAGCCGAGTCCCTGAGCTGTCCCGGCGTGCTGCCGCTTGTGTCTGATCCGCACCAGCGCTGCGGGACCGCACTCTACTGCTCCTGTCCAGGAAGCCTCAGGTAGCCCTCCTCCACCACCGCTGCACCACTTACTCGGCGTCTGCGATCGACATGGGTCGTTCGTGGCAGCACCGCATATTGGGGCATACCGCCTGCTGCTGCCGCCGCCGTTGCTGCTTGCGACCGCGTCGACGCGCTGCTCGTCCTGCTCGATGGACGCCACCGTCCTGCAAATATGATGGACCGTTTTCTTCCGCGCGGTGGCAATATTCTCGCCGCCGCTTGGATACTCTGTAGCCGGCATCACCCACGCGAGCCCGCCGACACAAGCCCGTATGTCCATATCCAGTGTTTGGTCAAGTCCCAGCAACCGACGCCGACAGGCAACCCCTGCTTGCACGCAAGTTTCCAGAAGGAAAACCGAACCCTCGCTATGTGGCCAGTGCGCGAAGAAGCGTGCCAGACTACCTTACCCTTGCGTGCGGTGCCATGCCCAATCTGGCCACCCAGCCTCGCCGTCCAAACCAAAGAGCCATCAAGCTCCACCTGGGTCCAGCAGCTCATACAACCGTTCATTCCGCACCACGACAAGCCGCGGTTAACCTCCGTTTGCTTGCCTGGCCTATTGTTGCACTATGATCGTGTGCACACTTGAGACATGGCCATCGTATCTCTACCGTACAAAGGCCTCCAACAAACTTGGTACCGCACAGCAGGTCAAGCGAGACATCTGCCGCGAGATTAGCGGACGTGCGCCCGATTGCAGAGTTCACTTCACTTCATGCCGACCTGCTGGTCTGCACAGGGCGACTTGACGCACGAAAGCTTCGCAGCGGCCGGTCACGCCAGTGCGGAGCTCACAGCACTGTGCTGCAGCAAGGTGTACACGTGTGAGGCTGGTTGTAAGGTTTGACGACTAATGACCTGCAGCTGCTGCAGCCGACATGTTTGTGACAACGTCGATAGTTGCGATGCTGGAAGTGTAAATCGAACGGAGGTCAACATCGGGCGAAACTCGAGGCTGCTCGCTGCAATCGGCCACGGTGCTAGATGCTGCACGGCGCGTCGAGGGCCGAAACGGGAGTCGGACGCACGAGCACGGTCGAGTCCCACAAATTCCTTCCTTCTTTCTGGGAGAAACGGCGCCTGCTCGCGTGGCCGCCCTGGCTCGCATCATCGCCAATCGAGCGTTGCTTGCGAAACCTATCTTCAGGGGTTTTGGCAATTATACACGAGTAGTGAGTGAGTGAACACTATCACTTCGAACACTAGCGCAATCCCTTCTCATCCAAACATGGCGCCAGGCGTCCAGCCTGCTTCAATTGTCCCTTGAATGGGAGTGCGTTACAGTCAATAATATTACGATGGCCCGGTCGTTCTACGGCAATCTCCCCATGAAGACAAGTCGATAAACTGGGAATCCACCAAGTCGTTCGAGTGGCCCGCTTCTCAAGATCTCTCCGTGCTTCAAGGGTTTGAGTCGGCTGGCCGACGGGGCACATTATTGCAGTGCCCATCGGCTTGCTGGTTTGGTCTGCTGGCATTCATGCGCTCGTCGCTAGAGACGTCACAGCAATAATTCCACGCTTGCTTGCCATCTCCACACGATCGTCTTGAAGATGGTTGAGGCTCTCGGGTTCACCAGCGCGGCGACTGCCGGCTTACGCCAAGACATCCTGCACTTCCATCAAAGACAACCTTATCCTGATACCCGGAGTTATGGCCCGAAGTCGAGTGCGCCTGCCACACTACGGCTGTCGTGGAACGGTCGGCCGGTGAACTTTACTTTGCTGTTGAAACTGCTTCTTGCGGATGCGATCAGCACACTCTACCGCCTTACACTTGATTCTCCAGGAACATTATTACGCACCAATCCACCTGGCACATCACGAATGTGTGACAGGATTGGTCCGCTAGACTCTAGCACAGCTTCTCCTCACCAACAGCTATACTCTGAGCCAAACATCAGTGGTTTGCTTTTGACCATGCTACCAGACTCTTGCCCTCTCGTGTCTCTCTGCCAGAGCACTCTTCCACACATCGTGCCGGGTCTCAACGTCGACTGTCACGGCTGGGAAGGCTCGGAAGCGTGCACATCGGCCTGCTTCACGTATGCCACCGATGTCCGCCTGCTCACGTGCGCGATAGATTAATCCCCGGATAAGACCTTGGCTACTGAGCGACCCCCGGAAACTTCTCCCACATGACCCGAATCCGGGTGACGTCTCTACCGACTACGTACAAGCAACAAGCAACCACATTCGCATGGTCTTGATGCGAGGCTGATGCCAAGATACCGGCATTGAAATCACACATCGTTGCGCAATTATGACCACTGGTCATTCCCAATACAATGACTTTTGTAAGTTCATATCTACATGAGAATGTTCCTGACGAACCGGGACACTCTCATGAACCATGAATCGTAGCAACAATGAGGTTGCGCAAGGCGTTGACGTAGTGATCAGCTTCCCATATTGCTCGCCCCACACGAGCAACAACAATCAGGGCAGCGTAGATTGATTGCTTTTCCTATCACATCACAGATCGAAAAGGAAACACGATGTCCTCGATGCGCTCGAACTCACACGAGTCGGCATGCTTCAAGTAGAGCTCCAGAATGGCGCAGAGGTGTTAACCTCCCGCCTCCAGCTGTGAGGCTTCATGCTCATGCTGCTGTCAACGTTGCGGCTGCTGCAAGCCACAGCTTTACTTCGATGAAGCATGTCTGGCCCTCGGTCGCCACCCCTCGTCCGACTCTTGGGAATGCGAAAGAGAGGTACATCTCGCTACAAGCTCAGACGCGGATCATGAGATCCCGTGGCAACTCTTCTGTAGCAGAACCTACACAATGCCTGGCACTTGAGCCTCGGAAACACTTTCGATAATGCTAACGATGTGCCCGCGCGCCAACTATGCAACGTATCGTGCGCCTGCATTCGCTCATCATTGGTGATAGGTTGCGGTTGTAACTGCGCTATCACCAAGCATGATAGTTCTTTGCCATTGACGCAGATCAACCGTCAACAACGTGCGATCGAAAACATGAACCCGAAGTCGTGGCGACCACCATCTATTGACGCCTAGCTAATGATCCTGGTAATCGGTATCAGTATCAGAGTTCCGTAAGCCGCCACGAGTTCCGACTCGTACAATGTCAACAATCGACCAGCCAATGAATCGGTCTACAGATCGATACAGACGACTTTCACCGTCTCGACAATCAACAATAAACACATTCTCGCTAGACGAGTCAGTGGCAATGCCCTTTCGTGGGATGTATGCTAAACTCTAAAGGTAATCCAGACTCTCTGGAGCTTCACATTCGTCCAATGTCTCGCATACTTTCTGGCCGAACGTTGAGAATGACCTCACGATCTGTCATGACGCCAGTGTGCATGAAGGTTCAGGTCCGGAGAAACATCGTGAGTAAGGCGGATGCCCGGCGGCCAACCACCGAAGTACCGATCCGCAAGCGGGTCTGTACCTGAAGACCTTCGTCCCTCTCCCGCAATCACCCTCAGTCGGAACCGATTTGGGGTATCGACATGCTGGCTGGAACGCAATACTCATGAGATGCACCTGTGAAGCTTGCTTGAGCGTTTCTGGGGCATCGATGGGCACGCGTTCAGGAACGCTCACCGGTGCCACTTCGTTAATCTTGGGCCGTACATAGCCATAGGGGTTCAACCATGGAGGTGAATGCTCGGGGAGGGGCAAGCGCCATAGTTGCATCTTGAGTGGGGAGCTCCTGCGACGGTGGCTCGAAGCGAATGTTTGTATAGTTGTAAGTGATGAGATTCACGGTGCGGTCCAAGCTCGACTTGCCTCCCTACAGCGATCGCAAATGCACGCTGCGTACGCTCCTCTAGGATCGTCGTTCGATCTTCACGTGCTTGACGTTGTTGCTGTGGTTTTCAACTGATAACGCATCGAGTACAGTTCCCGCTGTGCAGTTGCTTGCGCAGTGAAGAAGAAACTTCGATACCTCGAAAGGCTGCGAACTTGCTAAAAAGCGGTGTCCCTGAACTCTGCACCTGTGCAGCTCCGGAAAACAGCTCTTCTATTGCTTTGCCTGTCTTTGATCTTGCATCACCGCAACAACAACATTCATCATTCCCAGCTCATCACAGTGATGGGAATAACAAGGCCGCCAAGTCTACCAATCATACCTCATTCAAATCGCAACATCGATTGCAAATTACATTGGTGCATTATCCGTGATGCGGGTCGTTCCTGCTAACATTCTCAGGAGAATTGTCTTCATCCTGCTGGACTTGATCTCTCTGGTGTCGCACTCCTGAACGGTCCGCGGCCAACACCACTAGCCCACAGCGCCGCTGCAACGAACTATCCCGCTGAGCATGTATTCAATCATTCCCATCGCACCGAGCGTCCACACCCAAAAGCACAGAAAATCGTTCTAGAAGACCCTGAGGCGCATCCTCCGCAATACCACCGGTGGGGACTGCACACGCGGAAATCAACGGCAACGCCACTACTTGGTCGTTCAGCCGCTCTGCTTAAGCCAGTCATGCGAATTTCATTTGTCAATGGAATGCTTCTCAACCATGCGCGAACGATGCGCCGGTGCTGGAGCCATATGGATCTTGCCTCTCAGGTGGGCCTGCCGACTTCCCGACTTCCTTCGACACCTTTTTGAATGAGATTACTAGAATTAGGGCTGGGCGCCTTCTTTCTCGAAGCCGTTGTCGATACAAGACTGACCGCCTGGTCGTCGGAGTGCGAAGTAGTGCGTGTCGCCACATCGCCACAGGGGTTGTTGGCGTTATGGGTCTGATCTGGATCGCTATTAGCCACGACGATATGTGTTAGAAACCATAGTTATGGCCTGTTTTTGTCCATCTAGACCGATCATCAGTCGTCTAGTTTGCGTTCCCGTCTGTAAGGGGTCCGTCGCTCGAATGGTGTCCTTGAGATATCACTCACGTCAACGTGTAGAGGTGATGCGTTTAGTGCGCGCCGTACTCTTGCGTCCTTGTTGCTTCGAGACTGTGCGTGGGTATTTTCCGACACGATATCTTGTTAGCATCGTTAGATTGAATCGTTTAATTCTCGTTGTAACGGATGGGTCTTCGATCGGTCCGACTTTGATTATACGGCTTTAGTTGCTGAGACAAGGCGTTCACGATGTTGTTGTAAACGTCTTGGTATGCGATTGTTCAAACCAAGGAAAGCTTTTTTTAATACGCGCGCGATATTCTCGTAGGCCCAGCACTCCAGTGGATCACAAAGGACTAAAGCGGTAGTTTGCACCATGTGGCCAATGATTGACCAATGATAGAATCACTACATATACATGTGCATGTAATTTTTTGATTGCTACAGACTATCTTTCAAGTCACCATGATTGGAGCGATGGGGCAAATAGGGTTAGTGTAAAATATCCTTTTTTAATCGTACATGTAGTTACATGTCCATGTACAACTGAATCTGCCTATACCTACATACATGGACATACGTAGTCGTCGATTTTGACGATCAGTCACTATTCTTTGACCATATACTGAGAAATCATTTCGTTTGCGAAAGTCGCTGACGTGTCGCCCTCTAGCACGATCCTCACATCCTACGCTAGACAGTGGACAGGGCCACCATCGAGGCTGTACTGGTACTATGCCATGAGTCTTACCACGTAAGATTGCGATATGTTGATCGATAGACGATGCGAGTCTCGACTCCCTTCCAGCCGGTCTGGCGGTCAAACACTTAAGCGCCTAGACCACTCCAACAATGTAATCGGAACCGAACGCCAGAGACGTCTCGTCGTCCTTGACCGCACTTACACATCCTAGCCCGGTGAACACCAGCCTCCATGATCACGAGGCACAGTCTGATTCAAAGTAATGCCGAGGAGGCGCTCGTTGTGCCGCGCCACCAGTTGAGGCGAAACAAGTGCTCGCTCCCTTTCCAGCGACCGAGGACACGAGTGGGTCTATACTACTGGCATCTAGGCGGCTCAAGAACTGTGAAACCCGGGACCGAGCATGGCAGCGCCTACCTCCTAGTGTACGTTAGTATCAGGGACGATAGCGTGCTGTCCCCACAGCGACATGCAAGCGCGTGTTTGATCACGCTCCCTGGGACAGTTCACGACTAAGCAAGCAAGCTATGCAGATTCGAAGCCATGTCCGCGTCCGTATGGCCGAGAAACGCCAAAACTCCAGTCCCATGTTCCAACACTGGCGTGATTGCGAAAGACTGTCTCGGTGGCTCGCTTGCTCGCTCGTGCGGGAATCACAATGTCAGTGCCCAGCCTTACGGCACACAAAGTACCGTCCCGTACTTTTTATACTCATTGTTTGCTGCAAGCCTACAAGGCTACACGGCCAAACAAAGACTCATACTGTAGATATCCGAGCGCTCGCTAGTTCCAACTTCACATGTATCCTCCATGCCGGCTAGCGTTAGCTCCAACAGCACATCGCAACCTTTCCGCAGGCAATTATTATTGAGACTTTGCAATATGCTTCACGTCTGCCTAAAGTGCGGCACGCCGGAGAGAAAGGCGAAGCGACTTCGCGGCTTGCCACCTCTCCGTCTCCGACGGCGGTGACGGACTCGAGAAACGGAGAACATGGGGAACTTTGGGTTTGATTTTCTGCGGATCATTACCTTAGGTTTTTTGTGGCACGAGGTAGCGAAAGGGCGATCGACAAATCACGATGATACGTTCAGCGCGGCAGTGCGGCAGCGCCTCGTGTTTTGACCCAAGGCTCTTCTTCATCATCATTACTTCATGTACAGAATGGTGCTACAAGACTTTGGATTCGATTGTACAGTAGACATACGAAGAATGATCGAATCGAGCTGCTTTCCTAACTTGCTTTTGATATGATTAGCCTGGCGGGGCATGCTATTACGCGCGTCGATTGTTGGCGAAGTCATCGAACCCACTCAAGCTCAGGGAGTAAGCTGAAGAGAGTCATGCATGCCGTGGGTCTTCGTCGCGATTAGCAGCCGCAGGCGGTGGCGACTCCACGATTGACGTTTGACTCAATTAATTGTTGAAATCGATCGCATCGCAAGTTACACGCAGAAAAGCGTCGTTTTGATCATAGCTACGCTAGCTATGGTGACTGGCATCGGTTATATCGACAGGGTAACGATCAAGCTATCGCAAATGTCGAACATCCACCGATCAGCCCTCAGCGTCAATTTCGTAGCTGTTAGACTTGTGCTTCGGCTGGAACATGAAGTCTTTGTGTGCAGGACCAAGGAACATTTCACTATAGTATCGTTAGCGAAATCATTCATCACTGCCAGCCATATACCATAAACATACCTGATTTTGATCCAGTCCTTGTAGTTGGCGCTGCTCAACAGCGTCTCCATGTCGCTTCTGCCCCTGTATGCTGGAGGTCGGTCGCCAAACTTGGGCGGCAAGTGCTCAAGAATGCCTACAGGAATGTAACGGCAAGAGAAGCTGAGCCACTCGAGCAGGAAGCGTCTAGTGTTTCCGACACCAATCTCATCAGAGCCCCAGTACTCGAGACCATTGCGCACGAACTGCTCGATGTAGCCCAGGCGCTCCGAGGCGGACTTGTCGAGGTACTGCTGTGACTGGATTTCTTCGAAGATCCAAGGCTTGATCAGAGCACCACGAGCGATCATGGCACTGTCAACGCCCGCGTGCTGAACGGCATTGTTGTAATCGACGTGAGACAGGATATCGCCGTTGCCGCAGAAGTAAGGCAAGCCGTTCGACTTCACCGAAGAGGAAAGATCACGAGCATCAGGCTCGCGCACAGTGTCCGCCACATCAGCACTCGCCTTCTCGAGGTTGCTGACAAGGCTGGCACACTCGCTAATGTAGTCCCAATCTGCGCTGCGAGAGTATCGCTGTTGCCTACTGCGACCGTGTAGAGTGATGGCGGCAACACCAGAGGGACCTTCGCCCTGCTCCTGCGCGTCGTGTCCGCCGAGGATCAGACGCTGGCACAATGCCTCTGCCGTAGGCTTCTTGTCCTTGGTCCCCATACGAATCTTAACAGTGATAGGAACCTCGCCACTGACAACATTCATGCCGCGTAGGATCTTCTCGAGCTTGCCTGGAGAATCCATAAGCGCAGATCCGGCTCCCTGGCGGTAGACGAGATCAATAGGGCAGCCACAGTTCAGGTCAACAGCACGGAGCGAAGGGCAAAGAGCGGTAATAGCTTCAGTGGTCTTCAATGTAAGCCACGGCTTGTTGCCAGCAATTTGTGCGCCAAACTTGAAGTCCTTGCTGTTGTCGTAGTTGTTGATGATCGATTTGGGCGTGTACTTTGGCGGGAGAATTTCCGACTCGTGCGCCTTCAACAGAGCCCACTCTTGTTTTTCGCCTTGCAGCAGTGGCAGTGACATGGCCATCTCGGACCAGGTCACTTCCGCACCAAGTCCGACACAGAGACGTCGGAAGGGCATGTTGCCCTGAGTAGTAAGAGGCGCCAGAACGGGAGTTTCTGCGCCATAGTAGATGCGACGCTTCTCTGAGGGACGGAGAGGAGGGTCTACGAAAGCTGCTCGCGCGTCCTGCTTCTCACCATTTGCCTCTGATGCTTCATCGTCGGGCTTCTGATCCTTCTTTCCTCCCTCCATCTTGTTGAGCCACGACAGGTACACGTCTGACTTGGGCGTTGGGTATTTCTTCTTGCGCAAGGTTATCTTGTGCTTGTTGTCAACAACATTGACAACTCCACCCTCATTCGTCTCTTGCGCCCCGCCATCGTCTTTGCTGGCCAGCATGATCAACTCCTTCCGACCATCCTCAAGTTCGATCTCTTTTGAATGACCTCCCGCGAATCGGCAGCGCCAGCCAGCCGAGCATTTGCCAGTCTGTTCGAAGAGAGGGCATTTGCCGTTGAATGTCTGCAAGTCCTCCCTCTTGCCGTCCTTGAGGTATTTGCGGATGTCGTGCTCGAACCTGCACTTTTCGCCAAACGGACAGCTGCTGGGACCAAATTCGTTGTCATGATCTCTTCCCTTGCAAAGTTCAATGGCATCGCGAGATGATCCATAAGTGCGACCCTTGTTCTGACCACCCTCGGTCTTCTTGCCACCGCGACCGCCGGCGGGCTTCTGCTCAGATGACTTGGCTCCCTCGGCGGCATCATCGTCGTGAGCAGGTGCCTCCGGGTCGGCAGTGCGCGACATATCGATGAGGTATTCTGCTTTGATAGGCGCTACGCCCTTTTTACGGTCGGTCGGCTCGCTGGCAGTCAAGGCATTGTCGTGTTCGCGTTTCTGGCGCTTAGCCGGCGATTGTTCAAAATCACTCGCATCGTGAGCAGCAACGCCGGTGAGCGCCTTGCTGCGTTCGACCTTCTCTGCTTGCGTAGTGGCAGAGTCTCCAGGTAGGATTTCTTGCTGAGGGTTGGCCTCGGGCTTTGCTTCAGCAGGCGCCTGCTTCAGTGGCTCTGAGGGCTCGACGGGATTGACCTGAGGAGGCTCCATGTTGGCATTTGGAGGGGGATCCATGGTGGCGGTGGGTAGTCGCAATGCCAGTCGTCAATGCGCGTGGCCGAGCCGTGCTGTGCTGTGTTGTGCTGCGCTGTTCGGCGTCTTTTCACATGCGCCCGCAAAAATCCCAATGGGGAAGGTGGGCTTACGCCACAAGCCAGGTGCCACAAGGCAGGTGCCACACACAGTATGACGAGGGAGCTCTCACTTGCCTGGCCTTGATCAGCCGTGCCGCCGCCCGCAGCCAGCCACAAATGACGTTGCCTGCCGTCCAGAGTGGGACACATCCAAGTTCGCTGGCGGACAGCAGCACACAAGACACCTCTCCTCAAAACCGCCCACCACGCGACGAGACTCTTCATTGTGACCACGCCGCCTCCTATTAAAACTCAACTTCACCAAGCATTCCGTGCTCTTCCTCCAGCTACCACCATCTCCACCCTCTAAGCCCTACGCAAGCCTCGACCGCTCCTCACACGCGACTCCTCATTTCCTAGCCACAGACCCAATCGGTGGATCGACGCCAACTGAATAGTCAGGATGACGCTCTACTACTCTCTCGTAAGTCTCCTTCCCCTTCCGAGCTTCTCTTCTCTTCCTTCACAACACCATCTCTTCACCACCACACCACACAAGCAGAACATACTCTAGCTACCATGAGTTTGATCTACGCACCGGTCCGCAGACATTGCCATTGGAAGCACCGGAATACCTTACTGACTATCTACCGCACAGGTCTTCGGACTTCTCGTCTTCGAGATGCTCCTCTTTTGCTCCCTGATTGTGCCCATGCCCTTCAGGGTGAAGCGTGGACTCTTCGAGTTCATCTCCAGCAACCCTCTGGTTGCTAAGCTACAATATGGAATGAAGGTATGACAGGAAGCTGTGGCACTTGAACTTCTGGCGCTGACATATTGCAGATCACATTTATCTTCATCCTCATCCTGTTCGTTGACAGCGTCAACCGCGTCTACAGGGTGCAGGTCGAGCTCACCATGGCTAAGCAGCAGGGCGGTGCCGCTGGGTAAGTAACGACTTCTACATTAAAACCCACAACAGTTCACTGACAAAATTGCAGCGCCGTTGCCGGCAGCGAACGCATGGAGGTCCAGGCCCGCAAGTTCTACTCGCAGCGCAACATGTACCTTTGCGGCTTCACTCTCTTCCTCTCCCTCATCCTCAACCGCACCTACACCATGATCCTTGAAGTCCTGCGCCTTGAGGAGGAGAACAAGCGTCTTACCACTGGCGACTCCAAGAGCGAGAAGGGCAAGTCTGGTCTCGGCGATGCTGGCCAGCTTGGCGAAATCTCTCAGCTCAAGGAGGCTTTGAGGAAGAAGGACCGCGAGCTTGAGGCGCTCAAGAAGCAGAGCCAGGGTCTTAGCGACGAGTACAACAGGCTCGGTGACCAGGTCAGCACTAAGGACAGCGTCCCCAAGAAGGACAGGTAAAGTGCTCGCCTTTGACACGCAAAACCAGAAATACTGCTTGGAAACACGCCGGGACTCAGCGACGCGAGGTACACGGATTGGGGAATTGGCTGCGTTCGTGCAGCGCCTGTCGATGAAAAGTGATTTGAGAAAATGGGTTGCGCCCCATGGATGGATCGGACAAGAATCATGGGTCGGTAATGATTAGATACTGACCGAACGTAAATGCACAGAAAATGCTCCTTATTATTCTGTGCTAAGAGAATTGTATACTACCAACGGCATTCCTTTGCTGTTTAGAGCCAGCGTACAAATGCTTGTCGAATGCCCTATGGTTACTTCCTCTTAATTCGTCAGCGGAGAGCTAACAAAAGAGAAAGTCGTACAACACATGTAAGATATACGGTAATGTGGTCTTTGTTAAGGTGTTGGTCGGCTGTCCATGCGCCTGGTATTGTGAAAGAGCAAGAAGGATAGGGACAAATCTCGAGCGCCGATTGCATGGTGCTGAGCCTCATCAAGAAGTCGTTCTTGAGACTGTGCCGTGGCGTTCGCGCCGTGCTGGTGACAAGGAGTCGTCTTGCCTGGGATGCAAATGCATTTGGGGGTAGGAGCCAGCCTTGCAGGTCCCCGGCAGTACCTGCGGTCGATGTTGTCGTTGCTCATCTCTCAGAGGACGCAGAATATGCCCTCGCATGGCACAAGAACGCCCTGAGACAGCCATGACTGCCCCGGGAGGAATCTGTCGTGTTAGGTTTGGTACATTGGGGTTGAGGTTTCGTACATTAATACAACAAATTGCGGGTAGTCGAAGAACTTTGCTGCCCATTAGGCCAGAAGCACAGTCTTGATCTCAGCGCTCTCCACGCGGTCGTGCTCTTCACAGAAGGTGTCGACAATAGTCTGTGAGAGATCAGGCGAACCAGTCGTGGTTGTTACAAAGTTCCTCGCCCAGAAAGCCGGGTAGCACGATTGGATTGGGTGATTTGGCGAGAGTGTGTTGAGGTTGACATCATCCAGCATTTTGCCTGGCTTCCAAGGAAGCAAAGACGCGTCAAGCGGTTGGAATCGAGCTCACCAGAGGGTGACAAGTGGGCCGTAGGTTCTCATATCTTTGTAGAGCTCAAGTCATGACCAGCACCTGGCAAAAGTGTCTTCAGTGATTGTCCGAAAGCTTACGGATGGGTTAAGTATGCAGGACTAGCGATCTCCATTCAGAATCCTGCACCAGTTTGCCTCACGGCAATGTTATCGCCGAAGGCAGGCAGCGTGCCTCACACCTCCTTTGCGTTCCTTGTCGCTCATTGCTTGTACTGCTTGCCATAAGCTTGACAGCGCGAAGGATGCGGTACAATTGTGTATGGTCTGGCTCGCTATTTTCCTGCGCGCAGCCTGGTGGGGTTTGATCCTTCCAACACCCCCTGTTCACTCAGCCCCAGTACACACGTTCACTTTGACACCACCCTTGCTTGCAAACAAGCCACATACTTGCTCATGTCTTGATGCAAGCATAAAATCGAGACGCCTTCTGACCGACAGTTTGTCGTTAATCTCCGGTCATCATCAAGGGTACCTCTATGTCATACGTTCCTGAACTGCAATTGAGCTCTCCTAGGCTGTGTTATCACCGAGACCGTCGATCTCCTCCGCCCTGCACGTAAGACATGGACTGCAAGAGGATAGAAAATGTTTCCTGAGAATCCCTTTCGACAGTGCGCCACTGCGGGTCTCAGCCGAATCCGTGCAGCAAAGTCGATATTTTGGCGAGCGCTCGCTGACAATATGTATAAAATGGACTGTCAATAACGCAGGAATGTCGAGCTTATTGTCGCTCGACCGTCGCTATATCACTAAAATCTGCTGTGAAGAATACTTCCTTGATATCTGCAACGATCAGTCCTGTTCACGATCATCACGATGCATCTCACCATCCTTTCTTGCCTTTCATTCGCTCCATTTGCGATGGCATCTTTTCCTCCAACGCCGGAGAACATTATTACCAAGCAGATCAAGGACGTTCCTGGAGCTTCGATCACGTACAAAGAGACTCACATCTGCGAGACCAAGGCTAAGGCCTATGCTGGATACATCAACATGCCCGCCGACTACCTCGTCGATGTAGGCAATTACAGCATCTCTACCTTCTTTTGGTATTTCCACGCTCGGAACGAACCCGAAAAGGCACCAACCACTATCTACCTTGCTGGTGGACCCGGAGAGAGCTCACTCTATGGTGCTACTAGCGATGGAGGACCTTGTTACGTGCTCAACGACTCCAACAGTACCGAGAACAACCCATGGTCTTGGAACGAGCACAGCAATATGTTGTACGTTGACCAGCCGGTGACGGCGGGCTTCAGCTACTCAAAAGCCATCAACTCCACGTGGAATCTTCTGTGGGATGGATCGGATGGCACCCAGACTCCCGTCACACCATTCGAAGCTTACAATGGCTCTGTCCCTGAGGAGAACTCAACATTACTGTACGGCACATTCCCGGACCAGGATCCAGCATTGACAGCGAACACTTCGGTCGCTGCTGCTCGTGCACTGTGGCACTTTACACAGCTCTTCTTTGGCGAGTTCCCGGAGCGTCTCACCGGCAACGACCAACTCAACCTTGCAGGAAACTCGTACGGAGGCTACTGGGTCTCGACGTCTATGGCTCACTTTGAGCGTCAGAATGTCAAGATCGAAGCTGGCCATCTCAAGGGACGTTGCCTGAAACTGGGCACTGCCGTCATAACCAATGGCGAAATTGACTTCCTCTACCAAACAGAGACCTATCCATTGATGGCACACAACAACACGTACTCATTCGAGGCGATTTCCGAAGACCAATACGTCGAAGCGATGCACAACTACACAAAGCCTAGTGGTTGCCGGGATCTCATCCAGCAATGTCGTGCGCTGGGTGAACTGTCCGACCCGGATGAGGTGGGCCTGAACGAAACAGTCAATGATCTCTGTGCATCAGCGACAGGCTATTGCTACTTGAACGTTCTCGGTGCCTACGATGTCAGTGGCCGCAGTGCTTTCGACATGGCCAGTAAGCTACCCAACCCATATCCTCCGTCATACGCCACCGGATGGGCCAACAAAGCCTGGGTTCAAAAGGAATTGGGAGTTTTTCTCAACTTTACAGAAAACTCATTAATTTCACAAGCCGTACTATTTGGAGACATCTCTCGCCGTGCCGGTCTCAAGGACGTCGAGTATCTGCTCTCCCGCGGCATCAGAATCGCCTTGATCTACGGCGACCGCGATTACCGCTGTCCATGGATCGGCGCTGAAAAGCTCAGCATCCAGGCCAACTGGACTGGAGCAGCGACATACCGTAAAGCTGGCTATGAAGAAATCCACGTCAACAGCAGCTACATTGGTGGTGTTGCGAAACAACACGGCTTGCTATCCTTCTCGCGCGTCTTCCAAGCCGGCCATGATGTCTCTTGGTACCAGCCAGAGACCAGTTTCCAGATCTTCAACCGCGCGATCTTCGGACACGACATTCCCACTGGCCGCAAAACTCTCAATCGCAACAGGCATGCAGCAAAGTGGTCAACCAAGGGACCGCTAAGTGCTTACGGTTGGAAAGAGCAGCTTCCGGACTCACCACCGGTGATATGCTACATGTACGACATTGCGACGACGTGTGCAAAGAATCAAGTAAGTGATCTATCCCGAGCTCTGTAACACCTCGATATTCTGCGTGTCGTACCATCTCACTGGCAAGCTTGATCTTCCTACATTCAAACTTAATGAGAGCAAGATATGTGCTACTGGGATTATTGTTCGCTCCGTTGCTCTCTCATTGGCCAGCATTTGTCTTCCAATGCCTCTGCCCAACGGTGTCAGCGCATTGAGCCACGAACACATGCACACGCAGAGCTACGAGCAAGAAAGTTGAGATCCTGACCTGAACCATATGCTAACGAAATCGCAGATTGCCGCCATTGCAGACGGCACCGCCGAGATCGAGAACTTCATCGTTGTAAAGCCGGCTGCAGAGATGTAACCGATGCCTCGAAATGGCATGCAGCTCTTACGCACGAGCGTGCGTACAGCTCTATTTGTTGTCGTGGCTGTATCTCGTTGGCAAGCACGACTAATATGACATCTGGCTGAGATAGCACTGGTATGATAGACGCTGGGGCACGTAGCTGATCCTAATAGTATCTCAACTCCTCAATAATGAAACGGAATATCTATTTGCCATTCATGGCAAACAACAATCGAGTCATTTGAGTTCAAACATTACGACGTAATCACATTTGCATATTGTGTGCGCTTGACTAGACAATTTGAGTGATGCGTAGGCTCAATGGTACCAGCATGCTACCGACTGAGGTTATACTTGAAATCTTGGAGCGAAACATGAAAGTTTATTAGTTTTTGGCAACGGTGTATACATGATAAAATATGCCGCTCCCAATATGCTCCTGTCAACACCCTGCCAGATCGATGGTATAATATTTGATCGGCAAAATTGATACGCAGCCCGCCGTCAAGGACGATCGAATGCACTGGATCTGGGTATTGGAGTTGTCCTATGAGCGTTGCAGTGCTGCCGCAGCGGAAGGGCTCTCCATATTCCGAGTGCTTAAGAGGCACGGGACAGATTGATGAGCTATTCATTGCAAGATAGTGCATCGTTGGGCGCCGAATTTGTTTGTTTAATCGGCTGTCTTTGAGTGGGCTCTCTGTCAAGGCAGGTGGGTGTGATTTTGCTGTGCTTCTTGTGGGCAAATTCACACACCAGTACCTGGAAATGCGCCTGCCTTGCTGAGGACGACCATACCGTGGTCACGGGCGATATAGCCCTTCATCAGAACCTGGAGACATTAGAGAAAACTCGAAAGATTATCTCCATGAAAAGCTTACCTTGTAGATCATGTTGGCGATTGCGCATTCCACTTCGTCCCTGTCTATTCCACCTTCGCCGTCGCTCACCTCGGCGCCGGACACCGAAAGAGCAGTCGCGAATTCGGCAATGGGGATGCGTGTACGTCTCACTGGTGTCGTTTCGCCCTCCTTGAGGGGCATGTAGCCACCCACAAGGAAGACCTTGCGGAACAAGTTGCGGATGGTAACATCTCGGCTTCTTTCCAGCGTAAGGTAGACCCTACGTTTCACAAATTCAGCTTCGCCATTGGCGAGGGCCTCATCCAATGCTTTGAGGTTGCCGGTGCGTACAGCTGAGCAAATAGGAGCGAATAAAGTTGCAAGTGCAGGGTGAGCTTCCAGGAGAGCGCGTGACGGAAGCTGATGTTTGGTGATCATCTTTGTTGGAATCAAGTAGGTGAGAATGAGCTGTCTGTTTTTGCTTTCGCCTGTCGTGCACATGGCATATGCCCGCTCGAGTTCTTCCTCTGCATGTGCATAATCCTCTTCCAGGAAATAGATCACACCGCGGTAGTACTTGTAGGCCACCTGATGTGCTTTCGGGAAGTTCTCGAGGGGTGGCATATCGTTGGAGGTGGCGGCGAGCGCACGCAGCACAATCTTGCAGAGCGATATGCTGTTCAGACGGAAGTACGTTTTGAAGAGAAGGTTCGTGATATTGTACAGAGCCCACTTGCGCGAGTCTTCGAGAGGTGCACTATACGAAAGACAGACCTACCTTAGCCAAGTCATACTATATGGCTGTTGGGTGTGAAGAGTACTTTCTACGTACCGGTCACTGACGCAAAGGCCAAAGATCTTGTTGATCTGTCTGGCCGCATCCTCGAGCTTCTCGTGCTTGCCACCGGTGCCGAATGCGTCTTCTTCTTGGATGCCACCGCCGTACGCAAGGCCATTCCCCGTCTGAAGTGCAGCACTGTCGTCGGCTTTGATGGCGAAGATGCGAAGGTACTTACCTGCGACGTATAGGCACGGGATCGTCCAGGCATAGAAAGCGGTACTGAGGTATCCCTTCACCAGCGCATTGACGACGTCCTTCCAAGCCTCATACACATCACCCCATCTGGCCTCAGCCTCGCGACCAGTGTTCTGGGCTTCTTCGGCGCCGAGCAGAATGCCTGTGAACTTGTGGAATGCGGCGAACACCTCTAGCCATCCTGTGACTTCCTCTTTGGCCAAGTGCAGTTTTGGGTTGTATTGCAGTTTGTACTTCAAATCGTTGACCACAGAGTGTGCATTGATGCTGCGGTAGAAGTTGTAGAGACGCGCCGGGTCATCCTTCAGTGGCTCAGGTGAGATGGTGGCCGCGAGAGCGTAGCCTTGCTCGGTGGCATTTGCCGCAGCGAACTCGTCGAAGAGATCCATGGCTTCCTGTTGCGTGCTCTCAGCGTGAGAGTGAGCGGGCGAGCAGATCGATGTTACTCGAGTCGTCAAGTGAAGCCCATGCGCCTGAGGCTTCCATTCCGGAGAATCGTCGGCGTGCAACCAGCGGAAGGGAGCGGCCGGTTTAGCCGCACCTGCATCCCCACACGCCGCCTGGCTTCGATATCGACATTTCGCACTTTGCTCTGCAGACGCTCTTCCTTCTCCAGCGACCAGCGACTACCGACTACCGACGCCGCCAAACAAATCACAGTGAGTCTACTTGCGAATGCTGCATCGTTGCATAGTATACTAACATATTGCGCAGATGGGTAAGCATTTTCTCTCCGCCGGATCTGCAGCGAGCGCGCTCCTGCACCCAATTTTCGCAATGGGCTGAAAGAGGTGGAAATTCTTGAGCAAGATCTGAACAGGAGCACATCAAGCATCTCGCTTGCGCTCAGAACTGTAATGATGGTCTCTCACTACATGGAACACATACACATGCCTTCGCACATACTGTCCGTCAGACAGCGCTGATTCTGTTGCCCAACAGGTCGCCTGCAGGAATACCAGGTCATTGGGCGCCATCTGCCCACTGACGCCCAGCCTACTCCCAAGCTCTACCGTATGCGCATCTTTGCGCCCAACACGGTTGTTGCTAAGAGCCGTTTCTGGTACTTCCTCTCCCGCCTGAGGAAGATCAAGAAGGCCAACGGTGAGATCGTCAGCCTGAACGAGGTCAGTACACATCTGCAAAGCGATTTGAGAGCGTTTTCATGTCCTGTGCATACCCACCTACGAGAGCGCCACTGACAGCCGCAGATCCACGAGAAGCACCCCCTCAAGGTCAAGAACATTGGCATCTGGATCCGCTACGACTCCCGCTCCGGCACTCACAACATGTACCGTGAGTACCGTGAGATGTCCCGCGCCGACGCCGTCGAGTCCCTCTACCAGGACATGGCCGCCCGTCACCGTGCCCGCTTTAGGTCGATCCACGTCCTCAAGGTCGTTGAGGTTGAGAAGACCGAGGACATCCGCCGCCCCTACATCAAGCAGCTTTTGGCCAAGGACCTCAAGTTCCCCCTGCCTCACCGCAACCCCCCGAAGGGCAAGAAGGTCTTCTCTGCCGTTCGCCCTGCCACCTTCTTCTAGATGTCTCGTCTCGAGTGGGCAAGACGTTGACGGGTACGCTGCTTCGGTACGCCAAGTGGCTAGGTTCGCAGAATACGGATGCCTTTCGCATATGGAATACAGTACGTTAGGTACCACAAAACACGTTCTGAAACCACAAAACTTCCACTGTCATTTGTCCTCGTGATTGTAAGTTTCATCAAAGTCTAGACTTCGGCTTGTACGCATAGCCCTCCGGCACTGGCCGGTTCTTTGTGTCCACTGTTTCCCACCATGGATATGCGGCCGGAGCGTCGTGCTGCATAGTGCCTTCGAACTTGACCGGCCTCTTCTCCAGGAATGCTTTGACGCCCTCCTTGTTGTCCTTGCTGCTGAACATCTCATATATGACCCGCGAATCAAGCAAATGCTGGCCCTCGGGAGACCCTGCATCGCGATACATCATTTCACGCATCAAGTAGGTCGAGATAGGTGAAGTGTTCTGCACAATCTCGTTTGCAAGTTCAATCGCACGCGGCAGAACCTTGTCAGGAGACGACAATGTCTCGCTGAACAGCGAGTTAAGCAGCGGATGTGACGCTGGGTAGGTGCTGCCCGTCGTCGTGAGGTGCATGGCTTTTGACATCCTGTCTTCTGGTTAGCTCTGTCGTGAGTAAGTGAAATTGAAGGATCACCACGTACCCGATCAGCCTAGGCAAGTAGTAGGACGAGCAAGCTTCCATCACCAGCCCTCGTCGTGCGAACACGAAGCCGATCTTAGCACTTTCATAGGCAATGCGAATGCTCATTGGCAGGGTCATGGTAATCCCAACACCCACTGCACTGCCTTGCAAGGCCGCGATAATGGGTTTGCGGCAATTCTGTATGGCCAGCGTTACTCTGCCGCCGCCATCTCTGTGCTCACGCACATTTTCTTCGCCACCCTTGAAAGCAGTCTCAAGGTCTGCTCCTGCGCAAAAGATTGGGCCGTGGCCCGTGACGATTGCACACTTGACGCGAGGGTCGACGTCGATGAGGGTGAAGGCGTGGACGAGCTCGGTCATCATGGTTTCGGTGAAGGCATTGTGCTTTCCAGGGCGGTGGAGCGTCAGGAGGATTATGGGCGTGGGCGATGGTGAATTATCGGGAATGTGTGAAAGCTTTATCTGTGTGAATGGAAGGTCTTTGTAAGAAGTCGGAAGGGGGATTTGATCTGGATTGGAAGACATGTTTGGTGTGTTCGATCAGTGCTGAGATGATCAGGTGTAGGAGGTTGGGTCGAGTATAGATATAATCAGTACTAGACTATATCGCAGGCCTTGCACATCAAGACTACGATTGATGCTTGAGTAGTAGAATGTAACACCGGGCCGGCAACGATGTCGATCAAGGGCAACCCGCGTGAGGTGAGGAGACGGTGGTGTTGTAGTTGCTCTACCTCGGCACGTCGTGCTTTGCTGTACCTCGCTTGAGGAAGGATTGTGTTCCTTTCTGACTTGGGCAGTAAACACAATTCTGCCGTTGTAGCCTGACCGACTAATTCGCTGCTGAAGCTAGCTACGAACAAGTCGTTGATGAGCTTTGGTTGTGATGGTGGAGGTTGGGGAACCGAGTGCTCCGCCCGACGTGCTGTAGACGCTCGAAAGTGGAGACCATCGTCGCATTTATAGCTGCGATGCAATAAGAGCTCAAGAACACTTACTACTGCTCGGACGTGATTCTCTAAATTGAAAAAGAAGCAGTTGTTTCATCCGGCGCTAGCCACTGGGTCAGACCTTGAACCTTTGCGGTTATACACTGAATCGCCAGAACACACGGTAAGGATAATCTTCTCAGTATCTTCTTCTGCAAGCACAGTGTTGCCTCATGACCTGAATATGGAGTGACTCGTTAATACTAGTTGAACAACAGTTACAATGGCGCCACCACCTTTGATAACGCTTGAGGAGCACTTCTTCTCAACCTCAGTCGGCTCCAACCCGAAAACGAACCAGGCCTACGTAGAGCAGTTCAAACACGTTCCAGGTCTGGAGTCGAAACTGAAGAACCTCTCCGACCTCCGCCTTCGTGACATGGACGCTGGAAAAGTCTCATTCCAAGTTATATCACATGGCCCTACGCCTGGTGCCCCTAGCCCTCAGCAGTGTGTCGAGGCGAACGACGAGCTCGCGGCTGCCGTAACCAACAACAAGACACGCTTCGCCGGCTTTGCAGTCTTGCCCATGTCACATCCCGAAGAGTCAGCTCAAGAGCTTGAACGTTGTGTCAAGCAGCATGGTTTCGTTGGAGCTCTTATCGACAATCACGTTTTGGGCAAGTACTACGACGGACCAGAGTACCGGACTTTCTGGCAGAAAGCTCACGATCTCGATGTTGCCATCTACATTCATCCTACCTGGCCTTCCGATGATATGGCTCCCCGATACTCTGGCAACTTCACCGATGGAGCGTCTCGCTCGCTATCGGCGTCTGGCTGGGGCTGGCACACAGAAACCGGCCTGCATTTCCTGCGGCTCTTTGCAAGCGGCCTCTTCGATGAGATGCCCAAGCTCAAAGTCATCGTGGGCCACTTTGGAGAAATGCTGCCGTTCATGTTTGAACGAATCTGCGTGCTGAGCCGGAGATGGGGCGACATCAAGCGTGACTTTGCTACAGTATACAAGGAAAACTTGTGGATCACCACCAGCGGCGTTTGGGGACTTGCGCCTATGGCCACGATTTTGATGAACACACCGATAGAGCATGTTCTATACAGCGTCGACTATCCGTTCGCTAAGAACGAAGATGGCTTGGACTGGATCGAGAAGCTGGAAGCGAGTGGGATGGTGACAAGAGAGCAGCTGGAGATGATTGCTTACCAGAATGCTGAGAAATTATTGGGTGTCAAGGCGCCGAAGTGAGGCAGTATTGGAAGTGTCTATGCAACCAGATAGTCAAGGTGAATAAAATCCTGCAAAGTTAATGGCGTGAAAAAGCCTTATGCTCCCGAATCACATGTCGGTGTTGAGAAAGCCCGTGCCTTTTTCAAAATGTTGTTTCTAGGCAGACAGCAGGCAACAGGCAGCCAGACGCTCAGGGTAGACATGAAGGCAACCACATATGTTTCCAAATCTACCTTGGTATTCTGAAGGCGCCAGATCTCGATGTTGGGCTTACAAATGTGCTGGTGCCCAATGTTCAAATTGCCAGCCCTGTGACGTACGGTTGCTATGGGTAAACGCCACAGATACGATAACACGCATGCACAGGACCAAGATAGAGGCCCATAAAGAGGCCAAAGTGTGAATGCAGAGGCATAGCTGGCTCCAGTTAAAAGAGTGACAGTGAGGCTCAAAGGTGCCAATAGCATAGAGTGACGTACCCGCGCAGGTTTGGTGGGAAAGTGAACGAAACAGCGGTCACAGTCACTGGAGGGGCCAGCGAGAATTTGGTGGGGGGAGTGCAGCAGCGCTAACGAGAAGGCTGGTGAGTGGAAGGCGCGCCTAAGGCTAACATTTTCGTCCCCTCATCAGCAAGTTTTCCCACATCCACATCAAACGCAACCACAACACCACACGCGCTACACTGAACCTAGTCGTAGCAACACACCCCGACACACCCGGAAAGCCCACGAAACACCTCACAACTCACACTCGCGCCCTTCGCGTACACACATCCCCAAACATGGCCGAGAACACCCCTACCTTCAAGCTCGTCCTCGTCGGTGACGGTGGCACTGGCAAGGTAAGGACCTCCCGACTGGCGGCCCACGAAAAGGCGCTATGGAGCAGAAAATGGAACAGAGCGAATACTGACCATGCCTGTCACAGACCACCTTCGTCAAGCGTCACTTGACTGGTGAGTTCGAGAAGAAGTACATCGCTACTCTCGGTGTCGAGGTCCACCCTCTCGGCTTCTCTACCGTACGCATACCCTCCATCCCGCAAGGCGCACGATGCGCAAAGAAACAGCGACTAACATACACCTCAGAACCTTGGTCAAATCCAGTTCGATGTCTGGGACACTGCTGGACAGGAGAAGTTCGGTGGTCTTCGTGACGGCTACTACATCAACGGCCAGTGCGGTATCATCATGTTCGACGTCACCTCGCGCATCACCTACAAGAACGTCCCCAACTGGCACCGTGACCTGGTCCGCGTTTGCGAGAACATCCCCATTGTCCTGACCGGCAACAAGGTCGATGTTAAGGAGCGCAAGGTCAAGGCCAAGACCATCACCTTCCACCGCAAGAAGAACCTCCAGTACTACGACATCTCCGCCAAGTCCAACTACAACTTCGAGAAGCCCTTCCTGTGGCTCGCAAGGAAGCTCGTCGGTAACCAGACTCTGGTAAGCATCCACACTCATGATTCTGCTCACGCGACAGATCAACTAACAACCTCTTAGGAGTTCGTTGCCGCCCCTGCTCTCGCTCCCCCAGAGGTCCAGGTCGACCAGGCCGCCATGGAGTCCTACCAGAAGGAGATGGAGGCTGCTGCCCAGATGCCTCTTCCCGATGAGGACGATGCCGACTTGTAGATTACTCGTCACATCCCTCTCATGATCAAGCACTGCCGGCCCTACCAGAAAGGCAGTGATACGACCACACCCACCACCGCCGCGAGGCAGTTGGGCACGAGAATGGCAAACCCACCCAAAATTAGCATTAGAAAGCGAAGCGGCTGAATATATCATATGACGAAGGCAGCGAGCGGTCTTGCTTGATACGACACAAGTGGACAGAAGCGAGCGAGCAGCGCATGGATAGTGAGGGCTGCTTTTTGATTTTGTTCTTTTCCATAAATCGAGCCCGGTACGGTGCAGCGACTTCTGGGTCGCTCACCAATACCGCAAGAATTTCTTTACCCTTTTTGATACCGGAAAAACGAGAGACGTGCACCATAGTCTCAATCGCGCTCACAATAGACTCCTCATCGTTTCCCAGCTTAATTCACATAAATTTGTTGAAAGAAACCCCTATGCTGACCACGTGCTCAGGCTGCTCACTTCACAGTTGCCACAGGTGAGGCAATCTCGACCAACAAGTTGGAATTGCCACAGACGGCTGGAAGTTGCATTGAATTCCGTCCCCCGAATCTCTTCTTTTTGGAGCGATTGGTCAACGCGAACATTGCTTCACTGCTTCGCCAAGTGGGGGAGTGAAGCGAACTTCACCTACCGCGTTCCACACGACGTTGACGCGATGGCTGCCGAATGCAGCGTTTGCTTGCAGCTCTTACCCGCAGCTCAAACACGACCTCAAAACTCTCGCACCACTCGTGACCACCGACCTCAGCCTCTCAACACCCAACTCTACAGTTGCCGATTCTGGAAGTTTACCCTCTTCAGCGGTTAGACTTCATACCAACTCAACTTACAATCTTGGTGAACTTCCAGCTACAATCAACAACGCCCGCGATCATGTCCAAAACGTCACGTCAGCTCATCCACGAGCTTCAATCAACAAGCATCATCATCCGCCGTGATGGAGACCTGTCGAGCGCAAACTCCCTCCAAGTCTCCTTCGAGCGTACTATCCGCGTTAGCGACAACAACACCACAAACAACTTACCACCGAGCTTGGGTAGCTTCCCCCTCTTCGAGGCATCTGCCTACAAGGGACTTCCCTTGGCTATGAGGGCCAAAGGAGGATACTTCTTCCCCATGCACCGTAAGTGATTTTCCTGCTACTTGCAACACGTCAACTAACATGGAAGCAGAGCGTGAGGCGATGTGGATCCGCTTCAAATCTCAATCCAAGTTCGCTGTCAAAATCTATGTTGGTGGCGTGAACGCTGTGTCTGGCGAGCCATCTACAGACACCGAGCAGACCCGAGTACGCCGCTACAAACATCTCTCCAAGCACAAGTCCATCCAGGACTACATCGTCAACCCGGAGCAGCTCTGGCTTGATGGTATCGCCTCGCAAGATGGTACTGTCAGCCAGTTCGTGGCCATGCCTCTAGGCTCTGGCTACACCGTGGAGGCGCAGATCACTGGAGCCGATCTCATCGGTGGCCTGCAGGTCGAGGTTGTCCCCGCCAAGGACATTCCCCGTACTATTTACCGCAATGCCATCTCCAACAAGCCTGCCGGCACACCATACTTCAGCATCGAAGTCCGCTCGTTGACTGGAATGACAATTACCATGAGTGTCTCGACGCTGCACACCATAGATGAAGTCAAGTCCTTCGTCCAAGACAGCGAAGGCATCCCACCCAACCAACAGCGTCTGATGTTCAAGGGTCGCCAGCTTGAGGATCCCCGTCTTCTCGCAGACTACGGGATCAAGTCCGGCAGCGTCCTTTGCCTTGTCCTCAGGCTCCGTGGAGGTGGTGATGCCGGAGCTGAGATGGGAATTGCGGCTGGAGGCCTCATCAAGCAGACCATCGTCAAAGACAAAAATGATCCTACCATGTGGGAGACCGACAACAGTACCATCTTCAACGTCCAGATCCTGAACTCCACCGCCTTCGAGGCGGTCACTGGCAGGGCGCCACCGAAGACGCCCGTCACCGCCAAAACCTACGCAGAGCACGGATACCCGTACTACGACATCTACGACGAGAAGCCATCTGGCATCAAGGGAGACTTCTCTGGAGTCCAGTCCGTTGCCGAGAAGGACCTCCAGGGGGTGCCTACGCTCGAGAAGGCCAAGGCTGTCGCGGAAGTCATCGAGGACATGAACAACCTGGTGGTTCTGCTCGACAAGACCGGTGGGCACACTGGTTTCCGCCCCGTCAAGGTCATGGAAGAGGAGCTCGTCAAGAAGTTTGGCAAGTTGGAATTTGATTAAGGTGCGAATGTGCATCTCAACGTGTTGGTAGCGAGAGGCATTCGGATCGCGAATCGCCAAAGGGATAGGGTACGTGGACTTGTTCTCATTGCGGCGATGTCTGCTCACCTGGTGTCAGGGTGGCAGACAGCAGCGCAACAGTGTTTGTTGATTTTGGATGTCGTTTGGAGCGTGGACTATGAACCACTAGCACGAGCATCAGGCTACTAGCTTCCACACGTAAACCATCGTCCTCCCTTGGAAGAAATCCGTCCTGTGCTGTCAGTCCAATGGGCCTTGAACGCCACCATTTGATAATGCAGTAATTCCGACGCATGCTGCACCGTACTGTGATAGTGCTTCCCGCCATGCAGACCGGCCTTGCCATATCGGCCGCTTCAAGTGAATGTACACCTGCTACCCGTGATGAACTCGTACGATGTCAATCACACCTTGAGCAATGCTGCGCCGAGCCTTCGAAGTGGCCGAATCCTCAAAACGCATCGAAAGAGGAGATTGCCAGTGCCCGATCAACATCCTTCTGCTTAAAGCCAGGCGTGCGGCCAAGGCATACGCCAGTCACAGTCAGGACTGAATTGCGTGTTAGTGTAGCTCCGACGTGTCCAAGATTGTAGATCTTCACTTACCCTTGACGAACTTCGCAACGTCGATAATGACCACCTTCTTCTGCGGCACTGCAGCCTGTTCGTATCTTGGCACGAGCGGGTCGAACCCGTGCATGTCTAAAGGATCAAAGGAGACGCCTGTTGACGTCGCTTTCTGTTGACTAAGATCGACATGCTGGAAGTTCATCCAAGAACCAGTGTCCGCATCCGAGTAACCAACGTTGCCGAGCCCGTTCAACTGCACATTTTCCATATCCTGCCATTGTACCATGTCGGCGCCCAACCTCTGCATCTCTGACCACTGCTCTGGGTCCCAGAATGGCGTGTTCATTTTGCTCTGCGGGACGCTCGACGTGCGCGCAGACGAGCGGGATGAGGCCGTGCTTGGCTCTGCTGCGGGCTCGGTGATTTCTGCTTCCACGAATGACACACTCGGATCGATGATGACGCCTTTGGACTCCAAGTAGCCCTCGACATCGTAAGGATCGAACCAAGTTCCTTCGAAGCCTTCAACTTCTACACTGATATCTGTTGCCGGGCGGGCTTGCACGACATCGTCCAGAAGATTGAGCATGTGTGGGCCAATCATGCCAAGGTGGTACTTAGATCTGTGCTTGTTTGCGCCGGATGACCGCGCCCTCGTAGAATAGTGAGTTCCTGCGCCACCGATGTGAAGGAGAGGGGCTTCCCAGAAATCCAGCGGATCGTCTAGGCCTCTGTCCAAGACCTTCTTGAGTCCAGCGGCCATGCGGACACGGTCGCGACTAAGCAACGAGAGCTTGAAGACACGTTCGTAAGTGTGCGGCTTTCGGACAGGATCGAGAAGTAAGTGGTAGGCCGCTTCGAGGCACGCACGGTGAAGGCGACGGCCCAGAGTGGTTTCATGGAAACTGTAAGTCTTGGGCAGAGGCAGTTCCGCATTCATGGAAAGCGAGCGTTGAGGAAGCGTCGGCCCATCGGGCTGAGGCGTGTTGCTGGATGGTATGTCGAAAGGCCGGGGCTGCACAGCTTGAGCCATCGTGGGTATGTTGAAGGCTTCTACTAATGGGTCAAAGTTTTCAGGCATGTACATCGTATAGCCCATGCCAATGTCAGGACGCTGGTTTCTCCTGCCAGTGTGCCCCAAAGTAGCTTCATCAATCCAAGAAGGCACATTCTTGGGCACGAGGGACATCTCGTCTGTGCGCTTTGCGGAGGAGCTATGGGGCGCTGTGACGGAGACAGGAGCAGCTGGTTCGGGCAGGTTCAAATCATGCGATTCACCAGGATTGCGTACGTTGCTCATGTAAGACGCAAACCGTGAAGCTGTCTCTGATAGGTCGTCAAGCTGGCTTTCAGACAGCCCAGCCATGACCAAGCGATCTCGACAACTGTCGAAAGCCTGGTTCATACATTCGGCGGTGGTAGTAAGGTCGGACACGCGCTTTCTCAGTTCGTCAAGTGTACTTTCTTTCCTCTGCCTGTATGCGCGCTGAGCCATGCGAATTTGCGTCCGTCGACGCTGCAGATGCTGTCAATATTCATGTCTTTCGCATGCGACCAAACAAGTAGTGGCCAAACTTACATCGGCAGCCGATGCATCGGGCTTCTCTGTTCTTGGACGTCCTCGTTTCTTGAGATCATCATCACTGTTCTCTGACAATGAGTCGCCGGCACGCTTTCGCTTGCGCGTGGTCTTGGTCTGTGTCGTACTGCGGTCCATCATGTGTGAAGAAGCGTAAAGTACGTAGCTGGCACGTAAGGAACAGCCACTATCAATTGTGATAGGGAGTACGTGTTCGTGTGTTTCCTGTGAAACAGTTGCTTAGAGTTCACAACGAACGAGTAAGTCTGCTCGTTGAATAGTATCTATAGCTCCAGGTATACGGCGCTAGCACAGGCCTCACGTCACGCTAATGCGCCAAGTCAGTGTTGTCAGCAGAGGGTGATTAATCCAGGCAGATTTTCGAGGAATGGCTACATGTATGAAGTCCTGACAGAGCGCCGAAGTGGTCTCACCTCGCGGCTGTCGTGATTAGTGATCGTTCTGCTCAGCTCAGCAGCCGGGCTTACTTGGTGACGGAATTGCGGGAGGAGCGGGGTTTGCGGTCATGTGACATGTGGTTTGACCCTGCAGGTGATGTTTCGAGGTATCTCTTCTCGCGGTCTAGACAGGTACTGCTTGCGCTGCCGTATATCTGAGCTCACGTTTCCTACAGCCTGTGGTACACTGTTGTCAACGACTACAGACCATTATACGCTCACTCTTACCATTAAGATACTAGCTGGATTATACGTCTATTGAGTATTCAGTGCGCTACTACTGCTACACGTAGGTGGATAATATGCTCACTCTTGCCGCTGAGATGCTATCTGGATTGTACGTATGGTCAGCGTTGAGTATGCTACTATCGTTATACGGAGATACATGTAACGCTTACTCTTGCCGCTGAGATGCCATCACGAAGTTTGAAGCTAGGTCGCGAGCTTTCACAGTACGAACAACCACTGCATACTGAATTTCTCCCTACATGCGACGGGATACCGATGATGAAGCCTTCTGCTCCTCTCAGCAGGTGGCATCTGTGTATTGACTTATCGGCAGCAAGACATGACCAGCTGTACCCGAGCGCCTGTGCCATACAATATCACTCTTTGTTAGAATGACACCGACTGTCAAGCATGAGACGTCCGACATACCGGATGTTACATTGCTGGAAGACAACAGCCACCACAGAAACAGACTGCGTCGTCAGAATAGTCCCGTGTCTTGCAAATCTGCATCCAGCAAGAGCGTGAAGGGTTGGAACACTGATCGGTCGGTCCGCCGTAAGCACAGGTCTTGAAGGCCTGACGAGATATCGCTGGGTAAGCACGTCCTTGTTGAATCCTCTACTGAGTTCCTGGACGGCGATCTGGGGAGCAGAGCGACAAGGAGGCCAGAAGCTCTCGGCAGCGCGGCAAAGAGAGACAACTTACGCGTGAACTTACGAGTAATGAGACAAGACGCGCGAGTGCTCTTCAGATCGCTGTTGACGGATGACGATAGGCCTTACATGCCAAAAAGGGATATCGATGCTGACAGCGTTATTGGATGGCGAGCTTGGTGGCTTGCATGGCTCGATGTCTTGAAGACGACTCTCGTCTATAAGCAGACGCGACTATCCAGCCGATCTGAGGAGGTTGTCTCGGAGATTGCATCTCACAATTTTAGCAGTATGATGTGCAGTAATAGAGTGCACGAATGAGCTATTGGAGTATCAAGACTCTTGGAAGGCTTGATCTTGAGGCGCAGGCTGGTGACCGCTGAACATGTGTTTGTGAGCAATATTGAAGAGTCCCATTATCGTTATGACTTGATGAGGATGAAGCACTGCATGTCACGTCTTGGTTGATGCCAGGGACATATCGATGGTTATGGCGGCTGCAACGGCATCTCAAGCTCGATGAGAGAATATCTCAGGCGGACCACATCCATATCCGCATATAATGTCAGTCTGTAGCCGACCCTGTGGCGCGTCACCAAGAGAGATCCAGGCGCATGTGAGCACGAACGCAGCACGAACGTGCTATGCCCCCTATGGTGCACCGCCCCGATTCTCCGCTGAACCAGCAGCTCTGATATCGATCTACGAACGCGCGTCCAGCCCTGACGTCGGCTACTCTTCACCGCAGCGTTTGTGTCGAAGAGCGGATGAGCACGAATGGCTGGCGAGCCCCTGGTGCAGTGGCCCATTCGATCGACCCCAGCGCCAGCCCTTCAAGCGTGCAGCGGGTGCGGTGGCGCTAGCGCCCTAGTCTCTTCCTGTTCCTGAACATCGCGTTTCAAGATGTCTCCGCATGGCGTTAGGGCGTTTGAGTGAAGTGTCGTGCGGCCGAATCGAGGTGCGCGATGAGTTTGTATAGGTACAGTGAATCAGTTGTTTTGTGACTCTTGCACCCTACTGTGCTCATTGCTACGAACCAAAGCACATCACACGTGCGATCATACATTGCTGATGTTCGCATGTGATGAGCAGGACAAGCAAACGGTCAAACGCTCGGGTCCTGTAGGCCAGCGGAAATTGCGGCGGTTTCGTTAGCCTCGCACGACTGGATGCTCGCACGGCCACTGGTTAGCCTCCACCTGCCCAGGGTTTCCGATTATGGACGCACTAGTGACCAGGGGCATGCTCCAGACTGAGTTCCAACTCAAGACGCCGATTATACATAAGCGCTGCACTGCGTTTCACGACATCCTTTTCTTTCCTTCTTCACCACTCACCAACACAACCTCTTCTATCATCTTTTAATTTTGACCTAGGTCGTCCTTTCATTACCAACAAACCACACACAGTCGCTCACTCATCCTTTCAACCCTTCGCCTTTTTCAGACCAACCTTTTATTACCAACCAATCAACCATCAAACACCACCGCAAACATGAGATACACTTTGATTGCCGCCGCCCTTATTGGCGCCGTCGTCGCCATGCCCGCCGTCCCTGCTTCTTACGGCAGTGAGGCTCCTGCTGCATACGCCGCTCCCGACTCCTACGGTTCTGAGAACGTTTACGGTACTGAGGTCTCCAACAAGCCGACCACTGCCGCCGCTGCTCTTCCCAGCTCCACCTGCACTGATGAGGCGGAGAACGTTGTCCCTTACACCACACCCGTCGCCCAGTCTCAGGTCGTTGAGTCCTCTGCTCCAGCCTACGGCGTTCCCTCCAAGTCTGAGGGTGAGAGCGTTCCCGCCAAGCAGACCAACGTTGCCTCCTCCGAGGTTAGCCCTGGCAAGCCTGCTGAGACTCCTGCCGGATATGCTTCTGCTTCCAAGCCCGCCGATGTTGCCTCATCCTCTGAGTCCTCGCCCGAGCAACCCGCCAAGACTCCTGCTGGCTACGAAACTCCTGCTGGCTACGCATCTGCATCCAAGCCCGCCGATGTTGCCTCATCCACTGAGGTCTCTCCCGAGTCTCCCAAGCAGACCAAGCCCGTAGAGTCTGCCCCCGCCGGCTACGCTGCCAGCTCCGCTGTCCCCAAGTCTCCTGAGGCCAGCGCTCCCGCTGTTGAGGGCACCGAGTCCAGCCCCCAGAAGCCTGCTCAGTATGGTTCCACCATCGTCCCTGGGTCTGCCCCGACTGCCGCTCCTTACCCCCAGAGCGGCGATGAGGCCTCTCCTGTCTCTCCTCCTAAGGGTGCCGCTGCTGCTTCAGGTACTGCTGGTGCCGCTAAGCCCACTGGCACTGGCTCCGTCGGCGGTTACGAGCAGTTCGAGGGTGCTGCCAGCTCTTTGTCCGTCGCTGGCCTTTTCGTCAGCTTCGGTGCCATCGCTGCTCTCTTCATGTAAGCGAGCAGTGTAGAGAATGACTTGGAACTGATGGCCTTGGAAGACATTTTTTCTAGCGCAGGATCAATTGAGGACCCGGATTTTTGTTCAGCCAAATTGGCGAGCAGGATATCATGGCGTTCCGAGTTGACAGCTGGTGGATTTCTGCAACAGCGCTTTTCGTGTGTTCAATGCAGTGTTTCTTTGTGTTGTAATTAGGTGGCCTGCGTTGAACTCGGACCTCCATTATTGAAGGAGCCGTCACGAGTCCGCATGGTCGTAGTTGAGCGTACGGTGTTATACCCCGAATTCATGTGTCTTTTTCCTTTTTGATCATCATCACATTGTACCATCTGTATAGCTCTAGCATCTCACTCAAGATCAGAGTTGCATGAAATAATTCGCGCTATTAGCATGTCTGTTCGTTGCGTCTGCTGCTGTCGTAAACCTTGGTGCAAGACGCGCTTCATGACACCGGTGAAATATCTTTTCCACCTACTGCGAGGGAAGCTTTTGCCGTATGTAGTATTCCAGTATGTATTGCTCTGTGCGCGAATCCTCCCAGCAGTGCGTTTAACTTTAGTCATCTAGTGGCGGATCAATTGAGCATCGCGGATCCAGGACAGCCAAGAAGCTGTTTGACCCTTGCTTCCTTCCTGGAATTCACGCTCGATCCGCAGAATTCCGTGCAGTTCACTCACACAATATGGCCTCCAGTCAACCGGCGTTCCGTTGGCGGACAATACTTGAGCTTGCCGTCATTGGCTCTGTGGTATACTTCTTTCTTGGTGCTCCAGGGCTGAGTGACCTTCTTGCCTCCGGACCAAAAGATGTTGTCGCCGCCCCGAAAGCCCAGCTGAAGCCAAACTCATTGGTCTACCCAGACCTAAACTTGGAGTGTGCGCAACACAATTATGAAGTACACCTCTTCTCAGCAAAGCCACTGGTGATTTACATTGACGGCTTTCTTACTGGAGATGAAGCAGATGCGCTGGTTGAGCTAAGGTAATTGAGCATGTTCGCCACCGATCCACGAAATAACCAAGCTGACAAAACAAATGCAGCGAAGACAAATGGCAGCCTAGCACCGTCTTCAATGGTGGCGTTGAGACCGCCGATGACAAAGTCCGCAAATCCGATAAAGCGCTCATCCCTCGTTCGCCACTAGTACAATGCATCGAATCCCGTGCTCTCGCATTCCAAGGATGGCCAAGCAACACATTCATCGAAAGACTCTGGACTCAGCGCTATAACGTGTCCGGCCACTACGCGCAACACTACGACTGGAGCTCTTCCAGTCGCGACGCGAGACGCAGTTCAACGTTCATGGTCTACGTCAGCGATGCGTGCGAGGGTGGTGGGACTGAGTTCCCCATGCTGGACTCGAAGAGAGACGGCAGGTGGTGCGAGTTCGTAGATTGCAACAACGGCAGGGAAGGCGTTGCTTTCAAGCCTAAAAAGGGAGCAGCTGTGTTCTGGCTGAACTTCGACGAGGAGGGCAGAGGTTTGAAGGAGACGATCCATGCTGGTTTGCCAGTTACAAGTGGTGTGAAAGTCGGCCTGAACATCTGGAGTTGGTGGCAGAGAGGTTTGAATCCAGAGCATCTGAAAGAAGAGCTATGATATCAAGGCTGCATCGACTCCTACAGGTGCTGATACTAGTATACCTGCTTCTAGAATAGCTGACTGGGTAGATAGTATGCATAGTACCTCAATAGCAGCTAATACTATAACATTAAGGCTATCCCGACTCCTATAGGTACTAATACTAGCGTATACGCTTCTAGAATAGCTATATATTGATAGTAGGTAATACTAATATCCTATCGAAGCCTAATATTACTTATACACTAATATTTAAGATAGTTAGATAGATATTTTAAGAAGAGGTTTAAAGAGAAGTAAAGCTATATTTAGTTCTATACTAAATAGCAAAAGCATACTAGTATTTGAGATAGCTAGATAATATCAGTTAATAGGACTCTACTAGATAAGGCTATATAACTTCTAAAGCTAGATATAGTAAAGAAATAGAATATATGATTTGAAATTTTATATAAAAGGCTAATTAGCCTTAAAATTTGATAGTAGGAATGACTTTTAACTAACTAACTAGATTATTATCTAGTTTTTAGAGCTAAGTATAAAAAACTAAGTAATAAGAAGTCCGAATTTCAATTAATCTTAATTAGCCTATAAATCAAGTAGTAAACTAGCTAAGAAGATAATAGAATTCTATAAAATACTAAGTTGATCTTATTTCTAAAGCTAACTATAAGAAATTAGAAAAAATAGAGATATTAAATTAAAGCTAATTAAATAAGGAAAAAGAGAAGCTAGATTTAAATTTAAAGTATAATATATTAGATAGGCTATAGCTGCTATCTTTAAAAGGCCTATATACTAATTTAGGATCTAGCTAGTCTAGTCATAAATTTAGATAGATAGATATATACCTATCTTAAACTTAGCTTATTAGGATTAGTATAATATACCTTAATTAGCTTTATACTAAGAAGTTAAAGTTAAGAGTTTAGAATTTCTTTAAAAAATCTCTTAGAATTCTCTAACTTAAGTACATTCTAGTATAGGCCTAGATTTAACTTCTTTCTAGGCCTATTATACTATAGCTCTCTTTTAGGCTAATTTAGGCTAGTAAGGAATACATCCTTATTTATATATATAGATCTAGCTATAATAGATCGATCTAATCACTAACTAAGCCTAATTAGTAATTTATAGTAAGTTTATAAATAGGATTTTTATAGCCTAATCTTTATAAATTGGTTTCTCTATAATCTTATTATAAAATTACTTAGAATAAGCTATAATAATACTTATTCTTAAATTTTGTTCTGATAAATTCTAGATAGAGGCCTATTAGAAGTTATTATAACAGAGCCTTAATTATTATCTACTTCCTCTAATAGCTAGCTTCCTCTACTAGCTTAGATTAAGAATTTCGATTCTATTAAATCAGTTCTATTATCTAAATCTTAAAAGCTATTTACTAGAAAAGAAATATTACTTTAATTTAAGCTTATAAGATATAGAGATTAAGAGATAGAGATACAACTTAATTTATGTATTAATTTAGTAATTGTTTAAAATACTTAATTAAAGTAATTTACTTTTTAGGCTTAAGATTATAATATTAGTATAGAGGATATAGGTCATTTTACTAAGTATATCTATTCATACTCCTTTTTTTATTTAATTTCCTCTTCCTTTCTCTATACCTTTATATATAGGATATTTGAAATATAATACCTTTTTATAAGTATAGTAATTTTATATTAATTTTATATACTTTAGCTATTATTAAATTCCTTCTCTAATCCTTAAAAACTAATTTTAGAAAATTAAAATATAATATTAAGAATGTTATAAATAATGATTACTTTCTATAATTAAGAAAGAGGAGCTTATAGCTAAAATTATCAATATAAGCAAATTAAATATCCTTGTATAATTTCCTTTATTTATTTATTAGATCTTAAAGTTATTTTTTAAATTCTCTTTATTCTCTAGATAATCCTACTTTTTAGATCTAAAGATATAATACTTCTTAGTAATATATTTTAGATCTTAAGAGACTAATTAAGAGATAAGATATTATTAATAATATCCTTTAAAGACCTTATTAAAGAGATTATCTCTTAAAGAATTTTAAGTTCTGTAGAGGAAGAGGAAGAGAATAGTAAGAGTAAATCAGCTTAATCAGAGTTTTATAATACACAATAGTTAAAAAGTTATCTATTTTTAAAAATCGAAACTCTGAATTCTAACTTAGCTATATCCCTTTACTAATATTAAGATTAGTAAAATTTTAAAATATTCTAGAGTTCTGTTAGTAATCTGTTCTATCTAATTCAAAATATAGTAGTAGAAGAAGCTAGTTAATCGTAAGAAGATCAGAGCTAATTGAATTAATTCTATAAAGTTAAGTCAGACTACTAGAGGAATCTAGCTAGTCGTTAGACTTTAAATGATAATAAGATTATATTATGCTAATTAGAGCTAATTAGAGTATTCTGGTTTATTTAACATTAGTTTTAAGAAGTATCTAAGATTTTCAAAGCTATATTTTACTTAACTTATAAATAGAAATCAAGATCTAGTCTTTTTAACTATCTCTATTAAATTAAGATATAAACCTTAGTTCTATTCTCTAAAAGTTTACTATTTTCAAAACCCTAGCTAGAATATATGAATTGAAAGTAAAGAGAGTTAAAGAATAATTTTAAAGACTAATTAACTTAATTCTTTACTAACTCTCTATTTGAGAAATTCTAAGAAGCTAAATTATTTACTAACTTCTCTTTTACTTCCTCTTTATTACTTTTGATTTTAACTACTTATTATTACTTTCGAATACTTTCTTTTCTATTATTTTGTTTTCTTTCTTTCTAAGTATTCTTTATCTATTAATTAATAACTTACTCTCATAACATAATTCTTCTAAAGATCTTATCTTTCTTCTATAACTCTTTTGAAAATAATACTATTTCTAATTTTTTTATTCTAGTAATCCTATGATTAATATTTATACTCTTATAAATGAATAAACAATATAAGATTTAAATTATAAGCCTAGATTAGCTTATTAATAAGGTAGATATCTTCTATAAAGAAGATTTAACCCTATTCTAAGAGAATAGGATTATTTTAGAAAAGTAAAGACTATTAAGCTTAAAAAGATAGATATTTCAATATTTAAAAGTTAATTTAGTATAACGACTTTAAGTAATATATATGATATTACTCCTTATATCAATAAAAGCCTTACTCTCCTAAGTAGTCTTTAAAGGACCTAATAATAGAGGAAGCTAGCTAACTTATTTCTTAGCTTTTTAAAACTTATATTCTTATTCCTTAGTAATCAAGGCCAATTAAGGAAATCTAAGAATGCTAAATATAAGATTTAGATATAATATCAATATAGGGAAAGTGATTACTCTAGGTATATCTTATACTACTTATAGTATTTTGAGTTATATACTATATAGAAGTACTACTACTTATATATGATAACTTTTATATAGCTACTTCTTCTATATCTAGTTTATATTAATTAATTTATAAGTTTTAGAGTGATATGCTATTATATTAGTAAGATAGTAAGATAAAAGAATTTTTTAAGCTATCTTGTTCTTAGGATTTAGCTTATTTTGAATAATCTCTATAATGTATTTCTATATAAGAATCACTTATTAAGGCCTACTCTTAAATATAATGAGATATAAGTATAAATCTTAAATTCAGCCTTTTAGGATTTAAAGGATATGCCCTAATTAGCCTACTAATGATTAAAGATTCCAGAGTATAGAAGCTAGAATTATGGATATTTCCTAGAATTCCCTAGGTATATTCTAGAATATACCTAGATTTTTACTTCTATTTAACTTTATTTCTAAGTATTATAGCTATTTTTAAGCTAATATAGATAGATTTAGATCTAATAATCCTAAGTTAATTTAGTTATTAAAAAAGCCTAAGTAGGAAGCTTTAGTATCTTAAAGATTAGGACTTCTTATAGCTAATCTTAAAATTCTGTTATCTAATAGTCCTATTACTAAATCTAGTAAAACTTCTATGATTATTATTCTACTACTAAGCTGACTTAAGAAATTTAGAAGTTTCTAAATTCAGCTTAATTAAAGCATTATTTTCAAGAACTAATATATATCTAGCTTCTCCTACTAGCTAGCTTCCTCTATTTTTTTAGATAGTTAGTAATGAGACTGTTTTGAAATTAGAAACAAATCTAATTAATATATCTATTCTTACTTAAAACCTTAATTCTTTCTTTACTCTAAAGGCTCTATTAATTACTACTATATTATTCTCAATAGAGCTAATAAAGAAGCTAGTATAATTATTATTAAAGATCTTTCCTTAGATATTTTATAATCTCTCAAAGTCTATTGAAATAAATAAGAATAGCTTTATAAGAGGAATCTTATTTATAAAATATTATATCTATCTCCAAAAACAGAAAAGGAGAGAGGGAATAGGAATGATATAAATTATTAATTTTCATAGATCTTTCTTTATACTTATGATTTAATAGGAATTAGTAAAGTATAGAGCTCTTAAGATCAAAGACTTTTTTAATAATATTAGTATAGGAGAAGTAGGCTTTTAGAGGAAGTAGATTAGTTACTAAGTATTACCTACTTATACTCCTCTTCTCTTATTTAATTTTTCTCTCTTTTTCTATATCTTTATATAAAAAATAAAATACTTATAATATAATAGCTATTTATTAGTATAGTAATTATATATTAATTGTATCTATTATAGCTATTTTTAAAATTCCTTCTTTGATTCTGAAATATTAGCTTTTAAATCAGAAGATATAAATAAGATTATAGAAACTAATAAGTAAGGAAAAAGAGCTAAAAACTTAAATAATTAATACTAATAAATTAAAATCTTCTATATTACTTTCTTCTATAAAAAATCTTTCTAAAGAATTTTAAGCTAATCAATTTATAACTTACTATAACTTTTCAAATTTACTTATTATAATAAAATAGATAAAGTATTTTAAAATTTATTACTCTATTCTAAAAATATATCTTATATATATTTTTAATTTATTATAATTTAAAGACTTTAAGTATTTAATAATTAAGTCTTACTTTAATAGCTTAAATTAAGCTATGTTAAAAGAGTAAAGTCTTCTTTATCAATTCTTAATATCAATAGAACTAGTTTTAGCTTTAGATCTATTTAGTAATTAATTATGATTACTTCTTAATAAGAAGTATAAAAACTAAGGAAAGAAGTAAGAACAGATAGTAAGAACAGATTGTAGTAATTAAGTAACATTACTATAGGGGAAGCAGTTATGTAGGCGAAGCAATTAGTTTTACTAAGGTTATCTATTTATACCTCCCTTCTTTCCTTTAAATTCCTCTTCGTTTCCCTATACCTTCGTATATAGAAGAAGATATTTAAAATATAGTAGTTACTTATAAATGTAGCGATTATGCATCGATTTCACGTACTTTAGCTACTTTTAATATTCCGAGAACGACTCAGAACGACTCTCTTACATCAGCTTAAGATTATAAAGTCGAGAAATTAAACTTACGAAAAATAGTAATTACTATTTATCATTAAGGAAGAGGAGCGTATAGCCTAGATTACTAATACTAGTAAATTAGGCGTCCCTACGCTACTTCATCTTATAAAAAACCTCGCTGAAGAAATCTGAGCTAATTAGTTCGCGACTCGCTCTAATTCTCTAGATTCGCCTATGTCGATAAATTAATTGCTTTAGGGCGTATTACCCTATATTAGAAACGTATTTCATACGACCTATCTAGACTTTAGATATATACATGTATAAGTAGCTTATAACTCAATTCGAGCCCTTAATTCGATGAAATAATAGAAAAAGATAACTACTCTTTATACTATATTATATAATTCCTCGTATTTTATATTATAAAAAAGATCGACTTAGCCCTACTACTATTATATACCTCATATATTATATAGCCTCTTAATATTATATATCTTTCGCTCCTTAAAACTATAATTAATTCTAAAATTAATATAATCTTTCGAAAATTAGTAATAAGTCTCCTATATATTAAGTAGACTTCTATATACATCCGAGCGAGGGCTAGGTATTTTAAGCCTTATACTATTAAATCTATATTTAGGAAAGCTAGTATCTACTTACTAGACCTTAAAATTATCCTTTCGACTCTCCTTCCTCCTTAAGTAATCCTATCTTCTAGATCCGAAAATTCAACCCTTCTTAGTAATATACCTTAGATCTTAAGAGAGCGATTAAGAGATAAGATACTACTAATTATCCCCTTTAAAGACCTTGTTAAAGAGGTTATCTCTTATAGAGTTCTAAGCCCTTAAAGTAAGGCCTTTATTTAAGACCTCCTTATCTTTATAGAAGAGAGGAATACTAAAGTAATACTACTATAGAGAGAGCTATATAAGAAGGATACATTGCATAATATACATAAGAAGTATAAGATAGGTAAGTATATTATAATCGAAAGCTAGGTTATCCTTTTAAGGAACTCGATCTTAAGAGAGGTTAAAAAAGTAGAAAAAGTAGTAAAGGAAAAAAAAGCGAAAAAAGGTAAAAAAAGCTCCTATTATTCTAAGTTCTTTTAAGGATAAGGAGGAAGGTAGTAAGGATGGATTAGCTTAACTAAATTCTTAGAAAAGGTATTGATTAAGGAGTTTTCAAATTTTAAAATTCAAAGCTTAAAAAAACTAACTGCTTTACCTATATAAGATAAATAGGTATATTATAATTAGAAGCTAGATTATCCTTTTAAGGGATTTAATCCTAAGAAAGGTTAGGAAATAAGAAAAAGTTAAAGAAAGGCTCTTATAGTTCTAAGTTCTTTAGAGGAAGAGGTAAATAATAGTAAGAATAAATTAGCTTAATTAGGTTTTTAAAATAAGTATTAATTATGGGGTTATTAAATTCTAAAAATCGAAACTTTAAATTTTAACCTACTTCCCTTATAAACCTACTTCCCCTATACTGATATTATACTCTATTTTTAAATTTAGCTAATTAGGATCAGTTTAACTAGCCTTATATACTAGGATAACATCATAAAGATTTAAGTTTTAAAAAGCTTATAAAAATTAGTTTCCTCTACTAGCTAGCTTCCTCTATTAGTAAGTTATATTATATATAAGTTATACTAAGAAATTGAGCGAGTCTTAGCTAAAGTAGAATTATGGACAGAAAGCATGTTTTAGTACTAATAGATTAAAGATGAGATTAGCTAAAATAAACTAACCTATCTAATTACTCGAATCCTAGATTTTAATAGGCGATATATCTCTATACTAGCGGACTAAGGAACTTTACTAAAGAGCGTAAAGTAGGGTACTACTAGTTAAAGAGATATCAATCGGAAGATAGATATTATATACTCTTATCTATCGGTCTGCTTTTCCTCTACGCTTTGATATACTTCTTCAATCCCCTTAGCCTGTCCTTCGCCTGCTCTAGCACATCATCCGGCTTGCAGACAGCGAATCGCAACCAGTCTTCCGCGAGGTAGGCGTTCTCATCGGTAAAGAATTCTGTCGGTGGGATAGCTGCTACGCCGAGCTCCTTGATGCAGAACCACGAAAGCTTGAAGTCGCGGGGCCTGCTAGCGACGTGAGGTGGGAACGGGTAGTCGGCAGGAAGCTCCACCTTAGCCAGGTTGACGAGGACGAAGTAGCCGCCTTCGGGCTCGGAATACTGTGAGAGACGATGTTAGTGATGGCATGCGAGCAAGCTTCAGAACTTTATTACTTACAGGCAGTCCCAGCTCGTCCCAAACCTCGTTGAAACGGTCCAGCTTTCCCTTCATCTCGGCCTTGCTCTCTTCCCAGAAGCCTCTCCCCTCGGCCTGCTCGAACGCGACCGCAGTCGCTTCTTGAAGAGGGCTGACGCTGGAGAAACAGATGCGCGTGTGTGCGGCTGCAACGTACTTGATCAGATGCTCTGGACCGATCAAGTAGCCGACTCTCCAGCCGGTGGCGTAAAAGAGCTTGCCCGCGCTACCCACAGTCAATGTGAGAGCCGCGATCTCCGGGCTCAGCGTCGCGATCCGTGTGAATGGCACGTAGTATAGCTTGTCGTATACCTCATCGGACAGAATCAGTATGTTGTGCTTGACGCAGAGGTCACCAATGGCTTGCAGCTCATCGCGGCTGAAGACCTTGCCTACGGGGTTGTGGGGTGTGTTGATGACGATCATGCGTGTGCGCTCTGTGATCTTGCCCTCCAGCTCTTTCAGATCAAATGTCCATTCGCCAGCAGAAGTGGTCTTTGATGAGCCGTCGGTCGGAGGGTGTAGTGGCACGTAGACAACCTTGCCGCCGGGCATTTCGATGTTGGAAATGTATTGGTCGAAGAAGGGCTCGAAGACGATGACCTCGTCGCCGGGCTCGAGAAACCCCATGAAAGCGGAGAGCATGCCCTCATTGGCGCCAGTGGTGATGGTCACTTCGGTCTCTGGGTTGAGGGTGCGGTTGAATGAAGGCCCGTAGGCTTCTGCGATTGCTTTCTTCAGGCGCGGGCGACCCTACTAGGTGCCATTAGTTGGTGGTCACTGTGAGATAGAGCATGCGTCGATGGAATAATACCTTTGTTGGTGAGTACTGGTTGCATTCCACTTTACCCAGAGCATCGTGAGCAGCATCAAGTACGAATTGAGGAGGATTGTAGCCGAAGAAGCCCTGGCCCATGTTCACAATGGGTTGGACGGGCGATGCCTGCGCAGCTTCATTGACAATCGACCTTGGTGTCCGTCAGCATCCTCGCTTATGCGACATCGACTTGCAGTAAGGTATGGCTCACCAGACATCTTGCCTCTGGCCAGCCACTCTTGCGGCGGGCTTGAAAGGATCTTGGACCATGGCTGAAGCGGCGAATGCTCTTAGACCAAAATTGGTTTTCTGGGAGGTGTTGAGCAGTGAGTGAGGACGTATTCTAGTGGCAGCACGAGCGAATTGAGTCAACGGCGGCATGGTATAAACAAAAAGCGTTGGAGTCTCCGGTCGAGAAGTGCCCGCTTACGAGTGCGGGACCTTTAGCTCAGCACGTCATTTTAGCTTTATCAAACACCGAGGTCGGCTTTGAGATGTTTGAGATGCATCATCGCAGCAGTCAACATTAATTTGTACTATTGTGATACTTGATTTAGAAAGAAAGAAAAAAGAACTGCTGTTCAGATGGTTTTACACATCGTTAGGGACACAATTGATGCATCTTGCAATGCGTAATCATTGATGTCACATTAGATATCTGGTGCGCTCTCCAAAGCCCACTAGCCATGAAACGATGACTTATATGCGCTGTACAAACACCCTTAGGCTTGCGTTCTATCTCAGGCAAATCCGGCCTCTTTACCAGAGCTTAGCTCGAAACGAATTCCTCGCGGCCAGCCGCCTCCCAAGTGAACGCCGGTATAGATAGGTATAAAGATCCGTCAGGTAAGCTGTGTGTTATCCCAAGGCCGATGGTATTGAATCAACAATCGTGTTATCGTATCAAACGATCTCTCGATTATTTGTTGCTATTCAGCATCGCCTGTACGCTTGCCAGGCGCTGTTTTAGAGAGTCGTGGTCGGAGAGTGTCTATTGAAATCATGTCAGTAGTGGAACAAAGTAATGCGAGTGGAAGGGCGGTTACTGACCTCCGCATGGCTCATTTTGGCATTGACCAATTCCCTCTCCATCTCGTCCATCTCTTCCTTCAAAGCCCGATTCTCATTCTGGACTTCGATGTTTCGCTGCATGATGCGATCCATTTCGGCCTTTAATTTGGCCTCAACTTCTTCAGGCTGCGTGTCGATCATCTTCTGCAGCTCGACAACCTGGAATTTCAAGCCTTCGTTGTCGTCAGCCAGCGTGTCATTGTCCATCTTCAAGCGCACCATGTCTGAGGCCATGTTGACATGCTCCACATCGTGCTGCTGAGCACGCTCTTCCAGAGTGCGAACATATGAGGTAAGGTGGGCATGGCCCGATCGAAGAGTCTCAAGCTCTTGTTCTTGTTCCTTGGCAATTCTTTGTGACTCCTCCCATTCAGCGGTGTACTCTGCAAGAGTTTCATCGGCGATGACAATAGCCGTTGCATCCTGGACCATTTCGTCCGCGCGGTACAACTCCTTGTCCGCACCACCAGATACGGAACCAAAGAAACCAGAGTCAAGCAACGATGAAGCGGAAGGTGACTTGTCTATGTAGACGTCGAAGATCTTCTCCTTGAGGAAGGTTGTGATTTGAGCCATGTCTTTCATCCCAAGAAGAGCTTCCTTGTTGCGTTGCATAAGTACGATACCGAATTTCAGGATGGCGGTCATGCCCTCGGAGACAAGAAGGTCGTAAACGCGTAGGACCAGTTGGAGTGGGAAGCGGTAAGCGAATAGAGTAAGGAACCATTGAGTGGCGTAGAGTTGTGGGCCAACATGTCTTCTTTTCAGGTGGACGTATAAAGCAGGCTCCAGATCCTCGAGCAAACGTTCAAATTTGTACAGGTGGAGATGGAGTCCAGGCATCTCAGGCTCAAATAGCGAGCGAAGGTTGTACTTGTGCATCAAACGGACCAGTAACGTGAAGGCCTCTTCTTCGCTCATATTGAAGAGCAGAGGCATTGCGATGAAGTTGATGCCTTGCGCGTAGCCAACTGCTTCGTCGAAAAGAGCGTAGGCTTTACACAGCCCAAAGAGACCATCTTGAAGGCCGGCGGACTGGGCGTATTTGCTGAATGACGTTCGCGCACCGAGATCGCGCTTAATGGCTTTCTCAAGTTTGATCAAAGCTGCTGCGTCCCGCTTGTGCTTTTCTGCAAGAAGCTTCATCTTCAACTCTGAGGTGCTGCCGTCAACTGATTGCGGACGTGATGTGAGATTTGAGGTTGCGGGAGTCGATAGGTCTGAATGAACACTTGAACGAGACGATCCTGTCGAGTCCTTGTCCTTTTCTGAGGCACCAAGACCAATGTAGCTGGAGTTGCCCCGTGACAAGGCCGGCCTCTGTTCAGCTTCGGTACCTCTGGCTTTCAGTGTCTTGTACAAGGATTCTAGGTCTTCGCTTTTGCTGTCTGCAAGGACCTGCCAAACAACGCCACGAATCGCAGGCGGGATGCCACTAGCGATCGCTTTCGCAATCTCTGCTCCGCCGGTGCGTTGTACTGCAGATGGACCTTCACAGACTAATGACTGCCACAGATCCCAGTCAACCGGCCCAGACTCTGCTGCGGGTCCAGCTGCCATACCAGATGCCGTGCCAGGAGGCAACTTGCGATCGATAGGTGGTGATTTGAGCGCTGACGATGCTCTCCTTGTTCTAGTTCCTGGCGACTCCTTAGTAGGGCTAATAACGCCCTCGCTCACTTTAGACACATCGCCTTCTCCATATTCCAAGGCTTCTTCGTTGCCATGCTCCTCTTGTGCTCTCAGTGTCGCGAATCTGTCTTGCAAACTTGGCTTCATGTACGAGTCGCCTTCGGGTCCATCCACGATAGCTGACAGCCTCGCCCCATCGGCAGACGACGCTGAGCCTCCGGTGAGCCTGCGTTCTCTGGCATCTTGCCGAGGCGGAACGGGCGATTTTGTCTTGCGCATGCTTCCCATCCTCCCGAAGAGTGCTCCGAAACCATTCGATGCTTTGCGCGCCAAATTTCCAGGCACAGGAGGCGGTGACATATTGCCGGAAGAATTCTTTCTGGGAGAGACCGGGGCTGAGCCGTTGGCATCTGCAGGCAGGTCTTTGGTGGGTGATTGACGGCCTGATGGAGTTTCCAGTGGCATAGCCAATTTCTCGCTGATGCTGGGCTGACTGACATTGACTGGGAACCGCGGTGAAACACTCCTTTGTCGGCCGTGGAAAGGCTTTTGAGGAGCGCTCATTGAATTCCTCTGTGATAATGGTGCCTTGGTAGGTGAAGGCGGCTCCGCTGGGAATGCGCCTGGTGCGTCGGCTTCTGGGGCGGCAGCCTTGACATTGGTCGGCGTCGGTGGCTCAACCTCGATGTTGTGTGCATCTTGCGAAGCGATTGCTTCCTGTGGTTGTGCCATTCCTGTGTCTGCTGTTGCTGGTGTGTGTTTTGGGACGTCATCTTTCTTTGTCTCCTCTCCAGAAGATCGTGGGGAGCTGGCGCTGGCGCTGGCGCCCTGTATGCCCAGACCCGTGGCCTCGGTGTCTTGCCCAGGTGGCTTATTCTCATTCTCTGTGGCTGGCGCTCGGGGTGTGTCTACGGCATCTTCGAAGGCGTCCTAGTGACAAGTGGTAAGTTTGGGATTGGCTTGCAGACACCGCTCATTGCAATTGGAAAACATACCGACTTCTCGCCTGGGGTCTCGTCCTCGTCCTCGTCCCTCAGCTTCATTGCATTACCCATGTTGGCCATGCTGATGCTGAGTGGAGAGGCCTTGCTTTTTCTTATGTCTCGACTTCGGTGACGGCTCTGGGAACGACTGCTGGGCCGGACACTCTTCCTGCGATCGGGGATACCAGGTGCCTGGTTGCGCTGCTCGGCGGGGAAATTGTGCGACAAGGACAGCGAAGGGTCGGGCGAGCTCAGGCTAGATACATCGCTGAGCGTGGGCGAAGAGGATGTCGAGGCAGCGGGCTGCAGGTCAGTAGTGTTGATCTCGGGATCTGGGTGCAGTGGCGGTGGTGCTGGAGCTGCTGCAGGTGCAGGGATCTCGGCGTTTCTTGCCATGGGTCAGGTAAAGGCTCACGCGAGCGAGATCGAGGCTGGCCTGAGTCTAGAAGCGCAACAGGAAGCAAAATCACGACGGTGCATACACTCACAGCGCGCCTGCTACGGTGGGAGACGATGAGGCTGGTGTGAACGAGGCCCATCGACGGCGCAAACACGCATTGCCATTGCCTGCGGTCAGCCTTACTGCTGGTTGCTCGTGTCAACACCGCCCTGAGACAGCCAACCAACAGACTAACAGACTGTTGCCCCGATTTTGCCAGGGGACGCCTGCGCACGGTCGAGCCAGAAATAAGCATTCGACGTCAGAGTCTATCTTGCTGTCTACAACACAGCCCGCTCCATGGAGGGTTGTGTGGTGTGGTTGTACAATGATATCGCTGACTCTGGTAGCCAAAGATGTGTTATAAAGCGTATACCAACTTTCGTGCATGCCCGCTACCTGCGTCTCAATCAATTTCAATCAATCTCTAACCACTGCGGACACCTGCTTCCACCCATCACATGCTACGTAATTCCCGACCGCAAATAGAAGGGTCCACACATCGTTGTGGAGGAGCCGCACGGCCAGCCGTTTCGGAGCGCGTCTCACACAGCTCAGCTCTCTCTCAAATTATTATTACCACGGCGACGCCGCCCAGCTGAACACCGTCAAAATACTCTACCTCCGTATTGGGTTCTGCGATTCCTTAGACACTCAGCCATGAGCGCTGGTGCTGATGGTACGCTCGTATCTCGAATCATGGTCGCATCCTTCATCTGGAAAATAGAGGTCTGCGGAGACTACGCTGTTGGATACGGAGATCTGCGTCCGCTGGCGCGAGACGGTGTGTGGCAGTGACTGCTGGAGGTACTACGGACAATTGCCTCAAGTAGTCAAGGGACATTTGGATTGGCTACCTGCACGTTGTACCGCACAGTAAATAACACGTGTAGAGAGGATCTCGATCGTCTTCTTTCATGTTGTTGTGGGGTCAATTGCCAGTGGCGCTTCTCGAAGCCGTTCGAGGTTCTTTCATCTTTTTTGACTAGATACTGAAACTGCACAGCAAAATGTCAATCATTGGGTTATACCCACCCGGTCTTTGCAACTAATTTAGACAGCTTGCTTCGATAAGCTCAAGGCAGGAATATCGTATCATTAGATAAGTGCACATAGAAGGATGCCCGTAGACCACGTATTGGCTGACTTACAAATTCAAGAGACATTGGCTAAGGAGAAAAGATCTCACTGGAGTGCGATGAGACTGGCCCTTAACTTGTGTCGACGATTCTGCTGGTCCTATCGAAACAGACAACGAATGGGATTATTTAGCCCTTGATATCGAGCTACGATCGGTGTCAAGTCGTGCGAAGACTTTTGTTCAAGTACTATGCTTCACCGCAAGACAAAGATTCGGTGAATTTCTGGAAATATGCGAGCCTCAATGTAGACACACACACACCTACACCGCGGTGGCTTTTGTCAGCAAACGATGGGTATGTCCTGTTGTAGTTCGCCGTATGGTGCTAGCCTCTGTTTTGCCTTTCCTTGCAAAATCTTTGGATGTGCATATCAAGGATGAATGCAAGAGATCCCTGAGACACACAGGCACACTTAACACCATGTTGACAGTGACTTATTTTCCGGGGTGATATATGCATAGTAAGGGGCTATCCAACCGAGATCAGTCCCAACAGACGGCAGGTTGCCAGACCGTTAACCAACAAAAACTAATTCAAGACGACCAATCAACAACACATGAAATAATAAAGAGACCAAAATCGACACGTGACGCTACGCATCGCACGTGAGATCTGTACTCGAATGTGGTCGCTTCAGAGATGCGGCATCGCGTTTGCAACGGCGAGCCTCCCTGTAACTCTTACAAGAATGATACCTGCTGTACCTTCACTTACAAATTAAGCTCGCCACGTGCCTTCAAACGCTCCGGCTTCATTTTGACCCTGCAAACGCCATGATAGAACAACATCCTCATCATAGACGCCGCCGAGAGACAGTCGACGACCTTGGTTGGACTCGAAGGTTTCGAGGACAATGTCCCGTGCTGTGAAGCAACAAGAAGGTGACATCGAACTGGCCGAGCTCGAACCCAATGAGCACGCTCGACCTACACAGGAGCCGTGCGTCGATCCAAACATCCCCTCGAATACAGGTCAATTCGCAAGACACAATCAATACCATTGCCCTCTAAGCCAGGCCGGACTGTCAATTTTCCAGTCTACCAATTACCGCGACTCTACCAGCGGATCTTGCCACAGCATTAAGGCCTTGCAACCAGAAGCTCTCCAGATGCCCTCCGGCGTACAGTATCGTACACCAGACCAGTCGACAACCTACCTGCTCTCCAACAAACCGAGCGCACCAACCTCTAGAAGATTCGAAAGACCAACTCAGTCTTTCGGCATCGCCTCGAATCCGCCAAGTCACAGCTTCGACGACAAAACTCGATCCTTCTCTGACCACATCGTACCACACGCTGGTAAAGGCAAAGGCCGTATTTTCAATACCGAACAACAGCCTAGCATCGAGGGAAGCGGACATCCCTACAATCTGTCACGGCGCCGCAGACTCCCGCCTTCACTGTGATCAAGCTTCTTTAGAAGCGACGCGCAGTTCGAACGTCGCCAGTACCACCGGAAGAAGTATCAACACCTGCAGAGCCAAGCTCGCTACGTCTGCACGGCGGTAAGGCGAGACGAGTGTCGCATTCACGGGAGACATTTTCAGCAGCGTCCTGCGCTCCTTCCGGGAAGCGAAGATTTCGAGGTCGGACGCATGCTGACCTACGGTTTCGTCAACGACATGTTCGAGCTCGACGAGTCTACCAGAAGAGCGTGTGGGACTGTGTACGAGTCGTCCGGTCTCGCCGAAGAAGCAGGACAGGCCGCCGAGGACAAGCGCGAGAGAGATCGAGGTACTTCGATCTGGTGGGAAGGGCTGATGTTCTTGTTCGTCTGCGCGCTGGGGATCGTTGCCATCGCTCTATCTGTCAAGAAACACACTTAGCCTGGATGTTGTTGGGTGGTGGGACATATGCGCTTCGCAGTCAGAGCATGGTTGGCTTTTTTTCTTGGACTGGCGTTACGGCGCATGGATCAGTGAAAGGGATAGGAATGATGCCAAAGGTCCAAAGTTGAGTTCATGTATTCGGTCTGCTTACAGCTAGCTGCTCTTATCACCCGAGTGGCTGATGCGTTCTATAGTTCTTTCTGTATACATCATACAGAAAAATGCTACAAGTTTGAATCATAATGCGGTCAACGACACAATGGCCAAGCGGCACTTGACACACTTGTAACGCAAACCATCAAACGAAACTTGGCGATAGAATGCGATCGTGCGCAAGGGCTGAACGGCATATCACGAGTTGAAGGTCAAGCACAACAGATGAGATCATGGGGCTTTGATCTTGCTCTGTGTGCTTAGCGAAGTGCTCAAAGATCTGTGCGCACTTTGGACCTGTCATCACAATCAATTGACGTAATATGTGACTAGGATGTAGTCGAGCCGGAGCGCGTACAATACAGCAAAAAAGCAGCGACGTACAGCGAGACACAACTACAAAGCGATAACAGGCTAAATTGGCTGGCGACCTTTATTGAATCGCATGCTTATGCGACACGATCGTCGCGACCTGCGCAAACATGAAGTGAACTCTGTGCCACGTGTAGATCGGAAACAACGACAATCGCTTCCCAAGCGAAACCGATCGTCGGAGCTACAGTAGATGCGATGCGATACACACGCGATCTGCCACGCAGTGCAAGGCACCTACCAGTGACGGCAATACGAGCGTGGCTGTCGGTGCCGAATGCATAGCCAAACTCAAGTGGCAACGTCTGAAAGCGGCCTTTTTGACACACTTAATCGCGGTAATCGTGCGTTCGGAATAAGCACGGTGGTTCGTCAATAAGCCACACCCTAGTTCTTGAAAAGCCTAATTACCATAGAAATATAAGCAGAGTAGCATGTACGTAGGAGGTCCTGGCGGAGGCACTTACATCATTAATTAGAAAAATTAGCATCTGTACGAGATTAACGTGCTAGCTTTTGTTGGTAATCCTTCGAGCATCACGGCACGAGCTGCAAGATCTGCCTTGCTGGTTGTAGAGCGAGCAGGGGTCTTGTGATCGTACCGAAGCGCACATTGGGGTGGTGGCGTTGGTTCGACTTCCAACTAACTTGCGGCACCGGCACTGCAAGGCACGAGAAAGCTACTTTGTCATGAAGCTACGGGTCAGCAAAAGGTTGAGGGCTTAGGCGTCCCTTTTTCGCGGCATCAAGCATGTACCTCAAGTAGATGAATGCTGCTTGACCTGCGTCATCTTCATATACGTCTGCATGCTGCGCGCCAGAAGATTGCGACAACTGGCGTACGTAGCAAGCTGGGCAGTGGCGAAGACTCCGTCAGCGGCGTGACGAGTGCGCGCGCGCGCCCACTGGGTCTGAGTCTGGTCTGGTCAGATGCTGGTGGCGAGTGCGTGGATGAGGCTGAGGGTCAGTAGTGACTGCCTATACGATAATAGCAGCACACGTTGCGCAGTCGAACATGGTCACCGCGGCCGATATTCCGCTCACGGTGCAGTATAGTCTAGCTAGGTAGGTATACTGTGGTGCAGCAGGGCGGCAAGGTGCCTCTCACACAGAGCACACGTGGGAAATGCTCAACCAAACCGGTTTGCCAACTGCCGGGCCGCCAGAAGAACTGCGAAGATGGTTACACAGCAGCGAGGGCGAGCTCCCCATGGCCCGCGCAATAAGATGGTACAGTAGCCTGTCCGCATGCATGAATGAGCCTTTGGGGGTGCAGTACAGAGTGCTGCAGTACTTTGAAACACCGAGGTCATTGCGAATCTTCCCCTCCATAATTGCGCGTTGTACTATAGCAACATGCTGGCTCTCTCGTAGACGCCTGTGGCTCTGCGGCTCACGGACGCATGCACGTACGCAGCATAATTGAGTGATGATTCGCCGCCGCCACGCCCTCCATCCTCCACCGCTGGCCTGAGCGCAGTCAGCAGGCTTTTAATATGGCTTTTGCAAAGACAAAGAAACGATAATGCAGATGTACAAACATTGTATGTAGTAGTATATGAGAGTAAAGATCTCGCCCACCCTCCACCGTCGCACAAGCAAGCAAGCAAACACACTCTGATCGGTCCAGACCTCGGGCAGGCCTCCTATGGTCTCTCAATAAAACGGGACTGGTGGGCTGCCATCGGCCAATCCTTCCCTGCAGCGATCGCACTCACTCTTTGACAGGGCTCCGCGCGCCCGTTGGCTCACGGACACGGAAGGATTAGCCTGACGCCAAACGCTGCGGGAGGCGCTGGAAATAGTAATAAATAGTTTTGGGTTGTGCCATCGGCCACGATTGGACGTCGCGGACGTGCGTGGCGCCCAAACCCTGCCACACGCGCATGCCCTGCTCTCCTCGACGCTCGTGATGCCCGTCGCTCTCTCACGAGTCTCCATTGCTCTATTTCGGTGCGTGGGCCTCGCCGCTGATGAGGCGCTGCCGGTGCTATTGGATGGCGATCATTACATCCCCATGAAGACGCCTCTCCGTCTGGTAAAGGCCACCCTCTCCCGCAGACTGAGTTTCGTCTGCTCTCCTCTTTTTGACCACTCCCAATTCCCCGTTGTCTGAGCAAAACCTTCTACGCGCCCTTCTAATAGCGCTGCCATCTCTGCGCGTTCCACCTCACCACCTGCCGTCTCACGCCTCTTGCCGCCCGTGTCATCCTCCCAATCCAGGCCATAACGTCCAGCTGACCCTACACGACTACTCGCCTTCCCTGCTGGGAGTGCGGACGCAACAGGATCCTGCTTTCACGGTCCGCCTACGCCTCTTCCTGCACAAATACGGACTGAAACCAGTCCGCCCGTTCGGTCTCGCGCAGCTGCGCACGGCTCCCCTCTTACATCAGAGGTATAGGCCTTGACATCCAACAACATCAGTCGCTCGACCGTCCCGCCTCACGCGGCATAGTCAGCTCTTCGATCCCGTGCTCTGGGCGCAGCCAGTCTCAGAGCCTGGGATATTGTTCATCACACCGGCAGGCCTTTTTGTACACGCGCTCCGATTCACAAGATCATGCTAGCCTGTATGCCCAAGTCACCACACACTTTGTCATACCACCACACAACCCCACCGACCACGAGCACCATGTCGCTTGCCATACTACCCTCGTCACCCGCCACTTATAATAATCAAACACCTTTGCTTTCTGCGCCAACGCCATCGAAACGCCCAAAACTATCACTCAACACTACGATCTTACCGTCGACATTCGGCAAGAAAGCAACCAGTCTTCGGCTAGAAACGCTTTCGGCAACCTCACCTACAGTCAGGAACACCTTCAGCAATGCACACGAGGACGAACCAAGCGTGAAAGTTCCTGGTTCCCGACCTAAACGTCCGACACTATCAGATCTCGCCACATCAAGCATTAATGCAAGCGACATAAGTTCGTCATCGCCATCTGCTTCGGAACATTCAGACACGACAATTCACACAGCAAGTTCTGCTGATTCAGTGTCGACAATCGGGTCTCTGTCGGCAGTGGTCCCATATAAGCTTGCATACAACGTAACATCGATCTTGACGAATAGCCCTCTACCTAAAGTCGGCGTCCAGAGAAGGAACTTTGCACAATCACGACCGATGTTTCCAACAGCAAAGAAGGTGGCATTCCGCGCCCCACTGACCGAAGATATCACCACCGAAAAGTACACCATGAGGCATTCCGATATCGAATCGTCTATCTCAACCATTTCAACACTGGAGCTGTCACCACCAGATACTGAGAAGCCGGAGGAGTTGAGCGAAGGCGATGCCCACAAACTCAATTCTAAGTCAAAAGGAAAGAAAGCCAGATCACCACAGACTGGCGAGAAACGCGAATCGTCAGACGAGGATGACAGCGACACATGTCCGGCGACGCCAGTGGCAGGACGGAAGAAACGCTCCAGAGAATGGGTGTGGACGTTGGGTCCTGTGGAGACAGGGTCAAAACCTTCCGACAAGCAACATCCAGAGGTGTATGGGGTCGGCGCAGAGAAAGGCAAGGCTACATGATAGGCCGGACAAGACCTCATGATATAGACTCGATGTGGAGATGTGTGAAATGACCTGATGTTGCATTGCCACTTGGCAGCTTTAAAGGTGATGCTGATAAGCAGCCGAGACGCCCTTAAATATGATACCCAATTAGCATTCTTACAGTTTACCTACAAGTGTTCAACTATGATTACCTAATTTCGTGCTTCACTGGTATCTGCTCGTCGGCAAAGTTTTCTATACTATGTGCACTGTGCTCGGATCGCCCCAGCTTGGATGTTGGCCAGTTGGAAGTGGTTGCGTCACTGGCACATGCCAACTGACAGCATTGAGCATTGCACCTCCTACCTCAGATATGATGTGCATGTATCCAGTCTCACGACAACACTAGTCCATACTCCTTTCCTACTGAAGAAACATTGTTGTGTTCCTCAAACCCAGCCACTATCAATGAGGACCCGAAAGCAAGCCAGTGCACCGCTATCGGTACACTCAAGCATGTCCTGGGCCGAAACCAATCTCCGACAAGCTGCGCGACTCGTCGACATCTTCAACTTCGCAATCCCGATCCGGTTGCAGCTCTTTGAATTCTGCGATCTTCAAGCGTAAGCCCCCTGTGCGATAGTGGACTTCAATAAATTAAGATCTGTCTTCTGATTTATATTAGCGTGCCTTTCCTGATCAAACAATGTGCGCAAAACACTTTGGAGAAGCACTGGACGCAGCGCATCCCTTTCTTGCAGAAGCGAGCGCCTGCAGAGCTGGCGGCAGATGTGATCAACGAGGTCTTCGCCACCATCGAAGGTAGCGATAGATGGAAAGTTATTGATTTCTGCTCTGGCTCAGGCGGGCCTACGCCTCATATCGAGAAGCACCTGCAGCGTCAGCGTGCGGAAGCAGGTCGCAGCCCTGTTGCGTTCTATCTCTCGGATATTACACCTAACCTTGATGCCTACATGCTGCACGCATCGCGCTCTGCGAACCTCTCGTTCATCCCTAACCCCGTCGACGCTACGAACCCTCCGTTTGCGGCTATCAGCTCGAGCACGCCTGGCGATAAGGCGGCTGCGCGAGAACATGGCTATGAGCACGATGGCTGCAAGGTCCTCCGCTTGTTCAGTCTTTCGTTCCATCACTTTGACGATGAGGGTGCGAAGCGTGTGATTAAAAGCACTATGAACACCAGCGATGCGGTTGTCATCTTCGAATTGCAAGAGAGACGCATCGGGAGCTTGTTGCTAATGCTGCTGGAGCCATTTCTCGTGTATCTGATGGCGATCTTTTGGTTCACGAATGACTGGTTCTACCTGGCCCTCACCTATCTTGTGCCCCTCTTACCGTTCTTGCATTCGTTCGATGGGCTAATTAGCTGCCTGCGAACACGCACGTTTGAGGAATTCGTGAAGCTGCTGGACGATTCCCTGGGCAGGCAGGGCCAGAGCAAGGCATCTGGACCACTGGTCACCGTGCAGCGTGGGGATTGGGTATTCACCAATCACCGCACCTTGCACACATGGCCTTTGGGATATATGAATGTTATTATTGGGACGAAAACTGGGCCAGAGTAGATGTCTCGGCTAGACAGAGGAAAAAATCAGCAACGAGTTCCATATCTGCTCTTTATTCGAGAGGCGGCTCGATTTTACTTGGTTGGTACAACTCCAGCTCGTTTTCTGGAAAGATATTTGCGACGCCGCAATCCAAAGCCAACAGGCACTACCGAAACGCCGGAGTGGTATCGTCAGACGCGAACGTACAACCAGGAAGGCGACGCGCGCAGACTTTTGAGGTCCCACCACAGCCTCGTAGTTACCTGACAATCCGTCCAGCCGCTTCATCCCTTTCAGCTTCCAGCATGCGCTCCTTCTCTCCCTGGAGTCTTTCCACTCCCTGCGCAGCTTCTCGGTAGACTCCCACATGTTGCAAGATCTGCTCAACAACCTCGTCCCTTGTCCTGCCGCTCATCTCCAAGTAAGAATCCTGTTCGTCGTAAAAGTCAATGCGGACTGCATCAGCTCCAGCTCCGCCCTCCTGCATCGTGGCCTGCGCGTAGTCGCTGCCCATTCTGGTGCAGCGGAAGATCCATTCTTCCAGATTTCGGTGCTGCCAGATGATATCCAGGACCGATGTACGAATGCTGCCGAACAGCTTGCGGGCATTTACATCGGTGAGGCGGTCGTTGTTCAGATGGGTGCGGATGTCGGTGAGGCGAGACTGTGAGTCGGTGAGGGAGTTCCTAAGCCTGATGTACAGGGTATTGTCGGCAAGGACTCTGAGAGAGATTGCAGGCGGTTGCCTGCCAGACCGAACGGTTACCATGTTGCTTGGCGGAGATGGGCGTGGGGCTTGCATTGCTTCTGCTATGGTGAGCGTTACACTGCAAGTGCTTGTAGTAGTATATATAGGCAGTCTCAAGCTCACACGTCTCTCTATCAAGTTTGCTGATCAGAGACATCGTCCTTTTGTCAGTCTTACATCTGGAACAGTTCAGCATTGACAAAGAAACACTTCCAAGTGGGTTTTCATTTGACTGTTATCATCATATGGTTTGTGTATCAGGCAAAGTGAACAGTGACATGTCTTTGCTGATGCCTGCATCCAAGACAACAGGACTTGTGTCTATCAGGTGAGCCACAGCCACATGGGAAATTGTATGGGCAGGATTGTCAACGTAGAGGTGAGCCGCACGAGGGAAACACTGCCCTCGGTCTTCAACAAGCAGTACAGGTTGTATTGGCATTATAGCGGTAAAATGTCCACTAATCAGAGACCAGCAGGCGGTAGCAACATCCCAGCAGGCCGGTGCTGGTCTTTGAACAGGAGCCAAGTCGTGATTGTCTACAAGGCTGCAGAAGAGTCACCAACCATGATGCGTGTTACAGACGATGAATAATAGCCTGCCCGTCGCGGAAGACGATCAATTTTCAACTCTTCGGACACAGTGGATCTTGCAAGCGACAAAGCGTTCAACATTGTACGTGGCAAGTCGTCACCATATTTCAACGCCGAGGTGCTCATATAAGCTACCAGCCGTTCCTCAGCGGGAGCATTTCCTCCTCTGACCAGAGCCTGAGGTAGACACTAAACTGCGGTTATGTGCTTGAAGCTTTCTCAATGGCAAACATTCATGTGTTTTGAGTGGCATTAAAGTGTCGGAGCTCAAACCCAGTGTAGAGCGTATGGTCGGTTGAACGCATCTCCGTGGTAAGCATTCCTATTTCATGATATACAGTACAAGACATGTGCCCGGAGCTATGACAAGGCGTATGGATGATTGAAAGCTTCTCAATGGCAATTATTTGGCCGCATGCAACGAAATTACGAAATACATGCTTTGGAAAACCTGGAAGCTTAGAAATGGTTGGAGGCCTCTACATAAGCTATACGATTAACCAGATGCTCAAAGGTATTTGAAGTTGTAAGTACAGCCCGGAGTATGTCAGCGATGAACGCATACATTTCTTTCCAGTTGATACAAAGTAGATTCATGAACATTAGGATCATTATGTCCGCCAATCCAACCATTCAAATGAATCAGTGCTTCACACCATCTCTTAAGCTCTAGATCCGAGTCCGAGAACAGAACCAGTAGATGAAGGCATGGAGGTAGACGACGGAAGTGCTACGTAAGACTCGGTGTGAGTGGCGTTAGCGTTGCCAGAGGTCTCATAGTCAGCTGTGACCTTCTCAAGGCCCGTGGCAATGTCGAGGTGCTCCAATGTTCGGTTGAACAGAGCGAGCGAGCCCTTGGGCTGGTAGTAGGGTACTTCGTGGCCGGCCTCGTACATACGGAGGAAGCTGACTGTGGACGTGTAAGTGTGTGATCAAATAGAACTCTGCTTCGCAAGGATCAAACTTACAGTTGCCGTACTGTCTGACCTCGCCGTATTCGGTTCCGTCGACAACGAATGGCTCGTAGCCAGCGGCCGCAAATTGCTCAGCGTGCGTGTAGTTGACCTGGAGTGACACAGCTTGGCCGCCAAACCAGTTGCAGATGTAATCGGCATCGCCGTACGTGAGGGCAACTCGCACTCCCTGGTTAAGGAGATACTCGAGATCCTGACGGAAGTTGGGGAAGATAAAGTCTCCTGTGTTCTGGAACTGGTAGTAGATGTCGCTGTTGGAAGTCGTGTAATTCAGGTTGACGCCGATGGCGTTCTGCACATGCGCCTGGTTGAGGTACGGAGTCAGGTACGGAGGAGGTGTCGGGTCATCACTGGGGTGACGAATGTCGTAGGTTCCACGACCGGAGAAGCTTGAGGGTTGTCAGTATGAGTTGCCGCGGCTACATTCACAAACAGGAAGGCTTACGAGTAGTATACACCCTCGACGTTGTCGCGACACATAGACTGCGCCTCACTGCAGATAGTGAAGACGGCCGGGTCGGACTCGGAGGAGATAGGCGTAGAGTAGTTGTAGTCGCCGTTCGCGGCAGCAGCGCGGCACGTCTCGATTTGAGAAAGACAGCCATTGGGCATGGTGTTTGCGAAGTTGGCGTAATTGTATACTGTATCATTGTAGGCCTTGATGCCATAGGTGTTGTTGACCGCGAATTCTAATAGTCCTGATTAGCGTTGCTTCATAGTTGGACTCACAACGGACCAGCGTCGATCGCAGGGTGTCGATCAACACACGACGTCAAAGGGCTTACCTGGGTAATAGGTGGATTGAATGGCTTCGTCAATGATACCGTTAATGATAGTCAGAGTGTTGAAGTTGAGGGCCACTCCTGGAATAGTGCCGTTCCGGACCTTCTCGTTGTTCTGGTAGAATTTGTCGAAGAATGCAGGGCCGTAGTGCTGAAATTCGTTAGAAACGATGACGAGGTTCAAAATGAAGATGCACATACTCCTCCGTAGCTCTCTGTGGCCAAGTTGAATTCCTTCTCTTTGCAGTCCGCTCCAATGCCCACTTCCGGATCAAGCTGTGGCAGAGCGCCGAGGAAGCCTTGGAGAATCTCCCATGCCGCAATGGCTGCGAGGTCAGTTGTGTCGATTTCTCCTCTGTTGACAGGATCGAGAATTGGGTAGCGACCAGTGGGAGGTGCTTCAGTTGCGTTGAGGAAGCCACCTGTATAGCCCAAGCTTCCAATGGCTTCTTCTTGGTATGAGAAGCCTACACCGACAGGCTGCGAGAGGAAGAGCATGTTGCTGACTTCGCTCCAGGAGTATTCGTTGAGGTAAGTGGTGAGGTTCTCTGAAATCGCGCAAGGACCCAGCTCTTCGAAAAGACCAATGAGACTGTCGCTACCAGGGCCACCATTGAGCCAGAGAGTGATTGGATCATTCTTAGGATCCCTGCGGGATTCAAAGAACCAGAAGAAAGCGTGAACATTGGGAGCCAAATCGATGTATCCACTGTAGCTGTTCACACCGGGTGTGGTCTCGCAGACGCCTTCCTTGCCAGGCTCTTTGTACCTAATGGTAACATTGGTAGGCGAAGTAAGTGTCTTGACACCCTCGGCATCCGCTGGGTAGTATTGTCTCTTCAGAAGCGGTGCTGATCTGCCATTACGAGTCGACTTCGAGAAAGTCGCTGAAGCTGATCCAGTGAGAGAGAGCAGGCCTGTGGCCGTTGCCAAAAAGGACTTGGACAGCATCGTGGATACGCAGTATCGATGGAACTAGGGCGGAAGAAGTACTAGAAAGATTTCCACAACAGCGGTGCACACCATCTTAAACTACTGCCAGTGCAAACAAACCTGCCCATTGAATGTCGCTTTCGTATAGCATATGACCTTCCACATTCTGTTAGAACAGGCCCAACCTCTCTAGGGTATCGTGCGCTTGACCCGGCACGGAAACGCTATCACAGCGACATTACAAGTCAATGGACCTGGTGAGCCGACACCCGTAAACAAACAAGCACTCTAAAGTGCGATAGTAACACGGCTTAGCAAGCTTCTCCGTCAAATAAGCTCTCGTAAGGTGCGTTGAGGCAAGGATTCAGCCACTTGAATCCTTCGCCACGCTTTAGCGGGCACGATAGCGTCCACTCATGACGACAGCAGCCGCGATAGGAAGGTCGGCAAGGTACAACGTTGCATCCCACCTCTGCCCGCGTAGCAATCATGCAAACTTACAGCTGGACGATCTCGCTTGGCAGAAAATGACGACGACACCTCTTTGGCCGAGGCAATTACCATACTCACGCTGCAGCACACCCGCGTGAAAAAATGAATTGGCTGGGTTATGCCGCCGACAATTGAAGAATAACTCAACCGATCCGAGCTTCAATGTACTTTGATGGATGGGAGCGTGTAACTTATGGCGAGGGAAAATTTCCTGCTTTCACTCTGAACAGCACCATGAAGCGAGACCCAGCGGACTCAAGGCATACTAATCCAATGCATGACGACAGGCGAAGCTGACCTCGTATATCAGAGCTGTACAATAACGGAGGGGAAACCGATGTAGTATGTACTCTACAGCTGGAGCATTAAACACCATTCTTGGAGCAAACTGCAGGATTGAAGTCGTGCACCGGAACAGCACTGGCGTAACCTCGCGATCCTTCGGCTCACACAAGACCTCACGTATTGATGTATATCTGGACATGATGATGCGCAATCTGACTTACACGAGAGTGATATACAGTCTTGCTATGCAGTCAGCCTGCGCGGATCTACAGTGTACAGACCTGTCCTGATTAGTAGCTGGACAACTTCCTCACGCAGGGTAGCCATTAGAGTTGAACAAAGAGATCTAAGTACACACACACACAATTTTGTGTCCAACTGCACCTCAATGGCGTCCGCGTTGGAGTGAATTCTCGGTGCTGACTGTAATACTGCACAGGTAGCTCACTGGCTAGTAGATACCTACATACAGTTCTCGATGTTTCAGCGGTAGACATGTGTTTTGGTGTATTGGCCACCAGGGTAGCAAAACATACGTCTTATTATCTCTGCGGAGAGCTAAAAAATCCGCGTACTCTTGGCTGAGGATATATGCGAACAAGCTTATTGGGAGGTTGCAACTTCTCTTCAGCATTTTATGTGATACCAAGCTCGATCCAAAAATCAATGTTAGACAATGACAGCTTATGAGAAGTCTCGTCACAAGATCTTTAGCAGGTTCATGGCCAGAGACAATGGCAAATTTATTCGCTCGGATCTGCTCGCGGCCTTCGTGCCTTCGGAAGTAGTGTGACAACGGCCGGTGCGACCTCTCCGGCAGATGTCCAATGGCTTCAGTATACTAGGTCTGAAGAAGGAATCGTAAAAATTGTGTGTACCAAAGCGGTAAGATTTGGAGTTTTGGGTCACTCGCATCCTCGCAGAGACTTAAAATTGAGTCGGATGCATTGGCTTACGGCCTGATCATCGCGAAAGTGTTGCGCCATGTGTCGGACGCTCAAAGATACGTGATGGTGCGTTTGTTGATGCTGAATCGGATCTATCCTTGATACTGTTCAGGCGATGCGGTCAGGCAGCAATGTGGAACCGGCGATGAGCGACCATGGCAAATGATGGTAACCTCATACCGCAATCTCCACAAACCTCTCCATCTTCATCTTCATCTTCGTTATCCCAGCCGTCGTGTGTTCCTGTTTCTTCCTTTTCGTCCCTCCCTTGATTTGTCCACTCTGCGCCTGCATCCCAGACATTGTCTTCTGCAACCTCATCAACATCCGTCACTCTGAAGTCCTTGAGCACATCCTCTTGCCTTTTAAACATGTTCCCGATATCTCTCCCGTTCGCAGTCTTGCTATTCCCGGCCGTCTCCGCCATGTTTGTCACAGCAAGATTGACCAGACTCAAGTTCCAACCGGCCTTCTCGGGATGAAGCTTGCGAAACATGCCTATCAAAGCCTCCTTCACAAGCTTGTCTGCTAAGCTGTCGACACTCTCACTCAGGCCAAAGACAAAGTTTGGCAATGGAGCAGAATGGGATATCCGTTTGAAAGACCGTGGTCGGGTGCCATCCGGGAGTAGTGCTTGCCTGGGACGCGTTGTCAATCGCAGCGTCTTGGGGTGGGCAAGCCATTTCTTGCCTTCAGTTGTCGCTGCCTTAGTGTCTTCTTCCTCCTCACCCTCCGAGGACACTGGGTCGACATCGTCTTCAGTGCCGAGAAGATCGACCCGCATTCGAGTAAGCAGACTTTTTGCTAGCACATCCAGTTCCTTGAGGACTTCCGGTAGAGTATCTAGCCGTATATAACTGTCTTCTATGCTGATTTGGCGGGGCACAGTCCGCATCTGACTGACTTCAGTGTCGTCGACGGCGTGCAAGAGGCACCAGATTTTCTGGCCTATGCCATGTTGCGACCCTGGGCCAGCTAGCAGCTTTTCGAGCGTCTCTGGGTTGATCTCAGGGCATTCTCTCGCCATCTTGACAGTAACGTGCTCCTTGGTGCCGCCATAGACAAGTCCATGATCAATCTCCGCTGGACGGTTGAGCACGAACTCTCTGATTTTCTGAGCGAGCTTGAATCCAATTCCTGGGATTTTACCAAGTTCATGGTCACCAATGAAGGTCATGGCGTTGCTACCGACTGCGTCTCCGACATCAGGCATTAAGGTAGTCTGGTCTTTTGGCTTGTGGAGGTTGCCAACCAGTTTAGCCAGGAGTTTGTTTGTCGCGATTCCGACGGTGGCGCTGTAGCCTTTATGCTGCTCAAGCTCATGTCGCATATACATTGCTAGGTGGCTCCCAAGGCGAAGTCGGAGTGTTTGCTCGCCCACCATATCCTCTGCAGAGTATTCACAATCCGTGGGATAAACATGACCCGCCACAGCAGAAGCGTCAAATGCAAATCCAAGAGTAGGGTCTTCTTTGGATATCTGAAAGAACGAGTGGTCCAGGGCGTTCTTGTTGAGTATTTCCATGTTGTAGTCGATCATGTCAGTGACGTCCATGAACACTTCGTCAAAGCCCAAGCGCTCCACCTTGCCGTTCCACGTGTACCCTTCGATGAACTTGTAAAGCTCCTTGCTCGCATCTCGGAACCGGCTGATGTCCTCTCCCAGTTCGATGATGACATCTGGACATATTCGCTTCGCGTCGCGGATGAGCTGCAGCTTGTGTAGGCCGCGGCTTCGGGCTGTGTAGTTACATGTTACGATAATCTGCTTCTGCTGGACGGCGAAGGGGAGAGCCTTCAAACTTGGGTTCTTGGCTTCGAAAACAGCCGCGTAGAAGCAGTCGTAATCCTGCGCGGCAACCTATCGTTAGTGGAACGCATTATCGGAGAGCGAAATGCGCGTACGTACGAAATGCACAATCACGCGATTTTCTTTGCGAGGTGGTATTTTTCTCTTTTCCATTTTCCCCTCATTTTATCATCAGTCAGTCTACTTGAGCGACTCAAGATCGCAGTGAAACGAGAGAGTCTCTCGGCAGCGTGTGAGAAGAGGTGAGTAAACGGCAGCTGCTGGAACGTTCACTTCGGGGCACGCGTTCCGCGCTTGCTTGTGCTCAGTCATCAAACATTGCATACCTAGCCAGAAGCAAGATCACAGACATTTGACATATTTCGCCAACGAGATGGATTGTCAATCACAGAGATTGCATGCATGGACCAAGAATATGAGCCAAAATGCGGTATAATTGATATATATTCGAAGCGCGTAGTCACATTGGCAGCAATGCGAAGTTCAGCCAATATACAACAGTACATATTCAATTCATCATATACGGATTGCTGTTGTCTAATATACAATTTTACATGCGATTCTGGCGTCTCAAGACAACGGGGCCATGCTATTTGGTACAATTCATCTAAATAACGACAGGTTCAACTTCGACAAGCGTGTCTTTCGTCTCCTCGCCCTTCTCGCCCTTCTCGAGTCGTCTCTGCTCCTTCATGGCCTGCAGCTTGCGGATGGGGCTTTCATACTTCTCCTGCACCATGCGATCAATCATACCCTTCACCTCGCCTTTGAGGATTGGCTTCACCTCAGCCACCATTGATTCAATCTCCTCTTCGGTCATTAGCCGTGTCCTGGTCTCAAGGGACGGCTCGGGTTGTGATGAGCCATCAGCGCTTGCAGCCTCTGAGACTGCCGCCGGGACCTCCACTGTGTATTCCACTTTGTGTTGCCTCAGCTGTTTCCTGACCTTCTCGACTTTACCGGCGAGTAATAGAGCCCGGTGTTGTGTCAGGTCTCGTCTCATCCTGTTCTTTGCAAGCAGTTCCTGCTTCGCCAGCGTGGCCGGAGAGGGCGTCAAGCTTTGCCAACCTTGCGCCGTCAACATGATGTACTTGTTCCGGGCGACACGGAACTTGAGTGGTCGAAGGTTCTCGGACTGCTCCACCTGGAAAACATCGTCTTCAGCCAGAACTTCCGAGACCAAAGCCTCGGGCTCGAGCTCAGGGTCCGCCTCGTCTTCGAGTGTGAGTTCCGCAATCTCGGCGTCCGGAATGGAAGCAGCAACGACGGCCTCTGCGTCTTCTTCCTCAATGCGCAGCTCCTCAGAATCGGCAGGCAAGCCCAGCGCTATACGCTCTGCAGCGAATCTTTTCTTGACCGTGTTGGTCTGCATGATGGCCCATCGCAGCCACCATCCACTCTCTCCCAGCTCCCGGATCCTAGTCTCCTTCTCTCCGAGCAGATATTCGTCCAGACCGCCGAGCTTGTCAATCGTCCTCAACACCCTTGAGCTGACCCTGATCTGCACATGTCTGTTGAGCGCCTTTGAGAACAGCCTCTTGTTCATGATGTTGGGGCGCCATGATCGTCTGCTCTTGTTCTTGCCCTTGACTGAGACGTTGTTTCCGAAGCGGATGCGCTGCTCGCCGTAGAGACCGTAGCGAGACTGCTTGTACAGTGTGGGTGCTCCATAGGGATATTCTGGGACGGTGTCTGCGAGGACCTCTGAGTTGTTCCTGTCCCACTGCAGACTGGCGAGGCGGGGAGTGGAAGTCGAGAATGCCCGTCTCGCAGGGGCCAGCGAGGTGGAGCGGCGCAGTAGGGAGGCCATTGTGACCAGATGTGTGCAGCGCGGTAGATGCAGCCGCAGTCGATGCTGGGGGGCGAGTGGAAGAGTGCCGGGGTGTGTGCAGCGCTGTGCTGTGCTCTGATGCGCTTCCTGCCTTGCCAGTTGCAGCTCGGGGGTGTGCAGTGTCTCCTCCGCAAAAACGACCAGATTGTCACATGACTCGCGCCGCCAGTGCAGTCTGAACAGGGTGCTGCCTCACTGCCACGGGCTACAGTCAGGTTACGTGACCAGCAGCACTCAATCCTTCTCTCACACGCTCACAGTCACAGTCATGGTGGCCAACTCGCTCTCCCAGCGCATGCGCAAGCTGCAGACCAAGCTGCTCTCCATCCGCCTCGGCTCCGGCGCATACATCCTGCCCAAGGACATCAAGAGAATCCACCTTCGCTTCGCGCCCAAGATCAATGGCGGCCACATGGGACCTAGGTAGGCTTGGAAGCGCTTTCATTGTACATACTACACGTTCTAATAACCACTCCAGGATGTTCTGGCGCCACGAGCTCGTCCGTCTAAAGTTCCACAACCCGGCCATCCCCATGACCATCGACCGAACCGCCGCCCAAACCGACCCAGCACTGCTCAGCGTCCACTACACCAACCCCGATGCCGTGCAATCCTCTTCGTCCGCCACTTCAGCGCCCGCCGCTCGTGACAGCACGACCAAGAACACCACACCTTCAAACGCCGACTCCATCGAAAGGGTAGAGACGATCAACATGACACACTCCAACAACACAGAGATCCTCGAGGCTTTCGTGCGGTTAACAAAGGCCTATCCTGTCGAGCCGACTGCAGCGGAGAAGGAGGAGTTGGCCTCGCTCGAGGAGCAGAGAGTGAGGAGCGCGGCTGCATCGAAGCTGAGTGCTGAGGTCCGCGCAAGGCAGCAGAGGGAGAAGGAGCTGCTTGAGCAGGCTCGTGGTGACATTGCCGCTTCACAAAACGCGTAAGAGTCGGGATGTGACATTGTTGAAGGGAGCATAGCATGGCGTTTTTGAGGAAAAAATGGGTTTGGGGAACTTCATGTAACCATGATGGCTGTACATTATGATTTTTTTGATCTGTACTAGAACTAAGAAGCATTCATGCTGTTTAAAACAGCAAAGCGCTCAAAACGCAAAACACCAAACGAAGTGATTTATGACACTGCCAGGCCCTTCCACCAGGCAATTGCTCCCAGCACGAAAACGACAACCATGGCATCACTCACGATTGTCGTGTAGATGGTCGAGTACCTCCCAACAGTCTTAATCAGCTGGGCGTATGGCTCAGGGACGAAGCCACTGTTTGCGATGGTTGCAAGAATGCCTCCGCCTTGTAGCTGTCCCTTTTCGACAAAGTATCTGGAAGACTGCAATACCAGCTCGGCTGTTGCGAAAATGTAGAAAGGCTTGGCCCCAAGACCGTAGTTGACGTCTTGGATGAATGCATTTTCGGTTCTGGCAAGTTTGGATCCGCTGAAAGTCGTGGTGAGAGCAATGTAGACAGCGATGATCAAGGCAGAAATGGCGTGCACGATGCGCCAGAGGTATGCCGATTCGGTGGATGGTTGTTGCTGACCAGCTCCTCCCATTCCTCCGCCTCCCATCATTGTGCTCAGCATCTGTGCCATCTGCGGGAGATCCTGGCCCATAGCGTTCGGGTCGTTTGGGTCCTGTCCACCCTGCATGCCCATGAGTTGCTGCATCATCTTCGCCATGGGATCCTCTTCTCCGCCGCCTTGGGCCTGCTGGGCCTGTTGAGCCTGCATTTGCATCATCGCTTGCTGGAGTGGATTTCCCTGTGCCGCATCGCCTCCTCTGGGTGTGCCTGCCTGAGAAATATTCTTGGAAGTGTATGGGTGGTCCGAGATGTCGACCTCTTCGGGGTCATCGTGCACAGTTGCTGCCTTTGGGGCGCTTGCAGTAGGAGCAACTACCGGTCCTCCGAGTGCCTCTTCGGGAGGTGCTACGCCGCCGTTCAGTCCTTTGATTCTGGCCAGGCGGTCTTCGCCGGTTGCTGCCATTTTGGCATTGCGCTTCTCGCGGCGAAGGCGAGCTGTTCGCTGGTTCGGTGTCTCGTTCTCGGGAGCATCGCTGCTCGTGGTCGTTGCGGTGTCTGCCATTTTTGTTGCTGTGAGTGGTTGTCCCACGATGTGTGTTTACTACACGTTACTTTATGTGTTGGCGCAGGCTGGATCGCAAGTGGAAAGTGGGATGCATGACTGTGAGGTCATTCGGTGTTTCTTAGGGTATAGACCCTACAAAATAGTTGTTGGGGTTAGATGTAGCATCGATCGACAATGGACTCGAGTCTTTGGATGCATGTAAGAGAGCACAATCTACATGGACTTGTCCTCACTGTAGTTTCAGCTTGCTGCAAGCTTTTCATCATATTTCAATTCGTTTGTAGAGCGTGGCAGTGTCTCTGCGGCATGAGCCATCATGAGCACTCTTGCCCTGAACATCAAAACCACATCTTCTCGTCCGTACGCTCTGAGTTGGAAACACCTCAATGCCAGCAAAGAGGACTTCCGAATCTTTGACCACCAGAATCGATTTACGTCACATCGTCTCGAAGAATCATCAAGGTATCATAGGAGTGATTCAATATCCAGCTCCCGCCATCACCGGAGCATCGAGATCAAAGTAGACAAAATGTCCCAACACAAAGGCCATCGAAAACCTCCACCCTCGAAGAAACCACCTCTGACACATTTCCTGTGTCTTCCATTAGTCACCGCCACTTCAAAACCCCAACTCGAAGCGAGCATAGCGTCCTTTCGAGAAACTGTCGCCTCGGAACACCCTCAACAAACAGCTAGCGAAAATGGCGTCACCCGTATAGATCCCAAAGCCATTCGACCCGTAGGCGTAATGCACTGCACTCTCGGAGTCATGAGCTTGGATCAAGACCGCTTAGCCAAGGCAATCAAATTACTCCAAAGCCTCGACATCACGCAATTACTGCTCTCTAATGCGGCTGACACATCGCCCGGGACCAGCGTCGATCCGCAAGAAATAACGCCGAAGGAACCTTTGGCTAAACACGAACGACCCGTTTCTTTGCAGCGACCGGTCTCACCTCCTGCGGAACGTGCATTGCGAGCACATGCAACTTGCAAACCTTTGACGATTGATCTTAAAGGGCTCGTTTCGATGCACGTCCCAGAGAAGACGTCAATTGTCTACATCGAGCCGTGCGACTCCTCGGAGCGGTTATACCCATTCTGTCTGGCTCTGCAGGACATCTTCAAGAAGGAAGGCATCATCGTGCCTGATGACCGGAAGCTCAAGTTGCATGCAACGCTTGTCAATACCATCTATGCAAAAGGCAGAAAGTCGCAAGGTAACGGCTCGAGGGCTAATGCACCTATGAAGATCGACGCACGCGCTCTGTTGGATAAGTACGCAGATTTCGTATGGGCCAAAGATGTAGTGCTTGACAGGATAGCTATCTGTGAGATGGGTGCTAAGAAGCGGATCGAGAATGGCGAGGTTGTAGGTGAGGAATATACAGAAGTCGCGAGTGTGCCGCTGCTAGCAGTTCAAGGGTAATACCTTGCACCATTATAAGCATACGGTCACTGCGTTGATTCAACGTCATCCTCTGTCACTTTGAACGAACGGCGCTGCAACCCACTTGAAATATTACAAACTTTTCATTCAACACCTTGATATTCCAATAATAATCGTTCCATGGTATTCCCGAATCCAATATTGTGTTGTGATCTACAAATGTGCTGTTTCTTCAAACAGGCGCCTCAGGATCAGGCGGCTAGATGTCTTGCCTTGCGGCGGGTCCCACTACAGATGGGAATAAAATCGCAGCAGGTGCGGTGATTTGTCTGTCTGGTCGTCGGCTGGACAGAAGCGAGGAGCTTACTGCTGAGCTGCGGGAGCAGCAGGGGCAGTGCGGCGGGCGGCTTGCCTTCCCCTGTGAAGGTTGTTAGTGCTTGAACGATGAAAGCTGCAGATATGTACTGGAACACATACATGATGTTGCGGCTGACGAATGAGACGCCGATCATGAAAGCCCAGCTGGGGATCTTGGAGAAGCCCCAGATGGCGTAGCCAACGGGAATGTTAAGGCCGTACTCAGCGAGAGGACCGTTGAAGGGGTGGAAGAAGCCCTCGTAGGGTTCGGTCTGCTTGTAGGTCTCCTGAAGGTGGACAGCGGCGATCTCGGTGGCGGAGACGGTGGTGCGGTTGAAAGAGAGGACGCGGACAGTGGTAGCCGGAGTGCTCTGGTCGGCGAGCGGCTGGGGAAGTTGGATGTGGAGAACACGAGGAGGGCTGACACCCCAGGCGTTGCAGAGGACACCATCCTGGTCGCAGTTCAAGTAGGCAAGGTTGGGCGGGTTGGGAGTGGCGGACAGGAGAGCGACACTGCCATTGAAGGCCTCCTCAGGGCGCTTGCACAAGCCAAAGCATGTTGCGTTGCCGCCAGTGACGAAGACCATCCAGTCATCACTGCTGGAGGTGGCTGATGCGACGCCGGGCTTGATGAGCTCCTTGTGGTTCGCAAGAGTCAGGGAGGGCACCTGGATGTCGGCAATCTTCGCAGTGGCGGCGTCGACCGGGTTGGGTATCGACGAGGGCGCGGCGGGGATGGCAGACGAAGCAGTCTCGGAAGCCTGTGCGAACCAGCCCTTGACCTGGCCAACGACGTTGTCAAGGATAGGAATCTGCTGCGCAACGGAGAGCGCCGGCAGGGCGAGAAGCACGGTAGAGGCGCGCATGTTGTGTTATGTGTGTGGTGGAGTGAGAGGATGTGTCGTCGCGACTGTGGTGAATTGCTGGCGCGAGGGGACAACTGGCGCGAGGGCTCAAATGACGCAAAGCTTGGGCGATTGAAGGAGCTATATCGCCGGTCAGTATAGAGCTTGCCGTGCTTGCAGGAGCCAGCCGATGACACTTACGGTGATGAAGCAGGGTGATATGAATACAAGCAGAAGCAGGGTCTGATGACAGCGCACGTTGGTTGTGTGAAGAGAGAAGGGATGGAATCCATGGCGAACACGTCGCTGGTCCAAGCGTAACTAATACACAATAGCTCCAAAAGACTCTCCCCCTAGCAACGCAACTCGAGCGAACTGTCAACAGGACTCGAAATATCACATCACGACATACACTCTATATACACTTCTTGGGGTACCAATGAACATGTATATATCTTCGATGCTTCAATGCTTATATCATCGATTGTATATAGGTGTATAGCTCATCCTGAAATGCCATCAAAGACATACAAGCATCTCAGCAGTAACTAGACCACTGCAACGGGACACTGGTCCTAGAACGATCATCTTCGACATCGAGATAGAACCGCCATGTCTGCAATCCGTACACCACAACTTGATGTTTTCTCAAGTGTAAGCAGACAAATACCGTCGTTGGATGGTTGGCTACTGTAGCGGTCCAGATCGTTGCTTCAATCTTGCCGTGCGAAATAAAGGCGCGGCTATACAGGACTTCGACGAGATCCACGACAGATGACTGCTAATTCACCATAGTATGAACAGTACTATGAACCAATGAGTGGTGCACCATAGACAGCAGTGAGGAAGATGCTATGCATAAGTATATGTATGGACGAATCGACTTATCGAGCAAGCGCGGAGAAGGAGCATCCAGACTTCTGGTTTTGATCGAGCTCGAAGCTCACAAATGCCCTGAGCCCTTAGTCCTGTTGACGCCAAACATGCATCTGACGACTAGGACCAGCCACGTTCCTGCAGTATCATCAATACTGTCTTCCAGCACTCACTCCGACTCTCCAGCGGTGAAAAGACATCGCCTTTAATGTGCATTGTGACTCGATTGGGACATCGCATCGCACGTAGCGATCTCGAAGGATTCTGAAGTCGGGAGGCCTGATGAAGACAGAACAACCACTTTCTTGACAGCCATGATGCGAAAGACAGTGCAGGCGCCAATATGGAGGGGTATCGCTCGCAGGGCTGAGTGTGAAGAAGCATGATCTAGACCATCCTGTGCCTTCGTAGCGAGGACAAGACCAGCAATCTACCTTACTCAACCTAAGCATTTGCGCGAATATCACCAGGAGCACCTGCGAGTCCGTCGTTGCTAGTATGCGTACGGAGGTATGATAGCGGCTACTGCAAGTGAGCTTGTCACTACAGCTCGAGCACTTCTCCACTACATCTCCACTCTCCCACTCTTTCTGCATGTCTCAGTGGCGCACATGGCTGTATGCACGTCTAAAGGCGTCAATATTGCTTGGGCTGGCATGGCACCAACTAGGTTTCGAGTGGCTGCAGCGGGCATACACATTTTGATAGTGCAGTTGATGCAACAGACGTTCTATTGCCTTCTTTTGTCTGCACACCTCCTGCAGTGTCACTGCCGCTGCATTGCAGTAGCGTCATCACTAGTCGCTAGCTTGAGAACATGAGCTGGACAGAATGATCAACATCGACACGAGTCGTTTTAGCTGTGTGTAGTTGAGCCGCTGCGACTATTCCAGGCGCTATGTTCTGGAATACGACGGTTCCATGTTAAGAAGGTTGCCCTATATCACATGCTATAGCCTCATTCATGTCGGGATTACTATGGCATCTCTCTACGGTATTCTGCGGATGCTAGTAGTGCGCGATCAACTATGAGAAGAGTCAGGCGTACCTGTCCCATCGAGAACGTCGCAGACCACGCTACGGAACGATAATAATATCTGATCGTTGTAGATCAACTGCCCACCATGAGGATTTGCCTTTCGGACGAACGAGCAACAACGGCTGCCAGCGGTACGGTTGAATGCTGTGCTGTGCTGTGCTGTCGCGATCAGTGAAACACGACCACGTGTGCTAGAACAACGTACTGTGCATCCCGTTCGCGGTTAATAAGGCCAAGATACAGAGTACGTTGACACACCCACTTCTTGCCGTGAGTACCTGACGGTATCTCTTGCCAAGCTGCCTATGAGCCTACGTCCCGTGTTCCAGGTACGGACTCGGAGAGAGGCCCAGCGAAGGGCAAAGTCGGGGTGGAGATTTTCTAGTTGAGCGGCATTTGCGCTGCGAAGGAGGAGGAGTCCTTGTGATTGATAAATTAGGTTACACAGTGCAAACCTACCGCGTGAACTGCGCCTGCCCGTTAAACGCATGTCGATCATCAGCAGGGCTTCAAAGGTGTGAGTAGAACTACACGCTGCTACAGTATCTCCTGTGCAACCGTGCTTCAGTCTTGGATCCTTAGATTCAGGCTATCTCACCAGTACAAGCGCCGGCTCCACTTGAAGGCGATAACAGTTCCCACGACTACCAAATTGTAGCGGTCACCTCCCCACAACTCGCATTTACCACGCGCACGGTGCCCCAAGTCCAGCGGTACTGTACATCTATTATCAGGCGGAAGGTTCAGCTCGTTTGAAGCCGTATCCCGAAGATAGATGGATAGCCTACAGGCACGACAATCATGGCTCCGGAGCTACATTGCTCCGCTCTCCGTTGACGTGTTCTTGTAACGTTACCAGAAGCCAAGTCGAAATCTGGTCGTTGGTTCCGTTCGACATCCGGTGGGCTGGGCAGAAAGTCAGTCGTCAGTGCACGCTGTCCCTCGTGCACAACTGTAACACCACTTCACGCCTGCGCAAAACGGCCTGCCCTACAGATGCATTCGCAGCGATGGATGCGGCTATGGCGGGGTTGCGGGGTTCGAAGTGGGCAACGGGCGACAAGGGGCACATTTTTGAGATTCGCGGTGTCATGGTATGCTGCAGAAGAAGGGGAAGCTTTCAAAGGATGCACGAGCCGCCGCCTCTCGACCATGTCTCGTGATACGAAGGCCTGTTTTTGTGACTATTAGGATTGCAGGAGCCGGCGACTTCTCGCTTCTCGCAGATGACGATGTCCACGGTGACAATTCCAAACTCCGGCGAACGCGCGCTATGGAGGGTGTGGCTGCGCCAGAAAGCCTTACTTGCCTTAGCAGCAAACCTCCTCGGTCGACTGGCTGTTTTTGTGAGAGGGTGGGCATCGGTGGCCGCAGGATGATGAGGGGAAGTCGGCCCTCCCGGATCCTCACAGCCACTCGACCCAGTCGCTGTGGTTCCGCAGACTCCGGGCGGGCAGCGCAGCGCTGGTGCGAGGTGGTGCTACACGTATCTGGAGACTGGAGAGGCTACTACTGGTGGTGTTGCTACAGTATACTTTCGTGCTTTCGTACCTTCGCGCGCTGGTCGTGGCAGCTGCTGGCCTGCTGTTCATGCCGTGGGTCACATTGCGCACTCTGTCTGGGCGGGTTCTAGAAATCGGGGAACGCTTCTTCGCTTGCTTATCACATTATTCACACGACAGATAACGCCATCCAGGCGCGATAGTCAAGCGAGGCCTTCCTTGCAGCCTCGGTAGAATGTCTTCTTGAGGGCTCAGGCCTGAGTCCCTGACGTCTCTGTCCATGAGCGCGAGGCACACATTGGTGGGCTTCGAGCCGCGCCGGCGCGTGCAATCTGCCGGAGAGCGGTGGCGCTGCAATCTACCATCCCTCGCATCAGTACCCTACCCTACCCTTCTAATCTCGCAGGCGAACTGGTTGGCGCGAGATTGTTTCTCGGATATCAGCCGGGCGCTGCAAGGCCACAGACGCTCGATATACGCTACGGCACGCGCACAGGGACCCCACGCTAACCGCAGGCACGTTCGCGGTGGGGATGCTGGGATGAAGAGGCACAGGCCGATGGCAGCGCGCACTAGCATCACTGCTACTGTATACTTGGAGCGGCGCGCGACTGGTAGCCTGGCAGATCTGCACCTGCGTCTGCACGCTGGCCCGTTGCCCGTTGGCCGCAGCCTCGCTCCTGTATGGCCGTCGGTGAGATGCGACGGCAGGGTGGCGGAAGGCCTATCGAACGATCAAACCCTTCTATCATACGCAAGACGTGCATTGTACCTTAAGCCGCTGGCTGCCCCCGGCACAAGGCGCGCTAGAAAAAGGCAATGCTGCGATATTATTTGCGCGGTGACGGGTGTTCTTTGGGAGTGCGCAGCGAGATAGCAGGACCACAGACTGTACTTGAGGCCTGCGCCCGCACGCGACACTGACCAGGTCCCTTCTCCTGCGTAGTCTGCATATAACGTGCACGCTAAGGGTATGGAGCCGCGGTCCCTGTCACTACTCGACGATTGCAGCTTGCTTTTGGCTAGGGATTGGGCCACAGTAAATCTAGAGCTCTTTACTCTGGATCACCCTCCCATCTGTTCCTGACCTTACCCACTTCGTTATTCTTACCCATTGACCCTTTCGTTTCCAAACCACTGTGCTGTTATCAATTATCCCAACGACTACTTCCATACCGGATCACCTCGGTATACCATCCGTGCGGGTAGCCATCACGACATGACGGTGCCACCCAAAGAGGAACATATCCACGATGCGGCACCCACTGCTGCTCCAGCAAAGAAACGGAGAAGAAGGACCGGAGCTGGCGGAGCTCAAGATGACTGTTTCACTTGTCAAAAGCGAGCAGTAGGCTGTGATCGAAAGCGTCCGTATTGCACGCCATGCATCACGATCGGAAAGGACTGTTCCGGGTACAAGACGACGTTGACGTGGGGTGTCGGTGTTGCAAGTCGAGGCAAGCTTAGAGGTCTTTCGACCCCTGTAGCGAGCAGGAAGCCGGATGGAAGTGATTCAGCAATGAGCCGGAGCGTGGCGAAACGTAGGAAAAGCTCACTGCTTGGAGCCGCGGTCGAAACGTCCCAAACTCCTACGCCGACTGCCACGAACCACTCATCACCAACCAACTCATCACCTCCCAAGAGTGAAGCACCATATCCCTCCCTAAGTATCCCTATCCCAGCACCTCAACCCCAAGGCGGTTGGAATGTCCCCGGGTTTCTAAATCATCGACTGTTGGCGTCGAATCAATTACCACCCGGCCAACTTCACACTGCCATCACTCCCCACTTCGAGCACGACGGGTATCCCATGTCTGCTATGTCGATGAGTTCGTACACCGATGAATGGAACTCACCAACGGAGTATCCGCACACTCCAGCGTCGACCATCTTCACGGAGCAACATCATTCACTGGAATCATATATGGATCCGTCATCTTACAACTCTGCGAATGAATCATATCCCCATTCTCTGAGCTCTAGCATCGACTCCCTACAGAGTGTAGGATCTGCTCGACATTTTGGAAGCGTGGAACCGGCCGACATCCAACCTTTCAGCAATGCTCTATTCAGTGAGGACTTCTTGGATGCCGAGCTCCAACAGCAGGAGGAGAGCAGCCGGAACGATGAAGTCTCCCTCGTTAATTCTAACTTCGACCATCCATTCTTCTTCGTGTCGCCTAGATTGCAGTCTTTGATCACATATTACGATCAACATATCTGTCCATTCTTGGTGGCGTTCGATGGTCCTGATAACCCTTACCGCATGCACATCATTCATCTTGCAGCCCAGAACGAAGGACTGCAGCATGCAATTGCAGCACTGTCAACAAACAACATGCGTATGCGCCAGATCGGCAGCCGCAAGATCGGACTTGCGGCTGAGATTACAAGTGCGTTTGACGTTCAAGACACCACGCAGCCAACAGCCGAAGAGAGTTGCTACAAGCAGGTATCCATCGAGCAGCTTAACATTCAGCTTGCCGATCCCCGCGCAGCCCAAGACGACTCTGTTCTGGCAACTTTGCTTGTTCTCTGTCTCTTCCATGTCTGCGACACAGGGTTCAGCAAGTTCAAGACCCAGCTCGCAGGAGTGCAAAAGTTAATGTCTATGCGAGATCCTAACACCAAAAGTAACTTCACTGGGTGGGTTGAAATGTTCTTTTCATGGTTCGATGTCATGACATCGGCAGTCAACGATCGGGAAGCCCAAGTCCACGGCGATAGCATGGATATGCTGAATTACAGCTCCAATCTAGGAGCCTTGGAACAGTTCTCCGGTTGCGACGGAAGACTCTTCAAGCTGATTGCCCGTCTGGGACGCTTGAATCTGCTTAGCCAAGGACGACCCGTAACGCCACAGCGAGGCAATAGGACACCCCGAGGCGGCCAGAACCAGGATACTAAGTGGCCGGCAGCTACAGGCAAGGCTGACCGATCACTTACGGCGTTAGATTACGAGTTCATAGACGGCAATGGTTGGGGAACACCTATCATCGAAGACGACGATGACTACTTCGTGGATGACCCTTCGAGGCCTGCATTCGACGATCGTCGAGAATTCTGGGCCGAATGGCACGACATCCGGATTCGTCTTACACAGTGGCAAATGGACTTCTCGACCATGCCGTCGGCGGCCGACAGCCACGATGACCCAGCACGTCTTGCAGCAGAACAGCGAGACTTGTTGCACATCTCCGAGTCGTTCCGTTTCTCGGCCTTACTGTACGTGACACGACTTGCGCATCCATTCCTGCCCTCATCAGCACCGGAATTCCAGTCCACGGTCAACCTTGTGCTGTATCACATCACTGCACTGCCGATCACATCTTGTGTCAACAAGTTCCTTCTGTGGCCCCTCTTCATCGCGGGCACAGAGGCCGTTGATGCAAGCCACCATGATCTCATCAGACAGCGATGTCTGGAGATCCAACGAGAGAGCGGCTTCTACAACAACATCTCCTGCCTCGAGGTCTTGGAGCGAGTGTGGATGGACGGCGAAGTTGGCGCGGGACAAGACTACGAAGTCATCGCAAGGAGAAGGGACAGTGAGGTTCCCATGGGCTGCAAGGGCAGACAGGCGTTCCGCTGGCGGAGGGCCATGGATAGGGTCGATGGGGAATATATCATGATATGAGTAATGACGGGTCACTGACCTGAAGGCTAGACGAAAGTTTTGTTTTATCCTGATTGGATGGATTGCAGGATAGTTTTGTGTATAGCATCGAGTAGAGTAGTAACAAAAAAACAGAATGTACATACTCGACACGAAACCTGTGCATCAAAGGGAATACGACGCGGCGATTGTCTCCAATATAACAGGTTTGTGCTGCTAACGCCCATGATGTTGTGGATAGGCCCCATAGGTGCTCTGAGGTTTGGACGTGGACCGTGGCCTTCTAATTGTCCCTTATGCGATATTTGAGCCAGACTTGTATCGCTTTGGCTTATGTAATCATCGAATGGGTGGCATAAAGTGTGGTATGTCGTATGAGTTCTCCAGCTCGTACGATCCTCGAACAGCTTCAAGTTCCCATCTCATTGGCTTGTTCGTTCCTGTGACGTTGGGCACCGAGGCCCAGACGCTCGTTCCGCTTTGGCTCGTGAACACCAACTGGGCTGACTTAAGAGATCCGTATTATTTCCTGTTTGAAGCCTCGCATCTTCCTACCAGACAATCTTCCACATCCATCTCGATAATTGTGCGTCATCAAAGCCGACACACAACATCGCCAGCATGCCGGGCCCTTCCCGACTCGCCGTGAGCTTGCCTAGCTTTGGCAAGCAGTACGCCTTCAATCGACCCACTTCACGGCAACAACTCGTAAATCAAGGACTGGACATCATTCGAAATCTGCTTCTGGTTCTCTTCCTGCTGCGGTACACCAAGAAAACATGGCTACACCTCCGTGGCTATGGACTCATCGGCTCCTTCCAGCAGATCTACAAAGCTGTATATAAGCGCTTGTACGGACTCTTCCTCAAACTACCCTTTGTGCAAGCCAAAGTCAGAGCAGATGTGGACAAAGCGATCATGGAGCTCGAGACCAAGCTGGTACCTTCGGGGCCAGGCGTGACGAAGTACACAGCGCTACCGGCTTCTGGATGGAGCGCAGACCAAGTGCGCGAAGAGTTGAAGAAGCTGGGAGAAATGAAACATACGCGCTGGGAAGATGGACGTGTGAGCGGCGCGGTATATCACGGAGGCGACGAGCTGTCCGACTTGCAGAGCGAAGCTTTCAGGAAGTTCGGCGTGAGCAATCCGATTCATCCGGATGTCTTTCCTGCTGTCAGAAAGATGGAAGCTGAAATTGTGGCGATGACATTGTCTCTCTTTAACGCACCTGACACTGGCGCCGGAGTCACCACGAGTGGTGGCACTGAGTCCATTCTGATGGCAGTTCTATCTGCGAGGCAAAAGGCTTACCATGAGCGTGGCATTCGCGAGCCTGAGATGATTCTTCCTGAGACCGCACACACTGCCTTCCGCAAGGCTGGAGAGTACTTCAAGATCAAAATTCACCTGGTCCCATGCCCGCACCCTTCATACCGCGTCTCAACAGCCCAGGTCTCCCGCTTGATCAACAGGAACACCATTCTTCTGGTTGGTTCCGCACCAAACTTCCCTCACGGCATTGTAGACGACATCCCGGCTCTCTCTCGTCTTGCGGTAGCGAAGAAGCTCCCTCTGCACGTCGATTGCTGTCTCGGCTCATTCGTCATCCCTTTCCTGGCTCGCGCTGGTTTCGACACCCCCGATTTCGATTTCCGTGTTCCCGGTGTTACCAGCATCTCTGTCGATACGCACAAGTACGGCTTCGCGCCTAAGGGCAACAGCTGTGTTATCTACCGCTCCGCTGCCTTGCGCAAGTACCAATACTACATCTGCCCCGACTGGTCTGGTGGTGTGTACGCTTCACCCAACATCGCCGGCTCGCGTCCCGGTGCGCTCATCGCTGGATGCTGGGCTTCGCTCATGAATATGGGCGAGAACGGTTACATTGACACCTGCCACAAGATTGTTGGCGCCGCAAAGCGAATCGAAGACGCTATCCGCGATTCACCAAAGCTTAGAAACTCGCTGCGGGTCATTGGCAAGCCCATGGTTTCTGTTGTGGCTTTCCGCGCGCCAGTCGACGCGAAGAACGACGAGAATCTCGTGGACATTTACAGCGTCGCCGACGGCATGTCTGCGAAGGGCTGGCATTTGAATGCTCTGCAAGACCCTGCTGCGATTCACGTGGCCGTAACGCTGCCAATCGTGGCAGCTGTGGACGACTTGATTCGAGATCTCGAGGAAGTTGTAAGCAATGTCAAAGGACACGTTGATAGCGAGAAGAAGGGCGATGCCGCTGCTCTGTACGGTGTTGCTGGAGCTCTACCTGACAAGAGCATAGTGGGTAGTCTGGCTGAAGGATTCCTGGACTGCCTGTACAGAGTCTGAGCGGCGGGCATGAATTTATTTCGTAGTGGTTTTCTACATAGTCTTTCGAAGGTAAATACTGGACTTCATGATCATGCAGAGCGCCCAACATCGATCATAGCTTTTCTCAACCGTGAACAACCCTACAACGAGAATGTCACAAGTCTGTGTACCTCTTGAGGGCAATTGTGACTATTTGCAAACGGAGCCTGAGTACAAACATATAAGCTCAGAGAAAGCTCACACGAGTGCAATCAAGGCAAAAATCAGACTAGATGCGTGTAAAGTACGCGACAGTCACATAGGCATCAATGATGACACGCGCGTGTTTTGTGAGATGGTTACAAGACTCCATGACTGTACAATTTGCCTTCTCACGTGACGTCGGACTTTGCCGAAGGTAAGCATTATCGAAGCCATTGGCTCGACCTAACCTCGTCGATATATATCAATGATGACCAATGTTCAATGGAACTCCAAAATCGAGATTTTAGCGATTAGACGGCAGATGACACAATGCTCAGGCGACGCGGTATAGAATGTCAAACAAACTTCTCAATCCTTGTGACTTATGTACAAAGCCATACGATCTGCGCCTCGGCCTTTGGCCGCAAGTCTCCCAACTAGCTCTTACAGACTCCCGTTGCACATCTAATCGTCGAGCCTGGCGGGGAAAGTACCAGCCTCTCTCTGGTCGTCCCAGCGGTTGGCCCAGCCGGACGGGCAAAGCGAGCGGTAGGCGAGGAGGAACTGTGCTTATGTTAGATGGTGTTCTGTCGCAAATAGCCTGTCGATATCCCAGCGAGCGGCGCGTACCTGGCGGCAGGGCTTGAAGTCCTCGCCCTTGGCGTTGATGCACTTGTGGTAGTCGACGTAGTTCTGCCAGCAGTGCTTGGTCTGGTTCTGGTTCGGGAAGCGGGCGTCGAAGCCTGGTGCGGTCGAGGGTTAGCTCAATGGATTCCAGATATGGCCAATGCCTATTCAAGGTATTCGTAGATTTGAGGTTATCGAGTGTGGTGTGGGTGTAGGCGTACCGGCTGCGAAGGTGTCAGTATCTCTGCTCTCAAGCTGTCGCGGAAGCGGGCTCGTGGGACGCACCAGTCACGAACTTGAAGGGCATGGTCACGCGCTCCTCATCGTCAGACATGTTTGCGGTATTTCTCGGGGGTATCGGTTTGGGCGGTGGCGGTGGCGGTGGTGACGGTGGAGTGGGCGGCGGGCTGGTCTGCTTGCTTGCTTGAGTATGCGATCGAGGTCGTCGACGAAGGAGGAAGCCGCCTCGCCGGAAGCCGCTGCGCACGTGCCAGGCCAAGCTTCCAGTCGCTGGCGACCTGCGACTCCAACAGAGCAGGACAGGCGCATGCTATACACCATTGAATCTTCAGCCCTCTCTTACGCCTCGCCACGCCACCCACAATGCAGTCCACTCGTGCCTTCAACATGCTCAGGCAGCGCGCCATGCCCGCCTTCCGCGTCCAGCAGCCCGTGAGGGGCCTGCGCCTCCAGGCCTCTCCCAAGATGAGGTCGCCCGTTCCTGTATGTATAACAACAACACCCGCCTGCTTGTATAGTATGCTAATGCCATTATAGAAGGAGGAGCACTCCGGTTAGTTACTACTAATCTCGCCCCGTCCCCACGAAGCCACTGGAACTAACAATGCCTTGCAGCGCACACCATCTCCCAGCGCATCCGCTCCCTCAAGAAGATCCCCGTCGAGCTGCTCCCCATTGGTCTCGTCCTTGCCGTCGCCCTCGGCGCCGCCGCCTACAGTCTCATCCGCAAGTTCACGCACGACTCCACCCTGCGTCTCTACAGGTCTGGACCCAGGAAGGACTAAGTGCAGAGGTGCATGGAGAAAATGCTAGGAGTTTGTACATGAAATGTGATTATTCGAGAAGCTGCAGGGAAAGAAACCAGGACTGAAAAGGATGTCTTTGGAAGGCTGTCTCCTATGTAGTAAAGCAATGCGAGGTTGTTTCGGACGATAATGTGTGTGTTTGCTACACTGTGGAGCTTGGCCGAAGAGCTCAACATTGCAGGATTGACGAAGGCGTACGCGAGGCACAGTATCTCACCTAGTGGCCTTACATTTTTGCTCAGGACTTATCTTGAGTACAACGACTACCAACATGATTGACACAGCGTTCGAAACGTGAATGGCAAGTGGTCCACGGCGGCATCACGAATGTTCTCACGGACAGAGCGAATGGAACGATGCTCGTACCAGTCAAATATGTATGGTGTCCCTGGTCGCTTCCAGTCCTTGTCGGGCACCTGGGTCTCCGAGCTATCCCGAACAACTCTTCCACCAACTACATGGCGCATGAAAACATTCGCAGGTGCTGATAATCCATCAACCAGAGCTCGGCAATTAGAACATCTCGAAGGTCAAAGTCTACCCAGAACTGGTTCGCCTCTCATGGGAACAAATGCACGAGCTAAATCACATTATTGGTGACAGGACGTCCTTGTCGTCTACTGTGTTGATGAAAATCCTTTGCCCTAGCGTAAATGACACCGATATCCCGAGAGCACATGATGCAAGCGCCTAGCAATCTCAGCCTGGACGAATCCCCAAAAGACAGACTGGCATCCCTCCGAGACAAGTCTCAAAAGTGCAGGATAATAATGAGCAGCTGAGACTCACGACGGATGCTGCAGACATCCGCCAAAGTAATGTAGCGTAGAGCGCTACTTCGTCTCCGCGGACCGGCAAGAACACCACAACACGAGCCTCTCCCACAGGACCGCATCCCGCAGTCGTGAATCTCGCAGGAAGCGACCAAGACGTGACGGCAGGAGCGTCCTTATCCAAAAGGCCGAGTCCAATTTTTGTGGACCTCACAGAAAGCGACAATGATGTCACGGCAGGAGCGTTCTCTTCCGCAAAGTTGAAGGCAGGTTTCGTGGACCTTACAATCACCACTCAAACAGATACGCCTGATGCAGGGACCGTGAAGACGCGCGCAGATACACAAAGACAACGGGTCACCTGGAGTGGCCATAAACTCTCAGCGACACAAGGCGGTACAGTGACTCCACTATCGCTGTTGGTCAAGGCGAACGGACCAATGGAGGCATCACCAGATACGTACGACTCAATCGGTCAAGCAGAATCGCTGCTTCTCTCACGCGCACGCCTGGTGCCACAGTTCCAGATGAACAGCGCACCTCCAACAGCCTGGCGATCAGCAACGTTTAAGTTCTTGTTGAATCCGTCTACAAGACGCAGCGAATTTGAAGACTTGAAGGGCGGGATCCTCAAGATAAGTTGCTTAGGCTTCCACGTTGAGTGCAAGTACAGGAACTGAACGATATATTTTTTTGATGTCGATGTTCTTGTTGTGTACCTGGTGGAACAAGAAGGAAACGAGCCCTGGAGCAACGCAGTGAACGAATCCAACCCATTGGCGGTACATGAGCTCGAAACGTCGAGATTTTGGGGTGCGTTCGGACGACGCTACAAATTTGCAATTGCAAGACTTCAGAAGAAGATGGGAAATCTGAAAAGTTCGCCTCGAGCGACTGACAACGAGGCCGTCCGCTCACCCGGCGACAACCAGATTGTTCTGTACTTTCCGGATCACACGGGCAGAGCATACACCGTCGCGCGCCAGTTCGTCATGCGCGATTGTCCTTCGGTCCTTAACGTCAATATAACGACGTTCCCGGATGTGGCTTGCCTCAACTCGAAGATGGACGCTATCAAAGATGTCGTCTTCATGCAGGACAACATCAACTTCTGGTGTTCGCAATTGCACTTATACGAAAAACAAGGCCAGACGATCGCAGGTACCAACCCTCAGATCCTAGAAGCAAATCACCGCTCCGGAGATACCTATGTGTGAAGGTAAAACGAGAAAATCAATGCAGTTTATGTATATCCAATGAGGAAGGTGAATTCGAAGCATAGTGCACCAATCTAAATAGTTACAAGGGCGGTATCAGTAGGCGTAGCTTTTGGATCGATTAGTATCACCGCTGCAGATTCATCAGAGCTTAGTGACTATTACAGCTTCCAATGTGCTAGTATGATTCGATTTAGACCGAGAGATGACTGTGCTTGCTGCTGAGATAATGTCGAGAGAGCATAGCTACCTCTATCAACGACACAGTGATGTCGTCAACTAAATAACCAGAAACAACATTATCCGCCGTTGAGATGCAGATCAAATTGTCCTAGTATCTATATAGCTGGCACGCCGGTGTGGTTCGGCATAGTCTTGGTAGACATTCACACTTACCATTGAGATACCAGTGACGAGACAGTGACGAGACTCTTTAATGTCATTGTAGTTGCAAGCTGAGAAAATATAGCATACCTCTTAAGATAATCATCTCGACCATTGAGATGATGCTAATGTCACACGAGCTGTACGCAAGCTTATGAGCAAGACTTGCGATGTTTACGATTACAGTGATCATGCAAGACGGAGAATGATTCAGACCTTTAGAATGGAAGCTTTTTTTATTACGTAGAGAACAACCGAATTAATTGAGACCGAAACGATCATGATTCATCAGGAGACATTGTGACCGAACAGCGACTAAGAGTAGGGTTCCAGGGAGGAAGCTCCGAGCCGTACCTCACGAAAGTGACGTGGTGACCACCTGACGGTAGCCACAGTACTAACATCAAAGAGCACATCTGCCCCTTCACCCTGCCAAGCAACCATTGAACTCTATGCTCCATCAAAATCACGCGCGCCCGGTCAAACAAGTGAGCTCCACTCTGCAAAACAAAAACCGAGAACAAAAACTATTCACGCTCGGTGCTAGACCTCAAGGGCCAGCAACCATTGAACCCCACGCTCTGAACCAAAAACATAAGCCATCAAGCTTCGCAAACTCCCAAAGCATGACCGTCCAATGCCTCCCAATCCAAAACGCCAATCATTGTTGTTCCTCCATCCTGACCTTGATCCTTCCTGGCCTTTCGTCGAGAACATTACAAGTTATTAGTATTCGCACTAGTCTGACTGCTAGAAGTGGGTGCTCCGAAGGGGTTGCTCGATGGAGCTTGGAAGCTGTTGGCTGGGAGGGCGAAAGAGTTCGATGGACCTGGGATGATGTTCTGTGATGCTGTGAAATTGAACGAGCTCGCTGGAGCCGGGCCGCTGTTCTGTGATGCTCCGAAATTGAATGAACTCGGTGGAGCTGGTGTGCCGTTCTGTTGCGATTGGAAGCCTCCATGCTGGCTGTTGGGAGCCTGTGTTCCGAATGCGAGTGAATTCGGTGGGGGAGCTGGGGTGCCATGCTGTTGAGACTGGAAGCCTCCTTGTTGGCCTTTGGAAGGCCGTGCTCCGAACGTGGATGAACTTGGCGGAGCTGGAGTGCCATGCTGCTGTTGAGTCTGGAAGTCTCCATGCTGATTTGTGCGTGGCTTCGGTGTCTTGATGACGCGATCTTCGACTCTGATCTTGACGTCGTCATCGCTCCCGGTCTCACCGTCAACTTTGTGCTTGTGCATGTAGGCAAACAAGAGGTGTTTGACGTAGACTGGTAACTTGCTGAAGTATATCTCTGCATCACTACCTGCATTGCGGTATTGGGCGCAGTTGTCGGTGACAATTTTTGTCAGCTCCACAGGGTCTACGCCTGTCACCTGTCCCTCGAACGCTCGTCCTAGCTCCTTGAGCTCCTCGGAATACTGAGGTTTTGGCGCAGGGATGTTGAATGAGGTGCTGGCACCACCTTGTTGGCCGGCTGCCATGTTGCTCTGAGGCCCTTGACTGACCTGTTTGCGCAGCACGTCAACGTAAGCTCGTAAGTCATCGTTATCTTTCTTGGTTTTGACTTTGATCCTCTCAATCTCGTCATTAGCCTTTCTTAACTGCGACTTGAGGTTTTGTGCTCCTTCTTTGTGCATATTTGCAGTCCTGCCTACAGTGTCGAGGTCGCTTTCAAGGTTCTGGATCTGCATCTGTAGCTGCTGCAGCTGCTGGCCTCCAGTGGCGAGGTTGCCTCCGAACTGTTCACGCTGCGTCTGCAGTTCCTTGCCTGCAGCCTCAAAGTCGTTTGCCAACTTGTCATGCTGAGTTTGTAGTTTCTGGCCTTCAGCAAGCATTTTCTGGCCGTCAGCCCTCATGCGCTCGGTTTCTTTGTTCGCGGCGCTAAGAGCGGTCTCAACTTGCGATATCCTGGAGCGCGCTTGGGCGAGCTCCCTCTCGAGATTGACAGATGCCGGTATGGACTCTGCGGATGTCATCGCTTGCGTCATTGCGGTGTTCTGCATATGTATGATTTGTTCGCCAAGAGCCTTGATCTGATCATCCTTCTCGATGATCGTGGTTTGCGCTGACTCGCACATTGCCGTATATTCACGATAATCGTGTTGTTCGCGTCGCGTAGCTTGCCTTCCACTACTGTGGCGGTCTCGTGGGCTTGCTTAAACTGCTCTTGGAGCTTTGTTGCGTGGTCCTTGAAGGATTGGATCTCGGTGGCTGCCCTTGCTGCGGCTTCCATCGTCGAGTTCATCGCGGCGGCGTTGGTCATTAAGCCGCGAGTTCACCTCTGTCGCCACCTCTTGGTAGAACTGTCCTTGCAGTTCTTTGATCAATTGCTCTTGCTCCTTGTTGTATTGGTCTTGCAGAACTCTGATCATCTCCTCGCGTTCTTCGGCCATACGTTGATCAACCTCAAGTTGCACGGTTGCTTGAATCTCTGCGCTGCTCATGGCGCTGCCTTGCTGGTTCGATGGATGCTCCTCGGCGGCGGCTTCCAAGTCCTTGATGGTGATCTCCAAAATCCTTGTTTTGGTCTTCAAGTCTGTGACCTCGAACAAGGCTGCTTCTTTCGCAGCCTTCTCGTTGGCAAGCTCTTTCTTGTAGAGTTCCGCCTGGTCGGGTAACGCCTCAGCCGAGTTTTGAAGCTCCAGCAGCTTCTCAATGGAGCAAGCCAGATCTTCCGGAGTCTTTGCGACGAAACCAGCTTTGGCAAGGGTGCCGCTGATCGAATTCCACTGCTCCTTGACGTAGCTGGCGCTCTCGACGGTGCTGCGGGCGTAGGTCGCATCAATCAGCTTCTCCTTGAGATCGTCAATCTCACGTCGCTGACGCCGGATCTCATGTCGCTGACGCTCGCTCTCACGTTGCTCACGGCCGCGTGTGGTCACGGCCGCCGCGTGTACGTTCGCGAGAGTGCTGTTTTCGTGTCTGAGAGAGCCATTGGCTTTCCTCTCCCAGTCGCGTTCAGCGTGCGCAGCTCTCATCTGCTCCTGGGGTTTTTTTTCCCGCCTTGCGGTCTGAGCCTCGTAGGAATTCAGGAACTCCTTCTCATTTCCACTCTGGTTATGGTGTGTTGCCAGCGTATAAAATACGCACGCGACCAGGATGACGAGGAGGAGGTAGAAGAGGGGGAGGGGAAGCGATACCGACTCCATGGTGGTGTGGTGTGGTGTTTGTGGTGGTGGTGGTTGGTAGTCGCGTTGGTGAATGGGAAGGAAAAGTTTGTGGCGAGCAGATTGTTTTTGATTGCGATGGGAGTGCGTGACGCACACTCGGGCGACCGCTCCCTATTGGTTATTCATATTGCAGTTCACTTGCGCGAAAAGTGGCATGTGACCGCGGGGTCGAGCGGGCAGTGAAGAAGGAGTGGTGAGGTGTGATTCGGGGTGAAAGTGAATGCTACTGTGCCTGACTGTACTCCAACGTCAATCGTGATCGAGGCTACATCTTGTGCTGCTATCAGTGTTGTTAGATACAATAACAATGGGTACTTGCCGCTGAGATCAATTCCCTTCGCTACTCAAGTTACCGGAGCACATGTGCTGCAGTGAGCGGCATTGTTGTATCGACAATACCATATCGGCCATTGAGATGGCTAGATGCTTACCCGGAACCATTTGTTTCTCAATGGACATACCGACAAGCTTGGACTGATGTTGACTAGTGGCATGCCCTCGAAATAGACTGGCCGAAGCTTGCCGTTGTCAATGAGGACTGCACCTCAACTCACAACGGGTCTTGATTGATAACCTTTGAGTCATAACTCGTTGCTGTATTGTATCTACCTTGATTTCCCTTCACTCTCGGCCGCCAGAGAAAGGCCGTCGAAGATCTCAATGATGAATACGTAGCAGAGGTAGGAGGGGACCAGTATCCACGCGAAACTGCCAGACCGAATTTGTTAGATTGATGACCTCTTGTCAGGATCTTTTGGTTGGATTGATCGTACTTAGGAATTGCAAAAACGAAGATGAAGTTGAACCAGTTGTTAAGCTTCCAGATCGGGAATCCCATGAAGGCATCGTTGTACCCTAGACATGTCAGTAAATCTGCAACCACTGCAAAGCCTGAAGTTTACTCACAATATAACACGCTCTTTGCCACGGTTACCATGAAAGTAGTGTATCCAACCAGACTGGCGACGGCGCCCCAGTAACCGTGAACCCTCCGCTTCCTGCCGACGGCACCCAACGAGCCTAAGATGCCCTCAGCTCTTCCTTCGTCACGGCCATACATGATTACAATGTACGCGTAGGCCACATATGCCAGCGTCTCGAAGATATTCCCCAATCCTTGCGCTCCTGTCCACCCAAGGCCGCTGTAATAAGCCTCGATGCTGTACACAGGATCCACGCGGCCGTAAAGCTCATACGGTACGTACAATGGCCAAGCGAGCGCGCCTCCAGCAAACGTGTGCGGTCTTCCCATGATGTACCCGGTATCCCAGATTACCAATGGGAGGCTTAAGGCTAGCCACGGGAAAGCAATTGGTGGAGGACTGTGGCTCCATCTCGACGCATTGCGTCGTGATTTGACGGGGTCTGGCAACGATGTTGGTCGCATCCGGTCGGGCAGCGATGTTATGTCTGTTGTCCTAGAAGAAGACTTAGGGTTGGAAGGCGATTTCGATGGTGTTATTCCTGTTGTTTTCGAAGAAGGCTTGGGACTTGAAGACGAATCAGATGACGTTGGTTCCGTAGAGCGTGTGGTTCGCTTCGTGGGCTTTGTGGGCGATTCAACTGGCGGAGGGAAGTCCCTTGGATGATTGCGAGTAGCGACCATAATGTGCGATCCAGTCTGAAGATTAAATATAAAATTGAGGAGTGCAATGGGAGAATCAGTAACATTGAAGAACGAAGGCTGAAGGAACAACGTCTGACGTGTGCGCCGCATCGGGTCGGACCCTTTCGGCACATTCACATCAGCCCACTTTTCCCCGCGAAGGATTGAACCTTGCCCTGTCACTCCTGCTCCAGTGAATTTACCTCCTCCCACCTTTGCAGCAGCCTGGAGGTATTATTGCTTACAACCACACATGATATACATTCTATAAATACAGATGCGAGCGTTCGGCGAGAAATTTTGTCAGCTCCACATCACACATAATTTGATTTGTTTCTCGCTTTGGGACCGGCATGAAGCCCGCTTTCGCTTAGTATCGTGCATCCATGTCTTCCAAGTCACCCATTTCCTCCTCATCGTCGTTATCTTCCTCCTCGACAGACCGCCTGTTTGGAGTCTCACGAGCCTCGTCCTCGATATCATCCCCATCATCCCTGGTATGCAGACTGGTCTCTCTCATTTTTGCCCTCAAGTCCACTGCATCCTCAACGCCAAGTAATCGAGCCTGCTCTGGTGTGAGGTCCACGATCTGCGGCGCCCATTCTCCAGTCTCATCATCCTCATCGTAAGCAGTGGTATCCATTCGCACCTGTTCTCCATCTTCGAGTTCCAGGACGCCTGATTTAGCAAACGAACCCCCAAATTGCCACCCATGCTCGTCCCGCAAGTAGGCTTCCAAATCATCGAGCTCGTCCAGAACGTCTTGCACTTCCTCAATGCGAGGCAGAGAGGTGAGGCCTTTGCGAAAGCGAGTAAGAAGTGACTTCAGAAGCGAGCCACCCTCGTCAGCAATATCGATGAGACCTCCCTCGGCATCTTTGCAGTGCATGAGCTGTAAGCGTAAAGTGGCGATCGCGTGAATAAACAAATCCGGATTTGTAGGCACGGCAGTTTTGGAAGTGAAGATTAGTGTCAAAATTCGTTTCCATTGCTCGAGGCAAGACCAGTTGTTCAGCGTCAGCAGCATTAAGAAACAGAACTGCATTTCGCCGATGATCTCGTCTCCACCTCGGCCTCCGAGCCCAGATGTGAGGGATGTTAAAGCCCATGACCGATCTTGTGCAGCATCAGTCCGCTCTCGTCCTGTGGCGTCGGCTCTCCATGTGCGTTTGAGGTCGATGGGCAAGAACCGAAGTTCTTTCTCGGGGTGTGTCTTGCTTTCAGAAGAAGAGAGGCCGGGAATATCGTCCAGATCCTGCGCGCTGGAGGAGGCGGAAGTTAAGTGCAGGCTCTCAAAATCTCCTTGTGTGATCCGTCGAAGCAGTGTGTCCGAGATGTAGCTCGTCAACTGCAGCCAGTCTCCGCTCAGATCTTGTGCTTCATCTTTTGATGCAGAAGATTGTCGATAAGGTGTCAGACCTTTCTCCCAAACTTCGCCGATATTTGCACGCCATCTGAGCGTCTCTGCTTCGTCTGTGACAATTGAAAATTGCTCATTTTGCTGATGCCAGTTTGTGATAGTCAGCTGGTGGCGGTCTTGCACACGAAACCAGATACCGTGTCTGATGGAAAATGCGGTGCTCGTGCCAGTGAAGACAAAATGCCAGCCATCCGGTAGGTTTTTGACGCCACGAAAGCGTGGTGTTGATGTGAACGAAAGAAGATCGATACCGGCAAGTGCAGCAGGAGGGAGATTCAGCAGTAGCACTGCGGCCGTTGTTTCCATTTTCGGTTGTAGACGTTGATGGGGGACAATAATAGTGCATGTCATTACATGATTGGTTTGCACATCTGCAAGGATTCAAGAGCGCAAAGACCCTAACCCTGGTCAGTTGCACGTCCACCATGACAATTCGCCGAATTTCTAGTGGTGGAGGAGGCCAAACGACCTTGATGGTTGGTAGACCGGCCTTGGCCAACCATCTTCTTGTTAATGTGGTGCTCAACGACCAAACCTAGACCGCAATGGCCTTTGTCTTGAAGCTCGCGACTGGCGTATGTTGGAGAGCTTGGAGCGGCGAGGCTGCCTCACCCTCAATCTGAAAAAAGTCAATGCCGGCGACATCCTTGCAGAATGAAATATTCAAGCACAACGACGACCTTGATGGGTTCGCCGGCAATGTACGAGGCATCTGCACGCTAGGACACTTGACCCACCTTTGCCAATGCTGAGCGTGCATATTATTCTGCTCAATGCCCGACCTTTATCTCTCGCAATCTAGATCTCTATCTCCTTACCTCTTCATACTCCAAACATGGGCCAATTCCGTATTGGCAAAGCTGGTAAGGCCAGTGGCGATTTTGTAACTGGTCCAGTCACTGATATCCGGGAGATCGACGACCCTGCGGCTCTTCAGAAGAGGAACGGGTATTCGTCTGGAGCTGGAGACGAGAAGCTAAATGGCATCGAAGGATCTTCCGAACGACAAATCTCTCCCACCCTGGAAGAAATAGAGAGCCTGGACGATGCCGCCCAAGCAGCAGCAGAAAAGCGACTGGTTCGGAAACTGGACTTCATCTTCCTGCCCAGCGCGTGTGTCGGAATCCTGATGAAGAAAATCGACCAAACGAACTACAAAGCGGCTTACACTGCCGGCATGCGCGACGACTTGAACCTCGCAGGCACCAATGTCCTCAACTACCTAGATATTTACTTTACTATCTCGTTTGCCATCTTCATGGTGCCATCCGTTTTGATAATGATGCGTGTCCGGCCTTCTCTGTGGTTGCCATCTCTCGAACTGGTTTGGGGTATCCTCACGGGCTGCATGGCTCTCGCCAGCACACCCACGCCCATGTATGTCATTCGTTTCTTGATTGGCGTCTGCGAAGCTAGTGCTTGGCCAGGCACGACCGTCCTTCTACTTTCATGGTACACGCCTAGGGAAATGGCCAAGCGTCAAGCCATCTACATGTCAGCGTCCTACGCCGGAAGCATGTTCACGTTTGCAATGCAATCGGCCATACACTCGACGCTTGAAGGTCGTCGTGGTCTTCCTGGCTGGCGCTGGCTCTTCATTATCAACGGCATTATGACTGTGGTCAGCGCCTGTGTCGCATTCTACACCATTCCCGACTATCCGAATTCTACTCGCGCCCACTACCTGCGTCCTGACGAGCGCGAGGTAGCCAAAACCAGGCTCGAGCGCTTGGGCAAACGTACACAGTCACTTACGCCCCAGCCAATCATCCCATTGCTCCTCCACACGGGCAAGATCATGTTCAGCTTAGAGTTTGCTCTCTTGTTCTTATCCTACGCCCCGTGGGGCTGGGCGCAATGGGCGAACTTCTACCTCAACCTCCTCCTCGACAGCCTCAGAAATGCCGACGGCAGCAAGCGCTTTTCAGTCTCTCAAGTCACATCGATCCCGATCGGCGCCTACGGCATCAGCATCGCGTCGGCGCTCCTCTTCGCTTCTCTTTCGGACCGCCTTCAGATGCGCTGGCAACTCGCGATAGTCATCAACATAATCCAATTGATCTGCACGTCCATTTTGGCTGCTTGGCCGGCAAATGACGACCTTAAACTGGCCGCCATGCTGGTCACGTTTACGACGTGTATCAACGAGACGCTGCTGATGAGCTGGATGGGAGATGTCTTCCGCAAACATCCCACTGAGCGTGCTATTATCGTAGCGTGGACGGTCTCGCTTCTCTTTGTGGGCAACGCCAGTATGCCGCTTGCGCTTTGGCCCGCGAAGGAAGCGCCGAATTACAAGTATGGCTACAAGGTGGCGGTTGGGTTCTGTGTGCTCAGTTGCGTGGGAATCCTGCTGTATCGGGCATTAGTGGCGAAGAAGCGACAGTAACGTGAAAAGGTGTTCCCAAAAACACAAGCCAAATTGCTGATAGCTAGTCTACAAAGTGAACGATCGTGCGTCTATACTATATCAGCGTGTGTTCTCTAGTCTTGAAGGCACTCCAAGCGACTGATTTCCAGCGACCACCCTAATGCCTGTTATACATCTTCCCTCTTATGGCGCCGAAACAGATCAATGCGCGATCGCAATCGGACTAGCATCGTTACTCTTGCTAGCTTCCTCCATAGAGATATTGCCATCCTCATGCATGAACTCCTGTGGCACCTTCTCACTCAAATTGACCGCCAAGAAACTCTTCGGCAGTTTGACAGTGTGGAACTTCGCTCTCAAAGTTTCCAAGACCTCCTTCCAGTTCCCATGGCTGGTCAAGCTACGGCGCGGAGAGCATCCGATGCAATGCTTGCTGTCCAGCTGAACGTCGAGAGGGTCGAAAGTGTGGCAGCCGGGGGACAGCGTGATGCGAATGGAGTAGTTGTACGTCGTTTCACCGCTGGTGGGGTCGACCTCGTTTTCGGATTCGTAGAGTTCGAAGCAGATTTGCGAGAGGTAGTCGAGCTCGGGGATGGCATTCCGAGCGATCTTGGTTGGGACGCCGCCTTCGAGGATGCAGTTGAGCAGCGTGTAGATGTGTGACTCCTTGGTGAAGTAGATAAAAGATTTGGCATCATCGGAAGCTTGAACTGTTGGTTTAAAGTATTAGCGGGCATGTTCTTCATGTCGTAAGCAGCATGTAATTATGTAGACTGAGTCTTACCTTCTTCGATATCCTTGACAATCTCCTTCAACAAGGGTAAACTCGTCAAAAGACCGATCTCCAGCTTCTCTGCGTCTGTGATACCGTATTCCTGAGGACCGATGAAATCGAACAGGATCTTGCTTGAACTATACAGCTCATTGAGCTTCTCTAACCTCACATCATGCTTGACCTTGCTCTCCGGGTGGTGTTGTTCATCCCAGCCCGTGAATAGGTTGAAGTAAGACTGCGCAGGGTTGTTCTGCAACGCAGGAGAGGCGATAACGTTGCGATTGATTGAGGCGAGATCGTATGACTTGCGCCGCAGGCCAATCCGTTCAGCCATGGTTGGAATCTTGTCTTTCCCTCCAGCTGGTGGGGACGAGCTGTTCGGCGTGGGCTGGACGCCTTCGTGCGTCTGCTGAAATTCTGCGCGGGCTTCTTGGCTCTCGGTGCGATGAAGAGTGCTGTTGCGCTTGGACTCGCCCTCAAGCTCAGCAATCATGGCTTTGGAAGGAGTGAAAACCCACTCCAAGAATTGTCTGTTGTGCAGAGCATCGAATTTCATGGTATCGTACAGCTCGCTGATCTTGCTGGGGTCCACTCGCTCGGCATCCTGGAACTCGTTGAAGAGCTTCTCCCAGCGCTCCTTGAAGAGTTCCGCATCCTCGCCGGTGCACCAGCGCGACTGAACGGCTGAAGCTTGCGACACTTGAGGCGTCGTGATGCTGTTCAGAGACTCACTGCTACTCTCCATGGCCTTTGGATTGTGAATCTGCTCTGAGGCTTGCGACCCATCGTTGGGTAACAACTTGGCGATGTTGTTGTGCATAACACGACGATGGAATTTCATGAGCTCAACCACGTTGCGCACAACAAGGAATGGTTCTGGTGTCCCATCTCTTGGCCATGCGAACTGCTCGGGAGCCTGGTGCCCCTTGCGGAGCAAACTCTTTAGCTTTTTCTTGACCTTGTCCATTTCGTCCTTTGCGGCATTGCTGTCATCGAGCAAATCTTTACGAACACGGATCTGATCTTCATTGATAGGCTTCTGGTCCAGGAACGCAGCAGCAAAGATCTGAGCCGATGTAGTCACACGGCGCTCGGACGAAGTGAAGATGGAGACGTCGTTCAAGACTTCGCGGTTCATTAGCAAAAGGTCGTTGCGCATGTTTTCACCAAGATCCGTTGCCTGGTAACGAGCAGAGTGGGTTGGCTCGCCGCCCCACTTCATTACCAGTTGGAGCTTGTCAAGCACAAGGCTCTCCTCGGCAGCGGTGGCACGAGACATCGTGATCTCAGAGATAGAGTCACTCCGCTTGGGCTTCTCGAGCCCGTCCTTGAGTTTCTTCTCTTTCTTGGACTTCTTATCACCTTGGTCCTTGGACGAATTCTCAGCCTCAGAGGCAGCGGCAGCTTCGGCCTCAGCCTTGATTTGCTTGGGCTTCTTGAACATTGGCTTGATCTGTACTTTAGTGCCAGCAAGATGTCCCTTCTTTTGGAGAGCATTGCTCAGGGTGCGCAGCTTGGTCATGTCCTCTTCGCCCTCTTCCAAGGCGACTTGCACTGCGTTCTGCACGCTAAGCAACGCAGCCTCGCCAACCAACAGAACTTCTTCCTGATGGCCTTTGAGCAAGTCTACGAATGGCTTGGTGTGGAAGGTGAACTTGAACTTTTGCTTTGGTGTTCGGTCTGCATGTCGAATGACCGCAACCATGCCCTTCAATTTCCACTGGCTCTTCGATGCTGGTGCGGGCGCTGGGACTTGCGGCTCTTCCATCGGGTTGTCAAATTCATCGGCCGTCGGAGACTGTTGCACAGTATCGGTGGGAACTTCCTCGGATGCGTCTGACTGTACAGCAGGAGGTGGCAGCTGTTCGGCATTGGTCTGAGGGACTGGCGTGCGCTTGATGGGAGCTGTACCGCGCTCGAAGCTCGGTGGCGATGTGATCGGACTAGTTGCCCCGCTAGGACTGCGCTGTTGGGATATGCTTCCGTGTCTACCAGTGGCAGCCTGCGAGACACTATCCCGCAGAGCAGATATACTACGACTTCTGAAGACATCTTTGAGAGAGCTACGGTGCTCTTTCTCGCGCGGGTTCGTTGATTTCCTTTGGATTCCAATCGTCTCGGGAGCACTGCTGGAAGGAAGCGACATGATAGCATCGTCACTTTCAAGCTCAGCGGGAGAAGTGCGGCTCTCTTTGCGCTTCTTCGCGGCGATGAACATGGCCCTGAGCACTGCTGCACTGCGATCGTAGTACTCGTTGTTGTCTTTCACGAAGCTCCAGCCGTTGACATCAATGACAAAGCTTTCCTTGTCGACACGCAGGAGGTCAAAGCCACACACTGCCTGCCCGAAACCCTTTGCGATCTTGGCAGCCATGACTTGTTCCTCTTTTGTGAGTGGTGTAACATATCGAATTTCCTTGCCATTTGGATTGCGCTTGACGACGCCATCGACGACAGGTGATTTTCGAGTCTCAGCATGGCAATATTCGGTGCCAACGGTGTATGCTTTGACGTCTTCGGCATTTTCAACCTTCAAGAATTGTTCATAGATGTAAGAGACACCAGGCTCCAAGATAGCACGTGGAATTGTCAGTGTCTCATCTTTCTCTGAACTTTTGTTGTTGATCTTCCTGAACAGCCTTCGTCCACCGCCACCCTGCGACTTTGGGTAGTAGATGTTGATGTTGTGGTCCTCGCCGCTCACAGGTTTCTCGACAAACGGCTTGCTCAAGCGCTGACCGTCCACAACCAAGGTATCGTTGTCATCTTCCATATGCACATCGACTGGAGGCTCCTCACCTCCGCCGCGTCCATCGTCAGACCCATCGAGCCTAAGGCCGGTTAGTGACTCTACTCTATCGGCGATGTCAGTACTGAGAAGCACAGGACCGCCGTCTCTGTTCACAGCCAAGCGCCTGGGTGAAGGGACTTCGAGTTTGTCGAGAATCCTTAGGCACATTCTGCGGTCCCACAACACGGTTTGCATGGGCAAATCATTGACACAGAAAGGTTTTCTCAACTTCGCGTACGCAATTGCTTTTTCCAATGGGAAGCCATCGCTGAAGAAGCTGATGAGGAAGTCGCACACTGGCCAGTTCTCCACGTTCTCATCCAAGATGACTTTGTCACCAAAGATAATGACTTTGAAGTCACCGTCCTTACCGACCAATCGGTTGAGAATATTTCTTGAAGGCTTCGAGCGAGCCTTGGAGTCCAAAGCACAAATTCCGATAGTGCCGATGAAGTTAGGTGATTCGGAAATGGTGGATCGATCTTGAGATGGAGACGCCGAACCAGGAACACTGGCGGGCAAACGACCTGTGCTGGGAGGAGCACGTCCGCGGATGGTGCGACCCTCTCCCCGGAGTCCATGTGGCCCTGGTGAACCAGGACCTGAAGGAGGTGCGTACGGCCGGGTTGTAATGGATTGCTCTCTGAGCGAACCGTTGAGGGAGGGAGACAGGGCGCCGGTCTGGCTCGGCGGACCAGAAACATTGTGAATAGAGGTCTGCACGGCGTCCACTTCGGAATTGCCAGCTACTGAGCTGGGAGCGCTGCCCGTTCCGTAGGCTTGCTTTGCCGCTGTGTACAGACCAGTGCCATAGTTGTAAAGCGAGGAGAAGCTCATTCGGTTGGGCTCGAGATCTGGCTCTGCAGGTCGCATGCCGCCGGCCATGGCAGCGTCAGGCAGGCTGGCAGAGATAGGGATGTTGTTGTTCTGTGGAGCAACGATAGTCGGGGTAGTTCCACTGCGGGCCAGATCCTCGTCGTCGCCAGCTGCAGAGGCTGTTTTGGCATCCGACATATCAGTGGCGGAAGATGCAGCTGGGGCTTGAGAGCGTGAGGACCCAGGCCGGATGGAGTCAGAATTGGTGCTGGGTTTCGGTGGCGGCGGCATGGCTAGACTAGAAATAGCGTCCGCGTCTGCGGGCGTCGAGAGCGGGGCCTGCGGTTCAGATGGTGAATTATTCGAGGCATCCAGAGGCAGAGGCTCAGAGTGGTCGTTCATGGCAGGCTCGCTCTCGTGTGAGGATGCCATGTCTGGCGATGTCGAGAGCGAAAGATAGCGAAAGATAGCGAGCTGGAAATTTGCACGAGAGTCGACGGGAGGGATGATGCGATGGATCTTCAAGCCATTGGTACTAGCAAGAAGTGTATTGAAGCCGGCAAGATTGAACGCAGCAGACGGACCAGCGCTGCCGGAATTGGGTGCTAATTTTGAGTAGATGGGTGTATTGGATGCTGGTGTAACAAACAGCAAGGATAAAGAACACTATTTGTCCGCACAGCAGCCGGTTTGTTGAAGAAGAAGCCGTCTCCTTGGTCCTGGCTGGTCCCTTGGTTTGAGACTGAGACTCCATTCTCCACACCACACTGGAGAAGATTGCAGGAGCCAGCCAGCCAGCCCAACGTCAGGGATGCCTCAGGCACGCCAATCGTCTCTCCGCAAAAAAAGTACGCCGGCAAGTTCGAGATTATTTGGGATCGCAGGGCAGGTGCACGCTCTCTGGATCTCTGGAAGCCACTCCACTCCACCCACTTCCCAGCACCTGCTAATAAACCATGGAGGCCGAGGGCAGAATCGTCAAGCGCCAGAAGCTCAGCAATGGCGTCGCCCAGCGCCCGCAGCGCACTCCTGGTGTGTCCAGAGTCTTTGCGCCGTACCGAACTGTAGGCCTGGTCTCGCCGACCAGCGTGCCATTTACCAGCGTTCCTCTTGGAAAGACGACCTTCCAAATCACCACCTCCGTCGGACGTAGTCTGCAGACATACGATTTGCGCAGAGGTCTCAACCTGGTGTTCATTACTCGCCCGCAGACACCAGAGCTCATCACCGCCAGCGCAGCTTGGAAGGACAAGGTTTTCGCTTCTTGGGGAGGCGAGGAGAAGAATTCGGCTAGAGGCATATGGGCATTCAAGAGAGGAAAAAAAGAGGCGGAGCTTGAGCTGCCCAAAGGCTTGACCGAAAACGTCAAGGCCTTCTACATCTTTGGATCGTGGATCGTCGGTGTATGCGACTCCCGCTTGCTCGTCTGGAAGGCTTCGACCTACGAGCTGTACACAGTTTTGCAGGGTATTTCTCCAGTGCCTCTCACTGGCTGTATCGCAAGTTTGCCTACTTTCTTGAACAAAATCGTGGTCGGACGACAGGATGGCAGCGTCGAGATCTGGAACGTTTCGTCTGGGAAAATGGTGTACACAGTCATGCCGCCCTCTGCCTCATACGGCGCGGTTACTGCTCTGGAACCCACACCCGCACTAGGACTGGTTGCTATTGCTTACGAGCAAGGTCCCGTCCTCATTCACGATGTCAAGGCTGATCAAACCGTGATCGCACTCAACGCGTCTTCTGGCTTGGCCGTAACATCGATTTCTTTCCGCACGGACGGCATGGGTGCTGGCGATGACGGTCGCACTCCTGGCGTTATGGCCACAGCATCCACAAGCTCCGGCGACATCACTCTGTGGGATCTTAACAAGGGCGGAAGGAAGGCGGGTACCCTCAGAGCAGCGCATGCGCACCCTAGCCCCAACTACGGCGGAGGAATCAGCAAGGCCGAGTTCCTACCTGGACAAGCAGTCATTGTGAGCTCTGGACTGGACAACAGCCTCAAGACTTGGGTATTCGACGCGGTGCCATTCAGCCCCATCCCTCGCATTCTTCACCAACGCCAGGGCCACGGTGCTGCGATCACAAAATTAGAGTTCCTTCCATCGGCATCCGACGGCTCAGACGACACAAACAAATGGCTCATGTCCGGCAGCAAAGACCGCAGCCTTTGGGGCTGGTCTCTGCGTCGTGACGGACAAAGTGCTGAACTCAGCCAAGGCGCAATTCAAAGCAAGGCTAAGAAGCAAGGTCTTCTTGCAACCGGCAACAGGGACACTTTGGAAGATCTAAAGTGCCCACCAATCACAGCTATGGCGTGTAGCCTGAACAGAGATGGCGGTATTGGCGCCATTCCTGGCAAACACCCGATCTGGCAACCTGCCAGAGGCAAAAAGTCGGACGCCGAAGTCAGCGCAATGACTGGTTGGGAGAGCGTTGTGACCGCTCACGAAAACGACAAGAAAGCACGTACCTGGTTCTGGGGCCGTAAGCGTGCTGGAAGATGGGCTCTTGACACAGGCGATGGTGGCAACGTCAGCTCCGTTGCCATGTCTCCATGCGGCACATTCGCTGTTGTCGGCAGTGTAACAGGTTCCGTAGACATGTACAACCTGCAGTCAGGACAGCACAGGCAACGTTTTCCTGCTCGTCTGACTCCCGTTCAGGCCAAGCAACTCCAAACAGACATGGAGAAGCATGGCTTAATAGAAGAGGGCGAAGGAAAGAAGAAGTTCTTCCGCGGTCAGGGTCGACACGCCAACGCAGTTGTGGGTCTTGCTGTTGACAACCTGAACAAGGTCATCGTTTCTGCTGGTTCAGATGGCAAGGTCAAGTTCTGGGACTTCACGAGCGGACTTCTTGTTCATCAGATTGACTGGTCGCTATCAATTGGTATCAGCTCGATGCGCTACCACAGAGGTACCGATTTGATCGCACTGGCTTGCACTGACGGCTCTGTTCGTGTGGTTGATATTGCGACCCACAAGCTTATTCGTGAACTCTGGCCATCACGGCCCGTGGTTCCTGAGTTGGTCAACGTATCAATCTCCGACTACGTCTTCTCAAACGATGGCCACTGGATCGCGGCTGCGATGGGAGACCTCATTCTTTTGTGGGACTTGCCGACTGGCCATCTCGTAGACGCTTTCAAACTCGCAGCACCCTGCACAAGCTTGGCGTTCTCACCTACAGGCGAATATCTCGCAACGTCAACGTCTGACAGCGTTGGCGTGGATATCTGGACCAACAAAACTTTGTTCACCCACGTACCAACACGCCACATCGGTGCCACAGAGCTTGCCGCAGTGCTTACAAGCAACGCTCAAGCTCCGACTGCCAGCGGTGAGGGAGGTCAGAACCTCATCGCTGTCGATGACGCAGAAGAGTCGGAAGAGGAGGAGGATGACATTGCCGCTCTCACGGACCTCGACACTCTCTCCTCTGATCTTCTTTCCCTCTCTCTCGTTCCACGCTCACGCTGGCAAAACCTACTCCACATTGACCTTATCCGTCAACGCAACAAGCCCACCGAAGCACCCAAGAAACCTGAGAAGGCGCCATTCTTCCTCCCCTCCCTACAGGATCAGAAGAATGGTATCACTTCATCGGCGGAGAAAGCTGCGGAGGAGGTGAACATCAAGCAACTGGAGCAGGAGCGCAGCAGAGTGCTGAAGAACGCCCGCGCCGGAACGCTCAGCCGCTTCACATCGCTACTTCAAGCCGCGGATGTAGGCCCGACATCAGACTACTCTGCTTTCATCGAGCATCTAAAGACACTCAACCCTGCTGCCGCAGATATCGAGATTCGCTCTTTGAGCGTCTCGAACAACGAGCTCACATTGTTTGTGCAATCGCTTGCATGGCTCATGGAGCAAAGACAGGACTTTGAGCTTGGCCAAGCCTGGATGGCGGTGTTCTTGCGCTGCCATGGCGACATTGTTGCGAATGACGATGGCTTGAGAGCCGTTGTTGGCGAGTGGCAGGAGGGTTTGAGGCGAGAGAAGGAGAGAGTCGTCAAGCTTAGTGGCTATGCCGGTGGCATGGTTGGCTGGCTGAGAGCGGCGAGGGTGTAGAGATGTAAATCTTAACTAAGACTTGTACAGTCATGGCCATGAAAAGGCTGTCTATTGATGGATTCTTCGCTCATATCTCACTGGTCCTTGTCCGTAACTGGGCATTTGATCTAATTGATGATGCTTCATGTCTTGCCATACTCGCCGACTACATAGCTTGACGTCTCGAATAGTGTTGCGAAAGCTGATTAAATTTGACAGCATTGATCGTTGCCACTGAGAGGAATACCATCCGCGTAGATCTGTCACGCCTTCCGGTGTTCCACTAATAACATAATTCGATACCAAGATTTCTGCTAGATGTCGCGATTGCGAACTCTTACATGATACTCCTTGACCAGTGACAGCCCATCTCATGCCCTCTCTGAAGCCCTGCAACTGTTCCCATCTTCGAGCCATCACTGCGGATCGTTAGGAATCAGCGGCAACAGTACTCCTGTATTCACCATTGCGTTCGGACTTCCACATCCCAGTACTCGACTCTTGAGATAGCAAGACCCGCTACTTCCATCCGCAGGCGAATTGTACACCACAGCTCCGCAAGTGGTGCTGGACGACGCACCTAAACCATTAGCATTGTAGAACGCACAAGCGTTGACGCAACCAGCGAAGCTCGTGCACTCAGGATACGGTGAAGGTGGCGCAGGACCTCCAGCGTAACAGTAGAAGTTTGTGATATCTTGTCCGATGAAGTCCAGACCGCTGTAGACTCCAAACACCTCGCTCGGGTCCGCGGTGGGCGTCAAAGTGCTCGACGGCTGAGGGAGGACGCTGAAGGTGCTGGTGTAGTACTGAGTGGCGCTGTATGTGGATGTGAAGGACGTGGTTGTAAAGGTAGACGTCACCGTTGCTTGTGCGGTTTGGACAACGACGGAGGTGATCTGCGATGTCAGTGATTTATACCTTTGGTTTGAAAGGCGGTGACACATACGGTCTTGACAGGCAATGTTACGGTGGCAATTACAGCCTTAGTGGGAGTTGGTATGTTTAAGCATGAGCACGCAGAAGTGATAGCGGAACCTCCGAACTTGGAAAGACAGGTTGGGCGTGCGATAGGAGTTGGACCAGCAGGAGGCGGCGGTGGAGGGCCTTGGGGAGGTGGTGGTGGCGAGCCAGGTGGAGGTGGAGCTCTCTTAGCCAGTCGAGCCGGAGTAGTGGGAGAGCTCGCAGGCACGTAGGTTGCGCTAATCTCGCAAGTAGATGTAGTCGAGACCGCAACCACTGGGTAGACGGTTGTTGTGCCATAAACCACAGACGAGGTGACCTCGGTCAGTGTTTGAACACTCGAGGTAAACTGTGTCACTGTGACACAGGCGGGCGTGGATGTCTGGGTGTAAGTTGAAGTCACCGTGGGAATGCTCAGTAAAGAGCTACAGAATGGCGTGGCAACATGCTGCTGGCGCATAAGCGTGATGATAGTGTTCACCGCATTGCAATTGATGTTTCGTTCCTCGAGCGGAGTCGCAAGGGCTGCTGTAGCGAGTGTGGCTAGAATTGATAAGTACATACTTGAAGTGAACGAAGGCGATACTGACTTGGATGGCTCAGATGGAGACAATTGCCGGCAATTTATACATCTTGCAGAAGCGCGCGCAGCCACGTGAGCATAGACAGCTGCATGGCAACCATGAGCGTAGAACCAGTTTGGGCCTCAGTATGCCGTACACTTTCCAGGCTATCCGAATCGGAGGGAGGCGTTCATGGCAGAACATCAGCCATACCTATCGAATGAGGCTTGCAATCCATTAGTTTCTCGCAAGCTTATTGACGAACAGGGTAATATATGTCCCTCGTGCACGGCGCTTATCTATCGAACACTGCCGGAGCGTTTGGTATAGTCTTTGAGCAGACAGGTTTCGACAAACATCGCGACTTGCCGTGTGTTAGAGACGTGGTTTTGGGCGTTGTCTTCGAAGTCAGAAAGGCAGAATTGATAAGTCAAAGACAACGCTGCAAGATCAAAGTGTTGATAAGCTCAAACCAAGAGCCTTGTTGTTGTGTCTATTGGTAGATTGTGGCGCTTGCCTAGACCCTGAAGAGGCCTGGTACGATTTCCCCACACCTGCATATGATCCGAATATGGTCAACCCATTCCGTACAACTTCCATTACCAGATTAGTTTAAAAATGAAGTAGTAAGCGAAAACCAGGGGTGTGCAAAGCTTCGTGAGCCACCAGCCCAATTCGTCCTCAGCTGCCCGCAACAAGTATCTCTCAATGCCGTTCCTGGGGCTCCCTGGAGTGAAGAACATGGCATGCATCATATCCGCAGTCAGCTGAGATGTCTTCTTTGCACGTGAGAACATGTCTTCTTCGAATAACTGGATGTGATGGTCGAGCTCTGCACTTGAGGCTGACTTTTTGATTGCGTTGGCGAGCTCCACGCAGTCTTTCAAGGCAAGATTGACGCCTTCCCCAGCGAACGGTGTCTGTGGAGAAAACTATTAGCACAGTTTCTCTCAGACGTAGCCATCATGTCCGACGTATGGCCTAGAACACGGCGCTCTTAGTGGCTTGGTCGCTATCGAAGCTTCAGACGTGTTGCTTGTCCGAGTAAATACAATATCACGCGGAGATAAAAACCACGTGCTCCAAACGATAGAGTTGTAACCCAATTGCTAGCAGGAATCGCATAGTGTCGAGTAGCACGTTTCGGTCATGAAAGCCGAGGGCTGTCAGATTCGGTGGACAACTTTCGCAGGCCGCCATATTGTCTGACGAGAAGAAGAATCTTGTCAACTTACTGTGAAACTGTCAGTACATTTACTCTATCACTCAAGATGCAATTATACTCGCCCATAAGATGTGCAGCGTCACCAATGAGGGTAACGCCTTGTAAATGTTTCCATCGGTGGCCAACAGGAAGCATATACAGATCTCGAGGAACGACATGGTCTTCGGCACATTGAGTGAACGACACGAGCCGCGGGTCCCAGTCCGCGTATTCTTGCAAGCACGCCTCCTTGGTAGCTTTCGCGTCGTTCACGTCGTACCCGCACTGTTCGCGCCAATCCTCAGGTCTGCGTTGCCAGGTCGCAATGCTGAGGCTTCCGTCGCCCATCTGTTGTGCTATGATGCTTTTGTCGTCGCCGTATGCAAACAGTGATCCTCGGTTTACAAGACCAAATCCCAAAGGTGATGTTTTCTCAGCGTCAGGGATCCGGAAGGCGTGACCAGCGATGCCTGAGTAGAAGGGCTTGGTCGACGATAGTATAGGACGTACTTTACTCCAAGCACCATCTGCGCCGACGACGAGGTCGAAGCCAGTCTGTGGTGGCTGATCCGCCAAATGCAAGGTGAATTCACCAGTGCTCTCTTCCCGTTGAACCTGAGTAAGCTTATGTCGCCACTTGACGGTATGCTCTGGCAAGCTTTCAAATAGTATCTGTCTCAGCTTAGGCCGGTCGATCTCTGGTCGTCCAGTGGTTGATTTCGCAGAGTTGCCTTTGTGTTTGAAGTAACACAGAAGATTCTTGTCCGCCAGCGCCATCGCTTCTCCATCGAACCGGGCGTACTTGAGGAAGTCATGGTATAGATCTGCTTCTTTGAGCGCTCGTTGTCCGGTATCGACGTGGAGGTCGAGGGTGCCTCCTTGGCTGCGAAGATCCAGGTTGTCTTCCCCTTCGAAGACGATGACGTCGATGTCGTTGGTACGATGCGTGAGCAGACGAGCCAGCATACACCCTGCTGGCCCAGCTCCAATGATGGCAATTTTGAAACTCATGTAAGGAATTAGCAACTAGTGGCAACCTTGATCTCTATCATGTCTTAGTATACTGTTCTATTCGCACCTACTTATAAGACCTCATTGTTCCATCGGGCATAAGCTGGTCTATCGGCCGAGTTGCGAATCCATTTCGGCCGTAACAGCCAATTATTAGTATAGGTGGGTTGACAGTTCTTTCAATTAACATGAATTGGCGGGTTTGTGTTTGTAGCCCTCTACCCTGTCAAGCCTAATGATATCTTGTAGATGGAGGAAGCTGATAGGAAGCCATATCGCACTCGAAAATGTCGTGAGTTCCTTGTACAGCGCTAAAAACGATCAGAGCTAGCAAAGTTTTGGTTGTCTACAGCCTCTTCTTGACAGTTCGGTAATAGGATTCTTGCACCTAGGAGGTAGAGGCGATCGGGCTCATTAGACAACGCCACTACACCCAAAAGCGAAAAAAGATGGACGATGCTGGTGAGCCAGCACCGGAAGACGGTGATATTGAAGAACTGTCAGATCCTGAGATGCTCCTCAACAGGGAATCGAACCCTGGTCTCCCGCGACTTGTCGGTGTTAATGACAAGCGGAAATCATAGCCACTAGACCATTGGGGATGTGGTGTACTGCTGTACACCAATGGATGAAGTATACTAGAGTTTTCTACAATATAACGCCTTGCATTGTGAAAGAAAGCCAAGAACGTAAGAGGAACAACTTGAGAGGAGATTGATGACGATGAACTAAACAATACAACTCTCCACCTTCCACGACTTACGTATTCCCTCAACAATACCATGCAACTTCTGGGAAAAGCTTTACCTGCAAAGGTAAGAAGTATTAACAACAAACCAAAGGGAACCATGTCAACTCTTGCCAATCTTATTTCCCTCTACCACTCAAACCGCAACCTGCAGTAGTGCAACAAATGCCAGTACCATTCCACCGCTCACCAGGCGTTCCGCGGCAGTGCCTTCATACGAGGTGACAGACTGCGATGCAGAGGGCTCGGAGATGGGTGTAACAGAAGGCGCTGTGGGCTTGACCCATGTGCTTGGTGGTGGCGGTGCGACGTATCCTCCTGTGGCGGGAGGAGCGGGAGGTGCAGTCCACGATCCGGTACCGTAAGGCGCTGGAGGCGCCACGGTAGCATCAGGGCAAGGTTCGGTGATAGTGGTGCGAGCGGCAGTGCAGTTAGTAGGATAGACGCGAGTCGTCATTGGCACTGCGCTGCTGGAAGCAGGTGCTGATGTGCTTCCAGTCGCATATACTGACGGCAGGGGAGCGGTGGGGCCAGAGAACTGCCCACGTACTGCTCCAGGCAAGGCCTCGGAAGAGTGCACATCAGCGAAGAACCCGGAAGGGTTGTCCTCGATCCTCTTCACAGTGAAGCCGAAGCCCTGGTCCTGTCCCGTCGTTGCATTCTTAAGACCGGTGACGAAGCCATCCTGAGTGCCCTGGATGCAGCCCACGCTGTAGCGAATATTGGTGCCAGGATAGACCTCTGCCGGGTTGGGGAATGCAATGCGTGGCGGACCCGACTTGCCTGCAACAGCTTCGTGGATATGGGTAGCGGTGCTTGCAGGGGAAGAGTAATCGCCACGGAATCCGGTCAAAGTGATGTTGTAGCAGATGATGTTGGTTTTGCTGTTTAGGCTGAACTTGTAAAGGCCTTGAGCGCCTGCGAGACCACCGGTCGAGGTGTTGTTGGCGTTAACGACTTGGTCCGGGGTCGCGGTAATCTCGTATTTGGAAGTGAACTCCGTAGGAGCATTTGCGCCGTAAGTAGCCTGGGCAGCGACGGCGGTCGCAGTTGCTGCTAGGCAGCAGACTGAGCATGTGAAGCGCATCTCGATCGAACGGTGTATGAGTGGTCGGTGATGTCTGTAAGATGATCTTGTGATAGGGTCTCTGGATGTGGTGTTGGTTAGTTTTGAGGCTATACCAAGCCAGGGATGTGTCTGTTTGATAATGTATCCGTTTGTTTAGCGACTCAACAGCTTTGCATTCCGCAGCAGCTAGACTGGCACGTAGATGCATTCTAGAATATGAAGCCAAGACGCATTTTTAATTTGCTTCGTTTCCGATGACATGTTTATTTGGGCAGCTGGACTATGCGAAACAGTCAAATTGGAAGACACAGTAATGAAAATGATCTTTATGCTGTCATAAAAACTGGATGAAAACAATAGGGTTTGGCTTTGCTGTATGACTGCCAAGCACGAAGAATGATAGCTTGTCTCACCGAAGAAGCTGTGTATTGTAGCATTGTACGATCGTATCTGCCGATCTATTCTCAGAGACACCAAAGAGATGCATCGTGCCTTGTCAGTTCATATCGAATCAAAGCGGGCGACTCAGCGGCGTCAAAGACCAGAAACGTTGCTCTATACCAGCCAAGCGAAAAGTGCCGCACCCAAGGTCAAAGCACTGACCGAGAAGGTAGCGGCGCTGTTACCTGAGTATTGTGCAGGCGGAGTCGATCCAGTGGTGGTGCTGTTGCCGCCAGTGGCTGTACCATTGGTTACCAATGTGTAGCTTCCGCCAGGCACATTGTGAGCCTCGCCGTCCACAAGCGCGATTGAAGAACCATTTGAGCTCTTCAAAGACCCAGTCAAACCTGGCAGGCGTACATCACCGATTGTTCCAGTGGGGGTGGAGAACTTCATGGCAGTTACAACGCCTTCCGTGGCGTTAACCAGAGCGCTGAAGGCGCCAACTCGGGTCGAAAATCCTGTGTCGACGAACTGCAAGTCACCCAGACGTGGGTAGATCTCCCAAGTGTGTCCACCGTCGCTTAGCAAGTGTAGACCGGCAACGTAGAAGGAAAGTACGGAAGTCGGGCCAGTGGACCAGCCGTGAGCCCTGCAGAGCGAAGAGTTCAAGTCAGTATAGTTTCTTAGACATCATTTTGGATTGCACTCTTGGGTCACGTACATACTGATCCGGGGATCGTTGTTGTATGGTGCATAGTGGAATTCTCCAGTCGCTTCGTAGCCCTCCATGAAAGTGCTATTCGTCATACGAGGGTCGTCCAGCATGTAACCCCACTGTAGCCTGGTCAGTGCTAGAGCAGCACTGGCATTGTTGGCAAGGAAATGCGCTTGCAGCTCGAAGGAGCTAATGAAAGGCGAGACAGCGTTGTTAGCCTCTGGGCTTGGAGCGCCATACTCAGTCCAACGAGAAGAGAGGCCACTGCTGATGCGCTCATTCTTCTCTTGGGAGTCAGTGACGTTAGCGAACACGGCCCACACGTTTCCGTCTTGGGGTGTGAGAGTGGTCGTCTCGTTGTCGTGATAGAATCCTGCCGTTTCGTTCCACAGTAGCTCATTGGCAGCAGACTTGATGCCTTCTGCAGAGCGCGCCCATGAGTCCAGCAAAGACTGCTCTGCGCCAACAGCTTGGCCGAGCATGATGCCTTGCTGGATCGCATAGTACATGATGCTGTTGGCCTCAATGTTGTGGCCACCCATTCCAAAACGCAACCTACAGCAAGTCAGTATAGCGTCTCAGACATCATGTTGGGCTGCACCCTTGGGTCACGTACCAATCGTTGGAGTAGCTGATATTCGCCAGCCTAGAGTCGTCGATTGTCGAGAGCGAATAGTTCAGGCCTGCAACGAACTGATCCCACTTGCCCTCAACGTAGTCGAGCGATCCAGTGTAGAGGAAATGATCAGCAAGCCCGATGAGACTGTACAGGTGGTATGTGTCGCTCTGCAGGCCGCGCTCAGTGAACGGAATGCCTGCGTAAGGGAGCTGACCAGTAGTCTCGTTCTGTAGCGAATAGAGAGAGTTCAGAGAGTCCTCAATGGACTGGATGTCGTAATACGAGGCGACAATGGCTGGAACAGCGATTGCCATGTCACCTGGCCAGATGAGACGGTCACGCTTAGCGCCGTCGGTCAGTACTGCCGATCCGTTGGCAATCGTGAAGTTGTTGTACCATGTGGTCAGGCCGACTTCTTCGTTCGTCATATTAGACCTAAGTTCCGGGTGCACGAGCGAGTTGCCAGTCTTTGGGTCGATCTAGTACAATCGTTAGCCAGTTTCCGAAACGTCTCAATGGGCATTCCTCCCTGATCACGAGCAAGGGAATGGTAGTATATGCACAGGAGCCTTTGGTGGGCTATGAGGTGGCTTACCGTACAAAGCTGGTTGGTGTAAGCGCCAGCGTACCAAATTCGGTTAAGCAGCTCATCATCACAGTGGAAGTAGCCGGTGTAGTTTGCAATCTGATCGTCTGCGTAATGCGGCATGGCTGTGAACTGGACCGAAATGGACTCGACTGCAATATTGCCAGTAGTGTTGTGAACCAGAGTCAAGTATCTGAAGCCGCCACGCACGTGGTCTTCATCTGTTGTGTAGTCGCCTCCTTCGATCGGCTGGAACCAGTAAGGCTCGTCCATACCAGCATCTTCGGTAGCATCACAGCTAATGTTGGAGATCCAGAGCGAGCTCTCGCTATAAGTGAGCCCAATGAACTGGTCTTCGTCGACGTCGCCGATCTGCAAAGAGACAAGACCTGCGATGTTCTTGCCAAAGTCGTAGGTAACAGCGGAGACGCCATCGAAGACAGCCTCACCGCCGGCACTTCCAATGAGTGAGTCTGCACCGGAGATGGAGCCATTGAAACCGTGAACTTTTGTTGGGTACAGCGTACGCGAGCGAGGCGCGAGAATGTATTCTTCGTACTTTGCCGCTGTCGCCACGCCAGACAACAGCAATACTGTACTGGTTAGCCGGGAGAAAGACATCTTGAGTAGGATACCAGTATGGGTATCGGAACAAGAGGCTGGACCGAAGATGGAGATTGATACTTATACCTCTGGGACTGTGAGAACCACGGCTCGTGGCCCTCTTCTGCCGAGCAATCAGCCCTGGTCAAGATCAGTTTCTGACAGCGTGCAGGCTTCAAGATGTATTGGCGCTGTGGGGAACTCTGCACGAAGGTTTGCTTGATTATCCTGATCGGCGTGTGCCCTCGTGCTTGCAGCGATTGGATGTAACCATGAGTCTACATACGGTTCAGATGGGAATATGTCAGCGGCGACGCATCTGCGCATCTGCTTTGGCACTTTGACACATGACCATGCCTTACATCAGCAGTTCATTTGATGAGGCATTGGTTCCTTCATACACCACTTCAGAGGCGAAAACAGCATACGGGTGACTAAAAGTGTCTACCTGGTCCATCATCTAGAAGCAAGTGTATGTAAACTCTTGCACGCAGAAGACTTGCAGATGCGGAGAACCAAGGCAGGGCTCGGTGAATCATTGAAGCGAGGGCTTGGTTCTGACCTCATCACATCCTGCAGAAACACAAAGGCACTTCCACAGCAGCACTTTTCACGCCTTCTCGCAGCAAAACAATGTCGGAAGAGAATCAAGCGAGCGGCGAGACCATGCGAGTAGACCCGCAACGTATGCACACTCTGGCAGAGAATGTCGGCAGCGTGCTGCAGAAGATCTCTGGAGCTGCTGGAGGCCGTCAGGTACCGCTCGCATGAGATCAAATTTAGCGAATGCAGGCGCTGATGTGCCAATGTGCGTGTAGGTCCGTCTTATCGCAGTCTCTAAACTGAAGCCTGCCAACGACATCCTGGCATTGCACCAAGAGCCCACCAAGCAATTGCACTTTGGCGAGAACTACGCCCAGGAACTCACGGAGAAGGCCGCCATCCTCCCACGATCCATCAAATGGCACATGATCGGCGCGTTGCAGACGAACAAGTGCAAGCCCCTAGCTGAACAGGTCCCCAACTTGTGGTGTGTCAGCAGTGTCGACACTGCGAAGAAGGCGGATGCTTTGGAAAAAGGTCGCGCCGCCTTGGCTGAGAAGCAGGAGCTTTCTGAGAAGCTGCATGTTTTGGCACAGATCAACACGTCCGGCGAAGCGGAAAAGAGCGGCGTCGAGCAGAAGGATGCTACAGAGTTGTGCAAGCACATCAGAGAAAAATGCCCGCATCTGCAGCTTAACGGTCTGATGACCATAGGTGCGATTGCGCGCAGCAAAGCATCTACGCCCGAGACTGAGAACGAAGATTTCGTTACGCTGCGCAATGTCAGAGATCAAGTAGCGAAGGATCTTGGAATCAACGCAAAGGAGCTTGAACTCAGCATGGGAATGAGCTCGGACTACGAAGCCGCAATCCGTCAAGGCAGTGACGAGGTCAGAGTTGGCACCACCATCTTCGGAGAAAGACCGCAAAGGAAAGACGCGAAGATCAAAAACGATACAGCGGAGGAGAAGCAATGATCATCCAGGTCGTGAACCTTGTGCGGATGGTCAATGGTGCTCTCCCTACCTGCTGTGGGGTGTTCGACAAGATGTCTCGATACCCCGATCGCTAAATGCATGCGATATCGACTTGTACGCCAGAAAGCACATGCTGAAGCTGACCGCTCATACCTCTGGGGTTGCAGGATGTCGCTATGATCTAGTCACAGCCCCTGACGGCGTCGTTGACGGTTCGTACTATTCGCCTGCAAGGGCAGCCTCATGCGTACTTTCAGCCTCAATGACTACCGATCGATTTGTCTGGATTCGAAACAATACCCGAAAGCCTGAAACATGATCAAATTTAATAAGTCGGCAGGAAGACATTGCCCATGGCAGAGGATGTACGAACACAACAAGATATGTCTTCGCATAAATAAAGTATGTGAACTACTGACGTACTGATGTCACCACGTCCTCCCTTCGAGTCCATCGCTCCTTCCCAAGTTGAACGCATGTTATTGTTGATGGCCTTTGCGCATTGCATGGCGCGGAGTCACCCGGTCACCAGCACGACCCACCCACAACTCATATCGTAATCAACATCACAATCCACCTTACTCGAAAAAAAAAACAAGCCTAACCGGTGAAACCTTGCATCCAGCCTGAACCGTCTCAATCATCCCATCCCACTCATAACTCATGACGCTTCAAAGACATCAATCCCACCTCACTCAATACGCCATGGCGCCGCCGTTCTTGATAGCTGCCGGTTCCAAGACAGCAACCTCCAAGGTATTCACCAATGTTGACCTGATGGAGGACATCCTCCTCCGCCTCCCACTCCGCCAGATACTATCCTTCAACGGTGTCTGCAAGGGCTGGCAGAAGGTTTACAACGAATCCCCCAGGATTCAAAAGGTCTTGTTCCTCTCCCCAGCTACTGAGCACAAGATCTACTACCCAAACTGCAACAAGCCAACCTGGTACCTGGCCCCAGCCCGCGAGGACCTCCTTGAGGCTGGCTTCGCCCCACAAGACGGGGACAACGACGACGACATCACTCCTACCAACTCGCCGAGGCGCAAGGCTCAGGCCAAGCCTGTGAACACCAAGAAGGAGGTCAAGTTCGCCGAAGGTGTGGACGTCTTCGATGGCAAGCGTGCGGTAATTTTCGACGGTAAGTCTAGAAACCCAATCAACTTCACCCCTGCTGGTAGGCGCCAGCGTGCGGACGGCGGTAGCAACGACATGGCAACAGAGAACATTGGGGCATCAGGCGAGAACACATGCAGGGCTGTGGTTCTCTATCATAGCAGCGGCAATGGCATCATCGGCACCCGGGCCAAGGGAATGGACGACTTCATCAGCAACATCAACCCCTTCGGGCAGAAGGGCAGAGGTAAGGCAACCAACGCAATTCGCAATGGCGGCAAGAACGGGCGTCAGCGCACCAAGATCCCGCCTAGAATCGACAACAAGATGATGGTGCGTCGTGCCTTTCCGCCGTTCATCAACCCCTTCTTCGAGCTCTTCTTCGAGCGCTTCTTCCGCGGTATCCGCGGTGAGTTTTACCCAAAGGATGCCGTTCCTCCTTACTGTATCCCCGACATCTCCTACGCTGGCGAGCTCGTCATCCACCCCGAAATCAGGCACTCGGACGGCACAACCGAAACCCTGTTCCCCAACGGCAAGCCCGCCCGCCACTCCTCGAAGACCTACGCCGTACTGCGCTACGCCGCCTCCTGGCGCAAGATGCACCCCTTCAGCGCCACGACCTCCGCCATCATGGTCGAATGCTTCGACTTCGGGCCCTTCGAGGTCTTCTGCGACTGGGGCATGCTCTGTGGCAGCCTGATGGAGCAGCTGGGCGAGCACTGGAGCGAGAAGTGCCCGGAGTGCTGCATTCCGCATTTCTGGTTCGCCGAGTTCGTCAAGAAGGTCTGCCACACCGACGGGTTCAACTTCAACCGCGGCAAGCACGGCGTCAGGAAGCTCGGTAGCGTCGGTATGACTGGCTGGGAGATCCTGGCTCTGCTCAATGCCGATCCGGTCAGGCCGATGTACTTCCAGGATCGTATCAGGCCTTACTAGAGGCCTACAACATGCACAACAACGTAGGAAACATGGGAAATTGCGGGCAGTACGGCGCTTTTGTGCTTTTGAACAGATGAAACAGTTGGTAGCCTCGTCCGGTTGCGTCTGAAAAGAGGAAATCAATTGGAAGCATCGCGCAGAATGGATACTGCGATGCGAAATTTGTTTGTTTTGAGGGGCTTTTGTTACAATGAGAACGAAATTTGAGACTTTTTCCGCATGATATAGTTTCTGCTCTCTCATTGGCCACATGGTCTGTTTGTAGGGAGGGGTGTTCGGCTATGTGCTAATGAGTCTCGCAGAGCGCGATGCTCTCTCGCCGGCACGTAGTCTTTTGATGAGAAGGGGTGCTTAGATACGTGCACAAGAGTTTTAGAGAGCGTGTGCTTATCTCAATGGCGTGAAGCATGGACTTATAGATGGAAGGTCTACTTGTTCGCATGTGAGATCTGAATATTGTGCGAAGCAATGATGGTCCCTTGATGGCAATATGACCTGCACGTGAGGAGGACGTCAAGACACTCAACGAAGTCGTCATACTCTCTCGGTGGCGAGAAAATAGATATATGAGAAGGATGCTTTAGATATTCCCACCTGCGATCTGGAGGCGTGAGAAGATCTAGACAATCTCTCAATGGCAATATCATGATTTATATGAGAAGGACGTTCAGATATGCACGCAAAGAAAATCAGAGGCGCAGACAGCTCGAAGGTGTCTCAATGGCGAGATGAGATCTTATATGAGAAGTACGTTTCAGGTATGCGCACAGAAAATTCAGAGATATAATAAGGTCTCGACGCTCTCTCAATAACAGGATGATGTTCCACATAAGAAGGGCATCTCAAATGTGCGCGTAAAAGAAATCAGGAACGTTGAGAGATCTTGACGCTCTTTCAATGGGAAGACGATCTATACACGAGATAAAAGTCTTAGGTACGCGCATAGAAGAACTCCGTTGTTCAAAAAGGGCTCGATGCTCTCTCAATGGCAAGGCCATCTATGTGTGGGAAGGATGTCTTAGGTACCAGCGCATATATATTTCAGAGGCACGTAAAAGTATGAACACTCTCTCAATGGCACGAAGCATTAGTTTCATAGCTGGTCGACTTACTTGTTTGCATATTGATTCCGGGAATTGCATGAATATCTCATTGGCATAATGTTATACATATGAGGAGGACGTCGCAGGTACGTGCGTACAAAATGCTGAGGTACAAACAAGGTCTTGATGCACTCTCAGTGGGCACCTTACACTTTGGATATCAGGAGAGTCTTTGATATGAGCGTACGTGAATTTCTAAAGACTACCACAAGAGCTCAGCGTTCGCGATAGGCGCGAGATCATCCTCCGGGCCCGCTTGCTTGCTACCCCAATCCATCGGCTTCCGGTGCCAGTATCTGATGAAGCTCTGCGCGGCGTGTTCGGTGTGGAAGCCAAGTATGTAAACGGGACGTGCCTTCCGCCTTTTCAGCGCATCATCGCTGGCGTCAGACCCACTGAGCGATACTCGAGACTTGGACATGTCGATGGATAATTGTTGTTGCTCGGCGGGAGGCCATGATACACTTGCGCCCTCTTCTTTCCCGCTCGTAGAGGTTTCAGGACGTTTGGGCTCGTATTTGGTGATTTTGATGTTGGCTTCATCTCCTCCTGACCAGCCGAGTGCTCTGTCACGACCACTCTCGTAGATGATATAGCGGATGCGAGACAAAGGTATCTGTGGGCCTTCAAGGGTCAAGCGAACCTCAAAAGGCATTTTGTCCGGTCTGTTCAATATCGCAGTGTATCCACCATTTTTGACAACGGATGCCACCAAAGCTGTCATTGGAGGCTTGAGTTGACGAAGATTCAGGGTTTGCGATGAAGGCGTGAGGGTGTAGGCCTGGATCGCGGCATAGACGTCTATCCCGTCGACCATATACCCTGGCGCTGGAGCCAGGGCGGTATGCAGCGAGTCTGGTGTCTGTTCGGCCGCCAGACGAGCAATGCGTGTGGCATGACCCTGGTAGACAAAAGCGCTCAATGGTGAGGAGAAGAGAAGATAGTAGTAGTTCTCCTGTTCCAGCGTGGCCAAATTGCGCCCAGGGATGACCTTGAGAATGTCTCCTTCCTCCAGTGTCCAGCCCTCCATGTGTTGGCCTTGAGGTATCAGGCGAGTAAAGTCCTCTTGGGTTAAGTTCTTGCTCGCGTTGAGCAAGACCAGAACGCTCGTCTGTCGCTCCGCCTTTTCAGATTGTAGTTCCATTGTCCGCCGCTTCAGCATTGCACCGCGGGATTCACGGGTAAGGAGAGGCAGAGAAAGACGGTCCGCAGGCGTCTTCTGCTTGGGTGTGGGCATCTCCAGGGGCATGCGAGGGATCTCGCGCTCTTGCCTTGCCGCAGCCTCCTCATATCGCTTGGCCTCCTCGGGGAAGAGTTGCTCAAGCAGAGATGGCTTCCTGGTCTCGGCGGGTTTGGTGTCAACCTCCGTCGCAGTCTCCTTGCTCGGCCGTCGCTCTCGGCCATATTTCCTGGTGTTAGATGAAAGTGGTTGCGCGCGATTGGCTCCTCCATGGCTGCGCGCGCGTGGGACGATTTCACGGCTGCTCCATATCGGCCAGATAGCGCGCCTTCTCGACAATGGCGCTCTGAGCATCAACCGCTCGCATGAATGATGACAATGCTTGGGCAGAATCAAACAGCGAGCATCAAATGCATCTCTCACACATCTTAAGACTAACTTAAGCCGCTGTGAAACGCAGCGAGCAAGCGCAATGCCCTGCAGGGACCGAGGCACGCTAAGCCGCTTCGGGAGGCGCGCCTTCTTTTTGAAGGTTTGTCAATCAATAATCCATCACATGCGACTGCTCTCGAGCTCGAAGCACTGACTTGCGCCTCGTGGGTTGGGTCAATCGCCCCAATAGACGTTCGCAACTATCGCTGCTAGCTGCCCAGTCTGGCCGCTCCCTTTTCTTTTCGCCACAATCGTGTGCGACCTTTGAAACCATCGACCTCCTCACAACAAGCCAACGAACATGGGCGAGCTCCGGTTCGTGGTCCGCCCACTCACAGCGACTGGACTCGATGGAGCCTTCCGAGTTCACATTGCACCAGAAGCTCTCGACAAGATCGGCCTCAAAGTCGGCGACATATGTCAGATCACCGACGAGGATGGCTCGACAGGCTTGGGTATTGCGTGGCGTGCTGCCGACAGAATGGGCACCAGTCCGAAAGTGCCACCGGCGAAGATGAGCGATGCTCTTCGTGAGACCTTCGGCTTCAAGCAAGGCACTCAAATCACCATTTCCAAGTGCGACAAGAAGATCACCAGGGCCCAGACAGTTTCCTTGACCGACGTTACGCCTTCAGACTACGACGGCACGGACGATGGTAGCTGGGTCGGACGGTGCCGTTACCTTCTCAGTAAGTCATGTTCCGTTACAACTGTAACAGTGCTTACAGGCCACGCGATATTTCATTTGGTTTTAGTGCTAATATATTGTACAGACAACTGTGATGCATTTTCAGTCGGCACAACGTTTGATGTTGCCGCGAAGAAAGGGCTTAAGAAGCGCTTCTTTGTCGAACACATCGAAGCACCTGGATCCCTGGACTCTGCAACCCTTTTCATTCTCAACGATGCGACCGAAGTGAAAATCGTAGAGGCTGTCGATGAGGCATCCGAGTCGGTCCACCACAAAGTCTCGGACATGCGCCTCGAGGTCGACCGTATCGGCGGTTTGGCTGATCAGATCAGTGTCCTCAACGAAAGTCTGCTACTTTTGTGCAAGAAAGCCAAACAGCAGAACAAGGAGGATGACGGCTTCCCCTGGAACTCGAGCATTCTTGTGCACGGCTACGAAGGCACAGGCAAGACGATGCTGCTTAAGGAACTCGAGTCTAGGTCAGGAGCCAGGAAGGTCGTTCGTCTCGAGAAGAGACAGCTCCTCAATACAGCATCGAAGAACGATTCCGTCATCCAAGCTGCGTTCAACGATGCTTTGGCGAACCAACCCAGTCTTGTTGTCATTGACAACCTCGAAAAAATTGCTGCTGCAGGAGACGCCGTTGCTCAGGCGACTGTGGACTCGCTTCGTGCTGGCTTTGACTCCATCATTGGTACGGCAGTACTTGTCATCGGAGCTACCCGCAACCACACAGATATTGACAGCTCGCTCTTGGGCTCGAAACGTTTTGCGGAGACTCTTGAGCTCCCGGTACCTGATCGCGTTGCCCGTGTGGAAATCATTAAAGCTCTACTACACAAGATCAAGACCAACGACGACTCTCTTTATGAGAATATCGGTTCTCGTACGCACGGTTTTACCGGCAAAGACCTGGGTGTGCTGGTCGAGAAGGCACTGAAAAGAAGTCTGCTCCGCATGGACAAGGAGGAAGAATGGGTGAAGGTGCACTCGCGCTCCTCGACCGGCCAGGATACCGAGGAAACCCTTGTCGATGGCGCTAGCCAAAGCCAACCCGAATCTGCCACTCCTCCAAGTCATGAAAACTCTGGCCCGACCGTGACTCTCGAAGATTTCGAGCTGGCTCTGACACAAGTGCGCCCCACCGCCCTGCGGGAGATCATCTTCGAAACACCCAAAGTCACTTGGAGTGACATTGGAGGATCTGACGCCGTGAGAGAGATGTTCGACGAGACCATCGGTTGGCCAATCAAGCACCCAGAACTGTTCGCACGATTTAGCAGATCGAACAAGCAAAAAGGTGTGCTTCTTTATGGGCCACCAGGATGTTCGAAGACAATGACAGCCCAGGCTGTGGCAAACACATACGGCCTCAATTTCATTGCGGTCAAGGGTGCTGAACTCATCAGCATGTACGTTGGTGAGTCTGAGCGTGCAGTGCGAGAAATCTTCCGCAAGGCCAGGGCTGCCGCTCCTAGCATCATCTTCTTCGATGAGATCGACGCTATTGGATCTGCCAGAGAGTCTGGCAGCAGCTCAGGCTTGCACGTGCTGACTACGCTACTCAACGAAATGGACGGCTTCGAGACTCTCAAGAGCGTGCAAGTTTTGGCAGCAACCAACAAGCCAGAATCTCTCGACCCTGCTATTATGCGACCTGGTCGTTTCGATGCACACGTCTATCTGGGCCCTCCCGACGGCCCCGCCCGGCTTGAAGTCATGAAGATCGCGACCAAGGGATTGACGTTGCAAGACGATGTGCGTCTGGAGGAACTGGAGAAGGAGACAGAGGGTCATTCGGGAGCCGAGATTGTGCGCGCATGTGACTTAGCCGCTCGCCAGGCCCTCCGACGCATTGTTGCAGGTGCGACGGATGAAAGCGTGTGCAAAGCGGACTTTGAGGCTGCGTTTGCAAACACGACCAAGGGCATCACGCCAGAGATGCTCGAAGCGTACGATGCGTTTGCTCAGAAGGGCGCCCGTCGTTGAAATCTTTGGGTCAGTGATATAGAGACCATTAGATCAAAGTCTACCGATCCTGGTATTGAAGAAGGTGTATGTGAGAATTAGAAAAGCGATACAAGTTTCTTTCCGTAAGAAATGCTACGTAAAATTCATCAAACAGCTCACTTAATTATCAACGTGGATTTGGAAAACCCCAGGCTCTCGTATTCTTTTCAGGGTTGCGGTTCTGATTGGCGATCAAACACGGGAACCCACCTCCGCACGCATTGGCGCTCTGCAGCGTTTCATCTTAAGTATGCCGACGACTACTTTCCCCTGTTGCTTTACATCCTTTCGGCTTCGGACATAGTGTTATTGCTTGGCCTGCATCCAATATACATTCACTCACTGCATACAACCACTCATCTGAGACGGCCGAGGGAGATCTACTCCTACAAAGGTACTCACTCACGTGACGTGTGGATTCTTCATACACACTGGGAGATTTCAAACCGCTGCGCCAAAAACATCGCGACGCTGGACTGCAGGGATCAATACCGACCAGACGGAGCAATAATGCGAACCAGCGCCACTATCCGTTAATCGTGCTGCTTGCGCGGGACAATAAACAGGATTCCGGGTTTCACAGGCGAGGAAGGCCAGCACAACATAATATATTCCTACTAGATACTCTTGTCCAACCCGCGCCATGCCTCTCAGCACTTTCGGCGTCGTGTCCGCCATCACGCCCTCGGTCATCGAAACCTACTTCTCGCACTTCCTCAACCGCGCCCCCTTGCGCGAGAAACCCACCGCCCATATCTCGTACCACGAGGGTCTGCGTCTGATCCGCGAGTTCCTGGACTATTCGGCGAAGCACACCGTCGAGGATCTGCAGGCGTTTACTGCGCAGTGGGTGCCCGCGCCGACATGGGTGCGCATACAGGATGTGGAGATCAGCGCGCAGTACCTCGAGAAGAGCGCGAGACTTTTGCAAGAGCAGCTGGGACCGAGCGGAATTGACTTGGTGGGAGGGAAGACATGGTGGCAGTGGCGGCGCCCGGATACGCCTCTCAAGGCTGAGTGGGTGGAGATGAAGAAGGACTACAATGAGCGCAAGCGTTCTGGCGGGAAGGCTGATAGGGCGATACTGTATGTGCACGGCGGCGCGTATTACTTTGGGTCTGTGGATGAGCATCGATACCAGATACAACGACATGCACGCAAGCTGAAAGCCAGGGTGTTCGCGCCTAGGTACAGGCTCTCGCCGCAGTATCCTTTCCCTTGCGGTCTACAAGACTGTATTGCGGCATATTTCCGGCTACTGGAGGACTTCCAGCCGAATCAGATTCTCTTTGCCGGCGACTCGGCGGGAGGTGGAATGGTTCTGAGCATGCTCGTCACCCTCAGAGATCAACAACAGCCTTTGCCGGCAGGCACCATTCTGCTTTCTCCTTGGGTGGACTTGACGCATTCATTCCCTTCCGTTGCTGGAGACGGAGCAGGCGATTACATCCCTCCTCACGGATTCCACCACAAGCCCTCGATGGTATGGCCTCCGCCAAATTCAGACGAGCTGAGAGCTCTCGCCGCCACGCCGATCAAAAAGAAGAAATCCAAGGACGACCTTTCATCGATGTCGTTGCCCGATCAGGACCGCAAAGTCCCACATCCAGATCGCGATCTGTCGATCTACGTGAACGGCGAGAGGGTTACGATCAAAGATCAGATTCAGATGTACACGACCAACTACATGCTTGCTCATCCGCTTGTGTCGCCTGTGCAACAGCCATCGCTTGGAGGGCTACCGCCAATGCTCATTCAAGTCGGTGGCGCTGAGCTTCTGCGCGACGAGCAAATATATATCGCACACAAAGCGGCGAACCCCGCGGCGTACCCTCCAAGTCAGACGATCATGAACGAGTATATGCTGCGGAGCGAAGATGTTGACAGATATCCGCCTACGGATGTGCAATTGCAACTCTGGGACGATCTGTGCCACGTGCCACATACTCTATCGTTTACGCGACCTGCGAAATACATGTATAGATCGGTTGCGCAATTCGGAGCTTGGGCACTTGGTGAGGCGCAAAACCAGTCTGTACCCAGGACGGACGACGACCATCTGTCAATCATCAGCTCTGGACCCGGCACGGACAACGAGTCTTCCACCAACCTTCCGGCAAGCAGATCTCGAAATGGCGACCAAGTCGATCGATTCCGACCAACGGATACCAAAGGGCAGCAAGCGAATGGCACAGTTGGTAGAGCTGGCGATCCTTTGCCTCCATTTCAAGATCATATGATCAGGCAGAGAGTTGATCGTCATGGTGTCACATATGCTTTGACCCCAGAATCAGACCTACCTTGTCTTCACCTGGATCCTGAGAGCATCGGAGCTATCAAGCCCGGGCCTGTAGGCAAGTGGTTGAAATACAAGAAAGCCACAGACAGCAAGTTCTCAAGCGACAAGAAAAAGGTTCAGAAGAAGCGTCTGAAGGAGATGCAGCAAGGCTATACGGTAGCTGGCGAGAACGAGTACCCGCCACCAACGGCACTTGCTGGTCGCAGGACTGCGGATATGCCGGCCGACAAGAAGCTCAAGAAGTCGTGGGGCTTGGCCATGTGGTCTGGGTGGGGCTCTAGTCATGATGAAAGCCAGATTGAGCGGGAAGAGAAGCTGGAAAGGGTGCCCAGTCATCGCCCTGAAAGTCGAGAGCCCACCAATGTGGCGGCTGCCGTTCGCACGCCAGAGCCTGCTGAGATCAAGCCATTCGGCGGGTCGCCCACTCCTGAGGATAGGCAAGCAGGAGCGTCAAACTCTTCCATTTTCTCCGGCTTTTCGGAAAGAGAGGAACGTTCGGTCAGCCCTTTCGTGGCGGGTGCTGATGATGGACCTGCTGAAAGGACAGCGATTGGGGGAAGCAACCTCAGACCACCGAACGAGCCTGTTTCACGCAGCGTCTCACGGACTAGCAGCAGGCATTCCGCGACAGCGTCGCAGCAAAACGTCAATGTTACTCAGGCGCCGGCAGCCTCGACCGGTTCCACCAAAAGCACACCAGTCACGACCACTACAAGTGAATACACTTTGAGTTCTAGTGCTCTGCCTCGTGTACACTCGCATTCAAGCGATCGCGTTCATTCGCCCATTAGTGGCATTGACGACGTGCCCACGCCGCAAGACATGACATCAAGCAACCTCACAGATGGCCCAATGGCGTATCCATTTAAGATTCGCAACCCGGTTCCTGGCTATACCAGCAGCGCTGCAAGCTCAAACGGTGACGCGATCGAAGCTCAAACATCCAGTACGCTGTTTCCCAGCGAGCCATTTGGTGGAGCTGGCACGCGCCCAAACTTCGCGCGGCCGATCTCATCGATGCATGCCTTCTCAGACAAGGAGTTTGTGATGCCAGCTGCTGAAAAAGAAGTCATACTCGAATCGTCTTCCAGTCCCTCCACGCCCATAGACGGTCGAAACATGCCGTTCCGCATGCGCAATGCTCCAGCTGACTCGCGTGTTCGACTTGAAATGAACCATCTGACACCCGTCGCCACGAATGCCTCTCAGGCAAGCTCGATTCCTCCCAGTCCGGCGGCATCGTACGCCGGCAAAGCGCCAGACTTCCAGTATCGCAATCCTGCTTTCGATCCGCGTGCCACGGCCGCGAGAGTCTTTGGCACTTCTCAATATGATAACATGAATCCTGCCGATCAGATACGCTCAGCAGCTCCACCTAAGCCTGTTGGGTTCACTTACAACCCACGCGACCTGCGCAACGCAATGCTAAATCGTGCCGCTGCTGAGAGAGCCAGTGCTTCTCGTGGCCACTCACCTGGTCCTGCTTCGGCACAAAGTCACCAAATCAGCCACCCATTCGGCGGCGCCGTCGAGCTCCCGGCCACTGCAGTCATGTCGCCGATGTCTCACAGATCAAGCCACGAGACGCTGGGACGCGGCTCTACCGCTTCTCCTACCGCTTCTCGCGCTTCCGACAACTCCAAGACAACGGCCACCACCTCTGCCACAGGCGCAAGCAGCTCCGCCTTCACCGACTTCCAGCTCCCGGATCCAGAGCCCGTAGAGTTGTCTGCCGATCCAGCGACTCGAGTCCCTCCCCCTCCTCCGCCGCCCACAGGAACCAGCCTAGTACCGCCTTTCAATCGTCCGGACCTGGCGGTGCGAGAGAACATCACCATGCCCGTCGTCGAGCCGAAGCGTAATTCGAAGCAGCCTCCACCTCCGCCACCGAAAGACGACACAAGTGCTGAGGCGCGTTCTCCGCGTCAGAAGCAATCTGCTGAGGTACTTGTCAAAGGCCGCAGCACGCCGGGTGAGAAGCTTTCGTCGCCACATGTGGAGACCAGTGCGCCGCCGGTCATTGGCAAGCTTGCTGGGCTGGAGGAGGTTAACAAGAGCTTTGACTTAGGGCTGGACGGCGCAGCTGGTCAGGACGAGGAGAAGCCACCGGCGTGGCTGTAGATGGAGATGGCATCACTTCTGAGCGACGCTCTGTGTGCGTTGGCGAGTAAGTTTGCGAGCGTTGGGAACAAAGTTTTTTCTGGATACCCGGCTGGCTGCGACAGTAAGGTCAGCCCTTGATTTTCACTATTTTCTTGTACATAACTTGTTTCTGGCTTACTGCTTGTTGAATGTCTAATATATTCCGCTTGGAGACTTGACACTTGAATATCTTTGTAATTACAATTCTACCACAATCAGACGGAAAGACTCACCGCGGCCAGATAATTGGTATATGCCCGCTGTGTATACAGTGGCAAATACACCCCGGTCTTAGGGCCGCAGCACTTCACGGGTCTTCAGCAGCCGGATAAAGTGGAAGTGTGAGTGGGATGAGGGCTGGTCCTTCCTGGGAGATGGAGATAGGGCAGATGTGGAGTGTGAGTGGTTGCAAATTGCAATGGAGGATCATTCCGATAGCGACGCGACGTCAGCATCAAGGTCCGGAGAGTGCATTGCTTGTGCACGACTAGATGAGGTACTCTATCGCAAGATGATCGTTTCGGCAACCAGATTGCTAGATACTGCGAGTTGAGTGCAGCCGTCCAGCCGTCAAGCGAATTAAAGTAGCACTAATACGCTACTTCACGTTTGCTGCCGTCCGAATATTTCCTACCACGGCGCCGTACGCCTGCACTAACACTCTCGAGTTGTGTGGGAATCCGCTTTATTCGAACTCAATCTGTTTGCCCTTGAAGGTCGGTTATAAGGAGGATTCTTTTGGAGTATCGACTACTGTGTTTTTGGTGTCATACCTTAATTGCCTCATAACCGCTCGGAGGGAGAGACAGATTAGTCTAATTGGTTGTCGATCATGACTTCAGCAATGATCCTGCGGTGGGACGAAGACTGATTGAATGTCGATGGTATGATATGTGATATTTATCGGATGGGTGTTGGAATCTCTAAGTGTAGTATTCGTAATCGCTGCTGGGTCGATCACTATGAATGTTCGAGAAGGATGTTTTATCAAGTAAAGGCGGATGATCGTGGCCTGCTCGTCGGAGGCAAAGTCACGTGTCAATCAGTATGCTTGGCAGGCGTTTCACAACGCCGGGACTATTCTTGAAGAGACGCTTGCAGGGATTCGGCATCGAGACTTTCAAGGCTGCGACACGCCAGCAGACTCCTTGCAATATCACCACTAATCAGCTGCCGTCATCTCGCCCAGCGCCCATGTTGCGCCACTCCACTGCTGAAGCACCCTAGCCGCGTGCCGGGCTGCTTAATTATCTGCAGGGCCACTAGCCGTGCCTTGCCATCCTTCATCTCGGACGCTGTTGGTTAGGAGATATGCTGCAGACATGTGTGTCGGTGGGCCCCAGCAGCATGCTGTGAATGGCCAGCGCTTGCAGCGACTGCGTGCGTTATTCTATTCGACGCCGCCGTGCTGGTGATCTTGGCCGCGAACATGCTGGCCCCCGGCCGATATCGACGGGACATTCCCTGTCTGCGAATATCGCTCCCGTATATCGTGGGCCCCCAGTCATCTTCACTTTCAGCCGTTGGCCAGGTGGGCCAAGCGTGTTAGTCGATCGAGGCTCGACAACGCTCTTGCTGCTCGTGCGTCCCTTCTCTTCACGTTTCACACTGGCACTGCTACAGCTATTTTGCGACTTCGACTCCGACGGCACTTGTCTTGCAGACGTGAGGGCGTGTCATTTGCGTTTCGTATCTTCCCCGTCACTCCTTTGCAAATACTACTGCCGGCCTCCCTTTAACCAGACTCTGCGAACCTTATGGCCTGCCATCCCTCTGGACCGTATTATTGACGATACAACGCCACACCTTTTTGCTTGAAACGCGACTGCGGGATTGATCAGCCGCCTAGATACATAGACATCGACTTAGACCAAAAGCACCTGGAGTGACGATCAGTGCCTGGCGCATCTTGTGCAACCTTCCTTCTTACCTTCCTTCCTTCCTTCCTTCATAACGACCCCACAGCCGGACCATCCATCATGGGCTTCCTGGAGCGAGCCATGAGCACACGTGGCAGGCACCAAAGAACACGAAGCACGAAGATGGACGAGCCCATGCCACAGAGCCACAGCAACGCCTCACAATTCAAGCACTCCGCGAAGAGGAAGTCGATCTTCCCAGGACTTTCGTCAAACGCCGAACAATCAACACGGCCTAGAGCCGCGACGACGAGTGCGCGCGCGAGCTACAACCAGTCAGCAGGAAACGTCAAGTCTGCTTCTCGGGAGGATTTTGCACAACCTCCCAACACCAGCCACTACACAGGCAATAACAACTTCAAGTGCCCATCACCGGCCCTGGTGAACACCAAAACCAAAAGGACCCCACCGACGTCTGTCGCCCATTTACCGACCATGCCGGACAGTAACGCATCAACATTCTCACCAGGACCTAAGAGCTCGTCAAAAGCTACGCCGCCAAACTGGAATCGAGCCGTTACAGACCCAGTCTTGACCACAACGCAGCGCGAAACCCTGCCGAAACAAACTAACACATGGGAGAATCCAATCGAAGGCCCACAGCAGAGACCGACACTACGAAAACAGAAGTCTGCTTGGAAATCTTTTGGTGACCTTTTCAGAGGCAAGCAAACTAGACAGCCTATCCCGGATCAGTTCTACAAAGTGCAGCCACCATCAGAAGAGGCCTTGGGACAGTCTAGACGCACGGCGCAAGACAGAGTGGGCGTGCTCGAATCTCCAGTGGCATCGCCTGCGGTCAAGGATGAGCGGACGGTTGCAAGAGTTGATTCCGGACGCACATCGCTAGTACCAGCTGGTGCAAAGGGACTTAACAGCGCCTTACCACCTACACCGGCCGATGCATTCCCCGTCAGAACAAGCTCAAGAAACCCGTCGAACTTCTTCGACCCACCGCCTAACGAAGCTGGCACTGATCCGCGAAGGACACCACGCCTCGATATCAACATTCCTGAAGCAGGCTTTGACCGCTACAGTGTCATGTTTGAGAAACTCCTGGAGCCAAAGGTGCCGCTGATCGAGCGACGACAAAGCAAGCGCGTGAGCTGTCAAACCAACAACTCACCCAAGATCGGTCCTGAATCGCAACCGTTGTCTGCGGGCTTACACCGCAGCAAGACTAGCCCAAGTCTCAACCGCAAGCCATCCCTCACGATCCACATTGCAAATAGCAACTACACTGTCCGCTCGACGCAAGGCCCAAATGCATACAAGGGCCCCATGGCACACAGGCCTCGACCCCCGAAGCGTGCCATGACCGCGCCATTGGAGGCCCAGTCACCAATGCCAGTACCCGTAGAAGTCAAGACTCCCATCACCGCCAGAGCCGTTCCTCTCCCAGAATCTACAACATCATCGAGCTCCCCCCGCTGCTCTATCCTCAGCGAGAACTCCCTCCCACCGACGCCCAACACGGCAATTTCCCTAGCCTCATCCATCAACACAACCATTTTCGGCTCGCCTTCGTCCCCACCACCAGAAGCGAGCGCAGCCTCAATAGCGAAGCAAATCTCCACCACAAAACACGACCCTTCGTCGCCTGCGCCTCCAATTCCTTCCAGATCTGAGGAACGCCCTCAGCTGATGCGCAACTACCCCACCGGCACCGAGCGCTTCAACCGACAAATCGTGCAGGTCAGCGTCGCGCGTCAGGTCAGCGTGTCGAAAGCCCGGCGACGAGTCGCGGACGCGGTGGAAGTGAAGCAGCCGCTTCGACCAAGGGTGGTGGAGCTAGGCAAGAACCGCAAGAGCACGCTCGTGATGATCGAGGGCGACGACTCGTGATTGGACGCTCGCATTGCATTTGCATCGCATCAATCCCTTCTTTTTCCTTTATGTCTTTGGAAATGTTCTCTTAGCGTTTTTTATTTATCATGGCGGATCTTTTGTCTTTCAATTGGCCACAGACTGGTGCTGGGAAGTCCCTCTTGCGCTCCAGGAAAACGAGCATGGGCATTTCGGATGAGAGTGTCTGTGATACCTTTCTGTTCCTTTATCTTTCGTTCATGTCTTTAACAACACCTTCTTGAGAGAGTAATTTCTCCCTCCACTCAAATCTTTCGGACCACGGTGTCTTGCATTTCTACCTTTGTTCACAACTTACTTTACCATTTTTTTCGGTGGAGCCGGGAACCGGGAGACTTCTTTTTGTATACATACCATGAGAATTGAAACGAGGACTTTTGGAACCATATGAATTCATTCGACCATTGAGTTTTTGACACCGTGCTGCTTACTGAAAACCGACCACAACGAGCGACGAAGTAAATCGGTTGATGCAGGCTACAGCGGTACTGTAAGCCCCGCCTTGATTGAGTAGACTATCTAAGCTACACGTTCCACGATTTGTGTCTAACGTCGTATCCATATGCCGTCCTCAGCGCGTCCCACATCCTCACGTGGGCTTCTCAGGCTTGCCGGCCGGTGCCTCCACATAAATCGACTCCGGCGCCACTTCTTCCGCAGGGATGTCCACGCCCTCAACCGTCCACTGCATGTCAATGTAACTATCACTAACGATCTGAACGTCGACTTTCCTCCCGCTATGGCTCGGCGGCAGCCTGATCGTTGCTTTTGTGCTCGGCTTGAGCGGGTTCGCTTTGGGATTGCGCACCTTGTCGGGCGACGGCCAGCTGACTCTCTTCAGGCCGAGGACGTCGCCGTTGCTGGCGTCGGAGACGATAACGAAGTAGCCCTCGGTCTGCGGCTTTGGGTAGCGCGGCGCGAAGATGTTGTATTTGTCGTTTTGGGTGGGGTTTAGCCTTGCGAGTGAGACGGAGACGCTGGCGGCGGAAGCATTGGCGACGTCGACGCGGAGTTGTGGCAGTTGCGCAAGCGCCTTGAGGGCTTTGCCGTGTGTTGGCACGGGCAGAGATAGCTGCTTCAGCGCGGCCTCGATTTCGCCGCGGGGAGCTGTGGTCGCGGCGATGATGGATTTCGGTTTGGCGGAGGTCTTTTCCAGACGCTTCTTCTCGGCTTCAGGTTCTACGCCGGGAAGGATGGACAAGGGACCATCGTCTGGCCAGCGAGCGCTCTTCACGGCTTGTAGGAGCGTCATCATCATGCGGCAACTCTTGAGATGGCCCAGTTCGGTGAGGACGTCGATTGAAGCCTGGATGATACGGATGGCTTGGTCGAGGACGGATGTCTGGTCACCGACGTAATCGGAGATAGGGAGATCGATGCGAGAGAAGTGAGCCTGCAACAATAGGAACGCTTTGACGTGTGGGTCCCACATCGGCAGACCGAAGTTGTCTCCCTTCAGCGGCAGAGCGGAAGAAAGCTCGGCATTGATGAGGTCCTCGTTGTGTCGGACGGGCAACTCATCGTACTCAGTGGCTCGGGACATCCAGCTGAGAACTTCTTCGAAAGTGGCATCCGGAGTGGCATGTTTGACCAACGTGCGAATGGTCTTGTGGGACAAGTAGTAGTAACTCATGATCTTACCCAGTGGTGTTGGGTCAACGTCGCCGTTGGGGTAAAGTGTCAAACAGCCTGACTCAGCCAGCTCAGCCATTGAGTTGTCAACCATCTCAATCATGTAGTCGTTCGCTGCCTGCTGGGCCGAGACACTGTTGTTCTCGTCGGCTGGGATTTCCAGACCGTAGTACGAGGGATTCTTGTGCAAGCGACGGAAAAAGAAGGTCCACGTCAGGTAATCCAAAGCGTCTTGTTTGGTCGCTACAGTCTCGGCAGATACCTCAGCGCCCAAGTGATTGTCCAAGACGTTGTGCAAGGACGACTCGACCGGGAATCCGGTGTGCAAGAAGTGCTTGTAGAAAGCCTTCTTCGAGTCTTGCGTGAAGATGCGGGCAATACCTGATGTATCGAATTGAGGTCTGCCGGCACGACCCAGCATTTGCAAAACATCCGTCAAGTCCATGTCTTTGTAGCCTTCAATCTTGGCATCGAAGTACTGCGTGCCCTTGACCACGACAAGGTGGGCAGGCAAGTTGACACCCCAAGCCAGAGTACTCGTGGCAACGAGAACCTGGATCTTGTTGTTGGCGAAGAGTTCCTCGGCAAGTGACCTGTCGGACTCGACCAGACCAGCGTGATGGAGACCAATGCCGAAGCTCAGCGACTCCCTCAGGGCATCGTCCTTCACACGAGCGAGATTGAGGGCCAGATCTTCCTCAGACATCTTGACGAATCGTCGCGGGTTCTCTTCCATGCCACACAAATTGATGAGATCTTTGGCGGTGAGTCTTGTCTGTCTACGCGACGCGACGAACACAATGACTGGTTTCTCAGGCGAGTGAGCCTTGATGGCCAAGAATGTCGGGCGGTTCATGCTCTGCATGAGTGGGCAGAATCCTCTTTGCTCCGGGAAACCGTCGATGAAGATCTCGAGTGGCACAGGACGTACTGAATGCCTGAAATTGAACAGGCCTTCTTTCACTCCCAACCAGTTCGCAAGGTCCATGGCGTTAGCGCAAGCCGTCGACATACCCACGATACGGACATCGCCCTTCTTCTGGGATGCGATATAATTCATACGACTGACAATGATCTCCAGAATTGGTCCACGCTCACCACCGAGCAGATGGATCTCGTCAATAATGACCAAGCTGACTTGCTGAACGTAGCTTCTTGTCTGCCAGCTACGACTGATACCGTCCCACTTCTCGGGAGTTGTGACGATGATGTCGGCGTTACGGATCGTACGAGTATCAGGTGTGTTGTCACCAGTCAACTCGACGAGCTTGAGGCCCATCTGCTGAGTAAGTCTGCGAGACCAATCTTGCACACGCTCACGAACAAGAGCCTTCATGGGCGCGATGTAGACGACTTTGCTGCCAGGCTTCTCACGGAACGCCCACCACATTGCCAGCTCACAAGCAATTGTCTTTCCTGATCCAGTAGGCGAACCTAGCAGAACATTGGCATTCGTGTGGTACATGCAATGAAACAGCTGTGTCTGCATGGGGTTGAAGAACTGGAACCTCTTGCCGTAAATTTCTTCTAGCAGCGGGTTCTTGAGCGCTTTGATTGGCAAAGGCTGCAGGTTGAGGAGGTCGGTGTACACGCTCTCGGTATCTGGTCGGATGAGATGCTGGAAGCTAACAGGAGTAACAGTCTCTGCGCCCAACCAGCGGTCGCTAATGGCGCGCACGTAGATCTGGCTGGGTAATGGATCTGACAATGGAATGGTAAAGTTCAGCTCGTGGTCATCGTAGAGCTTCCTGCGTCCCAAGATGAAGTACTCATGATGGTATATCTCGCTCGTCTCCGAATTCTCCACCCAGATCCAGTAGCTTTCACTCTTGCCGTGATGGCGGTCGTTCCAACGGAAGTCGGGCGTGATGAACAGCTTAATTCGCAGAACGTCCCTGTTCAGAGGAGCGATCTCGACCTCGACGCTCAACGTCGGGAAGTTGTCCAGCAGTTTGCCAATAGTGTAGCCCATCTTCTGGTTGTGAACCATGGCGCCGATCTCAGCAGCCTCCATATCGCGCATGCTTTCGACGGACGCACTAGATCCCTTCTCATCCAAGTTGCGAAGCACTGCTTGCGGCAGATCGAACTGGTTGAAAGGGTGCTCGTAAGGCCACACTCGCTTTTCGATACTCTTACACATGCTGAGTAAGACCTGGCATTGGTAGCCCCAGCGCCTGTTAAGCGCAATCATGAACAATGCACGGCAAATTCTGGCAGCGTTCTGGGCGACGTACGCAGTGTCTGAGACCAGGGTGAAGTCTTCGGGTCTAGCTTTGCTGATGTACGATTGTAACAGCACGTTCGTCTTGCCCTGCTGAGTACCAATTCCACCATCGATATCGCATGGAGCATAGCCTTCCTTCAGGCTCATGAGCTCCTTCTCTTCGGTATCGCGAGATGTGATGTTGTCGAACTCGCCAGACATCGAGATCATCTTGAGAACATCGGCCTCTGTTGCGCGAGGGCTCATCATGGTATTGAAGATCTCTACGCTTGTCTGCAAGATGTAATATTGACTGGCAATGCGACCGACATCTTTGGCACGCAGTTCTTCCGTTGTCTCGTTGAAGATGATCATTTGGCTTGTTTGCAAGACTCGCGCGGCATTAATGATCAGTTCGCGGCGGCGCTGCACCAGCATCGGGTCGTCTCTGATCTCGGCCCAGTCGATGCCGTACGCGAGAGGGTTCTTGCGCATGCGCACAATGAGGTAAGAGTAGCCGAGCCATGCAATGGCTTCGGGCACACTAGTAACAGTACCCAGAGAGATCTCTGCGTTGAGGTTGTCGACCATCTTCTTGCTGAACTGACTCTCGATTGGCTGTTGTTGGGTCACGGCAGTCAAGTAGTGCTGCAGCTTGTCTTGGGTCGTCAAGATCATGCCGATACCAGTAGACTGGAATTGAGGACGACCAGCACGACCAAAGATCTGCAGAACGTCCAGGATTCCGACGTCAACAAATTTACCTGCTTCAGAGCTGTACAGCTGTGTGCCTTTGATGATGACTGCTGCGGCTGGCAAATTGACACCCCAAGCCAATGTGGCGGTACAGCATAAGACGTTGAGCACACCATCTCCAAACAAGCGTTCGACCATGTTGCGGTCTGATCGAGGCATACCAGCGTGGTGAGTGCCCATGCCCTTCTGAACGAGCTCTCTCAGTTCCTTGCCTTTGGATTGTTTGACATCACGAAGGGCACTAGTATAATCCTCGTGGCCGCTTGGGTCGAAGAGGTCGGTACAACCTTCCTCTGTTGCCATGTCCCACAGCATACGGGCTGTCTTGACAGTATCTTTGCGCGAGTGTACAAACACCATGATCTGGTGACCTAATTCGCGCATCTCTTTGACCTTCTCAAAGCAGACTTTGTCGACATTGTCTCGACTTGTCTTCGAGCCGGGCTTGCCTCTGACACCGATGAAGTGCTGTTCAAGAGGAACTGGTCGGAAACTTTGGTCGAAATAGAACAAGCCAGCCATGCGATTAACTTTGAGGAAGTCGGCGACGTCGACGTAGTTCGGTAGAGTAGCGCTGAGTCCGACAATACGAATCAGGGACTGCGTACTCTCCACCTGTCTTTCTGTACGAGCCACGAGCGACTCCAAGACAGCGCCTCTGGCATCATGCAACATGTGCACTTCATCGATAATCAGAAGACGGACTTTCTGCACGAGTTCGGTATCACCAGTGGACTTGCGAGTGACGACATCCCACTTCTCTGGCGTAGTGACAATAATCTGTGTCGCCATGACCTCTGCTTTGGTAAGGTGCATATCTCCAGTCAATTCACGGACTTGTATACCGAGCCACGCCAGTGTTTTGCCGAGTTTATCCGTCACTTCGGCGGCAAGGGCCTTCATTGGTGCCACATAGACAATCTTGAAGTCGTCTGTATGGACTGCGAAGTCGGTGGCGTCCGGCTCCTCGATAGGATTGGGGTGGATGTTCTTTGCCACAGTGTTGAGAATTGTAAGCATGGCCGCGTTCGTCTTACCGGCACCAGTAGGTGCACAGATCAGCATATTCTCGCTGGTGTTGTACGCCACGGGGTAGACCAGACTCTGCATGCGATTGAGAGCCTTGATACCCTTGAACGTTCCTCTGCAAAGGCCGTCCATCTCACTGATTTCCACAAGCTTTCGACCTTGTCCCAGTATGCCCACCTTGGCAGCTGGAATGGAGTACTCCTCATATTTCTCCCTCTCTATACGCTCGCTACCCATAGGCAGAGCATATTTCTTTCCATGCGCGGATAAGGTGTTACCGGCGTCACTGGCCTTGTACACGTGTGGGTATTCAGTTCCGGAGCGAATCTGAGCTTCAGACAAGGGTGCACTTTTGTGTTCGCGGTCTTGCTGTCGCAGTCGAGCGTCACGCTCGGCTTTGGTCAAGAGGCCAGATGGCGGCTTGCTTGTGTCTGATGTTATCTGCTTCCTGTACTTGATCACATCCGAGACCAGTTCTAGTTCGTCGAAGCCGAGGATATCGGCTAGTGTCATTTGCAATTCGTCGTCGCTACTGTCAGACGCGAGAACCGCGGTGATCTGCTCCTCCAAAGTGTCCGCATCCAGACCGCTTCCTCTGCTGGAAACATCCACGCAACAATTTCTCAACCATGCTCTTGAACCTACAGGGCTTGAGGTTTCCTCGTGATCTGCCTGTTGATATGCAAATGCCGGCTCCAGGCTCTCCTCGCTGAAGTCGTCTTCATCTTCATCGCTGATGATATCCCAGATATCGTCGCTACCACTGGCGGGTGAGAGATCGTCGTCATCCAAGCCGTAGTCATCATCGTAAGAAGCATCTTTAGAGTTGCCATTCGTTTGTGGTAGTTTCAGCTCTGCAATAGCAGCCCGCATGGCAGCAAGCTGTTCGAGCCATTGTGAGGCGGCATTATCTGCCGAGGGCGACATGATTAATGCTGAGTGTGTTTGTGCGTTTTTCTAGAGAAAGGTAAGCACCTTGTTCCGGAGAGGCAAGCAGACATTCAACATTTGGATGTCAGAGACACCGCACTCCACTTTAGGAACTAAGACGGCGTATGACGAGTACTTGAGTCTTCGAGCTGACTTTCTTATCGCTTATCGGCACGTGGAGTCGCGGTGTCGAGTGAAAGCGAGCCCGATCCCCCGCCGAGACCAAGGACGCCAAACGCGCGACCTCCGAAAACATCGAGGTATACATTCGAATGAATGAAGTGACGGGTATTGAACGGTCTATCTACAGTCCATGATGGTATGCGCAGGCTGTCTGCTGAGCATAATATAGGAGCAGAAGTCTGACTGAACATCAGGAGAGCCCCCACGAGCATCAACAGAGCCAGCTACTGTCCCGCATCATCACCAATGTTGTATGTATCTTAAACCCATATAGTCCTGTCGCGACACAATCTGATGTGCAATAATAGGAGAAGCTCAACGAAGCGGTCATGGTGTTGAACAAGAGTCTCCAGGTAGGCACAATGATGGTTTGCATGTGATTTGAGCTTAAAACTGATCAAGCGATAGGAGATCAACGTGCAGAACATGAACGTTGAGCTTGTAGCACAGATGTTCAAGAACTATCAGTCAAATGTGCTGTTCCATCTAGAGGGTTAGTCCATCGAACTGTGCACTACAATGCTGGATATCCATTGTCACATGCTGAACGTCTGCGCTAACAAATATCATGATAGCCACCGACAGCCTGAAGGAGCCGGCGTGATAAGCCGACGAAAAGCTCGGGCAGTCTCTGTCTAGCACATGTGAACACGAATATTTAAGTATCATGTTTACTTGGTAACTATTCGGCGAGCCAGGGGCGACACGGCGAGGTATGCGGAAGCATGTGAGCGTGTTCGTCAATTACCCCAGAGTCTGGCTGGCGGCGCGAGATAGACTAGATGGATTCATGGCAAGCGTGGAGATCAGCAAGCAGTGGTCGCGAGCTAGCAGCGAATGCGACAGAGAATCCCTTCGATAACGCTTCCTTCTTCTTATTACAATACAATACCTGCCACCGCCACTCTCGCTACTGTTCATCCGTGTGCCCTCCACCTCCAAGACCTCACCATACCATGATATAATACTTCCTCACCACACCCATCACCATGCCTCACTACACTGTGCCCATCACAAAGGCCTCTGGCCACAACGAGCCCAAGTCACCACCCACCAACATTTCCGGCCCCAGCGACCCGCCTTACCACGGCAAACTCCCCACAGACACCTCAACGTACTCTAGTACGTCTTCAAACACAGCGATTGTCATTGACAATGGCAGCTCCTCCGTGCGCGCAGGCTGGCAGCATGATACCGCGCCGCGCATCCAGATCCCGCCACTCATGGCGCGCTACATGGATCGCAAACTAAATCGCAAGCTGATGTTCGTCGGCTCCGAGATCTTCTTCGACGGAACCGCGCGTGGACAGTCCAAGAACATATACGAGCCTGGAAGCAACATCGTGAACAACTGGGACGTGCAGGAGGGCGTGCTGGACTATGTCTTCTGCAAGCTGGGCATCGATGGGCGCAAGGGCAATGTGGACAGGCCGGTGGTCATGACCGAGCCGCTCGCGAATTTGGGATACTCGAGGAGGGTGATGAACGAAGTGCTGTTCGAGCTATATGGCGTTCCTAGCGCAGCCTATGGAGTCGACTCGCTGTTCAGCTACGACTACAATGGCGGCAACACTGGTCTTGTTGTATCGAGTGCGCACATGAGCACACATCTCATACCGGTGGTGGACAAGCAACCTCTATTGTCGCATGCGACACGACTCGACTGGGGCCGGAGCCACTGCGTGGAATACATGAGATCGCTCCTCAAAGCAAAATACCCCGGTCTTCTCACTGCAGGCAAGGTTACGGATACACAGCTCGAGGACTTACTGCAACGGCACTGCTATGTCTCAACGGACTACGACCGTGAGATGGTTCAAATGCTGGACTGGAGCGGCTTGGAGGATAGAGATCGCATTGTGCAGCTACCATTCCAGGAGAAAGAGATCATCCAGAAGAGCGAGGAGGAAATCAAAAGGGCAGAAGAAAAGCGCAGGGAGGGCGGCAGAAGACTGCAAGAGCAAGCAGCCAAGATGCGTCTGGACAAGCTCATCAGGAAGGAAGAAGAGCTGGAGTATCTCAAAGATCTTCAACTACGCATCAGCGAAGCGCAGACCAAGAAGGAGGCTCGTGCAATTTTGGACGAAGACGACGACTTCAAAGATGAAGCAGCCCTTGACCGCAAAATCAAGGAGATGGAGAAGTCGATTCGCAAGCAGCGAAACAAGGACGTGGGTGACATGGAAGAGGAAGCAGACGAACCACCAACTTATCCCTTGCTCGACATCCCCGACGAAGAGCTCGACGAGGATGGCATCAAAGCCAAGCGTCAGCAGAAATTGCTGAAGGCCAACCATGACGCCCGCGCTCGCGCAAAGGCAGAGAAGGAGGCCGAGAAGGCACGACAAGCAGAGATACAGCGACTCGATGATGAGCGACGCGAGAACGATCTCGAAGGCTGGCTCGCCGAGCGCCGTGCTGTCCGCTACGCCACCATTCAAAAGATCAAAGACCGCGAGCGCCTGAAGGTCGATCTCGGCAACCGCAAGTCACATGCTGCTCAGCAGCGCATGAAGACTCTGACGACTCTCGCCGCAGATGAGAAGCCTGGTCGCAAACGCCGCCGTGGCAAGGACGATGACGAGGACTTTGGCGACGACGCCGATGCCTGGAACGTGTACCGCGAAATCACCGTCGGAAAGGAAGGATATGACGAGGAAGACGAGGAGGAAGAAGATTTAGGCAAAGACCTCAAAGCCGTCGAAGCCCAACTCCTGCTCCACGACCCAGACTTCACCGAGCAAAGCACACAAGAAGCGCAGCGCGACTGGACCAAATCCCTCGTGCACGCCTTCGCGCGCGGACCCTGGCCTTTCGATCCGGAGAGCGCGAAGGACTCCGCACAATTCCACCTGAACGTCGAGCGTATCCGTGTGCCCGAGGTCATCTTCCAGCCGTCAATCGCAGGCGTCGACCAAGCCGGCTTGACCGAGATTGCAGAAGACATCCTGATGCAACGTCTGGTGAACGACATCAGCGCGGCAAGTGCAGCCAACAACACTAGTGTGGCTGCCCGCGTGAGTAAAGACATCTTCCTCACAGGCGGCTACAGCATGTTCCAGGGCTTCGAGGAGCGCTTGCGATCGGAGCTGCGCTCTGTGCTTCCTGCTGAGATTGAGCTGGGTGTGCGACGGGCGAAGGATCCAATTCTGGATGCGTGGAAGGGTGCGGCGAAGTGGGCGAGCACAAAGGAGAGTCGAAGCTCGTTTGTGACCAAGGCGGATTGGGCTGAGAAGGGTGGCGACTACATCAAGGAGCACAACTTGGGCAATGTCTACTCGTAGTTTGGTGAGAGAGTGGTCGAGAGCTTTTGGTGCTTTTTTCCATAGATGCTTGATGGTGATCAGGAATCTGTTTGATTTTTGAGATTTATATCCTTGTATCAGTAATTTTCTCTATGTGGAGATAATGTTCCTTCCAATTTCATGAAATGCAAATCGTGAGCATGGGTAGATGTGATTGCATGGGAACTGTTGATGCCAGTCTGGTGGAAGTGTCCATTGAAGTGCAGACTTTCAAAGTTTGGCTGTCGACATTAGATACTTCATGAGCTATATCGTTCCACGTGCTACTTTTGACTAGATACATATCATCAATCCCTAAAACGAATGATCAGAAAGCCACACAGACAACACTGGACCATTATTGGGACATATATGCCAATGAGACGATTTTACCTGCTGAGCAAAAACTTAGCCCCAACCCTAGTAACACCAAGCAGAGAAAGCATTTGCCGAAGAGCTCGGACCTTGTCCCTTAGCCATAGTTTCCACGAAAAAGTTGTAAGCCGAGTCTAGCGCAAAAGGTCGAGATCGAAAGCTTACAGCCTTTGAGCAAAAGCACAGCTCGTGCAAAGGTCAACATACACAATGGCTGGCCCAAGGACTTCTCTGGATGCCGCTGGCAAAAAGCGCAAGCAGAGCGTCGACGAAAGCCCTGCCGCCACCTACCAGAAGCGCCTGAAGAAAGAGACTTCCAATGCGACGCCCGTTAAGACTGGCAAGAGTGCTGTGAATGCCGCCGTCAACACGCCCGCCACAGGATCTGCGAAAAAGGATGCGAAGAAGCAAGGCGAGAACACGCCTAAAGAGCAGCCGAGTCTGAGCAAGAAGGAGCAGAAGAAGCTGAAGCAGGAGGCTCAGCAGACACCGGTCTCAGCAAAGAACATCACACAGGACAAGAAGCTTGCAGCATCCACGCCGTCCAAGCAGACACAGTCGCCCTCGATCGCAGCAGTCCAGGAGACACCGATGGACGAGGAGCACAGGCGCCAGCGCAGAGCGGAGAAGAAAGCGAGGAGACAGGCCGAGCATGAAGCAAAGGTTGCCGAAATCGCCGCGACACCACAGACCGCCGCCAAATTCAAGTCCGCGAAGAAGCCTTCTGCTCTCGCTAAGAGCCAGACCGGAAAGTCTTCAGCGTGGACACTGTCTGCGGCCTCGGCTGGACGATACATCGAGCGCGACCCTATCTTCGTGAACGACTCGGCCGGTGAACAATACATCGCAGCGGCGACTGCTCGGGAGGTGCAGATTTTGTCCCTTGAGACGTCGCTTGCAGTTCAGGCGCTCCAGGTCGAAGGCACAGTTGTAGGCTTCTGCCAGGAACCTGGTTCATCAGCCATCAGCATCTTGGACAGCACTGGAAACATCAGCACATGGGACTGGGAACAGAACAAGACCAAGGTCGTCAAGGCTTCACCGAACAATGCATTAAAGGCCTACTCCGCCTCATACACCGAAGCACCCGATGCAAAGAAGCAGAGCACCGCGCGCGTCATCCTGACCGTGTCCAACAAAGCCAGCAATATTTACATTGGAGACAAGATTGTCCACAAAACGAAGCACGTGCTCGAAGACGCTCACATTATTGGCAATCTCGAGTTTGTGCTGGCTACTGGACCAAGTGTCGTTGTTCTTGGAAGGCGAAAAGCGAACTCAGCCGACGACTTCGTCTGGGCTGAGCTTGCAACCTCTGGATCTCTTACTTGTGCACACAGCGCGCTCAAGCGTGACGGTCAACCTGGCACACCCGTAGGACTGCGTCTTGCTCTTGGTAACGCGGATGGCCAGATCCACCTGTACGAGGATGTGACCAGACTTTTCAATGGCAAGGAGCTACCGTCACCACGTATCCTGCACTGGCACCGTGACGCCGTTTCTGCCGTCAAGTTCACACCTGACAACCAATATCTGATTTCAGGAGGTAAAGAGACGGTTATAGTGCTATGGCAGCTCGAGACAGGCAAGAAGCAATTCCTGCCTCACTTGACTTCTGAGGTGGAGCGTCTTGTCGTCAACCCAGAGGGCGATAGGTACTCTGTGCAGATGGGTGATAATTCTATCATGGTGCTGTCAAGCAGTGAGTTGAAGCCTGTGGCGAACTTTGCTGGTCTCCAAATGCCAGTGCCACCGCAAGAGCTGGGCGCCTCCTACGAGGCTGCCGACCTGGCAGATGTCACCGCCGTCTTGCACCCACAATACAACGATCAGCTCCTGTTGACCGTCCCTGCGACTCAGCCCAAGACCAGCCAAGATGTTGCGGCGAGACCGTTCCTGCAGGCCTTCGACTTCCACAACTCCCGCCACATCAGCCGACAAGCCCTCTCTAGAAACAACGTCACAGACTTTAACCTCGGTCCTGAACGCACTGCTATCAACCCTCCTGATGTTGCGTTCCTCGCTGTCAGCCAGGATGGTCAATGGCTCGCTACAGTGGATGAGTGGCTGCCACCTGCGTCTGATGTACAATATTTGGCAGCAGACGAGGATCAAGTTGAGGAAGAGCAGCTGAAGAGACGTGAGGTTCACCTCAAGTTCTGGCAATGGGACGCCACACAAAGTGTCTGGACACTCACCACAAGGGTAGACGCACCTCACTCTCGCGCCGCCGAAGACAGCCTTGGAGCCGGCAGCGTGTTGGGCCTTATCGCTAACCCTGTCTCACGTGGCTTTGTCACCATCGGCGAAGACGCTGCTGTCAAGACATGGAGACCCAAGACTCGCACCAGATATGGCATGCCGCTGAAGGACGAGTCAGGCAACGACGTGACCGAGTGGACATGCAGGCACAATATCCAGCTTGAGAAGCAGCTTGCGCGTGTTGACAGCCCAATGGATGGCGAAGATGGCGTCGAGGCGGAGCTTATGGGGCCCACCAGCGCGCATATCGCTTTCTCCGAAGATGGCTCTACGATCGCTGCTGCTGTGTGCTACGACTTCATGGCCGATGCTCCCGTCGCTCATCTCATTGACGCCCACGCCGGCGAGGTCAAGGCTTCTAAAGACAACGTCTTCGCCGCCGACCTCTCCAGCATTGGTTTCATGGATCGATACCTTGTCGCTCTGTCGCGCGAGAGCGTCCGTGTCTGGGATCTCGTCCAGGACAAGATGCACTACCACGTCGCTCTACCTCAGATCGCCGAAGAGGGCGACCGACCCCTGCTAGCAGTCAACCACCAGGAGGGCACATTCGCAGTCATCGTGCCGCAAACTAGGAGAGGCCGAGGAAGCGTGGAAGTGTTCGAACCTCACAGTGCCCAGAGTCTGCACAGGGAAACCCTTGCTGCACCTGTCGCCGCCGTGCTGGCCAACAAGGGCACCAGAGGCTACGTTCTCCTGTTCGCAGACGCAACCGTCCGCATGCTGATCAAGACGGGCGCCACCCGCAAGACCGGCATGCAGTCGAAGCTCGCCAGCGCCGCTGCTACCGCCGATGCCGAGAAGGCCGTCTCTGCTTCCCAAAAGACCGCTGTGCCTAACCTTCTCGCATCGACCACCGGAGGCGTCCAGCAAGGAGTTTCTTTGGACGAGACTGAAGACGATCGTCCTGTTGTTCGCCCCGAGCAGCTTGCCGGTATCTTCGACGTTGGCCAGGGCGTCGCTTTGCCTTCTGTCAGAGACATGTACCGTGCGGTTGCGGATTTGTACAGTAGGAAGCCTAGAGCGAAGGCAGAGGCGATGGAGATCGATGGCTAGATGTGCCGCATTTTGTTCTGTAAATATTACCATCATCATGAATAATCGTTTTCTTTGCACACACACATTTGTATGATCGTTTGTTTTCATTTTGAAATTTCCTTTATTACGTTCCTTGCTCAATGCCTGACAAAGGCTTGATAGACGGAGTACTTTTACCGATACTCGCGCAAGATACATCGTCGTCCTCCACACTTGGAATATACTTTTCATCACATTCATCAACTCGTGTCCTAAGAAAACTTATCATGCGACCCCTTAACCTTAATATCAAGCATTGCCTCATGGAAATCCCCCTCTCTCCTCGCCTTCTTCAACATCTTCACCTCATCATCCTCAAGCCTCCTCCCCGCCTGCTCTTCCAATTCCTTCCGACTGATTTTCGCGCGCACCTTCTCAGCTTTCTCGTCCTTGTTCTTCGGCTTGAACCGCGCTTGCATGCGTAGGCGCACTTCTGTGGATGGAGAGATCTCGTCTGCGTCGCCGCGGATTGTAGGAGGGGTTGAGGCGGTGGAGATGCTGAGGTAGGTTGCGCGCATGGAGCGCAGGGTGAAGAGGCCGGGTTGGGTGGGCGAGGGGAGGACTTTGAAGGTTTCTTCGGGGGAGATGGCTTCGCGGGTGGTGGTTAGGGTGCCGATGCTGTCGCAGCCGAGATACCTGTGGAAATAGCTACCGTCAGCAACGAGGACTACATGAGGGTATAGACAGTCCTCTTTCCTTGGACGGTACGTACCGCCCGTTACACCCCTTCAGCACAACATCAGTCTCACTACCCACCACCCTCGTCGCAACAAAAACCTGCCTCACATCATGCGGCTCTGCGCTCGAAGCCACGCCCTCGACCATGTTCTCTACTTTGCTCGCGAACACAGCGCCCAGCTGATCGCATGCCAACGCCATGACGGGCTCTGAAGGAAACACCAGCATCACCGGGCCGGCCAGGTCGCTCACGGCGTCGACGGAGACCCAGTTCTCGTCGTGCTCTGCTTCGGCGGCGAGGTCGCCTGAAGGTGCGACTTGATTTGAGGAGGCATCTTGGGTGGTGGCGTCTTTTTGGTCTTGGGTGCGCTTGCGCTTTTTGGGCTTGGGCTTGTCGCCTTTGAAGGTGAGGGCTTTGGGCATGGCTGGGTGTGGGTTGGAGAGAGATAGCTAAATGTGAAGTCGCGTGGAGAAGCGTGTGCCGAGGTGATCTTGGGAGGGCGCGTGCTTTAAATTGGTTGCAAGGCGATTTCGGGGTTGCTCTTTCTGCTATACCAATACTAATGTCTTTTCTTTCTCCGAAGCTGTTCAAGAGGATGCAGGTTTGATGGTAGTGACACTATCGTTCCTGAATGGACTCGGATCGTGGTGATGCGACATCACGGCTGTAACGCAGCGCGTGCCAACATCTCGGTATGAACTATGAACTGGTAGGATGCATCGGAATCGATGGTTCACAGATTTCTGTCGAGATAGCATTGATCCAGATCACCGGAGCTCGTGGATCTGTCACAGCTGAGTTGTCAGGTACATGTGTCTCGAGGGCAAACACTTTTACTACTTTTATGCCAGAAAGCACGTGGTCAAAACAAGACTTGCATATTCAGGTGGATACACAAATGCCGCGTGAACCCTAACAACGGCACAGATAAGGCTGTAACCTCACCTCCCGAGAACCTCTGTAACATCAAGCCACCCGGCGTGGAGAGCATTGACTAGCCTGCCTCGATATCACGAGTAGGATTGGCGAGCTCTTTTGCCGAAAAGACTCGACAGCTGACCGCTTGCTGTCGTGCCTCATCAAGTGAAATCCCAAGTTTGTACACCGCGCGAATCTCTCGAACGCCACGTGTGACACATGGCAATGCCGTGTCTTACCGCGAACGCCCCTGCATTGCCTCTACTGCCCGGCTCGCATGATCATTGGGAGTCATTGGGAATGCCAGATCCCAAGTGATGGAAGTGAAAGCATGAGGTGACCCCACCGGCGGACAATGTGGGCACGCACGTCCCGAGCGACCGATACTGTACAGTACTGTAGCATGCTTCCAAGAAAGCAGTAACTGCTAATACCATAGCAGCCAAGCGTGGCATCCTTCCGCCTCCATGTTCTCCAAGGTATGCATACGAGATGCGGGGGAGTGTCTTGTATTCCACGAATCTCGCAGTGAAGGCGGCGCCACAATCCTACGCAAGGGTCAACAGTTGCAAGCTTCTATTGGAATAGCAAAGCTTGAGGTTCCTTAACTGCTGTCTCGCTTGTCACGAGGCGCTCCGGCTGTCGGGATGTGGGTGCGTTGGTTGGCTAATTGTCGCCTGTGGCAGCTGACACTCATATGTGCACTCACTCACTGCAATGCAACCCAAGCTCATAAGCCCGCTTCCTCCCCTGCTGTGTTCTAGCCTCATCACTGATCGCCTTCGCTTTCCTTCTTCAAACCATTGAAACACGTACAGAATCTCGACACATCCAAACCATTGACACAAACAGACAGACCATCACCACTCACAGCCCATTGACACACACATACCAAGATGTCGTCGACCGGGGTCGAGCCAAAGCGTTACGATGTCGAAGTCCAGCAGCTGAAGGAGAAGGACACTCTCCACTCCGAGATCCTCGTCAACAAGGACTTGATGATCGATGCCTTCCAGGGTGAGGACGCCGAGCACAGCCAGACTCTCTGGCAGGCAGTTAAGACCCACAAGATGGCCTGCTTCTGGGCCTTTGTCATGTGTTTCACCATGTAAGTACCTACCTCGATGCGAGCAACAGCTTGATCTGCGACATTAGAGTCGTGAATACATGTACATTCGAGCTCGGGCTAACCCATTCACAGCGTCATGGAGTCTTTCGACATGTTCTTGAACGGCAACTTCGTCGCGCTCCTTCACTTCCAGGAGAGATACGGCGTCCTCGTTTCTGACCCTGGCGTCGTGCCTCCGGTCTATGCCATCGAGACGAAATGTATGTGAATGAAGGGTACACCCCAATCTTGCGGTCTAGGTTCAGACTCCATACTCGTCTCTCAGTGGCAGGGCGGGTTGCACGGATTTTGAAGCTAGACTACGAAACCAAATGTAATATTTGAGACACTATGCTGACTTGACCCTTTGCTCTACAGGGCAGTCATCTCTCTTCCAAGCCGGTCAATGCGGTGCTTTCGTCGGTGTCTTCATGGCCGGTCCCATCACGAATATTCTCGGATATCGCTGGACGACTATTCTCGGCCTGGTTCTCATGAACGCTACAATCTTCATCAGCTTCTTCGTAAGTAGCCCAACTCGGAAGACGATGAGCAAGATTTCTGACTTTGTGACGTTAGGCCGATTCTCTCGAGGTCCTCGTCATCGGCCAAGCCTTCGAAGGCGTTCCTTGGGGATTTTTCATTGCAAACGCTCCTGCCTACGCAAGTGAAGTTGTCCCACTCGCTCTCCGCAGTGCCTGCACAGCTACTCTTCAGATGAGTTGGTCCATTGGTGGTATCCTTGTGGCCGGTGTCACGTACGCCTACAACGGGCGCCAGGATGAGTGGGCGTGGCGCATGCCTCTTGCACTGCAATGGATCTTTCCGGTAAGTAGCCATCCAATTGTTGACTCAATCCCCGATGAGAATGAAGCTAACTCACTCAGACCCCGCTCATGGTCCTCCTCTTCTTCGCCCCTGAGAGCCCGTGGTGGCTCACCCGCAAAGGTCGTACCGATGAGGCTCTCCGCTCATTGCAGCGCCTTGGGAACTCCTCAGAGAACCACCGAGAAAAGCTCGCCATGATCGAGCGCACGGTCGAAATCGAGGCTAAGCTCGGCGGAGTTCCGACCCTGCTTGACTTGTTCAAGGGCACCGACCTCAGGCGCACTACTATCACTTGTTTGATGTACGCCTCGCAGAACTTCGCCGGTAACCTCATCGCCAACCAGGCCACATTCTTCTTCGAGCGTAAGTTTCCCGCGCCAAAATAACGAGAACCAACGACTAACTTCTGCAACAGAGGCTGGCATGAGCCACGACTTCTCCTTCCAACTCGGTCTGATCAACAGCTGTCTGGGCTTCATTGCCAACGCCGGTTCCTGGTTCCTGACCGCCTGGTTCGGTCGCCGTACCATCTACCTGTGGGGCACGGCCGTCAACATCACCCTTCTCGTGTTGCTCGGCATCTGCGCTTCCATCAGCCAGAACAGCGCCACCAACTACGCTCAGGCCGTCTTGGGAATCTTGATCTCATTCGTCTTCGCCGGCGCCATGGGTCCGATTTCCTACTCCATCATCGCCGAAGCCTCCTCGGTCCGCCTCCGTGCTCTAAGCACTGGTGTCGGTCGCGGTGCATACTATGTAAGTTCCACCTCCAATCCAAAGAACGTAAATGAAAGCTAACAAAAGAAACTGGTTGCTGAAATTCCGATGATCTACCTCGCCTCCCAAATGCTCAACACCACCGGCTGGAACATGGCTGGCAAGTGCGGCTACGTCTGGGGCGGCACCGCGCTCGTCTGCTGGGTCATGGCCTACTTCTTCCTGCCCGAGTTCAAGCACCGCTCATACCGCGAGCTCGACATTTTGTTCAACCGCAAGGTCCCGGCTAGGCAGTTCAAGAAGACTGTCATCGATGTGCGCGACAACGAGTAGACTTGGTCACTTCACGGTTTGCGTTGGATGGAAGTGTCTGCGATAGTTTTTCACGACTAGTCGAACGTTTGCTATGCGAATGATGCGAATACGAGTAGGGATCATCAGCGGATCCAGAAAGTTAAGCTTTATGAATCGAGTACAAATCCATGCGATGTTCACAACTCTTTGCTTCAAGTTTATCGTGTATTTGTGCAAATGCATTGCATGTGGTGAAACTTGTAATTCTTTCGATTGAGATCGGGGAAGGATTGAGTATCTCTATGGCAAGCACAGTGATTGCAGTGTTGATCGGAGATTCTAACACCTCTGCAGCCGTTGAGATGAATGGAAGACTTTAGCAGTATCTCAATGGCGAGCTTAGCGATTGCGATGTCGATGTGCAATGGCACTAGCACACCATCTTTCGGGATCGATTGTTGTATTGATGGGTAACTCAGCGGCAAGTATAATTCTGTAAGGATCTTTCTGTGATTGTAACAACATCCTGAGTAATAAGAGATGTGGTCACCCTCGGCAGTCTCTCAGTGGCACTATCGGTGGGTATCGGTGTTCGCGGACCGCGAAGTAACTTCTAAATCAGCAAGATAACCACGTTACTTGGTACAGGCGAAATTGCCATTTGAAAATTCATTGTCTGACTTCATCATATCCATTGCAAAGAAAGTTAGAACAAAAGCCGTGAGACCGTCGTAAAGTAGCCAAATCGTGACACCATCCACCGCTCCATCGTAGAGCAATACAGTTTCCGTTTCCCAAAGCCCCCGTCTCTAATACGCGAATCGCCATCCTCTCTCGTTACCACTGTGCTCACTGTATCCCTCTGCCTCGTCAAGCTTCTTGTTAAGTCTCTTCGCCCACCACTTAACAGCAAAGCAAAGAAGTACAGTACAAAGGCAGCCGAACAAGATAAGTCCGCCTCCAAGTCTGTAAAACGGCTCCTGGCTAGTCGGGAAGAAGTAAGGCGAGAACCAGTGCGAGCACTGGCTAACACAGTTCGCAATGGCGATCAAAGCCGCTTTCTTGCTGCGAGGAGACGGGACCAATGTGGTCTCCCACGAGAGCTGCAAGTTCAGACCGTTGTACGTGCCGGCGATCAATAGGCATGCGCCGAAGTAGCGAGCGCCGACGTTGGGGGTGGAAATCATGACGGAGATTCCGACGGCGGATGCGATGATTGGGAGGACGATGTGGTAGCATGACTCCCTGAATCTGCCGGAGCTCCAGGCAAAAGCGCAGGCGCAGGCGTAGGCGAAGGCGTAGGGCGGGGCTTGGACTAGGTAGGTGTTTAGGGTGGAGAAGCCGAAGGTTTTGATGATCTGTTCTTAGGTTAGCATGAGTGCAAAGATGTAATCATCGATGGATTGACTGTGGTCTTACCGATGGGAAGAAATCCTTGAACGACTGAGCGTTGATGAGCGAGAAGTGCATGCCGCAGAACATCCAGGTAAAAGGATCGGCGATTGCTGACTTCAAGCCATCCCACGTGCCTCCGACTTGCTCTTCTTTGCCTCCGTTGGAGAGTAGGACGCGGTACTGTGCCATCTCCCTCTCCTCTTCAGTCAACCACTTAGTGTTCTCAGGCCAGTCTGGCAAGACGAAGAACGCAACAAGTCCGACGAGGATAGAAACACCGCCCTCGATGATGAAGAACCATTGCCAGCTGTAAAGGCCCGCGAGACCGCCCATGTGCTCAAGGATACCCGCAGCTAGGAAACCAGAGATGATGTTCGAGATGGTGTTGCCAGCGTGCCAAATCGCCATGCGCATGGGGTTCTCTGCTTTCGTGTACCATGAACTGGTCATAAGTGTAATGCCGGGAAAGAAGGGAGCCTCACAGAGGCCGGTCACGAATCGAATCACGCAAAAGCCGGCTCCGGATGTACACGCAGGCATGCAGATTGTGCAGATGGACCAGCCGATCATCATTCCGGGGAGGAGGAGACTGGGTCGTACTTTGGCTAGCCATAGGTTGCCTGGGAGCTGGCCTACGAGGTATCCCACGTACTAAATTTTTGTTTTGTCAGTTACGCCGTCGCTATTTATGAACATTGCTTAGCTGTTTCGATAAGGGCTCGAGAACAGCTCTCCAATATAGTGAAAGAAGAATCCCTTTCGATATTCTTTCGTAATAGAGGAGGAGTGAGACATACTGCAAGATCGTTAGCAAGTGTCTTATAACCAACGGTGTATCTGTCCTAAGCTTTACCAAAAGTACTAATTCCGGCGCTCCAGACAGTGTCCGACATTCCAAGGTCTTCTTGGAGACCTGCGAGTCTGGCGTTGGAGACGTTGATCCGATCCAGGTAGTTCATGAGGAACATGATCTAATTGCGATTAGTCAGGTCGCAGTTTAGCAACGGTCTCCGTCCAAGACTAACCGTGATCATTGGCATAAGGCGCCAATCGACGCGTCGCAGAAGCTTCTTGTTCAGAGTCTCCATCTGGGCCTCATCAAGATTCTCAAGAGTTGAGAATCTGGCTTGGATGTCTGCCGCCGAGACAGTCTCCGAGACTGCTGCGATGGCGAATTCGTTCTTCTCAGAAGAGACGGTGTCGACCTTTTCAGTGGCCATGGCCGCGATTCTCAGTGCTGACTGCTGAGTGAAAATTTGCTGATGGTCTCAATTGCCTCGAGGGAAGTGCTGATGTGATGCGCTGGATGATTCTGTGCATTCTCGAGGTGATCCATTGTGCCTTTAGTATCCTCTTGCGGATTGGCATCATCCGCAGTACATACGCCCATGTTACTATCGCCAAGGTCGTTGGTGCAGCCACATGGCCTCCCCAGAGTCCCCCATGGGGCACGCCCCGCTCGCGTGGGCAGTAAAAGATCTCTGGTCTAGGTTGGACAAGTTCGTTGAAGGTTACTTGGCGCACGTTCTGCCCACATAATATGTGCTTGGCGATGATTCTTCGAGCTGGCAAGCGAGTGCTCAGCTTGCGATAGAAGCCACGGAAGATCACTTGCCGTGGCTCTTCGATGTTCATGTCCCGAGACCTTCCGAAAAGGTATCAACATTGCATTCTGTGACATCCGTGGGTGTGACTGGCCGTGGTGAGATAGTGTCTATTGCAGAAGTGTAGCGGATGTACACATAGCATGGCGATCGATGAATGGACTCTCAATCTATGAGTAGTTGTAGCGTTGTGTATGCTATAATTTCCAAGAGTCTCGCGAGAATTCAACTTCTCTATCACAAGAACGACCAAGTACAATTCGAAGCATATCAACACATTCAACAACATGCAAGCCGCCACCACTCCTATAATGGTAGTACCACAAGCGAGTGCACCAAAGCCAAAGACCAAACAAGCGAACGTACATCCACTCGTATCGCTCTTTGCTGGTAGCGTCGCTGGTGGTGTTGAAGCAACAGTCACATACCCTTTCGAATATGCAAAGACACGCGCTCAATTGCGCTCTGCTCCAGGCACACAAGGAAATGTGTTTCAGATGCTACGAAACACAGTCAGTGCGGAGGGCATTTCAGGAATCTACACTGGATGTACTACATTAGTGGCTGGCACTGCTTTGAAGGCTGGCGTGCGATTCCTTGCTTTCGACTCGATCAAGAAGCAACTCGTGGACAAAGATGGCAAACTGTCAACTTCGAGAGGAATCTTGTCAGGCATGGCAGCTGGAGCAGTGGAAAGTCTTCTCGCCGTGACACCGACTGAGCGCATCAAGACAGCTTTGATCGATGACGCGAAGGGTGCCAAAAGGTTCCGCTCTGGTCCTCACGCCGTCAAGACTCTGATAAGCGAGCAAGGAATCGCTGGGCTGTACAGAGGCCTCATCAGCACCACCCTCAAACAATCAGCGACATCGGCAGTGAGGATGGGTTCTTACAATGCGCTCCGGACACAATACACAACCCGCATGGGTCACGCGCCCAAGAGCACTCTCGAGACCTTCGCGATGGGCGCAGCTGCAGGCTGCATCACTGTGTACGCGACTCAGCCCTTCGACACCGTGAAAACTCGCGCGCAGAGTAGCCAAGGAGAGACTCTGTTGGTGGCCATCCGGGGCACATGGCAGGACGGCGGTTTGCGGACGTTCTGGAGAGGGAGTACGATGCGACTAGGCAGATTGGTGCTTTCAGGCGGCATTGTGTTCTCGATTTACGAGCAAGTCGTTGGTCTCTTTTAGTTTTGCATAATACCCATACAATCGAACATTCATCGTTTCCTATCAGGTAGTTTGCTGAAGTTGACAAGGTAGACAAGAATGACGGCTCCTCCACAAAATCTGATTCTAGTTCGGAAGTTCATGACTCGAAGGTCGATTGTATCGTAAGATTCCACGGCAGTTCACCTACCGAATGGGTATCCATAGGCGAACACCAGATACTCTGGGCTATGTCAGGGTCAATTGGAGATTTCGTGCACTACGTCCTCAACAGTCGCCACCATCCAGTCTACAGTACGATGAGATATCATGTGTGCTAAAATGGGCACATCAACTCCACCGCGCTTAGACTTCCGACTTCCGAAAGCGTTTCCGACCTTAGTATTTTCGTTTACATATCTCATAGACCAAAGACATATTGGTTTGCTGTTACTTCTTGACGTGCACCCCAATAGCGTCCATACTTTGGGCATCTTGTGGACCAGTACATCCAAAGTTTGTCGTCTAGACGTGAAAATAGAGATACAGCTGCTTGATCGACCGGATTTCTGGCCGGATACGTTCGGAAATTGCCGAACTTCCACGGAACATGGCCTGCCGTGGCAATGTGGCCGCTCGGTGGCGTTACATCCATGGGTGCAGGCAATTTCGACCTCTTTGAGTCCCAACCCACCGTCTCAATCTCGCGGAAGGCCAGACACCATCCGCGGCAGAAATCAATTGACAGCATGGCCCCAGAGAGACGGCAAGTTCGTGCTCAGCGAGCATGCACCTACTGCCGGCAGCGAAAGGTCCGGTCCACGTGTGCCCGTTTGTGATACGCAAGAGGCGTGCTGATCAGTGAGTAGATGCGGTGCACGGGAGAACGGCCACGCTGCAAGAATTGTGAGGTCTACGATCAAGAATGCGTCTTTGCTGGCTCTTCACGCAGAGCACGTCCCACCAATGCCGCTATCAATGAATTGATGGAGGAAAACCGACGTTTGCGCGAACAAGCCACCACAGGAGGCTCACGCAGTGCCAGTATCGATATTAATGACCATCATACTCCTGAAGAGGTTGCACATCAGCAATCAGTAGCCGGCGATACGCCTTCATCTTGCATGGCACCTCCAAATGTAGATGTCTATCGGGATCCCACAACACCAATCGACACTCCTCGGTCCACTGGTGGTGCTTCAACTTACCATGGACCAACGAGTACTCTATTCGACGACGCTGTACGAGCGGACCATCAGTCCAGGTCTTGGTTGTCCAAAGAGCGTGAGGCTTGGATGCCGAAACTCCTTGTAGCTGCAGCCGCTGAACAACGACAATATGAAGGCATAAATGCTCGTGCGGGCAAGCTGGACTTCGATGGTGTAGATGCTGAGCTTGGTCTACACTTACTCAACCTCCACTGGAACCGCCAGCACCATTCTTTCCTTGTGACCTATCGACCTGCATTCATGCGGGACATGGCTTGTGGTGGGCCTTACTTCTCTAAAATTCTTCTCAATGCCATATACTACGGCGCCTCGAAATTCAGTCCAAGGCTAGAGTTGCGAAAAGATCCCAGCGACGTGAGGACCGCTGGTTGGCAATTTCGGAATCGAGTGCGTGATCTTCTAGGGCAGGCACTTGATCACAGCGAGATCACCACCATACAAGCCCTGTTACAGATGTCGAACTCGCTGTTCGCGCTTGGTGACGAACAGAGTGCGGCGTGGGTATATGCAGGAACCGCTTTTCGAATGCTTGTAGACTTAGGCTTGCATGTAGATGCGACTCTGATGCCCAATATGCATCGTCTATCGGAAGAAGATCTTGAGATCCGTCGTCGAGGTAAGGACTTGCACAAACCTCAGCTTGAGTTTTGACATGTACAATGCTAATGTTTGTTCTTAAAATAGTCTACTGGTCAGCATTCGTCGTTGACAAAATGCAGTCACTATACCAAGGTCGCCGGGCTAGTCTGAGAGCTTTAGAAGGCCAGGTACCAATCACTTTCATGGACACCTACGAAGAGCTGGAAGACTGGCATCCTTTTGCCTATACCAATGGGACAAGTTACCCTGGATCACCCAGCTACAGCGTCTCTACTTTCACAGAATTCTGCAGACTCTGCATCATCCTCCACGATGTTCTTGACAGGATGTACTGTGAAGGGAAAGAGAAGAGAAGAACGGACGAGCTTGTGCATGACCTTGATTCGCTCGAAGCGCGCCTACAGACATGGTTGAATGAGTTGCCAAAGCACTTGACGATCGATCTTCGAGAATGCGGTAGCAAGGCCAACCTTCCACCTCCGCATGTATTCTCTTTACAGTAAGCACGAATCTACCAGACTCTTGGAAGCCTTCAGCTAACAGTACCTTCACAGAGCGATGTGGAATGCTCTCAGAGTTCTGCTCCACCGCCCTTTGGTTGCTGATGGTCAACTGCACATGACATTGCCGTCCACCTCAAAGTCGTCTTTTGCAGCTTGCACAGAGGCTGCTATGAATATCGTGAAGCTCGTGCGGCTCTACGATCGATCTTTCTCCATGGGTAGAGCTCCATACCTCATGTCATATGGTATGTGCGCTGTCTCTCAGGTCCTTATCATATGAGAGACGATATACTGACCAGACATTAGCGACCTACGTAGCAGCAACAATACATGTGCGCATAGCCGCCACACGAGCTTCTTCTTCAGAAGCACATGATCATCTCCGCACATGTTTGCGGGTGTTTGACCAGAATTCTGCGACAAACTATGCCGTTCGCAAAGCTTCGATTGTCATCGAAGCACTCATGAAGCGCATGAACGTTTCTGTCGCTTCCCCAGACGCTATTCGATCGGGAACATCAGATGATTCTAGCAACTACCAGGCTGCTTCAACATCAGAAAATGCATCGGATTCACGCCAGGGCGTTTCAGCATATCGAGGCTCTATGGACCTCTCACCATATCAACAAAACACAGGCGACTACAACAACCCCGAACCAACAATGGTGGCAGGTCAGTTTGTGCCTGGGCTTGATGTGGATACGATAATCCACAGCTTCATGCAAGAACAGCAATACAACCAAACAGACGCAGCCTTCATGCCGATGATGAACCCAACAAATGCCCATCAAATGGCACAGAATGACGGCGACATGGGAGCTGCGCAAGGATCTATGACCAGTGGAGGTTTGGGCATGTTTGACGACACCTTGTTCGGCTTTAATGCTTCCGGATATGATTGGTATCAGCCAAACGCCTTGAACTCGTAGTTTTTCGCGATAGTGTATTGTTGCATGATACAGAATGGATTTTCAAAACCTTCGGGTGATGGAAAGTATAGCACACGATCTCACGCGAGTACTATCGCGTATAGATCCTACAAGAGTACAACGTACCATCGAGATACTAATGAGACCTCACGAAGACCTTGGCACTATTTACACCGCTACCTCGAGCTATCAATAAAGGACACGAAAAACTTGTTCGTGAGATATCTGTTATATGCCATGCGCAGGATTGTGATATTAAGGTGCTATGTTTCCCACCCTCTGGAGGAACGAACAGAAATAGCATATTCACGAGATCACTCAGGCGGGACGTGAAGAGCCAAAAAAAAATTGTAGTAGCTTCATTAATCATTAACAATCGACCAATTCTCTATGTTCCGTACACTCGTGTCTTCTGTTTACCTGGCCACTGCATCTGTGCGTTCGACGTGTTGAGATCTTCCCTCATCAATGCCCTTGCCTTCCTCGATCGTGATGTCTGTAATATCGCGAGATGGGCCATCGAACAGAACGTCGATCTCCTCGAGGGACAGGCCTTTGGTCTCTGGTAGGCAGAAGTAGACGAACGGGATTGAAAGCGTCGTAATGCTCGCAAACACAAAGTACGTTCCGTACCCGATGTTGGTGATCATGTATGGCACACATCTTGCGATGACGAAGTTGAACAGCCAGTGTGTCGCTGTGCATATCGCTAAACCCAAGCCGCGAATGTGTGTTGGGAAGATTTCCGAGCAGTAGATCCACGGTACTCCTGAAGCGCGAAAGATATAGGTCAGTAGATTTTCTCATGCATCATGTAGAGTTGATCTCGTACCAGCATAGCTGAAGCAAAACCCTACGGCAAATACGTAGATGAAGGCGACTGCAGAGTAGCCACCTGAAGAAATGCTGCTGCCTTCGCTTGGGTTCGCAATTTTGATGTACGCGCCGATGTACCACTAAGAGAAGTGAAGTCAGAAATATGTTGACCATGTAGTTCAATGCCATGCTGTAGCACTTACCATCGCGATCAGCATGACCACAGCGCCTCCCATAAGCATGTTCTTGCGACCGAAACGATCGACAACGAAATGCATAGCGATGATGACGCAGACGAGGCGAACGATCCCGTAGATGCCGGTAGCATACAAGCTTGTAGATGACCCAGTCAGACCCACGGACTTGAAGATGCGAGGGCTGTAGTAGTTGATCGCGTTCGATCCGGCGAACTGCATGAAGATGAACACAGCGACTCCGATAAAGATGCGTTTGCGGTTGCTCGGAGTACGGAGCGCTTTCCACTGGGAGAGTATACCGCATTCGCCGAAGCGGTCCCTGTTGTCGTTGACTGTATCCATGATGCAGGAAAGTTCTTCTTCGAGATATGGGTGACCGACCGGAAGGCATCTGAGCTTGACCAGCGCCTCAGATGCAGCGCTGCGAGACCTGTGCTGAGCGAGCCATCTACGGTGTAAACGTTAGCCAACTACTCTAAGGTTTCAGCTTGTTGAGATGCTACATACCTCGGCGACTCTGGCACAAACATCATACCAAGTATGAGTAGTACACCAGGAATGAGCTGGACAGCGAAAGGTGTGATCCATTGTGCGGAGTTCGCCTTCATGTGTAGCTTGACGCCATAACAGATCCAGAACCCAGTGCAAGTCCCAGTTTGCACGCTGATCTCATAGATTCCTACCATTCTACCTCGAATGGCGGGCGGTGAGAGCTCTGCTGCATACAAAGGGACGAGTCCGCTTGCTAATCCGACTCCCTAAGGTTTGTCAGTGTGATTTCAGAGGATGAGACACCTCAGAGCGACTTACCAAGCCACCGATGGCTCGTCCAACAAACATGGCAGCAACATTGCCGAAGCTGACGGTCTGCATTAATGAGCCGATGCAGAAGAGCACGCCAGCAATGATGAGAGCGATTCTTCGGCCATATCGATCTCCAATTGGTGCGACTGCCAGTGAGCCGAAAAAGCAGCCTGCTTGTAAAAGAGAGACGATGTTCGCTGAGAAGGCGTCTGATGTGGACTGAGATGCATGCAAAAGACCGAAGTCTTCCTCAAACGGCTTCAGAGTGATGGTTGTGCCAATGAATGCCAAGTCGTAGCCGAAGATAAAAGCTCCCATCGACGCCACAACGGCCGTCAGGTAGACATTTCTGTTATAGATCTCCTTGGGAGCAGGCGTGCTCATCGCGAACGTAGCGGCATGGCGGGAAGGCATGGCGGCCGATTGGTCAGGAATGTCGAATCTGGCGAGGTTCCAAGAGGCCAAGGAAGCCGCAGACGGTCAAGCATTTATCAAGGTCTGCTTCGGCGTACGACATGGTTCGCGTTATGATGAGCTTGGATGGGGCCCCGCTCGTGCCGCACGAAACTGCTGACCTTGTCGCCTTGTGGCAATCTGAGTTTAGGTTGAACTGCCGCTACCACCTGGAACATGTTGGTCCGGTCAACCGCTTGATCCGGGGTGACATGTGGAGGCCATGCGGAGGTAAAGATCTGGGGCTGTTGCCCGGTCCCGCGGCTCATCATGTTCCGTGGAGATACCTGCCAGGTAATGCGAATGATCCGCGGCTTCTGTATCGTTGTCCAGGATATTCGGCATCTTCATCACTAAACTACTATGGAGTAGCAACGCGATAGACGGCGCGACTTCGCTGAAATCATAAGATGACGCATCCCAAACACGTAGTAAAACCGCGATGTATCACGCACAATGTTCAAGACTGCCTCACGACACATTGAAACAATTGTAATCCCTCACATTTCTGTCCAATCACCTCCAATCATGACTATCATGCCAGGATTCGTTACCTCTGTTGCTAAGCCGGTTGGTCTTCCCAGAAAGCGCAGAGCACTTCCCGCTGTATGGATGAGAGCCGGCACGTCAAAGGGACTTTACCTTCATCGAAAGGATTTGCCTGCGAACCAAGATGACTGGGCATCAGTGATTACCCGAGTGATGGGTTCCTACGATTCTGATCCAAGACAACTGAATGGAATCGGTGGAGCAACTTCGACGACGTCCAAGGTTGCCGTAGTCTCGCCATCGAAACGCCAAGGAGCCGACGTGGATTACACATTCATCCAAGTACCGGTCGGAAGTCCAAAGCTAGACATGACTGGCAACTGTGGAAACATTGCATCCGGAGTCGGTCCGTTTGCTGTCGATGAAGGTATGGTGGACATTCAGCCAGGGCAAACTCAGGTAAGTGTTCACGGCTTGAATTGAGGAGAGCTCCGCTAATCATCCTGACTGCAGGTTCAAGTCCGAGTGTACAACACAAACACCAAGTCTGTCATGGTAGAGACAGTCCAAGTCGATGATGAAGGACATTTCCTCGAAGATGGCGACTGCGTATTGCCCGGTCTATTATCGACAGGAAGTCGCGTGCAGATGACATTCTCGAAACCATCCGGCGCGATGACCGGCAGGCTTCTTCCCAGCGGACGCCAAACAGATATCATCTTGTCACAGACGACCATCGAAACACCTCCGACACCTGTGGAAGTCAGCTTAGTTGATGCGGCAAATCCGTTCTGCTTTGTCGATGGAAACACACTACCAGATGCGTTCCATGAGCAGGGCCCTGGAGCTCCAGGATCGTTCATCCTTATTGAGAACATTCGACGTGAGGCGGCAGTTTTGATGGGCCTGGCCAAGACTGTCGAAGAAGCAGCGCTTACCAGAGGCACACCCAAGATCGCCGTCCTATCACAGCCCAAGGATCTTGGAGACGGCTCACCCTCGCCCGATGTACAGGTGATCGCATATTCGATGGGCAAGATTCACGGTAGCCTGCAATTGACTGGTGCAGTCTGTCTCGCGACGGCAGCGTGTACTGAAGGCACAGTGGCTCACCAGATCCGCAATAGATTACGATCGGAAGCGAGAAAGGGCAGCCAAATTTCCCGCGTGGACTCTGCGTCGGCGCTTGGGTTGAACCGGGTCAACATCCGGCACCCTGGTGGTGACATGGATGTCGACGTCCTTCTCGGTGGCGACGGCCAAGCAGAGGAAGTGACGGTCTTCCGAACAGCACGCCGCCTGTTCGAGGGCACTGTGTACTATCTTCAGTGATGCCGCCGGGGAGAATTCAAGGTTGCGGAACGCCGCATTTGTGAATTGAACGAATAGACATGACTTTTTTCTAGCATGATAAACCATACTTTCCGTGCGTCCTTAGCAAATTATGAACACTTTTCGTTTCACTTCCAACGAAATCTCCATCCTCCACATTGTAGCAAAACTTCCTGCAGCTGGCAAGAAGTGACCTCGAAAGGGTGTTGGCGCTCAGGCCTTGTCAGGATCGTTGATTCCGCCGGTGGTGATGATGTAGGTAGCTTCCTTCTCGGCACAGTCTGGCACAAAGGATTAGTTCGAGCTTGGGTGTTTCTCTTTACCTTTCTTACCTGGCGAATCAATGACCTTTGCGACTCGTTCCTCACCGCGGCCTTTGCGGAGCAAAATGCGAGTGGTCGAGGCATGAGCAAGCACGTGACCACCGATGGGTTTACGTCCGTCGGCGCTTGCAAAGAGAGCACTGGCACCCGGGTCGGACTGAACCTGATTGATGATCAGGACAGTGATGTTGAACTCCTCGGCCATCTGGCTGAGCTTGCGGAGATGCTGGCCAAGCTTGCCCTGGCGCTCATTCAGCTCCCCACGGCCGTGATAGTCGTTGCGAAAGTGTGTCATGATGCTGTCGATAATAAGAAGACGGTATTGCCCGGACGAAAACGGCTCGGCAAGACCACAGAGCTGATCGTGTTGATCTTCGCTGTTCTCCGCACGAACGTAAAGAATGTTTTCGTTGGCAGCCTCGTGATCGACTGCGCACTATCAGTATGCTTCATGGTCAGCTGGGCGAGATACTCACTGCCGAAGCGTTCAGAAATCTGCTTGATGCGATCTGGACGCCATGTTCCCTCAGTGTCAATGACAGCAACCCGACCTTCAGCACCACCCTTCTCTTTGGGCAGTTGAGCGATGACGGCCATGGTGTGGGAGAGCTGGGTCTTGCCGCATCCTGTCGACAGTCAGTTGAGGACTGAGTGAAGAGGCCGTTGAACTTACGGAACTCTCCGTAGACCTCGTTGATGCTGCATGACTGGAAACCTTCGTTGAGGATGGCATCCCACTGTCTACTTCTAGTAGAAATGCGGAAGCATCGCTTTCTCTGTTGCGCAAGGTCGGCACTAGTCATGAAGCCAGCTCCATTGGGCTAGGTGAGCGTCAGTCTCAGGATCATATCAAGGAATGGCCGGATTTGCATACCAGACACTTCTTGACAGCTTCTTTGACCTTCTCGACCTTGACTTCGGAGAAGCCGCGAATCTTAAGTAAGTGCTTGCTGTGCTGTGCGTGAACAGCCTAAAGCATGTCAATCAGTTCCTGTCCACGGAGTGAGGAATGAGATAGAAGGAGCTTTACCGCGACGGTGTAGAAGCCGGAAGATTTGAGCTTGGTGATGTCTGAAGCGTTGATGCCTGCAAAGAAGTGAGCGAAAGCACTTCATAGAATACTGACGGAACCTTACCATGAGACTGGAGCTGATCGATATCGACGATGAGACTCTCGGGCTAGACGTACGTCAGCACCAACAGTATATAAGTGTTGAGCGGGTCTGTAGCTCACCTCGTCATCATCGCTACTGACCACTGATGGAGGCATGGCTTCTCGGATGAAGTAATTGATGAATGCGGCAATGAAACGAACTTGACTGATGAGCCGCTGATGGATGTTTTGATCGAGGTGATGTGTGAAGAGAAGAGAAGAAGAAAGCAGCCTGCAAATGTTCTATACCAGCGTGCTCGAAAGATGGAAGGCTCGGAAAGAAGGAAGGCGCGAACCTGGTTGGACCTCACCTCTTGGCAAGCTAGCACCTCACACGGGCTAGACCTGCCATTGCCAAGCGCCAGCAATATATCAAAGCCTTATGTAAATAATCAGGATTATTCGTATAATCCAGAGGCCTTCCTGGTAGTGATGTCGAATAGTCGCATCAAGTCATAGTCCGCAGCGCTTCGCGTCCTGTGTCAGCTTAGCTTCCATGTATATGCACCAACGCCAGAACCGCAAAACAAAGGGACATAAAGATGGATGTACAAGCTTCGTTTCGTCATCCTCATCGACATAGCTCTACGTCTTGCCTCGCTTTCTCCTTTGCCGTGATGGAAACATCCGCTCCCTTTCCACCACCTCATCTGCCCCATTCGTTGCAATCTTTTTCTCAATCTCCCTCCCTGCGCGACTCGAGGGCCTGACTTCTACAAGCAGGGGTAAGCCCTCGCAAGTCCTCCGTTGTCTCTGGAATCCTCCGCACTAAGGCTCGCGTACGGGGGTATATGCTTGGGTTCGTGATGTCGTTCATAGAGAGAAAACGCTTTTGTGTGGTGTGAAATATCGTGTCCATGAGCGGTCGTTCGTGTGGAATAAACGCTGGGTGTCGCGAATAAATGAATGAAAGGACGCCATGCCGAAATGTTGAATGGTTAGATAGAAAAGAAGTGTAGCCGGATATGGTCTTTGCTGCAGGGTGCCCAATGGCCAGTCGAGCATTATTTACGCAGCTAGGGCTATCTCTAAGCCACAGCCGGGGTCGGGATGACGGGAGCGACCTGGACGGCAACAGCCTCGGGGTTAGGGACAGCAGCGGGGGTTGCGTTGGCCTCGCCGTTAACGGGCGCAATGCCAGTGGTGTCGACGGACTGAGCGCAGTCCCTGCTGATGTGGCCAGCCTCGCCGCACCTGTAGCAGGTCTTTCCAGCAGCGTTGAGAGGGCCGCCGTTCGGGGCAGAGCAGTCACGGGAGATGTGACCGAGCTTGCCGCAAGCGTAGCACTTCATGGCCTGAGCCTGGCAGTCGCGAGCGAAGTGGTTGGGGCCACCGCACTTGTAGCAGCTGGTAGCGCGACCACCAGCGAAACCACCACGGCCGCCAGCAAAGCCACCTCTGAAAGGCGCGCCAGCACCGCGAACGACGGGCTGGATGGGAGCAGCACCAGGAGTAGGGCAGCTCCTCTGTTCCTCGTGTCAGTCTCGTGCGTAGGAAATAGGAACCTGCGGGATCAACGTACGGCAAGGTGGCCAGGCTGGCCGCAAGAGTAGCAGCGGCCGTTGGCGGCACCACCGCTGATGCGGAGGGTCGGGCAGTCAGCCTGAACGTGGCCGAGGCCCTGGCAGTGGTAGCACTGCTTGGCTGCACATATTGTAAGCGATTAAGCTCAATCACACGCTGCGTGAATCATAGCTTACTCTCGGTGGTCCTGGGGTGAGGGCAGGTGTTGCTCTCGTGGCCTTGCACAACGTCAGTACGATCACTTGGCCATGGTTGGAAGCCTTGACTCACCAGGCTGCTTGCAGTTGTAGCAGAGACGCTCACTGCTGGAGCAGACCTCGGCGTAGTGGCCAACGTTGCCGCACTTGTAGCACGCACGACGGGAGAGGGAAGACATCTTGATATCCGTTTCTAGAATCTGCGATCTGCTGGTCAGACTCATGTTCTTCAAATCGTCAAAGCATTGAGCGTTTTGCAGCGCGTCTTTCCATCGCAACTCATGTTCCAAGCTCCGCCTTTTCAACCATGCCTGAGAGCGCGACCAATGCAAAACCCATGATAGCCGAAAGCCATCTCATGCCATGCTTGCCTCTGCCTCGCCATCCAAAACAATGAGCACGTGCCCATTGCGTGCCCATTGCGTACCGCGACAAGCGCTACCCTGCCATCCATATACCCAAACCCAATGTCGCCTCAAACCCGCACCTCCTCTTTCCGCGCTCAACCCGGCGCCTCAAGACGCACAACCTCGCAATTGAAACTCACCTTGTATTCTCGAACCTTTCTCTTTCTGATCGAATTTTCTCTGCGCAGCTGCTTCTTCACCTCAACAACGGCCCTCCGACAAACAAGTCTGAGAAAAATGCAAGGGGAGTGGGTAGTGTGGTTGGTTCGGAACAAGAGAAGCAGAAGGAAGGGGGCTTCTGACGCTGAAGCTCGCCTACTTGAAGTGGGCTGTAAAAAAGCCTGCCACCCACCCGAGCAGCTAGCGCGGGCCAGAGCCGAGTCCTGTAGCTTGAAGCGATCCCGACGGTTGAATCGTGGAGATGGCGAAACTATGACATATCCGTGCTCGATTATTGTTTTTGGAGATGATGCGCATTTCTGGAGTGTAGGACACATTGGTAGAAGCTACACAGGACGATAAATTAATGTCATGATTAGCACCATAGAATCGTCATTCATTGATAATCTATATAATTTCTGGCACCCAAACGCCAAGTGACAATGTCCTTTTTAATGCACCGGAAGATCTTGCTTCAAGTGTCTAATCCTCCTTCTCGATGACAGCAGGTGCCTTGATCTCCCTGCCCTTGAGGAAGTCAAGTCCCTCGCCACCGTAGCTGATGAGCGGGCTGACCTCGACGCCAGCATCGGCCTCCTCGCTGACGACAGTGGCACCAGCCTCCTCCAAGAACCTCTTGCCCTGGAGCAAGATGTCCTTGCGGCTGGTGTCGGGGTCGTCCTCACCAGTGCCCTTGGCGTTCTTGAGAGGGGAGAACTCGTCCTCACGCTTGACTTCCATGCAGGCGAACTTGTCCATGGGAAGGAAGGGGAAGCAGTCGAAGACGAACTGCTCGAGCTTGATGCCGTTGGGCTTCTCAGGCTTGATCTGCTCGCCCTTGTCGTTGACGCAGGGAATCTTTTTCTTCGCAATGTGGTGGGGAAGGTTGTGGGCCCAGTCAGGAATGCTCTCGAGGAAGCGGTAGCTGTAGTAGTGGTTGACAATGTTGGCGGCGCGGAATTTGAGCAGCTCACTGTCCTTGGGGTCCTTGGCCTCAGAGGTCTCCTTGTCAATCTCGCTGTACTCGACGACGGCGGGCTTGCCATCCTTCTGCAAGATGAGACCGACGCTCTCGGCAGCGTTGCGCTTGCGGACGACCTTGGTCGCAATCTCGACATTCTTCTCAGCGCTGAAGCCGATGAAGGTAGGGTCGGCCACGCGGACAAGGCAGTTGTCAACGCAGTAGGCGTGGACGTGCTTGATGCCGCGCTTGTTCATGTCTTGGACAACACCAGAGCCGATCAGGGCCTGGTAGATGCCACCGTTGCCGTCGGGTGCGACAGCAACCTTGCCCTTGTTCTCCAGCAGGATCTTGCCCTCCATAGTGATGCAAGGTAGCACACCCTGCTCGAAGAAGACGACGTTGTTCCTGTTCAGGCCGAAGTACTTGTTCTCCTCGAAGAACTGCTCGGTGGGCTTGCGGGTCGGGCCCGAAGTCATGATGTACCATGGCACGTTCACCTCCTCCTTGTTGTATGTCTTGCTCGCGAGGTGCTGGAGCTTGCCAATGCGCTCCGCCTGCAACTGGAACAAGCTCTTCTTGCTGGGCAAACCAATGTCGAAGCAGCCCTTGGGTGCTGAGCTGCCCAGTCTGGTTCCCTGGCCGCCAGCCATGAGCACCACACCGACCTGGTTCTCAGAGATGAGCTTGAGACCAGCATCGTACCACTTGTTCAGGTCACCCTCCTTGCTGTCAATGACTGACGACGTGGCGGAGTCAGGGAGCTGGTCGAGCTTCGCCTTAGTCTCCTCGCTCTTCTCCTCGGGAGGGTTGAGGGCCTTCTGTGTGATCTTGTTGATGTAATCGGGGTCGATGGGCTGGAGCTGCTTGTAAAGAGCGCCCTGCTCTGCGGGCTTCAGTTCCTCCCAGTACTGGAGGACGTGGCCCTGGCCAGCCTTCTCGTAATTCTGCTTGAGCTCGTTGAATTCGGATTCGGTAGGTGGTTGAGGAGGGGCATCTTCGCCAGTCTTCTCACCGCCCAAGTTAAGGGCGGAGAGCATGCTGTTCACGGTGTCTTTAATTGCGGCAGCCATTGTGTTGATGATGGTGATGTAAGAGGTGGATGTTGATGTTGCAAGCAAGTGCAAACAGGAGAAATATGCACTGCATCTATAGAGGGCACCTCGTTATTGTTTCATGATCCCCACCATTAGTATCTAAATTTAGGTTCCAAACACAAAAGCCTCGTCATTGGCTTCTTTGAGCACGTTCAATCACAACACGAGAAATTGAGGCGAACGCGAGAACGTGGTAGATATTGTACGTATGCCTTACATGGGCAAGTACCAGATGCCCCAGCGATCATGCAGCATGCATATCTGGTCTGAACAGTCCAAGCCATACGCAATACTTACAAGTGGCTTGGGCACCTATCCCTCCTGGAGAGGTTGAAGAAGTGTCTCAGCCTTGTCAACGGCGTCCTTCATTTCACCCTGCCTCTTCAGAGATCTCAGGGAGTATTGGGAACTGAGACGATTCTAGCAAAATGCGCTGACAAGAGTAGGCCGCACGCACAGATCTGCCCGAAATCGTACAGTCCTATCCAGGCAGCGAGACGTGGGCTCGACAAGCAATTGAGGCATTTTTGAAGCTGTCGGCAGCATCGTGGTTGTGTGCAATATTGCAATAGCATGATAGCTCGCAAATGATGTAAACGTGCGACCGAGCATATGACCGTCTTTTGCTGCTAGCCTGTGACTCCTCCGGCACTAACAGACAGCTAACAGCGGCGCAGCACCCGAATTCATGTCATCCTGCCTCTTCTCACTGGTATCCTTTCGGAATCCGGCACCTTCGTCAGAGCTGCATTGCTATACTGCCACAGGGATCTAAATTCATCCTACGATACCCAGTCGTGCTTTATATCTCCATAATGGTCGGGGAACGCACATCTCTGGAAGGATCATCCGTGACAAATCAGCAGCCGCGTGTCTACCTAAGCATGTAGCAACGCAGGATCCAAGAAAAGTTGTATTCGACCGAGCACATCGAACTAAGCCTCTCGCTACGCACTAGCTTGATCCTTCGAGCGGCGATGCTACTACTGTCCTCCGTGGATGTCGTGCCGTACAGCGTATATAGCTTAGGGCTCATAGCCGCATCTGTGTGCAAGTATCTTGGTCTCTCGATACATCTACTGACAACTAGCCAACATGAACACTACAGAGGCTGTTGTCCCGGCTGGGGTGCCTACCGATGCGATCGAACCAACAGACTTGCACGTTGAGACAGTCTCCATGGAGTTGTCGAATGGGGCCAGGTTCATGGTATGTTCACACTGCCCTATAATGTTATGTGGTGACACCTAGGTCTAAAATCTTCGCAGAATGGTACAGGATCAATCCACAAACCGGATGAGCCGATCGATTTTATGCCGATTCTCGCGGACTGGGCACACGGAAAGAACCTACCTTCATTCAAGTCCATCTTTGTCGGGATAGCGATCGGTGCGAATATTGTCGTTGATTACTTCGTAAGATTTCCTCAAAGGCACAGTTGTGCGTTATCAGTTGCTGACTTGATTGACAGCTCGACTACTTCCTATGGAGAATCATGTTTACGCTCGTGGCTGTGGAAGCGCCACAAATCATTGTACCTGCACCCTGGACCGACAAAAAGAGCGACGATGACGAAGCTCCTCCTCAGGTGCAGCAGGGACGGTCCATCACCAAGAGTATTCGCACAACGATCCGCCATCTCTACGGCGTGGGTGGACCCTTCGCCATGTGCCGTGGTCTGGCCTTGGATGTCTCGCGCTACCTTGCAGCGCTTGCCATCGCAATGCCAATGTTTATGTTCTGGATGTTGAGATCTTTCGGCAAAGAAGACCAGGAACCTATGCCCACGTTCTCGGAGATGACCTTGTCTGCACGGCTCAAGGATGTATTGACTGGCTTCGCATTCGAGATCGTCGGCAACTTGATCTTCTGCTCCTGGATGGCAGCATGGGTGCACATCGTGATTACACAGCACACACTGCGGGTCTGGTACCGTCGCCTTCCAACATTCATGCCCACATTCCGAGCTACGTGGCGTCCGCTCGTGGTCTTGCCTGTAGTGGATATACTATTTCGTGACACGATGGTGGTTCTTCTCAAGCACAGCATGGGCCTTTACAGCACAAGATCTACCGCCGAGGGCAACTTTACATCGCGTCACATGCTCCTGACACTCGTCTGGCTATCGAGCCATGCCATCCGCCTTTTCGTGAGCCTACCTCTGGAAGTGGCGATTGTGAGAATCCAAGCGTCTCTACTCTCGGAAGACGAAGAGCCAATTGTCCCGTTCGATCGCTCGTTCGGTAACAACGGACCAAATGGCCTTCGCCCCGGTCTTCTTGCTGAGCCTCGCGGCCCACTCAGCCTCGGAAAAGCGTGGCGGTCTGTTACGTGGACGGAGATGCGAAGACTGCTGAGGATATTTGCCAAGATGTTGGCTGTGCAAGTGGTCGTCAACGCGGTCTTCTGGTTGGCCATAGGCAACCGGGTCTGGCCTCAAGGTTGGGTTCCCACGAGAGTATAAGCTCAGTACTCCGAAGTCGGGTTGTATGATACGTGAGAGATGGACACGCGTCTCACCTTAATAACATGTATAATGAAGATTCTTAGCTCTCATGTTATCGCTCACGCATCCGTAGTAGGTCGGTCTTATTTTATAGGTTCTCAGTCTTGTGATGCGAGTTGCTTTTCAAGTCGTAGCTCTGTACTTAACATCTTTCCCCATTCTCTGTAAAACACAAATGAATCCACAGAAACGGTTCGTGAGTTTTGCATTAGAAGTTGATTCCTTAGGCGAAGAGCAATTCTCTACCAAATACGCAGCTAATTATGAGCCAATCCATTCCCTAGGGTTCAAACAGGCTGTACGAGCGTATAACAATGTGTAGAAGACTATATGAGGTTGATTGAACGCGATTTTTCGAAGACATTTTGCACGTGGTAAACCCAACCCGAACCCTGCGCGAAGCATGGTGCACTCAAATCATTCAAAATGGAATAAATGTGGATTAACCACGAGGCTACCTGATATGCAGCCATAGCTCCTTCTGAATTACCGGTATATGTATCGTTTGCCATATCCGGAACCCATCACCTTCCCTTGAGACAATTGATCATTACCTTAGTGATATCTCCAGGTTTTGGCGGTGCTTGAGGCGGGGCTCCGCAATCTATTCTCTCGGCATTCACGGATTCACAAGCCAGGAAGAGGACACAGCTCGGCGTCACAAGCCAAAGGCAGTCCAGGTCCCGGCTTCCTCGGCCTCTCGTTCAGCCGATTCAAGTCAGATGCGCCTACCTCCAGCGACTTCCTTTCACCTCACATCTGGACCTCACCTTGCAGGTCCATGGCACACATCAGCAAAGATTCCACCGCCAGATTGATGCCAGACTGCTCTATCCCGCCGTAGCCTTCGCGGGCTACGACCACCAACCCATTCATCATGGCCGCTCAATCCACTCTCCGCGCATCACCCGTGGACCGCTTCACAGAAGCCTTTGACCACTTCTACACTGGTCTGCTCGCTCGGCTGGACACTCTGCCTCGCAAGGGACCTCTCAACTCGCGCACGACGCGCCTCGTCGCGACCATCGCGCTCTCCTTGGCCATTGTAACGGGCGGATATGGTGGCTACAAGAGGTACAAGAGAAAGAAGGCCGACCGTGAGACCGGCAAACGTCTGGTGCGTCGCAACAGTGGGCTTCGAGGGAAAGACGGCAGTCGGACGATCTTCGTGCCGTATAAGGACTCCACTAGCAGGGTGACGATCTTCCCGACCAAGTTGACGACATTCGATGCGCATAGAAGGCTGTTTCTGAGTTCGTCTGGCCAGGCGGGAGCAAAGTACGATCCAGCTACTGGGCCGCCGCCAACGAACATCAAGCCTGGATTGAACATCGCGTTTCTGCACCAGTTCCTCAGCTTGATGAGTGTTATGGTTCCGAGGTGGCGATCCAAGGAGTCTGGACTCTTAGCAACTCATGCCGTGTTCCTTCTGGCTAGGACATATTTGTCACTCGTAGTCGCAAGATTGGATGGTGAGATTGTACGTGACCTTGTTGCGGGCAAAGGTAAGGCTTTTCTTCTCGGCATCTGCAAATGGCTAGCTATCGGCTCGGTCAGCTCCTACACCAACAGCATGATCAAGTTCCTGCAATCCAAGATCAGCATTGCATTCCGGACACGACTGACCAGGTATATTCACGATCTATACCTGAGTCCCGACTTGGCGTACTACAAGTTGCACAATCTGGACGGCGGAATCGGACAAGACGCGGATCAATTCATCACGCAAGATTTGACGCTCTTCTGTGATAGCGCTGCATCATTGTACTCGTCTCTGGGAAAACCGTTGGTTGACATCTTCACGTTCAACTTCCAGCTATATCACTCGTTAGGGCCGTTCGCACTGACGGGACTACTGGCTACTTACTTCGGGACCGCGACCTTACTACGAAAATTAAGTCCGCCTTTCGGAAAGCTAAAGGCCGTGGAAGGCCGGAAAGAAGGCGAATTTCGCGCGTTGCACGCTCGTTTGATCGCCAACGCAGAGGAAGTCGCTTTCTACAACGGTGGCGCCACCGAGCATGTACTGCTTGACAAGAGTTTCAAAGAGCTCAAGATGTGGGTGGAGGATATTTACAAGATCAGAGTTGGCTACAACATCCTAGAGGACTTCATGCTCAAGTACAGCTGGTCCGCGTTCGGCTACATTATCACGTCTTTACCCGTCTTCTTGCCTGTTATGGGAGAGCTTGCACCAACGCCGAGAACTTCGAAACCATCCCCCGACTCTTCCCCCGATGTGGAGTTGCGCAGTCAAAGCGACGGTCGAATGAAACAATTCATCACCAACAAGCGGCTCATGCTCAATCTTGCTGACGCAGGCAGCCGCATGATGTACAGTATTAAAGACCTGTCGGAACTGGCCGGCTACACGAGCAGAGTGTACACACTTATCAGCACGCTGCACCGGGTACACGCCAAGGCGTACTCGGCGCCGAGATATCAACATGCAGAGCTATACAGTCTTGCCAGCGTCGAGGGCACCTTGCACCATGGGTTCGATGGAGTCCGTCTCGAAGACGTGCCGGTAGTTGCACCAGGGCTTTATCCTATGGGCGGCGAGGAGCTCATCGAAAATCTCTCATTCATTGTGGGCCCGGGTGATCACCTCCTCATCACTGGACCTAACGGCGCAGGAAAAAGCGCCGTGGCCAGGATTGTAGCAGGGCTGTGGCCTACCTATCGTGGCTTGACCTCTCGGCCTCGCCAGAGTGGGCAGGACGGAATAATGTTCCTACCTCAGCGGCCGTATCTGAGCCCCGGGACATTGCGGGACCAGGTCATTTATCCGCATACAGAGGTGGACATGCGTGAAGCTGGGCGACGAGAGCATGAGCTTCAGGGCATACTGGAAGAGGCCAAACTCGGCTACCTGACCGACAGGGAAGGCGGGTGGGATACCCGCAAAGAGTGGAAAGACGTTCTGAGCGGTGGCGAGAAGCAACGCATGGGCATCGCGCGCTTGCTCTACCACGAGCCTCGCTTCGCCTTCATCGATGAAGGAACCAGCGCGGTAAGCTCAGACGTCGAAGGCTTGCTCTACGAGCGAGCTAAAGGAAAAGGCATCAGTAAGTCTTGTACCCGTATCCACCACAGCGCTCGGCGCCCAGCTAACAAGAAAACCCCATCAGCTCTCATCACGATATCGACCCGTGCCTCGCTCAAGCGCTACCATTCATACACGCTCACGCTCGGCCTGGGCGAGGACGCTAACGAGTATGAGTTCTTGCGGGTCGGAACTGCCAGCGAGAAGGACAGCGTTGAGAAGGAACTCGTCGAGCTGCGAGAGCGCTTGGCGCAGGTCGATGCTTGGAAGCAAAGGCGTAGGGAAATTGAAGAGGAGCTCGGGGAAGTGTGGGTGAGTGGGTCGGGTGATAGCGGAGCCGGAGTGTTGGAGATACCCGATGTTATGGGGTGAAGCCTGGGGAGGCGCCAGGCTAATGTCTGCTAGCAGAGGCCTAGTTTTGCACAGACGGCAGAGTGGGGAACGGGCGAATAGCAGGGCATGTGTTTGACGTCTCGTGTAAGCAGATCTAGAAGTAGGACACGACTTGAATGATTTCAGTGGCAAAAACATGAGATACTGTTGTGACGCGACCGGGAAGCACTTCAGTCGGATTATGGCCGAGCTTAGGCTGCCTGGCGCAATTGGCTTTGAAAAATAAGAGACATAAGACAACGCCACCCAAGGATTTGGGCGCCACGTCGGGCAAGCAAGCAAGTCCAGCGGGCACATGACAAGACCGCAATACGCGCCTTGTCTGGACGTCTCTGTGGTCACGGGGTCGCGAGCACAGCCTGAAAAGGATCTCTTAGCACAGCTCTTACGTCAATAACGCTCGTGACGAGAATAACAACACAATGGACGCGATTAACATTTGCGACCCGTTGCCTTCCACTCCAACTACCGGCGAGGTCTCACCGCCGCCGAGACAGCCACAGTGGACTTGCAGCCTGGCGAGCCTGGACTATGCAACCCGTGCGTCGCCGCGGAGTCTCACGATTAGCATACAAGACAGACCCTCTTCGCCCTAGCAGAAAAATCGCCGCCCCGGGTCTCCACGAGCAAGGCTGCCAAGCATGTAGCCCGTTCGCGTGGTGTCGTAGGTTAGCTGCTGAAGCTTGGAAGCATGTTCTCGCCTGCGCGAGGATTGACCGGGTGGAGTCGCCCTCATATCCTGGTATATTCGGAACGCGAAGGACTCGACCGTCAGTCGGAATAAGCGACGCTAAGGTGCCCGGACATTGGCAGTATAGCTTGCCTTCCTTGGCAAAGACATTGTTGCCCAATCGCTACGCTGCCGGGGTCGTTGGAAGTCGGATATTCACACGGCTTCTGCCATATCGGGCAAACCTTTTGGTGCTCCTTGCGTGCTAACGATGCGCTCGCCGTGTATCAACCGGCGCAAACTGTGGGGCGCCTGTTAGTGATCTCCGTGCCATGCTCGCCATGCCGTGCCTCATGGTTTGCACTGACTTTTTCTCCACACAAACGTCCTCGTGCCGGGCTCTGGAGAGAACCGGACTCACCCGCGCACGCGCAGGGACGATCTGGAGTAGTATGGAGTCTTTCTGGAGTAGCACTGGAGAAGGCCATGGCTGCACGGCCCAACCTGGAGTCTCCCCAGATGACACCTAAGGTTTGCTAACTCGACTGGTCTTGCCGAAGAGCTGCCAGGCCTGTTCGTCCAACCAGCTGGCGACCCGACTAGACTTGGGAGATCCATATTGCATTGGCGAGTATGGTTGCTCGCACATTATAAGATCCCCCGTGTCTCCCCCATTCCCCATGTCTCTGCCCCTCACCAACGATCTTCACATCTTCTCACAAGACTAAGAGGAAGTTGAGCAACATCGAGCTCTCTTCGATCTTGCTTTTTCTGCATTACTCCAGGGAAGACCCGCACTACTACAACACCTCACATACTTCGCGTCTCCAGCACAATGGCTGGCGGTGCAGCTCTCAACATTTTCCGCATGGGCGACAGTGGTCTGCCCAAAGCAGTCCTCAACCGTCACCTATGGCTTGCTGTCTTCACATTTGGTCTCATGGGCGCTGCTCGCGGTGTCGATGAGGGTCTCATCACTGGTATCTTCAACACTGCTGTCTTCAAGAACTCTCTTGGTTTGCAATCGCTTGACGCCGACGCCCTTGCCGACGTCAAGGGCAACGTCTCTTCCATGGTCCAGCTTGGCTCTATCCCCGGTGCTCTTCTTGCCTTCATTGCCTGTGACAGATACGGCCGTGTCTGGGCTACTCGTCAACTCTGCATCGTTTGGCTCCTCGGTATTGCCATCTTCATGGCCAACAGCGGTCACATGGAGCTCGTCTACTTTGGTCGTTTCCTCGCCGGTATTGGCATTGGAGAGACCGTCGTCGTTGGCCCTGTCTACCTGAGTGAAATTGCTCCTGCTCCCATCCGTGGATTGTGCACCTGCGCTTTCACTGGATCAGTCTACCTTGGAATTCTTATCGCCTACTTCGCGAACTACGGCACCAACATCAACCCGGCCATCGCTGACACTCCCGCTCGCTGGCTACTTCCCACCTCCGTCCACCTCATGTTCGGTGTTCTCATCCTAATCGCATCAATCTGGGCCATTGAATCTCCCCGCTTCCTCGTCCGCGTTGGCAAGCCCGACCAGGCGCTTGCCAACCTCTGCAAGCTTCGCGGCATGGAGCCCACCGACCCTTACGTGCTTGATGAGTTCGCTGGCATCGAACTTTCGTTCCAGGAGGAGCAGGAAGCCACTGCTGGTATGGGCTGGAAGGGCATGGTCCGCGAGATCTTCTGCATCAAGCGCAACTCGTACCGTCTCTTCCTCACCAACCTTGCACAGCTCCTCGCCTGCTGGTCTGGTGGATCGTCCATTACCGTCTACGCCCACGACTTGTTCCAGATTGTTGGTATTACTGGCACAAATGCTTCTCTTCTAGGCACTGCCATCTTCGGTGTCGTGAAGTTCATCGCTGCCGTCGTCTGCGCTTTGTTCTTGGTTGATACTCTTGGTCGCAAGCGCTCACTCATCATCGGTATTGTCTTGCAGACATTTGCCATGCTCTATGTCGCCATCTTCCTCAACATCGTCCCCATCGCAAAGAACGAAGACTACGTCACCTCGCCGTCCGAATCCAAGGCTTCCACCGGCGCTATTGCCATGATCTACCTCTCCGGTGTCGGCTGGGCATTGGGTTGGAACTCCGGTCAATACCTCCTCTCCTCCGAGCTCTTCCCCCTCCGCATCCGTGCCGTCTGCTCCTCCATCACCATGGCCATGCACTTCGTCGGCCAGTACACCACCAATAAAGCCCTGCCTGTCATGCTCCTATACGGCGAGGGCCTCACCCCCTCCGGCACATTCTATTTCTTCGCTGCAATTTCTATTATTGGTGCCGTTTGGGTCTGGCTGTGCATCCCCGAAGCCGCCGGCCGCAGTCTTGAGAGCGTCGACAAGCTCTTCGACCTGCCCTGGTACAAGATCGGACTTCACGGAAAGAGCGTGGCCGAGGCTTACGACCGCGAGATGGAGGCGAGGTTCGCCGAGGAGAAGCTGGAGAAGGAGCCGCAGATTACTTACAAGGAGTCTGCTTGAGCACTTCCTGTCTGTTGTCGCGAGATGATGATCACGTTATGAGATTTATGATACCTGACTACGATTGTAGTACAAAATATGTGGCGCTGAGATCGCCTTTCTTTCCAATATTTGTTCTCGTGGTTATTGATGTTCTGTCTCATTTAATCGGCGGTGTAGAGGCTGACGACTGGTCGCTACCAGTTTATAAATCGCTCAAGCAAATCACGCAGTGAGCTGAGCTTTTCAAGAGGTGTCAGCTGACCAATTCTAAGGTGAAGTGCGAGGCCTGGGTACTGTGCCTTCGAATTGTAACTGCCCATTGAAGAAGGATTTAGGACCATAAAGCCAAGAATCTTGGTATATGACAAAGTAGGTAGGTAGATTGGCCATTTTCGGGACGTGCAGATCCGAGCCGCTTCGTGAGTGGAGTTCATTGACGATTTCGTGACGGCAGAGCGCCAAAGCGGTTTCTTTGTTGGCGAGCGGCGAAGGAACATCTTCGCTACTGCAGCTACGAGCGACCTTGCTTGCTGTTGTTATCTTCCTGGTATTCCATTTAAGGAAGTCTTGAAGGCCAAAATGACCTCCGCTGCTAAGCTGCTTGCGCTGCACACGGTCGTGACATCTCCGCTGTTCATGATGTGGCCCACCACTCAGTGTAGCAACACAAATCAGCTAACTACAAGAGCTACGCATAGGTCGCAACAAACATGATCTCTTGTTAGACTTTTCAAAAAACATCTCAAGAGAAAAATCGATCAACCGACTTTATCGAACATCATGTCCACCGCTACTTTCCACAACTATGCCGGCATCGAAGACAAGTCAACCCAGTTCCATTTCTCCCAAGCCGTCGTCCTCGGCAACACAATCAGAACCTCCGGCCAAGGTGGCTGGCAAGAAGATGGAGACATCGCCGCAGACCTCGAACGAGAAGTCGAGCTCGCCTTCGAGAACGTCGCCAAAGCTCTGAAGGCCGCAAGCCCGAATGCCTCGTGGCGCAATGTCGTATCTATGCGTTCCTACCACACCGATATCGATCGTTCGGCAGAGCTGGTCATTGACAAGATGAGACTTCACATGCCGGGTCATCGTCCAGTGTGGACATGCGTGGAGATTCGCAAGCTGGGCGTTCCGGGTATGAATGTGGAGATTGAGGTTGAAGCGGTTGTGTGATTTGGATGGTGATGATTGGGTATGAGATGTTCATCTGGTATACATGGCTTTGTCTCACTGACCGGACTCCTTTCAGATATATTGGAGTGTTTGTATATGCCCAACATACAAGCTCGATGAGTAGGAGGAGAATCGCGGATCTGATGATCAGAATATTCCTATGTACATTGTCCACTGTTACAAGAATCTTCGTTGGTTCAAGAGTATACATGTTCCTTGCAGTACGGTTGCGGCAGTTTTGCAAACAAAGAACCTGCTGAAAGAGTGTTTACGGCTGAGGCTTCAGAGTATACATGGTCCTTGCAGTACGGCAGTCTAGCAAACAAGGAACTTGAACGAGTATCTGCGGCTGAGGCTTCAGTGATGGTAACACGCTTTGACTCATAACTCCCCGATGGCTCTTTCGAGCATTGTTCTCATCCATCGTTCCTATCTCACTAAAGAGTACCAGAGCCAATGTCAGCTGCTGCAACCAATGTGGTTGCGTACTTTCGAAAGCACGGATCATCTGATTAGCTTGTTCGAAATAGCTGAGTGATGGCTGGTCGCTGGTGTGCTGCTGGTGCAGCTACTACGGATCGTGGTGAGTAGTAGAGCTAGTAAAGCATCTGACTAAAGCCAAAGTCGCTAATTGGCTTTCGGGAAATCCACTGGTCAGGTTAGTCACGTAGCGATACCTCTAATAGATGATGCAAATACCCCAGGAACTCTGTCGAATTGACGAAGCTCTCGTCCTGGTCTAGGATATTTGATAAACTTTTGTATGCCCTCATGTCTTGTAGAACAAATACCTCAAACTCTCATCTAAACACTGGAGGCTGCCTCCTTCGCGAGTTCTGTTCTAGCCTCATCCAAATAATCATGTCTGCACCGAAGCTCTTTTCATTTCCCCCTCATGTCATCGCCCTTGCCGCCATAAGCGTGCACACCCTCTGCAGCCTCTTCATCAGACGGGCTCAATCCATCCGCAAAGCTTCCGTTCCTTCCATCCAAGTCGTCGTCGATCTCGAGCCACACATCGCTAGTAGCGGGAATGGGAGAGATACGGCAGAGTCCGTAGTATACCAAAGAAGAAACAATGAACCCGCAGAAGAAGTTGAGGTTGTAGATGTACTGCGCTCCGATAGGGACTTCGGTACCGACAGCACCAGCGAAGCCGACGACGTTGATCATGATACCAGCGATATAGGCAGCGAAACCTCTCCAGTGGAAACCGTATGTGAAGTAGTAAGGTCCTGTTTTGAGTCCAGAATAGAGATCGCGGATTTGATACATTCCCTTGCGCACAAAGTAGTAATCGCAGACCATCACACCAGCGATCGATGACAGGAAGACTGAGTACGCCGACAGATAGGTGGTGAAAGAGTTGCTGTCCTTCAGAAGGTTCCAAGGGCAGATAGCGAGACCGATGATCGCGCAGATGTACGAGCCTCTTCTGATGTTGATGAAGCGTGGGAGCAGCGCCGTCATGTCGGTACCCGCAGAAACGGAGTTGGCGGCGATGTTGGTGCCGAGTTGAGCCAGTACAAACGCTGCGGCAATCACGAACACACCGAAGCGAGCGGCACCGGTGACATTCTCATCACGTAGGAACAGTCCCAGAAGCTCCAAAGGCGACCAGACTGGCTCACCGTAGATGACAGCCGCCGAAGAAGAGACGATAATGCCAATGAAGCTCGTGAGCGCAAAAGACACAGGAATCGTGAACAGCTGAGACCAGAGAGCGTCTTTCGGCCTCCGCGCAAAGCGAGAGAAATCGGGATCGTTGACAATGAGAGTGGCAAAGTTGGCGATTGCTGACATGATGCCCTTGATGATTCCCCAGGCGAGCTCACTGCCCTGTACAGCTGCGGGACGATCCACGATTGGTCCCAGGCCACGAGCTCTGACAATGCTCCAGATGAAGAGTGCAATACCCGCAGCAGGAGCGACGTAGGCTTTAGTCGTGAAGAGATGGCGGAGCTTGTGTACAGGGAAGTACAAGAAAGGAAGCGATCCCAGCCAGAAGATGAAGAAGCTTACAAAAGTTCCAGTACTTGCTCCTGTTGATTCTGGGATGGTGTTCTTGCTGCCTCCTTCGGTGTAATTATCCCACGATGGCCAGATTGCTCGGATCATGAGGAAGACGCACTCTCCTCCGATCCAACTTTGGACGCCATACCAGACGCAAGCCATTACTGTGCGGTTCAACACAGGCCAGAGCGAGCCCCAGATTCCAAAAGACGCTCTTCCGACAACCGGGAAGGATATGTGATATTTTGCTCCAATGCGACCAGTCAGAACGATGAAACCGCCGGCGATTGCGTAGCCGATCCAGACACAGAGCCATGACTGCCACCAAGCTAGACCAGGGTTGATGATGCTAGCCGACGAAATCATCCAAGTGTTGATATTGAACGAGTCTGCGATCCAGAAGGCGACTTGGAGGTTGTTAGAATGGCCTGAGAAGATCTTTGTGTGAGAGTGACTTACCAAAGTTCCGACCACGCCATTCTCTACGTGCAGGCTCCACGGGTTTGAGATCCTCGTTGGTCAACAGCAGCTGCTTTCCCGAAAGACCAGGTTCGGACTCCACGGCGATCTTCTCCATCAAGTGTGACATCTTGCTGTTCTTTAGTCTATTCATCCTGGGGATGTAGACGATGGATTGGCGATATCAAGATCCGAATCGAATCGATGTGTTACAACAGGTAGGTAGGGTGATTGGTATGCACACAATGCAAAAACGATGAAGCGCCAATAAATGCACAAAGAAATGTCAATGTGTAGCTCGAACTGGGAAGAGGTTGTTGAAGCTCTGGACTCCCATGATTCGGGGGAAGACCATGATACTTTATATCCGCACATCTGCACACCAGTGTGTCTTAGACCAAGACTTACCCTGCCTGTCCACGCAAGTACGATAATGCTTTTGGGGCATCGTTGTTGGTCGGCAGAGGAGAAATCCTTATCAGCCGAGATAGAGTTGAGATAGAGAGCGCGCCGGAAACTCTAAATGAAAGGGTTGCTCGATCACATCGAGTAAAGGCGCGAACTGTCTCAAAAGGCGTGAGAAATGGACATTTCACAATGCGTTGTGCTCCTAGGGATGAACCTGAAAACAGCCATGCAGAGAGAGGGTTAAAGCCTGACAGATGATTTCAAGGCATTCTTGTATCACATAATTCAAGACTATGCTCTATTTTATCAACACAGGAGTCAACAGCGAACATTTCTATTTTCTCATGGTATCCGAGTTCGCTCCTCACAGCAACGGCGCGGCAGTGCCGATTGCGGGGGCCCATGTTCTTCCGCAAGGCCAAGGGGTCGGGGCTGATCGACAAACCTCGTGAGGATGCGCGCATGACGATGTCCAGGTTCTCGTTTGCTCGGTTATAGGCGCACAGGAGAATCCATTGACTTCTCCTGCCAGCACATAGCACTGCTGTGCAGCCCGTGTGACCTTTCAGCTAGCCATGAAGGAGCTGAGATAACGCAGGTTCTCTCGCTTTGCCAGGCAACTAAAAGTCTCAGTGGCGAAGAGATCACATTAAATTCCGGTAATAGCTAGTACTAGCATATAAAAGATCGAGAAAGGCGAGAGAACAGAACCGACGTCTTCCTTCACATATTAGTTCCTAAAGCCCGCCGACGCACCCAAATCTCCCTCGGCGAAAAGCTCAAACAAGCCAAAATCGTCCATGACGAAATCCGGGTTGAGAAATTCCGCAAGACTCACATCACTCTCAAACCCAGCATTCGGCGACCGCGTGCTCTGCTCAATACTGGGGAATGCAGCACCCAGCTGCTGGCCTTTGCCGCCATACTTTGCCTGAAAGCCAGAAAGACCTTGGCCAGATTCTCCGGTGGCCGATCGTGAGGCTTCGTATTGTAGCATCCACTTTTTGAGCTCGTCTGCATACCTCACGATTCTGGCCATGACGGCTTCCGCATCAATGGCGTTTGTGCGAACCACCATCTCTAGACACTTGTCCAGGTACTCGATTGTGCGCAAATCTTCAGGGCAAAGGATCTGGCCATAGGTATTGCCTTGTACCGTGACGGCGATGTGCAGTCTCAGCAGTGTTATAGCGGCGTGTGCTATGCGTGGAGCGTGCAACAGGCTGGGCAAAGCTATCAAGTCCGGGCCGGTGAATGTGGTGGCCGTGTCGATGAGATTTTGGCAGGCAGATTTGAGCGACTGGACGGCATCAAAGTGATGCTGGGTCAAGGTAGGAGTTGGAACGTCTGTCATTGACAACCTCTCTATCAGGAAAGGTGCGGCGAAGCTTTGCTTATTGGTGGGAGTGTGTAGCACTGGCTCGTATAGAAGTAGTTCCATGTAGAAGCCGTTGAATGTCAGACTCGCTGACCATAGCTCGATCGGTACCTGGAGTCTCCAGTTTGTGATCTGGCTTTGTAACTGATCCATGGTCTGCTGACATAGCTCGGTCCCCACAACTGGTGAGATGAGCGTAGTGTTAAGATCCATATCTTCGCTGATCAGGCCAAGGAGCTGTGTAGCCCTGGCGTGCTGCGCAAGGCTCTGCAAGCCTTCGTCCACCGATTCCGTCTCGATGGTATGTAGGCACTGGTCGTTGTGAGGCGTCCACTTCTGATCATTGCTTTTGCGCTTGAGCAAAGCAGTCGTCTGGGTGATGATGAAAGAAATAAGCCACATTCGGCTCGCTTTCACGCCCCCAAGAAGACCTTCAGTGTAACCATGAAGGGATAGAGAAGGGGGCGTTAAATTGCCGCCGAATCCCAAGTCGACGGACATGTCTGCTTCAATATTCACAAGCTGGTAGAGCGGAATCTGCGTGCTATTTCGGGGACTCCTGTAATACAAGCAAACAAGCTGTAGCGCTTGCAAAAGATCAAGCGACTTCTCGCATTGAGCGATTGTTTTGGAGGTCAGGTCCTCGATGAGAGAGATGTTGATGCGATCCTGCAGATCCCAGGAGAGGATACCGACACTGGCAATGTACACGATGGCGTGCAGAGTATTTGGCATTGTGGCTCGCAACAGGCTGGCTTGAGTGCCGCTCGCTAGTGGCACAACCATGAGCAAAGGCTGGTATGATTTGATGTACTCTTCCACAACTTTTTGTTGCAGGTCAAGTGGTAAGATGCTATCGAGACGACTGGTGGATTCGCTATTGTCACCGCTACCGCCACTGCTCACAGGCGACGGACCCTCCGTACTCGAGTGGCCTTTATTGGATGAGTAAGCAGACCTGTCCAGTTTGCGTTTCTTCGACGAGACCGTGACTTCATGGTCGGAGTGCTCTTCGGATCCAGTGCCTGATGTTGACGCATCCCTCGCTTCGAGTGTGGTGTTTTGGAGACCTTGCGCACCCAGAAGCTTCGTCAATTCTGCAACCTTCGCTTCCAACTCAGCGACACGGTCTTTTTGTCGCTTTGGCGGGGCTAGCACGCATGTTTTGTTCAACCTGGTGCATCGTTGACAGGGCGGCGGTCCGCCCCCGGGCGCACCAAGTTCACATTTGATCTTGATGGACTGGCAATTTTGACAAGCTCTACCACGCGGCTGTACAGGCATAATTCAGGGTGTCGCAGGGCATGTTTCCACCAAAACAGTCTCGGTCTCCAGGTTGGCTATGTAACATTTATCGTTGACGCTGCCGTGCTGTGGGGCTGAATCCTCGTGCAATGATTGGCGTTGGCAGCGCACTCGCATGGAAAGTGATCTGATCCTTCGAAAGCTAAGCCTCAATTCCCGAGCCAATGCAAGTGTGCAAGGTAGAAGCAAGTATGAAGAGAGCCGCATACGGAATGGGTTAGACAGCTTGGTCATCAATTGCACAAGTGGACATAGCCTTGCTCGCGTAGGAGGGATTATATGGAATACGAAGGTGTCACAGAGGCGCAGTCAGAGGAGATATCGGAATCGATACTTCTCCATGCACAAGTTTGCGTACATGCACAGATCTTCTATGCAGTCAGCACGGCTCTCTCCTACTTGGCATGCCAATCTCGATCGGCATTGGATGCTCATGTTCGTCCAGTTATGAAGATACTATTCCGCGGAGGGTGCGCGGACCCTCCGCGGAGGGTAAGATGGTGTAGGACCAGTAGACTTGTTTGAGCATATACGAGATCCAAAGCCTGGACTGTTGTCGAGATGAAAAGCACTGGATCATGAGTGCCTTCTCAGAATGATGCTAACAGTGTAGTGTCGACTGTGCTTGTATGTCATAGTATTGATGATAAGGGTATGTCACAGGACAACATGACTTCCGTGCGTGCTTCCACGCAGCACGCTTGCTCCCCGCGCCTCCACCAGCCAGCAAGCTACTCCATTCCATCTACCACTCAGTACTATACTATATGCAGCTCCGCCACTATTGCCAGCACATGCCGTGATCGATATCACTCTCGCATCGAAAGCACCAGGAATAGCTCGGCCCATACAAACATTTATCCGGCAATCGGTTTGAGCTCCACAGACTGACTGCAGCATCGCCTGCCTCAGCCGACACCGTCATGGCCGAACACGGCATCCTCAAGCTGGATCCCGACTCGCACCTCCTCCTCGAACAACCCCTCTTACGCCTACCTCAAGAACTCCTCAAGAAGAATCTTAAAGCCGCACAGCGATTGATCGAGCCCGTGAACAAACATACCACCGCAGCCATCCAATCGAGCAAGTCACAAACGGCGGCGGAGACACTGGCCAGCCTGGATGCTACACTCCAAAAGGCGCAGAACCTCAAACGCAAGCTTGAAGCTTTGCATGCGGAAGAGCAAGAGCTGCACTCCCAGCAGAAGGCGCGCATCGACCATCTACAAACGCTTCATGAGATCCCGAGCCTCGGCGATGTGGCCTATGACCGCTGGTCGCACGTGCGGTTAGATCGACTGTTGGTCGACTATCTACTCCGGCAAGGCTTCACACAGAGTGCAAAAGAGCTAGCAGAAGAGAACAAGTTGGGCGGTCTGGTAGATGTGGGTGTGTTTGAAGAGGCTGGGAGGATAGAGCAAGCGTTGCGCAGAGGCGAAGTGAAAGAGGCACTGAGCTGGTGCGCAGAGAACAAGAACGCTCTCAAGAAGACAAATGTAAGTCCGACGCGTGGATCGATGCTAGGGCAAAGTGCTGACACATTTGTTTTAGAGCGAGCTCGAACTGGAACTGCGTCTACAGCAGTTCATCGAGTTGGCCCGACATGGTGATCTTGACAAGCTTTTGGACGCCATAGGCCATGCTCGAAAGCATCTCGCAGGAGACCAAAGTTCAAAGTTTGGCCTACAAGCTGGTGGTCTGATGGCATATCCTCCTGATACCTTTGTCGAACCATACCAGGTAAGTAGCAAGCCATGGGAAATCGATTGTGTCCTGCAAGCTGACCATTCCCCACAGAGCCTTTACTCCCGCGGTCGATACCACTACTTGTCAACTTTGTTCGTCCAGACACATCATGACCTCTTCTCTCTACCGCCGATACCCTTACTACACATTGCTCTCAGTGCCGGTCTAAGTGCCCTGAAAACGCCTGCTTGTCATTCTCAACACGCATTGGCCGTGACCGCCAATACAGGCGCACCTGTATGTCCAATATGTTCAACGGAGCTGAATGAGCTTGCGAAGAACGTCCCATATGCACACCACACCACAAGTGCGATGGAAGACGATCCTGTCGTCTTGCCAAATGGGCGCGTCTTTGGTAGAGAGCGATTACAGCTGTTGAATGAGAAGCTGGGCACGAAGAAGGGTATGTATAGAGATCCGACGAAGCTTGGTGAGACGGACGAGGAGTGGGATGAGAGCAAGATCCGAAAAGTCTTCATCTCATGATCGATGAGCTTCACGGTGATAAGCTTTCGAGGTCGACAGGACTATATGTGATGCCAGTCACAAAGTGTATATGGCGTTCTTCGAGATTGCGACGAGGCCAAGTATAGCATACGGAGGTACGTGAATAATAAGACCGAGCGTGATGTTCGTGGCTGTGACAATGCTCAAGGTATCCAGAACTTGAGCGTCGTTGGAGCTACGACGATCGCTTTTGCACAGCCAAACTCTCCACGATTCCAAAACCATCTCTCCTGCTTCTCTTAGATCATGTTGAAAAATTGTTGTGGAACACCTTTCTCATGATGAGCTATGAGGTGCGTTTAGCGGGGCTTGTGACGCTGGGATGCTGTCATGGCCATGTAATGAGCACGAGATCACAATATCTTTGGCGGGGTCTTTTCAATGGGTAAGGTACCTGCATTTATATTCTGTCTCAAAAAACAATCCTCTCTTCTATTGATTGCAACTCATCTCTATCCGAAATCAAGTCGACAATTACACCAAACTTCGAAAACACAACCAAACCCATCAAATCAACAATCATGTCTAGCGCTCCCGTTCAGAACCAGGTAAGTCCACGCATGTTCCTAAACCCAAACCACCACGCGTCAACAATAGCTAACCACTTCAACCTCAAGGCTGTCCAAGACACCGGCAAGCCCCATGGCAAGAACATCACAGAAGTTTCTTCCTTCGATGACAAGGCTCCCAACGCCAGCGACGCCGAGATTGGCAGCAAAGACGATCCTTCGCGCGTCGCTATCAACCGCATGCAGGAGACTGACGTGCCCTCGTCTGGCGTCCCCGGCGACCGCGCCAACACCATCGACAACCAGAACAAGTTCAGCGCCACTGGTGGCGACACCAGCGCTTAAACCAATGGGACTGGGCAGATGAGATTTTATGAAGTCCGACTTGCATGGCTAGCTAGAGAGTTAGGATGATGTTTGACGCCGTAATGAAAAATAATTTTTGACTGTGCTTGAATGCTGTTGCTGGAATGTGATTCGCTTGATCTTTTTCTACTTTCCGTAATTTGACTATTGTCGCTCAAGGGAGGAAGCTTGTAGCTATGTAATGTATGAGAGAACACTGTATATTGGTGGCTTACCATATACTTCGACATGAGCGAATCTTCCAAGCGACACAACATCAGAAAGCAAAACTATGCGCACCGTAACGATGATTTAGAAGTGGTCTTCAAAAAGTCACTCGCAGCATATCAACCTCTTGCCTGATTGGGATTGAAACGGCGTGAGCTGTAACGCCGCGACACAGCATGCTGCTGGCTCTCGCCTCGTGTAGTGTTTCTCTCGATGTCCTTTGGCATCTTGAAACGTTTGGGGTCAAGCCTCTTTGCCGATGTCGCGTGGATGTTACGTGGGCTGCTCGAGCGTGGAAAATCGTCGGGCGGAAATCCTTCAATGCTCTCTGTGTCGTGCTCAAAGGAATCATCGACGTTGGTGACTTGGGCGGGAAGAGTATTCGGTGAGCAGACAGTTGTTTCGCCTCTCGTCGCTTGATCAGAAGTTCCGAGACCGCTCACTTGTACAGATTGCGGCTGTTCCGAGCCCTTTCGCATTCTTTCCCGGCTGCGTTGCCAGGCTGAGTGCAGTTCGTCTCCACTCTCGCTGTCTTGGCTGCCGATGATCAGCTCTCGCCAGAGAGCTTCGTTATCTGTGTGGTCTTCCGCATCTTCGGAAGAGCGAGACGTCGGCTGTATGCTTGTTGTCAGCGTAACGGGGGCTTTTGCTGGGCGTGGCTGATTGGAGGTGCTATTAGATTGTTCCGGTCCGATGATCGAATGGTGAATAGCAGCACCGTGCTGAGGGTCGCCGAGGACGATCCTTTGCATGGATTCTGAAGTCGTATTGTGCTCACTCGATGAGCCCAAAGCTTTTATTGATGTGAAGCTTTCACTCTGTGTTGCAATGCCCATCAGATTTCTCCACTCTTGCTCCGCGTCTAATCCGAGCGAATTCTGTTCTGATGGCATTGCCGTACCCGCCGCGTCGACTAGCACGTTTCTGTCCAGGTTCTCGAAGTCGTTAGCTTGCTGCAGGTCACCAACGTTCCAAGCCTCGGACCAGGGTGCTGCATAGTTGTCAATTAATGGAAAGCCGGTTGTTGGCTCCGCGAAATGGTGAGGGGACGAGATAGACGGGCTGTCCTCATCAGGAATCTCGGCCCTGTGCTGTTGAAGTTCAGGGTCATCGTCCAATGCGAAGCTGTACTCTCGCGTACGACTTGAGTGTCTGCCCACTTCCTCGAGCTCGCACTGTCTGGAGTCAGAAGATACTGGCCGTACCATTCCATCGAGCGGTCTATGCACGACTCGCGTATATTCTGGCACCTCGACCTGATCAGCATCGAAGCTGTCACCGTCGGCACCCAGTAACATGGATTCTTCCGACAAGCGGCTCAAAGCTGTTGAATATGCACCCATACTGGCACTTCTGGATGTATTCGATTTCCGAGATGGACGACTCTGAGTTTCAAAAGCACTCGTGCCAACTCTGACCTCAACGTGATCATCGTGTTTATGAGTCAAAGCTCCGCTCATGAGGTATGCAGCGGGCTCGAGGCGTTCCTCGAACAGCGGAGTCACGAGGCGTCGCTGAGCAGCTTGAGTGCGTGCGTTGGGTGATTTCTTGATCTTTCGACGCCTTCCGACTCGGTCTTTGTCGCCTGCAGCAGGGAAGCCAATGCGAAGAGGCCTTGTGTGGTCGAGAGCAAGCCAGTCATTTCGGGCGAGAAGTTTACGGCGGCTAGCAAGCAGACGCAGCTCTTCGTCTTGATGCGGGTTTGCATCTCCAGCAAAGTTCGCAGCACAAGACTGTCGTGTGCTGGTTCTCGTGTGGTAATCTCCTCCAGATACCACCGGGTATCGACCCGACCCTGGCCGTGTCAGCAAGCGAGACGAGCGATGTGTTGAAGTGAAGGAGAGTACCTTTGTAAGACCTGCCCCGCGTGTCGTCATTGTGATCAACTGTTTTCGCTCTCTGGTGGCTCGAGAATGGCTCGTGCTGTACGGCTGCTCTCGCTCTAGCAAAGTGGGCCTTCTGCCTCTGTAAGGCTGCGTTGTTGCTTTTGGCACCAGCGAATCGCCGTCGGGTGCCTCCCGTCCAGTCCATGATACCGGCGACGTGGCTTGCTCAGGCTCTTTGACGACAAGGAGTGACGTTTGGGGTTGCACAGGGTGGAGTCGGCGAGGTTTGATTAAGCATAAAAGCCGCCAGCCCGGACGCTCCTACATATCTCCAGAGACTGCTGCTCGTCGTGCTGTCAGCAACTTGTCAGCAACTTGTGTGAGCAATCGCTCCCACTTCACCACCACTGCTGCCACACCCCGAATACACTCTCTTTTTGCTATCGCTAACGACGGGCTCGACTACTCGACGGCGCACTCTCCGTGCCAGCCGCCTTCGAAGGACGCATCCTCGGCATCCAGGACTCACTCTCGCGGCCCAGTACCACAGATGCATATGCATATGCATATGCTCTGGCAGCTCTGGGGTCCCCAGATCGCAGCTCACATCGCCCTGGGTGTGGCATGTCGTGGGATATGCTAGTCTGTCGATAGCCGACCGGGCAGCGGGTTTCCTACTTGAGTATTGGATCACATCAGAAGGCGCCTACAGCGCGATTTAAAATTGACAGCTGAAAGTAAGCAAGAAGGATGCGCGGAGTCAATAATGTTCCTCCTTGGATTAGGATCTGCCGGGTAACACTCTGTGAGATCGAGTCGCAGATGGCGCCTTTTGCTGGCATGCATACTGATGTCACTGCTTTCACATGCTCACCGGAGGACAGATGACCGAGCATAAGCTGCAAAAGGCTTCACGGATGTTACCTGTGTGGCATGAAAAAGACTCATGTTGGATTAGGCTGCTAGCCTGCTGCTGCATGACGACGAGTAACATCGCTATACCATATCGACCAGGATCAGATTTGCTCAAGCCACCCGCCCTGCGACCACGTGCCAAGATTTTTTGCGGTGAAGATGGCGCCGCCAACGCCGATGGCTTGCATAGTGCGCTCTAAGGACGTTGAGGCTCGCTATTTTCCAGCTAGGCTACTGCAAAATGGCACGCGCGATGTAGCCTTGGTAGCGCGGTTCGTTGACAAGTGGGACCTTTCACTTAAACCACGTGAAAACACGACGTCAGTCTGAGCACGATGGCCGAAGGAAGGTTCACGATACCTCCGTACTTTGAAAGGAGCAACGATGCCATCTCCTTCTCGAATTCTCACATGCTCTTGGAAGGCCCGAGTTCCGCCCTTCTCGGACCTTGGCCCGCCGCCCTGAGCATCATGAATCACCTCTGCAGATTCAGTCGATCAAGTGCATGATTTCAGACTTTTAGCTGTGGCGGTCTCGGTTAGCGAGCCAATCCGTCGTGCATGTACCTGACGACAAGCAGCCTTGCATCCGCCCCTGCGGCTTAAGCGCCCGACGTCATCTGAAAACGTTGGATTCTTTCTCGGCACGCCATTGGACACTATCGCTCCGCGCGGAACCCAACGGCTTGCCGACGAATGACATGGCAAAATGAAAGGAAGAGGTGACATCCACGGTTGGTGAACGTGCTCGACATGAAGCACCAGCTGGAAGTCAAGTTCCAACCGTGCAGCCTCCTGCCTTTCCACCGAGACGAATCTCCCTGGTCGGTAGTTGCAGTCTTATTGCCTCGTCCAATCCTTGCTACTGCCTGGAAAGCGGGTCACCGATCCACTGATAGACTGATAGGACGAGTCGCTCGCGCAAACTTAGTGGGGGTCCATTATCATCATGTACCGTGCCTGCCCCTCCAACCGATCTATGGTGGGACTGTAACCACGGGCACTATGAGGTTGATGGCGCATAGAGTAGTGCTGCTACCGCTGGATACGACCGAGCCCGCGACAGTCGCGATCTAAGATGGGCTTATATTTTGCGCGGTGCCACTCAGCAGATTCAAACCACTTTTTCTCCACAGACTATCCCACGGTGTTAACTGCGCCCCACTGTGTTGTTTCTTAACTTAAACCAGGCGGACTCTGGACAGCAATCCCCCCTCCTCCTCTTTTCCTTCACCTGTCACGCTTCCACCACTCTAGGACTCGTTCTCTCGCCCCCCCTCATCGGCCAACAACACCTCCACCGAAAAGCAAACACCAACACAACGACAAACATGTCGGAGACTATCCCCCAAAGCAGGCCGCGGACTTTCCGCAGGCTGAGCTCTACCGATGCCACCTCCGATTTCAGTCTTCGCTCGCCTACGGTCATTGTCCCGCCTCAGCATCTGATGGACCCCAGTGATGCACACGAGGTCGCCGCAGCCATGGAGCTGGCTAGATTGGACCTCGAAGAATTCGAGCAGCAATCGGGATCAGAGCCAGAGACTCCCGCCGAGACTACAGTGACCGACAAGTTCGCATTCGCCTTCGATATTGACGGTGTCTTGATTCGTGGTGGTCGTCCGATCCCCGAAGCTGTCGAGGCGATGAAGGTACTCAATGGAAAGAACCCACACGGCATTAAAATGTGAGTACGTCGTTGGAACACACAATGAACAACTACTAATCGTTTGCAGCCCGTACATCTTCGTTACCAACGGTGGCGGCAAGACCGAACAGGAGCGTTGTATTCAGCTCAGCCAACAGATGGAGATTGAAGTTTCTCCCGGTCAATTCATTTGTGGTCACACGCCAATGAGGGAGATGGCTGACAAGTATACCACTGTTCTTGTCGTTGGTGGCGAGGGCGAGAAGTGCAGAGAGGTTGCTGAGGGCTACGGTTTCAAGGACGTTGTCACTCCCGGCGACATCATCAAGGCCAACCCTGACACCACACCTTTCAGGAAGCTCACCCAAGAGGAGTGGAACAACTCAAGAGACCGCGACTTCTCCACCACCGTGATCGAGGCCATCTTTGTCTTTGCTGACAGCAGAGATTGGGCTGGCGACCAACAGATCATTCTCGACCTGCTTCTTTCCAAGGGTGGTGTGCTCAACACCCGCTCAGAAAACTTCGACGAGGGCCCCCCTGTCTTCTTCTCTCACAACGACGTCGTGTGGTCCGCTTCCCACGATCTTACCCGCCTCGGCATGGGCGCCCTTCGTTGCTCGCTGGAGGCTATGTTCAAGGCCGTCACCGGCAAGGAGCTCGTGACCACCGCATTTGGCAAGCCACAAATAGGCACTTTTGAGTTCGCAACCCGTCTTCTGAAGCAATGGCGCAAGGCCACCCACGGTATCAACGCCCCGCCAGAGACCGTCTACTTCGTCGGCGATACTCCCGAATCCGACATTCGCGGCACCAACGAGTATAACAAGCACGCACCAAACACTTGGTACTCAATCCTTGTCAGCACTGGCGTCTACCAGCCTGGCACTGAGCCCAAGTACACACCGAACCAGATTGTCGACACTGTCCTCGACGCTGTGAACCACGGCATCGAGCGTGAAACCCGCAGACAGCTTCGTGAGTCCCTCGACTTCTCTGGCAAGGGCCAGCTTGAGGGTACTGCCATTGCCGACACCGCCCCTCCTACGCCAGCTGTAGGCAGCCCGACCATGGTCAAGGAGAACCCTATGGAGAAGCTCGCTTTCTCGAACTCCCATGCCGCCGCCCAAAAGGTCAACTAGACCACCCCATTTTGCTTAGACTGCATTTTCCTGTTGTTCGCATCCAAAACGGCGCTGGTTATTGATTTTCGCGATAAGGATACCACTTGACGCGGGTGCGCAGCGCTAAAAGCGCGCGAGACCGCATACCGCTATTCAACAACATACATCGACATAGATGTGGATGGGAACACCGACCCTTCAAAAAAGATTTACAAACACAGAAATAGACGTATTGACGTATATAAACGACATCGTATGAACATGATCTTAACTTTTTACCTCCATGATGTATGATCGTGCTGCTCTGCTGTTATCACCCTTTGCAGCTTGTCTCACAACGAAATCAGTCCTTTTGACAAACTGTTCCGAAGCTCGGATATTGCTGTCCACACATTGCCACTCGCATCTGTCGACCGGAGGACGTAGCAACAACATCAAATTAGATGACGTACACTTCCAACTAGCATAAGAACCGATATGAGTCTAGAAGCGCAAAGAGTCCACCGAAACCCCACGCCCTAAGAAGCTACCGCACGAGCAGACTACGAGGCAAAACAACGTTTCGTGTCACTGCCGATTTCGATTTCTCGCCGCATAGCCACCGAAGCCAGAACACTCGGGCTTGAGTCCTGTCGCTCCGCTTGGACCCGAAAACGCGCTGCTGCAAGGAAAATATCCAAGCCCATCCGTAGCATTGGCATCATCAGATATCAGCGACAGTTTGGATGGCCAAGAAGCCCGACATTGTCCCACTTGGCTATGGTGGTGATATTTTTTTCGCGAGTAATGACACGCCTAGGCCGAGCGCCGCTTGCGAGGAGTGAGGTTGCAGTTTGCTTGCAGCTGCGGTGGGCTCTCTCGTCTACGCGGCTTGCTCAGACCCGGCTGGGCAGGGCAGGACGAGATCTCATCTTCGGCTGTTTTTGGACATCACACATGTGTAACAACATCCGACTTGCCTAAAATGGCGAGAAATTTACATGGCGATTTACCGCTCTTGTTTGCGCACTTGACGCCATCGTAGCAAGCCGATGACCATTTCCAGAGAGGCCAATGATGAAAGCACGTATAGGCAGAATGTCGAGACTCGTTAGAGACCCACACCACCAGCACAGCACAGCACAGTCCACATCCAACCAAGTTTCGAGGTTTCCCATCCTCCAAGTGACAGTAATTTCGAAGCCCAAGACTCCTCCACAACCTCACCGAAAACCCACTCTCCTCTCCGGTCTCCACTCAAACCTGCATTTCTACTCCACTCAAACCTCCAGGACGCGATGAACTCTCTCCACACAAACCACGACTTCACCTCGTCTTGAGGCAACGATCAGTGAAACCAAGAGCAAATTAGATCCTGACATCTCTGTATGCAGGCACTGAATGCCGCCGGGATTAGTTCGATACTTGGAACGGCTTTCATACCCACTCACACCATGAGGGGAACAGGCTCGAGTCTTGGGTACTCAGAGAGAGATTCGCCTACGATCGGCCGCAGAATCGACCGCGCGACATCGAACGAGGCTGAGCAGTGCCCTCTTTCCCAAGGATGTTACAGATGAAGGGGGATTTGCGCGGGGGCCTGACTTTGCAATAAAACGTGAGTTGTTCGGAGAGTGATCCGAGTTGATCACGTTGGAAACATTTGTGATTGCACGTTGTGAAGTGTCAAGAAATGTACATCAACGTGTGGCGTATGTGAGGTCTGCTTGCTCTTGCAGCTATCGGGTTGCCATTTTGGGCATACCGAGCTGAAGACGTGATGTTTTGCCCACGGGCTCTTTGGTTTGTGAGCTAGATTCAGTAACATGACAGGCAGGCATGACTTTAGCTGTCTTTTACTCATGACGGAGACGCGGAGCAGCAGGGGAGGGAAGAGTGGCGTTCGTGTCCATCCGTGGAATCGTATACAGTCTGAATCCCACAATGTCTGGTGGAGACACGCATTAGCCACCGGCATCAGGAAGTGAAAGAACTCCAGGCGAGAAACACACAACCTAATCGCACGGTGAGGTCCTTGGATGTGGGTGTCGAGCCGTCCTCGTGGCTAGCAAGCTCAGTCTGTCGGGATGCCCTTAACGGCACAAGTAGTATTGAAATGTTCTTTGCACTTCACTCGCCTGCACGACAAAGACCCAGAAGCATTTTGGTTAAGAGTTTTGCGCAACTCCGGATGTCGACAGTATATCTTGCACGGCACATCTATTGCTAGGGTGCCGACGAAACCCGTGAGACTGCAACACGTTCTCCCACCAGATCAAGGACCTGGCTTTACGCCTTGAAGGTCGCTCAGCTAAGTGAAGCAATGTCAGGGAAAGAAATACAGACCTTGCACGGTGACGCACCCCTCGAGCCCAGCCATATCTACCCTATCGACGTTTGACAACGGACCGCGAAGAATGGCCGCGTGATTTCAGCGCCTTGCCTTCAAGGACGCATATTGGTGCGGTGCGATAATTGATCAGTTCGGAAGACCGCGGGCCGGCAGATTGATAAATCGCACGCAAATGTGTCGTGACAACAGCGACAGAATACAAAGAATGAATATTGGGCCGACGTTCGGGGTCTCAAAGATTTCATTTGCTTGGTTGCTTTTCCTTCTATCGTGGATACTTTAGCGTCAGCTATTCCATGGCCACTGCGCATGGAAAATCGGTTAACCCATATGCATAGATGGGGAATCTGTGTGTCGACGCAGATGCTTGCAGGCGAAGGGAGGCGCATCCACTTAGGCTCTGCCAACCTTGAAAGAAAGAATCTAAGACGAAGTTAGCAAAAAGATCGATTGTATGGCCCATCAGTGACAAGGTACTTACATCGTTCTTTCCCACTCTAACTTCATCATCTTCTGCCACTCGCACACCTCCCACCGTCTCAACATACGCGAGCGGCGCATCCCCCATGATCTTTCTGAAAGCGTCACCGACTGTGGCACCCTTCCTCACCAGAACGCAATCTCTGAACACCGCCGCTCGGTCGCCTCCACTGACACCCGCTTCGCCAGAACCAAAAGTACCAATATTGCGCACCGGGAAGACAGGAACAAGACCGAGCAGCTCAGCGGCACGCGAGAGCACTTGGTTCACGCCAGTACTGCCGAAGCGATAGAGCACCATATCCTTGAGATTCTCGATACGCCCTGTCAGTTTCTCGTCCATCTCTTTCAAGCCGCCGCCATCAGCTTCACCAGCGTCAATCAGATCTTGCCGCGTATCGACAAATTCGGAGCCCGGGACGTAGCGGATGTAGTCTTGCTTTGCGAGCTTGCGCAGGAAGACTTCGGAAATGGCGGAGCACAGCACGATGCGCTCTGGCGGTTCTTGCTTTGCGATTTTGGAGATATTCTTGTCGGCGTCAGGGTGGTCGATTTTGTTCAATGCGTAGACGGTAGGGAATTTCTCGTCGACGAAGGCGACGACAACGGTCTTGATGGTTTCGTCGTCCCAATCTGGCAGCGGCTGTTTGAGCGCAAGCTTGTCCAGCGCTCGCGCGACAATTGTCGCTGTGCCACCGTAGCCAGAAAATTGTCCTTGTAGTGTTTCCACCGGCCCAGCCTTGATTGCAATGTGCCGACGCTTGATGCCACCCCACTTCTGCATCAGGTTGCCCAGTACCCAGTTCACAATCTCGGACTTCAGCCAGAGGATGTCCTGCGACGGGTCGTAGCCGCGAGTCGCCTTGCCTTCAGCATCGGTAGTACCACTCGCATCTACGACGTGTATGAGGGCATCGGCGTGGCGAAGGTCGTCCAGGAACTTGTTGCCTAAGCCTTTACCCATGTGCGCGCCCGGCACGAGACCGGCGACATCGAGCAGCTCAATGGGCACGCTGCGCATGCCTCTTTGGCACACGCCGTAGTTGGGCTTGCATCGCGACTGGAGCGGAGGCTCATCGGAGGGTGAAGATGGCGTGTTGCCGGGCAGGTGAGTGCGCGAGCAGGCGCATGGTATCTGAAGATAGCCCACGGCACGGTTGGGGTCTATGGTGGTGAAGGGAAAGTTGCCTGGGTGGATGAGTCAATGCCGGGCAGATACGAGTGTCGGCGGGCATGCGCACCTACTTTGGCTGTGGTGTCGGTCAAGCTGTTGAGGGTGGTGCTCTTGCCTGGAGGGATGTTAAGGGCTCGTTCATCGCACAGCAGTCCGCGGCCATGGCATACCTGAGCTGGGCTTGCCAACGAGGCCGATAAGAGGGTCACGTGGCATGGTTGAGTGAGAGCGAGGTGGGAGATGGGAGATAGGGTAGTGGTGATGCTGTGTCAGTGCGAGCGGTATATTATCAGTCAGCTACCAAGTAGAGGCTTCAATAAAGTAAAAGTATAGCGGGACATGAGACATCGTCACCGAGTCTCTCATCTGCAGCACAGCACTGCGATAGCGGGGCTACTTTTCTGCCTCGTCTCGTGTGAGGAGAAGAAAACGCGATCGACCGGCACGAGGCGCGTGCCGACGAGCTAAGACGCCTCGTTGCTCAGGGGCGGGCTCAGGGTTGGCTTCTGTGCTTCTCTCGTGTGCCGCCAGAACGCGACGGCGGGCTGGGGCGCATGGCATGTATGTACAGTACAGTACCTCAGTACGTACATTGCACAGCAGCTTCGTTGCTCATGTGACCGGCCGTGTAGCAGCCAGCTGCACCGTATATGTCGTGAGACGGGTATTCAGCATTATTGCAGCACGCGTGACCTTCTCTCGTGTTTGATTAGGTTGATTAACCGCGGCGGGCACATTTGATTAGAACATTGCCTGGCTTTTGACGGGTCGGCCTGAAGGGATTCTTGCCGACTCAGCCCTGCGCGTTGCTGGCCTGCTCGGCCGACTACTACACCGTGCGCTTGGGCTAGCACGACGGACTGTGTAGTGCTGCGGCAACGAGGCGAAAGGGCAAAGCATTGCCGTCTTCACCTGGTACCACCGCGCTTAATACCAGTCAATCCTCAATTGACCATTCGACACGGCTCTGTTCGCCCGACCAAAGCACGCCGTCTCCCTCCCCCTCCCCCACCACCGTACGCCTATCGCCGGCGGAACGCCCACCCGCAATTGCTGTTATGGCCTCTTGAACGAGCAGACAATTCACTCCAAACACTAATCACTAGGGGTCGCTGGCGGAGGAGGATATCGTCTTGCTGTCCGTCCGTCCCTCTGTCTGTCTCACCTGGGCCGGCACGTGCAATTGCCTCTTCACATCCGACGCCCTACTCAACTATTATACCCATACCCTGCCTGCCGAATGCGGTGCCTCCCTCATAATAATAACAACCCCCCATCATGGACGTGGCAGCTCCACGCTACCAGCCCCGCGCTCGCGCACAACCTTCAGGTCACCAACAAGACCGCGACACCGATGCCGCGCCCGTCACCGACGACTCTGGGGCAGAGTGTAAGCTCTAATCGTCTCCGCGAACGTGCATGCCAACGGTCCACTAACCACTAAGACAGCCGAGTCCTTAACACGCCGCAAGTTTCAGCGCACCGCAGCTAACCCCGACGGCGATGGAGGTTTCCGGAAGCCTTCAATCCCAGCATCTGTCACTCGCCGGCCACTTACTGACCGCCGCCCAAGTGACGGCGCGCGCAAGAGGAACGCAAGCTTGAGAGAGGGCATGAGGGTGCCGAGCGGACCACGGGACTTTCCTGGCAGCCCGGGCAAGAGGTATGCAAAAACAATGCTGAGGAATTGAGCGGCGTGATTGCTTGCGGCGTTCATGGCAAAGAAATGGAAAAAGTTGCTGACAACAGCAGCAGGAATGGGAACATGGACTCAAGCGCTCCTGCTTTCGGAGCTACACCCACCCGCTCCTACCTTACACAACAGGCCGAGAACTTCAAGAACCCGGCAGCCAACATCAGCACCGGATCTCCCGTTGCCGCTCCATCGCGTAACACCACAGACTTCGACTTTATCCCTCCTGTAAACTTCGACGACTTCCAATCTCGCCTGGCCAACTTCGACGGCTCCTCATCCTTATTGAGCGAATTTCCAACAGTAGGAGGAGGACGCGTACTGGCGCATGAGCGGCCCAGTGGCATGGCACCCAGGAGCGCGGGATTCGCAGACTCGAGACCTGCGACAGGAAGAACGCAAGAGCTGCAGAATGACAGGATCCCAGTAGGGATCGTTCGGAGTGCAAGCTACAAGTTTGGAGCTGGCGCGGCACCAAGAGTTGCAGTCGACCAAAACAACGCCAAAGAGCCTACGACTTCCACTCAGTCGACTGTGCCTTTACGATCAAGACGACAATCCTCCGTCCCTCAGAGCGCTTCTGCTTTTGGCCAACCACTACCAACGAACACAACGAAGCAACCTAGGAAATCGATTGGCCCAGGCTTGTTCGGCAACATCATAGACCGAAAGCCCGTTCCACAAACGGGTCCTCCTGTTCCGCCGGAATCTTCCAAGCCACCCGTGGCACGCAGTGCAAGCTTCAGCAAACCGAGACGTACTATCATTCAGCCTTCCGCCTCAGCTGGAGCAGAGTTACCACGCGTATCCACCCTCACCGCAACTACGCAGTCTCGCCAAGCAAAGGTGAGAAGCGTGGCAACGCCAGGGAGAGAAGGAGACCCCGGTGTGAGCACTGCGCGATCGCCCGCGAAGATCACTGTGCATAGAGCTACTACGCCCAGCTCATCTAATGGCAACAAACGTCAATCAGTGGCTTCTGGTAGGATAAGTGGATTGGGCGCCAGGACAATCAGTCCGACAGATGCACGACGACTGAAGCGACTTTCAGCCATTCAAGCTCCGCCAATGCCAACAAGCATACCTAGGCAACCGCCAACACCACACGATGACGATCCATTAATGCCTCCTAGGCTTCCTGAACTGCCTCGATTCGCACAGTCAAACGAAAGTTTCATTCCTCGGAAGCCAAGCGCAAGTCACAGCTTGACACCGACATCTGCACGCGCATCGCCCGACAACAAGAGCCTGCTCAAAGGTGCAGAAACCAGTCTCAGCAACAGGTCCAGCTACCAATCTCTCATGACCAACCCAAACACCTCGGCGTCAAGATTACCTCAACTGAAAAATCGCAATGTTCATTCGAGTTCTGCTCAATACGGTGAAGAGTCCGAGGTCATTCCTCCTGTACCTGCGATTCCTAAGAACTACGAAAGTCCGAAGGAACACGAACATTGTTTCTTCTCTAACAGCCGCAAGAGCAGTGTGGCAACTACTGCTGAAAGCACAAACAATCTTGAGGGAAGCGGTACTCTGGCGGCTCCTTCGGCGGACGCTGGCCAACCTTCACGTTCTAGCTTCGAGATCCCGACTCTGGAAACACCTCGAAAGGCCACGCACAGACGCAATCAGACAATAGGAAGCCCAGCTGCTAGCACCACCCCTGCCACCAAACCAAGAAATCCGCCTGAGTCGACAGGGCGCAGGAACAACACTCTTCAGCCACTGCGACTGCCACCATTGAACCTTTTACCTCTGAGTGTCTCCATGTCGAACCGGGGCGCGAAGAACGATGTTTCTCCGAGTGAAAAGACACAGACACAGACCCCGTACTCAAAAGCTCAAACACCAGAGCCCAAACGTGTACCCAAGACGCCATCGACACCAATGACGGCAAGCAAAGCGACGTTCTTCCGCCGAGAAAAAGAACGTGAGGCGGCACAGAAACAGCTACGAAGTGCCTCGTCCCAGAATGCTCTCAAGGACATCATGAGCTTTGACGAAACTGTGTCGCGCTTCTTCGATGACAGTGATCCGGAGCCCGTGAATGTTGGTATTCCCATACAACCATCGAAGCAGCAACAGTCAAGGTCTGCCATCACTCCATTCGCCTCGGGATCTCTGCCCAAACATTCCAATGAATTTTTGCGCCTGCGCGATCGGCCTAGTGCAGAGTACAAGACAGATGCTCAGCCTTTCAGTATGGCCACCTTCGACGACAATCGCGTGCAAGCGAAGATCTCGCAATCTGCTCGCCAGAACAACAGTGCAACGGGTGCCAGTTTCAAGACTGCCAACGAAACGCCTGCCCCGGAAGACAGCCCTATTGCTGAGCAGGCGCCACCATTGGTAGCTGAAGCAAAGAAAGAAAGCGGTGGACTTCGGAGAAAGCTGAGCTTGGGCTGGCGACGGTCGTCTAGCAAAGGCGCAAACCATGCGGATCACAAGTCCAGCTCACAAGAGACTCCTCCAGCTGAGAAGCCGAAGGCCACTATCAGAGCTATACCGAAACCCGGTACGATGCCACCACCCAAGCTGCCTGCAAGTGCCACTTGGAGTGGCGAGCTGCCTTCCTTGCCCAGCAGTGTTCGTCCGAGCCTTGAACTGGCACGTAAGAAGTCGTACGCCGGTCTCAACCATGTGAACGGCAATTCTGGATCCAACAGCGAACAGGACGCGCAGGCCCCAGCGCCGCCACCCAAAACTCGTGCACTCCATTCGGAACAACCGCAACCAGTAGCCAACCGAGCCAGTAGCTGGGGCAACTTCAGTTTCGGTAATCGCTCAAACGTGACCGCAAAGGTTCAGACGAACGGCGCTGCTAGACCCAAGCCTAACACCTCTGTCAATACAATCTCTGCTATCATCAAGGACAAGGAGGACTACGCTGCCGATGACGAGATGCGCCGACTCAGTCAAAAGCGACGCGATGTTGACCAGGCTGCTCGTGAGACCGAAGTACTGAAAAAACGTGCGCTTCCACGCCACGCCATGAGCCCGGACCAAGTCTTACATGACCGCAACTGCGCCCTTAACATCTTCGAACGCGGCGAGATTATGGACTACGACAAGGAAGGAGTCTACTTCACTGGCACGAAGGATGCGAAGAAGATTATCGGGTCTGTCTCTTCTCTATCGAGCGGTGACAAAGAGAAATCCGGCAATCACGGCTACGACGACGAGCGCGGCGATTATAATATCGTGTTTGGCGATCACCTCGCCTATCGGTACGAGGTCGTCGACGTACTGGGTAAGGGTTCGTTTGGACAAGTCGTAAGATGTGTGGATCACAAAGATGGCGGCATTGTTGCTGTCAAGATTATCCGCAACAAGAAGCGGTTCCATCAGCAAGCGCTTGTGGAAGTGGGTATCCTGGGACGTTTGAGAGACTGGGTGAGTTCGAGATTTCGACGACTTCTCAAGATCAGTATTACTAACATTTACATTCATAGGACCCTGATGAGTCCTACGCCACCCTCTCGATCACGTCCTCATTCTACTTCCGCTCGCATCTTTGCATTGTGACACCGTGTCTCTCGATCAACCTTTACGAGTTCATTCGTGCACACAACTTCCAGGGCTTCTCCCTTCCGCTTATCCGCCGCTTCTCGCGCCAGATGGTGGCTTGTTTGCTCTTGTTGCAGCAAAAGCGTATCATTCACTGCGACTTGAAACCCGAAAATATTTTGCTTTGCGAAGCACGCAAGGCCGACGTCCGAGTCATCGACTTTGGCAGCTCGTGCCGCGAAGAAGAAAAGGTCTACACCTACATTCAGTCGCGCTTCTACCGCAGTCCGGAAGTCATTCTTGGTAGCAGCTATGGCTTGGGTATCGATATGTGGTCATTTGGCTGTATTCTTGCCGAGCTATGGACTGGATATCCCATCTTCCCTGGTGAGAACGAGCAAGAGCAGCTCGCTTGCATCATGGAAATCTTCGGACCGCCCGACAGGCATCTCGTTGAGAAGTGCACTCGCAAAAAGCTATTTTTCGACTCGGTTGGCAAGCCTAGGGTCACTGTCAGCAGCAAGGGCAGGAGACGTCGCCCAAGCAGCAAGACTCTGCAGCAGGCGCTCAAGACTGAAGATGAGGCGTTCATCGACTTCATCTCCCGCTGTCTCCGCTGGGACCCGGATCGCCGCCTCAAGCCCAACGAAGCGGTCAATCATCCATTCATCACGAATATGCCCATGAATCAGCGTCCGGGCATTCCAGACGAGGCCCGACGTGCAGCCCGCATTCGCTCTGCCGCCACCGGTTCAACGTCCACACCAAGCGTACCTTCTCCAGTCAAGCGTACCGCAAACCAGGGCAACGCCTTTGCTCAGCAGCAAGCCCAACAACAGAGTGCTTCAAACTCGCGAAGCGCTACACGCTCGACGCCACAATCGTCGATCCGCACCAATCCGCCTCTTACCATCAGCCCTTCTAAGCCCATGTTTGCTGGTCCAGGGCGCAGACAAGTCAGCGTTTCGTCTGCTAATACCGCTGCGGCTGTTGCTGGAAGCAAGCGCACCAGCAACGGTCTCGTGCTAGGCTCGCAATCGAACGTGAGTGGATTGCCGACAATGCAACAACCTGCTGCAGCAAGACAAGCCAACCCAAGCCTGGCACAATTGGCGGCAAGAGAGAGCATGGCGAACACCAACGGAACCGCTACGAACTCAGGTGGCGCCACTTCTGGCTTGGGCAGCGCAAGGTGGAGGTCTTGAGGCTGCGGACGATCACGTCTTCTACAACCACTTCTTGGGACGGAAACACAACGTTTCTCATACGTCGAGCATTGTCATCATAATTAATATATCATTGCATGCTTTGAGCTGCTGGACGGCGAGAACAATGAGGGTTTGGGGGCTGTATTCTCGTCCATGGTGCAAGAGCTGCACGCGGGACTCATGACTACGGGAGGTTTCATGAGATGGCTAAAGCTACGATACTACTTTGGCCAGTGATATGAATGTATGTATGTATGCATGTATGTAGATACAAATGAAGCATGAATGGGGTTAAACGCTGTTCAAAGACCAGGCACGTCTCGTCACGATAAATGTGGCCATGATGCCATGATGAAATGATGAAAGAGAATTTGCTACAAGCAACAATTGCTCGTTGGCCATGTATCTCATTTTAGAGCTCAGCCTTACCCGCTGCCGCAGTCTGAAACGCATTGGTAGCGCGCAGGGTCGCAGGTCGTATTCGTGTCAGATTTAGTAGCAGCAACGTTCGCCAGAAGGGGAACACGAGGACGCAAGCGTCACCCCGGGAGAGACACAGCAAGGTAAACACCTCGCGAAATAATCACCAACTCATCCCACCACTTTTGCTTTGCCCTGGTCACCAACCACATCCGTCGCATCTGGCTATGTCGACGAGGTAGCCAGTATTTGTCCTTTGCTGCTGCTGCTATCCCACCGCGGGCCCCTCTCCTTCGAACTCCGTGCTTGCGGTTGCGCACCCACTCGGCCTGTCATCCTAGGTACGCCTTCACCTACATCCACAGTATCTACCTCTCCGGTCACGCGACTGCGTGTATCGATGCTCCTGTACCAAGACTCACCTTCCATCTCAGCCTAAGCGTCCACTCCCTCCCACCATGGCCGTCTCTCGCAGTCTCCGCCGCAACAATGCCATCACATACGTCCTCGCCGGCTCCCTGTGCCTGATGTTCCTCTACTTCTTCTTCGGTAGCAGTGACCTGACCTCCCTTCCCAAATCGCCTCGACAACTACTCAAGAGCAAAGACGCCGCTTCGAATCCTCTATCGCCGCCTTCGCTGCCTTTCAAGAAGCAGGACCCGAACGAGATCCCCAAGCCGCCGCCCGTCGTCCACTACCACATGAACAATGTCACCACCACATCCGACCCCGTCGGCAATCGCGAGAGCGTGTTGATCCTCACGCCCCTCGCGCGCTTCTACCAGGAATACTGGGACAACCTCATCAAGCTGAGCTACCCGCACGACCTGATCTCGCTCGGCTTTATCATCCCCAAGGGCAAAGACGGCAACGAAGCCTACCGCCAGCTGCAAGAGCGCATCGAGAAGACGCAAGCGCCGACCAACAAGAACCGCTTCGCGTCCATCACCATTGAGCGCCAGGACGACGAGCCGCCTGTCGCGCAGACCGAGTCCGAGCGCCACGCTCTCTCCCACCAGAAAGAGCGCAGAGCGGCTATGAGCCGTGCGCGCAACAACCTGCTCTTCACCACGCTCGGCCCGACGACTTCCTGGGTGCTGTGGCTGGACAGCGATATCATTGAGACGCCGCCCTCGCTTATTCAGGATCTTGCCAGCCATGACAAGGAGATTATTGTGCCCAACTGCTTCCAGAGATACTACAACAAGGAGAAGAACATGCAGGACATTCGTCCCTATGACTTCAACAGCTGGCAGGACTCGCCCACCGCACAAGGATTGGCGGAGAAAATGGGCCCGGATGAGATTCTGCTCGAAGGTTACGCCGAGATGGCGACGTACAGGACGCTGATGGCGTACGTGGGCGGTATGTTGAAAAATTAATCAAAAGCGGCTATGGAGAAGGAAAGCGTACTAATTATTTCTTGCAGACGTCAACGGCAACCCAAAGCACATCATCGACCTCGACGGCGTCGGCGGCACCGCTCTGCTCGTCAAAGCCGACGTGCACCGTGACGGCGCGATGTTCCCTCCATTCCCCTTCTACCACCTCATTGAGACCGAGGGTTTCGCCAAGATGGCGAGGAGGCTGGGGTGGAAGTCTTATGGTCTGCCCAACTATTACGTATGTTTTGTCCTGCTTTCACAATGTCGCGATTGGATTGGTAGAATTGAGGCTAACGAACACACAGGTGTACCATTACAACGAGTAGAAATGCTGGCTTTCCGGGAGGTTTGCAGGCGTTTTGATTTTCCATTCGGTTTTTGGTTCAAGGTTAAGAGGGAGTGAGGTGAGGATTCTTTTTAAGAAGCGGGAGGATATGATACACAAAATAGAGACATTCTTGAGACAAGAAACGAAGATCTGGTTTTTCACTAGGCTGGAGTTACTACCCTCTGGGGACATCGGTTGGGACGTTCCGAGAGCTTTCGACGAAAAAGTGATGGCAGCGATTTATCGGTCCCACTGTGCGACGCATATGACCAAGTGCGCATTAAAGAGTAAAGCTCCCAGTCGAGCGTCTGGTTGGTTTGCAGTCACTGTCTTCCTGACTTCAACGTGTGCGACATTTGCTTAGGTAGCAAGTTTCCACCACACCACTGCCACCGCAAGCCAAAAGTTTCCCTGGTTCAACCATCGAGACACATCCTACAATATCACCTCTCTCGACACCGAGCCTCTCTAGGACGCTGCAAGCTGCATCTCCTATGCCCTTCCCCCGTATGTACGACTTATTCCACTGGCCGTCAATTCGCCTGGGCTGACACGCGACCACCCGAGGACCTGCGCAAGCTACATTCCACACGCCTCGATCGCAACCACATAACCACCAAGAAAAACGATGTCTCCGACAGCATCAAGATCGAGGTGAGGAGTTCATATTCCGGTATCTGTGTGAGACGTACTGACGCGCACAGATGATTTCTGCTCAGCCGAGATGGACCGTCAATCTTCTATGGCTGAGGGTGAAGACCACTTCACTGCCCTTCCGGCAGAGCTGCTTGTGAAAATTGTCGAGCAGCTTCCTGTCCGATAGATTTGCCGCCTTCGCTCACTCGGTCGCCACTTCCGCGGCTTCGTCGATACGAACCAAGGACTTTTGACCCAGGGCCTCATCAGCTGCCATCGCGCCCAAATCAACGACGAGTACAAGCTTCCCACCGACCTTTCCGATTGCGACATTTTTGACGCCTTAGAACGCTACGGCAGCCACTATGGCCTGACATGCGACCCGGATACCTTCTCATCGTTCTTGCGCCACTCATTCAAGTCTGCAGCTGTGACGAGTACCTTAGACCTTCACTGGGACAGATCGCATGGACCCCAATCTCCAGTCCGTTATGGTGGAGCGAGCCCTTGAACAGCAACTTACTTTCTTCTGGACAAGACGGGAGAACTTTCCAAACGCAGTGACTTGCTTTCAAGATTTTGGGCCACTTTGGGACACTGTTGGTCATTTGGCTTGACTGACCACGAGGCGTTTTTTGGCCAGGTTCGCCCAATTGCTTTCTACGGAGATTTCTGTGGTGCATGTAGAGGTTTCTCCCTACTTCCTTACAGAAAGAAAAGTTTCTGTGGCGTATGACGGCGGCCCCCCAACAACTCGTAAGCGTCAATTATGACCATAGGAAGAAATCAGAGCTCCAGCTGCTGCTTCATTTGCCTGATCTACGGCAAGATGAAGGCACCTTGGCCCACAGTTCCATGTCTGGAAATGCAGTAGGCTTAGTGAATGAAGTGGACCAGGGATCCTCGACTGTGTTGAAACAAGTCGCGGTCATCGAAGACATTTCCACTTGGTAGCGATCGAGACAGCAACCGCGAACTCAGCAGGCGCCACCTAATGGGCTTGATAAGCAGTGGGCAGCTCATGAGGCTTTGGGGATGGTCTTTAACGGGTTCAGGAAGCAGCAATCGGTCTCTTGACTGCCAGATATAACAAGAGGAACATCAAGCGGTGGATCATTCTCTTGTGCAGCAGCAAGGATCTACAAGAGTTAAGGATGTGCGTTTCCAGGCACTAGATTTGAGCGTGCAGGCGACGGAGAGGCTCCGAGAAAAAGCCTTGTTGGTACATATGTTCAAGTTGATTGAAAAGACTGGCGCGAGTCTCAGAATGGAACTGTTAGCCATCTGACATACTAGCAAACCTATAGTTGTGACAACTCGTTATGTTGAGAGGTTTCTGAGGTTTGCTCGCTTTCGCGAACACGTCCGATCTAGCATTCCATTTGCCGGCGCAGTAGGGTTCAAATTGAAGTCGAGAAAGGTAAACTAGGTACGCAGTATGTATCTAAAATTCTTCCAGTGAATGCACGAATAGTTACTCCCTCATGCGGCCTCTCGCTTGAAGACGCCACTGCGCCAAGCACATGTGACTCTAGATATCGAAATAACCGCGCGCTACCATTCTTTTGTCCCAAACCAAACCCGGCATCGCAGCAATCAGGAGCCGGAAAGTGTTTCAGCAACCAAAATCGCGATCACGTCAAAATCCCCTAACATACATTGCTCGAATCTGGTATCGCTCTGTATTGCGAACGCGCCACAGACCTATCATGGCCAACAACAACAATCTTCGCACGAGGATCAGCAAGGCAAACGACCCTTTCCATGCGCTTCCATCAGAGCTGCTAGCATCGATCTTAGACCACCTGACGGCTCGCGAACGCTGCTACCTAAGACTGCAAAGCTTACGCATCCGCAGTTTCGTGGACAAGTACGAGGAAGCTAAATCCATCAGTCTATACGTCCGCGACAGCGCGCGAACAAGACAGCCCTGGGACCAGATTTTGGCCCTTGCCCGCATTGACTTGAGAGCAGAGTTGACCCGCCTTGCTTGTCAACATGGGCTATTGGCAATGGTGCGCGACGACCACCACTACATTGCTCGTGTTGTTGCAACAACACTGCACGACCTCTCAATTGAGACCTTGCTTGACATTAGAGTGCCAGCGCCAGCATCGGTCATACATGCCATTTTCGACATGCACCATGTGCAACGCTTGTTGGCTGATGAAGAACGGCGAGGTTTGCGTCTCGACGAAAAGCTCATTGCGGCACAGAAAGCCATTCGTGCAAGACTTATATCCATCTATAGGCTGCAGAAGCATGTCATCTGGTCAACAGACATTGTCGTCGAGCACTCTCCGAAAGATAACCGTCAAGCACGCGCAGAGACAGAGGAGACTGTGGAGACATGAATGCAGTGTCCGAAGTCACTCCTTGGCGAACAAGGACAATATATTCGAGCTGGCCATTGCATTTAACATAGCAACGTCTCTTTTCAAACAAGCAAGAGTATCCGACTCGATATTTGTAAGATGAGTTGGCGTAGTACTTAGTTCTCGTTGATGCGTGTCGATGGTAACTTTGAGGTTTTCGTATTGGCTGTCGAACTTGTACTTAAAGTGTTGTGTGGTACTTGTAGAGCACGCAAGCAGGAAATTAGAGATATCGATATTCGTTTCATTGGCACATAAAGCCTGTTTACTTTTGTGGATAGTGATACCAAAATCTGGTTTTAAAATAGCGAGACGTCTTAAAATAGTCTCTCGATAGGTCGTACAATCGTTTGATGTGAGATGTTTGCTGCTTTGAACTTAGACTCACGCGTATCATGGTAGCGATCGTGTATGGTAACCCTAATGCGATGGCGCAATTGTGTGCATCCTTAGCGCCGGCCATGACGACTTTGATTAGGAATCACGCCATGAAGGATGCACCACAGACCTCAAATACATAAGGCATGTAGTCACCCGTCATTCAAGACTGAATAGCCCCTTGTCATCATCTGGTCTGCGACTTGCCATTCGGACAACACATAAAAATTGTCAACCCGACAAACTTGCCAAGCTTATACAGCTTCTTGAATATGCCTTTAATCGAAACACTGGCAACTCTATGGGCATTCTGTCCTGCTGGCGGTGCTGTCGACATTCCTACAACGAGCGCAGCTTCAAATAGCGCAGAGGTGAAGACGGAAAAGGTTCCAGCCAGCTCGAAAGCAGGTTGAGACTCGCTGAACACCGTCACCTGCGGACCACCACAGCTATTCGAGGCCCGGCCATATACTGGTGTTCAGTCTATGAAGGAGCGACGAGACTTGAAAATAGTCGGTCTTTCGATAAAACGTCGAGCTCTACGAGCAAAGCTGGCATATTTCGACTGTCCTGGCCGACCGCTGGAGATGCTAAATCGGGCACAAAGCCTCGCGGCAATTCTCGACCGTCTGTCGACAAAATGAAGGTTGCCAGGGTAAAGCTCTCCACTCCACCCTGCTACAAGCTGGCGCTCAGCTCCTTCTCACCCATATGGCCTTCAGCCGCAACATCAGATCACTCTGAGCGACAGTGTGCGAGATTCCCATAGATCCACCAAGCGGTGGGCATTTGTACATGTAGCACACTACACTCCGGCAGAGTTACAAGGAAGAATGAGGACTATTGTTGAGGCTCATGTTTGGATATCTCTCTCGAGTGAAGCTTGGTGGTGTCACCAAACAAGCAGACCCGCCATCATGCATGTACTCATTGATGCAACTATTTGCCTTTCCATCATGAACAGTCATATCTGCTTCTTTCTTTGTTGGAGAGCTCTTCATATTCGTGGATTCAATGATGAGTGACTGAGAATGGAGACGGAGTTGACATTCCGACCATGTGCAGCAAACAGGCTAGGCAGAGATATAAAAATCCATACCGGAGCCTTCAACTATCAGAAGAGATGCACAGCAGATGTGCAGTTGGTAAACTATTGTTATGCGCAGTTTTCAATCATTAAGAGTGTTGGTGGGCAATGGTTCTGCCCACTGTGATTCAGACCCGTTCACATGGCTGCGATCAAGCTTCTAAGCTTTCGTGACTTTGCGCGCATTTGAAGTCGAAGAACAATTTTCTTATTGTGCTCCTCGAGTTGCATTGAGCAAGCCAGGAAGCCTATAAGGCTCGTGACAGGTCAGCACCTGAAACCCCAGACACCATCAGATGTCACAAGACAGCATTTCTCGCCGAGCGGTCCCAGCTCACTTGCCCACCAACACCATAAATACCAGCACCCTCGCCACGATCAACAACACCACCTCCAACAATCTTCTCCACAATGGTCGGCTACATCCCCGATTCACTGCCACCAGTGACCATACTCCCAAGATCTTCAATGTCTCCATACCAGACCTGGTCTCGCAGATCCGCCAATTTATCCGTCTCGACAACCTCGCCGACAAGCATGCTGCCGCGCCCACGCACTAGAGCTTCCGAAAGCAACATCTCAAGACCTCACCCACCTGAGACGCAAACTGTCCCAGACCGAGTGAGGCCATCATCCGTCGAAGCTGACTTCACAGAAGCCAAACGCCATCTCGAATACGTGCTGCCAGACAACGAATCCACACCATCAACTTCGGCCACCACGTCTCCCAGCCCTGCTCCAGCGCGTGCACCAAGCTCGCAGCAGAAATCAAACTTCAAAATATTCGGATACAGCACGTCTGCTCGCGACACTGCTTCGAAGCCCAAGAAGCGCAAGAAGCTCAACAAGAAAAGCATTTCGCAGCCACATACCGAGATCGTGAAACCGAGAAAAGTAAGTGACAACAAGGCGTTGGGTGCCGAAGCGGCGCAGCTTGGATTACAGCTCGAGGAAGCCGTGGCGGCGATTGAACAGGGTTCTACCAATGTTTCGTTAGCTAGGGCGCCGAGTGTTGTTGCCACTTCAGTACCAAGGAGATTAGCAGCAGAGGAAGGAGAATCCGCACAAGCGAGCGTGAGCAAACAGCAGCAGAAGACCAAGCGCTGGAGCAATGCACCCAAACTACCGGAGCTGGACTTTGGCTCATCTTCATCCCAATCAGAACATCTCTTTGACCCCCAAACTCACGAACCCCGTCCTAAGGTGAAAATCTTGGTGTCAATACTAGTCGACAAACACACTACCTTCAACAACTCAAACGCCACCAACAGCAACCCGAGCAAGCTCACTTACCGTTGCGACATTCATGCAGAAGATGGCGCATCTTACAGCTCGGTCGAGCAAGAGTGCCAGGATCTCGTCAAGTGCGTCGGAGGTCTTGTCTTAAACTCGTACTTCTGCCCAGGCGGATTTCTCTACACGCTTCCTCTAGGAACCGCCGAACCTATCACAGCCTGCGGGGGTTCTTTGCTTGGAGCGAAGATTGGCGCAGAGGCGTGGACAGCTTTCTCAGAACCGCGATTCAACGGACTCAGGCTACATCCGCTGGAAGGCCGACTTGGTGGCGACCGACCACTGGCCAGCTCGGCGAATGAAATTTCGGAAAGCCTGAAGGCGAGAGGAAAAGGAATTTTACGGGCGGTCGATGCATGGGTCGAAACTCAGCGCGGTCCAGGGAAGAACGAGCTATCGGATGAGTGCAGCGGAACAAAAGCAGATCACGATGGAAACAAAGGTAGCACTGCGCACAATGTGGTCGAAGATGACGACTCGACTGTTACTTGTACACCTGCACGCAAGGTGACGTTAGTCAAGAGTCTAGATTTGCTTCGGCGTGTCAGTGGTGCATCACGTACCGTTGAGGAGAACTCGACGTCGTCAAAGACCGCACAGAGTCCGGGAAATCAAAGTGAAAACTGGTACACAGCCATCATGGACACGGCTGAGAGCGACAGTGAAAGTGGGGCCGAGGAATGGGAGAGCGTCCTGAGCGAGATGGAGAGCCAAGGATGAGTTAGGATCACGGACGTAAGATTGGTTATGCTTTAAGGGTCTATCTTGCTCTTGATGCATTATGGATGGTGGAATGTGGCGAGCTTAGCTCCAGCTGATACTATAAATCAGTTAGCATTCCCTTTCTGTAAGTTCTCTCCTCATGGGACAGCAATGACTTACCCCAACATGATACCTGCGCCTACAGCCATAGCCAAGAACTGCGTCGCGATGCCCTGGAGCTCCTTCAACTTGTTTGGGCCGGTCTCCAACATTTCAGGGATCACACCAACAGTGCCGACGTAGAGGAAAGTTCCAGCAGTGAAAGGCAGCAGGAGGTCGCCCCACTGCAAGCTCGTGCCTAGCAGTCCCTGGTTGCCCATACCTTGAACCAACTCAACAGATGCACTATTGCCACCAAATTCTTGCACAGCAACACCAATAGCGGTACCCAAGACTGCGCCCATTGCGGTGACGAATTGCAAGCCCATGGCAAGCTTCTTGCTCATGCCACCTTGGATGAGTAGGGCAAAGTCGCCAACCTCGTGAGGGATCTCGTGACAGAATACAGCAAGCGTGGTGGTAGCACCAATGGTAGGGGATGCGTAGAAGGAGGAGCTGAGAGCAAGACCGTCGGTGATGTTATGCGTGAAGTCGGCAACAATGTTAAGATAAGCAGAAAGCTTGATCTCCTTCTTAGGCGGGTCGATGGTGGATGTCGCAACAGACGAAGGCTTATCGTCAGTGCCTTTGCGGTTACGGAGAGCAGCGTTGGTGTCCTCCAGAGCAGTGGCCTTGGCCTTGGCATCACCGAGATGTCCATTATTGGGTTGGGCAGAGTGGCTATGGTCGTGGCTGTGACCCTCACCACCGGTGGCAATCCTCAAGCCCTTGTCCATCGCAACGAAGGTCACGAATCCAACCATGATGGCAACTCCCAAAAGGAGGTTCTTGTTTGGCTCAACCAATCTGACCCTGACCTCTCCTTCCGGAACCTCGCCGAGGAAGATTTCGGGAAGCAAATGGAACAAGGTGTCTCCGAGCAGACCACCAACAGCAAAGGCAACCATAACATTCAATGAGCTAGGATCAACATTGGTAGGCACGAGTGCGAGCAGGAAATTTGGTGGGCCAGAGATATAAGCAGTAGCCAGGAAGGAGTTGATCGCTGGCGAGGATGATGGGAAGAGCAACTTGAAAGTCTGCTGGAGCATGGACGACGGCTCTTCCCCAGCATCAGCAGCATGGTGGGCAGTCAATTGTTCGACGATGGGGCAGGCCTGGATGACACATCAACGAATGTTGCGATAAAGAGGACAATATCACATTCGACGCACCTGCAAGTGCTCCTCGATCTCCTGAGTGCTGAGAGAGCCAACATCAATCTTTGCCGCCGACTTCTCGGTAGCTTGTGCGTACACAGAGCATACTAGAATGGCCACGAGGGCAAAAATTGCTAGCCTCATGCTTCGAAGGCCCATGATTGCGTAGATGTGTAAATGGGTGTGAATGTTCACACGTTGCGTGTGCTGACGTCGAAGTGTAGATATGGCATTGGCCTGAACCCTGCATCGGCTCGGCGCGTCGGCCTTAAACTACCCCGGTCTCCACCTCTCTGAGAAAAGTCCCAAAAGCGCCGTCTAATAATCTTCAAGACGAGAGGCACCTCTCTGCAACAAAACCACACATAACACAACACAAAACATCCACAACCATGGGTCGCGAAATTCAAAAGAAGAAGAACCGTTCCGGCGTTGCCAAAATCCGCCAAAAGCCCAAGTCGCAAAAGAAAATCCTCAACAATCCCATCATAGCCGCCAACTGGGACAAGTCGCAAACCATCACACAGAACTACAAGCGCCTCGGCCTCACTTCCAAACTCAACAAGCACACCGGTGGCTACGAGCGCAAAGCAGACGGTGACGAGCAGCTGGAAGCCGGCCACGAGGGCAGGACAAGGGCGAGGGAAGATGCGCTGAGCATTGAGGGCGCCAAGCAGAAGGCTGCGCTGAATGCGCTGGGCGAGGCGAAGATTATCAGAGATCCTGAGACTGGCGCAATTCTGGAAGTTATCGAGACCAAGGCGCCCAACAAGAATCCTCTCAATGATCCTTTGAACGAGCTGGATTCAAGCGACGATGAACGAGACACCAAGCTGCCTGGCTGGGCGACCCGCGGCAACCAGCATGGCAACATCGAGGAAGGCGAGTTTGAGGGCTTCGGCGACGACGATGGCAAGACAGAGGTCGTCAGACAATTGGAAGCGCGCGCGAGCATGCCGGCCAAGAAGTACAAGCGCAAGCAAACCGAGAACGAAGTTGCTTTCATTGAAGAGCTTGTGAAGAAGTACGGTGACAACGTCGGCAAGATGGCGCGCGACATGAAGATTAACTACATGCAACGATCTGAGGGTGACCTGAAGAAGAGGATCAAGACCTGGAGAGAGGCTGGAGGAAAAATCGAGGGCGAGTGAAAGTTCTGATTCATCATGAACGTAAATTTTGATTCATTGTAATTGTAACGGGAATGGATTCAGGCTAGCTATTCGCTGAGGCTGGCGAGCAAAGAAGAGACGGTCAGCCATATCAGGCGGAGTTCTGCCTTGTGCTGTACAGATGCTAAAGCGGGCGACAGGCTACAGGACCAACATACATAGAGAGTCGGCATCGCCACATTGCGATATACCCACTAAAATCGTCTCTTAAAAGCCGATTTGTGAGTTTGGGGCAGATCCAGCCGCGCACATGCGTACGCCGCGCGATGGACCTATAACTTGCGAGAAGAGAGCTGTTTAACAGGCAATTTTGGTCGTATAGAAGACGCCATAAGCGGCGCATCAAATCCTGCATCTAGCTCATCAAACTCCTAGCGCCAGCGCTCTTTCTCACACTCACACCTAAAGCCCTTCTCGGGCATGACCAACCCCATTAACGCCTTGTTGTCCTCGCGATTTGAATCTGATGCACCATCTATCGTCCGGTGATGCCGTCTGTCCTGCCATCCGCTCCACCCTCGATGACCTCGCCCTCATCTCCGCCGCTGAGGTAGCTGGCCTTCTCGGCCTCTTCATACTCGCCGATAAGCTCCATGACCACTTCTCGGGCGCTGTCGAACTCGCCCAAGCCGTCACGGAAAGGCTCCTCGCGCTTGTACTGTTCAAGGAAAGCATTGCGCTTGCGCAAACGGTCGTACTGCCCGACAATGCGCTTGAAGAGTGTGTTGATACCGGTGTGGTTGGCGAGCATGAGACCTGAGACGCGCGGAGGTGGTCGTGAGCTATAAGGAGGTTGGAGGAATGGCGACGTTCTTGTAAGAGCAACCTGGATGCTTGCAGGGCCCCAGGGAATGAATGTGGCGAGTTGACGTTCGCGAATGCGCAGTAGCGATTTGTGGACCTATTAGCTTTATGTTAGTCGCTGTTTTGCTAGTTTCGGAAGTTTGCGAGTATTCTTACGTCTGTGGGATCGGCTTCGCCCATGATGATGTTGAGGATGGAGATGTAACAGCTGTTCTTGCTAGGGCTTGCAGAAACCATGCGGTTCTTCGGCTGTAGGAGACGGCGCATGACATCCAGCACTGTAGTCTTGCGCACCATCCTGGCAGCTTCGACGTTGTCGCCTGTGAAAGGTGTGTAACTTGTTTGCAAGAAATGACACCTGGGTGTTGGGATAAGACTTGCGACAATACCAACAAGATCGTTGTGCATGTAGCCTGGGTATCTTAGAGTGGTTGTGCTAGCACACATCACTGTACTGACCAGCTGGTTCGTCTGCTGGAAAGAAGGCTCCTGGACGTGAAGGGTATCGGCTGCGATACGAGACAGTGCACCGTTGTCCAACACGACTACCGAGTCCGCGTTCTGTGTTAGGCGCTTCAAAGCGAGGAGTGAGTTGTATGGTTGGACGACCACGTCGCCAGCGTTTTGTGTATCTGGGAATACTGAGTAGGCCTGAATCAGCTTCTTCGGGAAGCGGTCGTTCAGCCTCTCCAATAGGAAAGATCCAAGTCCAGATCCAGTACCACCAGCAATCGAGTGAAGCAGCATGAAGCCCTATCAAAGTCAGTATTTATGTGCCAAATTGTCCACCAAATGTGACAACCCACCTCCAAACTGTCACTGCCATCCGCTTCTCTATCGATCATGTCCAGAACCTCATCCTGCACAGTCTCGCCCATAGCATATCCCGCCGCCCAGTTGTTACCGGCTCCTGCACCTTCTTTGTGCACATAAAAGTTCTCCGGATTGTAGATGTTGCCGTAGGGACCATTGACGATACCATTGATCACTCGAGGCTCAAGATCCAGCATAATCGCGCGCGGGACGTAGCGTGTGTCGTCGGACTGGTAGAAGAAGACGTCTTTGCGATCGCCGCCGGCGTGCGGGCCCTCGGCGGCGTATGGGTGAAGGTTGCCATTCTGGTCAATACCGTGCTCGAGGCAGAGCTGTTGCCAGAATTGTGAGCCGACTAGAGGTTAATTTGGTGAGTAAGAGGTTCTTCTTGACGCGCGATTGTGCTTGCGGTGTGGGCTGGTGGGGCTCGGAACGTACCACTGTTACCACATTGGCCGGCCTGGAGGGTGATGATCTCTCTTCGAGTATGTTAGCATGAGTCGCTCGAGCTATGCGAAGGTATCTTTATGCTTACCGAGGCATGTTGCTCGCCTGTGCCGCTCATGCGCCGGTTTTTATGTGGAAGGCTGTTGCTGGAGGACGCGCTGGGAAGCAAGAAGACGCGGGGAGTGACGCGACCCTGAACGACGTCAACAGCTTCAAATGTACATGCATGTGTACATTTAGAGATGAAGTACAGTAAGAACACAAAGTATTCGTGACTCGAGTCAATGAGTGCTTCGACGCTTCATCCTCTAAATTACCCTGAATTTGTCAAATTTAACCATTGCAGGTTGGTGATCTGCCTCTAGGGCGCGGCAAGAGAAGCATCGTAGCACTACCATTCAATATGGGCTAGAAAGACCACGTACACCAGTGAGACTTCATTCGCAGACCTTTTGAAACTCGCTAGAAGGTATAGTAGACCTACAGTCAAACATCGATCCCAGCCTTCGCTTCCAACACAAGACATACAAAGATCTCAAACGTCGGGTCCAGCCAACCAGAACCTCTTGCACCAAGCGCCGTGCTAATCAGTAGCCTGCATGCCCTATTCCTCCATCTTATCGCGAGTATTCATGCTCAGCTTCATTCTTTTCCTCCTGCCATTACTCAGCGTAAGCTCATGGGCAGCAGCATGTGCAGCTCTGACCTCGGCCTCTTCTCTTGTTTTGATATTGCCTGCTCTCGTCACTTCCTTTCCGCCAACGAGGACAATACACTCCCAGGTAGCCGCCTCTCCATCCGTTCGCTCGGTTTTGTACTCAACAACCTCTCGATCTGCCAAGATCCCGACTCGCTGTTTGGGGGAGCACGCCTCAATCCCCCTGTCCAGTATGCTACGCATGGCTGGCAAAATGCCCAGCTTCTCCAAGAACGCTTCACAAGCGCCGAGGTCGCCACGTGTGTCCAAGTAGATAGCTCCGAGGATGGCCTCGACAATGTCGGAGAAGAACTTCTCTGGTTGCAGAGCAGTCAGATCAGGCCATGGGTAGGTATCGCTAGACTGCAGTGCGGTTGCGATCGGACCGCTGAGAGCCTCGAAGCGCGCGATAGATTCCTGCTTAGCGTTCAGGAGCTGGCCACTCGCACGCAAAAAGTCGTGGAGATGGTATGTCTTCAAGCTTCCGCGAGCCTCCATTTTCGGCATTTTGGTACTACTGATGTTGGCGACGTCGTAGATCTCTTCTCCTCCGCTAAGAGTCATGCAGCAGTAGCCTAGGAAGTAGCCGTTGACAAGTGCTTCATGGATGCGGTGAAGATCCCAGTGTCTCAGCTTTCGCGCGTGTGCATGTAGTTTCGGCGTGATTATAAGGTCAAGGACTGCGTCTCCGAAGAACTCTAGTCTCTCGTATGAATGGACAGAATTGTTGGGCTGAGAGGCATGTGTTACAGCTTCAAGCAAGAGCGGTGGGTGCTCAAAGCGGTGACCGACCAGCTTCTCCAATCGTATCAGGCACATGGAGCCGGCGTGTTTCGCCTCGCCGAGAATCGTATCGAACAGAATAACAGAATCAAACCAGGTCTCCTTGGGCAGCAAGGTCCTGATGCATGCGTAGGCTTTGTGTAACCCGCCGTCAACATAGGCCGCTCCGATCAATGCTTCGACAACATCAGCAAGAACTTTCGTAGACATCCCTCTAGTTGATGTCTCTCCGGTTGCCGCGGTCATGAGCTCATGCAAGTAAGGAGGTCGCCATTTCTTCCCAGTGAAAAGTTCGGTCCGGATGAACTGATCCAAGCCAGCCTCGCGCGACGCGTGAGCAAGGTTGCTGTTGCAGACAATCCTGTCCTTTGCGGCACTTAGAAATGCTTCCGGAAAGGTGGGATGTTGTGCCATAAGCTGGAGTTCCGTGCAAAATTTGAGGATGCTGTCACCAAGATATTCCAGCCTGTTATAATCTCCGGCAGGTTCCTGGGCCGCAGGTGCACTGATCGCTTCGAGCACTATGGCTGGATTCTTCATTTGGACTGAATTCAGCACTGTAGCATTGAGATGATGCGTGATTCTCGAGGTTTCAATATGATGTAGAATTGAAGGCAGAAGGACGGCCAAGATTGAGTGTTCAATTGGTAGACGATCGACTGTGCACTGTGACACGGGGAATGATTGTGTCGAAGTATAGGCAGTGCCGGTCTGGTCGTTCTCTGGAACTTTGAGGAAGGAACGCGGTTTGGGAAACGAGCTAACCACCAGCTGCAGTTCCAGAGGAGCTTGTGTTGTATCTTGCGATTCTGGCACCGGCTCGCGGACATCTTTCAGGACGTATGCTCGACCGTGACGTCCTGCGACACGCACAACACCACAGCCCACCCACTCTTTCATCTCCGGCTGGCGACCGCTGATGAACTCGTTTCCAGCATGTGCTCCCGAGAAGTCGTATGCAATCTTGCCATCTGGCTGACTCAGTAGAAGAGCAAAGTCACGATGCTCAGCTTGTGTGCTATTGGCTAAAACCGAGCGCAACACCAATGACGTCCAGTCAGCGGCTTTGCTACGCGCTTCTGCGTCCAAGGATGCATAGGCCAATGGGCGTATCTCCGCTTCGTAGCAGATGTCAGCGTTCCAATGCAGTTTGGTCGTATCAACAGCAAAAATACGAAAAGGAAGCCAGAGCACCTGAGAGATGACCTCAAGCCCTGAGAGGCTCAGTGTGATCTGAGAAGCATGCCATACTGGACCATTGAGTGTGTTAGAACCAACACAGGTGTCCCACATGCTCCATTGATCGGCAACTTGAACAACTGATGGTTGCTCGACATGCCGACTCTCCGGCTCTGGCGCCGGAATTTTGAACGCTGGTAGTAGGTTGTCGTTCACTAGCCCTGCTTGGTGCAAAGCTTTGTAAGCACTGAATGCGGCATCTTTTGTTGCCGCTTGTTCTCCGCTCCAGGAGCGAGAGCTCTCAGCAGTACGCATGCTCCCATGTACGAAAGAGGGTAGTGTAACGGAGGCTGTCCAGATCTTGAAAGTCGGATGCTTTTCAGTAGTGAACTCGGGCCGTAGGTCGATGTAACGGCTGTTATGACGGGTCGCTACCGCACAGAAATGATGGAGATGGCCTCTTGCATTGTCCAGCGTGAGGAGTGCACCTGTAGATTCCACAATGTACTTGATTTTGCTTGCTTCGCCGTCGTCATCGTCGTCCGACATTTCAGCGCTGGCAGTTGTAGCGTCCTGCGCACGATTTCCGTCCATATAAGCTTTTTTCATCTCTTCTTCTAGACCTTGCCATCTCGCTGGATCAGACTGTAGATCAGCTCGAGGAACAAAAAGCATGTAGCAAGAGTCCGCCTGGCGCGCTCTACCGCGCCGCTGGACGAATGAGATCAGACTTTTGGGGAGGTCAAAGCAAATGACACGATTGCAAGCTGGAATGTCAATCCCCTCCTCGAGTACATTGGTGGCGATCATGAGATTCTTTGACCCGTCGCGAAAGTCTTTGAGGTCCTGAGCTTGAGATTTGGTATCGAAGAGATCGACAAGCGAGGATGCACGCCGTGAGAATGTTGAAGTCCCAACGAATGTACCAATCTTGTATCTGTCGAAAAGCCCCGAGCAGCGTAAAAGCTGCGCCAAGGCGAGAACCATCGCTCTCTGCTCCACGAAAACTATACTGCGGAGATCGTCTTGGATTTCGTTCGAAAGGATATTGAGTAAAGCCTTCGCTTTGTTCGATGCTCCGGATGTCTCTAGAGTCGAGGCACTCGTACTGTCAGCAATGGAAAGAACACGGTTGAGGATCCCATCGAGGTGTCGTCTTTCTTTCGTCTCTAAATCCAACAATAGTGGGGCAGCATTTTTGCGGCTCTCCAGGTAGCGATTCACGCAAGTAGAAATGTACCAGTCGGCGTACTGGTGTCCGAGCTCGTTATTGATGTGTCTCGCTTTGTTGGAGAGTAACTTAAGTTGATCGGTGCAATATGTCTTGCCAGTGTCCCTGACTTCCTGCAGACTCTGAAGGGCTTTGGAGTCACCCTGCAGTGACTGTGTTTGTAGCTCGAGGACGTATGGGTCTTTTTCGAAGTCGTAAGTAGCCAGTGCCATCGCTAGTGCCCGGCAGGCGCTGGACACGTGATCTGGGCAGCTCTTGTCGAATTTAAGTTTGATCAGCTTGGGCGGATGAACGTAGACATCCAATTCATCACGATATTGTACGGGAGTGACTGTCATGGCGTCTAGGTTGGATTCAATCATTTGCAAGCTGTTTTGGCTTGCGGAGAGGTTCATTACAGGTGAGGCAGATAAGCCGAGAACATGAGGTATCGGGCCTCCATCTTGCTTGATACGGTGATAAAAGTTCTGCATGATTTTATTCATTGGATCTTTCTTGGTACAGCGGTGGCATTCGTCGTAGACCAGCAATGACAGCCTCTTCCATTTGACGAAGCTGTGCGTAAGAGCGTCCGCAAGGACTGCTGGCGTGCCGACGACCACATGGACTCCAGTGAGAAACGAGTTCCAGAGTTCTTCTGTAGTCCATTTGTCGACGTTATCCGCGCCGGTCAGTGCCCGTACGTGGTATGCCGGGAGATTCTGTTTGATGGTGTGGTATTGCTGCTCGCTTAGTGCTTTGTTTGGCGCCATGAACCAAATGAGCTTAAGTGCATTGTTAGTCTAGAGCAATACTGCAAGGTTGAAGGCGGCGCACCTTGTCTGGTTGCGAGCGTTCTAGCTCAGCTTGAATCCGGGCGATGGCGATGTGGGTCTTGCCGCCTGCAAGAATGGTTAGCAAGGATCAATCTCTGGTCCGATGAACTTTTCCTTACTTCCTGTTGGCATTGCCACAATAATATTGCGCTCCAGGCTCTTCTTCAGCATCTCATGCTGATAACTACGAAGGCGAATCATGAGGCTCCGATCGCCACCAGTATGTTCGCCAGCCGGCGCCATTTTTGTCCTGCGAAAGACAGCCGGTGTCAACCGAGATGATTCGGTGTGGTGTTGAAGCGTATGGTGTAGTTTGACGTACTCCGCGTATCTGGTAGTTACACAAGCGCGTTCTGGCGGGCGCGTATGCAGGGCTGTGGGCTGCTCCCTTGCGCAGGCAGGCACCAGGGCAGCTCTCACCTCACCTCGTTCACGTCTACCTTCCTGGTCGCCATTTTAGCAACAGGCAGGTGAGGTGTAACAGGTTCAGTACAAAAGCCGGTGTAACAATTCTTACGCGTGGTTTGCATACAAATTTAGTCGCTCTGTCGTTTTATTGGCTGTGTCCAGGTAGTCACTTCTAAGCTTGCACCAACCACGTTCGCATATCAGATGCTGAAACACAGAGTAAGCTCTGCTTGTGTCTCAATGGTGGGAGTTAACGTGAGCCAAAGTAGACGACTGCACCTGTCGATGCCACATTACTATAGAGATCGCTGTGCTGTCCACATGCGTAGAGACTGCATCGTCACATGCCATCTCACATTCATGCCGCATCGAGTTGACAGTCAGCGGTCTATTGACCTGCACTTGCGGTATTGACATCCGGGTTTTATCCGACAAGATAAAAAGTGAGCCGTGTTCTGATACCGGCGGTGTCAAAATTCCCGGAGCATGAAGATAGTGAGGACGTCAAAACCTCAATCGGAAATACTCGGGTGTCCACAGACCGTGCATTGTAGAAACGGCTCCAAACCTGTCCTCCATGGGGACTCCACTCCACTAGCTGCACTAGTAAAGTGCGCCCAACCTCCAACTCGCTTGAGAAAAACCACTGCTGATAGCTTGTGCATTTCGAGTATCCCGGAACCGGTTACACCGGCAGATGGTCGGATCACTCAAACCGGTGGCTTGAGGTTTAAGAAATAAGGTTTAAGAATGGAACGCCTGTCTAATCAAGGCATGACACAGTTCGCACCCAGAGAAAGAGTTGATGGTGAATAACAAGCACCATTGTACAGTCTGCTGATCTTGCCGAATGCTGAGCCATCCCGTCTGGCGTCTGCTCAGCAAGACCTTGTGGTCCGGACTGCTCAACCGCATACTTTGCAAAGTTCTTCTCAACACCAGTTCATGCCGCATGCATTATCACCAAAAACAGCCAAAGCTCCAAGCGCACGGTGGCGCGCATGCGCCTTCCAATAGAAGCATCGTTTCTACTGCTTACGAGCCTCTCAGCCGTGTACCATCTTACCATTTTCCTTTGCACTAAGAGGCAGCAAGCTCCGAGGTGCAAGCACGCCACGTTATCGGCACACGAGCGTTGTCGCGTGCTTCAGGCAATCGCCGACCTCCGGCTCGACGCAGGAGTTCGAATATTATGTGAGCGGGTCCTAATAGCGCTCTTCAAACAGAGAGCATCTTGAAGCGGAGGAGGGAAACCGGTAGCTTGATCGGCTCGGTCTCAGCATTGTATCCGGAAAGGGCCCTGTCCTGTGCTCAAAAAGTTCGTGAACGGAGTTTCAGTGTTCATTCTATCCTTTCGATTATCGATGACACTTCTTGAAAACAACACGCAAGACTAACAGTCTCTCAATGGTCGACGCACTTGTTTCTAGGAATCTAGCTTATAGTACAAGTGCATGGTAACAGCAAAGATATATCTGATATTCAAGCGGTATATCCCAAGGGAGTCTGACGAGCCTTGATCTGAAGAGTCACAATGCCTCTTGCGTTGAAGAAATGCATTGACGACAGAAACATATCTAACGCAGATCTAGACCGCTTCGTGATGGGGCTTTCACGTGCTGTTGGGGGCCTTTGATCAGACACCCTGCCGACTGCCCAATGTGCTTGCTTCTTCCTCGGAGGAGGAGGACTCCACATTTTGATTTATGTGGCTGCATCAATCCTACACTAAGCCTCACAAAGTCGCACCCACGTCATCTGAGTTAGAGCTAGCAAGCCTAAGCAAGGTATATCGCTTGCGCGCTAAAGCAAGCCGAGAAGAGGGGCCCCTTGGCGATACCCTGGCGTGTAACGTGGCGCGGAATGAAGATCGGCCATGTGGTGTATCCTTCTGCTAGAATTGCTGTGTGAGCTTGCAGTGGCCTTTCGGACCAGGCCTCAACAGGCGTATGGTTACACAAGTGTTTACAGCCAACCATGGGCTCAGATTCCATTCAAGCATGCCATGAGCTATCGAAACTCCTCCCACGAGATCATAACGATAGATAATCGGACATGCCGAAAAGACCGAAGGTTGCAGCACTAATCAGCCGCTGTCCGCCACCCCCGCTAGCCAGGATCATCAACGCGTGGTACTGTAAAGGTAAAGGTCAACCTTTTCTCCAAGGACCCACCTCCAGCTGAATGCCCGCCGGAGAGCAGCTGGGGCCCCAGACCTTGGCGTGGAGCATTATATATCAAGCACGATGCCAACGCTCTTGGATCGGCGCTCTCTCGTGCTTGTCCCTCTGATACTTCTGTCTCCCAAGCTGCCGAGACACTCTATTCGTCATGTCTGACAAGCTTTCCGCTGAGCTGGACAACGATGTCCACCACAATGAGAAGCATCAAACTCAAGAGAAGCAGGAAGTCGACCTGAGTGAGACAGCAGGTCGTCGCGCCTCTGTTGCGCTGAACATCGTCGAGAATCCGTTGCAGGTGGGTCTCATACCAGGTGGCTTGGCTAGGCTTACGCCCCAGCCGTTATGCTCTAAGACGCCAACTAATGCTTGTCTTCTCTTCTCAGCGCCAATCTCCACAGCAAGTCGTTGCCGATGCCCGTCGATTCTGCGAAGAGAATGGCATGTCCGAGCATGCAGAGCTCTTCAGCAACGCTGCACTTGTTGCGCGCGATCAATCACGATTCGAAGAGCTTGGAAGTCTTTCCGAGCCTGAGCGCGCTGCCTTGATCTACGAGCGCGACCACAAATGGCACGGTCCGAAGATGTTGTGGTACTCGATCGCGCTCTGCGCTGTTGGAGCTGCTACACAAGGTTGGGATCAGACTGGATCGAACGGTGCCAACTTGTCTTTCCCGCAAGAGTTTGGAATCGATGGCACTGGCCGTGATAGCTGGATCGTTGGTCTTGTCAACTCGATCATTTTCTTGACAGCAGGTCTGATGTAAGTGAACATCGATCGTCCTATCGATTGGCGACGCTAACAATTCCGTATAGTGGCGCCTTCATCGTCGATCCCCTCAACCACTACCTTGGTCGTCGCGGTGAGATCTTCGTGACTGCTCTCTGTCTTACCGCCACCCCCATCGGTTCCGGATTCGCACAAACATGGCAGCAACTCTTCGCTGCACGTTTCGTTATGGGTATCGGCATTGGAGCAAAGAACGCTACCGTCCCTATCTACTCTGCAGAGATGGCCCCTGCCCGCATCCGTGGTGCACTGGTCATGTTCTGGCAGCTCTGGGTGGTCGCCGGTATCTTCTTGGGCTTCTGCGCCAACGTCATTGTCAAGGACACCGGACGCATCGCGTGGCGCCTCCAGCTCGGATCTGCCTTTATTCCATCATTCATCCTTGGAGTTGGTATCTACTTCTGCCCAGAGTCTCCTCGCTGGCTCATGAAGCACGGTAGATTTGCCCAGGGTTTCAAGTCGATGCAGATTCTTCGCGCACACGATATCATTGCCGCCCGCGACTACTACTACTCGTATGTCATCTACGTTGAAGAGCTGAAGCTCGCTGGTGGCTCAACCTACTTCTCCCGCATGTGGGACTGCTTCGCAGTGCCGAGAATCAGGAGAGCCAACTACGGCGCTTCAACTGTCATGCTTGCTCAGCAGATGTGCGGAATCAACAGTAAGACCATTGAAGAGAAGGAATCTTTCAACACTTTGCTGACCTGTCACTCCAGTCATCTCATTCTACAGTTCGACAATCTTCGAACGTGTGCTACAAGACTCTGACAAGGCATTGTTCGCATCTTTGGGTTACGGTGCCGTCCAGGTCGTCTTCACCATTCCTACCTTGTTCTTGATCGACACCAAGGGCCGTCGAACTTTGACTCTCATCACCTTCCCCATCATGGCTATTTTCTTGTTGGCTGCCGGTTTGGCGACTCTGATGCCAGAGACTGCCAGCTCCGGTGCACGCCTTGGACCAGTCGTCCTGTGAGTCAAAATCATCTCTCTAAACCTCACCTTCAAGCCGCTAATGGTCTTTTTAGCTTCATTTACCTCTTCACAATCGCTTACTCGCTCGGAGAAGGACCCGTTGCCTTCCAGTACTCCGCCGAAGTCTTCCCTACCATCCAGCGTGAGCAGGGTATGGCATGGGCTGTCTGCATCAACAACACCTTTGGTATGTATTCCGGAGGTGATACCAATCTTCTAACGCTTGCTAACACATTTTTACAGCTGGTATCCTCAGTTTGACTTTCCCAGCTATGGTCGATGCCATGACACAAGTCGGTGCTTGTAAGTTCATCCCAAAGTCTTCACTTTACGAAAACCAATACTGACGTCTGGACAGTCGGCTTCTACGCTGGCCTGAACCTTATCGCCTGGTTCATGATCTTCTGCTTCGTCCGCGAGACAAAGCAACTCACTCTCGAGGAAATCGATCGTAAGTGCCAATCTGCCCACTCTCCAAATTCCCGGTAAACACACACTAACACACGCTCAGAGGTCTTCCAAGTCCCGACTAAGAAGTTCATCGGCCACGAGCTCACAGTCTGGCTGCCTTGGTTCATCCGCGCCAAGATCTTCCGCCAGAAACTCGCGAAGCCGCCTGCCATCATTGCCACCGAGGACAGCGTCACGGATGCTCTCAAGCACTAGTTGCTTCTCCGAAGTCGCAAACAAAGAAATCTTACAATATACACCGCTCCGCCGGTATATATATAAACGGCAACTCTAATGAACTCTCTCCCGTCGACGGATATGATCCGTTCGGTGGTTTCTATTGTATAGTCCGTATGAGATAACGAATCTTCATCTGAATTCTCTTACATAAGTCTTTCTTTCTGCCGTCGTGTCCTCTGAAGCGGTACCAACGTTGTGTGACCTGATACATGTGTGACGTCGCGTGTGCACTTCGATTGATGGTTCGACTCCATATTCATTACTCGCACTTCCATCATCTATTCAACACCGGCAACCAACTGCCCAAAACACTAACAAAGGGTATCTAAAATCCAGCCGCGATGCAACTCGCTATTACACGCACATCCCCCAGCCAGGCCGGGGAGTGCTCGCAGTTTTCCACTTTCGCCAAACGCTCAAGTGACAAAAACAAAACAAGAGAGGAGAAAGGAGACAAGAAGAGAAAAGACAAAGGGAAAAGGGTGAAGTCTCTTGCGTAGACGAAATCCCCTCAAACTCAACATCACATAACCACACAGCCAGCTCCCTCCTTTTTCTTTTTCCCCGCCATCCACTGCACATCGTTCGTGCTCTCCTTCGCGCCCTCATACAAAGCTGAATCACGCTCGCCGCCCTTCCTCTTCCGCTTGAAGAAGCCGAGTTTCTTCGCTTTCACGGTGGGTGGGAACGCCGTTTTGACAACGATGTTCTGGCTCGTGCGTCGGCTGTGGCCACGAGTCGGGCTTTGGACGTTTCCTCGTGGAACGGAAGGTGCTGGCGCTGGGGAGGAGGGACGAGGTGGGTGCCAGGCGGTGACTGGATGTGGGACTGTGCTCACAGGCTCGATTTGACGGTATGGAACGTGATCAGGCGACTGTGCTGAAGAAAAGAGTGAAGCAGAGCTCGATGAAGCGGCGGCTGCGTCACGGAATGCTTGAATGTGAGGTGGGACACGGCGGTTGGTGGCAAAGTTGATGAATTGCTGGTGGGGGAGTGTGGATTTTACACTCCGCGGGTAGTTTATTGGGTGAGAGCCCAGCGGCTGATTGGCTTGATGGCCTGGTGGGTTGAGAAGGGATGTGCTGTAACGGTACTGATTGTTGCGTGGGGTGTCGGGCGAGATAGAGTCCCACATCTCTTCGTTAGAGGTTGGAGATGGAGCAGTCTGTTGGGCAGTATTGCCGTTCGAGCTTGGAGGAAAGCTGCGTGGGTTGTGGCCAACGACTGGGCTGACGTTCATCCAATCGCCAATTAATTGGGGAGCTGGGCCAACACCAACAGGTCCCACTGCGTTGCTGTAAGCCCTCTGCAATGAGCGTGGCATCTGACGCTGCGCGGCATTGCCGCTGTTGTTGTTTCCCGCAGGCGTCTGCGCTGCCACAGCAGCAACGTATGCTTCTTGAGAGTTGAAGCCATCTGCTGTTGAAACGGGCGCACTCGCTGGACCCGAAGGTAACCCAGATCTGCCAACATTCAAGCTTGTGGTCACTGATGGTTTAACTCCAGGAGCATGAGTATCAAGACCAGCCATTGCACGGAATCTGCTTGGTAGAGGTGCATTCGGCTCTTCCGTGTACTCTGGTAATGGCAAGAATGTACTAGTGCTGTCATTACGATCATGAGTACGCTCTTCCAGAGCTTGAAAGCGGTGCCGCTGTGCATTGCTCGCGGCTCGTTGAAGGGATGCTTGTGATCGTGGGACGGTGTTCAAGAAGTGTTCATCCATGGCTGCATGCGGCATGTTGGCCTCATTTGCCTCCATAAGGTCTGGAAGAGATTTCGCCGCATCTTGCTGCACGGAGTATGCCGACATCACCGAGTTGGCCCGTCTCGGTGTGGTCTCAGGTGCAGCAGGTCTCGCGCCATTACGAGAAGGATTGCTAGTAGTCGCCGCTCTGCCCAGACTGACCGCACGCTGACTGAGACCGCCTGCTCTGCTCTGGTTGACAGTCCTTCTGCGTATCAGGGCGACCTCAACAGCAACATCGATCTCAGGCTCCTCTAGGACTTGTGGTGGTGAATTGCCGAGCGTGAGTGAGAAGGTTTGGCCGGGCTGGCCAGCAAATTGGGAATCAAAGTCGAATATGATGATTCTGCCGCCCTCCACATCTTGTACCGACTCCTCGGGCATTCCAGAATCACCAACGCCACCAGGACTGGTGACTATCAAGCGGCCTTGTACATGAGCCTGGTTGCTGGCTGAGTTCGATGCATTGGTATCAGAGTATACCCATCGAGCATCGCCAAAAGGACATCCGTAACCTGCATCCAATTCATGATCGATACTGTGCGCTTCAACACTAACCTCGCCCTCCGCAGCTTTGTGTGGCACAATATAGAGTCTGATTGTCCGATCGTTGATAACCATGGCAACAGTGTCTCCGTACTCATCAATCGCAGGGACTGAGTGAATCGCTGCACCCAGGCCACCGCACGTCGAAAGAGGCGGTGATATGACCACAGGGAAGTCGACGTGGCCGTATTGCAAGTTCGTGGTGTTCAATATTCCAAAAGTGTCCGCGATCCCATTCCAAGCAAATAAACGATCGGTGCAGCTGTTTCTATTCTCTCTCATGAACGTCGCATGGCTGCTGTTGCGTATATTCTCTGGATGCAAAAGTTCCGAGCACCATGCTTCCTTCAGCTCTTCACTCGTGGGCACTCCGTTTGGTGCTGCCGGAAACACGGGTACATTGACAACGACACTCGAAGATGCATTGATTCTTGTTGTTGTTCCCAGCAATGTCGATCCATCCTGTGAAAAGCTCAGTCGGTCCATTCTTTGCGAACGTACCGCTCGACGATCTGTTGGAAGCGCGTTTGGGTCAAGTGAGAAGATCTCCACACCACCTTCGTAAGCGACAGCCAGCAGTCCTCCTGTTGGCGCGAGCGCAATGCAATAGGTCGGGAAGTCCAGTTTGATCGTCCTGGAGCGTTGCAAGCTCTGTTGAGAAAGGTCCCATACATTGACCGTGTGTTGATCGGATAGGATTGCCAGAAATGTGCCATCATCAAGAATTTCGACCGCCAACGGTCGCCGCTTGAGTGCGAAGTCTTGACTGATTCCGACAGGCAAAGGGAGGGTTTGTAGTATGTACAAGCGCGCAGAGTTGTAAGCCGCTATTCTCCGTCCACCTGCGGACACTGAGAAGCCGAATGCCTCTCCTTGAGGAAAGCCTGCACTGGAAGTCGCCGTGTTCGAAACAAGTTTGATGATGTTGATGCGAGGTCGGTTAGGCTCGTCGTCTTGGGAAGATTGCCAGCTGTACCTGACACAGTCTCTGTTCTGGGTAATTTGAGTAGTGTTGTATAGGTTGTGTGCAGATGATCGTTGTGAGGCCTCTTCGGTCGGCGACGGCTTTGCGATTGAGCTCTTCCTCGCATCGACTGCAGACGTTCCGTTCGTTTCACCTGCAACGGGCGATGTGCGGCGACTGGCCTTTGGGGTGATCTGCGCTGACCCGGTTGGGCTTGGAGTCGGTTGTGGTCGTTCGGCTGTGGTTGCCGTGATGTCGTGTTCTTGCGGTGGTTCAACATTAATTGACAAATGTCTAGCCGAGGAGTGACTCGAATTTCTTTTGCCGTTTACCGACAGCTCACTTGTCTGCGTATCGATGTTCGTCACTTTTTCCTCCTGCCTCTGTCGCTGTCTCACTGATGTGGCGAATACCTCTTCAGCATTCGGTGATGGAGAGACAGAAGTGCCACTGTCCCGACCCTTCCTCACACCCACCGGTTCATGGGACACCTCCTCGTCCTCTCTAACCGGCAGCAGAGCAGCTCGTCCACGCGGCCAAGTCCCATTGCCGCTCGCCCTATGACTCGCCCAGGTCTGGGGTGTCTCGTCGACACCAACATCATCGTCTGCCACAACCACCCATTGCGCCTCCGGCTCGCACGTAGCAACATCGACAATATGGTGACTGCCCTCTACCGGTGATGCAGCGGCCTCGACGATATTCCCGCCGCTTTCCACCGGTGGGCTGACGCTCACGGGACGCATCGGCCAGTCGCTGCGCTCATAGAGACCAGTGCCGTCCAGTTCCTGGATTTGCTGGTCCTTGACCCTCTGGTCGTCCAGCAAAATGCGCTCGCGGGTTGAGTTCCAGCGTGAGACAATTTCGCTGCGCGCGCCCGCGCGGATGGTGGTGCTGCCATGCGAGAAGGTTGACACGGGCATTGTTTCCTCGTTTCGTCCTACGCTGTGGAGCAGCGCCCCAGGATCAGATCAGCGCTGGGGTTTGGGCGGCGGCGGAAGGTCGCCGATGGACGGCTGGCTGTAGATGAAACGAGCCTAGGCGAGAGGCGTGCAATGCTGATGTGGAGGATTGATTGTTTTGGAGGGTGAGACGGCGGCCTAGAATGAGTGAGTGTCACGGAGTGTCACTGAGTGAGCGGCGGCGGCGAGCGACGGCGGCAGACAATGGTTTCACGACGATGAAGTGCATTTGAAGTGGCTGCTGCGCGCCCGGAGATCGGGATGGCGGCGACGGCGGGCGAGGCGACAATAATAATAATACAGGTCACGATGTAAGACGACGATGCGGGCGGCAGCTGAGAGGCTCTCGCAGTGCCGCCTGGGACGTGGCACTGCTGCTGCACTGACTGGCTACTTTACTGCACGGCCAGGGAGAGCGAGAGCGGGCACACCAATAAGACGTTGCCTGTATACCTGTTCTCGCTCACATATCGCGACATGACATGATCGCTCGCTCCCTTCAGCCTCGTCACGTGTCGGGCGTCCGTTGGGGCCGTTCTGCCGACATCCTGCTGCATGCGTTGGTCTCGAAGAGGGCTGTTTCGTGCTTACATGTGCCTTTTTGATATCCTTCTTTTCAAGCGGCGGTAAGCTTTTGGTGACATGTCAGATTCGAGTGATTGCTACGAGGGGCAAACTTCACTACACATGCACGATCAAAAGGCTAAAGGGAGAGAGATCGAGGAACGCTACAGCTAGCGCGTGGGAGAAGGTTTGGGCCGAACGGCCGTTGGACGAGTTGTAGTGGAGTAGAGACACGAAGATCGTTACCTTCACCTAAGACATTGACAAGGCTCTGGTATAAGGAGGAGATGAGTCTGGAGAGAGAATGGCCCAATTGAGCAAGTACATAGGCGCGCGTCGTGACGGCAGACTTGGCTTCCGAATCGTTGAGATCGATCTTTGCATCACGCGTGGTGGCTTGTGGCCTTCCTTGAGGTGTTTACTTTTTCTCACCGAGCATTAATGGCAGTGGCTTGATTGCTTTAAGGAGACATAGGCATTGGACAGTCCAAAAGAAGATGAAGCCCGAATGATGTATACACTTTTCTTGTCAATCTCAAGCCTAGTAAGTATGTTTCCATGTCCAGGTAGTATGTACCTCCGTACAGCCATTACTCATATATTGGAAAACCGTCAATATCATAACACAAGATTCCCCCATATCACAAATTCCCCTTATTGCGCCTTCATATCCTTCGAATCATATACGAAGCCAACCACTTTCCGGTTAGTCTTCCTCGGCGGCGGGATCACAACGTGGTTGCACGCCGCCTTCTCCTGCGCTTTGATCGTCTTGGCCAAGTCTCTCACGCAATCAACCATATCTGCCTGCGTCCGCACCACCTCCCTCACCTGGCCCTCTCGCACCGCTACCTGAGCGGCGAGGTCCTTGTGTTTAGTGGCGAGTGAGCGGATACTGGCTGATGTGTCGGTTACAGCGGCTGTGAGGCTGCGCTGCAATGCTTGGGTGTTTTCTGCTGTGGAGCGTACGGTGTTGGCATTGGACTCGACAGCTGCTTGGATGGAGCGCACGGCGCTTGTGTTGGATTCGGTGACCGCTTGTATGGAGCGCACGGCTTTCGCGTTCGATTCGGTAACCGCCTGGATCTTGCTGAGGTGGGAGGTCAAAGCCGAGAGAAGGAATTTAGAATCGCCAATGCCTGGACCTTCTTGCTGGCGCTCGGGCAGGAAGCTCACACGGTCGTCAAAGGGAGTTAGAGCGGTTTTGCTGCTCTCGGTAACCGTCTGACGGCCAATGGCTAGTGATTCGAGCAGCTCGATCATTGTATCACTGTTGTGCTCGGTAGTCGCCCGAAGAGCTTCCAGGTGGTCTGTCAGAGGCTCCAGATCGAGGGGCCCATGCTGTTCTGATCCAGATTCGTGATGTGCTTCGAGTAGACTGACAAGGTGTTTGCTGTTCTGCTCACTCGCTGCGCGTATCGCATCCAAGGGCTCCACAAGCGATGCGGTAGCAACATCTCTGTGAACGCTCAGGATCTCGTCCAGCCTCTGCGAGAGTAACGATACGTCGAATGGGCCCCTCTCCACAGCCTTGTGCTGTGCCTCGATGACCTTATCCAAGCGGTGATTCATCTGTGCATAGGCTTCCTGGTCGCGCGTAGCCTTCGCTTCCTGAGCATCAAGAAGATCATCGAGGCGTTGCGAGAGTGGCGAGAGGTCTATCTCAATCTGCTGTGCAGAATTCGAAGTTTTTGATTCTTCCTTCTCCTGTAGCAATTCTTTAACCAACTCAGAATTCTGTTCGACCGCATTAAGAACTTTCTCTAGCCGAAACGTGAGCGGCGACATATCGACCCTAGGCGGCGAAGTGCGGATGTCACGCGCACTGTCTTTGCGGCTATGAGTGTTGCGCTCCATCAGCCTCTGTATGCGATCCAGATGCGAAGTGAGCTGGCCCATGTCCGGTTGCTCCGCTGTTTCCCGCGCATGCTGTGCTTCAATCATCTCGCGCATCCTCTGCTCGTTGTCAGCCTGTCGCTGCGCGAGACTCGCGACGTGCGCGCAGTTTTGTTCCAGCAACTGCGTAATACGATCCAGGTGGCTCGAGAGCTCGGATGAGGAAGACGAATCTGCTGTGCCGTTCACACTAGCCAGAGTCTTTGCAGCAGGCACGTTGTCCTCGCTACTTCGTGCGTCTGTCAACGCTGAGATTTGCTCCGTGTTCCTCTCCACTGCTTCCATCATCTTTTCGAATCTTTCTTCCAGCATGCTTGCACCGTTCATCACGTCCCGCTTAGACTCGCCTCGAAGACGCTGTTCTGAGCTGATGCCCGCACCACCCAGAATATGTCCCTGAGCGTCTTGAATAGGGATGATGCCCTGCGTCACACCTCTTGAAGACTCATCGTATTGTATGTACATCCATTTCGGTTGGAGGTGCGCCAGAGCAGCATGTTTCCAAGCCTGCTCGAGGAAGTCGTCTGTTCTGAACGAGAACAGCTGTGGGCCCGGACGCGTGGTGTCGGGATAACACGATTGGATCAATGACCACCATTCGCTTGCGACTTGCGCCGAAGCAAAAGTGAGTAGGTATCGAGGATGGAGTTCGTCGGCCTGCGAGAACGATCCGTTAGTATCGCGTGCGACGTGTAGCAAGATATCGGTTCACGTACCCGCCGCGCATACGCATAAAACAAGTTGCCTTCTTCTTCGATCGTCGCTGTCGCGCTCGTGACGGATGTTGTGGAAAATGCCCTCGACGCTCGTTGTTTCAAGGTTGGCGAGGGAAGGACAGGCTTGGGACTCGTGAATCGAGGACTCGGGCTCAGAGGTCGTTGTTCGTCGACTCCATTCTTGCTGCGACCGCCATTTACAGTCGGTAGAGCGGTAGTCGTGCGCCGGCGCTTTGGACTTAGCCAGCTCATATCTCTCGGCATCTTGTGTTGCTGTTGTTTGTTGTGATGCTTGGTCTACGCACGCGTAACTACAACCTCATAGCATATACACAATTGGAAAGAACAAGACGAGGAACGAGAATATACATAGAGAAGAACAAGGATCAACCAGAACTCGCACGGTCAGCGAGGCATCTTACCTCCCGGGTTGGCAGTGGGTGGGTGGGCTTTCGAACGTATGCTGGCGCTGCAGGGTGATGTGGGCTGCGATGCGCGCGCGCAGGGGCGGAGAGCGTTCGAGAGTGTGATGACGGGAATTGCAGGGTTCAGGACACGGCAGCGACATGCCACGTGAACCGTGCCAGGTTGGCATCGCTTACAACTTTCGCCGGCAACCAGGCCTGGCGAGTTCATTATGACGATGATCGCCAAATAGTATGGTGTGCCAGGTAAAATCAGCGACATGGGTTGGTGGGATCGAGACGCTGCAAAGACCGCTCGCTGGCATTCGCATTTTTCTCATGCTCGTCTATCCACCCATCAATCACTTGCTGCGTGATGTGGCTGCCTCATGCAGTCCCTACTATGATACCTGCATCTTCATATTGCATGGACTGTACAGAAACGGCAGCCATCAACAAAATCACTGTAGCAACTGCATACCTTTCTCCGGAAGGCTTGTTTGAATTCACTAGACTATACGTATCACAGTCTAAAATCACACTCTCAGGGCATGTGCTTTAGGTTATAGGGTGCCTGAACTATGTTTCTAGCAGTGATGGTCCGACCCGTGTTCCGATTAAGGGCACGGGAGAGGTCAGGATGGATGTTCCGACGGCAAGCGAATGTATGAGATCGCGTGAACAAAACTGATGATTTTGATGGTCACTCTGGAAGCATCAAGGTGTAGAGAGGCAGTACAATCACGATTTACCATCTTCATGGGGCAGTATCCAACAAATCCAAGGCCTATGTAATTTAACCCTTCATTGATTGAGACAAAACTCAAGGCAATGCGGTCCACAACCAATTGACCAAATATCCCATTCCGACGTAGGTACACCATATTACATAGTTGCAAGAAAAGGAAGAAGCAAAATCAAAGAAAGAATCGCAGTTATTGGTATCTCTAAAGCTCTCTCTCCAGAACTTGCAAATCAATTGTTCACAGGTACAAGAAGTTCTCTCTTCACACCCACCTATCCGCCAGCGGAGGAGTATCCATCCTTCAACCCACGCGTCTACTACTAGTACTTCTCCTCCTCAGCAGATCCGTCCCCTTCTGCGCCAGCTGCAAGCTGCTCCTCCGAGCGCTTTCTCCGAGACTGTCTCTGCGCGGCAGCGGCTCCTAGTTCCCTGCCCCTGCAGAAGGCGTCACGCTCCTCTCCTTCCTACTCACGAAGCGTCCGAGACCGCCTTTGCTGTGCTTCGCGCTCGTCGGCGAGTCCATGACATTCGCACCAGCGCCGCCAGACGAAGGCCTGGTCATGATGCTGCCGGCGTCAGCAGGTTGGAAAGCCGCGCGCAAGACGACAATGCCCTTTTCGCCGATCTTGATTTCCTTTGGCAAGCCGCCGGTTCCCTGGTCGTCGAGGAAGAAGGGTGCTTCGCCCAGGTCGGCTGAGCCGAAGGTCTTGTGCTCTTTGACAAGGATCCTGAAGCTGTCGCTGGCGGAGCAGGAGAGTTTCTTAACATCCTCTTCGCCCCACACGGCCTCGCCTGCTTTGGCCTTTACTGGTTTGGTGCGGATGATCTGGGTCGAACCTTTGCTGCCGGACTCGTGCATAACGCGGACTTCGAGTTTGACGTCCTCCTCGAAGCCACTGGCAGAGATGACAGTGATCGATGCAGTGCCAGTCTCGGCCGCGGGAGTTTGTGAAGCGGCACCGAAGCTACGTTGACGGTGGTGCGATGTCGACTCCCTAGCTGTGAGACCACCGTCCACCGACATCTTTCCGTTAGGGCTGGATGGTGTGTCAGGGATGTCCATGCTGGTATCGCGCAGATCAGCGATGCCGCCGTTAGCGTCATCGCCTACGCTTTGACTGGCAGTCCTGCGCTTGAATCCTCGAGTAAGGAAGCTGGCACCCTTTGCGACGTTGCCTCCGACAAAGACGGCGCCCTTGCCAACACCCTTGACTGGGGCACCAACAACCTTGCCTGGTACGCTGAAAGTGCCGGAGAACGTTGATGAGCCTTGGCGAGAGCGAGTAACGTAAGCCGGCTTGAACACCATCTTGAGGCGAATCGCACCACTCTTGCCGTCAAGGCCGAGAGTGACTTCTTGCGCTTGGAAGGGCTCAAGAATGGTGAGGTCAATGGCAGCGCCGCCGAGGTAATCAGCCTTGTCGCCAAAGTCCCAATCGTAGACGTCGACCGCAAACTTAGCAGCAGTACGGCTGCGAACAGAAGTCTCAAAGAACTCGTTCCAAGCTGGATGGAGAGTCTTCTTCTGAGTCTTAGTCTTGTACACTTGCTCTCCGTTGAGCTTGAACTTGCAGTATGGGTCGGAAAATCCGTTACGGTCAGCAGCTGGCAGGTCGGCAGCATCGAGAACTTCAACGCGAAGGGTACCTGCATTGTTGAAGCTTTCACTCGGGTCGAGCTGCATGCGCAGCGGAATGTATCGCAGACTGACAGTGACCTTGCTCTCACCACCATCCTTGCCCTTCATGCTGAATTGCGTTGGCGTATAAAGGCCGCGCTTGAGTACCTCAATCATATTGCCGGTCAGCTTGGCCTCCACATGCTTCTCGCCATCCTTGCCCTCGGTGTCGATTTCAGAGACCAGGCGCAAAGTAATCTGAGACAAGTCCAGCTCGCGGATCATTGCGTCGCTTGTCTCATTGAAGACATGGTGGCGAGAACGGGTCTTTGCTGAGGTGTATGCTGGGAACAGATGATCGTCCATGACAACCTCGAGGTAGCAGCCTTGGTGGGCAAACTCGCCCTCTATAATCTTGAAGATAAGAATTCCAGATTCTGGAAGATTATTAGCAGCATTCGGACATCTGAGCATGTGAGACATACCGTATCTGTTCAAGTCTTCAGCGGTCACGCGAATCTTGGGCACGACTTTGGTCTGGACCTCTTCGGCCTCGACTTGCTCTTTCTCTCCAGCAGCAAGCGCCTTCTGCATTTCTCGCTCGCCGGCCTTGCTTGCACTCGTGGCAACCGTGCTGACGGTTCCAGTAGTGTTACTGCGTTCTCTGCCAATCTGACCATTGGACGCAACACTCTGAGGAATACCGTCCAGGCTTGCCTTGCCCTTGGCTTCTTCCTCCTCATCCTCATCTTCTGGATCAATGGTGGGAATAGTCGGATAGAAAGCAGCTGTGAAGTTAATAGTGCCTTTGGGCGTGCCGTTTCCAATGCGAAGTTGACGAGATTGTACCTCGTGCTTTGTGTCATGGACGAGGTACTCGCCATCTTCGCCCTGCTCAACGTAGTCACTAGCGGCAAGATCAATTTTGCCCATGCTGCGGTCGCTTCCAACATTTTCCTCGTCCATGACTTCAAGGGTGAGTATCTCTCTTGCGTGGTGGATTGGAATGTAGAACACCTCGTCCCATTCAGGGTTGAGGTTGTTCTTCCACGTAGGTGTTCTACGCTTCTGGATGCCAGATAGATTGATACGCGCGTATGGGTCCGACTTGCCGACTGTGTCGAGGTTCTTGAGATCCTTACCAGACATGAAGTGAATCCGCATGACACCAATAGGCGTGACGTAGCCGCCAGAGCCACCGAGTGCACCTTTGAGGGCGACAGGCTTCCACTGGAGCCTCATTTTCGCCCGGCCGCTCTTTACGCCTGCCAAGTTGTACCATTCTTGACCCTTGGCCATCAGTTCAAGCATGTCATCGAGCTTGATCTGATATGTTCCAATGACAGGGTCGGTGGCAAGATCTCTGTCGTCTTTCAGCACCAGACCCAATTTAGCCTTCTTACGGTCAGTGATCAGCAGTTCTTTGCTTGCGTCGGTCCAGATAGGGTTGTTAGTGCGCTTAAGCTTCTTCGAGATCTGCACCTCCTTGCCGTTGAGAAGTAGGACAGCGTAAGGGTTGAGCGATCCGATGAGTGACTTGGTGCCATCGAGGTCCTTTGCTTGCTCTACCTCGAACTTGGCAATACCAGTGGACGACTCAGGAGCAGGCTCCTGGGTGCCGTCTGGTAATTTATTGCCCTCGAGAACAGGGAAGAAACGAATGTCGCACTGAACCACTCCGCGAGGTCTGCCGCCTGCAATGACCTCCAGGTGTTGGTTCTCATGGTCGGTCACAGTCTCAAGCTGTTCCAGGTTGAAAGTGCACACTCCGAGCTCTTTGTCCTTGCGGAAGTCGTTGAAGTCGTAGACGTGAATAGTGAGAGGCTCTCTTAGACTAGTAAGGATAACATTGACGGTCTCGTTCCATCTGGGGTTGGCATTCTGATCAACAGTCTTTGTCTTACCCAGCACCTCACGGTTGTTGATGCTGACAGTCGCATACGGATCAGGAGTACCGGAGAATTTGTCGTTGTTCTTCAATCCTTGGGCGCCGTGGAATGTGAGTGAAAGAACGCCAATGGCCTGGTCGACTGGGTTGCCAGACAACATCTTAGCAACCTCGATAGGGAAGACGTTTGGTGCATACATCATCGGAGCAAGATTGGCATGGATCTGTTCTGAAATGAAGCTTTCGAGACCAGGCATGAAGTTGATGTCGAATCCAAAAGTCTCACCACCAATAGGCTTGCATGCATAGTCAAATGTAGGACGCTCCAAAAAGCAGATCTCAACCCTGTCAATGTGTGGGAATGGAAGCTGGAGCTTCATTTTGACTCTCATAATGCCACTGCACGCCATGTCTTCAACAATAATGTCCAAGCCCTTCGAGATCATGGCTTTGCCAACGCGGATTTCCAAGACGACTTTAGGGTTGACTTTGTTCTTGATCTGGCGCGAAGTAAGATCGGCGACATCGTTTGGTGTGAAGCTGAACTTCCAGTCCATGAGCACGGTGTCGTCCTCGGCCTTCGGATAGGTCTTGACATGCTCAAGGCGCGGAGGCTTGGTGCCGAGAGTGAAGAACTTCATGCGCATGCTATCCAAGAAGGGAGGTGTGCTGGTCGATAGCACTTGATCTACTGAGCTAACGATGGTGTTGCACAGGACGGGTGCGTAAATTGGCCAGAATTTAACGAGGAAGCTGTTCATCCACTCCAGAGATTCATGGTCGGTCTCGAGGCGGGTCTTAGCCATCTCGCGCTGGATGTCGTCCCTGAAGTTCCGCCTCACACGTCGAATCGAGGTACGGTAGTATGTGCCGCAAATGGCCATAACCAAGAAGACCCAGCCCAGGCCTCCACCGAGGACTGCGACTGTCCAAGATGCCAGACAAGCAAAGATGATGACACCAGTATTGTGGTACCAATCGCCGAAGAACTTATCTCCTATCTTGCCCTCGAGCAGGTCTTGGTGGTCGAGCATGGTGCCTTCCTCGTCGTGATCGGCTGGGTTGCCAAAACGTGGGGCCCAGCCAACTCTGGAGTATTCCTCCTCTTTCGCTTGCTGCGCATCGATCACGTCCGCATCATTGCTTCCGGGAGGTGGCAGAGCTCCTTGTTTGGAGGGTTCGGGCAGATCGTAGCCAGCGGTTTGGCCGTCGTCCTGATCACTGACGAGGGCGGCAGTGACGTGTTTGCGATGCGGTCGCCCTACTGCTTCGTTTCGCTCCTTCACCAGGCGTGCTTTCTCTTCGGCGCTGGCATTGGGATCGAAGCTGAAGGCGGCAGCACCAGCAGCTCTCGACTGGCTTAGCAGAGCTTGTTCGGCCTGCTCAGCATCCACGCTGGTGTTCGGGTCCTGGGCAGCTTCAATGACACCCTGCTGCTTGAGCTCAGCTTCTTGGCCAGCGGTGCCCTCAAGCATGCTGGCGGACGCGACGTGATAAATCAGTTTGATAGGTGGATGTAGGCCAAGAGGGTGGTAGGCGTATCGGCCAATGGACTAGAACGGCATATGAGACGAGACGGGCGGGGCGTCGCTGTGCTATAGAAGGGCGTGGGTGAGAGTGAGGTCAGGCGAGGTCCAGAGAGTGGAGGTGGGTTCAGCAGTGAGCGAGGTGGGAAGGTGGGAGAGGGCAGCGGATATCAGGATGTGGCCTGGCAGGCGTATGCAGGCAGTACGATGGGGTGCAGCTGCGCCCAGCTTCCAGATCAAGGCGCAGAGAGAGACGACACGCAAATGTGGCTTGTGCACTAGCTCGCTAGCGACACGTCTGCGAATCGACCTTATTACACGCTGTACGACAGAGCGAGGGCAGTGCGTGCCTGTGGTATGCTAAATTGTGCATGGAGCTGCAGTACATATCGTTACAGCTCGCGGGCAGATTGTATTCCACGCCCTGCCAGCACACGCGCGGCAATGCCAGCTGGCTCGATATTGTTGACATGTGTTTGTCGCAGCAGGAGGAACTCAAATCGTCGTCACCACCAAGGAGTTAGCCTTCGATCCAACCGTCCAAGCTCGCTTTTGCCCTGCCTCCACCAATCTCGTGCCGAGCAGGGCTGAACTATCCAGAACCCTTGTCCGTGCCGACCAGCTCCTTTGCGCTTCTCGGCCTCTTGTGTCGCTTCCCCCACGACACGCACGACATTATGGCACCGCCTTAGGAGATCATCCCGGTCGTTCGGTCACCGCAGTTCATGCTGCTGCTCGAGGGACACCGCATTGGACGATTGAGGCCCCGAGCCTCGTGTCCGTAGTGATTCCGGTACGGCATTCCTTTTGCTGCTGTGCTTGAACCATTGGAATAGCCGCTGTTGCTGAACGCACGAAGGAGCAGGATCTTTCGACTGACCGTGGAGACGCCGGGCATGCACCGGAGCTTTGTATCTGCGACCTCACGATACTAATGTCCGGCATTTCCGTCGTGTGTGCGTTCCAGGCACAGCAGCTATATGGATGCAGTGCTTAACAGAGCTGTTTTACTTGCAGGGGACCCGCTCGTGCTCTATACACGAGGCAGGCCTGCGACGTCCTTCACTCCCATGGCTCGGCGATTCTCGGTCATCTGTGGAAGCGTAGTGCCCTTCTCACCAGGTTGGATTTATTCGTGCACACACCTGGACATTAGTAGTACATTCCGAGCACTAACAGATGGCTTTATCAGCGTAGACAACCCTGCATCGTGCATCTATCAGGTCGAAGCATTGGAACTGATGGCAGCTACGTGTAGGCTGTAGGGTCAGGGTTGGTGTTAGCCGTTGTTCAGTTGATGTCGCGAGATCTGCTGTTTTACAAGCATTTCGTCTTCTGGTCAGATCTGTCTAATAAAAACATCTTTTCGTGACATATGCTGCTTTGCTATGTTTTATATCGTGTCTGAAGCCATGTGTGATCGAAGTGGATATTCTTTTCCCCCAATCTTGAGCTCCAATCAACTACGGGCTCAGAAGGTACGGTTTATGTAGCTTGCTGGCTTCATCAAAAAAGAACAAGAACTCCTACTCCAAACAAAATTGATTATCACCGGACTTCAAACAACCACCGGTGTCCACGATAGCATGTCATCATCGCAGCCATGAAGCCATTGGATCTAACGATGATGCGATAAGGCAACAGCATTCCCTCCTTTCGTGTATTGGACCAGCTGAGCTCCGAGCGCCGTTGTTTGAACGCCGCTCCGTCGATCAACGATAAGGCCAGGCACCATTTTGCCATATACAAGTCAGTTGCCATGCCTTCGCAGTAAATTGGTGTTTGATTTACGAGAGCATATAATATCTCAGACGACACATGAATTCATTCTTCCGCTCCCTTGCTTGTGCGCTCTCAGATCTTGCTTGAACGTACTTAGAAACATCTCGCGTGGACAAACACTCCGACACGCGCGCCTAACGCGTCCAATCATGGCTACCTCCCCACGAGACTCATCCGAGCAAGACCCATCGGCACACGAGACAACACCTCTTATCACCACATCTCGCCAAAGATCAGACTCAGTAGACTTGGGATCGCCGTCAAAACCAACAAGGCCATACAAGCGCGTGCTCCTTCTTGTCTGCCTCACACTGATCCTGGTACAATGCGGCGACCAGCTGGCCCAATCGCCCAACTCCAGAATCGCCGAAGCAATCTTTTGCTATCGCCACTATGAAATCACAGATCCGACAAAGCTCCTGCAAGACAGAGAGACTGTCGGTCCTGGCGCCATTGGCGGTGTAGCAGAGATACTCTGCAAAGGAGAAGCAGTGCAGAGTCAGCTCTCGTCTCTGCGCGGCTACCAAGGCTTCCTCGACGGCCTCCCACCATTACTGTTAGCTCTGCCACTGGGCTGGGCAGCAGACAAGTATGGCAGGAAAACGCTTCTCACAATTGGAGTAATTTCGTTCGTCTTCCGGGCCGCTTGGATCCAGATTGTCTTCTGGTTCTGGCAAAGCTTTGATATCCGCTGGACGTGGGCTTCTGCACTGCACGGCTTGATGTCCGGCTCGTCGCCTGTTGCGTCGGCGCTCATCTTCGTTATCATCTCCGATGTCGTCCCAGAGGCTGAGCGCTCCAAAGTATTTCTTCATGTTGGAGGCGCCAACTTGATTTCCTCGGTGTGCATGCCTCTACTCTCAGCATGGCTTATGAAGTTTACGCCGTGGATTCCTTCCATAGCCGGAACCATATCGACAGCATGCGCCGTCATCGCAACACTCTTCATACCCGAGACATTGGGATACAACGGTCCCCCAGACGAAGAAGAAGAAGAAGAAGAAGAAGAAGAAGAAGAAGGAGTGTCTGCCACCATAGAAGCCACCAAACCACCACCATCCCCAGAAAACACCAAAAACAACAACAACCACATAACCACCCTCCTCAACTCCATCGCCTTCCTCTGGAAAGACTGGCGCATCCCCGCCCTCGTCCTCTCCTTCCTCATCCACCTCGCCGTCGCCGACATCTCCGCCCTGCAACTCCAATACGTCAGCACGCGCTACAACCTCACCTTGGCCGAAGCAACCACAATCCTCACCCTGCGCTCCATAGCCAACATCCTGCTCCTATTCCTCCTCCTCCCCTTCCTCTCCACCCTCCTGACCAAAACCCGGGGTTTCTGTGCCCAGCGCACCGACCTCTGGATGTCGCGCGCCTCCATGGCCTCCTGGGCGCTAGGCTGGCTGCTCTTCGGGCTCTCGCCGAATCTCCTCAGCGCGACAGCAGGCATTGGGATTACGGCGCTGGGCTCAGGGTCGTTCTATTTGATTCGAAGTCTATTGACGCCGCTGGTGCCGGCGCACAATGTCGCGCGGCTGTACAGTCTGATCAGCGTTATCGATACGTTGGGCGCGATGTTGGGAGCGCCTCTGCTGGCGAGCCTGTTCAACTGGGGATTGAGGTTGGGAGGGTATGGGGTTGGGATGCCGTTCTATTTTCTGGGGGTGGTTTGTGCGGTTATTACGGTGTTGCTTTGTGTTGTTGGACTGAGGAAGGGTGAGGATGAGGATGTGAGCTCTGATGGCGAGTGATATTGGGCATTGGTGTATTGCTTTTTTCTCGCAGCTGGCTGCGAGTGGCAACGGTGGAAATTACACGGAGGAGACATTTCCTTTGTACATGGATGATAAGGTAATATGCATATATGCGGCGCTCTGAACCAACACCGTGGAAACAATGTTCGGAGAAAACAAACACGAATATCTCGGTTCTGAATTGAGGAGGAAGGAAACACAAATTGCAATGCGCTCTCGGTATTCGTAATCTCATCTGCAACAAACAAACATACTTTCAACCCATCCTGATCACGCCAGCGGCCATCAGCTTCTGCACCTTGTTCTTGATGTCCGGGTTCTTCATGTGGTCCTGCAGCGCGCGAGGGTCGCCCTTGGCCTGCTGCAGAATGCTCTGCATGACAGGGTCCTGCAGGATAGCCATGATATCGGGATCACGCTGGATGCGCTCCTGTGTCTGCTCCTCGGACTCGCCCTCGCGGGCCTCGTACTGTGCCTGCAGAGCGCGCTGGCTCTGCTGCTCGAGCTCGCGAGCGTTCTTGCCGCCGACATCGTGCTGCGCGGCCTCGGCGCACACATCCATGCACTTGTTGTACTCCTTCATAGCGAAGAGGGCCTGGGCCTTGCGCAGGTATGCGCGGATGAAGGCCGGGTCGCGCTTGATGGCCTCGTCGCAGTCGGCGACGGCGGAGGGGAAAGTGAGCAGCTTGATCAGGCAAGCGGCGCGGTTGGAGTATCCGCGGGCGTCTTGGGGTGCGCGCTTGATCATCTCGGTGTAGGCCTCGACGGCACCGGGCCAGTCGGCCTCTTTAAACTTCTGGCTTCCAAGCTCGCGGGCTTCCTCTGCCTTCTCGGGTGAGATGTAAGCGTCGATCTCTGCCTTGCGCTTGGCCTTCTCGGCGGCGCGCAGTTTGTTGAGGACATCGGGAGTGCGGTGCTCGGTGAGGGAACGGTTGTAGTATTCCACGGCGTTAGCCAGGTCGCCCTGCTTCTCGTATGCGCTGCCCATGCGGCCGAAAGCCTTGGCAACAATCTTGAAATCAGCCATAATCTCACGGCCGTATTCGATAGCGGCCTTACAGTCGGCGATACAGGCGTCAAAGTCGCCCTTCTCGAACTGTGCGGCGCTGCGGTTGGTGAGGTAGGTGATGTCCTTGTGCGTCTCCCAGGCCTTGGTGTAGTGTGCAATGGCCTCGTCGAATGAGCGCTTCTTGTAAGCGGCAGTACCGGCAGCCTTTTCGGCGTCTGCCTCATCCTTCGCCTTCTTTGCAGCAATGGCCTCCTCATCCTCGGGCTCCGGCTCCGGCTCTGGTTCAGGCTCGGGGGCCTTCTTGCTCTGAGTCGGAGTGGGTCGTGCATCCTTCATCTCAACATCTTCCTCGGCCTCAGCGCCTGCGGCCTTTCCAACATCCTCCGGGTTGCCGAAAGACATGTCGACACCAAGTAGCACGCCCATAACCTGAAGCATCCTGGGGTCGCCCATCATCTCGCCCATTGCATTGGGGTTGTTCTTCAATTGCTGCACCTTGGCCATGAAAGCAGAGTCGCCGAGCAGACCGGCGGTCTTGGGGTTCGCGGCCAGCTTCTCAATCATCTTCGGGTCGTTGAACATATTTCCAAGGCCACCGCTGGGGTCGCCGGAAAGACCATCGGCCTTAGCCTCAGCATCGATCGCGCGCCTCACGCTCTCGAGGCCAGCCTTAGCCTGTGCATTGGTAGGCTCGAGGCTGAGTGCGTGCTCGTACGCATCGACGGCAGAAACCAGGTCACCGGTACCGTGGAGAGCGGCGCCTTTCCTTCCCCAGCCCTTTGCCCAGTCGGCCTTCAGTTCAGTGGTCTTGTTTGCGTCCTCGAGGGCCTTGTCGAAGTTTTTGAGCGAGGCATAGGCGCCTGATCGGTTGGAGTAGAGGACGTGGTTTGAGGGCTCGATGGCAATGGCTTCGGAGAACTTCTCACTGGAGCAGTGTTAGTTTGATATACAGCCGATCATTCAATACTAAGAGCACACTTACGCAGCACCGGCAAAGTCTTTGGCGGCAAACAGCTTGTTGCCTTCGGCTTTCAGGGCGTCGGCCATGTTGGCGGTCGTAAAAGTCGTGAATGAGTATTAAGTGTATTTAGGGGTATCTCAAGTCGTGAGAGAAAAGTAAAAAGTGGAATGTACAGGTCGAGTGTGTGGTGGTCAGACTTCTTTAGCTGGACTGTTTTGGCTGCGGTCGGTCGAGACAGAGAAAGCTCTAGAAGAGCTTCGAGCGTCACCTTCGACTTTGCGGGGAGAGAGACCGAGAGGCAGGCGAAGGAGTGCCGCCAAGCATATCAGATTGCCATGAGATCTTCACTTCGTCGTGTGACTCCGTTGCATTGACTTTGTAATTTCATCATAGATATCCAGGATCGATTTGCTGGTGCCTTTTACATCGAAACATTGTTGATCCAACGCTCACATTCGACTTCATCTTCACCAGAAGTATACTCAAACAATCATGGACAACCACGTCTTCAACCCACCAGCCTCAATCCCCACAGCAGAGAACAACGGGCCCAACCTCACAACCCAAGCAGTCGTCTCCGTGCGGAACCTACAACTCCCATCCGGAGCAATCGCACCTAACATCTGGCTCGAGAGAAAAGAGCAGCCGGCTTTGGCATCCGTTTCACTCTGGCTACGCAACTCATTCACCTCAGCCGCCTCCCAAGATGCCCTCGACGACAGCACAGTGCACTATGGAGAACTCTCAAAGCGAGTGCGTGCGGGCTGCACAGGCGAGGAAGGCCAGCGCTCGGCCCTCGAAGCCGTTTTCCAAGCCGCAGAGCACATGGCACGCAAGCCCAAGCCCGACGGAGACAAGTTCGTCGCGAAGCGGATTGCGGCGAAGGTGACGTTGCCCAAAGCTAGTGCTTTCGGGGATGCGTTAACGCTCAGCGAGGTGAGGACGTACGATGCGAAGGGGTCGAAGAATGGCAGCTTCAGGACTTTCACGTGCAAGAACTTGAAAGTGCCCACGCTCATTGGAGTCAATGCGTATGAGAGGAAGGGACGACAGCCGCTTGTTGTGGACTTTGCCCTCGACTTTGATAGCGCTTCGTATGAGTCGGTGAGCTCGGAGCAGCACATGGATGTGCTCTTTCCCATAGAGAGGGAATTGGTGGAGGTACGTACATTGAGTTCTATCCGCATGCAAGGAATGTGTCCGACACTAATGCTATCACAGATTGTCGAGAAGACGGACTTTGAGACGCTGGAGACTTTGGTGGAGCACACATTCGACAAGCTTCGCTCGGTCTTTGAGCAAAGGTCTGTCAAGCCATCGATTGTGCACCTGAGGTTCGAGAAGCCATGTGCTGTACCTTTCGCGGATGCGCCGGTGATTGAAGTGCACCAGCGATGGGCTTGATTGGCAGCTTACGGTGCTCATTTGCTGTATGATGATGTATGACTACCATGTGCCACATCTACTGTGTCCTGCCGTGAGTGAGATTCAATATTTAACGAAGATGTCTACAGCGATTGCCAAGCTTGACGTGGTGATGCCGGTGGCCTGTCTGTGCGAGACAAGACTTCACAGCAAGGCCTCTCCTGAAGAGGGTCTACCGTGCTTATGTCAACATGGAGATTCCTAAATAGCATCAGTATAATTACGTGGCTTGTATTGATCGAACAGAAAAACGCAATCTAGCCGACCTTGTGGGGCGCCACCAAGCGGATATTGTCAATTGTGGCGTTGCTGTCGACGCAGGTACAGATGGCTTTTGGTTCCCACAGGTTGAGTTTGGTGCTTGTGCTCGGGTTTTACGCCACAGCTTGCCAATAGTATAGAACCCATCGCTCAAAGCAGTGCCGTGGTTTATGCTTTGGACATGGCCGTTTCGCCTAAACATTCGTGAACGCTGCGGGCAGCTTAATTCTGTCCACGGCCATCGCGGGAGGCGCGGGGTTGAATCATGGGAGACCGCTTTAACACCGGTGCTTGTGATAGCGATAGAGTAAGGTAAACTTGATGTTATGCCTCGTGCGATGTATATTCGCACACGGTCACGCACACCGAAAGACCTCTCAGGTCGAGCAGTGCAAGCACGTTGCGGCTTGGAGCGCGTATCTATGCCCTGCGGATGCATCTCCGGAGGGTATGTCGTTGGGCAGGGCTGGAGGCTGTAGGAGGCGTGGCGTGGCGTGGTGTTGGGGGGAACTGCAGGTTGATCCGCTAGTGGCCGTCGTCGCGTACCGGCGCACGATATGCTGAGTGCACGGAAGCAAGTGTGGCAGTGCGGTCCTCATGGCAGATTTGCTGTGGAGAAAGGTAGGACCACGATGGCTCGGACGAACGCGACGGCAGTCTGGGTGAGATTCATTACTGTGTTGTGATTGTTGCACTCAATCCAATACATGAGCGTCCACGACTGGAGGCGTACATCACCTCGATGATGCCACGCAATATGCTTGACAGGCAAAAATCTTCCCGACCCTGCATGGCGCGATGCAACTGCAATACAGTTGGCCCCAAGGAAAGCGAGTCGGTGTGAAGAACCGGCGACGGGCAAAGGCAAAGGCGGCGGCCCTCCAGATGATCGGCACGAGCGTTGTCGTGCGTGGGCCGCCGCTGGTTCACTGCTGCCCTCTGCTCCGACCTGCTATTGGCACTGCCTGGAATGGATTCCTGTTGCTATCAATGGAAAGGGGATGATGGAGACTGGCTGTGGCCACTGCTCCTGTGCGTATGACGAAGACACACCAAGAGACATGCAAGCTGGGCGGTGAAGCAGGCAATGTTCACAGCAGAGACAGAGGGCATGGCGAAACCAGCGATCAATCAATAATATTGCCGGCGTACGTCTATTTTGGCCAGTAGCACGTAGTCTAGAGGCGGCGATGCGTTTTGTTGAACGAAACCGCACGCCCACGGCCCAAGCTTCCTTCGTGGTGGGGGGCGGTTGCCAGACAGCCAGCAGCGGCGGCAGGAGGCAACAAATAAAAAGTGATACGCCAGACCACGCAGCACCCATTGCCCGAGTTCCCTCGCACCATTCACTCTGTGACCGTTTCCTCCTCCTCCTCCTCCTCCTCACCCTCACCTCCTTGATCTTATATCAGCCTCGTTTTCTCTCGTCAGCGGCATCTCCACTGACCTTCCACACCACCTTCTCCTGCAACACGACGTGACCCTGACGCCAGCCGCGTCCAGACCCCACTTTCGGTGAGTTCTTGCTGTTTGGGGGAGCACGTTCACTCTTGAACTACTCCCTCCTCGAGAATCCACCATCAAACTGAACTCTCCAACCTAACAACCACTTTATTCACAGTTCACCCTTCACCCACACATCCAGACACAATGGCCTCCAAGAGCGCCGTTCCCTCCCACCTCAAGGCCGAGAATGGCTCCGACCGTCACCACGGCAAGACTCAGAGCCACGTGGTATGTACTGAACACGCTTCCTTTTGAATCTTCCCTCCGTGTCGCTTTGGAGCGGGCAAAGGTGGCAGCAGCAGCAGCAGCAGCAGCAACAGAATGGCAATTGGCAGCAGAGCAGAACACCACAAAGCACCTGAGCAATACAGCAGCAGACTGCGACAGGATACTGTGCATGCAACAGAGACACGCCAGATCCTGGCACCTCGCTCTATATGATACACACATCAGGCCAGTTCGACGCCTCAATTCCCAGCAACTGAGGCTGGCTGGGCCTCATTGATTTCTGGCGTGGCCTCACGTCAATGCTACAGTCCGCTAAGCCTTCTGTGGCTTCACGGCATTCTCAGGTGTCAGTTACGACTGATGCTTACGCCATCTTACACCATTCTGCATCCAATTTCCCGTTACCATCGAAAGGTCACGTTCGAAGCCTCATTTGAAAAGCTTGAGACCTCGATGTTCTGCTTGCGCCACCCAACATCCTCCTCCCCCCTTTTCACTATCCCAACATGGGCATTAGAAAACAGTTTGACGCAACGCGGATGCTGACCAGCGATCACTATGAACAGGCTTTTGAGAACACCTCCACCTCTGTTGCCGCATCCCAGATGCGCAACGCCCTCAATGTCCTCGCCGACTCTGTCACCGACGAGAAGGAGAAGGCCCGTTTCGAGACCGAGATGGACAACTTCTTCGCCCTCTTCCGCCGCTACTTGAACGACAAGGCCAAGGGCAACGAGATTGACTGGGAGAAGATCTCTCCCCCCAAGCCCGAGCAGGTTGTCGACTACAACAGCCTTGGCAACTCCGAGTCTGTTGAGTTCCTTAACAAGCTCGCCGTCCTCAAGCTCAACGGTGGTCTTGGTACCTCTATGGGCTGTGTCGGTCCCAAGTCCGTCATTGAGGTTCGCGATGGCATGTCCTTCCTCGACCTTTCCGTCCGTCAGATCGAGTACCTCAACCGCACCTACGATGTCAACGTGCCTTTCGTCCTGATGAACTCCTTCAACACCGACAAGGACACCGCCAACATCATCAAGAAGTACGAGGGCCACAACATTGACATCCTCACCTTCAACCAGTCCAAGTTCCCCCGTGTTCTCAAGGACTCCCTCCTCCCCGCTCCCAAGAACGCCAACTCTCAGATCTCTGACTGGTACCCTCCCGGACACGGTGACGTCTTCGAGTCTCTCTACAACTCTGGCATCCTCGACAAGCTTCTCGAGCGTGGTGTTGAGATTGTCTTCCTCTCCAACGCTGACAACCTCGGCGCTGTCGTTGACCTCAACATCCTCCAGCACATGGTTGAGTCTCGCGCTGAGTACATCATGGAGCTTACCGACAAGACCAAGGCTGACGTCAAGGGTGGCACCATCATTGACTACGAGGGCCAGGCCCGTCTCCTTGAGATCGCCCAGGTCCCCAAGCAGCACGTCAACGAGTTCAAGTCCATCAAGAAGTTCAAGTACTTCAACACTAACAACATCTGGATGAACCTCCGCGCCGTCAAGCGCGTTGTTGAGAGCAACGAGCTCGGCATGGAGATCATTCCCAACGGAAAGAGCATCCCTGCCGACCAGAAGGGTGAGGCCGATGTCAGCATCGTCCAGCTCGAGACCGCTGTCGGTGCCGCCATCCGTCACTTCCACAACGCCCACGGTGTCAACGTTCCCCGTCGTCGTTTCTTGCCCGTCAAGACTTGCTCCGACCTCATGCTTGTCAAGTCTGACCTCTACACTCTCCGCCACGGTCAGCTCGTGATGGACCCCAACCGTTTCGGCCCTGCTCCTCTCATCAAGCTTGGCAACGACTTCAAGAAGGTCTCTGCGTTCCAGTCCCGCATCCCCTCCATCCCCAAGATCTTGGAGCTTGACCACCTCACCATCACTGGTGCTGTCAACCTTGGTCGCGGCGTCGTCTGCAAGGGTACCGTCATCATTGTCGCTACCGAGGGCCAGACCATCGACGTTCCTCCCGGATCCATCCTCGAGAACGTCGTTGTCCAAGGTTCCCTCCGTCTCCTCGAGCACTAAATGCTCGATGAAATGACGGAGCCTACTACAGGCAACCGCACATGACAAACATCAACATCATTTCATCAAGGAGGCGTATCCATCATGAAGGCTTCTTGCTTTTCTTTTAGTTCTGCATATGGCGGACAAGTAAGTGGAGAGGGAGATTCAAGCTACTGCTGCAGGTCAGGTGTAGAGAAATGAAGGAGCCAGAAAGGCTCAGAAAGGATCGGAGAAGATCACGTTGCATCTGCAAAAAGTGAACATAGAATTACTGTAATCATGACAAAGCGTTCATACTCTCAATCATTTGCCTTGCCTGTGATGTCGATTCCACTTTGTGATTCTGACCACGGCTTCTTGTACACGTATAGGTTATATCTCACCTCAGTACTTCGGCCATTGGAGTAATTTGACTCGTATCGTCTCCAGCACCCAGGCATTGTACCGTTGACACAAAAAGCCCATTGGTAATGTTGCGCGTGTGTTTGCAACATGGAAGGAAGGTAAATTGTCCACCTAGTTAGGCCACGCAACGACGTCAGGAAGAAGGGTCAAACGCCGCTTGCGCCAAGTTGCTTTGTCGGTCGGCAACATTTGAGGCCACCATCCACGTTCCTCTTTCTACCAAGCAATTGCGTGCACTTCCAGTGAATCCTCGCTAGCTCGTCGGTACAAGGCTGGCACTGGCTCTGCGTCGCACAGGTTTTTCTGCCTGGACCGCCATCGATGAGCGCGTAACGTTACCCGCCCGATGCCCTTGATCGCATGGCCACGGCACCCGGCCTTGACTTGCGCAACATGGCCGACTGTCACGTGTCTCCTCGTGGCGGCGATGGGGATATGCGCCAGTCATGGCATGACAGATGAAGCGGTGTCGCATTTGAGGTACGTTGCTGTTCTGCTATTCTAATGAAGTCCTCCTTGCGAAATGCCCAGAATGTAGACTTACGATTGTTGCGCTTTCTGCTTGTAGGCAAGACACGAGAGACCTCTTCTACCATGGTTACACCAACTACATGACCCACGCATTCCCCGAAGACGAACTCAAACCCCTCTCCTGCAAACCCCAGACGAGGAATAAAGACAACATCGCCGACGTTGGCCTGAATGACGTCCTGGGCAACTACAGTGTCACGCTGGTCGATTCGCTGTCGACGCTGGCGATCTTAGCTTCTGGGGAGGATGCGCGGGATGGACAATCGCCGCTGAACGATTTCCAGGAGGGTGTGCAGGCGCTGGTCGAGCTGTACGGCGATGGTGGGGAGAAGAGGCCTTGCGGGAGCAAGGCATGTGGGTTCGATCTGGACAGCAAGGTGCAGGTGTTTGAGACGAATATTCGCGGCGTGGGAGGTTTGCTGTCGGCGCATCTTTTCGCGGTTGGGGAGTTGCCGATTAGAGGGTATGAGCCGAAGGTCGTGGTTCGGGATGGACATGATGAGGAGGGATATGAAGATGCGGTTGCGATTGATTGGGATGGCTGGATCTACGACGGACAATTGTTGCGGCTGGCACATGACTTGGCGTCGAGACTTCTGCCGGCATTCAGCACCACCACTGGACTACCCTACCCACGAGTGAACCTTCGACATGGGATCCCGTTCTATCGAGACAGCCAAGCGGGCGTTTGCAGGCTGGATGGAACGTCCTCGGACCCACGAGAAATCACTGAAACATGTGCGGCTGGCGCTGGGAGTCTAGTGCTGGAGTTCACTACGCTTTCGAGGTTGACTGGAGACGAACGCTTCGAGAAACTGGCAAAGAAAGCTTTTTGGGCTGTGTGGGAGCGTCGCAGCGGAATCGGATTGATTGGGAATGGCATTGATGCGGAAAATGGGCAGTGGACGTCCCCTCCACTTGCTGGAATAGGCGCTGGTGTCGACAGCTTTTTTGAATATGCGGTGAAGTCGTCGATCTTGCTCTCAGGTCTTCCTTACGATCCTGAAAACCGTGAGGAGAACGACCCAGATGCTTTCCTACAGGCCTGGTACGACGCACACTCTGCTGTTAAGCACCACGTTCTTCGCCCGTCTGCGGAGAAGCACCCTTTCTACGGGCAAGCGGATCTGGTTACTGGTGCGCCACGGTATTCTTGGATTGACAACCTTAGCGCGTACTACCCTGGACTACTCACGTTGGTTGGCGAGCTTGATGAGGCGATCGAGGGCCACTTACTATGGGCTGCGTTGTGGACTAGGTATGCTGCTCTGCCAGAACGTTGGCACACACACAACGCCTTTATCGACCCCAATTTTCGACACTGGGCCGGACGACCAGAGTTCATCGAATCGACGTACTATATCTACCAGGCTACGAAGGATCCTTTCTACTTACACGTTGGCGAAATGGCTTTACGCGACATCCGACGCAGGTGCTGGACGCCATGTGGATGGGCGGATCTCGGTGATGTGATCAGCGGCGAGCAGAGAGATCGAATGGAGAGCTTCTTCTTGGGTGAGACGGCCAAGTATCTTTACTTGCTGTTTGAAGAAGACCACCCACTCAATCAGATGGATGCTCCAGTAGTGTTTACAACCGAGGGTCATCCGTTGATAGTCCCGTCAAAGCTGCGGAGCGCTGCTCCGACCAGAATACCCACGGCGACAAGGACACGAAAGTCACAGCGGACGACACAGCAGCCGCCAGTAAGACCAGTAGAGACGTGCCCTTCCTTCAAAGCTTCGCACCCACTCGCTGGGAGCAGCATAGTTGGCCGACCTGACTTCTTCCACGCCGCTGCTATGGCCCAGCTACACCTCGTTCCCGTTGAGGCCCAGCGATCATCTTCTCTGCACGAAGCTGCCATCGATTCTCCCGGAGTATCAATGGAAGATATTCGCAGTCCCACCAACTACACTTACTATCCCTGGACATTGCCGCAGAGTTTGGTTCCGAGCCACGGCTTCAGTGCGGAGATTAGCAGTCCCATCCTGAGCACTCTTACTTTCCCAAACCTCAATTCGGGCAAAGCTGGCGAAGATAAAGGAATCTTGCCCCTTGGGGCTTTGCAAAAGGTCATGGATGGCGTCGTCATCAGCTCGTTGTCCAACATGCGCCTTAGCATGGTGCAGGAGCCCAGGTCTTTGCTCATGCCTGACAATCAGGGTGTTCTGGTAGAGATGGAAGTAGGCCATCAATACCGCGTGCATGGCATCGCCAACTGGCCGCTCGGCAAAGACGAGAAAGTGTTGCTCGCAAAGGAAGCAATGGAAGGCGTTTCCGCGGGCGACCCTAACTTCAAGCGTGTCAAGGATCTTGAATTTGTGGACCTGGTAATCGATTATCGCGCGCCTTCCAAGCTCGATATTTCAGACGACGGCACTATCATTTCGGATGACTTTGACGTTGACATCCCCGAGAACGGCACGCTCGAGAGCATCTGGGAGGAGCTAGAAACCATGTTCAACAAGCTACTCTCCGGCGACCCAGCATCTTATCCCGCCCTCACACCCGCCACCAGCAGCGCACCCTCCATCACCCGCACCATCATCTCCGCAATCCTTCCCACAGGCGCCGGCGCAGCAACTCTCCCCGCGCAACTCGACACCCTCGATCCCACAACTCTAAGCACAGGCGCCCTCCCAAACAACAAAGTCTACTTCCTTGACTCAACCCTCTGCTCGCACCGCCTCCCCGCCTCCGTCGTCAAGAACTTCCAGATCCTCGTCCTCCGCCGCGGCGAGTGCTCGTTCAACGACAAGCTCGCCAACATCCCTGCTTTTACGCCGACGAAAGAAGGTCTGCAGGTTGTTGTCGTCCTTTCGGCGCCGGAAGCCCAGGCGCACGGCGAGCAGTTGATTAGACCATTGCTTGATGAGCGGCAGCGTACGCCTGCGGGTATTGAGCGCAGGCATGCGATTGCTATGATGATGGTGGAAGGCACGCCTGAGACTGTTGTGGCGCTGCGCGGGGCTTCTGGCGTTCATGCCCGTATAGACGAGGCCGGACAGATCGTGGAGGAGATCGCTAAGCCTGGGTTGGTCGAGGTTGGGAAGGAAGGTAAGTTGTTGATGCCAGGAATGGGCGTGAAACGACGATATTGGTTCGAGAGCATGGGCGTGCCGATTGGGAACCTGATAGTCTTGTAGCGGGTTTCAGTCGAGTCAAAGGCTCAATCTCGATATGAATTTGATGTACAAATGGAACGTTTCCTCTTCTATGACACGATATATCTCGTAATTCCTGGCTCAATAGTGCACACAAAACTCTCACCAAACGCCGCGCTATGACCGGATTTTAGTCTATACAAAGGCTTGAATGAATTGATCCTAGCAAGTTCAACGAGTGGCCCTCATCTCCTGCTGGCCGTCGGTGCCTTCGACGTGTCCAGGCTTCTCGAAGACCTCGACCATAGCTGCCTCGAGGATCGCACAGCCAGAGTCGATCTCTGCTTCGGTGATGGTAAGAGGCGGGACGAAACGGAGGGTGTTAGTACCGCAGGTGATGACTAGAAGGCCACGCTCGCGGGCGGCTGTGATGATGGGTGTGGGATCCCGGTTGAGCTGCATACCGAGGATCAAGCCTTTGCCGCGAACCTCTTGCACAATCTCTGGGAAGCGCTGGTGGATGCGGGCGAAGTTCTCGCGGAAGCGGGTTTCCTTCTTCAAAACGCCCTTTTGCAGTTCAGGGTCGGCGAGACGGCCGACAATGTTGTGAGCGAGTCTGGCGCCTAGAGGGTTGCCGCCGAAGGTTGTGCCGTGGTCGCCTGTAACGATCTTGCTGGAGACGTCTTCTGTGACGATGGTGGCGCCAATGGGGAAGCCGTTGCCCAGTGCCTTTGCTGTGGTCAAGATATCTGGGTGTGCTTCCACGGGGAGGTCACCGTGAGCCCACAGCTTGCCAGTACGGCCGAGACCGCACTGGATCTCATCGTAAATTAGGACTGCGCCGACTTCGTTGCAGCGCTTCCTCAGCGCGATCAAGAATTCGTGGGAAGCGACGTTGACACCGCCCTCGCCCTGGATAGGCTCAATGATCACACCACAAGTGTTCTCGGTGACCAGCTCGTTGATGCTGTCGATGTCGTTGTAGACTGCGTACTTGCAGCCGGGCACCATGGGCGAGAAGGGCTTCTGGTATTTCGGGTTTGGTGTCAAGCTCAACGATCCCATAGTTCGGCCATGGAAGGAGCCGTGGAACGAAACGATCTCATGCTTTGAGCCGTCCTCTCGAACGCTGCGTCCGTACTTGCGCGCAAACTTCATCGCCGCCTCGTTCGCCTCGCTACCGCTGTTGCAGATGAATGCCCTGCTTGCATCTTTCATGCATCCAGCCTCCTTTGTACGTTCTACAAGCAATTGGCTCAGCGCGCCGGTCCACGGGTTGTAGTATAGGTTGCTTGCGTGGACAAGCATTTGTGACTGTTCGAACAAAATACGGCTCATCTGCTCGTCGCAGTGGCCCAGCGAGTTGACGGCGATGCCGGCTGTGAAGTCCAAGTATTTCCTGTTTTCCACATCGTACAGGTAGCATCCCTGGCCCTTGTGGAACATGGGAGGTGGGCGGACGTAGGTAGGGACCATGAATGGCTGCTGCGAGTTTACGAGGCGGGTGGTTTCGGAGTCGGCGCGAGGATCGGGTGTTGGGAGGGCAGCATCATTCTGGTCTGGTATTAGTGACATTGTTCTCGGTTGTTCTGATCGTCTTTCCCTTCCTACCTGGATCTCTTGCCTCTTGGCCTCTGGCAGGTTGGAGGTTGCTGTCGAGGCATAGCTACGGCGCACAGTCTGTGATGCGGATGCACGCTGGGCGCGAAGCACGGCGCCGATGCGCTGGCTACCTATACGAAGAGACATGGTGATGTGTATGTGTAGAGGAGGAAGAAAGAGTTGCAGTGCGACTGGGAAGAAAGTGCCTCAAGGACTAAAGGACCCTTCCAATGGCGGGTTGACTCTAAAGAAAGTTGACTTGCCGTTTGCGCGATTGCGTCTCATTCCCCAGCTTTTGCTCCGACTCACCGAGCATCTTATCGCGAACTCTATCGCCGACATCGCTCCAACTTGTCTCTGTCGTCTGCTAGACAACAACACCAATGTGTGATACAACATACTCGCGAGACACTTTTATCGAAGAATCAATACAACTTGGTATAGTACACAGTCCCCAGGATACTGTGAAGGAGAACCTTGATGGAAAAACAATCGTCGTTGAGACGTGCACTGGCGAAAGAGATCGTATCGCTGCTTTGGAGAAGTGGTTTGGTATCAGCCTCACGGAAGCAGAGATTAGAGGGATTTCGGGATGGAAAATAGAGCTGCATGGTTGGTCTTGTCGGGGTATTTTGCTATGATTCCTGCCTCTAAAGCCATCTTTCGGTTGTCATCAGGAATGTTTTTGCTGTCTTTTCCATGTCAGAGAGATGCTGTCAAACGTTGAGTCTCACAAAAGCAGCTATCAAAATTATAGCCACAGACACTGTAACAATGAGCTTTCTTTTTAGATACAGCTCGTGACATGTGCCCACCAGTATACCTCATCTTTTAAACCTTAAAGCGAAGCTCGCCACAGCCAAGAACACTCGGAGCAACCAGAATGCGATTCCATCGACATGCAACAGCATTATCGTCCAAAGACCCCTTTTGATCGCCTTCCGCGACCTGGGCACACTTTCCGCATCGAAGCTCTCGATCGCAGCCCGAATGCTGGCGGACTTCGACAGCTGTGTGGCAAGGTCCACGGCATCCATGAGCGCTGTGTTGGCTCCACTGCCCGAGAACGGACTCTTGGAACTGTTCGCATCGCCGATGAAGACAACATTACTTCTAGGCAGCCTGTGCGAATGGACTATCGGAAGCTTCTGTTCAGCGCTGAACACTTGCAGCGTCTCGGGGTCTGTCGCATCGATGAACTCGCCAAAGGGCTCGCGAAACATTTTCCCTCGCTGCTGGACCTCGGCCAAGAGCTCTTGCTTACGCAGCACAGCTTCTCGTCCTCGAATGCGCTCCCTTGGCTGATTGGATTTGTAAGTGAGCGCCCAGGGACTCGTTGTGTCGTCCACAGGAAAGTTGAGGAATGCGACCCCCGATCCACTGATGTTCATACCCCATTTCTTCGCCAATAGACCTGGTTTGCCCAAGGGGAACTTCGATGTCCCCTGCCAGCAGATCGCACCGGCGTAGTTCAATACGTCATCCGGTAGTAGCGCTAACCGAACATTGCTGTTTACGCCGTCGGCGGCGACGAGAAGATCGCATTCATCCATAGAACCGTCGCTAAGATTGACTCGGACCTTGCCGTTTCCGAAGACATCGACCGAGTCGCAGCCTTTCTCCCAGTGAACTTTTATGTCAGATGGAAGACCATTCACCAAGATCTGTCGTAGGACGTGCCGAACGATGCGGATGCCGCTCGCAGGAATACGGTCTTGCGTTGGCGGAGAGTCCTTGATATCGAGCATTGGTCGCCAGTCATTAGCCCAAATGGTGGGACGTTGCTGAATTCCATTTGAGCCTACTGTGCTGGCCGATAAGGCGGCATCAAGCAGTCCGATACGATCCAGTGCGTGTAGACCGGATTCTTTCTTGATGCTCATGGTGTAGCCCTCGCGGCCTGGTTTGAGTGTTTTGGAAGATCGTTCATAGATGACAATTTCGGGCTTCGGGTGTTCGCTGGGCCAGCTTTGATTCATGGCTCTGGCGAATGCCATGCCAGCGAGACCAGCTCCTGCGACGATGATGCGTTTTCCGGCGAGATCATGCTTTTGTAGAGGTGGGGTCGACATGATTGAAAGATCTGTTGTTGAATTGTTGGTACATAGTGAGCGAGACCAGGGTTATCTATATACACATATATCTGCGAGTTCTTTGTTCCGGATCCGAGTGCGATGTGAGCGTGAGCTGCGGCCTGTGTTCTCGGGCCCGACAGTCACACAACGCCCGAGGGTGCATCCAATCGTTGTCTACTACATCACTCGCATTTCAATAAGTACGATTTCATCAGGTTGCGAGTCCAAGATGCGAGATCACGCTTTTGCCTTTTCTCGGTCAGTATCCGAATAGTCCGGTCGAGCTCCGCGCGTTTGATGTCGCAATCATCATCAATTCGAAATGCCGAGGGCTGTATGTATGTATGCAGCTTCGCGTTAACGACCCGGACAGCCCCATCCCGCCGCTCATCACTTGTCGGTTTCATTAATCCCTTTTCAAAATATAGTGCCAACACAGCGTTCAAGAATGTCCTCTACCCACAACGCTCTGCTAGTATTCGGCTCAGGACCAGGCATCGGCCGCAATGTCGCCATGCTCTTTGCAGAGCGCGGGTTTCGAAAAGTCCTGCTCATGTCCAGGAACAAGGAGCGACTTGCTCAAGACGCAGATGCCGTACGCTCCGCTGGTGCTGGAGCTGATGTTCAAGAGATTACAGTCGATGCTGCAGACACGAATAGTGTTCGGCAAGCTCTTGAGAAAGCGAACGAAGCACTAGGAGAAACGCCACTCGAGGTTGTACTTTTTAATACAGCCAGAACTGGACCGAGCAAATTCTTCGACTTCACTGCCGAGGAGCTGGAGGCTGATCTTAGGGCACGTGATATTAACTGGTCATTTGTGATGCTTTCGCAGTCTACAGACTAACAAATTCCATAGACTTCCGTCGTCAGCCTGTACACAGTGGCCAAGTGGGCAATGCCAAAGCTCCTAAGCCTAGCAGACTCCAACACTAACGCCACTCCCTCATTCGTGACTACGAGTGGCATGCTAGCGAAAGACCCATTCCCTGCCATGTTCTCTCTCGCCACTTGCAAGGGCGGACAATACAACCTCGTACATTCCCTGCACAAGGAATTTGAACCCCAAGGTGTACATTGCCCTTTGGTCGTTGTTGGAGGAGCCGTCAAGGATGAGTCTGCTGTCACGAATGCTCGGAATATAGCTGAGGAGACGTGGAAAGTGTTCAAAGAACCGAAGCACAAGGGGAAATTTGAAGTTCTTTTACTTGATCCAGCCTACCTTGAACATGTCAAGAATCGGGAGCGTAGAAGCGCTTAGTGCGAAGATGCCTTAATTATGGTATAAATGGTTCCGTGCGCCTTCAATATCAGATTTTGTCTTCTTGTTTTATGCTCTGTTTAGCGTCGAGGGAGTTGCAGTGCGAAAGTGCTATTGTCCATCGTGGAGTTTCTGTCGAGACTTGTAAGATGGCTAGAGTCTGTGATTAAACGGCACCTTTTGGTGGATAACGCAGACCGCTTGTAGCTGCATCATAACGATCGATCAGAAAAAAGAGTATTGTCACAGTTGTGGGAACAAGGTGAAGGGTCTCGACTCTCCTCCACAAAGAAATGGAGCCTTCTCCACCGCCGCAGCGTGGCACACGGGCCGCCACTTCCTCCTCAGCGCGGCCTTCAACCGCGCTCGTGACGGTGACCGCATCGCCAGGCGGAATCAAGATCGACATAAGTGAGGTCGGCCTTTATTCTGTGTACCCAGCCAACACCGTCACAAAACAACAAACCACGAACACCGCACCCCAAACTCACAACTTCTTTCCTTATTAGCCAACATGGGTATCTCATACGTCGGCGTGCGTCTTCACCACTCTACAACCAAGGCGGCAACTGCGACCGGACGCTGACCGCCTGAACAGATCTGGCAGAACGACAACAAGCCTGCGACCGAGCTATGCTGCGTTGACACCATCGACGAGCACTTCTCACGCTTCACTCGTGGCAGGTGTGTACCCTACAAGCACCTGCGAACACTCTCCAAATCACCCCTGGACAACCCCCACTAACACCCCGCGCACCAGCGTCCGCGAGATCGGTCGTGAGATCAACCGCACTGTCGCAGAGGCCACCCGCCCTGGCACCCGTCAGTCGAAGCCCGAGGACCAGTTCACCATCCACATCTACGCCCGCAGTGAGGGCTGCGCCGGCATCATCGTCGCCGACCAGAACTACGACAAGCTCGTGGCCCACCAACTGCTCAGCAAAATTTTGGACGAGTTTACCAGCAAGTTCCCCAAGTCCTCATGGTCAAACAAGGCGGGCTTGAAGGCATACCAGGATGGCCAGACGGAAGGACACCTTGGGTGGTACATCAAAGAGTTCCAGGACCCGAACAACGGAGACAGCATCATGAAGATTCAGAGGGAATTGAACGAGACTAAGGAGACCTTGCAGAAGGCTATTCAGAGCACACTCGAGAGAGGTGAGTACAAAAAGATACGCCCGAATAAATGTTGCGCAATCAGATTCGAGGGTGAAATGCTGATCCTATTCTTGAATTCAGGCGAGAAGCTCGACAACCTTGTCGCAAAGTCCGACAACTTGAGCGCATCGAGCAAGATGTTCTACACACAGGCAAAGAAGCAGAACTCGTGCTGCGTTGTCATGTAAATGCTTGGGCTGTAGAGGCATACGAATTGGGACGGGTTTGCTAGGAGCATTTGCGCGGCGTTCGGATGGGTTAAGCAACGGTTATCTTCACCACAGGAAACCTTGAGAACTTTTCAACTTTGCGTTTTTGCTCCTGGTGTCATGTTTTCGGTTTTTCACTGGCCTGTATGACTGTTGTGTGTACTAATGTTTGTGCAGTATATATACGTAGCTCTCATGGGGCTGCGCTTTTTCTGCACCTGCTATCAGGTGAGGCTTCAACATGCAACGCCACAGGACCAAGGAGACGCCAGGAATCAACATGACCACCAGGACATTCACAATGAGAAGCAATTTTCATTGGTTGCATGTCGCACATGTTTGATGTGTGGAAATGACCTGGTGTTGCTGTATCGGCCTGCAGCAATGGTTCTACTAGTGCCTACATTTGGCGACCTTACGCTGGTGTAACGCTTAGTCAAGTGCTCTATGTACTCTTTTCCGACCATTGCTACTGAGTATATCAGTAATGGAAGGGTATCGAAAGCCATTGAAGCCCTCATGGAGCGGTAGGCCGGCTGTTCTCTGTAACAACCTACTGTCGCTTAGCAGAGAAACACCAACCAAGATGTGTTGAAGTGCGCTGATAGCAGATCAGGCGGTACTGAAGACAGGCAGTCTTACTGGCTAATTACTACAGAGCCAGTCCCTGGAGTTGTATCTCAATGACTCCTACCAATGCCTTGCGCCAGCAACGCTGGTCGTACGGTGGATGGCCGGTAGAGAGGACAACCTACAACTCTAATCGCCAATGAGGAATATTCGCTGGCCGTCAGGATGGGATATAGGGACTGCCGTCTCCCAGGTCTAGATGCTTTGTCTATCACTCACTTGCATACACTACTCTCACACACTACTCTCACACACTACTCTCATGAACATTTCAACAAGGTCCGCTATACTAGCACAAGCAGCCTACCAAATCCAAACCAACACGCACACAGTCAAGATGTCTTCTACCATGGCTACCACTGCTACTACCTGCGACGCCGTGCACACTCTGCACGGCGCCATCGGTCTCGCACGTTCGCATCGCCACGCTGCAAGCTTCTCCAGTGCTACTACCTACAGCACTGACGACTTCCCGGCTCTCACCAAAGAGGACCTACCCGCATGTGACTCGCTCGAGATCGCGCGCAAGACGATCGCGCACAAACATGCGCGCCGCAACCTCGCTGCTGTTGACGGCGACGACCTCCCGGTCCTCACACCAGAGGACCTGCCCGCGCGCGACTCGCTGGAGTTCGTGCGCAAGACTATCGCTCACAAGCGTGAGCGCCGCAATGCTGCTTTGCCAGCTGATGTAATCAACGCCGACGATACTACCTTTGGCTATCCTCTTACGCGCATGAGACGACGCATCGCCAACGGACCCTACGACCACTATGTCACTCACAAGGACTCGCTTGATCTCTCTCGCGGGAGTGCTACCATCGACGTTGTTGCCAAACGCCGCAGCTTGAAGCAGAGAGTCTGCACCCGCGTCCGGACCACGGTCAACGGTATGGGTGCCACTTTGGCACGAACCAAGTCTGCGTCTTTTCTCAACGGCAGCGCATCCGAACAAGACACCAGCGTCGAGGGCCGTCCCAGGATCGAGGTCATGCAGCACACAATGCGCAAGCTGACATGAATGCTTACGAGCATACTGGGATCGGAGTTCAAGCAGGCAAGCCCATCGTGACGGCCAGTGGTGGAGTCTTGCTTTGGTTTTGCTTACTTTTGCTTTTACCGCGACGCTCATGGGAATGCATTGCATTTTGTTTGTGAGATTTGGCATTGATTACGGTTGTGGGAAATCATCGCGGCTTTGTTTGGCGGCATTTTGTGTTTCTTGTACCGCATATATCAACATCGAAGCATTCATCTTGAAACAAAATGTGTCAATTCCCGTTCGTTTCAATTGTATTGTTCAACTCCATGAACTTTTTGGGCACCAATACACGCTTATCTCGCTGGCTGCTATGCCAACGCAACCGGGCTTAGACTGTCGTAATACTCTCTGTACCACTGGGAATGCGTCAAAGCTTGACAAAAAACATCTCGCTGGTTGATATGGTACTATCGCTAGACGTAATTACAGAGACCCGGCCGTATATACCACTGAGATTTAATTCCTTCCCCTCACACTACCCATCACCAAAAGAAAACCCACAATAGTTGAACCCAGGAGCCTGCCCCTCTCAAGTCGGCAAAGAAGTTACAGCATGCAACATAAACCTCACCACCCCAGAAGCACTCTTGCTGCTCACGTCCGGCAAGTTTACATCCCACCCCTCATCCCTTCCAGCCAGTCGCCCCACAATACAGTGTGTCCGCGTGCTCACTTGATGCGTCAGATTAGTACGATGCTTCGTCGCGATGTGTTCCATCAAGGCGTCCGAACCAATATGCGTTGCACTCCGCTTTCCTTCCGCGGTGCAGAACAGACAGCCGTAGGTATACCTTGGTCGGAACGCACCAGAAGGGTGCTTGTATGGTGCGTGGCTCCTCGCGACAAAAGGGAAGCGGTAGCGGACGCCGTGTGCGAAATCGATGCGCTGCAGGAGTTTGTCGTCGGGGTCGGAGGCGTTGAAGTCGCACGAGCTGCATTTCAAGCTTCGATGTAGCTTCTCTGAGCCCGGGAGGATCGGGAGGTCTTGGGGTGTGAAGCTCGTGTTGAACTTTTCCTGTGCTGCGAGGGCGCCGACGCAATATGGGCGGCGATCGTTTTGGTGAAGGCGCGAGGCGATGTCTGCATCCGGTTCGAGCAGTATGGTGGGCGCAGAGAAGGCACGATCGATTTCTGCGCCGTTGTTTGATGTGCTTTCGGTCTGGGTCGTGTCCAGAGGTGTTAAGTGCCCACGTCTGAGCCACGTAGGGTCGTCCGAAAGTGTACGAGGGAGGGAGTACGGGCTATTTCTACCAAAAGACTGCGTCTGTTGGTCGGAATCAGGGGTGATTAGCGACGAAGAAGGGGTGCTGCTGTCTGGTAGTGGTGGAAGATTTGTTCTCGGGGCGGCGACAGTATTGCGTCCGTTATCGTGGTCGATATCGTGGCCCGCTAATGTGAGGATCTCGATATCCTGGGCTCGGATCTCTGGAATCAGGTACTGAAACGACGCCAAGGTTCCGACTGATGGCCCTACCCGTCTCAGTTGGCTTTGCTGCTGGCCTGGTATTTGTGGTACGGTCAACAGTCTTTGCGCAGTAGGCTCTGAGATGCACAAGTTTGCCGCCGCCGTGACGAATGTCCTTGCGAGCGACTCGCTGGAATTTCTCCTGCTGATACTGATCCCAAGCGCCGAGTCTACAGACAATCGTGGCAATGGCAAGCTCATCTCAATTCTCTGCCTCAGCTCATTGATGCTCCTGGTCGCTTCGTATCTCTTCATGATGGTGACTTCGTGGAGTGTCTTGATATGCGCCATGTCCACGATCGTCTGCAAATTGTCTTGCGCTTTCCCTAGCGATGCGATGACCTCTGCCTGTAGAGACACGACGATCATGAGCAGCTCTTGTTTCGCACGCTCATCACCAGACCGCAGATATTGACTGTATCGGCCCAGGGCTTGCTGCTCTTCCATGAATTGGCGCTTGACCACAGCTCCGCCTTCTTCCAGAGAGTGGTATAGCATGTCTTGCACGATAGCTTGGTCTTGACCCTGTGATTCGTCAAGCTCTTCTTCGTGAAGCTCTTCCGCTTGTTCGTGGAGCTTTTGTTCGTGTTGTTGGCGCTTCTGCTCGCGCCTCTTGATTCGGTGTTTTTTGTATCGCCTGGCCAACTCAGCTCCACCGTGGAAGGCGGAGACGAGTGAAGCCACAATGGCAACCACTTCGAGTCCTGACATTGTGCTGGATTTGATCGCGGTAAAATCGCTGGGGTTTGGAGGATTGCAAGAGTACAGAATCCTAGAAGCAGATGAAAAGAAAAGACGTCGCAAGGCAGCTAGGGAGGTGTTCAGATTGTGCGCAGCACCGCAGCGTCATTCGAGGCTACACAAGAACCAGCCTCAAGGTCAAACTTGAAGGACTCATCCCGGGGGCGCCCGTTCCTTGGTTGCATATTTTGCAAGGCTACCGATGGTTCGCATGCAATCTCTACTGAAACCCCAGGTTAGTAGGGTGAGTGTCAGGTGATGGGCGGGGTGTGCATATGGGATGGTCTGCGCCTCCACAGCTATTGAGGCTCAGCCCAATATTGGCGCTTGGTGTTATATGATTATGCTTTATGGATAACCTTTTGCAATATTCGTCTAACACATGATGCAGTTAGTCGGGCCACTCGATCTCGTGCACTGTTTCGTGGTATCGATTTGTCCAACAGCACAGAATTCTTGCTGCGCGCTGGTACCTGCGACACCAGACGTGGCTCTTGTAGAAGTGGGAAAGTGTGCAAATGTTTCAAAGGTTAGGTCGCAATGCCTTGTTTGTATTCCTGAGCTGGGTATCCTCGCATCTTTTCCAGTTCGGTCCATGCATATTCTCTATTCGTGATGTCCTTCACCACCCTGATTTCTGTCGCTGTCATGATTCTCTCCTCCACAGTAGCGCGACTTCGCTCCCGGAATATATCGTACAACAATCTGCCGTTCTCTTAAGGGTATTCATACACAAGCTCGTTGCTTCGGGGCGCTTGATTTAGATACTGTGTCCTGCGTCAGCATTTTCTGTTTTTCATTGACGTTCTGTGTATATAGTCGACTTACGGGGGCAGAAGAGCCTCGCTCCAGCTGCTGGAAAGGAAAGCAACACCGGCCTACAATAGCAATATCGTCAGTCTCAAACTCTTCGCGCAATGTATTCATCCCAATTTCATCTGAATGCTCCCGACCCCTTCCCCATTCATCTGTTCGATGCAAGCCCTCCTCTTTCGCCTCTTTCATCGACAGCGCCAAAGTGGCGGGTAGTTGGGTTGCTTACAGCAAAGAAGGAGACAGCGACAACAACGCTCCTGTTCTCGGGGCTCGAAAGCTCGTTGATGGCGTTGCGGACGTAGCTGTTGTTCTGGGCGGGGCGGCCGGCGCCAACACGAGCGGGTCCTTTGGGAGGCATGTTGTGTTGTTGTGTATGTGAAATGTGGTTTTGGTGATGCGGATTGGGTGGTGATGATGATGTTTCTCGTTGCTTCACTCTCCGCTCATGATGCGTTCTGGGAAAGTTGCGGACGCTCGGGAGAGATGGTACAAGGTCACGTGACATAGATATGTCTACCTCAGATGTGTCGGCCTTCCAACAAAAAAGGCTCAACAACCATGCCTGCTTTCGTTTCGCTGGGTCCTTGAATGCTACGTCTTCTGTGATCTTTATGTAAATCATTCACTTAACTTTCACATTCGAATTTCAGGTGTATTTTGATTGCCACAATTGATAACACCGTTGGCCTTCTCTCTCGGCTGGACGATAGAAATACAAGAATTGACAATTAGGCTCCACAGAAGCCCAAAGACAGCCCAAAGACAACCCAAAGCTGTCGAAGCTCATCCAATGGTACGAATCCTTCATCTCAGGTATGTTCGCGACCGTCAAATCGCCATCAACAAGGCCAATACCGATGTCAATCGTGGTATTAGTGTTAGGGTACTGGGGTTGACTAGAGGCCACTATATTCGCGAAACGACGTTCAATGTCGAACAGACTGCGCAAGGGCATTCAACCTATACATGTATAAATCTGTCACGTTCAATGCCTGAGACAGAGAGACAGAGAGACAATGCGAGGAATGGTCGCGTTTTCATATATACATAACACATAACTTCATCAACGATAGCCTGGCCCTTCTTCAAAGAGAGTCCATGATCCCATAAAAGCTCCGCAATGCTATTCCATCTAATGCAAGACATCCATCCATCCATCCAGAACGCCAGCTGAATTAACCAACAATCACCCAGAACACCATTCAATACTAACGCTGTTCGGTAGCATTGTCTGCGGAAGCAGAAGTAGCAGCAGCATCACCCGTTCCTTCAGCAGACGGCTGATCCTGACCCGTTCGTCTCGTGCGAACACCAAGCAGAATTCGTAGCCTCTGTCTCGTGCTACGATCTTGTGCCTCGGCAACCTCAGCCGCTCGTGGATCTGCTGCACTATTTGCCTCATTTCCTGATTCGCGTCTGCGTCTTGCGGTCTGCTGCTGTCGATATCTTCGTAGAGCCATCACTCGTTCCTCCCTTGTCATGCGATCTGGCCTGCCCCGGATGCCCAGGATACCAATCATGAGGCTTCGTCTTACGCTCGAGCGTTCCGCTACTGGTGGTGGCAGGTCTCCGAGCTCGTCGTCGTTGTTCTCACGCGGAATCGGGTTGCCGTGTTCGTCTAAATCCTGTGAGGTATGAGAGCGCTGTGGACGGAGGTCGACGCGGCACAATGGGCACGTTCCAGAGACGTTCAGAAGCCACGGGTCAATGCATTCCGGATGGAAGCGGTGATCACAAGGTAGGACGCGCTGGTCTTGACCGCGCTCGAAATCTTCTGTGCAAATGCTGCACCCTTGATTGCCACTGTCATCGGTCGCATTGGCTGAAGATGTAGCGCCAGCAGCTGCGATTCCGTCTACGGCTGCGGCGCCATCTAGATTTGCTCCACTGGCGGCTCGATCTCCTGTGGAAGGCTCACTGCTTTGTCGATGTTCCTGAGTGGATGAAGTAGTTCCCATCTCGACATCTGCAGGTTTTGGCTCTTCGCGCTCGCCAAATTTGACGATGGGAATGCCGTCCAAGATAGCTCTTCCAATTCCCCTGGCACGACTCTGTCTGGGCCTGCCGACGACCGCGCGTGGACCGTAACGCTCCGGGTGTCGATGTGCCCTGATAGCTCCAGTAACGATGATGACCAAGAAAAGGGCAGTGATGACACCAGTGATAGTGTACAAGATTATCATAGCCACAGCGGTACTCGGATTGGGCCCGAGTGGTCCCTGAGGGATATTATCCCTAGTATTACTGTTTGATCCGCTGCTAGAGCCGTTTGATGAGCCATCGCGACCCTGTTGTGCTTCCGGTCCGCCGATGGTCACCCAGAGTGGTGTACTGGAGTTGGCCATGGCATTCAAAACGTTCGTAGTATCGTCGCGGCTCTTCATGCTAAACACCCATTTGTACCCAGTCCGGTCCCCATCCATCCGACAGTAGTCCGCTTGCTTGGAGTAAAACAGCACAGCAGCAACGTTGCGCTCCACTGCGCTGCGGAAGACTCCAGCCTGATCGATGTTGCCGGGGTAGTCGCTGGGATCGCAGGATACCAGGGCAACCGCGCCGGATTTGACGACGAATTGATTGTCCGTGCCGACGTCCACGATCTCTCCAGATAGGCCCGTAGGCGGGACTTCGTTCATGGCAGCATCGGTGAGCGGCAGCACGGGAGCCAGTGGGACCATGTCATCGTTGCGAGAGATGGTCATGGGCGTGCCGGTGGTGCCAGGAGGGTCCGCATCGGTAGAGTTGGCCGCGACAATGGTCTGGGCGAGGACGGCAGGTGCGACGAGGAGCAAGCATGCTGCCAACGAGAGGCGCATGCGTAGGGCACGTCGGGCCATGAGGACGGTAGCACACGACAATCCAACGAGGCGGGGTACTGATAGCAGGCAGTGTGGTGTATGGGCCGGAGCAGGATGTCAGACAGCGAGCGGGCGGCGTTCAAGTAGTATGTAGTGCCATGGCAGTGGTCGAGGTCACAGCCCTGGTCGGGTTCGCACAAGGGATGCGATGTGTGTAGCAGAGGAATTTAATTGTCAAGGGCGGCAGGGGTGGCGGACGATCAGCTCACATACACATGGGCTGGGCGCAGCAGCAGCAGCGTGCAGCCCGGCATGTGCCCTGGCGCAAGCAACGACGATGGCGGAGGGACTTGTCGCTTTGTAGTTACTGTACTGCGGCTGCCGGCTTCGGCTCTCAGCGGTCTGTCTCAGCCCTCGACGTCGCATTAATTCACCAACATATGCACAGTGCGGTCGACGGTCGCGCATTGGCAGACTGTGCACGATGATATGTCACTTTTCTTATGCCCAGCTTGCGTGGCGTCTTACACTGCCCCGTCTCAAGAACTCTCCATGTCTGACATCCGTTGCATACCGCTCACCTAACCCGACGAAAGGGGTCATGCCGTCTTTTTTTGCAATCGCCGCTCGACCGCATTACTCACACATAAATCGCATCAGATGAGCCACGTCACAGGTAGACGCAGACACAGCACAGAATTAGAAGTCGATATGCACACCACTATATGCAAACGCAAGTGCAGTAAAAGAGCAGAGCCCGCTGTCAGCCCAGCTCGCATCAAGACCAAACGAAAACGAGACGCCACCTAGAACAGCCGCTCCACAGGACCCATCCCAGGCAAAGGCTGGAAATCCGGATGCTCCGGCCAATCGCCCAAGTGGCCTGGGTCTCCACCAATTCTGACCCACGTCGCATGCGAAGGCACATTGTTCCCGTCGAGGAGGAACATCTGGAACCAGCCTGGAGGGCACACGTTCGCATCTGGAGGTGCCGTCACCGAGCACGACACGCTCGAGCACGACGTGGCAGGGAAGTAAGTGCGCTGGCCCATACTGTTGCCGTGTGTCGAAGCGACAGACCCCATCAAGCTGACGCGGTATGAGCCCACGCTGCCACTGCCAGTCGCTGTGACGGGGAATGAAACTTGCTGTCCATAACCCCAGTCGAGGTTCGATAGATTAAACGCTGGTCGAGCACCGCCGTTCAAAATGTACGGAGGCGTCCAGATTTCGGTACGGTACTCCTGAGGCGCAAACCAAGTGCGTTCGTCTTCGGGGTCGGAGCCCGATACGAGCACGCGAGCATCATCGAGAAGGACCGCTTCGCTGTGGTAGAGACGTGCGATGGTGGTATTTGCCATCACAGTCATGCGCGAGCCAATAGGCTTGGATGGGTCGTAGAGAACGCTGCTGTAGTTGGGATCCGTGGCGAGACCGAAGCCAGCGCGGCCTTGGCGGGCACCGTTCAAGATGATGAAGGTGCCATCAGGGAGCGCGACGATGTTCGGCATAAGACGCTTTGACGGCATGCGTTCGATTGTCCAGTTGGTATTGGGGACGTCCGGCGCGATTGTGACGCAGTTGTCAAGTGCAATCTCAGTGAAAGGAACACTTCCGCCGCAGATGAGGAGTTCGAGGGGTTCACTGTATGGTGCGTGTTGAGGCAGAACCATGGCAGTGCCCTGGAATGGATACGTCCGACCTCCTGCGTCGTTGTAGACGGCGCCTGGTATGTTCGGCAGTGTACGCTTGGTTTGCAAGCTGACTGGATCGAGGATGCGGGCTTCGTTGTAGTAGGCCACCAGGATACCACCAGATGGTAAGACGACCAAGAACGGGTACAAATTGTTCGGATCTGTTCTTTGGAGGTAATCGCAGTAAATGACTTCTCCGCTTGGAGACGGCAGGACCTCGAGTGTCGGGACAGGAGCACCATTGGAACCCACTTGTCCACCCATGACCAAGATAGAGCCGTTGGACATGGTCATCGCAGAGGGATACCATCTGCCGTTCAACAGACTGACTTCGAACTGGTTCTCCTGCCAGTCATTCTTGCCAGCAACGCCAGGGCTTCCGTCAGGCCAATAGAGTCGTACACCGAACGTTGCATCTCCCGCCCAGCCGCCGACGTCGATCTGACGACCAGCACGGTCTGGCAGGGTGAGACTTGCAGCACAGAAGATGTCAGTCTTCACGTGCATCTCGCGCCACACATCCGTATACGAAGCGTTTGCTTTTCCAACGAGACTGTAGTCCAGCTCATAAGCACCAGTGCCGTTATTGGCCGGCGAAGTTCCGAATTTCTCCAGGAAAGTAACCTTGCCGTTGCGAGATGGCGCAGTAATGAGTGGGATGACGGGTCCAGAGCTGAAGAACTCGTACTTGCCAGCAGCGTTGCCGCTTGCGAAGGCCCAGTTGTACAATGGATCGCCTGTCCAGGTGTAGTATGACAGTCGACCACCTCCGCCGCAGATGTAGCCGCCGTTCGAGTCCTTGTTGTCTGTACAGAGCATGTTGCAATCGCTCTCAGGCTGCTTGGTAGCGCCTGAAGCTATAACGCCTGCCACATCGCCACAATAGCACTCCTCGCCGTACTCTGTACCTGCAGCATTGTAGCCATACTTGGCGCAAAGCGTCAGGCAGTTGACGTTGGAATTGTTGGTGGGGTTGACCATCTTGTACTCGAGAGTACGGGCACCGTCAATATCAGACCAGCAGCCCTGGTATGTCCAATTGCCTGGAATGCCGTCTTTCTGAGCAGTGGGGCTAGTGAAGTTGCTCATCGTGCCATTAGAATAGATGCTGAGACGACCGCCAGCGCCGCACTTCTCGCCGCTCGCCCCACCGCAGTTCATGTTGCATTCCCTGTCGTTGACAAGCTGTGGCCCATTGTGTAGATACTTGTCACAGAAGCACTGCACAGCGTACTCCATGCCTGCAATGTTGTAGCCTTTGGCGGTGCACGCCGCGATGCATGATTCGACTGTGAGGGAACTGTTGTCGGGCTGTTGGTTGGTTAACGCTCTGCCGCCTGGCATGTTATCGGTGTAACAGCCTTGGTATGTGAAAGGAAGAATTGCAGTCGCGTTCACACCTCCGGGCTTCGTAGGGCCTGTCGGATCTGTCGGGTTCGAACCTGATGGTGGTGTAGGCAGGGCCGAGGCGTTGTATTGATAGACATTCAGTCTACCGGGTCCGCCACAGAGTTCTGCATTGTTGCCCTGGCATGGCATATTGCAGCCGATATCGCCGTCTGCTGCTGGGCCCCCGTAGTTTTGTGGAGCATCGTCGCAGTAACACCTGCTATGGTCAGCATCTTGTACCCAACGACCGCTGACAAGTACAAACTTACTCGTTGCCGTACTCCAGACCAGCGAGAAGATACCCGTTGTTCGCGCACGCTTCGGTACATTTTGCGACCGTCAAGTCGCCGAGGCCAAATTGCTGTTGACCTAAGGTGCGGTCGCCCACGGTATCGTTCCAGCAACCAGCATTAAACCATCCTGTCAACTCGTACACGCTAAGTCCGTTGGGTCCACCGCATGTTTGATTCGCGTTACCGTTGCAAGCCATATCGCAACGACCATCAGTCTGAGGGACTGCGTATTGATTCAAGCTGCTGCCACAATAGCATTCACCTGTCTCGGGTCAGCCTTGTTATATAAGAGACTGGGTAGGCCCGATAGGCCTATAGGGCTTCCAAGCTTACCTCCATACTCAACACCAGCAAGAGTATAATTGTTCTGAATGCAAGCTGACGTGCATGCTTCGATGGTCATGGGGACTTGCAAGTATTGCGTCACATTCAATGTTCGTGCGGCTGAAGAATCGTTGTAGCATCCGCGATCAAACCAACCTGCTGGAGGGGCAGGAGCAACGACGCTAGGCTTTACCGAAGGTGTAGTGGAGCCAGATGCGTAGATGTTCATTCGGTTGCCAGCGCCACAAAACTCGCTAGAATTGCCATTGCAGGGCATGTTGCACTCTTTGAGGGTGACGTTGGTTGCGCTTTTGGCAACATAGTTATCGCAATAACATTCACCTGTGATATCTCGTGTCAGCAACCTCGTATACAATGATTGAAGATCGAAGATTTCGTTCGAGACGGTGTCTTACTAGCGTATTCAACACCGGCCAGTTTGTATCCGGCAGCACCACATGCCGCAGTACAGCCAATGACTGTCATGTTACTGCCACCTCCTTCGACTTGCACTCCATTCGCAAGTGCTTTTGACGAGCCATCGCGCCAGCAACCAAAATCAGTCCAGCCAGGCGGCCCATTGCTTGTATGAGGTCCTTGCGGAACTGGTGTGTTCGCATAATAGACCGTAAGCAAACCAGGGCCACCGCAAACCTCGTTAGGGTTTCCAGTGCACGCCATGCTGCAGCTCGAATCGGGCTGTAGCGTGGTGGCATTCGATAACGCATTGTCGCAATAGCATTCTGTTTGTGTCAACACTCAGAGAGTCTTGTTACAATTGAGGCGGAATCTCTCACCACTTGAGTATTCAGTGCCGGCGTAAACGTAATTCTTCGACTTGCAGTATTTTATGCACGATGTGGCTGCTCGGACGTATGCTCTGGTCAGTGGCACGCTCAACAGAGGTCTGGGTCTTTGCACTCACCGTTCATGCCGGAGCCATCTCCATAGTCAGCGGCCGAAAGTGATCGGCTGCCTACTTGGTCACTACAAGCTTGCATCAGCTTCAATACTAGAGAAAATGATCATCCACTACGTATTCGCGAACGCACCTGTAGCAGCCGACGTATGTCCAATTGGTCTGTAGCTGCGTCGCTACTGTAAGATTTGCAGCTTGTCTGTGCGAAAGCGGCACGGAAGCTGCATTCGCAGCAAGCGCGCATGAAAAGAGTACCAGCAAACGCTGGATGGAACTCGCTTGCAACATCTTGCATGCAATCAATACAAAAAACCCAGCCAGGGAGGTGGAGCGGAAACGAGAATGCCACAATGGCAGGAACGTGTCACTCGATATTAATCCTATCATTATCAAAAGGTGTGGACGAAGGCCATCCTGCCGAGCTGCGGCCAGACTGTAGTGTCCGCAATATTGTCGTCGTGGACGGTGTACTGGACTCGCTTTTAGCGAAGTGGCTCCCAGCTGAGCTCCTGCAAGGGCCTGGTAGCGGTCGAGATGCAGCCTTTTCATGACCATGGGCACGTTCAGTCTGGCGGAGATGCCGATTTCCGGAATGTTTGCGGCCGGTTTTTTGACATTTGGCACGTGGCCCTTGTGGGACAAAACGCGGCTTTCGCCTCACTGCACATCGTGGATCCATGCACCTTGCCATGCGCCTTGGAAGCAGGTAGCAGGGTGGGCTGGAGCGTGCCACGTCGCTGGTGCGAGACGATATCACCGTTAGCCAGAAATAGGCGGTGCAGATTGCCAGATAGGCCGCACACAAGATTATTCTCGGCTTTGCATCGTCGCCTGGTCGTCTGCAAGCCTCGAGAAAGTCAACGAGATAAGAACACGAGAATAGCTTGGGCCATCATGCAGTCGATATTGAAATATCAGCGCCACATACCGCCACTGCGGCACTAGGTATCTTCAGGACAAAGAGGCGTCAATATACTCCGGGCCTAAATCGATGCGAGCTGCGGTCGAAACAAGGTTCTTCAGCCGTGCACGGACAGGATCCCGATGAGGAGATTCTCTGCCAGGAACAGCACACAAGCCTTTCTCTCATGCATCTCACCGGACCTGACTCACATTAGTGGAGCAGCGGACATAAGCTCTGCAATTGACTGCTGCACTGTTGTGCGTATGATACCGGAAGTGCCGATGGTTGTTGATAAAAAGCAGTGAACAAAACGTAGGCGACGTTCAAACAATAAGCAGCCGATCAGCCGTTGTGGCTTTCCTAGTTGGCCTCTGCCCGTCTCGATGTGGATATGGGTCGACTTCGAACTAGCACCGAACGAGCGGGGTAGCGGCCGTTTCTGGGTTGATACTTTACCTATCCCAACTGTAAAAGCATATGCCAAATGACCAGCGCACGAGTATGCTCTACTGTGGCTTCAGTCGTTATGCCTTAACGATCAGCTGATGTGTTTTGTCACTACGTTTTGCCATGCTGCTGTAGGCGTGAAGTCAGAGACCCTCAAATCTGCGCCAGTAACCGTAATTTAAAAACACCGTGGACGAGCTGATCAAAATCTATGTGAGTCGAGACTCAGCGGTGTGCTCCATGCTTCAGACATAGCCAGAAGCGAGACAGAAAATTGCCTCCGGACTTTATCTTGCTGCTTGGTAACCAATGCAGGTTGCGTGCGGCCACGTGGGACGAAGCCAGAGCATCAGCGGGGATGTACAGAATCGTTCTGCCGACAGCAGCTGAGTTACACCACTGGCCGCGAGACAAGATGAAAAACATTGGGCACGTTCGATGATAAAATCATGTATGCGTTTGTATCGTGTGAACCAAAAAAATCGATTATACCGTCATGATCAGAACCCAGCAGCGAGAACCAGCGAACGCGCGCAAAAGAAGAAAAGTCATTCCATCACTTTAGCTCAGCAAGAGCCTTCATTGTACATCTTCACGCTCTTGATCGTCATTCCCCGCTCATCTGGCTCGCCCCAGGTGGGCCCCCAGAGTGCTCTGGCATCCCAGAACTCTTTCGGACCAGTAAGACTGCCATCACCCCAAGGTTTGTTGCCGACGCCGTCCTTGAAGAAGCCATTCGTGCCACCGACAGCAACGTTGAGGATGAGGTAGAACTTTTGATCGAAAGGGGTGTTACGCATTCCTGTCTGACTCCAGGCATCGAATAGCGCAGACTTGTTGGATTGGTATTCGCCAAAGTGGCCGCGGTTCCACATGTTTCGTGGACCAGTGGAAAATTTGATGAAGAACACTTGCTGCAGCGATTGTTAGCTCAACGTACGGACAGTAAAGAACATGATATGGCGAGCCTTACCAGAAGCTGGTTGTCAATGTACATGAAGAGATAGTCCTTGGTCCACTCCAAACCGTAGGTGTGGAAAGCCTCCGAGTAGTCCGTTCGGCGAAGGTTATGCTTTCCGCTTGTGCGCCAGAACGCGTCCGTCTCGGGAGATGGTCCCCAATGGAGTGCAGAGATGATTGAGTTCCTTCCATCGGTGTAATTTTCAGGGCTGTTTCCTCTGCTTTCGGCGATGTCGATCTCGCCGCTCATGGGCCAGCTGCCATAGACGTCGTCTTCCGGCATCATCCAGATGGCAGGCCAGAGCCAGTCACCCTTCGGCATCTTTGCAACGACTTCGACCTTGCCATACTGGATGCTCCTCTTGCCTTTCGTGGTCATGCGCGCACTCCGAACAGGGTTGATGATGTCACCCGTGGTCTTGTTGCTATAGATGGAGCACATCGTATAGTCTGGTGAAGTGCAAGTCTTGTCTGTTGTCAGATTGAGCCTGTAACCATCATAAATCTGTTCGGGTGTGATGTTGGTAGATTCGGTGGTCAGAGTCGGCACAATGTGAAGGCCTTCCGCATCAGTGTAAGAGTTCTTGGGGTCGTCAGTCGTCCAGTCAAACGCGCCTGTGCCGAAGCCTCCTCGCTGGATCTCATAGCTCCATGACGCTGGATCGATGTGGGAGAAGTCATCCTCCCACACCTGACAGAAAGTGCCCGTGGAGACAGACATGTACGAAAGTGCACAGATGGCACATCCGATGACGACACCAAGAGCAATGCTGGTCCAGAAGATGATTTTCTCCCATCGTCTACGCTTGAAGTTTGGATCTTCTTTGCCGGTGAGCCATGGCTTCTCGTCGTACTCGCCTTCTTGTAGGCGAGCGCTGACAAACTTCCTTCTGCGAGCGCCGCTTATAACTGCGCTTTCGTCAGCGGTTTGTCAATTGATCCTTTGCAACAAGCATACCTTTGACTGGGGGAAAGTAGCCTGTTTCTTTGTCTTGGGTGGGTGCGGAGCTGAGCGCAGGCGTGTCGAAAGGATTGTTGTGTCTGTACGGAGTAGAGGTGCCAGATGAGGCTTGCTGCTTCTCGTGAGTGGAAGCCATCGCGCACGCTGCTTGTGTGTAGGAGGTCGAGGTGAACTGTGCGAGAATATCTTGTGACGAAGCACACTCTGGGACCGAACGGATAGCTCTCTAAGTCCAACGTTGAGATGGTAGAGGTCGCTTGAAGATATGACTAGAGCAAGAGTGGTTTGTGGTGGCATTGAGCTGCCTTTGATACCCTTGTCCCTGGTCAATGGAACAGAGTCCAGGCCAATGGTTGAGATCGCTTCCACACGCAAGCATAAAGATCGCGCGGACCTACCGATTGGGATTCGTCCTATCTGCTCGCAGGAATACTGCATGAGCCGCGTGAAGTGGCGTGTGCCTATCGAAAGCAATCGCTTCCAACCTGACCGTAGCTTAGCACATGCGACCTAGAAGCACATGCAATCTGGAAAGCGGAAAAAGACTTTATACGCCGCATACAAAAACGGCAAACGTCCAAGCTCCTTTATGCAGGTACAAGGTGAAGATTGGTGAAGCTGAAAACAGATGAGGTCTAGTCTGTCACGGAGCTCGTCTGCCGTGACCCTGCCGCTGAAGCCAATCCAAGCTTTCCCCCGACACGCTTGCCCTATGGAGAAGGAGCCGGTCTGACGTCCTCGCTTCACGCCCTCACCATCTTCGACTACCGGAACGCTGTTGTCGTCCATGTTACCATGTGGCCTGCGTCAACTTGGGTTTTGCAGCCCTGGGTCGCCATGTGCAAGTTTCATTGAACTCTCTTCTCATGTCTGGCAAGGTTCGCAGTTTCCCACAATGGCACACCGTGAACGGCGCTTGACTGCTCCACACTACGGAGGTAGAGGCACCCGCCTGGACGGTTCCTTGGTCATGGCACAAGCTTAGCCATGAGAATACAGTGGCATTCCAGTCTGGAGATCCAGGATGTCTGACTTCGTCCCTAACGCTACTGTGTGCAAGCGTTGCCTTGACTGGGGATCGCTTCTAAAACTCGCAAGACCAGGGATCCGCGGCGGTAGGCCCGCTTGGCTACTATCCCGACCTCGCTTGGATTTTAGCTTATATCGCCTACCTCGAGGCACTTTATCTACGCGCCCACAATCAAGCGGGCTGTGGACATGATCTCCTGCACTCTAACGATAGACCGAAGCCACAACCGCTCAATGAAGGTTGACCAATCTCCTCTGGCATCTGGCTGTTCACGACGTGGTATCAACATACCTTTGTGGCAGCAGCAAACCTGAAGCCAAAACCAGCCGCTCTCGCCTTATCAGTTGCTCAGGCCTGGAACAACCCGTGGGATTGTCCTGTGCATGTGGCAGACAACCTTCACCATACTTTGGGATGCTTCTATTTTCGAGCGCAGTGTATGTGGCACTCGCGTCTCTAGACAAGCCACAGCACTTTATTGTCCTGCCTAGACCAGGGCCATCTTGTGTTGAGAGTTCAGCCCGAGGCTCGCAAGCTAGATTCGTAGATCCCGCAGCTCGTGGCTGCCACATCATACTCACTAGTGCAATTCAATCTTGAGTGTGCATAGTGGCATGGGCGCTGAGCCGTAGCGATAATGCGGCTTCCAGGCTTTCCCAACGTGGTCGGCAAGTCGATCAATCTGGCTCAAGACGATCTCGGTATGGCCGGTACCTCGATATGATATGAATGCAAGGTTCCTTCGCTCTTAGAAATTTAGCGTACTTCAAGACCAACGATTTTATTGTGAATCTACTAAGTACTTCGTTTCATTCCTGCCTACGAAGGCATAGCAATATGGACTTCGAGCAAGGCAACGACACTGTTGGGGACATGCCCAGCTACCCCAAGAAAGCTTTGCTGAGGATGAGTGCTCCTTCGAGCATCAACTCAGCCGACGTTCGCAACGGCAGGCATGGCGTCATGGCCAAATGTAAGTGACACCGAGCATTGCAACATAGCCACATGCTGACTGTCGCAGACCTGTTCAAGCAAGTCGCTACCAATCAGTGGCTAGACCCGCCACGAGATGAGGACGGCAATCCTGTGCCCGAGTTTGCCGCCACAAGAGGTGTGGTCATACAACGCGAAGATGGCAGCTATGTCACTTATCCGCACGCTTTGAGCGAGGACATCGTCAAGGCGACACTGAAGCTAGATGTGCCTATCGCATTCTCCATGTCTTCTGAGGTCACAGCCGCTCTTCTCAGTCAAATCTCCCCAGAGCAAACGCAGCTCGGCGACCCACGTACAGGCATTGTGCTACCGATCATAGATTCAATTGAACAAATTGCGTCAGGTGAAGCACAAGTCAGTCGCGATCAATTCATCTGCCTTTGCAAGCAGGAACAATTTGTTCTCGTGTGGGGAGACACAGTCGAAAACATTGTTACCCAAGGTACCGATATCGAGACATGGCTTGTCGGTCTTGTGAGTATCCCTACTACAGCACTACTGAGCGACCGTCAAATTTAGGCCACCAGTAACAACAGCTGACATATGCTAGGTGTGGGGTACGCAGGTTCAACCAGCCGTTATGGCATCGCCGCGACACAGCAGTGCTTTCGGGCTGCAAACCATGGCAAGCATGACACCTCCATCATTTGGTGCGTTCAATACGCCTATGACAGGATATGCGACACCACCGATCCACATGAATGAGAAACAGAAGGAACAATTCGAAGTTATCCAGACAGCCATCGCTCGGGAAGAGGAGGGCGAGAAAGCATACGATCCTGAGAAAGATGGCACGGAGATTCCTCACCGACCACTCCTCCTCTGGCACGCCGGAGTCATCGGTCTTGCCATGGTTTTGGTTGTCATCGTTGAGTTCGCTTGTATCGCGAAACTGCTCACCGAAGTGCGACTTGACGGTACCTACATACGCTTCGGCCTGATCTTGACTGTCCCGGTGTTTGCGGCATTCTCTCTATTCTTCATGATCGTCATCACTGGCTCTCTCTTCCAGATCTTCGGCCCGTTGGCATCTATCCAGGAAAATTCTATGTTCTACTCAGCCAGAGCACCCAAGCCCGGTCGCCACACTGACTACGAACTTCCTCACGTTACAATCCAAATGCCTGTGTACAAGGAGGGCCTCAAGGGTGTGATCATGCCTACAATCGAGTCTTGCATGGCGGCTGTCAGGTTTTATGAATCGCGCGGCGGTACAGCATCGATCTTCATCAACGATGACGGCATGCAGCTGGTCAAGCCGGAGCTTGCAGAAGCGCGTCAAGCTTACTATGAGCTGAACAACATCGGATGGTGCGCTCGGCCAGGACACAACTCTGATGAGGAGAGCGAAGAATACTTTATCCGCCGCGGAAAGTTTAAGAAGGCATCGAACATGAACTACTGTCTTGACTTCTCTGGACGTGTGGAAGACGAGTGGCTGAGCCTCATCGATGAGACATGCGAAACCCGTGGCTGCTCCCAAGAAGATCTCACCATTGACGAAGAAGAGGAACTATACGACCAAGCGCGCGAAGCCATGCTCGACAAAGATGGCGGCAAGACCTGGGCAGCAGGCAATGTACGCATGGGTGAAGTCCTCTTGATCATTGACTCTGACACTCGTGTGCCCGAGGACGCATTGCTGTATGGCGCCTTGGAGATGCACGAATCCCCTGAGGTCGCCTTGCTCCAGCACGCATCTGGCATCCTGCAAGTCGTCAACAACGTCTTCGAGAACGGTATCACATACTTCACCAACCTCATTTACACGTCCATCCAGTTCGCCGTCGGAAGCGGTGACTGTGCTCCATTCGTCGGCCACAACACTTTCATCCGCTGGAAGGCTATCCAATCAATCTCATGGGAAGAAGATGGTCGCACCCTATTCTGGTCTGAATCACACGTCTCGGAAGACTTCGACGTCTCTCTGCGCCTTCAGATGAGCGGCTTCGTTGTTCGCCTGGCCACCTACCACAACGGAGGGTTCAAAGAAGGTGTATCGCTCACTGTCTACGACGAGCTTGCCCGTTGGGAGAAATATGCCTATGGCTGCAACGAGCTTGTGTTCAACCCATTCAGATACTGGTTCACTCGTGGGCCCATCACGCCTTTATTCAGGAAGTTCCTCTGGAGCAACATCAAGATCACTAGCAAGATGACGATCATCTCGTACATCTTCACATACTACGCTATCGCATCCGCTATCCCTCTCACTCTTGGTAAGCTGCCCTTCAAGATGAACACACATGAAGTCACTAACCTCTTTTCGTCGCTAGCCAACTACGTGCTGGTCGGTTTGTTCACCGATGAAATCGATCAATACTACATTACGTCCTGGAAGATTTTCGTTGGCATGGCAGTAGTCTTCAACGTGTTGTCGCCGCTCGCATATGCTATGCTTCGTCACCGCCTTGGCCAGAAGACATTCTTCGTCTGCCTTTGGGAGACCATCAAGTGGACGCCAATGGTACGCTGCAGTTATCTCTTATCCCGCCATGCAGCCGAACTAACAATGATGCAGTTCGTCCTGTTCTTCGGTGGCCTGAGCTTCCACATGTGCAAAGCACTCATCTGCCACGCATGCAGCATCAACATGGAATGGACAACCACAGCAAAGGAACTCGAAGCCTCCGGCTTCCGCGTAGGCCTGGACCGAATCGTGCGTGACTTCAAGTACATGGTATGTGTCGCCCATCTGATCAAGAGGTGTTGCTGTGTGAGAACTCTGCCGCTGACACTGAACCAGTATGCTTTCATCATCCCAGTCACCGGCGGCATGATTTACCTCGCATGTTTTGCACCCAAGGCCTGGGAGATCACCGATTTCACGGCTATCGTGCCGATTGCAAACCAGATCGGATGCCACGCGCTGTTGCCGTTCGCGCTCGGTTTGTTCTAAATCTCTAGGCGGCCAATTTCGGATACATACAAGGATTGGCGGCGATCTGGAAGCTTTGAAGCAGGTGAAAGGCTTCTTTTCTCCTTTTCCCATCTGAAGGCCGAACACGAGACTTCTGGTCTGGTTGATGAATGTGACACACGAATGTTTATCAATGTTGGGTATGGATTACGTATAATAAATTTTGACGACTTTCTTTCTACATGCAAGCTTTAAGTGAACACGAGACTCACTGACAGAATTGTCATGACATCTTGCGAAATGTGTCATGTTGAGAGGGCTTGAGTAATTATACCGTGAAAATTTCCAATGACAGGCACCGGAGAGAATCATGCTCTGCGGCGCTGGAGATAATGTCATCTCAATTGCAATTGCTGAGCCACACACCAACCATGCGCGATGGCCTGATTACTCCATATCCTACAGTACTTTTGTTGTACACAGATTCCTCGTTCACGAGACCACAGCATCAGTACCAGGCTGCTCTCCATCACCCGCACCCTCGTTCCCCTCATTCGCAGTCTCATCCTCACCGTCAGCCTCACCCATCTCTGCATCTTCGGCCGTCTCGTCACCCTCACTGTCACCCTCCATCTCACTATCTTCAGCCTCCGTCCTTTCTCTGCTAGCCAGGTTTGGGAACATGGGCTTCCTCTGGCCCTCTTCGTCCTCATCGTCAGCATCATCCTCTTCCAGCTCGCTTAGTTCGCTCTCATCGTCTGCGCTGTCGTGGATACTTCCAGGCGCACTGGTCTCAACCGAAATGTCCCCACCCAATGATGGCCGGGAGGAATTGATGACCACCTGCACCCTGCTTTCCGGCACTGCGCCGGAGACGCGAGATGCGGTCTGGGCCGGGGTCTTAGGGTAGCAGGTTTCGGCAGCGTTGCGGATCTCGCGCCGACCGACGCCAACCTTACGGCGTACGACAGGTACAGTGGCTGCAGTAGCGTCCGGCACTGTAGTTGCCGGCACTTGAGGGGTAGTTGTTGGTGCCGGGTCCGGCGTCTCGGTCCCGCTTGCGCCATCGATGTTCATGAGGCTCATGATGTTCATCGTAGGGTTCCTAGCTGGTGGGGGAGGTTCTTGCGGCTGCGGCGGTGGTGGCGGTGGCGCATTGCGTGCTGCTTCTTCCTGCTTCACACGCTTCTCTTCGTCCGAGAGCGTCTTGCCGATGGTTTGAAAGAGGTAAGCATAAGCATCGCCGGTGAGGTCATCGATTGGACCTGGCTTGACGAGGCCTTGGTTGATCTTCTTGAGTTCTTGGGATTCTCGCAACACATCGAGCGCTGCGTTCTCACCGTTCTCTCGCGACTGCATCCATCTTTCGAGTGGCTCCTTGCGTTCCAAAAATTCGTCGTGGAAAATGGCGCTGAAAGTGGAAGTCTCGAGGCCTTCGGGCAAGCTGGCATGTTTGCGCAAAATGCGTAGGTAAGCACTGCAAATGTCTTGCCAAACTGCAGTATGTTCGAACAATTCGTGGTTACGTCTCCTGACTCTCCTCGCCAGTGCCTCCAGATTCGTTCTGTCTTGCAAGTCCTCAAGGATCTTGACGAAGAAACGTGTGTATTGCGTCGTGTACACAAAGTGACGTCCTGGTCTTTCAGCATCAGGCCGCCAGACTTGTAGTACCATGGTCTTCGTAAACATCTGCTGGGTCAACTCGTGTCTTGCACCAGCAGGTCCGAGCAGCGCATCATCACTGAACTCGTCCTCACACTGGCGCGGAATGAAGTCTGGGACTCGGCTGGGGAAGTCGTGGATAATCTGGGCGGTCCGGTAGATCATGCGGTGGTGCCAATTTTGCTTGTCCGCCACACGCAAGCGCTTCAGTATTGTGAGCACATACTGCGGCCACTCCTCCCTGGTGTCAGGCAAAGCTACCAATTGAGCGTATGAAGTATTGTGGAGCAACATGCCAGCCTCTTCCAAGTTGATACTGTGCCTCATGTACATCTTGTGTACAATAATGAGAAGCTTGTAGTGGGGCTCCAGGATTGGCTGAGACTTGCTGTCGCGGCTGTTTTTGCCAGGCACAAGCTCAAGTGCACGCAAGAAGCTCTCGAAAACCTTGGGCGCGCTGGGAGGTTGATCGGTCGGTTGAAGTGTTTCTCGAGGTGCTGAATGCATCTTCCAAAGACACTTGCCAAGCATGAAGTGTATCATCCACTGGCCAGATCTGTGCTCCAACGTGCGCGAGAACAAAGTCTTGGCAAATTTCCAAGCGACGAATGGTCGCAAGGGTTTGAAAGAGCCACCTCTGACCACGCCCTCGTCGGTACTCAAGAACTTCTCAACCTCCTCAACAGCGAACGCGCGCATTGACAGAGGTCCCCTAGAAGAATTGTAGATACGCATCGCGAAATCGTGGTACAGCTCTGTCAGCTTCTCGGCTGTTTCAGACGTTGCGTCGGCTGATTGCTTAGCTAGAGAAGTCGCCATAGTATAGCAGTGAATTGCAGCGCGTTGAAGAGACACCAGAGTTGACATTTCGTTGTTCATCTTGTCCGCCGACCACATGAGATTCTCATCAATCTTCGTATCGTAGGCCTGCGCCAGTCTGAACCAAGTCTGCCAGTTGCCCATGCTGTACTCGAGATCTTGCATGAAGAACGCGATGGCGATGTCAACATCTTCCTGTGGAGAGCCCCCAGGTTTCTTAGTCGTGCGGAATCTAGTCAAAGCGATATGTCCCATGAGGAAGTACCAGCCTTTCGATGCCAGGACAGCGTCATTCTCAGGGACCGGCTTGTGCATCAGCTCTACGCTGTCACCTTTCAGGCAGCCGTAAAGCTCAACTGGTCTGATCGAAGACCTGAGGTATGCGCGATAGATCTCTCTGTTGTGCAATATAGCTTCAGTAGGCTTCTTACGACTGAGCGCACCGTGAACCTTTTCAATAGTGTCTTTGAGACTGTGTTTGACAAGATCTTTGATGGGCAACTTGCTTGCTTGCAAGAGGAGAAGATCAACGACCTGTAGAGCAAGGCCCTTATCGAGGAACGCATCGTGTGTGCAGCGATGCTCGATCAGCTCATACGATGGGTTCATGAAGCAATTCAGACCATAGAGGTCATACAGTACTTGCGCCTGCTCTTGGTCGTAGCCATCAACGTGCGTCATCTGGAAGAATTCATCCTTGACCATGCGAACAAATTTCCTGTTCAAGCCATCACAGATACCCCGAAGACCGAGATTGCGATGGAGACAGCGCAAGAAGTCGAAGCGGTCCTCCAGAGGGGTTGGGTATGCCTCGCGGTTCTGACCGATGCCTTCTTTGAGTAGGCTGTAAAGTATCATCCAGGTCTGGATCTGCAACTCGTGAATGGCTTGAGTGGTGAGAGCAAATGAAGGCATGACAAGTTCGTTCGATCCGAGCGGCGGTGTCGTTTGTCCGATCTGGATAGAATCTTCATACACGTTGAAGACCTGGAGAATGTGTAGTAGCTCACGAAGAAGTGTGATGGCGCGCTGCAAACCTTCTTCATCTAGACATTCCCATGCGTCTGAGGATTTTTCACACATCGTGAAGATCTTGCCGATCATCACATGAAGCATACGCACACTCTTCAGCAACTCCTTCTGCCGCTCCTCTTGCTCGAGGTCTAGGAAAGCGGTGTTGCGTATCTCATCAAGAACCATCGTCATCATGCGGAAATAACACGCAACAACCATTGGTTGATACTCAATTGTCGCGTAGGCGTCTCGCAGGCGCTGCCACAGCATGAGCTTGACAGAGACACTACTGCCTTCCAGGAACCCAATCAGATCCTGAGACACCATTTGCGGTGCGGCATCTTCCATGTCATCAGTATCGGAGCTAGGATTTTGCCGAGCGCTCAGGGTTTCAAGCAGCGGCTCTAGATTCTCAATTGTCGCGGCCGGATCATTCATCTCGTTCTCGGTGACTTTGGCGAAGAAGTCTTTTGTTGTCAACTCGGAGAGCTTGCGATCGATAGCAGCGACAGAGAGCTCGGGCATAATGGCGTTGTTGGGAAGATAGATCACTGTGTCCGCCGCTGCAAGCAAAACTTGCCGCAGATCCTGCATGCACTCCAGAGCGTAATATTGATCTACGTCGTCGGATACAGATACGATGAAAGTCGTGGCCCAGAGGAATCGTAGGTTGAGGTGATCGGATGGGTCCGGAGTTGAGTTTGACGACGACCGGATGTGCATCATCTCTCTGGTCAAGTTTGACCAACGTTGCAGCCTGTCTCCTTGTTCTGTGACGGTATCTGCATCGACACCGCTGTTGGGTTCTCTGATGAGGCAGAAGACATCCAGATGCAGCTCGAGTATTGTCAGCAGCATCTCCGACAGCTTGTCATCGTTCAAAAGGTCGGGAGCTCCCTTCTCATGTCGCTGCTGAGAAGCTGCAAGCTCGGCAGATGCAGATGCGAAGATCTGATTGTCGAACGTGTGGGCTGTTCGTACAATCACTGTTTTCAAGCTCTCAGGCCATGTGTATTTCGCATAAGTACTTGTACCTGGCAAGTTGTCCTTCGGAGTTGTCATCGTCTTGATGAACGAATAGGCAACTTCCGCGGTTGATAACCAGCTCTGATTGACCGTCTTCAGAAACTCATGTAAACAATCGTCTGACACGGTATCGAACTTCACTTGCGGTTTGGATGTGGCCGAGCCTCCTATCGAGCTCAAACCCGCAGACGAACTCGAGTGGCCAATGCTCATGTTCTCTCCGCCAACAAGTAGCAATGGAGCGAGCCTATCAGAGTAGGCGTTCAAGAAAGCGGCAAAGTCTGACCGCGCGACTTGAAGTGGGTTGTGCGACGAGTTGCGAGCTTGACTTGTATCACTCGTTTTGGTGGCGGCTTGGAGCTGCTGTCTCACATGTTTACCCGCTTCGAAACCCGTGATGCCTAATCTTTCGAAAAGTGCTCCAACCGTCTCGTACAGCCAATCGTCTGCAGCTTTGCGCTCGTTCAACTGTTGCTCGAATTCCCATTGTCTGTTCGCGTCAATTGTCGGTTGTTTACTCTCAGCAAGCTCGAGTAGCGATTCTCGACCCCTCGTACGCCTGCTTTTGGCACGATTTTCCTCGACGCCGTCCAATAATCCTGCAGCATCACCAGATCTTTTTCGTGTAGGAAGTGTCACTGTTGGGGAGTCGATCATGTCGCCAACAGTCGTTTCGTCGGGGCGTGAAACGACACGCATGCCAGGATCTGCATCGGCGATTTGAGGCTGCACCGTTGGGATACCGATACCCATACCAGGAAATTGCTCTGCGAGAGATGTCGGCATGAATCGAACTCTCTTCTCCGGAAAGATTTGGATCGCGACGGGGATGTTACTTTCATGCGCCGCAGGCAGATCGGACTGCACGTTTTTGTCTGCTAGGTCAAAGCAGATGACGGACATAGGCGCAGAGCTGTATTGATTTGCATTCTGGTGGCGAAGGAGAGCATCACCCAGCCCTGTCCAGGTGTCTGGCGCAGATATCACGGCACGTTCTTGCCGTGACAGTTGCTTGTGGTCATGAGCGTCTTGCTTCAACAAGCTCTGCTGTCGCAAAACAATGTTGTGGTATGGATCCAGGCGCCGTTTCAGCATCTTAGATAGAAGCTTACGCTTGCTCGTTGGTAATGGTGCTTGGAGAACAGAAAGCTGGTCCTCAAGGTTTACCACTAGTTCGCGCAGTTGCTCGCCGGCAATGCTATCCTCCAGGCCCGGGAGAGTCATGAGACTGGCCAATCCCTCTTCATCGCCGTCAAGCACGGCCTCGAGGCAGAACCGCGCGGCGCGCTTGCTTTTAAGCAATTCACCAACCGTAGCTGTTCTGCGCCACAGGTCCAGATCGGTAGCATCTTTGTCAAGCGCCTGCACAAAGTGGTCCAATGCCGCTGTCGCATCTGCGAGAATTTGTCGCAGGCTCACATTCAGAGTCTCGATGTTGGCAGCCAGCGCCTCGAGCCTGAATTGGGCGTAATTCTTGTGCGACAAGTGTAGAATTTGTGGTAGAGTGCTGTTGTTGGTTTCGAGGTTGCCACTTGAGAACCCAGTTGGCGCTGCGACGTCGAGCAAGCCATCTTCTATGTCAACACTTGGGCCATAGAGCTCGATCCGCCTGAGCTCGGTTTGCGACTCGGGATAGTGGAAGATCTCAGATTCGAAGAGCTGGCGGTAGGCCTCTGCGGCTTTGTCAAATGAACCTGGGCCCTCGGAGTGGTATTTGAGCGCAGCCTGGTAGAGTTTGAGAGTTTCCTCGATCTGGATTTCTTTGGTGTCGTCAACCTCGATGTCAGATTCGTCGTCCGATTCGATATTGAGGGCCTTGAAGCCAGACATGGTGAAGTGGCCGATGTGAGGTACTGCCTCAAGGTACAATCATGCAGAGTCGTGCGACAGCTCCAAAATCGAGCAAAATACCTGGAAGTCGTGTCGCAATTTGTGATTTGTTGATGCGGTGTTGTGAAAGTGAGGCTTCAAGGTGAGCAGTGTGATATCGCAAATATGCGATGCTCCTATACGCGAGCGCGCGTTAATTATTGGAGGCGTGGTGAAGGGAACGCGCAGCTTTGGGGGACGGATGAAGCTCGGCCGACAGCGCCGAAAGAGCAACAGCAGCAGCAGCAGCAACAGCCAACAGGTGTCCGTGACGAGATTAGCTTAGCTGGGCGTCGTATGTTGCATTGCGCTCAGTCCCCTGCTATACCGGGTAGAGTCTCACACAGCAAGTAAGTTGCATTGTCGATTGCCGCATTGCAACACTCGCTCACCAAATTATCCTCGTGCCCACGCCAATCGGACTCCGGATCTTGCAACATACGAGAGCTACAGGAGAGCTCGAAACACTGCGCCAGTGCCCGCGATCAACACTAGACCATGCCTTCAACCGGCATCCCAGAGTCAGTCCTTCGACAGCATGTATCCCCACCAGCCTTGCTAACAATCACCAGACTTTTCGAAGACGATGCACACTCCGTTGTCGAGATCCGAACAGACAGCCTCTCATCACTCCGTGAACTTGGCCCGCCCGATCTCGTCCACCTTGTAAAGCAACCCGTCAAGTCGACCAACAAACAGGTAATTGAACACTCTTAGCGCAAGGAGAGGGATCTAGAGTACAAATTCGGCACAAAGAACCACACGCTAAAGCCTGTCAAAGGTAGGCGTATACCACCATGTCACCGGCATCGACGCATCCTCCTCGGCCAGCCTGGCTGCCTACATCAACACCTTAACCTATTCGCCCAACGACAAACTGAACAAGGTTACATCGGGAATATACTGGTAGGTGGACTTGGAACACGCAATTGCGCAGGCGCGGCTGACATGCGACAGCTGCTACAATGCTTTCTCACGGGTCGACATGCGAGTGCAAGTGCAAATTCCAGGCACGGTCGAGAGCTACTGCGTGGACGAGCGAGGGAGCAAGATGGAGGCGACCGAAGAGCATTGGCTGGAGACATACCTTTGTAGTGTGTTGAGGGCGTACTCGTACGCAGACAATGGATCGGGCGATACGATCAAGCGGATCATTGGCGTGCGACGATTCAACCCGATCACAAGCACAGATCAAGAGCAGCGCTTCCTGGACGCTGCAGAACGGTTGTTCTTCAGTGGTATGTTGGGTATGCGCGCGGATACACGAATTACACTAACAATAATCAGGATGGCAGCTTGGCTCCGATCCCGAGATCCAAGTTCCTAATCTGGTCAGCAACCATCTCACATCTGGCATTCTGAGCTACATCAAGATTTCTGGACGTTTTGCTTCTGGTATAAATCTCTTTGAAAAGCTACGCGCTCGGGATCCTGAGATCTCTTCCCTACTTGCACGCGTGTACATGGCTGGAGACGAGGAGGTGAAAGCCGTCCAGCTGCTCCACCAGGCTGTTCAGGAGCTGCCCATGGACTACTCACTACTTGATTGTCAGGCAGACTTCTGCAACAAGAAAGGCCGCAGCGACCTGGCCTTGGACATCGCGAAGCGTGGCGTAATAGCAGCGCCAAGTGAGTTCAACACTTGGGCACGATTGGCAGAGGTCTACGTTGGACAAGAACAGTGGGAGCTTGCACTTCTGACTCTCAACTCTTGTCCCATGTTCACATATCAGGATAAGGATGCACCGAGGCTGCCCGAGCCATCAAGGGTATCGCTGCCCTTGGCACCTGAGACTCTCTGCGACGAGATCGACGATGCAGGCGCCGCACCAGAGATTGACATGGTGCACCCGACTCTCAGGAGACTGGCCGCTGGTAACTACAAGGGCACGTTCCACAAAGCATACATGCTTCTCACACAAATCACCAAGAAGATCGGATGGGACCAATTACTGAAGACCAGAAGTCAAGTCTTCGTAATGGAGGAGGAATACAGAGCCGAGAAGCAAACTGTCCCTGGAGACAAGAGCCGTAACGCAAGCACAACCGCGCTGCGAAGCCCTGATACACCTCAGCCCAATGGACATGGTGAAACTGAAGAATCCCCTCACAGCGAAGACGAGCAAACGGGTGGCGAGCCATCAGCCGCCTCATCTCACCTCGACCCTGACGTCTCCAAACCGGATACAACCATCACCGTTCGCTCCGCATCAGAAACGCCTCAGCCGATCGATCCCTCACACCAGGACTACACACAGTTCCAGCACAAGCGACTCTGCGAGCGCTGGCTGGACAACCTCTTCATGGTTCTTTACGAAGATCTGCGCATTTACACCATCTGGCGGACCGAAGCTGCGCAATACCGCCAGCAACAACTCTCGTACAAGAAGAACCCCGAAGAGTGGGAGATTCTGGGCGACTTGGCCGAGCGCCTGCACCACCCTGACGAGGCTGTAGAGGCTTGGCAAGCGTGCTTGAGCATGCGCTTCAGCCCCAAGGCGATGCGCGGTGTACTTGGTCTGTACGAGAAGCATGGTGACCACAGAGGAACGCTGGGCGCGATTATCAGGCTTGTCGCTTGGCAATACAGGTGGTACTCGGAGGTAAGTGACAACCTTCTTCGCTGAATACTGTGAACACAAAACTAACATAGCTGTAGTTCTCGCCAGACTTGCTGTACGCCATTCGCAAGCTTATTGAAGAGGAAGGCGCAGTCAAGGTCCGCAGCATCATCCAAGCTACAAGCTTACCGCAGCACATTCTAGACCTTACCCACCAGTATGCGGCGCTGTGTGCTGCATTCAAGAGCGATGGAACCGAGGGATAGTTGTTGCTGCTGACGATGTGTACTGTCTACCGCGGTGTTATTGACCGAGCTTGAATTGTCTGAAAGCGCTGTAGCATTTGTCTGCATAAGGGCGGGTCAAGGTACTTTCTCTTCGGTGGTGATGGATTCCAAAGCTACTTTTGCCGCATAGGCGCACCCATACCCAATTTCGCGAACATATAATGAACCCAACAGCCCATCTGGGCCGAGTGTTCAAAAAGTCCCCTTCACTGAATATTCCTTCGTCCACTTATGCCTCAAGTCTTGACCACCGCTGCCTTAACATGCGCAAACCTGCACTCTCCCCTGTTGACTCCTCCAGCGTTGAAGCAGTCCAGGCAAAGCCCCCAAAGCCGCTCTTTGTGCAACTTCTTCACCAGCATCAATTTCTGATCGAACACCTCGACAAGCGGCAAGCAGAACTCGCACTTGTCGCAGTCGTCGTACTCGGGCTCCCTGAATCTGTCGAACCCTTCGATCAGCTGCTCGGCTGTGCGCGTTGCTCCCCAGGCTGTCGGTGGCCACAGGCCCGCATCTCTCAGAGCGCCGAGGTACAAGGGTGCTGCTTGCGAATCGACGGCGCAGACGGTGGGCTTCTCTGGCTCGCCGTCTGGCGAGAGTGGGAGGTCGGACGCCTCGGGCTCTGTGTCTGGCGGGCAGTCGATGTAGTGGTGCGATTCTTTCGACAGCGCAATCGAGCATGGGTCAGTCAAGAGATCGATATCCAGGCGCAGCGCAGCGAACATCTCAGCTTGGCGCTGCAGGAGCGCGGACTTGATACGCCTCACTCCCTCGGGCACCTGTTCACTGGTCGGTAGTGCACTTTTGGCGCTGTTGGAAGGTGAGTGCCGCACGTAGCGGCCAGTGAAGCGCGCGAAGTACATTGCTTCGTCGAGGAGGAAAGACGCTTGAATCATCTTGAGGGTCTCAGAGGCATTGTTCGGCGCCGACGCCATCTCGGTGAAGATGCGGTCGAACCACTGCGTGGTCGCGCGAGATATTGCGTAAGCGCAGCGGTATTTGGTCGCAAGGACGCTGACTCGGATGAGGGCGTCTGTCGAGATGTAGGCGGGTAGAACCTGGGTGCGAAAGTGCAGAATGTAGAGGATGAGGATCAAGGCATCGCCATCATCTTCTGGGAGCGCTATGAGTTTCCCGGTCGGCTGGCTGGCTGATGCCGTTGAGGTGGCCGATGAGTCGGTCGCAGGAGGTGGCGGTATGACTGGAGTGGCGAGGGCTTCCTTGAAGACGGACGAAGCCATGGACAGCACAGCTGAGGAGCAGCGCAGTCCGGTTCTATGCACGCATTAGAGGGCGATCAAGGTTCAAGATAAGCATTGGATACTCACGGCTTTTCCTCGTCATTGAATTTGTTGACAACAAGCAGCACGTCGCCATCCTCAACCACGTCGATGTTTCTTTCAGGCTTCATCGAGAGAGCGACGTTGGTACCGAGTGGCAGAGGCGCGCTGCGGCGTCTCTTGGGCTCGCGGCCATCTTGCGGCTCTGTATCGCCGTTGGCCTGCATTTCGTGTGGCGTGTCTGGTGAGTGTGGGCGCTTGCTCATGGAGAAATCGAGGCAGAGGGGTAGGCTTTAAGTGAGTGAAAGATGCGAAGTCGCACAAGGTCAGCTGTCGAGCGACGCGTTGTCTTTCACAAGATCTAGAGGTCGCGCCTTCCGCGTGTTTGTTTTGATCGCACCTTTTGGCTTGGCTGTCCACTCGTACATTTTACCACAACCATACATAGCGCATCTTCATAGAGCGATAGACCGGATCATCGCCTTTGTTTCGCGAATCGGCCGCTATCCAGCCTCTCAAGATCACATCATCACCCTCCTTCTGCCCCGTATCGATATGGCGCCCCGAGGACGTTTCCATGAGCTCCCTGCAGACAACACGCATCCCATCGAGGACTTCGACATGTTCAAGACCATGCCAAAAGCGACGGAACCACGTCGTGTCTCACAAAATGTAAGTCAGCGGTGGTAAAGAGACATTTCGGTTCCTTGCGACTCAGCTAATGGCAACAACAGGATTCCACAGAGGCAACATCCGCCACTCACCAAGTATTCATCACCACGGAGCTTGTCGAGATGATCCTCCTCGACGACAGTCTTCGCATGGAGCAGTTGTTCACCCTGCAACGGGTCAGCAAAAGGCTGCAAAACGTCATTGAAGGCTCCCAAAAGCTGAAAGTGAAGATGTTCGGGCTGCTTGCGTGCACCTCCCAAGATGTGAACCCGAGCCTCGAGCAAGAATTCCAAACTCCATATGGAGATGGCGAGTTGACGCTCTTCAACCCTCTGATGGGCATCGCACGCGCAGATACACGCCTCCAATCGCCACTTTTCCGTCACTTCAACTTCAGACTTGAGTTGGAGCAAGAGAAATCGCGCACGCAGCTCTGTCTCCGTTCCTTGGATCCTCTGGCCGGAGCGGTGGAGAAGAAGCTGAGACCGCACTTGGGAGGATCGTGGAGGAAAATGACAATAGCCAAAGTCCCACTGACGCTGAGAGTCCAGGTGGATGGTCAATAATTGGAAAGGCTCTCGTTCAAAAACGACGATGCTGTGATGGGGAAGCTCGTTGACACACTGAGTACCTGGTACAGTGACAAACACCGGCGACGCAAACATCGCTACAAGACTGCACAAGTGTCACGCTACAGACGTGGCCTAACGCTGCTGACCGAATGATTAACGCGGCCGATATGCATGGTGGTTGGCTAGCCAGAGTCAACTTGCACTTCTCTTTGGCAGACAGGCAGAAGGCGGAGACTGCGTTGACCAGCGATGATGCCTTACCCAATGTACGCATGCAGTGTGGGCACGTTGGAAGACCAGGTGTGCCGCTTCCAAACGAAAGCTCCGCAGGCTCCCTGAGTTCAGAAAAAGCACACAAGTCAGCGAGCAACGAATAGAGGATGGCCTATAGTTACAAGTATGACTAGGTAGAACGAAAGCACAGTACAGATGATGTCTCTAGCGCTTCTTCACATGTTGCCCGCCCAGCCAGCCACAACTTTCAGGGATGTTGCCTCGGCTGTTTGTCGACGCGCAATTCGCCCAAAGTGGAAGGCATCATCACACTCCTCTGGTCAGCCCTCCTTGCGACCTCACAACCTGTCAGAGATTCCATGTAAAATTTATGGTAATTCCTTGCCGACGCAGGCACCAGCATGGCTTCTTCCCGCCCTGCCAGCGACGACAGTCGTTCGTCTTCCACGTCCGGCAACCTTCCCAAACGCCCCATAGATCCGATCACGCGTACAGCATTGCGCTACACAATCTCTCCACGGGAATACGAACTCCTGCACCAATATCTCATATCGCGCGCGCCAGAACGAGTGCAGAAGCGGACGCCGAATCCAATACGCTATGAAAAGATCACCAAGAGTGCGAGCGATACCGGCGATTACAATGTTGCGACTTTGAGGGCGGCATTACGCCTGTTTGCGGGCACGTACGCTGGGCTGAAGATATGGGAGCTTATGTCGCGCCAGATCGCTAGCAGAAGAGGGGGAACGTCGTAAGTGGCTCGATGTTCGGACGTATGATGAAGTATACTGACCCAACCACCTGCAGCACCAAGTCAAAGGCCACTGTGCATCGTCATCCCAATGCTCGCATTGCGCTGTCTCTCTCAACAATCCTGCTCTTCCACCGTCTCTTGTTCCGCTTTTTCCGGCGTTTGCGTTCATCGCTGCTTGAAGGCTCTGCTGAGCCGTGGCGTGAACGTAACCCTTCGCTGGCAAAGCTGCTCACCTCCAAATACACACCTGCGATCGGTTCGTCATTAGCAGGCCTCTGTCTCGGAGTAAGCCCTGCAGATCAGCTCAGGATTACCATCGCCATTTACACCTTCTCGCGCAGTCTCGAATTTGGCTACAATGCCCTGTCCGATTCTGGCTACATTTGGCGCGACGGCAAGCCATGGTGGTTCGGCAGTTGGCTGATAATGCCGTTCGCCTGCGGGCAGCTTTTGCACGCTTTCGTTCTGGACCGTGACTGCTTCCCGGAGAGCTATGGGAGGTTCATCCTAAAACAGAGCCCAGAGTACATCCAGACAAGGCCCGCAGACTATCCCGCCAGTAGGACTTGGCCAGCGACCTTCGACATTGTCGATGCTCTTGCTAGTTTAAGCAAGCTCAAATGGCCAGCGTTCATCTCGCCTATCTTGTTCCCAGGCAAAGAGACTCTCCCACCCTCACTATCGAAGATGAGCCCTCTCACATCTTCAGCTCATCCTCTCATCAAGCATACCACCTGTGCCATTCTCCACCCGAAGGACCCCAGCTGCACCCGCACATACCTCAAATACTTCCTCCGATCTTTCCCTACTGTCGCCCGCTTCTTCACGCTCTTCTACGGTGCTTTCGCAATGCTCGCCTACAAGTCCCTCCTCAAAGACCCTATGCCGTTCCTCAACCGCCTGGCCGCACGAATCCTCCGCATCAGTCTCTTCATCACCGGCTCCATCGGCACCTCGTGGGGCTCAATCTGCCTGTTCAACAACTATCTCCCACGCAGTATCCTTCCCACCCAGCGCTGGTTCCTCGGCGGTTTCATCGGCGGTCTATGGGCGTACGTGGCAAGGAACGGCGAGCGCGGCAACTTCCTATACAGCTTGCGCCTGTCGGTTGACAGCCTGTGGAAAGTCGGTAGGAAGCGAGGATGGTGGAAGGAGATCAGGAACGGCGACGTTTTGGTCTTCGTTGCTAGCTTGGCACTGATAAACGCTGTGTATGAGGCTAGGCCTGCTGCGGTCAAGGGTGCTGCCGTAAGGAAGGGCATGAGTGTCATCAGGGGCGAAGGCTGGGTTGATAAAGCGCAAGCCAAGAACGACGAGACGAAGGAGGGAGATGAAATGCAGAGCACAGGCGAGGCGAAAACAGAGTAAATTGGAAGCCTTGTTGTATTGGAAAATAAGAGTAATGTATTTTAGAACGAAAACGATCTTGGAATCTGATCTCGATCAGCTCGTACACCGACTGTCAGAAGAAGCCACGCACGTATCTACAATCAAGCCTGATTGCGGTCTTGTCATCGAGCAGAGAGCAATATCAATGCTTCGGAAAAAAGAAAGTTTGGGTTGTACAATCTTTATGCAGTCTACTAGTGTATAAGCCGTGCGTGTGCAGCCTGTCGAACTCCAACGAATGGTTCCATCGTGTGCTGTGTACTGTCCAGGCCGTTATCAGTACTGAAAGAATATGTAAGCAACCGCTGGGTACATGGGAAGTGCAAAGAAAGCGCCAGGCTGTAATAGTCAAGAAGAAAGTCCAAGGCAACCTCTTCAACGCCCTCGCGATAATGGCAGCTCAGGCCCAGATGAGTGGCTCACGGACCTTCTCGGCCGAAGAGGTGTCCTCTCATCAGCGCCATCGTGTCTGCCATCTTCTGATACATGTATGTGCACGATCGAGGGCCGGTGCTGACGTCGCTGTTGGTGCTCGTTCTCGACGAAGTGGAATGGCGCAGCGACGTGGACCTCGTGTTGGGGGCCAGTCTTGCGCTGGACGATAAAGAATGCTTGCGCCACGCCGACCAAGGCAACTGCCGTGCTCGCCCACCAAGCTAGAGCAGTAAGATCAATTTGAATGCCAATTCCGTAGAGAAATCCTGCAATCGGCGCTGCCATTGTTCGGCAAGCCGCACCGGTTGAGGCAGCAAGTCCATTGATTTTTCCGAGACAGTTTGGCGCAGGCGATGCTTCTTTAATAAGGATCAGAAGGATTGGATAAGCAACTATCGACGTGAGATTGCGAATCGTAAGGCATGCGTAGATGCCTGGGTAGAGAAGGTGTTGTGGTAGGAATACCAACCATGGAACGATGAAGTAGGCGACTGGATGGGCGATTGTGACGGTGATGAAAGTTCGCCAAATGCCGAGATAGCTTGCCATCAGTGGGAACACGACTCCTTGCACGAACAGCGCAATCAAGCCCTGAACGGTCATGATAACACCGACATCTTTGGTACTCAAGCCAAGTCCACCAGCAAGCGAACCTGGTGGAAGATTCTTGCCCATCATGTGCGTACCATCAGGTGCCACTCGTTCGTCTTGGAAGAAGATGGGCAACAAGTGGTCGTATGTCATGCTGTGATAGGTGAAGATGCCCAGAGCCACAATGAGCAAAGTCACACGCCTGGTAAAAGTCTTGCCGCTCATGCTTGCAGGTCTGCTTGTTCCATCCGCTTTGACATTCCAATCTTCTTCAATTGCGGATTCCTCCACATGAGCGAAAGTACCATAATTGTCTTGCTCAAGGTTGGCGGCCGCCCCGCCGGACGTCAGAAGAGGTCTGCTTGTTGAGACACTGGGCCTGTGAGGCACGTGCGGCACGTCGGCAACATTTGCCGGCTGCTTATCCGGATGTGTCTCCTTCATGAAGATCCATGCGGCAAAGACAGACAACAACATAAGCGCCGAACAAATTAGGTTTGGTAGTAGGTACGGGAATCGGCCGAATATGCCACCTGCAGAAAACCGACCAGGGAAGTTGTTCACCGGATCAGAGAACAAGCCGCCGATCGAGGGACCGATGATGGTACCGACAGACCAGACGAACGGCATAACAGCGTACGCTTTGGCTGCAAATAATCAGTATCGTCGCGTACCAATATTATCGCCACAACACTTACGTTCATGCTTCGGATTGGTGATCATTTCGCCGACCATCGTTTGAATTACTCCCATGTTGCCATTAAGAGCTCCACCTAATGCTCTGCCCATGAGAGCCATCCAGAAGTTGGTTGCAAGCCCAACGGAAAGGAGAGACACAATGGTACCCAAACAGCCGAGGAGAACAACAGGCTTTCTGCCTATCCGATCTGAGAGGGCTCCCCAGAAGCTAGTGATCTCGTCAGCCGAGCTCTCTTTAGAGTCAGAATCACGCAAAAGAGTTTATCAAATCTTACACAGAAGAGCAAGCCTCCGCAAGAGCGAAAGCTGCGATAAGAATTCCAGCATAGAAGGATGCATCACTCTTGTTGCCAATTTCGAAGTGTAATACGAGTTTCCACGCATAAGGAAATATCGATGTAATGGCAATCGGTTCGGCGACTCTCACAAGCGCTATACACAGCCCAGTTAGTATGTGGAACGTGATTGGCGAGGCATATTGACTGACCTAGCAGGAAGAGCTGCGCTGTCGGAAACTTATCGGGGCTTCGAGGTGAGGATCCTTCTCGCGTAAGTACCATATCCGCAGAGTCCAGGTCCAATCTTACGATGCTTCCGGCTCAAGCACACCGTAGGTTTCCACCGCTGTAAATATGCCGATTTTCACGTGGTATGGATGGTGAACAATGCGACCAGCGCTACAAGGCGACGTGACCGCGCAGATAACGTTGACAGGCGACGATTGGTGTTGACTGTGGCGTGTGAACGGGATTGTGACAGAAGTGAAAAGCAGCAAACAGAGGGAATGAGGTTGGGAGCGATACGAATGTGCGGAGAAGATAAAAGGCGGCAAGTGGCAGAAAGGTTTGTCGAATTGGGAGGGCAGCCGCTGCCGATCGCTCGGCATGATGTAAATTCAACATGTTTCTGACGCTCGAGGAACGGTATGCAACGATATTGATCATTGCGGTATCACTGTCGATAATCGAGCACAACTCTAAGAGTATTTGATCAAGACGTTCTTTGATACCATTCACATAAACAGTCATTCCTCCGAAGCCTTGCTGGTCGTGATTTGCCACTGCTGCCATCAAACACGCGACCCATAAACCCCAGAGATCAGCCAAACGCTAGATGGATGCAGGTCCACACGGCCCGTCGGCACACGCTCACTAGCGCCAGCCCTGCGTCATGCGCGCATGTGAAGTTTGGCGAAGACTTGTCCTCGAAACAACCATCCGTGACTCGCCGTTGCAAGAACAAATTGCAAGGCAGATGCTCCTTAGAATCATCTTCACACTGTCCACTTTCCTACGATCTGGCCTGAAGACCTTCTGCTCTCACTCCTTGTCGCAAGAGTATCCAGGGCCATTGCCACTGACCGCATCTCGGCCTTGTCCGGCTCCTGTTGCATCGTCTCTGTGTAAGCATGCTTGTGTTCGTGTCGATACACTTTGAGCGAGATTCGGACAGACGCATCGGGTAGCCAGACATAGGCCCAGGACGGCGAAATCTCGTACACCTTGTCCCCTTTGCGCATCACAACTTGTTTTGTGTGCGGGTTTACGCGGTCCGAGGGCCAGAGACGGTGAGCTACAGCGCTTACTGGGGTGTAATGGTATTGAAGGTGAAGGACCGGGGCTTGTCCCGGGATTATCCAGGCTGTGCGGCCCGTGAGAACGAATGGATCCAAGAACAGAAAGCTTATGAAGAATCGGGATGCGAACAGCAGGTTAAAATCGACTTTGGTCTCTCTATCTGCGCTTTGCGCCGCCTCTGGATCGCAGATGCGCGCCAACCGCCTTGGTCGCACATGCGAGGTTCTGGGAATGGTCTCTCGGAACGTCCTGTTGGTCCTCTGGAGTACAAAGATGTCGGAAGGGTAGACGTCCTTTGAAATCAGGTCCAGCAACTCGGGGATCCCAAACACAATCTCAGCTGCGGATGCCATTTTTGGTTTCGGATTTTTGTTTCTTCCCTAGTATGTTGTGTCGACGAGGATGAGATGTAATGAACAGTAAATAGAAGAACGCAAGCAGAGTGCGCTTATTCGAAATTGTAGGCAACAACAGCCTGTTGCAGTAAACTTTGAACTACCTCTGCACATCTGGTACAGACATATTTGTCGTGTTGTGCTTACATACACCTATTGATGATTGGCGATAGATATAATTCAGGCTTTACGGATGCCTTGACATCGATCTCCGTTGATGTGAATTGATGGTGAGAAATGTTCTCGAATGCCGTCGTTGCAAATGAAAGCCGCAGATGAACTTCATGAACGGCGAGTAGCTGTACAGCGACAAACCGCACCATTGGCTTGGACGATGATTCCAAGAGACAGGAAAGGGAGTTGCACGCGTGAAGGTCAGTGTGAGGTCACCAAAATATGAGTACATGCTGCAGAGCGAGCACCGAGATGTAAGAAATGTGACCAGAGGCCCGTACCCCTTGCGCTAAGCCATCTTAAGGCTCTTTTGCGAATTCGCCTCTATCTTTCGGATTCGGACATGTGAACGTGGATATATAGTATTGAGCGCGATTGATGATTGTAGCCGATTTCCTACATTTTCCCTGATGTACGAGCTTCGATCAAGGCCAGCATTGCGCTTTCAGAGCCCGAAGACGGCGGTTTACTAATAGGGTTTGATCGAATGTCGGGCAGATATTTGCACTGTCTCAGCGGCAGTATTGATTTATGCGGTTCTGATGATACCCTGAATGCATATATAACTGGTCAAGCAGTCATGGCAAGCAGGTATTTCACATCACTTCAACATTGCATCTAGCTAGCTCCGTCATGTCTGAATAACTACGAAAACTCCCGTCAACGCCGCTGCATACCTCACAGCATCCAAAGCCAGCCCGCTTGAGGTGGGTCCAGCGCCATATGGTCGTCCAAGCCATGGCGAGATCACTGTGCGAAATCGCGCGGTCGCAATAAACCCCATCGACCGTCTGAAACAAGAAAAGGGAAACTTCTCATACAGATGACTGAGATACCCGGCCATTCTGGGAATCGACTTGGCAGGCGAGGTGATCGAAGTGGGCAAAGGGGTGACACGGTTCAAAGTCGGCGACAGGGTTTTCGGATTCGCGAATGGTGTCGACGAGGCGCGTAACAAACATGACGAATGTGCGTTCCAGATTTACACGGTTCTGCCAGAGACTTTGGTCTCACCGATCCCTGACTTGACGAGCTTCGAGCAAGCGGCAGCAATGCCTCTTGGTGCCACCACAGCAACAGCAGGCTCGTACGAGGAAGACCAGCTCGCCCTGCCGTATGCCTCGCTGGCACCAACGCCAGCCGGAAAGTTTCTAACCGTCTGGGGTGGCTCTACAAGTGTAGGCTGCAACGCCATCCAACTCGCTGTGGCCTCTGGCTTCCATGTCATCGCTACCAGCCCACCTCGATACTTCGACCAGTGCAAAAGTCTCGGTGCTAGCTACACGTTCGACTATAACATCAAGACTGTTGTGTCGGACATAGTAGCTACGTTTGGAGACAAAGTCTTGCACGGCGCAATGACCATCGGCAATGGCGGTGCAGAGGCATGCTATGCCGTAATGTCCAGCGTCAACTGCGACAACAAGTTTGTCTCGATGGTCTCATATCCCTTGCCAAGTTCACCGCCAGAGCGATTCGAAATTCTGCGAACGATCGTCTACTTCGTCTCCTGGAACGTGCGATGGTGAGCCAAGACAAAAGTAAGGGGCGTTCGGGGCAAGCTCGTGTTTGGCATCTCGATGGCGTTCAATAATATCAGCAAGGCCTTGTTCGCACGCTACCTACCTGACGCGCTGGCAAAAGGAGGGTTTGTGGCAGCGCCAGAGCCGCAGGTCTTCGGACACGGTCTTGAGAACATTCAAGGCGCATTTGATGCCCAGAAAAGTGTATCGGCGAAGAAGGTTGTTGTCGTGTTGTGATGAGGTAGCAGATGTGTGGTTGAGCAGATTGCCGTTCGTCCTGTTGTTGTGAAGATAGCAAGTGGTCTCGTCCAGATACAGAATTCGATGTCTTAATATCCTCAGTAGTCTGGAATTCAGACGGACCAGGGTTGAGTGATTTTGTGCATGTGATCCTGCATGCAGCCAATGCGCTCAAGTTTGTGTACGGGTTCCAATGGTAAGTACGATCCCTATAATCAATTGTTTTTTTAGCATAATAGCTTTTGAATTCTTCAATGCGGTACACGTTGTCTCGACGGCTGGCACATGGATTATTATGCCTAAAGTTGAGAGTGCTAGTATAAGAACAGTGGTAAAGCTAAGGTATGGCTGGTACTTGAACTGTAGTAAATTTGAAGTTCGTGTTCTCAAATTGAGCCGCGAGAGGACATCGCTTGAGCTTTCCTGCCTCACTTTCACACCATACACGACCGCATATCGCCGGCACGATGCCAGGGAATTGCAACACGGGATAGAAAATGGAGAGCGACGATATGAATTATTTATCAATACAATCACTGGCATGTATTTGTAAGGAGTTCACCCTCGAATCGCTGGAAAGTCGGCATCTCGGGTCCTCCCGCCCGCGCCAAGCTTGGCGAATTCGCAAAGCAAGCGCACTCGAGAATTCCATAGCGAAGCGCGAAGATCGAGCCTACCGACGACCAGCCCAACGACGCCCGCCGCGACCGAATCGACCTTTCGACACTCTCCTCGTCACACAACCACAAAAATGGCGTCCGTTCAGTCTGTCCAGTGCTTCGGCAAGAAGAAGACCGCCACTGCTGTCGCACACTGCAAGCAGGGCCAGGGCCTTATCAAGGTCAACGGCCAGCCCTTGAGCCTCGTCGAGCCCGCCGTCCTTCGCTTCAAGGTCTACGAGCCCGTTCTCCTCCTCGGCCTCGACAAGTTCGGTACGTGTGCCTGAGATAGGACCTACGAATGGAGGATTGAAGCTTTTCGCGGGAAATGGATTGGAAGAAGGAGAGCATATGGAAGTGCGAGGCACTACAGGGAATAAGAGCCGGACAGGAAGGAGGCTGCTGGGAGAATTGGAGGAACGCGAATTGCTGCACAATCCGAGGAGTGGTCATGCAAGAAAGACATGTGCTAACGAACTGCTGTAACAGCCGGCATTGACATCCGTGTCCGCGTCCGTGGTGGTGGTCACACTTCCCAGGTCTACGCCATCCGTCAGGCCATTGCCAAGGGCATTGTACGTCTACCCAACTCGATTCCTTAAAATCTGCGACCACCTCTAGCCCTTTTCGCAACCGCATTCGGCGCACCCGAAACACGCACTAACCACAGCCTCCGCCTACAGGTTTCCTACTACCAGAAGTACGTCGACGAGCACAGCAAGAACCAGCTTAAGCAGGCCCTCGTCGCCTACGACCGCACCCTCCTCGTCGCCGACAACAGGCGCATGGAGCCCAAGAAGTTCGGCGGTCCCGGTGCCCGCGCCCGTTACCAGAAGTCTTACCGTTAAAGCGTGTCTTTTGGTCAACGGTGCAAGGAAAGGAGTTTTCATGTGGCTTTCTCTGGGTTGGATGCTGCTGCGATCGCACACCCCGTGAGGCGCCGCTGCTGGGTTGTGTGGAGTTTTTCTCGCTCCCCGTCTGCACTCACTGAAATGAGTGCGACGAGCTTTTAGACGAGCGAAGAGGGATCGGCACGAGAAGTACAAATCGGAAAATCAGCGTTCAGCCAGGAAAGAGTCTCATGGAGAATATCCCGATGTTGCATTATAATTTCATGTCTCATGTCTGTCATGTCAGAAGGACGAATTTTTCGTTAAACTTGTGCACCGCGTGCACTGCTGCAATGCTGTAACGACATGGAAAGCCTCCATATCCATGCGTCGCATATGGACAAACACCAAACGCCTCGCTAAAAAGATCGAAAGTAAGAGCAGTGCAGAGTCAAAGCTCCCCAGTCTCCATCCATCAGTCACTCTCATCCGCTCCGTCCAGACCAGAAACACCAGATCTCCTTCCACCCGTACTTCCGCTCTGCCTCGAGCGTCTCGCAGCTTTCTCTCCCACTGGCAAGGGCTCTTTCCACTCTTTCTTGCAACTCGGACAGATCTCTCTGCCACCTTGTGCGCGCCACATCTTGCCCACGCAATGCGAATGTAAGCGCGCAGGGCACCTGAGCGTAGCATCCGGGCATCGCTGGCCCTGTGTGATAATCTCCCTGCAAGCCATGCACACCTTGATCTTCTCGTGCGGGTGGTCCTGGTCGGAGCCGTCCGAGTCGTTATCGTTGTAGGTGTCAATGAGCCAGCCGCGAAGTTCCATGAGTGCGCGCGGAGACAGTGTGTAGAAGCCTTTATCTGACAGCTCGAACCAGGATTCCGAGACGAGGAGGTGGAGGACTTTCTCCGCTTGTAGCATGGTGATGCTTGCGTTTTGTGTTTGTGTATCTTGTTGTGTAGCGGCGCCGCTTTCGCGCCTGTTGCTGTCTGGTACTGTGTTGAGGCGCACGGCCTGCTGGCCGCTGACTGCCATGACTTCTGCGCGGCGGGTGTTGTTTGTTTCGAACATGCAGTCGAGGACGCGCTTGACGAAAGCGATCTCGTCGGCGCTGTGCACTGTTGCCATTTGCGTGAGAGCGTCGCTTGCAGTGTTTACGAGGGCGAAGACTTCGACGCCGCGGTTGGATTGGTCGGCGGTGCTGCGTATTTCCATGTCGAATGAAGAGATGGCCTTGTTGACGGCGTGGACATATTGCTCGAAGTCTGCGCGGGTTATGTCGCCTTCTAGAACGGGTCTGTCAGGATTGTGTGATGTCTGAATGAGCGCGAGCAGAGGTTGCGCTTCGGCGAATGTGAGTGTCGGGCGGGCGATGAAAGCTTGCAAGAAGGCACGGTGCGTGTCGTTGTATGATTCGGATTGCGACATTGTGTGTGGTTGTCAAAGGTATTCATGAAGTGGTCGTTCAATCAATTGCTTGAAGTTCTGGCAAATGGTCCAGTAATCTTTACGCGTTCCCTGAAGACGCGCTGCAAATTGGCGGGCGGGCGTGGGGTCGGCGTTCCAGGTCCCTTGGTTAGCTCTGTCCAGAATCGAGTTTGAATCGCCGCTGAGATGCCGCACGCAATACCGCCTACATTCGATTCGTCCAAGTCAAGTGAATAATTGATTTCCTCGCTTCCTTGGACGTATGCCTCCTCGAGTATTTCTGGCATCTTTAGCACTTTGGCTGGATTGCGTTCCTCGTTGGCACTGGTCCGCCTGTCGCAGAGGGTTTGAGATCACGCTTCTTTAAGGAACAAACTGTGTTCGTGGTGATGTTTGCATGGACTTACTACTTGTTGATATCGCATCTCATGCCGAAAACGCACGTAGATTCAATGATGAGCACCTGTTTAGCAGCCAGGTTCCCCACCGCAATGGCTACAATGAGGAAAGAGTACCTTGGTAGAAGCGGATGAAACGAGACATGTGCCGCATGGTAATTGTTTGATTGGTGTCTCTCCTTGGTCCAAAGGCCGAGCAGGCTGATCATAGTCGATTGTGATTGTGAAATGATGCCCGGAACGCGAGCGCAAGAAACTGTGCAGAATGAGAGATACGTCTATATGCTCGTTTACCACTGCCTACGCAGAATCGAGACGGGACGATGTCCATGCTTACTACCTCGCTCCGTAAGTCGTTCTACTAGGTAATTGCAGTAATTGCCATTGAAGTGCGATTCAGAGCAATCGCATAGAAGCCCGGTATGTCCCGTACGGAGAGGCATCTTCGGTAGCACCATCGACATGTCATCTGTCACTCTGTCTTCCGTGCTCGTGCACACAGTGATACCGCAGCGGAACATTGTACACGATCATTGTGCATGCAGGCAACGTCGGCCTTGTATACCGCACGACCAGCAAGCAGCCTCAGCCTTTAACCGAGCGAACCCTTCGGGGGCTTGCTGGCTTGCTTGGGCTGCGGCAGATCATGAACTGGTGGCGCTCGTGCTTCCGCTTGCGTTCGGCGCTGGTCTTCAGCCTGTGCTTGCAGCCTGTGCTTGGGGCGTTGATCCGCGGGCCCAGGGCTGGCAAGGAAAGGGACCTTGCGTGCGCCAGTTGGTTCCATAACTAACGCTTCCTTCGCCTGCGACCAACGGCGACGCCATGGCCGTGATGGGGCTGTCCAGGCCTGTCAGGCTGTCACAAGCCGTCGGTGTGGGCGTATAATTGTGGAATGAGGCAGGCACGGAGCATGCCCTCTTTCCTCACTACACCGCAGCCTGGTGCCTCTCCTATAGCAAATCTTCTTGTCGCCACCTGTCAGTATTTGGCACCCGCACCATATACAGTCCAGTATATCCGGTGAGAAAGAGAACATCGGTCAACAATCCGGAGTTACAAGCGAAGCGGCCTCTAAAGAGAGCATACGACCCTTTGAACCACTGCCAACCTGAACTCAACTTTCTTCTCACACCGAACTTCTGTACGATACACTAGACGATAAAAGCGAAACAAGCATGTCGTCCCTCATCGCCGAGACCAACGTCTCTCTATACACCCTACCGGTCTCCTGGGTTCTCTGTCTGCTGCCTCGCTTCTACGCCGCCTACCTCTACACAACGAGCACCTCCAAACCTCTCGACATGCTTCTACCGCGAGCCCTCGCCGCACGAGCCAGTGCCGATCCGGCTCTCCAACACACAACTCGTGACAGAATCGTCCGGGCAGAAGCCGCTCAAGCCAACGGACTCGAAAACGTAGGCTATTTCGCAGCTGCGGTCGTCGCCGGTAACATGGCGGGCCTCAGTAAAAGCATCGTCAACTGTTTGAGCGTGGGCTACCTGCTCAGTCGCGGCTTGTACAGTTGGTTGTACGTTGTCGGCGACACGAAGACCATGGCGATTGCCAGGACTGGCATTTTCTTCTCTGGGCAAGGACTTATCTTCGCGCTGTTCATCATGGCCGGCAACAAGATGAGGTGATGAAGGGCTTACTAAGGGCGAGGCATCGTGCTGCGTCTAGCTGGCAATCGTCGTGGAGCATGCGATATTTGTACGACATCAAACACACGTGTGCATCAACATCACTTGAGGAACTCTGGGTCAGAGGTCTCTGACATTTGCCGGGGCCGGGTTGGCGAGGTAATTCAAGCGTTGACGGCTAATAGAGTAATTAATTAATTAATGATCCGCACTTACACTTTCGACACGCTCCGGCATCATTAGTCGCGGACCTCATGAATCTACCCTTGCCCACCAGGCTCACATCGAGTTGCAAAGAAAAGCCACTTCCAAATGCTGAGGAGACGATAAGTCTGGCTGGGCTTCCTTCGCAAGGAGATTGTCCAAAAGAGTCTTCTTCAATAGCCTGAGCCCGCATGTTCGGATCGCGGAGTACAACATGGTTGATAAAGGCGGGTGTTACCCATGATTCGGTTTGACATGTGCTGCTGACAACCTTGCGAGAGAGTCCCGCAAAGGACGCGACAAACCCATTGTTACGAGCGTATACTAGACAGCTAGTCATTCTGTGATGCAAAGCTCCCAGGCGACTCATGAAGAAAGTCCCGGCCTACCATTTAGTAAGGCTACTCTTTTGGCGTGATCAACATGGTCGCGTCTCTCATATTCAAGCTCAGTCCTGGAGGCGTTCGTATCTTCGACGAATTCACCATAAACTTGCACGGACGACAGCTGTGAGATCCTAATGTACAGTGATATATCTCGTTATGAAGGTATGGTTGCCTTCCGCAATTCTGTACAAACAATCGGTCGCTATGTCTCCTTTCTCCCGATGCTGGCCCGTTCGACATAAGTCTCATATCCAGTACGCCAAAAACGCCTCGCTCCATGAACAATCCCACAAATAACCCTCTTATATGTACTGCATCGAATTCAACAGCACCTCCCCTTGCGTGTGCCTCCTGGACCCTCACTCTCAGGACCGCCTTCTTCCCAGCTGTGGTTGGTCTGAGCGCCAGGTGTGCTGGGAAACCCTAGCCAGCTCCTTCTCTTGTCGCCGTTCGTCAACTTGAAGCTCCCTTGTCCAGCGCCTGGCAGATCAAAATAGCCGGGTACGCCTGCAGACCCGTCCAGTCCGGGAGTCTTGCCACTCAGCTGTGCATCTTGCAAAGCCTCCATCTTCCTTATGTGCTGGTCCACAAGTTTACGCGTGATGACTCGGAACACCTCGTCGATGCCCTCGCCATCTTTCGAGCTGACTTCGTGACAGCAGTCCCAGATAGCCTCGCTGCCCCAGAATCCACTCGAGCGGTTGCTCTGTGGGCTGGCCAACATGGTCCTGCCATCTGCTCCAGCAATAGTCACAGTAGGCGGTGGTGGACTCCCAAAACTTCCTATGCTCGTTGCTGCGCCATCTGGTCTTCCAGCGCCAGAGGCTGCGACTGCTTCCGGGTACAGCTGTTCCGCAACGTAACCAATACACTTATCAAAGGGCACTTCCCGACGACTCGGCTCCGCGGCGACAAGGTCAGTCTTCGTTCCCACCACGTGTAGCACAATCGGGAACCCAGACTCGCCTTGACAGGTAGTGTGCTCCCTCAGCTCCGCCAGCCACCGTCCCATCTCGTCGAAACTCGACCTGTCGCTCACATCGTAGCACAGTATAGCAGCGTCTGCTCCGCGGTAGTATAATTTCGATATGCTGCGGAAGCGCTCCTGGCCCGCGGTGTCCCAGATTTGTAGACGTATGGTTGCGCCAGACTCTGGGTCGTGTACGCGAGTGGTAAGGAAAGAGGCGCCAATGGTGGACTGCGACTTGTTCGGCGGGATAAAACTGTTCTTCACATAGCGGTGGACGAGGGATGTTTTGCCGACGGACTGAGCGCCGAGGATCACAAGCTTTGCTTCGAGCGAAGGCGCGTTGTGGGCCATCTTTTGAGTTTGTAGTGATGTATATAATTTCTATAGCCGCGACAGGCGAGATCGTGGGCGGCAGCGAGCGTGATATATCTTTCGAGTAACGAGAACGCCTGGAGACGGTGTCGTCACTCAGGAATAGAGGGCGGGTTGGATGTGGTTCGCTTTGACTGCCATCATCGAGTGTGAGAGCTACTCAGCAGGTTTGGGTGCAGACTATTGGCGTGGTGCGTGTGTCGTGGGGCAGTGCTGCTTATGCCTTAAAAGGAGCGGACTGGGTCGGTGCTAAAAGAGTGACGGGGGATGCAGATGATGGTGTGACTGCGAGGGACGACGGCGGGACGGGCTCGCTCGCGAATGTGTGCGTGTTGTGCTGGACGAAGTCACATGGCAGGTGTAAACAGCAGGCAGGCAGGCAGGCAGACAGCCCGAAACAAGCTTGGATCTCGCGTTTGCGGGATGCGAGCTTGCAACGTGCGCTGCGTTTCGCATCTCTTGGAACCCATCGAACCGGCCCTCGTACTTGTTATACGTGGGATGTACATCGTTATGGACATCGATAACTTCTATACATCCTGTGTGGCTACAAGGAGATGCGACAGATACTGGCTTGTGTGGTTATGAACCCAAACACGCACAACCCTCGAGCGAACGAACCACTGGGGCGTGACGTCAACCCCGTTTAAATTTAACCTCCACGATTACACGACTCATTTTCTCGATGCACGGCCACGAGACTGTAGCACAGACCGGCACTACATTATCACTGGTTTTCCGGACCGCAGAACCCAATCTGTGAGCGCCTCGAGTGTTCACCATAATCATGCTCTTCGCCCTGGGCTCCAACAGCTCAGGCCAACTCGGCCTCGGGCACGACGAAGATGTTTCAACGCCTCAGTGTGTCCTTCCGAAGGCTCTGGACCAAGACCCTTCATCCACAATCAAACGCCTGGCAGCTGGTGGCAACCACACTGTAGTTCTGTACAGCAACGGCCGCGCTTTCAGTTCTGGCGACAATAGTGACGGTCGCTGTGCTACTGATAGCATTGGGCCTCTAGGCGAATTTCGAGAGATTGACAGCCCAGGGAGCTTGATCGCACAGTCATGGGAGGACGTAGCAGCGACATGGTCTGCAACGATCCTTACCCGGGATCAGGGGAGAGAAGTTTGGGTGTGCGGTGCTGGAGGGAGTGGCGAGCTGGGTCTCGGAGAAGGAGTGCTCGAGGCGAGGCAATTGACCAAAATTCCTGATTTTCCACCGGAAGGAACGCGAGTGTTACAATTGGCAGCTTGCATGGCACATGTTGTCGCTGTATTGACCGATGGCCAGGTCTGGGGATGGGGCAAAGGGCGCAAGGGACAATTGGGAGAAGTGGCGCAGGATGCATGGATGCCGAGAAGAATTTATGGGGCAACGTTCAAAGTCTCACGAGCAGTCTGCGGAAAAGATTTCACATGCCTGTCCGGGGATAAGAAAGCGGGAGATGTGGCTATGCTTGGACCTAATGGCAGAGACCGCTTTAATATCAAGGCAAGGGCGCCTTCGGAGGTACCAGGATGGCAAATCATCAGCTCTTCTTGGGGCAATGTGTTCGTATTGCGAGACACGGGTCGACTGACTGCCTGGGGCCGAGACGATCACGGCCAGCTTCCTCCAGATGAGCTTCCATCCATAGCAAAGGTCGCTGCTGGCAGCGAGCACTGTTTAGCATTAACATCAGACGGGAAGGTCCTAGCCTGGGGCTGGGGCGAGCATGGGAATTGTGGAGAGCAAATTGACGAGAAATGCGACGTCAAGGGCAAGTGGAACGAGCTGGTCGTACCCAGAAGGGTGACAGGTATATTCGCTGGGTGCGCAACGAGCTTCATCTCGACTGTCGACGCTTGAGCGGCGACTCGCGGGATTGAAGTCTTGAACTTCTCAGTCGAACATGCCATGCAACTGGGATCGGTGTCAGTATTCATGGTTTGATCTGAAGTGGGGTCAAAGACAACGATCTTACCTGCGACAAGCGTTGCGTTGGCTCCAGGCCATCCTCCCACTGCGACTGGTTCTGCTTTTGCTGTTCGCCCTGCTTTGACAGCGGTGCAGATTTACTGCTGTCGCGGAACGTCGGATGAGGTTCTGAGCCACGCATCCCGTTCGTGGCATCCCAGCCTAGCATCTCTTCCTCCTCTTCCTCCTGGTCAAAGTTCGGCGGATCCCACGTTCGCTCGTCATCGCCTGCCGGCATAAACAGACTGTCGTCGTCGGGCTCCGGCTCTTGCAAGACAGGTTGGAAGCTCTGCGGACGTAGTGGTTTGCGCTGGCTTTGACTCGACAGCATCTTTTCTGGTCTCGAATTCGATACAGGGCGCGCTGGTGGAGGCATTTCGGACGCGCTCCTGCTGCTTCGCATCGTTACAGGCGCCACAGATGGCTGACGAGAAGCACTTCGGGTTGAGACAAAGTTCGGGTTTGGTGTTGACGATGCGCCGCGGTAGTCGCCCATAGTCATGAGAGTGAAGGAGCATGCCATTCCTTCGCTCTGGTAGCTGAATTGGAGCGGCCGAGTAGGATATGAGAAATATGCAGAAATTGGTGTATGCAAAGTCTCCGCGTGCATCACGATAGCCTTGAAGTCTTTGACCCTTATTGTGATGTGCACGTTCTCCTGCATGTGGAAGTCGTCAAAATCCTCAGTGTGTAGTGTGATGACAGTCTCGAGAGGCTGCTTCAAGACTTGCTTCCCGTCCTGGATCTTTTCCGTGAAGCTTGTGAAGATGACTTTACCGTCTGTCGCGCAAAGGTCGAGCTGTTCAGTTTTCGGGCCAAAATATTCCACGTACTCACGCATTACTCTCGAGGAGATACGCCAGCCCTGGCCAGCCGCGGTTTTGTCGAAAAGCGCATGCATCACCTCAGCAGCTTCGTAGGTCAGACGATATGTCTTGGTCATCCCTATGGTAGATATCATCAGTGACCGTCATTTGTGAAATGAGTGCATATTACCAACCATGCTTGCACAACATCTTTACAACAAGCCGGCATTCTGCCCTGTCTGGCCGGTCCTGAATGCTCACGTCACAGCGGTCAACCCCAGTCTCTCTCCCACGGGTGTCGTTCGTCCGACCCTTGAAGACCGACTGCAGTGCGCGATTGTATAGTTGGCAGGTAAAGCGGTCACCAGAACTGGCAGGGCTGTTGGCATTGAAGGTATAGCTGATGAACGAGCGCGCGTCAAGGGCAAATGACGCATACGCCGTCTTAGAGAGATTTAGTGCAGTCAGCGTGAACTATTCTCGCGTCAGTAAGTGCGCGTATGTAAAATCGACCGTCTTCCCAGGCACACCTTGTCGCCACGTGCTTCAATCGCCACCGACTCGCCGAACTTGGCGAGACACACGAGTGCCTCGTAGATGCGCCCAGTCGCCTCGGGCGTCAACGAGAAGGTCAATACTGCCATCCTTCTTTTTCATCAGAGTGAGTCGTGGGGCGTGAGGTTGGATGGTTCATGTGGTTCAGTCGACTTCCTTGGCGCGTGTCGCGTCGCTGTGTCCGCGCTGTTCGCGACTCCACCTTCTTTCCAGCGATCAATGCCAACACCAACATCAACAGCTGCATCAATTTCACACTTTAATACGATTCCTTCTGGGCGAAGGTAGTTATACTCATCAGAGTGATATCCATTCTCTATTGATGCACAAGCCCGAGATGGGAAGCAACGGTGTTGGGACGCTTCCAGCAGATCTGTTTCATCTGCTCTCGGCGGAGCTGTCTAACAGGCTTGACTTCGACACCCTTTATAACTGCATCGCAAGCAGCAAACAGATCGCCAATTCGGGCGCCATCAGTGCACTTTACAGGTTAACATGTTGGCACCGGTTCCCTAGTGGGGACACTAGCTGATGTTCTTCAGGATTTCTCATGACAGCCCCATCAAAGGTGGTGGAAGCGAAGATCTATCGCTGTCCGAGCAGGACTTGGCTGTGCAAAGATGGTCGATCCTGTGGCGTACACTCATCATGTCGGCGCTCGGTCATACCAGTTACCCTTACTGCAAGCACTTGCGTATGTCTAGAGCACAGCATGAGAGCATTACATGAGTTACCCGACTGACTTGCTACCAATCGCACTGAACAGGCATGCTTGACCTAAGAGACCTTGGCTACCTACTCGACGAAGACAAATTCAAGCAAGGCCGCATCCTCAAGAACTTCTTTTCTGGCCCGCTTGAGCGCTTCCAATTGACTGTCGAAGCACCAGTCCGACAGGGCAGCAGGAATCGACCTAAGAGATTGGACATGCGGGCCATCGTACTTGCGGTCGGCAATGTCATCACTGAGCAGTCTCCACTGTTGGAGGCCTTGACTGAACCTACAATCGACGGTGTATTCTCAACGGCACTTCCTTCGTGGGTTTACAGACTGTCACATCTCAAGAGACTTGATCTGTTCGACGGCAGTGCACTCGCAGACGAAGCAGTATGTGACTTGCTGCATTCGCACTGCCCGCAACTGGACTCTCTGACGATTTACTCGGCAACTTCGGAGGATTCAGACAAACAGATCGCGGCTTTCATCAGCGGACGACGTCCAAATTCCCTTGTGCACTTCGAAAATATTAGCAATTGCCACATTGGATTAGACACAGCGGTTGCTTTGAACAGACACGGCAAGAGTCTCGCGGTCCTCAAGCTCTATCTGGCGGGCGACAAATTAAAAGCATTGGGCTGCTTGCGAGAGTGCACGTCTGTCAACACACTGGCGATCGAATACTCTGGCCCGGCGGATGATCTCAAGAAGAATGACAACGAGCTTTACCTGGAGGTGGCTGAATGGCTAAGGAATTGTAATGCGTTACGCGACATCAGTATCACCAACATGGTGTCTGCGCCTGACATGATCTTACCAATACTCTTGACCGACTCGATACAACTTCACAAGCTGCAGATCAACTCCAACGAAGGACTCATGTACCTCGTCAAAGACCATCAAGATTTCCATCAATCGCTCGGACAGAAGCGAAGCCTGCAGGAACTGTCTCTAAGAGCCGATCCCGAGGGACTAGTCGGAAATCCTCTCGCTGAAGTGACAAACTCGATTTGCTCTCTCAGCGACCTCCGCTACCTCCATCTGACAAGGATCTCGGACTACTTCTCCAACCAGCATGTAAAGTCATTCGCCCAACACTTGGTAAACCTGGAGCACATCTACATTGGAGGATACGGCATCACCGACGGCGTGTGGGATGATATGGCGCGATTGAAGAACTTGAAGACTTTGACGTTCAGCGGTCTTACTATGTTCACTGCTCAAGGTATACTGAGCTTCGTTGACCAGCTGGGTGATGGTAACCAAGGCCTTCTGCTCGGTGTGGACAATGCTGATGCGGATTCGCCGCTGACCTCAGAAGAACAAGAATTAGTTCAAGAAGCGCTTACTGCAAAGGTCAATGGCAGCTTTGCGTATCAGCTCTTAAGAGGTATGGCAAACATCCACTTTCAGCCGCGTTCATGACTCTGACCTTGTATAGATCCGAACATGCCGGAATTCGACTCTGAGGACGAATCTGATTGAATGGGAGCTAATGAAACTTTTGGAATGCCATAGCAATTTTGGCTTGGCCAGGCAGAATCATGAATGAATGTTGAAGCATGAAAACCAATGAATGTTTGCCCCAATGCCGTGCACGTCGGTGCATGCATGACCGTACAGTCCATGTTGTAGCACAAACCCATCAGAAACAAGCATTTGATGACGTCAAACGTGGCCTCAATCCCCAACATTCGATTGTAAAGCGTCTCGATGACTCAAATTGCCATCGCAATCGCAATACCACGAAATCGAAGCAACGATGAAGCGCATTCTGGTGATAGCTGGCTCGGACAGCTCTGGTGGGGCGTGAGTTTGACCTCGTTTGTTGTGGCAAGGGACTTCCGCTTGCTGAATGCAAGACACATTCAACGTGTCGCTGACGGGCAAACGCGCAGGGGCCTCGAAGCCGATCAGAAAGTCATTGCGGCGCATGGCTGTTATGCTATGACCGCGACGACGGCGCTGACTGCTCAGAATACTCAGGGTGTCTTTGGGATACATGAAACTCCCACGGCGTTTGTGGAGCAGCAAATCAAGGCTGTTGTGGAAGATGTTGGGGTTGATGTTGTCAAGACTGGTATCGATCTATGAGTTGAGCGTGAGAGTGTAGGTATACTGACGATAACGCTCAAAGGAATGCTTGCATCGGCGACAACCGTGTCATTGGTCGCGAAATCGTTGCGGAAGTACAGCATCACCAAGTCTGTTGTCGACCCAGTATGCCACCATCCCCAATGCGTAGACTCCGACCGCTTACTTACACACATCGACCAGGTGATGGTTTCTACCAGTGGCTCGCAGCTTCTTCCCGAAGCCGCAACAAAATCACTGATTTACGAGCTTCTCCCAGTCGCATATCTCGTCACACCCAACATCCCCGAGGCGAATCTGATCATGCGCGAAGCCGGCAAGACAGCACACGACGTACAGGACCTCGATGGACTCAAGAAACTTGCCACGGCCATTCTCGACTTGGGTCCGAAATACGTCCTAATTAAGGGGGGGCATCTTCCACTTACCAAAGATGGCAAGGTGGCCATCAACGAGAGCGACAAGGAAATCGTGACAAACGTCCTCGTGAGCCGCAACGGCGACGTCGAAGTTGTCGAGGTACCATTCCAGACATCGAAGAACACGCATGGCACTGGATGTTCCCTTGCTTCGGCGATTGCCTGCAATCTTGCCAAGGACGACGATGTCAAGAAGGCTGTGCGATCTGCTTGCCGATATGTAGAGGCAGCCATCAAGACGAGCCCGAATCTTGGAAAGGGCTCGGGGCCGCTGAACCACTTCCACTCTCTGCAAGTGTTGCCGTTCTCTTCGTAAGTTACTTAGTGTCGTTCAATTTTTATGGTCGGTAGTGTATGGAGCAGGGACCGCTTATGCTGACATCGACAGTGGCAACTTCATCGAATATCTGCTCGAGAGAGAAGATGTCAAGTCAGTGTGGCATGATTACACGCATCATGATTTCTGTGTGAAGATGGGTGATGGCACTCTGCCGAGAGAAGCTTACAAGACCTACATGATCCAGGATTACTTGTATTTGGTTTGTCGAAACTCCATGCTTTTGGTCGCATGCGATTACTCATTTTTTTCGACAGATTCAATTCGCTCGAGCAAACGCTTTGGCGAGTTACAAGTCCACTTCGCTGGATGACATTGCTGCGGTATGGTCTTTATCTTTCACTTCATTTTCTTTCGTGTTGCAGGCAATCTGACATTTTCTAGGGCGCCGCCATAGTCACGCACATCAGACACGAGATCAACTTGCATATTGGCGAGTGCAAGGAGTTCGGCCTGACACAAGAAGAAATGGAGAAGCACGAGGAGAACCAGGGTACGCTCATCAAGGGCTGATTTCAGGTGAAGGAGGACATACTGACATCACAACAGCCTGCACAGCATACAGCCGCTACATCCTCGATGTCGGTCAATCGCAGGATTGGCTTGCATTGCAGATTGCACTCCTTCCATGTCTGCTCGGTTACGGCATGATTGGAAGGCGACTGAAGGACCTGCAGACGACCAATCCTCCCAAAGAGCCAAACGCTTACCTTACTTGGATTAATAATTATGTTGCTGACGATTATACGGAGGCTGTTCAAACCGGCCGTGGTACGTTTGAGCAGTCTCATAGTCGTGAATCACATGCTAACAAAGTAGCAGCATTGATCGAGAAGCATGCCGTGCATCAATCACCGAGAAGAGTGGATGAGCTGGTGAAGATATTTATACATGCGACAAGGGTGAGTTTTTTAAAATGACCTAAGAAATGTCCTAAGGGCCATGCTGACCCTGCACAGATGGAGACTGGTTTCTGGGATATGGCTGGGGCTGCCGGCGCAGCATGAGCGACTTTCAGCGCACTTGAACTCGCCGAGTCGCCTCTAAAACTTCCCCAGAGAAATCACGGACGACTTTTGCAGAGTTTGAGAGGATTGAGAGACCCTGGAAAGTCTTCCGAAATGTTCGTTTGGAGTAGTGGCGAAATAGATGTTGATGCTGTAGGCTTCAGTTCAAGTGAGCTGTAGCGCATTGTTGACCTTGACATGTGAACGTGCAATTCATTGCTTCCTTCCATTTCTCTTCACTTCGCCACGCCTCATTCATCTTCGATCCTCCTCGTGAATGTGCTCGAAACAAGAGATTTAGTTGTCGGGTCTCAGCCCTATAGCAAGCACGCCATTCCGCAAACGGCTTAGCTTCCGCTCGGGACTTCGTCCGGGCTTTCTTCGCCCGTCGCAGTTTTTCTGCTGGCGCGCTTTTGCCTGCGCCTGCCCTTCGCCGCTGCCCTGGCTTTTATTTATCAGCGCCGCCACGCCTTTGTTCCTCCCTCCCTCTTGCACCCACTCACCATCACCCACCTTCTCCCAACCTCACTTCAAACAGCGACTCTTATCGCTGCATACTTGCGACACTCGTGATACTCATCACATCCACTCCCTCACTTCTTTGAAAAACACGCACGACCAGTCTCTACCCCAAAACAACACTTCGCGACACATTATGTCTTACGGCGGCGGATACGGCGGTGGAGGAGGAGGCTACGGCGGTGGCCGTGGCGGCGGAGGAGGATACGGCGGCGGGTACGACAACAATTACGGAGACCGCGGTTACGGCTCGCAGAACTACTATTCCAACGGGTATGCCCCAAGGTCTATGTGCTTTTGATGCCTCCGTTTTTATCCACAACTCTTCGCGTTCTCACACATACTGACTTTCCATCACAGATACGACGGCGGCAACAGCTACGGTGGTCGCGACGGTGGCTACGGCGGCGGTGCTCGTGGTGGCCGCGGCGGCGGCTTCGGTGGCGGTGACAGAATGGGCGAGCTCGGCGCCAACCTCAAGACACAGCAGTGGGACGTCAACACTCTGCCCAAGTTCGAGAAGTCTTTCTACAAGGAGGACCCTGCTGTCACTGCCCGTTCCCAGGCGGACGTCGACAAGTTCCGCGCCGACAACGCCATGACCCTTGCCGGCACCGACATCCCCAGGCCCGTCGAGACTTTCGATGAGGCTGGTTTCCCCGCGTACGTTCTCAACGAGGTCAAGGCAGCTGGTTTCGCCAAGCCCACTGCCATTCAGTCACAGGGTTGGCCCATGGCTCTCTCTGGTCGCGACGTCGTTGGTGTCGCTGAGACCGGTTCCGGAAAGACTCTTAGTTACTGTCTCCCCGCTATCGTCCACATCAACGCCCAGCCTCTTCTCGCACCCGGCGATGGTCCCATCGTCCTCATCCTTGCTCCCACCCGTGAGCTGGCTGTCCAGATTCAGGAGGAGGTTAGCAAGTTCGGCAAGTCTTCTCGCATCAGGAACACCTGTGTCTACGGTGGTGTGCCCAAGGGCCAGCAGATCCGTGACCTCGCTAAGGGCGTTGAGGTCTGCATTGCTACCCCTGGTCGTCTGATCGACATGCTCGAGATGGGCAAGACCAACCTTCGCCGCATCACCTATCTCGTTCTCGATGAGGCTGACCGCATGCTTGACATGGGTTTCGAGCCCCAAATTCGCAAGATCATCGGCCAGATTCGCCCCGACCGTCAGACTTGCATGTGGTCCGCGACTTGGCCCAAGGAGGTCCGTCAGCTCGCCGCCGACTACCAGTCCAACTGGATCCAGGTCACTGTCGGTTCCATGGAGCTCTCCGCCAACCACCGCATTACCCAACAGGTCGAGGTCGTCTCCGAGTTCGAGAAGCGCGACAAGATGCTCAGACACATTGAGAAGATCATGGAGGACAAGGCCAGCAAGGTCCTTGTGTTCACCGGCACCAAGCGTGTCGCCGACGACATCACCCGCTTCCTTCGCCAGGACGGCTGGCCAGCACTTTCCATCCACGGTGACAAGCAGCAAAACGAGCGCGACTGGGTGCTCAACGAGTTTAAGATGGGCAAGAGCCCTATCATGGTTGCCACTGACGTGGCTTCCCGCGGTATCGGTATGATTGCAAATCCCCAACCCTTTCCTCCACCCCCACTCCCTCCCCCAGTGTCCTCCCCGCGTGATCTGTCTAGCAACAAGCTGTGCTTTATGCGCCGTCTTGCACATATAACCATTCCGCACTAGGGCCGCTCGTGTTCCTTTGAATCTTCATTCAAAGGGTCCTTGGAGACTTTTGTCGGCGAGGCTAGCCTTCGTCGTCGTACTTTTGTTCTGTTTCTCTACGTTTGCATTCCTGTTGTAGAGAAACGGGTCACTTTTGAGTCTTTCAATGTTGCGTTGTTCACAGCTGCGCGCGTCCAAGGAACCCTTCCAAGGGAATTGTTCACGGCCCTCACGGGATGTAGAATGTGCTCGCTCCAAGCGTAGCAGCGCCCTTGTTATCCGACAGGGCTGCCACAAGACCGAGTCGTCAATGCAGCAATCCTCGCGCAGAACACTCAGGCACAGATCTCGCATCCGGTCAAGGATTGCTATTGCTCCATGAACATCTACGTTCTTTTTGTCAAGCTCATACTAACATTATCCGCGTTCAAGACGTCAAGGACATCACTCACGTGTTCAACTATGACTACCCCAACAACTCTGAGGATTACATTCACCGTATCGGCCGTACTGCTCGTGCCGGACGTATGGGTACCGCCATCACCCTCTTCACCACTGACAGTAAGTTCCTCCTATCATCACCGCTCGAGCGCAATCTCGATGCTAACATTGTTTCCAGATGCCAAGCAAGCTCGTGACCTCGTCAACGTGCTCAGGGAGGCCAAGCAGCAGATCGACCCTCGTCTCGCTGAGATGGTCCGTTACGGCGGCGGTGGAGGTGGTGGCCGTGGCCGTGGTGGTCGCTGGGGCGGTGGCCGTGGCCGCGGCGGTGGAGGTGGTGGCTGGAGCGGTGGCAACGCTGCCCCTCTTGGTAACAGCCGCTGGTAAAGCACATGTTGCTACCTTGATGGCTTCAGCGGCTCTTTGAGCGCTGTTTCCTTTTGACCTTTTACTGGCATGATGATTTTAAAAACGGCGTTAACACTGGCATGGAGTACTGCAAGCTCGGGAATGTTTGCATCAAGCGAAGGACGGATTCGTCCACAAAAGGATAGATTGCTTCTTTCCATGTTTTTATACTTGCTCGCTGTTGCGAGCTATAATGCGCTCGTCAGTCGTAGCTGATCTGGTTTCTTTAGAAGAACACCACAATTTTTCAGATACTTAGAAAATCAAGCCTGACGGCAGTTTACCAATGTTCTGGTCGCATATCATTTCTAGTTCGCGACATCCATCCCATGATCATACCGTCTGCCTGTACCTCATCATCGACGCGCCGTCATCTGCATGGCAGACAATTTGTCGTCAAACTGCCGACCCCAATTGCCTAACCATTAAGTCTCAGTCTCACCCAGGCTTTGACTTTCGAAGCATGCCATTTTTGCAAAAGTATCACCGTCGCATTATTGCATCATGCAGTCCGGCTCTTTCAATCGCCCGACGACGGAGCGACTTCCGACCCTCCATGCGACTCGTTTTGCAAGAGTTGCGCCACATACATGCGAACAATCGGGCGAACCAGTGGTCGTAGGATCAGTTCCTACACGCCTCGAAATTACCTTAAGGTTTGGGTCTTTCCCCTCATCGTCGGAAGTCCAAACTCTGGCTCTCGCCTTGCCGCAAGCTCTGCTCGGGCAGACAGACTTCTGGGGCGGGTGTTGGGCGGTTATGTATAGAACCTGCCTGCCTGCCTCTTGATCTAGGTTCAAGCTCCGTATTAATATCTCAGCAGCAGGGCGAGCAGGCCGGACTTTGAAGCTAGATTGCGCGCCTGTTAGGTCTGGTGCGTATCGAGGCAGGCTGAGATAAGTTCCGTGGAGACGTTCTTTGTGTATGGCGAGTGATGGGAGGCCTGTTCTACGATGAATCTAGAGCTGTGCCTCGTTCTCGTGTTGTTTGAGTATCTGTACAGTCACTGTTTTGGGTTTATGCATGGCGGGGGCGCGCGTTGTCTTTGTGTAGGATATAATCGTGCAGTACAGCATGACAACATGGTTCTCGGAGATGGAAGGGAGGTCGTGGGAGGTCGTTATTTGGAAGAAGTGGCGTTTGTAATGCTATACTGTTACATCAGGCAGTAGGTCTTTTGTGAGCTCACATGTTGGCTTGTGTATGTGCGCGTTGTTCGCTGGTGGTCGTCTTCGGTCGCCTTATTCACGCTCGGATGCTTGAGGTGGTGATGTTGTTGGCTTCGCGTGCTCAACCAATACCAAATATTCGACGCCGAATGCACGTGGACATCATGTATACTGGTGAGTATTCTGCTTGCTTCTTTGCGTGAGAATGAAGTCATTAGTCGGATTGAAGATGTACTCACTCGAACATTCCGTGAGACAATCTATACTATTCAAGCCGCGCGGACACATGTCAGCAATCCAATTTCAGACTACCAAGAAACGTGTCTTGATATAACGACCAAAACCCACACGGGAAATATGAATCAAACCAATCCGATATTGTTGGCAGGCAACCGAAATGCGTAAGTCGAGGTTCGGGTCATAGTGCTCCATACGGCTCTTGGTGGCATGACGATCGACGAATATCAGTGCCGGCAACAACACCACAGCTGCAACGTAGAACCACACAAACAACATCATATGTAAGAGATTAAATAGACTGATACAGCCATACGCTTTTAAAACGAGTGTAAAACTCACAATGTGCCTTGAGAGCGAATGAATCGATCTGCAACGGACCCCAACTCCTACCCTAAAATCTCATTATAGCCACACTGCAGCACGAGTGCGTTATATACATCCTCCATGTACACGCAGGTCGAAGATAAAATCCGATCACGAATTGCACGTTCTGTCTGTTCTCGACAACGTGGTGACCTCCAACCCATTAAGCGAATTTGTGTATAGTTTCTATACCAAACCGATCGACGGTGAAGGCCTGGTCCTACTGATCTTCCATCGAGACGGAGACATGTGGTCCGAACATGATTATGATCACCAGACGGTTCAGGTTGAACTCAAGACGATGCAATCTGAAATGAACGCTCGCAAGGCTCGATCGCTCTGCCATCACTACATCCGTCCACGAGTAAGTTCTTCGCTTGACAAAACCAATACATCAAATCCATGATCCATGCCATCGAGCGGAATCATGTCGGCTGACATGCACTCCTGTATCAGCCACCATTGACACTGTAACAGGAGAACAGACAAAACTAGGAGAACCGCAATTCTTCTCTCGTCAGCCACCAAATTCATTTCCACATCGCAGAGTCAGTCGTCGACAACAACATACTACTGTACGGAGGTCTAAAAGCTGGAGTTAGACTCCGTGCCGTCAAGACTCCCTAACTTCTACCGCTTTAGTGCCGTTGCGGCGTTCTCGGCTCCTCTTGCGAGAAGATAGCGTGCAGAAAGTAGTAGGCTGGGCCCTGGCATTAGCGACGGCCTCTGATGATCCACGGATGACTATGCTAGTATGATATGCTACTGTGCAGAGTGAGAACGGTGCGTAGGAACGCTTGTCACTGAGTAAGGCGGGCGCTGGATATCGTTCATCACTACTGTTGGCGTCATGGAAAATGCGGTGGTTGGAGGTGGGGTTTGGCGAGGGATAAACCGGGTAGGGGTTGATCTCGATTCTCGATCGCAGGCACCGGGGCAAAAAATGGCGATGATGGACGTTTCGTGACCTCCAAAGCGGGAGTTGCGGCTCGTGAGCTACACGTCTATTATTCTGATATTCCCTCCTCACCCGTGTTATGCTTGAACGCCGATCTGCAGGATCCAATTACTTTTGCTCTACTATCAACTGGCTAGTTTTAGCAGCGTAGGGCAGCTCGGCGACGCTCCGATGCCCCCGTCGTTTGTGTTCGCTTGTCCCTAGCGTGAAGGATGCCATACTAAGTAGTGATTCCCATAGCGAACAACAAATCGATCAAGAACCCTCCGGAGCGGAGGGCGGTCAGGATTTCGGTGGCGTTTTGTCATGCAGAGACCCAAGGCCAGCAAGGCTGGTCCTCGTATGGCCTCGTACAACCCACAATCCCACATCAGTGGAAACGTAGATATCATTGCATGGATTGGCACGCACTCGAGTCTCCACCCAAGACCTCGTTTGGCTGCAGGAAAGGAGGTGCGTTTCTGCATGGGTCGACGCTCTGCTGGTGCCGACAAACATGCGAGCCTTCCGAGTGGGTCTCGGAGGAATACGTCTGTGCTTCGATGCAAGATGGGTGGTCGAAGCGCTTTTCGAACTGTTTCTCCCGAGACGCGGGCCTTGTCTCGACGAGCACGGTCTTTCTCTGCGAGTCGCCCTCGCGTACGTACAGAGCATGTCCAGCCAAGATAGGAGAGTTTATGCGGCATCTGCTCCGAGTCATTGGATGGCGCGTGTGCTGCTCGCCGTGCGCACATCATCTCGCATGCAAGAAATCAAATAACGCTCCGGGAGTGTGTAGCATCAGGTGTGGTCCTGCGTCGCCCACAGGGAGCCCGGATCCCACGTTGTTATCGTGGCAGCATTTTGCGCATGACATGCCCCGCAGTGCGAGTGCAGTCAATATAAGAAACTCCTGATCTGCCGCTATGCGAGGCTACAGTGGACGGGCTGTTGCCTCGATCAGGAACTACGAGGCTTTTGGTAAGGTCGGCGGTTGACTCGTGGTGCGCGGGATGGGAAGCTGTCCAGTGGGAGAGGAGGGCATGCGACCATGCTCCGTGCGCTGGCATCGTCACGGGGGTTTAATCACGTCTTCTAAGAATAATGGGCGGTGATAATGAAATTGTCAACGGGCAGGTAAGCTTTCATGGGCGGACAAGCTGACATCCGGGTATGCGCAATTCAGGGCATGCAGTCATTGATACATTGGAGGCTCGTCAGCGAATGACATTTTTTGCACGAAACGGCTTGCACGGAGGGATGTCATGCGAGATTATTCGCTGCATGGCATTGACGACGAGCGTCCCGGTGATGTGTACTCGAGTCGCTACAGCGGCGGGCGGCATGCAGACGAGGTCATGAGACTGGGTGGAGGGTGGTAAGGATCGTAAGATGAGACGTATATAGCCCAATCAGACAGATGCGGCGTGTCGGTTAGGTGTGAGGGACGACACGATCGGACCGAACACCGAGAGATTTTGCGGTGGCAGAGGGTGCTGCACTGGACGCCACTCGACCACGGCGGCAATTATTGTTTGCTGGCAGCGATGGAGTCTTTGGACGCATGCGAGGCGGGACGAGACGAGATGGTTGATCGAGCGCTCGATCAATTATTACTACTGGGGACTTGGAAGGATTGCATCTTGCATGACTGCTTGGTTAATTGATTGATTGATTGATTGATTGATGGATGGAATGAACGCATCTCTGCGGGCCGAGGGCTGGGCGTGACCGCTTGGTGCAGCAGGCCGTTGCTCTGCATATGTGCACGCGTGTGCGTTGCAGGCGTGCATGGGTACTGCTGTTACTGTGCATATACAGCACAGCAGAAGAAGATAGGGGGCACGGCCGAGGCGGAGGATGAGCGAGGCGGCGAGGCTTGCCAGCAGCAGCGTGGGGGTTCGAAGAGTCGAAGCCTCGCAGTCTCGCAGAGAAGGGCGGGCGCTCCCGAGAGTCTTTTTCTCCTGTAAAATTACCCACGAGCTTTGAACTAACCTGCTCGCTTCCCAACTTCCTAAACTCTTTCCAGCTAGCCCGTTAAACAGCGCTCTAGCGTCCACGCAGCCCGCTCTCTTCATCATCGGCCTCCATCATCATCGTCAGCGCCTCCGCCACACGAGACATCCATCTCCTGTGTGCCCGCGGCGCGTTGCCGCCACCTGGCCAATCTGCGCGCAGCAGCCTCGCGAGCCTCCCACGCGCGCTGCGCTGCGTTGCGTTGCGTTGCGTTGCGTTGCGTTGCGTTGCGTTGCGTTGCGTTGCGTTGCTTTGCGCGCGCCGCCGCCCCTCTGCTGCTGGTCCAAGGTCCTCTGACCCGGCTGGGCCCACGTTGTTATTCCCACACTCTGCCATCCGTATTAGCCTGCTCTTGGCGGCCTTCGCTCGGGAGCCTCTCACCACCCCGTCTGCCCACGCTGCTGGCGTCCCTCGTAGGGCTGCACCATAGCCTGTCCGCCAGTCCACGGCCGGTCTCTGACGCGCTGGGCGTAGCGCTGGTACGGCTCCTTCGAGCTCACTACTACTGCTAGATCGACTCGGTCGAAGCAGTAAAGAAGAAGACGACGGCGACTACTGCTGCAGTCCCGTAAAGCATCGGCTGCCTGTGGGATCTGACGCTCGATATCTCGCCGTCCGCCATCCGCCTCACTTGCCTTGCTACAACAGGAAGGCAGGCGTTCGCCCTTCACCGCCCACGTTTGCACGCGTGCTTAGCCCCGACACAGCAGGGCACGGCCGCCCCTTCGAGTCGCGCATACCCGGCCGCCGTTGGGTATCATTTGCCGCTCCGATCACGCCGCGTGCGAGTCTGCAAAGATATCGCATTTCTGCTGCCAACTGTCTTCACCCTAAGGCCTGCAGCGTTGCAGGAACCGTGGTCCGCGTGGGTTTCCAGTCGTAATCCTTCTCGCAAGCCCGCACCGTAGCATTATTACGTGCAGCCGACCCGCCGAACTCTCTGCGCTGAACTTCCGACACAGCCAAGCGAGACTTAACCGGCGACACCACTTGACAGCCTGCAAGCGGCCATCCTGCCAAACCTTGCGCCAGCACACCCTTCCCCCTACCCACCCTCTCCACTCAGATCGCGCTGCGTGACCCAGGGCAGAACCGCGGTCCCAGCGTAGCGTCACCCAGTACCCACTTCTCCCTGCAGGGTCGAGTGCGAATTTTTCCTTCACGTCGTCGACACACCGTCGCCCGCCCGCCCGGCAACTAAAACGATCGGCCAGCCCGCGGCGCCATTACCTCACGCAGTGCTTGCACCAGCCATATCGACACCCTTGGACTGCACTATTTGCAGGGCAGCACGCCACGATACATAGCGCGCCTATCCGCTCTCCACCTAGCACCGTGCGCTTCCTCCCATCAAACTCGCGCCGACCTTTCCTCTCCTGTGCAAGCTGCATCTGTCTCCAACTCTGCACCGGCATAACGTTTCGGGCAGTTCTCGTCACCGCGCGCTCGACGCTCACGCTAGAACGCTTTGCGGAGCTTGCCTTGACAATTCCTCTGCAAATCATCCGCGATCAAGGCACGCGGGTCCACCCAATACAACACTTTTCCCGCTTTCTTCTCGACGGGCACTTGTATCGGGCGGCGCGCTGTCACCGGTGCTTTTGTCTTAGTCCCCCCTCGGCTTCTGCGCACCACCACTAGGACGTGACATGTCCAGTTCGTACTCTGCGTCCCCGGCTCAGAACAATAACGACTCCTCGCTTAGCGCCATCCTCGCGTCGCATCTTCACGAAGGACACCCTCAGCAGCCAATGGACGCCAGACAACCACAGCAGGAGTATCCGCAGTCAGGTTTGAGCTCACCTTACGCGCACTATAACGGACATCAGTCTGAAGGCAACTCTGCAGATCAAGCATCTGCTGTGCAGTACCCCGCTGGTCAGGAATACAAGCCCTCCAACTTTTCGTCTTCCGCAACGCCAGACTCAAGTTACGGAATTCCTCCCCAGTCGGCGCGTTCAGGCTCCTTCCCCGAGTACATCCAGCGTTCCTACGCAGAAGGCCAGCCCAACCGCTACCAATCAAGCGCACAAGGCAATCACGCAGCCATGGCGCAAACATCCAGTCCGTCTCTATCCATGCCCGGTGGGCAGCAGCCCAACGGCAACGCGTCGCAACACAAATCTGACGGCGATGTCCCAATAGATCCCTCAATTGCGCAGTCTAGCCCGTCCTACCCTCCGCCTCACAACTACTCTCCGTACCCGCCGCAGCAGCAAGAGATGCCACAACAGTACGCGGCGCATGCCATGTACGCAAGACCAGAGTGGCCACCGGGACAGTACCCGCAAGCTATGCAATATGGCCACTCACCTGCAACCTCTGGCGGCGCTCCGCCTGCCATGGTTGCGCACCACATCCCTCGTCCTCCTCCGGTAAGTACGACGCGTTTTACGCGTCCGCGCGAAGGCGCACATCGATTGAGACATTTGACTGACGCGTCTTTTAGGGCGGCCACCCTCTCTCCACCGTTTACTCGTTCGTGCCTATCCCTGGCGCACAGCAGCACAAGCGTCCTAGGCGGCGCTACGAGGAAATCGAGCGCATGTACAAGTGTGGTTGGAACGGCTGCGAGAAGGCTTATGGTACATTGAACCACCTGAACGCTCACGTGACAATGCAGTCGCACGGATCGAAACGAACACCCGAAGGTAAGTTTTTAATTGTTGCCATAAACACTGCGCGCGTGTTGTACTTTATGCATGTTGTATCGTACGCGATGGCGCAACCTGGGGTTTGTGGCGGTTGTTTGGTTAAGCAACAGCGCCCGCGCGCTAGCAACCTCACGAATCCATGTCCAAACCTAGTGTGCCACGCTAGCTATCCCACCAACGCGGAACGTACCCTGCATATAGCTGCATGTGGCTGACATTTGATGTGGTACAGAATTCAAGGAAATTCGCAAAGAATGGAAGGCGAAGAAGAAGGAAGAGGAGAATGCTCGCAAGCAAGAAGACGAGAGGCACCGCCAAGAGGCGCAACGCCAGGGTCAAGACACGTCTCAACCCCAAGGTCAGCCTGCCCACTATGGTCAGCCGCATATGATGCCTCATCAGATGGGTGGTCCTCAACTTCCGCCAATAGGGTATCAAGCTGCCGCCGGCCAGCCCGCTGGCCAATATACTCAGCCGCAGCAAGTCGACGGCGCGCCTCAGTACAGTGGCAACGGCCACCAGATGTACAGCACACAGGGCTACCCCCAGAGCCCATACGGACAACAAGGCGGACTTCCTTACCAACAGCGTGAGTCTTGAATTACACCTATTTGCAGTGTGTGCTGATTGCTGAACCAGCTTCCGAACAGGCGCCTAGTCAATCTTATCAGCAGCAGCAGCAATGACGACGGTTGAACTTACCGCGGTAGTTCGACATCATATTCTTTTCGACCTTTCTTTTCGACGTCAAACGTCGGATGTTACTATTACAAGAGGATCATCGGGGCCCCACGGCGAAGCATGAACTTTACGATTTTGAGAGCAGTGGTTGGCGTATTTTCCTGAGGCTGTACAGCTTGCCTCCTGCCAAAATGTGCATTTGGGAATGTTATTGCATCATCAGCGGCTGGCGAAAGTTAGCATGCAACAGCTCGGAGCTTTCTTGCTTCCTGAAGATCTGCGCGCTGGGGAGTGGCATCTTCTAAGTCGAGTTTCGCCTACTATGTATGGCGGATCAAGATAAGGAGTCCTGTCTCAGTGGCGTGCGCAAAGCACGAATGTGGACATGCACAAAGCGATGTGTCGTGTGCAAGGTTGTATTGGAATAAGTGAGAGAGCTTTTTGATAGTTTTTTGTTAGACGCAACATAAGCACGCCATGAAACAACACAACAATTCATTTTTGGTTCACTGATTTTGAGCGTGTATCCGTACGTGTATGAATGAACACTAGAGTCTACTCAGCCAAAAATGTCGATTACCAGGATGCTACTCTTGCCCAATACAAACATTGAATCATACGTCAACGTTGCATGGATCTGTACATATACGTAGAAGCAACATACAACTTCATGTCTAACCATTAGCGTGACGATCCGCTGCCTACGAATGTACTAAGATCTGACGGCAGCTAAGATCGTAGACAAAAACAAACAAGACCAAAGAACCCTGGAACTGCCAGGCTGAAGAAACCGCGAAATCTTGGAGCGCTACTGCAAGCCCGTCTCGTCTCGTTCGCGCGCGGCTTGCCTTGGATCACTTAGTCTGCGACACGGCAACTAAGGTAGTGAGATTTTAAACCCGGCCGCCCTGCTCAGTTGGACTGAAAGTAGATTTTTAAGCTTATATTCTTGCTTTCGAGCGGAGGGTGCGACTACTGAAGAACAGGCTAAAGTTAGGTGACATGCTCGCCCTGGTACATCCCTGCTCGCCCTGCTCGCGGGTGAAGCTTTTACACTTGCACTTGTTTTGAGTGCAACGCCAGTGCTAGAGTGACACCACGTAAGTAGTGCTGACGCAAGAACGAACTACGCGGCACTGCCGAGTAGCGCTGACCTACTTGCGCAATAATTGATCTGCTTCTTACTTTGGTTTTATTTGAAGCTAGGAGGCGGACGCGGTCGTTACACCATGTGCGGGCAGGGTTTGTGCTGGACCTTGCGAGCCTTGCTTTCCGGCCTTTGAGCCCTGCGCAAGGTATGGCGGGTTCTTGCTCTTGGCGATGAGATTACTGTAACTCCGGAGGTAAGGATGGTTTGGTTTCGCTTGCCACGTGGTGTGACAGGCTGCTGGGAACGATGAGGCTGCCGCTGGACGCTACGGGGGATTGACTGTTAATGAACTGGGGTCTTCGGTGGTGATGAGGTGGCGTCGAGGCCATCGGAGTAGTACTTTTAGGGCTCGGGCTTGATGAGTTGTACTGTATGTTTGGCTTGCCTTGCCTTGGCTGCAGATGGTAAGGGTTTCTTCAGTCGCTTAAGTGGCTGATGCTGGCGTTTGTGACAGGTCGAATATTCTTCGTCGTGGACGTGGAGCTGTGGAAAGCCTTACAGGAGTTGTAGAACCTGGATATCGAAGCTTGCTTGTCGCTGACAGATAATGACTCCATCGAAGTCATGCACAAGAACTCGACTACCATCCATCCCAAGGACGACCTCGTTCCAAGAACCTCCACCTTTCAAACCCCGACACCCTTCAGCTCAGCCGCACGAACGCCACATTCAATCCTGTCAACTCAATCCCTGAAGATCCGCCTGTCACTCTGTACCTCACACACGGGTAGCATCCGCAGCATGTGCAGGCAAGGCAAGCTAAAGAAAAAAGAACCCGCCAGAAGGCGCTACTGTACGATCGGAACCAAGATATGGCTTGCGTCTCAGATCGGAGGGGCAAAGCAAAATCCATCATGCCATGCAGACGCAGGGATCCTGGCTGTCCCTGTCTTCTTTTGAACAAGGCAAAACTAGCGCTAACGTACGGTCGTTGAATTGATGGTGTGATGTAAAGACTACTATGGGGTGAGGCTGAGGCTGGCGCGCATATATACTAGTCGGCTAGCCCGGCCGTTGGGGCGCTGAGACCCATGCCTGTCATTCACATACATCACGATACATCCAGTCTGGAACCGTGAGACACTTTTGAAATGCTATGCTTGGTCTTTTCTGCGAATGGCTGAAAGGATCATTATGTACGAGATGACAGGAGGGTATCGACAAGGAGAGAATCTGAGAAAGAGAAGAGAAGAGCACCACGCCTGAAGGACGATCAGAACAAATCCTCAACGCCCATTCCACTTCCATCCCAACGCCTCGACTTCAACACGCGCATCTTCTTGCTTGGACTGCGCTGGCTCTCTTTCTGGCGCTCGTTCGCGGCGAGTCTCTCTTTCAGCATGCCGACTTCGTCTTCGAGCTCCGCGACACGACCGTCGTCTCCGTGGTTAGCACCGGCATTCTCCTTGTCGTCGCTGGGCGATTTGTACATGTCGATACCTCTTGCCATGAGATCGAGCTTGCGATCCATGTGCTCGTCGTTGCGGTCAAGCTCTTCGTCTCTCGCTGCGCGCCAACGACGTTGCTCCAACGCCATCTGCGCTTCCATCTCCGACCAGATTTCCTCTCGTACTTCGGCCTCGATCTCGTACATACGGTCTTCGGCCGCTTGCCAGGAGACTTCAGCTTCTTGACGACGGCGAGTCTCCTCATCGAGCCTGATTTGAGTTAGCTCGAGGTCGGCACGGAGCGAAGCGATTGCAGCGAGAGCATGGTCCAATTCTTCTTGAAGAGCGTTGGAAACATTGTCGCTCTTCCTAGGCGGGGCGGCAGTGCCAGCGAGGATTTGGTTGGTGATGGACGGAATGCGAGGCACGGTGACTTCGCGCGCAAGAGCAGAGTATCGCAGGATCTGACTGGTCGCGTTGAAGTCGCCTAGTGGGTCTGCGGTCACAACCATGACAGACTTCTGAGGCTTGCTGTGCCCGCCTTGGCCGCCGCCGTGTGCAGTTGTGTGCGTGAAAGAGTTGCTGAACAAGAGCTCGGTGAGTTTGCATTGTCGGAACGGCACGACCGATGGTGTAGTGGAGTTGGCGTTGTCGGCCTGCATTTGCATGCACTGGCCAAGGTACATGAGTGACTCGTTGATCTTGCCTGCCTCTGCCAGAGTTGCGCCGGCTGTTTTGGCAGCACGAGCACGCTCGGAACCTGTAGTAGCACGTTAGTAAAATTTGACAAGATAAGATGGAGCTGTCACCGTCTCAACTTACCAGCAAGATCGACAATTGTCATGGTGCTTCCTGACCACGGGCCGGGAATAGGCGCACGATGACGCTTTTTGACTTCGAAGCTGAAGAAGCCGTGACTTCTCGAGCTGACGGCATTGCTGCCAGTGCCTGCTACCTTTCTCTCTAGCAGACCAGTCTCGAGAACCATGAGTGCTTCTTCGAGATTTGAGCACACAACCTTGCGCAAGCCTGCGACTACCTTGCGATCAGGCGAGTTTTCCGTGTTTTTGAAGACGAGAGCTCGACGCTTCTGCGGCATCTTGCCCAGGGTGGCGGCTGCGGTCAGTAAGTCGTAGATGCGGTCATTGTATACTTCGTACATGCTGACAATGATGGCATACTCGGCTGTATCGTCAACAACAATTTCGATGTCGTCGATGGCGGGTGACTGTGGCAATGCGGAAACTCTTGGTACTTGTCTTCGTGAAGTCGATGGGCCGGCGGAGAGAAAGGAGGATTCCTGGAATGGAGAGGTAAGCTTTGCGATGCTCCGCGTGAGGTGTCGGAAGCGTGACGGGGACTCCAGAGGAGGTCTAGAGTTGTGAGTTGTGGTACCAGCGTGTTGAAGCTGGTACTGAGAAAGCGACGGATACAGGCGGTCGAAGACCTTCTTTGCCGATTTCGGAGCTGGAGTTGAGTACACCGGGTCGTTGTATATAGGGAATGCGCCAGGCAGGTCAGGTAAATTAGGTAAAGTGGAATCGCGTACCAGTCCGGGTGTTGGAGCACGCGAGGGGCGGCCATTGGAGTCTTCGTATACGGATTCAAGAAAGTTAGGCGCAAGCATGAGCTGTGCTTCGCTGACGTCGGCCACGCAAAGAGATGGGAAAGCAGACGAGGTGTAGTCAAGACTGGCAAGGTAAGGCGCAGTGCTCTGGAATAGCGTGTCCAGGGTGAGCTGTGTAAGGCCGCGCTGGGACTTGGAGCCTAGGATAGTGTGGCTCTGTGGGTGTTGTCAGCATGAGTCTGCAAGTAGCCGACTCTCACTCCATCTTCCTCCCAGCATACCTTTCCACTTCCTGTCACGCCCAACGTAGCCAGCACTCCGTCTCGTCCCTCCCTGCCACGGGCGCCCAGCACGCCTTCGATCATCGAAACGGCGCCAGTCCCGCGGAACAAGTCGAGTTGTCCGGCATCTTCTTCAAACACGCGTGTGAAACCAAATCTCTCCACTGCTCTCTTGCGCTTGTCGTCCACGGGCGGCTTGATGGTGATGTGTGTGGGTGCTGCTGCGCTTGTGTTGCGGTCGACGTCCAAGAAGCGCTCCCTGTCTGCATCGGACGGGCGGAGTCGTAAGAAGACATCGAACAGGGCAGAGTTTGGCCGGTCCATGTTTGCGTGATTCCTGGTGTGTTGGGCGTGTTAGGAGGGATCCAGAACCGCCTGTTCAAGTGGTTTCCTCACGACACTCATCGGCCAAACTTCTTCCTCCCACGCACCAACAGCCAGACACGCGTGGAGCGTCGCGGGGGCAACGCTCCCAATGAGGAAGTCGATCAGGGACTAACTAGGCGAGTCGAGCCTTGAACTTTTTGGCCACTCAATCCAGCAAATTGCGCCTGTCTCTGTACAACCATTCGCATACATCCATTCCATTCAACGCCATGCTCGAATGCAGATCGTGTGTTCTGCGATGTATGCGCGCCATCGCTGGTGATGCTGCATTTACGCGCCAGCCTCTGCAACAGCGCCTCCTTCTCACTCCTCAACTTCATCAACGACCCTCGAGGAGAGCCGCATCCACTGCGGCCGCTCAGCAAGATGTCACAGGCGATGCATTCGATGAAGCCATGGAGTTCGATGAAGTCCCACACGCACCCGAACGCGAGCGCGCAGTCGTGACACCGAGGGCTGTACAACTTACCAAGAGAGCGAAGGGGATTGAGATAGAGAACAAGAAATCACTGGAGATCGAACTGCGCTACCTGAAAGACCCTCTGAAACTTTCCGAACATGTCAAATACACCCTGCGATGCAACAAGCCCGAAAAGGCACTGGATCTCTGCCGGCTGGCCAGCAAGACCATGAGCTGTGTTGTCTCCTGGAACGCCGTCATCGATTGGCTTATGAGAGCGAAAAAGATCAACGAAGCACTGAAGGTCTACAATGAGATGAAAAAGCGTGCACAGTTCCCGGATAGCTACACTTACATGATGGTTCTGCGTGGCTTGGGCTTCAGAAGTCACGTTGGCCAGCCAGTGAGGGAGGAGAACGTCAGCAAGGCTGTCGCAATCTACACGTCGATGAATGCGCCTACATCTCGTGTCAGGCCAAACATCATGCATACAAACGCAACCTTGAACGTCTGTGCTCTTGCCTTGGATATGGACGCCCTGTGGTCAATAGCAGGTCAAATACCACAAAAGGGTCCGCAGGCGGCCGACAGCGTGACTTATACCATCATTCTGAACGCCATCCGTCATTCAGCATATGGTAAAAACCCAGAAGACGTACAACTGGAGCAAATAGCAGCAAGAAGGCAGAAGGCCGTTGACGAGGGAAGACGAGTATGGCTCGACGTCATTCGCAAATGGCGAGCTGGCGAAGTCATGGTGGACGAAAGCTTGGTTGGTGCGATGGGACAGTTGCTTCTGACCAGCAAGCGGATAGGAGATTGGGACAACGTTTTGGACTTGGTGCAGCAGACTATGAACGTCAAGCGCTTAATTGCTCCAATTGGAAGCCCCGAACGCCACACCGACCATGTCCCTCAGGAGAGCGAAGAGCAGGCAATAGGGGCTCAAGAGGAGGAAATTGACGAGGAAGGTTACACCAATTCGCCTGCTAAGCAAGCTTTCAAGGTCGTCAAGCCTAGCCAGCCAGAGCACGCCAAATCGAAAGGACCACGTTCTCTTGTTTGGGCCCAACCAGGCCCACAAACTGTATCACTCTTGGTCGATGCCTGCCAGGCAATGCGTATTCCCAGAATTGCTTCAGCATACTGGGAACTCCTCACATCCAGCAGTCATAGCGTGAAGCCTGACCTGCAGAACTTCGATCGCCAACTGCGTCTTTATGCAACAAATCGCGCCAGTGCCAAAGCAGCCAAGCTTCTTTGTGAGGACCTCCCAGCTGCTGGAATCGAACCCATGAACTCTACATTTAGACTCGCAATGAGCGCCTGCCAGCGCGACATCAAGAACCCGCACGTCCTTGAGCACGCCACCACCATCATCGACGTCATGGAGAAGACTCAACCCGACCCGGATGCCCAAACACTTATGCAGTACCTTTCCTTGGCTCTCACGTCTAACGACGGCCCCAAGGTCGTCGCTTGCCTCAATCGTATGGACTCCATCGTCCACAACCTCCGCTCGCGCATGAGCTTCGGTAGCGACCGCAAATTGACCGAATACGCTGAAATTCGCGAGCTCAAGCAATCCTGCATGTTCCTGCGAACACTAGTCGGCTCCATTGACACGCTGATGAACCGCTCACTTGTCCCACGTGAGGATTTCCAGCATTGGCACGCCAGACGCGGTGACCTCTCGAAGTTTTTGGGTAGAGCGCAACTTCGCATTGAACAGCGGGAGGGCAAGCTATCACCACCAGAAGGCGACAGGAGATTGGGGAAGCCTCTTGGACTGGTGATGGGCCAGGATTCTTGGGCGCTGAGGAAGTTCAGATATAATGATCCGGAGCGCAAGGATGTTAGGCGGGAAACAAAGAGGCAGGAAAGGGATGCGGTATTCAACCCTGCCCGCCGAGGCGAGAGGGCAGGAGGTGACAGCGGAGGGTTTGGTATGTAAAGTATAGATGTGGCGGAGTCAAAGTGTAACAAAACCATGTAAGATTATTTGTGGGACGATTAAGAGTTTGCAACATATCGACAATTTCTGCAGGTGATTTTGCTCTACTCACTGTGACAGAACATATATATGCATATACATATATCGAGCACGGATTGGCGATACAGTAATGCCATCGATAATGTGCGCGTAATGTCTTAATGGTAACTACTGCAGCTCTTTATTTCATACTTGCTGGGAGCAGTCCAAGTACCGACAGTAGACTTACATCTCTCTAAGGTCATTTCAATGGCAATTACCCGCCATCCCACACATGTGAACATATGTATTAGCAGGCTCTCGGACACACATGCGCTGACTCATTATCAGCAAGAACTGTATAGCGCATCGGCATCATCATCTGGGAGATGAATCTTCGGTTCGAGACTCTTTCTGTAGGGCATTGTACTCGACCACGTGAGGACTGCGCGTCACTTGGAAAATATTGAGTATCGACTGTACGTCATCTGCTACGTCTGTATGAACTACAAAAGTAACTAAATCAGACGTGCCGTGTAGTTAGCCCGTCGAGCAAATTCAAGTCGAGTAAAGGCAAAGAAACGCAGGTGCAATGACCCAGTGTTCGATGTGCGGATCCTGCAAGGTGCAGGTCACCCTTCGCCTTCAGGTGGTGAGGAATGAAGCGCCTCGTTCGCATAAGCCGGCGCATAAAAAATGGTAGTTATCTCAAGAATAAGGTCCGACTATTATAAATCTAGACCTCGAGGTCGCAGTGCGTTTACTGCTAAGGTACGCTTGTGATCATATTGGTGTCTCGATGGTACACCAGTCTCGTGGGAGACCTATGCGAGGCGCTGCTCGTACAATAGAGTGTACAAGTGCGCTCAAACTCGTTTGGAGTTAAGCAAGAAGTGCTCCTTGAGAGCTATGAAAGACAAGACCGCCTCGACGAACCGAAACCATCGCGAATTCTTCCAATGAAGAGCATGATCCGTAATCTGTCCTCCGAGCTGCAGTCTTCGCAACCAGGTAACAGTGTCTCTGGACACCGGATCCTCAATGAGCCACTTGAGCTCTAGGAAAAAGACCCAATCCGTCGCGATGATTCGGGTAATAGCATAATCCGCGACTTCTACCATGAATCAGTTTGCTCATTCAGGTACAAAGCCCTCAGTCACCGAAACCGGCATCTACGATAGCGCCAGTTCGTGTGATCCACCGCACTCAGTCCAGGGCTGGCCAAGTCTGATAGAAGAAGCTTCTCATCCTGCGAGGTGTCGTCTGCTCGAGCGCCTTGCTACTCAAGCCAAAGGAACAGGGGCTGACAATATATTCGTCCGTGTACTGCGGCGGTATCTTTGGTGGTGCCACTGATGATCCTGTGGTGATGCGTGAGCTCGAGCGAAGACGAGAACAAGAGTCAAGAGTAAGGGTGTACATACCGAGATAGTAAGCCTCTCCGTGTGGTCCAGGGCCGTACCTGACAGAACGTCTGGCGATGGAGCCCGCAACGGCGCGGGCGTCTTTCTCGAGCAGATCGAGGAATGCCATGAGGTGGCCCAATTTTGCGTTCTCCGGCTCGAGGGTTGTCGTCGTATACTATATGAGGCATGGTCATTAAGTCTGTACATCGACAGATCATCAAAACTCAGAAAAAGGCCCTTACCTGAACTCCATGCAAACCCACTTGGCAGCCTTGCACATTGCAAGCTCCTTCCGGATGGCGAGGTGCGCCCATGCCTGTGCGAAAATCGACTGCCACTGAGACTAGCACCTTGAAGGGAAATTTGAGCAGCTTCATGTCCATCCAGTTGCGTGATACAAGATCTCCGTTGCTCCAAAGCTTCTCCCGGCCATATCTGAACGCCCCCACGCCTTTCCACTCAGTGTACCTTCCGTCGATACCCTCCGCATTGAGTCTGAGGTTGATCTGGAAGGTATCAAGCGCCAAACAGCCCTTTGTGCTATTCAAGACGAACGGCTTGATTTTGAGGAAAGTGGTGCCCAGCGGGCAGGTACAGTCGAGTTCCACGTTGACAAGCCAGTCCATGCATGGGCTGGATGACTGGAAAGGTAAGTGCATGAAACGCTGAACATCAGCATACTCGCAGTCGGTCATCGACTCAATTGACCGTGAAAATTTGAGGCCTAGAGCTTCTTTGATGCCGTACAAGTGGCGCTCCGCATTGGGATTCAAGACCTCCCAGAATTGTCTGGAAACGCTCATAGCGCGGCGGTCTGAAGCCAGAGGGACCTTGGCCAGGATCATCGCAAGGAGCTCGGGGGTGTCAAGGACCTTCTGGACTACTGAGACTGCTGACAGTGGCATTGGGGAGAGTGGCGAGTGAGGATCTTGAAGCGAGGCCTGAAGGCTCTCATTGCTCTGCTTGAATTGGATGTTTGATCCAATGAGGTTGGTAGATTTGAGCGCATCCGCATAAGTCAGCCTGTTGGTTATGGCGGAGGGTTCGCTCGAAGGCCCTGCGTCGCAGTGAGCTGTGCTTTTATCCGGTGGCGCCATGTTCGAACCGTCAGTCTTCGAGAGGTGTCGCTTGATGCACCAAGCTACAGTACTGGTGGCGAGTACAAGGACGCAGACTTGACAAGCAGGAGTCTGGGAGTGGACGCGAAAGCACGCCGACGCAGACATCGGAATATATGACAGAAGAGAATCAAGTCAAGGAAGGACAGGTGAGCGCCAGAGATTTTCGACTCACCACGGTGGGCCGCCCCCAGAGGGGTGAGGAGGTTTAGTGCTATTTAGCTTGCTCATCCAGCCAATATGGTAGGTGATTATTGTTACCTGGTACTCTAAGTTCAGAAATCGATGAGATCGTGGAAATGGTATAAGCAACACAGGACCAGCCAATATGTGGAGTCGTTTATCAACTCAAATCAGCCAATTTCGACTCGCTTACCAACTCAACGCCTTTTATTAGAGCTTGTCAAGACGTCGTGTCGTATCGCGAGTTGCTTTTTGAAATGCTTTCTGAGCTGTACCGGCATCGTAGTATTCCGTGTACTAGTACAGCTAGGCATGTGTAAAGGTTCGCTTGTCTTTACTGCCGATATACTATTCAAGCTAGACATTTGTTTAGTATTCAGCACGCTACTATTATCAGACTTGTGTGATGATCAATTCACCTTTGCCACCGAGATACTACCTTAAGTAGACATTTGTTCAGTATCGAGCATGCTGGTACCATCGAATTTGGACGATAAGCTACTCACCTTTACCACTAAGATACTACTTAAGCTAGACATCTGTTGAGTGCTCAGCATACTGATACTATTCAACTTAGATGATGAGCCAATCACCTTTACCACCAAGATGCTGTTTGTGTTAGACATTTGTTTAGCATCAAATATACTAGTGCTGTCGCCTCCAGATAACCATCTTTTCACCTTGACCGCCGAGATACTGATTAACCTAGACGTTTGTTTAGCATCCAACGTACTATTGCCATTCAGCTCAGATAAGAATTCACTTATCTTCGCCGCTGGGATACTATTCTGCCTGCACGTTTGTTTAGCATTCATTGTCGTAGTGCTATCAAACTCAGATAACGATCTGCTCGCCTCTGCCATTTAGATGCTCGTACTGCTAGCAGCCATCTGAAAGTCATGCTTCGTAATCGTGATCGTATCGTACCGAACTCTGCTGCCCATCCTAACAACGCGCCATGTGAGATGCTTTTGCAAAAGCCAATGTGGCCATCGCTGTCAATATGCAAATGCAATGCTTGCCTACCATGCCTCCCACTTCTGGCCACCCATAGCTATCAGCCTGTTGAACAGCTCGTCTCTCAACACCATCGCAGTAACCACGTAATGGTTTCCGAGCTTGTCCACAATCTCTAGTCCGTCTGCAACCTCGCGATCGAGAGCCCAGCCCACCACGAGCTTAGCCTTCCAGCCCAATCTAGCAGGAAAAAATGTTAGCAAAGCGTTTCAGACATCACGTCGGGTTGCGTCCTTCGATCACTTACCCCCCAATCTTTTTCAATTCTTTGATGTCGCCAATCGGGATGCTCCAGACAGGATGAAGTTCTCTTTCTTCCCTGCCCGACGTGCCATCGACACCGATCTTCTTGTCAATGCTGAACGCAACGCAAGGAATCGTAGACTTGGTAGCGATGTAGGTGTAGCCTTTCTGACCGTGGTATCTGCACTTGAAGTCCGAAGGACCGGAGACGTCAGACTTGGGGTCCCTTGGCACAACGCCCAAGCGCTGTTTCGCATGCTCGGATCCAGCTTTGGCTTTGAGGTGATCTGCGCCCAATGCCGAAGAGACAGCACCTTTAACACCTGATTTAAGTGCTCCGAGTACACGCGAACCCTTTTTGCCGTGAGGCTTGTCTTTCGAGGCGGCAACGTCATCGCCAGTGTGCTCATGCGCGGTGTTGGGATCGTGTGCCATAGCTGCTGCAAGCTCTTCTGGTGTTGCGTTCAGTGGCTCATCGGCGCCAACTGTGCGCAAGTGTTCATCGGTTACCGCCACCGGTTGGTCAGGTGGTGGCAGAGCAGCAGATGGAGGCGGAGGTAGAGGCGCTTTGTTTGCTTCGCCGATACGTAGCAAAGTAAGCGTGAGCTGTGCGTTGGTGGGCACACCTTTCAGCAGCGTGTTGCGTAGCTCCAGCAGTTTTTGCCAGTTCGGGTAGGTCGAGTTGAGCCACTTGATTGCCGGAGTAAGGACAGGGTCACCGAAAAAGCCAAAGCCAATGCCGAAAGTGAGACCCTTGACCACCATGTAGCTAGTGATGAAGATCGAAGCCGCGAGCATGGGGACGACGACTGCAGCAAGCCGGAGACGGTATATGTCGCGAGGGAAGGGAGGCGTAGGAGACAGCGCGTTGGCAAATCGTTCCCAGGTATCGTTCAGGTCACCGATGGCGTGCATGATTGGGCGCATACCATTCCACATGGCCGTCTCCATAGGAACCTTGGATTTGTCGTGTTTCAAATCTGTGCCATTCTGTTTCGCTCTTGCACCACTGGCGCCCATGGCCAAGGCGGTAGGATCGGGCACGCTGTCGTTGGGAGCACCAGCTGTTTCTTGTGTCGCCGGTTCGTCTTGTGGATGCTTTCCGGATGCCGAGCTCAGAGCCACGGAAGCTATGCTATTGACAAAGTTGGATGCTTCAGCTTCGACAGCCTCTCCCTTGTGGTTCTCCGGTGCGCCTGTGGCACTATCGGTGGATCCAAGAACACCAGCTTTGGGTTTCTGAACACCACCCGTGCTAGCTGACACGAGTGCGAGCGGAGCCGGAGGAAACATGAAGTCTCTCGATGGAGGGTATACAATCAAGGTAATGAATAGGGTGATGAAGAGCGGAACGAGGAAGTCGAACATCCAAGCCACGAAGTAGAGCGCACAAGCCCAAGCTGTCCGTCTCTTCTCCCGCCATGAACGGAGTCTCATGATCTGCTTGCCAAAGCCCATCATACCAATGCCAACGGTCATGTAGAGTCGCTCGATGCTTGCGCGCAGCTTGTCTGGCGAGAACTCATCTTCGTCGGCAATGTTGAGATCGAGGTTGTTGGGGACGGGATGCGGGAACTCCTTGACATGGTACATTTGCTTGAAAGAGCGTCAGAAAGTATTCGATGTCTCATGCAAATCAGCTAGAAGGTACCTTGTCGAAACGACGGACCAACACCCAGAGATCCTCATTTTCCATGCCGCCGACGAGGGGAGCAGGAATGGCTTCTTTGGGCTCATTCCAGCCCAGGTCTTTCACTTCCTCATCATGGTCTAGTTGCACGAGGCCTACCTCCTCGGTGGGCGAGGTTGCGAGTGCATGGCTCGCAGTCGGTCCCTCGTGCAGGGTTCGCGCAGTTTCGTGTTTGGAGGGGTTGCTGATGCTCTCGGTGTCGGGAACGGGCACCAGATCTTGGTATGCAACGCCTGAACTGTCGGCCATGGTTGTGTATGGCAGTGCTTGCAGGCGAGTGGTGGGTGCAATGCTAGGGAAAGGACCCAGCAGCGATCGCGCGACTCCAATCTATAGGCAATATCAATAATCTGGAGGATGTGCTGCCAGGGTGGAAGAAGCAAGCACCAAAGGAGGGCTACAAATGCATGTACGTCATGTGCAACACGTCATTGTTCAGAAATGGCGTTGCGGCTCGTCTCGTGCTCATGGCAGTTCGATGAAGTGAAGTGAGATGCCAGGGCTTCAAGTGCAGCAGCGCGTATAGCAGACATAGCATGCATTTCGTTTGCTTTCCTCAAGCTCAGCACGATGACAATCAGTATTTCTCTTATACTTTTCTTGTGCTTCACTTTATGCTTCTTGAAGAGCCCCCCTGCATCTTCCCTTGGCTCTCAATGCAGAAGCCGCTAAGCCGGAAGCCGCATGGCGGCTGCGTATAAGTATACGTACTCTGATCTCGACATCTGCTTGGATGGCACTGGCAGAGGCATAGTCTCTGACCCTATACTGGAGATACCCCTACGGCTTACGTCGTTTTGTAGCATCTCACATGCCATCAAGCTAGTCTTCAGATTGAGTATTGTCGATGCTTGCCACCGAGATGCGGCCAATTGGAGCAACAAGGCTCATATGTAGATTTACGCTCACGCTAACGACTCTGCGGAACGTCGAACTCCGAAACTCTCTCGGCAGTGCCCATACCTCACTTCGTTCACGTGTTCTAGGCGCGTTCTACACTCGCGCGTGAAGGCGAAGAGAAACCACGCCTTGTTACACCATTGCCCGAGCCTAGGCCAAATTACCACTGTCTGGTAGGCTGTCAGCATGCGATCATAGCAAAAATGTTACGCCGGCCCCTGTTTTTGACTCCTCGGCTGGCCCAACACCATTTTGCGAGGAATTGCTACGCCGTTGTCTCCCCACATGCCTTTCATGTACAATGGCGGAGAGGCATTTCATCCAACACATCTACGGACTCGACCAAAGCCCCACGGCCCGGCGAAAGATATTCTGCCGAAGAGGACAAGATCATCTTACAGATGCGAGCCTTGAAACATGACTGGAATAGCATAACGTCTGCTCTTCCGGGACGGGATATGTCCTCCGTACAATCTCACTTTTACATGGTGCTGAACGTTCCCGATGCTGGCCGAAAGCACAAGAGGTTCACCACGGAGGAGATCGCCACAATCCGCGACATGCTTGAGAGAGGTTTCTATATTCATGCCATAGCCAAAAAGATTGGGCGAAGTTACAACAGCACCCGTTCTTACTGTCGCCGTATCAGGGCAGAGCAGCGACCATCTCGGCCAACTCTAGATTCCAATATCACAGGAACGAAACATCCCATTGAGAGAAAACCTTGGACGCGCGCAGATATTGACCGTCTCCTTTGTCTGCATGCCTCTGGGCTCAAGCCTAGCGCTGTTGCGAGAGAACTGGGTCGATCGCTCCAGGCAGTGCAAGACAAATACAGGCAACATGTCCAATACCAATTCCAGGCTTCTCGATTCGTTACCGAAGGCTCAGGTGGTGATTCTGCCGCTACCTTACGGCCCCATGCCCGCAAGCACTGGTCGAAAGAAAATGACGAACATTTTGCCGAACTAGTCGCCAATGGGGCGGACTTTGAACGCATCGCGAGCGTTTTCAACCGAACGGTCAGTGCTGTGGAAAAGAGATGGAGAAGCACTATCCGACCTCGCCTCAACTATGAAAGAAAATATGGCATTTCGAGTCACGCCAGCAGCAAAGAGAAACAGCGCCAACACGCCGCAAACAACTCCTCAGTCCCGATGAAACTTCACTACGCTACACGCCCGTGAGCCACGTCTTGCGATCAACCTTCTCCTTCTCTGAAGAAGAAATCTTGGAGTTCGTAGAGCTGAGGGCAGCGTAGTATCCATGGACCAGGATAGCCGAGATCTTGAGGCGCGGATTTCCGAAGTTGTACCATCGAGGGGTATCTTCTTTGAAGGAAGAGCGATGGCGGCAAAGATATGAAGCAGTCAAAGCTGCTTTGCCGGATGATCAAACATACTTTGAGAGCCAGAAAGATCAAGCAAGCCTGATGTGGAGAAGTCCTATGGCGACGGAAAAGTGGCTTTTCTCACCCTCGAGGAGGATGCTTTTACCATTGACATGCGCAAAGCGGGGAGCACGTTCCTGCAAATCGCAAAGGCCACTGGACGTATTTCAGGCTCCATCGGCACACGCTGGCGAAGTTATCTCGACGAGAGCAACGCCGCGGTAAGACCGGAGAAGCAAGCCCGAGGGTCGCGGCCTCACATGTTTAACGCCGAAGATGACAAGCAGCTGAAACAAATGGTCTCTTTGGGGAACAGCACATTCGAAATGGCCATGGCACTCCAAGTAAGCAGGAGTTCCATTTACGGTCGGCTGGAAGTGCTACGATCACGAGCGCCCATTCAGAAAAATCCAAAAGAGCCTTGGAGTGAAATCGAGAGGCAGAGAATGCGTTCGGTGGTCGAGGGTTCCATACATGCTTGTGAAATCGAGCAGCTGTTCCCGAACAGATCACTGGGTGCCCTGGAAAGAATGTGTCGCAGGTTGGAACTGCCAGTCGCGAAAGGTTTCTTCTACGGAAAGGGACGATGGAGTCCAGCTGATGATGCCGAGCTGCTGCGCTTGAAAGCCGCTGGAATATCCTTCGCAACGATCGGTGCAAGTGTAGGTAGAACTGTTCGGTCGTGCATTAATCGGCACATTCGACTGCGGGAGGCGGCGACGCAGAAGGCATCGGGTTAATGATAAGCACGACAGGACTGTCCGTACACCCATCGCTTGTATATAGCGTTCAAGAAGAAGGAGATGAAGATGAAGAAGCAGACTGCATATCCTGCAGACTTGCACCTTACATATGTCGAGATCGCCGCGTACAAAAAAGACTAAAATCCTCAAAAGCTCGCGCATAATTCAATTTCTCAGCTGTCTCTCACCGTGGATTCTTTCGCCAAATTCTTCAAGTAGCAAGGACAATTGTGCGGACAAGACGACTAGAGGCTTCGTGTATCTCACAATGGTACGTACTGCGATCGATGCCTTTCATTGGCACTCTGGATTAGCACGATACGTTAGAGCGCAGAGCACGACTAGGTGTATTGGTGGCAAATGATATGCATAAGGGGCAAAGGTTAAGCGGTCTATCGTCTGCGCTCGATAGTACTACTCCGAAGAGTACTATTACGTTGTTAAAATGGTTAGAGAAACAACTAGCCTAGATAGGTATGATTCTAGCAGTACGACGTGAATATAACAATCTTACCTGCACTGTATGGTACGAGTGCTACTGAACACCAGAAAAACCGTACAGCTCTCAAAGCATCAACGAGTTATCGGCACTGCTGCTATCTCGATATACAGGGAGCACTACAGGAAGTCTCTTCTAGAGGAGCGTTTCCATGCTAGGCAGGGTGGCATCGACCCAGAGAGTCGATGATAGCAGCGTGCTAGCTCCTGAGATGTGAGGATCGTCTCTATGGCAGGTATGGCCATATCTTTTCAATGGTCGATGGTATCAGCGTACCAGCTCCAGGGTGAACAGTATCTCGATGGAGGAGTAGGACTGTTGACGTTTCTGTTGTCGAAGATACTAGCACAATAGCTGCATGGTTGGCTATGCCTGGCTTGCTGGCAGTATCTCAATGGCCCTTGTTGGGCCTACAGGTCTACGCCTACCTGCATCGTCAACAATACCCTCACGCCAGCTACTAAGCTAGACAGAGGTTGCTGACGGCATCCCACTGACAACGATAGTTATCTCGTTCTACTGCGCAAGAATTGCAATGATAAATACTCATGGGAATGGGAACAGCGAAGGTATGCAGATGAACCGGAAACTTGTGGTATCATCTTGTTCTTTGTCATTCCAATTATCTATCAATATCGTAACAAAAGCGTCGTGCCCGTTTAGATCCCTCCTGCACGCAAGCGTTGAGCACCTGATCCGATCTATCTACTCAGCATCGTCGACCTCGCTGAGGCTCGCCTCCTTCGGCACGTCCTTGCCCTTGGCGGCTTTAGCAGCAGCCGCAGGGCCACCGTCCTTCGCGGTGTCTTCGGCCTGGAAAAGGCAGCTTGTTAGCATCGTGTTCCCGAATGAATGCGATTGTGGTTTTCGGCAACTTACATCCTCGTCCGCGTCTTCTTCGCCAGCGTCTTCTTCATCGTCTTCGAGGTCTTTGCCCTCGACCTCGTCGTCCTCGGCTTCGACTTCGGGTTCTTCGTCGTCGACTTCCTCGGGCTCGGTCTTGCGCTTTTTGGTTTTGGGAGCTGTGCGCATAGTCATCAGCAGATGTTCTCGTATCGTTTCATGTCGTGATGGAGCTCGCGATCGCGCAAGGAACTTACGAGCAGCAGCCTCAGCATCCTCCTCCTCTTCTACCTCCTCCTCAGCATCATCGTCGTCGTCATCCTCGCTGGCGGCGCCAGCGTCATCGCCTTCGGAGATGTACCTGTAGAGACAAAACACGTCAGTGATCGTTGAGCGACGAATGCGCCGGGCGCGTAGCCATTGGGACGTCAGACGCGACGAACGGGGCCCAATTGCGCGCATGCAAGCGTCTGGCCGCCGCATGCGCCCGGGACTGCGCGATTTGCGGCTGCAAGAAAGCTATATGGTAGGAAATGGGCATGACTTACTCCTCCTCGCTCTCGGCGTCGCTGTCCTCGGGAAGCTCGACGAGCTCCTCCTCCTCGTTCTTTCTCTTGCGGGTGCTGCGGGTAGACATTGTGATGTATGTGAGGGTGTTGTGTAAGTGGGAAAGAGAGGGTTTCGCGTGTAGGGAAGGAAGGAGAGGGAAGAGGGGAGAAAGGGAGAGACAGCGGAAGAGGAGCAGAGAGAGAGAGAAAGAGAGAGAGAGCAATACTTGGTTGCCGGGCTGGGCCTCGAGGTGCAACAGAGCGGCTGGGAGGCCCTCTCTTTGGCGCACTCGCACATCAGCGCAGCGCAGCGCAGCGCAGCGCAGCGCAGCGCATCCGTGGCATGGCACGCATCGCATCGCGCAAGGCCAGCCAGCCAGCAGCAGCTTGAGCTCGGACGCGCGCGATCGAGGGACGCGGTGCTCGGTCGGCAATGGCTGCGATGACGGTGCGGAGACGACACCAGACATTCGTTCATTGGGGAACCGAGCTGACGGCTTTCCCAGAAGAGCCATTTCTGGCTGCGGCTGGGACGTGCGTCTGAGACCGCAGTATCATGAACTGTTGTGTTCTTGCGATGTGGTGTTGTTATTGCTTGGGCCTTTTGAGGTATTGATTGTTTGTGTTGAACATGCTCATTTCAAGTATATACTTCGGTTTCTACGTGGTGATCCCTTCCGCGGATGCTTGTCCAATGATGTTAAGAGACTGTATCCCGATCTTTGCGACAAGGAACGCCGTCAAGCGCTGTGAGACAGCTCGAGCTAAACAAATGCGATGGCTGGCGGAGTCTTCCATCTCGTCGCCTGGTATCAATAAACAATCAGATGCGCCACACTTTCCTACCATGCTCCAATGGATGGGCCACCCAAAGGATTGATCGCATCGTCGTAGCCATCCTCGCCGTACTCGTCAGCACCATAGTCGCGATCACCATAGTCATCATCGTCCTCATCATCGTAGCCGCCGGGGTATCGAGGGCGATTGTCATCCTCGTCTTCCTGCTCATCATCTACCGGCTCATCTTCTCCGTCGTCATCATCCTCCAACATTGTCTCGTCTTCCTGCTGCGCGCCCGCAACAGCATCGGGCTGTTGCGCCTGCGTGGGAGGCGGTGATGGCAGGTTGGGAGCTGGAATTGATTTCTCCCTGGTAGGCGCTGCAACTTCTTCCTGAACTTGGGTTGCCTCTGGTGATGCAAGACCATTTGTTGGTGGCAAGGCACCTGATCCCGCCGCAGGACTGCTATCGCGTGAAGGGCTGCCCGCCTGGCTGGGAGCTACGGAGCCTGCTCTGCTACCAGCGCGTGAGTCGTTGCCGTACACTTTACCAAGCGCTTCATAGTCGACGAACTTGGAGAAGCCTGGTCCAGCATGCTTCGCCAACATGGCAGCAGTCGCGTCAGCCGGTGTCTCGGCAGGTGTGCCGGCAGCAGTGAGTAGAGGCTCGCCCATCTTGCTCTTCTTCTTCCGGCCGTTCTTAGGTTTGTTGGCGCCCTTAGCTGCCGCGATCTTCTTGAGAAGCTCTTTCTCGTATTGTTCGCGAAGCCAGTCTTCGTTGTGGTAGAGCCAAATCTTTTCCTTTTCAATGGCAGCTTGACCTGACAGCACGCAATTCTCCACTTCTGGGTCATCCTTGAACTCCTCTTCTAGCTGCTCAGCAGTGACAAGCTCAAGCGCGTTGTGTTCCGTTGAATTGTGCCAGGTGATACCACTGGCCAGTCGACGCGCTTGAATCCTTTGCCCGTCAAGCTCCCTTTGTGCGATCGCGCTTGCTTTGGATCGTTCTAGCTCGTATTCCTTGAGCAATTTATCGCGTTGTTGATTGACCTCAGTGTCGTCGAGCGCTTCCTCGATTTGCTGCTGCAGCTCGCTCTCGATCATGAGCTCCTCTTCGGTAATCTGCACAGGTGCCGGTGCTACCTTCTTAGGACGCCCTCGCTTCTTCGGAATTACTTCTTCTTCGTCGACCATCTCCGGAACTTCAACAAGCGCCGGATCAATTATGACTGGCCGAATCGGGATGGCGGGAATGGCAAATCCATCAGCATCGAAACGTGGCTCTTCTTGAGCGGATGCTGATGGTCCGGATGTTCGAGCACGCTTCCGCCTTTCTGCTTCCTCGGTAGTGGGAGGTCCAGGAGTGCCTGCTGCGGAGTCCGAACCAATCTGATCGTCCACGACAACAGGTCCCTCCGAGCCAAGGCGCTCGTTCGCAGCAGCTTGGCGTTTTCGTTTCTTATCCTCAAGCTTCTTGACCTTCATCTCACTATCGTGAATCGAGGGCGGGTCGTGCTGGTGTTTCAGACGCTCAGAGTATTGACGGAATTGTGTGACTGTGAGTGCAGCGCTTTTGGTGCGTCTGAACTCCTCGATACGTTTCGCGATTGTGATATCGGCGATTTTGGAAACGTAGACGACCTCACGCACGGTGCGCTTGAAATTGTTCATGCGAGCTGCGAGAATAATACATGCGCCGCACAGTCCAGAGGGGTGACGACCAGTGGCGATCCAGTCTCGCTTCATCCGACGAACGATCTTGATGGCATCTTCCGCGACTTGATTGGTAGCCGGACCAAATTCGAGCCGCCTGCAATATTTGAGGATCAAGTTCTCAATGTCCATCATGTGTTGAAAGTGCAAGTCGCCTTTGCCAATGTACAGCTCTTTGCACATGGTCTTGTAAACTTCACCCAGTCTGAAAACATTGATTTTGATAACTTCAGCGATGTCGATCAGGAGAACTTCATTATCCGGACTCCGGCGACACGAGGCGTACAGACAAGCGCCAACAACTTCCGAAAGTGTACGTCCAGCAGTGAAATTGTTGTTGGCAGCCACACCCCAGATGGACATGGCTTGCGTGACGATTTGAGCATCGGTAATGGGAACTCGCGGATATATGCTCTGTAGTTCTTGTTGACCTCTGCGACGAATCTCCTCAATGTTGTTGCGTTCGCCGCCGCCCATACGCCGGAAGGCATTGGTGTTGATGGTGTTGGCGTGGCGGGAGTTTTCGCCGATAAAGCCGCCCTGCACGGTGGCGGCACCGCTCGCGGATTCCTCAAAGGTGATATCGGAGACAATGTTAGCCTCGGAGATTTGAGTAAAACAGTTGATGCAAATTTTGGCGCCGTCGCGGTCCTGGATATCGGGCTCGTTGCAACATTTGGCGACAGTCTGTGAAGGTGGAGGCTTTTTGCGACCGCCGCCAGGTAGAGCGGCCGGTCGCCTGCCAGGGATAATGCGACGAGGCGGTGGCATTCAGTCGAAGGATCTCTTTTGTATGAATATGCGTGCTGCGCGATGATAGCAAGGCAGGCTCGAGGCGTGCAGAGGCGAGTGAAGAGGTCGAGCAAATTCAGTCGGCGTTGCTGCTGTTGACTAGTGGGGTCGAGGCCGCTCTCTCCCTCGCTTGTGGTCCAGTGGAATTGGCTTGAAAACGGCTGAAGAACTGCAAAAGCGCTGGGTCTTGGCGCTCCAGTTCAACTTACTGCGGGCGCGAGTTCGAAGCCTGTGGTCCCCAAACCATCTATTGTGCTATTGTCGTTGCTACTATTGTTTCACTTCAAATGTGTTTGCTCGCGCTTATATCTATATACTGTCTCACAGCCTGCCTTAGCAGTTTCCAAGTTGATTGGCAGCAGGTCAAAGGCATTCCTCATGTCTCACACACAGGACAACAATTCACATAGCAGCATCGTAGAGTTCGTCGTTCGTGAAGCGCTTGCCGTCTTTGCCGCTGATGTGCATGCTTTTGCGGCTAAAGTCATGTAACAAGTTGAGTTTCAAGCCGGGCAAAATCGCTTCGACGACCTTGAGTGTACAGGCCTCGTAACGAAATTGTGCCGGTCCAGCAGAACAAATAGAAGGAGAGGACGGTTCGGACAGCCGTTGTAAGAAGTTGACCGCTTTCGCCTGCTTCAGGTCGCCATGAGGGATTTCATAGTCGGTAAGATCGTCGAAATCGTGAGGCTTGCGCTCGAGAATTTCTGGGAAGAACTTGAGAGTCTCGATCGCATTTATGCCATTGACATGATTATCAACGATTTGAAAAGCATTAGAAAACTATCAACTCGAGAAATAGTTCTCATTTGTTACCTACCAGACAGAGTGCTTCCTTCCCTACATAGATTGTCTCATAGCTTGTGTTAGCCAATCTCGAGCCACGTGGGACTAGATTATGAAGATGTATTCACCACGTCTCACCCGTGAGGCACAATGTGGCTGGCACAAAGAAGTAATTGATGTAGGACCACCTTCATGTTCATTCTACATGGGGAAACCCGTAATGCACGTTGCAATCCATGCATGAGGCTGACTTAGCATGCATATGAACTGAATTGAAGCCAATCCTGTAGCCATACTGCTTGCAGATCGTCGTCGGATCATGTGTGCTTACACATTGATGCTAAGGCTCCTTTACCGCCATCATAAACTCGACGAATCCTCATAGCCCCATCCAGAACACACAATGCTCATCGCCCTCCAAGAAAGCTGATGACTGCAACTTTAATACACCGGGCCCCATCCACCGTGGTCGAAGATCACCATTCGAGCGACCTCGCACGAGGAGTACCCGCACTGATCAGACTGGGCAGACGGCTCGGGGGACGATTTCTCTGCTCAAAAACCTCCCGTCGCTCGGCTTCGTACGCTTCCCAAGGGTCCGGATGACTTTCAAGGTCTTGACCACATCTGTCCCGACCCTTGAGGCAGTCCAAGCACAGGCCGTCGCAAAGATCCTTCAGTTTCTCAGACAGGCTGATCACGTCGCGGGACGTCAATGGTGTCAGATGCGAGGATCGAGACTTGAACTTAGGCCCGTGACGGGGCAAGGTATCAGAGATGATGGGAATCTCGAGAGACGACAATGCTACCAGCTGTTCTTGTAGTGGTATTGTCCTCCCACCGGAAGGCCAGATCGGCCAGAGTCCACTGGAACGCATCGCGGCCATGAGGTCGTGCACAAGGTCGACCTCATCCGATTCGTAAAACATGGTCTCGAATTGATCAAGCAAGTTGGCTATGCAGTAGACAAGCTCCTTGCGTACGGCATCATGTCGATGCAAAATCGAAGCTATAATGGCCAGTGATTTGCAACGGGCAAGGGCTCCAAGAAGATAGACTTACTTATGAAATCCTTGGGAAGATGCTCACGGACGAGATCGTCTGTGGCTCCCGCTGGGTCGAGATCTTGCGAATAGAGCACAAGGGCTTTGGTAGTGCCTCGGAAGTGCTTCGGTTGGTCCAGGATGAACGCACTTACTATCAAGTCAAACGTGTAAGGATCGCCCGTAATAATCTGACCGAGCATGCTGTCGGTGGCAGGCTTGAGTGCCTGAACGCAGTCGAACTTGTCAACGAGTAACGCGAACTCGAGAACATCTCGTTCCCTTACAACAGGCTCCACGGGCTTCAGATGTAGCAATTGGCACAACGCGAGCATCGGGGCCGGCTTGTCGTTCATGTAGATCTCCCTGGTGCCTGCAAGGATCGCTTCTCCCTCGATGAAGCACGCGCGGAAGAGGTTCCGGAAGACCTGGCTCGTACTGGCGAGTATGCAAGAGCTGGCTTTAATCTTCAGCTGCCGATTGTAACCGTCCTCAATGACGAGCATGATGTCGCCGAAATCGCACACGTCGTGAACAGAAGGGTCGAATAGCTCTACGAGAGACGGCAAGATATCTTCGTGGTCCTGTGTGCCGCTGGGTGTAGCGAAGACTGCAGTAGACGGGTTGGCGGTCGCCATGGTGGTTTGTCTTTGTTTTGGTGTGGTGTTGGTAGGGAGTTGGTCGTGATTCTGGAAGATGGTGATGGCTGCCACGCGGAAGTAGGAATTGTGTGGAAAAGAATGTCCGACTGTGAAGGGGGTGCTGAGTGAGAAAAAATATACGCTCTCGGGGGAGCAAGTATAAGGATGCACATCACATGTGACCGCAGATGCCTCAGAAAATCTCCGCCGACTGAGTGAGCGAGGATATGCTCTCAGTGGAGGACAGGTAAAGGCGCACATCATATGTGACTGCAAACGCTTCAAAAAATCTCTGCAAACCGAGTGAGGCCGACCAGAGGATCATAAAGGAGCACGTGACAGTTCTCAGCGCATATGCTTCTTGCGTGCGATCTCAAATGAACGTCATGTTTTGAGCACTGCTAGCTCACTCAAATGTAATGAATCGCACGTGAGATGAGCACGCAGCATCCCCGCATCACATGCTACTCAGTGACCTGGCGTGCCTAGTAAGAACGGAAATGGCGGCCGTGGGACTGGTAACTTGGTCCATTCGATGAATGCACCACAGAGGTCATGCGAACCTTCCTTTCGACCAAACCTCTGTGCAATCCTCAATGCTTCAGCCCGAATGTGAGGCAAAGCGGTTCGATGTGCAAGCATCAGAAGGAAGCCACGAGAAGCGACCTCAGGAGAGAAACTAGTGTGGCCTAGATGGCCGTCCGCTAGTCTTGCTTGTTCCATGTGATCGATCAGATCGCTAGTGTAGGCTAGGATCTTTGGATAGCTCCGGTCCCAAGGAGACACATCGTCGTCAGCGAGTATGAATTCTTCGACCACTTTCTCGGCAGACCAGTGTACTATGCGGGTCGCGATTAAAGACATCGCCTCAGCGCGTCGGTTCTTGGATTTTTTGTGATGCAGCCAATCGGACTCGTAGATGCTCATGGCGATATCCCAAGCGCGGTACTGCTTTAGGAGCATGCGATGTTCCTCCACAAGTTGGCTCGGTATGAAACGAGCGTATATCCCACGCCACTGATGATTCGTCATTACGAAGACGCAGGCAGGCGTTGAGATCCTGTTCAGCTGGAAATGGGCGTCATGGGGATTTGTGAAACTCAGACTTTGCACAAGAATCTCGAGAGACATCGTTTCGGGTAGAGGGTCCTCATGCTCAAAGACCGGAATTCTCTTCTCGTGTGCGATGGAAAGGCTCACATCCAGGCGGGCAAGCGCCATTGCGAGAGAGTGAAATGCAGTGTCGCTGCCTTTCCGTCCAGCCTGCTTTCTCGCTCTTTGCCAGGTATTGAACATCTTCAGTGCATTCTCTAGATGCAGGACCGCACTCGACTCTCGTCCGAACATCGACTCCATTGTGTGGAACATGATGCTGCAGGTCAAGACGAGCTCATGTGAAGGAGATGGAGAGTTCTCAATGTATCGTCTTAGCGCTCTGGTGGCTTTGAGTGCCGACTCAGCGCTGAGCATGGATCCGAAGTCGCTCTGAAGTGGATTGTGCTGCGGAGACAGTATCCTTGTGACCCGTTCTCGATGCGCTTGGCTGAGAGCAATGGCAACCTGCCTTGCAGTATCCTCCAGCTGGCACATTTGCGGAACTAGCCGCTCCCATAGACCCACAGATATAGTGCCAGAGACGTCTTTGATAACGACCGAGATGAAGTATTGCAAAGCCATTTGCTCGTGCGGATCACGGGAGAACATCGTCGGCATGCTGTATACTGGTTTATCATCGAGACTCGAGCTTTCAGTGCAGTAACATTCGAGGACCGTCACTGATGGTTGTTGTGTGTTTGGCTGATCGACAGATCCGGATTCGATACAAGTACTGCACCTAGCAGCTTGTGACAAACAATTCTCACAGAATTGGTGGCTTCGATTTAATTGGAAGGCTACTGCGCCATGTGTATGACGACTCACAGGGAATTGACTACGACTGGCGACGACTGTACTGTAGTGCGATGTGCGTCGCTGTAGCAGATCTGCATCGGTCGGTACGTGTGGGTTAAACGGGACAAGAGGTGCGGCTGGATTCCAAACAGTGTCCGGCAGACTTGAGTCGAACACATGGTCGATTGAGGAATCCAAGTTTAATGAATTTGAGCTCAAGGTAGCTGGAGAATCGTAGGAAGCAGGTACTGATTGTCCTGGCAGACAGATGGTGCCATTCAACCCAGGAAAGTCGCGATGAGCAGTCGAGCTTGGAACCACCAAAGGTTGATCCATCTCAGATGGAGAATCGTGCAACCTTTGCGTAGGCTCTTTAGGCTGATCCTCCCGACGATCTCTTTTCTTGGCTCTTCCTGGATCTGTCTTGAATGCACGGATGTTGTTACTACGCTCCCGTCGCCTGAAGTCTAGCATTGCTCGAGAGCGTATCATCTTGCGTGTTCGCGAATCATGACTGACATCAGGGCCAGTGTATACCACGAAATCGGCCATGAGTGTTTGGTCGGTTAGAGAAGCAGCTGTAGCTTATGAGGAGTTTCAATAGACAGTTCACCGTTCGCCTTTTATGTCAAGTGGGGGCCGAAGGGGCTGAGTGAGGCTGAAAAGGGCGTCCTCCATGCTCTGTGCGACTTTGAAGCATGCAGACATCATCATCAGCCCTGCTGATATTGTTTCGGCGAGGTCCTGCTTGAAGTGTTGTCTCAGCTCGGGTAAATGTTACAGACAAAGTACTTTGCCAAGAGTGCTTGTTCACAAGTTTGCGTGTATGTGCATGCAGAATTTTGGACGTAACTAGGCTTTGAGTGAAATATGAAGCAAGCTACAATAAATAGCATCTCACTGATAGTCTTGGCTAAGCAGCAAGTGTAAAGCCGGTGTTTGTGGTACCGTCATAGTAGCCGTTGAGATCAGTATATGTATCTCAGTGGTCTGCATTACAACTTGCTTTGCAGAGGTTGTAGGCAGTACCGTATTGCAGAAAGAGAAATGCAAGAATGTTTGGACTTATCTCACTGGCTCTCACTAATTTCTTTCTCACCATAGCCTTAGATATTACCATAAATGTAAAAGGAGAGTGCAGAGATCGACGCTGCATCTCAACGACAATTCTGGCCGGGATTGGAAACTACCGCTGTCGATACTGCCCTAGTAGCATAAATGGATGTTAAAGGAGACTATTCTTGCAATTTACATCATCCTTTCTTGTGCGCTTCACTCGCGGCTCGTGACCAGAGGTAGGCAAGACATTTTCCAGTTTCCTTCCAGTTGCTTCTGCCGATTTTACTTGCTGCCTGCAACATCAAATATATCATATCGGTCCCAGTAAGCTTGTATGTCTGTTTCGAAGCCAAAATAATTGGTTGGATCGGACTTGTAGCTCTCGGCTTGCGTCGTTCTACTTACAACCGCGCGCATAAAGTCACTGTGTGATACAGTAGCTTCATGTTGGTGGCGAGGGTTAGCCGAGCAAATAGTCTGTATCACCCGACCTGAGCACTGGAGAAGAACCTCTGAAATGCGCTGGTGGCTCCAGACACTCTATCACATGATCGTCGTCCTCGTTCGGTAGCCAAAGCTTTGCCTTGACATCCACCTGCCCAGAACTAGTGATGAGATCGTCGACTAGGATATCCCAATCGAAAATGAAAAGGTCCCACATCCTAGGCTCGCGATCTTCGCCGCTGTCCTCGGGCCAGATCATCATTGTCAATTTTGCGATCTGCATGCGATTTGTCAAGCATCTGTATTGACGACGTATGCTGTCACGAAATTCGTATATATCGAGCACTCGAGGGTCTCCATCCGCATCCATGATGGGGTGACGGGTCTGACCAGTCCACCTCGTCCTTTTTTTGCTTTGTCATAAGCTTCTAGAGCCTTGTTGTCCGCGGTCTTGCCATTTCTATCCCACTGCAGTTTGAATCGTCGAGGTGGAAGATGTGCGTAGACATCGGCAAGTGAACTTTTGGTCGGCACAGGCGGGGCGCTTCTCGTGCGGTCTGCTATGCTTGGAGTAGTGATTTTGGTTAACGGATCCGGAAGCCTGGCCGGCATGTCTGGGACTATCTGTGCTGTGGTTCGTGGACGCAATGCTGTCGTTTGGTTGTGGCTGTCGTGTGTGGGTGCGTGGAAAGAGTGCCGAGAAGTTCAAGTAATTCACGAGGTGGCTTTTCTCGCGCCCCATGACAAGTGTGCAGGTGGAGTGTTCACGTTTGCTAATGCGGCAGCTATAAAGTGAAAGCTCATCTTATTCGCTTGCATGTTCAATTCTAGGCCTGCATGGGCATAGATGTGGTCCCGAGAAGAAGTATGGGCTGTCCTCAAGCCAGAAGTGGTCTATCGCTCTATTGTTGACTGCCCACGCATACCGAGGGAGTTACTTTGAGCCTTTGCCCACCAGTTCATCCACATTGACCTTGGCACCTTGGCCCTGACCTTGACCATCTTCTTCTACAGGTTCAAAGAGACCATGAAGATGCATCACGTCGCCCCATCTTACTACGGAGCCGACACCTTTACCAAACCCAATGTCCTGTAGAGCGACCTTCCCATGATCTTGTAGTTTTTTGGCGATTCCCACTTGACCAACCAGCTGGGGAGGCTTCACAACCCATTCATGCTTGAGATGAAATGCGCCCGGGCGGTCAATGGAGGATGAAAGAGTCCTGTGATCCAGTATGGTCGGCACAACGAGCTCGGTGATGCTGCAATTTCCGAAACGCGAGACTTGAACGTCTGGAGGAATCTGGATGTACTGGCCCGATAGAAGGACATCGTTCAACAGAGAAGATATGGCAGCTCCGTGTGAGACTAACAGAACGGTCTGTTCCTCTTGTCCTTGATGTTGCTGTTGCTTAGAATTGATTTGTTCTTGGAGACCGGGAAGCACATGAACTGTGACGAGCTCATTCCAGAAAGCCGCAAGCCGTTCTTGTAGGTCCGTTGCATTTTCTATTCCCTCGATGACGGAGTCATTCTTCTTGTTTGGAGCCCTGTAAGGCTTACCCTCCAGTGTTCCGAATCCTCTCTCTTGTATTCTGTCATCCTGCTCCACTTGGAGATTCGCAACACCGGCTTGTTTCGAGCATATGGCTTCCGCAGTGTGACGGGCTCGCTGAAGTGGGGAGGTGATGATACGGTCAAAGCGAATAGCGGATAGGCGATCCGCTGTCGTGCTTGCTTGGAGCTGGCCGAACGTGTTGAGTGGCGTGTCGAGCTGACCTTGAATGATTCCGATTGTGTTCTCAAGCGTTTCTCCGTGACGAACCACGAATACACGTAGGCGACGCGGAAGCTGGAACGGTGGAGACGCTGAAACAGTCATGGCTTTCTCGAACTGCAGTCGGGTTTCTGGAGGAGTAAATAGGCTTCTACCGGAGTAGGACGTGGAGGAATGAAGATGTCGAGGAAGAGAGAGAGGAAGTCTCGATATTGACGGATGCCTAGGAATTTAGACAGGCAGAACAGCGAATCGATACGCTTGTATACTGACCACTGCCGCTCTTGACTGTGTCGCTTTCACCACGTAAGACTTACCGTAACTAGGAGAACACTGGCAGCGGTGTGAGGCCAAGAGTGTTGGGAAAGGCCTTTGAGATGCTCGTCCGTTCAAAAGAAATGGCTGCTGACGCTCAAATAGTGTAATACATGTATACCTGCTGGGCCACGTCATTTCCTCCTTCTTCCCCTGGCACATGACGAAGGAACAGCTCAATGCGGGGTGCCTCCGCGAAGCTTGTGCAGCCGGCCAGAGCTCGAGCTGTCTTGCTCTCCATCATTGTACCGTCCAAACAACTTCGCTCCATTGTCATCATCCACCAACTCTTGCCTCCTGTCTCTACTACCTCGATTCACCAACACATCGAAAAACACATCATGTCCGCCCCATCAGCGTCCCGATTGTTCAGCCAAGCAACTCGCACTGCTTCGCGCTCCATCATCCGCTCACGCCAGGCCAATGCTTTCCACCTCCAGCCATGCCGCGTCGTACCCGCCATCAGAGCCGTGAACTGCTCAAGAAGTTTCTCGGTCAGCGCATCTAAGGCTACTGGCCTGATGCCTGATACCGAGAACCCGAGCACACCGAAGCGCGAGCCTCTTGCGACGACCCTGACGCCCGCCGAGATCACTGACGAGGAGTTCCACACTCTGTCTGATGCTTTTTTGGAGAAAGTTCACGAAAAGGCAGAGCAGGTGCAGGAAGGTAGAGAGGATGTGGAAGTCGACTACTCTGTGAGTCTATTGTGCTGGTCGTGCAAATACAGATATCCAGCAGCTAACATTGTGAAGGCCGGCGTCCTGAACATCACCTTTCCTCCCAACGGAACCTACGTACTCAACAAGCAACCTCCCAACAAGCAAATTTGGCTCTCTTCGCCTTTGTCCGGACCCAAGCGCTTCGACTGGACGATCCAGGGTGAGGGCATGAACTACAAGGAGGGCTCCGGAGAGGGCGAGTGGATCTACATCAGAGACGGAAGCTCGCTGGAGGAGATCCTGAGGAAGGAGCTTGGACTCAGCGTGGACATCAGTGGTCACGAGGAGGAGATGGAAGCCGCTCTGAGCAAGGATCCTACTGAGTAGGGTAACAAGAATAATGGTTGTTGCAACGCTGGTCAGACGACAGGTTTCGTCCATTGCCAGTGGCGGTCCTATGTAATTCGCGCTGAGTGTCTAGTGAAGTAGACCCAGATAAAGCGTATATTTCCAATGCGAAACTACCTTGTGCTCTTTCGTGGACGCTGGAAGGACGTCCTGCAGAGCACATAGGGTCGCCCTCGCCAGCTGCGTTCCCGAAAACACCATGTGCTGAAGCGTCTTGTGCGCTGCATCGGGTTTGGATAGTGCGTCCAGTCGCGAGCTGACATCGACCTGCAAGAGTACCGGCTCTGCCTTGCACGCTCGGTAGGTCTCCTCGAGCATTTGCGGCGTTCTCTTCGACTAGTGGCGGTTTGACGTATCGTCTTCGGCGTGCCCTTTTCACGACGCTGCACCACTCCTGTCCAATCCTCTCTTCCATATCTTGTCCTTGCGATGCGCTGATCTTATTCTCCCTGGAACCTGTGCGTCGCTCACGCCGCGGCCGTCTCTTCCTCCGCCTTAGGCAAATCGTCCACGTCAAAGATCACTCGGATCATGAGACTGCAGCTGGGACACACGGCGATCTCTTCGCCGTCTCGCAAGTCATCGATGGTGATTTGGAAGCGATCACCGCATGGGCAAGGGTATGTGTACGTCTGAAGAGCGGCATCGTAGGTCATGTCCTTTGAATCATAGAAATGTCAGCGAAAAGCGCTTTGCGACATGAGGGGGCGTGGGGAGCGTACCTCGATCTCGATCTCGTCGTAGATGTTTTCCTCGGACATATTGGCGGATTTGGTAAGGATTTTGGTGAGCGGTTGCAAATATCGTTAAGGGAGTATCAAATCTATTTGCGTTTCTGAAACTCTGAGTCTGAAGAAGTTCTTGAAGTGGCGATAGGGCACGTGAAGATCCGGGGTAAGGTTTGAGGGTTAGGGCAAAGGAACATTCAAGGATCAGAAGTCTCCGTTCGCCAACCACAAGCAAGGCATGTCAGCTTCAGCTTCAATCTCTCAATCAAGCTGCATGTATGTCATGTCTCGATGGCATCGTATGGATCAATGTCATGGGATCTCAGCTGTGGCTCGAAGTCGGTGGAAGGTTCTTGCTTCTCTATGCTTCCATGGCGGTTGACCGGCAAGTAGATTCATATTAGCCGTCACGATGAGGCGCGCCCTGTGAGTTGACATGCTGGCCAGCGTGCTTATGTGATCAATACAAAAAGGCGGACATGGAGTGTCTGTTCGTTCTAAACTAGTCGTGTTACAACCTACAACCAGACTTTTCACCTTCTTCCATCAGACCAAGCCGTCACAACACCACAAGAATGGAACCAGTCAACCTCACCAACCGAGTCGACAGCATCAAAGACCACTGGCAACCCGAACATCTCATGACCGTAGACTCCTCCCACACCCTCAAGATCGCCAAAATCAAAGGCTCTTTCATTTGGCACTCCCACCCAGGCACCGACGAAGTTTTCTACTGTGTCTCTGGCGGGCCCATGAGGGTCGAGATCTCTACCAAAGCGACCTCGCCTGAGCACGCGGAGCAGATCGGCGTCGATCATGCGGTGGAGTTGAACGTGGGCGATATGTTCAAGGTGCCTCGAGGCGTGCAGCATAGGCCGGTTGCTGATGTGGAGACTGGTATTTTGATGATTGAGCGGGTGGGCACGGTTAACACTGGGGATCGTGAAGGGCATGCTTTGACGGCTGTTTTGAAGGGTAGGGAGGTTTGATTGGACGTAGTTTCAGCCTCATGGAGTTTGCGAATGCTTGGTATTGTGACAGACGGGTCGGGTTGCACATGATTGGGTTTCTAGAATAAAGCTTACATACCACATGATATCGTCTGAAACGAAGAGGCGAACCCAAACTGAGATTCGTGTTCGATGGTATCAAAATTGCTGTACGTGCAGCTTTTTCAATAGCTGACATGACAATGTTAACAAACGCTGCCTTCTTCTAGGCTTTAACTACTGTTGAGATATTGGTAGAGTTTGGTGCGCAACTGACGGCCGCGTATGCAAATACCGCTTAACTGAGATTCAAGAACAACTACACTTGCCACTGAGAGATATCTGGTGGAGCTGTATGCAAGCCCAGAAATTGTAGCACGTGGAACCACGTGAAATGTATGGACTTTCGTACCAGACATTATGCACAATTCATACGTGACGTCTACAAGAAATTGTCCACAGCCTTCGATACCCCTATTAGATGTTCGAACACATGCCAATGGCCAATCCCCTCAAGCACCTCCACACGCGCTGCTTTCTTCAAACGCTGCTCGTAGTCGTCGCAAACTCCAGGCGAGCTGATCCTGTCATCAGCACCTGTAACGATCAGAGTCTCAGCATCCACCCGGCTCAGATCTGAGCCAACAGTCGTTGCAGCCAAAGCAGTGCAGGCTTTAGCATATCCTTCGGCAGCCTGTGTAGATAGTGATAAGCGGACTGCACTGAGAGCTAGGAAATTGCTTGATTGTGTTGCTTGAGACGTCTCCTCAGAGGCTACGGCATCAACAATAGCGCCCACGCCTTCAGAACGAACCAGGGCAGCTCGCGTGTATAGGTCGTCGCTTACTGCCTTGTGCAGCGGGCTTGGTGGCGGTCCAAGCAATACCAGCCTAAAAACCAGATCAGGGTTATCTTGAGCACATTTCAGTGCTACAAGGCAGCCCAATGAATGTGCTACAAGCGTCACACCAGAAGTAATTCCGTCCTGCGAGCATATAGCCTGCACATCAGCTGCAAACGAAGCAATGCTGAGATGACTCGTGGGGCTGGTTGGCGAGAGACCGTGTCCTTCAAGATCAAAGAGTGTGCAGTCGTATGCTTTGAGGCCTGTGAGCTCGATCAAAGGCCTCCAGTATTCTGTGCTTCCTCCTAAGCCATGGATGAAGATCGCGGGCGGACCGCTCTTCATACCCAGACGCTTCACGTGCAAAGGCTTCTTGCCAACTAGCTCGAGTCCGTGTTGACTAGTGCTTGATATAGCTTGCAGGGACGACTTCTGATAGCGCGCAGACGTAGTGTTCTGTGAGGTTAGGGAAGCAACACGATTTGACAATCGACCGAGCCCTGAGACAGAAATTGTAATTTCATCGCCGGGCTTCAGGTACGTTGGTGGAGTACGACCGAGACCAACTCCGGCTGGCTGCGAGGTATGTCTTTAGCGTTCATTCACATTTATGCGACTGCGAGCCTCTGAAAGCACTTGTGGTCGTCACTTACTGTGCCTGTTGCCAGGACATCACCTGGCATGAGTGTTTGTCCCTCGGACATACTTTTGAGAAGATAGGGAATGCTGAATATTAGATCATCGGTAACCGCGTCCTGGCGGAGCTCTCCATTAACATGAGTCTGCACTCTCAGGACTTTGTCCAATTTGCTAGCAGGAACAGCAACAGGTCCCTGACCATGTCAGCATGGCAATTTTGGGAAAAACGGGCAGAATCGATAGATACCATCGGGCAAAAAGTGTCCGCCGACTTGCCAATGTAGAACTGCTTGTGATCACGCTGGCGCTCTCTCGCAGTGAGGTCGTTGATAATCGTATAACCCCAAACGTAATCCATGGCTTCATCTTGGGATATGCAATATCCCTGCTTGCCAACGATCACGCCGATCTCGCCCTCATAGTCGAGAGTTTGGGTGAACTCCTGATGCGGAAAGATATCATCTCCGTCAGCGATAATGGAGGTGAACCGTTTGGTGAAGATGACGGGATGGGTTGGCTGATCTTTCTTGTCTGAGCTGTCGAAGCCAGACTGATTGAACTCTTTGGCATGCTCGGCGTAATTTTTTCCCACGCACAAGATATCTCGGCCGCTGATAGGGGGCAGTAGCCGGATGGATGAGCGTGGTATAGGTCCGCCGCAGGGGATAATGTTGTCGTCGCCAACTTCGATTACCTGGTAAAGGTTGACGATGTGAGTGCCAGACTTGAATGCCAGCGGCTGGATTGTGTCTGCAGCGACATCGAGATGTCCAATACGCTCATTGCCGCGTGAATCAACGAAAGCGCAGTAGTTGGTTAGAACCATGATAGCCGTTGTGTCAGTCGTAGAGTTCGTGACTAAGGCAGTACGACCGAGCGGCTCTCTCGGATGTGAGAAATAACAAACGAAGGTTATCACCACTGCGCATCAATGCTGCATTGGTTAGCAAGTCGGCCGATATAATGCTACCACTACTGCAAGTGACTCCGAGCTGCGTTTGTCCCGATTACCCTGGCCTAAAGCGTTGGGTCCGTCCGCTGTATTGCGTGATTGCGCTTGGATCTCTCACAATTTGACAGACCTTGTTCACACGTGTTTTCTTATCTGGAACTAAACAAAGATGGTTCACGGGATTTCTAATACGCTTTTGTCTCTGCCAGGATATTGTGATACCTCAATTGTTTGGTTGGTGTCCGTCAAAAGCTTCAGGCGTAGTTGAGAATAGCATACAACCAAATACTGTTTTGGCGTTGCTAGTCTAAATCTTATAGGCCATTTTATTCTATACATGTCATGCCTACAGCATTTTCCATATTCCTATATGCTGATATCATAGGCTGTAGGCGTAGCAAGGGATGTGCGGACCACTGTGATATCCCCCATGCCGCCTAACAGTCTGGAATGTTAAAGAGCTCTTCTCCTTGACCATGAGGACTAAATGTTCACATTCCACCGTTGAGAGTCCGTACTGAACACAAAATTGACCGTAACGGGTGTAATGGTTCGGGTGTTAATAGAAACAGCACAGAATCGATTGCTGTACTGGCGTTGCGGGCTTGCATCACCGGGGCTTCCATTGTCACGTAGGCTTTCGGAATTGACAAGGCTCAGTATCGAGAAATACCAAAGGAAGAGCGCATGACGTAATAGCAACATGCCGACACCAGCAGGAAAAGAGGTATACTACAGGTGAACGGCGCCGCGTATGCTAGATTGCTGTTTCAGGCAAAAAGTATCTCGGCGTCAGTCAATAAGGCAGCCATTCCTTATCGAAACCCATTACACTCCCCCAAACCACCCCACGTTTGACGCATTCGGGCTCAGGCCAAAGCCTGGGATGATGCCATATGCCTGAAGACCATGTTAGCATTGCTTGCTCAGCAGGGCAAATGTAGTGTGAAGAACTTACAGAAGCGTCAATCTCCAGCCAGTCCGACGTCTGCCAGTTCATGAAAGGGTTCCTAATTTCCTGGGGATTGTGAGCCTCGATGTTCGTCTGAACGAGGTTGGGCGAAGAAAACGGCAACGGGACTGCGGGGTTGGTCATTGGTATCTGCGGCGTGCCCATGGTGGGGATCTCCTGAGTTTCGATTTGTGGCATTTGGTGCACCTCTGGTGGCATACTGTATGGTGACTCTTTCATTGACTCGCTCCGCAGCTCCTCAAGAATGATGCTGTAGCGCCGACTGGGGGAATTGGTCGCAGTTGCTTGAGCGAGGTATACTTGGCATTGTTCGGAGAGCATCATGAGCTTCTGACGATCCACGCCTTCGATTTCGATGCTGGGCTGCTGTGTGTTCCACACATACACTACAGTTAAAGCGCAGAAAGTGATGTAGTGTGTCCACCAAAATGCGTGAAAGAGCGGACCATCGGATGCAAACGCATCTACTGTGCGTAGAGCGTCCTGCGCGGCAGCGATGCATAGCTGGACACTTTGTTGACGGAAAACATGGGTGCTGTCGTTTTCTGGTGACGATCGGCGATTGCTGTGGCTTAACAGGAACGGTCTGTACAAGTGCATAACTGCATGGTCGTAAGCCATTCTTAGTGCGATACACTGCCTGCGAAAGCTTCTGACCAGGCTTGAAGGTTTGACCGTGCTCAGGAACGGGGGTAAAGATGACTGCCACGCATCGAGTTCCTTTCCAAGATTCCTAGTAAGTTCAACGCGGCGGGTTTCGGAAAGCGGTGTGATCGGGTACAGCTTGTGTGATATGCGTCCCACGGTACAAGACAGCTTGATGTTCCATACGAATGCGTCCATATGGCAGTCCTCTGGGGTCTCGTTCGACATACGGCCTGCTGGTGACATTTCCAGGTCGTTGACACAGTCTGGTAATTCCTGATCGATATCGTCGTCGTTGAAATGGCGAGGTCGACCCATGACAACGCCAAGGTATCGGTCGAGAATATAAGCGCTCCAGAACGTTCGTTTGCGGCATTGTGAGTGGATATAGTCGGGCTGTGGTGTTGTTGTCCTCTTCCAGTCTCGCCTGTGCATTCCAAGCGCCGATATTATTTGAAGTAGGCTCCCAAAGACGTACCACGCTTGATTAGTCCTGCTGGTCATGAGCAAGTAGAAGGCTTGTAGCATCCGGGCTTGAGCCGATTCCAGGTGTGCAACTCCTATTTCGGTCTCGGTAAAGCTGAGCGAGTGTCTGAAGAAGAAGTCGCTCTCAGACAGTGAGGAGACATCATCAGCGTACCCTCGTGATTTTTGTCGATGAAAGGTTGCTATTGCGAAAATGCTGAGTAGTATAGACGCCTCTGCATGCCCAAGCCCTTGCGCTATGGGCAGTCCGTTTGCAATGTTATTGGTGGCTATCTGATACCAGAGGTCTACTGTTGGTCTATGGAGTGGTTTGTATGTCGATATACAAACGTCAAAGTATAGTTCCATTAATTCTGTAGCGTTCGCGCCGCTGGGCAAATCGGCCAAAGGATGCGAATTGTAACCTGCATTAGATCCGTCAAGTGGTGTGCCCAGGAGAGGCTTGTCTCCCGCAGTGGTGAGTGGTTGATTCCACCGTTCGGGATTGCTGGCGCTGCCGCCGGAAGTCTGACGTTTGAGGCGGTGCTGTGCTCGTTGCAGGAATGATAGGCCACATGTAGGATCGATATACTGTCCATGGACGTCCGAGGATTCCGGTTCTGGTGAGCTTTGTTGATGCCGCAGAGGGAGATTGTGCCTTTCAGCAGGCGTTGGAATGGCAGCAGGCCGAGGGTCAAGGGTGCTGTGATCCCCTGTGCTCGCTTCTGGCGTCGATGAAGGCGGTGTTGGCGGCCGGCCACGCAAGTACTGACTGTCGTAGGAGCATTCTATGTTCTTCTCGGCGCACGTAGTGCATGGCTTCATGCCAGAGCATCGTGCCTTCTTTGCCTGTATAGCCGCGTAAGCGACAGTGTATATGCGTTTAATAGTGATTGCTACGCGGGAAAGGCGGCCATACCTTACAGGCGTCGCAAGCCCTAGTTGTCTTGGACGCCCGACGGCCTTGATTACCTTCGGAAACGCGACGCCGTTTCCAGACCGGGGAAGTGTTGGATAGCGTGGCATTTGGCGCTGGACGAGTGGGAACGTCAGAGGTGGCGGCAGGACTGCCATCGTTCCACGGGCCGTACATTGCTGGGTATATGTCGCCTGACTTCCAGCAGAGGTTCGCAGCACAGTGAAGAGCCCGGAGGAAGCGCGTCTGCAGTTATGAAGACAGCGTTAGAATCCGCCCGCCGCCGATTCAGGCCATCATCCATGTGTGGCCAGGGTGATGCGATTGATGCGGGGACCGAGAGCGCCCTGTCTCGCCTGTCGCTCTCGAAAGTCTATACCGCTGCATTGGTAAAAGTTAAATCCCGTATCTGGGTCAAGATCTGCGGTGAAGCCAGAGCTTGCAGACCAAGGGCAAACCGACATGTGCGCGCCGAAGTGAGCCTTATGCGCCACGAGCGAGGTAGCGTGGGCCAAGGGACTCTCGTCCATGCGCTACTCGCGACCCATGTCGTTGTTGAACGCAGAACGCCTTGAGCGATGTACAACGCTGTAGGTTTCTGGTGACGATCGTATACGTCGTATACTTCTGTACGCTCCTATCTGCCGTGGCTTAGACGTACCGCAGCGGGAGGTCAAGGTTCGACGTCCAAAATCCCTCATATTGATACCTCGAATACGTCCCTCGATCCACAGGAGAGCTGCGGCAAGGCCGTGATTCTCATCCAAGTAGTAGCGCGCTCCAAGATCTCATGAATTAGAAAGGTTTCCACTGGTGTCGGCTCATAGTCGGCTGTGAAGAAGGGCTGCGCCGGCTGAAGGAGCCGGCGACTGCTCTGGAACAAGGCGTTCTAACAAAAGATAGTTCTTGCGTACAACTGCGCGTGCTGCTGGCCTGAAAAAGCCTAGATACTGGCACCATCGAATACAGATGATACCGTTAACGACGACCACGGTCACCAGCAATGATACAGGAGGAAGGCGCTTAAATATCTCAACCGAAGTAAGCTAGTACCATCCAACGTGTTTCCAGAGAAGTCGCGCTTGCTCTTGGGGTGTCGCACGTGGGCTCACGATAATCCACTTGTCCTCTTTAGCCTGGCGGTTGGACTGCAAAAGTTTGATGATTAATGTATGCTAACTGGATTTCTCCGCTCACTGTGCCGCTTGGTGATTGGCCTTTTTAGTCGCATATCACTGTATCTCAGAACGGTTCAATGTTCTCATTACTCCCTCAAACGCTACCAGCGCCACGGCGTTTGCTGGGAATGCGCGGAGGAAGCATGGGACGAATCCTCGCCAGTAGCCTCTCCATCCGTTTTCCCTGTACACAGCAGTTGCGGCGTCTCTCCACCTGGGAAACTTTCGCTTGTCCAAATCATCGGTCATGATCCGCTGTTTGATGACATCTGACGGGTAGCTGGTAAGCCAAAAGATCTGGGCCGAAAGGCCTCCAGCCCAGAAATTGATGGCCGGGGTGCTGAGAGTGGTGTGCTTCTGGAACGCTTGCGTGAACAGATCATAACTTCCCCACCAGAAGAAGAAAAACGTTCGGAATAGCAATGTCGAGCCAAGGCCGTGCCAAAGACCAGCTATGCCGTGTCCCTTGAATATCTTGCCTGCGCAGTCGATTGGGCCAGTGTACATGCGCTGATTCCTCGACCGGGAGTACTGAACTTGCAACCGGGCTTTGATATGCTCGACTGGAGCAGCGATGAAACTGACAGTCCATCCGGCCATCACACCAGCCACGCCGTGTCCAAGTACCGGCAGCTTTGCCTTCTCCTCTTCCCGCCCGGCCCACACCGAGGCTGGTTGGGTAGCACGTCTGGGCTGAACAACGTACTCGTTGACCAAGCGGCGGTACTGCGTGAGGGACCCCAGCATCACGCTGTCCATGCACATCCAGCCGACAAGCGGCGGAGTAGCACCTTTGTACAGGCCATTGACGCCTTCTTTTCTGATGGTTTGTAGAAGGCAATCGAGCGGGCCTTTGAATTGCGCATTCGTCTGGAGGCGGACCTTGATCGTGTCGAATGGGTGACTTTCGCAGTAGTTAGCAAAACTGTAGATCGTAAATATGATTCGTGAAGACACTCACCCAACACTCAGCTTTGCTACGCCAGAAAAGACGCCAGCGACGAAGCCCTTGTACTGGCCGCCGTGAGCCGGACTTATGGCTTCCTTTCCGTCATTCTTGTTGATGCCGGAAGGCGTGGCTTCCTTCACCGACATGAGTCCCCAATGGTAGCGCAACGAGCGACAATGATGTTCATTGGAAAAGTCGCTTTGCGCGCGAGCTTTCCGCAGAGCGACAGGAAGCCTCGCAACGGCGTCAAGTCTAATCACTGATCGACGCGCAGTTGACAGTTGACTCCCAGATCTATGACATAATACCACCGACCGTCTCAAAAGGGGAGAGATGCTATGCTATCATCACGAGACTCGCTTTCTACAGTTCTTGCATTGCTCTATTTGGGCGCTGGGTTGCGAATGCGAGCAGAGTAGTGTGTAACGCTACCACCCATCTCATGTGTACGAAGACGCATTCGCACACACATGTATATATCCGCTGTACTCACGCAGCTTTTGCTCCCGTCAACATCTGCCGCACGTGCTATCTCTCGTTTCGAGAGGCCGGCGATAATCGTGAGCGAGGCGGGGCGAGATCGGGGTGGGGAGCGACAGGAAGCACTGGCCTCATCGTCGGGCGCATTACAATTGAACGAAAGCGCGCGTGGAAGGTGCCAGACGCTATCACGCGAGAAAAAAGGCGGCAGCGCATCCCACGCACTGGCAGTCATGTAGATATAACACACCGTGACTCAACACTACTCATTCTGTCGCTTGCCCATACCAGAAACAAGCGCAGGCACAATGGCTGCCAGCGACAGCATCAAGGCTGTGAACCCCAGTCCAGAGCGCGTTGTTGACTCGGCGAAAGTATGGACGACGCTGATCACAAACACCGACTACCTGTCCGGCCTGCTCACTCTGGACTATTCGCTTAAGCTGGTTGGCTCGAAGTACCCTCTTGTCGCCCTTTACACAGACTCGTTTCCTAAGGAAGGCCACGCAGCTCTCGACGCCCGTGGCATTCCCAAGAAGTCCATTCCCTACCTGCTGCCCAAGACAGCCAAGGACTTCAGCAATGACCCGCGCTTCTACGACTGCTGGAGCAAGCTGACTCCCTTCAGCTTGGTCGAGTATGAGCGGGTCGTTCAGCTTGACAGCGACATGCTGGTCCTGCAGAACATGGACGAGTTGATGGACATCCCGCTTGATTCGGCTGCAGAGGCTGGCAAGGGCAAGAGAGTGTTTGCGGCAAGCCACGCTTGTGTCTGCAACCCATTGAAGAAGCCGCACTACCCTCGCGACTGGGTACCAGAGAATTGCGCATTTACGTCCCAGCATGGAGAGCCGGAGAAGGCGCAGACGGAAGGTGCTCCATCCACCGCCGGCCTCGCAATGCCCAACGGTGGCTTGCAAGTTGTAGTGCCCAGCGCTGAAGCCTACGATGCGATTTCAAGTGCACTTGGCTCCGAGGCGACGACAGCATACGAGTTCAGCGATCAATCGCTCCTTGGCGACGTCTTCAACGGACGCTGGGTCGGCATCCCGTACATTTACAACGCACTCAAGACTCTCCGTTGGAAGGGCGTGCATGATGCTATCTGGAGGGATGACAAGGTGAAGAACGTGCACTACATCCTGAGCCCCAAGCCTTGGGATGAGAATGATGAGGATAAGAAAAAGGAGGGACGTGACGGAAGTAACCAGTGGTGGTGGGACATCAACGATAAGAGACTGGCCGAGGAGAAGAAGAATGGCATCCAGGATGGGTTTTGAGTAACGAATGATGCGAGCATGAGATTCCGAAGAGGAATGGGCTTCAGTGCCACGAATGAGACGAAGACGCTACGGTGCATGTGGATATGACACAATGGTGGGCCATAGGTATATCACGATAAATACGGCCTGCACAAAAAACAACGAATTTCTATTCGGCCAGACACAAGTGAATGTGCTTGTGGCTTTACAACAGAAATAATGCTCATTCGGATGCTGAGACGACGAGCTGTATGTACCACGAACAGATGTCAACCGGAGAACTTCTGTTCGTGTTTCCACCGTGGCTTCCTGACAGGATTGACCTCAGGCGCCGGAGAGGCACCTGCCAGAAGCCAGCATCGAACTTGCAGCTTGAATGCATATGTATACTCGAGTCTCGCAATACTATCACATCAGAATCATGCACATCGCCGCTATTCTATAGATCACCACACTTACGTCCGCATCGTCATCAATAATTGTCATGAGCACTGGAAGGCGATTCAAGAAGAACAACAACGATCCTTCAGCACACTTATCTTGCTGGACAATGACAGCCATGGAAGAGGCGCAATCCGCAGCGACAATCCTGTCTGACAATACGCTGTCCATTGGGAGCTCGGACGATGGCGCATGGTCTGAGATGACTGAATTAGCCCTCACGGATGAGGAGACCGACTGTCCACCACCCGGCTCTGCATCCTGTGCAAAGTATATACACGAGCCTCAATCATTGAGCGCAATTCGACTGCGTGCAGATTCAGGATATGACAAGATGGCACTCAAGAACGGTAATAGTCCGCGCACAAACGGCAATTGTTCGGTTCCGCGGTCTTTGCAAGCAGAGCTCCCAGAGCCACAATCCATGATGGGATCCGTCCTTCGAAGTGTGCAACAAGTTTTCAGGACTGGTTTCCGAAGTTCGTTCGAGTCCCTGAGTAGGATGCCTCCGAAGAACACTTTAAGAAGATGCTGGGGCGCTTTGAAGGAGACGCTGGACGAGCTGGGCAACGTTTGGGACGGAGATGATGGGGACAACGAACATAAGGAAGTGGTTGGTTCTGATGTCGATTGTGTGCGCTCTTTCTCTGCACCAGTGACGCCAGCAAGACAAAATGCACGTGAGCCAACGACACCGCAAACGCGCTTTCTGCCTGGAACTGTTGGATCTCGCCCTAGCCACTTCGACACCCTGACCTGCAGCCCAGTAGCCGGCTCTCGATCGTCTAAGCGAAAGCCCAAGCCGAGACTGCGTTACAAAAGCCCTACGCCTAGGCGGAAACACGCTTATGACATCGATCACGCTTATTCGACAGAAGATGAGAGCAGCGATCCTCATGTACGGCTTTTAAATCGGATCCTGGTCCCAGATCCGGCATGCCTACCTAGAGAAGATCTTTACATCTGGATGTACAAGCATGACAGCCGCTCGGGATGTTTCGAACCTGATCTAGAGAACAACAAGCCCGTCGCCCACCGAGACGATGAGGCAATACTTGCCGGTGTTGCGGAAGCACAGCCAGACTGCGGCGGCGCACCTGTTGTCAATGCTTTAGATCCATTGGCAGGCCGTTGTGGACGTCAATCTGTGTCGAATCTACTCACAGGCGAATGCCAGCATGGACTTCTACCCTCTCAGCAAACATGTGAACTCTGTAATGAGATCGAATCAGGCACCGCCCAGCCTCAAATCGCTGAATGCTCCTCTACTCCATTAAATTCTCAAGGCGACGGCGATCCAGAGGCCAGGCTTCTTATGAGTGACAGTGAGGCCATGACATCCAGCACCGGTGAAACACTTGAGGACATGCGCCGCAATGATCATCGTGTATCGACTCCAGACAATCTCCGAAACGATCTGAAGGGAATTTTCTCCGGGTGTTCCAATGGCAACAAAGCCGTCGACCGCAGGGGTCCTTCTACTTCGAAGCCTAAGCTTTCTGAACGCATCAAAGAAGCCTTGAGGTCTCAGCACCCCGATCTCCTGGAGTACAAGCCTGGACCGGCTAAGAGGATTGACGCTGAATCACCCACCAACTCCAACTTCTGTATGTCTGAGGATGGTACTGTGCATCGTATTGTCGAGCACCCACCAACACTCTCTTCGGATCCTGATTGCGATGCTGGCTATCAGCTTACCGAGGAAGTCAAGACTGGGATACCCAAGGTGAAAGGCCGTGTGAGGCTCGGTCGCATTGAGCCGGGAGACGATGTGCCTGATGATGTCTTGTCGAACCACGCAGTCCCATCAGACCCTGCTTCGCCAAGTCTGGAACCTATATTCTTCAAGGTCCCTGCGGTAGAAACTACTCCCCAGTCGAGAAAGGCCAAACGCCGCCCACACGTTCCCGAATCTTGTGCTGTGCTCTCCGCAAGGATTCCACCAGAGCGTGATATCTCAGATCTATTCAGGACGCCTTTCGCTACATTCGAGCAAGAACTCAGAGAACTGTCACTTGGTTTGCCTAATCCACCGTCTGTAAACACCTTGATGTCAGAGTTTGGAGTATTCTACGATATCGCGGCAGCAAGTCACAATGATCGCATATCGACGCCTACCTCACAGCAAGAATCTGCAGATCTTCATTCGAGGTCGGAAAGTGCAAAGGCTGAAGAGGACTTGATACCATCTTTCGGCGTCCTCTGCATCAGTGCACCAACACAAGACAGCGTTCCTCACCCGAGCTCCCCAGCGAGCGATGTCATGTGTCAATCTGCTGCCATGGGATCTATGTCAACGCTGAACCACATTGACAACGCAACAAGAACAAGGAACACAGAGATCAATCGCGCAAAGCAAAACACTGCCCATGCTACAAACACCTCCTGGCTTGCGCTTGACGGTGCAAAGAAAATGTCATGTTGCTGGAAGCCATCAGTCCCGCTGTCACGTCTTCACAACGAGCACCGAGCTGTACGTGTGTACAATTTGCACAACATGTTCCAAAGCGTAGCTTCTCGGACGCCCCTACTGGTGATCGCTCAATGGCTGAGCATGGACGAGTGGAATTACAGGATGCAGTGTCTTTTGAAAACCGCCTAGTTGGCATGGAACAAGGGATGGCTGCCTCCTACCTACAAACTGCCGCTTCCAAACCCCGTCACGTGCTCCACAGAGGCATACACCATGATGAACATGAACTTGTTCAACCAGGAATCCAACACGGAGGATCTGTCCCACGTCAATGACCTTGTGGATATCATGGCACACAATACATCTGCGCTGCGAGAATGGTGGATTCGTACGCTGGTTCAGAATCGACTGCTGGCGTTTTTGCAATTGGCAGGGACACGTTGCACGGCGTTGAAGTTCGAGATGTGGCTCATCGACCACCCGGAGGTCATGCTCGAGGACCACATGGAAGAGGAAGACCTGCGATGGGAAGATGCCGGCTTCGATTTTGATCCAACCACCATGGTCAGGGAACCGCCTCGCCGAGCCAACTTGAGGTCACCTGTAGCCCCATATGAGTCAAACTTGCGCGTGGAACGTGTCCGCAGCATGGATCATCCGGCAGATCAGCTCTTGCAACAACGACAGCTGCTTCTTCCGAGCCCTCGACACTTACCGTCAGCGGAGGGTCCACCCTCGACTGCGATGGCTCTGCTGGCAGCCCCTGCGCTCATGGTAGCTCGCAGAGATCCGACCCCTGAATTTCCTTCGAGGCTAAGAGAAATGGTGCAAGCGCAGGGAGACGAGAGACTGACGGAGATGCATGGTGATTTTGAGAAGTTCAGAATAACTGGGAAGCAGCCCGACAGGAAGGATATCGAGGAAAGGTCAGGAATCAAGCGCTATCATTCGGAGTTGTCTGACTATCGACCTTTCTCTGTACAGCCGACGACCTCTCGAACGCAAGCTGGAGCAGGCCCTGTGGTCTTCGGTCCGACAGCCTCCGATGCGCCTCCTGCAAAGCGACTTCGCAGCACAGAACTCTTTCCAGATCGCTTTCAAGCTGTGGAGGCCACTCCAGCACCGGATGTAACTCGAACCAAAGCGCGTGACTCGGTTGGCGAAGGCACAGGCGTTCCGACAAACGATTCGACTGGCGATGGCACAGGGATTGCGATGCGTGACTTCGCGTACTCAGGAGTCAACGCTGCCACCTCTTCTCTTGAAGAAGGTGACCAAAGAAAACCTTCGTCTGTCCAGTCTGACCCAAAACCCTCTTCTGTCCCGTCGTCGCGCAGGTCGGCTGCTCGATCGGACTCGAGCCTCTCCTCCGTCTCATCGACAGAGTCTAGTCGTGCGCGTGAGGCTCTTGCGCTCACACTCAGTGAAGACAAAAAGCGAGTGGAGCTGAACAGTGGTGGGAAGAGTAAGGCTAGCATAGGCATCACCACCAATTCGCCGTCCTTGTTCCGGAGTTTCGTCAACGCTATTTCGCCTTCAAGCAGCAAAGATTCTGCCATAGATGCGACCAAGAAACTATCCGAGAATCCGACGAGTCGTAAAAGCCGCGCTCGCAGCGAGCATAGCTCTGAGTCCAGCTTGGATGGAGCAAGTGAGGGCGGAAGACTGACGAGGTCATCGAGCAAGCGCTCTCGGGCAAATACGGTGCCTGCATCTTCGTCGAAGAGGCAACAAAAACAACGCCAGACCGACGACGATTCTGCTCCAGTTCCGCTACTTTCGGGGATAGGGATTTTGCCAGAACCAGCCGATCCTAGCGAGAGCTCGACAGCGTCGTCTCCGGAGGAAGGCACGACCGAGGGTGTTGAAGAGTTGCGTAGCAACCCGACGTCGACATTTGTTGATCCTCCTGAGAGTGAGTCTTGCAAGCCTCCTGTTTAAAGCGTACATACCGTGAACCTAAGAATACTCCTTTCACTCGTGTCACACTTCTCTCTTCCACTTGCTTCCTTGCGTCCCTTCACTTCAGCTTTCACGTCATTGTTTATGCCGCGCCTATGCCACAACGCCGGCGCCGGCCCACCACCAAAGACTTCTCTTCCCCCACCTCCCAATCTAAGTGAGTGTGCACAGCTGATGTGGCGCGATCAAGATATTACGATGGAAGACAGCACGCAAGACCAACTGCGCCGCCAACGTAGCAGCAATATAGATCCTGAATCCGCACCACTAGCCACTCCAAGAATGCGCGAAAGCAAGCCAGCGATCCTGCTTGCATTGGAAGAAAACGAATCGCTTGATCAGATCTCAGCCAATACACGCAGCGTCCCCGAGTCTGAGCACAGGAGTCGGCAGGGAGACTCACCGGATGAGAGAGCGTGTGGAAATCGCAATCGTGGCCGAGAGATGCGGCGTGAGGCTGCATCAGCGAGCGCCAGTCAGTCAACATCTTCTTCATACACATCGAGCTCGAGCAAGCAAGAGACCGAGTTGGTACAACCTTTGCGCCGGCGAAGCAGGTCGCAAGATGATCAGAACATCGTTCAGCAGACGACCAGTGAAAGAGAGATTTCAAGGGCGCGCGAACATGCAAGACGTGCGCAAGGAGAAGACGGCGGCGTCTCGCTAAAACCGTTGACACCATTGCAGCCAGCGTCAACACCGCAAAGCAGGAGACCTACCATTGCGCGCAGGCGCAGCGCGAGCATAGCCAAACTCAACCCCGAACAAATCAACCAAATATGCAGAGAAGAGTCCGAATCCATGAGTGAGGATCCGGTCATTCGCGGATACGCAAGGACATCCCAGGAAGAGCTGTATGGGGCGTATGGCATGAGCGACATGACGAACGCTCCATTGATGCAGCGCTACCCAGAGCCGAACCGCGACATGGAAGAGATCAACAGGAGCCTCTACAACATGACCGTCCACGACCACGACTTTCTCCCTGGCGGACCGCCCGGGCCTGTGGATTTCCACAACATTGATTACGACACCGACGTCAGCGAGGTCCAAGGATACGCTGAGTTCGAGCATGCGAGAGAGGCAAAAGCGTTTGCCGCGTACGCCATGTTTACCGACAGACAAGACGAGATTGACATGCTGCACCGCATGAAAGCGCATGGCTATCTTGAAGAGGGCATTGAGATCAAGTATGGATACCAGGAGATGGGACCGAAAGGATCGATCACATGGTTGACGTACGAGGGACAGGAGATTGGCGGGAGGATGAGAGAGGAGTATGAGCGGGAGAAGGCTATTTCTGGTAAGTTACAGGCATCTTTTTCCCGGCGGCGATGGTGATGAGGAGAGTGAGGGCTGCGAGTTGATCGGATGTTGGCGTGGATGCTCGACTTGGGACTTGGCTCGTGCACGCTAGCGACCGCATGCCCCACTCGCGCTGTTGCACCTGCCCTGCGGTTCACCTTGACTTGACCTTCACATGCTGACTTGCTCACCCTCACAGAAGCACGCAAACAAGCCCAGGCCGAAGAGGAATACTACACAACATTCGAGCATCAGCAGGGCGAATCCGATCAGCGCCACGACAGCAAAGTCTCCGAATCTCCACTTGCCCTCTCAACGCCCGAGCCTGTCTCCTTCTCCGCCAATTCGACCCTGCGCGCGCCCTCACCAATTGAGGATTGGAACACGCTCATCGCTTCAATCGCACCTAAGTGCCGCGGCTCGGACGACTCCTTAAAGACTGCATATACCGCAGACGATACTATTCCCGAATCGGCTTATCGCAGTCGTCCTGATCTCAGGTCCGACCCGTTAGCTGAGCACACAGGTATCACTGCTTCCGTGTCAACAGACAACTCGTCAGACGAGGGAGATCTGATCTCAACTTTCACGGATTACTGAACAAGCATGGCGAACCACCAGAATGCTGGCAATGCCGGCTTGTACAATGCGGCCGGCGGCTTGAACGGCATGCCCTCTGCCGGTCACTACAGCGATATGCAAACACTCATGCAAAACATGGAAACATTGTCCGGATGGTTACAACAGAACAGGGAGGACTTCTTGAGCGTGCAGGACGGATTGGAACAAGTGGAAAGACGCAACGTAGGTCGCTCGCTGGAGGCATTGAATACTCGGCTTGCATTGCGAGCTGTAGCAGCGGAACAGGATAGTGACAACATGCATAGGCTAGATACCCAACAGGCTTATCCTCACTGCCTGCTATCAATGGAGAAAACCCACCACAACGTATGTCATCCGTATCTCCTATGCTTGGTTGTGCGAGCAGCAGGACCTGCGCAATCGTGAAACACATTTAGTGACAATTGCCTCACAGCACCCGTCGACCCTTCCGCGCCCACCGTCACCTCATTACAACGCGCCCTTGACGCAGCCAACAACCGCATCGCCGCCTACGAGAAATCTAACGAAGAGCACCAGCGCCTACAAGCCGTATACGAAGACACCCTGACCGAAGCCACCGAGCGCATTCGCAACTACGTCTACCAACAGAACGACTACATCACTTCAATCCACAAACACTACACACACCTTCTCCAAGAAGCGCGCGGCGAGACCGTCCAAGCACAGCAAATCCACCAGGACTGGCAGCGCAGTCTGAGCAAATTGAACGAAGAGCTCAGGCGTGCGGTGCAAGCTCGCGAGGATGAGAAGAACCCTTTCACACGCAAAGTCTCGGCTTTGAAGGAGGAGAACAGGGTTTTGAGGGGTTTGGCGGGCTGGGAGCCAGCAGAAGAGGACAGCAGCGACGAGGAGGAAGAGGTCGAGGTTGTCACGGCGGCGGAGAACAGAGGCAGGGGCATAAGGGACAGGGAAAGAGTCGTTGGAAACGCGATGGGACAGCCGTCTGGCAAGTGAATTGTGTGTTGAGAAGCCTTGATCGAGCATATTGCAGCGCGAAACAAAATTTGGAGAGCATTACTGTTGTTGCAAAGACGGCATCGAAGTAGGATGTGAGTAACACATGGGCTCCACACTTCCTCTCATCATCTGACAAGTGTTGCAGAGATCACACCTGGATACCAAACAACGCCTGAGGAGTAGCATAATGAGATTGCTAGAAGTCAATGCAGCACTGTCCAAAGAGACCAGCGTTAAACCTAATTGTCTAGTCTCAAGTGCAGCTATCAACTTTGACTCAATATCGCAACAATGACGGTCAGTCGGTCCGCCAGCCCATACACGAGTAGGCATGTTCTTGCGTTCTTTCGGCTCTCTGTGGTAAGGTATGCGACGTTGGCGTCTGAGCTGTTATGTAAGCCAGCACAGCATACACGGACTTCTTGCAGAAAGCATGAAACACCATGCATGAGACGTGTAAAACGTGTTGATAGATCCCCACGTGTTCAATGACAGATGGGGGGTCTGCAAATAAATACAGCTATCTGGGCTAACCCGAGTTTAGTTCTTTCCAAAAATCCAATTTCCATGCTCAAAAGACAGTTCGCTTGCGTATGCTCGTTAATCAATCATCAGCAGATTCCTTCATGCGGTACCGTAAGATTCGTGACCGTGAGGCCTTTGCGTATTCGCCACATCTGCATCAGGCATCAGAGTCTCCTGCGCATTCTCGGCTTCTTGTTCCAACTTCTCGCGGTGCATGGTGTAGCTCTTCCGGCCAACGTAGCCAACGAGCACGACACCGACGGTCAATGCTGAGCCCAAGAGGACGATGTTGACGGGGATGGGGTCATTGTTGAACACTTTGTGCGTGAGGGCGTCCAAGCCTGCCTGGAAGAAATTGAGGATACCAGCGAGACATATCACCAAGCCGTAGACTTTGCCAAATGTCGCGAAGCCGAAGACTTTAGCGCTGTAGTCGGAGACTGCAGTGTAGTAGAGCGGTCGGTACACGACGAAGAGGCAGATGTTGGCGTAAGCGGCCCACATCTCGGGAATGACGCCGAGGACACCGATGGCGGTCGCGATGCATACCAGCAGGCCAAGGACGAAGGTTGTGCTGGTGTGGTCGAGGACGAGGCCGATGAAGGGCACCGAGATGACACCTCCAAGAGGCAGGGCCACGTCGAAGAATTCGTTGATTTGCACAGCGCGAGCGGGCGAGTGAAGCATTTCGGTGTATTGGGTGCGGACGGTGGCGACGAAGTAGTTGATTCGAAGCATTTGGATCACTGTGAATGCTGCGATCAAGCAGAACCACGGTGATGCGATTTGTTGGGTGGCGGTCTTGCCGTGCAGGGCTCCGTAGACGCCGGATCGGGCTGCTTTTTCCTCCTCGGCTTTTGCCTGGTTGGCACCGTTCTTGGAACCCAGAAGGGCAGACTCATCTGAGTTTGGATCGTTGTTCTGATTGTTGGTAGAACTATCGGCAGTGATCGTGCTTCCAGCTTGGTTGTTGATCTCGCCAAGTGTCTTGTAGGATTCACCGGGCATGACGAAGAGCTGAGCAAGCAAGATCAGGGCCGGCACGATGAGGTACAGCAAGAAGAATTTCTTCGGCGTGAAGGAGCCATTGGTGCCTTGGTAGATGAGTCGGAACCCTAAGAGAATGGCGCTGCTGGTATCGAAAGCGCCGGTCGAGAGGGCGAGGATCAAGCCGGAATGCTTCGGGAAGGTGTTGCTCAGTTGGAAAGACGGGATGAAGACGAAAGGTCCGCCGAGCGCGAGGAAGAGGTAGCCCGGGATGTATCCGTCGAAGGGTAGATCGGTTGCGAAAGCCATGAGTAGTGCGCCGAGTGTTAGGAAGAAGACGCCTACCAGGCTCGCGATGCGAGGTCCATATCTATCCAGAATAGTTCCAACAGGAAGAGCACACATATTCGTGCTTACGGCGGCGACAGTGAACATGAGATTCAATCTCAATTCTTGCTCATAGCACACCCAAACGTCATCTCGTAGCTCATCTGCGGTGCATTTGTCTTTGTAGACACCCTGCTCGACGAGCACTGGCTTGAGTGCGGCATAACCGAAGACAATACCGGCAGCGAATAAGCAGTACAAGACTGCAACTGCTACCTGGATGATTCGCTTACTCTGGCTGACTTCAAACCCTCCAAGAGGTTCTTCATCATCAGCGATAACCGGTTCCCATCCTGCGCTGGGTTGGAAAGACAGCTTTCGGCGTTGAGATCCCGTCGGCGATTGACCTCTCCATTGATCAAGAGGCGCCGTTTTCTGACTTGGTGATCCAGCCGGTGATTGGTTTCTCGACCCGTTCCTCCATTGCTCAAAAGGCTCCAGATTCTTGTTGGAAGACGCGCGACGCTCGTACAGCGACATTTCGTTGATTTGATGTTCGGGTGCTGAGACAGGAAAAGTTTTAGGTTTCGCCCCGCTTTGAGAATGGTTCAAGTTGGGCTTTGTCCCTTCGCTGCCGCCACTTTTGCCGACTGCGTTGGCCTGAGGATGGAGACTAGTGATGCAGTAACGGATCACGCGGTCTGAAGAACAGATTACGCTTGCACGTTGCCAGCGGGGTGGGCGTGTATATTTTATACAGCTGGAAGCAACTTGCAGAAAGCCTTTGCGGTCCCAACAAGATGCGAGATAAGCCGTGGGAAGTAAATTGATAAGGCGTCCGAGCTTTACCGTAGGGTGGTGTAAAAGGCGCCGTTGGACCGTGACCTGGGCTCTTCAGATAGCTGGTCAATGAGCATTGTTGTAGCTCACACTCACTTGAAGGAAGGGTCCAATCGAGATTTGTTCGCGTACTCTGTGTGTACAGCAAATTCTGGTTTGACGATAGAATCAAAATTAGATTCGCATTCGCGTACGGTGCAGGTCTTCGGAGTGTGAATAGTGTGCCAAAGCCGGACGTCTGTCATATGTATCGAGTAATGGCTGGCAGATCAAATCGCTAGATAGGACTTACTAGCGCATTCACCCGAAGGACGTTAGCTGATCAAACCACATTTCCTTGACCATTGTTGGGTATCTGATCGTGAATGCGCTGACCAAAGTAACTGAATATTGAAGCGGTTGTGCTTGGTCGATTGTGTGTGTTGTCAAGGGCCATGCATTCATCGTACTAGCTATCGTGATGACCGGGGCCTGAAATAGACCTGGAAGTATAGTGCAACCAGTTTGTTAGTAGATTCATCCAAAAACCTACGGCACTTGCGGATGTTGTTTCCGTCTGATAGATTACGAGTTCATCAATGGTCATGCCCGCGACGAGATGTTTGAATGTGTTTGAAAGTAACTTGTTCTCGTTGATCCTGAAAGGAGTGATACAAAGGGCCTGGATTCCGTCTAAGTACAGACGAGACGAAAGCTTCATCTTCGACAAGATTACACAGCATGAAGAAAATGAACGGGTATCAATGATAGCGGTGCCGTTCTAGGCGAACGGTACCGCTACTTTGCGATGCCAGTCGATATTGTTTGCTTCAGTAGATCCTAACGTATTGACATCGATGATGAATATTGCTCCCGCACACGCTAGTTTTCCTATACAGATGCATTACAGAGGGGCAAAAAAGAATTGAAGCCTGAAGCCGGGCTCGAACCGACAACCTTTGGCGGATTCCAGAAACAATAGTACCGAAAACCAACTGTTGTTCATGTTAGTTACGCACCGATATAATGGGACATGGATAGTACGCACTGCGCTGCCATTGCGCCATCCAGGCCGCGTCAATTGGTGTGAATGATTTCATTGTGTATATATACCGTTTTCAATTTACCAGCACTTTCACAACAATGCTGTCTATGCAAGGTATACCTTTTCTCTTGGAAAGGAAAACAGAGATAGGGCCTTAGCAATAAAGAACAATCGCAGCTAGGATAGTCTCAAACAAAGATCTAAAGCGTCAGTCATAGAAAAGAATCACAGGTAAGAAACTTTTTGAAAATGAAAAACGACTAAAAAGCGCTAGAGTGGAACTCAATCCCGGCCGGAACTAAGGGAGAGTAAAGATAGGCTTAACTGGTATTCTGGGACAGCGAAGCCTCGAAGACAGGAAAACATCCGAGCTGGGACTTTGTTCTCTCTCTGTAGAAGTTCAAGGACAATTATCCCAGCTAGGACTTCTTCTGTCTGTAGAAGAGCCTGAGGAAGTGTGACCATAGCTGGGACAATAGGGAAGACACAGATAGGCAGACACTTTCTTCTGCGTTGAAGTCGTCAAAATCTTCGAGGATCTTCGCTAGTTCTTTATCTAGGAGAGAAAAAAGCCTCAGGGTTTAGGAATAGTCCATTCTACACATATGCTTGAAGAAGGATTCTGAGAGGCAAAGAACATTCGCTTCTAGGACAAGGTAAGAAAGAATACTCATTCGCCTTGGAACTAGTGAAGGTCTCTGAAAACTTGAAATATTCACTCACAACTAAGGCGAGGAAGACAACAATTCCAGCTAAGACAACTTTCCAAAGTAAAGATAAAAAAAGATAGGCTTAAGAAATAGAAAGCAATCCCGGCTGGGACAGTTTTCAAAAATGAAAAAGACATCGAGAGGTGAATACACAGTCTTCTCTGCATCAATCCCGGCTAGGATAATATTTCAAGAATGAAATAGGCTTCGGGAGGTGAATGGACAATCCTATCCGGAACGGTCCCCAATTAAAAGAAGGACCAAGCTACAGAGATGGACAACAATGCCAGCTGGGATAAAAGTCGAAGGCAGTAATAGGTAGGTAGGCACTTACTTCCTCGTCATATTGGTCTTTACTGCTGGCTCATACGACCCAGTCGAAGAACCTCTCCTGGGCACTTCCGTAGCATTCATGACTTCAATGTAGCAGGGATAAATAGACTATCCTTGAGCCTCGCGCAGACATGGATGTAGACATTGTTTTTGCACGTGTTAGCTCGAACTTTGCCTCCCTTGTTTTCTCATGTAGAATGATTGCGCTTCTTCATCGCGGTATCGCGAAGGTCCTGGAGCTTCGACTTCCAGGCATCAAACAACTATTGATGACATGTTGGCTCTACTATCGATCGTGGTTGTAGCGACTGGTCGTGTGTATGCAATGACATTGGATTTAGACACAAGCCAAGTGACTCTACCATATGGGATCGTCGACGATAACGTTTCTGCGTTGATACGTTTCTCCAAGTAGCATACACCACGTTTGATAGTCAGCGAAATGTAAATGCTGTGCGTGATTCGTGATCACCAGGCGTGGAACAGGCATGATTCAGTAAGCCCCGGCCGCCGCCACCACTTTCCGAGACGGACGGCAGATGAATCTTCCAATTCTCCGACTATGATGGAGGGGATTCGCTTCGACACCACAGACCAGTAACTGCACAGCATGCCATTTCGCAGATGTGCGGAGGGGACGGAGGACGCCTGGCATGCTTATATGACGACGCCTGGTGGTGCTGCGCGCCGGGCGGTAATTCCAGGAACGAGGATATTCAGGAGCAGATGAGCCCTGGGTGGATCTGTAGATCCCTGTACCCGCATGCTGTCGCTGGTTCCTTGCAGCCATTGGTACCTTGCAGCTAGCGCTTTCAACGGTCAGCCGCCGTCGCATCAAGCGTCGAAATTTGATGGTTCCTGGTGACGACGCTGGACAGCAAGCAGGTCTTTTAATAGTCTGCCAGCGGATGGGACGGCAAGAAGGGAAGATGATCATGAGGTCGATAGCTGGTCATAGGCTCGTGTTATTCACCGCGCTATCCACATCTCTAGCCAATTCTCAAACATCACGATGCTTATCGCACAGCTACATGCTCTTTGCAAGTCGAGATGCGGCGCGCGTGAGATGTATGTTACATTTAACCTGTAACGCCGGCGTGAGGTCCAATCCCCAGCACCCCCAGGTGGTGCAGCGCCCTCAGAAAGCTTGACCTTTTCGACACTGCCGCTAAATCACCGCCGTGACCGCGTGGCGGTGTTCAGTGTGTGCGCGATATGGCCCGTCCGCACATGTCGGCGCCCGATGCGGCGTAGGCGATGAGGCCTGGTTTCTGTGAGGCCCACTCAAGTTTCTAAAGAAGGATCCTTCCATTGCCCGCAGGCCAATCGGGCGGCGGGCTGCGAAGGGTACCCAGCAAAAACCGTTGGCAGTCAAGACTCCGCCGCTGTTGCAGCCGCTCCAACTCTGGGTTCAAGAGAGCGTTGGAACCTGCTTTGCTGCTTTCTTCACCCACCACTCATTACTCTCTCTTATTTGCTCAGTGTCTCTTTCTCTAGACGACGCTCCATCTACATTATGCATTTCACTTCTTCTTTGGCCGCTTTGGCCGCCGTTTCTGGCCTTGCTCTCGCTCAGTCTCCTCCTATCTCCAACTACAACGCCGACCAGATCGCCAATGGCGACGCCTGGAGGGATGTCAAGAACATCGCCGACGGCCGCATGCGTGAGAACGTGAACGGCCGCAACGCAGCTTGCAACTACGACAATGCCCAGGTTCGCAAGGAGTTCACCAAGATGTCCAACGAAGACCGCAAGTCTTTCACCGACGCTGTCCAATGTTTGCACCACACACCATACCAGCGTATGCGTCCTGATCAGAAGGCCCAATACCCTGGTGTCTTCACTCGTTACGACGAGTACGTCGCCACCCACATCAACTACACTACTCAGATCCACATGACCGCGGACTTCCTGGCGTGGCACCGCTTCTTCACCCACTCTTTCGAGCAGGACCTGAAGAACCTCTGTGGCTACACTGGTGTCATGCCTTACTGGGACTGGGCTGCCAGCGCTGGCAACATCCAGAACGCTGAAATCTTTAACGGCAACGAGTTCTCCATGGGTGGCAACGGCGAGTACATTGCAAACAGGCCTGACACCTACCTCTATGCGATGAACATCAACCTTAAGGCTGGTACTGGCGGTGGCTGCGTGCAGAGCGGCCCCTTCAGCGACTTTGTCACCAACCTTGGACCCGTCAGCTCGCCTTTCGAGAACGTCAAGGGCCACTTTGACCACAACCGTCGTTGCCTCACCCGTGACTTCAACAACGACATCAGCAACCAATTCAACACCTACCAGCAGGTCACTGAGCTTGTCCTTAACATGATTTACATCGAGGACTTCCAGGAGCTCATGCAGGGCTACGGCAACCACAACAACGCCATGGGCGTTCACGGTGGCGGACACTGGATGGGCGGCGGTCCTTCCCAGCTTGAGGACTTCCACTCCTCTCCCAACGACCCCATCTTCTTCCTCCACCACGCCATGATCGACCAAATCTGGACTGTCTGGCAGAACATTGACATCTGGGGCCGCCAGAACATCATCAGTGGCACCTCCACCCTTGCCAACGACCCGCCCAGCGACCCCATGCAGCTCTCCGACAAGATCCCCTTCGGCTTCGTCGCCGACGACCAGACTTTCGGCGACCTCATGGACACCTTCGCCGGTCCCTACTGCTACCGTTACGAGTAGAACCTAACGCTCGTATCCCAAAAGCAGAAAACTCATTCATTTCGTATCCCTTGCATAGCATGGAAGGCGTTTCTACGCATTTTTCCTTTTTCACGGACGAGACCTCAATCCGCATCAGGCTCGCCTCAATCTTAACGACTCTACCATTATATACACATTTTCTTTCCTTCGGTCTGCATTGGGGGGCCTGTGAGGTAGCAGCAGAGTTTGGCAGCTTCTCAGGACAGGCATGGCATCACTGCCCTTCTTCCCATCGGGATGGGATTTTTTGGTGGCCAGAGCATCGTGTATAGATACAGAAATTAACGGGTCCGTATACACGCATAATCTTTAATGACAAAATGATCTGAGGAACAAAAAAGCTATTCTTTTCTGCAGTTTCGTAGGTTGTCGCAATTGCTTCTCGACGTGATATGCCCTTGACCTTTTCGCTAACGCTAGATTGGAGGACTGGCGCATCTGGCTTGCCTCGCCTGTGATGTCTACTTTGGACCCATCTCACGAGTCTTCACAACTATGTAATCATCTACTACCGAATTGTTTTCACCTTCCGGCGGAACTGTGCTCGCCTACGTGATGATGTGCAAGACTAGTACCACTGTCTCGGCAGTAACACGGTCACGGTGGGCTCCGATCATTCTTCACCAAGCTGCGGCAAACATCGGTATTACATGTACACTACAACCTATGTCTATCGAGTCCATCCGCACCCTATCCAGGGTCTCGAGTCTAGACGTCGGGTCGCTACCATACAGACCGAAGTATCCCTGCGATCGTACCAGACCTGTAAGGCTGTACCATCACCCTGAGCCGTTCCAACCGCCGGTCTCCAGATCCGCCCGTTGATGCGCTGGCTATAACAAGCCACGATCTGAAACATCTGCCCGTGTGGTCTCGGAGCTGCGGACGATGCCCTTTTGCTCTGAGACACATCACACGATGATATGCCATGGATCCGCACACAGAGTGTCGGGGTTCAATTCACTCCTGACTCGAGTGGATTCTGACAAGCATCGTCCATGTGCATCAGACTAGTCCAGATCATGCTCCATTGAACATAGCGCGACGTTGGATGTTTCGATGTCTCGCCGTGCCTTCGAGACCCAGCGTAGAAGATGTCGATCACCAGACCTTGGTTCGCAGAGCCGAAGAGTAGTTGTGCACACGATGCAGGCAGAGCCGTTCAGCTTAGGTTGTACTCAGAGACCCTCCTTTGCTAGCATGTCTAGAATTGAGGGATAAGGGTCAACTACACATCATGAGTTTTCAACGGAGATGATCATACCCGTAATGTGGAGATAAAATGCAATGGCGTTGAAAGTGCGCGGTGTGCCGGTCAACGACCAAAAATACCATCTGTGTACAGGGACTGGGTCAGCGGCGCATTCACAATCACGCTTACCTATCAAATTTCTTCAAGGACAGTGGGAGGTTATACTGTAGACGTGTTAGCACATGTCTCCGAAGTGTTTGCAGGATTTCTTACCCTAAGGCGATTTGTCCAGTTGATGAGATCCAGATGGCTGACGTTGTCGAGCGTGCCTTGATACTTGCCCCACTGCGATGACTGCACACTGACAAGACCATCGTTGGGACCTTCAGCAGCTTTTACAATGCCACCTGACGTGCGAAAAACTGATGTCAGGTGTGGATTGAGTTGAGCGCCGTAGCTGAAGTAGCGCACATCAGGGCTGTCTGGCGTACGCGGGTTGAAAGACTCTGTCATGTATTTCTGCGTCAGTTGCTCAAAAGCGCCTGTCTCGAATCCGAAAAATTCGAGCGCCTTGTACAGTTTCGGTATGTTCGTTGGGCCAATTTGCTGGAAGAGGTAGTCGGCGAAAGCTGAGCCGTGATGCGGTGTTGCTATCGTCGTCAACGAGAGTACTTCTACGCCCTTTGGCTTGAGCTCAGATATCATGTAGCGAGAGTCCAAGCCGCTGAGAGGCATTAGCTAAGTCTAATGTGGTTGTGATCGTGCAGATTTACCCCTGTGTGAAAGTCAGCGAAAATCAACGATGTTTGTGGCAACGGGACTGACCATGCTGTGTCTGTTTGGCGTGTCAGTAAAAGATATGAATATGATGCCCACGATAGAACTTACGCAATGATATTGACGGCCTTTCCCTGTGCCTTTTGCGCAATGCTCTCACCAAGTTTCTCAGCCCTTCGCTCAATGGATCCAGATGGTGGAACGGTAGCAGTGATGACTTCTACATCTTTTGCCGCGAGGGCCTCGGTAATTCCACGCCAGTAGTGAATACCAGGGAGCATCTGTGAAGGAACCAGGCGTAATTCATCGAAGCCTAGTAGACCGTGAGCGAGTATTATTGGGTTTTTTGGTGCCTGGTATTGGTCGCGAATTGCCGCGAACTCGTTCTGGAATACTGTGCCGATCTCCTTTAGACGCGGATCTTGGTGGCGCGCCGAAGGTGCATGGAAACTTCTTGTGCAATTATTGCGAAGTGGGACTCCAGATATACCACGCCGGCAAGGAGCAACGCGACGAACAAGTAGCATTTTGATGATTGTATGTGAATAGAAGATTGTTGGGTGTGCAACGGGAGCATCAACATCATGACCGCATGCAGGCTAGCGCGAACGCTGGACATCAGCGCCATGGAAGATCAGATGCCATACTCAAGGCAAAACACACATACATCTGGACGGGTGAAGGATATAATTAATCTGAGATATGTTTTCCGTCTCATGTTATACAACTTGTACTTTAAGGAAACTCAATCACAAAAGCAGAATCCCAATGCCAACGATAGTGTCTGATTGAACTCGGCCTAATATGTAGTTTATGAAATGTATACAGTTTCAAAAGGTATCAACGCTTGCTTCAAATGCCATCCCTGTTACGAGGCCTGCTATCTATACGGTCGGCTGTTCTGTGCGGGTAGGAACCTCGGGGTTGACAGTGACGACCGCCTTCAGGAGATCATCCACGACCTGCCTTCTGTTAGCTTCATGTCCGGCTGATCATGAGGAGAGAACAATGCCGTACCTTAGGTCCAGTCTTTTCGCCGATCTGTTTGATCTCCTCGAGCTGCTCGTCGGTAGCCTTCTGTGCATCCTCCTCGGCCTTCTTGTTGCCGCTGGTGTGCTGTTCGCTGTCAGCTATTGTCCAAAGCCCAAGTCTTTCCGCCATCTTTCTCCACTCTGAGATTAAAGCTATGAATGCCTGTACAGCAAGATAGATGCTCTGCGGTACGACTCACCTCAGTCTCGAAAGTCTTGAACTCGGACTCCTTCTGTGACCTGTAGTCCTCAATCTCCTTCTGAGCCTCTGACTTGGCGTCCTTCACGCGCTTGGTGCGGTCTGAGCAGCGTTAGACCTGGAGTGTTGCGAATTTGGACATTACGTGGCGCAAATGGGTTCGTTGAGCAAGTGGTACTTACACTCTCTGGCTATGAGATAGGTCAGCGGTATGTTCGATATGTGGATAGTCTGTCAACCCTCGAGAGCGGAAGTGTCTTGTGTGGACTGCAATCACAACCTCCGAGCTCCTGGCAGCACCCATCAGGTTTTCGAGAGAGACATACCCTTCTGTACGATCTTCTGCGCCTCGCGCTCTGCCTGTTATCGGATATCAGCTCCGTGCTCCTGCCATCTCTTTGTGCTCATCCCATGGTGGCCCAAATGTCGTATCCTCCCACGAGAAATTTCGTTTGCGTATGCAGGGGTCGGCGCATAACATGCGGTGGAATTGATGGCCGGGCTATAGCTTAGGTTGAACATACATCGAGCAGCGTCTGGATACCGGCGGAGTTCTGTGCGGCCTGTTGAAATCGTTAGCTTGGCCCATGCAAGTTGGCATTGCTCCTACACACCATTTTGAAGGAATACTGTTGAGTAGAGTGTAGTGGGATATAAACCGAGTGTTTGGCGACGACCTTCGGTGAACTAGACCCAGGTGGAGCTGTAGCATGTGGCAGCGCAGTGCAGCAAGCAGCACCCGGGCGTCATCGGCGGCCCGCGCTTGGAAACCCGAGAGCGAGCCTCCAAATGTTAACGAGGCGAGAAGACGTTCACTTGCGACTATTGCGTTCCACGTGTGCAATAACAGAACTTGAAATCGCCATGTCTACCAAAGCGAAGGCAACGCTCGCCGGTACCGTCTTGGGCACGATTGGTATCGTTTACTTCGTTCACTACCAGCAGGTGGCCGACAAAGCCGTAAGTCAACATCTTCCTTTTCCTTGGAGAATCTCGCGCTGACCCTCGATATAGACAATGCACCAGGGTGTGATCCGTGATATGGAGCAACAACGTATCAAGCGCGAGCGACAAGTCGATTTCGAAATGCAGCGCCAACTCGAGGAGGAGTACCGCAAGGTTCAAACCGTATCGGACAGCACAGACAGATGAGGCTTGGGAGAACACATTGCCTACAAGAATATGGACGAGGTGGTAGAGCACACATGCGCACACTCTTCAACATGGAGCTGTCTCGTGTATGCAAGCTTATGTTGCCTTCCAAGTCTACTAGGCTGGTCGGCGCACAGCAGCCACACATTCTGAAAGCCAGCCAATGCCGGAAGTGATCTGAACAGGCCTCAGCACTTGGTGACAAGGTCGAACAATTCGAACCGCACACAAAGGGCTGGATCTTACTTCACACGCCGAGAAGGAACTTGAAAGCAAACTGGCACAGCGATGCAGCCAGACATGTCCAGCGCAGGCAGTTGGTATGGCTGAGGATGTAAGAAAGAGGCCACTGGTCTATTGTATGATACTGCACGTGGTTATAGATGTATATTAGAAGATCTGTCTGGTTATATGGCAATACAGCAGTTCATAATCGTAATGGTCAACGGCACAGCCACCCTTACTCCTGGTTGTCGGCAGCAAACTGCTTCAGCTCGTCAAGCGAGACCTTGTTCAAAGCTTTCTCGTTGGTAGCATTCAAAAAGACCTTGGGCACGATCTGCTGGCCTTGCGGGTGGTTCTTGTGTGCATCAAAGGCTTCTCTCCATCTGCACGGGTAAGATTAGTCCTTGCTTTCCCGTCTGCAATCGTCGAGATAACTTATGTCGGAGCCATGACTTACCTGGTAACGCAAAGACACCACTTACAACCTCCCTTCATGCCAGGGATAGGACGCAGGTCATTGCCCTGCTTAGCACTGAAGTCCAAGAACTCTTCGGTGACCTCTGCTGCTACGGCATGGTTACCGTAGTCGGAAGCAGGCACTTCGCAGTAGCCATTACGCAGGAAGCCTGTCATGGGCTGGGTGGAGTGCAGTGCTAGTGGCTTTTTAAAGACGTTCAAGCTCTTGCTCATGGTGGCGGCGGAGTTGTGATGATGGTGAAGAGGTTGTTGTTGGGTTGCAAATGCGAGTGTTAGAAAGCTGATGAATAGAGTCAAGAATGCGGCGATGTACATCAGTTGGGATTCTGTTGCGGATGAGATGGTAGGTTGTGCCGAGGAATATATATCGAGTTCACCTCAATGAGCTCCATAAATGTCATCAATGGTCATTGCACAGTTGGAGGCGGTTGCTCCTCCCCAATGACGCAAGAGACTTGTGTGGGGTGCGATCAGCGCCAGATGGTTTACGATTCTGAGGCCGAAGAGAGCAACGTAAAAGAACGTGGTGCGGATACAGTTTCAAGGAAATTACCTGAGCATCACATATACCTCTGATTCTAATTATTCATCATTTCGCTCACAGCAGCTACGATGATACCAAAAGATAAACAGTCTCGAGACAGTGTAGTGATATTGACAATTTATATCCTAGCATACGAGTCGTCGTGAATCACTCGAATTGCCACGCCGCAATTGACCTCGAACACCAGTGGCGATGACACACTCTCAAAGGCCTTCGGAAGCTGGTGGTCCATGATAAGCTGTATAGTTGTCAGCATTTCGCATGCGATCCTGATAGCAGCAACACTTACATTTCCTCGAATGAGCTACATACCAAACCGCCGCAATCGCCCCAAACCCAACCAGCACAACACTTGCGTAGTTCATGCTGATCGAAGTCACGGGCAACGCCGTTGGCATGCTGAAAAGCACCATTTCGAAAGCGATCCACAACAGCGCTACCACGTTGACGACTGGCCCAACGATGCGACCGAGATTCCACTTCGCTTTTAAAACTTGATCGCGCTTGTTGAGCAAGCTGATGGCGATTGGGATTGCATATGCCAGAGCCAAGGCTTGCACACCAACGGAGACGAAAGCAGTAAAGGCGCTGGTGCTGCCGAGATTAATCAATCCTAGCAGCATTTGTACGATTGTCACCAGGCCCAATGCGTTGACTGGGACACCGAGGCGGGGATTCACTTTAGCCCTGTAGATGTTATTAGTATCATGCGTGGATCACAGATTAGTCAAGATGGGAATTCACGGACTGCAAGAGAGTTAGCTGGTCGGAAATGATCGACTGGGTGCATACAGCTTACCCAGATGGATGCACCAGGAATTGCGTTGTCTCTAGCAAGTGCCCAAGTGCATCGGGACGCGGCGACAGTGATCGATATGCTGCAGCCTAGCGTGAGAACCAGAACCAAAAACATCAATCCCAATGCACCACCAGGCGCTCCCATCACGACTCTGAAGATGTAAGGCAAAGCTTGCGCGCCTGGGGCAGTGATCACATCTGCAAGTGGCGGCATGGTGACACAGATCGGAATGATAAAGAAGAGACCAGCAACGCCTCCGACAGGGACGCAGAGACTGATCGCATTCGGTACCTTGACGGACGCATCGTGACACTCCTCGGCCATGCTGGAGATCATTCCGATGGCTGAGAAACAATATGCCGCTGGTAAAAGGCCGATGAAGAAGGTGAAGCTGCCCCAGCCGGCGAAGGAGGTATCGTAATTGCCCAGTGCGTAGCTCGCCGAGTGTCGCCCTGCACTTGCTGTCACTGATAGGGCGATCATGATTATAACGATGGAGACAGCAGTCCATGCTGCAACTGCAGTGTCGACCATCGGTAGCCATTTATTACAGGTAGCGCATATGACATATGTTACCAGGCAGCAAGCATAGAAGATCAGCAGCAATTGCCAGGCCGATAGGACGTAGTCAGGGTGGTACATTGCTATTGTGCTTGGTTGCGTTAGCATGAGTACATTTCTTCCCACCATAATGACGTGGATATTTTCAAAGCTCTTCTGCTGCCTCCGTAGTGCCGCCGGGGAAACATGTGAACATCTGCTATTGTGATCACTGGGATCGATGGGAATGACCCAGCAGTGCTTGTGCCACTACCACCAAGCTTGGATATGCATAATCATGGTCGCTAGTAGGATGTCTTTTGCAGACTTGTGGGTACTGGCCACATCGATCGAAGAGAAATGTCGAAACCACTCACCCTCCTATCAAAGACGCCATACCGAAGTTGACGGATAAGGTGATTGTCCAGTTGCCGATAAGCCATATCCAGCCTGGCATCGTGGAGACGAAGGTCAGTTGGGATGTCGTTGGTGGGTCCGTTCGTTTGATTCCGCATTCTTACCTGTAATGTACGCGAGCGGGACTTTTCCTGTCTGCGCCAACTCTGTCCACAGCGTCAGCAAACATAGCCTTTGCTGTCCAGCATGTAGGGAGCATACGGAAACTCCAGTAGCTTGGGCCACCAGAGGTTGGGTAGCGTGATGCAAGCTCGCCCAGCGAGAGCGCAATGCACTCGTCAAGTAGCAGGACGACGATCCATCCAAGGAACATACTGAGCTGACCACCACCATAGATCGCGGAGATGAGTGGTGATCCTTCTCCATATGGAACGGCGGCGATAGCGAGAGATTGGAATAGCAGTGTCCATAGACTGCGGTTGCGAGTAAGTTCTTCCTTGTATCCAAGCACAGCTAAAGTCTCGCCCTCTTGTAAACTGGCCTTGCGCTCCAGGTCGTCCGGACTCTCCGCCTTGAGCTTCTCGTGGACGATCTTGTCATCGAACGACATGGTCCGCGTTACACTTTCGTTTACGACTAAATTGCTGTGTTGCCAATGAGATAAGGTAAAAGAGGTATCACAGGAAGTCGCAGCTGGCCACCAGATTACAGAAGAGCAAGAGTGTGCGGCACAACATGTACATGTACTTGACCGCAAGCTCACCTGATAGCAAACAACCACTTGCTTTCCCTCCTCATATTGCCCTAGCCTATTCACAGCTCCTCAGCCATGGCCAAATTAACATCCTAGTCGGGAGTGGTGCTGATAATGATAAACGCCTATCAGCATGTCATCAGGTGACTTGCCGCGTGTTTCAATCGAAGCTTGCCGCATAGTGCTGCTGCTTCCGGTACCGAGCAGCATTGGAGGGAGATAAGAAGACTCGGTCCCTCGCAGAAGGATTGGGCGAAGGCGAACCAAGCTTGTTGCAGGCGCATTGGCACGCATTGGAGTACTCGGAATGGCCTAGCTAGAGACGGGCTCGGATCGGCCCATGAGCGGGGAAGTGAAGTTGAAGTGCTGCTTGCTGCTTGCTGGTCTCTGTGTTATCGCTGATGCATCGAAGCCTGCTAGCTATCTGTCTGTATATTCGCGTGGCTCCAGCACCAGCATAAGTGTATCAATCTGCTGGACATCTTTCAACATAGTGTTTATGCGCGTACATATTTTATTGACCATTTTCGACTATTCGTTATTACCTTGTACATGCTCACTCGGCTCCGAGGATATTTCCACACCTGTGAAACGTCCTGACAAATGTATGATTGCGAAAGCTGTTCGGCGAAGGTCGAGTGGTCAGTAAAGTTGCCTATTCGGATGCTAAAGGTGGGTGTCACAAGAATTCCGTACGCATTCGTGGAGAAAATACAAAGTCCCCTGCTTTACCTTATGCACACTTTCATCCTGGCGCGGCAGGTTGTCTGCAGGAATCCAACATTTGTACAGCTTTCTACCTTTACTGCTACCCAAAACATGCGCGACACAATATCGAGAGTCTTGAACGAGTAGGCCCATGCGATAGGTGAACCTTGCGTACTAGGCAAAGCGGCAACACGCTTGCAACGTGCGCTGGGAGGACGAGATAACGCTCCCGCTTCCAAGACGATCAAGGATCCAACTAATCGGCGTATCTCCCATAAATACGCCCAAGACGGCAAGTCGCGCGTCCTTGTCAAACTACCGTTCAAAATTGGTAGTTTGTAAGGCCACGGCCTCAAGACAATGTGCATGATGTGCATCGGACGCAACTTGTTCTCGGGATAAGAGAGTGTCTGCGCGATGTACAGCCACTATGCGCGGTCATTGTTCCGTGAGTCAGCCAGCAACCTGGTAACCCAGGATGGAATTATATCCTGTTGATACGCATGTGCGCTCTCAGTCTTCCGTAGATTATCTACCAGCATCCTAAGATACTGACAAGAATTTTCACAATCGGCTGGAGGGGCTGGGCGTGTGTCGCTTCCAAATGTGCGAAGCCGCCAACAGTCGCATGCTTTACTGCGTCACTACTTCAAGACATGCGCCCAGCAGACACATCCACGCCAATAGCCTTGAGCATCCTGATCAACTCTGCCTTCTCGCCTTCCTTCCTCGTCCTTTTTGCTCTGCGGCGCATCTCATACGAGGTCTTGTAGTCCGGGACTGGGCCAGAGTATACCCAATTCGCTTGAGGACGGTACGGGTCCGCGCGAAGATGTAGCCACCTCCTCAGGCTGGACGAGTTCTTCATCGAGTTGCACGGCTCTCCCTTCTTCGCATGCGGCGTCGTTGTCGTGCATAGCCGTATCTGAAGCTTGGTGTTCTTGCGCAGATTCGCTTCTTGGTCGGGAGGCATCCGCGCCATGAAAGCCAGCAGCCCGTCAAAGTTGAAGTCGGTTATATCGATGCGGATTGCGCATGAGTTGTGAATAAGCGGGAGCACCTCGTTGCGCACCTGGCGACTTGTGAGGACTAGGGCGTGTGGATTGTTCCGCTCGCTGCTGTTAGGCGGGAGAATATGGATCTGGACGGACGAAAGGGCAAGTCTGTATATCTCAACACGCAACTCGGCGGGCAGGTCGTAGAAGCTGGTGCGCTTCTGTGGGTGTGAGGATGGGATATGTCTCCAGGCTGGGAGGAGGCGCCGGTGGGGTCGCTGGAGCGGCGGCGGTGGGCCTGGCATAGCTGTATATGGTGTCGCAGGGCAGAATTATGTATTTTGGTGTGATTTTAAGTATACAGGCTCGAGGAGTGTGCGAGCATTATGGTTGAGGAGTAATCGCAATCATGCTGGCTGCGGCTGGTACATCCGCGTCACATGCAGAAGCCACATCCAGGTTGGTGGGCAGATTGGCGGGAAGGCAGTGCGCACGTTGCTCCTTGCATAGAGTGAAGTGTTAAAGTTCTCTGGTCGAACTTGGCGTACAAGGACGGCGTGAGTGATGTATGCGCTCTGGTTGTAGAAGGTACCATGTGCCGGGACAAGTAGCGTGTTATAGGTAGTGTCTGGTCGGGAGAAGAGTGATTGCTTGCCGATCCAAGCGCGGGCCAATGATGATTCAGCCAGAGGCTGTGCTATACAGATAAATGCAACTCGTATGACATGAGGTTTGATCTTTACCGTCGTGCATCTGGTATAGCTTTCATCGGGCTCGTAGTACAGGAAAGTGTAGGCCCCTGTGGCGACATGCTTCTTTGAGATAAATCTAAGTAAGAAGCGTCGATGCCATTTTTCCGAGGTGTTGTTGCGATGTGCTCCATGCTGCAGCACATTTATTGATGCCTTTGGAGCGCGAGGCGGAAATGTCAGGCTTCCATGACAATGATAGTACTGAAGCCTTCAAGCATTTACATGTCTTCATTAGGTTATACATGTACCGGGAGACACCCACATGTTATTATATTGATTGTGCAAGTATGTTTACGATGACCGCGAGCTTTTGAATAGTGTTAATAGGGTTAGGGGGACATCAGAGCAACGTCACGTGTTCACGACTCCACTTGCACCTCAGGACCTGAGACGAGGATGTCAGAAGGAATGCCCAGACATTCGACGTCAGACACTCGACTACAAAACGTGGCGCTCTTCGTAGCAAACATCCCAAGTCTTAAATTGCGACAGTTAAGTGAAGTGTTTACAACTGATCACGCCGCGCCATCCATTTAACACCCTGAGCGCATCTATACCGACGCGATGGGCAACGACTATCAACCACCGCCGGGGCCGCCTCCGGGTTATGCCCCTCAGAGCTCGTCCAACAACCCATTCAGAAATCAACGACCGGCACAAGATGAGCAGCCGCCTTCATACCAGCCACCGCCTGGTGGTCCTCCACCTTCATGGTCCGACAAGAAACCACAGCAACACAAAGAACAATATCTACCTCCATCCGGCCCACCTCCTGGATCATCATCAGTAAACTCGGGCTTCCAACCACCTCCTGGTCCCCCTCCTGGCCATAGCTCGGGCGAGCCGGCGCCTCCTCCATATGATCCATGGATGGCTGTCCCGGACAGTAGTCTCCTACCACCGCCTCCCTCCTTCAAAGAAGACACATCACCTACAGCTAACGCAAACTGGGACGACGCGGCTCGTGGCCACGCTTGGATCGACGCAAACCCTCTCTGGCAGCCACGGCAACATGACCAACAGACTCTCACTCGGATTTCCTACGGCGACGTTCGACTCACGATGCCGCCAGGCACCAAGAACGTAGCCTTCAACCAGACAGGCCTCGGACGCACGAGCGTGCGGACAAATGCCAGGTGTGAGGACACGATCTTCCTCTCTGATATACCCATTTTCGCGTCTCTACAGCACAACCCTCTTCTGACGGAGAAACCGAAGACGACATACTTCGAGCTAGAGGTCAAGTCGATGGGCAACAACATCGTTGGATCCGGCGACGCTGGCATCGCCATCGGCTTCCTAGCACCACCTTACCCATCGTGGCGCCTGCCTGGCTGGCATCGAGCTTCGCTTGGTGTACACGGCGATGACGGCCGCAGATATGTCGACGATTCTGACGGCGGCAAGGACTTTGTCCGCGCCTTCCGCCGTGGCGATATTGTAGGGTTCGGCATGTCGCACGGCCTGCCCGTTTACGCCGGTGGCAAGCCAAAGTGCGAAGTCTTCTTTACGAGAAACGGAAAGCACGAAGGCAAGTGGGACCTCTACGAAGAGAAAGATTTGAACCAGGAAGGCGGCGATATTCGCGGCCTCGAAGGCGAGCATGATCTGTTGGCTGCTGTTGGCTGTTTTGGAGCGGTCGAGTTTGAGACGAGATTCAAGCCTTCCGAGTGGAAGTTCAAGCCATAATCTCGCCCTTTTATGGTTTTATGACATGGTTGATGCACAACGAATACAACGGCATTTCGTCAATTGCAAATTTCTCGTCTAGATACAGCCCGTTCAAAAGTGTTCTTTCCAGAACTTGAACTTGACTTTGCTCACGGTGGCCTCCTTGCATGCTTTCTTGATATCTCTCGCCGCCACATTTGGCCCACAGAAGTACACCCCGACTTCGCTCTTACCACCTCTATCCAACCCAGGTAAATAATTCTGGTTGAGTATACCTTCCCTCATACCAACAAGAAGCCTATTGAAATCCGGCCGACCGAAATTCGTCCTCGAGGAAAGCTCCGTCAACGGATCTTTGTCAGTGCCCACAGAATTGAGCACGATATTCTGAGCCGTGTCGGCGTCGATGCGCTGCGTGAGGTACGTGTGTATTCGCAGGAACTCTTGCTGTGCTCCGGGCCCGGTCATGCTCAGACTCTGCGCTTCGAGCGAGGACAACAGAGCTTGGAACCACTCGAATGAAGTCGTGTCTTTGCAGACCCAGATGAATTCGACTCGCCGCAGGCGTCGGGGAGGGTTGGGGGAGAGGCGCATGTGCCAGATGTTCTTTAGGATTGCGGCCCAGGGTGTGACGCCAATTCCGGTGCCGATTAGGACGGCGACTTCGTTTTCGAAGACGTCTTCGGCGGGCGCGCCGTATGGTCCGTCGATGCGTAGTTTCGGCATGACTTGGCCGTTCTGGAGAGCGATTTCGTACATGCCCATTGGATCTAGCTCCTCGTAGAGTTTCTGCTGTTCGGGACCGGCGCCGAGTGCAGACGCTAGAGCTTGGGTGAAGTCGCCCACTTGGCGAACGTGCACGCTCACATAGGGATCGAAAGGACATGAGGTGATGGTGAAAGGGTGCCACTGGTGCTGTGACACGGATGGCACGTTGATAAACAGCCACTGGCCAGCTTTGTAATGCATGCTCGGCTTGCGGAACTGAATCTCTACAGCATCTGTGTTGCGGTGTCAGTAAACATACCCGTATTTCTGGAGCAGTGATACATACCGTAAGGATGCCTCACGACCTTGATGATCTCAGTCTGTCGACGTGACCTGATCTCGCGGTAGAGTCTTTCGAAAAGGTAAATGATTCCACCAACCAATTCCCATCTCCACCCCTGGTAGCCAATGCAGTGTCCCCAGAAGTTCTTCCCAGCAAACGGCGAGTACGGATCAGCGCTATCGCGTACGAAACATCCAGTGGCGTGCGTGTACATGGCCAGTAAGAACGGAATAAAGAGGTGATGAGTATACCAGAACGTTTCGTGGCTCTGCTGCCTTATCTTCGCATGTGCAGTCGTGAACATGAGCAACATGCACAATAGCATGACATGCCCTGTGATACCGCCCGCTTGCATGTAATGAATCTGGACTGCGGCTTCGGCACGTACAAGCGAACGCTCCACGTTGAAGAAGTTGACGTAGTGTGCTGCTACGTGCACTACGGTCCAGAAGAGCATTGTATAGGCCACCTGACGGTGGAACCATTTGCTTTCGTCCAGAGGTAGCCACCTAATCTTTGGTCGAATGTACCTGAGCAGATTCCTGCACATTGGCAGAAGGATGATCATAGTATCCACACTCAGGCAGAGACCTGCTCCTCGTGAGAACCAGACGCTGAACTTTAGAGTGTTGAGTGGCGCCAGACGATCGTCAGACGCTTGCTTGTACCATCCGAAGACGAATAAGAAGATATGAAGGCCATGGAATAACGTGTAGAATATAATCTTCCGTAGGGTAAACTGTTTGGCTAGCCATGACGGCTGCACTGTTTCCACTGTCATGATGTGTGCAGGACAGAGGTGTCTGGAATGTACGCCAGCTGATGGCGATCCTGTTAGATTTCTTTGCAACTATTGATCATGAGTTATGTTGACATGGCGAGTGTTGTGGATATCCCCTGGGTGGTTTCCTTGGTGAACAAGAAAAGCGTCTTCGTCGTCAATGCTTTCTGCAATTGTTGTATCTGTCGTCCCAGCGTCTTTGGATGGATGGAGCTCACGTTGAGAGACAGCACAGCTTACAAGATACGAGAAGAGCATCACCTAGCTGGATTGACAGACGGAACTACTCAACCCATACCGAGTCAGTGGTGCGCACGACGAAAGGCCAGATGCAGACGCTCCCAGCCTCTCGCAAGCGCCGACGGGCTTAAAGGATGTCGTGTGGATGCGAGGCATATGCGTGTGACAAGGGTACATGCAGGCACTTAGCGAAAGCACCAGATCCATTGGCTGCCGATGCTCCGAGGCGGCTTGCGCTTGTTCTTGTCCTTGGTCCTAGATGTTGTTGAGCAAATGTCGGTGATGAAGCGCTCCTGGTCCACACGACCCTGTGGTGTTGTGTGCCAGCCAGGCAGGCGACATTGCTTTTGCGTTCGTCACACAACAATTGTCCTTATAGAATTAGTTGCAAATACATACAGTTCATGCGCACGTTGTGCACATCGCGTTCCCTGATGTCGACGGTCTAAGGCGCCCTGCATCTCCACTGCTTCTTCTCCAGAGAGCTCAGACGCTCGTGCATGAAGCTCGACTTCATTCGTCCGCTACGCGCCTGCTGTTTGCCCACCGCCTCTGCATATCGCTGCGGTTGTCTGCTTTCGTCCACGTGCTATTTCTGTGTACAACCACGAACCGACAATTCCATTTCTCGGCCTACCAAGGGCGCTTCTACTATGCAGCCAAGCAGCCGGTACTTCATTTCCCCGCTAGTCTTCACAGCCATGTCCTCTTGGTCGCCCTCAGTCGCATGTTCATGCTCTTCTGTGGCGTTGTCGTTCGCTCCCACGATCACCTCGCATCCATACTAGCCTCATTATCTTGCTCGACTTATCGCGCGCTTTCCACACTAGAGCCCGCAGTACGCCGGCCTGCGCTCTTAGTCTTTCTTTCCCTCTTCTAATACCAATCCCCCGGATCCCATCGTTAACGAGCCGGTCGATCTGCCTCTCTGCTGCTACTGCTACTCTTACGCCGAACCGTCTTCGCCGTTCCAGCGCTTTGAATACATTGACTGAGATGAGTGAACCACGACGAATCTTATAGCTGTGTCAGCTCCAACATCGCTCAGGCTGCTCGTCGGCGTCTGTCCAACGCGCCGCGCAGCAGCATGGGCAAACTGATCAAGAATCACTGGGCCCGTCTCATTGTTCTCACATCTGCATGCTGTAAGCCTCAAGCAGTCCAAAACGTAGACACTCTCACAGCTAACCCAAGTACAAGACCAACTAGCCGGCGCAATCGAAGGCTTCTTCTGGCCCAAATTCCTCTTCGACTTCCTGACCAAGAACTTCGACGGCGCCGTAAAGCCCGTCCCGATTCTGCAAGTCATCAACGTCGTCATCGCGATCGTATGTCTCGCCTACGAGTGGCCGTTAAGATGGGTGGCGGGGACGCATCTGCACAGAAGCATAGTTGCGAGGCTGCTGTGGTTACCGCTGGCTACTTTGAGCGCTGTGCTGTTATATCAAACCACGAACGCGGCACTCTATTACCTCATCGGATGCGGTGTATATTTCTGGGCTTATAGCGAGGGAGAGGTGAGTACTGTTGAACTGTCATACTCGGAATGCGATGCTGACTAGATAACAGGTGATATGCGCTGTTCCTTGGACATTACCCAAAAGGTCAGATCGCAGGGTCAAGCCGCTGGATATGGGGTGATGAATTACAATTAGTGCTTGATGATACCTCTTGTTTTGAACTGCATAGCGACGGATCTGGCGTTTTATGGATACCTTTCGGATGGACAGTCATGAAACGAATCATGACGACGCATGGCTTGGTTTGCCTGCTGATGGAAATGTCTGTAACAAGTGTGATGACACAAAAAGATAGTGATCGCCAATGAAGCAGCAATCTCCTGTGCCTCAGATCCAGATGTAATTACTCCGCCATGATTGCCGACATGAACTGGGGCCGTTTTCGTGCGACGAGCTCATATGAGAAGCATGCCGACTCGGGACTATGGGAGTCCAGGTAAGAGTGAAATTATCCCTTCATGCAAAAATACACATACAAGCAATGTCTTATACCGACAGCAATATTCCTTTTCGTCCAGCGCTCTCATCCTCAGGGCGATCCTCTCAGGCAAAAGCGCGCTCAGCGACTTCCCCATGGCCCCACCATAGGTATCCCATCATCTTAGAGCGCAACAATAATGTACAGCATCAAACAATCCACCTCCCATCTGTCGCTAGAGGTTCCACACTTCTTCCCTTCACCATCTCCGGCTCATGATCCCCACGTCCACGTCCAGTCTCTTTCTAAGCGCCGAGCATGCCGCCGCCCTGCTTCGCGGCCGCCTCGCCTTGCATCTTCTCCGAAACCTTGACGTTGACCTCGAAGAACTTGCTCACGCAGCGGTCGAGGCAGACGGACTCGCCCTTGTTGAGGTCGGCTTCGCGGTACTGGGGAGGAATGCACTTCTTGGTGCAGGTGTCGACGAGTCTAGGGAAAGGGAGGATTAGTATGGGAGAGGTGTGTTATGCGAGCGCGAGGTGCGCGGTGAGGGATTGCGAAGAGACGTACTGGTTGAACATGCCGGAGACCATCTCGATCTCGGCCTCTGCTGCTGCGATCTTCTCTGCGGAAGAAGGCTGAGGACGGGCGCCGCCGAAGAGGAAAGACATTGTTTTTAGTTGTGAATGTGAGGTTGGTCTGTGGTTCGGTGGATAATGTTTGGAGTTTGCGTGGAAACAACTGCTGCTCGTAGGTTGTTGCTGGTTGATGGATGCTGGTCTCGTGCGCAGCGCTCTACTGGTGTTGGAGCGGACTGAAGGTGAGACCTCCAACTTTTGGACGCTCAGACCAACGACTACCTCCGACATCTATTGAAGAGACCTGTACATTCCACAAGACTTCGCACGACGCATACATGATCTTGATCAAATGGTCGTCAACTCACAGCGACTGATTCGCGAGCCTTTACACAAATAATGGTGTTGCCTAATTCCCTTGCAAGGGACATCTCGCCGCCACCAACGCGCAAGCCACCAGAGACCAGGTCCTCCACTCACAAAACCAGTCCGGCAGAAGAACAAGCTGAAATTGAGCATGAGCAGCGCACAGAGTCTAGCGGCCCAAGTCTTGCCGCCATCGAAGCCGGAGAAGCTCAAGTCAGAGATCACTTAGCATATTTCTCTCATCATTTCCGCCTCACGTCTAGAACTACCTCATTAGCCTTGCCTCGTATCACCATAGACGATTTTCAGGACCTCTACCGGCGTAACAGCCACCCTTATGGTTGCCACTTTGTGATACACCAACATGATCATCCTGTCTCAGGTAATTCTTGCAAGTGATAGCCGTACTCAACGCGGAATGCTGATCAAGGCAAGGCGTGCACTACGACCTGCGACTACAGTTTTCGCAGACGAGCACGATCAGCTTCGCCATACCGTACGGTCTGCCAGGGAATCCCAATTCTATACGGCCAAATCGAATGGCTATCGAGACGAGGGTTCATAACCTGTGGAACAATTTAATAGAATCAGCAAGCCATGCGACAGGCTCCCTACTCATTTGGGACACTGGCGAATATGAAGTGCTACCTTACAGGGAACATATTGCAGCCTGTACAACAGATGACGAACGATCGGATTCTGATACTGACGTTGAAGTCAATACACAAACGGATAGTGAGAAGCTTTTCGCAGGCTTCCAGGAGAGACACCTTCGTCTACGGTTACATGGAACAAGATTGCCTCAAGGCTACACGATATCCTTACGCTTACCTTCGGCAAATGACCGTAGCACACAGCCTGTCAAGCCACGGCGGAAGCGGCGTAGACTTGATCCATCTAAGGTCTCACGAAATGGTCCGCCGTCGACAGAGAGTGAGAATGAAAGCGAGTCAGTAACTACCAACGTGATTGAAGGCGAAATCCTGCGGCCGGAGGACAACAACAGCAATGCCAATACCGAAGCACACGAAGCAGCCCTGGCTTCTGAGGCAGAGGACGAGGATGCCGCGATACGTTCCAACAATGCCTATACTGGCGCGACTAATGACATCGGCTCTATCCATCAGCGGCATTGGTTCCTAACTTTGGACCGCGTCAACACGGGCTTCCACAAAGCGCGAAGTGGCCCAGATCGAGGTCGCTGGATCGGCGGAAGTGAGCCTTTCGTCGTTCGCGGCAGAGAAGTCGAACGAAGTGTAGTAAGCGGGCGAAGCGCTGATGAAGTGATGGCTGATGCGGACATAAAGGCGTTTCAAGGGAGGAAGATGTGGAGGCCAATCACTGAATGAGATGAAGCATGACTACTGAGTCCGGCCACTTCACACAATCCATGCCGCTACGTCAGGTGATTCTGTCTCACCTTCTTCGGTTAGCCGCTAGAATTACCTTGTTTTGATTTGATGCTACGGCACGACCCGAGACACGGACCCAACAGCGTTCCCCGCCTGCACCCTTGAAGCAGCAGCGCGACCTTGCAGACCGACACCAACCTTAACACCTTAACCCAGTGGCTGGGGCGGGACATGTTGCCTGTGTCTACACCCCAACACTGCATTGCCGCCCAATCCCCTGACGACATCCTTTGCGCCGACTGATCAGTAGTACGAGAAAGTCGCTATTGCATGCTGGTCGCAACGGCACGCCGAAATTCACTATACGGTTACCCTGTTTAAGAACATGAGACCGCAATTACGGGAACTCGGATTACATTCTTAACAACAATGGCAGACCACGCGCTGCAGTCATTCCTCTCCACTTATGGACAAGGCGATGCGGACGGCGTCAGCAATCTAGACCATCGCAAATCAGCCTGCTGCTGCGGCAACCCCGACTGCGCATACCTCAAGCAGAACCAGGACTCGCTGGATGATCTGGAGCAAGACGTGCGAAACGCCGCCAAGCTGGGCCAGGTATGTACCACCCTGCTCTCCAAGACTCTTGTCTCCCGCCGCCCGTATTGAGTGTGAATGCGCTATGCAGGTACACGCTGCGCATCCTGCGAACGTTCGTTCGAGGCCGCCGTGATGTTTAGCGTCATGCCGCCGTTTGCGGCCGAGAAGCCGTCGAGGAACTCGTCGCTAATGGAATTCTCGTTGCAGGCGCTGCTCGTCCGACATGAGGCGTACATGGCAGATGCCGAGAAGGAGCGCATAGAGATCATGGCGCAAATCGAAGAGCTAGAGAGTCAGAAACATGGATTGCAGAAGACAAATGAGAACCTGGTCACGGAGAATCGCACGCTCTTGGATCAACTCGAGGCGGTCAATACCGCGGTGGCAGAGTCGGATACCCAAGTGACGAACCTCCAAGCCACCCTGCAGTCCGCGCAACAAGAAATACAGAGACTCTCGCAGCTTGCAGCAAAGACCGAACACTTGGAACAGCAACTGGCCACTTTTGAGCGGGAGCACGAGGCTTGTCAAACGAGCCTAGACATGAGAGAGGAGGCAGAAAAGACCGCGACACGGCGATGGCAGAAATCAGAACGAGCTCTTGCCGATATGCAGGACCAACTGGAACGCATCGAACAGGAAGCGAAAGAGGAGCGGGAGCGCCATGTCGAGGTAGTGGGCCGAATGGAGCGTCGGCGTGCTGTGGAGAAAGAATTGACCTCAGCTGCTGGACGTTTGAAAGGCGCTGCTGCGTCGAAGACCACGGGTGCAGGGACCAGTGTCGTCTCCCACTTCGTGAAAGACATCCTCCAGGACAACGCCAACCTTCAAATGGGAATCGTGGAGCTACGAGAGATGCTGCAGAATTCTAATGAGGAAGTTGAGACTTTGAGACAGCAGCTCGTCCTGCACCAACCTCTCGAAGAGGACGAAGATGTCTCCCGGCCGCCACTTGGAAACAGGAAGATTAGCCTCAACGACGAACTCAACCGAGCCTCCTCGCAGGAACTCCACGTCCACCATCACTATCACGCACCTCCGACTCCTTCTGTTGCTGCCAACAATCGAAACACACTGCGACGCCCGAAGAAGAAGCGTTATGGTTCTCTCACGCCAAGCCACTTCACGCCTCCGGCATCTGGTAGGAGCACGCCTCGGTCATCTGTTTCATACCACACACCCTCGTCAATCGCAACTATCCTCAAGCAGACCGCCGTCAGCATACCTGATCCGACACCCAACAAGCATCGTTGGTCTACACAATCTAGCCAAACGTACCAGAGTCAGTTCTCTGGGCCCGGATCCCCGCAATCTACTATCAATCGCAGCTCCTCGATATACGACCGCGTATTTAGTGATGGCGGTCATGAATCATCGAGACCCACCACGCCAGACACTGAGGAACCCGGCTCGCCTATGCTCGTACCTACGCACACGAAACGGCCCTCCGGTTCTGGCTTCAGGACAACTAGTGCACCGACTGTAAGTCGTAAAGGCATCAATCCGGGACCAAGTTTTTCATCTTTAGACTCAATCATGGATGCCAGCATTGAAGAACTGCCTTCGCTGGAGCTTCGTCCAAGCAACCATCACTCTATAGCTGAGGAGGCCGAGAGCGACTGGGATCACGATCACAATCCTTCGGCAGCGGGCGACAACACATCTGAAGGCAGGACACTCGCATCAGATCATGCATATTTCGATATAAACAGCTCAGATATGTACAGCAGACCATTGCGTCGAGCTGCCTCACACGAGTCTCTGCTTTCCATCTCCGGCATGGACATTCACACCTATCAAACTCGACCGAAGCACAAACTCCTCACCCAGGGCGGGCTCAGCTCAGGCACAGTCGTCAGCAGCGCTCAGGCTCATGCTGCACGGCCTACGATCACTACACGTTCAGAGAGCAATGGTCATAGCCTTTTACGAGGTGTTGCAGCTGACCAACGCCTTTCTTCTGCTCCGAAACAGACCATCACTAGGAAGGCCAGTGGCTGGATCTTTGGGCGTTGGGGAGCCACACCTATGCCTGCTGTCGCAGAGTCCAGCAACAGCACCAAGTCCGCAAGCATCAAATCTGGCAGTGATCGCGCAAAAGAAGAGCCTCAGGCCGCACCAAAGGTGCCGAAGCTGCGAGCACCCGGCATCAACCAGAGTGGTCCAATCTTCGGATTTCCTCCTGAGATCAAGGTGCAATATCCACCTGTGGTCAAGAAGTTTGATCAGGAGGAGCTGAGGAACGTGTTGGATGAGGCTTGATTTTGTCGACGGCCTACTGACGAGCGTCGCAAGGCGGTTTTTTGATTCATTTCTATTCTTTCTTTTCATGGTACCTACGGCCGACTTTTGCTTTTTGAAGCGATGATACCCAATACTACACCTTATCTCGTATGTACTTAACACCAAAGAGCCATACTTTGGACTCAGTCAATACAGCCATCTTTAATCCTTCACGATAGCTTCATGCTCTCGAATCGGTCGTCACGAGGGAAGCCGAGGCGCAAGTGATCGCTTCTGTCCAGAGCAAAGGATGTCGCGTCAGCTGAAAGTCTTTCACATCGTTATTAGGTTCGTCGCACTTACATCGCCCATTCCACAAACGTGCCGCGAGTGCTGCTGTAATCCAACACTTCGCCACCGACCGTGCGACACCCAGAAAGAAAGCAGCATCGCACGCCCGGCCCGCTCACACTCTCCATCCACGCCGGCACCGCGAATCCGAAAATCGTCCCTTGCACGCCTTTCAACTCCCCCTTCGTAGTTTTCACGCTGCTGAACGCTCCTCGCACGGCGAACGGCACCGGGTTGTTGATCCCGTCGTACTGGAATTTGCCTTTCTTAAACGTGTCGCGCAGGTTCGCGATTGTGTCGCCGGCGTTGGGGTTGACGATGCGGTTTTCGGGCGTGAAGAGGCAAATCATGGCGAATGCTAGAGGCGTGTCGGGGGATGCTAACGTGGCGCTGTTGGTGTCGGAGAAGGTGTATGGTTTGGAGTCTACGAGCATAATGGGCTGGCCGGTGGGTGTGAGGCTGTAGGCGTAGTCGCCGTAGCGTGTGAGGAAGGAGACTTGCGGACCGTCGAGGACTGCGCCGCCGGCGTAGGCTGAGTGAGTTGAGTACTGGTGCAGGCAGTCTGGTCGCTTCTGGTCACTTGCAGCTCGAGTGTGGTTCTTTCGTACACTTACTTGGTATCGAAGGACCAGCACTGGTAACATGACCCGCAGATTCGTTGCCGTTAGTGCCTGGCCGTGGTTTGGGCGCTATTGTGACTTGAGGTCTCGGCTGCGCTGCGCGAGACCGATGCTTCCTGTTCCCCATTGCTAATGTGTGGTTTTAGTATGCCCGATGAGAAGTTTATGGCGATGATTATCACATTCAGTCACTCAACTCGTGCTGGTACTGCTGCCGATTGCATGCTATCGTCATTCGCAGGAGCTCATGATGAGCACTGGTTCTTTCCACTGATCCGACAAGCAGAGCAGAACTCCTGATGGAAGGTGCTCTCAAGCATTTGCATGCAGTCGATTGGACTTCCATCTTCGCGCATGTGGAAATTCCTAAAGACGATATTGATATTGATATTTTGGTCTTCTATGGGCACGAATTTCTTCATTGGTGCCCGGAACGCTGGCACATGTTGTATTTCTCCAAACTACAGACTACAAAGATTTGATATCTTGAATATGCTTCCGATGACTTCTAGCGTCTTCTGTCGAACAACTTTCCCGAAGAGACATCGTCTGTTTAATATACCTTCTCGAGCCATGTCTCGGAACGACTCCTGACGAAAACCCAAGGGCACTCACGCAGCAGCCCCAGCTCTCCTCGCCTCTCCCGTCTCATCACCACCAAGACTCTTCCCCGGCTCACGCAACGCCATCGCCTCATCCAAAGCTTTCAGCAAAACATACAAAGTCTCCATCCGCGGCACATCCACCCCAACCTCTCCAGCAACTTTAATCGGGTTTCCCAAAATGACTTCAACCTCCATCCGCCGCCCGTTCACCACATCCACCAACATCGACGGCTCAATGCCTTTCGTGCCTTTCCGCTCCAACGCCCGCTGCAGCTGCCCACGGGCCATCTCGCTGGTCACGTTGTGATAGCCTTTTGCTTGCGCGATGGCGCAGACTTCGTCCATCACGGAGGCTACGAGTTTCTCTGCCATCATGCTAGATGCCAGAAAGGCCACATCACGACTGAGACTCAGGGCGCAGATGGGGTTCCAGGAAGCGTTGATTAGTAGCTTACTCCAGCGTTGCGCCTGTATGTCTGTGTGGAGTTCTGCGTTGCCGCCGCCGGAGGCAATAGCTGATTGGAGCTGGGATGCGGCTTGTTCTGCCGGTGACGTGGGCTCTTGCGCAGCAGGGAAAGTGCCGATTTGGAGTAGTTCAGTGGAACCCGTGGCGATGTGACCCGGCGAGATCTGCGTCGTCGGAAGGTACACGACGCATGAGAGTAGAGGGTTCGCAGGAAATGCTACTGCATACTCGTGTTCGATACCGATACCGTTCTGGATGAGCACAATAGCAGTCTTGCCCTCGGTGACCGCACTCTTGATGATATCTGGCGTACTGAGCTTCTGGCCGGGGAGTGCTTTTGTCGATATTATGATAAAGTCGAAAGGGCCATGACCTTGCGAAGCGGCTTCCTCTGGCGTTCGCACTACGTTTGGATGTATTTTGATGCCGTGTCCGTATCTGTCTGAATCTATTGTGAAGCCATTGGTTTTAGCGGCGGTGTAGTTCGAGCGGCAGACTGCTGTCACTGAGCATCCGGCTTGCAGGAGAAGATAGATATATATGGCTCCGATGGCCCCGGATCCATGGACGAGCACTTTGAGTGGCATGGCGATAGCGATTTGGTGTGATATCAGAGATCGATGGTTCAGATGTACTATCTTGGGTGATAGGCTTTGAGTGCGTGCGAATCCGGAAGATACGTCTAACGTGTCGTCTTATCTAAGATGATCGCATACCTTTACTTATCAATGCCAACGCGGTCGACTCATCGGAATTGTGGGCCGCGAAGCGCTTGCGTGACTTTGAGACAGGACAGGGGTTGTGACAATCCGTTCGATATACCATATGTGCTCCTCGGCGGAGATAAGAGACTTGGTCTATATGCGTGGATGTACAAGGAATTTACTTCTAGAGCCGGACGTAGCACAAACATGATCAACTGGTAGCGTGACCGCTATACCAGAAGTTTGAGTACTGATTCGCATTGTATTAGCACAGTAGACCATATGCAGACTTATGATCGACATTTGTCTATGGTCATTGGATTGGTATCTCAAATGGTACATACACCGACCTGTGGGGCAAGGTCCAAAAAACGGAGAGGATAGGAGTGAGACATGTACAAATCAATCCTGATCGAAGGAGACAACCATTGCGAGAACAAAGCACCGCTTCTAGTACTCCCCAAGTGCCACCCGAAACACCACAATAACAAAATGTATCGCTCACAAAACACCGACGCTGACGAAACCTCCCGCTTTTGCTAATGGATACAGAATCAAGACACAAAGAGAATAAATACAAGAGATGATGCTCTAAACCTGCTCGTAGCTATCCAGCGCAACATACGCGCCCCTCTCGCCTTCAGCATCCCGCCTCTTCGTCTTCTTACCATGGAACAGATCTCTCGCCTGTCCAACAACGCTCCAAAGCCCAGATCTGGCAACCTCACCCCTGAACTCGGCCTCCTCCTGCTCCACCATCCAGCCCGGACGACGCCAGAAGCGCAGCATCAGCGACGACACAACAACAGTAACACTCGAGCACGCCATCGCCGCGCCCGCAGCCAGAGGTGGAAGCGCAATGCCCCAGGGAAGCAAGAAGCCCATAGCAACTGGCAAACCAATGGCGTTGTAGAAGCAGGAGAGTAAGAGGTTGGCTTTGATACGGCGGAAGATGGTTTTGCTGAGGTGCAGGGATGCCGGGATGTCGAGGAGCTGGTTGGGCTTCATGAGCACGATGCTGGCGGCTTCCATGGCAACGTCTGTGCCGGAGGCGAGCGAGATGCCGACGTTGGCCGTCGCGAGAGCGGGGGAGTCGTTGATGCCATCGCCGACCATCGCGACGATGTGGCCTTGTTTTTGCAGGGCTTCGATGATGTCTTGTTTACCGCTGGGCAGGACACCGGAGTGGACGTTGGAAGGTGAGATGCCGACTAGGGCGGCGACGTGCTGGGCGGCGGCTGCTTGGTCGCCGGTGACGAGGGAAGCGGTGATGTTCATGCGTTGGAGGGCGGCGATAGCGGCGCGAGCGGAAGGTTTCAGGATGTCTGAGAGGGAGATGGTACCAGTGTACGAGCCGTCTATTGCCGTGTGGATGGTAGTGATGCCAGCATGCTGAGTAGTCTTCGAGGATGAAGGTCCCTCGAAAGTCGGGGAGTCCAGGTCATCGTAAGCTTCCTCATTTGAAGGTGCGACTTCGATGCCTTGGTTGCGGATGTAAGAAGCATTGCCAATCAGGACGTGGTATCTCTTGCGACCCATCGAAGACGCCGGCTCGACAGTGGCCGAAACACCCTTGCCAACAACAGTAGAAAATTCGCCAGTGCTACCCTCAAGGGTGCCGTCCGGACCAAGACCGAGGTGAGTCTTCGCACCGAGCAAGATGGCTCTGGCAATGGGGTGCTCGCTGTTCATCTCCGCAAGACCAACAATAGTCCACCAAAGCCTTGTCTGCTCTCTACTCGACTCCCAACCATCTTGGATCTGCGCGCCGGAAACGCTCATCTTGCCCATGGTGAGGGTACCAGTCTTGTCGAGAACGATGTGAGTGACCTTGGTGGCTGTCTCGAGCGCAGCTCCACCCTTGACCAAAATGCCCTGCTCGGCGCCGACACCAGTGCCAACCATAACTGCAGTGGGGGTTGCAAGACCGAGTGCACATGGGCACGCAAAGACAATTACGGCAATGCAAAGCTTGACGCAAACCATTACCCTGCCGCCACTGGCCTCTTTGAGGAAGATTGAGGGTGGGTGAGGCAAGAGATGGCTGAGGACCATCCACGCAACGAAAGTGGATAGACCAAGCGTGATGATGATAGGCACGAAGTAGCCAGCGACAATGTCAGCCATACGCTGAATCGGCGCGCGGCTCGTCTGAGCTTCTTGGACCAAACGCACAATCTGACTCAGCTGAGTGTCTCTGCCGGCACGCGTAACTCTGAAGTCCATGCGACCAGCGCCATTGACCGTGCCAGCCATGAGGTTCGCGCCAGATTTCTTGAGCACAGGCATGGCCTCTCCAGTGACCATGCTCTCGTCCACGTAGCTCTCACCACGTGTGACAGTTCCATCGGCCGGGATCTTGTCGCCAGGCTTGAGGATGACGACGTCACCCACCTCGATGAGCTCCGTGGGGACGGTCTTCTCTTCAATGGAAGACGAAGACGTATCCTTCTGGTCAGTCTTCTCGTTCTTTTCCTGGACCTCAGCACTCCAGCCTTCGGCGACCTTCGCAGCCGCGATAGGATCAGCGTAGATCAAAGCAGTCGAGGGAGCCAAACTCATGAGTCTGCTCAGCGCCTTGCTCGTCTGGCCCTTGGCGCGGTTCTCCAGGAAGCGGCCAAGCAGGATGAAACTGAACAGCATAGTGCTAGTGTCGAAGGTCGTAGCAGGTCTCGTGTGTTCAGCAGTGAAAATAGACACCAGCATCGCAGCGCAGCTAAAGAAGAACGCCGCGCTTGTGCCCAGCACAACGAGGACATCCATGGTCGGGGACTTGTGTCGTATTGATCGGAAAGCGCTGACGTAGAATCTCCGGCCAATGCCAAACTGCACTGGAATTGTGAGGACAAGGCAGAGAACATCGCCGAGCCAGAGGCCGGGAATAATAGGCACCTTCACACTTCCAATGTCTAGGAAGGGAATGAACATCGGGAACACCATGCTGATGAGGAAGACCGGAATGGCGAAACAAAGAGTGATCTTGAACGCGCGGTACCATCCCTGGATCTCTTTGGTTTTTGATAGTGATTCCAGCTGGGCGTTGTTGTCGTCGGAATCTGCTACAAGTGCATTGTAGCCAGCCTTCTCAATGGCTTCAACGATAGCTCTTAGGCCAATACGCGAAGGAGTATGCACGATCGTGGCGCGCGTAGTCGAGAAGTTGATGTTTGCAGAGGTAATTCCAGGTGTGTTCGTGAGCAGTTGTTGTAGATCTGCCGCAGACTCTGGGCTTGAGAGACCGTAAACCTTCAACATCACAGTCGCATTTGACGAGGAAGTCTGCACACCCTCTTCCACGCTCGACACAATCGTTGCGTCGAATCCTCTGTCCTCAATTGCTTCCACGATCTGTGCTGCCGATAGCTTCTCAGGATCGTGTGTAATGACCGCCCGCTCCGCTAGCAAACTGATATTGAACTGCACCAGGCCTTCAACATCCTTGAAACCACCCTCTACAGCCGATGTGCAAGCGCCACAAGTCATCCCCTCAATAGCCACAGTGGTCGTAACCAGTTTCCGCCTCTCGCTGCGTCTTCTTGACTTTGTTGCGCCGACCACCGGTTCCGCCTCTTTGCTCTCCACGATCTCAGCGTCGAAACCCGTATCCTCGATCATCTCCGCGACTTGTTCCGGCGACAAAATCTCCGCATCGTGTTCCACCACCGCGCGCTCCGAGAGCAGCGAAATGCTGAACGACTTTACACCCGCAACGTTCTTGAAAGCGCCCTCGACAGCAGACGTGCAAGCACCACAAGTCATGCCTCCAACCTTGACCGTCGTAACCGTGAGACCCGATCTCTCTTCCTCTCCACCAAGCAAAAGTCCCTCCTCAGCCTCCTCTTCCAACAAATCACCCTGGGCGGGCCCGTCGCTCGCCAAAACCTCCGCATCAAACCCCCGGTCCTCAACAACATCCCTAATTTCCTGCGCTGAGATCCTGCTCGCGTCGTGCGACACAACCGCGCGCTCCATAACCAGACTGACTGAGACCGATCCCACGCCGTCCAAGTTTTGCAAGCCCGATTCCACAGCGGAAGTGCACGCGCCGCACGTCATGCCCTCGACCTTGAGCGTCGTCGTCGTCATATGTGTAGGAGGCGCCATAATGGCAGAGTGTAGCAGCGTAGGAACGCTGACAAATCCCGCGAGTCGGGGAAGGAGTTCTTTGTTGAATTATAAAAATGGAAATGAATGTTTCGATCCGAGCGCGGATGCGCCGGGTGCGGATTGTTGTGTTACGCAGGTGTCTTTCCTGCTCTTAGGTATTGCGAGAGTGGAGGTGAATAGTAATAATGATACAGAAAGGGCGCGGAATGCAAGCGGCGTGCGACCAGCGGTTCCAAGACGAGACGGCGGTACCAAGAGATAAGGTGTAAGCGAAGCGAAGCGAGTGGCGTGGCGCGCGGAAAGTCGAACCCCTAGAAGGAGACGGAGATGGAGTGCAGGCTGGAAATAGAAATGCCAGCAAAGAAGAGAAAAGAACAGAACAGTGAATGGATGGATGGATGGATACTGCAGTGAAGTGGCGACAATGTATGAGAGAAACAGAAGAGAGAGGAATGCAAGTCTACCAGGGAGTCGTACCACGAGAAAGACAGTCAAGGCAATAGAGACAAAACAGCGGCCGTTCCCCAGTAACCTCGTCTGCGGCTGTCTCAGGCAGTGGATGGTAACGGATAGAGTTCGCTCCGCAGCGAGCGCCATCGCTTCTCGCCCGTGCGTCTCGGCTTCATCAGCCCTACCTGCTGTCCACACGCACATGTACTCTTGTACACCCACTGCTAGAATCTGGGGCTGGACAAACGCCTCTGAGATAGCCTTTCGACGCGCTGATGGTCCAGATCGCAGAGCTGGCCTGATCTGTTGCTTGTGCTGCTTTCTTTGTTCTGGAGCTGCTGCCTTGCCCGCGGCACGTGGACAAGTGGACAAGCACTCACGCACGCATACACGAGCGAACATGTGGAGCAATGTCTATATTCGGAAATCTCGACGAAGTCGGCACGGACGAAAGGTGCTTGCTAGAGCTTCCTCGAGCGAGCCTCCAAGACAACAATCACAGCACCAGAAAAGCAGACTAGAGAAGTAGTATATCGTTCTTTGCAATTCTCTCACATGCCCTCAACAAGACAAGGAACCGGGTTTCTTCCCACAAATTATAAAAAAACGCCTTCGCTGTGCTTCAAAAAAGGAGCCCCAAAAAGGAGAAAACTTCCCCAGTAAAGAAATCGTATGTGTTGTAATAACAGCTCCCCTCCTTCCGCAGCCTGTAGAAGGGAAACCTAAGAAGTAGAAACAAGAAACAGAAGAGGAGGGAGAAAAAAGATCCTCCTGGCTTTCCCTGCTGGAAAGCTGGCCCACTCATTACAGTTTTTTCCCCCGTCCGTCATAAGAAAACAGATACAAAGAAACAAGAAATGCCTCAAACGAGGCGTCACCTCGTCTATCACTACCACCTCTTTTGTTTGATTTAGTCACCTCCACGCTCTCTTCCTCTACGGCGGAAGAAGTCCATCACACGCCGCGCGCCGCTGCTGCTGCCGTCATGGCCCTTCTCGTACGCGTCGCCGAATTTACGCTGGTTTGGCCGCATGTTCGAGGTCTGCGGCTCCATGTCCTGGCCGCCCACCGAAGAGGGCGGGCCGTAGCCGTCGTTGTGGAATGACTGCTGGAGTTGTTGCTGCTGCTGTTGAGACTGGTGCGAAGAAGTAGGGTATGGCGAGCGGCTGGGAGGGAAATGTGGCTGCACGTCAGACGCCGATGAAGGAGGGCCCATGTCTTGGTTGGGCGTGTAGTACCGTTCCACCGGCTCTTGCTGTGCGCCTCCTTTGTGTGCGTCGTCGCGGTGTTGCTTCCTCTGCTGCTGCTGAGGGAGGTGCGGCAGAGCCTTCTCTTGTGGCACACCGGAACGCCTGTTGATAGCCTTTTGTGCCTCAGCATCGTAATAGTGCGGGACAGAAGAGGCTGTGCTGCGAGTCGGGCTGCGAGATGCACCACGGCCGAAAGGCATACCCTTGCTTGACGGGCGGTCGTTGCGAGATTCGCGGCGGGCGCCATCATTGCCATAGTCGTCACGTTTGCCGGTAAAGCTGTTCATGCTAAAGTTATTAGGCAAGAAAGAGAACCGGCGACTGTTGCGACGGCTTTCGTTTGGCGCCGCCTCGGCGTTCTTGCGCAAGAATTGGAAACTGCTGCGACGGCTGTCCGTTGAAGGTCTCCGCCCATTCTCGTCATGGTTACCAATGTTGTTCTTCATGCTGACAGGCGGATGTCTTCGGTCTCGCTTCTCAGCCGGCGCGCCGCCCTCTTGTCCTTGCTGCGACTGCCTGCGAGAGTTGCTGCGACCGAGCATGCGATCTGTGATGCTTCCGAGGGTAGAGCTGCGCTTGTGGCCTCGTTGGTTCGAAGCCGGCAGCTGCTGAGCAGGCTGCATTTGTGACACGTTTTGCTCGCTGCCGTTTACGCTCTCACTGGGTGTCTGCCCAGCGGCTGACGAGGGAGGTATTGAGCCGGAAATGATGTAGCCAGATCCAGACTTTGGTCGAGAGAAGTGTCCTTGAGCGGTTTCTGCTGTGGATGTCGCCACAGCAGGTTGACTGTACGAGTTTCCACGAGACGCGAGCGTACCGCGAGTGGTCGGTCGGCCTGAAGCTGACTGGGGCGCGAACGCGTTTGTCTCCGAGACCACTCTGACTTGGTCGCGCCCAGAACGGGACGGCGGCGGCATTGCTTGCGAACCAACCTCTTTGCGAGGCACCTGCTGACGTTGGGCAGACGGGACGACCTCCACGGGACCTTGGGCCTCCGGCCTGGCTCTCGTCCTGCCCGTGCCAGCAATAGGCATAGTTGCTTGTTGTGGAGGAATGGGGCTTGACTCGCCTCTTGGATGCGCTGCGTTGGGAGCCACGTACTCGACTTGTACAGTCCTTCTCTTGGCATCTCTTTGTCCCTTGCGCTCTTCCACAGTGTCCATGGGAGTCGGCTTGGAAATGGCGGCAGAGGCGGATGTCGTCCGGCTCTGAGGCTCCCGAACTGACGCGCTTCGGCCGAGCGACGGTTCCAAGTCTTGTGATACCGCAGAAGATGCAATATCCTGCTCGTCCTTGTTGTTGCTGCCGATGAAGCCGACAACGTGACTGTACTCACTGAGCCAGCTATGCCTCGCAACCTCAAACAAATCGGCTCGTCGCCTAGGATCGGGTACGAGAATCCGTCGCAGGAGATCGCGGGCGTGCGGTGTAACATACTCTGGGAATGTGAGTGGTGTCGATACGATGTACTTGTAAAGAAGATTGATGTTGTCGCCTTCTGGGTTCGCAGGGTCGTCGTCGAATGGCAGGTATCCAGCTAACATAGCGTACTGCAGAAAGATTAGCATTAAACTTGGATTTGAGGTCTGAGGCCTAGGACGGAAATTGGAAAAGTGTGAGCAGACTTACCAAGATGACACCGCAACTCCAAACATCAACCTTTCGGCCAGTGTACAATCCATCACTAACAACAAGTTCTGGCGCTGCGTAACAAGGACTACCACAGCTCGTTTGCATTAGGTCGCCTCGTCTGAACCCTTCCTTGTTCTGGAGGTCGAGTCCTTCGCGCTTGACAAACTCCTTGTCGCTAATCCTGTGCTCTTGCTCTTCGTTCAGTTCATCTTTGGCGTTGAAAGTGTTGGCGAAGCCGAAGTCAGTGATAATGATGTTCTTGTGGCGATCCAAGAGCAAATTCTCAAGCTTAAGATCACGGTGAACAATACCCTTCTTGTGCAGGTATCCGACACCCGAGACCAACTGGGCGAAGAGCCTCCTCGCGGCAGGATCTTTGAGGTATCGGTGGTTCAAGATGTAATCGAAGAGCTCGCCTCCGGATGCGTACTCCAAGATGATTCCCATGTGCCGTTCAGTCTCAACGAACTCATGCAATCGAACAATATTCGGGTGCTGGAGCTCTTTGAGAATAGAGATCTCACGGTAAATCTTGGGTAAGCGAGTTGCGTTTCCAGCCAAGCTCTCCTTGCGGATCAGCTTGATTGCCACTTGTACTCCGCCATCCTTCTTCCAGCCCATCTTGACCTTTCCAAATTCTCCCTCGCCCAATGTCTGACCAAGAATGTACTCACCAAATTTCACCTCTTTTCGGTGAGATGAGCCTTTGAGATGTTCTTGTCTGCTCCTTTGACTTGTCGTTGGTCGTCCAGAGTCTGGCACTCCTGATTCGCCAACGAGTCCGAGTCCACCAACTGGGGTGATATCGGTGCCTGCTGCATGAGGACGTGCTTCTGCAATTCTTGCATTTTCGCGCGCAACATCGCCTGACGGATCGTCTACAACGATGCGGTTGATCACTGTACTATTTTCGCGAGGCAGCTCGGTGTTAACGGGTGGTTGGCCAACAGCTGATTGTGATCGACTTTGTCCGGGTACTTGACGCGTGCGCTGGCTTCGGCTGCTGCCTGGTTGAGCTGGTGAGTCGTGAGGTGAACGATGGCTGCGCCGTCTGTCGCGATCGTCTTGACTGCTGTATCCACCGGTTCCATCGTACGTTGCTCTTGCGCTGTATGGCCTGTTGTCGTACGCTGTAGCTGGCGGTGACTGCGGGGTCTGTTGAGTGGAGGTTCTTATAGGTAGAGCGTTGTGTTGCCCTCTCGCGCCAGCCGAGTCCGGGTAATAACGCTCGTAGGTCGCAGGAGACATCTCGTCGTGGGCCCTCGAGGGAGTCATGACAGACGGTGAGCCTGGGTTCGCGTACGGTGCATCGGTGCTGTTCCCCCTGTTCCTTCGCGAGACTGGGGAACTCGTGGAGGAGATGTTGGGCGGCGGCTCGGAGGGGTATCGTGGTTGTTGGTATTGTTGGGGTGGGCCACCTTGCTGCACTGCAGCGGAAGACATGGCTTTTGAGGGAATTCGCGAATGCGGACAATATTGACGTCCGGGCGGGTATAGAGTTGTGGGCGGTGTTGGCTCGTCCAAGGCGAGAGCGGTGCAATTCAACAGTATGCGCTAGAAAGTATTATGCAGACAAGGTAAGCAGAACAACAGACAATGCAGAGTGTCGATGAGCGAGATACACAGTCCAGGAGATCGGAATAAACAGGGAAGGTCGAGCGCGACGTCGGCGTAACGAGTTGGCCGGCTTGTGAAAGCAGCAGGTGGAGTGTGGTGTGGCAGCAAGTTGCTTGCTCGCTTGCTGCGTGCTGCGTGCTGCTGTGGGCGGTTCCTGGTGGGCGGGAGGGCCAACGCGCAAGTCACTCGCGGTCAGCTGGCTGGCTGGCTGGTTGGCAGGGAGAGTCGAGGATGCTGCGACGGCAAAAGTGCAGCAGCGCGACCAATCGCGGACGACTTCTTCGGGTGCTGCAGGGCACGTGAAAGAAGGCGCAATTGAGTGAGGCGCGGCGTCAGGTTGGCTTGGGTGGATGCGAGGAGGATGGCGTGCGTTGTCGCTCTCTCACATGCGCGCGCGCTCTCTCTCGCCTCTGGCCTGGGTGTCGGGCGGGCGGCGGAGGGGGAGCGGTGGTGGTGGTGGAGGAGGAGGAGATGGTGATAGTATGGAGAGCGCGGGCTGGGCGAGTGGATACAGGAGTCTGGTGCTAGCGAGCAGGAGTGGCTGGTAGTAGCGGCTATCGTTCATTTCCCGCTCTGCGCTTTGGGCTCTCGCGCCCCACGCTTGCGCTCAAGAGCACGCTTGCACTCGCCCACGAGCCACGGCTGATGAGCACGTTCGTTCGTCTTCTGCCACCCAGCGCGCACGCTCTCGACCGCCTGCTGTCACGCCCGCGCACGAGCCCATGCTCCCACTGCGCACACGCCCTCCACGCGCGCGATCAGTGCCATGTAGCGGCGATACTCGCCGTCGATGAGGCCAGCACGCCCCGATGATGCTGCCAAGCGCTGCATGTGTCCAACAGTCGAGTGCACGGAGCTGGCCAGCGCCTAGTGTATCACAATGTTGAACAATAATGTGCCCGAGCAGGGCATACCAGTATGGAGGACGCCTTGGATGTGCGCGCGAGCAGGGCATCCCATTAATACCGCCACTGCCGTATCACCCTCGAATCACCGTCTGCGTCCGCTCTCGGTATCGTCGTTCTCCAACACGTGAGAGCGCAATCACACGACAGAGCTGGGCCGCGCGATATATGGATTCATTCCCTTACTACTACTATTCGTCCTACGGGCAATACATACACAGGTCTGGTCAGGAATGTCTCGCTCTTACGTCGCGCCTCTCCTGATTATAGGTCAGTCCCACCCCACGCGCTCATAAAAGACACGCCGGCAAGGCCGGGCGCAGCTGCCTTGTTCGTCTCGTCTCGTCTCGTCTCGTCTCGTGTTACTGCGAAACGAGAAATGCGTTCATGTCTTATGCACATCCAACACGGATTTCATAACATCATGTCCATTATTGCCTCCGTCCTGTGACTCCTCTGCGCAACCTTAACCTTGTCCAAGAACAGCATGCAGCCCAACATCTCCATCTCTCTATTTCTCCCAATCTTCCACATTTACCCATCAACCGCAGAACCCACAATTCTTGTTGTATACCAGCCACCGTGCCAAGTTCAACCCTCTGGCCTCCGACTCCGACTCCACAGCTCTAATCACGCGCATTGACTTCCCGCCAGCTGTGCGGCCCGCTGAGAGAAAGCAAGGCCATCCCTGACCATCCCACAACCTGAAACGCCCTTCGCCAAACCCAATAGCCGCATCGTCCACGACCGGCTATCAGCAGGTATGGTATGTCCTCCGGCGAGTCGTGCACCGATGTGAGCAATTCAACCAATGCTGCTACCTAGAAATCCCAGCATCTCCCTACCATTGTGAGAGATAATTACTCCATGCCGATCTCTCGTCTACCGCGCGCTCGCCTAAGACATAACGTTCATGAACCCTTACTCACCAGCCACAATCGCACTCCCACAGACTATAGACTTTCCAACCCTGCACGCCCGTTACAGGAACAAGAATCAAATGTCTCTCTCTTTCCCCTCGTATCCGTCCAGACGAACATGGTCCCTGCATTGCGCGTGTCTCAGCTATTCTCACTTTCACGTCATTCATATGCACAAGCGAACATGTACGCTACAGCGTAGGACATAAACAACCTTCCCTTCCTCCAACCCGCCTAGCCCACACGCATACACAATCCCACACATCCGAGCGCGCGCGGACAAAAGATCAAACGAAAAACGGTGATTTGCGAATGATTTGCATGCTTGGTGCCTCTTTATCCGTCTCCCTCACCCGTCGCCCGATTGCCCGCCAGAAGTGAGTAGTGGACCACCAACGGCGCTCCGGTTGCGAGTCAGGCCAAATTTGGCAGACTTCAGCCTTACGAGTTACGACATTTTGAGCTTGCCGTTCGACTAAGTCAAGTACACATGCCACCCCTGCTATAGTGTCTTGCGCAGAAGGGTTGTCGCGGACATTCGAGATTGGCTCGTCTTGATGCTTTCGGTGCGCCGAAATGCGATGACGATGATGGTGATGGAAGGGGGGTTGTGCTCCGTGGTCCTAGCTGGGTACGCGGTGTTCGCGAGGATCATGGTGGGTTCTTGGTTCTTTCTGTCGATTAGTAATGTTCTGATCAATGCTCTTGGGTGACAAGTTTCTTGAAGTTCGTATGCGACGTCTCAAAAGGCAATCGAGGTCATGTAGTCTCTCTCCATATATCATAATACTAGTTCCCTAGCTTCGAAGATTGAGAATATCATCAAAAGTATCTCGGTGTTCAACTTACCCATTGGTTTGCCCGCAGCCTCTGACACCACAATATTCCTAGAGTTCATAAAGCTATAGCAAATGCATGAACGACACACGAAATCCTTCTTACGAACCGTACAGCCAAGTTCTTCACAAACTCGCAAGACTCGTCTCCCTGCATGACAACCATGGTTCGGTCCCAATGCTTATCAGACAGGAAAAAAGCCATGCTATACTTAGTTCGAGCAGAGAGCGTTGCCGAGAAACAGTAGTCCGGAAATAGACAGATTAAGGTCTATGGTTTTCTCGATAGCCACTAGCGTCAAGATACATACATATACAGAAATAACATTTGGGCACCTGTGCTTCTCTTCTTCTATATCGCTGGTCGCGTCAAGAGCTATGTATACAATAATCATGTGCGCACTCAATATGGTTTCAACATCACTATCACTGAACTGTTGAAGCAGTTGTTGGTTTGTTTATGCGCTGACCTACTTACTCGCAGTACCTCACAGTCTGATTCATTCTTCGCTCCGAAGACGAGCGGTGCTGATAAAACATCCACCATCCCGCGCCAATGCCCTTTCTAACGTGTAGCTTGACCAATGTGCTCCTACGAAAACTTGCCAATCTGAAGAAAACTTCCAAAGCCATCCCATTCAAACTCCACATACCCCATCCCATCCTGTCCTAACGTCGCTTGTATTTCTGTAAAACAGTCAGTATCGAATATTGAAGTGAGAAATACACAGGAGAAGCAGGTACTCACATCCTCCATCCTCTTGACGCCCCCCCGATCAATCTGATTCCCTACTCCCAATAGCGCAGTGCCCACTGCTCTGCTCGCACCAATAACCGGTCTCAGCATCACAGTCGGCGCATGACGCGCCACGGCCATGGCTGCTGAGCCCGGGTTCGAGCTCTCCAGCACCTCGCCCTGCACGGCGATCAAAGCATCTCTCGCCGTGAGCAAGTCATGCTCCAAGTATCTGCGCGCAGACCTGAGCCCTGAGAGCACGCCGAGCGGCTGGTCAGCGTAGGCCGAGAAAGCGCGCGGTTCGCGGTCCTCGTCGGTGGGGTCGGAACTAGCAGGCCGATCTGGCACGCGTTGGTTTGGTGGCGCGAGCAAGCCCTCGGCGCCTGAGAGGAGGTTCTGCGTCCCGATGGCGACTTTAGCGCCTAGACGTGCGAGCTCCGAAGCGGTCGTGCGGCCAAAGTGGAAAGCGCCTTTTTGCACGCTGCGGACGATGCGGCCGTCTTTCTTGTACTCTCTGATGGGTATGGCGACGACGTCGCGCACGCCGGTGCCGATGTTGACCAAGCTGCGTACAGGTGCCAGGCCAGCGAGGATGGTAGGCAGCTGGTTGCGCTTGACGTCCGGCATCCAGACGTCGTTGAGAGTCTTGTGTAGGGGCTCGAAGCCACGTATGCCGTACACAATGGCGTGTCTGAGTTGGATGTTGGCTTGGTCTAGGATCACGAAGTTCATGAATTCGGTGGCAAGGCCTGATCGAAGGCCGACGTAATCGACTTTCTTGGGCTTGTAGTCAAGTTGGAGGTCAACCGTGTCAACTTCGACCCGCGAGAGGAAAGGCTGGTCAGAAGGTGGGGTTGACCCGGCAGCGCTATCTTTAAACTCGGTGAAGCGTGTGATGAAATCAAGCGCATCTTGGTCGACGTGCAGACGCAATGGTTTTACAGCCACGTGGATCATGAGGTCGGTTGCTTCGCGTTCTTGGATTGTCTTGCGGTTGAGTAGCTCAATGTGGACCATCGGCCGAGACAACTCTTGGGTGTCTCCGGTCTGCTGTTGCGTGAGGAACTTCTTCCATGTTGAGGTGGGAACGTTGTCGAAAATCTCGAATTGCCTCAGACGGACATCAACAGCGCTCTGCAGCTCGCTACTTCCAGGTGCAAATACATCCAAGTCGACAGACATGCCTCTGAGCTCGAAGGAGACCTTGTGGTGTCTGCTACGCTCAAGTTTCAAGCGTCGGCGGTGTGTTTGTCGGATCGGCCTGCCACTGGCGGAGTAATTGGTCGGCCTTGACATACCAGAAGCCGGAACACTCTCAGACTCACTTGCCAGGTCGTCAATCTGCCTGTTGATCCCACGTCTGATATCCGGTGTCTCTGTGAAGTTGCTTGGGATGGTGATGTAGACTGAGTTGAACATGCAGTCACCAATCGTAGACTCCTCCTCATCGGGCTCAACCCGAGCTTGTAGACGCCTGGCCAGTCTTTCTTCGGCGCGCTGCTCTACAACTTCAACAGCCGCTGTGATACCATTGCGCGTCTTCTGCCAGTCATAACCATCGTGCATGTGCCATGTTGCATTCACTTCGCGCAATCTTAGCTTAAATGGCAGCTTTGCGGTCGATGTGGCTCTGCCGCCCTTAGTATCGCGAGACGTTGGAGCATTGAACCTGTGGCGCGAACCAAGAGCTTGCTCGTCAACACCCAGTGCATCGAAACCCAAATCCTCGATCTCGTAGTTGCCGAGGTCCACTGGTTCGGAAAACTTGACAGGAAGTGCTTGTTGTTTGAGATCTCTCAGCAATGCAGTATCACTGAATGGCATGTCGTCTGGGGAAGTAGTCATTTCGAAAGGATCGTCGTCAAGCAGGCTCTCGACTGTGTCTCCATAGCTTTGATCTTTTTGATTTTGGTCATCATCCAGATCTCCTATCATTCCACTGATGGGACCATATAGACTGGAACTCATGTCATCGTCCAAAATCAGATCGTCTGGGTCTCCTCCAGCGTCATTCGGCTCGTTGTCGACGTCAAACAAAGTCTCCATGGCTCTTTCGGGCTTAGCATAGGCATCTCCAGAGAAAGAAGATATCATATCGTCGATCGTCATGGGTTCTGTCAGGTACTTTGACTTTTTGCTCGGTGGCGTAGGAGGCGCTAGTCCACCCAGTATACCCGACAGTGTCTGGGTCGAGTCGGCGCATGTCTCCAGGAGGAAGAAGTCATTGCGGACATCAACTTCAACTGTACTCTGCCCTCCTTCGTCCTTCTGATGAATACGCGTGTTGATAACTGCCGACATGATGGAGCCAACTGACGAGTATCCCCTTCTCCAGAATGTGTTCAGCACACGAGTGTCGACTACAGTGCTCTCCGGAGGGTTGCGAAGTGACGAAGGGTCAACCGATTGAGCGACATGAGCGTCATCAGTGATCAGAATACCCGCTTGATGCAGCTCTACGTCTACGTGCATAGTCTCTGTCGGAGGAACAGTTGTCGAACAGCGTGCATCTGTCAGGACAAGGAGTCCTTTCGAGGGCGCTTTCAGGGGCGAGAGGCCAACTGCAGAGTTGTGCAGCAGAAGATGCAATTGCGTGCGTTTCGCCATCTCTGGGTTGTGTGTTTGTGCTTGATCATTATCGGTGTGGGTCTTTGCGAGATCAGCTATGGAGCTTGCCAAGTCTGTCACAATATCTTCAACATCCGCGTTCGGATCGGCCCCAGTCAGGTCCAAAAGGGTGTGAACGCTGTATTCTGCGCAAACGTTGTAGAGCTTGACTTTGACGACCGGCTCAACCTCATCATCAAGCATCCTGGCCATGATCATAGGCAGATTGTCAGGCCCAGAGAGAGGTATCAAAGCATGAAGGAGCTCGGGGCCATTCATCTGAGCCACGACAACATCGGACAGCGAAAGCGCCAACAATGCAGGAAGTCCAACGTGGGCGAGCTGAAGTTCTTTGAAGACAACCTGCAAGGTTCCGAAACGCTCACTTAAAGGCACTCGGAAATCCACGTTTTTAACGCGAATAAGACTGAGTAGACCCGGACGTTCGTCCTCTGGCAGATATTTGGTGACAGCTGACAGCCGCGCGACTTGCTTGTTCAACGTCAGCAAGTTCTCCAAACTTCCAAGATCATCTATCTTAATTCGGGCATCGTCAACAGTCAGGCGAAGACATGAGCCCTTGCGCCTTTGCCGCAGAAGGGTTTCAAGCAATATGTCGTCATCGTTGTCATATTTGTCTTTGGATGGTGTGATCAACGAGAGGAGTCGCTCGAGATCCTGCTCCTGTGGCGCGAAAAGGAAATGGATCCAAAACCCTGTAAAGTCAACACGGGCAGGCGCGGTGTTGCTATCGCCCAAATATGGCCCACTTAGACGCAGCGTGCTGGAAAAGCGGACAGAGGCAGCTTGTTCGCGATAGACGCCTTTCAACGAACCCGATTGGAGCGCAACGGCAATTCGCTCGGCACTGAGCGCCAAGCCAAGGCCAGCGATGCTGGCATTGACTTTGTATTCCGTCGATGTATCGGTCGTCTTGGCATCATCTTCGAAACGCACACGTTGCTGTCGATCAGGCATAATGGGAGAAGTCGAGGGCGAGGGCGAGGTCTCCAACGCTAACGAATTGCCGATGTCCAGGATTCCACTGAGCCCGCCAAATGAACTGAAGATGTCGTCAAAGACATCGAGGTTGATGTCAATCCGCACAGGCCGCGTTTCAATACCTACACTACTTATCGGACGACCGACGTTGGTGTGCTTGCTGGTGTCAATCGTGATCCGCAAATCTTCATCGAATACCATACTCTCCGAAAGCGCTTGAGCATTTCGGTCAAAGGCGAGTAGCGTGTGTTCACCAACAGCGAATGTTAGGGTGCCCACCCGGACACTGTGTTGTGCTGGAGTACTACTGATTCGAATGTTTCGAGTAGCAAGACAGAACAAAGCAGGGCTCCGACCTGAGACCTCTTGATCAAGACGGACCTCAAGCTCCTCTCGGAACTCGATATCTAGAGTTTCGACATGAACAGCCAAAGCTGTATTTGCGGGTGCCTTCTCTTCTTTGGTGGTTCGGGCATTGTTGCCACTGGAAGTTTCCATGAAAGTATTACTAATGCGGTGCACCAGCTTTGCAGTTGACACATTCGCCTGAAGTTTCACTTTGCCAAAGCGTACTTCCATCTCAGACGCGGCCTTCTCCACGCGCGTGGATGTAGGTATTGCTGACGATGTAATCTCGCGTTCAGCCATTATCGAAGCTGTACCGCGCCTCTGTGAGCTTGAGAGTTGAGAATATGTGGAGAATGTACCTGGCATGCCAACTCGAGACATAGCTAGGCTTGAGGCGGCATTATTGGTAAATGCAGGCGATGATGAGTTCGGTGTTGGCGAAGGAACTGCATTGTCTTCGAAAGAGTGCGGGAGAACGACAGTCAGGACATCTACATGCAGTAGCTGCAACGTTGATTGGACAACGGCATCTGGAAGGTTGGGTTCGTGTGGCTTTGGCGTGGAAGGTGAAGGCGTGTGGCCTCGCGGCGTGGCGCTTTCGGAGTAAGCAGTGGAGGGGTGCTGTGTCGATCCGGCCAGTGCTGGACTGTTGGGTGTGTCATGAGGTTGGTTCTCTGTGTCGCTCAAGCCAGTTACTAGAGGGTTTTGGAGATTGGGTGGGTCGGATTCTGTCTGAGACGTAGAATCTATTTGCCACGCTCCAGGCATGTAATCTGCGCGGGCACTTCCGATGGCGCTTACGTACATGCTCTCTGCTTCTTCGTGGCTAAAGTAGCGAGATTCCTCCAAGCCTGCTACATCATTTTCCGTTGATGGGAGCTGGGGAGATGGCAATTGACGTGCTTCGTGGAAAGATGCCTCAAGCGCATGGCGCTTGTTGTCGGTAGGATCAACAGGAACTTCCGCCGTTTCTGAGGTCAACGACTGGAAAAGATCCGCTTGACTTTGATCGACCGTAGGCCAAGAGCTGGTCACTACATGGCTGCGACTATTTTGGGGACTTTCATCTAGCCGCGGCCAAGATCCCGGGCCTTGCATTCCCCTGTCGTAGGGAGATGTGGCACGACGGCTTCTGGAAGGTGAGCTTGAAGCCGCAGAAGTACGAGACTGTGGAAGAGGAAGGTTCATTCCCAAGATGAGCGACTCTGGTAGATTGTCTTCGGCCGGTTGGTCCCATATGTCATCGGTAGGTTCATCTCCACGACTACGTCGCGAGGTCCAGCTGATATTGTCGTCACCCATTTGGATCCCAAGATCGTCAACAGAGTTGGTTGTTGTGTCAGCTACTTGTACATCGTTGGTGTGAGATTCCAGCATCAATGAAGCATCTGGCTCATCTCTCGAAAGTCCTGTAAGATCGGGGTTTGAGCTACCATCCGAAAGAGACATCCTCTCATGATTCTGCTCGCCTGTAGACCTCTGGGAAAAGTCGTCCAGCGATTGATTTAGCATGAAGTCTGAGTGACGACTTGACCTCGTTGCACGGCTTGCCGTGGGCGAGGCCGGAGTTGTGATGTGTGAGAGGTCGGAAAGTGTCTGTTCGCTGGCTACAAGCTCGATGGAGAAATTGTCGAATTGCAGCTCTCTTTTCTTGGTTACATCCGATCCGGGAGGAAGAACAACATGTCCAAGTTTTGCAATCACATTCACTGGATCGTCATCCGGGCTTTTGTCTGATGCTTCGATCTCCAGCGAGACGCGGACGGCGTGAATCTTCAACTCGAATCGGTCGACCAGACGTTGAAGCCATGCTGACAGGAACCCTGGCAATCCTGGTGCCGCACCAGTGCCTATATCACTTCCATCACTGCTTTCGCTGACAATCGATTCATCCATCGATTTCGTGTTGACAGCCACAGATGCCTCAAGCTCGCGTCGTTCTTCAGGAGGCTCTTCCGCAAGGAATGACTTTGCCAAGTCGTCTGTGGTAGGCAGCCTATGTTCCCCATATCTTCGTAGAGGAGGTGTCTGTATCCTCCGAGTTTTCTTTCGGTGAGACGGACTCTGGGTGTCTCTTGATGTCCTTTCCGATTCTTGTGCTGTCTCCGTTTGAAAATCCTGCTCTTCCGCAAGTTTCGCGACCACATCCACGCCGTCGACCTCAAAGAGTATGCCTGAGTTCAAGATGTCCGCAGGGATTGTCAGGCGCAAGAGTAATATCCTTGCCGATTCCACGCGCAGGTTTGGCGGCAACTTTGCCAGAGTCACTAGGTAGTCCACGTTCAAGTTGACATTCTTGAACTCAAGCGCCGTCTTACGTCCCCAACTGATGTCTAGGTTATCCAAGTCTATTCCAGTCACGTCGAGGAGCCCGGACTTGTTCAGCGCATATCGAAGCAGGCGCTTCTGAATCGAGGATGGTATCCAGCCCGTCATGTTTGCAAGTTGTATGAGAGAGAGGAGTGAAGTGGACTACGTGGAACGACTTCCAGGAAGGTCATATGCTACCAGAAAGTTTGTAGGAAGGTTTGCCCGACAGTATTTGCTGGAGGACAACGGGGCCGATCGATGGTGTGCCTGTAGCTTCGTGAGTCCTCGGCGGTCATGTTGAATCAGTAATGCAAGGCTCGGCCATAGCACTTGATGGAAAAGGCCTGTAGTGGTTGGGTTAGCGCGATCTCCCGGGACAGAAAACAGAAAGTACGAGCAGTGGCTATCGGCAGCGTGGCAGCGTGGCGCGGGTGAGTCGATGTTGACTTGAAGGGCACATGGTCGCTCGCTGTACACCGGCCTCCGAATGACGTCTCGCGGCTACGGTTCCACCCGTCCGGGGCCGTAATTTATTATCAGACCCTGAGGCTTATCTTATCGCACGTATCGCTGCCTAGCGTGCGGCTGACTGCATCGAAAACCATACTCCAAAACCGAGGGCGGACCTCGCCGGCCGATGTAACGTGACGGATCAAGCTTTACTTTTAAGTATTACATCCTCCAAATAAATTCACTTCAGACACCACAGCAAGGAACAGCACGATGTCGGAGCCGCAAACTGTCGCGGCGCCTGCTGAGGAGCGCGATGTCAGCAATGACAGGCTGGACGCCGAGGAGGAGGATCTTGGTATTCCATCACTAGACGAGCCATTTCTCCAAAAGTATATGGACGGCCGTGACGCTCTGATCGAGCAGGAAAAACGCCAGAGGAGCGACCATGCCTTCAAGTCGAACATGACTCCCATGGCGGCTGAGGCTGCTGCCACTGTTTCGGCAATCCGTTTCCAGGAACAACAAACCATCTGGACTCACGATTTTGAGGACGAAGTTGCCAAAAAGGAAGGCATTGAAGTCTTCCCAGGCATGATGTTTAACTTGGCCAGAGACCGTATGGAAAAGTCAAAGTTGTGGCAAATTGTCAGGAAAATGCCTAAGGGTGCCCTTTTGCATTGCCACATTGAGGCCATGGGTGATCTCGACTGGTTGATCGAAGAGGCATTCAGCACGGAGGGTATCTGCATCGCTGCCGATGTACCTCTCGACTCTTCTGCATCATTGCAAAACTCCCCGTTCATCTTCCGCCATGTCAAGTCGCCAAACACCGACAAATCTCAGTCCATCTGGACATCCTCATACGTAGCCAATGAATCAATCTCGATCAACGTGGCGGCAACCAACTTCCCCGATGGTGGTAAGGAAGGCTTTATCCGCTGGCTCAAGTCCCGCGTCACTATCACGCGACAAGAATCGCTCGATCAACATCTTGGTCCCAATGCAGTCTGGCGCAAATTCACAAGCTGCTTTGGCATTCTCGCGAGTCTCCAGCACTATGAGCCAATCTTCCGCAAGTTCATCCGTAACTTTCTCAAAGGTCTACTCGACGATGGCGTGAGGTGGGTCGACATACGTTCTGTGTTTGTCGTACCCTTCACCAGAGCTGGCGAGGAGAAACCCGACGAGGACTATGTCAACATGCTGCAAGCACTGCAGGAGGAGATTGACGCCTTCAAGAAGACCGAAGAAGGCCAAAGATTCTGGGGCGCAAGGTTGATCTGGACTACGATCCGCAGCTTCGACACTAAAACAATCGCCAACGACATGCTCGAATGCATTGCCATGAAGCAGGAGTTCCCGGATCTGATTGCTGGTTATGACCTTGTCGGACAAGAGGATCTAGGCCGCTCTTTGGCCGAACTTACCCCGGAGCTGTTCTGGTTCAAGAAGCAATGCGCTCAAGCTGGGGTTGATCTACCTTTCTTCTTCCATGCCGGAGAGACTCTCGGTGATGGCGACTCGGTGGATGAGAATCTGTTTGACGCAGTGCTCTTGGGCACGCGCCGCATCGGTCATGGCTTCAGTGCTTACAAGCATCCCCTACTGCTCGACATGATCAAAGACAAGAAGATCCTCATCGAGAGCTGTCCTGTCAGCAACGAAGTCCTTCGTCTGACCGGCAGCATAGCCTCGCACCCTCTTCCCGCTCTCCTTGCACGTGGGGTGCCATGCGCGCTGTGTAACGACGACCCAACTGTTCTAGGTCACAGCCTTACAGGCATGTCACACGATTTCTGGCAAGCTTTGCAGGGCTGGGAAAACCTGGGTCTCGGAGGCTTGGCCAGTCTGGCTGAAAACAGTGTGCGTTGGGCCGCATTCGAAGACTCTTCGGCGAAAGAATGGTCGCAAGAGATCAAGGACGGCAGGTACGGAAAGAGCACCAGAGCTAAGAGATTGCAAGAGTGGCACCAGGATTGGGAGAAGTTCTGCCAGTGGGTGGTTCTGGAGTACGGCGCCGAGACCGACCGAGACTTCCTGGACTAGAAAGTGGCACCTGGTGGTGGTAAAAGCGTGGTTGAGGCTGTGCATAGTGGGAATGATTGACTCTTAGGAGCAGGGCGCCGGGTAAGAAAGACCTCGCGGATTCTCAACAATCTGGTCGAAACGGAAAGATATAAAATTATTCAATGATCAACGAAGCTCAACCGAAGAAAGCGACCCGACTGCGAAGTGGCCAGTAGTTCCGAGAAGCGAAGCGCACTACGCTTCCCGGGCCGATTGCGGCTATCATTGCGTCCACCTACGTGTCAACTGCGTGAGTCTGTTCATATTTGTGGCCATGACTTCTTGCCCCAATAATGTCTACGTCCTCACCTGAGCACTCGCCGTTGGAGTGCAAGCGTCGAACCCCGTGCCTTGGGTTCGCTGTCAACAATATGTCAGACGCGTACCGCAAGGACACTCAACTATCTTTGCTGGTATGGCAAATGTTTAAAGATGGTTGCGACTTTGATGTGAAGATACGATGGGTACTTTACGTGAGGGCTTCGTCGCACCTTTCTCACCTTACTGCTCAGCACTTGCCACTCAAACGTGAAAGCTGCTTCTTCATATCAAGCAGCCGCAAATGGCAGTCGGACACATTCATGTTTTTGTTCAGTCTCTGGTCGGTTTCCCCCTCATCTCACTACCACACACAATGCGATAATTGATATCATCTTCAGTCGTCCGCTAGCAGCCTATCAATATCGAGCAAAGCTACAACTCGCTTGACGATCACAAATACCAACCATCAACCACATTCGCACGCTCAAGATGAGCCACAGAGAAGGCATGTCACCTAACCGCAGAACCGCGTTCTCAGACGCGGTACTCACAGCATTGCTCGGCGGCCAATTCGCGCCGCCACCCAGCATAGAGTCAGCATTCGCAGCGCTGGCTCTCCGAAACTCCCAAACGCCATCGTCTAAAACCACCCTGCTGAGCCTCCCAGCTGAGCTCAAGCTCGAAATATTCGCCTACCTCCTTCGTCCCAATGACGTCTACATCCGCTGGAATGCCCGAGCCGCCCACCACGACATTCGCTTTGCCCACATCCTCGAGGACTGGGACAACGATGCTCCTTCAAACACATGGCTGCCTACCCTTCGCGCGCGTACCCCTCAACCACCCCGCTCACCAACGCACTGCGAAACGCAGCTGTTCCTAGTCTGCAAGCAGCTCCGCGACGAAGCGATGCACTACTACCTCACGAAAAACACTTTCCACATCATGGGCGCCGACTGCGCCCTCCCGTATCTGAGCTAGGGGCTCTTCCCGCCGCGTAATGCGCACATCCGCCGCCTCAGCATCGCCTTTGACCACCGCGCCGTCGACATCCAGCGCCGCATGGCACTCTTCATCGCCGGCAAAGACGGCTGGCTCGAGCGCCACCCGCACGAAGACAACGACGGCTGGAGAACATACCTGCACAACGAGTTCGAGTGGGATTTGCAACATACGTGCTGGATGCCGCTGGTTTGCCAGATCCACCAGCTGGTGTTACGATACCTTGAAGTCAATGTGCAGAACTGCTTTTGCCCTTGTGGATGCTTGAGCCAGCTGGCTTGGGCGATTGGGTGGCTGTGCGACTGGGAGGAACAGCCGCCGGACGTGCTTGTGGTGTCTGGCACGAGGAGTCCCACGGAGAGAGAGGAGATTGGGAGGATTGTGAACAATCCTTTGCGCGGCGATGGGCCTGAGTTGCGGTTTGAGAAGTGCTTGGATGCTGTTACGCTTGCGGTCACTGCTGACGGGGAGTGATGGCGGCTTTGACGATTTGCTCAGTTCGTTCGTTCCCAAAGTGGTGCTGGTGATAAGCAACGAGTGTTAGGTCGAAGCGACAGATATCGTCTGGATTATACCATCGTTAGACATGGCTATTTCCGTTCTCCCTGATACTGAGTTCTGTTTTGTGCCGTCCATGCAGCGTTGACGAAAACCGATATCAACCACTCACCTTGGGGTACGTAGGGTTGGGGCCCTTTTGGTGGCGGCGAGTATTTCTGGATGGACAACATGTTTCTTTACATACAGCCTTTATATATGCTACCCTGATCCGTATTCTGAGTTCTCCCATATGTTGTAGTTCGAGGCTCACTCTCTGGGCAGTTCGGACCCTCTACGCTTCCCAAAGCGAAAAGTCGACTGTGAAGTTCAGTACGAGGTTGGTTGTTCCCCAATCCGAAACAAACACAAATATACTTTCGGGCAATATCGTTCACCATACAGTGATACAACAGCCTCAGTCACCATAGATGATATGCAAGGCTGCTGAATGTTCCATCGTCCCGTTGTGGTCCCTAGTATACAGCCATCACCAACACCAACCACTTCATGAAATCGGCAACATCACAACACCACATGCGAAAACTCCAAATTATAGACAGCAACCACTTTCAACAGCAGTATCATTACGCGAGTATCGAGCATTACACAGGAGATAGACAAGTTTCCATTAACGCAAACATATATATAGAGATTGATCAATGAACGTTCAGTCCTCGAAGCAAAAAATCGCACCATTTCTTTTCACCTCCAGAAAATCACAAGGGTATCATTTCTTGCCGTAAGGTATCAGATCCAAGGGAAAAATAAAGATTGTCCAGTGTTCGCTCAAATTCGCTCGCTCGCTCGTTGTTCAAAAGATCAAAGGAAAAGAAAAAGTATGAAGGAATGGATAGCCAGAATTTTCGCGTCGTAAACCAATGGAAACACAATGGGTGTTGTCGAAAACAAAAGCCAGGGAGATCCCAAGGATAAATCAAAAGCAGAAATCCTGTGCAGTGAACGTTTTAATCGTGGTAATCCCAAGGACGCGTGCATCTTCGTGAACTACTCGAACCCTTCATCCTAGAAGACGAACTGCATCTCTGTGTCGCCCTGGCCACCAGAGGACATGTCGAATTGCACACCGTCCATGTCCTGGCTGGCGAAGATATTGTCCCAGGAAACATCGTTGTCGACACTCCACTCGAACGGATCAACAGTCTTCTCGTCATTTTTCTTCGGCTTCGCAACCTGCTGGTCTTGATCTGTCGCTCCGAGCTCGGTCGACTTCGACTCACCATTGCCAAGACCCAAGCCACTGACAGCAGCATTGAGCATTTCTGGCACCGCAACGTCGCCGTTGCCGAAAGCGTCCCATTCGAAGTTGATGCGCAAGTTGTCGCTGCCACTGACATCTGAGTTGAGGCTTGCGCTTGAGCTTTTGGGAGTCGTTTCTGGGGAGCTAGGTATGCCGGCTGCATCGTCCGGACGAAGACCCCAATTGGTCACAAGAGCACCGGCAGAATCATCGAAGTTGAAAGGCTCGAAAGACGAAACACCGGCAGCAACAGTGGAGCTGATTTCGGCCCAAAGTTGGTCATCAGTGAGAGACTGTGAAGCCCCAGCTTCATTGTCGACGACAGCGAGAGGCTGATAACCAATCTTGTTGGCTATCGTGTGATGCAGCGCCGCCGGGCTGTCGGAATTGATTGCTGCAGCGCTTTCTTTACCGGCAGGTTTCACAGCAACTTTGTTGCCTGATCCAGGTGTGGCAAATGCGATGGCTTGGCCCGCAGGCGTGCGCACTTCTTGCTTGATAGCAGGTGTCAGCGATGATTCGCGCTTCATAGCACTAGCCTTGGGAGGCATGAGTTTGGCTCCAGGTTTGCCTTTGTCTGCAAGCTTGCCAGGCAAGGGGTTGCCCTCAAGATCCACACCCAAAGTTTCCGCAGCGCTATCCAACAGGAACTGCAGTGGATTCTCAATTTCCGCGTGTATGGAGTCAAAGTGGCGCTTGAGCTCATCCTCGGTCTCAAAGCCTGTGATCGAAGCTTCGCAAGAAGCATCTTTGGTGCACTTCCAGCGTTTTTTGTCTCTTTCTTCGGCTTCGGCTTTAGCCTGCATTTGCGCTTTACGCAACTGTTCCGGACTGTTTGACTTGGCACCGCCAAGTCCAGGACTGGCGCCAGATGGTGTGCCTGTCTGCCCAGCTGGAGTTGCATCCGCGCTTTCTGGTTGCCCTGTCCGGCGCCTCTTGTTGGGTGGGAGTTTGAGATTTTCTGGTGTAAGAGTGACAGCGTTGTCGTACTTGGGAACGCCATGTGGACTGGAAACACCCACACCCCAGTCGAAGGACTTGTTGTCCGTCGGAGCTGGTGGGGGTCTGGAAGAGCTGGATGCTTTGCGGCCGTGCTTGGATCCAGAGTTTTCCATAGCAGGAGCTTGCCCAGCCGGCACTTTTGCAACTGCCTGCTGTTGCTGCTGCTGCTGCTGCTGCTGAATCTGGCCTTGCTGTTGCGCCTGCTGAGCAAACTGCTGATTAAGCTGCCCACGAGCTTTGGCTTGGTTCATGTCGCGAAGGAACTCGCCGACCAGTCTCTGCGCATACATAGCACTGTTCAAGTTAATCGACAGATAACCCTTGACGCTATCGGTTGAAGCGTCCCAGTTGTGATAGACCATAATCTTAGCCCTCATGAGTTGCTTGATCCGGTCCTCAGTAAATTCTGGTAAGCGCAGCGCAGTGGAGAAGATCTTGTCAATCTGCGAATATGTCTTGTAGATTTTCCTGAGGATCCCAGTCACCTGCTCTACCGCCTGAGGGTCTTGCTGAACTTGAGGACCCTTGGCGTGATTGACCTCTTGATACAGACGCTTGAACGTAGCGTCAGTGTCAGAAGTGGCTTGGTTCTTGTGATCGTTCTGCTGTGGTGCCATAGGGGCTTGTGGAGCCGAGGGTACTCCACCTTGCATAGGATGAGCACCAGCATTGGCTTGTCGAAGGCTGTCATATCTCTTCTTCAGTTGTTCGCGTTGTGCGGGAGTGAGATTTTGAAGCTGCTCGTTTGTGAGATTTGGAAGCTTCATGTCCGCGAGGGGTCCGGACGGGCGCGGCTTATTCGCCTGTGACTGTTGCTGAGCGTTGGGGTTTGGTATCTCCATGACATCGTCGTTAGCTGAGGCGGGGGGTTGGGCACGCTTCTGGCCTGCCTGCTGCTGAACCACGGGTGCCTGCTCGTTCATAGCCTGCCCAGGCGTACGATTGGGCCTCGCTTGTTGATTGCCGCCAACAGCGTTCTGTGACAACTGGTTATGCATCTGGGCTTGCTTGAGGGCGTTGTTCTGATCGACGAAGGTCTTCCTCCGAGTTGTTATGATGATGTTCCTAATCTGATCATCTGTCATTGCATGAGAACCATTTATCCTCTGACGGAACATCGCAATGTCTCCAGGACCCACAGGGGTCTCGGGAGGCATACGAAGTGAGCCTTGACCGGGGCCCATTTGGGGCACATTGATGCCCTGTTGCATTTGAGGCGTGGGCTGCATCATTTGTGCTGTAGGTGCGCCGACGTGACCGCTATTTTGCATGCCTGCATTTCCGTTGTTGACCATGTGGGCCCCATTCTGGGCTTGAGCCTGCGCCTGAGCCTGCGCATGCGCCTGTTGCTGCTGCGCTTGCTGGTTCTGACGTTGCATGATGACCCACTTCACCCCGGCTTGGAATTCTTCAGGGTGGTCGTTGAACCATTTGCCAATCATCTGGTTAAATCTCTGCGAGGTTCCTGGTTGTAATCCAGCTGCGTGAGCGTCGATATGGATTTTAAGCTGACCCCATGTTCGCACATTTGGGGGAACTACAATGCCAAGCTGCTGTAGAGCAGCCTGGGGGAACGGGCGCGAGAGCATCGCTTGGTGTTTCAGAGCAGGTGGCAAATGATCCATAGCAGTGCCAGGCGTCTGTTGTCCAGGTGTACGTTGTGGTTGCTGCTGATGTTGTTGCTGTTGCGCCTGTTGTTGCTGCTGCTGTTGTTGATGTTGCTGCTGCTGTTGTAGCTGTTGCTGTTGCATTCGTGCTTGCATTTGCGCAGGATCCATGCCTTGGGGAACCTGCGGCTGACCCTGTGATAGCATCGCCTGTTGCATGTTCATATCCGGCATCCCGTTTGGCATGGCGTTCATCCCAGGCTGGTTGACACCTTGCGGACCACCCATCTGCATGCTTTGGCTTCGTCGCTGCTGTGTCGCCGCCCACTGTTTGATGAAGTTGGGAACGTCTGTCTGTGCTGTAGCTCGCAACTTTTCGATGATTGGTGGAGGCATGGTCCGGATAATGTTCTGGGCCTGTGGCACCTGGAACACAGGGTGTGGGGGTAGGCTGGCTAGCAGTGCTTGCATGTTGACACCAGTATTGTTGCGATTCACCATGCTTTGGTGATGCTGCAATAACGCGTTAGCTCCATTGCCGGGCGCCTGACCTTGCTGCTGCTGCTGCTGTTGCATATTCGGTGCTCTGTTGGGTTGCTGAGGGGTGTTTGGCGTTTGGCTACCTGGAGGCTGAATCGGCCTGTTGAGCATAGTCATTGCAGGACTTCCGCCTGCAGCACCGTTGAGCGCATTCTGAGCACCCATGTTTTGACCGTGAAGCTGTGCCTGCGAAAGCGCCTGAGCTCTTGCTACATTATTGGCATTGTTGCGCATCTGCTCCTGACGTTGCTTTTCCCTCTGCATCACTAGAATCTGCATCTGCTCACGGGACATGTTAGGTGGCATTTGAGCACCACCTTGGCCATTGCCATTTGCAAGCATGGCAGGGTTTATGCCGCCTGGTGGTCCGTTCTGTGCCTGCATTTGGCCGTTGAACATGTTATTAGGATTATTGCTAGCAGGGACAACCTCGTTGCCAGACTCTTGCAGTTTCAGTGCATTGGCCTGTTGGCCCATGATGGCCGTGAAATCAAAGTTGTTGCCCTGCTGCGACGCGCTTTGTGTCATGTTTGCACCACCAGCGTTGGTCATTTGCATGTTCTGTTGCTGCTGCTGTTGCTGCTGCGGCTGCTGCTGCTGACCGTTGGCTAGTTGTCCAGAAGCCCTGCGATTCATGATATCTTGTCTCGCTTTCTGGTAGATGAACGAGACGAGGGGGTCCTTCTTCGTTGCTGAAGCCTGCTGGCGCTGTTGCTCGTTCATGCCACGCATAACGCCGTTCCGTAGCTGTGCCTTCTTTTCCTCCGTGAGAGAGGCCAGCATGCGCTGAGCAGTTTCCGAGATTTCCTGCGGAGTAGGTTGCTGCATCTGCGGAGGTTGTTGATTTGGAGTGCCGTTCATGTGCTGCTGCGGCTGCTGTTGATGACCGTTCTGTGACATCGAAGGCTGCATACTGGGGGCGCCAAGCTGGTTCATACCATTATTGGGCATGTGCTGCGCTTGGATGTTCATGTTCTGGAATTGTTGAGCACGAGGATTCATTTGCGCGCCAGCTGCATTCATCGCTTGGTTCGGCGTCATTTGACCTCCGTTGCCGTTGAAACCCATGGGACCAATATTCTGGTTCCGCTTTGCTGAGATGTCGGCGAGCTTTCTCATTAGTTGCTGGTTGTAACTTTGCAGATCTGGTGCTTGCGAAATCGTGTTGTGCTCGTACTTCAAGGCCGTCTGGAGACATTTTGGAAGATCTGGCTCAATAAACCTGAGCTGTGTGATTCTAGAATGAAGCATTAGTTTCGTGCTTGTGCTGGCCGATCAACAGAGCGTAACCTACAATTGCATGACTCGGGCGACTCTGTGGCCCAAGGGAACCGTGCCCTGCCACGAATGTTGGAACTTAGGGAGCTCAGTTTGCAGGTGTTGCATGATCTGCGCGGCAACTTGGTCGTTGATGTTGCCAGGTTGGGGACGTTGCATGCCGTTCACCTGGCCTTGGCCAGGCATGCCATTTTGCATCATGTTGACATGCGCCATCTTTTCAAGTGTCTAGCGGCGTGCGCGCGCACTGCTGACTGCAAGTGTAGACTTGCTATGGTTCGACGGCAAAAGCCGGTGGCTCTCTGCTTGTGACTGTACCGTCGTCACGCATGCATCGGTGGGGCTCAACTGCGGGAGCGCTGGGTTGGGTTGGTGGTTCACGGGATGTCGCCGGTGGTGTGAGAGAGGGCGAGGGATGAGAGTCGCAAGAAGGGGAGCAGAGGGTAGGTCCAGAGCGCGAGGGACTGGAGTATGCGTATTGGCGTTGCACGAGAGCGGACAGCAGCAGCAGGCCCGCGGCTGCGTGAACAAAGCTGGCGTGCTCGTGCGCTTGTGAGAAGTCGGCTGGCGAGGGCGAGACGATGCCGCGACAATGCTTGGCAGCGGCGGTGATGATATTGTAAAAGCGACAAGAAGAGATAATCGAATAGCCGTCTAGGCAGAAGGAGAAGTTGTGTAGGTGAGCAAGGTGGTGGTGGTGGTCGTGGAGGCGGTGGTGATCGACTCGACAGGAAGCGAGGCGCGCGGTAGTGAGCAGGCTGTCGATCACAGGGTCGGGCGGCTGGTGCCTTGGGAATCGGTGGGCTGAGACGTGGAGGCGGCGTGTCGAGGCGCGAGTGACAAGATAGGGCGGAGATACAGAGAGGGAGAGGATGGTACCGGCGAGAATGTGAGGTGGAGTCGGCGGTGGCGTGTGTGTAGGTGAGTGAGTGAGTGAGTGGTGGTGGTGGGCATGCAGCAGTACGTTGGCAGCAAGAAGCCGCCGACCGATGGGCGGAACGACAAGACAGAGTTTAGAGTTCACACTAGCTTTGTTTCGAGAGCTAGTACACCAGTCCTGCCACGCCGGTGGATTTAATGAGTCGGAGGCTGTTGGTGGGCACGATCGCGTGTATCATCGGTGCGACCGTGGACAGCACAACGTTGGCTTGTGATGCATACAGATCGCATTGTGCGAAGGGATAATGATTCCTCATGGCTGCACTCGTGCTGTATGCAAAGCGGTGACGGTGACAGGCTGACTACACAGGCGAGGCGGCGGCTACAGCCACAGCCTTGGATCGGGATTCGAGCCGAAAGTAATAATGCGGGCACGGCGCGTGGCCCTTCTTGCAGAGTAGGGCAGCAATCATTCTGACTACTACTCCCAAGCGCGCCCACACCGCACTCGCGCAAACATGTCATCGCCGATATACACGACATTCGCTCGATTCTACCCTTCGCAACAATAGACCAACTGCGACCCCCTGAGACAGGCAGACACCGCAGCGCTGCTCACTGGCACTTGCAGACTCATCAAGCGAAGTGCTCGCAGATCCGTCCTCTCCACACATCCCACGGAGCGAACCGAGGACCGCTAATCCCTAAACTGTGCTCCAGACCCAGACCCTGCCTGCTTAGCTCATCCGTTGACATGATCTGCATCATCCTGCTGCAGTGTGCTTCTATACCAGTTCTGACATGCGCTGCGTTCAATTTTATCAATTATATCCGTTTACTCACTCTTCAGCCTGAACGCCACCGTGACAATGCTCTGCCCCGTCTGCCCGCCAAATGTAAAGCTTGGGTATTTCGCATCAGCAAAGAACTCAAGCCGTCCATCCGCAGGCGTAAACCATGAAAGCAACTCCTCCTTCGTCCAATTGCAACTCGTCACGACCAAGAATCCCCCAGTCGCCAGTAGAGGCTCGACCTTCCGTCGATATGTGTCGCAAGAGTGCTCTCCTCCTTCGATCTGCGGCATGAGCGAAATCGCATCGAACGTACCCTTGTCGAGCACGACATTGAACCCAACACTGGTGTCAACCCAGTCGCCAGGCTGCGCGCCGAGCAGATCCCACTCTTCGAAACGCACAGCTGGCTCCAGACCTCTCTGTTTCTCGATCTTCCGAGCCAGCGCAACGCTCGCAGGGCTGTAATCCACTCCCACCATCACACCTTCCCAAGCGTCCTCTCCCTCTCCATCCTCGCCCTCGCGCAGCGTGAACAGCATGTGTCCATTGCCCGTTCCCAAGTCCAAGAAACTGCTCGCTCCCTCGCCGGCTCGTTGTATGTGTCCGTCTTCTTCAAGGGTGTCCAGCAGCTTCATTACTGCTTCTTCGGCACCGTTCTCGTCGAACCAGATCGTGCCTTCGTCCTCGATCGACGCTGTGTTATTGTCCAGTTCCCGGACGTACGCGGTCTCCCAGCTGACAATGGGTGTCAGCGTGCCTCAACCGCAATTGTACGGGCCCGAACGTCTTACATACTACTCCTTCGTTCCTAGCTCACTGGGGTCGAGCAATTTGCGCTCAGCGGTGCTTGTCATGTTGGGCTGAGGGACGATTTGATCGCAGGTTATGGTCGTGTTCGCATAAGCTTTATATGACTCTTCTTGCGTTTTTGTGCCTTCACAAGATCAGCATGCAAATGTGGTTCTGCTGGTCTAAGAGCGCATGTGAGTCCTCTGAAGATAATTTGGCCGATTGCTGCCTGAGGCACGACTTGTGCTAAAGTTCAGGTTCGACGCGCTCGTGTCCCCTTGGTCTCTGTTTCAGATTCGCAACTGGTGCTTTGAGATGCCTGTATCACCGATCACAGGCCGTTGAACAATCAAACGCACCTCCTAGCGCCCTGACGATCGCAGGAATGTGCAGGCTTCGGCGAGGCATCACCTTTTCTCTACCAACAGCCGTAAAGACACCCATGGACTACACGAAACGCTGTCAACGTGGCCGTGCCCATTCTGGCAAAAGGCAATTGTACATCGCTTTGCTCAACCTTCGAACTCGACTAGATCTTACATTGCTAAGGAAGAATTTCACGAAGATCTGGCGATCCATGGAAAAAGGCTTGTTCCCAGAGCACGTGTCGCTCACCAATGCCGCACCCTTCCAACAGCAAACCTCGACCAACGCGTCATAACCATTCTTTAAAATCTCTCGACCTTCCATCTTCGCACTGGTATCATCAAAGAGGACGTACCCCTCATCTTGGCTCGACAATAAAGTAGCACAACAGACATGCTTTCCATTCCAAACAGCCAATCCCTTTCCAGGAATTTGTCCACGTTCCAGCCCGCCGATCATTTTCTCGCAAGCTCATCAAGCTTTCCACCTCAACAACACCAGCACCGCGGTCAGCATGCTTTCCGACTTACACGTGGTTGGTCAAAACGTCGAGATGAGATGTTCTCGCGTGTGCGAGTCCATATGTTTTTGTTGACGATCGTAGTCGACATACTCCTTGGCATGGCTGAGCGGCAGTGTAGCTCGAGGCTCATAGCCATGGGGAGAGATCGAAGCAAGGTATATGTATGTTGTCGCGTTCTGCGGTTCCAACAGGAGCGCCGATTCCACCTTTGTCGTTCTTGTTTCATCACAGTATTGGAGCTCGGAAGCAAACATGCTTTCCTTCTTGTATCTTCTTGCCGTGACCCCAGCAGTATTAGCTGATTGGTCCGGCAATGCTAATTATTTATCTCCCTCCCGCCGTCACCCTAGTCTTGGCATCCACATGCCCAAGGTGATCAAGCGCCAGTCCTCGCCTTCGTACATGGATGCTGGTCGCCTCAACTTCACCCACGGTGTAGCATCTGGAGATCCATACTCGGACTCTGTCGTTCTGTGGACACGAGTGGCTCCGTCGATTGACAACGACGCCAGCAACACCACTGTTAGCGGCACAGTGCCGCTGTACAATCACAACACTGACGAGTACGTCGAAGCAAGCTCGAACCCAGTCTGTGTAGAATACGTCGTGTCCGAAAGCGAAGACCTCAGCGATCCAGTCACCGATGGAAAGGCCTACACTTCGAGCGATATCGATTACACGATCAAGGTCATAGCTGAAGACCTAGAGCCATTCACTGCATACTATTACCAATTCACCGTCTGCAACAGCGATGTGAAGAGCCCTCTGGGACGCACAAAGACTGCGCCCACAGCCGACGACGACGTCACATCTCTGGGCCTCGCCGTCTTCTCTTGCTCGAATTTCCCTACCGGCTTCTTCAACGCGTACGGTAACTCGGCCAGGAAGGACGATGTCGACTTCGTTGTCCATCTCGGCGATTACATCTACGAGTATGCGACAACCACCGCCGCTCGTCCCGTACAGCCTGAGCGCGAGATTTTCACTCTGTATGATTACAGACGTCGTCTCGCGACTTACCGCACCGATCTTGACTTACTTCTCTCGCACCAGAAGTTTGCTTGGATTCCTGTCTGGGATGACCATGAGATTTCTAACAATGGATACCGTGATGGATCTTCTGGGCTCAACAACACTGAAGAGTCGTTCATTAAAGACGGTGGCGTGAGTGTAGACCAGAGAAAGGGTACGGTGCATTTTGACAGGTTCTTCCACTTCACTGAGATTATGCTAACGGTGCTTGCAGTATATCTTGCCCCTACGCTAAGAGTTCTAGCCATAAACGCTTCACCAGGCGATTTCTTCCTGCTATCCTCCTAGAAATTCCCAAAACAGACCTCAGTGATATCATGTTTCTAACTTGAGCTTTCTTAGATGAACGCTGTACGTGCCTACTTCGAGTGGATGCCAATCCGCCAAGTTGACATGGACGACAACCTCCGCATCTGGAGGAGCTTCTCACTCGGCAAGCTTGTCGACCTCGTAAGTCTCTATCTGCTCGCAGACAACACAATTCCGCTTGCAGTAAGATGCTGATATCACCATAGATCATGCTCGATACTCGTAATTACGACAGAAGTATCACTACCCTGAACTGGAACGACGTATGTTGAACCCCACCATCCTCACATCTCAATGCTAGACCCTACAACCCGACCGCCCACAATACATGCTTACGGTACTTTGCAGGACTACGTGACTGAAATCTCGAACGATGCTGGAAGAACACTTATGGGCTCCAACCAAGAAAACTGGTTCTACCGCCAGCTTAAGTCTTCCGGAGAACGCGGCGCCACCTGGCGCCTCATCGGTAGTCAAATCGTCTTCTCGCGAATCAACGTCACAACATGGTTCGGCACAGAAGAGAACCCTTACAACAGCGATGCCTGGGATGGCTACATGTCCAACAAGAACCGCACGCTCCAGACTCTAGTCGACCACAACATCGGCAACAACATTATGATGGCCGGTGACTCTCACCTGAACTGGGCCTCCGACCTCGTCTGGCTCGGCACTGAAGATTATGACCCATCCACCGGTGCTGGCGCACTTGGAGCCGAGTTCGCCGGTACAGCTGTCTCGTCGAACTCGCCTTTCGGCGCCAAGTCTTCCATTGCTCAGGCCAACAACCAATCTTCGCTGCTCATTCGTGACAATGAAGAGCTGCAGTGGCAGGAAGGCTACTATCGTGGTTACTACGAGATGCAGATCTCGCCGGAGGCCGTGCGCGCGAGCTACTTCGGATTGCCGAACTTGCGGACACGCAACGGTTATGAGATCAGTCTGGCGAACTTTACTGTTCTAGAGGGTGGTAATGCACTGCAGAGACCTATCGCTGGTGGTCAGGTTGAGAACGGAGCTTTGCAGAACGGCACGGTCAGTGGAAGCAATGTAACGCTTGACACTAACAGTGGAAAGTGGTTTGTGAGCGACTTCAACTTCACGGGCGTAACTCTCAGTGGTAGTGGTTAGTCAGGGTCGACGTGACACATTTATCTCTACAAGCCATATATCAGCAAATGCAAAGATACGATATCAGACTACACATCACCCCAGCCTCACTTCGATATAGGGATGCCCTTGAACTCTCTCGTGACTTCAGCGATGGCCTCTTCCACGGGCAACCTTTCCATGCTGCTGGCGCCGAAGAAGCCGTGTAGCCCTTTGCACCGTTCAAGTACAAATCGTGCGTCTTCGGGCTTTGCGATTGGCCCGCCGTGGCATAGCACGATGACATCTTGTCTGACCTTCTGTGCTGCGGCTTGGATGGCCTGGATGTCTTCGACACACTGCTCTAGTGATTTGCCTGTTTTTGCCCCGATGGTTCCGGAACTTGTCAATCCCACTGCAAAAAAGATCTTAGCAAGCTGGTCAGAGGACAGGTAGGCTACTGAACTTACTGTGCGCAACAATGACATCTGCGCCAGCTTCCGCCATCAGCTTCGCCTCTTCCGGGCTGAACACATACGGTGTCGTCACGAGATCCATCTCGTGAGCAATCCGCACCATTTCAACCTCAGTGTCGTAGCCCATACCCGTCTCCTCTAGATTCTGGCGGAAATTACCATCTATCAGACCGACGGTAGGGAAGTTCTGCACGCCCGCAAAGCCCAAGTCTTTGAGTTGACGCAAGAAGCGTCCCATGTCTCGTCCTGGGTCTGAAGCACACACGCCTGCGATGACCGGCGTGTGCTTGACGACGGGCAAGACATCGGAGGCCATGTCGACAACCACGTCGTTGGCGTTGGAGTAGGGCATGAGGCCGGCGAGGGAGCCTCTGCCGTTCATTCGGAAGCGTCCGCTGTTGTAGATGATGATGAGTGAGATGCCGCCGGCTTCGGCGGATTTGGCTGTGAGGCCGATGCCTGTGTGATGCATTAGTTAAGGTTTTTGATGGTAAACATGGTGCCTGTTTGGATTGACGTACCGGCACCAGCACCTACGATGGCTGTGCCGGATTTGATCTGCTTTCTGAAAGCAGCCAGAATTTCTTTGCGATCCGTGGGAGGAGCCATCTTAGTGATGATATTGGGTGGAGAATTGAAGTCTAATGGTGATCACAATTTCGCAAGCACTTTGTAGCTGTAGCTAGAAAAGGAGGTTGTAAGTTTTATTAAGATGGAATGTTGCGGTATAGAAATAGACTGCCTTGGCTTGAGTGCAACGCAATGATGTGGTCGACGTCAGATGCAATTCGCGTTTGTCCCTGCAGATGTGGAGGCGCCGATCGCTGTTGCTCTCCACTTTCAATTAATATCACCACGTAATGATGCTAACCTGGTGGTTCCTTGCAACTCTACAGACTCAGTCACGCTTAACTCAGACCTGTGCCTTACACAGAATTTCACTTTTGAGTTCCAAATATGCCCCACATCATCATCCTCGGAACATGCGACACAAAACTCCAGGAACTCCTATACTTACGGTCCCAGATTCTCCAAGGAGAAAGCAACGGGAGCTCGACTCTTGTCACACTTATAGATGCCGGACGATCACCCACGGACAGCCAGGACATTGATTTCTCGCAGAAGGAGCTCACTTCGAACTTCGCACCGTCAGAAAAGCAAGATGTATCGGTTCTACCCCGAGGGGACGTCATCAAATACATGATTACTTGTTCCATAAAATGTGTACAAGAGCTATATCAAGCTGGCCTTAAGGATCCGACCATAGCCGTACACGGTATCATCTCGGCTGGTGGAACTGGAGGTACTTCGCTTGCCTCTGCAGTGATGAGAGAGGTCTTCCCTGTCGGATTCCCAAAGCTCATGGTCAGCACAAACGCGTCTGGGGATACTGGTCCGGTCGTTAGAGAGACAGATATCACGATGATGTATTCTGTCGTTGACATTGCTGGCACCAACAGCCTTCTGAAGCTCATTCTGTCGAATGCTGCAGGAGCAATCACGGGCATGGCAGAAGCATACGAGCGCTCCCTCGCCGAGAAGCCACAGGAGAGCGAGCAACCGCGTAAGAGACTCGGCCTGACGATGTTTGGCGTTACCACCCCTTGTGTCGACAAAGTCCGCACTCACCTGGAGGCATACTACCCCATCGAGTGCTTCGTCTTCCACTGCACAGGTCACGGTGGCAAAGCTATGGAAAGGCTGGTCGAAGAGGGCAAGCTCGACGCAGTGCTTGACCTCACCACAACAGAAATCTGTGATGAGCTGATGGGTGGCAATATGAGTGCTGGAAAACACCGACTCGAAGCGGCGCTCAAAGCCGGCATTCCCTATATCGTTTCGGTTGGCGCAACAGATATGGTCAACTTCGGCCCGCGAGCTACTGTGCCAGAGAAGTATAGCCAGAGGCAGTTGTTTGAACACAATCCTGTTGTGACTCTGATGCGTACGTCGTCGGAGGAGACTGCTATGGTTGCGGGATTCATTACTGAGAAGATCACTAAATTCGCGAAGTCCCCGGACAAGGTTCAAGTCGTGCTGCCTAAAGGTGGCGTTTCCATGATCTCCACACCTGGCGCACCATTCTATGACGCGAAAGCTGATGAGGCACTATTTCGGTCCCTCGAGTTCCAACTCAAAGACTCTGGCGTGTTGGTGGAGAGCGATCAAAGATCAATCAACGATGAGACATTTGCTGTGGACGTTGCCGAGCGTATGGCGAAGCTGATGGGATTGTGACGCGAGACAATTCATGCGTATTCGCGGAGGAATATACCTCAATGGGTGATTGCTCGCTTACAGTAGGCAACTATGCTACAAGGAACATACCAATGAGCGGTAACGGCCTTGTGATACTCGCACCAAATACACGAAGGAACATGCGTGGCGCATTTCGTTATGTCCGGCCAAGTGTTGTGAAATGCACGTGCAGCAAGATCTCGGTAGATTTTGCTTGTTATTCCGAAAGTCCGGAGGGGAAGCTCTGCTTTGTTGTCCGTGACTAAGCCATGCTCTCGGGCTGGACTCAGCTTTCGAGCTCCGTGATCACCAACACAACAAGTTGAACGGGAACGCTTAGCGACCGAACTCGAATGCCACAGGGCTGGAGGCGTAGATATAAAGATAAGTAGGGAGCCGTTTGCTCGATCTCCAATCCAAAGAATACCACAACCGCTCGATACAACAAACCAATCACCACCACAGATTACCTTCACAGTCAATTCCATCGCCAATACAACAATGTCTTCCAAGCGTCTTCTCACCATCTTCGGTGCCACTGGAAATCAGGGTGGCTCCATCATTGACCTCGTCCTTGCCCGCCCAGATCTGAGCACCAAATATGCTCTTCGTGGCATTACGCGTGACCCCAGCAGCAGTAAATCACAAAAGCTTGCCTCTTTGGGTGTCGAGGTCGTCAAAGGTGACCTCGACGATGTCGACTCTCTGCGAACCGCCGTGCAGGACTCCTACGGCGTTTTCGGTGTCACTGACTTCTGGTCCATCATGTCCAAGTCCCGCGAGGTCCAGCAGGGCAAGAACATCTTGGCCGCGTGTCAATCGGCTGAGGTCAAGCACTTCGTCTGGAGCTCGCTACCGAACGTGTCGAAGCTGAGCAAGGGCAAGCACACCAAAGTCGAGCACTTCGACGGCAAAGCTGAGGTGGAGGAGGCCATCGAAGCAGCCAAAGGCGGCATCATCGCAAGCTACTACATGCCGGCAATGTTCATTGACACACTCAAGGGAATGATCAAGGACTACGGCGAGGGCCCTACGCTCTCGCTGCCTTACCCGGACGAGAATATTGCTGTCCCGCTTCTTGCCCCGCGCAGAGACACAGGCAAATATGTCATCGGATTGTTTGAGGCTGAGGACAAGGCCAACGGTGTACAGGTTCAGGGCGTCAGCACGTGGACCACGCCGAAGAAACTGGTGACTGAGCTTGGCGATCACGTTGGCAAGCAGGTCCACTTCAAGTCAATTCCTGGTGAAGTCTTTGCCTCTTTCCTCCCAGAGGCGATCCGCGAAGATCTGACCGACATGTTCCTCTGGATTGGTGAGGACTCATACTATGGAAAGGGTAGCGAGAAGAAGCAGGAAGAAAGCGATAAGTTCTTGGTCAAGGATGCGGATTTGCAATCTTGGGACGATTTTGTCAAGACCAGTGGACCATGGACTTTCTAGGCCCAGTATAATCAAGTCGAATTAAGTAATTTACTGTGATTCATACGTTAGAAGTCTCAAATTATTGCTACTTCTATTTTATGTGAAATGACTTGAAGCTCGAACAGTGCTCGATTGATCTTGATGTGAGACTCGAGGGCAATGGTAAAACATGAGGAGTCTGTCAATGGCAACAGGTCTGACGCATTGAAGTTCAGAACATACGCTCGAATCATAGATGCAACATGCTTCGTGCGATGCTACTTCTCATCTAGAACCATTACCAATGGTCTTGTATATCATTTCATGAGCTCCTGCTACTCCAATTTACATCTACAAAGCGGACGTTTGCCCCCTAAGAAGCTGAAACCGCACAAAACCTGAACCAAAAATCCAAATTTCTCTATATTCGTAAAATTCAAGATTGCGCCCTATCGTCACAGACACAGCATATGGATATGATCCAAAAAGATCAAAACAATGTCTCCCCTCGCGGGATCGAACCGCGGGCCTCAAGATAACGATTGCTCGTTGACCAGTTACAGTCTTGCGCTCTTCCAGCTGAGCTAAGGAGAGGAAGCGAGGTTATCACTCATTTATGGCGTGATTCAAATTCATGTATATATATATATTACATTTTGGTCCATTGTTTCAACCACTATCGTCCGTTGATGCAAAGATATCAATCATCCGGTGCATTCGCGGAAAAAGCCAGCTGCTCGGCCAAAACATTTCAAAATTCTATCTGTGGGCGATCTTTGATTGGCTAGCACGTTACTATCACCCGCTGCAGCTGCCAAATCATCGATAGATACCATCGAGAAAGAGAGCAGAGAACTCAGAATCCTACGTATCAAAGTGTTAATATCAGCAGTCACCGAGGTTGTAATAAAAAGCCTGGAGACAGAGATTTCGTTGACACTGTAGAACACCCCTGCATGTAAGCCACCTGCATGTTGTTGTTGATCAAACTTTACGATAGTCTACTTCAAATGTCATCTGCTTCTTGGTAAAGATGCGTGTGGGCTTGCTGAAGCATCTGCGATGTGCGAGAATCTCGACCGGTATCGATCGATCAACTTGTCAGCGAATAGCCTATGAGAGTGATCTTGATACAAGTGCGAAGTAAAAATTGACCCCTGAACTGTACACGCACATGGCTGTTTGAACGATCACTTTCGCAAAAAGAGTGGCAACGAGCCGCACGCAGCCATCAGTCACATATGTGGACATCACGATGTGTACAAATCATCAGGACGACAATACAGTGGCAAATAAGCAGATTACACAACTGCCAGACATCAACTCACGGTAAGAGAAGTAAATGTCGACCAGGACGAGCTGATATCATCAGTGTTAGTAGGGTTAGGGCACATGTACAGGAGATAATTTCTTTTTCTCGTTCTGATATTGCCTAGAAATCATTGTCGCTTTGATCATACTGTCAAAGGTTTAAACATTGGTGTGCGCCAGTGCATAAGGCGGACCGATTGCGACGTGCATAGCTGGAAGTACCTTACCTCAAAACATTGCACCAAGCCTGGAGACATAATCGACCCTTAAGTCAAGAGATCGCCAGGGCCAGGCTCGCACTATGATTCATTCTGAAAAACAACGTAATGTAACCTGAATACCGTCTCTGGTCTGTGCTACATATACATGAACAGCTGAAGGCTTCCAAAAGTCACCCCAACGCCATCGCTCAAGCAACCCATTTGATTCCAACAGTAACAGCACCTCACATGACCTCGGCGATGCTCTGTCTCTCAATGATACTCTTCTGCTTGTCATTCCTCGAAACCCGCCAGTAGTTGTCCGCAAAGTCACCGCATTGCATGGCGCGCAAGAAGTCTTCATCGTGAGTAATAACAATGAGCTGAAAATTCTTCTGCTGGCGACGCACGCGGATGATCTCAGACAAGCTCATGGCAAGCGCGCGGATATTTTCCTGATCCAGGTTCGTCGTCGGCTCGTCCAGCGCGATCAGACCACAGTTGACGCCGAAACACTCGGCCAACGAAAGACGGATGATGATGGATGCAAGCACTCTCTGCCCAGCGGAACAGCGGCCACGCATGTCCATCTCGGCATCGGACTTGTACATGACCACACGGTAGTTGTAGCTCTTGTTGGCTTTGGCGTCCTCGCTCTCGGACTTGATGCGAATCGTGTCGATGTCGGTACCTTGGTAGGTCTTGCGCCAAAGCTCGTCGATGATGCGGTTGATCTCGTCCATCTTCAACGTGTGGTACTTCATGATCGCCTTGTCGAGCGCACCAATGTAGCGACCAAGGTCTTCGATGCATGCCTTCGTTGTCTCGACCTGAATGTGTGCGAGCTTGTACTGCTTTGCAGCATCCTTGTACTCAATCTCGTAGTCGGCCAACAGCTGCTTCAGGTTGTTGTCCTTGGTTTTCATTTGGCCGACGATGGTGGCTTGTTGTGAAGCAAGTTCCTGGCGCTCCAGCTGGTACCGCGCGCCCTCCCTCTCGGTGCGAACCTTGTCGGCTTCCGCGTTGGTCTGCACAAGCCTCTCAATATCAGCACGAACAGACCTGAGCGCACGTAGGTCGCGGCGGTAGCGCTGGTTGTCTGAAATTTGACGTTTAGTATCATCGACGTTGCGCAGTGCATCTTCATGGCGCTTGACTTCACGGACGATGGTCTGTTGGTCCTTCTCTAGACGCTCGACCTCCACCTTGAGGCCTTCGATCTCGCGCTGGGCGCGTTTCAGTTGACCCTCGCCGCCTCGTTCAATGTATGACTGGATCTCCTGACTGGCCATCTTGAGCTGGTTTAGGCTGGTGTTGAGCTTGTTTGTCTCCGCTTGTAGCTCACGATCCTTGTCCGCACCACGACTAGAGATATCATCGTACTTCACCTGGGCTTGCGAGAGCTGCGGTCCGAGATCTTGGATGTCCTGGTCAATCGTACGAATTGCCTCGCGGTGTCCACTGTTGGCACCCTTGAACTCCTCGATCTGACCTTCAAGAGACAGCTTCTCTTTGAGTTGATAGTCGGCAGTGCTCAGCTTGTTCTGAATATCGCGCAGCTCGAGCTCCACCGTATTAATGAGGCCCTTAGTGCGGTCTCTCTCGCTTGTAAGTTTGTCCTTGTCGGACTTTGCGCTCCTCGCTTCCTCATTGACTTTCTTGATGTCATCCTGGACAGCCTCCAGACCACGAGAGCCACCAGAAGCCTTTTGCTTTGTCACGAGCTCCTTGATCTGCGCATCAAAAGTGCTGATCTCGTTGCTGTATTTGGCGACGTTCTGCACCGTACGGGTCATGGCATCAATGTCCCGCTTCAAGGCACGGCGCTCATCGACCTCACCATCCTGCTGCTCTAGCTGCGCATTCAGTTTCTCCCTCTTCCCTGCGAGCTTGCTCTCCTCAGCCTCTAGCGTGGGAATATCCTTATTCGTGAGCTTCTCCCAGGTGTCAAATTCGGGACCAACAGCTCTCGCAGCCTTCAGTTGTTCCTCCAACTCCTCCAGTTCCTTGGTATCAACCTCTTGGAATGCGGAAAGTCGCTTCTCGACCAAGGATCGCATGCTGTCTCTCTCCTTGTCTGTCTTGAAGCCACGCCTGCATGTGTTGCAAGCTTTGTGCTCCTTGGCAACGGTTAGACACTCTTCAAAGTACTGGCGAATGAGCTTGGCAGAGTCTGCATCCGACTTGGAGATGCTGTAGCTGCGCTCAATTTCGTTCAGCTCGTCGTTGTAGTCCTTGGCTTCACAATCGAGAGCATCTCGAATCGCTTTGGCGGCGGATTGCACGTTTGCGCGCTTGCTCTTGAGGTCAGAGCGAAGACTGTTCAGTTTGAAGTCGAGTTGCTCCAATTCTCTTCCAGTACCGTCGCGCTGTTTCTCAGCTTCAACCACGCGGCTGTTTTTCTCTTCAAGTGCATGCTGGAACGCAGCTTCGACCGTGGAAGGCTCCCATCCAGCACCGACAATGGAAGCGATCTTCTCGCCGTATGCTCCAGACATCGTTTCGAGACTCTTCTGGCGCTCCTTGAGCTCCTTCTGGACAAAGTCGAGACGAGCGGACTCGCCCGCCTGACGGGTGCCTTGGACCAACTCCAAGTCCAATTTCTCTTTGCGATCCTCGAGGCTGCGGATCTGCGTATTCGCCTTGCTGATCTGATCGTCCCAGTTCGAGTTCTCGAATGTAGTCTTGTAGGACCCCAAACGATTCTCGGTGTCTTTCAGACTGGACTCCATCGCTGCTTTGCCGCCTTCATCGACACTGATCTGATTCAGCTGGTGCTGCAAGCTGCCGATCTTGCGGTCGTTGGTGGCAATTGATTGTCTCGCGCTCTCTTTGCGTGAGTTCAAAGCAGACTTCTGTTCGTTCAAACGGGTGATGACTTTCTGAGCCTTCTGCAACTCCTCAGCAGTCTCTCGACGAGCACGCTCGAAGGCAGCATTTTGGTCGCGGGCCATCTTGGCGATGCGATCCATAAATGCTCTTGCTTGCTCGTCAGTGACTTCGAGATCGAATCCGCGGATGTTGTGACTGCGTGCCGTCTCTTTCACCAGAATCTCTCTGTTCTCGATTTGGCGCTCGTAGCTCTGGTGCTGCGCTTCGTATGAGCCGGACTCACGCTCCTTCGATACCACTTTGCTGCGAGCATTGTTGATTTCCTGGGTGAGAGCAACATAGCGACCTTTGCTAGACTGTAGGTCCTCCTGGTAGCTGTCGACACGATTTTGATAGTCGTCCAGCATCTTTGTGAGTTCGTCATCCGACTCTGACATTTCCGTGAGGTTCAATCGCAGAGACTGAACGCTCTCTTCCTTCGTCCGCTCCTCGATGCGCTTGCCAGTCAACTCGCCTACAACCTTGGCAGCTTCTTCGTAGAGATCCCATGCCTTTTCGGCCTTGAAGGTGACTTCACGAATCTCTTGCCCGAGCCTTTCGCTTTCGGCGCGATCAATTTCAATCTCATCAGCCAATTGCATGCTTCTTTTTTCGGACTTCTCAGCCTTGTCCTTGTCAGATTTGCTGTGCTCGTAGTCTTTCTTGAAGCCGATCAGTTTCTCGTTCTGGGCTTTGCGCATTTGCTTGATGTTTGTGATTGCCAGAGAATACTTCTGAGCCTCGAAGATCTTGTCGAATCTGTCCTTCAAGTCCTTCGGGGCGGCCAGAGGCCAAAGAGACTCGTCCTGGTGACAGAAGATGACGCTGTCAAGGATGGCCTTGCTCGTGCCGAGATACTTGGGCATGATGCTGTTCAGGTCTGTCACGCGGGAGCTCATTGAGCTGTTCTCACCGTTGCGCAAGACACGAATGGTACCATCCAATGCTTTCAAGCTACGCGTATTTCTCTTCACAGTAAGCTGGAGACTCCTGGTGCACACCATCCTGTTGTCCTCGGTGTTCCTGAAGCTGAGCTTGACTTGAGCCATGACCTCCTTGTCTTGGGCAAGGTTTGGATCATGGACAAACGCACCGCCAGCCTTGCTGTTGGGCGGCATCTCACCGGACGTGGCGAACTTGAGGCACTCGATGATGGTCGTCTTACCAGATCCATTGGTACCGACGATGAGAGTGAGTGGCGGGGTGAAGAAGATGGTCTCAGCACGGGTGTTGTCAAACGAGCGAATGCCCAAGATGGACAACTTTTCGATGAGCGACATGATGGGCAAGTGATGATTGTGTTGCTCGCTGGATGTGAGTGTGGACTGCTGCTCAATGTGGTGGGTTTGGGCGGCTGTCGCACGGATCAAGGTGCAGTGGTGGATGGAACTTTGTTCTGCGAGAACGTGGATTTTATATTGACACCCACAGTCCTCCTCAGGCGACACTTAAAACATGTTTGCGGTGTCAGTGAAAGCTGGATGGTCTGAAGAGGCGCGAACTGGAAACGTGAAGTGCAAAGCGCCAGGCAAACGCGCGTCGACCGCCCGCGTGCGCACGTGACGTATTTAAATTATTGCCTGTGCGAGGACGAAACGAAGCGTGACGTCTTTGGCGGGCGGATGCAAGTCATGGGCAAGGTGATGTGGACGGAAATGCGCGATCGTCATGCGCTTTTGCGACTGGACGACTTCACTTCCTCGTCCGTGGCCGCGGCGCGATAGAATTCGACTGTGCTCCCCATACATCCGTGTGCTGCTGCATACCATCCCGTACACCGCATTTCATCCACCCTCTGCGCCGCCCCAATACATAGAGTCTCGCGTGTCCACCGCCCCTCCACACTGCCCCATCGAGATCTGTGGCGCAACCGCTCCAAGTCTCGCTGTCCGATCCGGATCGAGTGCAGCATCGTCGATGCGCGCAGGGGTCGTAGTGGCCTGACCACAACGCTGGGACAGCACGCGCGAGACCACACGACCGTCAGGCATGTCAGTATACCAGGGCGCGCCCTCCGGCAACGCTGGGCTCGGCCAAAACCAGCTGCCCGGGACCGCATCCGACATGTCGCTTATGGATCCAACTGCCATGATGGGAGGCCCTCTGAATCTTGATATGTCGCTGCCCATGGATCTGGATCTGGACATGGACTTTACTGGCGCCGGCACAGCAACCGCCGGTTTCGACACGTCGGGTGTGCCTGTCGATAATGCTATAAGTTCGCGGCCGCTGGATCCTGCCCTAATGGGAGGAACATCTGCCAATGCGAATAATGGATTTGCTGGAGCAGACGTCGAGCAGAACTTCCAACAAAATCAACAGCAATTTCAGCAAGAAGATGAGAAACCACAAATGTCAGGAGCGGGCGCAGGGCCCTTACCGACCACACACGGCATGCAAAGCACAACGCAGTCCACGTTGACAGAATTCACTAAGAGGAGGAATTGGTCGCAGCGCATCATCGAAGAGTTGAGGGATTTCCTGCACATCCTGACACCTGATGGTCGAATACTATACGTGTCGCCGTCATGTCGGAGCATAACAGGGTACGAGCCACAGCAGATAATTGGAAAATTCATTGGCGAGTTTGTACACCCGGACGATACTGGAATTTTCATGCGCGAGTTCAACGAGAGCATAGCGAGTGGCAATGCGCTGCGCTTCTTCTACCGATTCAAGAAAGAGGATGGCACTTACATGATCTTCGAATGCCACGGACACCCACACATTAGCCCAGGAGAGCCGGAGCCGCAGTCATCATTAGCAGGAAAGACGCCCGCGCAGATACAAAATACGAAAGTCGCCGGAGTCTGCAGAGGATTCTTCATGATGGCGAGGCCATATCCTACCAAGAATGCTGCTCTGCTGGATTCTTTCTTGGAGCACAAGATCGAGAACGAGCGTTTACTGAAGCGCATCGGCGAGCTCAAGCGCGAGGAGCTCGAAGAACAAGACGAACAAGATCGCATGTACGCCGAGCAAATTGCTGCAAGCACGGCAGGCACAACTCCACTAGACAAAGGCAGCAAGGCCCAGAAAACGCACGGCGACTCAACACCCGTCGAGAACCGCAAAGAGCCCACACCAAATTATCAAGGAATGCCGCCACCCGCCAAACCCACAATCTCCAACACAGCTCTCACTCGCCAGAACCTCAGCGACGCGCTGAGCGGGCAGAAAACCGAAGGCATCGCCGACAAGATGTCTCGCTACGAGTCCTCCGGCACACACCTAGAGTCCATCGAGCTCTTGACAGGTCTACGCTACCGCGACGGCGAGCGCAGCCACGGCATCTCAACAGGAGACACATCGCCCGCTCTGATCCGCGGCGACGCCGGCATTGCAATTCTGCTAGACCGCGATCGCGAACGCGAGAGCAGCAAGAAGGACAAGAAGAAGCAGAAAGTCGCCGACGAATACGTGTGCTCTGACTGCGGCACGCTGGATTCTCCCGAGTGGCGCAAAGGTCCCAAGGGACCGAAGACGTTGTGCAATGCTTGCGGTTTGCGGTGGGCAAAGAAGGAGAAGAAGCGCACGGGTATTGACGACGGCAAAGATAATAGCCCCATGGGTTCGCATGGAGGGCTATTACCGCCTGGGCTACCGAAGGGCAATTCGGCCGGAAGTGATTAAGAGTCGGTGGCGGCAGTTTAAGTCCATACAAGGGGAGAGGCTACGCTTGATGCTGCACAATGTCTTGCGCTGCGTCTGCTATGTCAAGCGTCAAGCGTCAAGCGTTCTCTGACTGTTCAGGTTTTGTGCATAAAGTCCGCGTTTTTTGGTTTATTTTTTTTTGGCGAGTCGGGAAATGTGACGAGCCTATACCCCAACGACAGGTTCGTCACTGGTAAATGGGACACGAGACAATTCATAGAGATGAATATCGAGAAAGCTCCGAAGGAAGTTTTGCAAAATGCTGTGAACGTGACATTATTCAATACGCGCCACGTCCTCATGATACTCATCGTACAAAAACAATGGCGCCTTTCTCGGCGGCCCTATTCTAATCCCTTCAAAACCGGGCGCTATAAAACAAAAATCGCGCATCCACTAGTATCCATTGCCAGTCCTGAAGAAGCTCTTCTTGAACCCTTCGGCGACTTCGTTTCCGCCTCCACCCAGCGTTGAGCCTCTCATGCTCACTCCCAATCTGCTACCCGCGACGCCAGCGTCCATCTGTGCGGACTCGACGCGTTTGCTGAGATCGGCAGCGCCAGAGTCGATCACTTGCAGCTGTGCAAGGTGAGAGTTGAGTATGCGAACAATCTGGCTGAGAGGATCTTCGCCTGCATCCTTCGCAGCCTTGCCACTAGCAGCGGACGAGGAAGAAAGTTTGGCGGAAGCATCGTTGATGCCCTCGATCATCGCGCTGAGGCTCTGGTTCATCTCCATTAAACGATCCGAACAGGCCTCTGCGGCCTTGTAAGTGGTTTCCCTTTCGCGGTCGACTCCTCCAGCATCGCTGAGGCCGGCTTGCTCCAGAAGACCATCGACATCGGCCTCGTACTTGTCAAGACGAGCCTCGAGCTCACGCTGACCTTGCTCCACAGTCGAAAGCTGACGCTCGACCTCGGCAACATCGCGCTCGGCTTGGAAGCAGCGAGAGTAGAGCTTTGAGATGGAAGTGCTGTTGGTTGTGAGTTCGCGATCCCAAGTTCCGACTTGGGTTGCGAGCTTTGCGAAGCGTGTTTGATGGGTCGCGAGGGAGGTTGACCACGATGTGAGAATCTCGTCGAGAGACTTGCCTGCAAGTCGTGAGGCAGGCTGTGCCGGCTGTGCGGGTTGTGAGGTTTGCTGGCTTGCGGGCTGTTGATTCGTGGTGCCACCAAATAAAGACGATCCGGCAGCGGGAGCAGCAGCGGGCTTGTCGCTGGAGGGTGCTTCAGCAGGTTTGGCGGCGCTGGCGGCACCGCCAAAGAGGCCTGAACCTGTGGTCGCGCCAGGAGTGGCTGTGCTTGTGGCAGGCTGAGACGAAGCAGACGGGGTAGCGCCAGCGCCTCCGAAAAGGTTTGATGTGGTACCAGGGGTCGCGCTCGTTGGAGTTGCCTCGGGCTTTTTGCCAAACGCACCACCAAACAGACCGCCAGATTTCGGAGTCTCCGCGGGCTTTTCTGTAGTCGGTTGCGCAGTCTCGGCTTTCTTCTCACCGAAAAGCGGCTTCGAGCTGTCGCCAGTGGCAGGGGCGCTGCCGATGCCGAATTGTGTAGCAGGCTTCGGCGGTGCGTCTCCACCAGTGTTGGGTGTTTTATTCTCGTCGGCCTTGGGTTGTTGTCCAAAGAGACTTGTGGCGGGCTTTGCAGCTGCAGCGGCTCCTCCAAACAGGTTGCTAGTGGGAGGGTTGCCAGCAGGTGTGAACGTCAATGGAGCTGCAGTCTTGTTGGCCTGTGGTGTGGTGCTGCTTGTATCCTTCGAGCCCAATCCCGAGAAGAGACTGCCAGCCGGAGCAGCACCAGGAGTGGTTGCGCCATTGCTGGCTCCTCCAAACAAGCCGCTCGTTGGTGTCTTGCTCTGCTGGTTGGCGGCACCGCCTGCTGGGGCTTGTGCGCCGCCAAACAAGGTGCTACCTCCTGCGCTGGGAGCGGCAGTCGCCGGCTTGTTTCCGAAAAGACCGCTGCCACCAGATGCTGGTGCATTTCCACCAAACAGTCCACCTGAAGCAGGAGCTGCACCGGATGGAGTAGATGATTGTGGTGTGCTAGCGGCAGCGCCGCCGAAGAGCGAACCGCCAGCCGCAGGTGCTGCTTGTGCAGGTTTGGGCTCTTCCTTCTTCTGTCCGAAACTGAAGCCACCGCTCAGTGGAGTGCTGCTTCCGCTCTGTGTAGTCGCGCCGCCTCCAAAGAGACCACCTCCAGTCTTCTGTTCTCCTCCGCCAGCTGTAGGCGCCTTGGCACCGAACAGGCCGCCGCTCGAGGGTTGTGGTGTTGTTGAGGCTCCTCCAAACAAGCTCTTTTGCTCGCCGCCTGCGGGCTTTGCGCCAAACAATCCTCCTCCGCTCGAGGCTTGGGGTGTCGTCGTTCCACTGCCGCTAGCCGCAGCGCCGCCGAAGAGACCGCCGCCAGTCGCGGGAGTTGTGCTGGCACCGCCAAAGAGTCCGCCGCTAGAGGTAGGTGTGGCCGCACCACCGAAGAGCGGCTTGCTCTGCTGTTGAGAGTTGTTGGCGCCTGCACCTCCAAAGAGCGAGCCGCCAGCTGCGCCGCCCGAGTTGGGCGTGTTGGATCCTCCAAAGCTGAAAGCCATGTTGCTGGTATGTTATGCTCTTTGCGGTGTTTGCGGTCGGGTGCTGGGTGCGAGCAGTGATGTGTGTTGCAAAAAATCCAGCCGGGAAAAGGCGTGTGTAGCTGGACGAGTCTCAATGGGTCGTAAAGGGTGTCCCGTGACCAGGAGTGGAAGGTGAGGGTGCGTTGGTGCTGGGCGTGTTTGAGCGCCGCAAAGTTGATGGATCTTGGATGGCAGTCGCGAAGTTCGAAACGCGGAACAGGAAGGCGCGCTGAGCTCAAAGCTCCTGCTGCCTGAGGCCCTCAACGCAAGCAGTCAGTGGAGAGCGCGACTTGCCTTGCGACCAAGGGGACTTGTCGTGTGTGAGAGACGAGTGGGGCCTGACCCGGATGCGTGACGGCGATGGAACGCTGGACTGGGCTGTGCTGTTTGAACAACGAGTCTAGATTGTCTGCACCGCCACGCCTCCCTCCATAATACATATATCTCTGCTTTCCGTTATCCCGTCTCCACCATAGACACACCACTTAACAGACCTCATTCTCGCTATACCACACCCACATCCCTGCCATGGCCGACCTCCAACCACCCAAGCAGGCTCCTGAGGACCCCGGTGCGCATGAGCTCGATGGTACTGTGATCCTCCTTCAATCGCAAGTCTGACGTACAGGGCCGCCTTGCTAACATACTCCAGAGTCTTCAGACGACCACTTCTCCTCAGCATCCGAGGGCGACGAGGTCCGACCAGTGAGCTCGAGCTCAAACCCTATCATGCGCGTCGAGCGCGTCGACGACCAACCCGCCCATGGCGAAGTTCCCGGCACCGACGCTTACAACAAGCGGCTCCTGGATGCTGTGCCAGACGAGGTCGAAGTTGTACCTGACGGACAGCGCTCAAGATCCAACACCACCAGGAGCCGCGCTGCCAGCAACTTGAGCACCAATAGCGGCACCAGCAGTCCGATCCCTCGTACTGTAGTGGAGAGAGTTGACGATAAACCGGCACATGGAGAGGTTGAGGGCACAGCTGCCAGAGAGATGCGGCTAGCAGACGCCGAGCCTGACGAGATCAAGCTGGTGTCGCCGAGCGAGGGTAGGTGAGTTGGTTGGCACATATCCAATAAGGCGTGCACTGACACAAGCGTAGAGATGAGAGCAACTCAGAAAGCCGCCCCGTAAATGAGGACGATCAACAAACATGGTTTCGCAACATGTGGGAAGGCAAGGAAGAGCAGGCAGCTCAACCCGAAACCGCGACACCAGAGCAAGAACCAGCAACAGCTCCCGAAGAGAACGACTTCAACGATAACGACGATGAGTTTGGCGACGATTTTGACGATTTTGCAGAAGGAGAGGAGGCGGATGATGACTTCGGCGATTTCGATGACATCGACGAGACACCAATGGCACCTGAGCCACAACCACAGGTACAGACAAAAGAGCCCGATTTCTTAGCCGACCTTGTAAGTAGCGTGCAAAGCAATCCCATTTACCAGCAATTGTTTTCACTGGGGCTGACAAGTGCTTCTCAGCCGTCATTGAACTTCGACACATCTGCAGATATTGATTCTTCAATGGAGCCATATCTAGACATGATTTTTCCCGACTCAACATCCACAGCTGCACAATCAGCACCTTCGGAAATCACAGGATCCGCTTTTCTTTCCGATCGATCACTTTCATTATGGCAACAACTCCTTCAACCACCCCCGATGGCGCCGCCGAACTGGACCAGAAGCCGAATCCGTCGCCTGTTTCTCGTCTCGCTCGGTGTGCCTGTGGATCTTGATGAAATATTGCCGCCCTCTAAGCAGAAACGCCTTGTTCTTCCTAACATCAACCTTTCTTCTACAGCCTCTCCACGCCACAGCACAGCCATTGATCGCCTCAAACAAGGTTCAGCGAACAACAGTACCACCTCACTCGATTCAAAGGGTGCTGCGAAATCGAAGCAAAAACGGCACACTCTGCTCAAAGGCCCTCCACCACCGCCAGATTTCGATCTTAATGCTGCGGCATTGTTGTGTTCGACAACGTACGAGGCGCTGGCGAACATGCTCGACGATGAGCTACGAGCACATTTGGTCACCTTGGACGACATCAATGGACGGGCGAGTGGAGTGTTGGAGTACTGGTTGATGCGACGTGATGAGGGCGTGAAGGAGAAGGAAGCGCTCGAAGGCGTGATAGAGAACCTCGTTGGCTTTGTCAAGGGACGTAGAGGAGGTTGATAAAATAGAAGATATTATGGGAAGGGCAATCGATAGCTGTAATGATGTACGAGCACCACCTGTTGTCCGATTCGGCCTCTCACTTCTTGTACTCCGCCAATACTGCAAGTGCATTATGTGAACTGTTGATAATGTATCATGCTACAAGCAAGCAGTACACATGAGAGGCCGTCAACCGGAAATACGGAAGTGGTGGGGGGCATTACCGATACTACGCTTACATCGAACTCAAAGCTGCTTGCTTGCTAGCTCAGGGCTCGTTGTGCCGAAGATCAATGCGGAGAAGTCACGACAGCTCGGCCATGGTTGATGTGCTCGGGGCTTAAGTTATCAAGAAAGAAAGAAACCCTGTGCTTCTAACCAAATAACGCTGCGTACCTAGTCCCATATGGGTCGGCGATTTGTATCATAAATTTCTCTTTGTTTCTTCAATTCCCGATCTCCAATACACGCGGCCATGTCGCTCGCCGCGACCCCAAGCCGCATTCTCCGGCGACAGCTCCCGCGCAATGGCGCTGTTGTGCAGCAGTTGAGCGCCCGACGATGCTATGCTGCGGATGCGAAGAAGGAAGAGAAGGAATCGTTCAAGGGTCAGCTGTATCAGAGTACGGCGGAGAGGTTGCAGAGAGATAAGGCGGAGCAGGCGCGGTTCGCGGGACATAGAGAGGCGCAGAAGGCGCGGAGCAGTCCTCCATGGCTGGTGCCACTTGGTATGTTGGTATAATTGAAGAGAGGGTATGTGCGGAGGAACGTCAAGCTAATATAATACTGTACAGTTCTGACTGTCGGCGCGATTGGAGGTTACTTCTTCGGCAAGCAGGTCCCCAGCAACCCCGACACAGCTTCAACGAAACCTTTGTCGCAGACGGAAGAGCCTAAGCACGATGTCTCGCCGGCGACACTACAGGCAGCATGGGCGGAGTTCAAGAACATTGTGGGCGAGGAGAACGTGTCAACGCAGCAGGCAGAGCTCAAGTCGCACTCGGGAAGTGAATGGAGCACCTACGCGAGTCTGCCGGGCGATGTGCCTTTCGCTATTCTCAAGCCTGGAAGCACGGAGGATGTTAGTGAGATCATGAAGATCTGCCACAGGAGGAAGATTCCGGTCACAGCATACTCGGGCGGCACATCTCTGGAAGGCCACTTTGCGGCGACGCGCGGTGGCATCTGCATCGATTTCAGCCGAATGGACAAAGTACTCGCACTGCACAAGGATGATTTGGATGTTGTCGTTCAGCCCGCTGTCGGCTGGGAAGAGCTCAACGAGGATCTTGCGAAGGATGGCCTCTTCTTCCCTCCTGACCCTGGCCCTGGCGCTATGATCGGAGGCATGATCGGAACTGGATGCAGTGGCACAAACGCCTACCGTTACGGCACAATGAAGGACTGGGTGCTCAGTCTTACAGTCGTGCTGGCTGATGGTACCGTTATCAAGACCAAGCAGCGCCCTCGCAAGTCCTCCGCCGGCTACGATCTAACCCGCACGTTCATCGGTAGCGAAGGCACCCTTGGCCTAGTCACCGAAGCATGCCTTAAGGTCACTCCTAAACCCGCCACTACCTCTGTCGCTGTTAGCACTTTCCCTACGATTCGCGATGCCGCCGACTGCGTATTCAGCGTTGTCGGTGCAAGTGTGCCCGTTGCTGCTGTTGAGATCCTTGATGAGGTGCAAATGAAGTGCATCAACGACGCCGGCTCCACCTCGCGCTCATGGCAAGAATCACCCACTCTCTTCTTCAAGTTCGCCGGCACTCCATCTGCAGTCAAGGAACACGTCGCAATTGTCCAGAAGCTCGCCAAGCAATCCAAGTCCAACTCTTTCGAGTTCGCTCGCTCCACCGAGGAGGCCAACGAGCTCTGGCAAGCCCGCAAGGAAGCTCTTTGGTCCATCATGGCGAAGAAGCAAAGCCCCGACGACAGCGTGTGGACCACCGATGTGGCTGTTCCAATGAGCCGCCTGCCAGAGATCATCGACGAAACCAAGCGAGACATTGCCCGTAGCGGTTTGACTGGTAGCATCGTCGGCCACGTCGGCGATGGCAACTTCCACTCCATCATCCTCTACAACAAGTCTCAGCATGGTATTGCGGACGAGCTGGTACACCGCATGGTCAAGCGCGCGATCGAAATGGAGGGCACTGCGACAGGAGAGCACGGTGTTGGCCTCGTGAAGCGCGACTACCTGCCGCACGAGGTTGGACAGACGACTGTTGATTTGATGAGAAAGGTAAGAGTTCTCGCCGCTATACGCTCTTAAGAGAAGATTGCTGACAATGAATGTTATGATAGATGAAAATCGCTTTCGACCCGCTGTGCTTGCTTAACTGCGACAAGATCGTGCGCATGGTGAAGCCGGCTCAGGGCGAGATTCAAGAGTGGTAGGTATCTGATTGTATATGATTATCCTCAAGCGAGATCGAGGTGTGTGTGCCTCCACGGCTATAACGATGTTTGTTATCTTCAGTATGTTCATGCCAAAGTGGATGCTTCTACTGCCATGACGATATTTCTTCTGCCTCAGATGATGATGCCAAAGTGGAGATCATTGTTGTTGCGGGGGCCTCGAGATCTGCATGGCAGGTCTCGTCAGTCGTATCGAAAGTGTTCACGCCAGTTGCCCGCATGATGGAATTGTTGCCCTCTAACCAAGTCAGTTCCAGCACAGACCTTGGGAGCTCTTGGAAGACACTTACGGCTTTCTGGCGGTGAACGTGTGGAGATTCACATAAATCCGGTTCTCCTCCTGAGTAACGTAGCGTTCGCACTGCGCCGCAAGCTCTCTCACTGCCTCTGGTGTCATTCCGAGCCACCTCGTCAGCAGCTCCAGGCCGGGGCCCTCGAAAAAGCCATCGGTGTCTGCGTCAGGAGTTCGCCACGCAAGTAGTCCTTTCATTCGTTCGCCGATCAGCCGTTGGCATCTGTCTAGCGACCACACAGAGAGTGGCAGGGTGTGTGTACGGTGAATCCGATCGGTGAAGCCGGTGCTCACGAGCAGACTATCTATCTTGACTGGGTCCGGGTTAAGTGATATGCCTCGTTTCCAAGATGCAACGGCGAGCCGCTCCTGGAGCTTGGAGACAGGACAATTGCTTGGTAGCGGGTCTGGATTTGCGGTTCGAAAGGTCCTGCGATGATTTTCATCAGGATTACACGACGAATTTAGTCTAGCAGGAAATTGTACTGCATCCCAAGTCAGCGTGTTGGCGGAGCACAATCGAGTTCGATTCGGTGTGTCTTACCCAATCAACGAAACTTATCTCGATATGTCCCGTTGCTGGTACTGCCAAACTGAGATACATCATTAGCTTACCCTGACATACTTGCCAGACCGCGAGGGAATGACCGACTCAAAAACCTTGCCGAGCAATGCTCGTTCGTCCGCAACAGCACCATTGAGATGCGCCATGCGTATGTAGTCGAAACTGTTGACACCTAGCGACGACAAATCCTCATCGAAGTCCAGCGCCAGGTCATTGTTGCTATGTGCCGGCACCCGAAAAACTGCATTCCGAGGTGGCCTTCTTGTGGCAGGTCAGAGGACATATCGATCTCAAGGATCCTTTAGGACAAACTCACAAGTCTTGGCATCCTACGAGATCGACGCCCACCACCATAGCATCTGGAAACATTCTCGCAACATCGATCACCCAAGAGCCATTACCACAACCCAAGTCCAGGACCTTCTTCGGATATCGTATGCCCGTCAAGGGCATCATGAGAAGATCCTGGAGCGGGCCAACGCCCTCTGGCAATCCATCTCTGTTGTAGAGGCAGTATTGGTAGATGACGCCGTTCAGGATGTTGTCACTGTCTCTTGCTATCCAATCGCAAGGGAAAGGATATTTGCCCGGATGCCAGGCGTGATAGTGCCGGCCATTTCTTGGAATTGCCAAAAATTGTATGTCGAATTCTTTAACCAACACAGGTTCGGAGCTGAGGACGACGGACAGGTAAGGACTTGTGATGCGTCAGCAGGGTATAAGTGTGTGGCCTAGCAGCATGATATTTTCGCACACGTTGGAGGACATTAGGAGGATTGCTGTTCTGAATTCACTGCAATAGATGTCTTGGTAAATTAATACTTGAGGCGATCTGTTGGAATGGTTGAATATAACAGGATGACGAAATCACAATAAGGAGAAAGGGAATGGAAGTATACTTATAGGAAAGCTGACACCTTCACAGCTCACGAAGTGGTACCTATCTTTGATACAGGTCGACTTTGGAGCAAACTCCGTCACAACAAGCTGCAAGAGTGCGATATCGCAACAGTAACTACATATTGCATCAGGCATTCCTGATCCGGGTCTAGGATTTCTCACTTCAGAGCTAACTTTGTATGCCGGATCCTGCTGAAGGCCCTGCTCTGATCTCCTTGGGTGAAGAGTACAGAACCAGGATCGTTCGTGGTTTCACCTCACACGGCCGCCAGCGTTGCCTCACTAACAGGCTGCATGGGTGGGGCTCCGTCCGAGCAGAGACGCTTGTCATTGGACGGACATCGACATCTCCATCGCGGGTACAGCGTCCTCACTTACAACGCTAAACACATACCCAGATCATCGGTGCATCCATCGAAACAATGGCTGGGTAGGCCGTGTGCTGCAGCATACGTCCAGGGCTCTCGACAGGCTGCACCCCAGCTGATCAGGATTCGGAAGAGCGCTCCCCGGCTCCCGTACGCCAACCTACGCCTTTGCCTCACACTTTCGGGTCGTAGGACTGGCGGAAGCACACCAAGCCTTCTGCTTACAAATGTCGACGACGTGGTACAAGGATGGCTTGCAGCTCTAGCGATATCGGGACAAGTGTGAGGCATAGCGTTATACCGAAGCCACAAATACCGTCCTGCCGTCGTTCATTGCTAGAGTGGGATTAATCCACCTGTGGTGCATGGGCGGTATGTTACCAACAGTGTGGCACACCTTGTCATTGGTCGGGGAATAGCAGTGAAGCAGGTGCTCGGAGGTCTTGCTGTTTCCATGACTCGAAGTCAAGACCGGACCTTGATAGCAAGTTGTCGTTGCAGGTAGCCAAACCAGCCAGTTGGGACAGTGTATGCACAGTGGAGCTTTTCCAGCACATGCCGAAAGGATCATGGTCTCCTTGCTCCCCGCAACGAGGAACGTTAATAGTTAGAGAGTCGAGACACGGAAATGATCCCTTTTCTAGATTCGAGTTTGTCTTTTTCTCTTTTCGATCATATATAGCTTGTGGTGCGGAATCGATTATGCTCGCAACACGCAGCCCAGCCCATCTGTGGACACGATGCAGCCTGGCACGCCACGAATCATTCAATCCCAGCATTTGATCTGTCGAGTCAACCTTTTTTATGGGTACGCGCTTATCTTCTGCCCCCAATTGGCGGTACCGACCGGTCGGTTCGCGCCTAATAGCAAGGACAGGAAGGCAGACCAGACGTGTCTCGTCGCATACTCTGACCGCAATTCTGACACTGTCCACCCGCACCTCTTACCTGAGTGAGCTGTCAAGAACACACATGCAGGGTGGAGATCCGTGCCGTATGCCCGTGAGCTGCACGCTATTCTCTTTCGTGCAGCGGTAATCCCAGAAAGGCGGAACGCCACGCTTCTCTCGGGGCATGCCACAGGAATGTGACTTGTGATGTTGGATTGCCCAATTGCGGGCATTGCCACCCGCGAAGCCTGGTTATGGAGAATATAGAGTTTCTATTATGATCAAACGTGTTGCGAGTTAGGCATACAGCGCTCGTGCGGTTGTGGCTCGCTTATGTAGCCTGCCACCATGATCTGCATGCCGAGTCATGCGCGGATGAGAACCGGGTCGCTGGATCGATTCATTTGACCGCTCGAACTCGATGATGTAAAGTGAACCATTGCACTGGAATTTCACGTCATGTTCACCAATGGGCTTACCAGGGATGTACGTACTGGCGACCGCTGACTTTTATTGGGGGCAACGATTCGCAAATGCGAAGTGGATATTCATTTGCCTGAGTTGCATGAAAGATGTCCCAACCCGAATCGTTTTGGGTCCAGATAAGCAAGAGCCTGAATTCGCCTGATGCGCCACCGTTATCCCTTCCCTTTTGGGAGCGACAGTATCGTGTAAATGCAGTCAACCCCATTTTGGTGCCCCAAACGCCACGCCAATAACTCCTCGCCAAATAATGCCACTCTCATCATCAAAAGAAAGAGAGATATAACGGATAGGAGACGAGCGAGCGGCGAGCTCTGAGCAACCGCGCCTTACGTCTCAACACCCATGCACACTCGAAGCAGGGTACGCGGCTATGGCGCTTAAAGCCAAGCATGTGTATTGAGGGGCTATCTGCCGAAGGTGAAACTGCAAGCGATGTCCAGGGTAGCGGATAGAGACGTCCAATGTTGATGGACGTGGCGCGAATACAGCCTGTCTGACGGTCCTTCGGGGAAGCATCCGGAAGAATTGCCAACCTGACGGATGCATCGTCACGGGAAGCTCCTGAAAGTACCCCTGGAATATGGTGGAGGAGTTGGAGTGGGCGCAGGAGAGACCGGGGTATCAGCTGGACCGTCCTCAGATGGTTTTGGGGACGCGCCTGGTGATGAGGTGGTAATTGGTGGACGATTGAGTTGACCATCCTCAGAGGAGCGCGCGGGTGTCGAACTAGTCTCACCTGGCTCCAATTGCGGTACACCGGATTGCGGACGAGTCGTATGCTATAGGTTCTCATCCGACCCTGGTCGTCTCGCGGTCCAGATGTGACTGCTTATGCATTAGCCTTGACAAATTCAATTCCCTCCAAGTCGGCAGTAAACTCACAGAACATGGAAAGCGTGGATATTGTCATCCTTGATGACGTCCAGGACATTGGCCACCAAGTTGTCCACTTGCGCTCTTGACCATCCCAAGTTCCGCGTCAAAGGTCCCATGGTGAGCCCATTGATCATTGAGACAGGATCGAAGGCCGTGTTCTCTTCATTGGTAATCACTTTGTACCATGCCCCTACTGCACGCTCGCGTCTGTGTCTCGTGTCCAGCCAGGTATCACAGAATGGTAAAGGATATTCGTGCTCGACGACATCGACAAAACCGGCCGCCTCCAACAACCGTTTAGCGTCGGGGCATGCAATTGGTTTGTTCGTTGTCGCCTCTTGCATGAGCTGCCACCATCTGTTGATGGGAGAGTCTGGCGACAAAGTGCCATCTTCACACCGAGGTGCGAGGTCAATCTCGAACAGTTCGACCTGTCCGGTCTTAGGTCGAAGATACCTGGTATAAGATGTCAGCTCCTGCAGGCGAATCGACTTCTGGCGTTTCATTGTACCTTTTGACCTTCTCAAGGAATCTTGGCCAACTAGATACAGCTCCACAGAGCTGGGCAGCGTGTATTAGGTCGAACGAATTGCCAGCGAAACCCCAATCTGGTGCTTCGAAGTCGAATGCACTGCCTGGGCTGGAGTCTGGCGTTCTCCATGTAAGATTTCGACCTTCACTACGCACGATTGTCAGCAAATCTTACTTTGCGAGGTACCGAGAATCGTCGTGAAACTTACACTGGCTGGCCACCCACAATGTCCATACCAACAATCTGGATCCAATCAATTAGTCGTTACTCGTTCATTGACACGGTCTGAAACATACCTCGGCATCAGGGTATCGTCTGCAGTATCAGGTCAGCCTTAAAGCAAGAATAAAATGCCGTTCCATGCTCACCTTGCCATATCGGAAGCCCAGATGCCAGTGCCACAACCGAGGTCAAGGATGCTGTATGGTGTTTGTGATGGGACGATCGGCCTCGCAACTGCCTGCACATATTGATTGCCGTCATTTACGATAGCCGAGCCCCCCGTGTGGTTTAAAATGATACCATGTATCAGATGATATATCATGTCGTATCGGTTTCGTTCTTTCTGGACCTTTCGTAAGCTTCGTGAGACCCAGGTGCAAGGCTTCCAATGCGGCGCACCTCGTCCATAGGATATGGATATGTTCCACGCCTCCAGGAGTGGTAGAGCCTGCCATTCTCCTCGTACGCACTGACGGATTGACCGTGGACATTTTGTCTCTGTACCTCGCCACTCGGTCTCGAGGGATTGAGAAGATTGCTGAACCCTCTAGGTTCACTGTGAGAAGTGTCAGTCTAATGAATCAATGGTGCGATGAAAGCGACAGATCATACCCCATGACTCAGGTCTCGCTGTCCGCGTTGGAGGCTTTGACCAAAAAGTGCAGTCCGTTACCGGCGGTAAATCCTTCCAGGCTGGCGAGAGACTTACGTTCGGAGCGAGATGCAGAGGGTAGGCTGATTCGCTTCGGAGCACGATGGAGAGATATACTGCAGCAAAGACGCACGCGCGACCGCCCAGCGACAAAAAGAATAACAGAACAGACACACGCGGTAAACAACGAGAGAGCGGGAGAGTGAGTGAGGTGGTGACAGCACAGCAAGCTCGGCTGGTGGATTCTGGCTGGTTTATGGGCTGTCGCTCCCGAGTCTCTGGAGAGTTGGCCGGCAGCAGCGAATCACGCCGCCCGTCTCCACAGCTCGGGAGGGCGGGCCCAAAGCTACCAGCGATCGGCTCGTCCACACAGCTGGGTCGGCGCGGTGGACCAAGAGGACAGCGCTACTCCTCTGCGCGCGCAGTAGTCACCACTTGCAGCCGACTGCTGCTGGGCGACAGCTTGTACACCGCTAGGAGCCCCGGCAGGTCGCCTTCATACACGCACGCCGTTGTGCCAGGACCGGTTAGTGTCGGGGTCACGTATATGCAGCCCGCCAGCGGCCTGTTCGATGTGCCACATATACATCAGCGCCTGGGTGCCACGAACATCAAAGCTACTCAGCGCATCCCTGTTGAAGCCGTAGCGCAGAACCAATACCACTGCCCCGGGTCCTTTGCTGGGATGTGAGCGGAGGTGCGGCCGGCGGCAGCGGCTGGATTTCTCTCACAGAAGGGTGGCGTGGCGGACGGATGAAGAACGAAGGTTGTGAGATGGGCGGTGTCGTACCTCGTACAGACGACCCCGTCTCAGACATCTTCATTTTGGGGCGCAGAGCGGCTCTCGTTGGGACCACGGTAGAACATCGTCTCGCGGTTTGTGTGTCTGTGTGCATGCCCCCACGTCCCTTAGCACTACCACTCGGTCGGTATCCAGCTGCTGGCCTCTTACGCGTCGAGATAGGCCCGAAGCGACATCTCGTCGTCTCCAATTTTACTAGTGGCCGCCGCTTCCAGAGCATGCATCTGCCATCCTCCATCGATCTCCCTGATTGCTGATACCGCGCTGACACCTTCATATGCCAGACCCGTGGCAATGGCACGCTAGAGCTGTACGCGAAAACACCGGATATGACTTCCACATGCAAGCTTCGTGGGCCGAGGGTATTACCTTGCAATCGATCTATGAGATGCGCAGGGCCGGGCGTACAAGAAACCCGACCTTCATGTTCCCGCCACCTCCGAAGCAAGGGAGAGGCGGTTGCATTTAGTCAGGTCATGGTCATGTCTTCCGTGTGTGTATGTTGTGTGCATAGAGTCAAGACAGCTCTGAACCCTGCACCAAAGAGGTTTATGTACTGGTGCTGTAGCTATTCTCTTCCCTTAACACTTTACGCCTCTCCACAACTATAGTGGGGAAACAAATGCAACCTACTGATCGCGGCCCAACAAGTGATTCATGGCTGCTGACTGCAGCACCTAGAGTAGTAGTGAGGGCAGGTTTACTAACTTACTAGGAGGGTAACGTAATTCTCCATGGCACAGCCTTGACAAACGCGGCGCTTGCCAAGCTCAACGACGCTGGCGTGAACGGTGAACCCGTGGTCTGGCTCCAAGGCTACATACAAAGCTCACGACTGGCCCAGTATCACGCGGCTCGTACAAGTTTCATGCACCCCAGCAGCCACACACCATGCCCATTCACGCCATCCATGCTGTGCAACAGCAGGCGGCCACGAGGCGATCTACACATACGTTCTCCCGTCCTCACACAATTCATGCCGCCCGTCGCACCGGGTCAGGCTGCAACACAACATCGGACAATTCGCAAGCCGCATCATATCCCGACTCGCACAGCATATCCATCATTTCTTTCCTTTAATGCCCGTCTTGCATCAGAGTGCTACCTGGCTAAGTGGAGGGCCCGCCCACAGCTTGGAAACTCTTTGCGGTACAGCCCTACGGTGCAACCTGACCCGTCAGTTAACTCCATCAGTACCGCATGTCTGTTTGAGATCAATGCCCGTGGAATGGCTCTTGGGTAGTTTCGCTGCGCAGAACAGGTACCTGAAACGCGATGCCAGCCCTGCTCTAGACCAGGCTGCATACTATGACTTCACTAAGTCACGCCTGCGTCAGTTCGAACCGTTTATCCGGCTCGTGGCGCATTCACCGCCAGTTTGATCTAGAGGCTTCCGCCTATATTCGGCATCTGTACAACAGGAACGCTGTAGTCAGCACTCATGCCTGCTCATTACGACCTGACCGACTTTGTACAGAATAGAAGGCGACCACGTATGGAGCATTCGTCATCCGGTGGCGGATTCATCTAGGGTTGTCCGTCAATGCAAGTCTCCACACCCTCTACCAGCTCCTGGGACAATTTCCGTGCCAGCTCATACTTTGTGTTGCATATCCAGCCGGGCCCTTCGATCGGTCTCAAATCCATCTCAGGCATCTCAATTCATGGAGCGGTGGGTTCTAACACAAGGAACCATCGCCGCACATGCGTCTCTGTCCCAAAACGGCAGGTAAAGGTTAGAAGCTATGACTGGTCAATTCTTGTTGATCAGGCCTTGCCAATAGTGCGGGTAGATCACTACTTCCACTATGTAGCGGCAACCTACAACAGCAACTCTGGCCCAAAACCGCATCGATCACCCACGGTTTCATGTGCCACGTAGAGTTCGAATTTAGGAAGCTCCAAACGGCATCGCGGCGGCACCTTCATGTCGGGAATTCGGTACTGTTGTACTCGCTATCCAGGAACTTGGAGAAGCGAGCAACTCTGATGTGTTAAAAAGCTGTCACAAGCACTAGGCTAAAGCAATCCGTGTACTGGTGATTTTGAGAGCTAACGGCGGCGTCCCTCTGCCTTGCAAAATTGCAAGATAACCTGACCGCCATAAAGAGAGCCTGCACGAACGCCGCCAACGCACCAGTCTTACAGGTCGGATGTTTCGGTCGATGTGAAATCTGCGAGGCTCAGAGACATAAGCAAAACTTCCCTTCACGCGAGACACGAATGCCTCACTGATCCTTCTTTGCGCTGGATGACTTCCTATAAGCTCGAAGCTCGCTCTCGATGCTTTACTTTGTAGTCCCATTCACCAGGATCAATATCACCCAGATGAAAAGCGCCAAAGCTCCTATGACAGCAGCGTAAATGGCCATTCCGAGTATCAAACCACTGATATGGCAAGCAGATGTATATCATGCTAGCTGTGAAGACCGCGAGGCCAGCGGAGATCAATTCTGGTCGCAACTAGCTCTATTCACAAACAGACAATGATATCAGTGGGGAAATTCTTGCTAAGACTGTTGGCAGACATTATTGGGTTGATGGGTTCGAGATGCGGTAATAATTACAATTGGCTTTAATAGTCAACGTTCAAATGTTCAAAGTCTCGACGTTGCGCCATGTTCAGTGTTCGACGGCGAGTCTTGGCATCAATCTAACGCTTCACAGGTGACTGACGCGGTGTAGCTGAAAGAGAATATGGCATCCAGTCGCTTTGATAAAAATGCTATGCTTTCCCACTTAATGGCCTTCTCCTTAAACCTGTGGCCGCTCTCGGTCAACGTCTCGCTGCCCAGCAATATCTTCCCTCATAGCATCCTCGTATGTAGGTGACGGCATGCCATACTCCTCCGCCGGGGATGGTATGGCATGCCAAAACAGAAGCCTCGGATCCGCCCTGACGCTGCTTGTCGTGCTTCCATATGCAGGAGGTGGGTTCGTCAATCCCTTGTCGTTCACCTGACACATTTCTGGGACGTGAGGCGCGTTGGAAAGCCCAGAATCGTGGATCTGCACGGGTATGGGTGTGGGAGGAATGTAGTGAGGCGAAGTATCTGTGGTTGGAAGAATGTCTTCGTTGTGACGACGGTGTCTGCGTCGTCGTGGCGCCGGCTCGATCCTGACGATTCTTTTCTTTTCGCTCCGTGAACGTAGACAGCAAAGTCTGACCAGAGTGTGGACGAAGACAATGCTTGTGAGAAGTAACGCGAGCACGAACAGGACGTGGAGTAATGCTGTAACGTTCAACGATGTGGTAACCAGCGCAATGTCTTTCGTATTGTCAGCATGCATGGCGAGATCGATGGTAAAGGTGATAAGTGATGTCTCTTACATGTTCCAAGCAGTCCAAATACCGCGAAGCCGAGAATACTGCAAACGACCCAGTGAAAGTTGCTGCCAGAGTTCTTGGACTTGCGACTCCTGGGACGCTTCCAAGCTTGTTGTTGCCGATGTTTATGCCGTCTTCGTTCTTTCTGCTGCAAGAAGACGGACATGGCGTTTTGGTTCATATCCGGATGTTCGCGTGGCGTTGACTCCGCTGATGTGGCATTGGTTGATGGCGAGATGTCGGGCTGTGGACGCCACGGAGGGAAGAGTACACCTGGCACCTGATCTGGCGAGTATAGTGTTGAAGCCGCTGGAGAAGTTATTGGATCTGCTTGTCGAAACAAAGGATGAGCTGCTGGATACTGCGTTGGACTTAGTGCGGTGCGATGCTCTGGCGAGTTCATTGGCGATACAATCGGAGTATTAGTGACGGATCCGAATACAGATCGCCTTAGTAGGTCTCTGACATTGTCGTGGACGCGCGAGAGTCGTGATGGTAGGGCATCTTCGACGATTCCAGCTTCCAAGTTGCTCGAGTCTGGCAAAGGGCTGCGCATATTCGCTGGTATGGTGTTACTGTTCCTGAGAGAATATTTTCGAAGTCGAAGAATCAAGAGCAGGCGAGGACTTCATTAGTAAACACACCCACTTCCCAGACAAATAGAAGACAATAAACAAAAAAAGAAGATTCCCACCGTGCAATACAACCTCACATATCCGCCCACCACCTTACCTGCAAGCCTCCACCCTATCACTCCCCATCAACAAACCCTTCAGTAAACACTCCCCACGCTCCCTGTGTAGCACAGCAGACACAATAGCTCCAAGGAGGAAGGGCGTCGCAGCATCGCGGCCACCCAGCAGCTCAAAGGGGGTGTCACCCGACGATGCGAAACGCGGCCGCCTGCCGAGTCCTGCTCGCACACGCTTTGCAGCCAACGGCCAATTGGGAAGCGCTCAACGCTCAAACAGACGTCTGCAAGTCATCATGCGCGAACGAGACGAATGCGGTGTGTGTTCGCGGCTTCGCGGCGGGCTTGAAACGAGCTGTGAGTGGGCTTTGGGCTGGGGCGCTGTGGGCCAATCAATGCTTGTGACAGGGGGATAGTCTGGGGCGAGGTGCAGGTACCGTGCCCCGGTGGGTTGGGAGGGGAGTGTTGGGCATTTGTCACTACTGAGGTTCCGGCTATGTTGCATTTTATAGTGTTATTCCGAGAAAGAGAGGAGGAGCGGGCTCGAAGAAAGAATCTCGATTCATGGTTCAAAAGCACTGGTACACGGAAATGTACATGTACATGTATATACCGCGGCTAGGATTAGAGATCTTATGGATATGTACAAATCTTACTCTAGGTCAATGACGAAGGGCACAATGGTATGACGGACACATGGCTCAAGAAGTAGGTCGTAATATATACAATAGAAAATTACAAATATGTACAGAAGGGTATTTGGTGAGAGCACCGTAACTCAAGGAAAATAGAAACGAAAAATGTTTGCCCATATCACAAGCAAGGACCGACATCAAGCCAGGTAGCCTTGATTTCATGGGGAGAGAATACTTCTCCAGTAGTCTTAGAGATAGATTCTCTCTTCTCAACCAGACCAACCGGGAGCAGCAGCTGTAGCCTCTTCATGTTTTCACTTAAGAGGCACAAGATGCTTGTAAAGCGGACTCTCGGCCTCGGTGGATGCGCCAGTAGACTCTGTGATGTCGTGCACAGGCTCAGTAGCCTCAGACTTGGCAATTTCAGGCTCATCGACCGGCGCGCTGAGGGACTCCGGAGCCTGACGCTTGGCAGGAAGGCCAACAGGAAGATTAACAGGGAGCTTGCTCGCATGCTTGCTGACCTGGTGGAATCCGTCGACAGCGGCGCGGCCAGTGTCGGCGCCGGTATCGTTGACAACAGAAGCGGTTTCGTTGAGGGTGGTGCTGGAGTTAAGGCGCTTCTCGTCGATAGCAGGGTCAGAAGACTTGATCTCGGGAGTAGCGGAAGCCTCTTCGTCGTCAACCTTAGAGACAGCGTCCGTGACATCCTCGAGTTGACGTTTCCATGCGAGTCCGAGCCAGTCGAGCTTCGACATGTTCTTGTAGCCCTTCTGGCCAGCAGTGGCAGTAGAAGGTCTGGAAGTCCTCTCGGCAGTAGCATTTTCCAGACCTTCCAAGGACATAGGGTGCGCATCGAGGTGCTGCTCGCCGGTAGGGTGGGTGCGGACGTCCTCCGGCTTGAACTCTGGGACCTTGACCTCTTCGTTGTTGATCTTTGTCGGCAATCCACGCTTGATGGGAAGGCCAAGGTCGGTAAGCTTAGCCATTTGCTTGTTGATGCCCTTGTAGCCGGCAGATGCAGTGGTCGTAGCTTTAGCAGTGGTGTTGTCGGCAGCAGAGGAAGTGGTGTTTTGTGCGTCAGTGGCAGTGGCGGCGACGTCCTCCTCACTGACGGCGGGAACGGCCGGAGTAGTGACGTTCTTCTCGCTGACCTCAGGGGTGGTGACGTCCTCCTCTTTGGCCCCGGACAGGCTGTCCATCAGGTCACCAAGCTGGCGCTTGACAGTAGGGGCATCAGGCTTCTCGGGGAACTCTTGACGCTTGAGAGGAAGGACACCATTGAGACGTGTAAGAGGGTCCTTGGAGGCTGCCTTCTTGGTAGGTTCAGGAGCAGCGCTAGAGGTCTCGTTCTTGGTTTCGACAGGGACGGTAGAGTTCAAGGTGTCAGAGACGGGAGTTTGCGCAGCAACAATGGTGGTGGTAGTGGCCGTGTTCTTGTCCGTCTCAAGTGAGTCGTGGTAGTGGGCAAGGGCGTTCTCAGACTTCTCCTCGTCGTAATCACCATCGAGAGTTCCAAGGTAGTCATCGAGCGGGTCGTGCTCAGTCGGTTCAGGGACAGCTTTGGATGTCTCGTTCTTGGCATCGACAGGAATGGTGGAGTTCTTCTCAGTCTCGACAGGGACGGTAGAGTCCAAGACTTCAGGAAGAGGGGTCTTCGCAGCAACGGTGGTACTGGTCGTGAGTGTGCTCTCAACCTCCTCAAGTGAGTCGTGGTAGTGGCGAAGAGCATCTTCAGACTTGTGCTCGTCATATTCGCCATCGAGCGTCTCAAGGTAAGCGTCAAGTGGATCTTTCTCGGCCTCTTGTCTACGGCGAAGGCCAAGATTTGGGATCTCTGGAAGGGTCTCGTCGGAGGGAGATGAAGGATCCGGCGTCGGCATGGGAATCCTGGTGTTCAGGGCCAAAGATTTGAAAGCAGGCGCAGCGGCTGCGCCGACGCCGAGCAATGAAACGATTGTGGTGAGGTGCATTGTGTCGACCTCTTGACTTAATAAGCAAGAAACAAGGGCTTGAAAGAGCGGAAGGCGGAGCGAGGTTTGCCGGATGTGGATGAGAAGAAAAGAAAACGTGATACTTGCATGGTGGCTTGTTACTTATATTGGTGCTGAATGTGCAGCAAGATGCTCATCTGAGAGACTGAGACCAAGATCACGGTGTGAACTGCTGGAACGGCCAACGCTCTGCAACGTTGTGCTGGGTAAATTGAACTTTGGGAGGTGAGGTCGGTGGTAGCTGGCAGAGATGGGCTGATATAGGGAGGCCGTTTCTTAACAGCGTGGCGGGCGGAGATGAAACTCGACACCGCAGCTTGGGTACCATACCGCCAGCAGCACGAATGAGGCCATAGCTGTGCACCGTATCTTAGATGTCTCTGTGAAAGTCCCGCAGTTTAATGTTGAATTTAGCACGCAAAGCAGTCGCGTTGTGGAATCATGGATTCAATTTGATGTGATTGTCGCGCAGAACGGAGCGTAATATTAGTTCGGCACGGTTGGACCGAGCATCTTCAATGGTGCAAGGATGCAGACTTGACCCTTCGATATAACACGTGATTCGTGTGAGTTGTGTCTCCTGGTGGTTTGACGGAGCTCTGTGGCTAGGAGGTAGCGGTAGCGGTAGCGGTAGAGAGGTTGGGACAGGGTGACAGGAGGGTCTTCCTCACCATAGTACACCATAGATGCTACGTTGGTGCCAGCGACGTTCGTTCCACACCAACTTGGTAGGTCTGTCCGTGTACGAAAAGAGGATCGTATGAGGGAATCGTATGTATTCGTTACACCAGCGAACCAAGCATGAAGTGTGGTTGCTGGCGAAGAATGCCACCGAGAGAGAGAGCGCGCTCGAATCGACGCGATGTGGTGGAGCGTGTCGGCATTCCGCGTGGCCAATGGGAAGCTTCAAGAGGGGGCGGAGTAAGCAAAGCACCAATGGCCGGCCAGCAATAATGGATGAGCGCATCATCATGGGCTGCACGTGTTTACGCTGACGTCTACTCGCATCTGCACCGACATGTCGTCTGCTCGCAAACACGCCCACGCAGCCCATGTCGTGCTAGCTAGCAGTGCAGTGCAGTAGTCTCGCTCAAGGTAACTCTTCCTCTTCCACCCCCACCATCATACGTACATCCTTCCGTCTATGTTCCCCTCCCTCCGTCACGCGTCTTATCTCTTCCGTCAGCCCATTGTAAAGCTGCCAACACATCTGCACACCCAACGAGCCCATTTCTCCCGCACTCTCCACAAGATGGCCACTGAATACAAGCTCAAGGGCTTGACCAGCGTCGACCTCAAGAACGGCCAGAAGGCTGAGTATGAGGTCGAAGGCATTGAGGGCGGCAAGGTCCTGCTCGTCAAGGCCCAGGATGGCCTTCACGCAATGTCGCCTAACTGTACACATTACGGAGCTCCCATGGTAGGTTCATGTCTTTTCTTGAACGATACATGAATCGTGTCTGACCTTCTTTCTCCTCAGGTCAAGGGTGTAGTCACTGGCGACGGACGCATCACATGCCCATGGCACGGCGCCTGCTTCAAGATCTCCACTGGTGATGTCGAGGACGCCCCGGCTCTCGACCCTCTGGCCAAGTTTAAGGTCATTCAAAAGGACGGTGGTGTATACATCGAGGGCGACGAGTCCACAATCAAGGCTGGCAGGAGAAAGTTGAACATCAAGTGCTCTGCAAAATCTCAGGACAGCGTCCTCATTGTTGGTGGTGGCAGTGGAGGTCTCGGTGCCATTGAGGCTCTTCGTGCAGGCGGCTACTCTGGCAAGATCACTGTCATCACATCTGAGCCTTACCAGCCCATTGACCGCACTAAGCTCTCCAAGGCTCTGATCACCGACGTATCGAAGCTTGCGTGGCGCACACCGGAATTCTACAAGGACGGCGATGTCGACATCATCACCGGAAAATCTGTAAAGTCTGTCGACTTCAAGGCCAAGAAGGTCACTGCCGATGACGGCAAGTCGTTCGATTACACCAAGCTCATCCTCGCCTCCGGAGGTATTCCCAAATTTCTCCCAATGGACGGACTCAAGGGTGATCTTGACAACGTCTTCGTCATCCGCCAGCTGCCAGATGCACAGAAGATCATGAAGGCTGCTGGTGAGGATGGCGGCAAGAAGATTGTCGTCATTGGTAGCAGCTTCATCGGCATGGAGGTCGGTAATGCGCTCGCAGGCATGAAGCACGATGTCACCATTGTGGGCATGGAGGAGGAGCCCATGGAGGCTGTCATGGGCAAGAAAATTGGCAGCATCTTCCGCAAGTTGCTCGAGAAGAACGGTGCCAAGTTCAAGCTCTCTGCCTCGGTCGAGAAGGGTACCCCAAGCGGCTCTGACAGCTCTAAGATTGGTGCTGTGCAGTTGAAGGACGGCACTTCTATCGAGGCTGACCTGGTTGTCGAGGGTGTTGGCATTCGCCCATCGACCGACTACTTGAAGGAGAACTCGGCCGTCGAGCTCGAGAAAGATGGCTCAATCCGCGTCAATGAAAAGTTCCAGATTCCCGGCGTCGACGACGCCTTTGCCATTGGCGACATCGCTACCTTCCCATACCACGGCCCATCCGGCAACGGCAAGCCGGTGCGCATCGAGCACTGGGACGTCGCTCAGAACGCCGGCCGCAGCGTCGCTCTGACCATCAACACCAACGGCCGCGAGCACAAGTCTTTCATCCCCGTCTTCTGGTCCGCTGCTGGCGGGCAGGTCCGCTACTGCGGCAACACCCCGAATGGCTGGGACGACGTAATCATCCACGGTGAGACCGATGTGAGCGAGGGCAAGCAAAGCTGGACCGCATACTACACCAAGGGTGAGGAGGTTGTCGCCGTTGCTAGCATGATGCGCGACCCCTACATGACGCAGAGCGCGGAGCTGATGAGGCGAGGCAAGATGCCCAGCAAGAGTGACTTGCAGAAGGGTGTGGAGATCCTTGAGATCAGCATCCCGAGCGAGGTGAAGATCTGAAGAACGCTGTGAAGCTTTCGAATGGCAGGCATCATTATGAGCTCGAGACAGCGTAAGGTACATATGAACTTAATGAGAATAATTCCATAATCAAACAAGACACTAGCATTACATCCCATGCTTGTACATGCTTGGTGCCTCACTGTGCTTTGGCGAAAGGGTAATTTGGTAGAAGTGAGACAAAACATTTTCTGAGCCTAACCCTACTAACCCTCATCACGGTCGTTCACTTACACTCCTGGCGGTCAGAACTGTCTCTTCCGTTCATTAATTGACGGCCAGACAATTTCCGATGTACTTTAGATTCGTTTTCGTTTCATACATGTTTCGAAAAGCTGCACACTACGGGGTTTGGTGGCCCAGTTCGCGTTTTTGCAAGATCGAGACGATACGCATCGTCTCCGCATAGATAACTAGGCAATCTCCATCAACGGATCGTGACCAAAACCATTTGTCCAGAGAACAATGGAGGGAGAAGAAGATGCCAATTGTGACCGGAAGATGCATTATAACATTGTCGACACGAATGACAGTGAGCTCTTCCGGCCCATGAACTCGCTCCATGATTGGATGACATCGTTACAAGATACACAGCGAGCGAAGCCGTAACGATTTGAATCGATGCATGTGTCATTCCACGAGTGGAAAGCAAGTTTGCCAGACGTGGAAAGATAATGCGGTGCATGTGCGTGATGCTGAGACATTGCTTTGATGGAAAGCTGCATCAAAGACAACGCTCAGTTACAACTGCATGCATTCCAACAAGCAAACATCAACGAAGATGTGCATATAGCCCCACCACCAGCTCAACAGTCAGCACAATGCCAACCACACAGCACACCTCAACACCACTCCTCCAATTCAAAACCATGCCTCTCCGCCCCTGGCCCAAGCGCTCCAAGCGCAATAACCCTCGAAACCAGAGTCCGCCGCCTCGAAAAAGACAAAAAACGCTTCGCCACCACGCTCGATGTCTACAACTTCTGGAACAAAATGCTTCGGGCCCTGGCCTGACCAGACGCATCAAATCCCTGGAGACCTGGCAAGAAGACACCGACACTATGCTGCTGGGGCTGATGAGAGATTTTACGGTCGCTGTGCGCAAGCTGAACAGGATACTTCCCGGTGACGATAGTGATGATGAAGACGATGGTGATACGGAGTTGAGACGATCGGCCTTTGGAAGGACTTCGTCCTTGGATGTGGCTAGTAACAAAAATGTTGGACCGACGCTGGCGCCGGGAGAGACACCAGCTACGTTCACGAGACGCAAGTCGAACAGCGCTGAGAGGGTCACGCGGTTGCGGTTGCCTGAGCCTGCAAGGAGTCCGGAAGCGCGCACAATCACACCGGGTTAATGAAAACTCGATATGCTTGGCAACCCTGCGATGCGTGTCATTTGAGACGTCTGGATCTTGGGCATCATTCGGCGGAGACGGCAGAGGGCAAACATTGGTCTAGACCAGGAACGACATTCATGTGGTGCTTCGCATATGCGGGTTCTGCAACTCAAAGGGATATGAAACGGGAGGATGCCTATCCGAGTGGTTCTGGACACTGCGCTGGTGTGAAGCACAGTAGAAATTCGTATTGGAATTATGTATCGTTGCAAATCGTTATGGTCGGACTTGGTCTAGGGTACAGAAGCTGCTTTTTTCTAATTTTCTTTCATGAGATAATTCCCATGGTAATCCGTGTGTAAAGAAGCTACACCGGCATGTGAAGTGCCCAAGTGCACACGAACGGGTACCCCAAGTTCCCAATGCTTTTCAAGCGACAGGCCACCCAAATTTTCCTATGTGCAACATCTCGTGCATCTGTCTCAACGCGTGATGGGCACAAAACACTGTGCAGCAACAGCATGTTGCCACACCACGGCATTGTTCATTTTGGCATGCCCGCCGGGCACGATCGTCTGCATGCTTGTGTGCAGAAATGCGGCTTTTCAAAGCCCATGGCATCATACCAGCCACGGCGGGCGAGGGAGGCACATGCAACGGTGTTCAGTTTTGAACCTGCCAAATCCTGAGATCTTCTCTCACATCATTCTCCTCGACCTCACCTCGCTTCTTTTGTGGCCTGCTTTTTCTGCCAAAGCTGTATGAAACACTCCCATGGCTTCCATGAGAGCTCTTCGAGTGTGAGTGGAAAGTGCTGCGACTCGAGCTCTCAGGCGTCCGAGCAGATCGATCGCGGTACATTTCGTCGGAGTCTGGATTAGGAGTCGAAGTGCCGGACCTAGCTGTGTCGTTGCTCGCTCGGATGGTAGCTGGACGACCCATCCGTCCCCAGCCGTCGCCGCCAGCGAAAATATCCTCAATAGCCTCGTCGGCTTTCAGCTCCCCAGGCTGGGCAGACCAATACGCCGCGAGCGTCCGGCGGTACATGTCTTGCATCTCACCAGCTTCCCTGCTGTTCGCGTTCAGACTGGGTGTTGCACCATCGACGCCGTCGATGTTTGTGTTGTCACCGTTCGCGTGAGACCCTGATCCATGTCCAACCGACACCGGCTCAGACGAAGATATGATGCCCGCGATGCCGCCAAAGACAGGCGCCGAACGCAGCGGCGGCGCAGTAAAGTCCCTCGTCCCTTCCACATATCGCATATGTATACCAATCTTGAGTGTACTGTTGATCTTGCTGTCCTGCATTAAGTACCTCCGCACCACGCCCTCGGCTTCTGGCACGTGTCCGGGCGAGCTTGGAGGCCCAGGACTCTGCACCTCGCTGGCTTCCACGTATTCAGCCAAATTGAGCTTCAGCTTTCCGAGAGTAATACGCTCGTTCTTGCCGCCGGTGCCATATTCCTGCTGGACCTCAAAGTCGGCAAAGTAGTCCTGAAGCATGCCATCCTTGCTGACGGTGAGGCGCACGGGGATCTGCTGCTCGTAGTCGTACTGCACGCGGTGGTCCTTAATGGGGCACTTGTGGGTGCGGCCGCGGTGCTCGGCGGCGCGTGAGGTAGGCAGATGCCAGCGGACGAAGCTGCTGCCGGCGACCAAGGGCACGTTGTTGAGGTCGTGGATGTGCAGGGTGAGGTCGAACTTTGCGCGGCGCGACTTGGGGACGAAGGTCATGGTGTGTTTGAGCGATGCGGCCGAGGGCAGGCGTGTGGCCGCCCGTTCAGCGCTGTCATGCAGGTTGTTAGCTTGGCTGCGTGGTGGGCATTCATTGGGTGGTTGTGGAGCGAAGTGAACGTGAACGATGATGTCGGCATCCGCGCCATTCCATCAGCGGAACTTCGTCGTCTGCCATCGGCCGGCGCGTAGGCCATCTCGGTTACAACGCGATTTTTGATATCAGGGCGATCCTAAAAATCGATGACATACGTTAAGTCAATAGATCGTTGAAATGTAATCATATACGGTTTCAACAATCAGACACTGTGGTCGTGAAAAGTCCTGTACCTTCCCTCTGTGGTAACATCTCAGCTGGACAGGTAGCGACACCAATCCTACAGGGTAATGTGCGTTATGACAAAGCACACGCCACATAGCGAGTCTTTAATTGGTGACAAGTCGCATCATATACAGATGGTCGATAGCATTCGACAACAAGAGACATCGATTGACATTATTACATGGATCAAATAGTAGTGGTATCTCAAAGCGTCCGTGCGCCACAGTTTTCCTCCTTTCCGCGCCATCCCTTCGGAAAGACAAAGAGAGAGAAATATTAATGAAGCGAAAGTATATGGTAAAATAGCCCAAAAGACTCTAGGATGACGACCAGGCCGCCCTCTGAATGTCGCGCTCCTCCTGATCATCATCGAACGGGTCTTTGGCATGTGGTCCAGAACCAACGATAGTCTTGTGCGCTTCGGGCTCGGGCTTGGGCTCGAACTTTACCATAACGACCTGGTCGACGCTGGTCTGTACTTCGATGCCATGCTCCTCGTAGCGCGCCTTCGAAGGCGTCGAGGTGCCTTTGCGAGAAGAAGCGCGGGCCATGTCGTCGAACAGGACATCCTCGTCGTCTGATTTATTGCCTCCATAGCAGCTGGCAAGGCTACTGTGCGTGGTGCTGGAGAAGGGCTTGAACAAGCTGCGGCGGAAACCGAGAAGGGTGGGAGACGGCTTCTTCGGTGGTGACTGGGCCTCGACTTCGCAGATGTCTTTGGACTTGTGCATGGAGTCGCTGCTGGAAGTAGAGTTGTTCGTGGCGACTGCGGTGGCATCGGAGTCTTCGCGTCCGGATTTGCCGCGCGAGCCACGAGAGCCGTAGTGGGAGCCCAGGGATTTGAGGAACTGGGGCCAGACACGCTGTACCAAACCCTTGAGTGTGGGAGCGCAAGAGCACAAGATGGCGACGTTCATCTCGACTGCGGACCAGATCGAGAACATGGGCGAGTGCCATGTCTGATCCATGTTTGTCATGATCGGGTAGATGAAGATGCAGCGCAGAGCACCGATCAAACAGGTCCTACGAAATGGTCAGCAAGCGAGCGCATTCTATGTCGGAGGTTTGAACATACACGAGACCGACGCAAAACACGAGGTAAAGCAGGTTCTTCTGGCGCTTAGGAATCTCTAGGCTTCGGATAACACCGACCGGAAGGAGAGCAACAATGAAGTCGGTAACGAAGTTGATGGCAGAGTTGGCGTACCTGTGAAAACTTGTGAGCAGTGTTCTATGATAGTTGTGCGAATATACTATACACACCATGTCTCCATACGAGGCAAGCAGCGCGGGTCATGGAAGAAGTCGGTGGTATTCCAGAATGCGTGAACCGGCACGCACATAATCATCGAGCTGAAGACCGCCCAGAGTGTCCAGATAATAGTGACACCAATCATGCCGTAACAGGCTTTGCGGAAGGTCTCCTGGGGGAAAATACGCAGGTACTGCAGTAAGATGGAGAGCTTGGTAAATCCGAGAGCTGCGTAGTACGACCACAGAGCACACCAGAAGAAGACTGACATAGCGATCATGTCAATAGCGGGGTCCCAGACGTGAAGACCCATTCCTTGTTCGGCTTGGTTGTAGGTTGTGATGCAGTACACCAGCGAGAACACGGCGGCAATGACGATAAAGGCGTCGTCCAATCCGGTCTGCTTCGCAATGAACACGCGAGTGCACATACGGGCGATGACCATCAGTCCCATCAGCAGAGTGAACACCACGCATACGCCGTAGACAGCTTCCTGAGAGGCATGTCCTGAGATGGCCGCAGTGTCTTCCATTCCAGGGGGAGTCTCCATGGTTGTTGTCTCTATGGGTACTGGCTGTGGGTGGTGATGTTACAATGAAGAGGTGAAGGAAGTCCTGCTCTTGACGAAGCAAACCGAACGAACGGAACGTTATGTGCAAGGGAAGACGATAAACGAACGATGTTACCGACAAGAAGGGATTCGTACTTATCTACTCCGCTACGAGGAGTCCGCCAGGGCCATGAGGGATCGTTGAGGTCCTTGCTCGTTCGTCCGCTCGCGCCATCTGGGTTTGTCGATCAACGGAAAATCGTGCTGGCCCTGAAACAGGTACGATGGCAGCATCTTCCAGATGCTTAACAGAAGAGATAGATTGCGAGATAGGGTCCATAGGGTACCAGTGCGGCGTCAGGCGGGCCGTAGAACGATGTGGGCGGTGGGGTACTGCTAGCGATGTGGAAAAAGTAGCTTCTGAGCCGAAGCGTCCCTAATATGCATCGCAAGTGGGGTGATATAGACGTTGTCTCTTAGTGGGGTAGATGAGATCCCGTCTCCGGTCATACGGTGCCTTCGCTTAACTCGTGGGCATTGTAATAATGCCACCTCTCATTCGCAATCAAGGCCACGACAAGATGTCATCGTGGAGCTGTTGTATGCTGTAATATCGAAACCAAGCAAATGTGCAACCTTCGAAGAGCCGCGAGTGTTGGAGACGGGCTTGATCAAGACCCTGAAGGGACATGCAGGCAAGATGTCACTTGTCGGAAGACGTTCCACGATGGAGATGCTGTGCAGTAGCGCAACGTCTGCTTTGCATAAGCTTAATGCAACCTGCTGGGCCTTAACAGACACCAAGTATTCGTCGCTTAGCTCCTTATGTGGCGACCATGTCGTACTGTGCTCTCACCTCGCCACACTAGGAGGATAAGGACAGTTGATAGTAATGCAACAGTCGGTGATTGCTTCCAGACCTCTGAGTGATGATTTCGTCGTAGGAGGACACCCGGCAACAGGCTGATGCTGCGACCTGCGATTAGCGACACTGAGCACAGATAAGCATAGGAGCGTGCGTAAGATCGCGACACGATGGACCGCAGTGATGGTACAAGCTATGCCGATCTTATGCTCGCCCAGGTGGTCATGGTGGTTTGTTTGCTCGTGAGTAAGGAAGAATGTAGCCGCGTAGGAACCCGTACTCCGCGAACCAGTTGACAGCTCACGCACTGGCCAAGCCTATCTCAAACCACCCTGCAGGAACGATATGCACCGTTACTTAATCGAACGACATATACACTCCTCGAGACCCCGAACTTGGAGCCTGGGATGCCCAGAATGGCCTCCTGCATCCGCTTTCGTGCTCAGCTACGCATGCGAGGCATGGATACGTATGCGTGGGACGATATCCCACCCTGCATCGAGGGCTGCGAGGTCTTCAGCTCTCGTCATCGCAAGAGATCGCGCGCGCCTTGAGTACAGCCCAGTTACCAGGTACGCAGGACAAACAGGATGAAGTTAGCAACCCTCGTCATCGTTACATTACATTATGTAGCAGTATCTACCGCCCGAGGCCTCCTCTGACAGCTCCTCCTGGCTCGGCACTTTATCAGGGCGAACCAGCACCCACTCCTCCCGAATCTGATCTCTACAGGACACCAATGTTAGCTTTGCAGTATGATAGGGCTGTTTTCACTTACGCGGAAGCGAGACCATCGACAATGATGCCAGTAGTCTTGCGATGGGTCTGTTTCTGCACGCCCGTCGCTGGCTCCACATACTCATCGGCATAGAATGTCAATTCCCAACGGCCGTCAGCGATGCATCGCCATACTGGCCTGAGTTTCTCAAATGGCGCTGCGTTGCGCCGTACAGTCTGCAAACATGTTCGTCAGTACGCGACACCTCTTTCGTCGTTCTTTTGACTGCTGGATGGAAGTAAGGCAAACATACCAGCCACCTGCAGAGCTCCGCGAATCTCGCTGAGCATGAATTAAAGTCGCCGTTGATATCATAGTCGTCGTTATCAAACGCGTTCCTAGCATGCGCAGCGGCTGAGATAGCGTGCCAGAGTGCTCGCTTCCACTCTGGCAAAGCGGCTACGAAGTCACCGTCGCTTATGTCGTTCTGCTGCATGATTGTGTTTGTGGACATCCTTACAGCTTGATTGTGGTGGCGCTCTTAGCTGGCAAGAAGTATACAGCAGGGTTGTAGGCTACGTGAAAGGGTGGAGTTGTCTTCATAAGGTACATGTTCACTACCGACAGCCATTGACTACTTCCCGTGCGCTGCGTGTCCACTTTGACTGCGTGAAGAAAAGAGAAGCAAATAGCAGCAGTGTATAGGTCAGAGCTCGTGGGTAAGGATGGTCGTCAGTGTATGGATGCCAGTATCGTTACGCCAGTACCTGCCATGAGGCACACATGTAGATGAGCACATCCATGATGTCTACTCGCGAACATGTCCTCAAAGATCGTGATCTCTCGCTCCTGGAAACAATTTTACCACCGGTTCCAAAGATAAAGCCCCTCGCGGTTGTTGTGGTGGTGGTAGACTTTGGATGGGTGGCACAGAAGAGGCACAAGCCAGCATCGGCTCCACATTTGATCTGCAGTTCGCGATTGTGCGCGCAACTCATGCGCTCAGGTTGTCACGAAACGACACTTTTGTTGACATTACAACCCACCACAATGGGCTCTCCCACAGCTCTTTCGAACGCATCGCTGCCCGGCGACGATGCCACAGACTCCACGTACGCCTCTTATCTACCCACCGACCTGCCATACAACGAGGACTTCCAAAATGAGATCAGCCGCTTGCTCCTCAATCCCGATGCGCAAACGAACAAGGGCATACGCGTGATACCAGAAACCAGCGAAGAGCTACCCGAAGAAGGAATCTCCGTTCGCGCAAAAGACATCCTGCCCTCGAGCCTCCCTTCAATACCAAAAGATGAGCTCCCCATACCGCTCTCAGACCCGCGTCGCATCTACGCCAGCAAGATCCCAGGTGTCAAGCTCACCCACCCCGGTGGCTACTTCGAAGGCGGTCCCGGCCTCGATCCTAAACTCGACACCTTCAGTCAAGACTATCTCGGTCGCAACAGAGAGGTCCGCTCAGCTACGGACCTTGACGCTGCGAAACAGCGCGACATTGACGTGGAGCTTGAGAAGGCCAGGGAGAGCGCGCAGAAGCGGCTGAAAGCCATTGAACACAACGAGAACATCCAGAAGCAGATTCGTGCGCTGGAGGCGCAGCATGACATGGAGCTCAAGCTGCAGAAGCGCATGGCTGCGGAACAGAAAGCCAAGCGCGAGGCAAAAGAGAAGAGGAAGGGAGAGAAGGTGGGTGAGTGAGAGGCATCTTTGGGTCACGAATTTATGAATATTTGGTATAACTGGGCGCAACGTATGATACCCTGGTCTGGAGCTATGGATTTACACTGCAAATGATCTCGTGGCTGGGGCTACATGTAGCATGACTTGGGAGTACGAGAGAGGAGGTGGCGTGATTGTGTGGCAGTTGTGAAAAGCTGTAAACCCAAAGTACCGCATCAACTGTAAAGCGCAGGACCCGAGAAGCCAGTACGTTATCCGACGAGTCCTCCCTCCTTTCTCCAATATCATCACGCACCTTCCAAGACGGACCGGCAAATACCCTTCAAATTGGACGAATCGCAATCATTCCTCCTAAACTCGTTACCAGTACCGGTAGTATTCACGAAGATGTCCAGAGTATTGTCTCGAAGCGTATTGCCCCTCACGCGATTATCCCTAGCAACCGCAGTGCCGCCTATAGCGAGGCAGGCGAGTGAGAGAGGCTCAACGTTGCAAGGGTCGTCTGCCACAACAAGACCAGCAGTCCTTGGGTCGTCGGTCTTCCAGCCTTCCACATAATTGTTCTCAACTCGCGCGCCTATCGCGCCGTCGAGAATGATACCGCTCGCGCCGAACGGAGCACATTTCGGCTGGGCGCGGAAAATTTTGTTGTTTCGGAAGCGCACGTCTTTGACTCTTGGGTCGAAGAATGCCCCGTAGCACGCGTCGCTGACTTCGTTGTCTTCGATCTCGGCGCCGTTGGTTTGGATGCTGTGATATCGTGAGCAGTCCATACCGGCGCGATGTCTCTTTGGCAGTTATTGCACTTACCATAAGCCGATAAAGTAAGTAGAGATCTTGTTCTTCGACACTTTGACCTTGGAGAAATTATCCATGCAAAGACCAATAAAGTGGAAGCCTGGGATCGTCGACGTGATCTCATTATTGGAAACCTTGGTATTCTTGGATCCGGCCGTGAGGAAGCCATACTTGGGCCCGTCGAGCAGTTTGTTGCCGCATACTTCGACGTTCTCGCCACCTATAACGAGGATGTTGAAGCCTGAGAATCCGCTGACAGTGAAGCCAGAGATCGTCACGCCTTTGACTGGTTTCCGTACAGCGTTGACTTTTTTGTGCTCGTTAACGAAGTCAGACAGATCAAGGCCGCTGCCAGCTACACATATGCCTGCTTGGCTAGGTGTGAGGTCGGTGAGTGGGTCGATTGGGCCTGCAAAGTTGGTACATTCGTTCTCCACTGGGGGTTCCTGTGGTTTCAAAGTCACTCCGTTGCCGACGAGGGAGATGCCGTCTGTTTTGATCAAGAGTTGTTCGGCGTAGGTGCCAGGATCGACGACGATGCGGCTACCACGGGGTGCGGTGTTGATCGCAGCCTGGATCGATTGCCCGGCTCGGACACGGATCGTTTTATCGCCTCCTTTACTAGCTGTAGATGACGGTCAACTAAGCAATGACATGAAGGTGTTCTGGTTTGACAGACCTTCGGCTTCGGGCAGCGCAGAAGCACAAATGAAAGGCACGAGCGCTGCAATGAGGAGGATGTTGAGCATCATGCAGGTAGTATCTTAATGTTAATCGATGATGGATTGGACACGATCCAACATGCTAGCCTGATCTCGAATTAATTCAGCAACTCGTGGGTAGACCACTTTGACATCGATGTAGTATTATATACACAACAAACATCTTCCATGTGCAGCCCATGACCCAGGCCACGACCGCTGGAAACGTCCTTGGCATAGCAGCCACTCTCATGACAATGGTATGACCTTATAGACAGTAGGCTCACAGAGTGAGCCATGGCTGAAAGTCTCTCCGCTCTCAGCATAGCATCTTTGTCAATTAGTGAAGCTCGCGAAGCCCTCAGGTATGCCAAGAGAACGTTCAATGGTATAGCTTTACACCCCGACTCTACCGCCTGCTCAGTTGCTGGCCTGACCTTGTCGGAGCGTTTTTGACATGTCAATTCCTGACTGTTCCTGGTAAGGCTCTGGAAGACGGTCAGCAGAGGGTGGCGTGACGATTTGGCCACATGAAGGGCAACTTCGCTTGAGTGGCGTGACTTTCGTTTTGGGAAAGTCAAAATAAGCTGACTTCGCTTCTTTGTTGGAGTGACCGGAGAAGCGATTGGAGATTGTCGCTCTGTTACCACGAGTCGTCCAATCTGGTGTCCACATGTCGCATGGAGCCCTGGCCGCACTGCTGTGGGGATCAAAGACAAGCGCACAGATTGAACGAACAACCCGACTGAATCGCTCTACATGCAACACCTCAATATAAAAAATGGTAGTATAATTCTGACACTACCTACCCAAACGCCATCGCTAATGTATCGCCGTCTTCTATCAAAGTCTTACACGCCCGTCCTCGGCTCGTCCTCCGAACCATCGCTTTAAAGCGCTGCCACCGTCACTATCCCTGTCATCGTTGTTCATCCAATTAGGCATTGTGATACCATTGCTCAAGTTCTGCATCCATTCCGGACGGTCCGTTGTCTCGAATGTGTTCTTTACTCGCTCTGCAAAGTCTTGGTAGAAGTGACGTGCCGAGTCGTCTTCGCGCTCTTCCTCACGGTTGGTGATGGCGTTGAACTGGCGGTTCGCTTCGCCGATGCGTGGGTCAGCGCTTGCCTGTCCAGAAACGAGAGGTGTTTGCTGCGATCGTCGTGCGGGCGTAGAAGAGCCAGCGTTGCCAGCGCCTCGTTCGAGATCTAGCGATGTCCCACGTGGAGACATGCCAAGGGTCGTGCCTTCGCTCCCAGATTGAATCTCGCGTTCAATCAGAGCACGACCTTCGCGCCAGCCTCCTGTGCCGAATCCTGAAGGGTTCTCTACGTCGTCATCTTCGAGTACTCCGAAGCCAATGACTTTCCTCACTTTACCGTATAGGTTGAACAGCGTTGCAAGGGCAGGGATGAGGATGAAGCAAGGGAAGTAGGTGCTGAACCCGCTGCCTAGGGGTGTAAGGTTGACCAGCTTGCCCAGGAAGTGATAGAAGCTTGTTTCCTTATAAACAGAGGCAGGCATCATGGTGATGAAGTTGAAGCTCAGCGGGACCGTCAATTTGGCCACTTGCAAGCTGTACCAGCAGGCACTCTCTGCATATGTCTGGCGCTTGACAAGTGCACGATTGCCCCAAACTTTGACATCGGAGATGGCGTACAGAGCGCAGGCATCCATGTAGAGCAACCAGGCTGATGCGATGAGCTGGCCAAAGAATGGTACCTGACCGCGATCCGAGTCCGGATGGTGAACCACCGTGAGGCCGATAATGGACAGCTTCGAGGAGAAAGAGCTAACAACTTCACTCCACACCACAAGCACCGAAGCGCAGCCAAAGATGACCGACAACGCAACCCGGAGGTACGGGATGCCATAGAAATGCAGGTAGAAACGGAGCTTTGGCGTCAGGACTGTGAAGCCGCGTGCACTGGGTCGTTGCTGGCCAAAATCGAGCTTCCGAGATGTCGCAGAGTCGATAACAGTCTGAACATCCTGCGCTTGTTGACAGAGACGCGCCCATTCATCCACGAATCGTGCCCGCTTGTGTCGAGCGCGTTTCAATTTCCTGGTCAGGTCTGCAAGGTATCGCTCAGTGAGCACTGCCGGGATGCTGGGATTCGTTGCGCGAATGGCAGCGCTCGCTCCTGGCCTCGAGTCTGCCAGCGTGGATGTCTCCGCGAGTTCATCAATCCAATCCTGTGTATCGCCGCTTGTTCCGCTCTTCCGACTCTTGAGTTGTAGCGCAGTATTCTCCAGTACTTCCAACTCTTCGTAGGATTCATCCAGTTTGTCTTTTATCTTTGGCGCTTGAGTTTGCAAACGCCTGAGTCTCTGAGAGAGGCTCGCATTCTTGAACAGCCTCCTCGGCATAGCAACCAACCCGTGTCCCATAAGTCCTATGGCCAGGACAAGACCCCACGCGTATGCCAGCGCCATCACGAGACCCTTGATACTCTCTCCGTGAAATCCATTTTGCAAAACAAAGTATACCAGACCAGCGATCGAAGTGCTTAGCACGATCAGCTGATATCGAGCGTTGCTTCGCAGGGAGTGTAGAATGCGCCCTCTTGTGTCTCGGAAGCCAGAGTCGCAGAATTCGCCCATGAGAGGAAGGATGAACCACGTAAGGACGAAGGTCAACCAGTACGTGATCCTCCAGGTAACGAATACCGCTCTTTCTGGCAGCCAGATGCCTCGTTTGGGGCCCTCGCTGTCAGCATTCTCGGTTGATGCAAGGTCGATAGGCACAAGGATGATGATGGAGCAAGGCAAGGCGAGAGAGAGGAAGACAGGGACTAGCAGGTAGCCTGGCGTGGTTCGGAGTGGTAGGAAGTGTCGTAGAAGTAGCAACACCAGGGTTGATATCACCAAAAGGGACAATATGGCGAAGATGTCCGAGCCCAGCGACGACGAGGCAGCCATGTTGGGTGAGATTGGGAGAGAGGTCGTAACCATTCGGCAGCCGCGGGTAGATGGTGTTGAGGTCGAGTGTAGTGTGATAGCACTGACACGAGGAGAAGTAGTCGCGGAGGCTGTGTCTTTATGGGCGATTTGGTATACAGTGTTTTTGTTGATGGCGGTTCCAGTCTTTCCTATCTCCCTCTCCTTGAGTTTCGCGATCACGACTCGCCAGATTGGATGATCGGAAAGCCACGCAAATGACGTACGCACGCGCCACAACACCACACAATAATCAATCGACCAGCCACAGATACGCACACCTTAGTCATGCGTCGCCTCGGCAAGTAAAGAAACCCACTCTTCTGCAGTCTTCGCTGCATCATAATCCTAGATCAAACAACCTTCGGGCGAAACCCGGATTGATTGCCGCAGATTGGCATCTTCCATTGGTAATCCTGAGATATAGATATACCCTTGATCTCTGTCTTCCTGACATACACCTACGGTAAAGTAAAGATTTGTTTTCACAACGTCATCACACATCCATCACACAGTCAAACATGGCACCGCAACAGATCAAGCAGTGGGTCACCGAGCAGAACGGCCTGGACAACGTACGCTTCGAAGAGGGAACCCTCCCTACTCCTCAGGATGGTCAGGTCCTCGTGAAGATCCATGCAGTGGCCCTCAACTTCCGCGACACTGAGGTCTGCATGGGCGAATATAACCACCACAAGTCTGTCCAGCAGCCCGAGGCCATCGTGCCTGGATCTGACATGTGCGGCACTGTTGTTTCTGGCAATGACACCCTCAAGACCGGCACCCGTGTCATGAGTATCTTCAACCAGAAGCATTTGACTGGCACAATAAAAGCCGAAATGATGGTCACTGGTCTTGGCTTGCCCCTTCCTGGTGTGCTCGCAGAGTACCGCTACTTCGACGCCAATGCTCTTGTGGCTGTGCCTGATCATCTGTCCGATGAGGAGGCCGCATGTCTGCCCATCGCTGCTGTGACAGCCTGGATGTCCATCAACTGGCAGCAGCCTATGGGCCAGCCAGCAACAAGCACAGGTGACAAGTTCGTCCTCCTTCAAGGCACAGGCGGCGTTGCCATCTCCGGCCTACAAATCGCGCACGCTGCTGGCTTCAAGACCATCATCACATCCTCCTCCGACAAGAAGCTGGAGAAAGCCAAGTCAATGGGCGCAGACTTCACCATCAACTACCGCTCAAACCCCGAATGGCAGGACGAGGTCATGCGCATCACCAAGGATGCCGGCGCAGACATCATCTTCGAGAACGGCGCTGCCAAGACTCTTCGCAAGAGCTTTGACTGCATTGCATTCGGCGGCTGCATTTCCTGCATCGGCTACCTAAGTGGCAAGGAAGATGACGCAGGTGACAGGACGAGCACCAACGTGCTTGCACTCAGGCGCAACGTCACACTCAAGGGAATGCTCAACGGGCCGAAGGACAGGTTTGAGGAGATGGTGGAGTTCTACGGCAAGCATCAGATCCACCCTGTGATCGACCGTACGTTCAAGTTTGAAGAAGCCAAGGATGCGCTCAAGTACCTGTACAGCGGCAGCCATTTCGGCAAGGTCGTTGTGAAGGTCGCTCAGTAGAGAACGGGACAGCACATAATGAACATAGAAGGCACAAAATAATGCCAATCATAACCTCAAAATCACTTTCTCAATCTAGCGAGCGTGGCGCCCATCTCTTCGCCGGCCTCCAGTGCTTGCACAGTCAACTCGTCGATCTTGGCACGCTCTTCGCAGATCTGAACGCACTCGTCTACCTTGTGGGGAGGAACCACAACAACGCCATCCAAATCTGCGACGATAAGGTCGCCGGGGTTGATTTTGAGTGGCTGTGTCTGCTCTGGTGAGGTAAACTCGACCGGAACGTTCAATGCCGATGCCCTTGTGAAAGTGTTCGAGCCGAGCGATGACGAAGATTTGGCAAACAGCTAATGAAGATCAGATTAGCACATTGACGCCAGCCAGAAGAGGCTGTAGAACTCACCGGAAATCCCATCCCTCTGTGTTCATTAATATCACGAAAATTGCCATCAATCACCACGCCCTGCGCACCGAGGTACTTCGCTCGCGTACTCATCAGCCCGCCCCAACACGCTGAATACATGCCTTTAGGCTGAGACACGAAGACAACGCTGTCTTGCTCGATACCATCGGCAAAGTGCTTATCTGTCTTGGGAGCTGTGGTGTTGCTCGCTTCTACCATTTGCACGGTGTAGGCGGGACCGAAGATTTTAGTCTCGCCGGCTTGTTGCAGAGGTGAGAACATTTTAATGCCGTGGAGGTACCCACCGTAGGGGACTTTTAGTTTTACGAGAGCGTCGCCGATCTGCGATATTTTTTGTTAGTGTATACATGTAGTGGTGTTGGGGAAGCTTGTGGGAGTCGTACGTCGCATGATGAGAAGCGTTTGAGAGCTGTGAGGCTTTTAGAGGACACCATATTTTCGGTCTCTTTATTCAGGGTTCGATGGTGCAGCTTAACAGTGATTAAATAAAATGGAAGTTGCTATTATGTTACTTTCGAAGTAGCTTGAGATGGATCGTTTATAGGTTCACATGTCTCGGCCAGATTCCGAGAGTACGCTGTATCTCCGGACATAAGGAGCGCATCTTGGCGACGCTCCATCTTGGATCTAGGGCAGAATCCTTCGGATACGGAACGTACCTCCTAGACTGGTAGACTAGGGGGTTATTGAAGCCGACCTCTGTTATGCCACATCGGACGAGTACCTTATCATCACAATATCTACGACTCAACGCGATTTAGTCCAGAAATCTCGCTGCTTCTTTCTTTTGCTGACGTACTAGGCGTCTCCAAGCATGGACTTCAGTGCGCGTATCAGCTTTGTATCTCGAGACAAACTTCTGGACAAATGGTCACACGGACGCGAGGTTGCAGGACGTGCGTACAGCGACGTGTAAAGTGCGACGCCGCTCGGCCAGTTTGCGAAAGATGTGCCAAGGGCAACAGGACATGCATTTGGAACCCTAATGAACTGGGAGAACTGCGTTTCCAGGATGAAAGCCAGTACGCAAAAGGGAAGGCTCGTAGGCCTCGCGTCCCTAAAACTGGTACTCCATCTGCGATCACTACAACGAGGATACCACTTCCACCTCCATATCCTCAACCAGCACTCACGTTTTCTTTGGATGATCAGGCTTTCCAATACTGGGCTCAAACTAATATCACACAAGCCGACACCTTGCACGAAGCAGCTCATGAGTGGCACACGCATGTAATGCCATACTGGATGAAAGCCAAACCCGGATCATGTATACATCTGGCAGTCTCTACGCTTTCACGTGCAGTATACGCTCGAGCTCGCGGCGTGCCTCAAGCTCTAGCACTAGCCGATCGATCTTATTCCCAGTGCCTTTACAAAACCCAACAAGCCGTCGCCGGACAGTCTCATGAGAATATGGATGAGCTTCTACTCACAACCATGATGATGGGCTACTTCGAGAACATTCGATACAGCAGGTGTGTTTCAGAGACCAGTGCACGAGAGACAACCGCAGTTGGAGCTCGATATACCAACGTCTTCTGTCATTACGAAGGCGCCATGGGCCTTCTTCGAATCCGCCGTGAGCTCGGCGTTAGTATTAATGGAACCCTTGACAAAGTGGCGCGTCGCCAGCTTGTAAGTGTCTCCTGCATCTAAGGGTATGATGCATCAACTGACAAGCACAGATACGTGCTTCGGTCCTTCGCGCAAACCCTGTACCCGATTGGCTGCAGAATGGCGAGGAGTTCGGTGAAGCAGGCCCAGCATTGCAGCTCGACCTGTTCATGATTCGCGTCGCCGCCTTTCGAGCGAGAGCACTTGCATTCTTCCCTCAGGCATACGCCGGGCTGTCTACAAGCACACCTGACCTGGAATTTCTGGCTCATACAGGCAAGCAGCTTGAAGACGATCTAGTGGACTGGGCGGAGTCTTTGTCTGGAGAGTATAGCCATTCCAAAGAGCCTCTACCAGCGGATCCTGAAAATGACCCCAGTCTCGACACACACGGAGATCATCGTAATACATATACTTCACCTGGCCATGCTTCGCTATGGGTCCGCCAGCGAGCACTCCGGCTCATCATCAACAGCATCTTCATCAAATTTATCTCAGTGCGCATGCAGACCAGCACAGATCACGATCATCTTCTCTGGAAACAGAACCGAATGAAAGAGAATCTGGACTCAATATCTCGAGAGCTTTGCGCCGATGTGTCGTACTTCTTCAAAGTTCCACAATCTCGTGGCGGAGAAGCCTTAGTACCTGCCCTGATGACAAGTGAGGGCGAGTTGGCGATACCACCAAATCTGGCAAGCATGCTTGCGTGGCCGCTTGCGATAGCAGTCAGCACTGAGAACGTGCCGGAGCCACAGAGAAAGTGGCTGCAAGGCAAATTGGGAAGCGTGGCGGATTCGCTGGGCGATGCTGTTTTACATGATGTGCGGAGAAGAGATGCTTTCGTCTTTTGAGGAGTAGGGTGCTCTGGCAACACATTTGAACTCGGTATTGGCCGATCGTATAAGACGATGCACAGGATTTGTCGCACGACCGTATGCTCAGCCCTATATCTCTCAGACGCTCTTTCACTCAGCCAGATTTGTGTTTCCGGCGGCCTCGCCACACTTGAGCTCATAGCTAACACAATCCCCGGTGTCACACGAGCAAGAACTCGCGTTCTTCAAGACCCATGTCGAGTGCCTCGCCGTGCATGATGCCGCTGACATAGCATTCTCCTATCAATGTATACTGCCCCTGGCCGTCGGAACGTAGTATGAATGGGACATCCCCACCATACAAGAAACAAACTATGTCTCCAACGCGAAGACCTTCAGGACCAGTGCCGATAATCGCATCGGCATTATCTGTTGCGAAAAATCGCGTGCCATAATTGGCCGTGTACAACCAAGTGTTGACATCACCTGCGGTATCCATCCAATCGTTGGGATGAAGCCATCGATGGAGCGTCAGCCTAGCCTTGGACGCCAGATCTGGTAAATGGTAAGAGATCCATGCAGCGCCCAAGGAAGATCGTATCATGCGGTCTCTTGTCTGTCCGGGGAGTTTGCGAGCGAGGTCATCCCAAGCAGGACAGTGCCACCAGTCTCGTCCCATGGAAAGTACATCTAATAACTGCCTACACAGCAATTGTGCTGGGATCGTAGACTCGATGCTTTTCATGCACTTTTGAATAGAAGCGAAGTATTGCCAGGTGCGGCTGGACGACCGGGGATACGGGTCCTGGTCAGTCGAACCTCGCCGTGCAGTGCCACAAACTTGTACCCTTCCAATCTTCATGCCTATAACACCTAGTTGTTGTCGGGACAACCTCGCGAGCTGAGCCGGGCGATCTTTGCTTGCCCTCAATGGATTCTCCGTTCTATCTTTGTTGGATATTATCCTTATGATGGGCACGGGACCGGCAAGATCTGGGCACCATGTTGGGAGCCCAGGAGTCCAAGACCGATGTCCCGTTGATGGTGCTATATCCATCCTGTTATTATCACGAAGCATTGCCCTGCGATACATCGACTGGAACGGTTTTAGAGACCTTGTTGTACGCAAAGAGTGCAGAGTGAAATCTGCGAAAACCTCTGGTGTCGTCGGCGACAGTAGCGAATAGCTGATGTCATAAGAGGTGCCCAAGTTGCACAGAGCTGCAAGTCCATAGACGTGATCTCGCGGATCGCTGCATTCTCTGCCGACATTCATATTGACAACTGAAATCGCCGTCACAGGTAAGACGGAGCGACCTGCTTTCTTGAACTCAAGACCGGGAAGTGGAGCCGTCATAAGCATGGAAGAGATGCTGTGGGTGATTGTGGTGAGACTTTGTAAATCTGAGCATGAAGTACCATCGCTCCTGCGTGTCGCGTACGTCCTCGGTGACGTACTCCTCAGATCTTGCAGAACACGAGAAATGAGGAGTGACGAACGTGCAAGAACCGCAATGTCTATATGACATTTGGAGGTGCGAATATCGTTGCTCCGCGCCAGAGTAATTTCCTGTACACACCAAAGCCGCTTGAAGATATCTCGGTTCAGAGAAAGTAGGAGGTTGGCCCAAGGGATCTGATCCAAGCCTGCTACTACTCCATCGGCGGGATTTTGATGTATGTGGTCGTCCAAATTGTCCCATGTGAACGATAAGTCATGCGCATGTAAGTGAGCCTCTGCTTCGCTGAGCCACCTGATAATGGGCAACACGGACTGTAGGTCGAACCCGCTCCCTGATTCGACTCCCATCCATGAGATACAGTGGCTCTGTCCGTAGATGAGGTGCATGCGCTGGACTTGTTGTCCTTTCTCCTGTTTGTCGGCTTGATTGATGCACAAGCTGTCAACCCACAACAATCGCGGTGTCCTCAGGTTTCTGACATGGATCAGTGCTTCATATAAGTTCAATGTCACTGAGACCGATTCTTCCGCACAGCGGATCTTTCGGGTGACACTAGGTTCTCCCCATGCATATGACAGGGCCGCAAAGTATGGTCGATCCTTCGTAGTCATGCTGGCGAGCGAGACCTGAAAAACATCACATTGGAGCCTGCTGTCGTCTTCGCGAGCGACTTTCTCTGTGAGACGGTTTGGCCAACCTGGCGGGTAGAGCTTGAGCAGGCGAATATGGTCAAAACTCTTTAGCGGTTGGCGCAGTCTACATCGAATGAATCCTTGAGCTTGGTCCCACGGCCTTTCGCATTGGTAGATGCTGTAGGGAGGATCGTACGGGTAGTCCCACTGTGGCATTGTGGATGTTTAAGGATGTCAAAACTCAGCGAGACTATGATCAAGTCTGCGTCGATGTCAGAGCGGAAAAATAAAGAAAGGAAGGTGAGGCTGTTCAGCTGCTTTCGCTTCTCGATTTAATGCACTGCCCGCATGAGCGCTTATTTTAGCGTTAACACAGCCCTACCTTCTGGCATCTTCTTATCGCTTGTGTCATTATGGCTGTAATCTGGACTTGGTGACGTTATATCAATTTATCTTGGAACTGGATGCTATCGGTGTGTTTCGCAGTAAATGGTTCATGCAAGCACTCCAAGTATGGTAAGTAGTGCTTGCATACGTATGGGTGTCTCCACAGCTTCATGAAAATTTCCCACAGATAGAGCTTGACCATAGAACATGAAAATGATATGATGTTACGTTGCGACTGACGTTGCCGTATCTGATCACCCTATGAAGTTTATAAAGATGTTTACATCGAAACTCAAAACACTCGATGAGCCGGATTGACAGACTGCCCATGTAGACTCTTCCGTAGCTCATTTTGAGCAGCATCTTTCGTACGACGCTCTTCACCAGCTCTACGATGTATCTCTTCCAAAGGCTCAACCACAGTCTCCACATATCGCTTCCTCCGCTCAATGAAGTTTTCACGTCGAAAGGTAGATTGATCAACGGCATTGACATTCCATCCGCAGTCGAGATAGATATCTGCAAGTCCACGGACAGCTTTCCACACATCGTGCTCTGTTTCGTATTCTTTGCGGTGGCTCTCAGGCCAATCTTGTGGGAATTCAAGCCAGGGCCACTCAGTGTGCAGCCGACCGAAGGTCTCTGTAACGAGCCAGTTTAGATTGCGATAGTCGTCAATTAAATTCTGGAAGCCTTCGCGGGGCGACAGCGGCGGAGCCTCGAAGTAAATATCGTAATCGTTCTTGTCCCACACATACACGGCTTCTAATTAGATCTCAGTATGCATGCTTGACGCCATTGCGATAGTACAAGGGAGCCTCACTCTGATCCGTGTCGTAGATACGCCAGAGACCGTATATGCTTTCGCCACTGGTGAGCTGAACAGCGGAAGGGGCCATATATTCCTCGCCGCTCGCAACATACATGATGCGCTCTTCTTCGAACCCACCCTCATCCTGCTTCGCGTAGGACACCATATGAGTACTGGGTCCGACCTCGAAGTAAGAATTTTGTAGGTACGGCAGTGAAGAGAAGAGCGTTGTGGCCTGGGCGCTGTAACCCGCCATGCGTGCAGCAGTAGCGTTAATGGTTCCAGGAGCATGTACACCAGTGTCTGGCTCCGGATACAACAGACTTTCTGTCTCGATAACAACAAGGGCGTCGAGCAGGCCGAGAAACTCAGTGAGAACGTTGACAAGTTCGCTATGGTCGTCTCTTTGGGTCGTTATTGATTTGTAAAATCGATGGTAGCCATAATTGGTTTGCCGACTGACAACCACCAACAAGAGGCATACTGTCGTAACAGTAGAGGCAGCAATGAACCATGTGCGTAGCATGATACGAGTGCCGGTGTCTAATTCGTATATGTGATACGCACTAGACCAATAGTCAGCAAAGAAGCCTCCACGAAAGTTGTGAAGAGGAGAGAATGAACTTAATAGGGCTAGAAGTGTTCGAGTTAGTAAACCGCTAACTTGTTTGAGGCTACTTCCGATATGATCTACGGAACATTCGGAGTGTAACTCCGGTAGTAATGTGTTTCGCTCCACTTGGTAGCAGGAGCAAAGCATGCTACCTTTGTTGCCTTCTAGAGATACTAGGACTGCAGAGTCCGCTGAGAATTCGCAGAAGCTTATCAGAGTGACTGTCCATCGAATAACCTCGATCTCATCATTTTGTACTAGGCTCGATCATTCGAGCTCCAAAACAGTCACAGGTCAGTCAAGATCGAGCTAACTGTTCGCTTCGATCCACTCATCGGTGGATTTCACGCATGTACCAGGAAACTTCAATCATTTCATCTTCCATTTTAGCACCACCTGGAACACTAAAGGCACGTCTCTCGTCCTGGCCAATGTCTTTAAAATCTTGTTACCTCGTTGCAAAAGACTAGCTGTCGACATGACGCCACCTTCATCCTGGTTCAATTCCAAGATGGCATATACGGCCGGTGAGATGTACGCGGCGATGGTTGCCATCCCAACGAAGCACAAGCCTTGAGCGACTTCCTTCACGGGAAAACCAACGAACAAGAAGCGGCCAAGAGAATCACAGTGGCCATCATCGACGAAAGAAGTCCATCTCAAGAGGTCTAGCCGACTCTGGGCCTTGCTAAGCGAAGTGTTTGGTGGAGTTGAGCGATAGCGACCGACAAAAGACTCTCGAACTGCTAGCCAGGATACGAACACTTCCTCCAGCCCTCGACATACAATTGCCCCAACTTCCAGGTTTGGCAGTATGTGGTACAATCTGTACAAATCCCACCTACACGGAGGTTGCGGAATCGGTATATTCGATCCAGAACACCAAGATACGCTCCGTCGAATGTACGAGGCCGGAGGTCGTGCTGAAACAGAGATGCTAATTCGAGATTTCGGCGTGGTGGATGAGCAGAGAGGCTACTTGGTCTTGAACCAGGTCTGCTCCGATGAACCAGAGGTTGAGATCTTGATAAGTGAGGTCTTTGGCTGGTTGGATGTCGTAGGATGGAAGCTGAGGGAGAAGGCCTAGTCAGAGACAAATGTGCGAAAGTACGTTTGTAGTCTGGAAGGCGATTACAGAAAGAGAATCACCGTTGAAGAGACTTTGATGGAGCATTGGGCAGTGTGGAAAGATCGGCTGTGGAGAACAAGTCAAGGAGAGACTGGGTTGTCGAAGGTTGCGAGAAGTCTTGCAGCCCGATGTCACGAATTGATGTGATTGCCTGCTACGATAGTCCAGCTTCAGAGACTTGAGATAGACTTGTCTCTGGTGTATTTATTCTGGTGGGCGGTACCGAGTGGCTTTGTTCTCATCCGACTTCCAAGAGCAGGTCAACGTTCTCATGCTCGTATATGTGGTGGTAGCTGGAAATCACGAACATCGCACGGTAGTCTACTCATCTCATTCAACTCGGTAAACTGAGTGCTAGAGAGACTATCGTGTTCCAGGCCTTCGGTGGCGCATGCAAGCCTTGAATTTGCCAGACTAGCAAGTGACACGGAAGCACAAATGCTTAACTGCGTACCCCGAGATGGAGATTAGAGTTTCCATGAGTATCTCCATATCTGCATCCTTCGAAGGATCTACCCCACTTGTAGCGAGCACTATATAGAGCAACGAAGATGTTCTCGGTCCGCAAACAAGAACAAACATCCCATAAAATACCGCTCTAATAATGTGGGACTTGGAACATCTAAAGTACGCGGGTATCCGCACCATTGTCAACACATCTTTATACGTTCGTCGCTCGTCATGGCTCTCTCCAACAACCCAGCCAAATCAAGTCAAGACATACCCGTGTCGCCCTCATCTCTACCCATGCCGTGTATTCACTACACCTGAGCATGATGGGCAGAGTAAACTCCCCATGGTGATCCGCGCGCACGGTGGAGGATTCGTAAGTGATAAGGACGGTGTTATCATTTGGCAATACGTCCCGCTAACACAATTTCCTCTAACCACAACAGCTCGTCAACAACCCCGCCGCAGACGACCCAATCGCCCGCTACCTCGCCGACAACGCCCACTGCATCGTCGTCAGCATCGACTACAGCAAATCACCCCAAAACAAATTCCCCACCGCCTACGAAGACGCCATCGCGCAAATTCTCGCCATCATCGACGACTCCGATCTCCCCATCGACCGCAACCGCGTAGTCCTCTGCGGCAGCTCAGCCGGAGGCAACCTCGTCCTCTCCATCGTCCAAGACCCACGCTTGCGCCCCAAAGTAACAGCCGTCGCAACGATCTACCCCGCCGTCGACCTCGCCGAAGATGGCGCTGCGAAGATGGCTCGGAGGCCAGACCCAACAATTCCAGATTTCATTGGGGACTCGTATGCTGACATTCTTCGTTTGTATCTCGAATCTGAGCAGACGCCTTCTTTGAAAGATCCACGCGTGAGTCCGGCTTATTTTCCCGATGCGAAGGTTATGCCGACGAACTTTCTTGTGATTGGGGCGGAGCATGATATGTTTTGTTATGAGGGGGAGGCTATGGCTGACAAGCTGGCTGGGATGGCTGGTGGCGTTAGGAAGGAGACTGAGACGGGGTGGAAAGCTGGGGGAGTGCAGTGGTCGAAGGTCATGGGCCAGCCGCATGCATTTGATGCGTTTCCGGCGAAAGCGCCTATCACGGAAGCTTCAAGGCTGGCTGCTGTGGACGCTATGTATGCTTTGCTGTCAGAGTGGCTGGTTGGTGTATTCACGGCGGAAGTTTGAAAGTGGCTTGTAGAGACAGGCAGGCGATACACAGAAAAATGATTCCCACGATGAATGGTCAGAGTTAAATGGTGATCGTTCAAGCGTTTCAACGAATGTACATCTGGGGCATTTACCGTGGCAGCTCGCCCAAAAGCAGAGTTCTGTCTGTGCTCGCGCTGAGCACCATGCTCCCGTCCGGTGAAATCCTCACATCGTTGACGGTTCCCTTGTGCCCAGGTAGCTTGTGCAGCATCTTCCCGCTCTGGTTTTCCCATACGGTGACCGTGCCGTCTCCTCCACCAGCCGCTACCCGCTTGCCTTCGCCGTCCCAGCACGATCTGATCAAGTTCTTCTCCAACCCAGCCTGTGCGCCGTCAAAGACTCGCACGGCACGATCGGGCGGCGCGAAAGGTCGAATGTCCCACGTGCGCACTGTGCTGTCGTGGCTGTTGGAGAGTAGTGTTTGCGAATCCGGGGAGAGCGCAAGCGATGTCACGGTATCGGTGTGTCCAGTGAGAATGTATGATTCCTTCTTCATCCGCAGATCCCACACGCGGATGTCGTTGTCAATGCCACCAGAGTATAGCTCGTTGCCGGCCTCAGCTAGGCACACTGCCGTGACAGGATAGCTTGTCTCGATAAAGTCCATCGCCTGCTTCGCTCGCGGGTCCCAAATGCCAATATATCCGTCATCGCTTCCAGAGACCAAAAACTCCTCGCCGCGCTTGCTGACGTCGATGCAGTTGATCACTTCCTCGTGGCCGACGTGTCGTCGTATACGCTCGCCGGTTTCCACGTTCCAGCTGGCAACGTGCATGTCTGCGCTTGCTGAGTAGATGACGCCACTGTCTCGTGACCAGTGGAGGTCTAAAATGGCGCTCTTGTGTCCTGTCAGCATGCCGTAGTTGTCGCAATCTCCAGAAGTGTTCCACAGGTAGATGTTGCGGTCCATGCTGCCAGAGGCGATGTGCGATCCGGTAGGGTCAAAGCGAGCGCAGAATACTTCGCCAGAGTGACCTGGGATCTTGTCAGTCGCCTGCAAGTGCGCATTGTATGGTTCGGGAGTACTATCTTACCACTCAGTTCCATCACGGATGCCTGCAGACCAGCTGCTCTGTTTCCCTATACGATCGCAAAGATCAGCGCTTGCGCTTTTGAAACGACAGCTTTAGCTGTGAGTCGCATAAGACTATGTTCCATACGTGTAAACTTACACCTTGTATGAGAGCACCGCTGCTCGAGCCATTGATTGTTGCAAGCTCATTGCCGTTGGCTTCTGGTCTCGCGCGCTTCACCAGCTGTGAGCTCCCGAAGGAGGCAGGTCTCTTCTCGCCAGACATTTTCTGAACGCAGCTGGGTTTTGTCCTTACTGCCTAGCCCTTGTGTATGACTCTTTCTACTAGATGTCCTCGGCCGGTGTGCTTCAAGGTGACTGGTTGTCGATTTGCTGTCGGTCGATGCGCTAACGCGAAAGTGCACAGGTGTTCGCGTGGTATGTGGGTTTACGCGAAAAAGCTGCTTGTGAACAGTAAGGTATCCAGAGTAATGCGCGCTCTTTCCCAGTAAACGCACGTGTCAATTGAGTGAAGTGAAGTGAAATGCTAGCTCGATCTCCAATCGTCGTTTCCCCAAATTTTGAGATGGAGCTTGAGCTGGTCCGCGCTCGCTGGCGCATATCGCGGGACCCTTGCAACTACGAACTACCCAAGCTGTAACAAACAAACGATACCACACTCTTCACAACTTGCACCGCCTTTTCCCACTCTTGCGAGTGATGAGCTGAGAGTTCACTTTGCGCGCGCGATTGGAAAGCGTGCATACATCATAAACCATGGCGTCCAGCAAATATGCCCGCATAGGCGAAGAGTGAGCCCGCATCGCATCGATCATACCATGGTATATCCAGCTGACTGACAGCTGCGCAGCATCTGGAAGTAAGGCGACACAACAGCTCTGATCATCTCCTTCCTCGACGAACCCAAGCGAACTAACACCCCTCTCCAAAAAGATCCCGCGTCGACAAAATCAACACTGAAGTCGTCACCCTCACCTACGGCACCATCGTCGCCTCCCTCTGCCGCGACCTCACCCTGCCCTCCAGCAGCGCCAAAACCGACTACGCCGCCGTCAACGCCGAGCTCGACCGCATGGGCCACAACATCGGCGTGCGCCTGATCGAAGACTTCCTCGCGAAATCCAACACGGGCACCTGCACCAGCTTCCGCGAGACCGCCGAGGTCATCTCCAAAGTCGGGTTCAAAGTTTTCATGAATGTGACGCCGACAGTGACGGGTTGGAGTCAAGATGGGAAGAGTTTTGGCTTGGTGTTCGAGGAGAATCCGTTGGCGGATTTTGTGGAGTTGCCGGATGATGGGAGAGCGCAGGAGGAGTTGTGGTATTCGAATATTCTTTGTGGGGTTTTGAGGGGCGCTTTGGAGATGGTGAGTCTTGTTTGTTTATTTGCTGAAGGGTTATGGGTTTGCTTTGATATGGATTATGATGCTGACTGTGAGATAAAGGTGCAAATGCAGGTTGAGGCTCGCTTCGTCAGCGATGTACTTCGCGGCAACGACACGACTGAAATGAGGATCACGCTGATACGGTATATTGAGGATGAGATGCCTCCGGATGATGAGTAGGAGGGCTCGTGCTACGATGAAAGAATAGATAGATACCTCCTGCAATGCTCGTTACGAAATCACTTACGTCAAGAGTCTTTGTGGAAAAAGCATGCTTTGATGCTTGGATGTTGATATACAAAGGTACTGAATCTCCAAATGTGCCAAGTAGTAAGCTACACCCGAGTTCATCAACAAGTATGGATGATGGGTTTATGAGATCTCGCCTTAGACAACCACCTCGATTTCTTTACATACATGTATTGAAAGCAGCGATACTATCATACACTACATTCTGTACAGTGTGTTTATGCTCCGACATAAGTGCACTTACGTGATTATAGATCGTTGTTCATTCATGTGAGTTAAATCCAATCATCGATGTGCATACAATCGTGCATTAGGGTTTAGGGTTATATATCTATCTGCGGGTCGTGATTGCTAGACATAGAAAGGAATACATACATGTATTTGGGCGAACGGTCGATCACAAACACGATGAGTCCCATTACAGCTACCACAGGCATTGTCAATGGCTCTTTGAGCTCATTGGAATAGGGCATTGCGACCCCTACCGCGACGAAAAGTCCTCTTCTTGACCAGAATTTACACATTAGAAATTGAGTACTATCGCAGACGCAACGAAACGACACAAAGATGTTTACACGTGGTTCTTCAACTGCCGTAGATTTTACACAATATGCTTTCAACAAGCACCTGCCGTGTGCTCTACAAACATGCTTCCAACGGGATCGTCGACAAACAAAGCCGCACCTCGAAGTCAATCTAAAGGATTCGCGGTGTAGGACCACCCGGATCGGCATCAATACACTCAGCGAAAAAAAGTCCAAACACCGAAACACAGCAAGCCTTTGAGAGTGTAGGCTTTGGCATATCGATTAGTCCACCAACCATCGAGCGATCATCCCCACGATCGATCGGTGAAAGGGTATTTACAGGCAGCTGATTGCTGTACCTGGCCTCTTCTGGCGACAGCACCGGACTTGGCGCCGGTCTGGGTGGGCAGTCTCGCAGTTTACAGTCGAGACAGTGCACGTTTGCGCAGATCAGGGTGGAGAAGCGATAGAGGGCGATGAGTGTGACTGCGGAGAAGGGGACTTTAAATGTGTGTGATCTGGGCACGGTGGTGTCCGGTGTCCGGTGTCGCTCTTCAGCAGAAGAGGCGTGCGTGGACAGGGCGGCGCGGTGCGAGGGTCACTCAGGTCGATGACAGGAGTAAGGAGGAGGCGGGCGGACGAGCAGATGGCCGGGTCGCTCAACGTGTGTCATCGGCAGCGTGGGCGAGAGGTGTGCGGCCAATGGCTGGCCATGGAGGGCGGGCGATATCACGTGCCGGTAGCTACAACGTGGCCGGGGCGGGGGGTCTGATGAGTAGGTTGGGTGTGCGAAGTGGGTGGAGGGAGGCAGCAAGCAAGCAAGCAAGCAAGCAGGTGGCCAGCAAGCAAGGCGGCAGATACAGCAGTACTCGATTAGCAGAGGTGCAGCAGGAGAGTGTGTGGGTGCATGTGTGTGTTGCTATTGTATTGATTTTCACTCCCACTATCGTGTGATGGGCCTGTCGCAGCAGCGCCACTCGCGTGAATCCTGGCCTGAACTGTACATACAGCAGCGGCTCTCGTCGCTAACCACACTGTATGTAGTAGAAGGCTAGCAGTGACCCTGCGCCGATGAATTGTTGATTGACTGTCCCGACTGTCCCTCGCCCCTGGCTGCGCTTCCGCATCCCGAGAGCCCTCTCTCCATCGCCAGTCGCCAGTCGCCAGTCGCCAGTCACCAGTCGCCAGTCGCCGTCCACTCCTCTCTCCCTCCCTCCCAGCCAGCCGCCAAGAAGCAGGCCAGCCAGCCGACCGCGCGCCTCTCACCTCCACCACCACCCTCCCCTCCCAAACACCTCCCGCGACCGACACCACGGCCCCGGCAGTCTGGTACGACGCCCCCCCAACACCGCCCTGGTCATCCTTATGCCTGTCCGCTCCGCTGCACCTTCGCACCGCCGCCGCTGAGCATATCGCACTGCACTGCACGAAAGCCTCGCCCGCCTCGTTCGCGCCACTCCGCCCAGCAGCGTCTCCACACGCTGCCGTTCGCGCAGATCGCTCCTGCCCGGCCGTCGCTCCCCACGCGTTGGCACCCTCGACTCCCGGACTCACCTCATTCGCATTGCACCACGCTCCTCGTTCATTGCCTGTGACACTCCGCGTTGCAGCGATTGCTACAGCGGCCTGACACCTTCGCCGACGCGCGCTGCGCCTGGCTGAGACCACCGCGCGACCGCCCCGAGCGCATCAGCCCGCTGTTCGCCCTCGCCCTCGCCCTCGCGCACGCAACCCACACTCCACTCGAGCTTAGTATAGCTCCACGCCCGCCAGCTCCCACGCTCGGGATCGCTCATCATGAGCCAGCCGCAGCAGATGAACATGGGCGGCATGGGCGGCCCTGTTGGCGGTGCGCCGCCCCAGCAGCAGCAGAATGCCGGCACGCCCTCGAACGGGAGCGGTGTCAACGCGAACGACAGTGCTGAGACCGTCAAGCGCCTCAACACATACATCTACGACTACTTCTTGCGCAACCAACACTACGACATCGCGCGCGCCATGATCAATTCTGGCAACATGGAGCTCCTCACCCAGCCCAAGCAGTCGCCCAGCCAGCGTCAGAACCAGTCCAATGGCGTCGACGAAATGGACACCGATAGGCCCAAGGACCTGCCCGAGCCTGGACTCCAGAACACAGAGGGCCCTTTCCTGCAGGACTGGTGGTTCCAGTTCTGGGACATCTACAACTCGCGTCGCAACAATCCTAGCAAGCAAACGACCGTTGGCTATCTTGCCGCGCAGCGCGCCGGCCAAAAACAGCGCGGAAACATGATGGGCGGCGGTATGGATCCTGGCGCAATGCAAAACATGCGCCAGATGTCGATGATGAGCAATGGCATGATGCAGAACGATCTCAAGAAAGCCGCAATGCAGAATGCAGGCGCCACAAACATGTATGTCTTTCCATCCCACCTCATCTCCTTTGCGCGACGCTACTGACACGAAATACTACAGGACTCCACAGCAGCAGATGGCGCAGGTGCAACGGATGCGCGCAGCCCAAGGTCAGCAGCAAATGATGCAAGGCCAGCAGATGGAGCGCTCAAACTCCCAAATGGACATGAACGGTCCTCGTTCGGGATCTCCAGGTTCTGGTGATGCTCCGTCTCCCAAGCGGCAGCGAATGGACGGAAACGTGCAGCAGATGGGACCGCGTCCCGGCCAACAGGGCCAAATGCCAAACACTCAGGTGGGTCCCGATACATCCTCCCTCGACCCTGCCGCAGCGAATCAAACCCGTGAGCTGCTCGTCAGGTCCGGCATTGATGTCAACAGCATGCCTGTGGATCAATTCAACCTCATTGCAATGCAGCCCACTAACTACCAACGAAAGTCTGCGGAACAATATTCCCAACAAATGCAGCAATCCGCGATGGTTGCCATGAATCAAGCAAAGTCTAACATGAACAAGGGCATGCCTCCGAACGTCTCCGCCGCCATGGGTCCAGCTGGTGCCCAAGGTAGTCCCCTAAGTCAAGCTGGAATCGACCCTACTCTCGAATTCGGTCCCAACGGTGGTATGCGGCCTGGTATTGTACCTGGCGCAGGAGCTGTGGCAGCAGGTGCTCCTGGTGGCCCGAACAGCGGTAACCACGCACTTCAAGATTATCAGATGCAGCTGATGCTGCTGGAGCAGCAGAATAAGAAGCGTCTGCTCATGGCACGACAAGAGCAGGATAGCATGTCGTCACATCCCGGCATGCCTCCCGGGGCCAACGGTCAGTTTGCTCCAAACATGTCGCCTCAAGGTAGCCGTGCCGGCGGGCCTTCGCCAAACCCGAACGAGATGGCACGTGGCACGCCTAAGATGCAGCCCGGCGCGTCTCCGAACGGCCATATGCAAGGCCGCGTCTCGCCTGCTCCTGGTTTCGACCCTTCCCAAGGCATTCCGCCGAACATGCGCAACCAGATGGTCATGGGCCCCAATGGCCAGATGATGCCTCGTTCGCATCCACAATACGCTGGTGTCCAAGCCCAACTGACTCAAGGACAACTAGAAATGTTCAACCGGGCGAATATGATGCCGAACGGTACCTTCCCAGGCGGCGGCCAGCCAATGCCTCCGAACATGATGCCCGGTGGACCTCCCATGCAAGGCCAACAGCAGCCTGGTCAGGGACCCCCGAACATGACTCCACGTCAGGGTAATCAGGCTATGCCACCTCCCCCAGCTCCCCAACCGAACGCAGCCGGCGCCACGCAGCCGAGTAGTCCTGCCCCAGCTCCCGCACCACCAACTCCTAACCAGAGTAACAAGCCCAAGCCGGGCGCCAAAAAGGACAACAAGAGTGCAAAGGTAAGTCTCCACCGTAGTCACCCATGCGTTTCCACCATAGCTGATACTGACTTACAGAAGGCGGCGGCGACTAAGAAGGGTGGCCAAACTGGCGCCACTCCAGCGTCAGAGTCAGAACAGCCGCCTACGCCTACACCTGCAACTCCCATCACTCCTATGAACCCCAATTCGTTCCAAAACAAACAGCAAATTGCACCTAACGGCATGCCCAACGGCGCTCAGCAGCAGCAGCCTCAGCATCAGCAACAGCCAAACCAGAACTCTAACGGAGTGCAACAACCACCCTCCGACATGGGTGGACCTTTCGGCGGCAGCGGAAACCTTGTCGACGAAGGCTTTGGCCTCAACATGGACTTTGCTGACGTTAGTGCTGGAGGAGGCGACGTTCTCGATAACTTCGACTTCGACAGCTTCCTTAACACGGACGATGGCGGCATGGGCTTTGACTTCCCTAATTTTGATGGCGGCCTGGAAGCTGGTGGCGACGGTATGGGCGGCCAGTGATCTGCTGGTCGATCCCCCGCTTGCACCATTTCCCTACCCGTCTCAACCTTTCTGGAAACCGAATTCCAGTCACAGAGCACTAGAGGCAGTCGGCTTGCGACATCGCGGCTCGAAGCCTGACAAAGGCGCTTCGCGATGGAACGGGCGCAACCTTTTGCGACCACACCACATCGCATGGATGTGCCACGATTCACGGCCGACACCTCCGCAAGATTTGCAACCATCTCCCAACCCAACTCCGTTAATACTCGACTATACCTCCTTACGAACCGCCGGTGCCTCTCTAACGACTCCTCCTCGCGGCAACATCACTACTTTCCTCAAGGCGTTCTCTCTTGTTCCGGAACAGAAGACGAAGACACATTGCATTACCCTTATACCTCTCGCTCGAAATCTGCTATGTCCTACTGCTCTGTCATCCGTTTTGTTTTCGTTTTTTATATCGCGTTGCTTTTTTTTGTTGTTGCTTTCGCTCTTACTTGGATATCCAAACGCTCAGAATCTTTGTTATTTTTTGTCGGCTCCTGTTGGGGTTCGATGAAGGGTGGAGGTTCACGTGCTAGGGACTTGCAGGATCCCGAACGATACGTCGGCAGGTGAACTGTTGCGATGGTGGTGGTGTTGTTTATTCTCCCTCCCTGCTTCCGGGGCCGATGATTTGGTTATACGGGTTTCATGGGACGAAAAGGCGGAGATGTGTAGATTATGTATTGAGCAAAAAATTTCCTTTTTGCGACACGTTTGAATTATTGTGCCTTGTTTGAAATGTTCGTGCTTCTATTCGCTGGTCCTGTCTCTTATTGGTTTGAATGGTTATCATAGATTATGGTTATGATGTAATTATTCACTTGGGGCTCAACTCGTCTCTTCTCTCCACATTGGCGTTTCAGCTTCACATGAAAGTCCGATAGAGTTACATCCAACCTTACATCCTTCAACCACAATAATGCGCCCACAAACCAATCACATCGCAACAATGTGACAGCCCGTCTAGCACGAGGCCTCTTCATCCGGTCTCACAATCATACCCCCAAACCAAGAAAGAAACACACACCCTCACCAAACAAACAAACGCAATAATGCTCAAATCCATCTTCTACGCCCGCTTCCACCCCGAGCGTGGCCCCGATATCCTGCACCAGTACCCTCCCGGCAGCATCTCGCGCTCCTCTTCCTCTGCCTCCGGCGCCGGCCTGTCGTCTTCCATCTCTTCCGCTCAAGCCCACGCCAACGCTAGCAGCAGCAATGGCTTCTCGCTGCTGCCTTTCTCTTCGATCTCCGCGTACGTGATCCCGCCGCACGAGCTCTCGAACCGCGCGCTGGCGATGTGCGCGCGCGGCTTCAGGGTACTGGGGTGGCCGATTAGTATTGAGGGGGAAGGGTATGAGCGGAATCGGTTTGTGTTTAATGTTTGTTTCGTTGTTGAGGAAGGACATGAAGAGGGGGATGGTGCGGAGGGGAGGTGTTGGGAGGGGGTGGTGCGGAAGATGGCGGGGTTCATGAGGGGTTTGGAGGTTGAGGGCCAGGGAGGGGTTTTGAGGAGGGAAGAGACGGAGGTTGATGCTAGGGTTGCGAGGGGAGAGGATACTGAGGAGATGGAACATGAGGGGCTGGTGGGGAGGGTGTTGAGGGAGGTTTGGGAGCAGATTAATCGGTTTGGGGAGTGTTGTGTTTGGGTTTCGGGGACGCAGGTTTTGAATTTGAGGGTGGAGGAGAAGAGGAAGAGGACCAAGAGTGGGTATGCTGGGAAGGATGTGAAGGTGAGGAAGGTGAGGGCTTGGGATGTGCCTTTGCTTGTTCGCGAGTTGCCAGACCAGAGAGGGTGGACGTGGGATTTGGTGCTGGAGGAGGTGCATCCTTTTGTGGATGGTGTGAACCATGTCAAGAGGATTGCGAGGCTGGCGGATGTGGATTTGGAGTTGGTCAAGAAGGCGATTTGGGAATTGGTGTTGCACGAGCGTGTGGTGCTGCTAGATATCTTCCACTTCCAGGCTGTGTATGCCCTCACTGCCGACTTTGCACTCTTCGTGGGGAATCTCGAGTTGATCGACGAGTGCAGGGAGTACGTCGCCATCGACCCCAAAGAAGGCATGTTCGCGAGCGTGCTCGACAAGCAGGTAATAGACGAATGCTCAGAAACACCCGACAGGGCAACAATCCTCGAGCTCTACAGCATCCTCAAACCCGGCCTCTCAGTTGCAGACCTCTGCCTAGCACACCAAAGCCAACTCGCTAACATCGACGTCCGCCGCCTCATCACATTCGGCGTCATCAAAGGCTTCCTGAAGCGCATGCACAAATACGCCTTAGCACTAGACCCGCCAGACATGCATGTCGCTCCGCAAACCACAGTCGACGATTTAGACAAAGCTTGGAGGAAGGCTGCTTTGTCGTCGGGCTGGGCGACGCCGCCTGTGGACGTGGTGAGTTTGCAGGAGAAATTGGAGACTGAGGAGGAGAGGACGAGGCAGGAAGCGGCGAGGTTGGTGGGGTTTTTGGATGGGAGGCATTGTTTGGATCAGGTTTGTGTGGAGATGGGGATGCATGAGAAGGAGGTTTTGGGAAAGGTTAGGAGTGGGAAGTTTGGGGAGGTTGTTGTCTTTTGTCGGTAGGGTCTGCTGATGTAGAGCAGGATGCTGGCCCGCTTGATGCTTTGTTATCTTTTGGGAGCAATCGGTCGATTATTATCATCGGACCGCGGCCTGAGGGCTACGAAAGCACGATGTTGACCTGGTTGATCCTGAACGTGCGCTGCGTCTGAAAATCAAGTATTTGCTCGATATCAAATTCCTGATAAAATACGAGAAGCGCGTTGGCGCGCTTGCCGACGTTCTCAGAGCTTTCGATGCAGGAGACCGTATCCATCAAGCAACGGCGGAAGTCGATTCAGCAGCCAATGCACTAGCAGCACAGCGGCGCGCTGAGTTGAAGCCTATGCATCCGATACAACGCCGGCGGGCGATTGACGCCCACCGAGATAAATCCACAAATGCTTCATTCATCCAAGTGCCCGGTAGCAGCATGTTTGCCCCTCTCGGCGGCGGGAACAACGATACGAAGCTTGGTCTGTGGATCAAGACCGATGCCAATGGCAACGTCAACGAGCGTACTGTCATCAAAGATGTCTGTTTCGATCATGACCCGGCAGAGTGGGACGAGGATATCCATTGGCAGAATGTTCATGATCCCCTCAACAAAGTCCTCACAGAAGCCCATGTCATGGAAAGACTTCGAGAGACGGACTCAGCAAACGTGGTTAGGCTGATATGGGGAAAATTGCTCGCTCCAGATTTGGTATTTCGGGTAAGTTGAAGCTACAGTAGCACTGTTACAATCATTGCTAATTGCAATCCAGATGTACATGGAGTATTGTCCCTATGGTGATCTGAGTAAGATATTGGAGCACCATCGGACTATCGACCAACACATTCCAGAACCTTTGATTTGGCACATCTTCGGAACACTGGTCAACGCGCGTTTCCTTATGGAGCAAGGCAGTGTTGCCCAACGACGAGCTGGCTGGACTCAGATTCTTCACTGGGACTTCAAACCTCAGAACGCTTTCCTTGGACTCCATCCTAATCCAGTACCCGGGCGGGAAAATTGGGCCGCGTATCCGACGATCAAACTAGGAGACTACGGTCTTGCTGTTGAAACTTCAGACACGGATGACCGAAATCCTGATGACTTTGTGGATGCGGGCACAGCTAGGTACAACGCGCCAGAGCAGGTCAGCCAAAGGGGAAACCCTCAGCTCTTGACCGACAAAACCAACGTGTATGGTGTCGGCATCACGGTCATGGCGCTGATGGATCGGCTCAACGCAATTGGCGTGCATGACAAGTGGGTTGCTGCACAAGCGAGCGTCCCCCAATTGAGTGCTCAAGCGGTTGTTGGTTATTCTCAAGAACTGGTGGCATTGGTCTCGGACTCCGTTGCGTACGACCAGAATGCTCGTCCTTCATTCTCGCATTTGCAAGCCAGCATTTTACGATGGACACGAGGCGAAGGAGGCTTGCCGCAGAACGATCGTGCACAGGGGATGCGAGCAAGTACTGGTCAGCATATCTTGCAACTCGGTCTTGCGCCGGATGTATGCGCACGTGGTCGTCCTCTAGGCCAAGTTAACATTCCTGTTCCTCGCATTCTCCCACTCGACTTCGATAGTGACTGAAGACGATGAAGACGAGGGAGGATTCCATGACGAGGAAGACAAGGAGAAAGATTTTGACAAGTAAGACGAGGAGGAAGAAGGACAAGATGATGATGAGGAGCATGATGAACATAAAGGAGATGAAGAATCCCATGACGATGTTTGATCGCAAGAGGCTTTCAATGACGGATGAGTGTACACTCACTATACTATAAATGTAACAACCGTTCCTGTCAACATTCTTCACACGTTCAAATATGAGATCAGACATGCTAAAGCCGATATTGTTATTCATCGTTGTGCGAAAGTCCTACGACGCGAGGCGGTGTCGTTTTGACATGGTGATATCACCCACAAGCAGGCATTCGAGCCAAAACCTTGGAGTCGAGAATGATCAGCATCACTTGCTGCTACATATACACCTGGAGTGCACCGCGGCAGCGCAAGTGGCAGTTTCGGCTATCTTCATGGGGTCTTGTGGGGACGAGAGATGAGGGCAAGGTGGGGGACCTTGGGAGCAGTTGCCGATAGAGGATCGGACGAGCATTTCCCATCCACTGTTCGATACAACTTCTGAATACATTTGCGATTGATGCATTTCATTTCGTTTCATTAGTCTAATCAGCCTGGAGGCCAATTTACAAAAGGACTCAACATGGCTCCGATCGCGAAGATAGAGTATTTCCGTGTAATGCCGAGAGTGAGAGCCCCAGACACTTCTACTTATTACACTTCCGGCCTAACAACTCTATAGTGGCTATTCGTCAAGATTACCGACAGTGAAGACCACGTTGGCTGGGGAGAGGCATCTCTCGAGGGTACGTGTCTTAGCATAAGATACTCATGAGTGCATAGAACCGCTGACACACTTGCAGTAAGCACTCCAACCCGCAATCTGGAAGCGTCTTTCCGACTCTCAATACCTCGCGATGCCATCGAAATGGCGTGAAAAGCTCTATGAAACGAATATCGCAACTGACCAGCTCTCACTAGGGTCACACCGAAGCAGTCGAAGGCACCCTCAACGGCTACATCACCCGCTTCGTAGGCCACGAAGCCGACGACATCGAAGCAATCTGGCAAGATGCCTGGCGGAAATCCTTCTATCGCGGCGGACCCGTCTTCATGTCAGCCCTCGCCGGCATCGACATCGCTCTGTGGGATCTGAAAGCGCGCAAACTCAACTTGCCGATTTGGCAGCTGCTGGGAGGCAAAGTCCGCGACAGAGTCAACGTGTATGCCTGGATTGGCGGCGATCGGCCGAGCGATGTCGAAAGCGCGGCTAAAGAACGTCTGGCGCAGGGTTTCAGGGCTATCAAGATGAATGCTACTGAAGACGTTGGGTGGCTGGATTCTCCTAAGGTACTCGAGTCGAGCGTGGAGCGACTCAAGACTGTGAAGGCGCTCGGCATGGATGCTGGAGTCGACTTCCATGGGAGACTGCATAAGCCGATGGCGAAGCAACTCGCCAAAGCTCTTGAACCTCACCATCCTCTCTTCATTGAGGAACCGCTTCTTAGCGAGCATCCGGAGGGCATCAAAGAGCTTTACGGACAGACGACATGTCCAATTGCTTTGGGAGAGAGATTGTACTCGCGTTGGGACTTCAAGCGTTTCTTCGAGAATGCCTCTGTCGACATCATACAACCAGGTGAGAGCGAGATATATAGTCGGCACAGATTCTCACTGACTGCCTATAGACATCGCCCACTGCGGCGGCATCTCCGAACTCCGTCGAATCGCAGCAATGGCAGAAGCATATGATGTAGCGGTAGCACCCCACTGTCCCTTAGGACCAATCGCTCTCGCCGCTTGCCTTCAGATCGGAATCTCTACACCTAACCACCAGATCCAAGAGATGTCGGTAGGAATGCACTACAATGTCGAAGGTAAGGATCTCAAGCCCAAAGCCTTTCACACGAAACTTGCTAACGAGCTTCGTTCACGCTATACAGCCGGCGAGTACGACATCAACAGCTACGTCACAAACCCAGAAGCTTTCACCGTCAAGAACGGTTTTGTGGAAGCTCTACAAGGGCCAGGTTTGGGCATAGAGATCAACGAAGAGCTTGTGAGGAAGGTTGCAGAGACCACGAAGCCTTGGGACCTGAAAGGCTTCGTTGGTGAGGATGGCGGATATAGAGAATGGTAAAGTGTAACTAGGCAAGTTCATGTTGCATAATTGAACAAATGAACCATCTTGGAGTATGATATCAGTGATTTCCTTGGTAGATCTGGTGCGGCGCATTACTGTCCCTCGGAGGATTGGATAAGGATGATAGGCAACGCATGATGCATATCATACATGTAACGTTGTACATAACTACAGAATTCACAATTTATAGCCAACAAACACACACGATGAATCAAAGTCAAATAGGTTTCTTTGGATCAGATAGTTACAAAAAGAAGTCGTCAACTTTCATCATTTGTAAAATAAAAGAAAACCCAACCAAAAAAAGCCCGCTGGGGTATGTATACCTTGAGCCATTTCCCTGCACCGACCGTGTGCGCAAGCCGAACCACAAGAAGGCCCAAACAAATGAAGAGGTAAGTTAACTAAACATACGGAAAACGAAAAGATGAATAGAAAGGAAAAATAATGCAAAACGACAAGATGCTACGGGAGTCGAGATTCTTGTGTCTTAGTCGTCGCGGTAGAACTTTTTGAATACCAGATGCAGCAGCAGGTTGACTGCCAGTTTGGCGCCGGCTTCGGGACCGCCGGCTCCGTCTTCGAAAATGCCAATGGTGTTGCGGTTGTCGTACTGTGCTTGCAGTAGGTCGTCAAGCAGGATGTTGGCACTGGCGCCGGGGAGCATCATGCTACCTGAGCTGGCTTCGAAGTGGAAGACGCCCACCTCGTCGGAAGAAATGACAACATTGAGCTGAGTCCAGTTGTCCATAGGGTATGCGTGCCACTGTAGCAGTACACCCTTATCGGCCAGCTGGCGAGCAGAGTACTTGTACGAGCCGAACTTGGGCTGGCGACCAGCCTTCTCGAGCTCACGCTCATGATTCCATTGCTTAGTGAACGGCAGGCGGAAGGCTTTGTGACCAGTCTTCTTGTTGGCGAGAGTTTTGAGGCACTGTTCGATGTAGTCGTTGTAGCTGGTAAGCTGTTCCTCAAGATATGTCGCTTTCTTGTCAAGACCAGCCAGTGTTTGCCGGGTAGCGTCGGATTCGCGTTGGCGTTCAAGGCGGCGACGATGTTTTGAGCGGATATCAGCAGCAAGAGCATTGAGAACCTCCTGGTAGTTGTGTTGTCTGCTAACGCGGTATTGTGGTGGTGTTGACGGGTTCTCGAGAGTGAGGATGTTCTCTAGAGCTTGCGATTTCACCTCGGCGTAAGTCATGTGCTCGAAGTCCAGAGGGTTGTTGGTTCGCATGTCATCCGAAACTGCGGATGCGGTCTCAGAATATACAGACAGTGTCCGGCCACCTCTCATGCTGGCCCTTGGATCGAAAGCACCTTGCTGATAAGCCTTTCTGGGACTGCGTGTTGGCGATCGAGACTCCTTGCCAGCGATTTCCTCGTCGACCAGTGTGTACCATTTATCGTCGTCCTCGTGACTGATTGGTCGAAGCAGGATTTCCATGAGATTAGAGCCCGATTGAACCCTGATAATGAAAAGCACAAGTCGCTTGGTTGCAGTGAAGAGTGCTCTGGCTTCGGCAGTAGGATCTTCTTGAACCTTGTAACGGGACTTCAGTGTGAGAGTAATCTCACCACCACCTCCCGTGTTTCCAAGGTCGGCCTCATTGCCCTTGGGCGTTCCAAGATCAGAGAGGACTTCTTTGATGGCATCATCGCGGGTAGGTGCGACCACTGCGATGTTCTCGGTGACCATCGTGTGCAGCTGGAAGATGTCGGACAGCTTGATGTACACTGTCGGCTTGGTCCTCGAGTACAGATCGGACATGTGGTCAGCGTCGAAGTGCTCCTCGGGACTCTCGATGCCAAACAGGTTGTGCAAAGTATCTTGCCACCTGGCAAGGGCTTCGCTGATCCAACTGTTCAAGGGCTGCAGATACATGTTGTCCTGACTGAAGAGCCTTCCAGATGAGCAGACTTGGCCCAGCACGAGTGTGACTTGACCAAGATTGCGCTTGTGCACGGGAGAAAGGCCACGATCGATGACGCCCCACATCTCGGGCTCGCGGAATGCAGGCAGAATGTAGGTCTTCCAGATCCAGTTGCCAACAAGTGTGGCTAGGTACTCCGGCTCTTCGTGCGGATACTGCTGTTGCATGGCATTGAATTGTGACGAGGCCAGGTAACGAAGACTGTATGGCATGCGATGAAGAGTCTCCTCCAAGCTCAAGAAGAAAGCGTCGCAAAGATCACGCACGTCTTGAAGGTGTTCGACATATCTTGCTCGCACCTCCGGATCGCGAATGACGGTTTCTCTTGGCAGGTCGCGAGGTCTCCTAGAAGCACGGCCAGTGCTGAGCTCTTCGTTGTTAATGATCGCCTGGTGAATCTGAAGAGGATCAGACTCGAGGTCGAGATGTTCTTGTCCGCAGATGCCATCCTTGACCAGACCACCGAGCAATGACTTGAGGTAGCTTCGGTGAATTGGTGATCGAACATGAGTGAGGAAGAGGCGTTGATGCATGGGACCATTTTGAGATCGCAAGAAATCCTCCAAGCTATTCGTGTTGCGCACGAACTGTTCGATCGATGCCACCAGGAGACGCAGGAAGTAATACTCTTCTCTGCTCTTGTGGGCGTAACAGAACAGTGTCAGTACCAAGCGTTCCAGGTTCTTGCTTTCCTTGTCGGCCAGACCACGTCCAGATAGTTGATAGAAGAGGCGAGCAAGATACTCTGGCTGAGTTTGCAAGATGAAGAACAACTCCTCATATCCAGAAAGCTTTTTCCTGGAGCTTTTGTTGAGTGCCTTGAGGTCCACGCCGCCTCCAGACTGACGAGTACCGCCATTCCTTAGAAGCGAGCTTGCGCTGCCACCATAGTGCTTTTGGTGCTTCACAACTTCATCCAAGCTGATCTTGTTCTTCACCAGAAGGCCGACCTTGACATCAAGACCTTCAACATAGCCTTCGACTTGTTCAACCTCGCGGACTCGCTCAACAACGAGTCTTCGCAAACGATCGGCCTCAAGCTCGCTTTCGAACTCAAAGTGAGAGTCAGTCAGCAAGTGCAGATGTTTCCTGACGACGGGCAGTGGAGGATTGGCACCCTTCATCAACGACTCGTAGGATTTGCCCTGCTGCCTGGCGCGTACGAAGGACTGCAGCTTGACGACCTTCTGCATATTGGTGCGGTAATGCTCACGTTTCTCCTCGAAGTGAATGCGAACCATGAAGGCGCGTGCAGCTGCTTGCACCTCGGTGATTGCCTCTTCGTTTTCCTCGAGCTCTGCGAGATCGTCTCCGACCTTGGCTCTCACCAAAGTTGCTCGAGCAAAGCCCTGCAACTGACAAATTGAGTCCTCTTGGTTCTCAAACTGGACAAGCTGTTCGAAGACTCGCTGTCGTTCGATGTACGCTCTAGCAAGAGACTGCAGGTTCACGACGGTCTCTTCTTGGTCTTCAAGGCTGGCCAGTTGAGCTCCGATTCTCTTACGCTCCAGCATAGCTCTAGTGAGGCCTTGCAGTTCGATTGCCTGCTCGGTAGTCTGCTCGAGCTGCTCCTTCAGTTCCGTCGTACGCACTCTGCAGATCGATGCTCGGGCCATTGCCTGCAACGATGCAATCTGGTTTTCAACAGTCTTCAAACCAGCTTTGTGAGACTGCGCATGCTTCTTCGCTAGCTGCGCCCTGAGCAGCGATTGGACCTTTATTATGGGCCCCTCGCGACCTTGGAGTGCACCCATAACCCTTGCCTGCCTAAGGCGAGTCACAAGACCACGACATGCAGCCTGGACATCGACAATCTCAGGCTCATGAATTTGGCGCTCGCCATATTGATGACGTTGCTCCCTGCGATGTATGAGGCCACGAGCTGCTGCTTGCAGAAGTGCTATGTCCACAGTCGCTTGTTTGGCCTGCAAGCGCTGCCCCTTCGCGTTTCGTCTGACTCGGGCTCCACGAAGCTCTGCTTGAAGCTCGACAACAGTGTTTTCCACATCCCAGAGCTTATTCATGACCGCAGAAAGTTTCTTGCGCTCGATTGCGCCACGAGCAGCGGCCTGCAAGTCGACCACGGCGGCTTCGGTTGTTTCATTGCGGGTTTCCTCCCATGTATCGGTCGCCCTCCAACGGCCAAGAGCACCACGAATAGCTGCCTGTATCTCTTTGACGCCGTAGCGTTGGGTGCGCAGCTGGGTCCTGATATTTTTGGTCTCTGCTCGTTGCTTCCTACCACGCCAGAGAGACTGTATCTTGACAATACGCTCCGTTCCTTCTCTTGATGTCCATGACCGTTCTCGTTGTTTCAATCCTTGTCGAACAAGCATGGCTTTGGCGGCAGCTTGCAATCTCTTTGTAGATGAATCCATGGAAGAACGGAATTGGTAGATTTCTCTTGCAAAGCCTCCTCTCATGCGTGCTTGCAGAAGAGCAATGTCCATTTCGACGTCCCAAAGGCTCTGCATCATATCTCCGAGGCGCATACGAGCAAGTGCACCTCGCATCTGACTTTGCATGTCCTCAATGACAGGCTCTTGCTCGCGTAGTAGTTCTTCCGGAGTAGGCTGTGGTGGTGGCGGCGGCTCGGGAATGTCAAGCTCTTTGCGCATGCCACCGAAGTCAGGCATTTTGATGCCACTTCGGTCGATGCCCTTCTGTGTCTCTTCCAGCTCTTCTCCTGTAAATTCCAGCTGTCCAACAAGATGGGATATGGTGAAAGATGTGATTCCGCGACGATACAGCAGCCATGATAGAGCATGAATGCAGTAAATGACCTTGGGCACATTCTTCTTCTCGTACAGGTCAACCAATTCGAACCGGAACAGCTCGGGTAGTTCCACGGCAGAAACGAATCTGAAGAACAAGGCAATGTTGTCGCTGTGTCTGTATTGTAATCGAGGAGAGCGGAATATGCGCAAGCTTCCGAGCATCTTCTGCAAATCTTGTTCCATGTTCGGCGCTAGGCGGTTCACAACTTCGGCAAGAGTAACACCGTCGCGGAAAGACTCCTCGAGTTGCACGATTGGTGGTAACTTATCCGGCTCCAGTACGTCTTCTATCCAGGCGCGCGCTTCACCAATGTGACAGAGGTATTCGTAGGCTTGTAAATGTTTTCTCTGGGTGTCCATCCATCGTGTGCTCTGCCATTGCGAACCAAAAGTAGATTGCGACTTTTGATGTGATCCCTGTATCGAGCCCGAACGCTGAAGTCGTCTCCTTCCAGTGAGTCCAACAACCTGCTCATCGGGCGAATGAACACTCAGATCTTCGGCGCCATCGTGAGCAAACTTTGAAAGATGTCGTAGTTGGGGAGTTGTGCTGTTCTGAAGCGTGGCGAGCTCCTTGTCGTCCAGATGCGGCACTACAGCGCTGTCGACTGAGCCAAACCTGGCGTGTCCGTTCGCTCTTGGTCGTGTGCTAGCTCGCATCGAGTCGCTTCGGGAGAGTGTTGCCATACTGTTGCGGTTTGGCGATGTAGGCTGTAGGCTGGGTGTGGTGTTCGATAACGAGAAAGTTGTGTCCACGCTCTGTCCTCGGCTGTGTGTTCGCACCGGCGACTTTGTAGGCGAAGAAGGTGAGTTGCCATCGCGGCTCACTGGCCTCAAAGCCAGATCGCCATGAGATTTGCCTCTGCGATGCGAAGGCGAGTCTGGGAGGGTGTTTGGTGCTACTGTCGCAAGAGCGCTGCGGGTCTCGGAGTGACCCAGTCCCTTCCGCCAGTCATCGTCTTGGATTTTCTTTGGTGTGAGATCCACACTCATACTGGTAGGTCGTCCTGTCTTCCGTGCCGGTTTGGGTGTCGTCTGATCCTGCTGTGCTTGCTCCGTCTTTTCCCTTGCCTCCCATTGAGCAAAAGCAGAGTTCTTCTTAACAGGACTCTCACTGCGCTCTCTTTTGGCGGCTGGCCGGCTCATAAACGGATCCGCACTGGAATCATAACCGCTCAGACCGCCGGTGCTGTGGTGGCTAGACGCATTGCTGCTCTGAGTGCCGTGTCTGCTTGGAACCGAAGAGCCGTCAGTGCTGCTGCCGTTGGACAGTGTCGACAATGTATGGCGAAGCGGCGAAGACTTTGTGGGCGAGTGGTCTCGAAAGCGGTTGTGTGGAGGTGACGAGGACGGGTTGAGTTGCGGGTGGGCATATTGAGACGGCATGTTGGGCGTGATTGCCGGATGGCGGTCTCAATTGCGGTGGTGTGTTCGTTCTCAGTAGCACAGAAGGTGCACTGCGCGTATAGGGCGGCCGTGTGGTGGCCGTGTGTTTGCGGTTATTAGTGATTAGAGTGTCCAGTCAACAGTAACATCATGTTGAGCGCAGGCAGAGGTGTAGTTGGTGTGCCTGCCGCATTAAGCGAGTGTGCAGTGAAGCGAGTGAAGTGAGGTCGAGCAGGGGCAGATTGGATTGTGTATGGGTTGATCGATCTTGCACACGCTGACTCTGACTCTGGTGTGGGAGATGAGACCGCGTAGATGGGCTTGACTGCACGGGACGCCGGCGTGCTGCTGCTGGGGATGCGAAGTTGGACAAGACGCTCGACCGTAAACATCAAAACAAACCCCATTAGCACCAAAAGTCCACCAAAAGTATTCATCCAATCAAAGCGGTTATCCGAAAGTCTGCACCCCACATCTGGGCTCCACCACGCTCAGGCTTGACTGCCCTGTGCTCGCCGCGTGTCGGAGATGCCGCTGATTAGATTAGATCCTTTCTTCAGAGAAGTCAAATTTCATCGCTGCCCGCTCGAACTCTGCTCTTTTCTTTTCCTTGGGGTAAGTCGCTACAAGCATCGAGTCCTTGGATTTGAGCTCTTGCTAATACGAAACCAAAGGCATCTTCTCCCCCATATACCCCACCACGCAATCATCGGCGCAATGTCTGCCAACGGTGTCAAGGTCGAGGACGCCTCCAAGGCCCTCCAGCTCCTCGAGCAGTACGAGACCAAGGATGGCATCTCAGTCTACGACCTGCTGGACGAGAAGAAGATGGGCGGCCAGACATACAACGACTTCCTGCTTCTGCCAGGCCACATTGGCTTCCCTGCCTCCCAGGTCGACATGACGTCCAAGCTCACCCGCAACATCACTCTGAAGACTCCCTTCACCTCTTCTCCCATGGACACTGTCACCGAGACTGACATGGCCATCCACATGGCTCTCCTTGGTGGCATTGGTGTGATCCACCACAACTGCTCTATCGAGGAGCAGGCCGAGATGGTCCGCAAGGTCAAGCGCTACGAGAACGGCTTTATCCTCGACCCCATCGTCATCTCTCCCCAGACTACCGTTCGTGAGGCCCGCCAGCTGAAGGAGCAGTGGGGCTTCGGCGGTTTCCCTGTGACTGGTAAGCCGGATTTTTCTCTCTTTGCGCAACATCACACTTCCCTGATGAACAACAAATTTATTAACTTTCGTTCAACCGCACGCCCAGGGCCAACGAGCCCGGGGTACTGTGGAGAAAAACACATACTGATCCCTACACACTCCATCTCACTTCATTCGATCAAACAGATTTGAGAATTTTAGCTAACAAGCTAAATAGAGGACGGCAAGCTTCGCTCCAAGCTCATTGGTATCGTCACTCCCCGTGACGTCCAATTCCACGACGATGACAGCTCTTCTGTTACTGAGATCATGAGCAAGGACCTTGTCACCGGTAGCGAGGGCGTCACCCTCCAGGAGGCCAACGAACTCCTCAGCAAGAGTAAGAAGGGCAAGCTCCCCATTGTCGACGCCCAGGGCAACCTTGTCTCCCTCCTCTCGAGGTCCGACCTGATGAAGAACATCTCATACCCCAACGCCAGCAAGCGTCATGGCACCAAGCAGCTGCTCGCTGCAGCTGCTATCGGCACCCGCCCCGTTGACAAGGAGCGTGTCGCCGCCCTTGTCGAGGCCGGTCTTGACGTTGTCATTCTTGACAGCTCTCAAGGTAACAGCATCTTCCAGCTCGAGATGATCCGCTGGATCAAGGAGAAGTTCCCCAAGTTGGACGTCATTGGCGGCAACGTCGTCACTCGCGAGCAGGCTGCCAAGCTGATCGAGGCTGGTGTTGACGGTCTCCGTATTGGTATGGGTGCTGGCTCCGCTTGCATTACCCAGGAAGTCATGGCTGTCGGCCGTCCTCAGGCCACTTCCGTCTTCCGTGTCTGCGAGTTCGCTGCCCGTTTCGGTATCCCCTGTATCGCCGATGGTGGTATCCAGAACGTCGGTCACATCGTCAAGGCTCTTTGCCTTGGTGCCGGCACTATCATGATGGGCGGTCTCCTTGCCGCTACCACCGAGTCTCCCGGCAGCTACACCATTGGTGAGGACGGTCTTCGCAGGAAGGTCTACCGTGGCATGGGTTCCATCGATGCCATGGAGGACAAGAAGGCCAGTGGCACCTCCGACAAGGCTGGCAACACCGCCAAGAACGCTGGTACCGCCCGCTACTTCTCCGAGGGCGACAAGCTCCTCGTCGCTCAGGGCGTCTCTGGCTCCGTTCTCGACCGTGGCAGCATCACCAAGTTCATCCCCTACCTCTCCGCTGGTGTGCAGCACAGCCTGCAGGACATCGGCTGCAAGTCGATCCTCGAGCTCCAGGACGGCGTCAAGAGCGGCGATGTCAGGTTCGAGTACAGGACTGCTTCTGCGCAGCTCGAGGGTGGTATTCAGGGCTTCGTCGGCAGCGTGGAGAAGAAGCTTTACTCTTAGATTTTCTGATCTGTATAGTCTCAGGCACAGAAGGACATAAAAAGGGTGGATGAATTTACGGTTGTGATGCGTATGGCGTTAATTTTGGGTATGGCGGCGGCTAGCACGGCCACCCTGTTTCTATGAACGAAAGATTGTTTCTCTTGAGCTTGCCTATCCCGTTTGCGGTTTGGTGTATTACTTTCCAAACTTGCTACACTACTGCGTAAGGCTTTGTGCTCGCGGGAAGAAGTATGGCACACTTCACTCCGACTTCGTGTTTTGAAGTGTGCTAAAACTCCCAACGGCACGGATAATTAAGCGCCGATGCTCCAGATGCGGCTCAGCCAAAGCCAGACCAAGTAACCCCTTGAACCTACCTGATTTTTTGCCTCACTACCGAATCCTTCGCGACCATTAGCACTCAAAACAACCGTAGCTTTCTATTTTAGCACGTATTAGTTCCGAGGAGGCGAGAATCGCCGTTCGGCATGTAGCGCGTCGAAACACTCAGCCACGCGAACTAGGCAGTCTCGGCTGCCTGATCCCGCTCTGCTCGACCTGCACTGTGGCGCGACATTAATACCGTAAGTCTATCTTCCGCCTTTCTGTCTAGTCTACACTCCTCTCGCTCCTCGGAAACCGTCGACTGCGGCGCTGCTCTCCCCAATATGTCCAACCCTTTTGCGGGCCTCTTCAGCAAGAGGCCGAGTGGCACCATTGCGACCCTGGCGAGACTTGCTCCTGGTGGACGATCAGACGACATATCTCTCACCCTCGCAACTTTCGACCCAGCGACCTGCGCACCTTACGAATGTATCTCCTACGATCGCTCAAAAGACTGGAAAGCCGCCGAAGTCTCCATCGACGGCAAGCCAACGCCAATACCCCTGCCACTGAAGGAAGCCCTCCGCTCGTTTCGCCACGGTCGAGATTCCGTGCTCCTGTGGGCCGATCTTTTGACTGGCAGCAGCCCAGAAGAGCGTAGCCAGCAAGCTCAAGTTATGAAAACCGTCATGCAGAATGCTCAGAAAGTCACTTGCTGGCTGGGAGATGGAACCGAACGATCTTCCGAGGCCTTTGATGTGCTGCAGACCCTGGCGAATTGGAACCGACAAGCCAGCATACAGACCAACTTCCCCAAAAAGCTCAGCCAAGCGACCATGCGCAACATGAGTGATCTGCGAAATTTCCTGCAATCACGCGATCTCTCGAAACTGAAACGTCAGGACGCAGGTCTGTGGCGGGAGATCAACAGCGCCATCTCCTCGCCTTATTTCAAAAGCGGACACGCGATCACAGACCTCGTTCTAGGCAAGGATGTTTTCATCAGAAGCGGTTCAGGGAGCATCCGCTGGGAAGATCTGAACATGGCAGTCCGAGCTATGCTCTTTGTTTTACCAGGCTCCGATGGGGCTCCCTCGCCTGTGATCGGGGAAAGTTTCCAGCTTCTCGCCTCCATAGATGTTTCTGTCCAACGAGCTGAGAAGGGTGAGTCGCTCGAGTTGTTGCCTATGATCCAATCAGCGCGCGACGCCGCGATTCCAAGCGACCCACGAGAACTGGTCTTCTCCATCCTACCAATCGTTACTCCCTCTGAGAAAGTGAAAATTTTACGCAACACGACTGAGCCTCTGCCTGTCGCAGACTACACCAAGACCACCGAGGAAGTGTTTACAGAAGCAGCAAAGTATATCATCAAGGAACGTCAGGACCTCCTCATCTGGTTGAATCAGATCCCTCCTTGCCAGCGAAAGATTCGCGACCTACCGAGCTTCGTGCCAGATTGGTCTACGCCTCTTCCAAAGTCTTTGACATTCACTGATCCCAACAACGGGCTTCGGGTGTGGTCTAAATCGATCAAGTCGCCAAAACGCATTTTCGTTGACGATGAAAACGCCCTGCACGTTCAAGCTCACGCATTGGATCAGATTGTGTACGTTTCTCCAGCCTTCACTCGGGAGAACTTCCGCGGTCTGCTTCTCAAGATGTGGCAAGAAGCTATAATTGTGCCGGGCGAACCAAGAGACCAAACGCTTGAGAAGTACTGGCGCTGCGTAGTTATGGACACCAGCGCAGAGTACGGTGAGAGCCTGCGCGATAACAGAAAGCCGGACGCAGGAATGTGGGTCAACTTTCAGAGTGTGCTCTGCGAGGAGATGGTTCTGCAGGATCTCGGCTGCACGATGGAAGAGTTGAAAAATTCTCCCGCCCTGCAAGCGAGAGCGAGAGATGAGCCGAGAATTGCAGAACTGGGCCCGTCAACTGGCCAGAGCGCTCCGATCGAAGAGCTCATCATCCGCAACAGCCTCGGACGTCGCATGTTCAGGACATCCAGCGGTAAAGTTGGCATGACCGCCGTCGAAGGCACAGACGACTCTCTGGAACGCCAGGTGCCCAATCTCGATGGCCCAATGAGCGATATTCTAGGTCGATCGATGCTAAGTGCTTTCCAGGCACATCTTGCCCAGCGAAATCCAGAAATGGCGAGGATCATGGAGCAGGCGTCTCGAGGCAAATTGCCCGGCCAGCGTGCACCAGGTGTCCGATCGGGAGACTTCGTCGTTGCTCTTGTGGGAGGCTTCACGCCTTACGTTTTGAGGCCGGAGTCTAGTACTGGAGATCTGCAGGCGGATGCAAAGTATGCTTTTGTTGGCGAGTGCCATTTACAGGGTGCGATGGAGGGCGAGTGCTTGGTGGATCCCAATGGTCTTCATGGAGGGTGGAAGCAAGTTCCGCTGGTTGATGTCCTTATTGTCTGAAGGCTTTATGAATGGTTCCACGGCGTTTTTGAAGGAGCCATGGTGATGGACCCCTCACATCGATTGCCTCCTCTCAGCGGCACGATAAGCATCAGTACGAGCGGGGGCAAGTGATGGCTCCTCACATAGCTAGTATGTATACATAATGTCAGTTGGTCAATGATTGCAACACCCATCAAGTCGCCTGCATACAATTGGAGTCTGTATACGTCTAAAAATGATGATATTGGAACTCATTGTACTTGGCCATGTACCCGTGTAGTAGTTTGTCTAGCGACGGGGTTCTAGTGCCTCGTTGGCCCAATAAACAGCAGTCCACGCCGTTCCTTGATCCATCCATCACACATCCAATTTGACATATCGCGTCGTCAAGATGGAAATGTTTCGGAGATCTGCAATAATGCATGGGGACCTGTAGCTAGTGTCCGCCTCTCTCTGCCTCTGGCCTATTGGCCAGCGACATCAGACCACACATCTACCTTGTCCCTGATCAGCTGAGGTGAGATACGCCCGAACAGAGCCAACATAGCGACCAAATCACGTTGCAGTACACATGTGTACGTGGCCTGACGAGTGAGACGATTTTCTTCTCTCGGAGTGTGTGGTCTGATGTGATGTTGGTCTGAAAACTGCGTGGCGTACCCGTTCTCAATAATGCTTGTCTGTGCCGCTGCACACCGACTCCAAGTCTCCCTGCGGTCTGCAAAACTCGACAATTGATGAGCGCTCCCAAAAGCTTTAAGCATCATTCCGAGTGAGCTAGTGTGTTAGCAATGACCATATCAATGCATGAAACTTTGATGGAAAGCAGAACAAGATCAATCGCGCAAGGCTTGGTCAGCTAAGCCACCTCAAAACCAACATGCGCTGACAGGGTGTTCTAGATTTAGTACTTACATGTACCTATACTGTATCCATGCTTACCGAGCGCAAATCTGTACATAATGGTAAAGTAGGTTCACGTTACAGGTGCCATCCTTCGAACCTGCACCATCTTGTATGTTGAGTTCCTCTGGTCCCAAAGCTCAAACCGCTACGATTTACCACACTCTGCAAAGATCATACCAAGATACATACAACACTAACTATCGAACTATGGCACCTCCAAGATGGGTGGTCCCTTTAGTGCTCGCCTTGCTCATGATCGACGCAATTATCGAGCTTTCCTTCATCAGCAGCATGGTCGCATGGCTCCACTCAACTGCTGGCGGCGAATTCGAGGTCATAGCACCCGACATGCAAGACACGATGTCTTTCAACCTACACGGCAAACCCAAAAACCTTCTCCTCAACCAAGGTCATACCAGCAACGGCGCCGCCGGCACCGCCTTTGTGCTGATCGGTCTCGGAGGCATCCTGGTGCTCATTCTCCGCCATCGCGAATCAACGAGAAGTAAGGCTGGCAAATTGACCACATTACTGTACTTTGGGTGGCTTGTGTCGAGCGTCTTATCGGCGTTGCTTACTCTTGCGGCGCTCGCATACACCTTTGCTGTCACGAATCAAACCCGCGGTCAAACTATCGATATTGCTCTTGCTGCCTCGCTTGACAGCCGACCGTACCCAAACTATGTGGCATATCCCAGAGACAATTGGACGCCTGAGACCTGGTTCGAAGCAGTACTGGAGCTGACGTTGGTCGAAAGAAGTCTGCGCTCTGATATTGAGCATCACTTGACGATCATGCGAGCATGGAAGTGGAACTTGATCTCTCTTTTTCTGCTTGGCTTAGTGTTCTCTGGTGTCGCGATATTGGATGCATGGTTGGAGCGGGAGAACAATAAGATTGTCAGAGGGGAGAAATTTGAGCCAGTACGTGGTCAAGAAGAAAGTGCTTGATGTCGGATATGTTGCCCGATCGCTGTTTGGGAACACGGGAGCCATGAGATACGTGGAATGGTTGTCGTTTCGTAACGACCAGTCTTCACCTTCAATTCGAAAGACGTCACTGAGAAGATTTGGGGAAGGAGTGGCAATACCTCATGTGTATACATTCTCAATTTTGATAATATTGCAAGCGCCCTACTGCTGCGACAAGTCGACCTTGCTCCACCAGAATTCCGATTCCTTTCGCGCCCAAGTGTCGGCCAATAGTTGTGCAGAAGGACCCGTCTGACCACCAACCAATTCCTTGTTTTCCACGCCAAATACCATTGCTTTTGGGTCGTGTCGTGCGTAAGACTCCCATTGTGGACAGCTGAGATCCTTTGGTGCGATCTTGTTGGGATCGCTCGTAGCGATGAAAGAAGTGAGATAAGCGTTGAAGGTCCTAGCGAGCTCGCGCTGAGTTGGAGAGATCTTTACTACGGCAGGATCTACCACTTCGTATCGCATGTTGTCGCCGTGATTAGCCAAGTTGAGAACGGAAGAGTCAAGCGCCCATTGATAGAGGTAGACCGGAGACGTCATGGCTGCTGATGCGAACTCGGCGGTCTGACGGACTGGTGCCACGTACGCATATTGCGCGTATGCTGCCTCGATTCTTTTGTACTGCGGACCGACATTGTCTCGGCTTTCGACATAAGGCGAATCGGCACACTTGGATGGATCTGGATATAACTCATCGATAGTGCTGATGTCCGATGGGCTTAGAAGTGGAAGCAATTTAGCGAAAAAGTCGGTGAACTGCTCCGACTTGGACATTTGCTTGTCCACGTACATACTTCCTTCATTCCTGCAGAAGCCCGTCATAATAGGCACCTTGTGGAATTTGCTGGACTGCCAGGACTGTAGCGGTGGCCGGGGAATGACATCTCCGTCGATGATGGGCTGGAAAGCCCATTGGAGACTGGGATTATACTTATCGAAAACTGCAGTCTGCGCCTTTGTCACGGTCTCGTAGGGGAGGGACCGTAAGTAGGGGAAGATCTCGTCCTCGGAACAATCTGAAGGACATCCCGTTGCGTCCAGGAAATCTTTGAACTGCTTTTCATGTATGTCTGCTGAGAATGGACGGACAGCACGCGACGTCGAAGCTCCAGACTCAATGATGACTTTGTGGAAGAGCGGAGCTCTGCCTTCTTCGTAATGCATAAGATGATGGCCGATCTGAGTCGCAAGTCAGCATATGTGGTGCTCCAGAGCAATTAGATATATACCAACCGAATGTGCTCCCGCTGAGAGACCAATTAGCGTAACGTTGTTTGGGTCGCCGCCGAATGCTTCGATGTTGGCTTGGACCCACTCGAACATGAGAATCTGGTCCCTCAAGCCCAGATTGAGAGAGCCCTCTTTAGCAGTAGCAGCTGAGGGTCTGTGAAAGGTCAGTATTGAGTTGCGAGTAAGCTCGAGTCATACATCTTACAGGAATCCAAGCGCTCCGATTCGATAATTGAAAGAGACTGCAATGATGGGGGCTTCAGACCAGGCAACCATCGATGCTGTGTTATGCATACTCGCAGTACCTCTGTTGTAGGCACCGCCGTGTATGTAAATAGCGACTGGCAACTTTGAAGCTCCGCTGGCCACCTGCTCAGCAGGACGGAAGACATTAGCATGCAGACAGTCTTCGCTGTATTCAAGTTTCGGACCTCCAGCAAGAAGTGGCTTTCCTGGAGCTGCTGGTCCGTACTTTGAAGCATCGATTATCTTGCCAGGAGACAGTTCGACTTTAACCGCTGGCCTGAACCGACGATCGCCGGTTGGTGGAAGTGCATAAGGAATACCGCGAAATGCATCAACAGGCGAAGGCAGTGCTTCACTCAGAGTACGGCCGACAACAGTGCCCTGTGGTATCTCGACTACAGGATCGCTGTACTCTTTTGCCGCTCCCATTGTTTCTGATGATTTAGGCGAATGATCTAGGAAGTGTTTAGATGAACCTTTGATCGACTGTAATGTCCACAACGTCGCTTCTGATTGGTGGGCTGGAACTTGGTTGAGAAATGGACTTTGGCTGATTGGGATGGTTGTGGTTGTCGTCGTCAGATTGCCGATGGTGAGTTAGTATTTCAAGCTGGAATGGAGTCTGGATTGTAATCATAAACAGCACCAGATGAGTTCCGAAAATAACCTAACACTTAAGATCGCAGTCGTGGTGGGCACGCCAGATGTCGGGCAAGCACCGATGCCGGAAGCAGCTTCCGCGAGTCAAGGTGTTCAACTCCACGACGAAACCCACAGAATCCTACGTATTGGGAGGGACAGGCACAACTTTGCCCATATCGGAAGTTCAAGATAGGCTGATAGTCGGCTATTCCAGCGGATAAGGGCCTCTGCTATCTATATCTACCTATCTCTTGCATTCGGCATATGCTTTGAGAGGGAACTTGAAAAGGCGAGTTGCCACCGTCTCGTTATCGTAGGTCTATCTCTGACGGCTGACATGTACCCACAAGTGATGCACCAGGTCGGAGCATCTCGTCTTGCCTGTGGCATGAGAGCACGCCTATGCTTCGGAACACCGAACTTACATATGCGCAGGCCTAGTTTGTATTGCATCCCGCCGCCGGCCAGCATGCTTGGAGCGGGCCTCATACCAAGACATCACTCCCGTGGATAGGGCAACATGCCATGGCTGAGTACCGCCACCTTTATACTTCCCTATCGGTTGCCTATCTACTGACTGCGGAGCCATGTTGCGATATCCCCGCATTCATACCCTGGTCACTTGATAGGTATCGGCATTGATGTCCGTATGTGAGAGCATCGAACTGCATAAGACGTAGCCCATATACAAATCTAGCGATACAGTGATCTAGGTGCTTTTTTATCTTCCTTCTCTTCGCTTTCAACCGTTCCACCACCGGTACATCGGTATCACGCGCGACTGGCGGTGTGCTACTATCTCAATGGCTGACCCAAGAATGTCGCAAGACAAAGCGAAACACAGCCTCGAGAAAGTCATCGAACCTACTACGAAAGCCACCTCAATTGCGGAAGGCGAGACTATCGACCTTGACGAGACAGAGAAATTCCTCCGCGAGCACAACTTCAGCAATGGATATCTCGAAGAGCTCCTCAGCGACAAGACGAAACAGCGAAAGCTGGTTCGCAAAATCGACCTCATGGTTCTCCCATTGCTGGCCATAACCTACGTGCTTCAGTACATCGACAAGCAAGCCATGTCGTACGCTGCTGTTTTCGATCTGTTCACCAGCACTGGAATTTCCTCAGACCAATATTCTTGGTTCGCCAGCATATTCTACATTGCTTACCTCGTTGCGGAATATCCTTGGGTCTTTGCCGCCCAAAAATGGCGCATGGGAAAGATCGTCGGCGGATGCGTTCTTTCATGGGGATCCGTCCTCATGTTCACAGCCCTCTGTGGAGGGTTTGGTGGGCTCGCGACTTGTCGCTTCCTCCTAGGGTAAGTGGCACTATCTCTACGGTGTTCGTGGTCGCTTCTTACTCTTTTCAGTGTTTTCGAAGCTCCGATCACAACCTGCTTCATGATGATGGTATCCATGTGGTACGTCCGCGCAGAAGCTCCGTTCAGAGCAGGTCTCTTCTACTGCTGCAACGGCGTCGGCTCGATGATAGGCGGAATATTGAGCTACGGCATCGGCCAGATCGACGGTTTCCCAGTGTGGAAGGCAGTTTTTCTAGTTTGTGGTGGCATGACGGTCATCTGGGGCGTTGTGCTTCTATGCTTCCTTCCCGACGACATCCTGTCCGCAAGATTCTTCTCCTTGGAGGAAAAGGCTCTGCTCATCGCTCGCGCGCGTCTCGCGAAGACTGGTGTTCTCAACAAGAAGATCAAGTGGAACCAAGTCAAGGAGTGCTTCTATGACGCGCAAGTCCTCATCCTGGTCCTCTTCGTGCTGCTCAACGAAGTGATTAATGGTGGAGTTGCCAACTTCGGCAAGCTGATTATGTATGTTGCGGACTTTTCTCATCGGGCTACTCTCAGTTTGACTCCAGCATTGCTAACGTTCTGAAATAGCAAGGGTCTCGTCGGCGACCCTTTGCGTACCACAGCTCTCGGAATCCCGCAAGGTGCATTCCAAGTTATCTGGATCCTAAGCGGCACATTCGTCGCCTCCAAGTTCCGCAACTGCAGAACTATTGTCATGGCCTGCTGGTTGATTCCGACCATCATCGGCGTCATCCTCATGTGGAAGATCGACAGAAAACAGCACGGCGTTGGTGTGCTCTTCGGCTACTACTTGGTTGGATGTTACGTGGCGTCGCTGGTGCTAGCGCTCCAGATGCCGACGACAAACTTGGGAGGATACACGAAGCGTATCACAGCCTCCGGCATGGTGTTCCTCGCGTATTGTGTGGGGAATATTGGTAAGTAATCCAGCGCTCCCGAAATCGACAGAAGCATGCTAATAATGGCGCAGTAAGTACTTGCTCCAGCAGATCTGAGCTTCACGCAATCAGCCAAGACATCATCTTGGTCTACCAACAAATTAGATGGGTATGTTCTTGGACACGTTGCTGATATTATCTTGCAGATCGGCCCACATGCTTTCCTCGGCGAAGAAGCACCTTTGTACCCTACCGGTTGCAAGCTCATCCTAGCCTGCTCCGTAACCCAGATGGCACTGGCGATCGCGCTGAGATTATTGTTGGTCCGCCGAAACAAGAAGAGAGACGAAGCTGCAGCCGCTCTAGGACACGAAATTGATCAGGAGTACACTGATGGAGCAGATCTGACGGACTTTGAGAACCCTCACTTCCGTTATGTTTTGTAAGCATATGCCAGCGGCACGTTTCGTAGACTAGATGTGTTATGACTTGTATGATGCCCTTGGGCCACCTTCGAAGATACTTGCATGCGAGACAATGTCAGCCCAAGAAACTAGGGACAACGACCAGAGTATCGTAAAAGTCTGGTCTCGATGCGAGCACTTCGTAATGGGAAAAGGAGAAAACAAGCTCCACGCAGTGAGAATCTATGTGGCTTGCGCGTGCTGAACAAATAAGCTTACTGTGGCTTGCTTCTTAGCATTGGCAACGCCGACAGACTCTTGTTGCGCCTCTTCGCATGCATGCAATATATGTCTCACGTGATGAAAGGGTCGGTCTGTCTGCCAGGGGCGACGAATCAGACTTTTCTTGGTGGTTGTCGATGTGTGTAAGGAAGAATGGCCATCTAATTTCCGTGTAGATGGGAGAGGCAAAGGCCGACATCGCCGCCCGCCGCGGTGCAACACCATCTTGGAAGCCGACGCACAGAGAACACTCCTCGCAGACGCATGACACACCTTCGTAAGCTTCGCAAGCCTTGCAAGCCTGCAGCCGCCTTCTTGACCTCGGGTTTTCACCGTGCATCTGCTCTTTCCCCGCATAGTGCGTGCCATGGGGAGAGAAAATGCCCCAACGATGATGCAGCCAAGCAGCGACCAAGCAAATACCAAGACTCGTGGCTGCGAGCTTCCAGGTGATAAGACAATTCTTCCGCGACTGCCACATGGTGAGGCACGATCAACGCACATGGCGCCGACGTGGTCTGGCTGTGTACAAAAATCGAAAGTCGAGCCGTTGGATATCGCGAAACATCAAGCTCCTGCTGGTTTTCCCGTAACCTCGTCAAGAGGCCGCTACGGCTTGATATGGAGGTTTCTCTACCAGATGCGGCTGGCGGAGACGTTACATAGCAGGCGCACATCTGGTGTAGCTGCACCTGCCGCAGATTGGGTGCTCGCACACCAGCCAAGGCTGGGCACCATCCTGGTCGTTGTACCACTGCACCCATTGCAGCCATGATCGACATGGTGGTGATTATTGATTGATCCACAGTATGTGCCTATAACTCATCCTGACAGCCCTGTGCGCCCCGACATTCTCGACAGTGCCGTTCGCTCATCGACACACTAATTGCTTTTCCCGATTTATACGTCCTGACCGGCGCACACATCTCCAAGCAACGATATGGAATCCACAGGGCGAGAGGCCGAACCTATTGCCAAAGGTCTTTGGCCAGGCCTGAAACAGAACTTCCTTGACCTCTTCAAATGGGAGCAAAGAGTTGAGATTCTCAACGAATATGGCGAAGCTCGTTACGAGTGGATGCGTCCAACTCCCCTCAGAAATCCCTTTTCTCTTATGGCACAGCTCACCGCGTCCAACTGGCTGTATTTCGCTGTGGGACTGGCCTCATGGACTGCCGACGCTTTCGATTTTCACGCCCTTTCGATCCAGACCGTAAAGCTTGCAGCTTACTACGATCGTACGAACACAGATATCTCGACCGCTATCACCTTGACGCTTTTGCTTCGCAGCGTTGGAGCAGCTTTCTTCGGAGCTGCCGGTGACAGATATGGTCGCAAGTGGCCAATGGTAATCAACATGCTGGTACTGGGCTTGCTGCAAATCGCGACAATCTATGCTACAACGTTCCAGCAGTTCCTTGCAGTCCGGTCCTTGTTTGGGCTGTTCATGGGAGGTGTCTATGGCAATGCGATTGCGATGGCACTCGAGAATGCCCCAGTCGAGGTATGATTCGCAGACAGCTTGACTTTACGTTGGAAACTGACCACTTGAAGGCTCGAGGTCTCATGTCAGGCATACTGCAACAAGGATACTCCATGGGTTATGTGTTTGCAGCTTGCGCGAATCTGGGAGTTGGCGGCTCTGTCGAAAGCTGGAAGACCGTCTTTGGTAAGGAGAAATTTGCTGCTGCGATGTAACTTTTGCTAACAATTCCATTAGTACGTATCAACTTTGTCCCTTTGGTAGACAATGTCGAAGCAACTGGCGGCCATCAAGATCCATGTTGAGAGTCATCTTGGCCAAGAAACAGTGTACTATTTGCGACACAACGCTAACTGAAGGTTGAATAGTGGATCGCGGCTGGCTTGTCGATTGGTGTAGGTCTGGTACGCATCGCATTCCCCGAGTCGAAACAATTCCGTGACCGGAAGGCTGCTGGGCACAAGAGCGTCAGCGCAGGCGTCTTCTGGGGAGAGGTGCGAGCCATGCTCGCCAAAGAGTGGCGGTTGTGCATCTACACTATCATCTTGATGACGGTAAGTGGAACGAGGACGCCTGCACATTTGCTCGCGCGCGTGAAGACTGACCATACCATTGTGTAGTGGTTCAACTTCTACTCTCATACCAGCCAGGACAGCTACACCACGTTCTTGCGCACTGAAAAAGGCATGAACAATGCTGTGGCTTCAACAGCGAGCATTCTGATGAAGACTGGTGCTTGCGTCGGCGGTACCATTATCGGATATCTCTCTCAGTGGGTTGGTCGCAGACGTGCGATGTGTGTTGCTGCGCTCATCAGCGCCTGTTTGATCCCAGCTTGGGTCCTCCCGAACAAGTTTGGAAGTCTGGCGGCATCTGGGTTTATGCTCCAGTTCTTCGTTCAGGGGATAAGTCATCATTTCCATGCATCCGTCAGAATTCCTGCTAACATCTCTCCACGCATGGGGTGTAATCCCAATCCACCTCAACGAACTCTCTCCACCAGCCTTCAGATCCACATTCCCTGGCTGTAAGTTAAGCATGATGACTGTTGCTGGTTCAAAAGCTAATGTGTCGAAGTGACTTACCAGCTCGGCAACATGATCTCTTCGCCCAGTGCTCAAATCGTAAACGCCATCGCAGAGTCGATCTCAATCTCCGCAGTTGGTGGCCCCAGCGTTCCAGCATATGGCCCAACGATGGGTAAGTACACATCTTGAGTTGTAGCGGAGCAGTATACTAACTTTCTCATAGCTATCATGACCGCTATCATTGCACTTGGAATTGCAGTAACTACTGCGTTCGGTCCTGAGAAGCGTGGCCGCCGTTTCGAGTCCGCTGTTATCGGTCAAGCGACGGAGATAAACTACGCACAGCGTAAGGAAGGTGATATTGAGAAGGGCGACCAGGTTGATCATGTTGAGACCAAGTAGGGCAACTGTGCTACGCCTGTATCGCGTTGCATAGCCCAAAGTTGAGATATTGAAGGCTCGCTTCGGGTTGGGAGAAGGCTCCTGACGAGAGATGATTTATACCTAATTCGATATACAGTCGGAAGGATCAGTGCCTGGTTAGCACTCCCTCGAGCTATTAAACCACCCTTCAAAAAGCCTCAGAAGGCCTTAAGAGGCCTGTATCAATGCCGCCAATTTGTAATCGTCTTGAGAACTGTTTCTTCGCCTGTCAGGTAGGTCTTCATGGATTTACGGCGCCTCCTTAGCCAATCTAGCCGTAACGGCATAATCAGACACCAGAGATTTCCAGCTTGCAGCCATTCTGTATTCTTCCGTGGCGGCGGAGCATGTAATGTGGTATCAGGTCGACTTGGGTTTGTAACGTTGCTCGCTGAACCAGGCAAACGGTCCACCAGATAAGTCAACAACATCCTGTGTCAGGCTGTCGACCATGACCATGAAGACATAGGCGCCGATCGCGGTAAGAATGTGCCACCAGCCATGGAACTCCAGCAGGAAACTCCAGGGCATCCCGATAGCGCGTTTCCACGACGTCAGTTTGGCGCAGTAGATAAAATCCAGCTGCCAGAGAAGGTAGCCAAACAGGAAGCAAGCTGTGTGGACGTCAGCCATTGTCACGATCTTGTTTGTGAGAAGTGAGAGAGAATCACCTGCTCCAAACACTGCCAGTCTTCTAAGATTCTGCTTGTCCTCAGGTCTTACCACACGCTTGCTGATCAACGACCGTGTTCGTCCAATGACAAGCAAGATGAGGAACAGAAAAGTAAGCTCGTGTACCACATGCTCGTTCATGTAACTGTGATAAAGAGTCTCCACAGTAATACCACCGATCAAGGTCAGCGCAATATTGCGGGAGTACTCTTTTGATTTACCGAAAGTCGAGGCGCGATGGAGACAGCATGCAGTCGCGATCTGCATAGAGGTATCATCGGCTTCTCGTCGTTAGCACCAAGTCTCACGAGTACCATGCGACCAGAGACTCACAAAGTTGTGCATAGAATTTGACAAGGCCGTGGAAGAATGCTGAACACAGGCCTACAACGCCCAAACTATAGTAGAGACTATCAGATGCCCAGGTTGAGTTTGACGTGCGGCGTCGGTGGAGACCTTGATACGCGTAGTAGACTGCCTCAGACATTAGCCAAGATCTTAAGCAAATTGCTTGTGCAGCTTACAATAAGCCAGATTCGATACTGTATTCACAAACTCTCCAACCCAGCCGGTGATGATGAAGTCCTCCTCGCAAAAGCTGGAGATGCAGAGTCAGCGGACAGGATTCGCCATCAATGGCCGTGACATATGATACCTGAGATTCGCCGTGCGTCCACCGAAGACTGGTGCCTGTGGCGTTGTTCTGTAAGGGATGGCGAAAGTCATATTGGCCGTATCTTGTTGTCGGCCATTTGCTTGACCGAAATAGCGAGACGAGTCTGCACTGCACTCGGTTCGGGAGGAGGTGGGGGCTGGGGGTTTAGTGGGGCCGGATCGTTGATAGGCCGATGTCATGCGAGCACGTACAGTACGTTCTACATCTATGCTATCAAATACAAAAGTTCCATATCGACTATATCAACTACATCAATATAACGTAATTTGTGCAACTGAAGCAGATATCTGGGATCTCCGGCAACCACCTGGCATACAAGCAAACCACCACAATGACTCTCAACGTCCTCGTCACAGGAGCTAGCCGAGGCATTGGCAAAGGAGCTGCAATTCTAGCAGGTGCTCGAGGCTGGAACGTAGGAGTAAACTACCTCAGCAACGCAAAATTCGCAGATGAGATAGTGACAAACATTCAAGCCTCCGGCGGCCAAGCGGTCGCGCTGCAAGGCGACATGTCGAAAGAAGAAGACGTGCTGCGTGTCTTCGACGAAATGGAGAGAGCCTTTGGACCGTTACATGGCGTCGTCATAAACGCAGGCATCACGGCTCCTATCATGACATTGGCAGAGATGAGCACAGAGAGGCTCCGAAATGTGTTTGATATCAACATCTTTGGAGCATATCTATGCGCTCGAGAAGCTGCTCGACGACTGCCCAACACGCCAAGTGACGCCGACCGGAGCATCGTGTTCGTTTCTTCGGCAGCTGCACGACTAGGCTCTCCGAATGAATACGTGGACTATGCTGGATCTAAAGGGGCTATCGACACGCTGACAGTCGGCCTGTCCAAAGAGTTGGGGCCGAAGAGTGTTCGTGTCAACGGAGTCCGACCTGGTATCATTCGGACCGACATCCACGCATCCTCTGGCGACCCGGGCAGGATTGAGAGGCTGGGCAATGCGGCGCCATTGGGAAGAGCTGGCGAAGCAGAGGAAGTTGCTGAGGCGATCATATGGTTGACATCGACGCAATCAAGCTACGTGACTGGGAGCATCATAGATGTAGCTGGTGGGCGATGATTTGTGCAACCAAGGATGAAATTGATGCCAGCTGCTATCACCACTCGTCTCACACATCCCACCATGCTCGGTCAGATATTACATACACGCTCGTTCCCATGTACTAAATTCAAGTATCGTCATACACCGTCAAGAAATTTAACGTCGTCCCGTCATGGCCTGTCGACCCACCTTGGTGACAATCCTGCGTGCAATCCTCCAGTCACCAAAAAGTCTGACCCTGTGGTGAAGGTGCTTGCATCTGACAAAAGATAGCACACGAGCGGAGTGAGGTCGGATGGCTGGCCGATCCGTCTGACAGGAGGTGCGTTGTGGTACATGTCTGTCAGCCTCGGAAACATCGTCGCGTTGTCCCTTGTCATCTGCGAATCGATGACTCCAGGCGAGATGCTGTTCACGCGGATTCCGACATCTCCCAACTCCACAGCAAGCGGACCGACGAGGCCTTTGACTGCTGCTTTCGACATATTGTAGATTGACAGACTCTGCATCGGGACGATGATGCCTTGCGCGGCAACCGAAGCTATTAACACAAGGCTGCCACCTTCGCCGCGAGCTCGCAAATGATCTGCGACTAATTTTGCAGTCCAGAAGGTCCCCATGACATTTACGTTCAATAGTCTCTGCGATTCCTCCCATGTGTGCTCGGCAAACGGTCTTTCGAGAGTGATGCCAGCTGCTGTCACACAGCCTTGGATGCCGCCAATCTTTTTGACAACATTCTCGAAGCCACGTTCCAGTGACGACTGCACTGTCACATCGACTCGTTCATATATAGCTTCGATGCCGTAATCGTTGCTGAGGGTATGAAATTCTTTTGATGGTTGCGGCAGTGCATCCAGCACGGCGATGTTGCCACCGAGTTGGGCGATAGCTTTGCAGGTCGCCAAACCTATGCCGCGGCCGCCACCAGTGACCAAAACCGTTTTTCCATTCATATTGAGGCGGTCTGTTATTTTTGCCTCAGCGGCAGAGTCCTTGCGACAAACCGTACACGTAAAGCTCCGCTGAGTCGACGTTGGAAGGCATCGTAACGATAGTGTTGAGCATGCTCTCGCTTGAAGAACCGGAATCATTGATCGTATGGACAACATTGTGTGTTCTGCTTAGGACGATTAAGTATGCTCTTCGCATTTCTAAAAAGCGTGTTAGAAAGCACTTCGTATACTGTAGGCAAAGCTTCCCACCTACCAACCCCGCCTCTAGAAGGAATAGTTGATCGTCATCTGGCATCACCACAACCTCGGGCTATGGTTATAGCAGGAGAGTACATGTGATGTTGTTCATGGCTATATGAAAAAGTGGTAAATGCGTCTGGGTTACTCATCGATATGGAAGTTCGTTCCGTAGAGTATGGTGTCTCTAACATGGTTTCTAACACGCTATGTGGTCTCAGCACTTGAAAGACCAAACACATCATCTTGCCACTCGATCTTAATTACAGAGTACCCAGATTTGGGAAAAGAATTGTGTGTATTTTTTGTACAGATATGTATGCCTGAACATTCCCTCGTATCAGATAGCCATGTCTGCTGTCGCGACTATCAGTCCATCAACGTCGATTGTAGTGTAATGTTATCTATCTGTTTTGCGATGATGTCATTGAGCTGTCCTTCTCGGCAAAAAGCCTCCTTGGCCCAGTGGTAAGGCGTGTCACTCGTAATGACAAGATCGCTCGTTCGATTCGGGCAGGAGGCACGACATTGTCATGTGCAAGTCACCTTTTTGGGCTTTAATCCTGGCCAAAGTCTACACTTCAAACAAGATCGTTCTAAGAACAAAGAAGTTTGCGCCTTTCTGCAAACTGCGTAGATACATTTTTGTTCAAAGATGTAGACTTTGAATCAAATTGTTGTCGAAAGTTGAACCGGGTTGTTCAAAATCACTTGCGTATTGTTCACGATTGTTTGCTGTTGTTCATGGTTGGCATCACTCCTATGTTGAAAACTACACCTCACATGTTTTCTTACCTTTTTCGCAGTCTAGTATGTGCCGCTATCTATACGCTCTGCAAATTGGAGTGGCAGTATTTTGTTATGGTGCCCCCATATGCTGGATGTTGCAGACTTCGTTCGACTAAAAGGAATTGTTCATGCGTGGAATAATTTGCAAGGTGGAGTGGACATGCCGCACCTGAGTGATACAATAGACTACGAGCAATACTCTGCTTTACTGCCGAATAGTGATGAGTGATAGTCCATGTCAATGCTCCAACATGTGATGCCTATAAGGTTTCCCCGCACACTGCCCTCCTCCGCCCCAAAAGACCCTTTGAACGGCATAGTCCGCATACGCCGTCACCTTTCCACTGCATGCCGACATCACACGAACAAGTTCTCGGACAATTTCCTATCATTCGCCTACAATGGACAGTCCTCCCTCTGAAGTCTCTCCAGACAATGGAAGCAGTCGTAGTCGAAGCAAGGGACATCACAAGAAACGAGTCAGGGTGTGGACGGAGGACGATCGAGCGAAGCACCGAGTGTTCGAGAAAGGCCGCAGAGAGGCGTTCAGCGACAGTCTATTGGTAAGGAATGGAATAATCCATAGCAATCACTTACACTGATGCAGTATCTAGACTCTTGCGCGGTTCCTGCCTAATTTGACTTCCGTCAAAGAGAGCAAACTTTCAAAACATACCATTGTAGACGAGAGTCTCAAGTACCACGAGGTTCAGAAAGCAAAGCTAGAAGATCTGCAGAAGACCGTTGATGAATTGAAGGTAGAAAAGGAAGCACTTCTTGCTGAACTCTCAGGCTGGCGAGGGTGCCTCGATGCAACACCAGCGCAGGCGGCGCCGGCTGAGGTGCTTGGGGCCAACGCCCTGCAAAATGATACGGTCCAGATTGGCAGTCATGATCTTATGCCGATGTACGATGCTATCGCGATACCTGGCCCTTTAACGATCAATGAGGTGCCCCCAATGGTACCTGCTAGTTTTGGCGCGCAAGCTGATTCACTCGCAAATCCGATGCCAGACGCGCAATCGCTGGATAACTACACGTTTCAAACATCGGCAGCAATGCTCGCAGATGACTCCAACTTTAACCATCCACCAAGAGCATCGCAGTACCACCTTAACAAGGTTGGCACTCACGACGAATCTTATCAGCATGCCCTGTGGCCAGCACCGCAGAGTACACGTATGCAACAGCCAACGTGGACACAGCCATCTAATCAGGAGCTACCTTTCGATTTCCAGCGTTATCAATTTTCAAGTTAAGGGTACGACCTCAACTCTGCATGATAGCAGTTATTCTGGCGAATGAACGTGTGCTTGGTCTATCTGTCGACCTATTTAGAGTCCCTTCTCGGATCTGTCAATCAGACCTCCTGGAACCAGCCCTCGATCTTCGCCTTACTTTCCATCAGACCACCAGTAAAAAGCGTCAGAGCATCATCAAGCCTCTGCGAACTGATAGGATCTGCTTTGATTGCCTTCTGCAGCTCCTCGCCATTGTTCGCCAGATAGTCAATATCTGTCGACGCGAGCTTGCCATCAATACCCGCTGCCTGGAGGGGATCGATCTTGGAGACTTTGAGGAGTCGCTCTGGCGTCTTGTACCCAGCGTATACGTTCGCTGGCTTCGGCTTGCCTTCGCCCGGCTGTTTCGTACCATCGTACTGGAGCTTGGCCAGCTCGTTGAGGACCTCTGGCGAAATCGTGGCGCTGTGGCAGCCATGCTCGCCTGCCGCCATCGCCTCCTTGGCTGTAATGAAGCTGTATAGGATTGTCAGCGCCGTCGAAAGACTGTATCTCAGCGGTCGCACGTACCTGGCTTGCTTCAGCAGCGGCTGGTCTTTGCCTGTCTCTTTGTAGAGACGCGCATAAGTCTCCAGAATCTGCAGAGTACGTGCTGACATGGTGTGCTGGGTGGCAGGATCTTCGACATCCGGCCAGAGCTTGGGGTCATCGTGAGCCTTCACCTCGTTGAAGTAAGGGCTGATGTACAGGCATCCGGCTTGACTTGCAGCGATAGCCTGCGGCAAGCCAAAGATAGCAGTACCCAAGGTGGCGATCCCTTCTTTCTTCAGCTGGGGACAGGCGTTGAGCGCCGGACCAGTGCTAGGGATTTTGATGCAGTATCGATCCTGAGGAATGCCGGCACGCTCAAATTCTTTCGCGTACGCACGAGCAGAATCGAGTACGGCTTGCGTGTTATAAGCCTCGTTCGGGTAGACTTGGAGCAGCACACGACCCTTGATGTTGTCGATGTTGTTCTTACACATGTTGACAGCCTGCGATGGTCACTCTGTCATCAGCGCTGCACGCTTGTTCTTGCCGGCGCAACTTACGATACGGGTGTACGCTGCCTTCCAGCCTTCAGACTTCAAGTCCTTGCAGACTTGCAGCACCATCTCTTTATTCTCGGGGTGAGACATTTGCTGGTTGACCCATAGGTTGTTACTTGTCTGGTCGTTCGGCTTGATCGGAAGGTTCTTGGAGTATGTCGGGTCCATCCAGTCGACATCAACGTTCACTTTGTGGACTGTTAGCTATTGTGAGATTATAGCATGCAACCGTTCCACGTACATTGCTCTTCCAGTTTCTCGAGCCATGTTTGCGGAGCGGCACGGGTCATGTTGGATTCTTTAGGCGGGTGCGTGGCTGCGTGTAGTGTTCAGCGTAGCTTTGGAATGATTAAAAGACTGCCAAATAGACGAAAACTCTTAATGTGTATAGAATTTAGACTCTGGCTCCCAATGCACTCCCTTTATATACCTACGATCTCGCATATTGTGGAACACCCCGCTCGTGTTGTTGACGAGACACACGCAGGGCATGAGAACCAAGGCGGATGTAATGTTACATCTGCAACGCGTGTCATGCTTTCCATTCCTACTATTGCCAGAAACGATAGAGTCCCTGCACAGGCAGCTCGGCAAAATTGTGTTCGAAGTTGTGGTCGCACACAGGGCAATCGGTTCTGTTTCCCTTTTTGCCACGCGACAGGTCTAAATGCACGGACATGGACTTCGAAGGATCAATCAATCTGCGGGGAACTCCAAGACATCCTTTCAGTCTCCATGTTCTCTCTCCTTTACTCCAGATACGACTCTGTCGAGATACACCGGCAGTATCTCGACGAGCATGTGGCCCGCGTTCGTGGTACGAGGATACTTCGTGGCCGCTGAGACTATGCTTAGAGCATTTTGCAACGGCTCGATGGAACAATTGACTTCATCTGATCGTTAGATGACGATTCCAGCATACACGTCCCAGCAATGATCATATGCAAACTCGTGGGTAAAGGGCAACGGCAAACCTGATGATCACTTCCTTGCCGTCGACCTAGGGTCGCATACTCACCTGCGCAGATATGCTTCTAGTCCCGCCAGCATTAGTCTCGGCAGCGATGCTCGCAGGTACGCCACGCCATGAGATTTAGACTTTACCCATCATGCTCAGCTGATGCTTTCTCCTTCTTCTCCTCCCAAAACCTGTACAGGGCAGTTGGCGAAGCTCAGGGCTTCTGAGCCAAATGTGCTCTGGCTACCGAGGCTGGTATGTGCAGCACACAGAGTTGCATGCCAATGTCAAGGCCAATGTTTCTCCTCGTCCAAGTATATGTATCACACAGCATTCCCACATTCCCACATTGACCACCTCAAGCTTCTTGACAAACAACTGATTTGCACTCTCATTGATATATCTGATTACAATACGCGATGACTGCGTCCGCCATGGCTGATGAAGTGAAGGGCAAAGTCCCGACCGTCGAATATCTCGAGAATGGCATCGAAAGACAGCTCTCGCAAAAGGTGGACATCCAGCACAGCAACCCGCTATCAGGCCTATCCCCTGCCGAGCTTCACGACCAAGTTGAGGCGTTCTGTGTCAAGTATGGATTTGAGGATAAAAGGGACATATTTCACAAGGCGTCTATGGTAGCGCAACGACCGCATGACTTTGAGTCAATCCAGGAGATTTCCGAGGATGACAAACATTGGCTTCAACGCGAGATTACCAGTAGGCATACTCTCCCGATCTAGCCAGACTCGCGATTATTGACATGAGCCGCAGACAAGTGGGATCTGCCCTGGACTATGTATACTTGCATGTAAGCGTAGCATGTCCAAGCCTTGATACTTGTTGTGTCTTGAAGATCATACACTTACGAGCGTCTCTAACAGCACGATCGTTTCGATTGGGTCTGCAATCCAGCAAGTACCCCTGCTCGTTGATCATACAGGGATTTACTATCTGCTAACATTCAGGCAGAGGCTGGGACAATACTGGAGCGAATGGCGCGAACCTCTCATTTCCGCAAGAGTTTGGCATCGCTCATAGGCACTGGCTTGTGGGAGTCATCAACGCAGCACCTGCTCTCTTCGGCCTGCTCAGCGCATGGGCAGCTGATCCCGTCAACCAGCTTCTCGGCCGTCGTGGAACTATCTTTGCAACAAATCTTTTCGTGGTGTTCCCAGTCCTCGCTCAGGGCTTCGCTAAGAACTGGGTTGATCTTATGATCTGTCGCTTATTTATGGGTATTGGCATGGGCATCAAGATCTCGACAATTCCGGTCTACAGTGCCGAAGTCTCGCCAGCATCGATTCGAGGTGCCATTGTTACAAGCTTTCAACTCTACGTCGCCTTCGGCATTCTAGTGGGCTTTAGCAGCAACTTGATCTTCATGAACATTGGTCGATTGGCATGGCGCTTCCAACTGGCAGCGGCTTTCGTACCAGCTGTCCCGCTAATGGTTCTTATCTGGCTCTGCCCAGAGAGTCCACGCTGGCTCATGAAGAAAGGAAGATATCAGCAAGCGTATAGAGCCTTCAATCGTATCAGAAATACAGAGCTCATCTCTGCACGAGAGCTTTTTTACGCTCATTGTCAAATTGTGGCTGAGACCGAGATTTTTGGTGGCAAGTCACTCGGCAGAAGGGTTCTGGAGCTTTTCACAGTACCACGGATCAGACGTGCGACGGTCTCGTCTTCGATAATCGTTATCGCTCAGCAGTTCTCTGGTAAGATGGTGGACTGAGGAACCTCTCATAAACTAAGCTAACTCAACACACAGGCATCAACATCATGGCATTTTACAGCTCGACCATCTTCCAGGAAGCAGGGTACAGCGTGAAACAGTCGCTGTTGGCATCGTTCGGCTTTGTACGTTCGCAGATGTTGAACAAAATCTGGTACCTCAAGCTAATACTCCGACCAGGGACTCGTCACATTCGTTTTTGCATTTCCCGCAATCTGGACCATGGATAGATTTGGCAGACGTGCACTGCTACTCAGCACATTCCCTCAAATGGCTTGGTGTTTACTAGCGGCCGGGTTCTGCTTTCTGATGTCCAAGGAGAATTCAGCGAAAGTGCCACTCATTGCTTTCTTCGTATATCTCTTTGGTGCCTTCTACGGCCCGGGTAAGTCATGTCGTCAACAATCAACGCCGATCGCCGTACTGACTAAGTGTAGGCATTGGACCCATCCCATCCATCTATTTCTCGGAATCCTTCCCTCTTTCTCACCGCGAGATCGGTGCTGCTTTCACGATTTGCGTCAACAACGCAGTGAGTAGTGCTCTCGGCCTCACATTCCCCTCTCTCCTGGCCAAGGTTACCCCAACGGGCGCATTCTGTCTGTATGCAGGCCTCAACATGTTATCATTCCTGGTTATCTTTTTCGTGGTTCCGGAGACCAAGCAACGAACGCTTGAGGAGCTTGATGTTGTCTTCAGTGTCTCAACCACTCGACATGCATCATACCAGAGCAAGGTTTGGTTGCCGTATTGGGTCAAGCGCAACATACTCATGCAGCAGACAGCGACTTTGGAGAGAGCGTTGATCGAGTGAAGAACGGGATAGAAGTACAGTGTGGCTGGAACTTTCTCAACCTGGTATCTCTGCTTGTATGGTATTCAGCTTCTGTTCACAATTTCGCATTGTAAAGAAAATGTGATAGTCTTGACTGCCCGGGCTGATAAACTATCTCTCCACAGCGTGAATAATTCTTTGAGAGCAGAATTTCCTTGTGAAGACAGCCATGTTAGATTGCTAAAGCACGAGGATGTCAGCTTGACAAAATCTGAGGTGTGCTGTCACGAGTGACCAATCGTTGTCTCTACGGGGATCGTTTTGTTTATCCAACGAGAGCCTAAGGTGTTTCATCAAGTAATTGAAGAGTTGCAAGCTGTGTAGCTACTCTCATTCATGAACAGACGCCGGGTCAACAGCAGTGCGACGATAAGGTCTTTAGATCGAGTTTCAATCAATTGGACCAACGTCAAGTCACGCCGCATCGTGGTCACTTCACAAGATCGATCGTCCACTTTCGATCAGACGGGCCTACATAAGATTTTGACGCCCACGAATACCAACAATGAAATACTCAAAGTCAGCACTCTCAATCAAGGGTAAAGTGGACATTATACGGTGTCTGCCGATGGTTGTAGACAAAATACATGTAAGTTAGTTCCAGGACCCTCTGGGTAAGTAGGGTTAGAGTTTCAAAGAAAAATCACAGAATAGTTTCCATGAACGTGCAGAGCATATTATGTGAATACTCCGTGCCCGAATGCATGTATTGCTACCCTCTACGAGCGTATCGTTCTCTGGTCTTGCTTGCTGATGGTCGATAGCAGTTGAACGCATGGTTTAGAACAAGAGCAAACGACATCACACCATCAAGGTGCGGACTTGCTGCTCCGTCATGAAACGCGGGGAGTGTCGCATGGCAACAGCACTCGGTCCTTGGCCATCACGGACCTCACTCCAGCAGGTGGGAGCCGTACAATCTGCTCACTGCAGTCTCATGCATACCATAAATCATTGAAATCGGAGCGCTTTATTAATTGGCCATTGGTCAGAACCAGTACTCATATCGTGACGAGCCCGAACAGCGTCGTTGCCAGTCTAGTCAACACAACAGCCAGCACAGCCCACTCTCGAGCCATTGGAACAACATTGAAACGCTTGCATCATCACCACTATATCTACACTCACTTCCATCAACCATGTCTCTGGGCTTAAGCACCACAATGGACGACTTGTCTGTCTCCGACTTCTCCGACTTCGAGGAGATTCTGACGCCCGACGAGGCAGAGAGCATTGAATGGAACCCACAATCGCCAGTGGGCCCATCGGCAGGGCAACCTCCTCTTACGCATCGAGAGAGGCGCCACCCACCATGGAGTGGACATCGTGATCGGCTCGTCGGTATTGTAGATATGGGAAGGTGTCTTATGAACCATTGAACCTCCAGCCATTGAAGGGCTTGCTAACAAGAACAACCAGCAATGGCATACGCTTTTCCATCTCGGACCTTTCGGAACCCATGACGCGCATTATGCCCGCCGTCATGGTGTACCGCTCATCAATCTCTTTATACGACGCTCAATTCGACGACAAAACGGGTGCCCAGATTCCGGTCCCTAAGGAAGTCATCGATGCTGTGTGCCACGCCATACGACGCTTCCAGATCATTTGCACCGACTTCAAGGTTGAGCACGATCAGATTCACATCCTCGCCACCGAGGCTACTCGTGTTGCCAAGAACTCGGCTCAGCTGCTGAGCGCCATCAAAGGCACCACCGGCCTTGACGTGAAGCTTCTCGACAAGGAGGAAGAAGGTAACATTGGCGCCCTCGGCATCGCAAGTGGCTTCATGGAGATGGAAGGCTTGGTGATGGATCTCGGTGGCGGTTCGACGCAGATCAGCTGGATTGTCAGCCAGAACGGCTTCATCCGTACCAGTCCTCGCGGTAGCTTCAGCTTTCCTTATGGCGCGGCGGCTCTCACCAAGAGGCTTGCAGAGCTCAGAGAAGGCAAGGACAAAGATGAAGCGAAAGAAGCTGTCCACGAGTTCCGCAAAGAGATGATTGGTAACTTCAGACATGCTTACGAGAACCTCGAAATCCCGGATGTGCTCAGAGACGAAGCGAAGAGAAAGGGGGGTTACTCAATTTACCTCTCAGGCGGAGGCTTCCGAGGATGGGGCTACCTCCTCCTTTACCTGGACCAGACCGGCAAGCACCGCTATCCGATCTCCATCATCAATGGCTACAAGGTCGGCCGCGATGTCTTCCAGGATACCGAGAAAGTCAAAGAGATCGCGAAGGCGGCCGACGAAGTCTTCCGTGTATCTGACCGCCGCAGAGCGCAAGTTCCAGCTGTCGCCTTCCTAGTATCTGCGCTCGCGGAAGCCATCCCACTCGGAATCAAAGAAGCGCACTTCTGTCAGGGTGGCGTGCGTGAAGGATACCTCTTCCGCCAGCTTCCTGTCTCAGTCCGGCGCCAGGCACCTTTGGAAGTCGCCACTCGCAATTACGTTCCGGGTGATAGAAAGCACATTCAGCGCCTTCTCGAGAGCGCTATCCCACAAAACTCCCACGATGGAACCAGACGCTTCCCTCACGACTTCGGCCACCATGTCATTGACGCTTTCGCAAATATCATGTACGTCCACATGTTCATGTCGAAAGAGACTGCGTCGACTACTGCCTTGTATAGCACGTCCACAGGGATGATGAGCTCAACACATGGAGTCTCTCACCAAGATCGAGCCAGACTCGCGTTGATGCTTCAAGCACGCTATCGTGGCGAGCTGCCGCCGCGGGAGGTGGATTTCCGTGAAGCTCTCCGTAACATCCTGTCGCCCCGAGACGTGTGGTGGGCACAATACCTTGGCCGCGTAGGCTACTTGATCACTTGCCTCTATCCCACCGGTCGTGTGCACTCTTCGCGTCCAAAAGTCCTGTTCTCTGCTGAGTGGACTTGGGACGCCGGGAAGAACAAAGACAAGCTCGGACTTGTTTTGACCATCTCATTGCAGAAGGTGTCGCACGATCCCTCGCGGTTCAAGAAGACGATCGAAGATAACGTGAAGAAGATTGAGAAAGCGGGCAAGAAGAAGAACTGGTCGGGCGATCCAGCTTGGGGCCTGAAGGTTGAGGTCAATGTCGCGGAGGAGGGCATTATTTGATGTCGTTGATGGAGCGGAGTGATTGGCGTTCAATGTTGGTAAAGGTCTGTCGTTACCGCGAATGTATTTTAGAATTTTAGCACAAACGCACACGTATGTCGATACCCATAACAGTCTGTATTGGTGAGGCGGCAACGGGCATGCGCCAGGTAACGTTAATGCAAAGGGCGGGCGGCGGGCAGGGATCAATCAAAGCTGGGGTGAAGATGGAGCTGTCTCTTTAACCCGTCTTCATCGTCATGCGCCCGGGCGCGTGCGCACAGCCAGCAAGCTCACAGGACTCGCCCGCTCGCCAGCCTCCCCTAATTCCAAGAGGTCCCGGCTCCCCCGTCCTTCAAATCGTCGCCATTTCTTAACTGTCGCAAACTGTCTCTTAATCAATCTGCACCCACCACCTTTGCACCTACTTCACCACCCACACCCCGCCTGATTATATATCGATATATAGTCGACATGGCGAACGATAGCTCCCTCACCAAGAGAAAGATCTCTGTCGATGTTGCCGAGTTTGTGCGCACCAGAGATGCGGTATGTCGAGTCCTGTCGTTCACGCGACGCGCCGCGCAGCAATGCGACGAAAGCGATAAAAAAAAGTCCGTTTGACTGATACAATATCCAGCTCACCTCGGCATACATGTCCCTGTCATCTTCTGTCGACCGCGCAGTCAAGGCATACATCGACCACACCAACGTCATCCTCGCCGGCGATGCCTCGCTCGCCTCGCTCGATGTCTCCATGCTCCAGCAGCCTTTCAACGACTTGGCCGCGCCCCAACTTGCGCAACTAGCGCTCGCATACCAGCAAAACGACTCCAGTGCTGCTCCCGCCGCCGAAGTCGATGGCAAGAAGAAGCGCAACTACAAGCCTCGCGACCCTAACGCGCCCAAGAGGCCCTTGACTGCCTACTTCCGCTACTTGCAGGAGCAGCGCGGCCCTGCCGCCGAGGAGATGGCTAAGAGCGGCAATGGCCCTGGCAAGCCGGGCGACATCAGCAAGGCCGTCACAGAGCGCTGGAAGGCCATGACCGAAGAAGAGCAGCTGCCCTACAAGGAAGCTTACCAGCGCGCGCTCAAGGACTACGAGCGTGAGGTCAGCGCCTACAAGGCCACTGGCGAGGCTGATGCTGAGCTTGAGCCTGAGGAGCAGGCCAATGGCGCCGCAGAGAAGGCCGAGGACAGCGAGTCGGAAAGCGAATCCTCAACGACCGACGAAGAAGAGGTCGCTATGCCGCCTCCACCACCTAAGGTTGCCAGCCCGGAAGTCAAGAAGACTCCCAAGACGCCCAAATCAGCCATGAAGAAGAAGAAGGCGGTTGAGGATGTCCCCGCGACGCCTCAGTTCAGCAGCATCAACCCCAACGTCCCTATTCCTTCGTCACAGCGCAAGAGCTCCAGCCCTGAGCTGAAGCGTAAAGCCGCTGCCGATGCTGGCGAGGATGGCACCAAGAAGAAGCGCGGCCGCAAAACCAACAAGCAGAAGGAGGCTGAGGCTGCTGAGGCCGCAGAGATCGCTGCTACTCCCACCGTCCCGGCGTCTGATGCTAGCGGCGACAAGCCCAAGAAGAACAAGAAGAAGAGAAAGTCTGAAGTTGCTGCTTGATTTGGCCCTGGAGGAATCACCAGCAAGAAGTGGATGTCCATCGGCGTTAAAGTTGCGTCGAGAACGAGCGGGATCATTGTCGAAAACTCCATGAAACGCCACGAGCGCGTCGCAGTCGCCATTGGACGGCCTTCTCCGGATTGCTACTTATTTTGAACATGTATATCCCAATTGTCTGTATATGGTATATGGTGAAGTGCGTTTGAACGTTCAACCCTACCTGTAAGCAAGACGCTTTTCAGCGAAACTCGAGCAGCAAGTCATTCTCCGTTCTAAAGCTCACCACGATTTGTCTGCATCGAAAGTGAGGTAATTAAACCGCTCTGTTGATTCCTTATCTCCTTATCTGTGATATGGCCAAACCCGACGACCCCGCGTCTACTCCATAAAACAAATGCAAATGCCGAGACACCTCTTCATCATGTAACGTCTTCAGCCGTTTCTCTAACGTAAGAGCCGTTTCTTGAGTAATCATGCAGTTGGCACCGAAGGAGGTACAACGACAATTCCCCAATCCAACTTCCCAACCTCAAACCTCCACCTGCTCATTATGATGTACAGATCGACAAGCTCCTCATCACACAAACCGGCACTCTCGCCCAACGCCGACTCGCCCGCGGCGTACGCCTCAACCACACTGAAGCCCTCGCCCTCATCGCCAGCGTCCTCCACGAACTGATCCGCGATGGCGCGCACACGGTCGCAGACCTCATGACACTGGGGACAACACTGCTTGGCCGACGACACGTCCTACCCTCAGTACCAGCGTCCCTGACGGAGCTGCAAGTCGAAGGCAACTTTGTCAACGGAACGTACTTGGTCACTGTGCACAACCCAATCGCAGGCGACGATGGAGACTTGGAGCGCGCTTTATACGGCAGCTTTTTGCCGGTGCCGTCGCAAGAGAAATTCCCGTGGCCGTTGGAGGATATGAGTGTCTATGAGCCTGAGCGGCAACCGGGCGCAATTGTGGCCGTGAAAGGGAAGAGGGGGGAGATTGTGCTCAATCAGGGGCGGGAGAGGATAAGCTTGAAAGTCACGAGTAAAGGCGACAGACCGATCCAGGTGGGAAGCCATTACCATTTCGTGGAGGTGAATCCGCTACTGCAATTCGATCGTGTCAGAGCGAGAGGATTCAGGCTGGATATCGCTGGCGGTACTAGTGTGAGGTTTGAGCCGGGTGACTCGAAGACGGTGTCGCTGGTCAAGATTGCTGGCAACCAGGTGATCAAGGGAGGTAATGGGCTTGCGACTGGTCACATACACGACGAATCGATCACGGCTGCGTTCTTAGAACGGATGCAAGCAGGCGGTTTCCTGCATGTGCCAGAGCCCGCTACCGACCGAGTGCTGGAGCCTTTCACTATGTCAAGAGCGGACTATATTGCAATCTACGGACCTACCGTTGGCGATCGGGTGCGATTGGGAGCCACAGACCTATGGATTGAAGTGGAGAAAGATCTCACTTCGTATGGCGACGAGTGCACCTTTGGTGGTGGCAAAACTATCCGTGACGGCATGGGACAGGCGGCTGGTTGGCCAGACAAGGACTGCCTTGATGTTGTGGTTACTAACGCGCTCATCGTGGACTGGACCGGGATCTACAAAGCCGACATCGGCATCAAGAATGGCTTCATCTGTGGCATCGGCAAGGCAGGTAATCCCGACGTGATGGAGGGCGTCCACCCCGATATGGTCGTTGGCAGCAACACAGATGTCATCGCTGCCGAACACGACATCGTCACGGCTGGTGGCTTCGACACTCACATTCATCTCATCTGCCCACAGCAGGCAAATGATGCGATTGCGTCCGGTATCACATCCTTCCTCGGTGGTGGCACCGGACCAAGTACGGGATCAAATGCCACGACTTGCACACCCAGTGGTCATCTCATCAAACAGATCCTACAAACATTGGACGACTTCCCTCTAAACTATGGCATCACCGGCAAAGGCAACGACTGCGAGCCAGGGCCTCTCCGCGAACAAGTCGAAGCTGGCGTCTGTGGTCTCAAGCTCCACGAGGATTGGGGATCTACACCCACAGCGATTGATAACTGTCTCTCTGTGGCGGATGAGCACGACATTCAAGTTCTGATCCACACCGACACCCTGAACGAAAGTGGTTTCGTCGAAACTACTGTCGCAGCTTTCAAGGATCGCACAATTCACACCTACCATACCGAAGGCGCTGGAGGTGGCCACGCTCCTGATATCATCTCTGTCGTTGAACACGACAACGTCCTTCCATCTTCCACCAATCCAACTCGTCCCTTCACAAACAACACACTCGATGAACATCTCGACATGCTCATGGTCTGCCACCACTTATCGCGCAACATTCCCGAAGACGTTGCGTTCGCCGAATCGCGTATCCGCGCCGAGACGATTGCCGCGGAAGACGTACTGCACGATCTCGGCGCCATCAGCATGATGTCTTCAGACTCACAAGCCATGGGCCGCTGCGGCGAAGTCATCCTACGAACCTGGCACACAGCCCATAAGAACAAATTGCAGCGCGGCTTCTTACCCGAGGACGAAGGCACAAACGCCGACAATTTCCGCGTTAAGCGCTACGTGAGCAAGTACACCATCAACCCTGCTATCGCGCAAGGCATGTCGCATCTCATGGGCTCGATCGAAGTGGGCAAGATCGCTGACCTGGTGCGCTGGAACCCGCGCAACTTCGGCGCAAAACCAACGCAAGTCGTGAAAGGCGGTATGGTGGCGTGGGCACAAATGGGAGATCCAAATGGAAGTATCCCCACCGTCGAGCCAACGATTATGAGACCTATGTTCGGTGCTCACCAGCCTGCGTTGTCGATTACGTGGGTCAGCAAGGCGGCTGCTGAAGGTAAGGTGAAAGAGTATGGACTAAAGAAGAGGGTGGAGCCTGTGAAGGGTTGCAGAACTGTCAGGAAGAGTGATATGAAGTTCAATGACAAGAGACCGAGGATGAAAGTTGATCCGGAGAGATATGTAAGTGACCGTTCTGTTTGTGCGGGGACGCAGGTCCAGAAATGGATATGCTATCTCGCAGCGTTTTTGCATCACGCTGACCTTTTCTTCTTAGACTGTCGAGGCCGATGGCGAGATCTGCACGGCACAGCCGTCGGATACACTGCCCTTGGCCCAGGCGTACTTCCTTTATTAAAGCCGGTGATATCGAATGATTTAACAGGAACGACTCATGGCCAGTATTTTGATGAAGAAAGCGCAAGGTACAAAGGAAAACTACCTGCTACCCCCGTCGCTACTCCCGTATTGCACGCTTATATCATGCCTGACCGTGATCTGGGTCTCATCTTTCACACGATCCGTCGAGCGCGTACCAGGACACTCGCCCTCTACATGCGCCGATGACCGTGTCTGTTGACCCACCTGCTTGTTGTACCCATCCCAGAGCTCAATTTCGTCTTCTTCCTGAGGCTCCCTGCTCGCATCGCCCTTAGGTGGGAACATGACGGCCCTGTTCTCGCTCCAAGGGTTCATCTTATTGCTCTTGTGTGTAGAAACGCCTTTGCTTCTTCGGCCGAAAGATGTGAATTTCGTGCCGTTGGAAGATGCGATCTTGCGACCCAGGTTACGTAGGAATGGGCGGAATGTAGGAATACAGGCGGTGATGACGCCAAGGTTGATTTCTACTATTGACCATTCGATGATGGGTTGCGAGTCGGTGTAGGTTGCAAGGGCGGCTATTGTCTGGATCCGGATGCATTGGATAATGGTCACGAAGAATCCGAGGGCGAAAAGCAAAGCTAGCGCAACCTGGCAGTCTTAGTCAGCACTTCCGCCTACGAATGATATAACACAGGCGTGTCTGACTGACCTTGCTACGCTTATCAAGTTGTAGGCGCCTGAGGATTGGGAAGGGCATTACTATGATGAGTACATCCCATGCCAGACTGGTACCTCCGAGTGCGAAGTACATCGGCAGTGCGTTGATGCACTTGCCTTCTACTGCGGGGTCCCATTCTGTTATGACCATTGGTAAGTTGTATCATTACCCAGAATACGGCGACAGACTTACGCTTAGCGATTGGTGAGCATGAAGCTATGTGTAACGCGGTAAATATCAACTGGCTGATCGTGACCAGTCCGATGCACACGTACAATGCAATGGCGTACGTGCGATTAAACCCGGCAACTCGCAGATATGATGCAAGAAGAGACACTTTGAAGCCGAGGATGGCGAGACAGTATTGTGGACCTGCACTCTGTCAGTTCGCATTCAGTTTGGCTCTCGGCAGTCCCGGCAAACGTACCACCAGTATACTGAACTAGGGAGTAGCGCATGATATTCTCTTGAGGGAAGTGTTCCTTGTCGAGTCCGAGACCCCACCGAGTTTCTGCAACGTTATCAGCTCTGCACGCAATGCGATGACCTCTGGGACTTACGGTAGATCGTGCCCGCGCTGTATCCGATTCCAAGGATCTAAGAGAATCGTTAATCAGCAACTTGCTCCAAGAAGAAGCTTCTGTAAATCGCTTACAGCGCTAGCAGCAATCGCATAATCATCATACTACAAATGCTGTTAGTTGCGGTCCAGTACCGATCGCCTCGTACACGTACGCCTATTTTATGGATTGTTTTCCATCTTAGTACCAGCCTCAGCGCGACAAAAGAGCAAGCCGCGATGGAGAGCGTCAGAGCCAATGTAATGACTCTCCCAGCTTCGGTATACTCTGGAACATCTTTCAGGTTATAGACCCAACCTTCAGTAAACCGCGGAGGCGACATAGAGCGTTGGAGGAGGTTGCTGAGTAACCAGCGTACGTAATGATGAAAGAGATATCGATGGCATGGTAGAAATCGTAGGATCCCAGCTGTTGGATGTGGCTGTTGTCTATCTACATGCTATATACTGAGGGCAGAGTTGTTCTGTTACTCAATCTCCGACCAAACCTCCACAGGAGAGTTTGCTGCACGAGCAGGATAAAGTTAGGAGGTATGGGCGTGCTTGAGCACAGCGACTAGTGACTCGGTGAGGGCTCGCGTGGCGTACTCAGATACCCTGATACAGAGTTCGAGGAATGACAAGGCTGCTGCACTAATGACACTACGGACACTGTAACAGACCTCCTTGCCTTGGCTGCCTCGCTCGCGAGCATGTAGCCTATCGAGACACAGCCTTCACGAGCAACCTTACCACTGCCACGGAAGCATGCTTAGCAGAGTTCGGCGTTGGATCTGTGCATTCATGAGGCTATGTACGCATCCTTACGGGCCCATTCCGGGTTTGACTTTTTCTTTCGAAGCTGAGTATTGCAGGTTAGAACCACTCATTTCGATTCCTTCGATATTGAAGCGTTTCATACTTCAATTCGCCTTGCATGAAGAATCAACGGCGCAATGTTGCATCAGATGCGTATTTCAATGGTACTAACATCCTGTTAATCGAGACAGTCAGATGAAACCTCCTGAGTGTGGGTTGCGTGAGCTTGCGTGACGGCAGGTAAGGACATGGTCTTCATACAACCAGCTTATCCATGAGCTTTCAGCAAGATAGCACATATAGATAATAGCCACCGTTTGATAGTGAGTTGGGCTTCGACGCCGTTTTCGACGCCGTTGGAAAGAACTCCCTCAGACTAGTGCAAACGACGGTTGAAACGTGGGAATGAATTTAGCTTTCTGACGATTTACCCAGCTCCTTCAAGCCCTGTCGTTGCGCATGTCTGCGCCACACCGCCGCAGGGCTACGTGAAGACCGGTCCTCTCGTATCCTCACTCCCCATATTGCATACTACACAGATCGGCGGTGGGGCCGATTGAAGTGATTGCACGCTACATCCTGCGAATATTTGGTCTGGAACTCTTTTGCATCACAATACAAGTCATACATGTAATTGCCACTCAACAAGAGAGTTGTTTACATCTCTTTTGCAATAATTGCTCGTTTAACGTCGTACTACGAAATGGTTGATTCACTCTCCATGGTCTTGCAGTCCGTTAGCCCGGTGTTTCGCCTGAAAGTCCCACTTTTTGGCCAGCACGTGCAGGCAAGGAACCGAGACCGCCTGAATCCTTCGCTTCCTACCGGCATTGGGCGCCTTGACTGCAGACGACCTCGTGATTTTGTCCCTGTACATTGCCATCATTCGCTCCAGATGGCCTTACAACGCGGCCCACAATACACTGATTCACTGACGCATCCTATGGTTGTTCCAGAGTACGCTTAGAACCGCAAAGTGGGCGCTATTCAAGGGCACCGCCGATTCGATCGTTGAGAAGATGTGCGTTACAGAAGCTGGAACCGTGTCGTTCGCTCGCTGTGAGTACTCTACTTATTGTGTTATCACTCCTGGTCGTTGACCAATAACATATTCCAAGGGTCGATGGGGGAGTTTAAGGTTTGTTGGTGTTCGCAGGGGTCTGCGTAGACTTCTACCTCGCTCGAGGCGCTGCACACCGCAGCACCATGCAGACGCAATCTAGCTTAGATTGCCGGATAATGAACATGTGCACTACTCGTTTCCAACACCACCTCTGCCGACATGTGCCCTTTCAAACTGCCCTGACCCTCCTCGTGGCCACCACAGGCCACTGAGATTGCTTAGCTCGCTCGGACACACCCCTCCAAGAGGCAGGTGCCTTTCTTCCACGCGATCTAGAATATCGCTCGAGACACTATTGAGATGAGATCGCACGCGAGATGTCCCGCTCTGGATAGATCGAATCCGGTTGATCTCTCCGATTCGACGTACTGTGGTTGGTCCCTGGAATCCCAAGACTTGTTAAAGACCCCAAAGTTATTCCACGGGGTGTGTCTGGCGTCCTGCAGTCAAGTTTCAAGAGCCTGTCTATCACGATGGCCCCTTCCACGCTCAAGCATTCTCTGTGCCTTTTGGCCGTTGCAATAGCCGCGCAGTCTGCCCCTACCGACAAGGCGAATGGTCCACGCAATGCTTGTAGATTCATGCCTACGGATCCTGAGTGGCCCTCCGCCAAGACGTGGAACGCTCTCAACAAGACAGTGCATGGTCAATTGATCGCGACGGTTCCAATCGCTGCTCCTTGTCATGATAGCACCGCGCCCCAGGGAGGCTTGAGCCGAGACTGGCCAACTTACGACGAGCAAAAGTGTACCGAACTACAGGAACGCTGGCTCGAGCCCGAACTACAGTACGTGCTGCACCACATCGGAAGCTCCCATACCCCTACTGATGATCAAAGCGATGCCGATCCTACCAGCATCATGGCACCGTTTTTCCTTAGGAACAACACTTGCAATCCATTCCAGCCTCGAGCAGCTGCATGCCAGATTGGTGTCTACTCGCAGTACTCCATCAACGTCACCAGTTCAGCTGATGTAGCAGCTGGTTTGAGGTTTGCCCAAGAGAACAACATCCGTCTGGTCATCCACAACACCGGCCATGACTTCGCCGGCAAAAGTTCCGGCGCAGGCTCTCTGTCTCTCTGGATGCATAACTTGAAAGACATCGAGTTCATCCACTGGGGCGACAAGCACTACACTGGTAGGGCAGTCAGAATCGGCGCTGGTGTCCAAGGCTTCGAAGTTAATGCCGCTGCACATGGCCAGGGCCTCCAGGTGGTCACGGGTGAATGCCCTACGGTTGGTGTGGCTGGTGGCTACACTCAAGGTGGTGGTCATTCTGCTCTGAGCTCACGTCATGGTATGGCTGCGGATCAAGCGCTTCAGTACGAAGTCGTAGTGGCTTCGGGCGAGGTGCTGATTGCGAACCGCTACCGGAACTCCGACCTCTACTGGGCACTTTCTGGTGGTGGAGGTGGTACCTATGGCGTTGTGCTGTCTCTCACTTCCAAAGCCCACCCTGACGTTCCCACTTCTGGTGCCAACCTGACATTCACAAGCGAGAATGTTGACCCAGATGTCTACTACTCTGCCATCGAGACGTTCCTCTCTTCTCTGCCGGCCTCTGCTGATGCTGGCGTTATGAGTGTATTTTATTTCACCGCGTCGAGCTTCATGATCGCTCCTCTCACCGGACCCGATGTCAAAGCCTCCCAGCTGAAAAAGTTCCTCTCTCCACTGACGCAGAAGCTCGAGGCGTCCAACATCACCTATGCCAGCCACTTCGAAGACTTCGATAGCTACCTCGAGTTCTACGAGACGATGTTCGCTCCGATTCCTGTCGTAAGTCTGCCATAATCGCAAATGTCAAATCCAATGTCCACATTCACTGACTTCATGCCAACCAGGGCGTCACTCTCTACGGCGGAGCTTTCATCCCCAGGGACATCGCCGTCAACAAGCCCGACGACCTCATCTCCGCCTTCCGCGACATGAACACCCTAGGCGCCCAAGTCGTCGGCGTCGGACTCAACGCATCCCTCGCCACCGGCGGCAACCCCTACAACTCCGTCAACGCAGGCTGGCGCGACGCCATCATGGCCGCTGCGATTACCGTCCCCTGGTCCTTCAAGGTTCCTTTCCAAGAGATGCTCGACTCCCAGGATCTGCTCACCGACAAAGTCATGCCGCGCATTAAGCAAATCCTGCCCGGCGGCGGACACGCTTACATGAACGAGGGCGATTTCCAGGACCCGGATTGGAAGCGCGTGTTCTATGGCGATAACTACGCGAAGCTTGAGCGGATCAAGGACAAGTATGATCCGAACCATCTGTTCTATGCTCTAACTGCTGTGGGCTCGGACAAGTGGGTGCCGCAGCTTGATGGACGTCTCTGCAAGGCATTGAAAGTTTGATGACGAGATGAGATGTCGAACGAGGACGATATAGCAATGAGGAGAACGAGATGAATTGAACATGGTGTGTGGTGTTTTTTGACACCACCGCCAGCCGTGACGTTATGATTTGTGCTCATTTACAGTCACTGCGCTCAAGTTTTTGTACGGACTCTCATTGGTAACTCATAAGGTTGCCAATCTCTAAGGCAGATAGTGCCAGCACGCCCGATCCTGAGATATGGAGGCGATGTGGATAGTATATCAACGGCTATTACACTTCTGAATACGCCTATTGCCTATAGCAACAGTGCAAGGGGTGTCGAAAAATCGATAGCTGGTTCTGGTGCCGGTACTTGAGTTTGCGTAAATACTGTATGTTGGCGATGCTGGGGGGTCGTGATGTGAAGCTCACACGCTCCTGCCAGATTAGAGCACATCAACCACCTCCTTCGTCCGTCCAGAAAAACATATGTATCGAGATGCGCTGTAAGAAGGGCTGTGTAGTGCTCGCAGCACTCAATATTGTTAGTCGTGTCTCTATAATCTGCGTTCAACGCCGGCCATGCTGGAGGGGTCATTACTATCTCATCTCACACGCTCTCCTCAACTAGAGCACATCAAGCACTTCCTCCGACTGTCCCGGCTCCACAATCACAGTCTCAATAAGCTGCAGCGTCGCCCGTAAAGGCAAGCCCACAACATTGTCGAATGTGCCATCAATCTTCTCCACCAGAATACTACCCATGCCCTGAATGCCGTACCCACCAGCCTTATCCGCGCCCTCCCTAGTCTTCACATAGCTCGTAATCAACTCGTCCGTCACGCTCTGATCGAATTTCACCGCCGTCTCCTCAACATGATGCTCCATGGCATATCCCGGCGCAACAGCGCTGTCCAGCGGCGCCATCACCACGACCGCAGTGTACACCTTATGCCAGCCGTTGTTGCCGTCGCGCAGCATTTTCAGCGTCGCGATGTGCTCGCGCTCGCTGCGCGGCTTCTCGAGGATTTGGCCTAGGTGGGTAGAGACGACGGTGTCGGCGGCCAGGACGAGAGCGGGCTCGTTGTTGGGCGTGTCGATGGTGGCGGCGTAGACGTTTTGGGCTTTTGTTGTGGCGGTTGCGAGGACGTATTCGAAGGGCGGGAGGGAGTGGGATTGGTCTTCGGGGACTGTGGAGGGGATGATTTCGAGGTCTGTGAGGCCAATCTGGGAAGGCTGTTAGTTGGAGGTGGTTCTGGATATCTCTATGTCGCTCGACAGGTGTTTCTCGAAAAACCGCAATATGTCTTACCTGTGCTAGTAATTGCCTTCTTCTAGGCGAAGCAGATGCGAGAATCACACGCTTGCCACGGATCATGTTCAAGGCGGGCAGATCCAGAGGGAATGGCGGGCGAGGGCCCCGCGGTTGTCCTGGTGGGCCATTGGCCTTCTCTGATATGGGTATAGGGTTGTCGGTGTATGGAGGAGGGTCGATGGGTGCCTTTTCGTCTGACATCGTGGCTATGTGAGTTGTTCGTGCAGGGTATATGATATTGAGGATTGTTGAAGGGGGAAGTAGACTGCTTGACAGGGTGATCCTTTGGATTCAACGACGCGCGGAGCTAGGCATGACGAAAGAAGACTGCAGACATGGAGTTTATCTAACAAGCATATCTGTACTACGTGAATTCGTCCGACGGAGCGGGCACACGGATACTGAGGAGCTGCATATAGGTATTGTATCAACGGCCGACTTACGTTTGCACTTGGTTTTTAAAGTGGCGGCTACTGCACATACGAGCGTCTCTTCAAGATCAAGGAGGAAGTGCACCGCAAGCATGCAAGATCTCCAATACAGGCAGCTTGTCCATCCTCATCGCCGGACGTCACTCCATCTTTGTGCGGGCATCTCGGGGAATAGACAGCAATTGGAAGTTGGAGCAGAGACTCCACGGAGGGATAGCCTGGACGGTGATGAAGGCCGCTCTTGCTTATGCAGCGTAGCATGTCTGACTGCCAGGCCACCTAGGTGCGCTTTGCGACTTTGCACTACAACAATACTGTGTGCACTGCACAGTCAATCGCCGTGGGCACACCCTGCCTGGAGAGATTGCGGCAAGAATAATCCGCCCGGCTTGCCCTCAATCCTTGGACGCAATGTTGTGTATACGGCCGTTGTTCGGAGGCTTGCAGTCAGGCTTCAAAGTCCGCACCGTTCGCCCCGCCGCTTGGAGGTCAGTACGAGGTTTGAACCTAGATCACAAAGGAGGCAATGCCAACGCGCGTTAGTCGGCCGAGGCTCGATTCGTGCTGTTTTTTTGTTTGGGCTGTGTGACATAATCGGACCCTCTCTGTCGCCTTAACCGCGTGGAAGAACATCGACAACGCTCTGCTAGCGGCCACGACCTTCCATGCTCGTGCACTGCTCCGTTGCCTTACACCGCATTCGAAAGATGCTGTTCCAATGCACATTTCTAATCATAACTCTGGACCCTCCAGCCGAGGCACTGCCCGTTTGTATATGAATGTCACTTAGTCTCCCAGTCTACTGCTCTCTCACACATTTCCCAATCTACTCCATCCCACTTGCTCTTATTACATCACTCTGATATACCCCCAAACTACCCCTCCTCACAACGCTCACATACACCGCAATCATGGTGCAGAACAAGACCCTCACATACCTCGCTCACCCCAGCGAGAAGATCATTCCCGGCGAGCACATTGGCATCAAGGACAACACCTTCGACGTCGACCAGGCTCCTCCCGCCGGCGGCATCACCGTCAAGATCCACTATGTCTCCTTCGACCCCTACCAGCGTGGTCGCATGCGTCCTAGCCACATCAAGTCTTACAGCCCTGCCTTCGAGCTGAACAGCGCCATCACCAACGGCAGCATTGCCACCGTCCTCAAGAGCGACAACGAGAAGTTCAAGGCCGGCGACCAGATCGTCTCCCTCTTCGCCACTCCCACAGCAGAGTACGCCGCTCTTCCCAAGGATATTGCCAACGGCGCTAGAGTCATTGAGAACCCCTACAACCTTGACACCAAGCTTTTCCTTGGCCCTCTCGGTATGCCCGGTCTGACCGCCTACTCTTCCTTCTACGACATCGGCCTCCCTAAGAAGGGCGAGACTATCTTCATTTCCTCAGCTGCTGGACCTGTGGGTCAGCTTGTCGGCCAACTCGCTAAGCACGAGGGCCTCACCGTCATCGGTTCCGTTGGCGAGGACAAGAAGCTCGACTTCATCACCAAGGAGCTCGGCTTCGACGGCGGCTTCAACTACAAGAAGGAGAAGCCTCTTGACGCCCTCAAGCGCCTCGCGCCCAACGGCATCGACATCTACTACGAGAACGTCGGCGGCGAGCAGCTCGAAGCCGCCATCACCTGCATGAACGACTTCGGACGCATCGTTGCCTGCGGCATGATCAGCCAGTACAACCTCAAGCCCGAGAACCAGTACCCCATCAAGAACCTCATGCAGGTCGTCGCCAAGCGCCTGACTATGCGTGGCTTCATTGTTGGTGACGCCAACATGGGTCCCAGGTACGCTGTTGAGCACCAGCAGAAGGTGCAGAAGTGGCTCAGCGAGGGCACTTTCAAGGCTGCCATGGACGTCACTGAGGGCATTGACAACGCCAGCGAGGGCCTGGTTGGTCTGTTCGAGGGCAAGAACTTCGGCAAGGCCGTGTTGGAAGTTAGCAAGTTGTAAATAATACACGCTCGGGATGGTGATGGATACACTGCCGAAGCTATGAAATGAGACATGTCTATTTTCGTCATTGAATTTCACGGGTATCATTATTGTTCGCGTGCAGTATCTATCATGTGTGTAAATCTACGATACATGAGCATCTACTTCATTGCTATACACCTAGCTTTTCAGAAGGATTGCACGGTCGGCAGTTCTATGATGGGCGGCTTTAAGAACTACATGCGCTGTGCAAGCAACCTGTCCGGAGCGTGTGCTTCTTAGCAAGCACTCCGAGGAAGCATGCATATCACGCCCAAGCCCTGGTACGAACACGGTTGTGACATGAAATCAAGGAATCAAGTATATGGCGGCCCGGCAATCAAAGAGCGCAGGATTGCAACGAGTCACCATTGGGAAAGAGTGACCACAATTGACATCGAGACCGAGAAGGAGTGCATTGACGCTTCCGCAAGTCACCAAAGACTTGTTTGTACCTAGTCCTCGATAAAGATCGCAACTCGTTAGCAGTATCCTTGGACCTGACCCAGAATCGAGCGATAATAGCTTACCTGGGAAGAAAAAGAAGATGAAGCGCCGCCCTCACAAGAGTGATCAGAATCGAATTATACTCTCCACTCCCTCCGCCATCTCTCACGAGACAGGCAAAAAGGGAGCGTCAAATACGCTGCGTATTGCACTAAAGTGATCGTACCCCAGCATTTCACGGCCGAAGGCACACACGATCTTCGCACCGGCTCCCATAGCCACAACACAGACACCGCTCCATCCGAAGACAGAGGAGGCTGGCGGGCTGAGCTTTCTGATGCCAAGTGCAACCATGGGTGAATCATGGCAGGCCCTTGCGGGCAGTGGCCAGAGCTCGAAACCAGAAGAGGAAACGAGATGGCGGAAAAGTTGAAGATTACTCCGAATTTCTCATTTGCCAAAGGATGACGAGCACGAGGCTTGTCTGTGTGTGAGCAAAGAAACGCAGCTTTAGTGAGGGCGACGCTTGGGGAGAAGGAAGAAGTGAGTGTGTGAGGCTCGCGAAAGTTTTGGGTGATAGCTTTGGTGCGGGAGCGGGAGTGGGAGTGCCGCTGGCGCTAGTGCAGTGGGTTACCTTTGGCCTCCTACCAGTGGATTGGAGAGGTGTTGACATGTGCTTGTTGTGTAGCTTGCTGATTGTTTTTGTGAATGTACAGCGCACACCTTACGTACGTACACTGATAGTATGACAACCATGTGCCTTTGATGTAGCCCTGTGCCTTGTTTGACAACACGCCTGCGACAACAGACTGCCCCTTCTGAAACGCGGTGACGCAGCTTCTCCTTGGCAAGTGTTTGGTCTGGAGGGGCAGCATTCGAGGGTCTTCCCAAGATCTAAGCCACCTGAGCTTGTTCAACCACAACATCCTCACAATCTTTCACCGCTCCTCACAAAACCCGCGGTGAACTACGCACATACTACATTTACCTTTGTGCGGTACAGAACACACCAATCATGTCGAACATGGCTCTCAAGCCAACTATCCTCTTCCCTATCCTCCTCGTTGCCCTCATTTTCCTTGCTCGTCCTACTTACGCCTTCGGCGCTGGTAACATTGCCGGCACGAGTAAGATCGCGGGTCAGAACTGGCGTCATGGCGATATCGAAGACACTCTCCTCACCCTCTTGACCGCCCGCGTCATCGGTCGCAATAAGAAGTTCTCCAAGCTCGATGTCAAGCGTGTCTACTTTGGCAACTGGCTTCGTGACTACTCCCAGGCTATCGACGTTGGCACCGTCAAGTATGTCAGTGCCGACGCTATCAGGCTCCTTCTCTGGGTACTCGGCTTCATGAGCTTTGGATATGGTAAGATGTCATCTCAGTAAAGTACACAGCAGGAATTAACACATCATCACAGGTACTGGCGAATTCGAGGTCACCAGCGAAAGGCTTGGATGTTACCGCCCTGAAGAGCACATCGACAACCCCAAAGATTACGCCGACAACATCGATGCCAGACAGTATCACAGGGCTCTCCGTGGCCCCGTCGACGAGAGGAGGGAGCTGGCCATCGACGAGCGCAATGGCATGAAAAACTACATTGCTTCAGAAGACCTTGGCATCACAACCTCTTCAGGGCTTGTCAGGAACCTCTTTGGCCAAGCCATCGACCTGGGACGGAGATACAAGCACTCCAAGGACGACAAAGACTTCTTCGAGGCACTACGTCTGCTCGGTACAGGATGTCACTGTTTGGAAGATTTCTCTGCACACAGCAACTACACGGAGCTTGCTTTGATCGAAATGGGCGAGCGTGATATCTTCCCACACGTCGGTCGTCGCACTCAGATGCAGATCCGTGGTGCCCGCAACCCCGTGTTCCCGATCGTCACTGGAACTTTCGGTGGTGTCGATTTCCTCCATTCAGTGATGGGCGAGTTCAGCGATAAGGCCACCCAGTCTGAGCTTGAGGAGCTTGAAGGTGCTATCAGTCGCGCTAAGAACTCGGATACATCTTTGCTCAAGGATATCCTCAATAAGATCCCTCCGGGTGTCTTTGGCAGTGGTAGCGACGACCCAGCTGGCAAAGCGGATGAGCTTCAAGCCAACTCCAATGCTGCACACATGGAGAACATGCACATCACTCCCAAGGAGCCCGAGGCCTTCACAAGGCAGGTCAACGACATCATGAAGCAGATCTACCCGATCATCGAGTTCCACGACAATATCATGAAGGGCATCTCATCTGCCATTGACAAGATTCCAATCCTGCCCGATCTCATCGAATCACTTCAGGACCAAGTCAACCTCTTTGTCTTCTCGCTCCTGGCGCCCTACATTATGCCCATCATTTCGCAGGTCAAGAACGAACTGCACACTGGCTCCAGCGAGGTCATCAAGAGCAGCCAGGAGCACCAGATGGCTGTGTTCTCCAACGACAACGACACAGATCCCACCCACAGCATGCTTTCCAAAGATCGTAAGTTACCTCCAGCTTTCTACCAGTGGATTGGAATATTGTTGACATGTGCTTGTTTCTCATAGATTTTTCAAATGTACTCAACGAACCTGCTGGCAAGGTCGCCAGCGCTGTTCTGAAGTGGGTCGTTCCGCAGATCGTGGAGTGCTGGGATGACGATAATGCCGACGTCGCCCGCACTCTCGACCGTATCGTCAACGGTGTTCTCCACCACCCAGCCCTTCGTGAGTACGGCGATGATGGCGCTCGTGACGGACGCGGACTCATGTTCCGCGAGGTCGAGAGGTGGTGGAATGATATGGGTGACCGCGAGCGTGACAGCTTGCGCCGTTCACTCAGCAGGGATGGCGTTCAGCACTTCAAGAACCACAAGGAGGGTGTCAAGGATAAGGGCCACGGTTGTGGCAAGCCACTGGGTCTCCCAACAAGCGCTACATACGAGTCGTCTGGTGCCACCGGAGGAAAGAGCTCCGATGCAGGAGACTTGCTTGGAGGAATTGCCAGCGCGCTCGGCAACTCTTCTGGTGGTTCTGGAACTTCTGGAGGTGGCTTCAACTCTAAAAAGCAAGACTTGATCAGTGACAAGGTCAGCGAAGCAGTCGGTGGTGGCGCCATTGGCTCCATTGTTGGCGGGTTTGCAAGCAACATTCTTGGCAATGCTGCGAAGAACACAGAGAAGAAGTCGAGCAGCAGCTACGAGCAGGAGAGCTCTTACAACTCAGGATCCTACAACTCGGGCCACCAGAGCAGCAACCCGTACAGTTCAAACCAGCAGAGCAGTGGGTATGGCCAGGGTAGCTCTTACAACTCGGGCAACCAGGGTGGCGGCTCATATGGCTCGAACCAACAGAGCAGTGGGTACGGCCGAGACGAGAATTATGGCTCGGGCAACCAGAGCAGTGGGTACGGACGCGATAACTCTTCCAACTCGTACCAGAGCGGCGGATACAACCAGACCACTTCGCACAGCTCCGGTGGATATCAGTCATCGCAACAGCAGAGTGGCTACTCCAACCAAGCAGACCAATACGAATCTAGCGGACGCCGCAACGATTTCGGACAACAAAGTCAATCTGGTCGCACTGGATACGGCTCATCGGCTCTCGAGGGACGCTCTGAGCGCCGCCACGAGAGCAACGACCTCCTACAGAACACAGACTTTGGCGGTCGTACAAGCGACAACCGCCAGTCGAAGCACAACTCATCCCGCCGGGATGATTCGGATGATGACGACAGCAACGACGATGATGACTACGAGAAGAAACAGCGCAAGCGCGAGAAGAAGGAGCAGAAGAGGCTGAAAAAACAGCGTGAGGAGGAGGAGAAGAAGTCATCGTACGGAGGTTCCTCACGCCGCGACGATTACGGAAGCTCGTCACGCCGCGACGACGACTACCCAGCTCGCCAACCTGAGTACGGCCAGGAGCAGAACTACTCCAGTGGATATGGTCGCCAGAACGAATCGTCCTACAACCAAAGCAGCCGCTATGAACAGACCTCTGGCAGCAGCCGATACGAGCAGTCCTCGAGCTCTGGTTATGGAGGCAATACCCACTCCAGCTCCATTAGATATGAGTCCTCCACTCCAAGCTACGGTGGCAATTCACACTCAAGCTCGGAATATCCTGGCAACCATGGTCGCACCTCAGGTGGTGGTTACGGATCGTCCGGATATGGAGATGACTCGCGAGGTAGCTCCGGCCATGGCAACACCCACTCCAGCTCAAACGAGTACGGGTCCTCCGGCTATGGCTCAACTGAGCGCAGAGAGGGTCACGGCAGGCGTGATGAGTACGGCGACAGTGGCTCCGCCGGTATGCCTGGTTCGTTCGGAGGCGAGGAGTCTTATGGGGAAAGCCGCAGGAGGAACGATGGTGATGGATACGGCAACTCCGGCTATGGTGGAAGCGGCGGTGGCTATGGCTCCAGGTACTAGTGATATCTGTAGTGAATGAAGTATGATGGAAAGTGGAATTGGGCGAGTGAGTCCAGTTCCTACAAGCCCGTGCCTGGCTCTTCATTGCTTTCGATGTTATTGCTAGAATGACCAAGTACAGATTTTGGCAAACCGCCTCTTAGATGTTCATACACCACAATGATGTGTGAATTTATCAGATGCTCACCAAAATTTTATATGTCAATCAGTGAGCATAGTTTTAGTGAATGGGAAGTGTTGTACAATTTACCATTATCTGACAGCCGTTCGACATTACAAATCTACATGTAGTGTCGTACAGAATAAGCTGTTGACGACAGTACAACACTGCTTCTCTTATAAATGCATTTTAACTGTGATTAATATTCCGTTGGAACTCTGATTTTTAAGTGGCTCGGCCCCGTGGAGAGCCGATGAAGAATGGTGCTGATCAATCTCTGGAGAAACTCTGTTTACCGAGTCTACGCCCGATAACGCCATCGCAACTTAAATGGAGAGCAGCCCACAAAAAGTGAGGTTACACGAGCACACCCTTGTCGGTTGACTAAACATTCGACTCTGACCTGATCACCTCTTGGCGCTGACGTCAAGCAAATATAGAGGCGATTGTATGCATGTATGTATGTTTTGACTTCACAACACATCTTCAGAATTTAGACTCTTTACCGCTGCACTTTGAGCTTCAATACTCGACTTCCTTACTCATTGACAACCATGACTACCATTCAGAAAGGTGATACTGTCCTTGTAACCGGCGCGACCGGCTACATCGGCAACCATGTAGTCGAGGAGCTCGTCGCAGCTGGCTACCACGTCCGCGGCACATCTCGCAATGCTAGCAAGGCTCAGTTCCTCGTTGACTACATCGAGAAGAAGTACGGCAAGGGCCACCTTGAGATTGTCGACGTCCCCGACATGATCGACGAGCACGCCTATGACGAAGCGGTCAAGGGCGTGAGCGGCATTGTCCATCTGGCATCCGTCCTCACCTTCTCAAATGTCCCCGACGAGGTCATTCCCGGCAGCGTCAAGGGCACTCTGAACATTCTGAAGGCTGCCACCACGGAGCCCAAGATCAAGAGTCTCGTTGTCACATCCTCCAGCACCGCTGCTCTGATCCCAGAGCCCAACAAGAAAGTCATCATCACCAAAAACTCCTGGAACGAGAAGGTTCTCGAGGCCATTCGCACCAACCCTTCACCCAGCCCATACGAGGTCTACGCTGCTAGCAAGACCGAGGCCGAGAAGGCGCTCTGGCAGGCAGTCAAGCAGACCAACCCGCCGTTCCAAGTCGCCACCGTCCTCCCCAACGCCAACTTCGGCCACCGCGTCCGTGCTACCGGCAACAGCACTGGCGACTGGCTCCTCGACGTTTACAACAACAAGGAGACCATGCTCAACGCCTCGCCACCGCAGTACTTCATCAACGTCCGCGACGATGCGAAACTACACGTCATTGCCCTGATCGACCCGGCTTGCAACGGCGACAGGATCTTCGGCTTTGCTGACACGTACTCTCTGAACAAAATCCTTGCCATCTTGCGCAAGCTGGACCCTAGCAGGCAGTATGCTGAGGACAAGGACATGGGCGAGGACCTCACCGAGGTGCCGAACGCTGAGGCGGAGGCACTTCTGAAGAAGCACTACGGGCATGGGTTCGTTGGTCTGGAGGAGACGATCAAGGAGGGCATTGCGCCTGCTGCGTCGGAGTTGTAGAAGGTGCACGATGACGGGCAGGACTTATACGAGAAACACGACGAGCTCTAAATAATGACATAGTAAAGAGATTGCATTTATGAATTGTTATTCGAAGCTACCGTAAACCCGTATTCAGTAGACTTTACACAAGGCCAACGTAGTTGTGGTCCGGCCGTGGTTCGGCTGTGGTCCAGCCATGGTAACGTAGATAGGGACAGAAGGAACCACGACGGGGAAATGTTCAAGAGCGAATCCGCGAGCTTGCTCTTTCCTTATCTTATCGCGCTCCGGCGTTTGGGCGTGGAGAGCGTCACTGAACCCTCACCTGCGACAGCTTCAACTAAACATCAAGGCAACAGTACCTTACACATACCAACCTCACCACCAACACCAGCTACACAACCCTCACAATGGAGCAGTCGCGCGCCCTCAATGCGCTCGCGCCATTCCTCGCACTCGCCAAGTCTGCCACATCTCCTCGCGCCGCCTCCGACCTCGTCACACAAGCAACCTCAGCACCAAACACATATGTCTTCGCCGAGCTGCTCCAGCAGCCCAACATCCGCAAGCTCGCCACCGACGAACAGTACGCCAGCTATCTCACTGTCCTCGAGACCTTCGCCTGGGGTACATGGGAGTCATACAAAGCCAGCAGCACACCCCTGCCCGCCCTCTCAGACGCCCAGGCCCGCAAACTACGCCTGCTCAGCCTCCTCACCATCGCCGCCGAAAAGACAAACGCAACAGCACAGCACAATCTAAGCTACCCCTCTCTCTGCTCACGCCTCGACTTAGAGTCCCCACGCGACCTCGAGCAGCTCGTCACAGCAGCCATTTACGACAACCTCATCAGCGCCACGCTCAACCCCGCCGCCCAAACCGTCGTCGTCACCTCCGTCGCTCCCCTGCGCGATCTCGCGCCAGGCAGTGTCTCCCAGCTCCTCGGCGAGCTCTCGGCCTGGAGCGGCCGCTGCGACGCCGTGTTGGCGGATCTGCAGGCTGAAGTTGCGAGGATCGAGGCTAATGCCGTGAAGCGCGCAGCTCGCGAGCAGAGCAAAGACAAACAGATCAGAGCCGCGACAGAGGTGTCGGAGAAGACTGGTGTGGTTGGTGGACTGCGGAGCATGGGCAGCAGGCAGAGTTCTAAGATTGAGGAGGACGATGATGCGATGGAGGTGGATGGTGTGGGATCAAACGGAAGCAGGAAGAGAAGTGCGGCCGGAAAGTCTGGCGGGAAGCTGGGACGTTGAAGTGCGTGATGCTGGGAGGATGATGAAATATGATACGATCGCCTCGCTGTGAGCTGCGGCTGCCAGCTTGCCTACGAATGGAGAGATCACTAAGGTGATGGTTCACCTCGATCTCACGCCTGTCAAACAGCACAGGAGTATTGCAGGACCCGATCACCGCCCTTCCCGGGCTGGAAGGCTTTTCATCCACGTGTTAAAGTACACAACTATGAGATGAAACGTGAAACGACACGATATAAATGACACAATCCAAATGAACAACTACCGAAATTAATTGTATTCGTCTTCGCTGTGCTTGAAACGGGTATCAAAGAAAGCAAACGCCGGGCACTCTTCGCCTTGTGCATGTCAAACTAACGCTCTCACCTCCTTACTTCTTCTGCTGGAAATCCTGGTAAGTCGGAGGCGCCGCATCGCCATAACCAGTAGGATTGTAGTTCCCACTCGTAGGTGCGAAACCAGAGTTGCTGGTAGGGAGAGCACCACTAGCACTCGGTCCCTGTTGCTGCTTCTGCTGCTTCTCATACTGCGCCTCCATCCTCTTCCTATCTTCCTCAGGCAGCTCGCCTCCGTCGCCGCCGCCCACGACAATCTCGCCACCGCCCTTGACTTTGCCGACGACCATGCCCTTGGCGACACTCTTGATGACGGCGCGCCGCGAAACACCCGTGACGTCAATGTAGACGAGACCGACGTTCTTGACTCCTCCCGCCAATTCTGCGGCGATGGAGCCCGCTTCTTCGCCGTAGCGGTGTCCGACCATGGTGCTTGCTGCTCCTCCCGAAGAAGTGAGCAGGTTCTTACCTGAGTACGCGATACCATCTGCGACGGTTGAAAAGGCGATCATAGACCTGTTGAGCAGACCGGGCTTGTACTCTTCTTGCGGCAACGGGTTGCCCTTGACATCGAAGCCTTTGTGCGCGCGATCCTTCTTGTGCCCGGACATGGACGCCGCGAAGTTCTGCGCATAGTTGGACAGCTGGCCGACGGTTTTCGACGAGAGGCCCGCGGCGCTTTGCGTGAAAGCGTTAATCTTGCGCACGCGGTCGTGGGTGGCGGCGTTGAACTCCATCGGCTTCGTGACGGGTTTGGTCTTTTGCGTGAAGGTGTTGGCGCCGTTGCTCATGGCGTTTCCGAGGTAGCTGGAGGTTGTGACGATCAGACGGGAAGCTGCGGCGGCGTTCTGAACGAGGCCGGAGTTCTTGTACGCTGGGTGACGGGCCATGCGTAGGTACTCTTCAGAGACAGGGCGGACATCGACTCGCTTGCCGTCGGCGGAGACCTCGACCTCGACGGGGTTCTTCGAGCCGACTTTGAGGCTGGGGTCTTCATAGATGCGAGCGTCGCCGCCAAGCTCACCGACGACGGAGCCGTTGTCTTCGTCGATGAGGACGATCTCGCCGTGTCCGCCTTTTTCGTTTCCTGGAGCGTACTTGCCGCCCGGGGCGTAGTCGGCAGGGTTGTACCTCTTATCGTCGCTGAAGCCGCCCTTCTGGCTCGGCCTGCGAGGCAGAGGAGGCTGCGCACGTTCCATGAAAGCAGTGCATTGTGCGAGGATGGTCTCGAAGGTATCCAGATCTTCCTGGCTGACGTCGTAGCCAATGGGCGGGAATTCGATGCGCGTGAAAGCGCCGGAGTCGGGGCCTAGGTCCCATCGCGGGATGAGGTATGAGTTTGGCGGCTGGTGGTAGATCTGGGTTGTAGCGGGGAGCGGGAGGTCGAGCTCGGGAGGGAGATTGAGGTGTAGGTAGAAGTCTTCGTCGACCTGGTTCTGGGGCGCTGTGGAGGGGATGTCTGAGAAAGCAGAGTTGGTTGGGACCATGAGCAGGCTGAGGGTCTGCGGGCCGGAGGGCGTGAGGCTTTGCTCGTCGCCATCTTGGATGTGGTAGGCTTTGATGCCGTTGATGGCGTAGAGGAGCTTGGGGTCTTGGTGGCTAGCCATTGTGAGGGAAGAGGCTGGTTGGTTGGTTGGGAGTGAGAAAGGAAGAAGCGAAAGCGAGGTGCGACAGATGGGGTTGGATGTCGCGCTGTTCAGTGTCAAGGGAGGAGCGGTATGCAAGTAGGAGGTGTTATAGGATTCTTGATCGCTGCGGTAAGAAGGTAGCTAGCATGCACAGCCTCGATGATATAGAATGGTGAGGAGCACGGGGGAAAAGTGTGCATGGTCCTCTCTCGCTTGTGCTTGCTTGCTCGTTGTCCCTGCTTGTCTCGTTGACCGTCCCTCTGGCCCATCGAACAAGCAGCGTCATCATAGTCGGCGGCGGGGCACGAGCACGTACGTCAATGGTGGCTGAGTTCCTTGGTGCGCCACATCACACTCGAGATCGAGAGCGCGTGTGGCGTTTGCGCATATCCAGTTGTCGCCATGGAAATCGCTTCCATCCTGCCGTCTTCCCTGTCGCTCCTTCCGTGGAAGATGGTGACCTGCGGTATAAGTGAAGTCGCCATGCCTGGTATCTTATGTTTGGGGGAGACTCTATTGTTTGCTTCTCTCAATGGTACTTGTAGCAACGGTCGATTGTGGCTCAGTCGACACGACGAGAGGGTTGACATGCCACGACAGACTATGCGCAAGGTTTCCAGCGGTCAGTATATCGACAGTGCCCGACATGAAGGCATTGAAACGAATGCAGCCGACGTGCAGACACACTTTTAGCTTGTGCTAATCGTTATCACGCTTGGTCCGCGAGTCGGTGAGGTGCCCTGTCGCTTACAGTAACAAACTTTCGGCTCTTGTCTGCCACCCAGAATTCCTTTACCGCACTTTACTCTCAGCCTTGTTCTTCACCACCACCACCCTTCACACACGCGTACAGCACTTCTTCGTCCAGCAACCCGCCTTTGTCCAACAAAAAGCTCACCAGCTTCGTCGCCTCCACACACAATTTCAGCAACCGCTAAATGATTTTCTGACATAACCTAACTCCCAACTATGAACCTTTCGTCAAATCAACGTGCTCCAGCTCCCAGAAAGAAAAGCCGCATACGCGATCCATAGACGAGAGGCCCCCCAAGTCCAAAAAATAAAAAAAATAAAAACAATGTCACCAAATCATTCGATGGCTCTTCCGGGGTCTCTCGTCCGGCCATGGCGACAAGTTCGTCGCTGGCTGCCGCCGTGCAACTTCATTACGCTACACTATGCTTACTTCATAGTGACATGCATGATCGCGTCGGCAATTTTTTGGGGAGCTAGCACAACTACACCTCGTATTAGGTACATCGACAGCCTCTTCCTTGTGGTTAGCGCAATGACTCTTTCTGGCCTGGGTTCCATCAACCTTAGCGTCATCAACACCTTCCAACAGGTCATGCTTTTCGTCTTGATCATGATGGGGTCCGCTATTTTCGTCAGTGCGTTCGTGGTTCATCTACGCAAACGTGCTTTCGAGAAGAAGTTCCGTATCATTGTCGGAAAAAAGCGCCTGAAAGACGGGACCAGGAGACGGACGACTTCTTTGCACAGGACCTCCGTGCATGAACTTGGTGGTATCCGCCGACCTTCTGCAACGCCTACGTCCAAGGATGAGCGATTCCTGGGCGAAGATTCGATGAATTCCCCGCCACTTCCAGCCATAGGCACATCTTCGACCGCAGGTGGGAAAAACAAGTCGCAATTCGAGAGTGCTATCGTCGATGGAGACGCAGAGGACTCGCTGGATTCACCCCATCTTACTTTCAGCCGAGATACCCGCTTCCGACCCAGCAACACATCGCAAGCATCTCCTCGTCGTAGGTCACGCCTGAGTTTCGGCACGCTGGGTGTTGGCGCCAGACCTGATACATCTCTGGACATTACCAGTGCGGATGATATCCCTACTTTCCAGGGCTTGAGCCATAACGATGTTCTGGACGTCTGTGACAAAGACGACTCTGATGACCAGTTCGACGCTGCGGAGGGCTGGACTTCTAGGAATAGTCAGTTCCACGGGCTCACCGAGCGTGAAAGGGAGCGTTTGGGCGGCTACGAGTATCGTGCTGTGGCTCTGTTGGCCTGGCTTGTCCCTGCTTACTACATTCTCTTCCACCTCCTTGGATGTCTAGGATGTGCTGCCTGGGTGGCTTACAATCGCCCAGACACTGCACGAGGAAATGGCCTTGATCCTTGGTGGTTGGGTGCCTTCAATGCTGTCTCCGCTTTCAGTGAGTCAATGTTGTCTTTACGCTTTACAGTTCAGACTAACTCAAGATAGACAACTCTGGCATGTCCCTACTTGATGCCAATATGACGGCTTTCCAGACTGGCTACTACCTTCTGATTACTATGGGTTTCCTCATCCTTGCAGGCAATACATGCTACCCAGTGTTCCTCCGCCTAATAGTCTGGATCATGCTCAAGATCGTCCAGCGCCTCGATGGAGAAGTATGGGCTGAGCGTGCTGCTACTCTTCGATTCCTGCTTGACCACCCTCGACGCTGCTATACCAACCTCTTTCCTAGCCAGCACACATGGTGGCTTCTGCTCATGGTGATTACCCTAAATGGAATCGATTGGGCCGCCTTCGAAATCCTCAACATTGGCAATCCCAAGATCGATGGCGTGCTACCCGTCAATGTGCGTGTGATCGACGGCCTCTTCCAAGCCTTCGCTGTCCGTTCGGGTGGCTTCTTTGTTGTCACAATATCGGACCTTCGAATCAGCCTGCAAGTTCTATACGTCGTCATGATGTATATCTCGGTCTATCCGGTGGTTATTACGATGCGAAACTCGAACGTATACGAAGAACGTTCCCTTGGGATCTATGCCGAAGACGCCATCTCTGAGCTCGACAAACCATGCACACCAATGCCACAAGCTGAAGAAGATACTCAAGGCAGTTGGTTCTCCCGCGCACGCTTTGTGGCCTCAAATTTCAATCACGCTCGACCGCAAGAGTCCAACACAACCTTCGTCCGCCACCAACTTCGCGCTCAACTCGCCCACGACGCCTGGACCATCATCCTCGCCCTCTTCCTGATCACAATCATTGAATCTCGCAAATTCAGTGAAAACCCTACCGTTTTCAGTGTCTTTAATTTCTTGTTCGAGATCGTAAGTGGCTACGGGTGTGTTGGGATTTCGGTCGGAGTGCCTTGGGACATGTACAGTTTCTGCGGAAGTTGGCAAACATTGAGTAAATTGATTTTGTGTGCGGTCATGATTAAGGGAAGGCATCGCGGCTTGCCGGTGGCGATCGATAAGGCAGTGCTTTTGCCTGGAGAAGAGGATGGGATGGCTGAAGAGGAAGATGGTAGGATTCGTTTGGCGAGGGTGGGAAGTAGGGAGACTGGCCGGGTTTGAAGAGGCAAGCAAGGATGTAAAAAGTGGAGGAGTTGGTGGACAGATGTGGTCACGTGGTTGTCAGTCGATACTGGTCTCACCAAGACCCTCAAGCAGGCGGTTTGACAGTTGGGATTAGATTTTGGAGTAAGAGGATACACAACAGATCAATGGCAAATGTTGATCGAGAAATTTGTTCCTGGGAGGCGACATCGTGTCACCGCGTTTTGTATCACGTAGTGGAGTTTCACACCTTGCATGGTTGCTCGAACTGATGTTTGCTTGAATGGTGCAACACCCGCAGCGGGTAGTTGCATTTCAAGTGTCATCTCGACGGCCAAAATACTTTCTCGCACTCTCGTCATGATACATGTAATCTTGTGTGTAAGCACGAGGCAGACGATTCGTATGTCGGTGGTACCTTGCACCGCCAACAGATTTGCGTGCTTGTGGAACATCATGTTCTAGTGCCTACAGCAGGCTTACCTGTCTCTTTTCATACGAAACAGTTGAGGTGTAGCCAATATTATCGACAACCTTAAGCGTTGGGGCGTCTAATTCTTCGAGAAAGTGGCCCACATCGCCATGCCTACTCCCGAACAACGGGTAACGAAGACTGTGGACGTTCTGACCACAGATGATAATGGATACTTCACTTTGTCAGACTTTCTGCCTGCGCGCAAGTAAGGTTCGATCCCACAGAGCCATCTCTGCCACTCTGACCATGATTAGTTCTGCCGAAGAAGCCAGTGTGTCTGCCGCCTGGTCCATGGTCTTAACAGCCATGCCCACCGAATTGTCTGGTGCTTTTACTGTGACTGGCGGCGATGCTGGCTATGCCTTTGCCGTGGAATTGATGAGAGAGTTCGATCGCGGGAAATATCCTGCTTGGTTGGCTCAGTTGCCAGAGACGGCCCAGTCATACTTCATTTCGCGTTGGATGAGTGTTTTGTTGGATTCGACAGACCTCTTGGGATCATCTTCCACTGTCGTGACAGCTTTGGTCCTCACGAAGGGCTCCGGTGGTGTGACATCGACAGTGGCTGGAAGTGCGACGTTCGCGTGAGTGTGCCGGTCGATCGCTTCGATTCTTGCGACTCGAGCTGACATGGGACGACAGGAGATCACAATCATGGCACTACATGAGCGTTCTTACGGAGCATCTCCCCGCCGCCGGGCAGATTTTGACCAAGGGCGGGTCTGCAGACTTTGCCACGGCCGTGTACAGACAATTCACTTCTAGGACAGCTCCGCCTTGGTTCCAAGCAATGCCCACAGACGTCCAGAGCTGCGTTGTGCTGGGCTACCTTCCTAACTGGCTGAGTGAGCCGATGGCAATGGACTGGCTTGCTCTGGCAAGTCCTGCCGCAAGACCGACTGGTACAACCAGACCGACTAGTACTACTGGACCAACAGCAACCTTCAAATCCACACCATCAGCAACGAATCGGACTTCTTCCAAAAAGGACGTGGTTGTCGTGGCCATCCTCATACCTCTGGTGATTCTAGCCGTCGCACTCGGATTTGCCGTCTGGTTCGTTCGATATCGGCGAAGAAAACGAGCAAGGAGCTTGGCAAGCGACCTGCCTCCTCTCGACCCCGAGCAGGCTGTGAGGCGATGGTCGGAGACGACTTTCAGCACAGCTGTTTCGCCGCAGGAACCGCGGCATCAGAGCAGCTTCTTGCCGCCAATGACTCTGATGGAGTCACCTGCGCGCAGTGCGACTGCTCTGCGACGTACATTGTCCGCAAGTGATATTGGACAGGTAATCAGCCCGGAAACGAAGGCGAAAGATCTCAAAGTCGTGGAAACGCAGAGCGATCGGGCAGAGCTCGAAGCCCGGGCTGCGCCGTTGACCAAATGTTAGGGTGGGATGTTTGAGGTTGAGTCATAGTGGTATTTACTGTGGGAGCCCTGTTTTTATCTAGGATGCGATGTGACGGATAGCTTCGTGTAGTAGGATTGCTTCTCCATGGTCATTAGCGTTACACTTTTGTCTGCAGGCGATGATCTTACCGCGCTGAACAACGAAGGTCGGGAGAAGGTTCACGCTCTCTCGATGGGAAGTGCGAAGCATCAAATGCCAGTGCTTGGAATACAGCCGATTTGATTTCATGCTCATATTAGTAGGTCACTCGTTCGAGGCAGGCTCCTCTTTCACATCATCTTCCTTCTTCTCTGCGGTCCTCTCCATTCTTCTGGCTTTTACCCACTCGCCGAATGGCTTCCAGATAGCTTCCTTCTCGTGTGGTTTGGTGCTCGCACTCAGTCCACTCGTGCTCGACGCTACAAAAACTCTCGCGCCGTTCCACTCTTCACATTTGCCCATCCTCTCTCTGTCGTCTTGCCACCCGTAGTGAAACTCCTCTTTCTTAATCTGCCGCTTATACCTCCATCTCCATATAGCTTCCCAGATGCCTTTTCCCACGATACAAACTGCTTCGGGACGATATTTTCGGAATTTCTCCTCCAATGTTGCCGTCCCTTCAGTCATCTCCGCTTTACTGAGCTCTGCTGCATCCTTTGATGGCCGTTCGACAATATTTGTATTGCCCATGCTATACAGCCGTGGGAGATCGACGTCTTGCTCTGGCTTCAAACGCTCGTCCGTGCATCCAGACGAGTGCAAGAGCTTCCAGAACATGTTGCTGGGATGTGCGTACGCGTGTCCAGAAGTTGCAGTCCGTATACCGGGATTCGTCCCAACAAATACGCAGATCAAGTTCGGTTCGAGAACATCGACCAATGTGGGTAGGTGGGCGTATTTGGATGGAGGGGCGTATTTGCTTGTTTGGCGGCGTCGTTTAGCTGGGGACGGTGAGGTAGCCGCAGCACTTGGCTCTTCATGTTTGCTGATTGACTTCAAGGGACGCTTGCGTCCTTGCTTGTAGTCTTGATGTTGCTCTCCTTCAAGTTGATGATTCTCGATATCGGTGTGGCGAAAGCGCTCCAGTGAAACCTTGAACGCCACTGGGTCTGCTGTGGCGACTTGTGCATCTGGCACTTCGTATTTGAGCAAGGTTCCATCATTATCTGGATGTTCTGGTTTGATGGTGTCGGCAGCTTTGCTCCTTGCGCTTCTAGTATTGACCATATTCAAGACTGTTGTTGGTTGTTAGTGCTTCTGGTAAAGGCTGTACTGTACGATAGCCACAGGTGACGCCTTGCTTGGCATGGTGTCCCAGCCGCCTTGCAGCCTGCAACAATACAACTGGAAGACGGAGACACGGCGCGCCTTCCCAGCTGAACATTCATTCTTGGGACAACGCTGGCGAGTTTGTGAATTACTGTATCTTTCCATCGGCATTACTTCTTGTCTATATTGCTGATCGGCCTGAGACCCATCAAACCACAGGCATTTACGATCGCTGCGGCTGCGGCTGCCGCGAATGTGATGGCGATTTCTCGCAGCACCTCTTCTACAGAATGAAAATGTCTGATGAACGGACTAGTCTATGTCGTTTTCGTGGTGCACACATCTTCAACGTCATCAATTGGTTGACACGCGTGTCGTTTGGATTTTGCATCTCTGAAGTTCGAGGCGTTTCACGACCGGAACCCCTGCCCTTGCCGTGCCGCATTGTTCCAAGGGCTTTACATATGGACCCACCAACCGAGAGCACATTTTCTTTGTACATCCAATTCTTCAAAATCCTTTAAGAGATGCAAAATTGGTATTTAGCCAGATTAAGCAGATTGAGATGGATGAATCGATCAATTGTCAAGACGGAACATCTGGACCAAGCCGGCTAGGATCGCGGACCGTTCAATCTGTAACAACTCCTTGACAAAGACCCCCGAGCATTCGTCATACCCAAGAAATCTTTGACAAACTACGTCGATGGCGATCCACACAGTCTGGACTTCCCCGGCAGTGAATCTGCTCAGCTACAGCCACGTGGGGATACAAGCTTATTGGAGTGTATCGTCTATATGAAATTATGGAGCATAGATTGCCGATTGGCCTTGCAATCGTGTCGGTTTGCGACAATGACCGCGAACCCAACCCGTTGAGTTTGCTGGGATACACAGCTTATATATACAACAGAGTGTTCTTCGATCGGCCTTACCTCATTCACTCCTTGTTCACTTATCTTGCCTCTGTTAAGACATCTCATCCAATATACAACAGACAAGACAACCCATCATGTCTTCTTCATTCAAGAGCCTTGCCTTCCTTGCTTTGGCCACCGGCCTTACCTCAGTGACTAGCGCCCAGTCGACCTCTGGTTCTGGAACCACTACCCGCTACTGGTAAACAAAACAATCATCCAAATCCACGAGATGGCATTAACAACGTCCTAGGGATTGCTGCAAGGGATCATGCTCATGGCCTAACAAAGCCGATGTCTCGAGCCCAGTCGCTATCTGCGACAAGAACGACTCTCCCTTGACCGACTTCAACACTGTATCCTCCTGCGACGGCGGCGATGCTCACATGTGCTCCGACCAATCGCCATGGGTGGTCTCTGATGATCTCGCTTACGGCTTCGCTGCTGTTGCCGCTGGCGGTAGCGAGTCGGATACATGCTGCTCTTGCTACCAGTATGTTTCTCGCCGGGACTTGTAGTTTTCGGGGTTTTCTGACCAGATACTTAGACTTACATTCACTTCCACTTCCATTGCCGGCAAGAAGATGATTGTGCAGGCTACCAATGTCGGCGCAGACGTTGGAGATGGTCAATTTGACCTTGCCATCCCTGGCGGTGGTGTTGGTCTCTTCAATGCATGTACGGCTCAATGGGGAGCCCCGGCTTCCGGCTGGGGTGCTCAATACGGCGGCCTTAGCAGCGACACTTGCTCTGAGTTGCCCAAAGCTCTCCAGTCTGGTTGCAAGTTTCGTTTCGGAGACTGGTTCGAGGGCGCCGACAACCCTACTGTCGACTGGGAGAAGGTCACTTGCCCAAAGGCAATTACAGACAAGACTGGATGTGTTCGATCGGGCTAAATGCTTACTATCGTAAAGTCATGATGTCTTATTAAACATTCTGACTTTGCTAACATCCTTACAGTGATACCGCACCTTCGTCCGCAGCTGCTTCTACCAAGGCTTCTTACGTCACGAGCTCGGCCACCGGTATGACTGCTGCTTCATCCGCTCAGTCTTCAGCCTCTGTGCCCGCTGATACATCTGATGACGACGAAGATTGCGAGCTGCAGTACGTTCATGAAAATCGAAGTCATCTCTTTCGTTCATACAGGTCGCCGACCCCAGCATAGACAGACAAAATAAATCCGTCCGAAACAGTATTGGAACACAGTACTTACGTAATTAACAATTCATTGTGAAATGGAATTTGCGAAAGACTTTGCATCCTCATTTCATACAGTTTTCATATCGACTGCTATTCGTTCATCTCGCGTTCCCTGGGCTAAGCCCAGATCATGACCTTGTGCTCAGTGAAACGACACAAACCTAGTAGGTCTGGTGCTTCTTGACCTTCTCCCAGAGCTCAGAGTCCTGCTCAACGCGGACCTGCTCGGTGGTGTCGAGCTCGTTGAGGCGGCGGAGGTCCATGTCCTTGGCGAGCAAGGGAATGACGTACTTGTCGAAAGTCTGCCAGTACGGGTTCTCAAGGTGGTATCTATCGCACAGTATCAGTACCAAAGCCCTTCAACGCAGATTGCATAGGCATTGGGCACGTTGATTGTACTCACTTCTGGCTGCCCTCGTTCTCGTAACGCTCGACAATGGTGAAGGCGCGCGGGTCCTTGTGGTCCTGCATCACAAACCTGGAAATTATGTCAGCTTGGAAACTCACCACTCTGTCGACACTAGATCATTTGCTCACCAGCCAAGGGTCTCCTTGTCGTTGCTGTAGACCTGGCTCGCCTCCTGGAGCTTGGTGACGAGCTTGCTGATGGACTCGGCATCATCCTTGGCGTAGAGGTGAACGACGAGAGTGTAGACCATGATTGCGGTTTGAAGGTAGTTTGATTTGAGGGAATTGGCGAAGGTCGTGTGTTCACAGGATGATGTTCGTAGAGCTATTGAGGTGATGTAGTTAGAGTTCAGAGACTAGAAACTGATGTGTTGTTTGACCGCGGTTGCGCCGTCGTTGACTTGCGTCACTCTGGGTCAAGGTCAAGCAAGACTCGATTTCTCGCGCAAACAGTGGAGCTCCGGGGAGAGCTTCAAAGTGGAAGTCAAATGAATAAATTATGATTTATGGTGCCAGCAACCACTTTGGGTCACTCGCAGACGAGCTTTACACTGAACACGAATGGATTCCTCGCACACAATTTCGACGTCGCATGCAGCTGAATGCAGGCACAGTTCCTTCGAATCATGTTGCATGTGCATGTAAAGCGGGGTACAGTCATCGCGCGTGGTTTGATGACTTCAAATCAAAAATGGCATTGAGATAGTTAGGAGCTGGACTTGGTTGGTTTATGGGTAGCTGACGTTGGCACTACCGACCGTGTGCGAAGAGAGCGTTCTTCATATGGCTCAGATGAAGACATCTCACTTACGAACTATGAGGCCCCAGTCTCTGCGAGGTCGAATCTGAGCAGTACGCTCCCATGTGCGCACCAACAAATTTGCAAGTACTATCTAACGCAAGCTCCAAAGCGGGCAAGCAATTATGGCTTGATCGCATGTCTCGATTTGCTCCTAATCCAAGGTCCGTACTTGTAAAACACAAATGGTAAAGGAGCCATCAAAGAACTCAAGCAAGCCATTATCGTCAGAGTGTAAGGTACACCCAGGTTCTTGTAGAACGGCGTAGCAACGATCACCATTCCGCCTGAAGCGACGTAGCGGATCATTGTGGCGGATGCAAGTGCGCTGGCAGCGTAAATCTCGTACGAATCGATAATGTATTGGTAGCTGAGACTCCATTAGTTGTTGACCATTCAGTGCCAGTCCAAATGTAACGTACCTTGTGATGAAGATACACAGAATGCCGTAGCCGAACAAGACACTAGCGCCTAGCGGGCTCCATATTGAAATGTCTGGGCGAGAGGTCCACGCCATCCAGAACAGACTGACAGGAATGGCGATGGAACCTCCAAGCATGGAAAACCATAAGCGGAACTCGGGTGCGATCTTGGAATGCCCTTGCTCTTCCATCTTAACCATCTCCTTCTTCGCCCAGGAGTAGATTAATGGCACGAGAGCCAGAGAACTGAAGAGGCCGATGATGATACCAACAAAACAAAGTCCTGTAATACCTTCAGGCGTGCCATGAATCTCTGCAAAAATGTAGTTGTAGCCTTCGAGGAAAGTGAAAAGCACTGCGCATGTTATTAGTGGACGCACAAATTGATAAGTTTTGCAAGTGCTTACCAATGTAGACAACAGTGAGGTACAGTGCAATGAGGATGATGATAGGCTCCGTTGCTGTGAGAAGGAAAGGTCTATACAAAGCTGTCCCAAGGCGTTGCATGAAAGTCTCCGATCGAATCTCAAGCTCCGCGCAGTACCTTTCGTCGCCAGTGAGCTCTCGTAGATGCTGAGCCTTCCACTTCAGCAAAATTGGTGGGAAGGTCTCAGGCTGAAGAAAAACAATGATACCCAAGACCACAGCAGAGATGATTAAAGTCATCCAATCAACCCAGCGCCATGAAAGGTATGGACTTTGTACGATGAAACCGCCGATGACTGGCCTGTAGAGGTTCAAGTCAGCACATTGTCTCGGACATCACATTAGCTCGCGGTCTAGCTTCAAAATCTCATACTGCTCGCTCTGCCACTGAGAGGCCAGTACGAAGAGTCTGAATCTAGACCGCGAGATTGGGTTGTACCCTTCATTCACGTACCCGAATAGAGGCCCTGCAAATGCAGCGACTGCGAATATGGGAAACGCATAAACTCTTTCCATGGGAGTCCAGAGATCGCTTATTGTGCCACCTGCACACACAAGCGGTGTCGCAGCAAAGCACCCTCCGATGAACCTGAACGCCAGTTGCGCGCCAATATTGGGCGACAAGGCTGCGGCCATGACAAAGATCATGTAAAGTGCCAGGGTGACAATGTAGACTGGGTTTCTTCCAAGCGTCTCGCTGAAAGGCCCAGCGAAAAGAGCTCCAGCTCCAAATCCGATCAGGAAGAGACCAGTCGCCTGCAGAGCGAAGGGTTCACGTCAGCATGGTATCTCAGGCATTACATTGGCTCGCGGTCTAGCTTCAAAGTTCGAACTGCTCGCCCTGCCACTGAGGGGCCAGTACCGAGTCTGAAACTAGATCGCGAGATTGGGTTGCACCCTTCGTTCACGTACCATACTTTCTACGACCTCTGACACTCCAAACTCCGCAGACGCTTCCCGCACGGCGCTGGAATCGATAGAAGATGCAAGACCTACCACGCAGCCTATGCTTGCCACGGAAAATGTGATCGCGAAGCGTTTGGTGCGCGACCACGTCTTTGGGTTCATATGATCGTTTGGCCCTTCGAATCCTACGACGAAAACGTTTCCTTCTCCGCCCTCATGTGTCTTGCGCCGCCGTACTTCGACACCAGTAAGTGCCCTTCCTAGAGCCGTACCTTCGCTTTGTTGGGTTGAGAATCGAGACAGATCACCCTCGGGTATGCCTTCGTGCTCTTCCTTTTCCGCTATGCTTTCGTCGGCCTCCTCTGGTGGTTCGGGTTCCTCTTCTTCCTTCTCTTCGCTTTCTTCTTTGATATTCCTCAAAGCATGTCCTTGCTCTGTGTTCGTTTGCTCCGAGGTCGTTTCGCTCGATACTGCGGGTGAGGGCCATTGTTCGTTGCCGATAGCTTCTTCGCGTAGCCCTTGCTCGATCCGTCCATCTTTTCTTCTGAGTTGCGCCTCAAGAGTAGCACGAAAGCGCCGGTATTGAAGAAACGACTGCATTACAACAGGACAATAAAGTAGCAGTCTGCTCGCGATCGATTCAAAGCGCCAGCGCCAAAATAAAGAGAAGAAGATACGCAGACGATGACAAATGAGATGTTAAGAGAAATCCATTATACTTACTAATCGACATGTTCGTAGCAAGCCTTTGCTGTGTGGCCGTCATATCTTCCCGAAGGAGACAACCGTGAACGATTTTGCCGTCCGAGCCGTAGTAGTGAGCCCCAGGGTAGCGATCAGCATCATCGGTCCATCACGCGTGAAATCTGACCTTATCTGCGATGAGCACGAGCCCGGTGGAGCGCGGTCGAGTGGCCCGGTGGACGGTCCGTGAAGCTTGTGATTGTGGAGCATAAGTCTGCGTTCAAAGCAGCAACTATCTCACTAACCCTCCGTAATGTTACAATCTACTAAAGGCTCTTAACCAATTATTCAGACAATCGAGATAGGGTCCAAGTTTTCCAGCTATCTCAGAAGGTGGTGCACTAGTGTCATCAACAGTGTACGTCGATATTGCCTAATAAGCCACGGAGATGCCGTTCACAAACTTCAGCGCAGCACCGGCAGCCAGCCTTCTTCCTGCGGATGGTGAAGGGGGATGCCGGTGGATAGCAATGGCTAAAGGATTATCACGACTCCGTCTTCATACATCGTTCCACCGGAGACGTTCTACCTGCTGCTGGATTCAATCGAGCCCTTGCTCTTCCGAAGGACTTGGAGCTTCGGCCAAAGCTTTCTCGTCTACGCCTGTTGACACACCTCACTGAAATGTAATCATGACGAAGTAAACACTGGGTTTCCTAGTTCTATATAATTTACAGCTCATTCTATGTATTTACAACACAAGTTCAGCATCTAGAACTTGAAGACCTGGTCCTTGCTGTAGCCCAGCTCGGCGAGGTAACCGCTAAGCTCACCCTGATCAGAGGGGCTGTTCTTGTTGCCAGAGACGGCCTTGTACAGGCCAGGAGGACCGCAGACGAAGACCTTGACGTCCTTCTCGTTGGGCGCAGGGATGACGGTCTTGAGGAGCTCCTTGGTGATGAAGCCCTTGCCCTGAGGCCAATCCTTGGGAGGCTGGTCGAGGACGTAGAAGGCACGGAAACGGTTGGGGAACTTGTTCTCGAGCTCCTCGAATTCAGACTTGAGCAGGATATCATCGGCGGTGACGTTACCGAAGACGAGTGTGACCTTGGTCTTGTCCTCGGGGTTCTTGAAGATAGCGCGAGCGAGCTGGTACATGGGAGTGATACCAGTGCCACCGGCGATCAGGGCGATGTGGTCGTGCTTGTTGGCCTCCCAAGGGTACTTGGGAATAGGGCCCTTCATCTCAAGAGACTGACCGGGTGTCATGCTGTGCATGTGCTCGGACATGATGCCGCCGGGGTACTTCTTGACAACGAAGTCAATGTAGCCGGGGGTGTCCTCGTCGGAAACGGGGGTGTAAGGGCGGATGGCAGGCTTCTGCATCTCGGGGCCCTTGTACTTGGTGATGAGGGCGCTGGCAACGTTGAGGCCGGAGACGGCATCCTCCTCATTCAACTTGAAGCGTAGCCTCTTGGTGTTGTGGTTGATGATCTCCACGGAGTCGAGGGGCAGTTTGATGAAGCCTTGGTCACCTCCAGTGAAGCACTTGACTGCGCGGTCACCAGCCTGCGCCGGGACGTTCTTGAGCTCGTTGCTTGAAGGAGGAGCGTCGGCCTGAGGTGTGCGTCCAGAAGAGTACCAGTAACCAGCTCCGAGCGCAGCAGCGCCGGCAGTACCGTAAATCAAGCCATTGTTGCCAGCGGCCTTAGGTGCTTCAGAAGCGTAGTGTCGGACGTGCTGGAAGGTGATCAGTCAGCAAGTGAGCATTGCATATTGACGTGCGAGCCATTGGCTACGCACACCAAGCAGATGTTACGTACCTTGGACAGCTGTTGCGCCGGGCGGAAGAGCTTTGAGGAAAACATGATGGGAGATGTGGTGTGGTGTTGATGCAAGAGGCACGGTTGAGCGACTGCTCTCAAAGTCTACACATCTACATGCGATTGCGGATTGCGGCTGGCGAAAGGACGCGGATACGTCATCAAAGCTCCGAAAGCCCGCCGAGCGCGCGATCACATCAGAGAGCGACGAGAGCACGGACAGCGAAATGCTCTCGGTTCGCTACAAATGTCTCGGTACAACAAATACCTCAATGGTTTTAGGATCTGAGCTTGAGAGTATTGAGATGCTGGACATCGAGACACGGATTCCATCTGAGATTATATCATGGCAAATTTCCTTATTCAATTCGATCGACTGTGTTTGATGAGACCAGCGAAATGAGCTAAGGCGTAATCGTACGTAAAATTTGGGTACGGCTGGCGCTTGTAGGGCTTCGCGATGGAATACAAATGTTCACATGCGCGAACGTAGATTACGGGCGATTCTGAAGAGGTTTTGTTCCATCGCGGTGGTTGGCACCTTTGAAGTGTACTTGATGCTTTCCTTTCCACTGTAGCCCAGAGTGCCTGATGCGTCCGACGTTGCTTCACGTCCTAACAGCGAAGCAGTCCCTTAGGTATTCTCCAAGCAATCTGCACGAACTCCCACAGCATTGAGCAGCTATTGTAGCGGTCTTTCCTCTGTTAAACGCAACATGCGCGCAAGCCTACATCGAAAGTAAGAGACGGAGACCATCGCTGGTGAAAGCCTTGAAAGCAGCGTCGTGTTTGCCACTTTGGAAAGCTTTGCTGGAGTCTTTTGGGGCTTGCAACTCTTTTAACTTTTCCTTAAGATCCGCTTCGAGTGAAGACAACTTGTCGTCATCAGCATTCAGTTGGCGAGTGCTGCCCAAGTGCCATTTACCATCGGTTTTTGCTCTCAACGTGAGTGACACAGGCATCTCTCGCGAGCTCACTACAACCTTGAACTTGCGAATATGCGCAACGAATTCGTCAGGCAGCCAGTCAAGCGAGCGCCAGATGCGAGGGTGCTCGTGAACGTTGACGGTGAAGTCTTTCTGCCAGTACACACTGGAGGCGCGATCGAAAGTGGCCTTGCATTCATCGAGGATTCGGCGGCTGCAGGAAGCGAGGAGTATAGATCAGCATCAGATTTTCGTGTCTTCATCCGCCGCCACTCACCAGGTGAAAATGAGTGCGGGCGAGTGAGGAACATCGAAGCCATCGCAGTAGAATATCGCGGCGACATCGACCGGAAGCAGGTTGTTTTGGTAGACCATGTCGTAGATCTTGGTACGGAGCTCGCGCGGGATCTTGAACAGGCAACTTTCGAGCTGCTCATTGACTTGCACTTGGGCAGTAGTTCCGGCCATGGGAAATGGCTGCTCGGTGTACTTGACACGCCCGCGCGAGCGTGTTGTGGCCGACGTCTCTGGGAAGTGAGCGGGGGAAGTGGAAACGAACTGTTTGAGTCTCACGATGGGAGCAGCATGCAATGTTGTGGTGAAGCCGCACAAAGGTGTAGGCCTGCTTCTCCTGAGGAGGTGTGTGTGTGCGAGTTGGTGGTCGGAGGGGTGCGGAACTCGGAGTCGACAAGGAAATTAGATGAGCTGGTTGATCCTCGAAAGAAGGAAGGAGCGAACGAGCTCGTGGCCCGATCAGACGCGATGCCTCGGTGCGCATCAATTTCAGCAGCAACCGCATTTCCCAGCGCTGATGTCTTGAACTCTGAACACCGTAGACAACAAGCCTGCCATCGAGATGTCGGCCATAATGCGGTGCTAGTGTAGGATGCGTCGTGCTAGTATGAACAGTGATAGAGACTGCAGCCTTCTTGACCACCGTCGAGTACGAGGCATCAACGTCGGCTTAAAAGCTTCACGTAGCCTTGACACTGGCTCGTCCTTCTACTTGAAGATGAAAAAGCTATCGACAAGGCGGAAGACATCTGGAAGACTCACATGTAAGATGATTGAGACGTGAAGCGCTACATGTTCCACCTATAAAGGTTGCGATACGGCTAAGCTGCTGAAGACAAGCTTTACAGGAAGTACAGACGTTCGCTTGGTAAGCGAATAGCCTTGATGCGGTGGGCCCACACCTCGGGGATTGCCTTACATCCAAATGCAACTAGGTGCACAAACTTACTCAACCGAGCGACCCTCGAAAGATCTCCAGCCGTGTCGCTTAGGCACCCATTGGAGCCTATGGGGTTGATACATGAAGATTTGCCTGTCCTCGTTGTGCGAAAACCTTGCCGCATAATCTAAATCTTGAGTGCTGGGCCTAAGTCCGATGCATACGATGGTTCATACTGCCGCTACTGTGGCGGCGGCGCGTCGGTTGCTCTGCGATGTTCTGGAAAGCCAAGAATAGGGCTAAATAGCAACTGATGGGCGCAATCATCCTGGTGTCGGAGAGGGTCGTGTGAATATTGATTCATCTCGGAACAGTCAAGCCTCTCGTGATACGTGTCGGGCGGCCACGATCCAGTGAGATATCCAGCTTGCGTGCGGCAATGGCAACAATGGCAACAATGGTGGTAGGAATCATTAATCATCTGAAACTCTTAGATGAAGAGTCGTCGAGCATCCTTGGGCGAGCATTCGACAGGGCAGTAGGGACATTTCATCCTCCTACACAATTGTTAGCGCTCCACCGGAGAAGAATTGTGCTTCTGGATGAACTTACGATTTGCCTCTCGCATGTAGCTCCAAGCTCTCCTTTGCAAGCGCATGCCCACATGGCAGCATCATCGGCCAGTTGGTATCTGTTCCCTGCTCTTTGCTGACCGGACAAACAAAGATCGAGTGAAATCTGAATGCAGCAGGCAGCGGTGTCTCAACGGGGAGTTCGTTCACACTGGTCCATTGTCCCCTAGTCTGGGCCATAACGCGCTCGACCTTCTCCAGAACAGGCAGAGCAATTCCGCCAGCCGTGACAGCTGTGTACAGTGGTGAGTTTTCCGACAAGCCAAGCAGGCCGCAGAACTCTCGTGTAAAAGACGTGGATGCCTCCTCCCAGGCAGTCTGATTGTAAAACAGTGCTTCGTATGGAGAGCCCTCAAGATTCGCAGAGAATGCAAGCGAGCCGAGCAAGTGGGATGTATCACGTAGATATCGTGAGCTGAAGGCCGGGAAGACTGCCCGCGCATACTCCAAAGCCCGAGTTGGTCCTGCCCACTGATCATCCGACATTATATCTTCGCTCGTGAAGAGTTCCACGAACTTCAGACGTCCAAGCTCGAATTCCAAATTGCTGCCTCGCTGCTCAAGCTCACCGCTGTGTATCCGCGCCCATTCGATAGCCGGTCCGAGGTCGTGGTGATTTCGCAGAGCATCCAGAATGTGGTACATCTCTGCGAACTTCCTCTGCAGCCATCCTCTTTCCGGTCCGGCTAATGTGCCCACCTCCATGCCGCCATCTTCCTCCCATGCCTCAGGATGTGCAAGCTCTTGGACCCAGCTCTTGATTGCGTCGCCCACGTTGCTTGTAGGTCGCGGCCGCTTCTCCCACAGCCGTTCATCTTCGTTTGCACGCGCTTCTTTCAGCTGCGAGACTAGTGTGTTTGCTACTTCGAACTTGCCCTCGCGCAAAAGGTGCATGACGATCGCTCGGTTGATCAAATCTGGTTGTTCGGCAAGTGGCATGGTCGAAGCAGTAGGTAGGGTATTCTTCTTGAACTTTTTATCGAGCGCTTTGGAATACTGGTTCAGGCCTTTGTTGACTTCTTTGAGATCGTCGTCCAGCTTGTCGAACGACTGCTTGACGGGCTGTTTCAATTTGGCCATGGTGAGAGCCGCAGTGTCTGGATCACTTGCGACTGAATCTCTGGCGGCCTGCACAAGGTCGATGGTCTTCTGCACATCCTGAATAGTCTTTGCCAGATTGCCTCGCTTCTCGAGCTGCTCGTGTGCCGCCAGTATGCCTTCCATGATGGGCGGTTGTGCTGTTGTGTCGAATGGCTTAGTGGGGACAGGATGTTTGTGAGGCCAGCTCAGGGTCCTAATAGTTTGATACGACCCGGCAGTTCCATAGCAGCGTTCTTGAGTGTAATAACAGTTGAAGTGGATGTGAGTTGTCCAGCGATAGCGATGGTTGGTTGGTCCGTGGGAGCTGCACGTGAAGCTCGTCACCAGAGCGGTCGATTCCCGCCCTCAAGCAATCAGCATCAGCCGAGCCGACGAAGCGAATGCCGACTTCTGCACATGCGGGAAACAAGGGAAGGAACATCACGCTATACAATACATGCAAACGAAAAATCGACAACCATCACATCATCTCGTAAGAGTAAAATCTCATGGCTGTATGATCCATCATTCCCTACATGTACTTCCTCAACGACATGCAGCAGCAGAGCCGCACATTGCAGACTGCCCCGTGGAACGAGTCGACGTTCGTCCAGAAAACTTCTTGAACTTCAATTTTCTGCGGATCCTTGGACCTAATTACACACGTAATGCACGAGAGCAAGCATGCTGTATCTCGCATCTCAAAGTATCACATCGAGTGGGAACAGAACAATGACTCTCATGCAATCCAGAGACATTCAGTGTACAGTTCTTACACACAAGTTTTTGTACAGCCTAATACGAGCTGTAGTTCTACTTTCCTAATGTGCAAGTATAACAAGTGATATGCAGATCCCCGAGTATACCAACCATTGGAAGGCTATTCAAACTGCCTAATGAGGTCAAAAGCAAGTGTGCTAGTATCTTTTGATCCTAGAGACCAAGTGACCTCGCCTGCCATGGAGAGTCCGTACACAAACTTGAGTGCAACAACTGTATACATTTGATCAGCGGCGTCCCCACTTCTGAAGACAACCTTATAACGTCACCTCGACGACTGCTTACATATTTCATGAGCGGCATACCCACTTCAGGTTATGCCGACTTCACCATCTTCTGTTTGACCCATTGATACTTCAATCCTTTGTAATCAACCAGGCTTCTCAACCAGTGCTATAAAGAAGAAGAAGCTACCTTTGGAAGATTGAAAGCTCCAATCCAATTATCAATCTACAAGCAAATCAACTCATCCAAAATGACCGGCAAGAACGTCTTCATCATCGGCCCTGGCCTAATCGGCTGGACCATCCTCGACTTCCTCGTAGCAGAAGGCTACAAAGTTACAGGCCTCGTCCGCCGCCAGGAACACGCAGACGGCCTCAAGCAATCCGGCGCCGAAGCAGTCATCGGCGACCTCCACGATGCCAAACTCATCGCCGGGCAGGTATCGAAGAACGATATCGTCTTCCACACCGCCACCGCCGATGACCTGCCCAGCGTGCAAGCAGTCCTGCAAGGCGTGCAACAAAAAGCCGACCGTGGCGAGCCCATCATCTACATCCACACGTCTGGCACTAGTGTCTTGAATGATGGAGCCAACGGGTCCTTCAAATCCGACAAGATCTATCACGATAACAAGCAAGAGGAGATTGACTCCCTCTCCGACGACGCCCCACACAGACAAATCGACCTAACCATCCTCAACACCCGCAAAGCCCTCGGCAACAAAGCCCAAATCGCCATCATGATCCCGCCCCTCATCTACGGCACATCCCATGGCCGTCTCACGATTCAACTCCCCACCCTCGCCCGCTGGGCCCTCAAGCACGGCTATCCCGCCCACGTCGGCGCCGGCAAATCCGTTTGGTCGAACATCCACGTCCGCGATCTGGCGCGCGGCTTCGTCACGGTCCTGCACCACCTCGAGTCCAAACCGGCGGACGAGAATCCTTACTTTTTCTGCGAGAACTCGGATGACAACGAGCCTAGCTGGGGCGAGATGGTAGCTGCGATTGGAGACGTGTTGCACGCTGAGGGCAAGATTTCGGATCCGACGCCGAAGGAGATGCCCGTGGAGACTTATGGCGATGTTTTCGGGCCTGAGTTTACGGGGCCTGTGGTCGGTATGAACAGTCGTAGTCGTGCTGTTCGATTGAGGGAGCTGGGGTGGAAGCCGCAGGAGAAGGGCTGGAAAGAAAGCTTGGTTGAAGATGAGCTGCCGATTCTGTTGAAGGAGGATCACTCTAGCTACCAAGGATACGCAGGTGCAGTAGCCTCATAGGCCTTCCTCTTGAGAGGAGAAATAGGGTTCAGACGAATTTTACGAAGTTTGCCCTGTTTCATTCCACTGCGTTCATCGCCACGTCAATCTCATGACAAGCTCAGCTATAAGATCTCGAGGGTATGCGCGGTATTTTCCTTGTAAATGGCCTACGGTAATAGCGTAGAGGCAATTATGAGTTTGAAAACATCAGCGGGTGCAAAGGAATCATTGACCCGAGGATTGCAGCCGGAGCAAATGTCCATTTTTTAGTGGTATCATATCTCGCAACCATGCCAATCAGTTCGTTATGCTATTTTGCTCTCAATTCCGGTCCGTGTCCATCTCTGCTGGCCACATCTCTGTCGCATGGAAGCTGATGCTGTCTAACTGGATATCGCTATTACTACAGAAAGAAAACAAGTCCAAACAATGTTCCCAGGCCGAAGGAGTAGCCGCTGCATTGACAGGTTTGATGATGCAGCGTTCATTGCCGCGAGAATGAGCTCAGACGACACTAGCGTCGGTTCATACCAAGGGCCAGGCGATGGAGCATCGCCACACTCTTCATTGTCATCTCGTACGAAAGCTGGGCGCTGTGGGCCGCTGCAGAGTGGAAAAGTCAGTCACCATCATTGAGTGAATCTTAATCATAGAACTTACCTGTCTGGGCAGTCTCGGCGCTGATTTGAGCTTCACGGGCGCTGATGAGGGAGTCGTTCAAAACCTGGATAGCTGGTTAGCAAAAGAACACCGACGCAATGAACGAGATGAAGCCGCACCTTTGCGAAACTAAGGAGACGCTCCTTTTTCACCGGATCCCCTTCTTTCAGTGCGTGTCCAAGAATCTTTTCGGACAAGCCTTGTAGCGATCGTCTTCCCTCGTAGTCGGCATTGCTACCGACAGTGACTGTGCTGGGAGCCACAGACATTGATGGAGGAGCGCCGCGAAGTGCATGATGAACTTTGTCGACTGGAGGAGAAATGGTGGGCATCTTCGTCAGAGGTGGGACCCTGGCGTCCTTTGCTAAAGGACTGCCGAGCGAGTTGATTCGCACCTCCTTAGGCGCAGGGATCAGCCTCTCGCGCTCCAGACTGTCCTTGACTGGAGGAACGGGTGGAAGCTGGCTGTTGCGTTTGTCGCGACGGCTTGAGAAAAGGCCATTGATTTTGTCGAAAACATAACGGCTTTTTGAACGAGAGCGAGGGAGCTAGATAGACATATTAGCCTGATCAGTGCGTACGAGAATGATGATTTGATTACCTTTAAAGAAGTACCGGGATCCGGCTTCTCTGCATACGACAGGCGTCCCCTTGGAGGATTCTCTGACACCTTGATAACCCTGGTGTTTGAAGTGGGCAGCTTCTCCACCTTGGTTGTGCTTGGCCTGTTCACGTGACTACCTGCAGCATCACGTGCCTTCTCTCGTGCAGCACGGACTGATCCAGGAATCCTGGTACCTAGTGTAGGAGAAGACTCCCGACGAGTAGCTGTTCTGTGGGGTCCAATATCCCGCTCATCAGTACCAAGCAGGCGGTGGGCTTTTCCTGGTGTGCGCGATGGGTAGCCTATTGATTTTGGTTTACCATTGGCCAGATGTTTTAGCGGTAAATTCGGTGGGATGTCATCGAACTCCATTCCGAAGGTACTCGGTGGCGATTTAGTGCTTCTGGAAGGCAGTGGATGCTCTTTGGCAGACGCAGTACCAGAAGACCATTTGCTGGCCACGGTCTTGCTCCTCGAGAGCTGTGACGCTACATCATCGTCCTTGCAAGCAATAAGCGGCGTCGCAAAGACCCCATCCACGTTGTTAAGGAGGCTGGCATTGGAGGCTTTGCTCGCAGCACTCTCTCGTCTCGCTAAGAAGCGCTCCGCCACAGTAGCATCCTCAACAAATGCGGCGCTCTTGGGGGCTTTCTCGAACCCTGTCTTCAGGCGTCCAAACATGCGAGACAGATGGTCGAGGTTGACGTTCGTCTCTCTTGGTCCATATCTCCCTTCAAGCATACCAAGAGTGCTCGTGATCTCTGCCTTTGTCTCTGCGTCAAGACCAGTAGCTCCACACTGGCTGATCAAAGCGTCTTCGTGCTCAGCTTCACGAAGTAATTCAACAAGTTCGGATTTGGTTTCGCTACCAATCAGACTCGCCAGGTTGTACCGGTCGGCGGCAAACAGATCGCGTGAGTCCTCAAGTACAGAAAGACGTTGTGCGAAAGCCGAGAATTCCGTAGGTTTTATGACAACTTTGGAATGTGAGTCCTGCTCCAGGCTGTCGCGATCGGAAATTGCCTGGAGTGGAAGCGTAGAATGCGAAGGAATGGTTTGAAGAGGACCAGTGAATGGACTATTAGAAGGAGGAGGCCTGCCCAATACAACCTCCGCCTCGTCGTACACTTTCAAGGTAGCTCCAGCGTAGTGACTACCGGAGGCCCGGCTCACGTGTTTCGGCTTGTATCCGTGTTTGACAAAGTGCGTAGGCTTGTCCGAAGGAGTGGTGATCTCTTCTTCCTCTTCTGCTGTGGAGCCCCTCGTACTGTCCGGGGTGTTTGCCTTGCTACGATCCACGGGAGGTGTGTTGGCTCCCAGTAGCCTCGTCGGTACTGTGCTAGCAGTAGAGCTGCTGCCACCTGTGTTTGCTCTCTGGAGCTGACGGCGTTTGATGCCATGGTCGAGAACTTTCAAAGGATCGGGCGAATCGATACGTCGTCCGCCAAAACTGAGTCCCTTATCGAATTTTGGCATAGGGATACCCGTCATTCTGCGTGTCTTGATGTCGACCAGGGTCGCCTTCTTCTGGTCTGGTAGCGGAATGCGTGAGGCTGTCTTCTGAGACTTGGCAGGTGTCACTTCTATCGGTGCCGCAGGCGGTGACATGACGCTGGTAATCTGCGAAAAGCTGGTCGGTCGCGGTCGCGAGAAGCTTGCCGGGGATGGACTATGTGGTCGAGATGCTTCGAAGATGTCTCTCGCGAAGCTCGAGGACCCCGAGACTTCAGGACCAGTGCTCTGCGACCTTTCGATTGTTGAAGACATGCTCTGAGGGGTCGAGAGAGAGCTCTTGCGTGGAGGATGAACAAGGCCCGAGCCAATAGAAGCACTCATGTCTGGTGTCTGGCACTGGGTTTCCTGCCAAGATGTATCTGGCGACTCAGCGTCAAATGCGACTTCTGACGTAGTGATGTTGGAAACTATAGAAGATCGCGTCATCTCCAGGTCGTCAGAATGGATTTCTTTGCCGTTGTCTGTTGGTGGTCTAATGGCTTCTAGCATGAGAGGAATCGAGGAAGCACTGGCAGATAGCTGCGCCGAGTTACCTGCCACATTGGCCATTTCGAGTTGTGATGAGAGTGTGGGAGTTGATCGAGAAGTTGGGACTAAAGTGGGCCAGTCGTGCTCGGACCCAGCCACAGAGAGTCGCAGAGGTCTTTCACTTGCGTCGATCAAGCTACGGCTGTCGCGCGAAGGGCTTAGCGCATAGGTAAGAGATGCAATGGGACGAGATGGTAAGGGTTTCTCGATAGGAGTGCGGTGGTGCGTGGACGTGGAAGCCTCGTGGGCGATCTGTTCATTGTGTAAGCATAATGTGGAAAAGTGGCAAGGTGGTTTTACGTACCAGCGACCGATCGTGCGCGGCTTCGCGAGAGCTCGGGTAAGAAGGCGAATTGGGCAGAGTATCGGCGACCCTCTCTGCACGTGAATTCAAGTTGGTCGCGGCGTTCAAATTCCATTTACTGATAGGCGGATCATGTGCGGGCTTGTGCGTAGGCGTGGCAAGGTTGCGACGAGGAATCTTCGAGCTCTGCGTTTGAGAGTAGGGAGTGTTTCTGCCCGATTGAGTCTGCGCTCGAGGTTGAGTGATAGCTGGCGACGGAGTGTTCTTTGCCGCAGACGCCTTGGTGGGCGTGCAAAAGCGTTGCTGGCGAATGGGAGTGTCGTGTGCACGTGCGATAGCAAGAGATGGGGCGGCATTCTCGTCAGTCACGGATGCGGCGGTATGTAAGCGTTTGCCGCGTGTGAGAGGTCGCTGGCGCTGCGTGTTCACGTCACGTTCGGCGAGCGGCATCGTGGCGGCGTGAGGTGAGGTTTGGGGTGGTTCAATGCCGTGCGATGCCTCGGCCACGCTTGGAGGGCTGCGGTGCTGGGGTCGAGTGGGACGGTATGGCGATGGAAAGAAATCAATAACGTGTGCGCAAGGTCTGAGGAGGAAATAGTTTGGGGATGTTGGTGGTTTCGAGGAAAAAGATGCGTGCGGGACAGGGTTGGCCGCACGCTGCCTACCCTCACCTCACTCGTGGAAGGAGCGTGTCAATACAAACAGCAAGAACGAACGGACACGCGATGGCAGAGGGGCATTCATCTCACTGTCTGCCTGCCTCGAAAGCAATCATCGTTCGCTCTCTTCGGTGCATACTTAAAAACTGCTGGATCAGTCACTGAGGTAGCTTTCAGGCTCATACATCACCCTCAGCAGGATGCCATGTGCCTCTGCTCACTTACAGCTCGTCTCGCGTGGCCATGGCCAACAAAATGGACACACCATCCTCCCACCAGTAACACTTTTGCCATCGACAACATCCACCCCACACGCAGGCGCCTCTTGTAGCACCCACAATGCACCAACCCGTCTCGGCCATGGCACAAACCTCCCCGTGTTCGATGTTTTTACCGCAGGTACTGTGCCACAGAGCTACAGCGGGATGCAGTATCGTCGCACTGCAGGCGGCGGGTCGACGTGGACCAGGACGAGGACCAGGTGAAGTCAAGCCGGCTCCTCCACGTCCAATCTCCAGTCTCCAATCTCTCTCGGCTCGCGGCAAGCCGTGTTGCTGACCAAACCTCCTCCAAACGCCAGCGCCAATGCCCTCCGAGATTTCCCCACCCAGCTGTTGAGCCAGCTTCTCCTGGCTTCTGCGAGCGCGCTGGCCACGGGTCCGGATGAAAAAGCCGCAGACCGCAAATCTTCCTGGCCTGTCTTCCTCTCGTTGCAAGTTGCACAACAACTAACCGTCGACACTCGCCAAAATGACGCCAGACTACAAGGCGGAGAAAAAGTCCTCCGTAACCGACCTGCAGGGCGGTGGCATCTGGGAGATCAACATCCTGACCTTCTTGGCTCCGGTATGTTCGCCTACCCTTGCCCGCAGCCGCAGTATAGCGTCTAACAACTGCCCATAGATTGCTGTCTTCGTCTGGAGTGTCCTGCAGAAGAAGCAGAGTTTCTTCAAGCCGTACGGAGTCCAGGCTCTGTTCGTGGATTTCCTCCTGCAATGCTGCACAATCCTTTGTGCAACCACTGTCTACGCCGACTCGCCTCAGACTCTTACTGGTCTTCTGCTTCTGCCCGCGATTGCTGCCTTCTTGCAACCTGGAACTCAGTTGGAGAGCGATGAAGTACTTGCAAAGCAGGACCAGAATGCTGACGAGAAGGCCAAGGAGGATGAGAAGCCCAAGGAAAGGGATCCTCTCCCCGTCAAGCCTTTCATCACCAGCTACCGTGGTGCCATGATGATTATCACTTGCTGCAGCATTCTTGCTGTCGACTTCCCTGTTTTCCCTCGCCGCTTCGGCAAGACTGAGGCCTTTGGAACTTCTCTCATGGATCTTGGCGTTGGTTCTTTCGTCTTTGCCGCTGGTGTTGTTGCTGTTCGTCAACAGCTCAAGGAAGACTTCGCTCAAGTCAAGAAGTCCATTGGCACCCGCATGAAGACTGCTCTCCGGCACTCTTTCCCGCTCGCCGTTCTCGGATTTATCCGTCTTGCCACCGTCAAGGGCCTCGACTACACCGAGCATGAAAGCGAGTACGGCGTCCACTGGAACTTCTTCTTCACCCTGTCCTTGCTGTCGCCGGTCTTTGCTCTCCTCCAGCCTATCCTGCGCTGGCTTCCCTCTTACAGCGCCATCGCATTCGGCATTGCAGTCTCGTACGAGATTCTCCTCTACATGACCCCTCTTAAGCACTACATTATTCTCTCCGAGCGTATTCCTGGCGACTTCCTCTCCCAGAACCGTGAGGGTGTTTACTCTTTCATCGGCTACTTTGCCATCTTCATGGCCGGCATGGGCGCTGGTGAGGGTATCCTGCCCCGCGACGACGAGCCCGCGGAGGACCCCATCCAAGCCGCCCGCGACGCCAGAGACACCATGGACGACGATGCAGACTGGCTCGCGTCCGTGATCGGCTCTGACGAACAAAAAGAAGAGCAGGTCGAGAAGGTTATCGCCCAGGAGAAGGAGAAGCCCAAGGACTGGCGCCCCGAAGAGGCGATGGCCAACTTCAACGCCTTGCCCAAGCTCGCCGTCATCCACCTCTTCAAGTGGTCCGGCATCTGGTTCGTCTGCTCCGTGTGGTGCCTGTGGAACTACGGCCCTCACCTGTTCGTGTCTCGCCGCATGGCCAACTGCGCGTACGTCTGCTGGGTCTGCGCTTTCAACTTTGCTCAGCTGCTGCTCTTCTGCGGTGTCGAGATGCTCATGTTCCCTAAGCTGTACCGCTCCAAGAGCAAGGAGGTCGAGAAGACTAGGATCGCCAACGCCACCAGCAAGGTCCTGCACGCTTTCAATCGCAACGGTCTCGCGCTGTTCCTTCTCGCCAACATTCTCACTGGTGCTGTCAACCTTACCCTCGAGACATGGCACATGAGCGACACTGGCGCCATGACCATTCTTGTTGGTTACATTGCCACCCTCGCCACTGTTGGTGTTGCGCTGGACCACTTCGATATCTCAATCAAGTTGTAAAGGTTGTGCGTTGGTTGTACTGGCCGGGGAAAGGGATAGACAAAAACATAAGCATGTTGTTCGGAAAGTTCACGACGCAAAATGTACTCATAGAATATTGTATTTAAACAAAACCATTTGGTTGTTCACATCAGAGAGTAGAGGCCAAATTTATTTCAGGTAACGCAGGTCCTCCGAGGTTATTCATATTGAGAAGAAGAAGACTCTGAGCGGCGGTTGCCTAGGCTACTATAGCGACTGTATCCGCTCCGCTATGCACGACAGAAAAGGGAGAGCAAAGAGAGTCGTCCGTAGACGTATATCCATCCATCCATCATTCACCCCACAACCAAATAACAAGCCCACCAGAACGCCCAATGACAATCAATGCCGTGTGAATATCCGCACCTAATGCCCAAAACAAACTAACCCCAATTACACAATGCAACAGCCTTAGGGATTCCACCCACAGATTCATAGCTTCGTAGGGCGTTGTGATCTTCTCCTCCAGAGCTTTGGTTCCTTTAATTGTCCTCAAGCTCGCTCGGCTCGACGTGGCGCGCCAGCACTTTGCGCTTGAAGTCTTCCTGGTTGCTGTCCCAAAGGAGAGCTGCTTCGCCGTTGAGAGGAGAGGCGCTGGAAAAGAAAAATATCAGCACTTTTGCCCAGTTTTCCACAAAGGTTCCATCGATGTATACTCACTTATTCGGCTCTCCCAGCAACGACTGAATACTCAGCAACACGCTCTCCGTGTTCAGCGCCGCGCTCCACGCGCCCTCCTTGCCCTGTCCGCCCGGCTTCAGGATGTCGAGGCAGATGCGGCCGCTCATGTCGACGTTGGGGTGGTAGATGGGCGTCTTGAAGAGGACTTCTGGCGGGGCGTAGGGGTAGTTTGCCGGGAAGGCGAGGGTGAGTTTGAAGGAGAGCGAGGCGTAGGGAGTGTCGGCGGGGCCGAGGAGGGTTGCGTTCCAGTGGGTGAGGTCGGCGGTGGGAAAGGCGGAGATGCCGGGGGTTGGAGAGGTCATGAGGGCCATGAGCTCGGATTGGAGGCTGGGAGGGGGGATATGTTAGTTGGTTTGGTCTGCTCTTGCTGTTGGTAAGGTGTAGATGTACCGTTTGATCACATTGCCGTTGGCGGGAGCGGCGGGCTTGGAGCCCTGTGCTGCTGATGAAGCGGCGGAGGTGGCCATTGTGATTGTATATAGGTATGATTTGAAGCGTAGTGCTCTGTGTCGAGACAAGCGAATGTCGCCGTGTATCTTCAAGTGATCGAGTGCTGGCGGGGCTTTGTTCGTGGGAAGAGGGTCGGGGAGGAGGGTTGGGAGTGGGTCGATATTTGCTGTAGAATATCGATATTCCTGAAGAGTAGATGTGATGGTATACTGTGCGGTAGTGCTGGACGTGAGAGCGGATAATGGCTGGCTCGCAGGATGTGGGTTTCTTGTTCTCAAAACGGTGCATGGCAACCAAGGGTCCAGCGTAAACAAACGTCGCGCTTCACGAAACGAGAAAAACGCGCGCGCGTATAAAGAGGCCAACACGTTTTGAAACAATTACGACATATTTATGGATGCTTAAAACGATACCGGACGCAGATGTTTGGTCTACTATGGTGACATTTATTGAAAAATTATAAAGACGCCCGTGATATTCCAACACGACACTACTATTCGGTGTTTGCAAGACACGCCATCAAAATTTGCTTCGAGACAACGTACACTGACTCGAAATAAACAGAATATGCTAACATGTTGCTTACGAGACTAATCTATTGCTGTGGGCTTATTCCAACGCGAAGTCTCCAATTACCATTCTTTTAACCAAGTCTCGTGCATTCTCTCTTCCCAACAGCAATGAGCAATACAGCCCAATATCAATGCCCCAACAACTTCATGAACTTGCTCTTTGCTTTCTTCGGCAATTTCTGCCCTTCAACAGCCTGCGCCGCTTTCTCGCACTTGGCTTCAGCAGGCCTTTCAACCACAACGGTCTTGTCACTGCTTCCCGCTTCACTGCCAGTGGCGCTTGCGTCTCTCACGCTCTGCGTCCTCCTCAGCCCAGCGCTGCTGGTTGGACGGTCTTCTACAGCAGCTAGCAACGGGCTGAAAGGCCGTTCCATCGTCATGGTGAAAGCTCGGAACGCACTTCTCTTGCCCCGCGATGGGAACTGATCTTGCAACTCGAAGTCTGCTGGAAGTAGATCTGCCAACGGCAAGCGGGCTGGCTGCGGTTTCGAATACCCATGTCTGGACGACTTGGAGCCGTGGTATCTACTTTTACTGCTGCTGCTGCTGCTGACGCTGCTTGGCGGATATGGGTGGTGTGGCAAGGGCGGAATGTCTTCTTTGCCGCTTCGGGATCCCGCAATGGATGTGTTTGAGGCCGAGCGCTTGGACGAGGAGAAGTTGGATGTAATGCTGGCCATGCTGAACTTGCGCATGACGTGGTTTGCAGAGCCACGAATTTGCTCAGAACGTCCGACTGTCATGCCTGGGTATGGTAGGAGGTGCTTTGTCCAGACGTCGCTTAAAAGTGCTTCCAGTCTGCCGCGATCGGCTCGTCTTGGTGCCAGCGTTTGAACGTGACTTGGTGTTGCAACGGACTGCAAGCGTGGGATCTGTAGTGTGCTGACCGAGGAGTTGCTGCTCGACATGTCGAGGGCTTCCTTCACCGCTTGAGTGTTCTTGATGATAACCTGGTTGAGATCTGTCGTTGGACCAACTGTCGCTGTGCGGTGGACGCTCATTCGTTTGACAAAACTCCCTGGCTTCCCAAAGGCTTTACCGATACTTCTCATCTCATTCACGAGAGGCGAGTGGAGTTCGAAAACATTGCTGAGTCCTTGAGCGACTGCTTGTGTCTGTGTTTCGATGCGGCTAGATAGATGGTCACGCCAGACTTGTGCCTCTACGATCGAACAACCTGTGAGGATCATCTCGTACATGCGAGCGGAGTGCTCGAACACCAGCTTCCAAGAATGGGGCGCAGTGTGACACTGTAAGCCTTTCCCGTTATCGGCTTCCTGGAGCGTAGCACTAGCAAGCGATACTCCAACAAGCACAGCGTAGTTTTCGGTTTCTTCTTCCACTGTGGCGAACAGTAACGTCGTCTCGAAAAGCACACACATCACATACTTGCCCTTGATGCATCCACGACTTCGATATGCGATGTGTAGACAGCCGCACGTTTCGACAGAGCCAAGCAATTGCAAAAAGACTGAGCGAGGTACCTGATCGGAGAACGTAAGACGGTCACCCAGGAGCCAAGTGGTCTTCAACATCCGCGTGCGTATGGGATTGTCTTTGGCCATGTTCATGTTGTGACATGTCGTTGAGAGCTGTGACAGGAGATCCTGGATCAAGGCGTGTGCTTCGAGATCATCACAAATCGGTGTCAGCTTACACAAATCGCTGAACAGGAGTTCGTATCTGGGCAGTCGCTGGATCGGCTTGGAAAATGTCAGCACTTACGAGGTCGCATGCTGTTGATGCAGCTCACCTTGATCAGTAGGTCTTTCACGCTCAGTGCCTTCCTGTGATTGTCTTCTCTGGTTTTCATGGGGTTGACCGTCGCGCTCAAGATTTCTATAGCTCGATCAAAGTCCGGCCAAGCAGCGATCTGCTGCTGTGTCTCCTCGATATCGCGAACGACAAATTCATAGTTCGCGCCATAGTCGGCATAGACCTGGAACTGGTGCAACTGTTACAAAAATGAAAGTTTAGCAGTGCTTCACGATACAGCGTCAACTCGCACCACTCGTACGTATGATTTGAACAAGCTTGCCACTGCAGCAATGACTTGAGGTGCACAGCGCAGTACAGCACTTTCTCCTTCGTCGCTGCGGCTTATGTTGAGCGATCGTCGCGATTGTCGGACAGCAGTGACCAATGTTCCGCGCTTAGGCGAGATCACTCCTGGATGTCCAGGCACTATATCCACACTGTGCCACCTTGTATGCAGAGGCTTCCTCGCTGGCCCGCGCTGAGAGCCTTTTGCGATCTGTTGGTCATACTCTGCAAAAGGAACAACACGGTAGAGGGCACCTAGCAGCTCGTCGTGGAGGTACAACATCTTTGCGATGGTCGCTTGGGCAGCAGGGCGGGCGAACCTCAGGGTAGAAGTGGGATGATGGTGGCCGAGTAGAGTGAAGTAAGCCTAGATCGTTAGCTAGGTCATAAGCGACAGGAGATCACGCATACGTTTGATAACGCCTTGAGATCTGCGATATAGCTTTCCTCCGTCCTGATGAGCTCTTCCAGCTTTTCCCTTCTCTTCCTGCTTCGCAGCTTGCCAGCTTCGTCCAGTATTGAGCGCTGTGTGTCAACAGAAGGTCTCGGATCAGAGGCAGACAGTATACTACTGCGATTGTGCGTGCGGCGCCACTTGCTTGCTCGTCTTGACAAAGGTGCGATGCTGACGCTGGCCAGGGTAACGGTGGCAGACTTGACTCCAGCAATGATACCAATCGAGGATGTGCCGGAACCGGATCTGGCGTGTGGAGATCGTGGTGGTAGTACGGCAGGATCAAAGTCGTCCAAGCACCATCGCTCGCTTCGTGATGTCACTAATGGCACTGTTTGTTGCCTTTTCCGTCGACGAAGAGTGTTGACCCAACGCTGGAAGGGCTTCTGTGGTTCTTCGTCGCTTGTTGCACCTTCGGCTAGCAAGTTTGCGTGTAGTTTGCTGTTGTGGATGACACTACGGAATGAAGCTGCGCTGCTTGGTCTGGGGGAAGATATTGACGACATGGCGCCCACGACACCAAGGTAGTGTACGAGTTCGTGAAGAGATGCTTGTTGGACTGCCGGATCATGTTGTTTACACGGCTGTTGAGAGTGTAGCAAGCGCTGAGTGTCAACCACGTGGCCGAGCTGGAAGGTACGTTCTCAAGTCCACACAGCTCAGTAGAGTGTCTGTATCTGATGAGATAGCAATGCTCTGAATATTTTGCTGGGAATGATACTTAAAGGCCTCCAAAATCTGAGGCGGTAGTTGAATCGTCTTGTCTTGTTCTCTACGTGTGATGTTTTACTCTTCAAGTCTGATCTGTTGGCAAATATACCAGATGCCTCGAGCTTGATGTCTTTGCCATCCACTACTATTGCTTTACATTCCCCGGTCTTGGTCAACATACATGTAAGCTTTGTGGCTCATCTGCACGAGAGACACGACGTGTACCCATTTCCGAGTGTGTGGCATTCTATTGAGACGTATTGAAGCGAGTTCGAGAGCCCTTGTTAGTTCAAATCTGTTGCGCCGGCCCACGTAGCTTGCCATGGGCGTTGCATGGTGATCGTACATGATCTGCGTGAAGCCACGCGTGTCCAATAGGGAGACGAGTACTGTACAAATCACAGAGCGCCTCATCGCGTGGATCCTGCTTTTCCCACGCGCCGCGCTGTCGTTTCATCTGGCGATGACGTCGCCGGGCGCAGCAACCTTGTCGACGCACGCGGTCAACACAGCACGAGGACCCCACTACTACTACTGCTACTACTACTTGACTGATCCATGTACGCCCAGTCCTGGTGTTCTGTAGACACAAGTCCATGTAAGTCAACAACTGAAGCAAAATTGCACTCATCACCCGCCGCCATACTCGATTTCGCATTGCCCAAAAATCATCCCATCTACATGCTGGCCTCGAACTTGTAGCTCCACGGGCAAGCAGGACTCTGGAAGATAGCCAATAGCTACTCCTAGTCGCTCGAGTGGATACCTCAGAAACAAAGAAAAAAGGAACAAGGACACAACCAGCATGGCTTCCGGCAAACAGCCAGTGCGCGACGATCAGGAACAGCAGGTAGAGCTCCAGGGCGACGTACCCAGGGTAATGGTCCAGCAGGCCGAAGCGGCTGCAACGAACACCGGAGACCCCTCAAACAAATCAGCAAGCCATCATGCTGGCCGTGATGTGCCCGCGCTATCCCATCAAGATTCCATGGACACCACTGCTTCTGAGCTGAATGTGCCTCCGCCAGCGTACGGCGATGTCTATGGCTCCATCCAAGATGAATCAGGCTCCGGCACGAAGGCTACCATGGGCGAGGATGGTCGTGTCAACATCCGCATTGATCAGAATGCACGCAATCTCTCACATTTGCTTGTGCCTGCCCTTCGGCACCAGCAGGAGACGCTCAGCAACCAGGGACCACTTCCGCCTGCCTATATTCCACCGAGCATGGGTGGAGAGGAGGGTGTACCGCCTCCGCCGCCCATGAATATCGTGATCCATGTGGTAGGATCTCGTGGCGACGTACAGCCATTCGTTGCGTTAGGCAAAGTGCTGAAAGACACATACGGTCACAGAGTGAGACTCGCAACGCATCCTGTATTCCACAAGTTTGTGGAGGAGAATGGCTTGGAGTTCTTCAGCATCGGTGGTGATCCCTCTGAGCTCATGGCATTCATGGTGAAAAACCCGGGTCTCATGCCCGGCTTCGACACGATGAGAAACGGTGACGTCGGAAAGCGAAGGAAAGAGATCTCGACAATGATCAGGGGATGTTGGAGGAGTTGCTTCGAGACCGGAAATGGCACGGGTCCCGCTGCCTCAGACCATACGACCGAGTCTTACTCCAACGATGGCACTACTCAGGCGGAGAACGCTGCGAAGCCTTTCGTTGCAGACGCCATCATTGCCAACCCGCCCAGTTTTGCCCACGTGCACGTGGCTGAGAAGCTGGGCATTCCTTTGCATGTCATGTTCACGATGCCATACTCTCCTACGCAAGCATTCCCGCATCCGCTAGCGAACATTCAATCTTCGAACGCGGACAAGAACTTAACAAATTACATCTCGTATGTTCTGGTCGAGATGTTGACATGGCAAGGTCTGGGCGATCTGATCAACAGATTCCGCAACAAGGAGCTTGGTCTGGAAGATATCAATATGCTGCGAGCGCCGGGTATGCTCCAGCGCATGAAAATCCCCCACACATACTGCTGGTCTCCTGCTCTTATTCCCAAACCTAAGGACTGGGGTCAGCACATCTCCATCTCAGGATTCTACTTCCTCAACCTGGCAACGGACTATACCCCTGACCCGGAACTCAAAGCATTCCTCGATGCTGGACCACCGCCGGTGTACATCGGCTTTGGATCGATCGTTCTTGACGATCCCAATGCTATGACGAAGACGCTCTTTGAGGCCGTCGAGAAGACAGGTCAGCGCGCTCTGATATCGAAGGGCTGGGGAGGTATGGGTGCAGACGAGCTGGGCAAGCCCGACAATGTGTTCATGCTGGGCAACTGTCCCCACGATTGGCTCTTCAAACAAGTCTCGGCTGTAGTTCACCACGGTGGTGCTGGTACAACCGCTGCTGGCATTACCGCTGGTAGGCCCACACTTGTCGTGCCATTTTTTGGTGACCAGCCTTTCTGGGGAGCTATGGTCCACCGAGCTGGCGCCGGGCCTGAACCCATTCCTCACAAACAACTCACTGCAGACAACCTCGCTGAAGGCATCAAGGTTTGTCTCAAGCCCGAGAGCCAGAACAAAGCTCAGGAGCTTGCTGCAAAGATCGCCAAAGAACGTGGTTCAGACGAAGGTGCACAAAGCTTCCATCAATTCCTCGAGGTCGATAGTTTGCGATGCTCACTTGCGCCCTCGCGTGCGGCTGTGTGGAGTATTAAGAAGACTGATGTACGGCTTAGCGCTATGGCTGCCTGCACATTGGCGAACGAGAACCTGCTCGATTTCAAGGAGCTCAAGCTTTTCCGAGGTCGGGAGTATGAGGTTGATGATGGCCCATTGGACCCAATCACTGGTGGCGCAACCTCAATTATCGGCACGGCGAGTACAATGATGATGGGTTTCGCAGACATGCCAATTGAGACGCTGAAAGCGCTCAAGATTCATCCTGATGCTACGAAGAAGAAGCCGAAACCTGCAAAGGGATCAGAGCAATCTACTGCATCTGGTGACAACGCAAGTGACAAGCCCTCCATCGAAAGAACGGACTCTTCCAACGATGCGTCTACTCCTGGCAAGGACCTTACACCTTCGACCAGCCGCAGCGGCTCTACCTTCAACTTCCAGGAGTCTTTGGCAAAGATTCAATCGCCATCATCTCCGGGTAGTAGATCAGGATCGCTCGCCCCTGGCCAGAATGAGGGATCTAAGCCTAACGATCCAAAGGCCTCGAAAGACCCTCGCAGGTACATGGAAACCGCTATGGGCAGCGCTGAGGGTGTGCAGCGGATTGTAGGCGCCGGCTTCAAGTCGCCAATGGACTTCACCATGAACCTTTCGAAGGGCTTCCGCAACGCACCGAAGCTATACGGCGATGATTCGGTGCGCAAGCCGGAGAAGGTGACCGACTTTAAAAGCGGTATCCGGGCTGCCGGACGCGAGTTCGGCTTCGGCATGTATGACGGTATCACAGGACTCGTTACTCAGCCCATGAAAGGCGCGCAGAAGGAGGGTGCTGCTGGGTTTATCAAAGGCATCGGCAAAGGCATCGGCGGTATCGCATTGAAGCCTGGTGCAGCTGTCTTTGGTATCCCAGGATACACCATGCAAGGTGTGTATAAGGAGATGCAGAAGCAGATGGGCTCGAGTGTTCAGAACTACATTATCGCTGCGCGAACTGCTCAGGGTTACGAAGAGTGGAGTGGCGCTTCTGCGGAGGAACGGTCGGATATCGTCAGGAGGTGGCACCTTCTTGAGCATCAGCTGAGGAAGAAACGAAACGCGGACGATGTCGTCAAAGAGATCTTCGAAGAGGCCCGACGTAAGAGAATGGAGGGCTTGCCTCAGGGTGGGCGTTCGACCGGTGCAGGTACTCAAGCCGCAGGCACAAGCACCCAGCAGGCTCCCGACCCAGGTGCGCTAGAGGCTGCCATCCGAGAGTCCATCAGGCAAACATCAAGAGGCAACCCGGAGGAAGACGCCGCTATCGAGCGTGCCATCCGTGTTTCGATGTCTGAGCTTGCGCGCAATAGCGGAGCTGCAAGGCCTCAAGATGACGATGATGAGGCTCTGCGTAAGGCCATGGCCGCGAGCATGCAACAGGGCGGCCAACAAGGAGGCCAAGACAATGAGCGTGACGAGGAGCTCGAACGAGCGCTGGCGAACAGTCTCAGAGAACAGCGGCGCCAATACGGTAACGATGATGACGACGACAATGACGAAGACTACCAAAGAGCGTTACAAGAATCTCAGCGCTCAGCATCGAACGCCGGCGAGGGTAGCAGTTCGGCACCGTCCTACGATCAAGGTCACCTCGGTGGCGTTACCAAAGAGCAGTATGAGCAGTCGAGTGCTGGCAAGGGAGAGAAGAGTCAGCAGGAGCAGGATGAAGAGCGGATCGTGATGGAGTATGTGAAGAAGCAGAGCATGCTTGAGCATCAGCATCAGAGTGGCAAGAAGGGCGAGGGTTCAGCTGGCGCTGGCGCCGGCAGCAAACCTTCGCGTGAGAACGATGATGATGATGATGAGGAGTTAAGGAGGGCTATGGAGGAAAGTTTGAAGGATCAAAGGGGTGCTTAGAAACATTGATGACGATAGTGGTTTTGTTTGTATGGTTGCTATGGACTTGAGATGAAATACAAGATACCCTCCCAACGCGCCTTGGTGTCCTACAGTTGTACAGGTTCCGGTGAAATTTCTCAACTCTATCAATCTAGACTTCCCACTCGCTAGTATCGCTGGTCGATCTTGCCTCGTAAATCGCGTGTGGTTCATTCCGTTTGCCTACCCAGCTAGTAACTAATAGCATCGACGGCCGTTAACGTTACAAACTTCACACTCAAGGCTAGTGGAGCGATCAAACGCCGGCCGCCAGCGTCATGAGCTGCCTCGAGGCTGCCTCCACAACTTTCCCAAACGCCCAGCAACCAACCACCTCTCGATTGCGCCGGACGCTCCAACGACGGCAACATGTTATCCAGCGAGCAGATCCTGGAAGACGCCGCTCGCGATGGCTCTATCGACATGTTTGTACCGCCACTTGCCCCGACTCTCGCGCATAGCTGACCTGCGACAGCGCCGAATGGCCTCGCGTGCTCGAGATCATGCTCCAGAGGCTGCACGATGTGTGTCTCCTTGCGTGCCAGTCGCGTATTAGACCAGAGCAGCTCGCTGACGGCGCGCGTAGATTGTCCACACCGAGTTCCCTCTCCCCAAACTGCCACTATCCGCTCCTTTACCGCCCTCAGCCATCGACCCAGAAGTTGTCGCCTCCACTCCACCACAACCCGTGAGCGAGCCCGAGAAGCGTGACACCGACATCGCTTTACCCGATGCAGACAATGCGCCGCTCGGAAGCCAGAGTAGTACCAAGGAGAACGATGCGCCGCTCGACCTTGCCGCCGCTGCCAAACCGCCAGTTCCCAAGTTCGACCAGCAATCATCTTCTCAATCCGCCCAACAGCCGTCGGACAGTGCAGAAACACAGCCAGGCACTCTGCCGCCTGATCTCTTGAGCTCCTACCAGTTCTCGACACGTCTCCTGCAGACTGCCTTTGCGCATAGTCCGCCGTACACCATCCAGCGTCTGGCAGAGCTCATTCTCTACCCGCGCAGACACTATCGCTTCCTTCCCGCATACCTGCGAGCACTCGATCGCATCGTCTCCGTCAGCTCACCCGTGTCCGACTTCCCTCTGCCCACAGGCTTGGTTGGCGCAAACAACGGCTTCCTTACTAATGGTGATGCGCCCGGAAACAGCGTTCAAGAGAGGGACGGGCTTGGAAGCGACGAAAGCTTGGGCGGCGCGCTTCTTACACCCATTCCTTGGCTCAGGAACAGCAATGGACTGAGTTCAAACGGTAGCCAAGGAGACGGTGAATTGCACACTGAGGGCACCGAGACTATACAAGGCCCGAACGGCGCAGGCAGCATTGAAACTGTTAGTGTCACTGTCAATGGTGTGCCTTCCGCCAGCAGCGCTTCCTACACATCACCTAGCACGAGCACGCCCGCTTCACCAACGCTTAGTGAGCAATCAGATGCGAGCACAGGCTCTTCGACTGGGTCCATAGATCAGCAGTTGCGCGAGCAGGGAGCAGTGACACAAGGCGAATTACTACGTCAAGAGCAGGAGGCGGGTGTAATTCCGGTGGCACAGACTCATCCTGGTCGCACGCTGATCTCTGCCGGCGCTGTGGCAGTTGGCCGTGAAGGCCTGGGTGGAGAGCACGCGGCAGAAGGAAATGTGGAAGCGATGGACGATAGAACAGAGGAACAACCCCACGCTCGCGGACCAGAAATTATCGGTATGGAGGACATGGGTCCACAGCAGCATCATACGGGAGGAATCGACATGGAGGCCGCTGTAGGCAGACACCATTCGCCACAGCCCGCTGCAGATGCAAGCGCACTGGAGGCGAAGACTACATTCGAAACAGCCACAAAAGACGATGCAGGCGAACCAGGGAAAGATCCACAGGATCTTGAAAAAGATGCCGAAAAGCTGAAGGAGAACGTGAATGAAGCCAAGGAGCAGGCTGAGAAAGACTCGGAAGGAGATATCGTTGTTGCTGACGCCGACGGTCAGCCTGCTGATGAGACAGACAAAGCCGAGGACACAGGCAAGCAGACAGGGCCTGATGCTGTTGATACCACCATGCAGTAGAGACAATTCCACAGCTACGAAAAATAAACAATTGATGTCAACCAGCGAGCGCGACGATGGCTTGGTGAATCACGAACACTGGTAATCTTTACTTTCGACACACATACTGGTCGATCTTATATCGCAGGCACAAATGTTATTCATCACTGACGACTTCCATTAGACCACAGGGTGTTCCGGGCCGCGCTTGGTTCGAATTTCAATCAACACTGACATCAAAGACCGTGGCATCGGGTAGCCTTGTGCTTGAGAGATGCATCCAAGTATTGTCTCAAATCACCACCAAAAACCGGTAAAAGCCAAAATAAGTAATCTAAATACGGACAGGTTAATGTGTATACGCTAACAGTTCCCTCTGTGCCTAACATGCTCTAATAGATACAAATACAATCGAGACCGAGCACGCATCGAGCACTCAAGTTACCGTGACCGTAGTCACACTAGCAGTGGCGGAGACCGCACCCGCCGTCGCCTGATCCCTCATTGCTTTCTGCCAAATGCACAAAGCAGTCATGACTGCCATGACAGCGAAGCGCTGGCCCAACTCTCCGCTCGCGCCGCTCCCATGGAAAGCAAACTCGCCAACATCGTGCAGGCTAGTCCAGCATCCTGTCTTCGCCCACACCGCAACAACTTCGCCCTCTCCACTCTCTTCGATCGCGTGAGCACTGTCTGCTCGTCCATGCTTCTCGTCCTTGCTGCTGTACCTCGGCAAAGACTCGTCGTCTTTCTCATGATACTGAGTATCTTCGTGTTGCCCGCGACTGCTGCGTCCCATTCGCACCAACTTCCAACCTCGCCACGATGCTCCAAGCTGCTTAATCTCTGATCCCCGCGAGCGTCGCCACTCAAAGTTCTCCACCTCACCATCGATACCAACGGGAAGCGCAAACGTCCATTTGTTCTTCTTCGACTGGCGTCTCAAACCCTCCGCCACAATCGAGCCCGGCAGAAGGACATCGTAGCCGCGACGGCCTTCGGGCGATGCTCGTGCTAGTGGCGATGCGGCTTTGGATGCGTAGTCGAGGATCATGCTGCCGTAGAAGCCGTTTGGGAGAGAGACTTTGAATGATTCCTGGTGTTGGTTCGCGGGGTAGGAGGGCGATGGCGAGAGGTGGATGGTTTTGGAGCTGGAGCAGAGGATTTTGGACCAGGAGCTGTTGTAGGAGGCTTTGATTGCGAGGGGGAGATCGGGGCTAGATGGGTCTGATGTGTATGAGGGGAGTTGGGTTTTGGAGTATGGTGACATTGTGGTTGAGGTCAGATTGGTTTCGCGGTTAATATTGTTGATTCGAGTTATCGATGAATGATTGGTGTGATTTGATTGATTTCTTGGTTGGATTGATTGTGGAAAACAAAGGACTTCAGGACTTCGATGTTGAGTGCCTGTTGAGAATGATCATGTGGAATACAGCGAAATCTTCCAGTACTTATCTATATCTCGAGATCTGCAAGCTCTCATGGTGTCGCAAGATGGTGCCCACCATCATAGGGCTGCGGCAGTGGCTTTGTTGCGCCTCTAAGCGGTGCATTGAACCACAATGGGCAATGATCGTCTCGTGCGCTGTGAATGCACAGCACGAAGGATCAAACCTTGGTCCCACACCTTTCGGCAATCGACACAGCCACAAGTCGCAGCACGAGCTCAAGATCGATTCAAACATCTCTCAGCATGGCCGACAAGATCACGTGCTTCCTAGCGTAGGGTTGCCTGCTGATGTGTCTATACCACATCCGGACGTATACGCCGCTGGATACGTGAATCCTTCATAAGCTCTGCTGCGGTGTCACCGACCTGAGCCTTGCTCACTCACGGGCCGGCAACGTTACCGCGCAGGTGTGTGCTTACACTGCCATTGTATCGTTGACAATGCCTGAGAACCAGCTATACATGGGGCCATCATCAGGTAAGTGGTTTTTGGATGGGTCTGTTTTCTTGAATGCATTCTACGGGCGTACATAAGAGGGGCATTTATCTTTCCTGTAACGCTACCTTCTTGAAGGTGAAGTAGGAGTAGGCGGATGCGAATAGATAGGCGTCTTCCGAGTAGGCGAGAATTGCGTATATCCGTCGGGTCATACAATAATTGGAGAGATGCTTAATAAATACTGTATAGTGTTTAGGGCTGTCGTCGCTTGGCAGTTCCACCGCATTTGGCAATGTTCCACAAACCAAACTCTTTCCCACTACTTGACGAATCCACCCGTGTCGAACATCAATACCTCACTTCGTGTTGCTCATACGTTCATGGGGTTTGGTAATAGACGGTAGAGCGGTCATGAACGAATCATTCGGCCTGTCCCCCGCTTATGTCCAAAAAGGAGGCCGCGGACGCCGACGCTAAAGATTTGCGCATCGGCATCATGAATCTGCGCCATGTCGTATATCATCGCGATCGTTGGTGCTTTCTTTTCTTACTTGGTTGGCGGCTGACTTTATTCTGAAGCATTTCTGCCTTGCACACATCTTCTTGCCTGGTTTTCACGCTAAAGCTGGTCAGGATATTGTTAATTTACAGAGCGGGACTCAAAGACTCGCTGACGAGTGACCGAGTGGCGAAAGTCTTTATACTTGGATATCAAAAGATTATTCTCTTGAGTCTGGCTCGATATCTCTTTTTTTAGGGCGCCTTCACAAAGAGACCCTACAATCTACGTAGGAGCTTTCTCGCCTGGCTCTGTTGGACTTCACTTACAGTCGGGAGGCTTCTACACACGATTCACAGACAACCAGCTTGGATATTAAGCCTCGAAGATCGATTCGCAAGATTGAAGTTTGAACTTGGACTTCTTTCGAAACAACACGATGTTCGCCTGGTTCACGGGGAGCTCGGAACGGCCACCGGCACTTCTCAACTATCGAACATCTACAGCATTCATTACCGCCACGGTCGCTTTCGCTATTTTCACAGACATCTTCGTCTACGGAATCATCGTGCCCGTGATTCCATTCGCACTGACGGAGCGAGCGGGTATTCCGGAATCAGACATACAGTACTGGACATCGATTCTACTCGCGATCTATGGTGCGGCCCTTCTCGTCACTGCGCCCTTTTGTGGCTGGCTTGCGGATCGGTCGAGCTCGCGAAGGACACCCTTGCTTACTGGATTGTTGGCGTTGGCCGGGAGCACGGTCATGTTATGCGTTGGACGGTCAATTGGTGTTATTGCGGCTGGACGTGTGCTGCAGGGCATGTCTGCGGCGGTAGTCTGGGTTGTTGGATTGGCTCTGTTGGTTGACACAGTTGGTGGAGATGAAATTGGGCAGGCTATGGGCCATGTAGGTGTTGCCATGAGCTTGGGCGTCCTGTTGGCGCCACTTCTTGGAGGCGTCGTGTTCGAGAGAGCTGGCTACTATAGCGTTTGGGCTATGGCGTTCGCGCTCATCGGTCTTGATATCGTATTGCGGCTTATCATGGTCGAAAGAAAGATTGCTGTGAGATGGGATTCTAGATTCGAACCTAAGAGGGCGGAGGCGAATACCAGCGAGTCAACAAGCATGGCCAAACAGCTTGACGAGAAGCCCGATGGCACAGAGAGCGAGGATGACAACAAGACGAAAGAGACCGCCTCAAGGCCAATCGATCAGCACAGCCATGAAGAAGCCGACCCCAATGCCCGCGACAAATGGTTCAATCGCTTGCCTCCTGTACTAAAACTGTTGGCCTCTCGCCGCCTCCTCTCCGCATTATGGGCCGTTCTCATCCAGTCGTCCCTCCTCACCTCTTTCGACTCGGTCCTCCCCCTCTTCACAAAGAACACTTTCGGATGGAACGCGACAGGCGCGGGTCTAATTTTCCTGCCCATTGTCGTCCCAACATTCGCCGGACCGCTCATCGGACACCTCTCTGACAAGCAAGGCCCACGCTGGTACGCCGCTGCAGGATTCATCGGCTGTGCCCCATTCCTCATCATCCTCCGCCTCGTTGACCACGACTCTCTGCGGCAGAAAGTCCTGCTTTGTGCACTTCTTGCCCTGATTGGACTGTTCTTGACGCTCGCTTTGATACCCATGATGGCGGAAGTCACGTACGCGGTTATGGACAAGGAGAGTAGACGTCCGAAGGGTTACTACGGAAAGAATGGTGCTTACGCACAGGCGTATAGTTTGTTCAACATGGCATGGGCGGCGGGTTGCATGGTTGGGCCGTTGTTGGCTGGCTTGGTGGTAAATTCGAAGGGTTGGCCGACGGCGACGCTCATCCTCGGATGTGTGAGTGTTTTCACTGCATTGCCGGTAGTCATCTGGACTGGCGGTAGCTGGCGAAAGAGCAAGGGGAGGGACATGCAGGCCGAGAGAGCTGCAAGAATGGAAGCACAGGCGTAAGGCGTTTAGTTCGCATCGCATTGTATATACCTGCATAGCGTCGTAATATTTCATTAGGTCGTCCATTCGTGCTAGCCTCATGAAATCGTGCAAACTCCCCCATCCTGTGGCCTTAATGCAGAGCAGACTTAGCATATCCCAAATAATTCACGCCATACTGGTCCACATTAAGTGCAGCCTCGCTGCCATCCCACAACATCACACCGCCGAAGTTCTCAACGTACAAACCTCTCGCACTCCTGACTCTCGTACCCAGTCCACTTCCTTTCACATAGCCGCTGCCAGCACCCTCAAATCCAGCCACGCCGATGAAAAATCTTGGACCGCGCACCTGCGTCCCGCTAGCCAAGAGATCCGACCATGCCTTGAAGCTTTGCTGGAAGCCTGGCGCGTTGATATTGCAGCTCGGGTTGTTGTAGAATTGGACCCAGACAAAGTCTGCTTGTTGCAAAGCGCCGAGAGAGATCGACTCGTCGGGTATCGGACACTGCGGAGCCGCTGAGAGATAGTACGTCTTGCTAGCGTCGGTATCGAACTGCTCGCGCAATGCAATGGCGAATGTCTCGTAGTGGTCTGTATTGTGGTTCTCGTTGTCGATATCGAAGCCGTCGATGATGACGTCTGTTCCAAAAGGACGCAAGTCGGCGTCAAGGCCATCACCCGCTCCGAAAAGACCCCACAGTTTTGATGCGAATTCTGTTGCCTGTGATTCCGAGGTGAAAGACGTGTTCGAGTTATAGCCGCCGAGAGATAAGAGGACTTTCTTGTCCAGTGCCTGGCAAGCGGCGATTTCGGGCGCAAGAGCCGAGCAGTCTTTAAGACCTGGGGCCGTATCTGCCTGGCTGGATGTTTGGCCCGAACAACCTGGACCGAAGTCGATGGAAGGGTAGCCGTTGGCGTCGAAGAATGAGAAGACGAATGAGAGTATGACTATGTCGACATTTGGATCGCTGCATAGTGAGCTCAAGCCGCCTTTCTTAGTGGCTGGTGTAGTGCCGTAGTAGACAGCAACATTGTCTTCACTCTCGGCATCGAAGAGGTATGAAGATGCGGTGGGCACCACATCTTCTGCTATAGAAGTGAGCTTTGCTGTCGCGTTCAGCGCGCTGGCATATTCAGAGCTAGGCTGGGCCGTAAATGCACCAGACACAACATAAGGCTTGCTCCAGGGTGCCGGTGGTGTAAAATCGGTTCCGTTCATGGCAGGGAAAGAATCGTTGCTTCTGATGCCCGTTGGCAAAGGGAGAGCTGGTGCAATTGTGGTCATCAAGGTTCTGGTCTGGGTGACCCGCGTCGAGCGTGTGGTCATAAATGCTGTTACATCTGGCTCACCGCACGGCCGCAAAGGTCCAGCGCCGCCGAGCGGCTTACACAGGGAGGAAGAAGCAGACTCGATTGGTGAAGAGGTAGTCGTATCGATCGAAGTAGTTTCCAGAACATCTTCTGTAGCGTCTGATGGTGCTGGCGACAGAACAGGGCCGACAGGTCCGACAGGTGAATCCGAGCCATCGTTGTAGCCAGACAATAGTTTCTCGAGCGCCTCCAAGCGCTGTTCGAGTGAAAGGATGAAGTTGAACAGGTCCTCTGGTAGATCATTGAGTCCCGTGTTGATCTTCAGGATATCTTCAATCACTTCGCCGCCTGCTGTAAGAGACGGTTCCGGAGTATCTGCTGTGATTACGGCTGAGGGGACTGGACTCGGTAAAGCAATCTCAATGAGACCGGCCGTCAATATTGTGAAGTCTTCTCTCGCAATTGAATCTGCACGAACAGCATGTCTGTGCAAAGGGCTTCGATGCGCGTGGCGGGCCGAAGATGTGCAAACAAGAAGCGAGAGAATGCAGTACAATCTACTGATTCTGGAACATCGTTGAGACATATTGGCTACACTCAAGAGAAGGCAGTAAGTCGTTATGCTTCTTCATACTTACACTCGATGCTACTTTGCTACATATATAGTCGGCCATGTCAGAGGCTGTAGCAAGAATGGAGGCAGGAAGAGAGCTGGCAAGTGCATGAAGCGAGGTGCAAAGTCCACATTCCTCACGACTGCCACCTGATCCCCTCAAGACCACCATAGAACATCGCGTTCTTGGTGTCATGAAACTGTAGACTGCGAGATGCAGATGCGATGGTTGATATCTTTCGTCAAATCTCATCATTACCGTCATCAAATCCTTTCTACAAAACACTTTGCAGTTATTGCGATCTGTCAGTCATTGAGGTGAGGTCGCTCGCAGTCCACGAGACTTTACCCTGTCCCTCTGCGACTCCAGTTTTCGCATGCAAGGTCGGCGTTGGCGTGCATGATCGACACACGATTCACGTTCTTGTCGATCCGGCTGGTTTATCGGTACGCATGGTTGTGCCTGCCACTTTTGCGCACGAAACCGTAACAATCTATACAGCAAGGAAAACAAAAAGTAAGTAAGGTACACTCGCTTGAAGTCGTACCAGCCGCTCATCGTGATCCTGTCTACACAAGAGATGTATGAAGCGCATCATTATGTTGACGTTCAAGACCCAAGACATTGGCATCAAACTGACTTTGCCAACCGTTGAGGAACTGCCAGAGCCAAAAACTGCCGTCCCGAACGTCCGTTTGTAGCTCACATGTCACGCATCAAATTGTAAGGTACAGACGTATATGTATCATATGAGCCGTCGTCATTGCAAGATCTCTGACGTGAGCTCAAGCACAAGTCGAACATATTGCGTAAGGCAGGGAATGTGTATGAGCAATGATCTGTCTTCGTGCAGGCTAAATAGCCCAAAAAGCAAACAGGATTGCCGCAGCATCGCCAACGCTTTGAGTTCGGTTCTACCACGTCATACGTTGCACGCCCGCACCCTCGAACGGCTCTCGTCTCAACTTGAGTCGTTGATCGTCAGGACTGAGTTCTGTCACACCCGCATCAATCGATGGCTACTTGGTACCATCTGCGACGAAAGGCTGGAGGGTAAGACGATGTCTCGGGACGGAGGAGGAGCAGAAGAAATGCTAGCCCTACGATCTTCGATGCCCCGCCAAGTGGAGTGGATTACTGGAGGGGAGGAGATTGCGCTCAGCTGCAAGTTCCGAGGCTCGCAGAGGGCAGAGCTGAGAAGCGCCACCCACTCGATTCCGGTGCTGCCGGAAGGCTGGGCTGGTCTGTATGCACGATTATGCACGGCGATTACGAGCTTTCTGTAGGTTTCAAGCGGGTGTTGGGAGAAGAGTCTTTTTTGTTGCGCAGTGGGAGATATCAGATAGCACAACAATAAGTAAATGAATAGATCGCCAGAGCAGAGGCGGTGACAGGGAGGGTCGTTTCGCCATGGCAATAATGATGATGCCAATCTGGCATCCATGATCGGAAAGCCGGACAGCCGTGGTAGCGAGTGGTAGCGAGCGCGAACCCGCTTTTTGTCATGGCCAACGACTGGTCAGAGGGTCTCTCCGATGCTCACCCACAGATCAGCGTCTACCCTGCCTGAGCCTTCGCGCAAACTCTCTTCTTACGCTCATGGCAGCATGGCATCGCATAGCGCATCTTGCTCGCAGCCATGTGCGCGCCGGTTGGCAGACGGCTCGTAGCTCAGCCTCGCGACTAACACATCTCCCGTCACCGTCACATTCCGCCGTGCCACTCTTCGTCCCTCGCTTGATCGTTGGATGACACTTGCAAGGACGAGCAAGGGTGCTGGCCGCTATCCCCATACAAACCCTAGTCTTGACGACCGGTCCGCCTGTTGTGCCTCCATCCACCGCTCAACAACGCTCCACCGTACAGCGGTAGTTAGTGCTGTAGTATTTTCTGTTTGTCTACCTGCCTACCGCTGGCCGCAGCACCACGACCTCGACTCAGCCTCGCACCACGACTACTACGCCCACGCAGACCCAACTACGACGACTCGCAGCCTCGCTGGCGCGGCAGCCAAGTCTAAACCCGCTCTGTCCTCCTCTCAAGTAATGCATCTGGCGCTGGCGCCGAGTCCCTGTATTTTGGCGTTTATTCCCAGCGGCAGAGTCCTCAATACTTTGAACGCCATACCACAATGACCTCGTATGGGTCGTCAACGGTTGCAACGGCAACTTCGAAACAATCTCGCGCAAGACTGCATAAGCGCGGCAGTTCCACAAGTTCTTCACCGGCACTAGGGCCACCTTCGACACTTCGAAACAGCATAGATGCATTCACCACGCCTTTTGCAACATACGAAGAGCCCTTGTCCACACACCATATAACATCGACGCCGAAGTTGAAGCCTTATCTGCGCAAGACTTCCAGCACAAAAGATGACCAAGGAAAGCTCGACTTGTCACGATCAACAACGGAGAACGAGGGTCTGGCAGGCTTAGGGATACAAGATATTGGCGCAAAGACAGCTAGCGATGTCTCCTTCTCAGCAAACCCAAGGAGGAGGACGACCTCACATTCGCGGACCGTAAGCGGCTGCTCGTCTGTGTCCAACGGCTCAGGATCATTCAAGCCTACGCACCCTTTCATCCACCCAATGCGACAGACCCCAAGACCGTACACACCGCCTATACCAACGCACTCGAGCAACTCATCGCTCAACGACGACGAGGCCGACGAGAGCAGCGATGTGGTCGACGACGAGTTCAAGCTTGGCAATGGATATCGCTCTCGGCGCAGCATGTCGATCAGCTCCACGCCTCAGATAGCACCAACGCCTTTGTCCCAATCGCATACGGCCTTGGAACTAGGCATGGTCCCTAAGCTGACCAGCAACGTTTCCCAATCGAACCTCTCCACCTTGTCGACCAAGTCAGGCTCCTCACCGCCAAAGCAAAGCAGAAGTCGAGGCGAGTCTACCATCTCAGAAGACCAAGCCATATCGCCTTCTTCGCGCACAAGTATCGACAAAGCGCTCTCGTTTGTCTCCCGCAAATCAGACGTTGAGCTCACCAGCCGGGAGGAGCGCATTCGAGAAGCCAGGCGCAAATTCGAAGAGAAGGAAGCAGAAAAGACTCGCAAAGCCGAAAAAGAGGCATATAAGAAACAGGAAAGCGACCGCTCGAAACTACATCGCCATGAAGAACGGCAGTCTAGGCGATCTGAAGCTTCCGATCGTAACGGTAGTAGACGGCCGAGCATTGTCAGCACCACTCTGCAGATTGGCAAGAACAGGAAAGACGAGCGAAAGAGGGACAGCATTACCGAGAAGTTCGACTCGCGAGCTTACGAGAACTATGCGGAATCCAACGAAGCATCGCTCCCTGTGCGAGGAAGAAAAGCAGGAGCATCAGAGAAGACACCTGCCACTGTGCAGAAATACCATCCCAAGCCAGCCAAAGGCAGCTGGGTGAAGTTCGAGACCTGGGTTAGAACGCGAGTGTCTAGCTGTGGTGGAGAACGACGGACATAGCAAGTCTCATACGTGAGATCCCCGCAAAAGCATGCCACCGGGCATCAAGGTTGGAGCATTTGATTTATGCGGAGTAGAAAAATACCCCCGAGGCCAGAAGTAGTTTGCAATCCAGTTGGACATTTGGACCAATTGCGGTGGGCATGTGTGTTTGCGATTCAATGTTGCGGCAGGCTTGCGAGCCCCCCGCCGGCAGTACACATGTGGTGGTGGCTATATAACGACAGCAATGAATAACGACCTTTACATCTGATCATTCGTCACACGTGTTCCCTACGTTTCCATTCCGTTCTCCTGTTGTCAGATTGGTGTCGTATAATCTTGGCACCGGCTGGTCTCGACATGTCGTGGCTTCAATGCATCGGCCGCAGGAACATCAGTACACATTCGCCATGTGACTATACAAGAGCAACATCGTCATTGCGACTCCACATCTCTCTGACGCGAGATTGGGCATTGCGCTGTTCCTGAGAAGAAAGCCGTTTCACAAGGCCTCTCCGCCAAATTCAGACCCGCATGACGTAGCTTCCCTGGCCAGAGCTCTGCCCTGCTGCATCATCCCACCTGACACGCGACCTCTGCTCCTGGCCATAGCTGCTATTTGTTCTCCTTGAAAGCTACCTTACACCTGCTCTCTTCTTCCTCTCATCCAAACCAATCTTCACAGACACATTGCACTACTCTTACGAACTCACATCCAACTCTACCACCACAAACCACCTACCCCACAACCCCTCCAACACACATCAACATGCGCGGAAACGCTACCCAGATCAGAGTCCACTACAAGGGCGACAGTGACGACTTCATTGTCTTCGCTGAGAACGCTCAGGCTGTTCAGGACTGGAAGAAGGACAGGAGCATCCCCCTTGCTCAGGTCGTTGACAGCTTCAAGGTCTTCGTCACCCATAAGTAAGTCTCACTCTACCCCACCGTCGACCTCATGGTCAAGTACTGGGCAGCATCAAAGACTCGAGAGGCATCATAGCTAACAACAATGTGAACAGCCACGGCAACCAGGGCACCCTCGACGCTGCCGCCAAGGGCACTCTCGAGGCCGAGTTCGGCAGTTCCAAGGAGGAGGATGTCATCATCAAGATCCTCGAGAAGGGCAACATCATTGAGAGCGAGGTAAGACTCAGCCTTTCGGCATCTGTTCATCCAGATTCAACGAACACCATCTAACACACATGTCTTAGAACTCTGGCCGTGACGGTGTCAAGAACATCAGCAGCGGCGGCGCCGTTGCCCACTAGATATACCCATACCATGACGAGCAAGGAAGACGAACATTTACGATCGACGAACGCATTGTGTTGCAAATCCCCCTTAAGCTGGGAAAAAGCATCGGAGCAGATAGCATGGCGTGAGACATCGCTGTGGCTTCAGGGCTGCGAGCCGAACTGGATGTCGTTGCCACACTACCACTTCAAAAGATGAGGTCTTCGGGTGACAACTCTATCGACAGCTTGAGAGCCGGATGTACATTAAACAAAGAAAAAAAAAGTTCAAAACACATACCTTTTCCCGTTGCACCCATGTGAGTGTCACTTTCTCATGTCTTGGAATTCGTATTGAACTTCGTAATCCTTACAGGACGCTGGCATTCAGCCCTGACCGACCGATCATTCCTCGTCGCTGAGAACAATCTCACAGAACAATCTCGTCGAATATTTGTCACATTGTTTGCTGTCACACGCAAGCATGCGCCTGTGCTAGTCACCACAGCGTGAAGGTGCATTTGCTTCATCCTGTTTGGCTTGCTTGCTATTAGCTTCCCGCTCCCGGCTCACCTTATACAGACATTCACTCCATTCAAGCGCGCCTCAGATCCTCTGACATCCATTTGAGTCTCAGCTGGCACGTGTATACGCCTCAAAAGCGCGTCAAAATAAAAATTTCGGACTCATTCAGATGACAACTATCAGGCGACTTTTATCTTCGTTCTTTCACTTGCCAGCGTCCTTCCTTTCACATGATAATCTTCTGGACTACTACCCTTTCACGAGATTATGATCTGACTGCACGTGAGCGCTTCGATTTGCGTTTGCACAAATGCCATTCACATTCTTCTCTGGAATTGCTAGGCTCCTACCACTCTGCTCCACCCTTTTCTTATGACTACGAGCCTTGTCTTCGAGGCGATGCAAAATACCTCGTCGCTCTTTTAGATCCCGGCAAACACTCTTGGTCGCATTCAAACGCAGTGGCGAGCCTTACTGATCGGTGGGAACAATCGCATTGACAACACGATCGCCACAATACACCGAGCGCAAGCTACAACACACTGAGCACAATATCACGGCTGTCAACATCGCAGCAACTACAAGCCATCATACACATCTCAACGTCAGTCGGAGCGCAGAGTTACACGCCGACATCAAAGCAGACATATCTTCAGCATGACCCCCACATCACGTACACCGCAGACGCCCATCAAGCATTTCATCGGGAACAAGGTCTGTCCAGTGGGAACAAATCAGGAAGCGACCTTTTCTGGCCGCTACAAAACTCGTGCCTACAGCGCTTTGGCTGCTGGCATGCACACCACGTTTGACTTGCCGCAAGAACTTCTTGATATGATGTTCGACGCAGCGGGCCACATCATCTGGGTCGAGGCTCGCGGCAGCCGAGTGTACAAGTACTTATCTCCCGCCTGCCGCATCTTTCCCGCTGGTGAACGAGCCTCCGCTCCTCCTACCGATGGTTCATGCCCGTTCATCGACAAGTTGCCGGCTGAGGTACGCAGGAAGATCCTCATCGATATGCTGGACGTTCTCCCATCTCGCAACCGCACTATCTACCCAGTTTGTGGCGGAGACAGCGGCGGTCCCTCGCGACGCCATCAGACATCCAATGCCCTTGTCAAGCTGATGCTCCTCAGCAAGAAAATCCGGAATGAGGTTGCTGAAGCTGTCTACGAGGAGCGCACCTTCGCCATCCACGTTCACCCGGGCTTCCAGGATGCTGGTATCGAGTTCCTCCACGTCAGCCGTCAACCGCTTCAGTATCTTGACCATGTCGGCGACGGTCGCTTCACCAAGTTCCGCCTTGGCGAGATTTTTGGGTTCTGCCGCCTCAAGAAGATCGAGATCCACATCTTCCCTGACGACGGCGCGTTCCAGCACTCTGCTATCAACACCTACTTCATGCACATCGCTCTCGTTCGTCTTCTTACCCGTAACAGCGAGAAGCAAGTGGACCGCATCACGTCCATTCGGATCGTGTTCCAATCTCCATTCAAGCCAGGCGTTGTCGATTCCTGGTGGGATACGGGCAGAGACCGTCCTCGTGAGACTAGCATCCACGGCATTTCGGATGTCGAGTTGGTGCTCAGGCCCTTTGCTCTACTCACAAAAGTACACCAGGTGGATGTTCAGCTTCCGGAGCAGGTCGACAGGCACGTGCGGTCTGTCAAATTTGTCGAGTCACTTGTGTACTCCATGACTGCGACGACTTTGCAAGGCACCTTCAACAGTGACGCTCTGGAGATGAAGATTGAGAGTGCGAGGTTTGCGCTGGAGGATCACATTCGGAGGAAGTTGTTCGGCAGTGGTCGACACATCGACGTGCCTAAGATTACCGGCGAAGAACTCGAGGACGACAAGCAAAGCCAGAAGTCTGAAGATGACGACGACGACAACGAAAACATGGAAATCACCTCAGAAGATGACCCTTCCGAGGATCAGCCCGGTAGCAAATTGGACGAAGACCAATCAGCACATGCATCCCATGACGGGGCTGAATACGCCATGTTCGACGAGGACGGTGGCTTTCCGGACGTACTCGAATCTCTTCATGAGGACATGGATGTCGCATCCAACGCGCTGTCTATGAAAGTTGCGAGGTTCGTCGAGTGCTTCTCTGTCACTGGAGACGTTGCGAGGATGTATTTGGATCGCAATGGAGAGGAACTCGAGCGCGCGTGTCAGAATTTTATGGACATGTCCGATGTCGAGAAGGCTGCTGCGTCCAATCAACGTGCCGTTAACGATGGCCCTGTGACTCCTAGCAAACACAGCGAGTCCAATTACCCTGACAGAGGCTCCGGGGGACCAAGCGATTCTGGAGAAGTTGATCACAAGCGCAAGGGCAAGGACATGGGCAAGGGCGAGAACAAGAAGGGCAAGCAGAGGGCCACTTACGATGATGACAATGTGTACAAAAATGTCAGGTGGGACGATGACAGCGACGACGAAGATGATGACGACGACGATCCAAACGGATCACTCAGCAATAATCAATTCCATGCACTTCGTGCCGATCGGACCAGCACGCAGCAGGAGTCCGGCACAGCATCCTGGCAGAACTTTGCTCCACAGAATGAGACGCCATCGGAGTTGCAGAGGCAACGAAGACGACTCAATCATCAGAGGAGGGACTTCTTCACGGAGGGCCAGGATGATCATGCTTCGCCGAGCACTTCCGGAGTGAATGGCAGTGACCGCGGCCGACCTACCGAGAGAAACGCCCTCCACCTTGCAAGTGATACTACTACTACCAGTTCAAACAGCGTGCGTGGAGTTGCGAGGCCAACCCGCACTATTGTCCGCCGTGACAGCTCTACCAGTCTGGCGGCGAACTACTCAGAGGGTGGCCAGCAGGTCTCGGAGTACAGACCTTACGAGTCGCCACGTGCTACCACCTCCAGGAGTCAAATGGTCGAGCAGAGGATGCGTTATCTTGCGGAAGTCGGTGCTCAAAACTCTACTGGACACAGGAGCACTTCCAATTATCACTCATCTCCTCCGCGCCGCCCAGGACAACATGACGGATTCGCTTCCTCGTCCAGGGCCTCGAACCCTTTCGGCGGTGTGCAGTCGCAGCTGAACGGTGTTCTGAATGGTTCTCTGAATGGACACAACCTCTTCATCCACAACCCCTTCGACAATCACACCGGCACTACGCGATCGGGGTACCACGGCTTGCCTCTAAATGGGATGGGCGAAACCTCGTTCTCCAATGCGGTATTCTCAGAACTCGGTTCACTCCACGACTCCTCCAACATGCAACAGTCTAGTGCAGCCGAGAGCAGCACCGCTGCTCTAATCAACGCTTCATGGGCCACGGGAACTTACATCCCCGGAGGATATGGCAACGCCTCTCTGCCCGTTTCTGGATCTTACCCTTCTTCTTACATCTCTGGTCCTGCTCGTGATGCAGAATTGCTCGAGATGGCGGAACGAGAGTTGGGCGACTTGACTCAAGCTAATCCATTCGGTCAGAGCATACTGTTTGGTTCTGGTCGGCAGGTCGCCACCCACTCCGCCCAGCATTCACATGATTCTACCACGAGCAACACCGTCGCTCCGCCATCTTTCCGGCACTCAGGCCTGACTTCTGGCTTGGATGGCATGGAAGTTGACGTCACGGAAGACGATTCGCCGGAAGAGGCACCGGTCGATACCAAGCAGAAGCTAGATGGTGACTCCTAGAGTCAGTCGCAGTCTAAGCTTCGCTGGCTATCAAATCTCACGCGTGGCTAAGTCGTTTCTGAGATGAATGTCGAGAACGAGGGCTGTCCTTTTTTTTTGTTTTCTCTATCCTCTGTATTTCTACTTCTTGGGGTGAACAGGACCATGATGCTCATACCTTGTGCTGCGTGCATAGGAGCTTCGGTTGTTAGTCGCGGTTTGCGATTTTGATACCATCAACGAGATGCTCCGACAGATATGCTTTCATATTGAGATCAGTTCGAGAGTGTCCAAAATGTTGAATGAGGACGGAAAGGATTTGTGGCTATGGCCACAACCGTAATATCATAGAAATTGGTAACACAGCTGAGCAAATGAAAACAAAAACGTTAGAATGATACACGTACGCGCAATTGTGCTTGACCCAAAAATTTGTCCATTGTAAATAGAAGAACCTCGCAAGCACAGATGAGACGATGCAATCCTTGAACGGGCCGGAATTTATTTGCTTCTACAAGTCATGTCATTCAACTCTTCGTACTCCAACTACACGATGCACTCGGTCCTCAATCTCAGCCACAGACTGATCCAGCCGCGAGATTGTGCCAGCAAAATCGTTCATCATTAGAGCAATACCTCCTACCTGCCTGGCAGTTCGCCTCGTTTGCATCCGACTCAATTGCTCGAACAACCGCTGGGCCTTACTTTTCCTCCGTAACCATTGCAGCCGCCGATGCAGTGTGAAGTCGCAGTATCTCACACGCTGCGGCCAAAATTCGTCATCGTCATTATCCTCATTCGCACTGCGGGGCCTCTTCTCGTACGCGGGCGAATTATAAGCCTCATGTGTATAGTAAGGGCTAGAGGATTCTCCTCGTCTGCGAGATCGCCTGCCGGCCACTTGACGGATCCCTTCTTCCCCGGGCTCCAGGAACGGCTTCTCGAGCGCCTGGAACTGCTTGATCATATGCCGGACAGCGTCGGACATGGTCTTGATCGTCGCACCGTCCAATTGCAAATCGATGTATTCTTCCACCATTCTACTGTTGCGCGGGTCGCGCTCCCTCTGCCGTTGTTTGCAACTCTTGCGTAGGAATTTTAGAGACGTCCGTTCTTCTAAGAGCTCTTGCCGGAGGTTTGTGAGGTAGGCGTGAACTTCGTGCTTGGCTTCGGTCAAGGTCGCGAGATTTGTCCAGACGACTTTGAAGAATGTTCCTAGGGTGAAGGCGAAGGATACCATGCCGATGATTCCGGAGATTAGGAAGAAGGGCGAGGTGGTAGCCGTTGTCGATACAACGACGCCCATGGCTGGTCGAGATAGCCGTCTACACTAGGTGCAGAGGTCGGGCGGGAGTATTGTGGGCAGCCGCAATCACGGTGCTGCCACTGTCACCAGGTTGGTAAGAAGCATAGTTCGGTTGTACATGCTCGCAGCATGTCTGGACGAAGTAAACAATGATCTACAAAGGCTAAAGGCTAAATCATGAAGAGGTCCACTATCTCCACTTGAGTAACCGCTTCGATGCCGTGCACGATTCTCGAAGGTCGAATGTGCATGCATGAGTCTGTGTATAAGTCCATCATGACTCGAAACGAGCATTTTGGAGAGTAACGCTGATACAGCTGTACTCATCATGACAACAGCCTGCTCCAATACCACAAAGCAGGAGCTCGTGCTCAATGCCCACCGTGAAAGTGGGGCCGATATCTGTCACGAGACGCCAGCCATGACCGATTCGTCAGCTGACTGAGCGGCTTATTTGGGGTACTCCTCACGGTCCAAGGTCGCTTCATGATTTAAACCTGCATCGACGAACACTTTGCCGAGAGATCTTGACTACGAGAGACTCTTGGTCCAGGGGTACTTTGATCGCGGGGAGCATCCTTCCGCATTGAGTCACCTCACCATCTCACCGGTCACCAATTCTATGACACGGCAGCAGGCAGCAAGCTTGTGCAAGGCAACAACACATAGTTATCGGCATAAGTAAATTCTGTTCTCTTTCTCATCCCCTCAGTCATGTATCTGCACACTTTCACAACAACAAACTCATTTGCGAGCCACAATCTCCAACATTCGCGACAACAAATCATACCATCACTTGCTCAGGCCATTGGCATCCAGAATGCAGACCAGACAGCGACCCCGTCACGGCTATCCCGACATCTGTGCTCTCTACTTCAATGCACCTCATCCCCTACACATTGGTGCGGGTCAAAGCAAACGGCGCTATCTTCCACAGGTTAGACTGGATTCTCATACAATCTTGAGTTCACTCTGCTACACAACAACCTTGAAACAAGTCTTCAGCAACTCGAGCAAAGAGGCTATTCCGCAAGCACGGTACACATTCCCGCTCTATGATGGCGTAGCCGTCAGTGGGTACACCATCATATACGGCGACACGACACTGCGAGGGGTAGTCCAGCAGAAGGATGTCGCCAAGAAGACCTACGAAGCTGCAGTCGAGAAGGGAGAGACTGCAGGTTTACTTGAATCTCTTCCAGCAGGCGTTTTCGGTGTCACACTTGGCAATTTGCCTCCAAACACTGATGTACATGTCAACATTGTCTACTGTGGCGAACTCAAGCACGATGCTGGAATCGACGGTCTACGTTTCACGCTACCAACCAGTATAGCACCACGCTACGGCGATTACCCTGGAGAGTTGTTGGAGGCCACTTCTGCCAGCGACAGCGGCATCAGTATCACCGTTGATGTGGACATGGGCAAGAGCGCCATCCGAAAGGCGCAATCGCCTTCGCATCCGATAGCAGTGTCGATGGGCGCCATCTCTTCGGATGCCGCGCAGGCAACATTCACACCTTCAAAAGCCTCAACAACTTTGACTCTCGGTACCGCTGAGCTCGCCGATGATTTCATTGTGCAGCTCCTCATCGATGACATCTCAAAGCCCCAAGTGCTTGTTGAGAAGCACCCGAACCTTCCTACCCGTGCCGTCGTGGCGACGCTCGTTCCAAAATTCAACCTGCCGACAAGCCACCCAGAGATCGTTTTCATTGCAGACCAATCGGGCTCCATGCAAGGTCCCAAAAACGATGCGCTGATGTCTGCTCTGATGGTATTTGTGAAATCTTTGCCTGTGGGCGTCCGCTTCAATATCATAGCTTTTGGAAACTCTTTCAAGGCTCTCTGGCCCAAGTCGCAAGCTTACAATGAAGCTAACATGAAGGCGGCTATCAAGTTCATTGGCACCTTCCGCGCTGACTATGGCGGAACCGAACTTCTGCAGCCGGTCAAGGCTGCTTTCGAACAAATGCTGAGTGATATGCCGCTCGAAGTCATGCTGTTGACTGATGGTGAAATTTGGCGCGAGCAAATGCTCTTTGAATACATCAACACTCAGATCACTGAGAAGGGTGCCGACGCGAGAGTCTTTGCCCTGGGTATTGGCAACGACGTCTCGCACACTCTTGTCGAAGGCGTTGCGAGAGCCGGCAATGGCTTTGCGCAATTTGTCGCAGAAGGTGAAGGCACTGATAAAAAGGTAGTCCGCATGCTCAAGGGCGCCCTCTATCCACACCTGACAAATCGGATGATGGAGGTTCGGTACAACAAGAACGATACAGTTACAGACGACGACTTCGAGCTTGTTAAGAAAGTGGACTACAGTCTCAAGATCACGGACTCACGCGACGGCTCAGTACCACCAAGCGCTACTGCAACAACCGAGAAGCCTATGTCCTTCTTTGACACAACTGCCGACCTGGACGAACCTATTCAGCCGGCTGGTCTCGACCGGTACGCCCATCTTCCCGCATTTGATACTCCTAAGATCATCCAGGCGCCTAGAGAGGTTCCTTCGCTTTTCCCCTTCAACAGGACTACGATCTACCTTCTTCTCGGCCCAGATGCACCACAAGAGCCCATCTCCTCCATCATTCTCCACGCAACTTCACCTCAAGGATCACTGCAGCTCACTATTGAAGTCGACGAGAAAGAAGTCGTCGGCACCACAGTGCACCAACTTGCAGCAAAGAAAGCTATTCAGGAACTCGAAGAAGGTCGTGGCTGGCTGCAAACCGCAAAGACCAGCACAGGTTCACTAATCAAAGACGAGCATAAGAGCCGTTTCGACGAGCTTGTTGAACGTGAGGCTGTCCGCCTCGGCGAATCCTTCCAGGTCGCTGGCAAATGGACTTCCTTTGTCGCCGTGAATGCAGAAAATTCGAGCCGTGTCGAGGAGGAGCCAGCCCAGCCTGCATATGCCGGTCATGCTGCACATCACCGTCATGCGTCTCGATTAGCAATGCCTCCAGCACGGATGCAAATGAACAGCATGTCTGCATCCTTTGCCCCTCAGCCACCCATGGCAGGCCCCACCGCGAGTAGATACGCTCCGTCACCTGGAGGATTCGGGTCATCAGCATTTGGCGCTGCAGCCGCTCCGCCACGCACCGCAAGAACCTCATCCGGGAGTCGCGGACACCGTTCAGCCACGAAGTTCAGTGGTAAAAACAAGTCAGGCTCTGCAGTCGCTGCTCTTCCACCACCTTCACCAGGAAGCTACGCCGCGAATAGATATGCTCCCTCAGCTGGGGGATTCGGCTCCGCACTTTTCGGTTCCGCATCTGCTACCTCAGCCGGAGCATTCGGCCAACAACAACTTGCCTGTGCAAGCTTCGTACCAGGAGAGAGCTACGGTCCTGGCGTGGGCATGATGCCGCAGTTTTCAGCGGCACCCATGGCCGGGAGATCTGCTGGTGTCAGCGCGATGCCCTCAGCCATCAGTACCAACATTAGCCATGATGAGGAGGAGAGTGATGATGACATGGGCTTCGGATTGTTTGACGATGCACCAGCAGCCCCCAAAGCTGCTGCGCCCGTCTCCCCTCTCCATAGCCTCATTGGGTTGCAAACTTTCTCAGGCGCATGGGAATGGCGCGATGACTTGTTGGCTGTTGTGATGCCCATGGGAAAGAAGCTGGAGATTGATGCTGCGTTTGGCTCTGAGCAGGTCATGGCTACTTCCCTTGCTGTTGCGTATATGGAAACGCGACTGGCTGACAGTAAAGACGTGTGGGATATGGTGGTCGAGAAGGCGAAGGCTTGGATGGGCTCCCAGGTGGGTGCGGATGTGGTGGACAGCCTGGTCGAGAAGGCGAAGGGTCTGTTGTGAATGACATCTGGTTGTATCTTTCAAGGTAACAAAAAGTGATGGGAAATGATGCAATGATTGGACGGCCGAAAATTACACATGTTAAAAGGATGATAAGCCTAAATAGTATCGATAGGACAGAAAATGGACTGACACAATACCGACACGGATGTTCAACATTCTTGAAGTTACATTGTTGAATTGATTTCATATGGTACAGCGATACTCGACCCTACAAGCATTTACGAATAGTCACAAGTAGGCAAAAATCGTGTTGGATACCGAATGTCTCATATTGACATACTATACAATGAGAGAGAGAGAAAAAATAACCAGGGCCAAAAAACGACTCGCAAGCCATGCCAGTCACCAAAGTATCCTGTGATGAATCAATCGTTGCCTCCAAACGCCCACATCCTGAATCGGGTATCATAAACCAGTGTGCGTCGTAAAAATCTCGATAAGCCTCTTCGCTCAACCGAGCGTGGTCCTCATATTTACAAGAACCACATCGTATATGCCACACCAGCCACGATGGGCCAGTAACCGGAGGCCTCGAGCAATGTCTGAGTTAGGCTGCCAGCGGCTGCTGAGCTTTCAGTGCCGGGAGCGGTAGTGCCCTCCTCAAGAGTGCCATTGATGTAGAGCGTGTTGTTCCTGACGGAAGAAACAGCTTTGTCGTTTGCCACCTCGTTGAGGTAAGACTGGTCATCGGTGTCGTCACAGCCGCACTCAGCGTTCTCAGCGCAGAGGCACTGCACGCGCCTGGTCTCATTCTGGCCGCTGGTCTCGTTGTAGTATGTCACGGGTCTGTCCTCGTTGTAGCGGTAGCTGTAGGCACCGGCTAGCCAGAGACCAGGGAACAGGGCGAGGGCGCCGACACCCAGAAGCAGGGGCGCAGGGCCTCTCCAGCCGCTGGGAGTGCCGCCGGCGCGGTATGGCTGAGCAGCACCGCCAGCGTAGCGTGAGCCGCCGCCGTAAGAGCGCGGTGTGCCACTGCCAGAAGACGTCGAACTGCCTCTGCTGCCTCCTGATGATGAGCCACTTGTTCGGCCTCCGCTACTGGAACTGCTGCTGCCGCCGCCGCCGGCGCGTCCACCTCCTCCGCCCTTGCGCTTGTGGAGCTCTGAGCTGGAGTCGACCAGGTTGTTGAACGCTGCTGGCATAGCGAGCGCCTGGATCGTCGTGATGAAGCCGAGCAAATATAGTAGTGTCTGTTGTACCTTCATGATGACGTCGGTTTCGTCTGTCGGGTGGGTGTGGGTGTGGGTTGGGTTGGGGTCGTAAGCGTGGGGTTAGGTGGCGCGTGATATGCGCAAACTTGTTTTGTGTGTGTGTTTGTCGCAGTATAAGGTACAAGCAATGGGTTGGCGGTGGTTGTCTGAGGCAAACGTGCGCTGGACCAGTTCTAAGTAGGTGGCACGAGGTGGCGTAGTAGAGAAAGGGAGAAGCTGCGCCTTGTTAGAGTTACTTCGACCTGTTAACTAACCGACTCTAGAGCAGTAAGCGGTGCTTCAGCCTAGGCATTCCCAGCCGCAGATCCGAAATTGACATCATGAAGCGGCTCGATTGGCTAACTCACAGATCCTTCAGCACAGTGTGTACCGCTGATAGGGCAATCAACTTGTTAAACGATCTGACCGACCGGCTGGAGCGATCATGTGATGTCATGAGCAAATCACCGCAAATGTAGTCATCCACATCTATCCATCATCATCGCCACGAGATTCATGAGACAAGGCATGACCCTGATCTGCTTTCTGCTTGGCGATAGTCCCTGCAGAGAGTCAAGGCGTGAGGCTCGTGCCCTATCATCACGACAAAAGGTGTCCGCGGACTTGGCTCAGATCGTGGCACAGGGGCACAGATGGCAATGCTATTTTGCTCGTGCCACAAACACCGCAAACACGCCGCACGAACCGATGGCTATGTCTACTGACTTTGAGGCGCAATGCTTCGAGAAATGGGCCTCTCCGCCGGATACCAATGCATCCGTCAGCAACATGCCAAGATGCTCTTATGTGCTTAGTAACAAGTTACCGAAAGACTTGGCTTGCCACAACACGTGGCCTCTGAAGAGCGCTGTATTCACATATAGGTCCATGATGATCTATCCTGTACGTTTGACCCGTTCTCATACTATGATGTAGGTGGTGATGAGCGAACAGGCGCCATTACTATGACTTGCGATTCTTGATCATGAGTTTGTACATACTTCTGCAGCGGTTCGATGATAGATCTATCGGCACGGGCAAATTGTCAAGTATGATCGTTGCAAACCACTTGCAGAAAATGAATACCAACATATCTCAAATACTATGTAAGCCCTGCCGCGATAAATGTACGATCGCACTCGTTCGCATCCACGATGTGGCTGTGCATGTGCTGCTGGTATTCTTCCTCGCATCATCTCGAATCTGACTTCTGACTGTATGTTGAAGCGTAGGTAAGAATTACTTTCATTTTTGACCGCGACAGAATAGTGGCTCTGGAACAAGCTCGTAAAGAACTGTGGACGGTTTTTTTCTTTTTTTTCGTTCGCACAATGAAGATAGTTCTGCGTCACGAAGTAAAATCCGAGTTCCCCCTTGGCACATAAATATCTTGCAATGGCTTTACCTCATCGTGCAAGCAGACGATGCCCGCACTTGAGTGTGGAATCTCCATGTCGGTCTCTACTACCGAGTAAACTCAACTCCAGGTTGTTTTTGTGTTTATAATATCTTGTTTGACCATTAGTCTTGTCGTCCAGGAGATGAAGTGTTACGACCGCGGGTTAGGGTTGGGGCGGTGGAAAGTGAATATATGTAGTTTGGGATTTCTGGAGCATTTCTTCGGGTTGAACATTAATCGCAACGACAGACAGGATTGCTGAAAAGCTTGTTGCAATTTTCTCATCGCAGCTGTATCTATCGGTCTATTCTTCCTAGACACAGCATGGGCATGCATGATCATTGCTCGAAGGCGTCATTGAGATGTCCGACAAACAGACCTTTCACCCTAGCCTTGCTCAAATTGTGCTGTCTATTCAACTGGATGAATTGTCTCCTCAGCCTCTGCAACTGCGGCAGCGAGGGCGGGTTAGTTGGCAAGTCAACCTCGAGGTCATCGCCCACTTTGACCGTTGCTCCACCCTCTCCAGGGTGGTCCGCCGTCCACGCCGTAATCGCCGCAATCACATCAGATGTAGACTTGTCGAGCTCGTACAGGTAGTCTTGCTCAGTCGCAGGTCTCTGCACAGTCGCAGCATTAGGCCGCACGACTTTCGTCTTGCCATCCGAGCCCACCAGCGCGTCCCAGATTGCATCGTAGTCTGGCGCTTTGTCCTCGAAGGGCACGGCAAACAGTGGTGCGTCCCAGCGGTTCATGCCGTTCGGTTCTTCGTACCTGAAGATCAAGTTGTCGAAAACAGCTGGCTCGTACGGCGGCGAGGTGGCGTCAGCAGACTGCTCGAGAGCAGCCTCGTTGAATTTGCGACATTGGTCTGGCTGGGTGCCAACCTGGACGACACAGTTCGGCGTTTGCGCACCTTTGGCTTCGCAGTACAGTTGATAGCGGAAACCTTTGATATAATTCATGCCGTCGGCGACGACGATGGTGTCGCGGTTCAGGACACGCTTGATGGCCGAGTCGAAAGTTGCCCGGGCATCTTTCTCAGCTCGCGCGGTGGCGTAGACATTGCGGTCCAGAGCAAGAAGGTCGTCGTTGATGTGCTGGATTTTCAGACGTTTAATGCGAGGCTCCGAGGACTCCTCGATGCGTTTCTCAAAGTTGTCGATGAGCTGTTTGCTGCGGTACGTCTTACCCGATTTGGGGTAGCCGGAGAGGAGGAGGAGCTGTTCGTGATAGGGACGGGTTAGAGGATCTTTTGCCTGACGTCGGGCTCGGGTGGGTATGCGCGAGTACGCACCGGCATTGTTTGGCTTGTCGCTGAAGTGAGGTATCGTCATCCAGCTTGGAAGCGTCGATTGCGTGGAAGGCCGCTGCGGCTAGCTTCTCTTGGCGGAAAACTCGACCGTTCCTTGTGGAAGGCTAGACCTAGGCTATACCACACATGATTGATTGTGCAAACCGACGATGCATATGCCGACCGGGGTTTGCAAGGCTCTTGTGTATCTTACTCGATTGACAGCCGTGGACGTCATTTTCCAAATAACTATCAGGTTGGCTGATACCATGACTCAGGATTTGTGTGTGGTTGTACGGAAAAGACGTGACGACAGACCAACGGTTCGTCTGATTTATTAAGATCAACGAAATGTGGCAGTATTGATGCATGCAGCCACAGAGCAAAGATAAGAAAAATGTGTCTCGGATCCAGGTGGCTGCATGTTAACAAACAAGACCATATAGCAAGACGATCATACGATGTGGTATCCCTGTCGCAGTACAGGCATAGCAGCACGAATACGTATTGAGACTTGTGATTCTGAACGATCGACATTCTCGGCATACCTTGTCGTGACTGCACAAACACAGCATGTTCGAGCAATTCTTCTAGTCGCAACGACCTGTTTGACGTGCTTGAGAGCGAGCGTGTTGACTCATGTTCCAATCGGAGGATTTCGGGCGGATGTCGCCTTATGCCAATCCGAATCTTTTTCGAAGATGCTAAGGCCTAGCGGCCCACTGTGATTGTGCCGGCGGCAGCAAAAGCAGCAACCTTCGCTTTTTCTTCCAACGGGCCCTCCACACGCCCGCCGCAGGGACACATACTCGCAGATCTGCCTGTGGGAACAGTCTTGCGCGTCAAAAGGACCGCCGGCAATCAGCCGTTTCTCCGTCTCGAGGCCGCCTCCAAAACAGCCCCACGACCCCAAGGTTTCCCCAGGCCTTCTCCACCTCGTCCAGAAGAAAAAGAAGTATAAATCCAGATCTACTCTCGCTTTCCCTCGGCTACTTGCCCTCGAAGCTCTGTGTCGCGTGAACGCCGTACCAACATCTGGTTTTGATAAGACCGTGCCGAGATCCCTGCCCTCGCTCTATCCCCAGATCGGCCTTCATTTCTCCGCAGCACCAACTCACCCTGCGTTCTCGATATCCGCCCGGACCTTCGATCCAAAGCAGATCCTGTGGCTGCACCACCCCACGCTTCCCTGCGAGAGTCGTTACTCCTTGCAGGCGCATCCGACGAATCAGTTGCCGACATAGGCTTGCTATTGCCTATTCCGCCGCCTTGGCCGCAGGTGCTTTTTTCGTCTCGATAACTCGTCATCGTCTCTTGTGACATCCAGACGACAACAAGACACTACAAACCGCACGCCTGCCCAACTACATCAAACTCCAGGAACTAGGTCCGGCGAAACATACCTCTTTCGCCACTTCAGACTACCGGCCACATTCACGGCGTCACTGCAAACCTTACCTTCGACCGGCTATCCTTCGGGGTAAATACCTTAAACCGATCGAAACCACCTCGGCCACATCCCGACAATTTACCATTAAAGATGATGGAAACTAGATCCCAGACTCGCCAATTTTTCAACCAAAGACCAGCATATCCTCAGATCTCATCATCATCATCATCGTCGTCGTCAGACACCACGCCGACCTCGACGCCATCGTCTGCATTCAACAGCTCTTCAAGTCTCAGCTACGCAACGAGCCCAAACGGCTCGTCGTCAACACCTGCTGCCGCAAACATGCCTCAGCAAATGTTCACATCCGCACCGATGCCGTCGCCCTCAGTCGTCCAACGTCAAAACTACTTCGGGTCGGCGTCAGCACAGGGCCCAACGTCACACCCTGAGCAGCAGCCATCACAACAACACAGGACGTCTGTGTGCCAACAGCACATGGGTCAAAGAGGCGGTGGCCACGGAGCGCCGGAGACTGCACCGTTCCTTCAAGACTTCAACCTCGTTGCCGAGGCTGCCAAAAGAGCGCAGACGGCCTGCTTGATGCGGGACTTTGATGAGATGGAGTTGTAGGCGATGATGAGACTTATATGTGGACGAGTATTCTTGCGGCGTTAGTATGGACTGGTAAACGGATGGCTCCTTGATGACAGAGCCAACATGGCATTATGAGGGTTTGGGTTAGCATTGAAGCGATTGCTTGGGTTTTCGTATAGGATCTGATCTCCGCACCGTTATGGCGTGCATGCGGAGGATGTGTTGTCGGGCCTTCCACATACACAATATGTAATTGATTTACAACTTTTTTACGCACAATCTCGCTCTTCTGGCTTGGGTCTTGAGGTCCAGGTGATGAAATACGGTGATCGTGGGAAGAAGCATAGTGATGATATATGCCTCGGCGATGGCCGCCGCATACAGGGCATACAGGGCATACAGGGCATACAGGGCGTGCTCGTAACGCATGTAGAGACGCCCACATCAGCAAGACGAATGCGTCGCTTGTCCGTAGAGCGCAATCTATATCAAGAACACGCGGTAAAGACCACGTTAAGGTAAATGCTAAGCTTTGGTCTGGAGAGAACTGGAGCACAGCACAGAAGCCCCATCCATTCCCCACGCTGCGACTGTGACGACGACTGTGCGCGCCAGCCTCGCCCACGGTGACTTACTCGCACCATCCATAACGCTGAGCGAGCCGTGCTCAGCCATTGCGCCGTGACATTATCACGACTGCACTGCATACTACACCGACATCTTCAGTGAGACCCAGCACGCCCGTACGCCGTGTCAGGCCGCAGCGTTAAGCCGTATATTATATTACCACGGCACATCCGGCGCTGCCGACAGAGCTGCGCGCAGGCGTACAGTCAGCTTGAGCTTCCTCAGCGAGCGCCATCCTCGGTCGCGAACATCCATCCAGCCAGCCAGCCAGCCAGCCAGCCGTCCGTCCGTGAGCAGCAACAGCAACACGGCAAACATGTCCGGCTACAACCAGTACAGCGGCTACGGTGGCAATCCGTACGGCGGCGACGACCAGCCCGGCGGTGGATATGGCAGCGGTGGAGGTTACGGCGCCAACCCGTACGGTAGCGAGAACCCGTACGGCGCGGACTACGCACAGCCAGTTGGTCTCCCACTGTCCTGCGCGACACATGTGCAATGTAGTTACTGACCGCTCGCAGCACCAGCAACAACCTGCGACGCGCCTGAACCCGCCTGAGCTCCCGCACCAGCACTCGACCTACAGCCAGGCGACGCAGGACTCGAGCTACTCACAGCAAGCCGGCGAGACCTACACCACCAGTGCGAATGCGCCGCCACTCCCTTCTGAGCCCAAAGGCCACGTCGAGTACGTACAGCCTTCGTCAAACACCCTCTCGAACCCCGACTTCCTCTCGCGCGTCGAAGCCGTCAAGGCCGATATCCGAACTCTCACGACCCACGTTGGCCAGATCGCCACCCTACACCAGCAGTCGATATCCAGCGCCGACAATGCGGGTGCTTCGAACGCGCTCGAGAGCATGGTCACGCAGACGCAGGTGCTCAACACCAGCATCAAGGATCAGATCAAATATTTGGAAACCGATGCTGCGCGGAGCCAGGGCAACACTGTCAAGGATACGCAGATTAGGCAGCTCAAGACCAGTTTTACGAAGCAGCTGCAGGAATATAGACAAGAAGAAGCCAACTACGAGAGAAGGTACCGCGACCAGATTGCACGACAGTACAGGATTGTGAACCCAGAGGCCACGGACGCTGAAGTGCAGGAGGCAATGGGTGCAGACTGGGGCAACGAGGGCGTTTTCCAGACAGCTGTAAGTTTGCCATGATTTACCGGGATTGGCATTAACGACTCGAAGCTGACTTCATCTATAGCTCAAAACCAACCGCACCGCAACCGCCAACACCGTGCTCGGCAACGTCCGCGCACGCCACAACGATATCCAAAAGATCGAGCGCACGATGCTGGAGTTGCAGTCACTGATGGAGGACCTAGCATCCACAATCGTGCTGCAAGACACCCAAATCCAGCAGACCGAGCAGCACACAGAACAGGTCAAGCACGACACCGAGGCCGGAAACGTGCAGCTGACCAAGGGCATCGAACACGCACGCCGTGCCCGCAGGCTCAAATGGTGGTGCTTCGGCATTGTCGTATTGATTCTCTGCATCATCGCCATCGTGCTCGGTGTCATCTTTGGCACCGGAGTGGTTGGAACTGGCGGAAAGTAATTTTTCTTCTTCTTAACTCCTTTCTTGGCCAAGGCTATCAGAGCTTGCCTTGATCTGGACCTTTTGTTCTCTTCTTTCTACCAGCCGTGTTGTCTCAGGACAGATCGACAAGCAAAAAGGTCGGCATTGTTTGCTGGCCGAAAATGAGATGGACGCACTTCTTCCTCGTCTTGCTTGAATGCGGTATGCGAGCGCGAAAGCAACTCTTGCATAGCACTGGACGTTATTTCTTCTCTCTTGTTCCTATATACCTTCTGCACAGAACTTCGAATGTAAGGGCGAAATGATTATACACTTACTCTATTGTCAATGTGAACTTCAAAGGCCCATTGGGTAAGATCGAGCTATGCGCTTTCCGAGTGAATTGTTTCGGGCATGCTAGCACAGCCGAAATATACAAACACCCGTTGCAGACATGTGGCACACGAACGGACAACAACACTGGCACCTGCAAAGAGGGAAGTCCGAGTTGAGTTGTTGGATGGTAACCGGTAAGATCTATTTACATTTCTCGGCAGCACCATCCTGTTACCTCTGCCGCCTCGCTAACGCCGTGTTCTCCCGCTTGAGAAATGCTTTCATCCGTCGCTGCATTCTTTTAATGCCTGTTCCCGTTTTGGGCTCGCTCTTCTCATAGTCGATGTCTGACAATGTCTGGTCGTAGCACTTCATAGTCGTCCACGCAGTATACCATTACCGAGCGTGGCTGTGCGGCGAACGGGAGCCATACACTGCTTATGCATTACTTTGCTTCATGCGTACTGCAAGTAGTTTGCTGGCCTCTTTGCCAGCCAAAATATGCTTTCTCGATCGTCCCATGCTCTTCATCCGTGATGTCAGCTGCCGAACTCGTTCTGCCTATGGGTATGGCTTGGCCGATCCAACTCATCAAGCAGGAAGTCGCTGTACGCCACGGGGTCCGAAGCATCCGGCATGTCGAAGTTGTGATCGAAAGTGTTCAGCTCTTGAGGCTGAGGCGGTGGCGATATCATTCCCATGCTCATCCTCTGCTGTTGCGGATGTTGTGCTGGGAAGCCGAAATCGACTGACTGCTGATGTTGTACGTGAGGGTGGCCGTTTGGCGGCATGTGAGCCGCAGGCGCTTGTTGTGGTTGTGGTAGTGGCAGTGTCTGTCGTGGCGGTTGAGGACCGAATTTCGCGTGTTTGCGGCCACAGCACTGAGCCCAGCTCGTGGTGCCGTAGTTTTGCATGACTGGAGGGCAGTTGCGGCAGGTACAGCCGTTCAGGCCACACTTCTGACAGATAGCGCCGGGTTGTTGATAGGCTTCGTACTCGCGGTTCCAGCGATCGAAATCGAACGCAGGCTGCACGTATGGTTGTTCGTAAGGTGGCTGAGTGATGGCGGGTTCGTACGGGTTCAGGTGCGTATTTTGCATGAACGGGTCATCCATCGAAAAGTCCTCGGGCTCTTCGAGTGGGGCTTGCGACGACTGGCAGCAGGAGTTTTCTTCTATCTCCATCTCGGGTTCCGGATAACGTGGCTGTTGTTTTGCGGATCCGCCACAACAAGACGATTCTTTGAGTGGTGGAGGCTGCTGGTATGGAGGAGGAGCAGCATAGTCCATAGGCGGAAGGGGAGCTGTGCCTGTCCATGACATGGTATTTGGTGGGGCGCTGTAGCCTAGCTGTGCTGGAGATGCTGTTGCTTGCCATGCTAATGGGTCTGGTGGACCGCTATATCCTCTAGGCGCAGGTGGGGACATGCCATTCCAGGCCAGAGGGTCTGGTAGTACGTCTGTATTTCCCATCGGGCCTCCGATACCCATGAAGCCAAAGCGTGCTGTAACTCCGTTGGACTTTGGTGACATCGTCTCGCTGTATGGCGTGGGTGGCACAGGTGCGTGTTGTGCCTGGTGCGGTGTTGGCCCCGGAGTACCACAGCAGCTCGATCCACGGTGCGATGTGTTTTCAGAAAAGTAGCCCGGCGTGCTCGGTATATTCATTGGTGTCTGTGCAGGTTGCTCTCCTTCCAGTTGTTCTCGCGTAGGGGAAAAATTGATGGTAGGCTTCTGTAGTTTGAACAGCACATCCCAATGCTCTGGTTCCAGCAAGCAGCAATACCTGCCTTGCTCATCGCAACGGCACTCGCTCGATCGTTTCTCGCCTTTCTTTGACTTGTGAGGACATTTCGGTATGGCCGTAACACACTTGCACCCACCAGTCGTGCCATAGCGGCACGTGCACGAGTTGGATGGCCGGCCAGGGCGTTTCACTGTCCAGAAGATTTTCTGCCGACATACTGGGATACCACAGGATGTTGTGCGGTGGCCACGAATACATGACATGCATGCTATTTTGCATACTTGCTTGGTGCGGCCGTCGATGACCTCGATGTTCTTGAAGGGCTTCTCCCCGTCCATGATGGCGTGCACTTAGGGTGTCCTCGCAAAACCGAGCTTTGTGTAGCCTGTTCTCGATCAGCCATTATGGTCCCGCGCGGGTCAACGCTCTTGAGGGGTGGTAGTCGGACTGGACAGGGTTCAAATCACATGACAAGAGACCGGGCAGGTGGCGAGCGCGGTCCAGGCAAGGCGCATGTTGCAGCAAAGGCGTTCGTGTGCAATATCGAGCGAAGTACAGAACGGAAGAAACGCCATGACGTATCAAGGAAAGGCTCACCTTTGCCTTTGCTCGCTTCCTGTGTCAGCGATTTGTGAGTGAGCAAGTTTCCATGCGCGATGAGACGCTTTGACCAGCTGAGCCGGGGAGGGCGGGGGCGGCGGTGGGAGGAGTGTGGTTGTGCCAATGGCGGCGGCGGTGGCGGAAGAGAATTATTGAGAACCAAGGGCATCACGAGGCGGGCGGGGCGAGGTGGTACAATAATGCCGTTGAACAAGGCTCACAAGGGGCCGACGCATACCGCAAAGAGAACCACAGGCTCGAAGTCTGGAAGTCTGGCTTCAGGGTTCGGAACGCATATCAGAGTAGTTTAGTGGGGGCTCCTGGATGAAGCTAACATGTTTCGGCAGGTCGCTCGGTCGAGAACTTTCGACTCACTGTGCTGCTGCTGCTAAACGCTCTTGGAGGACTCCATCTTTTGCCATTCGCTTTATTATTAACCGGCCTGAGCGCACCGCACCTCGGTTGCAGCTCTCTACACGTGCAGTGCAGTCGTGCACAGGGATTTGTTTCTCTCTTGCCGCCGCAGGGTTCCGTCCGTCCTACCGAGCGTCTGGGCCCGGTCGAAATAATAATGTCAGACTCTCACAGCGATTCGGAAGGCGAGTTGGGCCTGTTCGCCGAGCCTGAGGGCTACTACCAGCCTGAGAAGGAACCGACCTTTGCCAAACATGAAATGCAAGATGGCAGAGAGCTGAGCCTACGAATGGTCGGGCACAACCCTCTCTGGGTACGTACGACAACCACCTGTGGTCAGCGGCATTGCGCCATCAAGGTGTCTATATCACTAAGGGTCTAATGTGCTCATGCAATCCGCAGGGCCACCTCCTCTGGAACGCAGGGCGCACGCTTGCAACTCATCTCGAAAGCAATGCGAGCTCTCTGATTCACGGCAAAACAATTCTCGAGCTCGGTGCCGGCGCCGGCTTGCCGAGTCTTGTCAGTGCCATTCATGGCGCGAAGCACGTTGTCGTTACGGATTATCCGGACGCTGATCTTGTGGAGAACCTACAATGGAACGTCGATCACTGCGCTCTTCTTCCCCAGGAACGCAACATCGAGGCCAAGGGTTACCTTTGGGGCGCTGAGACCGACAAGATCGTCTCTGGCCTACCAAATGGTGAAGACAAGTTTGACATTTTGATCCTGGCGGACCTGTTATTCAACCACTCTGAGCACCGGAAGCTAGTGGCAACCGTGCAGCAAATGCTGAAGCGCAGTTCCGAGGCGAAGGCTCTTGTGTTCTTCACACCGTATCGGCCATGGCTTCTCCCTAACGATCTTGCATTCTTCGATTTGATCAAAGAGGCTGGATTCGAGGTTGACAAGTTCTTCGAGCACACTATGGAGAAAGTAATGTTTGAGGAGGACCCAGGTGTAAGTTCTAATATGTTACCGAAATTGCACGGCTCCATGTATGCTGACCGCAAGATCAGGACGAGCTCCTTCGCCGCACAGTGTTCGGTTACAGCGTTACCTGGGCAAAGGATCAACTCCCTTGAGGCATGGTTGTTGCGCTCTGTACAACGGGTTGACGTACTTTATCTGTGTGACAACAGAAATCGACCACCAGGATCCAGTTTGCGATGCGATTGCGATGCGATGGCCCCCCACTCACTTTCTCTCGAACGCACTCGGCGCAACTGCCACGACGACGACTAAGCTCGCCACGATCAGTGCAAAAGTCACAATCGACACCAAGACAATACTGCCCCGTGATGCTGGGAACTTGCCACGGATGATGAAATGTTGGCTTTCAAAGTATCTGTGGAAGCCCAAGAGGAGGATCAGGATTGCTGGGAAACAGGATTAGTGCCCGTAGAACCCCTTGCGACGCCTTATGCGTGAGAAGGATCAAACGACTTACATATCCCAAGGAATGTCGCTCCGAGCGGTTTGCCAACGTGCCTCAGTTTGTGGCTTGGCTCAGCATTTGAAGCCAACATCTCGAATATCGAGAGCTCGGAGGTATCGGCTTGCCCTTTAGATTGCAACGAAGTATTGAGGCGGAACAGCTGCGTGACTGCTACACCAATACTCGCGAAGGCAAGCGATGTTCGGAGCCAAGCCAGGAAGGTACGCTCTGCATCGAGTCAGCATGGCGTTTCGCGGATTATGACACTGAGGAAGTATAATACAGCAAAATTCTTACTTACCCAGAGCAAGATGATCGCGGGCTACGCTGCCCTTGTTCTCCAACTCCAAGCTTCCATACTTGTCAACCATCCGCCTCCACCACTTTTCATGGTCTTCGTCCTCCTGTGTCGCGTCGTCATTGCGTTCGCCCGGGTTGCTCGCGCTTGCATTACGGGCCTGATTCTTAATGCTGCCAGGTCTTCTTCGCCTCGGGCTATCTTCCTCGGCGGCACCCTCGTAGCCCGCTCCTCCTACATCGTCTGTGCCCTGTCCGGTTTCTGCACCAGCCGTCCCGTAGACACGAGCCCCAGATCTCCTGAAAATCGCCGTTGCTTCGTCCGCACTACTCTCATATTCATCGTAAGACTGCCGGGCTGCGGTGTGTGGACTCGCGTTGGGAGTTCTGCGTGACATTGAATGCGAGCTGTAAGATCCTTGGCGTGCCGGTTTAGCTTGACTTGTCTGCGCTGTGAATGCGACGGTACTGTTGCGCCCCGAGGAGTGAAGTCGATCCGAGCTAAGAGCTGCTGCCGGTTTGCGGGGCGGTGAGCTGCGAACGTAAGGTTTATAGGGATGGCCCTCTGTCTGACTCTCGAAGGGCGTGTCTCGCTTCTCAGTCCTGTTTGTTGTGCCAGTGTGAGGACTGCTGGGTCTCGAGGAGCTCTTGCGGCCTGATTTGCCGATGCTTTCCTTGGTACCACTACTAGCACTGCCTTTTCGGCTAGTCTTCCCACTCTGGACTTCGCGTGCGCTCTCTGGTGAGCTGCTGACGAAGTTCGGTGGTAGAGAAGGCCTGCTCAGATTGGCATGGGTTCTCTGAGCAGGGTCTGACGGGCCAGCTCTCGGGGTAGTAAGCGAGTCGTCTGATTCCTCCCCGGACGGTGGAACAGAAGAAGACTGCGATTCGGAGGGCGCAGAGTGCGAAACGGGCGAGCAAGGCAAAGGCATGATAGCTAGCTACGTAGCTACTTTATTATCCCGGGCACCTGGCGTGCAGCCACGCTTTAGTCGAATGAATGCCGGTTGATCGCAAAGCCAAAGAAAGCTTATTGGCTGCTCAATGGCGCCTTGGAAGATGTCGTGATTTGTGTGGCAGAAGGGCCGCTGCACGTCCGCTACCTAAACAGACGACGTCCCTGGGACCCGAACCGAAAAGTCAGGAAGGTCGAATAGATGATAAGCCACTTCTGCTTACCAGGGTGTTGGGTTTTGGCGCAAGGTATGCCCGCCAGAGGTATAAAGCAGCTTACGTTTCGGTGAAGAAGCGGTACCAGGAGTATTCAGACAGCGCCACGTGAGGCTTCGAGCACATCTTCGGTAGTGGAAAAAGCAAGCCCTGATACAACGACGCGCGCGCAGGTACACGGCAGCGGCGAAAAGATGAGCTGATGGCGTGATTGAAGAGGTTGAGATGCTCGGAGGCTTGAGAGGCTCGAGAGGATCCGCTATTAAGCTAAACGCGGGGTCCAAACAGATGGGAGGGTGTAGATATGAGAACTACCACTGTGATCCTGCGAACAGACCCACATGGACCTGCTGATCGGACCCTTGATATTAAGCGAATAGGGCCATGAAGTAGCAGGTAGTGGCATGTTATCCAGATAACTTGATAAGCGAGTAGGTATCTCGAACTTCACAGCAGTCTGTGCGCAGTATACATGATATTGGCTTGAAAGAATCAAACTAAGTGGTATCAAAAGTCACAATCCCGATAAGCCCCAAACGTAACGATGTCGGCCTGATAACTGCATCAGACTCCGATGCCTTCAAGACCTCTGCCCATTTCGAGTTCTTCGACAATCTCGGGCAAGAGCCCTTCCAGCTCTTCTTCCCGCACCCCCAGGGCGCCGGTAATAAGTCTCTTGTACTGCTGCGAATTGCCTCCTCCCATACCAGCACGTGCAAGGGCGCCAGCAACGTCCTTGACAAGCTCTTTTCGCCCATCTATCATCGTCATGATATCGCGTGCATATTTGAGCTGCACGTGGAGCAGTGCTTCTTCGTCCAAGGAGTCATCAGGTGGACCTGACGGGATGTCCGAGATTGGCGACTGATACAGAGCATCGAGGTTGCGTCTTTGCTCGGCTTCAAGCACAGCTATGCACTCGGATTCGACTGCGTCAAGCTGAGCTTGAAGATCCTCATCCGACTCTGTGCCACCAGCTGTCTGTTCAAGCTCTTTCACGCGCAACTCGTCGGCTTGACGTTGTAGATGCTCAATCTCAGCTTGACGCATATTGACGACACGTTGCGCCTCTGCCAACTCGGCATCCTTCTCTACAAGCTCGGCATCAATCGCGGAGGCTAGTGAACGGAGCTTGGCGCTAAGTGTAGGCACGATATGAGAGGTGAGTTTCAATGCAGGTTCAGACCGATAGACTATCTCGTCTGATTCGTTCGACCCGTCTAATGATGTGTGGGGTATGAGAGGGTCGAAGGGAATGGCACTTGAAGCTTGCACGGCACCACCGAGCATGCGCATTGGGTCTGCAGACTGAAATGGCGATGAACTGAGCTGGCGAGCACGCTCCTGGCGACGATTGTTCAGCTGAACAATGAGCTGATCTGCCGTGATGTTGACCTTGTTTGGTATGTCAACTGCAGCGTTGCGGCCAATAAGGCTACGAACGCATTTCCGAGCTCCGTTGCGTGCTGCAATGGTAATGGCGGTGTCACCCTGGTGGTCCTGCTCGTTGAGAATACGCTCGATCTGGTCGGGCGAAAGAACCTCTGCCATTTTGTTGAGAATGCAGTCCATGTAGTATCTAGCACACTGGTACTTCTTCTTGCTGGTGGTGGTGGTGGCGATGTGATGGAAAACTGTAGATCCAACCCAGTCTTGCATGTTGACTGTGCGAACTAACAGAGAAGCGATGCGTTCCATGTTTTGCTTCTCATAGATGTTGGTGAATAGCACTGAGCGCATCAACGGCGTTTCGCCGCTTTTGGACTGGACATCAATGCTTGCACCTTCGTTCAGCAATGTTTTCACGATATCAAGGTCGCCCATCGCGACTGCCCAGTGAAGAGCAGTGTGTCCCTTGTCGTCAATCGCCCGATCCAGGTTCGCGCCTTCAGGAGGTATGGGCACAGACGATGGCGCGCCTGCGTATTCTCCTTGCAGGCAAAAGTAGTCCAGTAGCTCATCCGCCCATAGTTGATGCATGTTGTCTGCTTGCACTTGCGGGTCTTCCATAAGACGACGACGTTTGCGTGAAGATCCATAAGGATGGGTGTCATATCCATCGAAGACGGATTCGGTTGCTATGCTGCCCTCTGGAGTGACAGCTCTGGGATCGTGCAGTTGCGCCTCGAGTTGGTCAAAGTCAGGCGGTGGCATGTAAGCGGCTGGTAGACGTTAGCACAAGCCTCACTGCTCTAATCAGTAGAGGCGATATCTTACGGATTGCTCGAGGTGCTCGTTTCTGCTGCGCAGCACCTCGCGGCATGCGCGGCTTGCCTGATGCAGCAGTTGCATGCTTGGGTGCGGGTGGAGGTGTCTTGTCGCCTGGCACGAAGTCGAATATCGGACGCATCTTCTCCAGGACGTTGTTGCGCTCGGCGAGCTGCCTGCCTTCGGGGAGAGGTATCCATGTTCCTGACCCAGTTAGACATGCTCGTGTTCGTTCCGCTTGCCATCAGATGCGACTCCATTGTACCTTGATATTTTCCGTATCCACCTTGCACCTTCTCGTGTACACCCTTCTGAACCTCTCGCTCGAGAATTCGAGTTCTACTAGGTTTATCGTATTCGGCAACTTTCAAGATATGGGTAGCGTTGATCCAGTCGTCGGCTCGGCGTCGCATGCAATGATTGCCCTCGCAATTGAATTCGTACACAGGGACCTGTGCAAGGGTTAGAGGTTGAAGTTGCTTGTATCGATAGAACTACACTCACATTACTGTATGTCGCGGAGTATACTTTGTCGGCCATGCTGAGCAGTCGTGCGATGCCTGCGAAAGCTCTACGGCGGCTGCGAACGACGCGCCGGACACTGGTTCGGACGCGACAACACTGCAGGGCTATCCACTCGGCTCTCTAGCGGTACAGTATGACGGGCGGCACGTGCGAAAAGGGCTGGGACCGCGTTTTGGTGTCATTCGTTGACGAGGCACTGCAAGTGATAGATAGCACTCTGGGGTCGCCGTCGCGTCGCGCGCGGAAGGCACTCTAAAGCTCAAACGAAGGAAGGTTCGACTTGTGGCGCCAAGGAATGCAAGCCGCGGCCGCTGGTTTCAGAATGGCTGGCCTGCCGGATGACTGGGATACCAACCAAGCGGCTTCGACTATATATGCCGAGCCATTGTGCACTTCACAGCTGCATATCGTACCCACCAAAGGACTGGACGAGACGCTGAGCATGTCGAACGCTGAATTGACCGACCACTCCCCCCACCAGCCGGTTCCGGCGGCTCCCATAGCCACAGCCTCGAACCTCATCCTCATCGACAACTACGACTCGTTCACCTGGAATGTCTACCAATATCTTGTGCTCGAGGGTGCAAACGCCACCGTCTACCGCAACGATGAAATCACTTTGGAGCAGCTTGTTGCGTTGAAGCCTACTCAGCTGGTTATTTCTCCTGGTCCTGGCCATCCACTTACCGACTCTGGCATTTCCAAGTCCGCGATCGAGCACTTCGCAGGCAAAATTCCCATCCTGGGCGTGTGTATGGGCGAGCAGTGCATCTTCTCAGTCTTTGGAGGTACTGTCTCCCAAACAGGCGAGATCCTCCACGGAAAGACATCGCCACTTCGACACGACGGAAAGGGCTTGTACGCCGGCCTTTCACAGGATCTCCCTGTCACCAGATATCATTCGCTCGCCGGAACCCATCCAACTCTTCCCGAATGTCTCGAGCTTACCTCTTGGATTTCTGCTGGCCCCGATGGCGGCAAGGGCATCATTATGGGCGTACGACACAAGGAATATGTCATTGAAGGCGTGCAATTCCACCCAGAGAGCATCCTCACTGCCGAGGGCCGGGTGATGATCAAGAACTTCATGCTCATGCAGGGCGGCACGTGGGCGGAAAACGAGAAGCTGCAGAAGCAGACCAAATCGTCATCGATCACAGCTGCTCAGACAACCACGTCCAACAGCGGCGACAAGAAGGCCTCGATCCTCGACCGCATCTACGCGCGGAGGAGAGAGCTAGTTGAAGCACAGAAACTTGTGCCCTCACAGCGTCCCGAGGATCTGCAGGCTGCTTACGATCTCGATTTGTCTCCTCCGCTCATCTCCTTCCCAGACCGTCTCAAGCAATCGCCTTTCAAACTCTCTTTGATGGCCGAGATCAAGCGAGCTTCTCCCAGTAAGGGAATCATATCGCTTTCGACCTGCGCACCGGCACAAGCTCGTACATATGCTTTGGCAGGTGCAAGTGTCATCAGTGTCCTCACGGAGCCCGATTGGTTCAAGGGCTCTATCGACGACATGAGAGCAGTGCGTCAAGCACTTGCTGGCATGCCAAACCGCCCAGCTGTGCTGCGTAAGGAGTTCATCTTCGACGAGTACCAGATTCTCGAGGCTCGCGTGGCTGGCGCCGACACTTTCCTTTTGATCGTGAAGATGCTAGACACCGCATTGCTTGAGAGACTGTACAAGTACGGCCAAAGCCTTGGCATGGAGGCAGTTGTAGAAGTCAACACCACAGATGAGATGGAGATTGCCGTGAAGCTTGGCTCCAAGGTCATCGGTGTCAACAACCGCAATCTCACAACCTTCGACGTTGACATGGATACCACTAATCGCCTTATGGAGATGGTACCTGAAGGCACCACACTCTGCGCCTTGTCCGGCATCACTGGACCACAAGATGTCGAGCCCTACCTCAAGACTGGCGTTGGTGCCGTGCTTGTCGGCGAGGCCCTTATGCGTGCCAAGGACACTACGAAATTCATTTCGGAGCTTCTGGGCGGCAATTCAGAACAGATCAAGTCGCGGACATCTGAGCATCTAGCTGTCAAAATTTGTGGCACAAGAAGCGCAGAGGCTGCGAAAGCCGCCATTGAAGCAGGCGCAGACCTTATTGGCATGATCCTCGTGACAGGCCGAAAGCGTTGCGTCAACACCGAAACAGCGCTTGCAATTTCACAGACGGTGCACAACACACCAAAGGCGACGTCATCACATGCCAAATCCTCAGCTGCTGGCACTGAGAAAGCCGTGTCATTCTTCGAGCACAAGGGAGCTTACGCACTACAGCACCCATCTCGTGCGCTGATCGTTGGCGTGTTCCAAAACCAGCCTCTGGATTACGTTCTGGAGCAGCAGCGATTGCTCAACCTTGATATCGTTCAGCTCCATGGACAGGAGCCTCTAGAGTGGGCGTCCATCATCCCCGTGCCTGTGATCCGCGCTTTCAAGCCTAATGATGCTGGCATTGCGGCACGTGGTTTCCACTCACTGCCTCTCCTTGATTCAGGCGCAGGAGGCACTGGAGAGCAATTGGACTTGAGCACCGTTGTTGACGTTCTCAGAAAGGACGATGGCTTGCACGTGCTCTTCGCTGGAGGTCTGAACCCTGAAAACGTTGCTGAGACTCTTCAGAGCTTGGATGATCAAGCAGAAAAGGTCGTATGTGTCGATGTCAGCAGCGGTGTAGAAACAGATGGCGAGCAAGATTTGGAGAAGATTAGGGCCTTTGTGAAGGCGGCGAAGGCATCGAGATAATTGGTATAGAGATAGACGAATAAATGGTCACGCAAGATCATCAACCCTCACTTCATCAGACTTCATCAGCAGTCACAAGCGGCTTCGTGCATCACGTGCATTACATCGAGCCTTTACTCAGTCCGACGAAAGTGAGTCGTTCACATACATGCAGTCGGCCCTTCGCGGCACGTGCTCGCCGTCCACGTCAATTATAAGAAGGCTCATAGTCTTTGCACTTTGCGCTTCCTTCACCACCTCCTACCTAACATACCATACCTTACAAAACCGCTTACGAATCTGGCAATAACACTAAACGACCTGACCAATGGCCTCTATCTTAGTCGTCTCGCACTAAACCGACAAACATCAGCACTCGAGAACCGAGAAATCACAGACTATTGCTCCCTACTCACCACCTCCCACCTGACACACCTGTCATACCACACCATACTGAACCGATTGCGAATCTGGCAACAGCACTTGGGAACCTGACGAACGGCCTTCAACACAGTCGTCTAACAATAAGGCGACAAATATCAGCATTCAAGAACCGAGCAATCACAAAGCACTGCTCCATAACCAAAAGTATTACTGTTCCACCGACATTAGATCCGACGGCTCGACAACCTGAACTGCCAGCCTAGCCGCCATGCCCAAATTCTTCAGCAACTGTCGCATCTGCGTCATCTGCCCACGCACCTCGTCTGCCAGAAAATGGACCAAAGACCAGATCGAGAAGTGGGTGAAGCAGGCCGGAGGCGCGCTTCACAAGGAGTTTGACGCGCAAAACACCACACACCTGGTCGTTGAAGAGCAGCTGTGGAGGAACAAGACCATGGCCGTCCAGCTTGCTCTCGAGGCCAACGCCAACGGCCGCAAGGTTTGCATCGTGACCCCACGGTGGCTCGACGATTGCCTGATCGCACAGAAGAAGCACAGGGAGAAAGAGTACTTGTGGGAGAAGATTGATCAGGAGGCTACTGGCGACCAGCGCAAGAAGCGAGGGAAGCAGGCTGGCGAAGACGAAGGCGGAGAGGGAGGTGAAGGTGGCGAGGGATGGCCGAAGTCGCATCAAGCGATGCTTGGAGAAGTCCTACAGGAGGGCACCGAAGACTATATCGGAGACCACGACCGCCGTTCATTCGAAGCTGAGAATGCGGAAAGGCAGAAAGCCAAGAAAGAGCGCGAGGAGATGGAGGCCAGGCGCAAGGAGCAGGAGAAGAAAGCTGCCGACGAAAAACGCAAGGTGCACCGTGATCTCATGAAGAAGTCTGTGAAGAAAGGCAGGGGTGAATATTTCAATGGTAATGTTGATCCCCTGCAATCATTTTGCGCAGCGCTAACATAAAATCAGCGGAATATCACGTCTTCAAAGACGCTACAGGCTTCGAATATGATTGCACGCTCACCAAGGTTGACACCCTCACAAACAGGAACGAACGGATCTTTCTTACTGTAAGTTGCAGTCTGGCGATGTTCTTCCATTCTTGAATATTTGCTGACCGGCCACATAAAGCTTTACGAATCCAACACCGGTGAACCGCCAAAGTTTGCCGCCAACATGCACTTCGCTGGGACGGGGAAGCAGCCCAGGAACAACATCCTCGCGGTACTCGGCTCGAACCGTCTCACCGCCATGCGCATGTGGCGCAAGGCTTTCAAGGAACAGACCGGTGTCAGCTGGGACGACCGTATCAAGGCCCACAACGAGCGCGTTCGTGACCGAGCCCGCGACGGTGACACTCCCGGCCTGTGCAGCACACATCGTGGAGAGAACGGAGACATCAAGAGCAAGACCAGAGCTGCAGAAGATGCTGTGCCTTTGGAAAAGCGCAAGTTCGAGTACATGCCGCCGCTTCACGCCGCTCGTGGATGGCTTCCGAATGGCAGGGAGCAGATTCCGGGGGTGCTGAAGCAGAACAGGGCGAAGTCGGACGCGCACAGTGAACGCACTGAGCAGTGGATGGTGATGAGCGGCGGCAACGGCTATGGCCCCGACGGTCCATCATCGTCGCCGCGTCAGTCGATTGAAGACGCTCGCCCTGTTCAAATCGACCTCACCGAAGTGGATCCTGCTGACAAGTTGGATGCCCTTTTCACGCCACATAGTGGCAATGGCTTTGTTGACGATGATACCGGTGCAAAATTCGGTGCCACCAACCTCACAGCCACAGGAGTGAACGGCCGTTTGTACAGTGAGATGGACACAGGAGCTTATGCGGACAGCTTGCTCAACGGTACGCACAGCTTGTTCACGCAAGGTGACGTCTTCGACACAACAGATCTCGCTGGTCAACAGCAGCGACAGTTCAACTTCGACCAAGATGACACCAGCTTCGATTTCGGCATGCAGCAGCCAGACGTGGAAGTCGCAGGCATGGAATCCAGCGCTGGGAACGAAGGTGACAATAATGACGATCTGGCCAATATGAACGCAGCACCTGCTACCGGCAGCTCGAACTTGAAAACCACCACGCCGGCAGGCGAAGCTTTTAAATTTTCTGCGAGCCTTCCCGACCAAACCCAGCTTGCTGCTAATATTGGGCAAGAACTCATCGGCCTAGATGGCAAGGACAGCGGTGAAGCGAGTGCTCTCGTTGTAGTTCTCGAAGCCGAGCAACTGGAAGCCGGTGTTGGTGTGGAGAAGCGTAAGCATGGCGAAGATGAGATGGAGGAGATGGAGCCTGCGGCAAAGAGGTTCTTGAGCGAGGGGTCTGTGGATGAAGAGACCGCTGCCTGAGTAGCACTGCAGTCCTTCTCGTGGGAGCATGGTATGGGTTGAACGGTCAGTGCGGCTATCCATATGCAAACAGCATGTCATGATGAAGAAGTTCGAGATTGGTTAGCAAAAGCATGGTATGATCATTCCTGCAGGGCCGAAGTGGCTCTTCTCTTTGTAATATTTACAGCAGCCACATCGTGATATCTTCTTGTGTTTGGCTTTGTGTCTCGTTTTCCCATAGTCTCCGCGCAGTGAACATTCCACCTAGTTGCTCCTGGAGCCCGGGTTCTGTGCCTTCAGCTCATCCATCTTCTTCACTCTCAGCTTGAACTCTTCGTACTGGCATTTTTCGTATGAATGCCTCTCATCCTGATTCGTGTTAGCAAGAAATTCTGTCGTACTGAGCTCCATCACTGGATATGCGACGGGTCGCGGGCGGTCGTACCTGGCACTTCCAGGGCAGGTACCAGTTCGCAGGGCGGCATTTGTTCAGAGGAATGAGTAGGTGGGCGCATGAGTCGCGGTAGGCGAGGGGAAGTTTGGCATCGGACATCTCTTGCCTGGTGGCAGCTATATTTCATATCAGCGCTCTCGCTCTATCATGATCTTCTTGTTCTCAATGGCGCATGCATGCTTGGGCGTGTCGCAGTGGGACGATGAACGTACGAGTGCTGGGGCCGCCATGGCCGAGGCCCACTGCATCTTTGAGAGTTTCGGTGACGGTCATGGTGTGTGTTGTGGTGAAGAAATGAGCGATCTCTCGTATATACCCTGCCTGCTCTCTCTACCATTCATCCATCCATCATGAAGTCGCGAGGCATTGGCCAAACCGTCCTAGCCCGCGGCCGGGCCCGCCGCTCGGGCCTCTGTCGCGTGAAGCAGCAGCGCGCCCATACAATAAACTTGGAGCTGCGAATGGAGAGCAAGCCATCTCGAGAGTCGCAGTGCGCAATGCTCCCATTGTTCCGTCCGCGCAACACAATTGACGGAATGAATTAACTCGCCACTTTTCACTTTTGCCGCCACCTCTTAATCCGGGTCGTCGACACAGCATTTCATCTTCAACAACATTGCGAAACTTCTGATACTACACCACCATGGCGAGGACACTGGAAGCTACATACTTCCCTGCGCTGGACAAATGCCTTTCCGGTGCGGCGACTCTGATTCCCTGGACATCGGCTTATACAGCTCTGAGCGACCTCCCAAGCGCCAGCCAGAACAGCACCTTGGAAAGCTTCATTTCTGACAACGAGACTCGCGACACGCTTGCAAGGCCTTTCGCGCCTTTCCAGCAAGCATCCTCTCAGACAAAATCTTTGTTTGACTCGAAGACCGCGCAGATCAACATTTCGCAACCACCAAACAACGCCTACAACTTGCAACAACTGAAGGAAGATTCATTGTGGATATCAAAAGAGCTTGGGATTGATGAGCTTTCAGCGCTGAGATGTGCTGCCGTGGAATGGCTACAGAGGCCAGCGGACATACTTCTGGGGAAGATACAGAGCAGGAGCAATGGCCAGGATTTCTCTCAGTCCTACCTTGGCAAGAGCAGAGCAGCTCAAGCCGAATCCGAGGACAAGGCCAGTCCGGATTTTGAAGACACCGAGCTTCGACGCCAGCGACTGGTCAAAGTGTGTCTCGAGGAAAGGAGCGCTGCGAGTGCTTGTAGCGCACTTCTCATTTCGCTGGCAGCAAATAACAAATCCAGCGATGAGACAACATGGGTTGACACACAGGCGAACGGCGTGTATCGCGCAGCAGCTGGCGAAGCAGGCAAGCTGTCATTCTGTGTCCAAGCTGTGATGAAGTTGGCTGCTACCCTCGAAGGCCCTGAACAGCAACCCAATGCTCTAAAAGAGCGGCCTGAATTGACGGCCACTTACTACGACGCTGTGATATCGGATCTTGTCAATGCTATGCGGGTGATTCTGGCACAGGTTTTCGCTGCCGACTCTGCAGTCAGTTCCGCGGATGCTCGCGCCTGGTTCAAGCTCATGGAAACTTTTAACTTCTTTGCTGGTCTTTCTGGCATGAGCGCAATGCAGAATTTGCAAATCCCGATCTTGCAATGTTTGGTGTCAATCACTAGCGCTGCTGTTCTTAATCTTCCGCAGGCGATGAGAGACATTGAGCAGAAGAGGTCTGCGACGCAGGGATCTGGCGCGATTGCATATCCGGACCTAGGATCTGGATCTTACATCACTGACGACGCGTGCATTAAGGAGATCAACCTCATTCTGTTCCAAGCTGCAGATCGTGGCAACAATATCGCGGCTCCTGCCGTCTACACGTGGAGCATTATCATAATGTTTATTCGTGACCACGCCAAAATTGACCAGTCTCGTCATGACGACGATGGTAGCGATCGTGAATCAAGCAGACGCCCATCGGCCATGCGTGCGCCCAGCAGAGTACAGAGTGCGACCGAGAAGTCCTGGGAAGTTCTCCAAGACATTGAATTTGGAGAGCACCGTGAAGATCCGTCGCAAATCTTCGCACGGATTGCAATTGAAAAGTTGCAAGTTTACAATATCATCACAAACTTGAGCAATAACGTCGCTCTTGCCTTTGCATCAGACGCAGACATGTCCACTGCAGTCATTGGCCGTCTTGTTCTGTTCGAACTGGTTCGAATAAGCTTGGCAATTGTGCAATATGAGGAAGAGGTTTTGGAAGCACTTCTTGCACTACTTCTGCCGGATGTTCCAACCAGAAGCTTGGAAGACGTGTCCGGCCCGTTGTGCGATCGTGCTTTGGTTGACGGTGAACGTTTCAGGCCATACATATTGGATCAAGCATTTGCGCGTTATCCTTATGAGCTGTCCCCGCTTTTGAGGATACTCACGGCGTTGGCTACTGCGCGTACCGATGGTGTCGCGGACGTTGTGTACTTGATGGACGAGCTGAAGAGCTTTACTGTCCAGGTACCAGAACATTTCCGCTCGTATGCACTGGACCACGAAGACGAAGGCACAAACAGCATGCACTTGACAGAGGATTTCCCCATTTTCGACCCTCGTCCATCGCTCAACTACTATGAGAGTCCAGAAGATGCTCGTGCACTTGTGCTCACAGATGGTGGCAGCTCAAACGCCATCTCAACCATTCTCCGTGGCACGTCTGGAATTATCATTAAGGACACCAGGCCTTTTGTCTTGATGCTGCAACACGAGCACTCTGGACTTGCATATCTTGGAGTGCTGTTATCGACACTTTTACCAAATTCCGAACTTGTTCCTGCATCGGTCAATGCTTTAGACAGGCACACAGCCTCCGAGATTGTGGCTCTCATCGTCGCACTTGTTAAAGGTGCTCGTAGTCGAGACGAGAGTGACCACGTCCTCGGACGCTTTGGTTTTTCACTCAAGGACGATCTTGACATTGTGACCATATTGACCGAGATCATGGAACTCGAGTTGCTGGCTTTCATCGATCAGAACGTCCAGGAAGGTTCTTTGCAGCTACTGATAGCTTGCACTGACTTCTTCGATGCATTGGTCGCTTATACACCTGAGCGCACTTGGTCGTGGCTTTCACGAAGCAGCCTGCTCGGCATCAACGCTGGAGTCAGTGCTCTCGTTGCTGTGGTCTCTGGCGTAGAAGTCAGAGCCGGGCAGTACGGATTTCTGAGCTCTTGCATCAAGTTATACGAATCCATACTTGATGATACCATCTATGGCGTGGTTAAGCGCAAGCCCAAGACCGATGCTCTTCAGCCCAGAAGGCGTTTCGACTCTCCCATGGAGACGCCAGAACAAACTCCCGAACGGACAATCTCAGTTGTGCTCGCCGCATACACCCGGATTGCACAGGACATTTTGCTGAACCTGAATGACTGGGGATTCGGCTTGCTTGAAGAAAAGGCGATGGTGGTCACAAGGCTGTGCAACGCTTTCAATGATCTACTGACGGCAGCATACGGCATCGGCTCGGAAGCCGATCAACCTAGCAAATTGACAGAAGTCTTGTCTGTTGCAGCAACGACGCAGACTGTTTCTGATTTTGTGCTTGCTCCCCTCTCCGCCGTTCTCGAGCAGGGCAGACAAGCCAATGATGCCTCCCTCGTCTCGGCGCAGCAGAGCATGGTCGAGGCACAAACAGTCTCTGTTTGCAAATATTTGACCACGGTCATCAGGACACTCAAATACCGGAGCCAGACCGCAGGCTCTCTTCCAACCCAACTAGTGAAGCTATCTCCAATGCTCACCATACTATTCGCCTCCCGCCATGTTTATAAAAGGCCGATAGCTGAGTTGTTCGCCGAGCTGCTCACACCCTCTTCCGCCGACAACACAGAGATCTCCTCCATTCTTGGTCAGCTGAGTTACGAAGAATCGAAGAACTTCTTGGCACTGCTTTCGCAGCTTGACCGACCTTTGACGAATGCATCCATTGAGTGCGCAATTTGGTCATTCCTGGCCGCAGTCCTGGACAGCGATCAACAGTATTTTGCTATGTATCTTTTGACTGGATCACTCCCCAAGGACAAATACAAATCTGGAGACCAATCTGTAAGCAACAAGACGATTCTAGGCCATGCGCTCGAGCAGCTCGCCGATATCCGATCAATGAGCCCTCCACGAGCAATCGCCATGTTGCAATTTGTTGCGAAAGCCCAACAGGTTTGGATATGGGCCACCAACGAAGTTCGCACCAAGTCTGAATTCCTGAAGAATGCTCTCGCTTGGCTGAACGATCTGAAGCCAATGTCGAGGTCTGGAAATGTTACAGAGGCTAAGAACGCTATCCCGGAGCTTCAGATGGCAGCACTTGTGTGTGACGTACTTGCAGTAAACTTGCACGCTAGTCTCGAGATTGGCGATAACTCGCAACTCAAGTTTATTGTGCCGTACTTGACATTCGTCAGCGAGCAAGCAGTCAAGGTGGACGGCTACAACAACTCATTGCATGCAAACTTTGCGAGGAACCTACCAAAAACCTTGCCTTGTGCGCCCTCGGACTTCAGGCGTACTCAGGCCAACCCTTCGGCTTTGGGTGACGGCTACTTTTACGATGTTGACTTGGCGCGGAAAATGATGGCCTATGATACACACTGGCACGGCAAACAAGGATTCAAGGAAGAATTCAGCCGCGCAAACATCAATCTCAGCCTTGTCGAAGCACAAACTCGGCTGTTGACTTCATGGAAGACATTGGCGACTACGCTCCTGGAGTGTGTCGTAGACGAACCTTCGTTACAACCTGTCCTTGCGGCTACCGCACAGAACGCCCTGGAAGCGAACAACAACACCAACTTGGACATGCCTTATGCCGCAGAACTATTGCAAACCAGAGCTGATCTCGCGTTTATCTTGATTTCACGGCTTGTGAGTATCAAGTCTACGGTCGATCAGGTGAGAGACCTGTTGCCTTTGGCGTGGCATCTCGTGAAGACCAGTCCAGTAGACTTCGACGTCGCACGTACGCCTCAAGACCTCAAGTACTACACGACTCTGCTGCAGATCTTATATCTTTCACTGCAGCCGCATACTTACCTGGACCCGAAACCAACAGTGACTGGAATGGGTACCAATGTGGTTCTCCATCCTTCAACTGGCGCTATATTGGTAGAGATAGTCGGGCGTACGATTGCTACTGGCTTCCGCGCACTGTGCGGAAACCTACACACTAGCATTGAGCTGGCGCAGGCCGGAGACTTCCTTCTTCTCTCTGCTCTCCTGCGCGCTATACTCTCGGTTCGAGGCGTACACCAAATTCATGCTCAGCTCGCAGACACGATCACTGGGTCCAGCTTGATTCGTGGTGGGCTCAGCCTCTTCTCGTGGTCCGACCAGCTAGCAGAACACACAGAGCAGGATCCTGTGTACGGGACTATTGCTATCAACTTCTTGGTATGTCTCTCTTCTGTGCCTCAAGTCGCCGAGCTTATGGCAAACGAAAGCGTACTGTCACATCTCAGCACTGCGAACATCAGCAACTACTTCCGCAAGGACGGAGGCAAAGGGCCGTTCGATGAACCTCAGCGTATGTTTGGCATCTGGTCAGACGGCTTCCTACCCCTCTGTCTAAACCTGCTCAACGCAGTGGGCCCAGCAATCGCTGCCGAAGTCTCGAGCTTCCTCAACTCGTTCCAACCACAGCTCAAGCGCGCTGAGACATCGCTGGTCAATGCGAAGCCATCAACACGCAACCCACGCGCTGGCGCTGTCACGCTCGGCGCCGTTTCCGAAGCACGAAGCCTCATCTTGATCTCTTTGATCCTGCGTTCGGTGATCTCTATCGGTGCGGCAGAAGGTATCGCTGGAGCCGACGTTCAAGACCTACAACTGAACGTACAAGCTCTTCGAGATGATGTGGAGAGCTTGACCAAGAACGATAGGAGTCTGAGGGATAGAATCGTCCCGGCGACAGAAAGAGAATTGAGTTTGCAGACTTCAAAGGAGGGCGCTGGTGGTCACGATGATAAGCTACAGGCAGCGATTGTAGGCGTGATGAACAGTATCGGACAACTGGGCTAGAAGGAGCGGTGTTTGTGGCCTCACGGTCCACTGTGGCGACTTGGAAGAAGTCAATGATTTAAGCGAGGCGTCAGGGGATTGTTTCCATGTATCAACAAGTATGTAGACCATCATCATTGTCGAATTGAACGAGCGCAATAACGCTTCGCTGTTCTGGTTGTATCCATTTTTCCATCGGTCTTCACTGCCCCGAAATTTTTGCAACTCAACTTGTATTGTGGATTTCCGCCACAGTAGCATGCTATTTTCCTAGCCGTTCGCCTCGAGTTGCTGTAGACATCAATCGTGGCTGATGTTAATATTGGGTGACTCGGAGTGGGAAGCATGGAGCTTCAACCTCACTGCAATTCTGAAACACGCCCCAGGGTCAATAGGCCGACAGTAACTATTGTGCAGCACACAAAATGCGACAGTAAACTAATACTCGACAACCCTCTTCTATTCATCGCTTTTCTTCGTCTTCGCACGCTGGCCCTCGATACAACCATATTTCGCACATCAACCAACATACACACCACAATCTAGACATCTACTCAACGCTCGCGCAACCGAAATCCACCGAAGCACTTCACTCGACACCATCTTCACCTTCAATTCCAGCATGGGCAAGTCAAAGAACGGCCGCAAGATCCCAAACACCTTCTTCGTTAGGGTCAATTTCAACGGCTGCGACAAGCTCACTGTCAACCGACTGTACAGCGAGCGAGACACCCAAGCTCTCGACTCCATGGGCGCCAAAGTCTTTGCCTTCCCATTACGCTGCTTCAGGAGCAATCCGCAGTGGAAGCCGTCGCCTCTGCAGGACAGACGTTGCTGGCGAGAGACGAAACCCAAAGCTTCAAGTTCTCTGCGAGAGAGCGAAGTCGCGAGTGAGTGATGGGCGCGATGGGAGCACGCTTCGCTGGACGGAGCATGAGCTGAGAGACTGCGATGAATGAATGATATGAGAGGATGATCTGGTATGAGAGCGTGATGGCCGAGAAAGAACTTGAATCTCGCTGGCATATCATGTCGGAGTGTTGCTGGCAACACTGCGGCATGCTTGCAATCTCGTCTTCTTGTTTGGGTTTTGGCAGCCTGTATCTAAAATTTGAAGGCCGAAATTAATAGCCTCGCACGTTCAACCTTTAATCCACCTCACTTATTGGTCTCCTGCTTCATCTCCTCCTGCCGTCGCTACTTCCACTTCAACCCTTTCCAGCAACCTCGCATCGTTGAGATCCGCGAAAGCCATGACCTTGACTCTCTCATCTTCTCCCGAATCTTCTCCGTCGTCGCTCATTTCTTCCATCTCAAACTTCCCGTACACTCTGTTGCCATCCGTGTCGTACTCCTTTTGCGGCAAATCCCTCATAGCAAGCTTCACCTTCCAACCATCGCCATCTTTTTCCATCAGCTGTACTGTCCGAGTCATCATCAGAGGCTGCCAGCTTGTGGCTGGAGAGCACACGAGTTCTTGATAGGTGACATAGTCGCCATCTCGTGCATCGTCGACGGTCAGCGCTGGAAGAGAGGAGACATTTTCGGGTAGAGCGGGAAAGTCGTCGACTGGTACAGCGTTCACTTCATTGAGAAGTTGCTGCTCAGCAAGGTCATCCTGATCCCAGTCCTCATCGCCTGCGCCATCACCGTCGTAGTCCAGGACGTCGCCGGATCCATCTTGATTGTACTTGTCGTACGATTCGACAAACTCACCAACCATGTCGCCCTGGTTGCCCCGTCTACGCTTGCGTGGCGCGTTGGCGTAAGTGGCCATGTTCCTGTTCTTTTTCTTGCGGTACTGCGGGTCCCATCTTTGGTAGAAGGGAAAAGGTGGTGTGCTTAGTTCGACGCCCTCATCGCAGCACTCAACTGCACGCAGATCGATTCTCTGCAGCCATGCGTCGGGATCCTCTTCTCCAGCTTCCGCCTCAGCAATCTCCCGCTGCTTGGGTTGAGCTTTGGATTTGGACTTTGGCGCTGCTGTACCCTGACGTCCAGCGAGCCGTTTCTGCAATGCGTCCTTTTGCTCTTGCGTCTTCGGTGCACGTACACCTAGGGAGCCATAGAGTAGACGCTCGGCACTGCTCATGTCGAGTCCACGACGGTTCGGCGCGGCTGGTGAAGCGGAGGCGTCTTCGGTCATGCTGTTGATGTTTTCGCGATAGAGACGCTCCGTAAGGGCTGCATGCTCAGCGGCAATCCTATTGCTGTGCACTTCTGGTCCTTCATCTCCACTTTCTTCTCTTAAAGCCTTCCCGTTTACACCAATCTCTACGCCACCAGAAGCAATTGATTCAAGCAGTTGCTGGCGCTGTGTCGCCAAATCAACTTCCTCGCTTGGGTCTTCGGTACCTTGCATAGTCGAGCTGGACGTCTCGGTTGCGTTCATGTGCTTTGTCAGGCCTACTGCGTCGTTGGCCCAGTCGGCTGTCTTCTCCCATGCGCGGAGAGTCATCAGATCTGCGCTCGGCGGCAAGATACCGTTCTCTTTCAAATATGCAAGCTTTTTGGAATCGCGGCGCCTTGCGTTGCGCTCTTGGGTCGTCCTCTTTCCTTCATGTGGAATGGTTCTGGGTTGTGGCGCACCAGCTGTCGTCTGATGGGGCTTGTTTGTCGTACCTGGTAACGTTTTGGTGTTGAGTTTCGCTGCTTTTTGTGTGTTTGACTGAGCGCTTGGAGCGGGCTTTTTCACTCGTGAGGTTTTGGCTTTAGTGCTGGCCTTACTTGACTCGTCGCTTGAGGATGAGCTCGAGGAACTGCTGGAGCTGTCGCTGGAATCACTACTTTCGGTGCTTTCGCTTGAGTCAGAATCGCTCGAGGATGAGCTCGCTTCGGAAGAATCAGACTCTGCTTCAGATGAAGCATCATCTTCGAGCTCAAAATCTTGATCATCCTCTTCGTCATCCTCGTCCTCCTCGCTATCATCATCTTTGCCCGACACCACTACCACTGTCTTGTGATTCGGCAGCAGCACAGCCTCGGTCTGCTCGCTCTCCCCCCCATTATTCAAGAACCTCACTTTCTTGTCGCCCTCGTCGTCTTCCTCGTCTTCACCACCGCGCTTCCTCTTTCTTGCCGGTATCCTCACTTCTGGCCTGACCGGTGCTCTCAAAAGCGGCCTCCCAAACGCAATGCCATCTTCAAGTTTCCTGCCATCTCCACTGATTTGGCTTCTTCCCATTAGGGTTCTCGCTCTAACCTCTGCGTAGGTCAGCGGCCGTACAACGACCTCATCCTCATCCTTGCAAACCGCGCCAATCTCGTGGTAGTGTAGACATTCGTAGCTTGCGACAGTGACAACGTAGTCCTCCAGGCCCCACTTGTCGGTTTCGAGAGGAAATGTCTGATTGATAGCTTCGAGCAGCTGCGCAATCGTGTGCTTCTGCTGGGTATCGGAGAGAGGCCAGAGGGTGTTGACGGCTGGCAGCTCGTTACGCTGGACGCGTAGACGGAGACGCATGTTGTGTGTTTTAGCGGATGGTTGTCGCTACCTTGACATGCAAAAATGCATAGCAATTAATCGAAGTCGCGAACAAGTCAAATCCCGAGAAAGTTAAGCACGTGAAAGTGGAAGCTAAGTCCGAGTTTGCGGGGAAATAGCGGTCCAAAGTCGTGGTAGGAAATAAAGTCGCTACAAAAAAAGTACATGAATGCTCGTCTTTGAGCATGTGATAAAGATACGCTATTATCTACGTACAGGTCTCTCTCTCACGAGGTTCCTGTGCCTTGATTCTTCATCGACCTTCTGGTCTTCGCTCTCCGCCAAAAGCGTGCCATAGATGTTGATGCTTCCGCTTCCTGTCTCCGCTCCTGCGGTCGCCTCAAAGTCCTTCACTTTGAAAACAATCTTGCCCTCCACTTTATTGCCTTCTGCGTTGACGTAATGGCCCGCAGCATCGCGACGGCCTTTGCGCGACATTTCGCCGCTATCCTCCTGTGCTTCATCTGCAACCCACTGCCAATCCTTGGGCAGCCGTGATCGTTCAATGCCGGCATTGAAGTAGTTGTAGCAGATCAGACCAAGGATGCTCTCGTTTTGTAAGTTGACGTAGCCTTCCAGGACGGTTCCTCTCTGTGGCTTGAAAACCAATAGCTCAACGGTGAGCCAGACGTACGTGACAGCGTATTCATCGACACTGCGACCAAGCACAGTCTTTGCCTTTCTGCCTTCTGCAGTCTTCGAGCCAGTCTCTGGTGACTCTGACAGTCGCGGGTGGTTATAAGACAGGACCACGCCCTTCATTGGTGGGTAGTATGTGAGAAGCAGAGGCGAGATGTGTTCGGCGCAAAGACCCTCCAGAGGAAATTGGTGCGCAATTGGTGACAATGGAAGGTAGAATGAAGTCGTATGCTGGACGAAAGGCGATTTGGATGACAAGTGTTTGCTTTTGATTGCAGTCGTTGTGGTCGCAGGAACATGAGGCTTGGTCTCGTCTGTGCCATTGGGTTGTGCGACATCGTCCTCGTTTTCTTGAGTTATCGCGGCAGCTGCAGGCTCCGATTCCTGGGTGATCGCTTCGTCTGTTTGTGCCTCTACACTCTTCCTCCTCTTTTTCTTCTCTTTCTTTGATGGTGTTGCCTCTTCGGCGGGCTCTTCGGCGGATTCCTGCTTCACAGCGGCATCACGGTCTTTCTTCGACTTTTTCAGCTTCTTCTGCTGCGCAAGCTCCTCTTCCTCCCTTCTCCTCTTCTTCGACATCTTGTCTGCCTTGTCTTTCGAAACGGGCGACATGTTCTCTGTGGACATATTGGCGTGCTGATTGGCGCAAGTCTGTCGCAAAAAGTCGCTAGAGACAAAACCTGGTGAAAGCCGACTCGAGGATCATGTGACAAATATTTGCGGCCGAACGCGACTTCTGTCGAAGACCCTTGCTTGCGTGTAGACTAACGCTAAGGTACACACGTTCGACACTTGTCTCTACACCTGGGTATGCAACGGCAATACGATTAGATATGATCAATAATTAGACAAGAGCGGAATTAACTTACCAAATGTACTGATCACAGCTGCAACAAACTCTGAGTTGTTCGCTCAACACATACATCTACAATGTCGGCCAACGGCTTCCTCTCCTTAGCTGGTTGGTACTTCCTCCCAGGGGTAAGAAACATGTTTTCACTTTAATACTCAACTAAGCGGATTATGTACTAACACAAATCAGCTGGTGACCGGCTATGTTCAGACCGCTTTGTACGCAATTCTCATTCGCGCTGGTGATCCGAAGCCCGCTCCTGGCTCGCCACGCTTCGTTCGCGATCGACGCCGCATTCACATATTTGTGATTGTCGCATATCTGCTGTACACAGTTTACGAGGCAGACTATCAGCTGCGACTCGCGGGTGATTTCTACCAAGATCTGGGTGTTCCGCACGATGTCGCCGAGAAGGCAGTCCAGAGCCGATTCAGACGATTGTATGTCGCTCTACTCCGATCAGGTTTGACACACATTGTTGACATGACTGTAGGACAGTACAATTCCACCCAGACAAGGCCACCGGAGCCGATCGCTCCAATGTTGAGGCAATCTATGTGCGTCTGCAACTGGCTCGCGACACGCTAATCGACCCTACCAAACGCTTCGCCTACGATCGCTTTGGTCCGCAGGTTTTGCAGTGGCGACAAGCGAAGACCATCCGCGACTATGTCTTCACAGGAGTCCAGAACATCGGTGTCTACTACATTGGCACTGGTACGGCGCTCGTTCTGCTTAGTGTGTTCGGTCAACTACAAGCTGGCAAGTTCTGGCGATACCTGGTCATGGCGGCTCTGTTCGCCATCGAGCTTTACGTGATGACTCGGCCCCAATTCCCGGCGACATTGAGCAAGTTGATCAACCCCGTTCTAATTACGACGAAAATTCGACCACCCTATCTGCCTTTCCAGCTGCTAGAACTCCTGCGAAAAATTGCAGTAACATTCTTCATCGCAATGGCACAACTCGGGCCTCTGGTGAAAGGTCCACAGCTGGTGGCACCGGAAGGTGCTGTGGTCACCGCACAACAAGTCGATCGCCTGGAGGCTCTTTCCAGGGCGGCAGACCACGAGATCACCAGGCTAACAGGTCTGGAGCTTGCGCCTTTTGCAAGTGAGGATCCCTCCATGGGTTCGCTCAGGGGAAGCTTGAAGGAGTGGCTGATACATAACACGATTCAGAATAATCCGGACGTGAAGAGTGCTATGAACGCTGTGTTTGCGCGGCGGCGGGAAGAGGGTCAACAGGCTTCAGCTTGATGACGCTCATCGATTTCCAATAGAGAATCAGCGATGAAAACATTTTTGGTTACATCAATCGTCACAGATTAAGAAGTCAGGATCCAATGTAATGCTCATACTAATCTGTATGTGATTTCGTTGATGTGCCGCTACTTCGGGTTTTAGTGCCTTTTGTAGTGCTTCGATGACAAAGTGATCGATCTTATGACTCTAGCTACAGACATAGGCCTCAAAAGGTGATGAGATGAGATTGAAGGTATATAAGTGCCCTAGCGGTATTCGCACTTCTACGATACTAGCAAGCAAAGGGTGACGCTACTACACCGCTCTCGTATGCGTTAATGATAGCCCTGACAGTCACGTACATCCCGGCAACGCAAATAAATGCCCCGATGATGATCGTAAGAAGACAGAGCGTCGTCTGGAACCATTTTCGTCGCCAACCATGTGTGCTGCCAAAAACATGATACTCGTCATGTAAGAAAAAGAACCCGGCTCTGTAATACCGTCAGTACTGTAATGCTACCTGCACACATAAAGTATGTATGATGTAACATGACCCTTCGTGGGGTCGAGGTCGGCATCACTTACATCCCGTACGTAAACCACGCCGCGAAGAGAGAAGCAGCAATGCCTAAGAGATAATCAGCTGTCAAGTTTCCCAATGTCAAGTGCAGAATCAGCGATACCTATCAAATAGTTGAATATGGGGACTCCGACTGCCAAAACGAACGCTGCGCTGTTCATCAGCAAGATTAATAGCGCCCAGGCGCTCCAGCCAAGAACCGTATGCGAGTGAAGATGTTTCGAGTGCCGGAAGATGCGAACGAAGACAAGCTTGCTCGCAGTATGTGCGTAAAGACTGCCTGCGATGAGAAAATTTGGCAGTGCAATGCCATATGCCGCTTTTTGCCACACTGGCGGCAAAGATGAGAACGAGGGTGATGCAACAGTGCTTCCGATATAAACGTAGGTGATAGCTGCAAATATAACGTAGTAGCTTGTTGCCGTGGCCTGGAGCGTACAAGCCGCTTTCATGGCGTCTTGTGGTCGACGCATCTCAGATACTAGGATGAAGAACCTTCACCGGGCGTGTCAGTGGATTCTCGGTACAAGTGTGATGATAGCAGCTTACATGAAATGACCGGCAAAAGCGAACACAGGATTAGTTATCGAAATGAAAGCGTCATAGAAGGTCGTCGTGCGAACGATGTCGACTTGTCTCCCTGGCTCGGGATGAAGACCAGCGCCAACCATGCCGACTACACCAGCAACGATAATGCTAAGCACACTTGAAACAGACAGCCATGCGAGTCCGTCAAACGTCCTTGGGAAAGAGCACATCAAAGTCGGAATTGCAAATATGCCTGTATATAGCATGGTGCACAGTTTGTTGTCGCTGAGAGAAGCAAGCGCAATCTGTCCGGCAAGTAGCTGCCCTCCGGTAGCAAATATGGCAAACACCACGGTTCCAAAGGCTAAGACCTCACGCCCGATGGGTCCAAATAGAATGTAGCCTGCGTCGCCCATAGTGTGGACCTCCGGGTGGTTGATCTTGAACTTCACAAGCAGCCAGCTGGTGTAGGTGGCAAAGACGCCCAAGAAAACGATGAGTATCACACCAGGAACAATACCGCTGTTTAAGATAAGCGGTTCATGTCAGCAAAACATCGTCGGTGCTGCGGTTGACGACCGCGTTTTCAGGAATAGACGTACACCACTGCAAGCGAAGACGGAAGTGACAGCATGCCTTGAATTGCTTCAGTGTTCTGCTCATTATGAGATTCCCAGTCTTCATACCATTCGAAACGATCTCAGCAATCATCAACACGGCCACCATAGGCCACGAAAGTGTTTTGTAACGAATATCGTGCGCTTCTTCATTTCCGAAGACATCTCCCTCGTCGTACCCAGCAGGTCGGGCTGAGCTGTACACTTGTCTCGCATCATAATTGCCATGCTCGATTTTTCTCGACATGATGTTTTCTTCAAATCGTTCTGAGGGAACCAGTATCGTGAGAGTGGGATTGGGGAAGATGGAAGGACGGCATGATGCATGCATTTTGATGTACCTGGTAATATATCCGCGGCCTTCTGCGGCTGAGGTAAAGACGGGGCGATAAGAGTATCGACTTTACCGAGTCTGTCCTGTCCATGTACATCACTGCAACCCGCAGACGTAACATGCGGTGGAGGATGAGCGCGGGGAATATTGATAGCAGCCGCCACGCCCTCTGATCGACGCTAACCTTTATGGAGCAGGTCTGTGACACAGGCAAGCCAGGATGGGTAGATGTGTGGTTTCTTTTTACGTGTGAGACCGAACGCATGTTCCTCGACATGAGGGCTCGATTTGTCGACGCATCCTTTTACGTCTCCTCGGTGTTCTTTCAAGGGGACAAATAAGTGCTTGATGGATGATGTTGCACATGTTGATCATCTCATCGATGTTCGAACGGTTTTGATCTCTCGGTTAAGACAATGTATTGGACTTGACCGGACGCCTGAGCACGAGTTGCAATGATAGACAGCTACCTCAGGAGTGTTGAAGTTTGGAGTGCTGGCAAGCGTAAAAGACGATACACTGAGATGCGACTTCCGAATCCGGTATATAATGCGAGGCCCTGTGGTGGTTTTCGTGCAGCGTCGATCTTTGAGGACGACTGTTGCCTCCATCATAAAGCATCTCAATGGCATAGTTCACCTAGCAATACCATAGAACACCGAAATGGCTCAAAGAGGCTGTGGCAAAGGTTTGCATACTGTGGATTCGTGCTCAAACTTCTAAATGTGTATGGCGAGACTGAAGAGTTAGGGACTTGTTGGCATTTTGCGTCCAATAATTTCCGTATGCAATCACCTTTGATGGCTACTATACATTGTGCTATTTTCAAATGATCAATAAGAGATGAGATGACCGCAGGCTGGTGGCCAATATGAAGTTGCAGGCCAGAAAGTTATGGTCCCAACCACGCTTTGCGACACCTCTTGGCGAACTTATTGCCCACCATCGATCTAAAGCTTTACAAAATTCGCGATCGGCTTGCATCTGCTTCCTTCCGACAAGACCGGCCTCCAGCAGTCAATCACCGCCAACATGCCTTTCGTAAGTCTCACGCACGCCGTCGAGCATTGCCTCGACGCGCGCATACCACACACACCGCGATGAGTCGCTGCAAGATGCTTCGGGTGTGGTCCTGAAGCGCAAATTGCTGACTCGAGGATTCTTGCAGACCAAGTTGGTCAAGAACTCCGCCTACTTCAGGTAAGTCATTCACACATCTGACAATCTGATCCAATGCATGCTAACACTCCTCAAGCCGTTTCCAGGTGAAGTACGCCCGTAGACGCGCGGGTAAGACCGACTACTACGCCCGCAAGCGTCTCGTCACCCAGGCCAAGAACAAGTACAACGCTCCCAAGTACCGCCTGGTTGTCCGCTTCACCAACCGCGACATCATCGCCCAGATCGTCACCTCCGAGATCACCGGCGACAAGGTCTTCGTCTCCGCCTACGCCCACGAGCTCAAGGCCTACGACATCACCCACGGTCTTACCAACTGGGCCGCCGCCTACTGCGTTGGTCTCCTTGTCGCCCGTCGCGCTCTTGCCAAGCTCGGCCTCGACAAGGCCTTCACTGGTGTTGAGGAGGCTGATGGCGAGTTCACCGAGACTGAGCCCGCCGAGGTTGACGGTGAGGAGCGCCGCCCCTTCAAGTGCTACCTCGACGTTGGTCTTGTCCGCACCTCCACTGGTGCCCGTGTCTTCGGTGCCATGAAGGGTGCCTCCGACGGTGGTCTCTACATTCCCCACTCCGAGAAGCGTTTCCCCGGTTACGACATCGAGTCCAAGGAGCTCGACGCCGAGACCCTCCGCAAGTACATCTTCGCCGGCCACGTTGCTGAGTACATGGAGACCCTCGCCGACGACGACGAGGAGCGTTACAAGTCCCAGTTCTCTGGCTACATCGACGAGGAGATCGAGGCCGACGGTCTTGAGGAGCTCTACCAGGAGGCCCACAAGCAGATCCGTGAGGACCCCTTCAAGAAGGTCGAGTCTGAGGGCCCCAAGAAGTCCAAGGACGAGTGGAAGGCCGAGAGCAAGAAGTACCGCGAGAGCAAGCTCACCAAGGCTCAGCGCGACGAGAAGATCCAGAAGAAGATCCAGGCTCTCTCCGCCGAGCTCTAAGCGTGTCGCATTGCTTTCTTGCATGCGCAAAAATGAACTCTGAAAGACGATCAGGTGTAACCAGGCGCCTATTGCTTTGCTATGGTGGATCCGGCTTTGAGTTCGAGCAGTCAATCACAAAAGTCCACTTTTACGCACGACACGACCACATTCCAAACTCCATCAGGAGTATTTTCGTAGCTTATTTGTCCAGGATTGGCGTCTATAATACCCATTTCTCCCTTTCACCCCGTGCCGAGGCAAATTTCTCCCACCCACCCAGACCCATCTTTCAATTTCGCCGCGCACATGTCCCCCGCCTTTGCCCTGACACTAACCCCATAATTCGTTCTTTAGCGCCTAATCTTGCTGTCAACTCCACCCAGAACAGAGCGGCTCGGCTTGTGGCTGCACTTAGGCGAACATGTCTCCAGCCGCGGTTGCAAGGTCACGCAGCGTATGCATGGCCAAGTCGAATGTCGGTAACGTCGGCTACTGCTTTGTTGATAAGGTGGTAGTGCGCCCACCTGTCGTATCACGACATTTCTAGGCACTGTCTACGTTTTGTTACTGTCAATCATTTGTGATAGAACGCTGAGCATTAGAGCATCACCGGGGTAATTTTGCGCCAGCTTCCATTACCGAATAGAAGTTACCCATTTGAAAGCCTAGCTCGTCGATCTCAACACATCGGACATTGCCAACATGCCTTGGAAATCGCGTTGGCACATCGATATTCCTGCTGTTTCTCTTCCAACATACCTCTTTGGTGCCCAAGATGCCACTCTCGATCCGAAGCCCATAATCCTCGACGCCGAGCAGCCATCTTACTGCCTCTCGCTTCATGACTATCGAGAATGGTCAAAGAGATTCGCTGCCGGCCTGAGAGCACAAGGTTTCCAAGAGGGCGACAGGTTGCTACTGTTTTCCGGCAACACAATCTTCTTTCCTGTCGTGCTACAGGGCACGATCATGGCAGGTGGAATCTTCAGCGGCGCAAACCCGACCTACGTGGCAAGAGAGCTCGCATACCAGTTACAAGATACTGGGGCCAATTTCTTGATCACAGCCGAGGGTAGCCTGGACACTGCGCTCGAAGCGGCAAAGAGCATTGGCTTCCCTACAAGCAAGATCTTCAGCTTCGACGGCGGCTACGACACGTTCGATGGCAAAGGAAAGGCCACACAGGGTGTTCAGCACTGGTCTAACCTCCTGGCCTCGCCGTCAGAAGGCTCCCGCTACCGTTGGCAAGAATTCGAATCGAAGGCGCAAATGGATACAACCGTCGTGCTCAACTACTCCAGCGGCACGACCGGCGTTCCCAAAGGCGTCGAGATCACACACATGAACTACGTCAGCAACTGCATGCAGACCGACTACGTCTCACAGCTTGAATCCGACTATGAAGCTGTGGTTGCTCGTATGCGTGGCCTCTCTATGCTTCCGATGTACCATGCGTATGGCCAGACGGTGCATTGTGTCTCTGCACCGCGCAGAGGAGTTCCCATCTATGTCATGCAAAAGTTCGATTTTGGCAAGATGCTCAAGTACATCCAAGAATACCGCATCACTGGCCTCACCCTGGTCCCACCAATCGTCGTGGCGCTAGCGAAGCGCCCGGAAACCCGCAAGTTCGACCTGTCCTCTGTCGAGAGCGCTGGATGCGGTGCCGCGCCGCTTGGAAGAGAGCCACAGACGGAGTTTGAGGGCCTTTGGCCTGCTGGTCAGGTCAACCTGAAGCAGGGTTGGGGCATGACGGAGATCACATGCAGCGCTTGCGGCATGGAGCCCAATGTGGTTGCCGTCGATGCCAGCGTTGGAGAGCTCAATCCGAATATCGAAGCTATGATTGTGAGCGAAGAGGGCAAAGAGGTGGGTGTTAATGAGAGAGGAGAATTCTGGGTCAAGGGACCGAACGTGATGAAGGGATACTGGCGCAAGCCAGACGCCACCAAAGACACATTGACGGAGGATGGTTGGCTCAAGACTGGTGACATCGCTTATCGAAACGAGAAGGGTTTCATCTACATTGTCGACCGGAAAAAGGTAAGAAGGGTAGTGACGTACATGCGAAGCGTAGCAATTACTGACAGATGCCATCACAGGAACTTATCAAGGTCAAAGGCAACCAGGTTGCTCCCGCAGAGCTAGAAGCTTTACTCCTTGATCACCCGGCCGTGCAAGATGCTGCTGTCGTTGGTGTCACAATCAATGGGGAGGAACTACCACGTGCTTACATCGCACTGCAAGAAACGCAAACCGCGACCGATGAGGAGATCGCTGCTTGGCTGGCAAAGAAGGTGGCGCCACACAAGCGCCTCGCGGGTGGAGTCAAGTTTGTGGATGCGATCCCGAAGAACCCATCTGGCAAGATCATGCGAAAGGATCTGAGGGACTTGGCAAAGAGCGAGGTTGGCGATGCTCCGGTAAGAGAAAGCAAGCTCTAAGAGTGAGAAATTTGGTTACAAGGCGAACAAAATATTAGACGGCTGCAGAAGTTTGTCACCACTTTACGCATAGCGTTTCATTAGCGAATGTTTTAGCCTTGAAAGCCATGCGGAGCGATGATACACGATGTCACGGAATGACTAAGAACTTCGGGGCACATCTAGAAAGAATGGTTCGGAGAGTCTTGATTTCCATTGCAGAACCCTTGCCTGACACCTTAGAGATGCTGGTCAACTACATGCGCCGACCTTCAAGTGTCTCGACAATGAGTAAAGTCCTTCCAGCCCCAACTCGCGATAGCACTGTCATAGAGAACCTAGAGATACGTGCAGGCTGAGTACTAATAGTCGCATGGCCCAATTCTTACTCAGAGATCTTTGGGATCACAAAGTCTGCTCCACAATCCTGTACGGATTCGGAGAATCCATAGAGCGCATGATCTCCACTGAAGATGTTCCCCAAACTAACGCCATTGCATACTTGGTCATCGGAGAAGCAAATGTCCCGAACTTTGCCAGTTGCGTACCAAGCGTCCGGAATACCGAAGTCTTCAATTGGGTTCAAGATGCCAGTTGCTTCTGCGGTCGATGCTCTGCAGCTTTGATCCGCATTGCCCTGTTTGTTGGGGAGGTGATACGGATTCCCGATGTTGACGATGCTCTTGATCTGCTGGCCTTGAGGAGATGATGTGGTAAAGTGTTGCAGAACCTGGTTGGTGACAGTGGCACCCTGCGAATACCCGAAAAGTGCATATATCTGTTCCGGACAGCTGGCGAGCCCATCGTTGATGAATCGAATCACATCATCGGAACCAATCTTGACAGTAAGCTGCGTAGCATCCGGTGCGGCTGGGTAGCGAGTGTTGTATATCGAACCGCCAGGGACAACTGCTAAGATCTCGTTGAGCATTGCGCGGAAACCGATGGACGTTCCTTGCGGTTCGCCTGTGCCACGTGTGTTGATGAGAACATAATCATGGCAGTCTGCTCTGGGTAAGAGGTGAGGTGTTGCTGCAGATAGAGAAGGCAGAGCGAGGAGCTTGATGATGTCCGAAGAGAGCATGTTGATATGTTGATTGCAATTGTGGAGGTTGGCGTTCTTAAATGAGGATGACTGTCTTGTTCAGAAGGTCTTCCAGATCACTCCTTATATACAATCCATCATCAAGGTACCACGGTCTGTCCAGAGGTAAAGGTGTTCTCTTAACCGTGTTACCGGGACAAGGTGGTAGCGCTTGTCTTCACTGTTATGGTAAGTTACTGTCAAATGGAGGTCAAAAGTCTCGGCCTGAGAACAGAAGTCTAGGACTGAACGCAAGGAAAAGGAGAGATCGGCATAAGTCATCGGACTAATGATCGGAGCACAGAGTGATCGGATTGTGACATCAGACTGAAAGCAGGAGAAAGGGGCGAGTGTCAGATGATATAAACTATGGCTAGAAGTCCACGTGTGTGGGCTCACACTTTTGGCTTACTCAACCTGGCATTTGACAGCGAGTCACACGAGTCAGGGGAAAGCAAAGAGACTTAACTAGCCCCAATTCTGCAGAATTAGAATGAGAACAAGCGATTGTCAACTCATTTATCACCCTATATCCTAACCCGTCCAACAGTTACCCAGCAATGCCGTACTAGTTATGCTCATATCCCCACCGAAAGCGCGCTAGTCCAGCTAGTCCAGCTAGTTTTACGTTTACTTGCTCATCGCACCAACGATCGAGAACTCTAATGGATGGCATTACTTGGTCCGACTTGTAGGTTTGTATTAAATTCAATAGTACGGTCTGAACGTCTTGTCACGGAGTTTTGTACTGTGGAGGAGCTACTCTAGAGAAAGTCAAAACATGTTCGCCGAGGCACGATCCTGCAGGAAGCGGTCGCAGGAGCTAGAGGGAATCCTTTGTGCCTCAGAAAGACATTATTTTCTGTCTTCGTTGAAGTCGGCCGTAGTCACAACTTGCCTTGTACTTGAGAGGCAAACGCGCAAGGAAACGATTTCAATATGTATGATCGCAGCTCTCGTTAGTAGATCGTTAACAAGCGTAATTCCGATGATGGAGATGTGGCCTCACGTCTATTCAATGTAAGTGTTCGGTATACCAGGCCACGAAACTGACTTTGCCAGACACTGCAGTGGTCTCAATTCTAATGGTTCGTGAGGGCCACCTACCAACGTCGCCAGGCAGGAAGCAGAGACGGAGTATACGCCGAAGGAAGTGCAACCCCAATGTAGACATGTGTTGGATCTACCATAAGTTGTATGACAGAACAATCCGGGAAATGAGGGTGAATGCTGTCGCTCTATTGTCCTAGGCTGCACAAGTGGGCACTAGAAAGTGGAGCAGGTGACCGAGCAACAATCTGGTTCTAATATGCGTTGATGGGCCCGAGAATTACAGTAAGGACGAAGAAAGGGCGCTGAAATCGAATGTGCCTGCTGGCTGAGGTTATGGTAAAGAGCATTGATGAAAATTTTCGAACATCCTGCATTTCCTAGCTATGCCTGATTTTCATGATCGGGGTATAATAATTATTCATGCCGCATTAACATTCCGCCCAGCCGTGTCGTGCATTACTCGTCCATCGAGGACAAGAAGGTTGAGTCGTAAAAAGAAAAAGGGTGAAAACACATCAGAGCATCCCAGAAACCGAAATTAGAACTTCGTGGCTGTCCTCGTGTGCTGCTGATATCATGGGAGTGCGACCGTTTACTTGAAGCAGTTCAGGCCCTTGAAGGAGAATCTGAAGGGAGCGCGGCGAGCGCCGTGCTTGTCGACGATGACACCGCCACCTGTTGTCGAAAGTGTTAGCTTTGCTGTGCGATGTGGTACGCGTGTATGAATCTTCTGATAAGGAACTTCGTGTGGTGTGATTGAGAGGCATATTCATCATGCCCGCCACAAAGCATGGTAGTTGTGCTTTGAAGAGAGGGAAGCTTACCAGCGTGCTTTCCACCGAAGCCTTTAGTCCACATGAGACCCATTCTTGCGTGCTTGGTAGTGTTATTGATTCAGGTGGATCCGTAAGAGTGCTCCGCGGGCTGGAGTTGCTTGGTATTGGCGGGTGGTATTGTTTGTTGATTTGGCGTTGCACGAGAACTGGCTTTCAGACAGCTTTTGGCGACTTGGAATGTTGTTTGTTTGTTGTTGGAGAGTGTTGGATGGAGACGAGAGATGGAGTGGAAATTGTTGACTTGTGGCTTTCGCTTTACTCTTTATGCACTGCGAGGAAAGATGAACGAGCTCGTCGGGGCAGTGACAATGGCTTGTAAACCTGCTTGTTTTCTTGGCGCTGTTGCCAGATGACGACAGAGACGACGTTCTGGCGCAGGAGGCGTACGATCTTCAAGCGCTGCGCCACACTAGCTTGCTGGTGATCTCCCACTTGGCGGTGCATATTTGGTTGAAGATCTCGAGATGTGCATACCAGCGTAAGCCCCTATGATTACGCTTTGAGGCGGTGTGGGCAAACTGAGTTCCATGTATGTCGCTGGTCAACAATATGATTTCGCTAAGCGAATATGAAAATGGCTCGCGCTCTAGCTTCAAAGCCCGTACTGTTCGTTGTGCCACTGAGAGGCCAGTACGAGGTTTGAACCTCGACCACGAGAATGGCGGCGAAGCTCTTCCCGGTGGAGGGCTCAGAGGGAGAGTGGTCATCAACGTAGCAGGTTTTTTTTTTCTGGCAAGACATCACGAGTTCCTGTCACGGAGTTCGAGGCCTTATATCGTCGCAACGGACATGTCATCCACACTGAAGCACGAGGCTGGTATAAAGCATCAGTATGTCGTGCACGATACGCACCAAAACACGCCGTTTCTCAAACGTCCGCCACAATCGAAGAAAACTCAAACCAGTGACGCCAACTCATGCAGCCCATGACTCGAGGAGTAATGATTTCGTTTGTAGCGTATAAACTTCGTGTGTACATGAAATAGAGAGAAAAAAACACCCAAAACTCCCATTGAGTGTAACCCCTTTCCTTTACCGGTTCCATTAAAAATCCCGCTCGCTATGCAAAAAAGTGAGAGATATGTAAAGCTTTTTCGTTATGCGTATCCGTGTGGAAGACCGTCCATATACACGTATCAACAGAAAGGAAAATTAGGCGTCGTGCCGAGCTTGAATAAGCACGATTGCTTACAGGAAAGCAACAGCGCCGATCGCAGCGCCGACCAACGCAGCAAGCGCATGAGTGAAGCGGACGCTCGGTGCTGCCATGCTGTCTTGCAAGCTAGGGTCGCCGCGGCCAGTGCCTGTCGCTGTGGCCTGTTCAGAAGCCTGTGTCGAGGTGGCAGCGGCGCCGACAACCTCGAAACTAGTGATTGTCTGCTGACCACCATCGGGAAGAGTGCTGGTTCTCAAGACAAGCTCGGAAACGCGACCACCACTAGGGGTGATAGTGGTAACAAGAGTGCGACCACGTCCGTCGGTGGTGGTGATGACAGCGCCAACGGTTGCATCGGAGAGCGTGATGGAGCTACCAACACGATCGGTAGTAGTGATGTTCTCGTCGTCGTCATCGTCATTGTTGTTGTTGTTGTTGCTTCCGCGCGAAGAGGAGGCGCCAGGTGCCGCAGCAGATGTGATAATATCACCAGCAGAGTTAACCTGGACACTAGCCAGAGGCGAGGTGGTGGTAACAGCATCGCCATTCTCATTGGTAGATGTTACAACAGCAGCGGCAACGCGAGTAGAGGTGGTGAAAGTGCTGCCGCGGCCGTCGGTAGAAGTCACGGCCACATTCACGCTCTCGCTTGCGGAGGTGATGAAAGCGGATGTTGTAACGGGAACAACCGATCCACCCTCCTGGGTAGATGAGATGACAACAGGAACCAATACGCCTGTCTGCGTTTCAGCGGCAGAAGTCTCATCATCATCGCCAGTCTCTACTGCGCTCGTGATGGCCGGCGGCGTGGTGACAATTGTGCTGCCTGAATCGTCTGTGGTCGTCTCAGGTGGCGGCCTGGAAGCCGAGGTGGTCGAAGATGCCACCAAAGACGTCGTTCTGGTGCTGCCAGAGTCGTCGGTGGTGGTGACAGCTACAGTGGTTCCGCCATTTGAACTCGACCCTACGGAAGAAGACGTTAACTCCTGATCATCGCTTGAAGAATCTGCGCTAGATGTCACGGAGGCGCCGGAAGACTGGGTGGCAGACGAAGCATCGGTTGATCTCGCCGAGCTGCTACCATCAGTGGTGGCTTCGGTTGTCTCTTCCGCCGAAGTCTCACTGGCAGTCTCAGAAGCAGCGCTCGACCTAGACGTCTCCTCATCGCTAGAAGTAGTTCTCGCGGGTGATGTCTGACCTGTAGTGCTTTCCGGTTCATCGGTTGAGGTTGGCTCGGCCGAAGTCTCGTCGGCAGTGGTGGCGGTGCTTCGTGCAGATGTCGAAGGCGTGGGCGTCTCAGAAGCGGAAGGGGTAGGAGACGTCGAGCTCTCACCTTGCGAACTTGTGCTTTCCTGCTCGGAAGTGGCGGTGGTGGAGACAGCAGTAGACGACTGACCTTGTGAACTTGTAGAGTCCTCAGTAGAAGACGTCTGCGTCGAGATGGTGATGGCAGTGGTCGTAGAATCGGTCACAACAATTGCGGTGGTCGTGGTGCCGTTGTTGTTGGAGTCGTCCTGGCGTTTGCGCAGCTCCGCGTTGACAAGCGAGTCCTGTCGTGCCATTTCGGCCAGCTTCTCGGCCAGGGCTGGGTTGTCCTGGTGCACAGCCCTCATGGCATCTTGGTGGTCCTCAAAGACACCTTCGCGGTATTTAGGGCGCAGCTTTTCGAGGGCTGCACGCAAGGACTCACTAGGCACATCGTTGACCAGGTCCTGGAAGTCCGAGGCGTGTGCGAAGCCGGCAGATGCCAATGGCAGGGCCAGGAGAAGAAGTGATCGTAAAGAAGGCATCGTGCTTGCGAGCCGTGCTGCGTCCAGGCAGTCAAAGAAGTGAAGAACGGAAAACGATGCTACCAAGAGCGACGCTCACGAGCGTGGAAAAAGTGGCAATAATGTCGCAGGTCTATCGCATGGCAGAGTCAGCAACAGGGAAAACAGAAAGTCGTCGTAACACGAGGTCGTAGGATGCATCGGATGACCGTGCTGGGCAGAGGGTAATCGGGTACTTACGTCTCCAAAGGCAGCGCGGCGTTGCGGGTGGCTGGCCTTAAACGAGAATGCGTGGGAGTGGTGGCTTACTTCGCCGTTGGCCAAATAGCAGTAGTGAGTGCTTAAGTCGCCGGCCAAAACCTGCAGTCGCGTGTCTCACGGGGTGTCACTTCGCAAATAGGCTGGTAGTCGGTTAAGCAGTAGCGAACGGTGTTCCAAGTTTGCGCGCTAGAAGACGGTGTAGCGTTAAGAATGATTGATCTGATGGGGAGGAAAATAATAGAGAGAGCGCAACGGCCGCAGGAAGGCTGGCGATGCTGATGAGGCTTCTTGGGGCGGCAAAAAGTGGAGTCCAAACTTCGTGCTGGTCGCTCTGCCGCAAACACGAGAACGATCGACGCTACTAAACTACTGGTCGGGCGCAGGCCTCGGTCGGCCAAGATGCTTGAAGATCCCCGGCACGCCGTTATAGCCTTTTGGGGGCGTGTCGAGACGGCGGTTTGCCCTGAGTCTCGACAGCACTGCATAAGCATCTAGTCTCTCGCGCAATTTCTAGACCACGCATTCACCGTGGTAGCGAGCGACGAGGGGCATATCGTGTCGTGAGATCCGTGGTTTCATCTGAAGTCCAGGCATGACGTTCTGATCACTCGTGGCGCCCGATGCCGTGCCATGGTGTGGGAACCGGTGGCCAACTTCTGGCGAGTTCCCATCCGTGCAGCAATCTCCATTCCGCGGCAGACAAGGAAAATGTGCATACGACCGAGAAGAGCAGCTTGTGCGCTCCGTCTGCCGAACACACCATCGTCATTGTTGCTGGAACACGATACATTACCTTCCGTGCCGCACCGAGAGCTCAGAACGGGGACGACAAGGGGTTGCTCGGTGATCATCAGAGCTGCGTAAAATATAGGGATGGAACTGTAGGTCTTCGTGTACAGGCAAATGGGGACCTAGTGAGCTCCGCATAGCTGGTAGTAGGTACGGTACCTCCTAGCCCTGCAGCACTCGCCTAACATCTGTCTCGACCCGTGAGCAAGACTGCAGAACGGCGGGCGAATGTGTGCTACCAAGGCTGCTGCCAGTCCTACAATACTTCGCGGTACTATGATTGCGTAACTCGGCACCACCAGCGTCAGCAGAGAACAGCACGAGCTCAACGATCTCCAGTCAGTCAGAGAAAGCAAGGAAAGCCTCCCGGGCGAACATCCCCGGCCGGGCGTGCTCGAGCGTGTTCAGTCTAAGCGTCGAGACGGTCGCTTTAAGCTCGACCAATCACCGCGTGAAGATGGCTTCTGGCTATCTTTGGGAAGAAACTAGGTTCACCAACCCGCTCCGGCACATCAGCCTAGAAGCAAAGCCACACACGATAACAAATATAATGATCTCGTTGCAGTCGTCCAGATCGTGTAGAACCGCTTGGCACGTGGGAAATGCATTGTTGTCATTGTTAATAATCATTGTCGATAGACATCCTGTTTTCTACAAGGAACTACTTATCAAGAAGAGATTCGGATTCAATGTGTACACTCCACCGCACAGACACATTGGTGGCGTCCTCTGCAAACGTCAGAATCGACAAGATCGCGCCGGGGCTACAGTGCCACGTGGAAATCGAGACCTCGTCGCCGGTTTATGGAGCTATAGCAAGCCACGCACGAAATAGTTGTGGATGCCGATATGGGGCCAAGCTGACTCTGTTGAGCGAGTTGGCTTGCGAAAGGATCGAGATATGTGTCACATGGCTTCTGCGACATGTGACAATCGATCGTCAAATATTACATACAAATAGTAGTGTGCATCCCACCCTCTCCTCACCCTTTCTCAGAGGTACGGTTGCAAGATATACCCTTCGTCTTGGCAAGTACGTCCCTGATGAGCATGGAAAGTCGTTCGCGGGTTCAAACCTGGCGATTTTCTGGTATATATGGTTGCAATGCATTCGCAGCTTCTCCGTCTCTCTACACATCCTTTTCGCTCCCTGTACATACGAAAAGAGAAAAGAGATATTAATAGCATTGTCTTTGCTCAAAGCTGTCCGGTTTTCCATTCTCCTGCCCCATTTTTGACACTCCGGTCTTCCATTCTCTCCCAGATCTTGTCTCGATCTACCTTACTTGCCACCCATGACTGCATCGACACGGTCGTGCGTCGCTGGATCGGAAGGTACACTAGGCTGACGTGTATCAACAGTCTCAGCGGGCGTTGGAGCGGAAAAGGTTTGAGTAGGCTCCGCCGTTGTCTGCCCCTGCGCCTGTGGTGGAGACGGATTTCCAGCAGTGTTCGCAGCGGGTCCTGGTGTCACTACTGTCGCTCCGGACACATTCTGCGGCGTTGCACCTGCATCGATGCCGTGACCAGAGCTGGTGACATCTCTATGCCTTTCGGGCAGCGAATCCGTGTGCACTGGGGTACCGAACTCTTGCCTCCCGTTTGCGGAAGACTGGTTACGTTCAGGAGTCCTAGTCCTTCTCTCCGCGTCACGCTCTTTTCTCTCTTGGAGCTTTCCCCTGATCCAGCCCATCGGTCCTCTTCTCTCCCTTTCGCTGTCAGAAAATACACCAGAATCGTTCGCTCCACCCGGCTGGCCCGGAGTCTGCGTGGGCGTGTTATTTGCGTCGGTCATGGAACCTCGCAACGGTACAGGCTCCTGGAAGCTGCGTCGAGGTTGCGACGCCGAGGCATTACTACTACCAATCGTAGAGCGGGACATGGCTTGCTCTTTCGGACTCATCATGCCTAGTGGTCCTGCATGAGGAGGTGGCGAAGTGGGCTGATCCAACTTGTTCTGGCTTCTGGAGAACCTCCAACGATGCCTTCGTCTCTCTCTTCTCTCCGACTCAGCACCGGGTGTAGGCATGTCGTCGCCTACCATGTCTGCGTCGCTTTGATCTGTGACATCTGTGTGGCTATGATCTGTGTGGCTAGTGAAAGAATGCGCAGGTGAAAGAGTAGGCCTCAAGGTTGCATCGGTGGGCATGCGCTGGGGAGTAACATGGATTGGTGTTGTCTGTGCAGTTGCGTACTGAGATTGTTCACCAGTAGCTACATGGTCGTTGTACCCAGTAATGTTGGTTGGAAGTCCAGGTAGAGCTGCGGGCCGCTGGGGTTGATCAGCGCCTTCATTCCCCAGATCTTGAGTGGAGCTATGGGCACTTGACAGTGCAGAACCAGGAATACGTTTCTTCTGCAATTTGTTCGGCTTCCTACCTTCACCGTCAGAAGAAGGAGATTGCTTGAAAATGTTCAGGAATCCGTGGGAAGGACCAGTGGGCGTACCGCTTGCAGCTTGAGCATCAGATGCGACATTCAGCGGTGCCAGTAATGGTGTAGTGTCCTTCTTGGGAGTCTGGAAGTCACGAGTGATGGCTGAAGATGTATCGCTGCCAATAGTGGCCAAAGGAGTCGTTGCTTCGCTTGAAGAGGCAGAAATGATCGAAGGTGGTGCCAATGGTAGCGCCGGTGGTACTGCGGCAATTGGAGTACTCTGCAGAGAGGATTCTCGCTGCTCGCTGTCAGCTGCCAATATGATTGGCGAGGGTCGGCTGGGCGTCGAAGGGTTCGAGTTCTTCTCTCTTGCGAAGCGTGAAGAAGGACCAACTGCACCAGGTCTCCTTGAAGGCACTGTATTGCTCCGGTGTACACTACCGCCCGGAGTGATGGGAGTGCCAGCAATTGGTGTGACAGGCGTAGGTCCAGCCTCAGATCGCTTGCTGTGCTTGCTTGAGACAGAGACATTCCTCCGTAGGCTATTCCATCTACTCTCGGCATTGTTGCTTGCGTTGGAGCTTGATCGATTGACAACGGTCTTGGATCTGCTAGGCGTGACAGGTGAGCCCGGAACCTTGGTAGGGCTCGGCACGCCAGATTGCACATCCTTAACAGTCTCTTTATCGGCAGCAGTACCCGGCATACCAATAAGGAAGCTGTCCTGGTTCTCGATCAGGAAGATCAAGACGTCTTGCGAGAGTCGGTATTCCTGGGGAGCCATGTCGTGCTGTGGGTGAGAAAGTAGGCCAGGTTGGAAGATGGCGGCCAAGTTCGGGGTAGTCATCTTGTTCAAATCGGACTTGCTCGCAAAAACTGCCAGCAGATCCAGAATGTACAGTAGTAATTGTCGGTTAAGTGGAGGGAGTTCTGTAATCAGACTTTGGAAAATTCGAATAGCAGCATCCTGATCAAAATCACCGATAGTCGGGCTTTGTGCGTCCATTGCGCCAACAGCTTGCGCTTGGTGGTTCTTCAAAGGGTCGCGGAAGCGTTCGTAGAATTCCAAGGGAATGATCGGCTCAGGAAGTTGATTAAAGTATCGTCGCAAAATGTTGGCGGCATCGTGTACAGTGTACCCTGTCCAGTCCAGTCCCTTGCCGTAGCGGTCGGGTGAATCGAACGCAATCTTGAGCTCCTTGATGCGCTTCTCGCTACCCGCAAGACGGAAGATACCCTCAACGTCGGTCGCTATGTAACGTCAGAAAATGTCAAGATGTGTAAGAGCCAATATTTGCCTACCTTTTTCTTTGAGGAATACACCACATTTTGCAACTACGATCGGCACGTAGCCGTAGATGTAGCTCTGGCCTTCTTCGTTGAAGAGTGAGATGGCAACGTTAGCGTAGCGGATCGATGTGTGCAAGGGGATGCCAAATATTCCAGGTGCTGATGCTGTGCCGTGTTAGTCATTGTTCGGAAGGTCGCAACAAGTATATAGTGCTCTGAAGGTACACAGGCACTCGGCGTGCTTTCTCATGCAATTTGGGGGTGCAAAACGTGAAGACGGGAATGGTCGTGTGCGCGCGTACCTGCTTGTTCTTGTGGCTTCTTATCACTCCTCTTGAACTGCTTCCACCAGCTGGCTAGGTCCCTCTTCGACTGGACGGCCTCGCTCTGGGCGGGCTGCGCAGGTTTTGGCCCGCCAGCGATGGCTTGCGCAGTTGCAGGACTGCCGGTAGCCATGGCCGAGGGCGAGTGATGTGGTGGGATGCGCTATGCGGCCGTCGACTGCAGCATCAGGCGTTGCGCTGTGGGGTGTCGGCGGAGGTGTATGCTATGCGCAAGCTGGAGGCGGCGATGCAGGGCGCGCGGCAGCAGAGACGGTTGTCGTGCGACGAGTAATTCCTGCAGGTCGCAGCGCGTGTCGACGATGCGTCGTCGTCGCAGCTGCAGGCCTTTGTGTGGGCGTAGCGTAGCGCGTGGAGGTGCACGGCACTCGTACAACGGTGCGGCCAACAGGCTGTTTGGTGAGCTGGACAAGACGCACAGGGCGCAGGGCGAAGAAGCGAGACAGACAGCTGGTGGCTAGGTCGACGATCGCAGACCTCGCCGATCACGAGGGCACGCGGTCTCGCGGTACAGCGGAGGCTTCGGTGTAGGGCAGCAGTGCTGTACGTGCAGCAGTGCGCAGAGGCAGCGGCGGCGGCGGTGGTGAGGCAGCGGCGTCAAAATATCAGAGTCAGTGGCCGCAGCAGGCTGGCGGTGGTGACAGGGCGGGAGGGTTATGATGGTGGAGGCGCAACGGTTTAGTGCTGCTGCTGCTGCTGCTGCTGCTGCTGCTGCTATTACTGCTTCTGCTGCTCCGGGGAGGGAGAGGGTGTCTAGGCTTTGGCGGTTGGTATTTGCTTGGCGTGTCCATCAGCCCATGGGCACAAGAGTCAGTTCTTGAGATTAATCCGTCCGCTAGCGTTGGGGAAGGCTGATTTCGCTTGTGCGCGAGGGCATCGATTGAGGCGTCGTGTTGAGGCGGCAAGCGAAACGTCAAGGCAGTGGCAGTGGCAGTGGCAGTGGCAGTGGCAGTGTGTGGTAGTCGGATCAAAAGCAGCAACGCAGGACACGCATGGGCAGAAACACGCAGCAGGTATACAAGCAAGCAAGCAAGCACCGCAAACTTCGAGAGTGGAGAGCAGCAGCAGCAGTGCGTGACCTTGCCCACAGGTACAACGAATGATGTAACGAACGCGCCGTGAGCCGGCCGCCACGCATCAAATGGCTTGGGACGACACTCTAATAAGACGGAATGCTGCTGTTGCGGACTTGCGGCTGCCGTCCAACGGGACGGCGGTGGAGACGGCCATCGACTCCAGCCTGCAACAGGCACAAGCGAGTGAGGACCATGCACATGTACGTATGTATGGACGTGGTTGGCAGTGCACCAGTGGACGGGGATGCTGGCTGCACTGCCAGGCAATAATCGACTGTGACATCACGCCCATGGATATGCTGTGTGCACGCTGCTGCACGCGACGCACGCTGCAAGGCGTGAGCCACGGATGGGTGGATAGACATGCAGTTGCTGCATCATGCAAGGCCCTTCCATTTCCATGCTGCCTGGGATCAAGGCGACACGCGAGCAAGCCAAAAATAGTTTCCATCCTTCTCATCCAACACAACCAAGTACACAACCGAGCGACGATGACCTCAGATCCCACCACACCCAGTCGCTGAAACGTGGTGCGTGCAGGAGAGCATGTGCAGCTTCTGAAACGGGTTTGAGGACAACGTAAGGTTATCTGGGACCGTATCAAATGCCTTGGCCGTCAGCGATGTCCAGGCGAGACGTCGGAAACCGATTAGGCATGTCCTCGTAATCATCGTTCGGAGAAGTATGCATGCCTGATAGCAGACGAATGCCTGACATTCGAATCCAAGGCGGACGGGAATGCCCTTCCGACACTAAACCCAATGAAGAATCAAGTCTCAAAGTCCGGGCTACAGCACATGATGAGCGAGCGAGCAAGGCGTAGCTGTATACAGCACGACACTTGCATCAGCATCTCCGCGTTACCTACCCCTCGTCATACCATCGCCTCAGCAGTCTCGACTCGCACACCGCCAATCCTATAATTAAACACATCTCCACAATCACACACGCCCAACATGAGCGGAATGGACATGTATGTCACACACGAGCCCGCCGGTCCCGTCTGAGATACCGGCCTCATGGTCGTTTGCCTGCGCAGCAAGCAAGCGGCGCCTTGGGCGCGACATCGGAAATAGCGGCTAGCTGACCACAATGGCGCAACAGGCTGAACGCCGCTGAGCAGCGCGAGCTGCAGAGCCGTATGGAGCGCAAGCAGATGAAGGACTTCATGAACGTACGTCTCGCTGGAACGAAGCCGATCACACCATCGCAGTCTTGACCAGGACTGACATACTTTTGCGCGATTCCAGATGTACTCCAACCTCGTCCAGCGCTGCTTCACCGACTGCGTCACCGACTTCACCTCCAAGTCGCTTCTCACCAAGGAGGAGGGCTGCGTCATGCGCTGCGTCGACAAGTTCCTCAAGAGCTCTGAGAGACTCGGCGAGCGCTTCCAAGAGCAGAACGCTGCCATGGCACAGCAGGGCGGTCTTCCCGGCAGATAAATGCGGAACACCAGACGACGTGTAGCCGATGAAGATCAAGACGAAGACGAAGCTTGAAGATGAAGGAAGATTGATTAAAAAAATGTCCGCAGAAGGGTCGGATCCTGTATTATTTGAACTACCTGGCATTTGCATGGAGTTTTGGCTTTCTCGGAAAATCTGAGAGAAAGGAAAGAACTCGACTCTACTGAGGCCTAGTCCTGGTCTCTTGTTGGACGGACGGGCTCGAATTGTCGGATTATCTTTTGTGTTATTACGAGCCCTTACCATACCATGTACAAGCCACGAAAGACGCAAATGTTTGCGCTGTAATTCTGCTTCGCCATGTCCGGCTAGCTATCACTTCTCATTTCTGACCGTGCTAGTAGTTCTTGCGCTATCATCAATACACCCTTATGCTAGCTATTTTTCTCAGTTCTGATCCTACTCACGGGTGCTTGCAGACGTAAAGACAGCCTTCTACGCATCCTTCGGGAGCAAGCCTCTCAGGCTGAGGTCGTAAACCACATCCTCAACTTCCTTAACCTTGTACTTAACGCCATCGCTACGCTTACGCAACGAGTCATTCTTCAAGTTCAAGATCTGGAACCCAGCGTGCACCTCCTTAATAAACTTAGCGATCTCCATCGGACGCTTGTAATCGCCCAGCGTCACGGAGTTCCTCGCCAGACGCGCCAGCTCGTCGAGCAGCGAGATCAGGCTCTGCAGGTACTCCTCAATGGTGAGGTGGAAAGCATCGCGGTCCTTGAGGTTGACCGGCACGTCCAGGATGCGGCCCACGTCGTCGAGCGTCAGCAGCTGGCCGCGCGCGGTGTCCATGCCGCCGAGGTAGCCGCAGAGAAGGATGCTGAAGACGATTCCTTGCATTTCGCGGGTCCAGGAGTGGCTGTACTTGTAGTAGGGGTATTTGGAGGCGGTTGTGGAGAGGGTCTGGATGGAGGCGATTTCCTTGTTAATGCTCTCGCGGGCGGCTGTCAGGACATTGGGGACTGTTGGGACGTGTTAGTCTTTTTTGGTTTGTGATGTTGTTCATGTTTGGATCATCTTACGCTCGGCCGATGGCGTGGAGTGTGCTTTGGAGAGCACGGCATGGGTGGCGCGGTCTGGTAAAACAGTCAGCTGAAGTTCAGTTCAACGAGGACGTAGCTAGGTTGCGTAGCCTTACTCTGCTTCTCAAGTGTCTGGACGATCTCACGAATAGCCTGTATTCGATGTCAACTCGTTTGCTCCGCCGTCGAGTGTATTGAGTCGTCGGTCGCCACTTACATCCTTGACAGCGGCTTCCTCGTCAATCTTGCGTTGCAAGTCCTCGAAGATGCCCTGTCCAAAAAGCGCGTCTGCAGACATGATGTGTGATTTGTTTTGTGTTGTGCGTTGTTGTTAATGCTTTTAGAGCTGTTCGATTGGTGGCTGAAGTCGACCTGCAGAAAGTTCGATGGTCGTCACGTCAAATTTGCCCGTGAGCGCGTCGTTGTTTGTTGCAGAATGGTGTCCATTCTGATCATATCTGTTAGGAACTTTTTCTACCAATGCAAACTGGTAGCAAAGGTGTATTTCTTTCTCTGTTGATTCATGGAGATATGTCTTGCACTGATCGGTCGAAACAACATGATGAATTGTGCTATGTTCTACGTTAGCATTGACGTGCGTGCTTTCGAGAAAGTCATTGAAAAGTTCCAGATCAACGATGAGACGTTTCTGCAGCAAAAGACACCTCAGCCCAAGAGTCCCACAGTACATAATATGCCATAGATCATATACGTACTCGTATTATACAAGAATATCGCTTGTTTTGCGACGACGGTAGAAAATTGGGGAGTTGATGCTACCCCAATACTAACCCTAAACAATGTGCAATTTGTGAGATCGATAATGCTGCTCATCAATATGTACATCACAGGTTGTCCCAAAGAATGGTGTATACATGCATGGATGCGATGAGACGCGTAATAAAGGCATGGCAGAGAATCGAAGAAGGACGCCGAGTGCAGTTTAATTCGAAACAATCGTCTGCAGTTCTTAATCACAGGTCAATCCTTCGGGTGGTGTAAAGTATAGCACCCCATAATCATAGGCTAGTGTATGGGATATGGTGGTTATCTCAACGGCAAGGCCGTAGCATCCTTTATCAGTATTTTTAGGCAGTAGTGCATACAATGCCTAAGCACCTAAAGAATTCTACTAGTATCTCGATGGCACATCGTTTGCTTTGAAAGACTTCAAAGTCGTATTAGATTGTGTGTTATACTTCGCCACTCGAAGGGCGCGCATTAGGCATGTTTAAGCGGTATTGATAATTCTACAGTCGAACGTGAACGCGTAAGAATCACTGTTCCCACTGAGATGAATGCTGTCTATCATGCGCAGATTTGTGACGCCTTACGGTATGATTGATGTTGAGCGAGGACTTAGTACGTGACATTCTGATGCTATGCCTCTGATAGCCAGAGCAGGGCCGGCAAAACCGATCAATGCCTCAACCTAAGTCGGTTTGTTCTCAATAGTGGTCACACCAGTTCCATCTTTCTCCGCAACGGGAGCTGCCTCCGATTGCACCACGGCAGGTCCATCCTTCTCCGACACGCCAGTCCTGTAGTTCTCCGCGGCATCATCATCATGCTGAAGCTGCTTGTCGGTGGCTGCAGCTGCCTGCTCTGCTTTGTCCTTATCCTCGAACAAGAACGCAAGCTCCTCAAGCGTGCGGCCAGAGGTCTCGGGCCACAAGAAGTAGATGATGGTGATTTCGAACACCAAGAAGACAACGTACGACAGCAGGTACTTCCACTGCGCGTTCTTCATGCCGATTGGGTTCACAAATGTGTTGAAGAAGTTGGCACCGCGTCCGAACAGTTGAAAGAGAGCGATACCACGAGCACGCGTGGCGAACGGGTACAATTCTACAATACACGGATCAGTGACCAAATCTTTAGATCAATTGATACGAAGGGAAACTTACCAACAAGGAACGTGTAAGTGAGCGCGTTGTATCCCATGTTGTAGCAGGGCGAGTATGCAAACATCCAGAAAATGACAAGACTGCCAACTGCAGAGCTCTTGGTGGCGAGGTATCTTTCCTGTGTGATCGTCCAGCTGTAGAAGAAGTTAGTGATTTGTATCATGACTTTATAGTGATCTTTAAAACGTTTGCACTTACGCCGTGTATACACAAAGCAATGAGCATGTGCACAAGAGATACATCGTGCGTCGTTTGAAGCGCTTCACAATGAGAGCAAGAGCCAAGGCGTTGACAAGGTTCCAGCAGTTGAGACCGATGTTAAGCTTGCCCTTCACCTGGGGATCCGTAAAGCCAACCTGGGTGAGGATGGTGTCGAGGTAGTAAGAGATGAGGGTGTTGCCAGACTGCACACCAGGAGTTAGCTATACTCTGATGGTCCGATAGATGTAGGGATGATTGTGGATAAGAGGAAGTATCTCTTTGGCGGAACAAAGCTCTAAAGATGTTCCTTCCTTGTGGAAGCTTGAGTTCGGAGATAAACGTACTAGTATATCAATTAGCATAAAGTACTGGCAGAACTTGTAGATGCTGGATCACGTACCCCACTGAGTAAACAGACCGAGCAAGCTGCCAATGAGAAGACGACGCCTCATACCAGCCGAACGGACCATGTCGGCCCAGGACTTCTTGGATGCTTCAAACTCGATCTTGATAGTCTCCTCGATCTGCGCAATTTCGGCATTCACGAGAGGTGAGTTAGCGTCTCCTTCGGCATGGTACTTGATCAAGATTGCTCTCGCTTCCTCGTGTCGATCGTGGCTAATGAGGAAACGTGGGCTTTCCGGGACGAAGAAAATCAGTGTGATCTGCAAGAAGGACGGCAAGGCCTGCAAGAGGGATGGGATGCGCCATCCCCAGTTACCTGCAATCTGCTGCGTGCCGAACGTGATACCCGCGGCGAGAATAGCACCGATAAAGTAAGAGGCGTTGAAGAGAGAGGTCAGGACTGGTCGTTCCTTGGGGTAACCGAGTTCTCCAAGTAGCGAGGAGCCGGCGACAATGCACATGGGAATTCCGAATCCGAGTAGCCAACGAGCGATCAGGTACATGGCGATTCCGTTAGAAGCGCACTGGATCGCAGCGCCAACGACCATGCCTTGGATATCGCGTCAGTATACGTAGTGCGGATATTGCATATCGTCGGGACGCGCATGAACAGACTTACACCAACTTCCAATGAAGATCGCCCACCTCCTGCCAAATCTATCGTTGATGATCGGGACAAATGGCAGGGAGCAGATGGCTCCGAGTGAGTACATGGACCCAATGATGCCTTGCAATGCACCTGTCGGATGGTTGAAGAACTCCTTCCAGGCATCGACAATCTGGACGGCGTTGATCATCTGCGAGTCGAAACCCGACGTAATCTCGATTCCCATGCATGTCGGGAATAGCAAAAAATAGAGATGCCGCAGGTTCGGCTTCTTGTACCATGGCACCAGGTCATTCTCAACAGCGTGGGTGAGAACTGGATCCGCCGCACCAGCAGCATTTTTGGCACCAGCACCGACGGCCATGTTGTTCAGATAGTGTCGAATGTAAGGTCAGGCCAGAAGACGCGCCAAAGGAGGGCTGAATTAGGGCAGAGTTGATATACCATTATGTCTTTATATATATCGTTTAAGTGTCCGGTTACCCGCTCCGACATCCATCTTTACGTGACACCGGCTACTCGAGCATACGCTTGGCGCTGGCGGGGAAAGAGGGTCCTGTATCTGCTTGGTCGAAGCTGTATGGTCTACCAAGGCGGTTAATAGTTATGCTTTGGGCGTTTGCTGGTCAGGCGGTGGCGCGGTGGCTTGCGGAGATGGCTAAATGTGATCCACACCACCCCAGCTGGGGCCCCAGAAAGGTGCTTCGGTTCGAGGATGCGTGATTCAGGTATCATTTAGACGGCGCACGACAGCAGGGTGGATGTACGCCTCGTATTAATCTTAGACAGTGGTGGCAGCTTGGTAGCGATATGCGGTATAAGCTTTTTCACGAAAGCAAGAGCTCGAGCGGCGCGAATGCACGGTAGACAAGCATAATCAGAGGTTTGAAAAGGAAGCGAACAGAGGGGACTTTTAAATATCGTATTAGACTTAGGATTCTGATTTATCATCAAGATGACGACCCACACTGAGCATCACGGTATGCCAATCTGACAAATGTGGTCAGTGCGTTCGGTTGGCAGTATCTCGATGATATCTGAGTACATGATAGTAGCGTTGTTTGCATAATCCGGAAAGCTCGCCAGTCGGCAGTGGGACGTCTTCAAGCGAGTGCATACCCGCGGTACCGATAAGAGTTATAGCGCGAAAGGTTATAGAATCACGCCAACATTTCCGAGCCGCCACAACTTCACAAGTAGCACGTGGTCCTGAGAAGTTGTAGAGGGTGACTGCCGACCCGAGTACTTGGAGATCGCTGAAATACTGGCGGGTCCGATAGTCTTCCCTAGAGAACATACAAAAGAAAACAGGATATGGTTGGCGCTCCATAAAGACAGCAGCGATATACTTTCCCTTGAGGGCGACTTAAGGGGACGACACGGGAATTGCAAGAATAATTTGAATGGCATGCGTGCAAAAATCGTCAACAAAATCACATCCGCTCCACCACATCTCAGTGGAACGTATCAGAGATTGTGGGAATGGTGTTAATGGCACATGTCCGCCTTCATTGTTTCTCAGTTTCCGTTCATCTCCATGACGCGTTTGAGCTCAGGGAGCAGTTCTAAGAGTCTGAAAGGCTTGGTCACGACACTGTCCATCCCAGCATCCAGAGCCAAAGCCTGTTGTTCAGCTCTTGCGTTCGCTGTGACGGCAATGACGGGCAGATGTCCTCTCAAAGTGCCTTGAACTTCCATGTCGCGGACCGTTTTCATGAATTCCAGTCCGTCCATTATTGGCATTTCGACATCACAAAGGACAAGATCGAGTGAAGTCCCGTTCTTGGGATCAGCATGACGGGACTTCTTCAAGTGTTCGAGGGCCTCTAAGCCGTGGTTTGCAACAGCCACAACATAGCCTGCGCGCCTGAGCTGCTGGGACATTACTTTTTGATTCACGAGATTGTCTAGTAAGTTAGTGAGCGTTGTAAAGACCAGAATGATGTATTACTCACCTTCCACCACAAGTAGGTGGATCTCCGTCGCGGCAAGTTCAACCGCATCACTGGCTTTTCGTACAGCCAATTCGTGGGTAACGTGATTTCGCAATTCTGCCTCCGCTGTTGCGGCGGCAGTCAAGATCGAGGCCTTGGATCGCCTACGCACTTCAGAAGTGGCTGCAGGGCCTTGAGTATGGCGTGTAACTTTTGCCTGTGGCGCACTGCATATGTGGGATTGCACATAGAAGGAGAATGTAGACCCAACCCCTGGCTCTGAAGCCACACCTATCTGTCCTCCTTGTCGGCTTGCCAATTCGCGAGAGATGAACAATCCAAGACCACTTCCGCCATACTTGATGTATGTCTTTGGACTGGCTTGCATGAAGCGTTGGAAGAGTCCCTGCATCTCTTCAGGCGTAATGCCACGTCCAGTATCTTTGACCGTGACCGATAGATAGATCTCACCGGCTGCACGTGGTAAAGAAGTATCCTTGGGGTTGGGATCAGGGAGATATTCCAAGCCATCATTGGAGATCGTTGGGCGCTCGGTACTGGCTCCTACGGTCACAGTGATCTTTCGCGTATCGCGATTAGCGGTGAATTTCAAAGCATTTGAAATTAGGTTGATCAAGATCTGTAGTAGGCGGCTGGGATCCAAAAGAAGCCAGTCGATGTTCAGAGCCAGATATGTAGGAAGCAGCGTGTATTCGAGTTGGACGTCTGCTTTCAAAAACTCAGAATCGAACATCTTCAAAGCCTGCTTGATGATCTCGTCAGGCTGACACTCAATCGGACATATAACTAGTAGACCGGCATCTAGTTTGCTGAGGGTGAGAACGTCGTCCATGATTCTTTTCTGGTGTTGTGCACATGCCATAATGATCTCGGCGCTCTCCAGGTGCGTCTCGACGGTTTTCCTTGTCATCTGTATGTGATCTTGCGCGTCGTTGCTACGCATGAGCTCCTGCAGAGTCGTGAGGATGCTCTCCGCACAAAGCGTTATTGCTGACAGGGGATTGCGGGCCTCGTGGGACACAGTGTCAATAAATTTTTCCTGCTGTCGTTTCAGCTCAATAGCCTCCTCTGTCCGCCGGGCTTGGAAACCTTCCGCCCACTTGAGTCGGCTGATATCGCTGAGTGCGCCGAGGACACCCTTCACCGTCCCATCTTCGTTTTTATCTGCGTATGCTGATGCTGTTATCCATGTCTCTCCGCGGATAGATTCGCCGTTGAGTGCTTCTTCAGTCTCAAAGGGCCGTTTAAGCCTCAGTTCGAAATGCACAGAGTCGCCAGCTGTGAGCTTTGCCCATTCGCGGTCCATGAGAGCATGGTCGCCTGGGTGAATGACATCATACCACGATAATGGATGGAAAGAATCACGAGGGTGCTGCGTGAGGTCAAACCACATTGAATTGGCGTAGAGAATGTTGCCTAATTCATCGAAATGGAACATCGCCATGGGTGACATTTCCGTCATCTGACGAAAGCGCACTTCACTTGCCTCCGCCTCTTGCTTGGTAACAGCCAGTTGCTCAGAAAGCCTGATTCGGTCTTGTGTAGCCAATTGGGCTGCGGCTCTTGTGCGCTTCAATTCTTCTTCGGCTAGTACCACAGATGCAATTGATGTCGCCATCTGCCTTGAAAGTATGTTGATGAAGGTCTTGTAGTCATCGTCGTAAGCATGACGAGGGTTGATGCCGATAAGAACAAATCCGAGAACATTTTCCCGGTTTGTAGGCCCGACAGGGCACATCACGGCGGCTGTGCAGTCGTCGCCAAAAGCACGAGACTTGGCCACGCCTAGAAGACCTTCGGGGAATGTACCATCTTCAACCCTCAGCAAAGTGATCTTCCCGGTGGCGATGATCTTATGAAACAGCGAGGTGATAGCAGTAGCATCCTGTTCAGATTCGATTCTTGAAGGCAAGCCGACGCAGTTTGACGGAAGTCCAATCATGCCCTCAAGGGTCCATTGCCGCTCTGCTAACGTCGAAGATCTATCCGAATAAGCATTGGAAGATTCAGAGGTTGTATCGCGGTGCTCGCTCTGAATCTGGGACCGTTGCACTGATGTATCAGGACTTGCAGCAGCATAAACCGCAGCGAAGGGGATATCGTAATGATTTGGTTCGAAGCCTCGCAAGGCTTTCTTGAAGACTTCTCGTGTACTTCTCGCTGCAGCCGTACAACGACCAAGCAGCATCAATGTAGACATGCGTCTCTCAGAAATCACCTGTTTTGTGGTTTCGAACGCAGGGTTGTAAAATCCAAAAGTACCGTTTTCCGCTGGGATTAACAGGATGGCCCAAGAGGCCCACAGCTCTTCGCTGTAGCCATTACGCTCCGTTATAAAGAGTGCATTGTCTCCCTTTATCGATTCTCCATTCTCCTCACACTTGATGAAATGCTGGTCGAAAGTCCCTATCAGTTCAGGCCATGCTTCGTTGAAGCTCTGGCCTAGAACAGACGGATGCCGTTTCCCCAATATTGATGCGTATCTTTCATTGTATATGATTGTCCTGCTCTTGTGCCACCACACAGCAGCGGGGCGCGGATCCGTCATGCACATGTTGACAAGGCGTCGCAGTTGCACTGACCAGGATTCCATAGGTCCAAGCTCTGACGAAGCCCAATTGTGAGATCTGACGAGTTGTATGTGCGCAGAGACTTCACGGCCGGGCGGCAGTTTTGGTGTTGTGACATCGTACTGCCAGACAGGCTCCTTGACCGTGTTCTTGGGGGGCTGAATCTGGGTCTGAGTCTGCGCTGGCGCAAGCAGTGGCCGGCGAAAAGACGTTTCGACTCTGTCGTCTCCATGATTTGGAGATGCGACTATTTGATCCCAGCGCTGCTTGAGAGTTGCAGCGAGCCATTCGGGGTCGTGCTGCTTCAAGCGTTCGTAAAGATCGTCAACATACATTGATGGTACAGGTGGCTCGTAGCAGTGCGCGGAGGGTGTTGCCTTTGCGTTTAGAAAGTGTTTTTGAACCTGCAGCTCATGGCGGCTCAGGGTATCGTATGGATCTTTGCTCCAGGAGGTAGGTCAGTGAGAGATTCTGCATGAGGCAAGACTCTATAGAACGTTGGAAGCAAGTGGCCAGAATCGTGGAGTTTGGTCCGCATTCTAGACTGCGGAGGCAGGCCTGCCCACGATCTGCGCTTGAGTGGAGGGGCGGCTTGACATCAACGTTGCGACACCTGTGCGGCTCGGCGGCGATTGGCGTTTGTGAGACCGCCTTGCGGTCTAGGTCCAAACCTCGTACCGGCCTCTCGGCGGCACAGCGAACAGTATGAATTTTGAAGCCAGATCGCGAGACCCCGGGGCGTGTCCCTCTCCACAGACACGTGATGGCTTCCCATCAAGGTGCCTTTAGGTACCGTGCCTTACATGACTCGGCTTTCTGCATGTGTATAATGGACATTTCAATTTTGTTCATCTCGTTATCTGCTCACAATGCTCATAATCGATCTTGCAATTTGATCACCGCTTCGCCCGTCATCCCAATCTCTTCCAGCATCCAGCATCCATGCCTCCATCACCCTACTCTCGTTACACACTCTAGAGATCCACCTTCGCTCCACCTGATTTCTGCCCAGCCAGAGACATCGGACCAGACTTGACCATGAGAGTCATGACCTCGTAGAGGACGTCGGCGGCAGCCATCTGGAAAGAAGCGATGTGTTAGCTTACAACATCAGCAGTTAGGGAAACTATACGACTTACCGTGGTGAGCTCTGCGTTCGTGTCGTAAGCCGGCGCGACTTCGACGATATCCGCCGCTGCCAGATTAATGCCCTCAAGACCACGAATGATCGTGCGGATCTCACGAGTAGACCATCCACCGGTCTCTGGGGTGCCAGTGGCAGGAGCGAATGCCGGATCGATAGTGTCAATGTCAATTGACAGGTACACGGGAGAGTTTTTACCTGCGGAACAACATCAACAACATGTCACGCTCTCAGCACCGCCATTGTGTGCTTACCGACACGGTCGTGGATCTTCTTGATGATACCAGCAGTACCAATGGTGTCGATCTCCCTGGCCTCGACAATTTCGAATCCGACATAGCCGTCGTTCTCATAATCGGACATGCCAGAGAGTGTGGTCCTGATGCCTGCATGGATATTCGTGTCATTCTTCAGCAAGCCCTCCATGGCAGCATGGTAGAAGTAGGTGCCTACAAAGCGAAGAGTACAAGTCAGTTCAGTGTCTCAAACACCAGCCTGGCAAATGCACTCACCGTGGTTGATTGACGCAACTTTGCTAGGAGCACCACCGAAGACCTTGGGCTTCCACGTGTCAAGGTGACTATCGAAATGGATGACAGTTACAGGTCCATACGCGCGGTTCATGCTGCGGAGCAGAGGCAGAGTGATGGAGTGATCACCCCCCATGGTGATCACACGCGGGAAGGTCTTATCTTTCTTCGCGAGTCCCGGCTCGTCGGCGTGAGTGGCAGGATCGCGCATAAGGATGCTGTTGTGGCCTTCTTCGATCTGGTGGATGGCCCAATTCGGGTCGTAGGAAGTGACCGGCACATCACCGCAGTCGATGACCGTAGCCCAGCTGTCGAACGGGTTGGCGGCGAGAGGCACGTTGTAGCCTCCACTGTCGAACGCGTCGAGATCAGTCACTGCGCAATCTCCGGCGGCGAATCCATTCCAAACTTACTACAAGTTGAGACGACGACTGCCCTGCCTAATGCCCTGCGGCCCGAAACGCGCACCAGGTCTGTAACTCGTGCTGGTATCGTGAGGAGCTCCGAGGAAGGCAATGTCGTACTTGACCTTGTCGGTAGCCAGGCAAGGAGCATACTGAAGACGACCAAAGGTCGAAATTCCCGAGAAGACAGAATCGGCCTGTAGCTGTCAGCGAACGCCACATCGATACCAAAAGAGCCAACCATACCTGGGTACCACCATCACCAGGAAGCGTGTTGTACCAGAGACCTTGATGCGGCCCCTCAATGGGGGTCTGCTCGTCGTGGTGCCCATGGGCGTAGGTTGCGCCAACGAGGGCGGCGGCAGCGGCGAAATACTTCATGATTGCAATTTGGGATGCTCAATTGCTTTCTGTATGCCCAAAATTCTAATCGAACGGGAATAGCTTCAATATAAGAGCTCGCGGCCAAATTTTTCGAGGGATCTACTTCCTCAATGCGTACGGAAAGCCTCTCGTCATGACATCCTCTGTTTACTAACAAGCTAGCTACTGCCACGACCAGGGAGCTCCAACGAGAGCTTCCGGGCATCAAGAAAATGTCATCATCACCTTGCTATGCTGCAGCTCCATTGATGTCGTACCTGGAGATAGGCGACACGATGCAGCTTCCGGCGCACACGTGGAGCACCTTGCTAGTTGCAGACGGGCCCGCGGACAGCGAGTAGACCTTCTTCATTTGTAGTAGACAGTTTGGGGTTCTCCGTCTGCGTGATCGATGGAAGGTTTGGTCATCGATCGGATTGAAGGGCATAAAGATAAGGCGCCGGGCTCAGACGACCGGGGTACATGCATGCTGCGTGCAGATCCGGAGTTCGTGTTCTTGGCCCTGGGCATCTCCACGCGCGCTGTGGCTGAAAGATAGGAAATAAGAGAAGAATTGTGTTATGTAACATTTGGTAGGTAGGCGGATTTTCAGTAATGATTCGAACTTTTTGTTGTATCTACCAATCTAAAGCCACTCGTTCTGTTTACCCTCAGACGCCGCCAACTTCCGCTTCAGCTCCGTGATCCATGCGCTTGAACGCATTCTCAACTTGCTTATTCCAATCGCTGAATGCAACGATTGCCCACTCGGCAAATCCGACCAAGTAGAGGGCAATGCACTGTCCGACCCACAGGCCGGCCAAACCCCATCCATTGAACGCCAGCCAGATTCCCAAAGGCAGTGCTCCGCAATAGTAGCTCACGAGATTGACCGCTGCGCCAACATGTTGCCGTCCCATTCCGCGAAGACTGCCTCCGCAGCTGCCATTGAGACCGTCTGCGATCTGGAACAAAGCAACATATGGCAAGACTTCCGCAGTGAGGCGAACAACGCTGTCGTCGTCGTTAAAGATGCGACCGAAAACGTTGCGCGTGCCCATCAGAACTGCAAGAACGAGAGTCCCGAGGAACATGGACAGTAGAGCGGCAGTGTTGGCTGCCCTTTTGGCGCCTGTGGGGTTGCGTGCGCCCAGGAGATTGCCCACTCTGGCACTTGCAGAAACACCAAGTCCAAAGGGTATGGTGTTGAGAACTTGGTCGGCGGTCATGATGCATGACTGCGCAGCCAAAGAGAGCGATCCCAAGTTGCCGGCGGCAATCGCAACGATCTCGAAGGCCCACCATTCGGTTCCAACGTGAACGACACCTAAGGCGGCGATCCGCGCAAACGTGCCAAGGTTCTCCAAAGACTTCTTACTCCAGCCACCCCAACACTCCCATCCACTGACGTAGCGTGTGTAAGCCAATAGCAAGAAGAAGCTCAGCCAGTATGAGATCCCTGTGGCTAAAGGAGCGCCGAGGAGACCCATCTTGAATGTATAGATGAACATGAAGTTGAGACCAGCGTTGATGGGTGAAGTGATGAGCAGAACATACGTTCCTGGCCGCATGATCCCCTGAGCTTGGAGGTATTTCTTCAGGCATTCGAAGTAAACGTATCCAAGGCCGCCAGGAAGAAGTACTTGCAAGAATTTGGCGCCATCGCGTGCAATGAACTCTTCCTGACCGAGAGCGCGGAAGACGGGACCGGCGAATAGCCAGAGGATTGCGACTGGCACATAGAAGAGGCTCAAAACGAAGAAGGCTCGCTGTAAGATGATACCCAAGTCGTGTTTGCTCTTGCCTCCTGTGAACGATGCGCTGGCGAGTGTATCGATGGCGGTGGTTCCTCCCATGCCTATCAACCATGCTGTGCACATAGCCCACACTGGGATACTGAGGTCAGCGAAACGCCTCAATGGTCACAATGGAAGATCACTGTTGGTACTTACTGTAGCAGAAGGCAGACACAGCAAGAGCCTCTGGGCCTAGACGACCTGCGATCAGAACCGAGATGGTTTGGAGACTGTTTTGGAGACTATATGCCATGATAACCGGAATGCTTCCTTTGAACAAGATCCAGAATTCATGGCCGACAAGCTTGAGTTCTTCCTTCGCATCATCTTCAATGTTGTAAGTTTCGCCGGCAGCATGGTCGTCGTCCGAAGCCAGTAGTGAAGTCCGTTCGTCTGGCGTACGCTCGGGATCCTTGGAGTTCGCAGAGGAGTTGCGGAACATCTTTGGCAGCCACGAGCCATTGGCATTGGTCTGGTCTTGAGAGCTGTCCATGATCCTTGAGGCGGCGAGTGCTTTGCAAGCTCAATGAAGGTACGAGACGGTACTCTCAATGGACGAGGTACTTCTTCAATAACACAAGGGCCGTGAAAGGTCTACTTGCGATTCGGGTATTATCGCTGGCGTGAAATACGCCATTTTACGTGCCGTATCATCAACCTCGTTGTAGTGACATTCAAGCTTACAATTACCTAAATGATGATGAGCGTAAGTGTATGGGAAAACCAGAATATGCGTGCTTATCTGCTCAGTCGGCCGACAGCTATGAGAGGGCCCATAAAGCTAATGCAGGAAAAGAACAAGGGTCGCGGATGTAGACCCATCTGTATTTCCGAGAGCGATTGGACAGCTGCTTATCGCTACCGCTCTCGCCACTTTCGTCAGCGGCCATGATCGATATGGTGGAATTTGTGAGAGTAGGTAGAGGGCAAGAAGAGGTTCGACGTCGAGGAGGTAACGTGGGAGATTGTCGTTGTCGTCGTCGTCGTTGTCGCACGGTCCATGGAGGGCTTCATCACCCTGCGCCATCTCACCACAGGAGTTAGATTAAATTGGATCCAACAATGAAAAATGTCTATCTCGATCGCTGTACACTTTACTTCCACGCGGGGAATGTCATCGGCTAAGGTCTCAGGAATGCCTCTTGGTGTAACTTAGCTGGTTCTATGCACGAAAGCCCATTACGCTGCTGAGCGGCTGACGGCTGCGCTCCACTTCTGATAACAAACTTCTCCATAATGCGGGTAGAGACAACGCCATCTCTCTCTACTGTCAGACCACAGACTAGGTATGATCCGCTGCTGAGCTGTCCGTCGAATGGGCGTGGCCCGCGGGCAGCGACGCACTGCAAACATCCGAGACACGAGCGAAGCATGTCGGCGTTCTCGATAGCGACCATTGGATAGCAACACGGCAACTTGCGGCAAACACTCTAATGAAGACCACTCCCATTCGGCTATACCTACTGCAACTCGAGGCAGACGAATCTCGAACGGCCAGCCGGCATTCAATTATTCGAGGGCAAAGCAAGCCTCACAAGCCAATTCCGATGCACCTTAAACATGTCCTTATCGGCACCAATCAAGCGTCAGCAGCACCCATGTCGTCCATTGATTGCGGCCAGCTCGCAGACTAGATGTCTGCAGCTCGCGTTACGTCTCTCGCGTCTCATCGGTAGCTATCTAGCGATGTGGTTATTGCTGTGCATGAGAAAAAAGCGTGTAGAGTTTTAGTCACTATCTGAGAAGTAAGTCGATTGGCGCGCATATTCGTATTTTGGGACTTTATTTTGTGTCCAGACCAGATGAAGGGATCTACATAACTATTTTGCGTTGTCGGCGTAGGTGACATATCATACGCCCTCAATCACTACATTCCCGTGGTCTCGTCGTTCCTTACAGCAGCCATTACGACAATGGAGGCTTCTCAACCATCGGAAAAGAAAATCTCGTACGAGCCGCCACGAGATCCCTATGTCGAACCAGGGACTATCCATGACCTCTCGGATCGACGGACATCAATCATCAGCAAAGAGGGGGAGATAATCAATGCCTCCGGTCACCGAGATCAATTGCAACGACAATATGGGCTTCTCTCGCTATGCGGAATCGCGCTCAATATCAACAGTGCTTGGATCGTCCTCGGAGGCTCTTTGACCATCTCCGTTCTCAATGGCGGCCCTCCGGGAATTCTATACGAGTTCATCGTCGCGGTCGTGTTTTACAGCTTCATCGCAGCCTCGATCGCAGAGCTTGCTTCCAGCATGCCGACCTCGGGAGGTGTGTACCATTGGGCTTCTGTGACCGCAGGCTCTTGGGGTCGTAGCATCGGCTTCTTCTGCGGCGCTCTCAACTTCTTTGGCTGGATCTTCGACATGGCTTCCGTGATCGCGATCCCGGCGAACGTCGTCGTGGAGATGTACGCGAACTACCACCCAGACTTTGTGGTGGAGGCGTGGCATTCGTACATTGTGTTTGTCGCGATCACGTGGCTCTGCACGGCGTTTGTGATATATTTCAACAGGCTCATTGGGCATTTGCAGTATGTCGGCATGGCACTGATCATTTGTGGTGGGCTTGTGACTATTATCGTGGTTGCTTCCATGCCGGCACAACATGCTAGCAATGGCTTTGTTTGGAGAGATTTTGAGAATACCACTGGATGGAGTAATGGCGTTTGCTTCCTTGCTGGAGTCCTAAATGGTGCCTTCGCTATTGGTAGGTCTTGATCGCATTGCTAATGACTGATGATGATGGTTAGCTGACATATTCACGTAGGTACACCTGACGCAATCACCCACATGGCGGAAGGTAAGTGCTTCTAGCCTTGATGCAAAGTATCGACTACTGTATGCTGATCAATGCCAGAACTACCCAACCCCAAAGTTGATCTTCCCAAGGCCGTTTTCGCCCAAATTTCGCTGGGCCTGATCACAGCTCTCTGTTATGCAATTACAATCTTGTACGGCATCACCGACCTTGACGCTGTTATCAACAGCAGCGGATCTTTCCCGCTCGCCGAAGTGTACCGACAGGCTACCGGAAGTGAAGGCGCCACATTCGGCCTCCTGTTCATCGTCTTCCTCAACATGATCGTTTGCAACATCACGACTATCACGGTAAGTCAAACATGTCTCCGTGTCTACTGTATGTCACTGACCTTGCGAAGATGGTCGGTCGCTCGTTCTGGGTGTTGGCGCGCGACGACGCTACTCCCTTCTCGAAGTACTTCTCGCAAGTCAACGAGAAGCTATCATGTCCAATCCAAGCCACCGTTTTATGCGCAGTCTTGTGCACCGCCTTTGGCGCTATCCAATTGGGCACTAAAGCGGGTTTCAACGCATTGGTTGGCAGCTTCATCATACTCACGACAATGTCCTATCTGTTGGCCATCCTGCCGCACCTTCTGAGCAAGCGACAGAACACACCTAAAGGACCCTTCTGGATGGGTGACGCAGGATTCGTGGTCAACGGCATTGCCTGTGTTCTGATCGTCTTCTTCAACATCTTCTTCTGCTTTCCATACGCCTACCCAGTGGCGATTCCTGTCATGAATTGTGAGTTCGCTGGCCCTCGAATGTATGAGTGAAGCTGACAACAACTATAGGGAATTCAGTCATCTTCGTCGGTGTCTTGGTAGTCACTGGATTTTGGTGGGTTGTGCACTCGCGGTCACATTATTCGGGGCCGAAGTTGGCTGCGATGTATGCGAATAACTAAAAGAGATAGTTGAGATAGTTGCTCATAGTCTCGGCGTGAATAGAGATGAAGGCATACACAAGAAGCTTTTACCATTACCAATATCCATCAGCTCGTATGTAGACTAGCTATGCTGCGGAAGTGAATTGTTTACTTCTGCGATCGCACAGACCATCAGTTATGACGTAGGGAAGTGAAGAACAGCGTCACCGCGGAAACGGGGTGGTTTCGCAAAAGCTTGCGGCTTTGCTTGTGCTTGGACTGGCGACGCGACACGGGCACGCACTCGTTCTCTCTCTCACAAGCGACGCGCGCAACACGCAGACTCTCTCTAATGGCATCCCACGTTCCTTTCCTGGCCGTCCGGCCTAACGAGCAATTCGACACGACCGAGGTCAAGACACGTGATTTCGTCTCAGAGCCTGTCGCGACCCTCGACCCTCTTGAAATGCCCGCGCCAGAGCTGCCGTCGCCCTCGAGGCTGCCTGCGTGGCTGCGTCTGCCGCTGGTGGTCGTGAGCAGCCTGGGCATCAGCGCCTTTGCCTACAGCGCCCTCGCCGACCTGACCGGCCTCGAGTTGGCCGCCGTGAGCCGCGACTTGACCTCCGACGGCGAGGTTGCTGCCGTCGTGGGCTGGAAGCTCGTCTCGCTCATCCTCGCCTTCTCCTCGGGCTACGACTGGCTCGACCTGACCGCGCTCACGCTGCTGAGCAACCTGCCCTACTACTACCTGCTCAATGCCTTCTACACCGCCCACGACTTCGCCGTCCTGCCCGCCCTGGCCACCGACCTGCTCAGCATCGCCCTTCCCTTCGCCCTCTTCACCCGCGGCTCCGCCTCGGCCACGCACGCCAGGCTGACCAGGGCCGCCTCGCGCGCCATTGTGCGCGACTGGCAGGTGCTCGGCCTCGTCACCATCTTCGGCGCCGCCATCTACGCCGTCACCCTCTACACCTCCGCCTTCACCTGGCTGCCTGTCTACATGGTCACCCACTTCGACAACCTGCGCACCCTGCACCACGAGCGCGAGGAGAACCTTCTCCTGCAAGTCCTGCTCGCCGCGCCCGCCGGCCTGGCCACCACACGCTTCCTCTTCGTTCCCGCCGTCGCCGCCTCGAACAAGCTCCTCCGCGCGCTCGACGCCATCGCCGCGCCCACCAAGTTCGACTCCGAGAACGCCAACCTCGTCCAGACGATTGCCTACAACCTCGGCTTCGGCCCTGACGGTTTCAGCGCTCGCACCCAGGTCCTGACCAAGCGTACCTTCGTGCTCGTCCTGGCATCTTTCGTGAACACTTTCATCCGCGTCTTCGCTACGATCCAAGGCACCGAGATTGTGGGCGCGCTCGGCTGGTCGGGCTTGTGGGCGGGTGCTGGTCTTCTGACCGGTCTTGCATACGGCTGGGTTGCGGAAGAGTAGATCAAGTTGGAAGGATTACGCGCGTTGGCGTTTGGGGGCGTTTTTTGCTGTGATGTTGGGAGGTATCGATAGGAAACCACGAGTGTTGTATATCACCTGCATCCATGTGGGTTGAACACATACTATATGCAAAGATAAAAAAAACAAAAAATTGTATAAACCGCAAATCTGTAAACCGGCTCTCCAACAAATCTCCATTGTGCGCTTGATCATGTGGTTTTAGTAGTAGCACGGTACTTACAACATCATCACGAGGCTAAAGCGAGACTTAGAAGCCGCTAGATATAGACTCTTGCAGTGTTGGCCTCAGATGGAACGCGAGCCTGATACTAATACACGAACAGAATGAACAAAAAAGACACTACGTTCCATTCGGACCAACGACTATATAGTCCTACAACCACTCACACGACACAATGCTTTCTGGCCGGTCATCCATCCGCTCACTCTTCAAGACCTCTGCCCATCGAGTAACCCTACGAAACACAACAAACAAAAAAAGGGGTAGTTCCCACCGTATATATCCGTCTCGTCCCTTCATGTGATTTTGCGCAGCGCAACAAACAAAAAAGAAAATCAGAAAAACAGTGCGAGAATGGAAAATAAAAAAAGCCAGGTAGAAACGCCGTTCGCGTGGAAAATGCGGAGCTCAAAACGTGATGCAAGCAAAAGGAAAATGGTAAGGATTGGCTCTCGTGACCGTTCCTTGTAACATCGGGCGGGCATCCTTCCGATGTCAAACCTCGTATAGCTCCCTATAACATGGTTGTAGTAGTATCTGGTAGATGTATAACGTCTATCAGTATACCGACCAAGAGAGCTTGCAGCGCGTTGCCGCGAGTCATCGAGGTCATAGCACGTCGCCGATGTTGCGAGTGATGGGACTGACGCCCTTGTGCGCTGGGCTACGCGGGTCTAGGCCCGTCGGTCTCTGCTCCTCTGGCTTTGTGGGCACTACTGGTGGTGCAAGTGAAAACGCGAACGGATTCTCTGTGAACTCTGTTGCACGCGGTGACATGAGAGCGTCGCCGAAGCCTTCGGTTGTGGGATTTGTATGGTTTGAAGATTGCGGGAACGTCGGTTGATCTTGTTCCCGAAGCTGGTGGTTCTGTTGCTGTTCGATGTGCAGCTTCTTTTCGATGTCTGCTTGTAAGCGCTGAAGCTCTTGCTGTTCCCTGATGCTGGGTGATGAAATCTTGCCTCGTAGGGTCTTCCTTGCCGGCGTGTCGAGGTTGCGGCTCTTGGGCTGTGAGTTATTCGACCGCGTTCGGATCGGTACGTGGTCATGTTGCTGCATAGAGCCCATGCCTAGTTGAGCCAACAACGCAGATCGGTCGAATGGTGATGATACAAACTCTGTCGATGTGGGTGACATCAGCCCGAATGCATCAGCAGAATCCACCTCAGCAGATGGTTTGAGAGGTGCCATCGCAAATTCCGTCGAGCGTGGAGATGCGAGAGGCTCCGTTGGTGTTGCAGATTCGTCGGTACTATGCGGGAAAGTAGGCACAGTAATGGTCTTGGTCTTGATTTCTGAACGCTCAGGCTCAACAATGTTCAGTGACGGTATGACGTGACCTGCAGGATCGACGTAAGTCGGTGTTGTCCTGACCGAGCTCAATGCTCGTGGCCGTGCCTCTGAGGTAGTGTTGTCCTTGGGCCACGGCATTCCAGAAGGCGCCGATGATGGACCAGGGCTCAGTGCCGGTAGCGAGTCGGCGTCAGGAATAGGTCGGTTCAAGCTGGCGGATCCGATTGAAAGGGCAGAAGAGAGAGGGCCTGACTCTGTTGATCTAGGCGAGAACGGATTGCGCCATTCATTGAGCGCAGATGCAGGGGTAATCGGTGAGAGTCCGCGGTTCTCTAGGAGCAGGCCACCACGAGCGAGGCTTGACCTGAATTCTTGGAGTTGCATGATGAAGTTCTGTGAATGTGTCAGCATGTGCTCCAGCTCGGAAAGTGATGGTTTGACAAGGCTCACCATGTTCGGGCCAATCCACTTGCTCTTTGCCTTTACGGCATCGTAGGCCTCTTGCACGCTCAAAGACGGGTCCTTGTACAGCCCGTACGCAACAACCAGGCTTGCAGACCTGCTGACACCGCATTGACAGTGCACCAGTACCTTCTTTCCCTGAGTGACCCTTTCATCAATAAGCTTACACAGCCTCAAAAGGTCAGGGACAATGTCACTGTTGTGTTCCCAAGGGATATGGATGTATTCCGGATCTTTCACATCCGCGCCAAGCGTCGACACGGCCTGCGTTGTGAGACCTAGCGGCATGGCCTTCGGTGTTGTTGGCGAACTCGGCTGACGCTGCTCGGATGGGCGAACCAGGTTTTCCCGCTTGGGTGCGTACTGGATTCCGCCACCACCGTCGAGTCGGACTTCAGGTTCCGGTGACTTTGGCTCCTCCGACAAGGGATCAAGAGGATTCCTGACTTCCACAGCAACATTCATCACAACATCGTACAGCCGCGCCTGTTCCGCAGTGGGCTCCAAGTATAGGTCAATGTATGGTTCATGCACACAAATCGGTCCATCTGGATAGGCCTCCGGCTTCTCTTCCCTCGAGAGCGGAATGTCGAAATTTTGTTCTTCGTCAACCTTGGCTTGAATCTGCGGTAACTCTGTGGGTGAGATTATAGTCTCCAGCGTAGTGTTCTGGTACAACTTTGGTGCCATTGCGTGATCGCTGCCAAGAACCGGAAACAAAGGTAGTGAAGGACTTGACTGAAAGTGTCTTAGAGTGCCAGGTCTTCCGAAAGAAGGTGTCGCAGGAATGGCCAGTTTGATCTGTTGCGGCGCAGCATTCATTGTTGCTGGCGTGCGTATTGTCAAGCCAAGATTGCTGGGCTTTCGTTTGGGTGGCGAAGGTGGCTTCACGAAAGATGGCGACATGATGCTGGGTTCGGGTTCCGTAGCCTGTGTCTGTGCAAGTGGTAGGCTGGTAGTCGAGGATGCTCGTCCAGGAGTTCGAGTGGTGTTCACAGCCAGGTTCTTCAAGTTGCGGCCCTTCTTTGGCGGCGCAGCCTTTTGGAGCCCGAAGAAGGGAGCTGTTTGCTCATGTGAAGTACGGGGTCGAAACATGCCGGTCTTGAACGAGTTTGGAGGCGGAGACTCTGGTGAGGAGCCCGGGGAAGGTTCTGTTGCACTAGAGTCGTCGATGGTCGAACAAGTTGTAGTGGGTGAAGAGTCGTTTGACGTCGCACTTGAATCGCTGATATTATGATGGTGGAAGCGTCCGAAGATCTTTTCTGCGTAGTCTGAAGCGGAAGGAAAGTCAACTAAAGGACTGGAAGCTGCTGGATGGGGTAGCTCTTTGGTTGCGGACATGTTGGTGTCAGAGACGGCCAGCGTAGACACGGTTGGAGTCGCAGGCCCTGTTGATTCGGTGGCTAGTTTGTCTGAGCCAGGTCTGAACCAAAACCGACTGTATGACTTCCAGTCAATCGAGCGTGGAGAATGTGTTATGCGCCTAGTGCGTCCACTGGCTGGTAAGGATCTATGGTCGGCCATCGTTAGTAGGCTGTGTCAAACGAGCAGCTACCAGCGCCGCTCTTGCTATTGTGCAATGAGAAAAGACGAGGGCAGTGAAAGATGTAGATGCGAGGCCAAGTGGTGAGCATAAAGACCAAGATAGGGCACAAGCATCAACACCACGAAGCAATAGCGCTTGCAGGACCCAGGTCAAGCTTGAAGGACCAACAACCACGACGGGGAGACCCAAAAGAAGTGGTGGCGGGCGGGTTGCGCAACAGAGAAGAAGGAACGTACCGAACAGCTTTCTCCAGGAAAGCCAGCGACTGGCGAGATGCCGGACCTCTGAAAGTGCCAAGAAGGACGACGACAGGCTTAGGGCGCTGTGCCGATAGGTTCGAGGGGACGAAGCGCGTGTAAGGAGAGTGTGTTGCTTTTCTTAGAATGATGCAGTCACTACTGCATGCCCGCGTGGAAAGGCAGTGGTGGGCGAAGGAAAGATCGTGAGGAGTTGAAAGGAAGCGCCTCGGCTGGCCAATTGCGGGTGTGTAGCAAGCGCTGGATCGTCTGTAGCTGTGGTCCAATCAGCAAACCAAGACTCTTTGCCACCAGCCTCTAGCTGCCAATCTATTTCTCGCGTGGTGAGGGCACATGCAAGAAACATAACATGCCGCGACCGCTTGTTGGGTCTCGTCGTGAGTCTATCTCGTTTCGAGGCTAGACAGGGCCATGCGCGATACTACGTGAAGCTTGGCGGACTTACCGATTATTAAGTCCAAGGAAGACCTCGAACTAGGCGCGAAGGAGAGAAATATGAGAAGTGTTTTGTCGTGAGCCTCTACGCTCGGCGGGCAGGCTCCTGCGAGGTGGTGTTCAGAAGTGAGCCGACTACGCAGCTGTCTCTGAGAGAAGATGGACTTGTCCGCTCCAGCAGCGACACTGTGAAGCGACCCCAGTGTACTCTTTCCTGCAAAGCTCTCCGGTATACTATTCTTCAACCTTCCACACAGCCTGTGAGCTATCTCGACCCCAGTGTAGCAGCGGCGGGTGTTGTTGCTATTGACCGCGCAGCGCAAGGTGAAACAAAGAGAAGGGCACGCGCTTGGGTGGTGGGCGGTCGGAAGGCTGGCTGGTCGCAGGGATGCGGGCTCGTGGTGGTTCGTTGTCGCCGGGCGGCCTTGCACAGGACTGGTGAAGGAAGAGGTGTGGTATGGAGTGGTGCGTGTGTGTGGTAAACAGCAGCCGTGCGCCAGAGTGCGTCCGCGAACGACGAGGGGAGCGCGAGGCTGGCAGTGGATGGTTTGGGTCAAGATCAAGCGTCAAGCAAGCGCCGCCGTCTCGCAAAGAAGCTAAGAATAGCCAGTTCCGCTTTCACGCTTGAGAGCCAACGCCCAGCTCGCAACCCGCGAGAACGAGGCCGCGGCGCATCTGCGTATATAATATGGCCCCTTCCATATGCGCAAGCCCGTGGAGCGCTGTTCTGTTCTATTCTACATTCTTTGCAGGTATTGCACTCTCGACTGCCACGTCACGGTTGTTGACACGCTGGGCTGCCCGCCTGACTGTCCTCGGTTTCATATCGCCGGTTTTGAGACCCCCTGCTGTTCTCTGAAGGTCTGACGCAAACCTTGTAATGCCTTGTACGATCGAACAAAGAAACCGCTCGCACTGCCGCTCCATCGCTGCATCCTATACAAACACTCTAATGGCACGAATATTCAAAATATTTCGGATGCTCAACCCTAAGCTCTATCAAAACACTTTCTCCAAACCATCTCCGGATACACTTCTACGTTCGCTACATCGTTTGCCTCAGGTAGAACGCAGGCAATCTATTTTTATGGACCGCGAAACTGACTAGCTAGGGGTAGTTCGAGCCGTGCTGACCCAGCGCATGGTCGTGCTCGCACGCTGACGACCTCTGAATCCTTCGTAGCTCCGGAGCTCACAGCAAAGAACGGCGATCATTCTCCGTCCTCTCCAAAGCAAGCAAGCAAGCAGGCCAGCTGCGCACAAGCGAATGTCTACTCTATACAAGGACGTTTTGCGTTGTCGAAGCGACCCTGTGCCAGCCGTTGCAGCCGTTGCGTGCGATCTGTAAGCGAAGACCCGCCCGTCTCATGCGGGCTCTGAGGTTACACGCTTCAGCATTTTCCAATAGTCTGGACTCAGCACCAGTCCAATTTCGGTCCACGCACTTTGTCGTCAGCGTCGCATGCGCGTAGGTTGCCTCAGTTGCTAGTAGTATCCATTCTCATGCGTCTGCGACGTAGCCCTACAATGTTGCTCTACAAATGCTGCGGCTAACAGGCTGAAGGGCAGTGAGAAAGGCCTGGTGAAACCATTTTGCGACCGACTTTTGTTACACGTGTTTGACAGCGGATGGGCCAGCAGTTTGGTAGTCTAGCTACTCGTGCCATGTAGTATCTTCGGTAAGTTACCACGCCTATACACACACACGGCGAGTATACTTCTTCTAGTGCGAAATTTTGGCATGTCTCGTTCTTTAATACGAGATGCACCTTGCACCAAGCCCACTGTACATACTTTCCGGCCCCTGGAGATTTGTGCAACTCCCATTTCGAGCAATTCAGGGTCGAAGAAGACCTGGTGGATCGTGTGGCTTGTCGTGGATTGGATGTTGCAGCGCTTTGAGTTTGTAAACCTCACCCAGGCTTCCCTGTCGAGCGTGAGGTGTGCTTCTCGGGAAAATCGGCACACCGGCAGCAGATTCGGCTGCGATGAGCTCCCGTATAGGTATTTTCGACCGGATAGCCTGAAGTTTCGTGTCAGAGACGATATCCAGAGATGATCCACGTGACAAATTGATACCTGAGGTTATGACAGTATCTCACTGGGGAACCACTTCTATCACCACAATCGTGGCACAAAGTACTGGCACATCATTCACCGAGACAATGGTAAATCAGTTTTTTGGCGAGCATGATCATCACACTGGCCACCGCAAGACTTGCACTTTTTTCTTTTGGAAACAAATCATGAGCGAACATAGCTATTACCATATCTATCACTGATGGTAGCACTAGCCTAATCATTCACCCGTCCAATCACTTCTTCGCCATCAGCCCTCTCAAAATGTCAGTCTCCGCCTCGGAGCGCGCAAGCTTGATGCGCAGCTCGTCGCGTTCCTTCTGCATAGCAGCCAAAGCATCCTCGAGTTCCTCCAGGCGGTCCTGGCGGCGCTGACGGTAGCGTCTGGCAGCCTCGGTGTTGCGCTCACGCTTGCGTTTACGTGAGTCGCCTCCTTCCTCAGGCGAGTCGGAGACCGAGGGTGAGGCGCGAGCGGCTCGTGGGGCAATTGAAGGGCTGGTCGTCTTCGAAGACTGACCGGCGTTGGAGACACTGGGAGGTGGTGTCGGGTGACCAGCTCGGAGCTGGTGGCTGGATGGAAGAGTGTCGATGGGAATTGGGAGGTCGATCATCAGAGGGCCGATAGTGCGAGCAGAGGGACGGCTGTGGGAAGAGACATGTTCCAACTCTGTCGAGAGGTCAAACGGTGGAGACGTCTCGAAGGGCTGGCTCTCGAAGTTGATGGGGTCTTGCCGCGTCGAGAAATCGACCGGCGTCAGGGTGGCAGAGGAATCCGTTGTAGTCGTTGCAGTCGTGGAGTTTGTGGAATCACAGGCAGATGTTGCGGCAAGCAGAGCTTCGAAGTCGATATCGTAGGAAGGCTCGCTTACAACGCTATCTTGGGTCGGTAGTAGGTCATATTGAGTGAAGTCCTGGTTTAGGAATTCAGAGAAGTCTAGTTGGAGAGACCAGTCTGTTGCATAGTGGGGTAATGGTTGGAGATGTTGTTGTGAGTCTTGATACACGGGGTAAGGGCCTCGTTATACGAGGCCGGAAGCCTTCAAAGTGTTCCTGAGGAGGAGGTGAGTCGGACTGCGATGCGCGTGAGTGATAGTGACGCTGGTTGAGGGGGCAGGCGGCGTCCTTTATCACTGTCGCCCAGGTTGCATTGGCGCAAGGCGGAGCTGAGAACGCGTCCGTGCGCGGTGTCTGTTTCCGTCCTTAGCGCCGATGATTCATCTGGACTCAGCGATGGCTCATCCATCATTCTCAAAACATACAATAACCGTTGTGTCTGAATATCCAGCTTGGGTGCGTTGAGCATCATAGCAGCGGCTTATCGATGATTTTGAAAACCGCATGCCGCACGGCCGTAAGTGATGGCTTGCGTGACCGAAACCTCATCTGGTACAGAGATACGCTATCCCAACATGGTTGCTGGTCAGCACTGACACGTGAATCAGTCCACTTTCGAGGTATAGGATATCCGTATGTTCAAAGTGCTGATGCCACACCTTCCGGTCAGCACGAGCATACCTTCTACCAAGCATATCAATGGCTTGACTTTACTTCACTTTACTTGGAAGTTTACTGGACATGAGCCGAGCACTTGCACATAGAATTGCACACGAAAAACCATCATGGATCGTTGGGCAAGCTTTCCAAACTGATTGTGTTTTGATCTAGCAAGTGCTGCGGTATCTCAAGCTACCAAACCACCGATATCAATGCCCACCCATATACTTCCGCAATGCCTTACAAGCCATTCTTCTTTTCACTGCGGACCAACGCTGTCAGTACATGAAGGTAAATTGAACTGTCAAAGATCGGTTTCAATCGCTTTCTAAAACCGTCAGATAATATATGTATATTCCGCACTCTGAGACCCGAGTCCAGTCTAGAACGGCGAGTGAATTTCAAACAAGTCTCATCAACTGACTTGCACAACAGCAGAACAGAAGCAGAAATGGAAACTTACCAATCACTATCAAACTCCCTACTCGCATCATGTTTTCGGCCACGGAACCGAACCGACACCCCATATTCGTTCACTCGTTCAAAATCAAGTCAGCATCGAGTCCCTCAAATCCTCATGATCCCAGCCAAAATCCATACATATTGTGTACATCTTCAAACGATGTCGAAAGCCAAATCGTCCGCATCCCGGAAACAATTTCATATTGTCCGGTGAAGGAAGCCGCGTGATGTTTTTCATCATTGTATTGTTTGGGTACGAAGCAAAGAAATCGAGAAGATGACGTACCAACTCACTTGAACACTAATCAAACATGATTGTCGTGGGGATTGAAGTTTGTTATAGGTGGCGGTAAGGAGAAGAGGCTTGCTGAGTGAGACGAGATGATGTGATATGATACAGGATGAGAGACGAGACAATACAGGAGCAGAATTTTACAACGCTTCTCTTACGATTTTTTTTACGAGTTTATATAAGAACTGTATTTCGATTGCTACAGATGAGCCATCATGTATAAGCCCTCTCTCACACTCAGCTGCTGACAATATCGTGTGTCTCGAATTCTCGGCAGCCCTAAGTAGAAGGAAAGCAAGCGAGTGAACTGCATAATACCCCACGCGATGACGGGGATCATTAAAGCTCTCGCGAGGAAGACAACAACAATGCCAAAAGCGGTGATATGAAGAGCTCATGTGCATGACTAGCCATTTCCCACACCTGCTTACTTGTCCACCGGCGTAGCGCCCAGCACCCACCCAAGCCCACTAGTCAAGCCACCGCTGACAGCATTCGCAACCATATCCCTCCTGCGCACGCGCTGCTGCTCCGTCTCCCCACTGCCCGCGCTCCCAAGACTATCAACACTCGCGTCCATACCTCTCGAGCTCTCGCCCGAGCCCCTGGCAGGCGCATGCTCGCTTCCTTGCCCACCGGCAGCACCACCGCCGCCAAGCGGGAAAGCGTTCCTGCTGAAAGCGCGCGCAGCGCTTCGGGTCAAGTCGAACATGCTGACCGGGGCTTCTTCCTCGACGCGCCCGGAGCCTAAGCGGCCCATCTCGCGCCGTTTCTGGCCGAGGAGCAGTTGTGGTTGCTCGTCCGGGAGGCCGAAGTGACCTGGCAGTTGTGTGGGAGCTTCGCGGCGGTCGGCACGGTCGTCGAATTCTTCTTCGGCTTGGGCTTGCGAGAGCTGCAGAGCTGTCATCTCTTCCTCGCAGCGCCGCCATGCGGATAGGATGTCTGTGAGAGCGGAGACGGGTGCGAGGAGCAAGGCGAGCGAGAGAAGCTCTGTGCGCTGCTCGAGGCGACGAAGAGTTGGTGGTGATGTTGAGGCTGGGCGGTAGCGGCCGGCGAGGAAAGCGGCGCGCCATGATACATCGTCATTGTTGGGAGCAGCAGCCGAGGCCGTGCTGGTGTTACGGGTGTGTTTGGGCGCAGCATTGTTCGGGCCAGTGATGTCTGCGCTGGATGGTGTGAGACGACTGACGATGTAAGAGTACGCAGTCTCGAAATCGTCCTCTCTAAGAGCAGCTTCTATGGCCATGAATGTGACCCTTCGTTCTGTGTCTTTGCGCTTGGCGTCCAGCGCTTCAGCATCATTGACACCATCATCGAGATCGTCGACGTTACTGTCAGATGCTACGACCGGCAGGCCAGCAGACACTAGATTTTGCCCGATAGCGATCAAATCGTCTACCTTGGTGTAGCTTCTAGGATTTTGTTCGAGGACCTTTGTTATGAGACTGATGGGGTCCTGAGAAACGCGGATGCTGACCGGCTGGAATGGGACGCCATGCTGAAGAATCAGAGAATAGAACGACAGCGCGTGTGTAGCCGCGATGAGTGCTGCGACCTCACGGAAACGGTTGCTTGAAGGGAAGTGCGGGCGGAAGGTGGTGATGCTTTGGAACGTCAGTTTCTGTTCGTATTCCACAGCCGATTGCTTACATACATGTCGTTCGCCTTCTTGATGCCACCTCTCGTCTTGTTGCCATTGCTAGCACTATCGTACGCCTCGAGTGCCTTGCTCAGCAACAACTCTTCGGCACGAGCAGAAGGCAAAGCCGTATCGCCGTTCAAGTAGATCTGCTCAATCAACTGGAAGCCTGAAAGAATTTACGATCTCAAATTAGCAATCGAACTCGAACGGAGGCGAGCGGCGTCTTCTTCCGACGTGACAAATGGGAAACCCACGTCCTCCTGCGGCGTTCCGGCAATGCTGTCTGTATTCTGAACGGGATCGATTGCATCGGCTGGAGGAGAGCAAACATGGGTAAGTGTCTGGGCTGGGAAGCGAGAAGAAGTAGGGCGAGTTTGCAGGCCACTAAGAGGAGAACATGGAATTACTTACGACTCGTTTCCGTAAACACCTTGAGCATTTCCGCCTCGAAGTCTGCTTTGGGGATCTTGCCCAGCACACCAGCACCGTTGTTTGCAGCCATATTGTCGGGGTCGATGCCCCAGTTCCAAAGCCAGACTAGCTTGCTGCGGCAGGCTTTCCAGTCAGTGTCGTCTGATTTGCCTGGTGCTCCGAGTCCACGAAGCATTTTCTGCAGCACAACGAGTTGGCTCTCAGCGTTACCATAAAATTGGATCCTGGCAACATCTACGAGGGAAGCCGTGTATCCAAGACTGTCGAGTTGATAAGCCGTGTACACGTGCATTTGCAGCAGCATGTACGTCTCCATACGAGGAGTAGTAAGAGGATGTTCCGCGGCGAGTAGCCTGTCAGGAAGCAGATCCTGCAGCGTCTGAGATTCATCGAGAGATGTTGCGTGCTGCTCTATGCGTGGCAGGCTTTCGACGCTCGTGGCAAGGTCCGGTGGCGGTAGGAAGTCCAACAGTTCTGCAAGCCTTGCCAAAACGCCATGGGCACCCTGGATGGTCTCTTTGCTCGGGGACTGGGCAGCGTAACAGCTAGCAAAAGCAGCTTGGGCATACTGCAACTCAAGCTTCCGCTGCACATCATCGTCCAAGTACGGGCGATGCTCGCCTTTCTCGTACCCGCCAAAGTCCACATCGCTTGGACCGTCCCATTCTTCAATAAGCTGCGTGATGTGTGAGAAGTTCTCTTGCGCATTCTGCACCATCCAATAGTAAGCGTGCTCCCAATCATGACCTGTCTTGTCCTTCGCAGACACACCGTCAAGGGCAATCTTGCGAACACCTTCCGACAACTCGTCCGCCTTCTCGGTCGTGTCCTCCTCATCTGCTCCACCCTCTTGCCGCGGATGCTGTTTCTGCTTCTCCAGTTCCAGCTTCCTTCTCTTGCGGTCTGTGTGCCCATACATCCAAGGTCCAACCAAGCTCTTCATGTCTCGCGGCAAGTTACTCTCAGCATCAGCGTCTGCATCTGCGCCATTCTTCAGAGCTCGCTCAAGCAAGACTTCCATGCCTTCCTTGCCGTCTCTCCGACCAAAATCCCCGATAGACTCAGCAAGCGGGTCCTGAGGGTAGAACTTAAAATTGAGGCGAAGCAGGGGCAGCACGGCGCTCACGAACCACACACGCAGGTATTCGTGGCTCTCTAGGAACGGCTCGACCAGCGAGAGCACCAAATTGAGCATACCCGTCGCCTCGTCTATCTTCTGCGAGCGGTTGCAGAGGAAGTTCGTCAGAAGATCCTTTGGCGCGTACGGCGGGTAGTCCACTGGTTTGAGTTCACACAGGTGCAGTTTCTTCACTCTCTTGCGGGCAGTGGCGGCGTCGATGTCGCTGACGACACTAGTGTCGATGGGCACATCTTCTCTGTCGACGTCGAGGTACAGGCGGGTTGCGACTTCGGAGACGTAGGTGCGGTAGACGGCTGGGTCGAGGGTTTCGGGGAGGTAGGTGAGGAGGATGCGGAGGACGAGCTCCGAGGAGAGGGCGTCGGGGCGAGCAGGTGTGAAGGAGTGGAGGGCGGGAATATCTGCTTGCGAGGCGTAGTGGACGGCGAGGAGGATGCATTGGTCCGTCGAGAGATCTTTGAGGGGAGTGGGTGTTGGCGTGGCCATCGTGTCTGTGGTAGTCGTGTCTTCGTAAAGCGTAGGTTTTAGCTCTGTATCATCGTAGGTCGTGACTGATTTATGTGCAGATCTATCTGGTGTGCTGTTGTCAAGTGGCCAGTGTACAGAGGGTCCAATATAAACCAAATTGTTGACTCTGTAAGTTGTCTAGACTCCGCTGCTGTGACGTGTGTTGAACCCCCACGTTGATGTCCCGACTAAAATACCTTAACCCTTAGAACTCGAAGAGATCAGAACAAGTGAACTTTTAATCTTGAACCTGTTTATACATCTTCACATAGTTACGTTTCTTCGATGAACAAACAGCCGGTAGACTGCTACTAAGAGGCATAAACGAGCGAACAATGCTATACATCCATGTCACTTTACTCATCGAGCTGCTCGGACACAAATTCGCGAGCAAGATTGATACAATGAAGGGACCATTTTTTCCAAAATAAACCCACAATGCTCACACACAGCAGATTCAAAGGTGAAACCATATGAATACAGAGTAGAACCCCAGTGGCGACAGCCACTAGACTGACGACATTTAAAAACTACCGTCCATCCGACTCAAGCAAACACGCTCGTAGCGCCCCAGATCCCAATTCTTACAAAAGGACTTCCCAATCCATCCCCATCATGAAGACAACGCAAGGGAAATTCACATGAAAAACCAAAGGCATGTGTCGCGCGCCTCTTGTGTATCAGTTGGTGATCCCCAGTCCCCAACATAGTAAAAAATGCGAAAGCGCCACGCTAAGTAGAAAACCCTCCCAGTCCATGCGCCAAGACAAGCGAAAAGCACAAGAACAAGAAGAAGGAGGAAAGTACAGGTCCGCAGAACGGACGTGAAAGAAAATACGAGAGCAACGGAAAAGAAATGCTCAGCGGAAGAGCACTGCTGCGATCGAGTCCTACTCAACCATGACGTTGGCGTGTCGGTGGCTCAAGCTCGTGCTGCGACTGGCAGACAGATCGACCGCACGACGTGAGCTGACATAATGGCCGAATGATGTAAGTCGGCGACGTTGATACGCAAGGTCTACCTGCTCGCCCGGCACTTCTTCCAACACTGGAGGAGTGGAGTCTCGAGGGAAGCGTCTTCGGCTCGGGTCCAAGGTCAACGATGCCACACGTGGAAGATCGCGGTTGCCAACATGAGAGGTAGCGTTTGCACGACGGGCGTTCAAGGAATCCCGCAAACTTGGGCTTCGGTGTGGTAGTTTGGCTGTGGTGGTGTTGTAATCGCGAGGACTCTGTTGCTGATGAGGCGAGCGGAAATTTCCAAACTCTGTCATTGCTCGTGAAAGAGGTCGCACGTCTTCGTCACCGCTAGGTTCTTCGTAGCGGTCAAATCGTGGCGCTGACAGCCTGTGACCAAGGCGGCTTTGACGTTGCAATTCTGGTAGCCGTTGAGAATGTGATGGTGTTGTTTCGTGCTCGGAGACCGAGACGTCGTCGCCGCTCGCTTGAGGGCTACTCATCGGCTGAAGGCCTAGAATGCTGCTTCTACGCGCCTCGAGACGACTAAGAGGCCGGCTTGCAGCTTTGTTCAGATCCTCGCCGAACGCCATGCTTGCTCGTGAGTATTTTGGCTTGGGTCCTGAGATCTTGGGAGGCGTGTCAATGGCAACTGGTGAGGACATGATGCTAGGCGCTTCGTGCTTTCCTTCACATAGAGCCAAGCAAAGATCCGTCAAATTGCGGCACATCATGTCGGCTTTGCGTCTGATGTGGCGATCTGAGACAGTGACGCCGTTGATGATGGATGCAGCAGAAAAGGTGGTCCCTTGCGGCCCAGCACTTCCAGTCATTGCTACCAGCTGCAAGGCGTCTATGGCAGTTGCCTCCAGAGTGCGGTATAGAGTGGCGCTGAGCAAAGCTTTTGCCTTTGCAAGGGCAATGTGTAGAGTGGGGTGAATATCGGCCAAGGTCAGTGAGGTAGGAGTAGGTGGCTTCGAGCTTTGTGCGCCAGCAGCAGCATCTTGATCTTGCTTGCGGTCCTGCTTGGGCGAAGAAGTGGTAGTAGTGGGCGCTGTTGTAGCAGTGCGAGGTCTATCAGAACTTGCGCCTCCACCAGTGACCGCAGCATTTGAGGTCGAAGGGATCTTTCCAGTCAGCTCCAGCTTCTTGATCCGAGATTTGAGGTCATCGAGCTCGTCCCAAACAGTCGAAGGCGCTGTCTGTGAGTCAACGGAATCGGACTCGGCAGCCGACTGTTTCGCTTCTGAGCTATTGGCGGGTGATTCGCCGTCCGAACCCTGAGGTTTGGCAGATATGCCGCTGTGTCGTTTGTTGTGAGATGCTGAAGAAGCGTATCCGAAAGAAGGTCGACGCCTGCCAAAAGTTGGCAGTTCTGGCGACTTTTCTGGAGATTGTGTCCGCTCGTAATGCTGGGTCGCAGATCTTGGAGAGCAATCGGGCGTGTTCGAGAATGGAGTCTTGCGCCTCAAGTGGGCGCTGCCGAGTGTCGTTTGGTCGTAACGTGGTGATGTGAAGTTCGTTGTCGACGCGGGACCGGGCGTTCTGTAGCCAGTGTTGGCGCGGTTGGTGTCGATGTGTGTGCTGAATCTTGAGGAAGGTCGGCCTGCAGACTGGCCTGTAGCGCGCGGTCGTCCATTCTCCACAGATGTGCGCGGCGAAGACGAAATAGACTGCTGTCGCTTGTCGTTCCAGGTTGCGCGCGAGGGAGCGCGCTGGGTAAGGGTGGGCTCGTCGTCGGAGCTGTTAGCGTCTTCGGCCAGCTGCAGGAACAAATCGGCATTCGCCTCGGGCTGTGTTTGGTCCATGCCGGCGTCTTGCGCAGTCAAGGCCTCGAGGGTCGCCTCGTTCTTGGAGGGCCTGCGTTTGCCAGTGAGAGTGGTGGTTGGAAGAGAGCCTGCGCGGGCGTGGGATGACGTTTGGGCAGGCAGGAGAGTTGGACGTGGGGTGCTGAAGTTGGCGACTACGGCATGACGGGGCGCGGGTCGACGAGAGGAATTGTAGTAGGAGGCGCCACGGGGCGTCTGCTGCGAGGCCTGAGCCTGCGACAGGGCACGCAAGGGTGTGTCTACGGTGAAGGAGAAGTCGAAGTCGTGGGCCAGCGGCGAGGATGCTGGTGCGCCGCGAGAGTCCCTGTTATAGGCGTGGTTGCGGGCGTTATAGGTGCTGGGCGTGGTCGGAGTGGCAGCGGCAGTGGTCGAAGTCGTCGTACTCGGAGCTGCATGCGCGCGCGGGGAGGAGTGGTGGTGGTGCGGCAGCGACGAGTTGCGGGTGTGCAAGAAGTGCCTTGGAATGGCAGGCACGGGCGTGGGTTCGGTTCGCGATATAAGGCTGGATCGTCGTCGTCGTTGTTCGGCGGCAAGATCATCGTCGTCTTGCTGGCCCAACGTGCGCCGGCGCAGCTTGGGGAGCGCCTGCTGCTGCGGCTGCTGCTGCTGCTGCTGCAAGGACGAGGAGGCTGGCGATGGAGCGCTGTCACATGACGCTAGCGTGCTGGACCGTTGGCGGATTTCCACGCGAGGAGCATCCGACAGGCGACGAGTCGCCATGCTCGCATGTGCGTAAGGGTGAAAGTCTCGGGTCGCGATAGATAACGGCAGACTGCACCGGCGATTGTCAAGGAGAAGCAGTGCGCTGTTGGCAGCGATGATGGGCAGATAGATTGTGGACCTGGCAACACACACTAAACAAAGCCCAGCCACCACGGACGCCTGGAAAATAGCGGCAGCATCATCGTCGGTTACGCAATATGTAAGCTGCTACCGTGGACTGTGGACCAAGGGGACCAGCCGGCTCGAAAATCGAGTCTACTAGGGCACCCATGTAGGGCCCATGCTTCCGGAATAGCATCTCAAGGGTGCGTATAGCAGTGCTGTATGTCGATGACGCCTATGAATGATCAAGCTACCATACTTTTCCAGCGAGGGACATGTTGGTACAAAGTCAATGGAAAGAGCCTCTTTTACTGCAGTCCAATCAAAGACGCGCAGTCATATGACAATACGAGCCACGATGAAGGAAGGTAGCACAAGGCTCTGCACGAGCTGTGAAGTATCAACAACAGCTCCACGCGCGCTCGAGCCCCTTGCAGGGAAGGCGCTTTCGCAGTTTCAGCAGCGCTCGGGTCTATTCTTCCCTTCCTGAGGAGCACTGAAACCGAAACAGCACTACACACGCATGAACTCACAACGGCACACACGCGCTTGCCAGATCTGCAGAGGAGAGTGTTTGACGACCAGCCTCCCATCACGCGTCTGAGACGTGACAGAGACAAACAGACGCGAGCCTTTTGCACTACTGCAGCATATCTAGAGGGATCTCAAACTCAAAGCCCCTGGGAAAGTAAGTAGGTGGAAAAGCAAAAAGAAAAGCATCCGAGACTTCTGCGCACGTCCATTGCCGAAGCAAGCATTCCGCTGTGCTTTTGATGTCCACTAACATCAACGGTTGCAGACTTTGCGTGGCCGTACGCCAAACTGCGTGTAATAATTGTTTGCATTGCACATTTCAGCCTTGTGGAGCTCTTAGTGTGGGCCATTTTAGGCGATCGTGATGCTGTTTGAATGCAGACTAATGACCAACACTCGTGAGGAAGTCGCGCTCGAACAGGCCCTTTCCAGATCGGGTCCTGGTAAGACTACCTAGGCACATCTTGCATCCGACACATCGATTTTCATGTCCACTACTATGATCACAATCCCAGAGTCCCAGCTTATGGAAGTCTGGGTGTGAATCCTTGAAATGCTTCGATCGAACAAGCAGCTCTTTCAATGGCGATCACAATCACTCCAATGCTCGTGTCTGATGGCAGCAGCATCTCTACTCAACTACAGAACTATAGGCAAAGGTCTGTCTGGCATTGGATCATACAACCTTCCATCCAATTACGTGCTCTCCGCCGCAAGCGCTTTGCAGCCATCGACAATATCCCTCTTAAGATCCTCCCAGTTCTCAATCCCAACGCTGACCCTCACCAGCGTCTGCGCAACCGTACTATCACTCATACTCCGCCACTCAATCAGACTCTCCACGCCACCCAAGCTCGTAGCATGGTGGAACAAGCCCAGTTTACTCGGCAGCCTCTTCGCAAACTCCGCCTTCTTGAGATGCATCCCAAACACCGGCCCAAACCCATTAGGCATCTGCTCCTTCAACCACCCAATCTTCCCATCCTTCCCCCTCGCCATATCCTCCTCCTGCAAACTCGCGTGCTCCACACTCTCCACCACCGCCCTCACAGCCTTCCCCTCCTCGCTATCATCCTCGCCGCTCACAGCCTGCTTCAAAAACCACACCAGCTTCCCAGCGCTCTCGCTCTGCCTCAACACTCTCAACTCCAGCGTCCGCAGACTCCTCACACCTAACCACCCCTCCATATTCCCCATCACGGCCCCGAGATGGATCCTCTCCCCGAACATCCCCCAGTAATCCTTCCGCCACTCCTCCCTCTGCTTCGAAATCCCCACAACACCACACAGCAAATCCGAGTGCCCACCAAAATACTTCGTCCCAGAATGCATCACAAAGTCCGCCCCGAATTTAAACGGGTCCAGCAGCGGCGGCGGCGCAAACGTCGCATCGACCGTCAGACTCGCGCCCCTAGCATGCGCCTTCTCCGCGAAATAGCGAATATCAAACGCTTTGCCCGTAGGATTCACGGGTGTCTCAAGGTGCACCACGTCTCCTTTCCCCAAACTCCAGCCCTCCTCCTCGTCATCCCAGCTCTTCTCGTCAAACAAATCCACAATCTTGCACTTTGTCAATTTCTTGTAGATCTCCAGCACGCCATGACACCCATGGTATCCCGCGCCAATAGCAACAACTTTCGGATTAAGGTACACGAGCAAAGCGTGGAACGCCGCGAGGCCAGAAGCGTAGCTCAGACAGGGCGCGCCGAGGAGCTGCGTGAGGATGAGTTCGAGGCGCGAGGTGTTTGGTGCGGTGGCGCGGGAGTAGATGTGCGAGTCTGCTGGGGCTGGAGCCGTGGGGTCGCGGTCGGCGAGGCCTAGGTCTGCGATGGGTTGCAGGACGGAGGGGTCGTTGGAGTAGCGAAAGGTGGTGGAGACGTGCAGCGGAGGGGCGACGTCTGTGGCGGAGTTGATGGGGTCGTCGCCGTGGATGCCGAGGGTTGAGAGGGAGTATGGGAGGGAGGGGGAGGGTTGTGGTGGGTTGGTGTCGGGGAGGTGTGGGTTGGAGGTTGGTTCGGCCATCTCGATGGAGGGGGATGGGAATTGATGGGAAGAGAGATGTGTAAATGAGCTACATGTATATTGGCAGTCGATCTAGAGAACGCAAATGGGGTATGGAGCGTCGCGAAAAGCGTCTATAAAGAAAGAAGGTGATTGCCAGTGTTAGTCAACCATTGAGCTGACATGAAGACGGCCTGCATCACGCAAGCGAGCAACCCCGCCAAAGTGTCGTTGGTCGATGACAAAAAAGGTGGATTCAAATGCCGATATCGCGCCCTTCGAAGAACGCCGTAACCGAGCCGCTATGCTTTGCCGAATGCAGAAATATGAGAGCGAGCAAAACAACAACAATAATGCTCAGATGCGTCTCATGAACGTGAACGCTTTGCCTGTAGCTGCAGCTGGCAGCGCTTTTGCAAAATCGTCGCGGGCTGTGAATAATGTTAGCGGCGGGACGCGACAGATAATATCGATAGTACCGAGAGAGATTGTAACACATACCTTCTTGAGTTTCAAAGCCCACAGTAATATCATCATGTTCTTGCGCGTAGTCCAATCCTTCAAGATTGACAAATCTCCTCGCCGCCTTCTCTTCAGGCGAAAACTGCTCGTCTTTGCCCTGTGGTGCAGGAAGTGTGAACTTTGCATCAACCATCTTGATCGCCCACTTCTTGTTCTTGCCATCTCCCTTAATGGTCTCAAAGACATCTGTAGTCTTGACCTGGAAGCAAAGCGCTTCGGCATGCGCAAAGTCCTCCATGAAAGCCAGCAGCTGAATGACTGTGTTTTGCGCATTCGCAACAATTTGTATGCGCACGTTCGATGCGGCCCATTTGTGATAGATGGGTACTACCATCATGCGGCGGGAAATGGCGAGGGTGCTTGCTAGGCCATCGTAACGGACCGTAAAGCCTGTGATGGCAGTCTCGAACGCGTGCAAGTCGTTTGGCGTGGCGAATTTGAAGGTGCGCACGGTGGTCATGTTCTGCGCCACCTTGAAAACGTCTGCTATGCCGTCTAGGACGTTGTGCGGCGCATTACGAGCGTCGATGGACATCGTCATGTCTGTCTGTGGTTGACGGAGGATTTGCACGGTCTGCGTGTCGGTGCAAGGGAGACGCAGGAGGAGCTCTCCTTTGTCGAGGTTGAGACGATCAGTAACACAACCGTGGCTATGTCGGGCGACGATGCGCAGACTCTCGGATTCTACGGTGTCTGGCATGCGGCCGCCCGCGTCTTCGATATGATGATTGGTGACGCCGAGTCTCTGCCAATCGAGAGAAGCCAACTCGTTGTGGCCAGAAGAGAGCACCCCGATTGCTTCCGACACCGACTGGATGTTCAAGCCAGTCAATGCCATCTTCCCTACAATAGTCTCATGCTCCTTGACATCGATGCCGTTCAATTTGTTGTACAGTGCCTGTCGGCTGTCCATGTCGCGGAAGACGAGCAGTACACGGCACTGCCGGTGCTCTTCCCTAATTCGAAGGACCATAGCAGTAGTTCCATGAGCCGCCGCATCCGTTATGAATTCGAAGTTCAGCGGCCCGTCTGCGCCCAACAAGTGCACAAAGGAGCTGAGGCTTTTGTGCCCAGGTTCAGTTGCCACAACCAAGCGGAAGCCGTGATGTCTTTTGCGCACAGCTCCGCCATGCTGAAACTCCTCGAAGCGTTCCCATAGTATGGCACGACATCGACTGACTTTGTCTGTTGGGAAAGCTCGCTGATTAGATGAATCGACGTATTGAACCTCGACGAGTTGTGCTTCGTGTGCCAGCACCTCATTCTTCTCTGGGCGAACATTGTAGTCAGTCTTACGAGAATGATCGACCAGATTCCAAAGTGTGCGGAAGTCGTGCTCGAAGAACCGCACAGTGACATCAATTCCTCCAGGTAAGTTGATCGAGATTGCGAGAGAGCCGGATTTCCACGACACATCTTGCCATGTCAGGCTGGTACTGCTGCTTTGCCTAGGTGCGACTCTAAGATGGACAAGCTCGCTCTGGCTTGATATGACCACAGTGCTCTGATATTCCCGCCTGCCGCGCAGAATAGCCAGGTTGCAGGGTACCGATACACGATCGGTGTTCACATCATCTGTATTGAGCGAGATGTTGACCGTACACTTGTGGTAGTAGTGATATTGAGGCGAGTCTCCTAGCGGGAGGGCATCTGAGGGCGATACGACACTACTATGAGGGTCCACTATCAATGACCTCTGACCACTTGCACCTCTCAAGACTGCCGCGGCATCCGGTGTAAAGCGCGGGTACTCCAGCCAAATCTGTGTGTCTTGGCCCTGGATGAGGGATTGTGGCGGAGGCATTACATTGCTCCGAAGCATCAAGAGGGCCAATGACTTGAGATGACCCCTCAAAATCAGGATATCCCGTTTCAAGAGGGCTTCAGGATCGGAAGATTGACGAGAATCAGGTGATTCCACACCAACGTAACGCTCGAGAGGGTCAGCAAGCATCCACGAGGTTTTGGCCAAATCAACGTGAGGCTGCGCTAGTAGTTCGCGGTGCTCGATATCTCTCGACTTTGCCCGTTGTTGCAGTAATGCTTCGATCCCTGCCTTTCCTCTGAGGTACCACCAGAATGCAGCTCGCAGCCACATAAATGGCGTGCAGGAGTCAGCAGGTTGTTCCTTCTCGGCCGTGAGCCTAAACACACCCTTCATGTGTGCTACACGGCCTGCGAAATCGTCGAAGGCGCTCTCGGCAGCTAGATCGTTCATCGACGGGTTGTGTGAAGGTGGCTGGAAAGATCGAGCAGAGTGCGAAGACCCTGGACGGGAAGCATCGCTTGCCTGCAGACTGGCCATAGGTGACCTCCCAGGCTGCGATGGATGCTGTCTGTCCACGTCAAAGTAACCATTTGGGCTCGGGCCACGAGCATACGGTGATGGCTTTGGTGGACCGAGTTGTGAGGACGAAGACGTATTACTCTGCGCATTGTTTGCCCGGGCAGCCAAGTACGGCTGATTCTGACCGTAAGGTATGAAACCAGCTTGGGAGGGTGGTGAAGTCGTTCGCGAGAAGTTCCCGTGATGTAGTGGCGGTGAGCTCGCGCTCCCGGAAACACTTCGAATGGACTGAGGGGATTGCTGATCATGAGAATTGGTACGCGAATGTGAACCTGGTGCAGGCGGGAATCGGTTCACACTGGTGGCGCTTATTCCGTTCAGTCGATCATGAGCAGGCATGTGTGCCGTTGCCTGTGAATCAGGACCACGATTGCGTGGCGGTGAATGATCTCGACTATCTGGCCTAATTTGAGATTCAGTGGCCAGTCGTGGAGCAGGCAAGGGTCGAGCTGGCATCACGTTCTCGTAGCCTGTAGAATGTGCTGCTCGCATGTAACTCGGCTGTTCATGCATCGGTGCCTGGCGCTGCGTTGGGCGCTGTGATTTGTCGGGAGACGGGTCTCTGGGACCTTGTGGCACAACAAAGCTCATGTCTGCATTTTGCTGCCTGATTGGCCTTGAACGCTCGTGCGCTACGACCTGGCTTGCGGGCGCAGTAGCCTGCCAAGGATCGAGAGATGGAGGCTCCGTCACATGAGTGGGCTGCGTTCCACCTGGGGGATATCTGGCTTGTTCACTGTCATCTCGCCTTGGAGGGCGTGATGGCGAAGCATCTTTCGATCTTGACTGGAGATACTTAGGATCTGCGAAAGGCGACCTTTTACCAGGCGGTGGAGCAGATGGCAGTACCGTAATGGCCTGCACGTGCTCCGGGGCTGGAGGCGCCTCTCTCGAATGACGCTTGATATATTTTGTATCTGCAAAAGGCGATGGACTGTCGGGCGACGCTGCCGACTGTGGCGATGGGGTATCGACCGGTGAAATGACAGGCGCTCGCTCCACGGCAGATGTGGGAGGCGTTGCTGCAACCTCAGCGCGATATGCTGCTGTTGCGGCTGCGTAGCTCCCGAGATTGAGGTCAAGATCGTCACCAGCTTCAAATTCAAGAGGCTCGGTCATGGCACTCGCTCTCCGAAGCGCCATAGCTTCACTCGATCTCATGTTGTGCTCTTTCTTGTGTGCTAGTGTGTTCGGGTCCCTTGGGAGGGGCGAAACTCTCAGTCGCGGCGGACTATCCATAATCTGGGTCTGTTCTGTTGGTCTAGTATCCAGAGATAGTTGATTGATGTTTGGCATTAGAGGTGATTCGTCATAGTCGCTTATTGGGCTCCAATCCTGAGAACCACTGTACGTAGTTGGTGCTCGACTTATGCCTATCCTCGGTGGTGGAGGTTGCTCCTCGACCTGGATGGGAGGAGCAGGTTCTCGATGTGGTTCCGTCGGAACATTGGCCGCAGTTTCGAGTTTAGCCAAATCTGGTAGTGTCGGTCCAACCATCTGTTCTGGCGGTCTCGGATATGCTCCTCCTTGATCCATTTCTCTTTTTTCCGCTGCAGCTCCAAGTGCTCTGGCCTTGTGTATACCAATATCGCTGGGAGGATCCATAGTCTCGTCGCCTCCATGTCCAATGGTCTCCGGTACAGTCTTGACGAAACCCACAGTCAACCCTTCCCTCCTCCTCCTCTTCCTCCACCCATTGACATTCTGCGAGCCATCCGGAGGAAACGCGCCCGCCTGCCGCACCTCATTGGGATCCGGCCAGCGCTGTGCGATCGAAACGTCGAGTCTGGGTCGATTGGCTGCTGCACGCTCAACAGACGGCTTCAGGAAATCGTCGACATCCTCCTGCGAGTTGGCTTCCTTGCCCTTGGCCTTGGAAAAGGAGTCGGTGGCATTCTTCAGCTGCTCGGTGTTCTTGATTATCTTCCCCCACTTGCTCTTGAACCTGGACCGGCCGCTCCCCTTGCCGTCATCCTCTGCCATGCTCGTCGGGGGTTGGTGTGTCGCAGTCCGTCAGCACGTGAGATTCCACGAACGCTTATCAGCCAGGAGGAATGCGCGCAGCTGGTGGGAGTCGCACGGCGCGGACTCGAGTACAATAAGTTATCAGGGACAGGAAAAGACAGGACCGTCACGCGTGCTCAGGCAGCCTCTCACTTTCTCACGCAGGCACGACTCTCTACCCTCTCCTCACATGCACGTGAAGCACGTTGCGTACCACTGAAACGCCGGTGCTGAAGGTACACACAGCGCAACAACAGTACCTAGCTTCGACAGGGTCCAGTCCTCGGCGAGAGAGATGTGGGGTTGGTGGTGGGGAGGAGGGAAAGAAGAAGTGTCAAGCTGTCTGTTTTGTTCCGTGTATACACTTGCGCAAGGGTAAACAGCGCTTAATGTATGCCTTCGGTATGAATAGAATTGCCGCCATTTGGACTCGCGCTTACTGTCGGAACTGCCGTCACTTCGGTAAGCATACGATGTAGCGTCGAACTAAGCACGCACGAGGGAGCTGCAGATATCAATGTGCCTGTGTACTGCGCTAGTGTGCGTGCAGTACGAGGTGGGTGGCTGGCGGGCCAAAGGGCCCTCGTAGCGAGACGTTAACGACGGTGCGTCGTCGATATATATAGAGATGACTGTCGCGGTGATTGTCTATATTCTGACGGGTGTTGTGCGTCACAAAGTCCAAGCGAGACTCGTTTTGAAAGTTCTAGACTCAGTTTCATGCGTGCCAGCTAGCTCTTACCAGTGAGTTCGTGTCAACCTTGCTTGCAAAGTCGACTGCTCTCGTAGTTGAAATCGGATAGTGATATGGTATATAGACAGTCGGTGAACGACATCGTTCCCAAGAAAATAGACGCACCACAACATCAATAAGGTATCTGACGGAGTCGGCGTAAGAACTGCGACATCGCGTGCGGTGTTAAGCTTCGGAAGAAGAACTTCGAACATGAATACAACAGGTTGCGAACATTTGGGCATTGCTTGTAGAATATCACTGACACAAAAGAGACATCGTTGACGAGACACGTTTGCAAGTGTTGAAGTGGATCAAAAACCTGCATTAAGCCTCATGCATTCTACGGACATATTGCTAGAACAGCCAAAAACAGGCGCTCAGCATTCTTCGCTTGCAATGCATTAATAGGCAGCTTTTCTCCTACTCATCGTAACTCGTTCTGATGCAAAGTCTCTACTGAGTGCCGGACTTGCCAATGGTGGGGACACCCTCCTTGTATTTGATGGCACCGCTGGAGGAACCGCAAGCCTCAATGGACTTGACGACACTCTTGGACTCAGCGTCGGCGACCTCGCCGAAGACGACGTGGCGGCCATCGAGCCAAGAGGTGACGACGGTGGTGATGAAGAACTGGGAGCCGTTGCTGGGGAGTAGTGTCAGTGCTCATGCTTCTAGCGGGGTAAAAAAAACTGGGCTGTTCCGACATACGTGTTGGGGCCGGCGTTGGCCATGGAGAGGAGGAAAGGCTTGTTGTGGGTGAGCTTGAAGTTCTCGTCGGCGAACTTCTCGCCGTAGATGGACTTTCCACCAGTGCCCTGTTGGAAAATGTGTCAGTGCTCCACTCAGCACAGCTCTGGTGTGTGGTTTGCTCTTACGTTGCCACGGGTGAAGTCACCACCCTGGAGCATGAACTCGGGGATCACACGGTGGAACTTGGAGCCGGCGTAGCCGAAGCCTTTCTCGCCGGTGCAGAGAGCGCGGAAGTTCTCAGCAGTCTTGGGGACAACATCATCGTAGAGGGTGAAGTTGATGCGGCCGGAGCGAGCTGTGAGGAGGGTGTGTTAGCAAAAGCAGTTCCATGTTGATGCCAATGGTAGCTAATGGTGACTACTCTCGAGAGCCTCGATGGCGCCGATGACCGTGATGAAGTGTTGAGTCGCCGTCAAAGGGCATGGCGGGGTGTGACTTACGGGCAATGGAGGTGTCAGAGGAGACGGTCTTGCCGCTGTCGTCAACGGTGATCTGGGGACCAGTCCACTGGACGTCGAAGTAGGTCTTGATGGCCATGGCTGGTGAAGATGCGTGGAATGAGCGGGTGAGGGATGGGGCGAAGGTGGTGGTGGTGGAGCGGAGGGAGTTGGTGAGAGTAGTAGCTTTGAACATTTTCAAAGGCTGGCGGGCTCAAGTGAGGGGTTCTCGAATCTGCCCCACCAACGAAACGTCAGTTCAACTCGCGGGTTGGCTTTTCCGAAGACGGCCGAAGGCTGGGCGCGTAGCGGCAGGCGGCTGCTGAGCTGCTTGCTGCAAGCTGGCTGGCTGGCCGGCGAGCGTGCATGAGGCAGGCGACTCGAGTGCCATTGCACTTGATATGGCGAATGCTGAGCGAGCATGTGCACATGCGCATCGGCATCGACGGCTCGCAGTTTCGATGAAGGAGGAGATGGTTCAACGGGAGCTACTCACGTGTTTTTTGTTAAAGTACAGTTAGAAGAGACGAAATAATAAAATCTGCGCGCGCAAAGGGTTAGCAGATGTTTGGCGCCTCGAGGCAAGCAATTGATGCTCTCCAGTGATATACGTACAATTGTACAAGCGCAGCTGACGGACACAAATGACGGTTTGATGGAACGATGTGTGGTGAGTGATGGTGAATAAGAAGAGACTAGAAATAATGTCCTACACCATCAAGTAGAAAGGAGATTTGAGACTCGCCGGCCCAGGGTCTCACAGGCTATAAGTCTGCATGCAGTGTCCATGGTTGGTGATACCATGGAGTTGGCACTCTGCTTCCCAACATATTGACCCGTGATAGATGATGTCTCATGTAGAACTGCTTCACTCACATAGCAATTGTGTCACTCACACCACATGACAGCGGCAAAGCGAGCTCCTCAAGCATTGGAGCCATATACAAACTACTGCACGTGAGCTCGCCGGCTCGAACCGTCTTGAGTCTCCTGGGTGTCCGGCCTCGCTGGCTTCATACGCCGCATGTTCACAAGCTACCTTGCGTGTATCCCCATCACCGACATCTCGCCGGCTGCTGTTGTCTGGCCGAGGAGCACTGTTTCGCGACTATTACCTGCCCTTCCCCCTATCATACCACACAACTGCAGCCATGGATTGGAACGACCTTCGCAACCAGGTGAGCAACCTCAGCGTCTACGATCTCAAGGCTGGCGTGCGTAAGGTGCAAAATGGTAAGCATCCGTGTTCATATGTTATCTGCGTGTTCTAAACCAGTCCAGCTGTCATGAACTATACCGAGATGGAGGCCAAAGTGCGCGAGGCAACCAACAATGAGCCTTGGGGCGCATCCACCACCATGATGCAAGAAATCGCCAACGGCACTCACAACTAGTACGCAACCTGGCCATTCCAGCTACTTCAAACTTGGACTGACACTCTCCAGCCAACTCCTTAACGAAATCATGCCTATGATCTACAAACGCTTTACCGAGAAGTCCGCCGAGGAATGGCGCCAAATCTACAAGGCCCTCCAGCTCATGGAGTTCTTGGTCAAGAACGGTTCCGAGCGCGTTATTGACGATGCTCGTTCCCACCTGTCGCTGCTCAAAATGCTCCGCCAATTCCACTATATCGACCAGAACGGCAAGGACCAGGGCATCAATGTCCGCAACCGAAGCAAGGAGTTGACCGATCTTCTGGGCGACGTGGACAGAATCCGTCAGGAAAGGAAAAAGGCAAAGGCCACAAAGAACAAGTATGGAGGTGTCGAAGGCGGTGCCGGACTGGGTGGGTCTGGCGGTATGTCAAGCTCGGGATCTGGCAGATTTGGTGGTTTCGGCAGTGAGAGCGCAGGCGCTTACTCTGGCGGATATGGCGGCTCTACACGAGGCGTGTATGGCGACGGCGGTGGATTTGGAGGCGAGACCCATGACGACTACGACGAGGGTGGGCGTGTGGGTGGCGCGGAGCGATTTGACGAGTACGACGAGTATGATGATGGAGGAGCACAGGCGGCGCCCAGCAAAAGGCGAGGCCCACAGTCTTCATCCTCTAGGACGACCAAGACCACTACAGCGCCCAAGAAGGCCGAGCCACCCAAACCGAAGGAGCCTGAGGTTGATTTGTTCGACTTTGGAGATGACGAGCCTGTTTCGTCCGGACCCGCGCCCATAATGGCTGCACCTGCTACAAAAGCACCCGCACTTCAAGTGCCTGCATCCGCGGCTCCGCTAGGGGACGACGATGACTTTGATGACTTCCAGTCGGCTACGCCATCCGCGGCACCCCTTGCACCTGCTGCGACATCCACAATCCCAAAGCCAAACTACTCGTCCTTCAGTATGGCAGCACCTACGGCAGCACCCAGCTCAGGCACTCAGTACGCCCAGCCTTCGCCTCAGCCTGGCACTCAAAAGGCAGACTTCAGCAACCTCTTCGCGACTCGTTCACCCGCGGGCTCGTCGGCTTTCTCGCCACCTCCACAGCAACAGCAGCAAAAGCCCGCAGGCTACCAACCAACCGGACCGAACTATTTCACTTCCGTTCAAACAGGCCCTGCTGCATCTCCAGCAGTGACTACGCCAGGGTCCTCTATCGCTTCGCCCAAGATTGGCGCACAGCCGGCGAAGAAGGCAGCTGGTGGTGATGCCTTTGCCAGCTTGCTCGCAGGATCTGCCATCAAGAAGAATGCTGGACCTGCAAAAGGAATGACGATTGCGGATATGGCTAAGCAGAAGAGCCAGGCCGGTTTGTATGGCGCGAATGCTGCTCCAGCGGCGGGTAACCCAGCACCGCCCGGCACCGGTAGCGCGATGGATGACCTGTTGGGTTAAATTTGTGTGTGTCTACAGCACAGCACTACAGGTAGAAGACACAATCTGCGTTTCAGAGGCAGACGTGGCTTGCTGGCCAAGATAGCTTCTAAGCCCATTGAGGTTATGTGTGTCTTCATCATTGCACTGCAAGTAAACATGACGCTTAGCGTCCATCGCGAGATAGCTGAAAGTTGCCATGAGCCTTCAGGAATATATATAATTAATGCAGCACATGTCTTCAGAAGTGAGTGAATTGAGTCCGTGCAGCGAAAGTCTGCATGACTCGCGCGCCACAATGCGGGCGCCAAGAGGTCGCACCCTTCGTCGAATTTGCAGCTCGTCCAGCCAGTGCGGGCGACCTTGAATCTTTCCGTAGCGACTGCGACGAAGCCCCCGAAAACGATCCTCCTACCTCACCAACCACCGATCAGACAAAATGGGTAACGCGTACGTCTCCTGCGCGCGCATGCGAAAATTGCACCCACGAAATCCTGGACCGAAATGCTGATGGGTGAATTTACAGACGTGGTGGTGTTTCCGGCACTAAGCTGAAGATGACTCTCGGTCTGCCTGTGTACGTTCGCCCATACTATCATCAACCTACCCGAGGAGGAGCACGAATGAGAATGGAAGAGGAGGGAAATTGGAGGCGATGCGAATGAAGGAGTCTACATGTGGAAGGGTACATTTGAAGATCAGGAATGTCTGACAGTTGTGTTCTTACAGCGGCGCAGTCATGAACTGCTGCGACAACTCCGGCGCCCGTAACCTCTACATCATCTCCGTCAAGGGCATTGGCGCACGTCTTAACCGTCTGCCCGCCGCCGGTGTCGGTGACATGGTCATGGCCACCGTCAAGAAGGGAAAGCCTGAGCTCAGGAAGAAGGTCATGCCCGCTGTCGTCGTCCGCCAGAGCAAGCCCTGGAGGCGCGCAGACGGTATCTACCTCTACTTCGAGGACAACGCCGGTGTGGTGAGTACATTCTGGAGAGGTCGCAAGCAGGAAAAGGCGAAACAGGGCGCTAATTTATCGTGTGCAGATCGTCAACCCCAAGGGTGAGATGAAGGGCTCTGCCATCACTGGCCCCGTCGGAAAGGAGGCCGCTGAGCTCTGGCCTGTAAGTGCAACCATGTTGTTTTGGAAGTCAAGCCTTCGCGGTACTAACACATCTGTCACAGCGTATCGCCTCCAACTCTGGTGTTGTGATGTAAGCGGTTGTCTTCTACGGGAAACGGTGCATTCGGGGGGAGTACGAGCGGCTTTTTACGCGCAGGCTAGCTCAATGATATCGTGTCATGAGGGCACATCCTCTCAAACAATTTTTTCCGCCGAAACAGAAACTCCTCAACCTTGTGCATGGAAATCGAAAAACGACAATACACGATGCGAAAAGGATCCCAGGACTTGCTAGCTGCTCGCTTTCAGCAAGAAGGCACTGTGCGTCTGAAGTTCGTCTACGGAAACTCGCGGCTCGGCTACAGGACCCCCATCGCAACGCCTTCACGATGCGAGGGAATCCAGGAACAGCCAGTAAATGAGTTCACAGCTTCAGGACATATAGCGTATGAAATGGAGTTCTAGACCACCAGTGAGCAAAGGGTTAGAATGCCGAACGCCGTCTCGTATAACATTGCTACGTCATGTGTCGTACCACGCACAAACTAAAGTCGACTTCAGCGATACGCTTTGCGTTCGCCAGATGTTCTCTTGCAATGTGCTCTTCTTCTGTGCTTCAATTCGAGCGAATTGACAATCTATGAAATGAGATTAACAAAATTTGCAAGGAGTATGCACGATCGAGACCTGCAGGACGAATGCTGCCTGCAATCAGATGTCGTAGACCGAAATGCCACAGCGTTGTACAACTTTCACCGTTCTTGCGCTCAAGGGCTCCCTCAGCAAGATTATGCTAAACGTAGGCCAGATGCGCCGTATTTCTCTTGATTGGGATGATTACATCGTCCTGCCTCGACGCCTCAGCATGATGGAGATGCCTGTCGTCAAGCATGGCGTCCTGCAGTGATCGCTAGATGCCGCTGTCGGCCAGATGCGGGCTCCAGTCCTACAGGCACCGAGGGAATGAACAGCGATTCCGAAGTGTCTGGTGACATGCTGCTGGTATATGGGGAACCGACGCTTTCGACCTAACCCTATTTACCGCAGCGACACATGTGATCTGTTGCATGAATGTCAACTGTGTGCAGACCAACTGTATCCTTGCTCACTCTGGGAAGCGATAAAGACACATAAAGAAAGCGCTTGTAATGATTTCGGGACACGTGAACTTACAGTACGAGTTGCAGGGACCTGACGAAACCGCCGAGACTCTTGGGATCCCGTACTGACCAACAGCTTACCGCTGGCCTGACAACATGTACTTTTCTTATGACAAGAATTACATACGCCGCAGACTTGCAGGATTCATTGACGGTTCAAAATATATGCGTGGAGCGTTCATTTGCTTGGCTCTGCACTAAATCGCTGTACAATATTACGTTCCAACAATGTTCCAACAACGCTTGTCTTTGCCGACATTCTTGGAGCTAGGAGGTATACAAGGACGAATACAAGTCTATAGCGATTGTCCTGTGTGAAGATCAGCCAAATAGGCTCTTCCTACTCCGAATTATGATTACTTGGATTAACCTACTGACGAGGCGATGAATTGAAAACCACTATGTCGTACTCGATTTGGTTTATATGATTCTTCATGGCTTCCTGGTTCCTGGATGTTCATAATCCCGCCACTATCAGCACGTTTGCCGCGGGTCAGTGCAGAGACAAGGTACACGTACGCTGTTGCGTAATCCACCACTAGCTCACATTCCTCTGTTATATTATCATGATGGGTAAATCAAGCGGATGATTCTTTTCGAAGACGGTAGCGGAATGCATACGTCTCCTACCCTTTACGACAATGTGAATGTAATGTTCTGTGTGGGCATGAACAAACGTTCCGCCTTACCCGGATCACGCGTGATAAGCTTTTTGGCCAAGTCCATTCTTTGGCGGCGCACCATCCGAGCGTGAGATGTCGCGTGCACACTTCCTTGATTCCGCCATTGTTTGGCGCTTGGCCACGGGGCTCTGTGGAGATGCCGTTCCAACGTCTGTCCCACCAGCCGCTACGGTTGTATCACATTCACACCCACAAACTTACATCAACTGCTCTCCAGAAGTGTGAACATGTCAAGTAGAGGTCGTGCAAATGCTCAGACTTCAATGTCTGCCAGGACTTGTCGGCATAGGTGTGCTTCGGCCCCCCAAAAGTCGGAGTCGTCACATCAGCCCGATCACTACCTGCACACATAGGGATCCTCCGGGTTCCTTGTCGTTTGGGCCAAGACGCAACGACCGGGCTGAGTGGACTACCACGCGTCATATTGATCTGACACTATTCCATCTCGTCTCCGATGTTCTTCCCTTCTGTAGCTGGTGCCTACTTGCCTCCTCATTATTATCCTTTCTCGCCTTGTTAGAAGCCTTCTCTTCAGCCCTGTACATCTTTCCCAACTTGCCGTCTTTTAAACTTTACCCACCGGAGTTTTCCTATCCGTTGCTCTTCATATCACTGATTCCCCTCATCTGCGGCAAAGCCCTACTCTAGCAAGGGAGACCACGCGGCCTTGTGCCGGCATACAGTTTAGATAAAGCGCTCTGTATTCCTGTTTCGCGGTTGCCATTGTATCCTGTCTAGGGTCTTGGTATCTTGCTGCATAGAACCATAGTGGTCACGCGATCAACCTACATTGGACGCTGGGCACTTAGCTTTCTTTGCTGTCGTCACTTAGCATCCATCCTTCCTGGGCGTTTCAACTAGCCGCCTCAAAGCGGATCAACAACATCTATTTGGTCATCATCACATCTGCTCAAAAGCATTTCATCCCCAATTCGCCTTAGGATCATCGCATTTCCACCGAAAACCACAAAGATCTCGAAATGCCATCTCTGCTAGGTGTGTTGTTGCATTTCCTCATTGCATTACAACCAGCAATCGCAGCACCGACATTATCGAAACGTGATGCCGACTTTGAAAGCGTCAACACACACCTGGACAAGAACCACAATAAGAAGACCAAATCGAACGAAAAGTACTTCCACGAGTCGACATTCAATCAACACTATGATGGCCGTTTTGGGGCCAAGGCGCTTTCGGACGAAGAACGTCCAGTCCATCTCAGAGCGTTGATCCAGACTTACCTCTCTACGATGCACGACATCGGTATTGAGACATGGCTTGCACACGGAACACTACTCGGCTGGTACTGGAACCGCAAGATCATGCCCTGGGACGCAGACCTGGACGTTCAAATCTCGGAGAAGTCTATGAGCCACCTTGCCGACTACTACAACATGACCGTCCACCACTTCAAGCTTCCCGGCGTCGAAGAAGGCCGTGACTTCCTGCTTGAGATCAACCCTAGGTGGGAGATCGGAAGCACGTCTGACAAGACCAACCGCATCGACGGCCGCTGGATTGACACGACGAGTGGCTTGTACGTCGATATGACGACGCTGCGGAACAACGAGACTGCTCAGGCGGAGGGCATCGAGGGCGCGATGATGTGCAAGGACTTGCACAGCTACATGTACGAAGACATTTTCCCGCTGCGCGAGACGATCTTCGAGGGTGCGGCGGCGCGGATACCATTTGCGTACGCGGATGTGTTGACGGAGGAGTATGGTTCGGAATCTCTGAGCAATACTGAGTACAACGACCACAAGTTCGATTCAGTGCTTCAGGAGTGGATACATCTGCCCCCGAAAGACACCAATTAGTACATTTAATCTTCTGGATTTGGATAGAAATCGAATGTCGGAAGGCTCAGTGCAAGATGTCGGCTCAGTGGGTTGCATGGCTACACCCAGTATGTCTGCACGCGAAGGCTAGAAGAAACTACGCCACAGGAGCCGAACCAGCGCACACGATGTCAAGACGATTGTATGGGCCGAATCGTTGAGTGCGAAGGAAAATCAAGCCCATCTCGAAGATGATGGCATTTCGCGAGGAAGGAAGTATTGCTGGTCAGACATCTGATGAATGTAGATAAGATAACATACTCCATTAAGGACATAGAAGCCTGAATTTCCGCATTGCATGATTGATGCATCTTAGTAGCTCGGCCAAGTTCGTGGTGCCCTGCTCCGCTAATCACTGTTCTCTACCATCGATTGGCATCCGGTCGCATCGTGTTTGCGTTGACCACTGAAGGCTGATTCGGACTAGACAGAAAATATCGATATTAGTTTGCAAGCAACTTGTTCGTCATCTTTCCCACGGCAACGCACATTGAAGTAGCCGCAGCCACTTCTGGGGATGGGGATGAGAGCTCGACTGCTGTCTCAAGGTCGGCTCGACAATTCGCGGTCTCGTGTTGGTGCTTCCATGCAATCTGGATCTGGATAATTCCGATGATGATCGTTGCTAGTGTGAGGACCACCCCAATCACACCAAAGACCATGGGAATTGCCATCGAATCTGCAGTGTTGAACAGTCGCGGAATGCCGCCATTTGGGTCGATGTTTGGTCCAAGACCCATGCAAGATACTAACGTTGACGACGAGTTCACAGACATGCCCGACGGTGGTGATCGTGGCAGAAGAATAGTATTATCAAATCGAAAAGGTTCTCTAATCAAGTCTTGGAAGAGCAGAGGCAATGGGTGAGGAGAACAAGTTGTCAGCTCCTTGTCAAGACCGCGAGAATTGATTGCATCGTGACCTTTTTAGTCGAGGTACTGATGGTGAAGACAGGCGTCCTGATATGCGTCCTGTGGTAGGCTGGTAGCCAAGAGCCTTCAGCCACGGAGTCGGGTCCGCGGTAGAAGGCGGAGGCAGGGGTATGGTAGGTACCTTATGCAGTATCTTAGCAAATGATTATTTGTTGAAAGAACAGTTGGTGTAGCCGACTTGTGTCTATACGTAGTTACCCGGGCTATCGACCATTGTGCTGAAGCAGAATATTGAGGTAACGTTAGCTTACATACACCCGCGAATCAGGCTGAGGGTATACTTGTGGCTTGCATTGGATCGGGAGGACTGTTTTCGGCGCTGCTGGCGGAAGATGTTGGAGGGCTTTAGTTGCTGGCGCATGCAGAACCGGACTTTGATCCTACTCGACGTACATCTCCCTGGCAAGATGCATCAAATTAAACTGGGGGCGATCAACTTGCCATGGCGGCGCTGCGCATCAACAATTTTATCCAGTTATCTCTTCCACGGGGTCCACTGACAACTTTGTATTGTCAACACTTGGCAGCAGCTTTTAGTCCACGGCCAGGCTAGTCAAGCTCATCCAAACTCGACTCTATGACCCTAATTCCGTCCTCGCCCTCAGTCGCGGAGTCTTCGCCTAGCTCATCCAAACTCGACTCTATAACCACAGTTCCGTCCTCGCCCTCAGCCGCAGAGTCTTCGCCTGTATCTTCCCACTCGTCATTCTCCAGCCACTGCTGCAATCCAAGATCATCGGCAAGATCTGAGCCAATGGCCCCCTCATCCGGCATGAAATCGTCGTCTTCGGGCTGTCCTTCGAGCATGGCGATTAGCTGGGTCAAATCCGAGCGCATACTGTTGACCTCGGGGATTTCCAAAGCGCCTTCTCCACTGTTCGAAGGATCACCAAGGATCTTCTCATCGTCTTCTGGGTTGTCTAGGTCGGGCGCAAAGCTTAGGACGCGGATGATTTTGGTTGGGAGGATGTGGGTGCGCTCTTGGAGACGGCCGCCGATTTCGACTTCGAAGTTTTGGCGGTATCGGAGGGTCTACGCGTAAATTAATATGGTAATCTCTTTTTCATGACGATACGAAGAGGAACTCACGGTGTATGTTGCCATCACGCAATCGTCGTAGATGCCCATGAAGGAAACAGGGACTGCCAGCTGGGCGGCGGAGCTGGTGGCGTACGCGTATGATGGACGCTCCGGATTCTCATCGTGAGCTTTGATTGTGTTGTCGTCGTTCAGACCTACGATGTAAGCCCGATCTTGCGTTTCAAACATGACCTTGTGAGATCGAATGGCCAGCCAGCCACCCAGGTCGAATGTCGTGCCGTTTGAATCGCACTCCAAGTTGGCCGTCACGTCTTCGAATCCAGCAGTGCTTGCCAACGCTTTGCGCCAATCTGAGCAGATAAATACTCTGCCTCCACGAGATACGCCAGCGAACGTGTCGCCGTCAAGCATGCCTGCTCCCCACTCATCCTCTTCCAAGTCCGGGCCGTTGGTTGACGTGGCGGGGTTCTGGATTGGTAGCTCGCCTTTTTTAATTTGCAAAGGGACTGTACGGTTTCTGCCCGGGAATCGTGGTGGGTATGTGTCGGAAGCCCGCCCACCGCTGCCTACGCCGAGTCGGCAATCCAATTGTGATGTCGGATGGACGATGTGGTACACTTTGGTGGTATGGCGGGGGTGGAGGACGCCGAGTGACGCGCCGCTTGCTTTGTCGAAGAAGTGGTAGCCCTTGTCCCCGAGTGAATAAGCAACAACATCCTCACCCTGGTCGAGATGTCCAACTGCTCCATTTGCGATGTCAATCTCGCGCAGCAATGTTGGTTCTTCAGCGAGGTCGTAGATGTAGCCTTTCCTTTCGGAAGAAACAACACAGAGCGTGTTGCCGGTCAGCTGGAACCCTCTGGTCTGCCTGTCGTGCTCCAGTATCGCCACGCGCTTGAATTCGCCTTTGGCAAGGTTGGCACCATCGACATCAGTCTTCCAAATCTCGACAGCGTCGCCCTCGCGATCCCACACTGCGGTGCCGTTGTCGTATTCGAGATGAGCAAAGGGCCGAACTTTGTCTGCGTCAAGTCGCCACAGCAAGTTGCCAGAGTCCATGTCCGTCACGTTCATGCCGCCCATCTGCGACGTGGAAAGGAAGATGCGGCGTTTGAAATCAGGTCGGAATCGCCAGATTGGATCGTTGCCGATTTGGATGGTTGTTTCTCTCGTGATGGGTCGCTCGCGCTTCCAGCCGCGCGAGAGCAAAGCCTGGCGCTTGCAGAGGTCCTTCCATGACTGGAGGTTGCTGTAGTACTTGTTGTAGTCGAGAGATTCATTGAGAAATTCGAAGTTCTTGCTTTGTAGTGGTCGCTCTACTTTTGTGGGCGAGGAGTAGATTGCGTCTTGGTGAGTTTCGTCGATGAAGGCGTGCCAAGCGCGTGTCAATTGGGTCAGGCTGGCGACAGACGATAGCTCCGCGTACTCTATGATCCGTAGGACGATTTCTGAAGGCAGAAGAACGAGGGGATCGGTGGTTTCTGCGATATTGTCGGCTTGTTCGGCCATGATTGGAGGATGTTGTTGAGATGGGCAAGCAAACGGAAAACAATTGTCTGTTCAACTTCAAAAGTTGAGCATTCTTCAGAGCAGCAATGATGTAACTCACACGGACTGTCTTTCGGAGCTTCCCCAGTCCCACGAACGATGCCCTGTGCATCAGAGCTGAGTAAGCCACGCGGAGGAGAAAATGTCGTGATCATACAGGATCTGTTGTTTCCAATGTTCCCAAGTAGATTGGCTGTTTAGGACGTAGGCACAAGACAGATCATAAGTGGTTTGCTGGATATAGAGGTGAAACAACACAATTGCTTCCTTGTGGTATTACTCTGTGATTACGATGACACTCCGTGCCATTGAGCATCAGCATGAGCCTACTTATTCCGCTGCCTTGATATAGAATGAGATGCTTTGCTGGGGACATCATATGCTCATTGCAATGGCATCAGATTCTCTACACGGTGACGCCAGAAACAACAGTGCATTGATACAGCTGCACTGCCAGCGAGATATCTAGGCAATCCCATGTCCTCGACACATGCAAATTCTTTGCCTCGCTGTAGAATAGGAACACCTGCGAGGGGGATCATATGCTCAGCACTATCGCGTGAATTGTCCTACACGGTAACACCAGCCATAGCAGTGCATGATTCCAGCTACACTACCAGCAAGAGACCTAGCTTCTCCCTGGCCCTCCGCGCATGCACACTTTGTTTGCTTGTCTACTGCCGCAACATGGAATAGTAATACCTGCAAGGAGATTCATCTGCCTAGCACCATCACGTGAATAGTTGTGTAGGGTAATATCAAACAGACAGTGCACGAATACAGCTATGCTCTGCCAGTGAGACCTGATACCTTACCTCCTACTGCTAGTAGCCCTCCAGTCCCGCAGCACGTGCACGTTCAATGTTATCATGGTCCGTGGGGGCTGACCTATTTCGTTCTTCCGCGTGATTGGCAGGCCTCGAGTGTGCCTGCCGGCTGCCGATCATCACAGGTTCCTTCTTCGGCGCGTCGCTCCACTCTCACTCTCTCTCCCACCCACTTCTTCACCTTCACACTCCACTCCGTCGCGGATACCACCACATCCACTCATCACATCAAATCACAAACACCGCAGCCATGGTGAACAAGAAAAAGCGCAACCAGCCCGACGTCGAGGAGATCATCGCGCGCCCGTGGTGCTATTACTGCGAGCGCGACTTCGACGATGATCGTGTCCTTACACAACACCAAAAGGCCAAGCACTTCAAGTGCGACCATTGTAACCGCCGGCTTAACACCGCGGGCGGTCTTGCAGTCCACTTGCAGCAAGTTCACAAGGCAACCCTCACCGTTGTCGAGAACGCCATCGAAGGCCGCCAGAACGTCGACCCCGAAATCTTCGGGATGTGTGGCATCCCACAGGAGCTCCTCGACGCGCACAGACAGCGCATCCTGAACGAGTTCTTCAAGCAGCAGGCCGACCACAGAGCTTTGACTGGCAACCCGCCGCCAGGCCAGGGACAGCCCAACGCAAAGAAGCAGCGCAAGATGGAGACTCCGGCAGAGCTCAAGGCGCGTCTTGCCGAGCACAGAGCCAAACGTGCCGCAGAGAGGGAGGCGGCCGCAAAGGAGGGTAACGCCGTGCAAAAGAGCTCGAGTACCACTCCTGACCTTGCTCAGGCCAGACTCGCCCCAAGTAGCAGCGTGAGTCGCTACCACCAAAACAAGAGAATTCCCTCACTAACAAACCTCACCAGGACTATATGGCGCCGCCCCCTCAGACCTCCTACGATCACTCCTACTACGATCGACCGCAGCAACTCCCACCGTTCGCCCCGCCGTATGCAGGTGTTCCACTGCAGTCTCCGCACGTGCCGGGTTTCCCACCGTCCTTCCCTGTCCAACAACCTGGACAGTGGCCTTCGCACATGCCTCCGCACTCGTTCTCCCCGCCGCAGGCTGCCCCCTACGCTACGCCGTCCTTCACTCTGCCAGTCCACGCTCCGGTGGCGTCGCAGATGCCGAGCATGACGCCGTCGTCTACCCACATCACCCGCGCTCCACCTCACGTCGTGCGTCAGCCAGCTGTTCTGCAGCCTGCTCCTGGACTGCCAGCACGTCCATCCTTCGACCTGCCGAGCTTCAACCGCGAGGACATGCAACGCATGCATACTGGCCAAGCCCCGCCGCCGTCCAACGCCGCGGGACACCCACGTGCCGCCACTCAGCTGCGCAAGCTCTCCGCCCACGAACAGGAGTTGGAGGACACTGAGAAGATGCTCAAAGACCTTAAGAACGACTTTAAGAAAGAGCAAGCTTCAGACGCCGCCGTCAACGCCTCCCAGGAAGCAGCAAACCCGGTTCCGGACACCCAGACCGGTCCACGCGACGTGCCTGCGCCGATGGCGCCAACTGCACCGGAGAACGGCTCCAACCCTACCCAGGAGGCAGCAAACACGCCTGCTGACGAGGTGGCCCTCCCACCTGTCCCTGCACCTGGCGGCGTCTATGTCCCCGCCGTTGCTCCTGCTGTGGCCCCCACCGTTGCTCCTGCTGCTGCCCCCGCCACGGATCCCCCTACTAGGCAGAGGAGGCCGAACGTGTTGGCCTACGACCACCATGACGAGAGCCCTGAGGAAAAGCTGGCGAAAAGGAGTAAGTACGCCTTCGAGCGCAATGATGCCTGACTTTGTTGAGGGCGAGATGGAAGGCAGAGTCACAGGCGTCATCGTCCACAAAGACACCGTCCACGACGCACAAGACTAAACGCAGCTCGATCACAACCACGTGCGTCACGAAAGCACACTTCATACCACGACAAAACGACCAAGACCGAAAAAAAGCTTTGGAAACCCTTTGAAAACCACAAAAACAAAGTGCTATCAGGGGAGGTAGGTCCGCACTCAGAAAGTGCGCGATCCAGGTCAGTCGGGGTCCTTTTCTTGGCTTGCTTTTTGAACTTCTGAACAACAACCACGCGAATGTTGCCACTGCGACAAGTGTTTGCTTGCTCGAACTCTAGATGCCGATCATGCGAACGTCGCCACTGCGACCACTGACTACAGCTGGTAACCACTGAACCCGTCGAGGTTCGGGAGCTCAGTCTGCGATTAGCTAGCTCCATCCTGCTGTAAGTTCGAGAAAAGCTGTATGACTTATGAAAACCGATAACATTACCGTGAGTTACGCGTGATGTCAATCTGTTTTGTCACACCCCCCTGCTTGTATCTATCTTTATCCTCAGCCCATGAGAAGAGAAATTCCCTGCGTTGATGCCCCTACTTGCGTCTCTAACCTAGAGCTCTCGATACATGGCATAAGTGAGAGGTATGCGGCGTTTTAATCTTCAAGACGCGTGCATGGTGTGGTAAGTTTGTTGTAAGTTTTTCAACTCTTCGTTCTATAGCAAGGGACACGTCGCGTTCGATGCTCTTATCCTCTGCTCTTGCTGTCTACGGCGAATGGTCTCTGAAACACTCGGAGCTGCTGACTCTTTCTCATGCTCTACAACCGCGTTAGCCACTTTTCCCTTCGACATCCCCCACATTTCAACATAACGTCGCGCGAAAAACGTCACATCACCTGCGCTTCTTCATGCGCTGATTAGCAGCCGCGAAGAAGATACGGGGGCTTTCCTGGCAGCCGCGAACATTGCGCGGACAGCTTTCCTGGCGACGCATCTGACAGCGTGCTCCAACCGCCGCATGAACCTGCCGAGGCGCGTTTACCATGGCATAAGATCCGTTGCCGGGTTCCGGAGCAGCTCTTCGTTGTGCTTGCCGATGGTGTCGGCTACCGCGATGGAAGGGATATTGGTGATCATTATGTCGATTGGTCAAGGGGTTTGTTCTGGTGGCGATGGGAAGAGCTTGGTTTGTGCTGCTGCTGCTGGATTGCGAGAGATCGAGGCTACGGGTTTCTTGTGGTTGGTGAGGTAGGTTTGAACGGGATCTGTCTGGTGGCGATGGGATGAGCGCGGTTGTGCTGGGTGTTTTACGAGAGGAATTGCAGGCGTTTGTGATTGTTGAGGTGGTCTCTCGCGCAAGACTCCAACAACACTGGTGGTGGGAGCATGTGCTGCGGTGTGGGTATTGGATACAAACGCGTGAATGGCAGACATCATTCTTGCGAAAACTACAATGCGTTTTCGAGTACGTCTCAGTTTATCCATTTCCAGGCATTGCTCATTCAAGTCGAGCATCACGCTCAATAGCAAGCAGCAATACAGTGTCTTCGACGACAATGGTAACTTTTCACCCGACCAAAGAACAAAGTCATTTCTCCGCCAAGTCTTTTCGGTGAGTACATGTCCATTGGTTTTGCGAAGCACTGACAATAGTACACGCGTAACAAACAGCTTCAGTCTCTATAGCGAGCATGTATCGGTCGAGAAAGAGAGCGCTAGTAAGAGCATGCGCAGAGCGAAAACCGCTTCTTTCACGTGAGAACATTTCGGTGGTACGCGCGTGCATAGCTACTGTTCAAGAGCTGAGTGAAGAATGACGGTACTAGCGCTGCTGAAAGTGCATACACTCGAGTAGAGCCATCAGCCCTCAAGCAGACGCGATACGCCAACATGAAAGATCAAAAATCCAACAAGATACCGGATTACAACGCGTACGGATAATGTCTGGTAGTCTAGACCATGAATACCATCAATGGTCGGTGTTTGCTGCATCATACTGCAGAAGTATCATGTCGCTTGCGCGAAGTCGAATACTCTAGCACCAACAAAACGCAAGTCCAGCGGCAGACCTTCGCCATCATATTCCATAACCTTGATTTGTTCATCCCGATCGTGTGTATAACGCGCGCACACAAGCTTATGCTTTGGAGGCGACCCAGGCTCTCCTTCAATCACAGAATCAGCGAATCTCGCCTCTTCCGGGATCTGATCGCACGTAAAATTGCATGTCCCAGGCATTTGGTTGTTCTGCAGCTGCCTGGCCTTTTCTTCTTCCAACTCCGCTGCAGAGCCGACAATAAGTCCGATGATTCCGCTGTAGCAGGTGCCTTCTTGCCGATCAGCAGCGATCAGTATCTCAGCGGCTCGACGTCTGATGGCCGACGATCTACTCTTGCAAGCGATGAGGTGCAAAGACTGGAGGATTCCACCTTCAAAACTCAAACCGACGGCGAAGCGCAAATGACTTGGCCTTGTTGGTAGTGGCTGTGGCGACAAGTGTCGGAAATACATCTCCGCCATATCCAGAATGCGGACAAAGTCGTGTTCAAAGCGATCGACGCCAACTTCTCTGGTCTCCCGGCAAGTAGATATGACAAGCCAGGAAGCGAAGTAGCGGATCTGTGTCAGCAGTGAGATCTGATTATGATTTGCGCCCTGCTGCGAGATGCACACATGTAGCATGCGCAGCCAACGAGTGTGGGCACGAACAACCTCTTGCAAGCGGTGTTGCAAGATCCTGCCCACAGCGATGCTTCTTGACAAGCAATGAGCCAGGCAGAATGAAACTGCAGTATCCAGCGTTTCTCCGTACAGACATTTGATGCGAGCCCGGGCTAGTTCTATCATTTCGTTTCTCACTTCATCTCCGAGCTTGACAATTGCCTTGAGGTGTACATCAGCTTCGATAAAGGATGTGAACGCGGTCGGTAATGCTCCTAGAACACACCGCTGAATCGACGAGGGACGTCTGTTCGCTTTTTCGAATTCTTTCAAGTAATATTCCCCGCCGCGTCCAAGGCTGTTGAAGGCTGCAGCGAGCTGTCGGACAGTGTTTGTTGTGGATTTCCTGGCACCGTTCTGATCAAAGGTCATGCTCGTTCTCTGCTCGGCGATCGCACGACCAAGCCGGTAGTGTTTAAACGCTGTCCATTTGCGATCAATCAAGACTTCGTAGCAGGTGAGTAAAAGACATGCTATCAAGACCGGCTCAACGGCAGCGTGATTCTCCACAACATCGTCAATGTACTTTTGCAAAGCCGAAACTGCTTTCCCGTAGTGATGCATCGCAGCATGAATATCGGATGCTTGTTCCAAACGGACGAGCGTAAAGTGAGATACCCGACGAATCGACCCATGTGCCTTGCCCACCGCAGCTATGGCATGGAAGATAGGCTTTACCGCACTATGTTGGAGTGCAATGCGTAGCCAATCACTTCCGGAAGGCGAAGTCGAGCCGATCTCGTCAAATGACTTATGCAAGAAGTAGTCGTAGGCACGCCTATCTTCTTCGGTCGCGAATGAAGAAATGCACGTCCACTCAGGAGTATTCGGTGACTGTCCTATCAGAGACGAGCTGTCGGTACTGCTAGGTGGACGTTGCCGGTCAGGTGCCGGTAGCAGAGTGCGTGAGGAGCTACCAGAAACTAGGCGTACGCCGAAATCGCAGTCTCGGCCTGAAGACGCACACTTGGAGCACCTTGGGCGAGTTTCATCACATTTGATCCTTCTAACACTGCAAGTCTCTGTTAGTATGGAAGCAGGGTCAAATCAGTAGATCAACGTACCGGCAAGTTCTGCACCCATCCCTTGTGGGTTTTAAGGTGACCACGCGTTTTCTTCCCATGTCCTATCACTTCGGGTGTGCGATGAGAACCAGGCCGACCTGCACGCTACTTTGCGTTTGTCAAACCTGTTGCGGAGCATGGCTGAGCAATCAAGATGCAAACAGCTCCGGGATAGACCCATGTCTGGAGAACATCTAACTACTCGCTTGTAACTTGTCGCAGAATCCCGTAGTACGCTACTCACGGAAGGGAAACAATCCTACTCCCTGACAATCTTGGCAGCTAATCATGTGATCGAAGCCGCCGATATGGCTTTTGGCTGACTCGGCAATGAATTACAGTGTCTCTGGATCTTTGCTCGAGCTCAAGTACTATAAATCAGAACCATAAGCACATCTGGTTTCCCTTGTATACATACATACTCAACATAAATTGAATGCTTCTTGAGATGTATGTGGATATGTTTTCATCTTCAGTGTAGACGGCCCGATAGCCGAATACGATCAGGTCGTTTGGTAGAGCGTCGGCAACTGAGCAGCTCGTTGGCAGGCCAATCACAGCCGACTTACATTTCTGCAGGATTCCTTGAATCGCGGATGGCTAAATCAGGAGCCAGGGACTTCGCGTTCAACATCGCGTAGCCGCATTTGTTCCTGCATGGCGCACGCACACCCTACAGCTCTCGATACTCAGCCAATAAGAAGCTACCAGGTGATGAGCATCAAACAGCCGCATTCGTTTGAACCTATGGCTTCTACATTGTCACACCAGCAACGAGGGCACAGCCGTCGAAGTCCACTTGCTCGTTGATGGACCACTCATATCGCGTCTCGGCAATGCATGTAGTGGTAGTATCGCCTCGAGGCTGTCACCTGTGTCCGTATATCTTCATGCAGGTCTCTCAAACTCAGCGCGTTTGATCGCGCATATTCAGCTACGTCTTCGCTTCGTTTACACTCTCAGGACATCTTCTATCCGCGGTTCATCGATCTTCTCAGAGAGCGTCAGAGTCAACATGGGTGGTGAACTCCCCAAAGAGGCGATCATTCTGATTGTCATTGCCTCAGCAGGGGCCTCCGTTATGATTGCATGGGCAATCCATTCCATCTGGTATGGAAAGCGAGGCAGCGATGAGGAAGTCCTTGTCGGCAACGGCGAACAAGAACAGGCTGCGTACCGGCAAGAAGTCAGAATGCGAAACTACCAGAATATGGCTGCGATCAATGGATTCAAATATCCTTCACATCGCTATGATGAGATATGAGCCTACGCCGCTGGCTGGACACGGGTAAGAGGCTACGAAGTTGCTGTCAATATAATGATTATTGACTTGAATGACAGATACAACGAAGGTCGACCACAACGGCCCAGAACGATAAACAACAACACGACGAACCCTACGGGGATGCTCACACGATGTCGCATATACCACAAGCAGAAAGGCCACCGTAATGAGCATTGCAGCCTGATACAAGGAGCAGCTGCCCTGAAGTGCCGCATTGGGCTCTCGCCGTACCTTTCCGATAAATGACCAGCACGCAGTCCCGGTTCGAGAAGCTGGAAATCGGACAAGCAAGGTGGTCGACGGTGGTTGTGGTTACCTCAAACGGTGCAAGGGAATGTATACTAGAGATCACAATGAAGGCGAGACTGTCGGCGCGGAAGCAACAGACATCGATACAACGAACGAGTATCTACGCATTTTCATCATCATTTGCTGGCAATCCATCGTGCCCTCACCTCCCCATTCGCCCACTGTCTTTGGCTCAACACAAGACGATAGCCATCTGGGTCCTCCACAGTGACGCCCCATTGCTCCCAGTATGGGTTCTTTGGACGGACTTCCTTACCGCCAGCAGTCACAAGCTTATTTACAGCGTTTCGGTCGATGGGTCCGTCAACATACACCACCAGCAAGTCTTCTACAGTGGGTTGTGGCAGACACACATCTGCCGCGTCCTCCATGAGATCAAGAACGAGCTCTAGGTGCCATGATGCATTTGGCCAACCAAGCATGATAAGATCATCCACATGTCCATCGGCCTCGTGCGCTGCGTCTCCTGGAGTAACCCGATACAGGACTTCCATGCCGAGGCCATCAACGTAAAAGCGCTGGGCTTGGCCGATGTTGCGTGTAGGCCTAGCAATCCGGACATGATTTCCTGGTCCAGGAAATCGTCCCATCTTGTCGAGAGGAGAGAAAAGATCAAGGCTAGGTGGTTGCTTGCTGAGGTCTGCTGGCATGATCGTTGGGCTGTAGGTGGATAGACTTAGTCCTCCGGGGTACGGTAGCGTTACGTTACTGTATGGTGAATCTGCACGGTGTATGTAAGCGAGGAAGTCGCTGTAGCCTTCTTTGGATGACACAACATTGTCTGCGACGATCACTGCGCCTGGTCTGAGTCTTGGTTCGAGCAGCTTGAGCGTTGGGAGAACCATCGGTGTCCATACTGTGTACAACGGTCAGCGCAATGCACATCATCCCAAATCAGTAGTAACATACTGTCAAACAAAACAAATTCCACCTCTGGAACGTCTTGTCGTAGCGATTGCAAGATGTCGCCTTCGCGCAACTCGATGTATTGCTCCACGCTCTCGCCAGCCGTCCTCCAATACTCTCTAGATTTCGCTGCTTTGCTCGGCTCATGCTCGGTTGCAATGACTCTCGCCTCTGATCGCATCTTACCAGCATTGCGGGCATTCTCGCCCACTGCCAACGCAAGGTAAATGGTACTAACTCCGAAGCTTGTGCCGGCTTCCACGACAGTCAGAGCACCTTTGGCGCGGATCATATTGTAAACGAACATTGCTTTGTCCTCTGTAAGAGCGATGAACTTGTCTCGCATCACGTCGTCGAAGCTCTGCGTTGATCGAGCAGCATCCGATCGCAAGGCATTGGTCGCCTTGTAAATGCTTGGACCGCCATTGCCGAAGCCAAGCTGGTGCTCTTGGTCCAAGGAGAGTTTATGTAAATGTGCAAGAAGATCTCGAATGTGTGCCGGAGCACGAAGTCCCTGCGTCTCGTGCGATTGGGTTGTGGCATTCTCCATATTGACAGTTCGTTGATCCGGCGGACTTGTGATTGCGTGTGGAACTGGGGTACAAGGAGAAGTCAAAGCATCCAGACTATCACAGGTACTTAAGTAAACCCAAGGTAACCACGAGTGACTCAGTAATGTGTAGGGCGTCTTTGAGTACATGCACTAAACGGTGTTGATGAGAACAGGGCAAGGTTAACACCCCGCCTAGTCTAAGCCAAAAGGTGATGCACATGCCCGCTTCGCTGCTTTGTTGCCGGATTCAGTAATGGCTGGCCTCTCCTGATTCACGACGCATTACCAAAACTTCAACTGAAGGCAGCATATCTGTGGATATGGTCCAGTAGTAGGTCTGCCGGGTGCAGTCATAGCATTGGCAATTGCCCTTGGCACTTTTCTTTGCTAGATTCCGAAGCGTCTGCAATCGCCGACGTTCTGTCGAACGCGCACGGAATCTACTCTACCATTGTTGTATAGATTGCTAGTCCATGCTAGTGGCAACTAATAACACGAGCAAGCTCGAACTCGGCAGACAGGCTGTTACTAACATTGAAGGCGGCAAAGCATAGGCCGCCATCACATGCCCTCCCCAGCCTTGCAAAGCTGCACGGGTTTCTGCCCAACACCATTCTCGATGCCATGCGCTCCTTTCGGCTCCCACAGTTCGCTACCAACAGCATTCTTGTACCAGAAAACACCATGGGGGTCCCATCGCCGCTTCAGGGCGAGCAGTCTCGGGTAATTCTCGCCATAGAATGTCTCTTTCCAGTTGGGCTCTGTCGGGTCTGCCTCACTCACGTAAGCACCCATATCAGGGGCTAGATCGCGGAGTATCTGTGCGTCCTCTGTGCGAAGAGTTGTGGTGATTTGATCAAACTGTGTCTGGTTGAGCGGATCCCAACTCCTTGGTAGCGCTGTTGGTGAACGGGTCAGCACGTGCGCGTTACATTGACGAGATGAACTCTCACCCATCTGCAAACAAGCCTTCCTCCAGGCTGGAAGTACTGCATCTGACCCGCCGGCGATACCGCCTCTGGGGGACCAGGTGCCGGGGCCTGCAACAACATGGCCCAGTATAGGCCAACGAGCAGATCCGCCGCTTGCATTGCGCAAGGCGACTTTCAGCTCGGAGACTGGCTTTGACAGTGCTTGTTCGTCGAGAAGCCGGCTACCGAGACGTACTGGGATGCCAGCAGTATCGGGATCATTGTTGGCTGCGAACCCTTTCGTGTAGTCAGGTAATTCCTCGCCGTTGCCAGAGACAAAAACGGCGTCCGCCAGATCAGCAGATCTGAAGTACTCTTCCATGGGTACAAGGTGTTGTCGCACTTGATCTATGCTCATATTCGGCGCGAGCCATCCACCGTATAGCTTGCCTTGCATAGTGGCATTCTGCTCTAGAGTCTCGAATGGGGTAACCCAGAAATAGCCCATCAATCCTGACTTGACTAATCGCGGTAGCTGGCTGTGATAATAGGCGACCATCGTCCAGAAAGTGTCGGAGTCGGCAGTTGTATTGTACGCAAAGTCGAAGCTTGTGTATGGCAGAGCGTCGTAAGCCTTGACAGTTACAGAAACTATCACTCCGAAATTGCTCGCGCCGCCCTGTCATGCTGTCAGCGATGCCGGGTTTTGTCTCCTGCCAGTCGAACTTACACCTCGCAACGCCCAGAAAAGGTCTGCTTCCGACGTCTCGTTGACAGTTCGAAGCATACCATCAGCGGTCACGATCTCCATCTCTAGTACCTGGTCGGCACCGAGGCCGTAGTAAGCGGACACGGGACCGTGACCGCCATAAGAGATCCAGCCTCCGATGCCGACGTGAGGTTCTGCTCCACCGACAACAGTGAGGTTGTTCGCTGCTGCAAATTGGTAGACATCTGCCATTCTCTCTCCAGCCTGGATCTTAACTGAAGCTATCCCGCCAAGAGCCAAAGCTCGAGGATCGCCTCGTCTCAGGGTGAGGCCTCGCATTTTGTGAGTTTGGATCGATAGCGCGTCAGATGCGGAAGACCTAAGCGGATTAGTCATGACTTGGAGGCCTATCTGAGGGTATACTTTACCTTCCAGGAGCGTCGTGGCCGGTACCCTTCACGATCAGTCGTACTCGTGTTTCTCTCGCGAAGGAGACAGCTCTCTGCACATCCTGAACAGTCTCAGCCGGGACTACAAAGCGAGGGTAGCTGTCTATGCTGCATGGAGCATCGCTTCGTGGAAGACAAGCAACATCGTTGTAGTCGGTGGACACGAGGTTGAGTGCATGGAATGTGGTGTTTGTCCATTGGTCGCTGACGAAGCTACACAACACACTGTTGTACTCTGCCATTGAAGGGTGGCAGACGGCTCCTGGCGGAGTTGCAGCGACGAGTCTCCCCGACACGGACTCGTTTAGTTGTTGCCAGGCGGCAGGTGAAGGCCAGTCAGGCGCGCCATACTTCGGTTTGCAACTCAAGACGTGTTCGTGATGGTCTGGAAGTATGAGAGCGGCCGTGGAAAAGGCGATCCAGGCGACTGTAAGCAACTTTTGAAGCATGAAACGAAATAGTATGAGGGTTATTGTATTGTTGAAGAGAGGTGCCCACTGAACCAGCTTTGCGGTCAAGTCGACAACTCACCCGGTTTTATAGCCATAGGCGTTTGCCTTTCGCACCTACTTGTGTTACGCCATCTTTTGAACATAGATAGACCGCAATGATCATGAGAATTGACTATGCTCGAAATGGTTGTATTCGAAGCGTAGGATGATGGCCCGCCAAGCACAAGCCGCTGCACCGCCATCGCGTTCGCGTCTTGCTTGGCAGAGTACTCTCCATCGACAGAATGTGTCCCAACGAAGGACCATTCAGTGTCTTGCTCGTAAAGCGGAATGCTGTTGCGCTTCCTTCGCTTCTTTCACTTCCTTCGCTTCAGTGAAACATGGGTTTGACAGAGTGGAGGCTGCGAGCTGAAGGGCTGAGTTCGAGAGCTCTTCTGGAAAGTCCAGTCTGTATGGTGGTTCCGTCCAGAAGCGGCTGTTATCGGCCAATGACAGCGCTCACGAGATGCCCACGCCTGCAACAGTGGACAGACTGGAGCCTAGAGAATCTCGCGTCGATGGTAGCCCCGGCGTGGCTGGTTTCGATGTCTGGGCTAGGAGGTGGGCTTACATAATACAATGACGTGAGAGGACGGAACTTGCAACCCAACCCTAGTAGCCCCATGCAGTTTACACCCTCTTTTCTACATGTTGAGCAATATCGTCAACGCGTATCATGTAGAGGCCAAAGACAAGCCGTGATAGTTCAAGTGGCTTATAATGAGCTGCCGCTGATCTAGGCAGTCATTCCACGCGTCATAAGCAGCAGAACAGCAGTTGGTCGATTGAATACAGAACTTCCGCGCAATCTGGCCGTTGCATAGCTGGAACAACCTGGGTTCAATGTCGATAATCACCACAAAAGTTGCCTGGAACTGTAACATTCAGAGCAACATCTACAACCCACAGAGAGTGTAATAATACACGTGCAAATGTGTATTGAATCATTCGTACTCAGATTGCTTCATCCATGGAACCCATCAGTGTTCTCGAATGCATGAAATCCTAACTCTAACGCACTTGCATGTAGCCAGCAACATGAAAACGAAGTGTTCCCGCAGATCACGACATCCTATCTTACATGTACGTGTTGCTGACTTCTACTATTACCCAGTAGGTAGATCTCAAGGACCCCTCATTTACTCTTTGCCATCGTGATTACCGTTCATGTATACATGCCTTCAGCAATTACAACGCGTAGCTATCCATCCAGCCTCGGCACGATGACGTTCCCCACTCTCTGTGCCATCACACCCATCGGGTAACCCAGACTCGTGAAGTATCAGAGCATTACAGATATGAGAGCACATGCAAGCCTTCTTGCGCATGCTCGTTGGCAAAAGCAGCAGATTTTCGAGCTCGTAGCACAATCACGTTGCTTCACACGCAGCACTGTTTCAAGGAACCCAGACACCCAGGCCGACACCGACAAGCAGACCATCTCAAACGGATTCGCACCTATGGCTGGAGACAAAACAAAGCGAGAACCAGCAGTACCACGGCCGAGCGCGTCGGTACTGTTGGTATCGCCTCAGAACCAGTTTCTCTTGCTTCAAAGAGTCAAGCAATCCTCGTCTTTTGCTTCTGCTCATGTGTTTCCTGGCGGGAATGTCAGCACCTTTCACGATGGCGAATTGCCTGGGCCAGAATCACCAGCCAGGCACGTGGACTCAGACGTGTACAGAATGGCTGCTATTAGAGAGACATTCGAGGAATCTGGAATAATACTGGCTCGCAACTCTGGCTTCGGTCGCTTGATTGAAGTGCCAGAGGCTGAGAGGGAGGAAGGTAGAAGGCAAGTTCACACGAATAAGGTCAAATTTGAAAGCTGGCTGGCAGGCAAAGGTGGGAAAGCAGATATTGGTAAGTCATTGGTTGATATGAATTTAGCAGTGCCATACTAACTCTTACAATAGATGGCTTGATACCCTTCACACGCTGGGTAACACCTACGAACGTGCCGAAACGTTTCACGACCCAGATGTACATGTACTTCCTGCCCACGTCCTCGGCGACACCACTCTCCTCATCAGCAGGAGACCAGTCCAATGCTGCGAACGGAGAGGACTTCGAGCCTGAAGTGTCCATACCCACACCGACAACTGACGGCGGCCTGGAACACACTACTGCCCGCTTTCTACCAGCATCAGCATGGCTGCGTCTAGCGCAGGAAGGACGTATTATCCTGTTCCCGCCACAATTTTTTTTATTGCACCAAGCCGCACAATTTCTCGACAACCTCAGCGCACCCACTGCGTATGGGAGCATTGCACGAGACCATGTACCCCAGGAGGAGCTCGAGGCGAGGAGGAAGCGATTGATTGACCTCATCAAGTCTGGCAATCCCCCTTGGACCGAAAAGTGCATAAGTCCTACTGTACAGCCCCCACGCGGTGGCAAACGAAGGGAAGATGGCAGAGTTGTGCTCGGTTTGGAGAGACCGGGGCCGGAGCTGGAAGCTGCCAATGCAGGCAGAAAAGGGCATACGGAGGAATGCGTACTGGTCGACTTCAGGAAGGAAGGCCCCAGACGGGTTGCAGTCATCAGCCGTGAAGAAGCCATGAAGCCAGAATCTAAGATATAGACTTGGAAATGTACATCAATAGCCCTGGCGTATGGAAAATGAGATCACGAAAGCCACCTAGATCGGGAACCAAGCTTGGCAATAGACGATGACGGGATGTAGGTACGCAAGGAGACACAATCGCTAAGAGGTTCGCCTAATGGCGGCTCGAATGTGTACTATGAAGGTCCTGTGATTTGGTCTTGCAAGCACTCGAGACCTAACGCACCGAAGTACGGAAGGCTGACGCCCCAGCCCACAGAAATGCCAGGACACAAGACGTGACACTGACACCCCGCTCTCCGAAGAGACCTCGTGTATATCCCGAAGGAGGAGTAGCTGGATGATCTGCTTGCTGAAATTCGTCTGATCATTTTGGAGCCGTAGTTACCTTTTGGCACGGGCACTTGTGTATGAATTCGCCCTCACAAGCTGGCTGTGCTGACTGTACGAAGTGGACATGTACACGCAGTATTGCATGTTTGACACGTGACAGATCATCATCAGATGTGAATTAGATTAGGATGTGAATGTACGCGCAGAAGTCGCGCGAAGTTTTGTTCTCACACCGCCAAGCTTCGGCCGCTCTTGAGCTCGTGCTACAGCGTCACTCGCTGAACGCCGATTAAGGCTACGAGATCAACAACAGCACCATTGTCTTTGCGACAGCCTTCTACAGATTCGCTACACATCTAACCGGTCATGGCCGACACCGAAATGGACGTCGACGCCCCGGCGTCACCTGTCGACCATAAGAACAGCCAGTCGTCCTCCGGCCTGGACACGCGCACCGCCGAGAACGCAGCCGCCGTGCGCAGCATTGAGGGCTGGATCATCATCGCTACCAACGTGCACGAGGAGGCGAGCGAGGAGGATATTCAGGACATGTTTGGCGAGTTTGGCGAGATCAAGAACCTCCACATGAACCTCGATCGCAGGACCGGTTACGTCAAGGTTAGTAATACCAGAGTCGCTCTTAGCTATGGGACAAGGTGTTTGCCATGATCCTGAGCTAACTCAACTGCGCAAAACAGGGTTACGCTCTCATCGAGTATCCTACCTTGGACGAAGCGAAGGAGGCCATCAAAGGCGCAAACGGCCAGCAACTTCTCGAGCAGACCATCTCAGTCGACTACGCGTTCGTGCGTCCGCCTCCAAGCAAGAACTCAAGTGCCGCTCGGGGCGGTAGGAAGGCCGACAGGCGCCGCAGCAGAAGCCCTGGGGCCAGAGCTGTGCAGGACGACGAGGAGGAGATTGACTGAATGTCACAAGACCCGAGACACAAGATGAAATGTAATGAACGAAAGCATTGAGGGAAGAAATGTCCGAAAACAGTGGGCTTGTCGAACAGCTCTACTGCCCGAAAGGAAGGAATAAAGGTGCCGATGATTGTCGGCAGATACCATAACTTGTACCGAGAGTAAGGAACAACGTTTTGGGAACTTGTGGATCATAAACTGATTTATTGTCCAGAACTATCCCGCCAGATTTGGTGGCTTACTCGCCCTAAGAAGGCCGAACGCACCGTCCAGTGTCAATTTGAAGCAAAGCTGGTTTAAGTCAAACGATATGGCTTTTCAACACGCCGCGAGATGGAAGTCTCCGCCTTATCATAGACCTGTGATTCAGCTGTCACGGCAAGGCTTGGGAACCCGACAGGGCTGGTAATAATAGTTCAAGGTCCGTGATGATTTCAATTTCTTCTGCAGCATCGCAGCACGATGCCAGCTTTCTTGCCTCGATCCAACAAGCAATCTAGTGTCACTTGACGTTCATGCCAACACAAACTCGTCTGTTGCGAGATAGAGAAGGTCACGAACGCCGAACCCCGAGGAGATGTATCGATATATGAAACAACATGATGCATCAAGGCGGCGTGCTTGTCTGAGATGAGCGGTGTCGCCAGCTCCGGACACAGCTGAGCTTGCCCCGTGGTGCGTGACAACGCCATGAGTGTCCTTAACACAATTGTAAGCCTAGGGCGGGATGTCCCCTACAACTGCATTCATTTCTCCTTGCCATGTCAGTAGAGTCATGTTGAATGATCGAGATCTAGGGCACGAAGGGGGTTGCGACTCCAGTATATAACAGATTGCGCAGACCAGAAGGGGCTCAGATCCTCGACGTTTCAACCACGACCAAGACGTTCTCAGCCCAGCGAGCGCTGTCAGCCTACGCCGAATCCCTCTGCACGCACGGTGCACTTGACCTATAACGCCACGCTGTTATAACACAACGGAACAGCACATCCGTATGTTAGCGTAAACATCTCGCAAGCTTCACATGATGATCGACATATTCCAATCACAGCCATGAGACAAAGCTCGAGTGTTAGCTACACGCGTAAGGATCTAGATGAGACCAAGCTGCTGACGACAGCCTCGCCTGAATTGTTTATGCATGCGGATAAGCGTCCGACTCCACGGGAATTGCAGATCCCGCGATGTTTTAGTGGACATGCTCGCGAGGCTCTCGCAATTAGGAAGGATACTGCATGCTGTAAACATTTGCTCGCTTGCAGCTCGAAGTAATTTAGCCATCGAGGACTGAGATCGCCGAGCGAGTCTGTGCCAGGGATAATGTAAAATACCAAGGCAAGGTGCACTCTTTGCCAACGCTACATCCTAACAGTGTACGTTTGCAGGTGACGGTTGCCCATTCGCAATCTCACGCAAGCGGTTCTCCACGTTGTATGACTTACCAACACAGAAGGGTTTGAGATCTGCAACAACGTCTTTGCCTCAATCAGCACGAGAGTATTTTATAACGGTGCAACTTCACAACGGCACGGAAGTGGCCGTGCTGTCACTCGTGCTGTCAGTCTGTCAATATTGACTATAAGCAGGCTTTCGCCAAACTTTGCTTCATGCTTTGCCATCACATACTAACAGTACAGTCGTCTGATACCTTTGGCTACGGCCACACATTCATTTATTGCATTTTAGTTCATATCACATTCTTTTTAATAATACTAATCCAGCAAAATCATGTCAGTCTACGCTAGGGCTGTAACATCAGCGCTTGCGAGCAGACAGGCATTGACTACTCCGTCCGATCTTTACAAATGGGCATCTGGCGACTTACTTGAAGGTTAGTGTGGTCTCCAACGTGTAGCGAGTGGCTGCTAACGATAACAGCAATCAACGATGGAGGCATCTCCTCTCTTGGCACGGCATTTGCACGTTTCCTCCCCGACTCGCTCACCAATAATCCTATGCCATTCGGTGCGCCTTGGGGGAAGCGCAACTCAACAAACACCAACGAGTACGAAGACACACCAAACACTGGTGTGACTCGGTACTACGACTTTACGATTTCGAAGACACGCTGTGCACCCGATGGTGTCGAACAGGACTGCTTGCTGGCAAACAACGAATACCCCGGCCCGACGATCGAGGCCAACTGGGGTGACATGATCGAGGTCAAAGTTCGCAACAATCTCACCGATCAGGGTACAAGCCTCCACTGGCACGGCATCTTGCAGAAGGAGAACCAGTGGATGGACGGCGTTCCAGGCTACACCCAGTGCCCTATTGCACCGGATGCAGAATTCACCTACCGTTTCCGGGCTGATCTTTACGGTACAAGTTGGTGGCACGCGCATTACTCGGCGCAGTACAGCAGTGGCCTTGTCGGACCTATGGTCATCTATGGACCGAAGAACACTGAAGACGACATCGATCTAGGTCCTATCATGCTCCAGGACTGGTACCACACTTACTACCAAGAAATGGTCGACGGCCTGTTCCAACCGATCCCCAACGCTGTCGTCCCCCGCGCAGACTCCAACACAATCAATGGCAAGGGAAGCTTCCCTTGCTCGCGGACGAGCGCCGAGTGCGACTCGGATGCCCCGCTAGCTACCTTCAATTTCACATCTGGTAAAGAGCACCGTCTTCGATTGATCAATCCCTCTTCGGCTGCTACTCAGAAGTTCACCATTGATGGTCACAAGTTCAAGGTCGTTGCAACTGATTTCGTCGAGATTGAACCCTACGAGACCGACGTGATCACATTGGGTGTCGGCCAGCGCAGTGACGTGATTGTCTCTGGCATTGGTAAGCCGACTGATGCAGTGTACATGCGTGCTTTCAGACCGTCTTCATGCGCTCTGAGCAACGGTAACGAAGAGGTCTTGGCTACCGTTTACTACGAGGATGCCGATCGTAACAAGCTACCGAAGACTTCGGCAGGCCCTAACGCACACAATGGCTACTGCGGTAACGACCCTTTGGAGGATACTATTCCGGTCTACGCTATCGAGGCTAGTGAGCCCAGCGTCACTGAGATTGTGCCCGTGGAACTCAAGTCGAACGGCAGCCACGTCGTTTGGTATATGGGAGGACGTACGTTCCGTGTCGACTACAACGATCCGATGCTACTGGACGTCAACGACGGCCAACTTGAGTTCGATCCCTTGAGGAACGTTCACAACTATGGTTCGAACAAGACCATCCGTTTCGTGATCGAAAACACCGGTCCCCAGCCACACCCTATGCATTTGCATGGTAAGCTTCTCAATAGCAAAGCACTTCAAGCATTCTTTAGCTAACAGTTACTAGGACACAACATCCAGATTGTTGCTGAGGGCCCTTGCGGTGATGCCAGCAGAATCTTCCGAAACACTACTGCTGGCCCCGGCGGACCTCCTCAAGGCAACTCATCTAGCTTGCCGAGCGGAGGTGCTCCCAGCGGCACTAAGGCTCTTGACCTCCCGATCGAGGATAACAACAGCCGTGTCGTCGGAAGTGGTATTGCCGGCGAGACTCTCCAAGAGTTCGGCACCTGCTGGGATGGCACAGTGACCAACCCGTCCAACCCAGCCAGACGTGACGTCGCCCAACTCCAAGCCAACTCATACATTGTTCTGCAATGGAACCAGGACAACCCCGGTATCTGGCCCCTCCACTGCCACATCGCATGGCATCTGTCGGCCGGCTTTGTCTGGACTGTCCTCGAGCGCCCAGACGACCTTGTCAACAACATGAACGTTCCCGATGTCATGCCGCAAACTTGCGACAACTGGAACGCGTGGAGCAAGACTCACCGAGTATGTGCTCTCATTCAAGCCGTGCATTTTCCATTACTAACATTTCTTCTTCAGGTTGACCAGAAGGATGCTTCATGATCTGGTTCAAATCCACGACACGCTTACATTCGCCGACATCACATCTTTTCGTATATTCGTTCTTTGGACTGATCGGTCCATACATGTCTTTTCTCTTATGTCACATAGAAACAGAGTACTATGATACTCAATAAACGGCCTTGATTTTTATTCATCTTTATAATAGCAAGCATTTCCAATCACCATCATATAATGTTGCACAAGGCCGGAAGGACCCTGGTACTGATTAGTGAACACCTTGATGGCATCTCATCGATAAAAGATCTTTGTATCCTACTCTCAGTCTTAGATTCTTAGTATCCTCTACCACATCCTCGCTTGCCCCAACACCGCTCAATTTTCAGCTGCACGGCTGTCTTGATACCAGCCTGTAACTCGCTTCGGACTTGCCTCTTCGGATCCGTACCGACGGCTGATGCGATGCCAACACCGTGATGCCCTCCTGGCTTTGCATCTCCGCGGTGACACTCGCCATGACCCCCGAAACACCACCCTAAGCGTCCACGACAGCTCGTTGCTGGATGCCCTGCTTATTATCGCTGGTTCCAGACTCTGAATGCTGACAGCGAGCCATCGGCAACGTCATCGATGTTTCGATGCCCCCACTTGAGCGCTTGAACGCTTAAACTGAACTTTCAGCTGAGACGTTCCGCGCTGTAACCGCAGTACCGAGCGAGTGGTTGAAGATACGCAGGGAGGCGTATCTCCGAGTGAATACTTGGAATATCTGGTGCAACAGCGTGCCTTACTGACCTTGATGCATCTGCAGAAACTGTAACTCACCACGAATATGCATCTCTCGAACAAATAACGAGGCAGCCACGCAGTTCTAGACTTGCCCATTGACATTGGCGGAAGCAGTGTCCGTACGAGGAAGCTACATCGAAACAGCTATTCTAGGTGCCACCAGCAAGCGAGGTAGGGAACAATTGCAAGCTGTATCGTCAGCTCTTACTATTACTCTATAGGGCCCCTCTCAGCCGCTGCAAGAGCAACCAATCGCTCACAACATTCCAAATCGGAGACTTGTGATGTCAAAACCCCGCCGTCGTCGGGCCCAAGTCCACCGGATGGTGGGGTCAATGTTATCCAGATACATAAGGGCGATCAGCTCCTGGAAGTGACCGCTGTTCTCCTCCATCTTCTTTCAAATCGACAATACAGAATACATACTACAGATTATCAAAATGTCTTCTACTTTCCAAGCCCAATGCCACTGCGGCCACCACAAGTGGGAGTGGACCCTCGAGTCCGACAAGCAGAGCCACATCCTCTGCCACTGCGACACCTGCAAGGTCCTTTCCGGCGGCCCCTACACGCTCAACCAGATCGTGCCCAAGTCTGCCCTCAAGATCACTTCCGGCGGCGAGCCTTCGAAGTACAGCTACAAGGGCGACTCCGGTTCGTCTCAACACATGAATTGTCTCGACATCAACAGCTAGCAGTGCTAACACAAGGCGCAGGAAACTCCGTCAACTGCTACTACTGCCCCAAGTGCACGACACACATCTACCACCACCAGGAAGTCATGGGCCCGGATACCATTATTGCCCGCACTGGAATCCCTAGCGATGCTCGCAAGAGCTTCCCTGTCGCTGCTGAGATCTACGGCAAGGACAAGCTTAACTGGGAGCCCAAGATTGCCGAGACCTTCGACGTTCTTCCTCCGTCATAGATGCATTCGCACCGTGCCATGGCAATGAATCTCACGGATAATAAACTTGAAAGAGACGGCCGGGGGGAGTAGGTACAACTCTTGAAGAAGTTTAATCACCAAGCCCACTGAAGTTTGTTCACAAGTCTACACAAATGATTCCATTGCTAGTGATTGTGCTAGGGACATATTCACTCCTCGTACGTGACTGTCTTGATCTTCAAGAATTCTTCCAGACCCCATTGTCCGTTGAAACGGCCCTAAATGTGTTGTCAGCATGCAAGGTACTGTGTTGCAGGGAATGCAATTTGGTCTTACCCAACCACTCTGCTTGACACCGCCGTGTGGAAGCATTGCTTCGTCGCTATCAGATGGTCAGTAGATTTCATATCGCGTTGGCAAGGATGAGAACTCACTGCACTGTCATGCTGTTGATGTGGACTGCACCAGAATCAATCTCCTTCGCGATGCGGAGTCCTCTTGCCAGGCTCTCTGTGAAGACAGCTCCACTGAGACCGTAGTCTGTGTCGTTTGCGAGCTCGATCGCGTGTTCGTCGCTGTCAATCGCAATCAAGCTGACAGTAGGACCGAAGGATTCGGTGTAGAACACATCCATATCCTTCTTGACACCGCTGAGGATAAGAGGACGGATGCGGTGCTCGCTCTCCTCCTTGGAGCCGAGATCACCGTAAAGCACCTTGGCGCCCTTCTTCTCGGCGTCCTCTCGCAACGCGCGGTTCTTCTTCACGCCAGCCTTTGCAATAAGCACAGGCGCATCAGACGAGGGCGGGTAAACCTTCTCGGTAGCTGACTTCAATGCCTCGCCAAACTTGTCAATGATGCTGCTGTGTACGAGGATACGTTCGGTAGCCATGCAAATTTGACCAGCGTGGAAGAAGGATCCAAGGGCGCACTGGAAGGCGGCTTTCTCGATGTCTGCGTCGTCGCAGACGATGGCCGAAGCCTTGCCACCAAGCTCCATCAGCACAGGCTTAAGCTCTTTGCCTGCCTTGGACGAAAGGATGGAGCCTACGGCCGTCGATCCAGTGAAGTTGATCTTCTTAACGGCAGGGTGTTCGATGATCGTGTTTGAGACTGAAACTGCGTCTTCTGGACGGTGGTAGATGACGTTGAGCACGCCTTCCGGTAGGCCAGCTTCGTGCATGACTGAACCGAGAGCCCACGCAGTGCGAGGGCTCAGTTCAGAGCCCTTGAACACGACTGTGTTTCCAGCGGCGATCGCGTAAATGAACGCACGAGCACCAAGGATATAAGGTGCGTTCCACGGCGCCATGCCATAGATGACACCGTAAGGCTCCTTGAAGACAAACGCGCCAGTACCAGGAGCCTGGGTCTGAGGGATGACACCACTGATGTTGCTCACCAGACCAGCAATGTTGCGGAAGACCTCCACAGTGGTCCCAATGTTGAAGTTCGAGAATCCGTCCAGCGCTCCCGTCTCTTGCTTCATGTAATCTACCAGCTCCGCCGCTCTTGCCTCGATGATATCGGCTGCCTTGAGAAGGATCTTGCGCCTCTCGGCAGGCTTGGTCTTGCGCCATGTCTTGAAAGCGCGCTGCGCGGATTCGACGGCTTCGGTGGCTTCTTTTGCTGAGGCGCCGTAGGAGGTCCAGAGCTTCTCGCCAGTGCTGGGGCTGAAGACGTCGTATGTCGCCGAGGCGCTGACTTCTTTGCCATCGATCCAGAGCGGGAGAGGTTCGTTGGTAGGGCTCATCTTTGCGGTGATAGAGGTGCTTGCGTGGTGCTGGAAGGATTGTCTGATAGACTGGAGCAAGTGGATAGGAGTCCAGCTCTCCAGTGGGCCACCCTTGTGGTTATCATTATGCGCGTAAGCTTAGTGTATGGTGTGGTTTGTAATATCGGTAAGACTGGCGTGTCCTGAAAGTCGGGACGAGGTGGGGTTGCGGGACGTAAGCGCTCGAATGAGAGTGTCATGCACGTGGCTCGGTCTGTGAAGACGGCAATTGCAGATATCAACTTCCAAGGAATAGCTAAAGACATGTAAGTTCATACATTACTTTTACCGTTCCAGATACCGCGTGGCTTTACTGTGAGCAAACACCTCTATGAACTGAAGATTGGTCGAAACCCGACGGTGGCAATCCTTGCAACCCTATGGCCCGGCGTGGACCCGCATTGTTGCACACAGGCTCGCAAGTTACTTGAAGTAACCGGAAGATATGTCATCACATGCACACCAAGGAAAAAGGCACTGCTATCATGCAAGGTTCGATGTCATGTTCAATTGTACTGATTAAAAGATGTTCCCTTCGATATGCACTATTGGTGCACCTTTGGTGCCTGGGTATCAGTCGCCACCACCTTGGGTTGCCGTCATAATTATGATATAAAGGAAACACGTGTAAGGCGCAGTCTGTGTCGCATTACATGGCCTCAAAAGCCACAGAAAAGAATTCGCCATGAAGAAGGTTTAGAAAAAAGAAGAACGCCTCGATGCCTATGCGTGTGCCATGAAACTGGTTTTGGTACAGAAGGATATGCAGCTAAAACCATTTGTTGCCAGGAAAAGTTGTCGATGTTGCGTCTACAAAGCGAAGACAGCAATGCCGGCGGCGAGGACAAGGCCGCCGAAGCTGGCAGCCATGTTGGAGGCAGAGCCGGTGGAGGGCTCAACGCTGGTAAGGTTGCCACCAGTGGGCTTGGCGACGCCAGTCGAGAAAGATGAAGGCGCGGAGTGGACAGCAGTGGCGTTGTTGGGGATGGTGTAGGGAGCAGCGGCGGTGGTGACAGGAGCGGCGACAGGGGCGGAGCTGGAGATCACCTCGGCGACGGAGGAGTGGACAGGCGCGACAACAGAGGAGGCAGACTCGACGGCAGAGCTGACGGCGGAGGAAGCGTAGGCGGAGGGAGCAGCAGCGTAAGAAGAGGGAGCAGCGGCGTAGGAGGAAGGAGCAGCAGCCTCCTTGTGGTCGTTGGAGATGCCGAACTGGGTGGTGTACTGGTACTGGCCAGTCTTGTCGTCGATGAGCTGGATGCCGTAGCCCTTGGCGCCCTCAGAGGCCTCGAGGGTGCTCTTGGGGTCCCAGGTGTAACTGCCGCTGTTCTCGATCTTCTCGGCGATGGCGTAGACCGGGATGAGGTTCTCGGCGGGGCCCTTGAGGAGGACGAGGGAGACGGTGCCCTCAGTGGTGGGCTCCCAGGTGATGGTGAAGCTCTCGCCGACAGGGACGATGGTGTTCAGGCCAGGCTGAGAGATGGGGTTGCCCTTGGGCGCAGTGCCGGTAGGGGTGGTGTAGGCGGAAACCAGGGGAGCAAGGGCGGCGAGGCCAGCGGTGAAAAGACCGAACATGGAGGGAGACATTTTGAAAGGTTGTTTGGTGGTTTGAAGGTGGTGGATTCAAAAGATTGGTACTGCGAAGGAGTGGATGGGAGTAGTGTAAGGTAACGAGTGTCTTGAGTTAGAATGGGGTGGGTGGGTGATAAAGAGTGGCTGAGAGTTAACTGTCTCAAAGGTGATGCGTTTCGTCACTAGGGAAGAAGAGTGCGAGCGAAGGTTGGAATGCTGCGGAGGGTAGATGTACCTACAAATAAATCCGTCGCTTCGAGGGGGCGTTCGATAGCGTGACGAGCGAAGGAGCTGGCAAATTGCACCTTCGCTTCCCGTTATGGCCTCGTCGCATACACAGACGGGAGTGAAGATGGCCTCGTTTCGAGCCAGTAGTGAGCTTAAGGAGTCAGTAGTACTACTAGTGCTAGCCCAGCGCAGGTCCAGCTCTTCCCCAGACGCGCCGAACGAGTAAGATTGCGATGATGAAACCCAATGGGGCCATTGGAGGGGCTAGTCACCTCGCTACAGAACGTCTCATTTCCGCCAGCGTCTGCCGCAGGTCTATTTTCGAACTCTGTTAGACGCGGTCAGCAGGCCGTCGCTCGTTATTTCTCCACGAGATCGGATCGGAGGCGTCATTTGGCTGTCTATGCCTCTGCGGAGAGCGTTGTAATGGCGTACAGTAGCTGGAATGGATTATTACGTCGAAGGAATGAACAGCTGGAAAGGGTGCTGGAAGAAGACTTGCCGTGTGGCCCTGAGACAGCCGCAGGGCACGCCATACCACACGGACACGCCGCCAGACGGCGCCTCCGACGTTCAGGCGGCAAACCCCCGTACAAAAGCACGAGCTGATATAGTGCTTCTGAATTCAAAGTGATTAAGGCCGTCGCAAGAGAGTAAACTTCAGGCACAGGCGAGCGCAGCCGCAGAGTTACACGTTACACCACGCAGGAGCAGCCAAATTTTGGCGAAGCATTTCTATACGTGTATCCGACTTGGCACGCTGATAGCCCAGGCAAATATATTGGATCGCATAAGCATAGCCACCACACGCGTATGTCTCGGTGGGTTCTTGTGTTTCGCAGGCAGCACGCGAAGTTGCTGGAACAGTGACATCTTGGTTTTTGCTACCTCAACAACAGGAATTGCCCGCGCAACAACCCTTCTTCAGTCAAGAGTCAAGAGTCTCTCATCACTGCTTGCCTGATTGACTTGTGTTGTAGTCTAGACACACGAAGTGTTTGATACGCGCGCGGGTGCGCGGAGTTGATTCAACCCGTGTGCCGCAAGAGATAAACACCTCGTTGGGTTGCATCAATCATCGCATACGACCTAATACGACCTAATACTAAGCTCGTATTAACTCAATAACACCTGCACAGAAAACGCACTGTGCCAGAGGCCGATACCGGCAAGAGCCAAACATAACCACGCGGCTCTGAAGATCGTAGCACACCAAGAAGATGACTCTGACATCAAAGAAATGCTTGGAAAAGTCACTTTGATTGAATTTGTTTCAAAGTGACAGCCTGGACATTTCTGCCAAAGTATGTACATTCAACGATAATCGAGCGCTGCCTAACACCACCATCCCTCCATGACCATAGTTCAACATCGCATAAACACGATAAAATTTGCATCCAAATACCGCGCATCGACCAGCATCCGCAGCTTTTGACGACAATCAAGCAAACTCGCATGAAACATATCCATTGCTTGCTTCTCTTCCCCTCCCCAAGGCCGATGCCTTTGTCTATAAGCGATTGTAAAGATACAAATGGGTATAATACCATCCTCGGTCCGGTCATAAGGTCGTTAAGCGATAGTGGAAGTCGTGGCGACCAACTTGCTCGTTGGGAGAAGAAAGCGCGCGGCCGCTAAAGACGAGGTTTAGGAAACACGAAATTGGGCTCAGGACTCTTTATACTGTGAGCCAGGTGATCAACCGCAAATGCCGTAGTCTGGAGAGGATTGTCAGCAATGTTATTTTGTTGGGTTGGCAGGTATGCTGGAGCTTACTGATGGCGCTGAATGGTTGAGGGATCATGCCGTTCCTGACAAGGTCTTGGAAGTCCCATTCTGGAAATCAAGTTAGTAAACAACTTCAAATGGGTCAGAGAGTAGGGATAGGAGCATACCAGGTGCGCTTTCGGTCTTCCATGTCCAGAAGATCCAGCCATCGGCCTTCTCGAATGCGACAAACTGTGCTTCGATGTAACGCTTGATGTTGGAGCGGTCGGCGTCGCTGAGGCCATTGACGGAGCCGGTGTACTTTCCGTCACATGAGCCGATGTATGAGGATCCTTGGCCGCCCTTGTTGTAGGTGCCGTCGTATCTTGCGCCAATGCCACGACCGTTGAGCCACTATGATGTTGTTAGTATATACCAGAGATGTGTTGAAGAAGGGAGGTTCTTCGCTTACCTTAGCACAGTCAGTGAGGGCACCAGACCACTCGCCTGCGATAGTCCACTTGTTGTTGCTAGCCATCTGCGAACCGAAGCCGCAAGCTGTGCCGACGTGCTCGTCAGGGCTCATCTGCAGGGCGCCGGAGTCGAAGACCTCGTAGTGGTGGGTGTCGAGCAGCAGGTTCCACATGCCAGAGCCCCACTCGTTCCAGGAGGTCACACCTTCGAAAGCATCGTGGAAAGCAACAGCAACGTTGGTGCCCTTCAGGTTTCCCCAACCATCCATGTAGAACTGGCGAACGGTGTCCATGTCGAGAGACGGTCCGAGAGGTTCGTTCAAAAGCTCGATGGAAGCAACGGCCGGGTTGTTTCCGAAATCATCGCGTAGTTTGTTGAGGGCCTTGAGGGTAAGCTCTACGGAGTCACCCTGGGTCCATTCGGGAGTGCTCTTGAGTTGACCGGAGTTGTCGAAACCGTTCTGAGATCTAGGAGCGCCGTGAAGATCGAGCATCACTTTGATGCCATGGTTGCCAGCCCAGCCAACTGCCTTTCCAACGTAGTCGTATGCGCCGTACACGAAAGGTGCACCTTGGCCTCCAATGATCGACCAGTAGCCAATCGGCAAACGAACGAAGTTGAGTCCTACGGAGGCGATCTCCTTGAAATCATCTTCGGTGATCCATGTGTTCCAATGGTCGCGGAGACGGTCTGAATCCCAACCATATTGCTCGCCGTAAGTGTATTCTGTTTTGATGTTAGCATTCCAATTCAACGAGCTCGACGCATTGCAATCCTCTTACCATCCACAACATTGCCGGGTGTAGCTTCAAAGATCGAAGGAGTAATCCAAGGCTCGAGAACGAGCCATCCGCCGAGGTTTACACCTCTCACCTTCTCGTTGCCGAAAGCGAAAGGAAGATCCCTCTTGCTGATACCGGATAAGGGACTCGCAGGAGCTGCATTGCCAACTGTTGCAAGCAAAGCTGCAACAGCCACCGCAGATGGGGTGACCTTTGCTGAAAAGATCATGACGGGTAATCCAAGAGTAATGATATCGTTGTAATGGTGTTAGAGACAAACTGCAGGCCCATTCACGTTTGAAGAAGATAGTTTCAGAGGGATGTCTGTTGTGAAAAGCAGGAGGATGGATGTCTTGATTGAATAAACAAAATTCCGAGCACCTTGAATATGGGCAGCTCGAGCTTTTTGAACTGATCTTCGTTGTTGGACAACACCTACCCTTCTACGATCTACCCAGTCGATCCCCTAGGCCTCATTCAAGCGCCTGTGGCTTCGCCTTGGTAATGCCATGCCAGTAGCCAGTGAGACACCGGCGTGTGACCAAGGTGACCGTTTCTCTGCGCGAACCCCGCTGAAACCATGTCCCGTGTCAGCACCCCACAGACCAGACGTCTCAGGCAGGGAATGGTATATGTCGATCGACAGGCTAGTCGGCCATGAGAAGCGGTGGAAGAGCAGGCGTATTACGTCGCGTTGTCAGCCGGACGGCCATCAGTGATCAGGCAAAACAGCTTGAGAGCTGTCGCGAGAAATGTCCACCGCTGCAGGGTCCAGGGACAGCCGGTATGATCGTGTGGCGCTCCCAGGCACGACTCGCCATTGGGCGCAGGAGGCGGAGCAAGCGTGCGGCAGGCTTGAACGCCCGCCCTCCCTGCGTCGATGGGATGCGCTGGCGGGTTAACGGGTTGTCATGCGCTGTGAGAAGGCCGTCCTCGCCGTCTTTCGGCGCTTGGCCAACGAAGGGACACCTGCGATGCGACGAGAAGACTGCCAGCTTGGGTAACGGCTGGCAAGGGGCCCTTCGCGCCGGGACGCTCACGCGGACAAAACAAGCAAGTGCCAGCCTGGCTGATCGTCTGGTGCTGATCGCCCCGTCGTCAAGACGTCACACTTGGAAGAAAATGCCTGAAGCCACGCAGTAGACCCAGGATCACAGCAGCATCGCTTCCAGCAGCGAGGATCTTTGACATCCCAATCGCGCAAGAACACGTTGCCTCCTTGCTGTGCAACGACCGGGTGCTGGTGTTACTGCAGGACGCACGCCCAAAGCAGTATGTGCGGTATGGCAGGGCTCAAACTTAACAGCCTTGTGAAATCCCATGTGCTCGTATAACCATCTTGCATAGGAGAGGCAGCTAAGCCCTCCCCTTGGCTGTGACTCCGGATTCTCTCCGCAACGCTTCGCCTCACACTAGTCTCTGTGAGGTTGGACACGCAACAAGCTCTTTACGCCTCTGGATCGAAGGCGCCGAGTCAAGGCTACAACACTATACTGTTTGAATGCAATCGGACCGTGGTATGTCCGACAGATGAGCCACTATGTCGTCAGTCAGACGGAAGATCTGAAAGACGCTGGAGGTCACACGATGCTTGTGAAGACGGAAGGTTCGTCTGGAAGATCTTCTCCATGCCGATCGCGGCAGTCCGATGCGGAGAAAGCTACCAGAGCTGTTCAGCTCATGTGGAAAAAAATAAGCCGAGGCAGTGTCACGTTGCTCATGACGATGGCTTGGCTGGTGTTTTTGTCTCAGCTACGAAAAATGTTGTCGGGCCACCTGGCTGACTGAGTTCTGAATGGGGATACCGAAGTGTGGTTTTCTGTGGATTGATTGTTTGTTCAATGAGACGCACAACTTGCTGAACATCTAGCGTCGGCGGTATTCACGAGCCATCACCTAACACAAGAATCAAATGGACAACACTCGGCGGTGAAGGCGGGCACGAGAAAGGACGAGCAATGCGCCAACGCGCCTGTCTCAGTATGCAGAAGAGCCGAGCCGACGTCAGCCGGGATGCAGAAAGCATATCCAGCAGCCCTCTTGTCGAGAACGACATAGTAGAGTCATCGTCACGGCGAAGCGGAAGGCATGCATCATCGAGCTCCTTCTTGGAATGATCTCACGAGCGATGACTCTTTGATGATGAGAGTTTACTGGAAGTTGGTCATGGTTTGACATTGCTCTTATGTTTTGTTACACCAAGACATCGTATGCTTGAGTCAATCGGACGAGAGAACTGTGCTAACGCCCTTCAGTGGTATAGAGACTTTGACCAAACCCTCGCAAGAAACATTTTCGCGGCGCTGGGAGAAACTTCATGCATTCAAATCTGCGGTCGTCGGATCCCAAGTGCATGGCGAATACTCTCCCGTGTCAAGACTCTTCATGTCTTCAGCACTAAGCTCGAAATCGAAAATATGCGTGTTCTCCTCGATCCTCGAATGAGTTGCGCTCTTCGGCAGAACGACGAAACCTTTCTGTAGGCCCCAACGAAGCAAGATCTGTGCAGACGTCTTGCCGTATTTGGCCGTGAGAGGCTTGAGCAAAGGGTCATCTCCACGTGTGGCACGAACAAGAGGAGAGTAGGCCTCGAGGATGATACCACGCTGGGTACACCACTCAACGATGTCAGGGCGGGCGAGCCATGGGTGAAGCTCGACTTGGTTGACAGAAATGATGCCAGCATCATCTGGTGATTGTTCCTGAGGAGAGTCAACCCGGTGCTCAGAACACCTGTATGTGTTCCGAAGGGGACTTAGGCAACCTACCTTCTGCCACTGTTCCAGCTCGTTGAGATGATGCACTCCGAAGTTGCTGACACCAATAGATCGCACCTTGCCCTCTTTGACAGCTTCAACGAGCGCTTTCCACGCCCCCAATCTACCTTTCGTTCCTTGGTATGGTGCGTGGAGCAGATACAGATCAATGTACTGCAACTTGGTATTCACCAGACTCTCGTCAATACACCTCTTTGCGTCCTCGTAGTTAATGCACTTCGGCGGGACTTTGGAAGTATAAAAGAGTAGGTCTCTTGGGATACCAGCCCCTAGGAGGCCCTTGGCAGTGGGCTCCTCATTTCGATAAGCGTGGGCCGAGTCGACATGACGATAGCCAGATTTGATTGCGTGGCCCACGACATCCTCTGCAACATCTGCTGGGCTAGGAAGCGTCAGTCAATCACGCAGAGCGAATGATACCCGGTTAGTCTCATCGCATGCATGTACTATGCATTCAGCGTATCATGGTTTGCGCGATCCTCCAATGGTCGACTCACGTCTGATACACCCCTGCGTTGCTCTCGGTCAGCAAAGATCTTTACGAAGTTAAGAAGACTGCCTCCTCGTTGCAGTTGAAGAAGTCGTCAAGAACAAGATGTTTAATCACCTACCATAACCGAGTACTGGAATCTCATAGCCAGACTTCATGCGAAGTGTGGAATTTATGTCGAGCTTCATGCTTGGAGTCTTGCTGTGCGTGGTGCATCCGAGATGTCTTGTTATCTGTTGACCGCGCGCGAATGCTTTCATATCATTGATAAATGGCAATTGATCTCACCTCAATCTTGAGATTTATTCAGAGGTCTAATTGTACAAGTAGATAACAATACATGTGTTCTCCACGTGGATCACCAGCAATTCAAAAATGTTTACGTCATCGCGGGGCAGGCGCGGTGGGATGCTGCAGCAAAGCGGCCTAAAGCCAAAAGCCATAATGGATGACACACACCAAAAGTACAATAATCATTATTAATATTGTTCACGAACACAGACCTGTCTGACCGAGAGCACTTGCTTGCGAACGATTCAAACATACAACCAGCTTCCTCCAGCGACATACCGACAAGATGCGTCTAATCAAGCAAAACATCATTGAGAAAGATGGCTCGGGCACTGCAACCCTGCTTCCTGAAGAGCCTGAGGACATGGTGAGCCAGTCCGTCTCAAGAAGATGCTCTGCCATAGACAGGCGCTGACTTTTGCCTAGTGGCACTGCTACAACTTGATTCGCGAGAACGACCTCCTACGAGCTTCTGCTCTGCGCAAGGTTACGACCGAATCGGCAGCCGGCAGCACCTCGACTCAGCGTGTACAAACGGTCCTCACCATCCGTGTGACAAAACTGGACTTTGACTCATACGCTTCACAACTGCACGTGTCGGGACGGGTAGCGGAAGAGAACAAGCATGTCAAGCTGGGCAGCTACCACACACTCGATTTGGAGCTGCAGCGCAACTTTACTCTGGAAAAGGCGGATGGGTGGGATAGCATCGCGATAGACACGTTGAAAGAGGCGATCAACCAGGATGCAAAGGCGCAGCTGTGGGCAGTCGTGCTGCAAGAGGGCCTGGCGAACATCTGCTTGGTGACCGACCACCAAACTATTCTGCGACAACGAATCGAGGTCAACATGCCGAAAAAGCGAGCGGGCTCGTCAGACCACGACAAGGCGCTGCAGAGGTTCTTCCAGACCACATTTGACACGGTGCTTCGCCAGATTGACCTCAGCGATCCGAAGCCTTTGCTGCTTGCAAGCCCAGGTTTCACCGCCAGTAGCTTGCAGCAGTTCATCAAGACCAAGGCTTCGGAAAGCAGCGACAAAGACCTCAAACAGTTGATACCAAAGATCACTGTTGCTCACTCTGCGTCTGGCCATCTGCACAGCTTGGCAGAGGTGCTCAGTAGCCCAGCTGTGACCAGCAAGCTTAGCGACACAAAGTTCGCCCGCGAGACACAGCTCATGGACCGCTTCTTCGAGCTATTGCGCAAGGACGATGCGAGAGCTTGGTATGGACCTAGAGAGGTCGAGGCTGCAGTTGAGCGAGGCGCAGTAGGCAAGGGCGGTGGTTCGCTTCTGATCTCGAACTCTTTGTTCCGCGCTCAGGACGTGAAAACGAGACAGCGTTGGGTAAAGCTTGTTGACGAAGTCAAGGAGCAAGGCGGAGAGGTGCGTGTGCTGAGCAGTATGCACGAGAGTGGTAGGCGGCTTGAGGATCTGACCGGAATTGCTGCCATCTTGACATATGCTATTGAAGATCTTGATGAAGAAGTTGGCGGTGAGGACGAGGTGGAAGAAGAAGACGTGCCAAACGGCCGCAACTTCGTGCCCGACGAAGACATAGATTTTTAGAATACTCACGATAGAGACGACTTTCCTTGTTCCTTCATGCAGTCTTCAATATGTGTCACCGTTAGCCAGTTTGTACCACGGTCGTTACCCTACAACATGCACCCCTCGCCTTTGCCCACTGCATTCGGCATACCGACCCACAACTGCCCCAAGGAGAAGCCGCTCCCGCGCACAGCGCGCGCGCCCTTCGAGAACATTAAATCATGTGGCTCCGCTCCGGCTTCGGCTTAAGATAAAGCTGTCCACAGCTGCTGTGTGTTGTCGTTGAGGTAAATGTCGCAACGATTCTTGACCCGCCCTGTACAATTCTTCACTACTCCTCGAATAATCCATCAAAGAACCATTTCTGTCTTTCCGCAAAAGTTCCAGTTCGATAAACCGGCCACTTCGTTTCGTCAGACAAGGACAATGAGCGACATTAAGCAGATTTCTAGCCAGAGGGCCGCTCAGCGTAAGTGCTCCCTGTGTTTTGAATGATCTCAATCGTCACAGAACTAATTGCTGACTTTGTATATACAGCCGTGGCACACTACGTAAGTCTTCACCGGGCAATTCGTGCATATCATCTCTTGCCGAACATGAACTCAGTCTTCGCAATGGCAATTCTAATAGTATCCATAGTCCCAAGCCATTGAAGCCGCCGGCCAAATCTGGGTCTCCGGCCAGATCCCCGCCGACGCCCAGGGTAACCTCGTCGGAGGCAGCATCGCCGACCAGACCAAGGCCTGCTGCGAGGCGCTCAAGAACATCCTCGAGGACGCCGGCAGCAACATCAACCGTACCGTCAAGGTGAGCCTTCATCCGAGGAGAAAGTATCTCGAAGGAAGCCTTCGATTGCTTACGCATGGGATTTCCTTTTAGATCAACGTCTTCATCACCACCATGGACCACTTCGCCGAGATGAACTCCGTCTACGAGAAGTACTTCACGCATAAGCCCGCTCGCTCCTGCGTTGCGGTCAAGGAGCTCCCCAAGGGCGTGCCCGTTGAGATCGAGGCCATTGCTCTTGCTGGCAGGGGTTAGAACTCCTTGCACGAAGACCATGAATCGTACGAGACGAAAACAACTTTAGCAGCATTTTGGCCAAAGTCGCCGACGTAAACCTGTATGAAGCAAATGACATGAAGAGACCCTTTTTGATGTAAGACATGCAGAGGTCAACGTGAGAAAATTGACACAGGAGTCTTCTGTAACTTCGATCGCTAGATTTTTCCTGTTGATCTTGTATCTTGTTGGTTTTGTGTTATGTACAAGCAAGGTTGAATAATCCCTTGTCCTCGAAGGCATTTTACAACAGCCCCAAGCCACCATCCTATCCCTTCCTATTCCTGGCATCTATAAAGCTCTCACCATCGAGAGCCTTCCCAGCGCCAAATCCCAACCAGCCAAGCCTAGCCTTTCCCTCCCAAAAAAGTAAGTGCGATGTCCGCGAGCGAATGTGGGTATCATTGAATAAGCAACGACCAAAGAGAAAAAAAAAGCAGGAAAGGGGAATCTTTTTCCGCCCGATGAGAGAAGAGTTGGAACAAATTTTGCAGAAAAAGCAAAACACACAATGCCGCCAAGAAGTCGTCGTGGAAAATCGGAGTCGCAGAGCCTTTTTATTGGAATGGCATGCCGACGTAGGCCATTGGGGTTTCCAGAGGGCTGGAGTACTGCGGCATTGACATTGTGGTGCTGTTGACGACTGCTGCCATGGAAGACAGTTCGCGCCATTTTTGCTCGCAGTGGCGCGAGGGCCAGCGCTCTGAGACGCCGTGTTCGAGCATCTGTTTGGTATTGTCAGCGTAATGCTCTTTGATGGCAGCCTTGTCGGTGTGAATGGGATGAGACATACCTTGGCACTGATGATTTGCCACTTGCACCTCTCGTAATACTCGGTTGCCACTCTCAAGGCGTACACGTCCTGTTCCTCCCACACGCGGAAGCGTTGGCGCAGACGCTTGTACTTCATTTGCAGGCGGGCGGTGGTGTGGACCACCTCCTTGCCTTCGGAGAAGCGGGCGGCAATGTCTTTCCATGGGAGTGCTTCGGTCTCGCGAAGCTGAATGAGGAGACGGTCATCGTCGGAGAGGGTGTCGGCTGCTGCTGAGGTGGTGCGTCGGCGTTTGTTACCGCTGGGAGGACGAGAGTCGCCTGCGGCGTAGGCTGCTGCTTCGTCTTCGTCCCGTTGGCGCTTGGTGGTTGAGATTCCTGCTGGGTTGGGAGCAATCGATTGGTATGGTCGGCGAGGTTGAGGTTGTTGAAGCTGTGGTGGAGATGGAGTCTCGAAGGACATGTCAGTGGCGTATGTTGGGAATGTTGTTGTTGGTGGGAAGGTCGAGGTCAGCGGCGTTGGTTGTCCAGCTGCAGTGGAGTATTGGATTCCGAGGCCTGCCGATGGCGTCCAGTCCAGGTTCTCTGGCGATGGACCAAAGGTGCTTGGGCTGCTTCGTGGCCTACCCGGTGCATGTTGGATTGGCGCGTGGAATAGAGTCGAGGGTTGGGCCATAGGGTAGGTGACCATGTTGACGTCTGGAATTGATGCCCGTGTGTATTGGTTCCACTGTTGGGGTTCAACGGTTGACGACGGGAATGGGGTCAAGTAAGGCTGCTCATAGGCATACTGATTGATCCCAGGTGTTAGTTGCGATGTTCTATAGAGGAGGAAGCCATGAAGGATCATGCATACCGGCACCGGAGTGTACCAACCGGCACTGACAAGAACGTTGTTGTTAATGTCTCCACACATCTGCTCGGGTGAGATGTCTCCCGTCATGGTAGGGAAGAGGTTGTTGGACGACATAATGAAAAAGGCTTCGAAAGGACAACAGACGAAACAAGAAAGGTGGTGTTGGTGGCAACGCTCATCAAGACGGGAGGATGAGACGGGATAGTAGTAGTGTGATATGGATCCTCAGAGTCGATCAATAGGAAGAGGTAGAGGCCTGAGTAACAGCCGTGCCGCAAGCCATGTTGAGAGGCAGGATATGTTGGCATCTAAGTAGGATGCGCTATCATCAGCCATCGCTCGGGCTGCGCAGCACCAGCAATAGCAGCAATAGCGATGCTAGCTTGGAGACGCATCCACAGACGATGTCGAGGTCCTAGTCCAGCGCGCACAGACTCCTGCTGCACGAGGCTTAGGTACAGAGTACTAGCTGATGTAAATTTGGCCCCGATCCGCCGCTGGGCAGAGCCGCGAGCAGAGACGGTGCTGCGAAGGATGATTAGGGTGTGCCTCTGTGCTCGAGAGGCGTACAGACAGCTAATTTGCCCGGAAACGGACGTGGACGATGGTGGTTTTGCTTTGCTAGACGCGAGCCGACAGCGTGCTAGCCTTGACGAGATGCACGATAGGCGCCGGGGGCTTGCTACGGCCACGAGGAGCAGAGTGCGGACGGCGGCTCGCTTGAGGCTATTGCGAACGCATTTGGCACGCGAGATAGACGATGACCATCTGGGAAGGCCTCGGGGGGCAGCGCTGTACTGTGCCCGCCCGCCTAGTGCCTTGTGAGTGGCCGTGGAGTGGTGTCCCCTCGATCGCTCGCTCGCTCCAAGAATGCCTAAAGACTCCACCAGCAGCAGATGCTTATGCACGCCGGCAGCATCCGCATGTCAGACCGGGAGGGAGTTCCACCGTGCCCACCGCTCTCTGACGATGATGGCTGGCAGGGCTGACGGGATGATGCCTCCCAGCAGCCCTCTCACCGGAGGACGTACGCAATAAGGCTGCATGCATGTATCTGCTCACGCCGCGCATCTCATAGCTGTCTCTGCATAGGATATCAGCAGCTCGCTCGCTCGCATGATCATGCCTCCAATGTCGCTGGCTGCCGTACAGTACAGTACATCGTTCTGATCGCGCGATTAGTAGTACCGTAGGGCTTGTCAAGGGTTCCTCTCCAACCTCCTAAGCCCAGTCTATTTCCCATCTCGTCTCCACATTGACCAATTTCCCAAGCCTCAGCCTCCAAATCCTCTGCACCGCCATCAGCATTACCACCACGACTAGCACAAAGAACACCACGGTATCGATCAATACACTCCACCACGAAAGAGCCGCAGCCAAAGAACGCCGCCAACGATTGTGAAACACTGGAGCCGCAGCAATTCTTTGGCTCCCGTTGCACCTCGAACGCAGATTTGCCCCGGGGTGTGGATGGAGAGGTGCGCCGTACCCTTGCAGCTCGCGTGGCTTTCGTGCATATTACTTGCATGGCTGTGTCTATTCTTGTATCCTGTAATGACCGCAAATAGATCTCCTTCGGGCCATGAAGCTCGTCACAGACACGCGACATGCACGACTAATTAGCTCTATATTTGGCCTTTTGTGGTGTGTTTCATCTCATGCACACTCGGCACGCGTCTGGTCATGGCGCTTCCTTGACCGTCTTCATGGATGCACGAAATAAATGTAGGGCAGGCTGAAACTTGGAGGAAGTATGGCTGACCATGGTGCTGTCATACGCTCTTCCTAGAGGATTTTTGAGTGCCTGCGTTCTTCATATCACTTCTCAACTTACGTGTCTTGCTCCTTGAAGCTTCCCAGCACACCGACCAAGAACCTTGGAGCCAATTGTACACAAGATCCTTACGAAGCACAACAACAGCCGTGGTCTTGATCGGAAGCGGGCCAAGCGCCCATGAAAAGACTTACACACTGGCGCTGCCACTCTGTGCATCGCAACGAAGACGCGAAGGCATCCGAGGCACCGCCGTTGGATTGACATCACATAATGCTTCTGCTGCCTGGATTTGATTATACTGAGGCTTAGGAAAATATCTTGTGTGTCGCAGACAAGCGCTGGCTGATTCTCGGTCACAAATCAGTCCTTGAGCGCATTGAAACTACATGTATACTCGAAGAACTCGTCGAGCACCAGCAGGATTTTGGCAGAATGACGCCTTGACACCGTCATGAGACAATTAATAGCTGCACAGCTTTTTGCTAACTACAATCCTACGCAGGTGGAAGATCGAGGACCGAAGAACACGCATCATTTCTTCTTATACATAGAGGGTCGCCACAACCAGTCCGAACCACTACAACTCCGTGCGAACGCGTGCATAAACACTCATGGCCATTCGAGCGGCAGAACATACGCGACGATGTCGCTGAGATATCGCCTAGCCCATTGTCAGCGTTGACCGCACGTCAACAACGATAGGAGGAGGCGTGCGACATGACTCTAGATCGCCGTTTTCAAGTTCAGAACGCTTGTAAATCACGGTGTATCTGCTGCTTGCATAGAGCAGGCATCTCCAATGTTATGTTCTTCATGACTGGGAGAAGCGTCAGCCTCCGCGACCCGAAACTGGATCGAGCTTGTTTCAATGAGCCAGCAACTTCGCAGGCGTCGTGGTTGACATAGATGAGCTGTTGGATATCTGATCGGCATTGGGCGCGATCGTCCATCTCGACATCGGGCGTGTGCGGGCCTTCGTACAGGCTGGCAATCAAGACATTCGACAGACGCTGTGCAGCGTGTGCCGTTGACACACCATACAACACAGCGACCATGACAGTTGCCGAGGTGAGCAGTGCTGAAACCGCGAAGAAAATGATAGACAGCAAGCGCGAGTCATCACACTCCCGGACATCGATAGAGTTAGTGTCTGGCTCGACTCGCGCTACGGTAGCTAAAAACAATATAAAAACTACATTTAATGAATGCAGTAGCAAAACTCCCTTTCATGCCATGCGACACGAGTTCATATACTCGATTTCCAACCCGTACAAGAAAGCGTTGTTGCCGTTGAGCGTAGTAGCGAATCTCCTATTCTTTCTGAACACCATAAGCTGATACCCACACCCACACCTGTCGATACACTCACGGAACATATTGCCATCGAGCGGAGTGGCAGACCTCCTGTCGTTGGAGTATACCATGAGCTCATATCAACATCTCTCGGTCCATCTAAGAGAGCTGCTTCCCTTGCGTGCTGCAGTAGATCTCCTGTTCGTGCCATTCGACACGAGCTCATATCCTCATTTCCCAACCCATTCAGGAACAGTGTTGCAGTACACTATGAGCTAATATCATCAGCTTTGAACACATAAAAATGTCGATGTTACCATTAAGAAAACATCACAGCACATGAAAGAGAAGTCAAGATAGAAACAGAAAAATCAGATCTCAAGGCTTGGTTCAACAGCGGCCGCTCTCATTGGTCAGCTAGCTTTTTATGCTCAATTGCTATTTAATCGTAAAGTTCATCGCAAAAAGGAAAAAGTGAAGTATGTGAAAAGGGGGTAAAAGGGGCCGAAATATTCTATGATTCCGCATCGACAAACGCCTCCTCGTTCCCGTTCGAGTCTGATCGGACCAGCTTGTTGCTAGAGGTCGGCACTAGGGGTGCTTGCAGGCCTGGGGGTCCGCTTGATGGCTGGGCAGACATTGTGGGTTGTGAAGGGGTAGCTGAAGTGCCGTCGTGTTGTCCGAAGTCGACGAGATCGTTAGGGGCTGAGGGCTGGGGAGGGAGCTGTTTGCCTTGCTGTGAGGGGAGGGCTTTGCTGGCTTCGAATTCCGCGTGATGCTGGCCGGGGAGGATGGGGGCGATGGCGAGAACCTGTTCGATTTGGGTTTGTGCTGGGGCCGTAGGGTCCACGTCGGCTTCGATGATCCAGTCCAGCTGTTCTTCGTCGCCCGGGGGTGCCGCCTTGAAAAGCTTGGGTTGCCAAACATGTCCTTCTCCACGCTCTGCTGCCTCTCTTCTCTGCTCCTCTTCGATTGCTGTCTTAGCGTCTGTTGCGCCTCTGTGGTCACCCTTTTTGATTGCCCTGTTGGTTGCATCCCATAACTTCTGGCTTTCTCGTGGAGCCTGCTCTTCCAAGGGTCGTGCATTGGGAATGTGGGGTTTCGCGTGTGTAGCATCGAAAAGTAGCTCTTTCTTGCCTGTTGAGAGGTCTTTGATGAACATCTCGCTGTTCCAAAAGCCGGACAATTCGAAGAGGTTCTTGTTAGACGCAGTATCTTTGATGTAACCTCCGATCGCGTTGTATGCGCCGCCCACCCAGCCCTTGACCTTGAATTCAATGTCCACCTCAAGGCCTGTTTCGGGGCACCTAACAACAGCATGATCTCCAAGCTCGTATTTCATCTTGCCAAAGAGAATTCCACGCGCGTACATGTTGGGTTGGGTAATGAAGCTGCATGATGTTAGCGCGTCCGTTCATCGATAAGAATCATCAAGCTGTAAAACTTACTATCGCTCGTTCCTGTTCTGGAAACGCATGACCGCGATTCCTTCCATAAAGCTGCCAACGCTGTTTCCCAAGAACTTGCTGCGGGGCTTGAGGGTTCCGTCTATCCTGATGTGGTGTTCCGGCGCGAGAAAGAAATAAGAGGACTTCGGGGGATGGTGACTTGTTTGTTCGGAAATGTAGAAGCCGCGTGTGCCGTCAGGGTAGTCCCAGTATCCAGTGAAAGTCTCGCCAAGAATCGGGTTCAATGGTTTCTTGACGCCTGCAGGTTTGATGTGCCAACCGGACAGGTAGAACTTGGTGACGGCGACGAAACGCTGGACAGGGTCGTCGATGGTGGGAAGGGGAAGAAGGGTATCGGGATGTGCCATGAAATTGGTGATTCGCTCAAGCATGCTGCGGGGCTCCAGAATGAAGGTTGGTAGAGTTACACGCGAGAGCTCGGCGCCTGGTCGCAGCTGGCTGATGATGTGGGTGAGGACATTGCCTTGCTCGGAGGACACAACGGTCTCGTCCTCGTCGGTGTCGTTGCCGTTCCCATCCATGCTACTGCGTGCGCTTCCGCCCATGCTCTTCTTGTGGATGTGCCCAAGAACCATGTTGGGCGATCACTTAAAACGCGTGTGGAGCAGGCTGCAGAAGGAAGAGTAATTAGTATGTCGTCGGCAAGGCGTGATTTGGGTGCAGCGTGGGTGCAGTGTGGTGTGAGTGTAGGTGTAAGAGGGAGAGAGAAGAGAAGAGGGAGGTGGTGGAGAAGGTAAGGTTTGCGTCAGGCGCAGCACAGCAGCAAGCAAGCACGTTCAGGTCAGGTTGGCGTGGGCTGGTGGGCAAAGGCTGTGATCGGGTCAGGCACCCGCGTGCTGTTCGACTTTCTGACGGGCTTTTGGTCGGGCTTCAAAGTCCGCACTGTTCGCGGTGTCTCCGAGAGGCCAGCACGGGGTTTGAAGCTAGATCGTAAGGCGGACTCCAGCTGTGCTGTCTCTGTGCTGTCTCTCTCTTTGCGTCATGCCTGGCGGGGCATGCGGACACGGCTGAAGGCTTGGCCCCGACGTCCAGGATTTAATCTAACGACCGGCCTGGGGCGGATGGAGGGAGAAACTTGGCCAGCAACATTATTGTCATCGTTCCGGACCCGAGGTGCTCGCATCTCGTGCATAAAGCCGTTCCGTTGTGCTGTTCACAAACACCCCTGTCAAAAGAACCGGAAAGATGCCATTGAGAACAGGTGCCAGCACTGGAGAAGTCCCCAGCATGGTCCAGGTCCAGCCATCCTTGACCAGGGAAGAATCCAGTAATGTATTATTTCCGTCGTTCCAAGTGTTTCCAAGTGGTGTCACGCCTCTTCCAATGACCAGTGCTGTCGATACGTGCTTGCTTGCTTGCTGTTCTGCTGTCTCGACGCGTCGCGATTGAAGGATGAAAGATAAAAAAATCGGTCACTTACGTCTCCCACGTTGCCACCCACGAGGCGACTACCGCCTTGCTCTCACCCAATCCACGACGGGCAGCCGCCACGGCCTGGACAAAGTCCAGGTAGACACGCAGCTGACGCTGCTCCGCCAGCTTTGCCAAAAGGCGACGCCTGTTGCAACGCAGGTTGCACCTGGGACGCCAGAAACGAAGCGCCTCCTGATGGCGCAGCTCCTCACCCGTCGTACGCTGCCTGTCGCCAGGCGGATCGGTGGGGAGGGGAGGGGGAAGAGGAGGAGGAGGAGGGTAGCCACCCGGGGGCGGCGGCGACCTGGGCCCCGAAGGAGGGGCACCCATCTGCCACGCGATAAGACCCATGTTGCTATAATCAGATCTGTCAGTGTCGTCCTAGCGAAAACGGTGAGAGCGGCTTGAAAATGAGAGAGAGGAAGATCCTTTATCGATGAGTGAGTGATGCAGGTGCTATCGGCTACACTGGCCATAAGAAAGATAGGAAGTACTTACGCGATGGCGGCGGCGGAGGTGGCGGGTGGTGCTGCTGGTGGTGTTGTCTGCAGGTATGTGTCAGCCATTGTTGTGTTTTGCCTGCGAAAGCTGACCGAAGCAGTTACGACAATCTCCAAACGAATGAAGAGGCAGTCGAAGCTGCCATCGCCTCTCGCAGAGCGAATGAAGAAGTGTTACTTACGAGGTCGGCGATGAAGGTGGTGGTCTGCTATTCAAGTCATGGTCAGCAAATGCTCTCGCAACGCCAAAAAACGCTCAGGATGTGAGTGAACTTACGGAATTGGAGAAATTGTTTGTCTGCTCGGCGCGAAGATCTCTATGTCAGCTGGCTCTTGGTATGGGATGCGAGGGGAGGGCAGGGGCGGATGCACTTACGATCGTGGTTTGTTGGTGTGTTGAGGCAGACCGTGGAGCTTCGTAAACTGAGCTGTTATTGTGCGCAACCACGTGCATGGAACGAGGGGCGGGATTGTGGGCACCCCCGAGCGACCACCAGAGTGAGATAACGAGCTCTCCAGGCAGGGTGCTCTGGATATGTTCGAAGAAAATGATAGCAGCACTGATCATGACAAGATTGCCTCCAACGAACTATCCGACCATTGCACTACCTACTACCTATGCTCATATCAAAGGCACTATACTTATTCGACGTATCCGCAACCCTCGAAGAGCAGCCAATCCCCATACTTGCCACGCATGACTATGCTGCATACATAATAGAAGAAACGACCGCATGGCAGCACGAGAGACACCAAGAGATCCTTTCTTCGCCTCACAACAAACCATCAAGACATGCCCTCCGACCATCCAGCTTGAGCAGACCGACACAAATTGAGCACTCAAAACGCAGCAAAATACTTCCAGCACTTCGTAGACTAATGCATCTCCTTGAGCCCTCGACTACTTATACTTATACAGAACAAGACAATACCACAAGCTGCGAGATCCACAACGAAAACACGCCACCAAACTCAAGCACGTCCTCAAACCGACTTTGCCACACCGATGATCACGAATAACACCACAAACTCCGCCGAGAGTGGCGACTGGAGCGAAGCAACGCGAAGGGACGTATAGATTGCAGTCGGAGGTCACATGGAACGCGTAATTGGAAGGCGCACGGAGACGGAAGGAAGGTTGGACAGAAATGATTGCAGCAGGTTGGAGGCAATTTACGCGCGCGAAAAATGTACCTTCCGTTAAAGTCCCGAAGGAACGCAATGGTTCTGTGACGAAATCCGTTAATAGTAAGAGCACAAAAGCAATTGGGGATTACAGATGTTTCTACCTCGCTGATGCCCACATGATTATGCTTAGATTAGCCCGTAAACATCGGGTTTGAGCGGCTAGCAGAGAGTACTTGCTCTGTCAATAACTAAATTGTCATTACGGCTCGGGCGGCACGGTGATTCTTGTAGTTCGAAGCAGGAGTAGAGTTATTTCTCGGCGTATTCAAAGTACATCGGACCCACGCCCATGGCCATCACGCGCCACGTCTTTGCCACGGAAGTCTCTCACGGGCCCAATCGAACCCACGCCTATTAGCATCACTCGCCACGTCTTTGCCAGAAGATTCTCTCGCACGCTCAATTATCATAGGGCTCCATCAGCTTGTTCGCCTCGACCATCTCCGCAAAGCCTTCGATGCGTGTAGTGTTCGCCCAAGGTTTCGCCTCACATTCCTCCCTCACGACACTCGCGAAGCAACCCGTCCAGCCCTCTCTCGGAAACGCCTTGACAACGCTCTCGATCGTGCCTTGGGCGACGAGGTCTCCGTGCAAGCCGGCGTTGTCGAGGACAGTGGCGAAGTGAATAATCGCGGTAAGAGTGGTGATCATTCCTGTGTCGCCCAGGTCCTGGTGGCGGATGATAGCCTCGCAGACGGATTCGGCTTGCGCGGTTTCGGCATGGTGATACTTGAGGAGTTCAAGAGCGGTGTAGCCGCCGGCGAATTCGAAGGAGAGGTGTGTGGCGGTGTGGTATTCGGGCGCGGTGCCGATGTCGTGCAGCAAAGCGGCGAGGAAGAGGGTTTCTGAGCTGCACTCCCAGGAGGGGAAGTGTTGTGCCATGATGGCGCGGCCTGTGGTTTCTGAGTTAGTTTGCTTGTGTGAGCTGGGTAACTTGAGCAGGGAGCTTGCCGTAGTAGTAAACTCTCATGGAGTGGTTGTAAGTTTGCCTTGGGAGTTTTTCTTTAGCGAAAGCCTGCATGCTTGCTTTAAGAGGCGTGTTTGGGAGGACGATGTCGTCGACTGAAACAGGCCTGGAGGTTGCTTTGGTCGACTGAGTGGCGATGAGCTTGTCCAGGGAGCGAGGGACGGCTGTGAAACCGAATTTCTCGATATTGTCTGACATGGTGGATCTGGGAGTGTTTGGAGATGCTTGGTGTGAAATTGGTAGTTTGATGCTTGTAAAGTGGTGAAGAGAAGCCAAGAAGTAATGGAAGCTGCTTGGTATGGAATTGGTAGTGGGGCTGTTTGTGAAGTGATGAAGAGAAGCAGGTGAGTCGCCTAATGTTATAAGCATGTGCTCAATGTTTCGCTCGTCTTACATATGCTTTACAGCGCCCTGTCGCTACCAGTACTGGCAGACGTGAAGACTAGCCTACTTGTTCGTGTCGCTCTCGTTGTAACTTACAGACTTCACGGTTCTGTCATGCTCGCGCAGCTGTTGACCAGATGTGGTAGTTTCGTGACGAGCTATCTGCGTCATGGAGAAACACGACATATGTGCATCGCTGACAGATAGATGTAAGTGGGTTTGAGCTGCTGAGGAAGCTCGGGAAGAGTGTACAATTGGCGCAGCCCAGGTACCGGTGGATCTGGTTGAAATCGGTATGACCGCGAATGCACAATGTTGGACTAATCTTTGGCCTTTGTCAATGGAGTCTTGCTGTCTTTACGGAGCGCTTGGCCATCTTCTATAGGTCCATGACACCAGCTGGGAGGAAGACAGGAATCTGTCGCTTCTACGCGTGCTAGAAATTTGCACCCTCGATCAACGCGCACAGGACTTCCATGTCTTCCTTCACATACTCTGTAGTTTTGACATGGTGGTTTCGAGGACGGGGCGAGCAAAGGAACATTGCTAGGGCTGACTTTGTCGGCATTTGTTCGGCATCTGGAGGCGAGGGCACGTGCAGGGCAATGGGGAGACACGCCCTTCGATTACCACAAGTCGACGCATTTGAGCGAGATCTGCTTCTGCTCGAACCACTCTGTAGATGGCGGGACGAACGGCCGTTGAGAAATGCTATCATTCAGCCTGGTCCAAGTCGAGCGGTAAGCCAGAATTATTCGACTTACAGACAGAGGACTGCTTTGCCAATACGTCTTGATCTCGGCCGCCGGGCGAGAACCACCAGCAGTTACACAGCAGCTAGTCATGAACATGGAGCTCAACGGCCTGCCGCCTCGCTCTTCCTTGCGCGAGCGCCATGTCCTCCCAGAGATGTCTTCAGCGACGACATAGCCGTTTTGGCCCACTCAAGCACCCCAGTCGCCTGTACATCCCGTCCCGCTCGATCGATCAAGGGTCTTGCTTGATACGCCATTATCCCGTCAGCAACGCATGTTCAGTCCCCACTCCTCTTTATTTGTACCGTCCATCTTCACCAAGTCGAAACAGGAAGCAACACCTCCCGAATACAAACAATGGCGAACGAAGTGCAGGCAAACGGATGGACTGCTGTCCCTGTCAGCGGCCAGCAGATAATCGAAGCTCGCGGACCTATCAGCCCACCCGACCCGGTCAAGATTGAAGATGTACACTTCCCACTCGAAGATCCCATCATCGTGGAAGCGCAGTCCTTCGTCAAACGACAGCTTTCGCCGGAGGCCTACAATCACTCCATGAGGGTCTACTACTGGGGTAAGATCATCCAGGCCACGACGAATACCTATCCAAGCTTATATTGACTTACCACAGGACAAGTCATCGCGAAGCAGATCTTCCCTGAACACGCAGCTGTTCTCAGTTCTAGCACCTGGGCTCTTACGTGCATGCTTCACGACATCGGCACCGCTGAAGCATACTTCAAGTCGACGCGCATGTCTTTCGATATTTATGGCGGCTTCCTCGCACTGGAGACACTAAAATCTCTGGGGTCCGCGCATGATCAAGCTGAGGCCGTTGCTGAAGCTATTGTCCGGCATCAAGACGTGAGTTTGCATGTATTTTCCTACAGATCACTGAATAACCACTAATATTGGGTAGATGGGCGTCGATGGCACAATTACGGTCATGGGACAGCTGATCCAACTTGCCACCTTGTACGACAACGCAGGCAAATACGAAGGGGTAGACAACTTCGGCGACCTTGTTCACGAGGATACTCGACACAGCGTCAACACAGCCTTTCCACGTCTAGGCTGGTGTTCTTGGTTTGCAGAGCGCGTCCGCGGCGAGGTACGGAACAAACCATGGTGTCATACTACCCACATCCCGCAGTTCGACAAGATGATGGAAAAGAACACGCTTCACCGGCATTGGGAGTAGGAATTGCGAAGGGAAAGCTCAGCAGCAGCCGGCGGCGTGGGTATCATTGGTATTTTCAAAAAGGCAAATGGTCAAATGACCTTCTCTCTCCTCTCTTTGACGCAGGCGATGGTGTTGCCGTTTGCATCCTCACTTCTTCTGAAGCTTCTCGAGAGCCCAGCGACGGCGGCTCTCCGAACCAGGCCCGCGTTTCGAGCAAGGCAGGTGTTGGTAGTAGGTCGTTATGACCTGAGAGAAGCGCCCGCCGCAGCTGGACGTGCCTCTCGCGGCACTCTCGCCGAAGTGCCAGAGCGGCGCTGCTCCGCACGGGCTCGGAGTCCTGAGCTCCTTGTGGCCGCAGTTTTACTCGATCTCGCCGGTTCTCTTGCACATCTTCTAGACAGTTTGTTAGTACGATACTGCTGGTACTTGCTTAGGTAAAGTGAGAGACTTACGGCTAGTGGTAGTGGTGGTGGAGGTGGTTTCCTGTTATTGCAGGTTAGCACGAATTCATTGATTATGCGCGCTGATAACAGCACAGCTAAAGGCACTCACGGGAGAGAGCGTATTGTGGTGGCGGTGATGGAGATGGTTGTTTGCACTAATTGCATGTTAGCGGCCATATCGATCAATCTCCGCTCTTCGAGGACTCGACGTGAGGATGAGGGCGAGTGGACTACCATGCGCGAGGCATGAAGAACTCGTGGTGGTATGGAGAGGAGAAAGAGCGGTGCTGAGGATATACTCACAATCTTGGTATGTCTTTGCCTGGTCGAGAGTAAGAGCACGATCGAAAGCTTGAGCTTCTGAATTCACTCCCAAACGCTCACCACTCGGAAGCGTCACTGCTAGTGCCGCACTAGCATCATTCTGGCAGTCCTATTGTTGCATTGGCATGTGAACGCAAACGAAAACGAAGTCTGTTAGATGCGTTGCCATTGGCCATGAATCAATTAATATGTGCACATTTCACGTGTCTTCCAACTATGACACTTGACTCTCGCTCATACAGACGTCCTGAAACATATCAGGACCTACCTTTGGCCATCGATAGCTGACTAAGTTATTGGGAAATGTGTCTTCAATAGTCGCAGCATGGATTGACAATGGAAACGTCGTGCTTACTTAACGATTTGAATAGTCATTAAGCTAGTATCTTTAGACATTGTAACTGAAATGAGTACACTCACTATCGAGACACGTTGATCAAGCCTCACATTTGGTATGATTATGATGCTAATATCATCTGGCATTGTAATTCACATAAGCATGCCTACCATCGAGACGAGATCAATCTCTCTAGGCGGCTCACTAGCTATTGTACTAGTATCGTCAGCTATGGTTGTGGAAAAGAGCAGGTCTTCTATCCATCTGGAACTTATCGTGCTAATATCATGACGCCAATATGTATGAAGATTTGGATCCGCCAGTGGGATGTTATAAGAGTGATACCAGATTTGTCGATCACAAGGCATCAGTGCTGCACGAGACCCTTATCACATGCATGATTTGCATTTTCGGCCTCGGAGTATCATCTTAATGGCTATTGTGCATATGCAGTCAGTAATCGTTGTCAATTCTAGTATGCTTCCCATCGAGGTGCTCATGATTTCTCTGAGCACTTGTACATCTATTGTGCCGTCATCGTTAGACGTGGTAATCGAAGTGGGTATGCTTACCACGGAGACGCTAATGATTCCTCAGATCGATCGAATCGTCGTGATAGTGAGATCATCAAACATCAATGTTAAAACGAGTATGGTTACCACCGAGACACCGGCGGGATCTTGAAGCAAATGAATCGCTCTTGTGCCGGTATCTTCAAGTACTAATGTAAAAGTCAGTAGATCTTCCGCAGAGAGTCTGTTGCTGTCTATTAGTCCGCTCAACTCTAGTGAGTCATCATCATATCGCTAGTATGTATAATGCTCGAAGATGTCGCTGAGATTGTATACGATTGAATCAATTTCAAGGTTGCCTTTCGAAAGGTGGCGGATTTAGATGGTCCGCTTTCCCGCAGCACCTTTCGGAAGCTTGACCCTACCACTTCTTCACTTCTTGACTTCATCACTCCAATACCTGCCAGCTCACTACCAACACCAACCCAAGGAAATTCCACCCAAATTCGCGTATCAGTCCACTCCACCAAGTCACGGCTCCGTCTCAAATCTACAGATTACCTACTCTCCCCACCCCAGCGCCATGGCTTCACCCGCTATGGAGGATACGGCATTAATAGTCGTTGACGTACAGGAAGACTTCTGTCCACCGGTACGCCTCGTCTCCTGGCTCGCAAAAATATGGCAAAATTGGCTAATCAGGGAACAGAACGGCGCCCTCGCGGTACACAACGGCCGTAACGTGGCATCAGTCATCAACTTGCTCCTCGGGCTACCGTTCAAGATCAAAATCGCCACTCAGGATTACCACCCCAGCAACCATTGCTCATTCGCAAGCCAACATTCAGGCGCTCAGCCGTTCGTTTCTACTCACACAATCACCAATCCTGAAGCAAGCGATCCAGATACCGCTGAATCACAACAAATTACGCTTTGGCCTGATCACTGTATCCAAGGAACCACTGGTTGCGAGTTCATCCCGGAGCTGAAGCTTTCTCTCATCGACCGTGTCATCCGAAAGGGCGAAGACTCCCGCGTTGAGGCATATTCTGGCTTCGGTCCGGATTTCCGCAAGCCTGCCATCGCAATGACCGGTATGGCCGACCTTCTCCGCGAGCGTGGGATCAAGCAGGTGGTTGTCTGTGGCCTTGCGCTCGATTATTGCGTCAAATGCACTGCTATCGACTCTGCGAAAGAAGGATTTCAGACTGTTGTGGTGGAAGACGCGACGAAGGCGGTCAATCAAGACGAGAGCGCTTTACTCCGCGTCCGCGATGAGTTGGATGCACACGGTGTGCGACTCTTGCAATCAACCTCGGGGGAGATGAAGGCTTTGTTGGGCACGTCAGGTAAGGGAGTTGCTGCGTAGGGAGCTTTGGGATAGCGTGACCGGCACAACCTGAAGGTCATGCGTCTACTCTGGACACTATACGACACCATAATATGCTCTTAAACTATTGGAATGGCACTTTGTCACGGGCCAGAGATTTGATCTATCCTGAATGCAACATTATCTAAAGATCCAATTTGAGAGTGGTTCCAATCGCCTCAGCAGCATGAATCGCCACATCAACATCCTGCTCCACAGTACCACCGCTAACGCCAACAGCACCAATGAAGTAGCCATCGTGATCGTAGATCGGCTGGCCGCCGGGGAAGACCACCAAACCGTCGTTAGACGTCTGCAAGCTCCACAGGTCGTTGCCTGGACCAGGCTGAGTGCGGTTGTACAGGCCGTGCGAAGGGAACTGGCCGTTGAACAAGACGACGGTCTTAGCCTTCTTCTGCGACATGTCGATGCTGCCGTAGTAGGAGTTGTCCATGTGGATGAAAGCGACGAGGTGGGCGGAGGGATCAAGAACAGCGATGTTCTCGAACACGCTAAAATAATGTCAGCACAAAGTCTCGGAGATTGTCCCAACGAGCCAGAAGTATAATGGACGTACCCAGTCTCCAAAGAGCGAGCAACGCCAGCGTTCAAAACAGCAAGAGCCTGAGTTTGGTCGATGTAGTGGCGGTCTGAGGGCGTGCTGCCCCAGCCATTGGTCAGAGTGCGATTGACAGTGCTGGCAACAGCACCCGCAGCGGCAACAGAGGCCAAAAGAACAGATTGGAAACGCATGGTGCTGTATTAGTGGTTAGGGAGGAGAACTAGGCGACGATGCTCGTCGGTTAGCATCGCAACAGGCGCGAAAGTTTTATATAGGAGAACAGAGTGTCTTCTAGAGCTGATCTACAGGGCATTGGGCCATAGCGTGGACCGGATAGGGCATCACGTAGTAGGCTACAGGCATATACACGCTTTGACCTTCAGGCTTGACCAGGTCGACGGGTTACATTGCACTAGGCAGACCGTTGTGTGAGCTCTTGTGCTGCTGAGTGTCGTGATTCCTCAAAGTACCGACGCGTTCTTTGCTTGCCAATGGAAGCAAATATACCACTGACAGGCATGTTTCCGAACAGACAGGCTGCTCGTGTGGTAAAGCGAAGTGCAAAAGGTAGGCGGTGACCATGAGTCGTTCGGTCTAAGCGATGGATGCGTTGGTGTCTTCACCACGCCCGCACCACCGCAAAATCTTCCGCACGGCAAGTTGGACAGTTCAAGCGAGCCAATCACCTGGAATGAACTCGCCTAATTTCCGCAGCTTGTACTCCATACTTGGTCTGAACGTATACGATCCAAAACGGTTTCGCCTATCCGTGAGTTGTAGGTTTTGCGATCGTTCTACGTACAAGTACGGATTGGACGATTTGAAGGAGTACGCGCTAAGTCTCCAACATCAAATGCACATCAAGAAAAATGAAGCAAGAACGCTTAGTATCATTACAAAAACCACAAAAATCCGACTATGCCTCCTTGAGCTTCTCCCGTTGCTCAGGCTCAAAGTACTTCTGTGCAAGCGCATCCAAGGCGCTCATAACACCCAAGCCCAGCTCCAATAATAACACAATGTTGCAAGTCCACCAAATATGCTGCACGCCAAACCCACAAGTCGCGTACTCAAACTCCCACTTCCGCTCATCCTGATTGAACCACCCAGACAGAAAACCCGCATGGCCACCGTAAGATCCCATCATGCTGCGCACAGTGATCTCGCGGAAAGAAGCGAGCTTTTCGTCTGCGGATAGCGTGGTGAAGTCGCTGCTGCGGATGGCTTTGGGGATGATTGTTTCGCCTTCGGGAGTGGTGTAGTGGCGTGTGTCGCAGCCTTCGTGGTCGTGGCCATTGAGCACGATGGAGGTCCCTGCTGCCAGGCAATGCGACATTTGTCTGCTGAGGTGTTCGCTGAGATGGTTCTGTTCGCGGATTCCGGCGCCATTTTCGGGCGGGAAGTGCGTGAAGAAGGGCCCGTCGACGCAGATCCCTGAGGCTTTGTGTAGCGGGATGTGAGTTAGCAAGACCGTGGCGGAATGTTCGCGGTCCTGATGTGGTTTGCAGATGTGCTCGTCCATGAATTTCAGGCTGTCTTCGCGTAGAGCTGGGCTGAAAGCAGGCTCGTCCAGGTTCATCGAGTTGAGAATAACGAGTCTCAGCTCCGGCTGCGCACCAGGTCCGTCGTAGAAGTCCGGCGTCTTTTTGCTAGCATATTCCTGATCGACTTGCAGCGTAGCATTCGGCAACCGGAACCTCACCTCCCAATTGACCTTTCCAAAAGCCCTCTCGAACCTCTCGATCCTCGCTTCAGTCAAATCCCCAGCATATCCAACATCATGGTTTCCAGCAACGGCAATAACCCTCCTCCTCCAAGTCCTCTCATTTTCGCCCAAAATTTCCACATCACGCTCCCCCTCCCCGTTCATGATCCCTTCAGGAACCATCTCCCCGTCCCCAAACACCGTCTTCCAAAACCTCTCCGCCCTCCTCCCAAACTCTTCGTCCCCAATCCACTGACTCCCCAGCAAATCGCCCAGAACAACCGTATGCGTCGGCATAGCCCACCACCTCGTCTGCCCATAAACATGCTTCAAATACCGATCGTTCCCCCAAAGATCCACCTTCTTGCGATACCCCCTCAACAACACCGGCAAATCCTCCTTCAACTCCTCCCAATCTCCTGATTTCGCATCTTCCCACAGTTTCCTCAAGCCCGCCGACACGCCATTGTTCCAGCCGGCTGGCAAGCTGGTGTCTCCTTCGAGTTGGGGATCGGCGAGAGCGAGGAGGCGGAAAGGCGGGAGGCCTGCGTTGACGGTTGTGTTCTTACAAGAGCCAGCAGCGTTGCATTTTGAGCGGGTTCGTGTGGCTGGCGGGAAAGCGCAGTCGTTGATTGCTGGATAGAAGTAGAGGTACAAGAAAGCGATCACCGCTGGGAGGAGGAGGATGCGGAAGAAGGTGAAGGGATGCGTGTAGGAGGGCATTACGCCATTATTTCGCTGTAGATCAAGCAAGAAGAAAGAAGAACTTGGAAAAGAGGAAAAGATTGAGTATATCCAAACAGTTTGTACCTTGATGTGGAGGGAGGAGGAGGAGGAAGTGGGGCGGACTTTAAACAATTTAGAGGACTTAGACAAATGTGAGAGCTTACGGACGGGAGCTACATGCTCAGCAGGCACGGGTGAAGCCGGGCTTGGGGACTGTGAAAGACCACGTCTTAATGGGCTGGGCATTTGTCGAGAACATGTAATGTTGACAGATTATGTCGGGAGCATCCCAAGGTTATTCAATACCTTACAAGTATGCTCAGACCAGAGCTTGGCAAGTGGTCCGCAGATTAAGACATTCATGGGTTCAGACCACTGATATGATGACATTTCTTCGACAGCTCGATTAATACAAAAGAGATCAAATAAGAAAACCCAGTCTGTACAGGATCCCATTCGCAAGCAGCTGCTACACCGAGTCTATTCTACATCACTGCAATCGTCAACCTCTCCCACCCTAAAGCTAAAGCACGAGTCCTCGAATCGCATCGTCTATCTGTATTCGGGACGGATGAAGTCGGCCATGGTCTGGGGCTCGGCCTCGTAGTTGTGAGCTCCGTCAGAGCTTTCGTGAATGTCGTGCTCGCCGTGGTGGTGGTCGTGGCTGTTCTCGGGGCCGACGTACTCCATCTTGTAGACGGAACCGCACTCGGGGCAGCGCTCGATGGGGCGGTCGCGGGAGGTGGTGAGCCAGATGACAACGTGAGAGTCGGCAGGGTAGCCGGTGCAACCAAGGTACTGCTCGTCACCGAAGGACTTGACAGTGATGGGGTTGTCAAGCGTGCCTGTGTTGGTGCTACTGTTAGCGCGGCTATTCCGCGAGCCATACCGGATCAGAGCCGCGTATCGTCCCGGCGGTGCATTAAAACATCTGCTTCAAACAGTAGATGCTCCTCCCGGGACAAATACATCAGGTCGGCCTCTCTCCAACACATTGTACGTACCCTTCCTGCTGGCATCAAGCGGGCTCATGTCGAAGATATCAACACCCTGCATCTTTCCAAGAATTTCGAGACGCTCAAGACCGGTAGCCTGCTCGAGATCGGTGGGCATGGTACCGGGCTTAGCACCCTCGGGGAGAAGGTCGGCCTCGGAGGTAATCTCTGCAGCGCGATGGAAGTTGTCAGCCTCCAGATCATATCATTGTCGCGTCGTCGCCCAGCGCCAGGGCCATGTCCGCGGTTGCCATCCTCCACGCCCAATGGCACGCCGGCGGAGATTCCAGGAGTATTTGCTTACGGTCGAAAGGCTTGACGTGCTTGGAAACCTCACCAGGCTTGGGGTCTCCGTGGGTACCGCTGTCGACTAACAAATCGCAAAGTAAAGTCAGCCTCACGTCTCCAAACTCCAAAACCACACCAATGCCTCTCCCCAATCCCCTCTCTACCCTCACTTATCCATATCCTCCTCTTCATCTTCCCCAATGGCCTCCCAATCCCCTCCGCAAAGAGTCACTCACATCTCCTCATGCTGCTAGCAAAGCTGCGGGCGGGCACAACCGGGCGCGCAACGACGGCGCGCCTGGCGACGGTGGAAACAGCGCGACGGGCGAACATTTCGGCGGGTGGTACTGAGTGGTAGAGTGGAGTGTCGAGGGTATACGAGGGCGAATGCGGTGTTTTGAGAGCTGCCCGTACGCAAGTTGAAGCTCGCTCGCTCTCCTTCGTTGCGGCTTTACCCGCCGGCTTCGACTTGGCGCGGACGTCGCCGGGCTCTCTGGCTGTTTAAGGACCCAGGATTACATGTATACCGAGCTCGCTGTCAGTTTATCATGGCTAGTTACGTATTAATGGTATATGGTCGGTTTAATCATCAAAACGAGAGTTACACATCGTCTTCATACAGCTTGTTTTCACGCAGCTGCTATCTGCATCAACAATGATTGCCGAGATAATCAACTTTCAAGAAGTTGGAAATGGAGAGACGGTGAGTGGCCAAACAAAAGATGCTATCTACTCACTCACTCAAGGCAACATCAAACGTAAGATCTTGAACAGAGCTGGAAAAAACAAATCTTTTGGCCGACCGAAAGAACTTCTCGATTCAACCTCTCAAAAAACAGCTATATACAAAAGACAAACAATTTCCGCCCAACATCGCTTTCTCTCAAAAACCCAAGCGACGACGACGGTGACATCAATGTGGCGTTGCCCTCTTCCTTCTGTCTCAACGCCCTAGTGTAGAAGACCCAAGGGTATCACCTCCCAGTAGTACTAAAGAACTTTCTCTATGTAATCCTCCAAAAACAAACCGGACAAACAATTTTCGCCTCTTGTACAAAACAAGCAAAGCCGCCTCTCCGAGCAAAAAAAAAAACAAAAAGCTAGCAAATAAAAGAAAAGAAAAGCAAAGACCAGTCAAAACTCCTTCTTTTTGTCGCATCACACATAAGAGCCATTTCGAAGCAATGTCCCGGCTAATACTGGACCATTGGCCATTCTGCGACGTTGTTGCTTCCGTCTTGCGGCGGCATTTGCATCTGCCCAAAGGTCGCACCGTTCGAGTACATGAGACCGCCGTTTTTGGCTGTGAAACTGCCCAGAGGCTCGGTCATCATACCGGCGTAGCTTGCAAGGCTGCCGTCGGCCATGCCGGGCGCGCTAGTTTGCATGCCTGAGGCCGCTTCCTCGGCCCAGTTGCGCCAAGCGATGTGGTATGGTGGCGCTTGGTACATCATGTAGTTGTTTGCGGCCGGCTGAGTAACTTGCTGCGCCATAGCGGCGTGGGCTACGAGTTGAGCATCCAGGTTAGGTTTGACATCTTCGCCCGCATAGCCTTGTGGATGGTAAGCTTGGATGATGGTCGGTGCAAAGGAAGGCACATTGCTACCTTGTGCGTCTCCATAGCTATACGCAGGGTTGTTCTGGTAACCATTGTCAGCCGCTCGCGGTAGCGCTTGTGGTTGGTGCGGTGGCTGATGTGTTGGCTGATGTTGTTGATGGGGAACTTGGTGTGGAGGCTGCTGTGACGGCTGATGAGGCAGTTGCGGCGTTTGCTGCTGTGGCGACGGGTGAGGCTGAACTTGCACCTGGTGATTGTTACGCACCGGAGTCTGTTCTTGAGGAGCACCGTTCGCGTAGCTGTGATTGTAATTATGACCATTCTCGTAAACAGGCGTTTGCTTTTGTGACGGCGGCTGGGAATGCTGCTGTGAGTGTTCGGGCGCAGGCGGAGTAGCGGTAGACGCGGCTGCTGCAGTCGCCGTGTTTTGGGCTACTCGCCCGCTGATAGCACTCAGTGAGCGCTCGACGAGGTTGCAAAGGGCGATATGCAGACTGTCGCCAGAGCCCAAAAGGTTGCCGACGAAGCCCATAACGCCCAGCCAACCTTTCATAGCCTGTCGGAGATTGCGGAAATCATTCATGGTCAGACGATCACGACGTTCAGTGTATACGAACAGCATTGTAAACATGGACGCCAAAAAGTCCATATTCCAGTAAAGAGTAGAGTCCAGACTGTTCAATTGCTTGAGCTGCGTGGCAATAGAAAGCATCTTATGACTTGCATCAAGACAAGCATCGAGATTGTCTGACATGACTCGAGGAGACAGAGAGCGGCATAGAGCTGGGTGGTGGATCAAGAGCTGGCAGCTCGTTGCTCCCAACGACAGGTACAGTGCAGTCACGCGGTCTTCCTCCTTGGTTTTCGGACCGCCGTTGAGCTCATCAGGGAAAGCGTCAATTGTGTCCTTGAGCTCCTTCTCCAGGCGCTTGACGTTAGCGTCATATGTTGCGGTGTTGGAGCCAATAGAATATATCGAGCTGTAGACCTTCATTTGGACCTTGAGCAAGACAAAGCCCCATTTGCCAGAGCGGAAAGAGCATTTGCGCCATTCGTCCCAGTGGGCCTCTTCGGGCAGATAATCGTGTGCTTCCTCGGGAATCTCGATGTCAAAGTCCTCGAGTCTAAGCGGCATTGGCCGACCGAGCTTGCCACTGACCGGGACGTGCATCATCATGAGACTCCAGAAGATGCGTTTGCGCAGTTCGATGGTATGAGGATCCTGCGTCGCGGAATCGCCCTGCCATGCCGTGACGGAGCGGTGGAGACCGAGCTCAATGGCCAGTCCGAGGACTGTGTTTGTGAACATCCAGCATGCGCCCGGACGAGGGAAGGCACGTAGCTGCGCGCAGACCAGGGCGAGGCCTTGCATGTCTTGCAACGTGTGGCCTTTCATAAGGCGAGTGACTCGGCTGCATGCGAAATTCCAGTATTGGAAGTTGTGCGCGTTCGGGGTGTTGCGAGTGTTGTATTGAAAGGAGACGAGGCTCATGACCATGTGCACCATGACAAGCTCTGGCTCACTGCACTGATGGTTTTTGTGGTAGACGTCGTGGAGCAGTTGCATGAAGTGAGGTTTGTGTAGGATTGGTAACATGGGTTGGATGGACCTAAAGTACCATTCCGCATACATCTTTGCCTTTTCCCATGCCGGAAGCGGCGGGGGAGGCATGTTCGTCTCCACGAAGGCCTTGTCGAGGAAGTTGAGATAGGAGGTTCCGGAATCGACATGGTCTTCGGGTATATAGTTGGCCAGGTCCAATTTGGCGCCAAAGAGCGAAACTTGAGTGCCCTCGATGGGGCTGAGCCAGGAGTTGCCAGAGGCGACGCCCAGGTAGTTGTCGCCGATGCAGCCGGTGCGAAACTCTGACAAGCGGACGCCCTGGGCCGGCGTGCTGTCTCCCTTGGGCTGAGTGAGGGTGCCCCAGGATGAAGTTGGGTGTTCGACTGGCGATGGCTGGCTCTGGCTGTCGGTCGAGAGGTTCGCGTAGGCGGAGGAGACAGCGGGCGCGTGTATTGGTTCGTGACCCTTGTCTCTCAGCTGTCTCTCCAGGCTCTCAATGCGCGCTTGCATACTCTCGTTGTGCGCGCGCAGGCTCGCGTTCTCGCCCTCGAGGTTCTCGGCATGGCCACGGGAGCGGGCGAGGCCTGTAATGCGGTCTGTTGTACGACACTCGGTGTTGTTCTGGGCGCAGGGCGAGCAGCCGCCGGGCTGGGGGTCGCAGCGGATCTTTCGTGTCTGCGGGCGCGGAGAAGTGTCAGCGGGCGGTGGTGATGCAGTGAGGTAGTGCGCGTGTAGGTGTATGTCTGTGTGTATGCATATAATATACATGACATGTCATTGAGAGGAGGATGGATGATCATTCACGCACCTTGCACCTGTCGCATGCCTGTCCCGTGCGATTCGAGACGCCCTTCTTCCTGGCGCTCGCCTGCTGCTGTGCCGCATGCTGCTGCTGCTGCTGCTGCTGCTGCTGGTGTTGCTGGTGGTGGTCGTAGTCTTGGTGCTGCGGCAGGTCGTGGCGCGAGGCCTTGACTGCAGGCATGTGGTGGTGGAGCTGGCCACTCCCACCGCCATCGTCGTCGTCGTCCACGGGTCGCTTGACAGGCATGGCGGCAGCGCCGACGTGGTGGTCTTGCGGCGTTCTTGCGCAAAAGTCCTCGGTGTTTTCCGTCTCACCTCGTCTCCTTGCCAGTGGCGCGCCTGCTGCTCCTCTAATAAAACGCCCGCAGGCTCGCAGACCAGCCGAGTTTGCGGGGGCCAGGCTATCGCTCGTCAACCTGGCTCGCCTGGCCGCGCACACACGCTGCGCACACACGCTGCGCAGAGCTACTCGAAGCTACTCGAAGCTAAATCTCGCGCTACACCCACTCGTGCTCGTCGTGCTCGTCGTGCTGCACTCTTCCCTGCAGTCTTCCCAGCAGCCTTCGGAGCCTTCCCCCCAGCACTCCCAACTTTTCCCCTCAGCCGCCCTGCCACCGCGCGCGCATCGTCCCCTCTAGCACCTCCCGACGCCCTCACCCCCGAGGCCGATCTTCATCTATCTCTTCATCTATCGTTTGCTGACACATCCCACGCTGCGTCGCTGATCACGCAAAAATAATTCATTAGTAAATATCTCCACTAGGCCCAGACCACCTTGCACGTGACTTTTTCGTCATTGCTTCCAATTCTGTCGTTCCTCTTGAAGTTTGCTCTTGCTCGTCTTGCTAGGAGGTAGCGCCTGAGGCACCTCGGGCACCAATCCAAGGACGGGCAGCTTCACACAAACCTCGCAGCCAAACCACGTGACTCGGGCACAGACATCCAATCCACGCCACCCATACATATCACATCAGTCACTCCCACTTCGCCGTCACCGCCATGGAGACCATCACCCTGCCACACCTCCCCAACTCACCCATCCAGGCCTGTCTCTTCAAAAACGTCCAGAACCCCGCCTTCCTCCGCCAGAAACTCCTCGAAGGCAACACGGACTTCGAATATGCTTTCCTCGATGCTTCCGTCCTAGTTTCAAGGAGCCATGTGCTAGCCGCCTGCTTCAGGGCCATTTCCGACTCCCTCAACGGCCGTCTCAAGAGTCGCAACGTGCACTCGGAAATCGTCTTCTCACTGTCGCCCAACAACAACGTGAGTCAATGTCTCCCGTGACAATTTTCACAGTTACTTATCCGAAGCGCAGATCGCCGAGTCTTTTCGTCGCTTTGGCATCCAAGACACAAGCACTCATGTGGTGGCCGTGAAGGTGCTCAAGAGCCCCGAGCAGTCTGTCGCTGAACATCTAGCTGCAAATGTACAGGGTGAACTTGTCGCCTTGACTGACGAAGCACTCGCTTCGGTCAAAGACGATGCCCGCATTCGCAAGATCTACCGACTGGACCAGCCCAAGAAAGGCGAATTTGCTGTCCTTGGTAAGGAAGCGGAAGCCTTTGTTATTGGCAGCATGGCCCTCAAGGGAGCGTGAAGAAAGCTATCGCGACCCATCTTATGTTGGATCGCGAATCATGAGACTGGTCCTCCGTAGCCTTGCTTCCACGTGCGGCTCCTAGTGTCCCGTGGCTATTCTGGACTCGACACACTGTGTTCTTCCCAGTGCAGGTTGAGTCCGGCTGAGGGTAAGCAGTTGCCTGCAAGTCGAGGATCATCAGCAAGCCCACCATCACGTTGCCTTCTTGCTTCAGGTTCGCTGGCTATCCCACTTTGGCTTACCGTATGCCCGCTAGAAGTAGCGTCGCCCTGCCAAACTGGGTGAGACGACTGGAAAGAATCAAGCCATGACCTTACGAGAAAACATCTCAAGTTCACACCACAATTGCAACGACTACGAAACCCAACAATAAAAGCTTTCGATTTCTTTCACGCGTCTCTCGTGACTGCCTTGACATTCTTCTTGTCCGAGACCAACGCCTATCCAAACACCGTCTGAACGAACCAATCGCACTAACACCCTCAAACCATCGCAAACGCCACAGCACCAGCAACAGCAAGCAGATACCCTGCAACACCCTCAACCCTCCCAGCCAAACCCGTAAACTCAGCCGGAGGAGGCTGCACCGTCCCATTCCCACCACCGTTCCCACTTCCACTTCCACCACCCGTAGAGCCATTCCCCGCCAAGAACACCGGACAAGTCCCATTACTGAACGACCCCGTCGCAGTATTAGACCGATTGTAAGTCCGATAATAATTCGCCGCCACCGGCGCGCCGACAACATCCGCTATCGCGCTCACGCTGAAATTCAAGCGATCGGGAGCGCCGAGCGCGGTGAGGTTCCGGTTGGCGTCCCAGGCTGGTAGTGAGAAATTGTCGGGCTGGGGGAAGAGGTAGAAGGTGAAGGTGTGGGGGATGTCGTTTAGGGTGGGCATCGAGCCGCCTGTGATCGCATCAAAATGTCATCAACTTCCTTTGTCTTTCGCCGGTCTGTTGGGGGAATTGGGGGTTTGCTTGCTTGCTTGCTTGCTTACTTACCGTAGGGTGCTAAAGCAGGCGTACCATCCTCAACAACAAACGTCCCGTTCTCGACTTGAATCAGTCCCGTCTGCAGCCAGTGCAGCCTCGTCGTTCGACAGGCTTGCAGGCCTTGCGCGAGAGGCAGGCTGGTGCCGTTGTAGCGGCCGCCGGAGATGGAGAGGTCGGTGAAGACCACCATGTGTGTGCCTTCGACGCGTGTGTTTAGGGAGACGGTGGGGCGGGTGGAGACCTCTGTGGGTGAGGCGAGGTTAGTAACGGGCCTGACGGACCTGACGGCTCTCTGCTTGGTGTGATTGATTGATTGATTGATTTGTTGGATTGGATTGGGTGGGGTGTGACGTGACGTACGGTCGGGAAAGAGCAGCATGTCTCTTTCGACGGCGCTGGTGCCATTGTAGGTTACGATGAGATCCCCTTGGGTGGAGGGCTGCGAGTTGGGAGGAGCTTGGGCGTTGCCTAGATGGGCGGCGTGGAGCAGCAGGGCGAGAGACGAGGGGTAGAACTTCATTTCTGGTGATTGAAACGATAGCGACAGTGGTGGTTTTACAAGAGTAAGTGAACTCTACAAAAAGCGGTCCGACAGAGCAAACACGATCCGACCCAGCTACATGTACAGTATCTTATATATGCAAGGTACGGCGGGGTCCCAAGGTTTCCCACATCCCAGCCGCCACGCGGCGTGAACGGTTGCGACGTTATGATCTCGACCAGTATGGAAGGGCTTGGGAGCCGTTTGGAAGCTTGGTATGTGGAAAGTATGGCTGCTTCGATCTGCTACTTGCCCTCTTTACCATGACATGCATTTAATGTGAGAAAGTTTCGGAAGCGAGCTGTCTCACGCCACGAGGGCGGGTTGTCCTACATGTACTGTAACGTGTTAAAGATAAATGGAGGTCCAAATTTATGCTTGACCATGGTGCTACTGTGTGTCCTGTGTGAGTTTCAGCTCTCGCACCTCTATGCTTTACATTGGTGTTGCAAGTCATTTAATTTGTTTGAAGAATGTCTTCGAGGTGATGTGATGTGGTGTTGTTCTTTGCGGGGTGAAGACAAGATAAGGTTCAGCATTGCGCCTCGAGTTCTAGATCTGATACCAGTCACCTGTGGCTTGATGGCTGCGAGACACACGCTCGCCAAGGCCGTTTGCCGGCGAATATTGTACATACGTGTAGAAGGGTGACGGTGATCGGCGGGCTCCGAGAAGACAATTGATGTTTCATGCTCACAAAAGAGAATCGTTACTTATGCAATGTTATACACATCGGCGGACATATGCCTCATCACCCTAATATCGTGCCTTCACGCCACCCCTTAGCCCTTCCTTCCAAAGACAGCAAATGCTATTGTCTTCGCACCACTTCTGCACCATCCACGCCTTGAGCTCGTATTTGACGACTTCCCACTCGTCGACTTCAGGAGGCGCATCTTTCTTCTTGCGACCCTTCGTTTTGGTCTTTGGCTTTAGCCGCTCGATCTCGAATCGCAAGCCTTGCTGGTTCAGCCAGGCTGTGAGATCTTCAAGCACAATCGGGTCGTACAGGAGGATCTTTTCGTGCCATGATGGCGTGGTCATGTCATTGCCGAGAGGCGCTGACTTGATGGTCTCAGCAATCTGTGGGAAGATGGAGGTCTGTATTGCTGGCCAGCAAGCATCTGTTGCTTTGATCGTGACGTTGCCAGGAACAGCGACCTTGGGTGGAGCGGAAGGTGAGAAAGGCATGTCAAAGTCCAATGGTCGGACAATGGCCGGCGAAGAGGACGCTCGTCGTCGACGGGGAGAAAGTGTGGGAGGGGAGTCGGAGTCGGATATCTCGTCAATCCTAGTCCATTCGTTCCCTGCTACCGGTTGGGAGGCTGCTGGCGGTAGCGAAATCTTTGCTTCGCGGAATGCTCGAGGAGACAAGGTGACAGCCGCTTCACTCTTGGGCGACCGTCTTACAGGTCGCTTTGGAGAAGCCACATGACGGATCAAACCTGATGCACTAGCTTGACTCAGCGACCGTGTCGGAGAAACGGAACTTGATAGGACGACGGTGTTGACCTCGAGAGGCTGTTGTGGTCGCTCTGAAGGAGCCGCCGAAACCTGGTTGGGCTTGTCATCCTTCCGAGGTCGGCCCACAGGCCGCTTTGGCGACTGAGAAGCTAGGTGTGTTTCTATGCTTTCTTTGCGAGGGCGACCGACGGGTCGCTTAGGAGATACAGAGCCAGCTCTGGTGATTGACGCATCTTTACGAGGTCGACCACGGCCTCTGACTGGTGTTGTTTTCGCAGCTTTGTCGTCAGAAGAGTTCTTTCTCGGCCGGCCACGTCCTCTGACTGGTGATGTTTTCGCAGCCTTGTCGTCAGAAGAGTTCTTTCTCGGCCGGCCACGTCCTCGTGTGGGCGATGTTTGGGCTGGCCGTTCAGGTGAAGCGTCTTTGCGAGGGCGACCACGACTTCGCTTAGGAGACAGAATCATAACAGGACTCGAATCGAGCTGCACTACCGTAGGTTGGGGCCGTGGTTTGTTCCTGTCAGGTGATGCGGTTGTGGTTGTGAACGAACGAGCCTGAAGTTGATTGACAGATGTTTTGGTAAGATCCGGCATTGTCATCGATATGTTGGCGTCCAAAGGCTGCAGTACTGTTCTCCTTGCAGGCGATGTTGCCAACTCCCGTGGCCATTCTGTTGATTTCAAGTTCGTAGCTTGTGGAAGCAAATCTGAGTCATCGCTTCTGAGGAACATCCAATCCTCCCCAGCAGGTGGATCCTCATCACCAGCACCAACTGGTGGAACGTGCTCGACCTCGCTTGGTGAAGTACCTACAGCGGACTGTGCGTCTTGCAGAGCCCGAGGGAGTTCGTCTGCATTGGATGGCATCGGCTTGACTTGGGACTCTGGAAGATTTTGGGGCTCACTTGCGACATGATCTTGCCCTTCACGCCCAGAGCTAGACAAATTTATGATGTCAATCACGCGGACGATAGGCTCCTCATCTGCCGCCGACAGCATTATGGGCAAAGGTATTGAGGTTTCTTGGGCCAATTTGGAGCCAGTGCTGTCTCGAGCGCTGGCACACCAAAGCTCTCGCTCAGCCTGCTCCACTGAGAGACAAGTGCCGTGTGGTGCTGTGGGAACCCGAGCACAGCTTTTCTCCGCGTTCACGACTGATTGTTCCACCTGCGTGCCAATCTGGGAGCTGTTGGGCAAAGCACATGACATTTCTGACTGTTGAATAGCGAGCTGCATGTCTCGCACGAAGTCAGGCGACTCGTCGGCAGCGAGCTGGCTAGAGGTTCCGAATATGAAGTCTTGTGACCTCATCTGCTTGCATGCCTGTGTTGGTGAGTACAAAGGAGCTTGGTAGTCGTTCTTGTCGAATTTGACCTTGACCTTGGTTGTCTTGGCTCTGGGTTTGGCAGGCTTCTTCGTAGGAGCGACATCGCCATCTGCAGGCGGAACCTTCGCTCGTGACTTCCGAGGCTTTTTGACCTTTGCGACAGTGTTTCCATCACCAGTGTCAGGTTCCACGGGGGGCAACTTCTCTACGTCTTTCTGAGGCGCAAAGTACGTGGAAACTGTGCTTTGGACAGGATCCGGGTCATGTGGTGGCTGATAAGCTGCGAGTGCAAGTGCTGTTACAGTTTGTGGCTTCTTGGGAATGGCCTTTGGCTTTTTCGCTGTCTTTGCTGCCTTTGGTGCGGCTTTCGACTTGGATGTAGCCTTCTCCTCGGATGTTTCCGGGTCCTGTGGACGAGCAATTCCGATCTGTTCTGACAGCCCCATGCGACGACGCTTCGTGCTGGCTTCGCCACTGACAGTGCGCTGTACGAGAGCAGGTTCAGACGGTAGATAGCTGAAATTACCAAGCATCTCTGTAAAATGGACTTCTTCCATGTTTTCGTCCGGTTTCTGGTTTGCGACAGGAAGGGTGTTCGTTGTATTCTCAGAGAAGGTGTCTTTGGCAGGCGTCCAGCTCCGGCGGCGCCTGGGCGCCGGTTCTGCAACCACCAGTGAATGATCTGCGACCAGCTCTGTAGTAAATGGCTCGCTTGGCTCAAGATTGGCATCGGCACAATGGATCACCGGCGGCGGAGATGATGGCAAGCGTTCCGGCTGAACGATGGTTTTCCCTTGGTCAAAGTAGGCAGATTTCTCCTTCGAGTCTTTGGAGCATTCATTGTCCAATTCGACAATTTTCGTCGCTGATTCAGGTGTCAGGACTGCGGCCTCGTCTGCCACCTTGCCGACCCTTGGCTGCTTTATCTTCCTCGGACGAGGTTTCTTCGCCACATGCTCGGTCACACTCGTGATGCCACCCGCGGCAGCGGATGCTGCCTCAACAAGTGCCTCTTCTGGCTCGTCCGAGTCCAGAATTATGGCTTCGGATTTGGCCTTGCCCTTTCGAGGTTTCTTAGCCGCAGGTGCATCGCCAGTATTGGCGGTCTTGGTTGTACGCTTGCGAACAACCTTTTTGGCAGCCGATTCATCTTTGGCAGGTAGTGGTGGCTGAGCTGCTGCAGGAGCACCATTAAAGGAATATTCGGAAAGACTAATGCTCGGCCTACGCGGTACAAAGGCTTCTCCAGGTGACTTGACAGGATCCACATGTGGAGTCCTGGACTTTTCGGCAAGCAATTTCGAGGATCCGTCCTTCAATTCAAGGAAGCTGTCAAAGCGAGGGCTTTCTGGGCCGGTCTCTGTTGTCGAGGGTGGCTTCCTGGACCTGGGTGTCTTCTTCGGCTTCGTGAGCTTGGCAGTACTTTTTGCTGCCGGGTCGGATCCTCTGCTTGCCTGAGCATTGCCCGGTGGGACCAGTATCTCCGTACCACTGACATGTGCCCCTCGCGCGTCTTTGGTATTGCTTTGCTCATCAAACAAGCTCGCGGCGGAAGCGAATCCTGCTTGCGCACCCGCCGGTACCTGCTGTGCTCTTGAACCACTCTTAAGTGGCTGTGCGCGGGGTTGTATAAAGGCGCTCGGCGACAGGAGTTGTGAAGAAGAGCGTGTGATAGAAGTTGTGCTCACGCTGCGGCGCAGGCTATCCGGAGTGATCGAGGGAGGGTGGTAGGCGTCATCCAAGGGCGAAGACTCGATGGTGACAGGCGTTCGCGCTGCCATGGCTGCCTGCAAGACGCTGGGGCATTTCTGCACTGGCCTCAGGAGCCGTAGCAGCTGCTTCGGCGCGTGAATAAGGGCGTAGATGATTGCCTCGAGACGACGGTCGCGTGCGGTGGGAGTAGATGTGCTGGAGGACGTGTCGCTGTGGTGGCGCGTTCGAGCTCGGCGTTTGATGAGTTTGAGCCGAAAGCTTTCGTCCCGTCTCAGAACGTCGAAGTCAGACCTCACTTCCACTTTCTCTGGCCTTATCATCCACAACCATCACTTGCTTACACATCGTGCTACTTTATACATACTGTGCGAATTATACAGCCACACAGTCAACGCACATGTAACCAGATTCCCTGCCGCAAGGACATCAGACGCTGCGGTACACATCGAGATCCCAAAATCGACTCTCTGCCCGATCGTTTTAGAGCCGATGTCCAAGTACCCACTCCCAATATGTTGGTAGCAATCAACTCTCTCATGGTAAGTCCGTACTATCCCGAACTGCAGACCATACTGAGTCCCGCCGTCATCATTCTCCACTGAGATGCTTTCGATCATTTCTGGAATGACTGATGAGTCTTTGATGGACTGCAGCTGTCGATGAGTCGCCTGAAGCCATCGACCGCTTTTCATACTCTGCTATGTCTCAGACATCTTGTGAATTTCAACCTAGCGTCCAATCAACGGAAAGCACCTCTATTTGTCTGCCAGGACTTGCAAGCTTGACCAGACCATCTCCGGTGTCCCCCTGTGGACGTTCGTTTGACGACTAAAGGCCAATGCTACCAGCTGAACAGTGACAATAAGCCCAACCCTATGGAAACTTGGTGTCTTTCTTCCACACATGTTTTAAAGCATGAGTACAGTCTCCAAGTCCACAGGTTCCAGCTCTTTCGCTAAACAGCCGCCTACGAGCGTGTCAGCTCGGGATGGTAGCCTTTGCTGGAGATCCGTGCTTGATTACGCCAGCGTTATCTGGCAAGACTTCCCGACAATGCTGAATGTAACACCTGTGTCTACGTTCTGCTCCCAAGTGAGAGCCTCGATTCTAAGAAGACGACCTCCAAGTGCTGCCAGACAGCTTGAGCAAGTTGGCACGCTGCAATTGCGGCAACAGTTGTCTCGCTCTTGCGTGGAGGATTAACTCTGGAAGCTGACGGCGAACTCTGGCGCTAGAGCTCCTGTACACGGACAGCTTCCACCATACAACCACGCAGTGTCGCCTCGGCTCATCTATGCGTTCCTCTCGTTGTCGATCTGAGAGACCTATGTGCTATACGCTGGACTTGGCTCTTTGTACCACCTTCGCAACACGCCTTGAAGCTGTTTTTCATGACTTTCGAGGTCAGCAGCAACTGGTTGACTGATTCATGTATATCTATACTCAATCTGTCCTTCTCGCCATCCTCGCTCTCCGCAATCTCGACATTCTCGACCAAAACATTGAGCATCTTTCAATTGCAGTCTGCCGAATGCGCTTGCGGATCTTCACTCGGGTCAAATACCCTGGCCCAAGTTCGAACCCTGCCGATCCGGAGTTTTGGCTTCGAATGCGCGTGGCTTCCTACGCTCTTTAATCAGGTATCTCGGCGATTTGTGCCGATTGCGCGTGCATGACCTCGTCGTGGATACGTCGCCGCTTCGCAGAACCGATCTCGATGCTGATCTATGCCGCGCGTTTGACTCATTTTTGTACGTTTCGGAGCACCTCTCCGTTGTCCAACAGATACATGACATCGTCGAGGTTTCTGCCGAAGCGCTCTCGTGTCACGACACTGGCGTGCTCGCCAAGTATCAAGGTGTGCTTTTCGGTGCGTTCGCCTGTGGCTGTAAGGTTTGAGTAGGAAAGGTTCTTCCATGCGTCGACCATGCCGTTTTGGCTGAACTTGTTGTTCGCCAGGAAGCGCCGAAGTTGCTCCAAAGCTGCAGAATGTCAGTCAGAACTGTTGTTGGATACCACCGAAGTATGCGTCCGAGGGGAATTTACGAATGTAGCGTCGCTCCAGCTCAGGTCCCAGGCAGTCCTTGCAGATTTTGCCTCCACATCCCAAGCGGTAAACTGGGACTGTGAGCGTGGCAAACTTACTCAACAGACAGCACGTACAAAGCGCGTCGTAGGGTGCGAACGCGAAGTCTGAGATCGCGTCGGAGGTTGTGAATTTGGTGTAGAGTCTTACGGCATTGATGTCGTCCACGAGCAGAAGGGCGGTCCAATTGTCGTGCTTAAGTGCGAGCTCGGCGGCGGCGCGGACTTGCTCCATGAACGACAAGTTCTCAAGGGTCATTTTCTGGATCTCTGCAGGTTGCTGTTTCAGGAACCTGACGGCCGCCTCGCGTTTCAACGAAGGCAAGTTCAGATCCAAGTCCATCGTTGCTCGTCTCGGGGGTGGACTGTTGCGGTTGTGATGCGTGCGGAAGGTTGCTTTGCGTGCGCGCTGCCAAATCGATGCGATCTCATGGAGTGTTTTGTCAAAGTGTCGTGGCTTGCAGGCTGCAACTCTGTCGTATCAGCTCGCAAAGCGGAGGTAGCCAAGCCCAAAATCTGCCGCCACACGATTTTGAGTGAAAGGCGGACCGGAAAAACTATTGGGATGTCCCTACGTGCGTTGGCTCGCATACTTGGCTTCTACTCTGCTGAAGGGACACAAGAATGATCCAGGTCTGTAAAGTGATTTGTGCGTTTTTTAATCACTTCATCAAGCAAGGCTGACAGTAGGCATGACTTCTAGGCACGAACAATTCGTTATGGGCAGCACCGAACCAAGCAAAACTGCAATTTCAAGGGACAAGAAATACTCGCTGCTGTGTAGTCTTGCGGACAACGTCTTCAAGGTGCGTGTTATACAAACAGTAATTACGTAGATTCTGCTCCCGTTGTCGCTCAAAATCAAGCCACGTTCTTGATCTCTTGTACCATGCCATCAGTATGCACTGATGTATGACCTCTTGCAGACCCAAGCCTATTTTTCAAGCACTGGAACACGTGACGAGGAGCCGAATGCTCGACTTCGAAGCTCCTCCTTCCGCTCCGACATGGTGGAGGTCGATTCGTGTCGTTTGTGCTGATACGGCGCGTTGGTATTGTGCTCGAAAAAGTTGCTCATCCAGATGCTCGTGGTCGCCGTTGTGCCTCCCAAATATTATCCCCTGTGCCCTTGAGTCTTCTTTGTACGAGCGGAGACTTGGAATCGCCTCTGCCCTCGTTTGCCACTCCTAGCTTTTGACCATCTTCGCATTTCCCGTGTCGGCAGCATTCTTCAGTATTTCAATTTCCAGCTGCGGTAGCTCTCGAACGGAGCTGAGTTCGGTGTCTGAAGACGTGATGGGAGAGGCTCTTGCCTGGTCAACGGTCAGTAGGATCAAAGAAGCAGGTCTTGCTTGCCACTGTTGACTGATGTGCAGGTACAGGCTGGCCTTGTCGTGTGCTTCACACCCTGGGTCTCTCGTGATCATGGCATCAGGGTAAAAAGGTAATGACCCAGGCACGTCGCTCGTAATTGTCAACAAAGCGCTCTTGTTGATACCGTGTTACAGTTGAGGCTCACGCAGTCTCCGCTCGCAGTATCTTCGTGACGCGACCGCGGATCATCACAACAACAACCATCATAATAGTGAGTTCACTACACTGGGGGTCGACGATGACAGAGATATAATGTTCAGTGATGACTAACAAAATATTCTTCTCCAAGATCCTCGACAAGCGAAGAGATTGATGAAAAAAAGGTAGATTCGCGTCAGCCAGAGGTAGTGCAATACTGGCGACACTAACCAAGGGCATCAGCAAGCTGAGCGGCCCTCGATGGTATCCAAAAATAAAAGGTTGTCGCATACCCGTAGGCAGCAACTGCTCTCGTTAAAGAGCTGCCACCTCCTTTTGCTGGCCTCACCTGTCACCAGAGAGGGTCGCGACAAAAGAAGGTTTTCATGGTGGCAGTTATGGAGAGAAAAAGTGAGACTCGGATTGAGCGGAAACTCGAATTTTGTGTCCGGCGAGGGGTCCGTGCCGGGATGCCTTGCAGTGAACAGTAAGGCGTTCAGGCATCTTTTGTGTGACGATAGGGGAGCACTGACTGTTTGCAGTCTTCTAATGGGGTCGACGGAGCTCTCTGATGACGCAGCACAAGCATGGTGTCAGATCCGGGTGGGGGTTCACACATGTCTTCACGAGCACGCGTTGAGATGTAATTGTTTACAGGGAATTGATGTGGCAGTAGGCAGAGGTTATGGTCTCATTTCTTTGGGTCTACCTGCTCCGTCTCGTCGCTAGTAGGAGTCTCGAAGGATCCCTCCGGGAACTCGCGGTAAAGGGTGCTGATGAACGCTTCCGTTAGCTTTTTGGTCGTAGGATTGCTCAGTTGGACACAATCAACGTACTTGTGCATTGGGCACTTCCCATCCCAGATCTGCTCGACCATCTCCTCGTCTTCGATCGCCTCATATAGGCTCTGGACGCAAATTCCGAACAGGTCGTCGCCTGCGGCTGGGCAACGGTTCATCACGCGGTACGCAGTGCAGCCGCAGCCTTCGAAAACGACGATGAATGGGTTGAGACACATCTGGTCGGATTAGTTAGATCATTGGGGAAGAGCCTTGTAGACACGGTGTACACTTACGTTGAATGTGTCAAATGTGCGTTGTCGAATGGTTTTGTGTTGTTGGTGTTTGATTGTTTATCGATCGCAAAGCCCCACTTTCGAGTGCGCGCCGAAAGGGCGCTCAATGGGATCGAAGCCAGTTCATTACTGAGCTACGATCAGACATCATTTTTGCTGCTTGAGTCACGGAAGTCAACGATCGATCGTTCTGCCAAATACGGTTTCAACCAATACTCGTATGCACTCGCCCTGGACTTACAGCATCACTATGATCATGAATACCTCACGAAAGGAAGTACTTTTTTTAGTATTTCTGTCATTTGATATCAGCGTACTAGCTGCTGAAATCCTCCGAAGCTTGAAGAGTAATACAATGGCAAGCAGACCATTACACTGACTATAGCTGCTGAGACCGGCAAGCGAGCTTCTGTAGCTCGATACATCACATATCTCATCTCACTGGCGGGCACAGTTCTTACTTGATTCCTTGTACCTATTACCAGCTAGCGAGTTCCTCTTGCGCTCTGATTAGTTAGGAGTTCCTCACCGGCAAGTATAGTCATGAGACGATCGCGTCCTGTTGATACTTGCAGGCTAGGCTAGGCGTCGATCGGTACTCATTAAATCGCCTCTCGAACAAGCAGAGGGCCTACAGTGACCTTGTCTGTTGATATCAGCAGACCAGATGCTGAAACAATGTGGATGTATTTGGTTGCTTTGAGAGCAACAGTACTTAGCCTTTGAACTTTGTCTATGGGCAGCAGAAGAGAGGTCACTGAGGTATACTAGTATTCCTTCAACTTCCCACAAACAGATGTAGCGTTTTTATTCCCATCTTTGATTGCAGGGTCATCTACCCCTGCGTGAGACGGCCTAGTGAAACTTTTGTTTCTGCAGCTTCTTCAAGCATTCTCGCGCGTTGCTGCTTGCGCATGACCTAGACAAACTACCTGATCATTCTTGCTGGATGCTGCACTAGCATGAGCACACCAGAGCTGCACACTGCTTTCCACGCAGATAAGTCAGACGTATTCGCCACCGCCTCTTGGATATCTCCATCCGTCTTTGTAGGCTGTGATTGCGCGCGTCACTTGTCCTGCTTCCTTGACCATTCATATCTGCCGCAGAGTGGATATCTTGCTTTTTTTCCATCCATATTCATAGACTTGGGCGTGCCTTGTTGCTGTTTGTCCTGTTGCCGTTTCGAGGATCCTAGGGGATTGGTGTTTTGCAGCGGACGTTCCAATTTCGCTTCGCACACGGCTCGAGGTGGCGTAAGAAGGAGTATTCTCGCAGTAGCATGTAGAATCGTATAGTGTAGACAGGTTTACCGCCACCTCTTGTATCTATAGATTTGTCCTTGTATCTGTGCGCGTCTCTTGCCCCGCCACCTTGACAACGTATGTTCTTTTCAGAGTAAAGCTTCTCTTGCTCGTCGGTCTTCAGAGTCTTTGGCGGGCAGATGTTGCTGTTTGGAGGACATTTTGGAGTATTCATGTTGTGTAGCGGATAGTCACTTCGCACAGTCCGCTCGAGGTGGTGTAAGAAGAGGTGGGTGTTCTTGCGTTACGATTTGTAGGTCGCACACTGTCTCACAAAACGTGAATTAGACAGGTTTGCCACCACCTATTGTATCTTTGTCCTTGTAGTTGTGCGCGTCTCTTGCCCTGCCACCTTGACCGTGTATGCTCTGTACAAGGGAACTTGGTCTTGCTCGTCGGTCTTTAGAAACTTTGGCGCGTCGTGTTGCTGTTTTGTGAACGTTCTGGAGGCTTGGTATTGTGCGGCCGATATTAAGTTGAATCACTTCGCAAAGTCAGCTCAAGGTAACGTTAGCGCAAGAAAGGGCAATCTCGCAATACGATATAAAATTCGCATACCGCTCACGAAAACGTAACTTGGACATGTTCGTCACTACTTCTTGTATATTTTGTCCTTGGGTTTGTCCTTGCGGGTTTGCGCGTTTCTTGGGTCTTGCCCTGCCACCTTGACCATGTATATTCGTTCCAGACTCCAGAGGAATGAACCTGCTCTTGTTCGCCGATCCTAAAAGTCTTTCTTGTGTCTCTTTCCTGTTCTCGGGACTTTCTGGAGGGTTGGCGTTATGTGGCGGATATTCACTTCGCGCGGTGGGCTCGAGGTGGCGTAAGAAGGGGTGTTCTCGTTATCTTCACGCAATTGCTGGTGATCTGGCAAGCTTATCGACAGATTGGCCTATTTCCTCGTGTCATACTCGTCGCAGATTGCTGGTGGAGGAGTTTTTCGGTGATAAGTGTGGTTGGAGCGTGTGGGTAACGTCTTGCGAACAGCTGCGACAGCGAACATGCAAAGAGGAGGCAAATTGGCAAATGATACTTGCTTTCCCGGATGCAATGACGCTTAGCTCGGTCGCAACAAGGAGGAGATGATTGCATACACTAGATTGATTGTCTTGCCGGAGGCCGGACTGCCAAAATGGTGGTGAGCAGATTGCTCGTAGCCAAAGTCCCTGACTCCTCCGCCAGTCGACAGCTTCTAAGCACACACTGAGCAGCACGACAGGGAGCAAGGCTTTATAATACCTAAGAATGCACCCCAGCTGTGCCACGGTTCAAGAGGAGGAATCAGTACAAGAGAAGGAATGGCACAGTGGTTTATCATCAAGAACATTGCTAACATTCAAAGCTCCAAAACCCGCACCTCCACATAACATGAGTTCGATCCTTATCATCTTTTTTGTCTTTTTGCATGGCCACACCATCCAGCGTTGGCGGCACTGGCGCGGTGGGCCCGGCATTATCGTCATCACAGACGATTAAACATCTGAGTATTGAGTAGCTCTCATAGTAGACAGGTCAATGTTAGAACAGCAGCCATGAAGGGGATACCTTTTGTGCGGCGCTCGATCCTCAACATCTTTCTTGTTGTTGCACGGCCACACCATCCAGCGTTAGCAGCATCGGGGCGGTGGGCCCGGCGTCATCGCCATCACAGATGATCCAATACCGGAGTGTTGAGTTGCCCTTGTAGTAAACATGTCAATGGTAGCACAGCAGCCACGAAGGAGATACTAGCCATGCAGATTGATGATCTTGTTCGTGTGCGCCAGGATTGTCTCTCAACCAAATCTGGGAGATTATTATTGTGTTGTGGAGCGCCTGCAAAAGTACGAAGGTATTGGTGTTCTTCGTCAAGCGGGTGTGTATTTGCTGCACAGCAGCATACCACCTGCGGGAGGAGGTGTTCTTGTTTTGCGCAATCTTCGCGTACTTCGACGACTCCAGTACTCACACACAACCATTCGACCAGAGTACACCGAAATTTGCATCCGCAAGGGCATTCTATCGCGACCATGCGTCAAGCATCTTACAGCAGGCGATCCACTCACGAAGGGCGCGAGAATGAGCACTGTGATCCTGAGCGGCCGACGAGGATCTGCTGGACGCGACGGCCTGATACAATTGACGACAACACCATTCCAATTCGACCGCCTACCACTGCCCAGTCCTCGAGACACCGATGACCGCTATGGTGATCAGAAACCCGACACTTTACCTGTCAGCGTCGGCTGGCCGCTGGATACCGTCTTCTACACCTAGCATGATCCTGTGTCGCCAGTTGCTGGACCAAGAACGGCGGCGCGATCGGGACTCGGGAGCCACTTCGACAATGTTCCCGAACACCAAAAGCATACCAGAAAGATGTCTGCTTGGCGAAGGACATTTCGTCGGATGCGATCAACAAAGCCATGTGCTGGCCAAGCTTCCATACGGATGGTCCAACCACAAGAGGCGAAAGATGGAGACAACGGCGGTGAGAAAGGTTCACCTTGTGCGGCGGTAGGGAAGAAAAAGAGCAGACACCAGCAAGGCGCAATACTCGCTGCTCAATCGAGCGACAATCCGAGAACATGCTCGAGGACAAGATCGAGCCTTACGCGTCGCGGCCTGAAGCGCAACTTGCGCAAGCCACTTGCACCAGGCGCTGGAACTCCTTCGAACGGAAAAGTTGGAATGTTGATGATTCAGTGCGACGGCAGCGGTTCGTATGGCCAAGTTCAAAAGTTCCAATCGCGCTTCCGTCAGACCAGAGGCAACTTAGGACCGAGCAAGAACGTCGTGGAAGACATCGGCACAGTCGAAGCGCGCAAGCTATAGGCGGAGCAAGAGCATGGAGATCAAGCCGCAGGATATGCTACTACACTACTCCGCACAGCAGAGGTGGCTCTAGGTTGTTCTCTTTCGGCGATTCTCACGAACGGAGAGAGTCAGGCTAGAGCAGGTACAAGCAAGTCGTTTGAAAAAGGACGGATATCCAATACAACATCCAGCATGGGCCGGTACGTGTGTGATGGTGTCCAAGACGATGGACAGCGCAAGCTAGCAGCTCCATGGATTGGTTGTCCCCAGTACCGTGGGTACAACGAACCATGCCAGATATCAAGAACGTGGGCGTCCTGCAAGGCAAAAGACGCGTGGCGATGGCAAGTTCATGAATTTCAGGTCGTGCTGCGCAAGCAAGACTCTGTGCGAGAAAGCCCGTTATGGCGATAATTTGCCAGTAAGATCGGAAGTACACGTCGTAAGCAAGAGCTTGCACATTGTCGACATCTCGTATCCGATGAGTAAGGGCGGAATCGTTGTGAGCCCAGGACCTGAGGCATGCGTCTTTCATGGGGGCCACTTCCGGAGGTCGTTGCGCGTAGTAATAGTCTTTGAAAGCCCCTCATGTCAAACAGTTTCAGGAGCTTTATTTGTCTTGCACGCTTGCGAGATGATGTCCCTTGTCGAGAGTGGACAAACTTGTGGATGGCGTTTCCAGCTACCAAGCGTCACGTCTCGTCTGTAAGACATATAAATGCATCCCTGGGGATCTCCATCGACCAAAGCCCACTAAGGATAGCAGACTTGTACATTGGCCTTTTTTCACTGCGTTCGAGGCGAGAAGACATTCGCCGCTGAATCCATCTCATTGATTGCGTTTGCTGGGCGTTGCAAAACGTAAGCAGACGCGTGTATCGGAAAGCGCTACGCTGCAGGGCTTCATAGGATATGTCATGAATTTTGGGCAGTTCTTGATCTTGCAAACGATTATTGCAATCTTTGAACGACACATCAAACGACTATTCCTGCACTATCGAGAAGAGATGAAGTCCAAGTAGACTATACAGACTTCGCGGGACCCTTCGCGGGCACTATGCCCAAGAAATTCCAAAAGCCGAGAAGCCTAACCTCAGATGGGCGCGATCCACTTGCGCCTAATCACGACACCCGCTCTTTGGCCGAGGCGGAGACTCTGCATCTATCTGCTGCTCCTGAGCAATTCTCGAGCATCTTCACGATGTGTACCTACAGAACTTGTATGGGCGTGCGAAAGCGTTCTCTTGATCTTCCTCTGCCACCAGGAACCTGATTTGTGTCTTTACGCATGCTATAAAGCGACTGCGACGCGACCGACACTCGTCTTTGTGGACCACCGAAGTACCTCAGCTCGGCAGCATGGCTTCGACCATGAAGAAGGCTCGCCGCGAGCGTAAACTGCCGGTGCAGCAGTTGGCTATCTTGGGTACTTGTGCCTACAATCTCTGTTCCTTTTCCGGTTGCTAATGTATCTCTCCAGCCGTCTGTCGCTTCGCCGAACCCATCGCCAGTACTTCGCTTTTTCCATACCTACCAGAGATGATCAAAAGCTTCGGTGTACCACAAAATGCTGTAGGAAAATGGGCCGGTATCTGTGCCGCTGTATTTTCGATCTCACAAGCTCTCTTCGGCGTTGCATGGGGACGCTTCTCGGATCTCCACGGCCGTAAACCCGCAATCCTACTTGGCCTGACAGCCACGATGATCACGAGCTTGATGTTGGGATTTAGCAAGAGCCTTGCGGTTGCGATTACAGCTAGAGTTCTTGCGGGTGCGGGTAATGGAAACGTGGGTATCATTCGTACAACAGTGGCAGAGATGGTACCTTTCAAAGAACTCCAGCCACAAGCTTTCAGCCTTATGCCTTTGGTGTGGAACATCGGCAGTATATTTGGACCAAGTATCGGAGGCGCTCTTGCCAACCCTCTTGACGTGCAACCTGGAGAAGAGCGTCCAGGAGGGAGCTTGTTCGAGCGATTCCCGTATGCCCTTCCCAACATTGTGTCAGCTGTGTTCTTTACGATTGGCATTACTACTGGACTGCTCTACTTGGAAGAAACCCTGGAGACGAAGCAAGGTCATCGTGACTATGGCCGCCTCCTTGGTCAAAACCTGAACGCGTTCGTGCAGCGGTGCATAGTGAAGGTCAAGGAAACTTTACATTTACAGAAACCTTCCAAGTCACAAAGCGAAACGGAACCTCTCATCAAACGTAGCGCAGAGGACGAAGAACAAGCCGTGCTGACATCTGCACAAACGAAGCCCCGGGCACCACCGCCGACATGGCGCGAAGTGCTGAACTATCAAGCCAAGATGAACCTGTTCGTGTACACTTTGCTCGCTGCACACCCCATGGCTTTTGACCAGCTGCTGCCGGTGTTCATGCAATACCCACCTTTGCCTCCCGACTTCCACCAGTCCAACCCACTCAAGTTCGCCGGTGGCTTTGGTCTCCACCACTTGACGATCGGCCTCTTGAGCACTTGCTACGGCGTCTTCGGCATGCTTGTCCAGTTCTTCCTCTTCCCGCGAGTGGCACGAACATACGGAGTCTTGCGTTGCCTCAAGTGGTGTGTTTGCATCTTCCCGTTCTGCTATCTCGCAATGCCTTTCACAGCACTTCTTCCAACGCAGGAACTGCAGGTCAGCGCGTGCTTCATGGTCATGCTGGTCAAAGGTCTCTGTTCGATCTTCGCCTTCCCATGCTCGACGATTCTCTTGACCAACTCAGCCAGTAGTCTCCGCGTCCTAGGCACTTTGAACGGATTCGCAACCTCTTTCTCGGCTCTCGGACGCGCTCTCGGGCCGTTGCTTGCTGGCAGCATGTTCACGGCGGGCGTCAACAAAGGATATATCATCGCGCCATGGTGGCTTCTTGCGGGCATCGGTTTCGTCGCCGCTATCCCGTGTTTCTACTTGGTCGAAGGCGAAGGGTTCGGCGGAGACCAAAACGATGACGGCGAGATCAGCGATGAAGAGGATGAGACGGACGACATCTTAAGAGCGGAAGGCCTGGAAGGAGAAGCCGAGGCCATAGGTGGCAAGCCGGGCCCCGTCTTCATGTCCTCCTCATTCCGGAACGATGAAGCGGAGGAGGAAGGCTATGGAGGTATCGGACCGCTGCTCTCTCGTACGACCACGCGATCATCGATTGGAGCTTCTCCTGCTCCTGCCACGGAAGTCGGCAATGGCGCTGCAAGCGAACAGGGAGGGCGCAGGGTGACAAGACGCGTTTCGGTTCCTTTGGGATTGGGCGGTCAAGGTATTTCGAGGAGGTATAGCAGCAACCTCGGACAGAGTCTGGGGAGTGCTGGAAGCTTCAACGGGTAGATCGTCCGAGCGACCACGTGCGATCTCCTGCGTGAGTTTGTGTGTAAGCTTTTCGATGTTGATAGTTTCTCAAAATGAACAGCCTTAAATCATGCGACCGTGTTGCTCGGTGGTTTGTGACATTGAAAAGCCTTATAATGCCTGGGATTCAGTCGTCAGTATTCAGTCGTCAGTATTATTACGTGCATATCGTGGAATTGTAATGCTCTCTACGGAGGTAGCGAGAATGTGTGCAGCCTTATCGCCGCTCTCGCGGAGATCGCAATTGTTGATTTGATAGCATGCGAATATGATATCGAACACACCCCAAAATTCAGAAGCTTGTATACCTGATGCACAATGCTTACAGTTCGCCTTCGTGAACTTTGCATCGTAGAACAAGATGTCTACTACATGTATTCTCGAAGGCATGGGGGGCGGAAGGATACGCTCTCGGCGTATGAAGAACGGCTCGATAACGGACTTGGCCAAAATGTCAGCGCTGAAGACCGTGCTCGGATCTGCCAGTGGATGATCCGAGCGAAGCTAAAGGATCGTGGTGGGGAGCACATCGGCTGCTGCTGGCGATGTGCGAAGAGCGGCGGTGACACGCGACTGCCACGCCGGCACTGTCTTGCATCTATCTGCTGGCACGCACACCTTACACTGCCGTTGGTGTTGTCATAGTGCAAGTGAAATCCCAAGCACAGCTCCCGACACTTACGTTATTCCTCCTCGCCAAGCGTGCGAGAACATCTACTCCTATCGTATCATTACCTGCAGTCAGCGTTGTTCGTCGTCACCATCATACTCGTCGTCACTCTCACGCTCTCTCACCGCGCTGAATGCCCGCCCGACCGCCGTAGAAGCTCACGCGACCCATCGCCCTTACAAGGTTTGGATAGCCTCCTGCTCTCCCCTTATCATGGCCGCGCATGGCCAAGCTCCTCCCCCTACCGATAGTATCGCAGACGACGACCAAACATGGCTTGACTTTCTCAGAAGTGCAGGTGGCACTGTGAGATCATCTGCAACAACTTCCACTCACGCCCACCCCTCCACCTCCACCTCCGCCAGCTCGGCAACTTTACCTCGACCCCCCATCGATCGCAACGAGTCCTCCGACCGCAAGCGTCGCCTTACAACCGCCGAAGAAGGTCGCAACTATCCATATGTCGCCCCGGGCACGACACGAGCTCCGGCCATCGACCTAAGCACCCCGCCACGACAGCAAGGACACCAGCGGGGCCATACGACCGGCAGCGTCACATTTTCAGCATTACCACCGCGAAGAGAGAGCATACTTTCACAACACAGAGCAAGCGACATGGTACCGCCGTGGCAGCCAGACGCAGAGGTCCACAAGTGTCCTGTCTGCGAGCAAGAGTTCGGGTTCCTCTTCAGGAAGCACCATTGTAGGAAATGTGGAAGAGTGGTGTGCGCCAACTGCTCGCCGCACCGGATCACCATACCAAGAGAGTACATCGTACAGCCGCCAGGCTTGCACGAAGGCCACCCGTTAATGGGTGGAGCGGAAACCGTCAGAGTATGCAAACCATGCGTACCAGACCCATGGACACCACTAGCACCACCACAACAGAACCCGGGCGCAGCTTCGAGGCCAGTACCTACACCTGCAAGAAGATCGAGTGAAACATCACAGAGCAGGTATCATCGCAGGCCCTCGGTCCCGGTGCCCACCATGCGCCCACAGAACAACGACTCTCGATTCCCCTCATACCGCGATTTTCTGCCTACGACACACGCCTCACAGCCTGACAGTGCACCTATCAGCAGTTCAAGCGGCCCTCATCCACACCATCTACTTCATCCCAACAACCGACCCGTGCGACCACGAGGTCTCACAGCGCCCGCGAACCGCGCTCAGCCACCAGTACCTGGTTCATCATCCTCCCCTCACACCCCAGTACCGCGCCGTCGTCAAGTCAAAGAAGAAGACGAATGTCCTGTCTGCGGTATCGAAATGCCCCCAGGAGATGCAGTCCGCGAGGCACACATTCAGACCTGCGTTAGCAGCCGGTTCTCTACCCCACCGTCGCAACCCACCCCAGTGCCAAATCTGGGCCCTGTCCCGCCGACGAACCCACGCGACCCCAATTTACCTTCTTCTCTCGGCACCTCAACCACTCCCGACGCTACAACCAACGCTCGGTCTCGCGCCATGTCGTACCGCTCTCGTGGTATCTTTCCATACATCGCTACAGAAAAAGATTGCATGGATGGCGACGGGCGCGAGCAGGAATGCACGATTTGCATGGAAGAGTTTCAACCTGGCGAGGAGATGGGCAGGCTGGAGTGTCTCTGCAAGTTTCATAGGAAGTGCATCCGAGACTGGTGGGGTGTCAAAGGCAGGGGTAGTTGCCCCGTACACGTCTTCAACGAGTGAGAAGGTGGCTCTGGCAAAAGCACGACATTGTCTTGCCTGGGAATGCAAAGATCAGTGATACGTAGCACCGACCGACGCTCAGTCGTTGCAGTGCATTGGAAAGAAGCCTAACTCAACTGCTTATGGCTGTCTTTGGCGAGTAAGCGTTGGCACACACAGTATTAGCTATTTGAATTTTCTTTGGGGGCTCTTTGGCGCTCACAACGAGAGGCACATCACGGAGCGACAGGACTGGATATGCTGGGAGTTGGGTTTGAATGATACCTTTTGGTTCTTTGGAGTAGACTATTGCATTGGTCTCGTCGAGGTTTTGGTAGCGAATTGATTGACGGTAACACAATGGACCTTCGCATCTTCCCCTCGTCGTCACGTGAATCTGCACCCAGCAGTTGTGCCGTTCATTGCGCACGTGATGGCGCGATAGGCATGCTTCCGAACCACGTTGAAATACTCGAATCACTCTGGACCTGTGTGTTGGTATCACGACCACAGGTCATGGACGCTTGCTCTAAGATGACCAATCACTTTCTTCGAGATCTCTTACATGAGCATACGGTGATTTGTTGCATATTACATGCATACATGTACACGTGTGTAGATCTGAATAACATCCTAGGGCATGCAGGGTCAGGGTCCATCGTGAGGATGGCATAGTCTCAGTCGATATCAGAGTTCAATCTTTCGAACTTGCTACCTTGTCGAATGAGGCTAGCCTGAATGAGTATGCATACTGTGTTTCGTGTTGATAGTCGTCGGAGGTGCCGGGGACATCAAATGTTCAGCGTTGTCTCGTCAAGCAAACAATATTAAAGGTATGTTTCAACGTCGAAATACGTCTCGTCAGAAAATCTAGGCCACCGACCTTAGACCGCACGACCACCTTGGTCATACAGAACGTTTGTCGTTCGAATAGAGACGGATGGTTGGCACAGGTATACTATTCGTTGATCTACGTAGCTGCGAAGCTTATAACCCCGATCTGATTTTTCAATTGCCTCAATCTTGCGAATCCAAACGAACGCCTTGTTCCATAGTAAACGAGTGCTGACACCTTCGCGTGAACCCCGCTTTCAAACTCTGCTGATAATCCGCGTAAATGATGCCGTGTTGGGTATATGTCTCTTGCGAGAGTTGAAAAAACAAAGAATTAAAAGCAAAGAAAAATGTCATGATCAGTAAGTGTACTTTTTGGGCGAGCCAGTTCAGCCTCGAAGGGACTTGAGATGAGCGACTAGAGCTCATCGTCTTGCTCTTCCGCTCCGGCTTCTTCCCGAAGTTGGTCTCTCGGATCTGTGGCTGTGGTTTCGACTGGTGCCGCTGTGTCTAGAGGTCTGGATCTGGTATGGTGAGTATCCGGTTCGGGACGCTTGCTGGTGTTGCTGACCTTCAATGGACTGTGGACGAGCGTGGTGCTGCATCACCGCCCCAGCATCTTGACCCAAACTGCCTGGCTGTTGCGGGTGCTGACCTTGCTGAACTCGCCCGGATCCAACTGGCATTCGTGGCTGCAATCCTACGGCGAACGGGCTGGCTAGCACCATTGTTGGTTGGAATTGCGGCGAAATTACTGGAAAGGGCGCGATAGGAACGTTGCTGACTGGCACCATTGGTGGTGCGGGTGGAGAGTACTGGCCCGTCACCGCGAAGGCCGGCGGACTGGTGGCGGTTGGGTGTGGGCTGCTGGCTGCGGCGGAGGAAGGCACGGAAAGACTCCAGGGCTGAAAGTGTTGCGTAGCAGGGTTGTGAGACTGTAGGCCTGAGTCCTCGAGGAGAAACATCCCGGTCTCGCCCATGACAGTGTTCGCCATTATAGTGTCGCCAGAGAAATCGGTTGAGGCGTGATCCGTGTTGTCGATACTGAGGATTGGTTGGTACAAGTGGTAAGGCGGCTCGTGTGGGGAATATTGATATGGTGCTTGGGTCTGATACTGCTGGTGCTGTTGTTGATTTTGTTGTTGGCTTGGTCTGCGCGACATGCCCGCTGCGTGTGCCGCCGCTGCAGTTGCGTTGGCCTCATCTCGACGATCGCGCTGGCGGTTCTCAACTAAGATGATACCTCGACTGATGCGCTCAACGGCGAGCTTCGCTAGCTTGTGTACACCATCTTTATCCAGTTGGTGGAAGACCTTGTAAGCCTGGTCGACAAGCCACATATTCTGATCGTTCTCAGTCTCGCAAGCGTCGAGGATGATGATCATAGCAGCGTTGAATGCTTGCTGTCCGATGGTCCAGCATATGAGGACTGCTGGGTGGCGGTGAGCAAAGAAGAGGAAGGTCTGCAAGAGCTGAACCGAGCTGTTGATGACCAGAGGCCGACCACGAATAGGAGCTTGATGGAGGCCATCTCCGCCACCTGCACCAGATGGCGTGTACGTAGCACTATTTATGCCAGGGAGCGTGTTAGGGTAACTTGGTGGTGACGTTGATGATGCAGATCGTGTGGTTCGTTCGTCTCGTTGTCGGTTGAGTAGTACAAGGAAAGACTGCACTTTGGCGAATAACGCTGTAATAACATTAGCACATGGCAGGTCCTGAGAAGAACAGCCAATACTTACTAGCCGACATGACATCCAGTGGCCACTCAGGCAAGTCTGTCTCTGCTCTGGTCCAACTCTCATTGAATTGCAGCGTCTCAGGCATGGTATCCCACAGACCCAATAGCTTGTCTGTGTACTCATCGATCTTCCCAACACTCATCATTCCATCGCTACTGAGAATTTGTCTCGCGACGATGGTAAAGTGATTGACGAATTCGCCAAGTCTCAGCACCGTCTGGTTGGTCGTAAGAGGTTCTGGTGGAGGGCAGTCGCCAATGCCAGATATCCCAAGCGGCCGTCCGAGTGTCACAGAGTAATGTTGGTCCATGTGTAACATCCACCACCACAGTGTGCGCCGGATCATGCATTCGCGAAGCGGCGGCACCGGGTCAAGGAATTTTGGGTTGCGGTGCAGGCCCATCGACTGCGCAAGCCGTATGGTGGTACCAAAGAGCGTCCATGCATCCAGGAAACGACCAGTGTTGGTAAGATATGGGCCCATCATGACCAAAGTCTGAATGCCCAGGAGGGTCGGGGTGTTCAGGAAAGAAGCATGACGGAGAGCTTGCATACTGGCACTGACTAGACACGTGTTAGTGGATGGCGTGACAGCATTAGAAAGAGTGGAAACTTACGCCAGGCCTTGCCTGCGAGGTGCGACTCGGCCATCGAAGCCTTAAGCCACTGACATCCATTTCGGTCGTACACGCCAATCTGCATCCCGACCGCCAAAGCCGCAAAGATCAATGCAAGCATATCAGGCGCCTTGTTCGCGTTACTTTTTCTATCCGCAAGAAAACGTTCGACTTCCTTCTTTGTGATTTCATCCGGGATATGAGGAAACGAACATGACTGTGCTCGTCGTTTGAAATGCTCGAAATGCTGGAAGATCTCTTCATCTGAAGGGAGCAGCTCCAGCAGCGCAGCAGGAGTATTGTCGCCAATAGGGATCATCTGGAAAGGATAGTCCTGATCCTCGGCTGGGTAAATATCCTGGCCCTTGGGAACCAGAGGTATTGTATGTGTTAGCGAGTGGCTGCCGATCTGCAAGTTCGCAAACTGCGTAGTCTCGTCAGCATGTGGATTGACCAACGTAACAACGCCAATACTCACGTCAGAGACGATATTTGCAAGCCCAGGAGTGCCAAAGTACAAGTTGTCGATTCTTTCGCCCATTCGGAATCGTCGTTGCTTTGCTGCTGTCGCACGTGAGGTTGCCTTCGATTCAGATTGATCGGGAGATTCGACGTCGTCGTCATCGCCTGCAGAGTATCTTGCACGAGCGTCACGTAGCTGCTCCCTCAGCTTTTGATTCTCGCGACGTAGATCCCTGATCTCGTAAGACTGCGAAATTGGGGCGTAATCATTGCCATCAGTGGTAGCAAACTCGCATTCCTTGGGATGACCCCGAGCGCAGCATGCTGAGCAAGGCTTTGTGCGATCGCACTGGCAGTGATGAGTCAGTGCAATATTCGATTGACTGCTGTCAATGATGGGTTTGAATACTGACCTTGACCTTTCGCTCGCGGCACTTGGTGCATGACAATAATTGTCGCTGTTGTGGTTTCTTCTTCGACGAGCCAGATTCAGTACTCTGTTGTGAAGGTTGTGACTGAGATGGATGAGGAGCTGAAGGCCCGTAACCAGACCAAGACGAAGCCATACCGTGTGAGAGACCAGACGGTCGGTACCGCAAGATAGTTGGCCAGGGGAGAATGATCTAGGTTCGAACAACAAGATCCGTCTGCCAGGAAGCGACAGAGGATCTACATAAGCGCGACGCACAGCATGCTTCCCTATCCAGGCTGCCGGAATCTGTCAACCAGCGATGCTGCACGGTGTCATGGGCTGGGGTCGACTGCCGCTCAGTGTGCTCGCAAGAGATAGACCTGCATAAGCCTTCTAGGAAAGGCAAAGCGATGTCCTCGGCGGGGCGTCAACGGTGGCTGCGAATGGGAGCAGATGTAGGGGAAGCCGTTGCTGTAAATGGTGAGACTCGTTTAGGCACAACCCAAAATCAGGGCGTCGCGACATTGACAGTTGGGGCCAAGGCGGATCACCGTGGGCCCATGTTCCACAATCTGGAGCCTTTGCGCCCATCTTGAGATAGAGCGCGCAAACGTAAACTTTCCTATACATGGTCAATCGATCTAGTGGCTGAGGGAGCAGATACCGCTCGCTAGAGCTACCGCGTTAGTCCACAAGCCAAATGTGGAATGACCAACGGCTTCCAATCGCGAAACCAAACGAGAGCTGGTGATTGGCGCTCTGACATGTGCTAATGTCTCGTTTGTTGTCAGGCATGATCGATACCCATCAGCGACCGTGCCGGTCTGCAAGGGTGAGCCTGAAGTGACGTTCGTTTTAATTACATGACCAAGTCACACGCATAGGATCGGGTAATGCTACACTATCGTTATCGAGATTATCGAACGATGCGCCAGCCTGGGCGCGAGATGTCAGATCCTTCCGATCTTAGAGCGTCACAATGGCTGACCCAGATTTGTGGATTGGGGCAGCTAGTGTGGCTTTGGCCTCTAGAGGGCTCCCCGGCAGATCATACAGCAGATGGACTGCGGGCCGCGCCATTGGAGTCAGCGGCGAGATGAGTTGACAGGCTGCCGCAAGATGCTATTGCGTGAGAGAGTTTCGGGAGAAGACGACATGGTGTGGAGCTGTGCAATGGGCCGCTGCCGACTTACTTTGTGAGGCGCACAGGTCGATTTCGCATTGCCTCTCGTACAGAAGCAATCTCGCTTCTTGATCGAATCTAGCCAAGTGGGCAGATTCTTCAAACGATGCGGTCCACTCGGTGGGCCTGCAGAGAAGAGAATGAGGTAGCATGCCAGTAGGCCGGCGGTTCAATGCTCGCCCAACAGCTCGACGAGGCAGACCAAGGAGAGCATGGTATGCACGACGGTGACAAATACCCTGGTCCAGAATGCAATTAGCACGCTGCCAGCGCGTGCGGATGGAGCAGCAGCAGGGTCGGGGCAGCAGGGGAGGTCGTCATCCGAAGGGAGAGGTGCAGTAGTACAAGACGCGGAGGGGTCTAAGCAGCAGAGGGCAGGGCGGACGTGGTTGAAGCGTCTTCCCCGGCATGCAAGCCTCGAGCCGTCGTCCGATCGGACTTGGGCTCCTGGAATCCCCCCGCTGCTCTGGACCCATGTGCCGAGCTTGGGCGTTGCACCGGTTGCGTCTGAGGGTCGCTGCGAAGGCGAAGTGTGCGCTCGGGATGCCGATGGCCTCATTGGTCGTGCCGGGCGCTGCTGGAGCAGAGGATTCTCAGCTCGGCCAGCAGGCGACTCTTCCTTGCGCGCTGCCGTGGAGTTGCCAGCCTCGCGCTCTGCCAGAGACGGAAGGCTATGTCCCTAAGCAGACAGCAGGATGGGGCGTCGTTCAAGCGAGCGGCCGTACCACCGCCCGCAGGCTCGTCGTCTGCAGCGTGACGTGCAGCTGACCGGGCCGCCGGGGGTGGGAGAAGCCTTGGGGGTGCCCTTGAGATGGTACTGGAGGAGGAGGTGGAGACCAGGGCGGCGATGGCAGCAGCCACTGGGCAGGGCAGATCGTCTATGGAAAGGAAGTCTATCATGGGTGTGCCTTGTGCATGATGATGAGAGCTGACACAGCGGCTGGACCGATTCAAGCCATCAATGGTCAGTCCAGTCGGCACGGCTGGCCTGCACTTGCGCCATCGCTGCCAGAGCAGCACAATATCATTCCCGGCGCTGTGGTCCTGGCAGCTGCCCTCTCCAGACCTTCGGGTCATGATCGCCGCGATGATTACCCTGCGAGTCCCAACACTTCGTCACTCTGCCTCTGCCACGATTTGGTGACGGTCGTGTGCTCCCACGCGCGGCCGATCGAAGCATAGCACACTTGCTGCCCACGCTGTCGATCCCCATGTGCACCGGAGGCCGGGAGATGCAAGATCCGCTGTATTGGGCTGCTGCACGCAGTGTTGTGCACTGGCTGGCTGTTCAGGCAGGCCTGGTGTGCAAGAACGGGCGGCTACACCCTTCCGTAGCCCTAATACGCCTTGCTGCCTACTCTTGCCTACTCTACGTGTGGCCTTGGTCTCCTGCACGCCTCGCCATCTTGTCACCCCACGTATCCCTGTCTACCTGTACCAAGATTGGTTTCTTGCGCTCCGTCTCGCTAATCTTGACGCCCACCTCCCAGCTGGAGCGAGCTTCACGCCGCCAGCTGCAGGGAACACGGATGCCGCAAATACCAGCGTGAACCTGTCACTTTTCTTAGAACTGACAAGTAGGGCACGCGGCTATGGCAAGTCGTGGGTGTACTTGGCCCCTTTCATGGGCTGCAGAGCTATGTGGCGCAATGCACAGTTATCACGTAGATGATGTACATTTCGTTGTTTCGTGTCATCACAGTCTGTGGGTACGGACGTCACATGCAGCCATCAGCTCCGACAAGTCAAGCAATCTGTGTGGGCCTTGTTGATTTGAATATGGAACCTGACGAGCAGCACGTTGGTTACAGCGGTGGAAGCTTCTCTTGGGCCGCCACCAAGGCGAGAGCACCCTCTGCAATGCAGTCCACACGATACAATTCGATATACATGAGCTGCACTTCAGCTTGCACACTAACACCTCAAGCTGTAAGCTTTCCGCTCGTCACTGGTTGTCATACGCTATTGATAGTAGCGCAAAACATCTCTACCTAGGAAGCAAGGGATTTGCGATACGTGTGGCGCACGGCTGCTCTCACGAAGCCCGTGTAACCACAACTTGGCGTGTTAAATGCTAAAAGTGGAAATACAAAGGTCATTCGTCCGATACTCGCTGCTCTATGGCTTGTCGTTGATTTGTATTTCTTCTTCCAGCAGACTCATGAGCCCACGCAAGCATCGATAGTGAAGCTGAAAGATTGATGAGCTCTCGCAATTACATGCCGTCGATGCCAATCTCGGTTACTGATCACGGTATAGCAAGCCTCGTCGTTAGTTTTGGTATTTGTCTGGTTTCAGAAATTCGGAACCACTACTGCTGGCCAGAGCGGTGAATCGTCAGAAATGTTTGAGCAAAACGATGATCGCAAATTATTCTCGACAGAGACTGCCTGGTTCAAGAACGTTCGTTTTCCCCTTCGGGATGATTTTCCTGGCAGAAGTCTTTCGACTCATGATTCCGCGTGCGCGATGCTTGATCTGAATCATATACCCAAACCAAGAGTTTAATCATGCTTGATCTAAATCATACACCCGGAGCGTGAGTTTAATCATGCTTGAATCAAACCATATACCTGGATCAGGACTTTAACAATGCTTGATGTAAGTCATACATTCGGGCCAGGAGTTTGATGATAACCTCGACGAGAAAGGCTCAGCCTCCGAGCCTACCGCAAAGAACAGCATCAGCACCAAACTGCCTCCATGTGGTCTCTCGCAGCCTCGCGGCATTCACTCGCTGTCCATTGTCGGTAGTCGCAGAAGGACAAGCCGCGAGACCGCCTTGGCCTAACCATGTAGGCGCTATCGTAACGATTACTGAATTGACCAAGTCGGGTCTTGCAAGCAGCGTGTTGATGACAGTTGCACCGCCTTCGATCATGACACTGTCGATACCCTCCGCCTTCAGCGATTTCAGTACGTCTTCCCATCTCATAGTGCCATCGTCACTCTCTCCTATCACCAGCCTCCTCGCCCGTTCACTGCCCCCGGCGTTGAGGCTGACAACCCACGGCTCTTTGCCCCTCTTTTCTTCTGCCAATTTGCTCACAGCAGAACCCTCAACCTGCCATCGACCCTTCGGATCGACGACGACGGGCCGTGGCTGAAATTCTAGACCAGCTCCGGGATAACGGCAATTTAGACTGGGTGCATCAGCAACGGCAGTTCCAGCTCCAACCAGGATTGCGTCGTGCTTCAGGCGCAGATAATGCGTCATGCTTCTTGTTTCAGATCCAGACAGAGACGTGCGAACACCTGGTGCCAACGCTATCATACCATCCAAGGAACAAGCATAGGTCAAGGTCACAAAGGGAAGGTCATTCTGCTCAGGCCTCCAGGATGCCTGACTCGAGTGGTAGGGCTTAGGCAGGTACTGATCAAGGAAGGATTGGTCGGCTTCACTGAGTTGCGCAATTTCAGTGGCTGGCATTGTGAAGGTTCGTTAGAAGCAATGCCGTGTGAAGGAGCTGTATAGCCTAAGCTTGTGCTTGATCACCTTATTATGACGCCTTGAATGTGGTGTCATGCGCCGAGGAGAATCGGAGTTCCAGTGTGCCGTCGCAATAGGCGTAAAGTAGTTCCTAGAGAAAAATTATAGACCAGCAACCGGATTTGGAAGGTGGTGTGTTCAACAGGGTTTGCTTAATAACAAACTATGATGTATACGCTATCATGTCGTTGGTTGGAGGTTTGGGGAGCGAGCTTATTTCTGGAGCGACAAAGGTTTACATGCGGTGCCAAGAGTCAAGAACTCTACATCCCTTACTACAAACAGCAATTCTCACGAGACTAACCGGAGTTGCTCGATCTACATTGTTATTCCATTTCTTCCTGCTGGACGAAGGATTCAGGATCATTAAGAAATAGTGACGATGAACCTGACGATTGTCACAAGTTTAGGTCGTACTGCAGGAAGACACGTGGCAACGAGGTGACATTGCCGTTGCGACCTCTCCTCGTCTCGTGGTTAAGATCATCATAGCGCATGATCAGAAGGGCCTAGACTACTGCGACGCAAACGTCCTGCGTGATCTGTCACGAAGCGACGATGCCACGAGAGGGTCACGAGAGGCCCCGGTATACCGAAAAATGTCTCTGATGCACTGATGCGTGCAGCTCATCCGAGCCCGAGACATCCTCAGACACCTGCCACCTCCCTGCCCAAGCATCACCACCGCCCCTGGAGACATACACCGCTCATAGCCCTAAGTTGCTCCGCTGCTACCTGATGGGAAGAGGATGCCAGCCATTATTGTTTGTCTTCTTGCAATTTGAGCATCGCACAAGCCAACGTCTCCCAGCATGCTGACCTGTAGCACTGCATCAATTAATTTTGCAAGCTAGCCAGCAGTTGCCCGTGTGATGCCCAGTCTAATGCTGGGCAAAATGGGTGCGAATGACCATCATCGCACCTAAAGCTGCAAATTAGGAGGTAGGGGATCCATACCAGTCAACGTGCAATCTCACCAATTCTGCACCTGTCTTGCCGATTTTGAATATCCACTTGACCACGACAGCAGGAGAGCAGGTTGGTTCAAAAGCAAGCCATGTTCTTCCTCCATTATTTGAGGTCTTTCCGACCACACAGGTCATTTACGTGCAGCCATACACCGCAACGATGGCTTTTTTCCTCTTGTCACTCCTGATTGCTGCTCTTATAGCCGCTGAGTCAAAATTCAGTCCTGCGCGCCCCCCCGCAATACCACTCGCGGTCAGATCACCATATCTCAGCAGTGCGTGTATTACTTGGCTCTGTAGTTATTTTCACTAACACGCTCCCAGCCTGGCAAGCCGCGGGCGGAAACGGCAGCAATGGCGGTTATCTCGCGGGCCAATGGCCATCATTTTGGAAGTCTGTAATCACCACCACCTGCTATTTAGGACGTGACTAATACAATCAAAGTGGACAAGCTACTGGCTGGACCGGCCTTGTACGCGTCGACAACATAACTTACACATGGATGGGCAATCCGAGTCCACTCCCGCAAACAGCCAACCAGACGTCATTCGAGTACACATCTACACGTTCAACATTTCAGTTCGATGTTGGCGGCCGACTATCACTGGAAGTTCTTTTTCTCTCTCCTATCTCGCCCGACGATCTTGTGAGGCAAAGCGCACCTGTATCGTATCTGTCAGTCAGCGTTTCCTCCAAAGACGGCGAAGAGCACGATGTGCAAATATATACTGATGTGTCTGCTGGTGAGTGCGGCGAAGTGATCTAGCACGACTTGCATTACTGATTTGACGACAGAATGGGCCTCTGGCGACAGGTCACAGAAGGTCGCATGGTCGTACGGCACTTCTGGCAATACTGCATACCATCAATTTGCCAGGCAGACGCAAGCAGCATTCAGCGAACAGAGCGACCAAGCCGAATGGGGTGACTGGTACTATGCGGCATCTAGTACTGACAGTTTGACTCACAAATCCGGTGCGGACGAATATGTGAGAAGCCAGTTTGTCAACAATGGTGCACTCGACGGTTCAGCGGACAGTAAATACCGCGCCATCAACGACAGGTATCCGGTGTTCGGCTTCAGCGACAACATCGGAGGTGTTGGAAACTCAACCAAAAGCTCGCTCTTCACAATTTTCCATGCCCAAGCAGAGGCCGCTCAATTCAACACAGGCTCTGGTCTCAAAGGAGTTCCGAGCTACTGGTGTGAGCAGCACAGTAAGAACGAAGATGCCTTGACCTTTTTCCACAGTGATTTCAAGGATATCCATGACAAATCTGTCGAGCTTGACGCGCAGGTCAGCAATGATGCCAAACGAGTCGGTGGTCAAGACTATGTAACCATCTTATCACTCGCTGCTCGCCAGGCGTGGGCCGCTACCCAAATTGCCGGCACGTCTGCGGATCCGTACATCTTCATGAAAGAGATTTCGTCAAACGGAAACATGAACACTGTCGATGTCATCTACCCGTCCAGCCCGCTTCTTCTCTACTTCAACCCCAGCTGGCTCAAGCTGCTGCTCGACCCCGTGTACATCGTCATGGAGAACGGCCTCTGGCCTGAGGAGTTCTCCATCCATGACATCGGCTTCCACTACCCAAACGCTACGGGCCACGCCTCTGAAGAAACCCAAGAGATGCCCGTCGAGGAGAGCGGTAACGTGCTGATACTATCCCTCGCGTACGCTCAAAAGACCGGCAACACCGCCTATCTCACCCAACACTACGACCTCCTTCGCCAATGGACCGACTACCTCGTCTCCAACACCCTCATCCCCGCCTCCCAGCAAAGCACCGATGATTTTGCCGGCGCGCTCGCAAACCAGACCAACCTCGCCCTCAAAGGCATCATCGCCATCCGCGCCATGAGCACCATAGCAGGCCTCACCGACCACCCCGCCGACAGCAGCAACTACTCCGACATCGCCGTCTCCTACATCGCCCAATGGCAAGACCTAGGCATCAACCGCGCCGCCGACCCACCGCACACAACCCTCTCCTACAACAACGCCTCCTCCCACGGCCTGCTCTACAACCTCTACGCCGACGCCCTCCTCGGCACAGACCTCGTGCCACGTTCAATCTACGAAATGCAATCGACTTTCTACCCGACCGTCGCGGAAGCTTACGGCGTCCCGCTAGATACCCGCCACACTTGGGGCAAGAACGACTGGGAGATGTGGAGCGCCGCCGTGGCGAGCGAAAGCACGCGGACGGAAATGCTCGCGAGGCTTGCGCATTGGATCGGCGAGACGAACACGAACTCGCCTGTCACTGACTTGTACGACGCTGTGATTGGTAGCTATGGCGCGGTGCCGTTCAAGGCGAGGCCGGTCGTTGGGGGTTGGTTTGCGCTGCTTGCAATTGATAATATAGGGATCCCTGCTTGAGCTGGACAGATGGTCGTTGTTGGCTGGTGATTGAATTACGGCAACGGACTGCAACTTCGCAAGCTTGGTAGGAGTAACGAGGCTTAGGTATACCAAGAATGAAACCCATCACGCCCGGGACGCAAAGCAAAACCATTTTCTTTCAACGAGAACCCAAATCGCGTTACGTAAAGACGGCCATTCGTCTACAAACAGCGTTTTTAAGAATGGCCAACAGTAAACTTCCCTTCTCTGTAACTGGAAAGGCAATGCAACCGGGATGAGAACTGTTGCATTTGGAAGACCCGTCCTTTCCACGGTAGGTGGGATTGGACAAGCCTAAACAGAATTTCCCGTGAGGACGACTACGAAGCATGAAGCAAGCATGCATGCCATTCCCAATAAATAGTAGGGAAGGGACTCGCTCGTATGTAGGAATAGCCAGCTATTCCATGTTTGTACGAGGCCGATATCTACTAGTGTACCTACCGATAAACACCCATTTCCGTGCATGCCGCCTGGGCGCGCTTGATGCCAAAAGTCTTTGATGCAAGGAAAGAAGAGAAAGTCTTGACTATAAAGGAACTTCTCATTTGTGATACGACATGGCGAGCAAAATAAGAAGAAGATAAATGAGATTACATGATGTCGAGCAGACAAATAGACAGACAGAGAGTTAGAGAATGTGTGAAAGTAAAAGAGAGCCATGAATGGAAAAAGCTTCCCGGACAGACAAGACAAAAGCAAAAAAAGCAAAAGCGCCGACGCTAAAAAGACAAAATCAAAAGGCCAAACAACTTTTCTTCATCCCTCCTCTTTTGGAAATACTCCTTAAAATTTTCCCCCATGATCCCACCTCTCATCCCTCTCATCCAGAAACCTCCCCGCTCCCATCGAAGGCCCGCCGTCAAAATCCTCGAAATCGTTTCCTCCGCCACTCTGCTGACCCACGCGGAACTGCGACTGGTCGCCCGAAGGCGTCCGCCGCGAACTGCGTCGAGGGACGTTGGGCGTGCGGTATGATGCGGGTGGTGGGGAGATTGCTTGTGGTTGGCGCTCGTGGCTGAGGGTGCGTTGAGGCGAAGGCCAGGTGAGTTCATCGACGCCGCGAAGCCAGGATTGGTCTTTGGTGGTGTCGTGTAGGTCTTGGCCTGTCGGTTGGGCTGATTGATGGGATGTGCGATGAGAGTTGAAGCGGCTTGGGAGGTCAAGGCCGCCTATGGGGTCTATGGGCGCGAGGGAGGGGATCTCGGAGTGCTTGATGGGGGCAGGATCGTAGACGGTGGTGTTATAGTGGCTGCTCGAGGCGGTATCGTTGCTTGGACGTGGCCCGGATTGCGCATGTTCTGCGTTTTGGCGACCACCAAAGCCGTAGCCCGTGTCTTGCTCGGCGAAGTTCAGCCTGTCTGCAGTTGGTGTATCGGGCTCGAAGGAAGGTCGCGTCTCATCGTATGGTCCAGTGATGCCAAAGTCTAAGTGTCGCTTGTCCGTGGGGTGCTGCTCCGGGCTGACACTGCGACTCGCACCAGCCATAGCTTGTGCTTCGCCTTGTCGCAAAGGTGGCGAGTCATGATAAGGCTCAGCTTGCATTGGGGGCGATGCTACCATCTCATGCTCCTCCATGCCATCACCAGGCTGCATCATTTGACGCTGCATGGGAGCAGATCGGACAACCTCGAAGCCTTTGCTCTGTTCCTTCTGCTTTTGTTTACCGCCCTGCATACCAACGACAAGGCGCTGGAACCAACTCTGAGCGTTTGCAGCAGGACCTTCAGGATTGGTTGGCCCGGTCTTGAGCTTCCTGGTGGGTTGATCGGATAGTGCTTGGCCGCGGTAGTACTGATCGACTTCGCGGACAGCGTAATCAGTCCGCAGACCGCCATCTTCCGAATCACCGCCCTCACGATGGTGCGGGATTGCTGTGTCGTCTTTAGTGACTAACCCGTTCTCGATGCTAGCGCCCCTCTGAGCGGTCGTCTGCCCTGGCGAATCAGTATACGGGAAGTCGACGCTCGTGCCGCTCATTCTACTCTTTGCTCCGGGTGTGAGGAGGTCTAGCGTCGCTCGCCTGGCTCGGGGCGGCCTGTAGTAGTTGTCTGCCGATGGACCTCCAGTGTCTGTCTTCACGCCGAGAATGGGCTTCCCATTTGGCATATATGTAAAGGCGGTTTGATTGCCATCAAGATCAGCAGTGGGACTGCCCAAGCCGTCGCCGAAGTGCTCGTACCCACTCATGCGCGTTGCAGTAGGAGTACCACCAACTTGGTTGAGGAGCTGCTGGCTGCTGGCAGACAAGCTTCTCGAGCGACCGCCAGCGTACGCTTCTGAGTCTTGCAAGATGCCCGCTGCACTGGTCATGGAGGCCCGATCGCCATTTGGCCTGTTGCGACGCTTCTTAAGCATGCGCACGTTGAGGATGCTACCTCTAATGGCACCGTGTTGCGCATCGCCACCCACACCCATTGATCTGGCAACGACTTCAATGATAGTCTGGGCAGCGTTCAAGAAGAATCCAAAGACTAGGACACAAGCGTGAAGCAGCAAAATTGCGTAACCAATCCAGCCGCGGGGTGCTTGGTCAACACCCAAAGTAGGGACAAATGCTACCGATAGCAGAATGGTGATGAGTCGCACAGTGGCGAAGAATGTATGATACGCGTTCATGCTGGTTTGGCCTTGGAACGGCCTGAATGCGTTGAGTGTGAGTATTAGGATAACCTCGCAAATGGCAAGGACGATGAGTTGTGCGATGCCGCTGGGTTGTACAGCACCAATTGCGACGCCGCGCATGAAGGTTATAATGACAGGTATGAAAGCAAAAGGCGCAGCACTGTCGCTGTATGTGTTGTAAAGAGGTCCGTACATGAGTACTGTCGTCATATCGTCGAATAGATGAGTTCGAGGCTTCGTCCGGAAGATGACTCGAAGTATCCATGCAGCAGAAGCGATCATAATAACCAGTAAAACAGCGGCCGTCGCGACGACGTAAGACGGTGAGTCCATAGCTATGACTAGTTGGAACAAGCTGAGAGCAACAATTGGCAAGATGAAGTAATTGAACATCAGTCTGACCATGTTGCCGATGGTGAAAGGGAAGTTCTTGTGTCTGAGGTCTTGCTCAGTGGTGCTGGTTATGTGCCTGTAAGCCCAGCGAGCCAGGAAACCAAGCTGGCAAAGCGCAATCACTATTGCAGCAATTACAAGTAACCAGACAGCCATGCAGGCCCAGATGTCAGAAACGTCTGTCATGCCTACTAATTGGCTCATACGAGTAATTCCATAAGTGCCATTGGTTGTGTAGATGCCATCTGATAAGCTTTGGTATCCGTCTCCTTGAGTGACGAAACTCTGGTTGAACAGCAGCAGACTCCAGGCAGTATTGCTGACAGCTGGTTGGTAGAAGCCAGGATACGAAAGGCTCAGGCTGCCCATAAGTGGCACAAACTGGATGTACTGCAGACAATCGCCGAAGCCAGGAGTTACCAGGCGCAAGAGATCCTCATCACGTCCGTAGTTGCTGCTCCACTTGAAGATATCCGCAGTACCCCATGGAGAGTAAATGGCCGCCGCAAGCGTCGCAATACCCTTCAGTGTCAAGATGACCGCCGGCAGCCATGTTATCAATCCTGAAATCTTTGAACCCAGATCTGGCGTAATGCTGGCGCTCACGCATGCCAAATCTTCCGCGCCTTGGTCACCGCTGATGACGCGAATGGATGCAGCTAGTGAGCCGAAGGAGTAGGGGCTGCCAAAATCGTGGGCGATGCTGAATGCTGGTAATGTGTATGGATCGCTTCTATTCGCATCGAAAGCAGGACCCAAGGGACAAGATGCGTTGATTAGCGTCTCGCAGAACTGTTGGGACGGCGCATCCCATGCCTCGTAAGACAGAAGTTTGAAGTCCGACATCAACGTACTGTACTTGTTGTCATTTCCCACGTCTGCGATCTTGCCAAATGTCACATTGGGGTTCGACCAGCCTGGATCGTCTGCAGGAGGGTAGTCGCCCTGCACGGTCTGGCCTGTTACATTGCCGTAAAGGGTGAGGTTCATGCGATGGGTGGGATTCTCGGTGTCGAAGCGGGCGTCGAGATATAGAGGCACCCATTGGAGGCGGCGCGGGTCTGAGTTGATTGTGTTGTCGGAGAGGCAGTTGCCAAAGTTCACGAAGGCGGCATTTGTCGCAGAGGGTAGCGAGAGGGCAAGGAGGCAGATGTTGGTCAGCGCCAGTGCGGCGCCGCGCGGTAAGGCGCTCATCGGGCGGATCTCATTGGGTAGCGGGCGTCGAGGGCGTGCAGTAGAGAGTATTGGTATAGGAGCGGGTGGTCTGGGCGCAGGTGTATTCGCGATTTTGGGCGGGTATCAGGGATTCGGATGGTTGGATGATCGGCGAGGCCTGGACAAGAGCTGGGTGGTGGTACCGAATGAGAGAGGAGGAGGGCTGGCGAGGGCAAGGCGGAAAGGGTATAAAGTTGGCGAGCGAGCGTGGAGAAGTAGTTGGTGGTACGGAGGGCGGACGGTGGTGGAGGGTCAGCGCATGGCAGGAGGAGGAGGCGGCGGCGGAATGTCAGGATAGCTGGGCGGAGGGGGGCAGCAGCAAGGTGGTGATGGGGGGTGTACGGTATGTACAGTATGTACAGTAGTAGCAGCAAGTACTCTAGTCGAGTACAGAGTACAGCAAGTGGGTGTGAGTTGAACGCCTCTGCGCCTCTCCCGGGCCTGACGGCGACGGGATGGATGAGCCTCGCGTCGCCCGATTCGAGTAGTGCACGATTGTAAGCAAGTCTCCACGCGCTAGACCTTGGACGGCATCATGAAACATGGAATTGACAAGAATAAATAGAGCTTTGTTGTTGTAGGCGTCGAATTACTCGTAAAAACACCTAGGAATACAGCCCTTTCGTCTCGTCTGGTCTGTTTTGTATGGCATGGCTTGGGTGAGTCTACATGGATGCATACAGCTTTTATATATATATATATATCCTTCCATTCGCTCACTCGCCAATAGCTGGGTAATAATGCGTAATCATGTGATCGTCAAGCTCCCAACACACCGGGACGGAGGCTCGTGGTCCGGGATCCTTGCTCGTCTCTCTAATAATACTGCAGCAGCAGAGAAGCTTGTTGCCGCCTTCTGCTGCAGGCCACCCATGCCGCTACTCCTCTATATCGTGTACACTTCTTGAAACTCCTCCTCATCGTCCACGTCGCCGTGCCATGTCCAGCATAGCATCTCCGCCGTCCCAGCACACACCAACTCCACCACCGCACCCCCTCTTGGCCCCCTCTCCGCCCCATCCATCTCTCGCGCTGGCTCGCGTCGCCTCGTATCCGTATTCTGTGACGACCCGCTGCTGTGTAACGCCGGGATTGCCAGCCGTCAGCACGTGCCAGTCACGTGCGTCTGAACCTCACTTGTGTTTTCCAATGCTCTTGCGTCTCGCGACATTTCGTGGAACCAACCGCGTAATTATTCCCCGATGCTTGACGCTGACTGCTGTCTCTTCCCAGAGCCTTTCGCTGAAGCTATGGGTATGTCGCCGGCGTGAACTGGATTCGCCTTGCATAAGCTCGCCGGATGGCCGTCTTCGGGATCCTGGAAAGGAAGCCCGCTCTCTCCGGTGTGCCCTACTCTGTTCTTGCCTGGACTCTGCTGTGATAGCTTCTGTGTGCCTGTTCCCAAGAACAAAGAATCATCAAGAGTGCTATGACTGGACTGGGCCGCATGGCATGCAACGAAGCCAGCAGAGACTCTTTGGCATTCCGGGTTGCCACGATGTCGTTCCGCCGTATTTCCTGAGACATGGCCATATGGTTACAGGCATTGTGCCAGTCTGCGGATGCAGACGCTGCAATTGTCTGTTCCCATCGTGCGCCCAGGTGACGCGCGTCTGTCGCTGCCATCCATGTCAGAAGACCTGCCGGCCGACAAGCCTGATATGGTAGGTTTTCGCGTGCTATTTTTCATCTTGTTGAATATCAGAAAAACATCAAGGCGAGCCACCGAAGCTACTTGAACTGTCATTGCTGGCAAATTCTACTGGACATGGCAAGGACGCATCAAGACCACCTTCCTCCTTACTGTTGGCCAAGACTTACCGACATGAGCAGGAAAGAATATCATGAACCAAAACTTTTCGGTCAGAAACACATTTTACTGCCTCTATCTTTTCAAATCGTCTGTCTCACAGCTCTTCAGCCTTGTCCGGCGCTTCGCGACCACACTCTTCGCAGACCCATAGTCGCAAAGACATACCATCACCGCCATATCACACCATACACCTACATGCCCACGGAGACATGGCTCTCACTATACCACACCTCTGCCATCCCTTTATCCTCCTCCCTCTCCAGCTCAGCGACTCTGCACAAGCCCTCTCACATCACACGCTCGTCATTACGGGACTCAGTATGACTCCCGATGGAACACCAGACACAGGGTCCTGGGATTCCCTTCGATTCCCTTCCCTTCCCATCCCGTTGTTGTTGTTTACTTCCAGGGTCTGCCTCCAGGGGATAAGTTCGCCCTTCTGTTCCAGTTGTTTTCCTTTCCTCTTCCTCTTCTTTCCTCACACCGCGCCCACCCTTGGTAAGAGCCCCCCAACACCCTCCATCCCTCCCCTGCCTCTTACATCTCCATTCCATCAATGCTGCCAGCTGCACTGCTCAGAAAGGAAAAGGAAAAAAACAGTTGCAGTGTGCTGCTGATCTCACGCGTGCCGTCTCTTCCCTGAGGCGTCGCGTACTCACCATCCATCTCGATCTCTCCCTGCATCATCCCATCATTTCCACTGCATCCGCCATCGGCTGTGTTCTGAGAAGGACATGGCTCGCCTGGCGAGACACGCTGATCCTGCCCTCTGACATCTGCCACGCCGCAGTTGCTACGCGCTGCTCTGATCACAACATACGCTGACGCGCCTCCTCTGCAGATCACCACGCCTCGAGAATACCGCTACAATGTATCCCGACGGCTACTCTTACCGCGCCATTACCCGCAACCCATTCACTGGGGAGCACGGTATTGCTACCTTCCCGGCTTCTCACTATGGTCGCGTGCCGCTTACACGCCCCTATGAGTTGCCGAAAAGCAACTTGGCGATCGCATTCCAAGATCGTACGAGAGCATCATATGCCCGGCCTACTGCCTGAAACCCTGTACTAACTCTTATAGGCGCTTACATTGACGAGGCTGCTGCCGAACGATTCAAGAGGATTTTCCCTAATCTTCCTGCATCGTCCAAGATTGCTCCGGCGCTCGAGGCTCGTATAATCCACGACTCCCAGAGCTCAGTCCGTCCTTGCTCTCGCTTCCAGCGCACTTCCAGCGCTGGCAACACCACCACCACCGTCGGCGACACTTTCGCCAACCACGTTCGTCCCACCAGGGCTCAGCGCTCGTCTGTTTCCAGCGCGGCTGAGACCACCACATTCACTAGCACGGCCTCTAGGTTCCAGCGCCGCCCGTCTATGGCCAGCGCCGCTGAAACCACCACATTCACTACTAGCACTGCCGCTCAACGCGTCCGTGCCTCCCGGTTCCAGCGCACTTCCTTTTCCAGCGCTAACGGAACCACCACTTTCACTAACACCATGAGTTCGGGTGCTCGCTACCCTGATCCCGTAAGTTATCCTTCTTCGCCATGCTTGTTCTCCTCACAGGTCACTGACTTATCTTCTCAGACTCCTACTCTTCCTCCTCTCCGTGCGCAGCAGCCTGCCCAGAAGGCTTCTACCAAACCTCCCCGCGTTATCCAATGCGACCCCCTGCGTGGTGGCAAATTCCCTGTCACCTACAGCGGATTGGACTACGACACGAGCAAGGAGACAATGGCCCGCACTGCTGATGAGGACTACGTCATCTGGAAATGGATCACGAAGCTGGGAAAGGACTGGGGAGAGCAAGGGGTAAGTTTCACTGCCATATTGCCGGCCAAGATGTGTTGCTAACCCCTGTACAGTTGAACTGGATCCAGCGCCAAGAGCTCATCTGGCGCAAGAGGAGTGCTTGCTACAGACATATGGTCCGCAAGCACATGAAAGAAGAGGAAGAGAAGGAGGCAAAGGAGAAAGAGGTCCAGGCCATCATTGACAAGGCTAACGCCGAGGCTGAGCGCGACCGCATTATTCAGAGGGCCTTGGCCATTGCTCTGGCCGAGCGCTCTGCCTCCGAGACTTCGTCAGAGGATACTGCCAGCGAGACCTCGTCAGACGACACCGAGTCGGACGACCACACCATGATCCTGCCAGGCTTCATCACCCTGACATCGCGCTGGACCGCCGCACTCGCCCGCGGACTTGGCTTCCGCAGCTCTTAAGTGGACGACATGGACATCCAACCTTCTGTAACCAACGACCGGTATCTTCTTCGGAAGCAATACCATACGTACCAGCCTCAACAAGAGCCACTACACTCGATGCGGGGTAATCGGTCTCTGAGGTTTGCTTACGAGTCGGCCAGAACAGACGGATCACCACACCACTTTTCCGAGCAGCCAGGTCCTGACCAGACATCGTCGTCGACGCCTTTCTCACAACGCCTTCTTTGACAAGCACCATCTCTTCCTTTCCTCTATTTCGACCTTTCTATCTTCCCGTTCCTACATACCACCATCCTTCCCGATATCGACCCCTCCCACACGTCGTCACGACTAGAGCATCAATCACCACACATTGCAGCTGGGCCGATGGGAACAGCCATTGTCCTGCTCTTCGTTGACGCCACTCTCCGACCCCCGACCCCAGTCCCCCTCCCGAGTCGCGACAAGAGTCTAATCTCCAACACAGTAGCAGATGGGCCTTGGGAACATCCTACTGCCGACCTGTCGCCGACACTCGCCCTCCGATCCCCAATCCGATATGGCCCCGACCCATGCGACACGACACAGGTTTCAAGCACCAACAACGCATCAGCAGGGCCTTGGGAACTGCATGCGTCCGCCTATCGTCGACCATCCCAGCACCCGATCGATCAGCAGCGAACCCCGAACTCAACAAACTCACCTCTGCCGCAGCCTCTGCTCCCAACCAGCAAGCTTGCCGCATGACCAGTACCGCCGCCGCCCCTGCTCCCAACTAGCACGCGACCGCACCACAGCGCATTCCGCACCCACCCTCAGCAAGCCTCTGCTCCCGACCAGAAAGCTCGCGGCCCCCAAGCTCTTTCAGCACCCCAGGTAATGTATCACCCCCATTTCTTTTGTACACGTAAAACCAAATGCGTGCTCATGGCGAGTGTGGTGGCGGCCACACAAGGATGCCAGCCGAGCCAGGCAACAAAAAAATTGAAGGCAAAAAAGTGGTGATCCAGGGTTTCATTGCTGTTCTACGCCATTTATCACGAAAGAGATGGGCTTGATGGGCGGGCTTGCTATCTAAACGTCCAAGCGTCGATCTACTGGGGCGTCATGAATTAGATTTAGAATCACGGCCTGTTCACGTTTGGTTGAGGGGAGATACTGCTGACCATGGAACAGAAACTACTAATGTCGTTCAACAGTTTCCCTTTTCTTCGATCGATATGCCCTCCGAGGACGGCTTTTAAGCCAGAAAACAAAACCAGGTAAACACCCGTCCCCCTTTTGGAGCACTTGCGCTGACATACTGGCTCCGTGGTCATTGCGGAGCCAAATCTGAGACTTTCGTTTTGTCTACGTGTTCCGGTCGACCTTTTTGTGCTTTCGACGATAGCGACAACTTCCATCGACGACCTGGGCGCAACGAGAGGAGGGTTCTGGACGTGGAGGATCTTCTTTGGGGATGATTGTTGCGCTGGGAGTTGGAGGAGGATTGTACAGCTGTGGTGTGCTTGGTGCGAGATGGTTTGCTGAAGGATTGACCTGGTGGAGAGTTGGGATTTCTGAGGTGGACTTGCGAGATGATCGGCGTTCGAGCGGGTGGGTGGAGTTGTAGGTTCTGGATTCGTGTCACGATCAATACTTCGAAGGACGACGGCCGACTTGAGCTGGATTTCGACTTTCACACGTGCGGACTTGCGAGCGGAGGATCGACGGTGGTGAAGCTGGAAGGTGGAGGATCAATAATACGTCGGATTGTCAAGAATGGCAGTCGGTTCGAGCAGGGTTTCAGGCACGCAGGCTTGCGAGTGGAGGATCGAGAGTGGTGGCTGGTTCGAGCATATCTTTTCAGGCTCGCAGGCTTGCAAGCGGAGGACAACATTTGAAGCTGGGGCATTCGAAGCCTGTGAGGTTGGCAATGGCGATCCTGTCTTTTGGAGGAGGAGACAGTAGATGGACGGTAGTCGAGAAGGACACAATCATTAATCACAAAGGTACGACTCTGTTTTGTAGAGGCAGGATGGAAGCGGCAAGTTGGCAAAGGGCAGATCACAATCATTCATTCAGCAGACACACATCAAATCAAGACTTTTTCTGCGCTGCTCATTGATATGTGCCACAACGTTCCAGCTACATGTATGTTCCAAGTTGCTTGCAACATCTCAATCTGCTTTGCCAGATATGCAGCCATGGGATAGGAGGTTGTAGGTGCTTAGGTCGCAAATGTATTCCCCTCTCAGTGGTGGATGGTAATGTCTTCCCAGAATTGACGGCTGTACAGCTGCAGCATTGACTCGCGATGTCCTATCATAGGAGCCATCTATTTCCAGAAACAAAGTACCGAACCCTTGGAGCGTGGTTCCTTGTCATCTGCCTCGGTCTGAGGAGGATTGGCGAAGCGGGGCGGGAATAAGTCAGCAGCAGCTTGCACGAGCGACCACCAGGGAAGGACAAGAGCTTGGGTGCACTTGAGAGGCAGACTCGTATGAGTGAGGAATCGTCGATAACAATCTTTGAACACATTCTAAACAAACCTGAAGTCTAGAACATCACAATGGCGCCCCAAGCATCCCAAACAGACGCCTACGTGCTCGGCGTCGGCATGACGCCTTTCATCAAACCACGCAAGCAACGCATGTACCCAGAACTCGGCTTCGAAGCCGGCGTCAAAGCGATGCTGGATGCTCAAGTGAACTACGACGATGTTGAGACGGCGATTGCGTGTTATTGCTATGTACGTGCCGAAAGGTCCTTTGACACCACGCAATTCCGAAGCAACTCGCTGATGTACATCAGGGCGACACGACGTCCGGACAACGCGTCTTCTACCAGTTTGGCATGACAGGTATCCCAGTCTACAACACCAACAATGCGTGCGCGACGGGCTCGGCGGGTCTGCATCTCGCCCGAACGCTCGTAAAGAACGGCGCGGCGGATTGTGTGCTTGTTGTTGGGTTTGAGCAGATGAATCCGGGGAGTATCAAGAGCGTGTGGTCTGATCGACCGAGCCCCATGGGCTTGTCTACTACGCTGATGGAGGAGACGAGAGGCAAGTTTGATACGCCCAGGAATGCACAGTATTTTGCTAATGCTGGGAGGGAGTACATGGAGAAGTATGTTGAGAGTCACTTTACCTTTTTTCTGGAAGAACTCAAGAGACTAATTGCCCGCCCGCCAGATACGGCGCAAGAGCCCAAGACTTCGCGGAAATCGCGAGGATCAGCCATGAGCATTCGCAGAGAAATCCTTATGCCCAGTTCCAGCAGGAGTACACTCTCAAGGAGGTCGCAGAGTCGACCATGATCCACTACCCGCTCACTAAGTTGCAATGCAGTCCGACTAGTGACGGAGCCGGAGCAGCAGTGATTGTCTCGCAGAAGTTCCTCGACAGCAAGCCTCACCTGCGAAGTCAAGCTATCTTGATGGCCGGACAGCAACTCATGACCGACAGTCCAGCTCTCTTCTCGCGCTCCGCCATGGACCTCGTCGGCTTCGACATGACCAAGCGCGCCGCTCAAGCAGCGCTGCGCGAAGCCAAAGTGTCTGCCAAAGACGTCAAAGTGTGCGAGTTGCACGATTGCTTTTCAGCGAACGAGCTCATCACTATCGAAGGCCTAGGGTTCTGCGAAGAAGGCAAAGCGCACGAAATGGTGAGGAACGGTGATATCACATACGGTGGTAAAGGTCCCGTCATCAATCCATCGGGAGGCCTCATCAGCAAGGTAAGTGACCGGCCCTTGCCGTGCAACTCAACGAAGCATACTGACAAGACGGAACTTTCAGGGCCATCCGCTGGGCGCTACAGGCCTAGCCCAATGCGCCGAACTCTGCTGGCAGCTGCGTGGATGGGCGAACAATCGACTCGTCTCGGATTGCGATGTGGCTTTGCAGCACAATTTGGGCCTGGGTGGCGCTGTCGTAATCAATGTTTACAAGAGAGCGGATGGGAAAAGCAACCGCAAGGTGTCTGACCAGGAAATCGTGAGAACGTCGGCGTTCGATTATAACCCGGCGGTCAAGGCCAAGACTCCATCGCTGGCAGATATCGATAAGGTGCGGAGCCGCACGGCTAGGAGCGAGTACGCGTTGGGCGATACGCAGAAGAAGCTGGAGGCGAGGTTGTAGATAGTACTGTAGCCGGTCTCTTTAGTTGATGCATGATGGATTTGCGGACGCAACCGAGTTCAGCCTTATTGGTGACACGTGTTCGGAGAATTGTTGACTGTGGTCTCCGAATTAAGACGGATCCTGTTGTATAGGAGCATGCACATGTACTCGTAAACAATCAATAGCCCGCGTATCCACTCCACGCGCTGTGGTGTCGTCAGCTTTCCCATGAGATACCCACATGGCTTTCCGGCACATCGCGGCCATCGTGAGGTGTTTTGCCTCCTGTCGTATGCGCATGTAAGCACAATCTTAGGCCTCCAGAGTCGGCTGTACGACACTTCGACTCTGCTATACAGTACTGCAAAGATACCTACGACATGTGACACGTATCTTCGACCCCCACCGGCATTTCCACCAACAGCCATCCAGACGATACCTCGGCCAAGCAGAAGCCGACAAGATCGTAGCAGAGGCCAATCACATGTCATCACCGGTTGCGCCATCGTCCGTGGTCTTTGGTGGGGCAGTGTTGATTTCTCCACTTCTGTCCCTCCGCATCCTTGCAAGTCACCAGCCTCAGCAACCTTGGGAGCTGCTGGCCTTGCTGGCCTCCTGGCGAAACACGACGATGCCACTCGCTTTGCGCGCCACGTCTGCCACGCGCCCACTCTCTCCGCGGCCAAGAAAAGACGACTTGGAAGTGGAGCCTCAGCAGCGGTCGTAATGCAGGCAGAGGGAACGGAAGCAGGAAGCCTGCCCTGTTGCGCTTTGTATTCTCGCCGAGAGACACGGCATGAGATCATTCCTCCCCCCCAAGAGCCTTGCGAGCCTTGTCGAGGCCGCGAGCCTCGATCCACAAGGCTCTTCCATCCCGTTGGTTTGTTCGTTCAAGTACAACTGCAAGTCCCTCCCCCTCCATATGACCACGTGCTTCTCCTTCGATCATACTTCCATTGTCCCGCATATCTGCCTCAGCTGCCCCCTTCAGTAAATACCCTAGCTTAGGCGAAAACGATCCATCGGCCGTCCGCCCAATCTATCCGAACGCTGCTCTGCTCGCTGCCGATTGGTATCTGACTGCAGTAGCGCCTGATTGGCACGACACAACGAGGGGTTCCTGCAGGTCTGGGCCCAAGACTTGAGGCTGTGTAATTTATTGATACCGCTCGGTACTCGCCTTGCGAAAGACAACGACTCACGCGCTCCTCCTCGAAACATCCCACGCTTCGGAGATCTGATCTGATCTACTTGTGCTTTTGCGGCTTTTTATTGTTATTTACCGCAAACCCAGCCCTCTCGATTATTATACTTTGAGGCTTTAGATCACGCGATCATCGATCACCTAAGGACCTGTCAACAAACAACTGGTTGGAGCTCACATATTCGCTACCTGACCTCCTTTCTCTTTACGACAGCCTATCAAAATGCCTTCTACCAGGAACCGGAACTCGCGTCCCGCGATGTACAACACACCGGCTATCCGCAATGGCGGTTTCGGCGCCCTGCAAGTCGAAGCTGTCACCAATCGCCCTCTCTCTATTGCCCGCCGCCACCTTGCTGCATCACAGTTGCGCATGCGCGATGTCGAGCCCGACCAACTCAGTCAGAGCGAATGGGTCCGCTTCCTTGTCATGCCAGAGGTCGAGCGCGAGAGGTGGATCTCACAGTTTCAGCGCCGCCGCCGGGGCAGCGCAGAAAGCTCCAGTAGCTCATCAGGACCCGAGCTGGACCCAGAGACCGCATACCTGAAGAGCGAAGAGGCACGTCTGGAAGCTAGCGAGAGCTCAAGCCGGAACACACGCAGGGCCGAGCAATCTGCACCAAGCTCATCGCGAAGCTTAGCGGAACCCACAGGCGCCATGCCGGCCGCAAGCATGTTCGCATGGTACTTCGACGAAGAGAACGAGAATGAAAATCTGGTGGAGAGCGGCAGGACGTCGCCTCGATTCGGTTCCCGAAGACCCATCCAGCACCGACGCACCGCCACAGCAAATGCCATTCCCGATGCGCCACCTTCGTACGATGCTGCTGTGAGGCCACGAGCCAGAACGCCACCACCCGCCTACGAGCCCCGCAGCGACGACGATGACGGTGGCAGGTCGCCTAGATACACCCGTTACGCAGACTCTTGAGGCAAAGACTGCGTGGCTTGACACTCGGGCGCAAGGAACAGATTGAGACGACTTTTTAGGCCAGCCTTGCCATCTGTCAGTGCGGGGGCTATACTCTGCACAAGCTCACCACAACATACGCGCTGCGCGTAGCTTTTCACCAAGCAAATGGAGCGCGCGGCGAAGCTATCAGTGTTCACTGCCGAGACCACACATGAGCCTTCGGCTATGACCACTGGATGAGCAGGAAGCCTCTCACACGATTGACGAGCACCACGCATGGCATGTGAAGCAAAGGCTACCTGCCGGGTGATGTTTCGGACACCAGACTGGACATGCGCATATTTGATTCTATCTGCGCCGGAGATATTAGAGGAAACGGAGTTCTTGTTGCATTTTCTATCGGGCATGCATTACGGTCATACATTGGACATCTACACTCTCTTGTAGCTCCACGAAAGCAGCCTTACCGGCACTGTTGAGTTTTTCGTTCGATCGTGTTCATTCAGACTTCTTTGCTTTTTCCCAAAAAAGGAAGGAAGTGCTGACGTGCAGTACTAAGCTTCTCAATAGAACTTGTGTTGTTGTTTTAGTACGACTGGGAGAAATGCCTCTGCAAGACTGGATTTGCGATCGCTCGCAACGAGGTGGCACTGTCAACTGGATTGATCGTTTGTCTCGCACAATGGTTGCCGAAGTGCCATTGCTCAAGCCGCTCAGTCGAGATCATTTCGCAGATCCATGGATCGATGGTACGAAATCTCGCATCATCTTCGAGGTCTCGCACAGTTCGACACTTGTTTCCTTGACATGGGCGCTCGAGACCTTTGTGGTGATCCATTTGTCCGGGATTTGGATGTGGAGCTCGTCTTTGTGGCACATTGTATTGTTACAGCCACTCGAAGGATCTTCAAGGACGGACTTGGCCTAGGATCGCCAACGCGGCCGAGGATGCTGATGACTTCAGCAGGTGGAGGGAGACATAAACAGCGCGAATGTCGGTAGCTCTCCGAGTCTCAGTCCATGCATCCAAAGGCCGGCAAGCAAGATACCGGCTGTTTCAATGCGTTTCCAGGCAAGCACTTGTAGCCACAGCCAGTTTGCAAGTGGTCTTGCAGTTTTGGCAAAAAGAATGTGTATGGTTCAAGTACAGCAAAAGGAAAGGTCTTACCCGGAATCGAACCGGGGTCGCCCGGATGTCCTACACCACAAAGTGACGTCGATCAGAACCGGAAGTGATAACCGCTACACTATAAAACCGTTTTTGGCTGGTCGACTGAGATCAACCCAATCGATGGCGCCAAGATGCAGACGTGTTACATATTGCCTGTGATTCAACATCTCTGCTGGGATGAGACATGCGCTCGTCTCAGGAAGGTCCAGATGGGAAAGCACACATCTCGGAAACTTGAAATGCTTCTTCCTTTCATCTTGGACCGTAGTTCGAAGCTGAATGCAGGTATTCGATGCAGACCGTTCCGAATCCATATATCACATTGTTTGAGAATGAGTCTGGCTCCCAAGGCCTGATCTCTACCATCTAGTAAATGCCAACATCCCTTTTCTAAGACAATGGACCTATGGCTTCCACAATGATCGAAAGATCACTCGAGAAAGCATCAATCTGTAGTACTATCGAGTTATCGATCATCACCTTAGAGAGGATGAGCTAGAAGTAGGCTTGACTAGCATTTGTTTTGGCGTGCGGTATCAAGTTGTTCATGGCTGATCCCACTCAAGCATGGAGCGCATGTATATCCAGCGCTGAATAGCATCGTGTTTCGTAATTTGTACGACCTATGATGTGTGTGATCTTTTCGTCGTAAGGAACAGCTGTTTTAATTTGGGACACAAATTGTCAAGCTGAATTGGCTTACAAGATGTTTGTTAGATACACACCTTCATCCTGATATCCTGGAGTCCGAAATGCCTACAGATATCTCAAGATGCCCTGAGAAAGCTACTGTAGATGTTTTCTTCAGATTCGATGGCCATTGCTATCACAATGGGCAAAGTGGACTATTCAATGTTGCCCCAACTCCAACCCTGGTTTCAAAGCTGTATCAAACGCTCCATAAAATTATTGCGCGGAGAAGATGCGCTTGCTGACCAAGGGACAGCCTCCGGGGCTTGATGATTTACCATTCGCACTGGAAGCAAAGATCTGTAATTCTTCTCGTTCACACCGAGCCGTACCGCTATTCATACCTTAATTGCTCGACATACGTGAAGATTACGTAGAAGTTCGCTCACTTCGAGAGTCCAAGCTTTCCTCCAGCGGACCCAACAAACCAAAAGTCACGACAACAATTCCGACCTCTTTTCTCACCACAACCAAAGCAAGAATGTACGTATACTCCCTTCACAAATCCCTCATCCCTCACATGATGCTACAAATATAGCATGTATTACCCGAAAGCCTCCGGGCTACCGTGGAAAATTCTCAATATTTTCTGATTCGCTTGTCCTGCCATCATATCGCTGTCAAACCGTTTGGAGGAAGCATATGACGCTGACAAGATGCGCCTAGTGTGCCCGAAATGTCCGCTCCAAGAGCTCCCGCTGGCCAATTTACTGTGCTTTACTTCGCATCGTCCTCTTCGTACACCCACAAGCAACACGACTTCTTCCCTGGCCCTCTTCTGCTTAGCCTGGTGCCGGATGTACTCGAGAAGCAATATCCGGGCATTAAGGAGAAGATCTTGGGAAGTTGCGCGCTCACTGTGAATTTGGACTACGTGGATGCCGAGGACGAGGCGGCTAAGGGTGAACAAGGGCTCGTGGTACAGCCAGGCGATGAAATTGCGATCATCCCTCCAGTCAGCTCAGGATGAGCATGGCAGAAGAGCGAATGAAAACACGAAAGGGAGCACAGTACTGGTCGCATAAAGCCACGAAACGTCAATACTTGAGCGAATCTAGCGAGCATTTGGTTGTGAGTACAGTTTCCACGCCAGCCAGTGATGCCCTTCAACTCTGCCTCGTGAAGTCGGATTGCTGTTAATACATGCGTCTCGAGCGGTTTGGCGGCCATGCATGGGGCGATCAACTATCCTGCAAGTGTAAGCACGCTTCCTCAAGCTAGAATGTGTCGGATCTCCATCAGCTTGCGGCCTCGGGCAAAAGCCGTCTGGAACCGTAACCGAATATTTGCTTCTCCAATCGCCCCTGCAGCTTCGACATGGCTACTTTGACAGAACAGCGACCGCTCTAACAACAATTCTCGGTTGCACGTTATTGATTTTGAATGCCTGACGTCATATTATCCATGCAGCCGCTCAAGCTTCGTTAATAAGCCCCGCCCAAGGGTCTGGTCGTTGTGCTTGTCTGGCATCTCGGACGATCTTCAAGTTTGGTCTCAAATCTGCTAGATACATCCGCCATGGCAACTCCGTCGAAGCATAGCATCGTTTACAAAACCATCAAGGGACTCGAGGTCTCATTTGATCTCTACCTGCCACCCAATGCAAAGGCTGTACCTATTCTCTTGTGGTTCCACGGTGGCGGTCTCCTCCAAGGACACCGTGAGAAAGTCGCACCTCACATGCTCGCCAGCATCAGCAGATACAACCATGTCTTGATATCCGCGGACTACCGCCTTGCCCCTCAAGTTGGCGTGCAGGACATCTTTGCAGACATCAACGACTGTATCGCCTTTATTCGCAGCCCCGACGGCTTAGCCGCCAACCTCAAAGGCACAGTAGATCCAGGCGCCCTAGATACCACACGACTTGCTGTATCTGGCAGCTCCGCGGGCGGTTACCTGGCTCTCCTGGCAGGCCTGTACGTTGAGCCCAAGCCCCAAGTGATCCTGCCCATATACCCTATCACGGACCCTCTTGGCACATTCTTCACGACAAGCCAACCAGGATCGTCACAGAAGGGCAATGTCGATGCTACAGTGCAGCCGTATCTTGACCGCAATGCGGCCGCAGTGGCGAACAACGACCCTGGCAGTAGCAGAGGGAACATGTACAGTTACATGCTCTCTCACGCCAATCTCGCCGAGCTTTTGCACTTCGAAATCAAAGAAGATCCACAGCACAATTCGTCGAATGACAAGTGGCGAGTTGCGAGGCAGATTGCGAAGCGAGGACTGCCTCCTGCTTACGTAGTTCACGGAACTGCGGATCTTGATGTAGGCGTTGAGCAGGCAGATGAGGTCGTTGGTGTGATGGTGGGCGAAGGGTTGGAGGTCAAGTACGAGCGGCTGGAGGGCAAGGATCATCTGTTTGATGCGAAAGATGCGAGCGAAAAGCTTGAATCGATGTACGAATTCATGCACAAACATGTGTGAGCGGTGTTGCACATAGAATCTACGAAAGTCAGAATGGCAGAATGTTCTGATGGGTGGAAATCGGAGAAGATGGAAAATGGTATGGTGAAACCTAAGGAAGGAACGACGCCCGGAACACAGCTGAACTGTTGCCCTCGTCTCGTCTCAGCACCGTCATGCCTATTACATTGAAATTGTGGAGCGTGAATGGTGCGTATACTTCCATGCCAGAAAGTCCACCCACCCTATCTTATAATCTCGGTAGTATGAGACAGCTCAACTTTCTTGAAAATGCCCGACTTCGGATGATGCAACCTATCCTGACTCCCACACCTCACAGGTTCAATCGAGCCCCAATGTTCACCGTACTCCGTCGCTATGCCGCCAGTGACCCGCACATCGTATGGCGCTTTCCCAGCGTCCACGTCCGCTGAGTCCGTGTCGGAAGTCCTTTACACAAGCGTTGTGCTCGTCGAGCTGCTCCCTTTCTTGTGGTGGCCTAAGTGGATACCGTCCGAGGGTTCAGGAAAAGTGGTCGGACCGCTCGGAGCCAGCCGTGAATTGTGTGTGAGCACTGCCACCGTAGTCCGTGAGCGGCTGCGCGTGTTGAGTCGACTTCTTGTGCCGTCGAGGACGGCTGCAAACAGAGGCTTGAGGGTTGGCAGGCTGGCCGCGAGGATTCCCAAGCAAAGTTCAAGCATGTACCAGATCTGGAAGCTGTTCTCGAAAGCAGCATCCGGCGTCGCCATGGCGGTGGCTTGTGAGTGGGCTTTAATTATTCCGGCAACACAAGCGACGAAGCCGAGAGAGAGAACAGCAATGAGAGTGGCTTTGGTGCGCTTGTTAACTTTTAGCTTTAGTACGACTGGAATCGGAATGACCGTGAAAAGGATGTCGGTGGTGATGTTGATGATCGAGTTCGCGAGGCCGATGAAGGTGTATGTACGATTGGACATGCAATGAGTGCTGGGAGATATGCGCAGTCTGAAGCTCCAGCCTGCAGCTATTGGTGTGCACTGGAAGAGAAGAGTGCCCGAACACGCAAGCGCAAAGCAAGTGAGGAAGCCTATACTCGTCAGCCAGGTCGTATACACGAATGAAGGCTTGGATATTCTTACCAACGGAGCCCCACAAAAACACCGTCCATCTCTTTTGTACCATGATGCGCATAAGGAAGAAAGCGATGGAAATCTTGACCAGGATCACTCCCAGCATGACCAGCAGGCCGTGTGCAAAAAGCCATCGGAAGTATGGCTCGTACATCCATGGCTGCATCCATTCGAAGTGATGTCCCATGCCATACGACGATTCACCACACATACAAATGAACGTGCCAATCGCCATCAACGCCGCCAGGATCATCGCCCAGTCGTCGGGCCCGACGAAATAAAGCATGCATGTTCGTACATATAGTCGGAGCAGGACCACGACGAGCGCAGCGCACGAGAATGCGCCTGTGACGCCCAGAATGAAACCAACGCGGCTTTCTTCCAGATATTCCTGGCCCGGGGTTGACGTGATATTGTTTTGTCGCGAAAAGACCGCAGGCATACTGTTGCAAGTGTGGGCGGAGTACAAGACTCACGTAAGTGCTGAATAACTAGGACGGATAGTTGCTGCTGATCGACATCGTTGCGATATAGGAGGTACTGGGAGCTTGTACATAGGCAACTCGAAGGTACAAGGACGGACAAGTATCCAAAACAGGTCCCCTGGCACGTATAAGATCGAAAGCGCCAGTCGTCTCTACTTGCAAGGGCCCAAGCGAGTCGACCAAGGATCATGGAATCCGCGGACCGAGCAGAATGTGGCTATGACTGCCGATAGTACGGCAAGATTTGCAATGCTCCGATCGAGAACCGATGATGCTCCAGGTTGACATGCCACGTGCATTCTTCAGCGACTATACTTGAATCGAAGAGAAGCACTGGTAGCGTGCGGATGTCTGGACGCAGCGAGAGATGGCCCTAAAAGGAGGAAGCCAAAACGCGCTCCACAGCTGCATAGAGCATACGCTCGACCAGGCCACCTGTAGCTGAGGAGAGTAAAGTAGAAGATCGCGCGCTATGAATGTGTTTGCATGCCAAGATCGACCAGCGACAATGCGCCTAAAGCAGCGCTTGACTCACTTTCCGGCTTGCCCAAGCATCAGGGCCAGCTATGAGCGGGAACTCATGTTGTATATCAGACAAGAGACTTTATGTGAAGCGCTGGCACAGTAGTCCTCACAGCGTAGTGCTAGGCTTCTAGCCGATTTCCACGGCACGGAGAGCAGGCGATGAGGCTGTGTGAAGCTGCAGTGTGATATAAACCCGCAAGACCAGGCACCGGTAAATGTCATACAGTAGAACCTCTGCCTGCGCGAGCTGCGCTACCTCCTCCCTCCTAGCGAAACCAATGACGGCCAGTAACCCAGCCCTAAGGCAGCGGCTCGGAAGATATCTGTTGGAAAATCCCTGTCACTCCTGTGGACCGCAGCCTGCAGATGCCCATGTAAGAAGAAGGCACAAGCCCGTAGTTGTCGCTAGCCGGGACTCTTTGAAAGTTGTGGAGCCGCCCAATTTATAGCAGAATGCGTGGAAGCATTAAGGCGAGGACTGTTGGTCGCCTTGCTCGCGGCGTGATGGAAAGATTTGCACTGGCGAACACTACTTGGGATCCTGATGGGGCGATGTGATCAAAGCATTATTAGGGTTCGACTTTCTGGACACCGCTCGCTGCACGTTGTGTGTTCGATTGAGCGGTAAGAACTCTTGCCTGCCTGCTCGCTTGCTAGCGAGACCTGTTTGCTGACCACGTGTAGGGCGTGGCAGGTTAAGAGGGCAAACGGTAAGCTGGATCTAAGCATGGTGCCTATCCCATCTCCAAGCCTTTCAGGGCTGAAGTATTTTTGTTGCGAAGACTTGGGGCTTGTCGATATTAATTGCCGTCTCCGGTCGGGGAAGTGTGAAGAAGACAGGCTAACGTTAGCTCCATGCAGCGTGGCATGGCGCAAGCGAGGCAACGGTGCAACGGCCGGTTGGCTTCATTTACAGTACAGTAGATCAGCAGGGTCTGTTTTTTGCCCAGAACAAGAAGCCCACCTCAGCTTTGGTCTGTCCAACTCGTTTCGTCCATCAAACCCTTCGCTGATTAGTCAAAACCTTTGATCAACGAGGCCACAGTATGTCTTCGCTCGATTTTAGCACACGGCTGGGAAATGCATTCCTGAGCTTCCCGTATACGAGGACCCCAAAGAAGCCCAGGTATTTGCCTTGCATCTTTTCTATCAGCTTTCATATATCTCGCATAATCTAGGCTCGCGACCTTCGGGCCTTTGCCCATAGCACACCGCAAATCTTAATTGTGCGCCAGACAGCCTCGTAGGTAACTGCAGATCTAAACTGGTATATTGCGCCGCAGGATATGCAACGCACCGTCTTTTCTTCCAGGTATCATATATAGTTGCTACCTTATCTTTCTCCAAGCATTTTGTTCTTGTCGAAGCCCCATCACCGCCTGTCAAGTTCCTTGCCGACACACGCCGAGATCTTCGACCATTCTCGATCCCATGCACTTCACAAACACCGTTGCAGCAGCTTCACTGCTTGCTATCTCGGCATATGCCTGGCAACCCTCTTCGACCAATGGTACAGACAAGCTTGCTCACCAGGGTCTGGTCAACCTGAAAAGACACCACACTGCTCTTAACTCTACGACCAGCTGTAACGTTCATAATGCAGCCGTGAGGAAAGAATGGCTTTCTCTCAGCAACGATGAGAAGATCGCCTACATCGATGCGGTGAAATGTCTCCAGGACAAGCCGTCCCTTTCGGGCGCTGCAGCTCCTGGCGCAAAGTCCAGATTCGACGATTTCGTCGCTGTTCACATCAACCAGACATTTTTCATTCACGCGACCGTACGTGTCTTGTCTTACCCATGAGCCCTCGAGTCACTAATATGTTTCAGGGCAACTTCTTATCTTGGCACCGCTACTTCACGTGGACCTGGGAACATGCGCTACGCGAGGAATGCGGTTACGAAGGATATCAGCCCTATGTCAACTGGGGCAAGTACGCTCACGACATCGTCGGCTCGCCACTTTTCGACGGCAGCGAGACTTCCATCAGCGGTGACGGAGATTATGCTCCTCACAATGGCACTGGCATTCCTTCCAACGAAAATCCCGTTATCTACCTCCCGCCGGGCAATGGATCTGGCTGCGTCACCACCGGGCCCTTCAAGAACATGACAGTCCGACTGGGTCCTGTCGCCCCTTCGCTGTACGGCCTGCGCGCCAACCCCCAACCCGACGGATTGGGTCTCAACGAGCGCTGCTTGCGCCGTGATCTATCGAACGCAAGCGCAGGTAGAGGTTCGACCGAGCCGATCATTTGTAAGTTCTATTTTTCCCATTGGCACAAAGAAGGTTAAGCTGACCATTTATCCGTGCAGACGAGCTCATTACCAACCGCACCAGTATTTCCAGCTTCCAGGACAGAATGCAAGGTGACTTTACGTCCGCCTACATTGGCGTGCATGCCGGCGGTCACTTCTGGATCGGAGGCGACCCTGGTGGGGATTTCTTCGCTTCGCCTGGCGATCCCTGGTTCTTCTTGCACCACGGTCAGATCGATCGCACCTGGTGGATCTGGCAAAACCAGAATTTGAAGACGCGCCAGAACGCTATCGCCGGTACAAACACGATGTTCAACTCTCCTCCGTCTGCCAACACCACGCTCGACGACATTATCGACTTGGGTGTCCTTGCGCCTCAAATCAAGATTCGGGATGCTATGAGCACAATCAGTGATCAGTTCTGCTACATCTATGTATGAGAATCTAAGCGCGAGATGTGAAACTTACTGCTTTGCGTTACTTGCGTCTCTGGGATTTTTTTGTGGACGAAGTCTTCTTGAAAGGAATGAAGACCGTATTGATATTTCAAGCATAGATATCTGAGCGAATGGTAATTGTCAAGAAATACTGCATGCTTGCACAGAATGGTGACCACTTGGTGGAGTTGAACATCCATAAAATCTGGTTTGGATTTTCTCTTAGGTCCATATTAATTGGGAATTGTCCCAGGCGATGAAATCCTGCCATACAGATCAATGCCACCAAATCTGCCATCAGCGCCCGCCAGATCGTGTTTCGAAAGCAATTCCTTCCTTATCCCGTATCTCTTTCCTGGTGCAGTACCTGGCGTAGCCCTCAGCTCGCGATTATCCGAGTATATAGCAAATCACTTGCTCGTCTCTTTACTCATGTCCCAACACCAGGCGCCGTACCCGGTACGCTCAGAAAACAGCAAAAGTGTTGAGCCTGGGTCTGAACTTGTCCATGGCTGACTGAAAGTTTTGCGTCTCAGTTTGACTTCCTCATAGAAGTCTTCATGTATCCCATTCGAGTGTTCCGTTCGTATGTCTCTTTCTCATTCTTCAGCCCGTTTTGTCCCCCTTAGGCTTGACGCCGCCGGTAGGCTTGCCAGGCACCGACTGCTTCCTGTCCTTCTTGCCGCCGCGCAGCAACTCCAAGTGTCCAGCTCTGCCCGCCAGCGTCTTCTCAGTGACAGCCTGAAGGCCAGCGGTGTGCTTCTTGTGGATGGTTTGAGCCCTAACGAGAGACGCCTTCTTAGGCTTAATGACCTTGTTGCCGGTCTGAATGCGCTGCGATCTACAGAACAGAAGGTGTCAGTCGGGGTTGCTGCACTCTACGATCAGTGGTGGAAGAATTGGTGTACGGCTTCGCGGGCGTTTTGGGCCCAGTCTTGGACTTCTTGAGCTGTGCTTGAGGCATTATTGATTGTTCCCCGCTTTGAGATCTTTGCCGTGGGTGCGATTTGTATGTGTTTGGAGCGAGTGTACTGTGTCGGGCAGGTGGCAGTAGGCTAAATGGGCGGCCAAGAGCGTGGCGCAAGCGAACAAAATTTAGACCTTGAATGATTTCCCCGCGAAACTCTCTCCACGATTCGCTCCTTCATCCAGCCTCATCATCTCCCATGCCGATACCTCTGTATATTGCATTTACCCGCAGACCATATGGTACCTTTCCGTACTCATGAGGCTCAGCGAGGGACGCTAATGCAATAGATATGTAGGGCTGCTAGCTCTCTGTCGGCCTTTGATGCATTTGATGCGCTGCATCAAGAAGTGCCCAGGAAAACCTTCCATCACGCGAACGATATGGCGTGGGTCGTCGAATCGTCTTTAGCCGTTCATATTGCTTGGTTATTGACCGAGTCTGTGCACGCGAACGAGCATGGACTTCATATGATATACAGTACCCGGTTTGATGGGCTGCTTGAACCTGCGGTAGGTTCTCATCTCTATCTTGTTGCTCCAGTTCGTTTCTGGCTAAGATGAGAGTCACTGGCCTTCTCTCATCAGCTTTGCTGTATTCTACGGCTTTGGCGATTGGACAGGAGTCTACAATCAATTTCAACAGCACAGGACTGCGCCTGGCTGAGAAGGGCTCAAGCGTCCAGCTCTACGCGGATGGTCACGATTGGCCTGGTGTCCTGCGCGTTGTCGATGACCTTGCTGAGGACTTCGGAAGAGTCACCGGGACCAGCGGCACTGTGACAATACTCGGCAATGGCACGTCGCCTATCTTCAACGCAAGCACAACCTTCAATGTGACAGGAAGGACAGGCTTCGGAAACGTTGGACCCGAAAGATATGACAGCAAGGGCGGTGCTATTATCGCTGGCACTATTGGCAATTCGTCAATCGTTGACCGCTTGATCCGCGAGGGCAAGATCGATGTCAGCGAGATTGAAGGTCACTGGGAGGCCTACACTTCTACCGTCGTAGACAATCCCGTGCAGGGAGTCTCTCGGGCTGTTGTCGTTGCAGGTGAGTTGTGTCAATGGCTTCTTCACACGATTATATACTCACAAGTTTCCAGGAGCCGATAAGAGAGGAACTATCTATGGACTGTACTCTATTTCTGAACAGATAGGTGTTTCTCCATGGTACTTCTGGGCCGACTCGCCGCCACAGAAGCACAGCTCCATATACGCGCAACCCGTGACAGTCGTCCAGAAGTCTCCCTCCGTCAGATTTCGCGGCATCTTCTTGAACGATGAAGCACCTGGTCTTACTGGATACATCAAGGCAAAATTCCCCGATTCACCTTGGGGTCCTGGATACAACGCTGAGTTTTACTCTACCGTCTTCGAGCTTCTGCTGAGACTGCGGGCAAACTACCTCTGGCCTGCTATGTGGAACTCTATGTTCAACGTTGACGACCCGCGTACTCAGCCGCTCGCCGACGAGTACGGCATCGTTATGGGAACTTCGCACACCGAACCCATGATGCGCGCGACCAAAGAGTGGAGTGTATTCGGCAATGGTACCTGGTCCTGGGAAACGAACAACGAAACGATCTATCCGTTCTTCGTTGAAGGCGCTGAGCGCTCTGCACCCTACGAGAGCGTGGTCACAATGGGCATGCGCGGTTACCACGACACTCCCATCGGTCCCACAAATGACATCGCGCTCTTGGAGGCCATTGTGGAAGCTCAGTCTGAGATTCTGGCTAACATCTGGGGAGCGGAAGCGGCGTCTGATCCTAAGATCGTTCCTCAGATGTGGTGCCTGTACAAGGAGGTTCAAGGATACATCGACGCCGGCATGGAGATTCCTGAGCACATTACTCTGCTCTGGGCAGACGACAACTTTGGAAATAACCGTCGCCTCCCTCGTGGCGATGAAGTCGAGCGTAGTGGAGGAGCTGGTGTATACTACCACTTCGACTACGTTGGTGACCCAAGAAGCTACAAGTGGATCAACACTGCAAAGCTTCAAAAGACATGGGAGCAGATGCACATGGCGTACGAGCGCAACGCGCGGGAAATCTGGGTTGTCAATGTCGGCGATCTCAAACCACTCGAACTGCCCATCAGTCACATGATGGATCTTGCATACGACATTGAATTGTGGAACAAGGACAGCGTGCCAATCTGGCTCAAGCATTGGGCTTCTCGCGAATTCGGTGCTAGTGTAGCCGCGGAAACTGCTGCACTCATGAACAACTACACCAGGACCGTTGGGCGCAGAAAGTACGAGCTCACTGACAAAGACACATACAACATCATCAACTACGAAGAAGCCGACAAAGTCCTTGCCACCTGGAAGGGAATGGCTGATACTGCTGCCAGCATCTACGAAGGATTGCCAGATGAGACGCGTCCGGCTTTCTTCGAAATGGTTTACCACCCGGTCACCGCTGGGTTTGTATTCCACGACATTATGATCTCGACTGCAAAGAACAACCTTTACGCTTCGCAAGGCCGCAACAGCGCAAATGCTCTTGCCGACCACGTTCGCAAACAATTCGATCGTGATCACGAACTTACTGCCGAGTACAACAGCATGCTCAGCGGCAAGTGGGAACACATCATGGATCAGACTCATATTGGATACAACTATTGGCAACAGCCTATGCGTCAACGCTTGCCCGGACTTCAGTACGTGCAGACCAAGGAACGTGCTCTTACCGGAGACATGGGCGTCACCTCGGAATCTTCCAACGCCACTGTTCCTGGAGACGATCCCTACCACGAGAACGGTGCGAACTCGTTGACGCTTCCAGTGTTCGACACATATGGAGCTTCGAGTCGCTGGATCGAGATCTTCTGTGTTGGAACGCAAGACTTTGACTGGAATATCACCGCGAATGCTTCTTTTGTCTCGTTTTCTCAGTCGTCTGGCTCGCTTTCCCCTAGCGGACAAACCGATATTCGCGTCTACATCACGTTCGATTGGGAGCAGGTTGAAGAAGGCAGCGGCATGGTTTTGCTGAACGTCAGCTCTAGCACCGATTATGGTGCACAATTCAACAAGCCTCAACTCATGCTGCCCTACACTCATCACGTTGTGCCTTCTGGGTTTGGCGGAGGTCATGTAGAGTCCGACCGTCACCTTTCAATCGAAGCGGAGCACTGGACCAGCACGACAAACTCTTCTTCCGCACATTACGAGGTGGTTACTGGCTTGTCTCGCACTCTGTCCGGCGTGACGCTCTTCCCCGTCACTGCACCCTCTTTCACCACTTCCAACGCTCCTGGTCTTACCTACGACTTCTACACCTTCTCCTCAGCGACTACCACCAACCGAACCAATATCAGTGTTGTCATGACACCCAACTTGAACACCATTCCCGATCGTCCTCTCCGCTACGCAATCCAGCTGGACGATCAGGATGTCAAGATCGTTCAGCCTGTCATCGACCAACCGAATGGTGCCAACCCGGCCAACTGGGGAACTGCCGTCGCGAACAATGCTTGGATCGGAGTGAGCAACTTCACGTACGCTGGTGCTGGCGAGCACACGCTGAAGCTTTGGGCATTGGAGCCTGGTCTTGTGTTCAACAGCATTTGGGTCGATTTGGGTGGAATCAAGCCGAGTTATCTGGGTCCGCCGGAAAGCGTGGTGGTGTAAGTGATGTGTGAAGATACGGGCGGCGATCATGAGGTTGGATACGAAGTCAGGTGAAAGAACTGTAGGTACACTGACAAGTAAGCTTTTTAATTCGTTATCCGATGGCATCTTTTGTGCTGATCCTTGTTTCGATCGTTGATAGCATTAGCAATGCAGTGAGAGGGGGGATCCTGCCCCGTTTGGGATTAATAGGAGTTTTTGCTCGACGCGTCTAGTGTTCGTTTAGCGTTTGTTCTCACGTTGCAATTTAATCACACATCACTCTCGCAGAACGAAGGCTATTGTTCGAGTGACGTAAAACGACCTGATTGATCAATTTGACGCGGTCGAGTGACACAGGCAGTCAACTGCAGTCAGATTGACCATTCAGCCCCCTCATTCAAACACCACGCATACAATAACATTGCACCAGAGCGCGCCCAACACACAAATCAAAAAACATCATACCACTACCACCACCACTACTACCAATATGGCGCAGGCGCAACCCGACCTGCAGATCTTCATCAGGCCCTGTAAGTCCAAAACAACCCACATCGACCCCGTGGCGGCGGCTCATTCTAATTTACTCGTAGGCTTCTTCACCATTATTCCCACCTTCGCGCTGATGGTGGAAGACCCGAACGTCGTCGGGAACATCATGCTCAGAGTCTCGAGTCAGTATAAGCACGAGAACCCATTGTAAACCTTCCTAACAAGCTTCCTAGGCAGAATGGGCATCCCGGTCCAAAACCTCCGCCTCGCTCTCCGCGGCACGACGCTGCAGGATGGCGACCACCTCTCCGACCACAGCATCCAGGATGAAGAGACCATCGAGGTCTTCCTGCATGGCGGTGGCTCCCGTGTTCTGCGCATGGGAGAAGAGCGCCGGGGAGAGCTGGGAGGAGACGTCAAAGTGAGTGAGGTAGCATAGGCCGATACAATTGCTACAACTTCGCTCTTTCTCTCTCAACGCCGAAAAGAGCTGTGTTTGTCTTCATGGGTGATTGTACCCACACAGTGGCCCGCGAGACCGCAGTACTGTCTCGGTGGTGAGCATTACTTATACTTATACCTATGGTTGATGATACCAGCACAATGACCCAGGAGATAGTAATGCACTATTTACGGTGAGCATGTCTATATTCATTTCTCTAGGCAAGGATACTAGCATACCAAGCCGGGACACGGCAATGCACTCTCAATGGCGAGTATGGCTATGCTTGAGCTCACGGTGGATGATTCTAGCTCACTAGCTACGAAGGTTACCATCCCTCGTTGGCATTGTCTCAATGGCGAGCAGAGCTACCAACATCGTTGAGTTCGAGGATACTAGCATACTGGCGACTGACACGGCCATCTTCGACTAGCAGTATCTCCATGGCAAATGAGGTCAAATTTGTTTTTATTGTTGATGATTTGCTCTCAGCAGGCGCGAAGATGGTCATGCTCTGTTCATAGCGCTTCGCTGGCAAGTATGGTTGGATCTATCTCATGGGTAGAGAACGCACAAGTATGCTGGTCTCAGATAAGGTCAGACACTGTTGCAAGAGTTCCAGTGATAAGCAAGGCTGGGTCAATCTCTCATGCTGATGAGATCAGCACAGTGGCTCATGAGCGGAGACAACAGCGTCGAGAACAACTCAACGCCAAGCGATGCCATTCCAAATTTCTCAGTTGAGGATGCTCGCAAAACTGCTCTCGGGATTCCCCGACATCTTTAGCAGGATCTCACGGACCCGCACGCTTCCGTCAGAAGTTGAAGGGTATAGTACTAGTGCGTGTGAGTGGTGAGTATGGCGCTGATGATTGAGTGGTATTGATACGCAAACTTGTGCCTGGAATTTGGCAAAACGAGCAGATACCAGTCAACTCATGGTCACACCCGAGGGATATATTTGTGAAATGCCCTTCAAGCAGTTTCGATGGACTCCCAGGGCTTCGCGAAAACTACGCTCAGCAATTATACTACCCACTGAGTAGATGAATGCGAAAGTAGTCGACAGGGACATTGGCGGCAGAGTGCTAACAGTAAACTCCCACACCAGAAAGTCTACTGCAAAAGGCTGCTCAAAGACCACTGGTCTTACGACGCACGTCCTCTGAAACAACGCTCGCAGACACCAAAATCGCTGCAAATCGTTGGCTCGGACGCAGTACAAGCAACTCAATTGATATTCTTAAAAGAGAAATGAAGGCAATGACCAGGTACAAAATAACCATACAGAAAATATTTTGTTGACAAACTAGCGAGGAGGAGGCAACCAACCGAAAGCATATCTCTATCAAGACTGGGTACGACTTCACTCCTCCAAGAATGTTACCTGTTTCCGCAAATCGTCACGCGGAACGTGCAGCTCGTTGACCGCGTTGTTCTCAAGAGGCCATCCGATTGCCATCCCGCACATCACCAATTGTTCGGCTCCCAAGCCAAACCCCTGCCTCAGCACTTCAGGGTAGCCTGTGACGCTCACCTGCAGACAGCTCCCAAGACCCTTTTCAGCAAGCGCCAACATAAAGATCTGAACAAACATTCCGACGCTCATAGCATTCACTGGCGATTCCACCAACTCTGCGTCCATGCTGATGACTGCACAGATTGGCGCACCAAAGAATTCGTAGTTGCGCCGCCTCGCTTTTTCGGCAGCATCACGATCGTCCCGCGGGATGTTGTATCCTTTCTCTCCATACAAGAGATGGCCAAATTCACTTCGGAATTGCATGAACTGCTTGGGTAGCGGTGGGATATTCGGACCATTTTTCGCCGCTTCTGCCTATTGCACAAAGGTGAGATCAAGTCAGCAAAGGACTTTGCCACATGTGAACAATTTACTAACCTGTAGAGACTCTACAATACGGTCGCGGGCATTACCGGTAGCAAATGTCATTCTCCAGTTTTGAATATTCGAGTTCGATGGTGCAAGTTGTGCCAACGAAAGGCATTCGCACAAGACGTCCAGCGGAACAGGATCGGGTTTGAAGAATCGCGTACTATGCCGACCACGCACACATTGCTCAAGAGTTGCCATCGTCAGAATGAGTAGAAATCGCCGGTCACCCTAGGATATTGGCTTTCCCAGTTCAGAAAATGTAAGTCTTACATATGTGGTTCTCAGCTGGTGTTCTCATACCTCATGGCTAGCTCGGGCCGAGATGCATGTCGTTCGACCTCTTGGTAAGATCCAGACTTTCATGATTTGTCATTCCACTTCCAATGCCTACGCAGCGCGTGTAGCACAACATCTTGCCTACTTGAGACTTTCGGTGAGATTCGTGGTGGCTCGATGTCGCGATGTTCCTGTGCTGAGGTCATACTACTTGTGCCGACTTCAGTTGCCGACTGAGTTACAGCATGTACCGATTGCTTGTACCTTATACAATAGGCGCACTTTGTCTCCGGACGTCCAACTTTCTGCTTCGCTTCTGGAGACCAATTTTGGGAAAGAAGTAAGGAAACAGATTTCTATTAGCGCTGAGCGATTGGTCAACTGAGGACGCGAGCATGTACCTATTCAATCGCAAACAAGCTTCAACAAGCTTCATTCTGCAGTTGCTTGATTTACGTTACAGTCAGCCTATTGCACTACATCGGTGCATCGCATATGATACCCACTACATCATCTCGACAAGTTTTTGGCTGACATTGCAGGGCGCGGAGGTACTCTTGCGGTGTGAATAAACCTTTTGCATCTTGAACTCAAATGCTGACCAAGACTGAAAGGCAGTCGAGACCGGCATCATCGCAGCAGCTCAGGAACCAACAAGCATAAGTATTTACTTGCGCTGCAACAAATCTGTTCATCGCAACCACGACATTAACGACCTTTCTCCAACCTAATGCCACATTTCTTCCTCTTCTTTTGCCTTACAGATCCCACAAAACAGAACCATGTCCCAAGCCAAACCCGGTAGTGACGGCAGCCCCAACGGCATTGAACTGACCCTCTACCCAACCGCGCAGAAACTCGCAGCCCGTTCTCTCGAATTCCTCCAAGAAATCCAAAACTTGTACTCTCCACCCTTCTCCCCCTCCTCTTTCCCCTCCCATCCCCTAATCAACCTCCAAGCACACCAGGCAAAGCCCTCGAAGAGCGCCTCAACCGCGACTACGGCCCAGGCAACCCCTACTACGAAGACTTCTGCACCCTGATCAAGCAAGGCCTGGCCGAAGGCTGGGTCGCAAGCGGCGAGCTCGACGGTCCCAAGTACCGCCGCGGCAAAATCCGGCTTCCGCTGGCAGAGAACTTGTACATGAGTTTGACAGCGGTGTATTTCGACTCGCAGGAGGTTTACGCGGGGCAGTATCATAAGCATCCTTATGGCGAGTGAGTATTGCGAAAGTTATGATGTGAAGAAGTAGCTGTTGAGATGAGGCTGACTTGAGCTTTTCTGCTAGGATAAACTGTGTGGTGCAGATCGATCCGACGTTTGAGTTGGAGGGATTGCCGGTTGGGGAGAATTGGCGTGGGCCGGGTAAGTGATTTGCCTTATAGTGCCAATGCGGGCGAGATGGCTTGCTGACCGCGACTACCAGGCTGGACGAGTCTTGGGCCGGGCACGCACCACTACCCAAGAGCCAGAGGCGGACGTGGTGTTGCTTTCTTCTTTCTGCCGTCGGGCAGGATCGCTTACGATGCGAAGCCGGGAGAACCTCAGCCACAGAGCATCTGATTTGCAGTCACTAGTCTAAAGCATGTCTCAATGTTCCCAGGAATGCGACATGCACATGCACAATGTCAGTGCACAATGTCAGTCGAGTAGCATAACGTCTTCATTGACATTATCTTTCGAAAAGCACGCATAGCAGCCTGTGCCTGCTAGATCTTGTATAGACATCCCATCAAAAAAAGTATAGCGTACACAGTTCAAGAAATTCAAATGATCCAATTCACCGATTGGAACCAGTTTCGCCCTCGTCAGTATTTAAAGAGATCCGTTTGCGCCGGCGGTGTAGCCTCTAGAACACCAGGTAAAAAGTTGCCCGAAATGTCGAAATTGCCGTGACGAAAACAGATCTCTTCATCTTCCAGTGCGCCACGTCCCATCAGCAACCGTATCAAACATGATCTGCCTCCCCAAACCATTCGGCTTGGGCGCGTTCACTCTGCCGACGCCTCCGCGCTCTAGCCAGGGCCGTAGGTTCTTGCATTGCGATACATCGATTTCTTGCATCTGGCGACAGCCATCCACAATGCTCTCCACGCCGTGTCCGGTGACTCGCACGCAGCCGCGAACCGAGATGTATCGCAGTTCAAGCAAATGCAGACCGATGCAGCGCAGACTGTTGTCAGAGACGGCGCTGCCGCAGAAAGCCATGTTGAGCCTTCGGAGATGGGGCAAGCCGAGCGCAAGGACTTCGGTGGCGGTATCTGACAATGCGCAGCAGAAGGACAGGTCCAGCTCGTGCAAAGTTCGGCAGCCGCCGACTATGCCCACGATGGCCTGGTCGGAGAGGTATGTACAGTCGGCGAGAATGAGGCGGCGCAGGTTCTTGAATTCGTAAACGCCCCAGCTGTGAAAGCCAGCGTCGGAGATAGAAGTACAGCGTGTCAGATCGAGACTCTCGATGCGGTCAGCGGCGTGATGCGCAATGTGTGCCATGCTGCGGTCCTGGACATGCTTGCAATAGCTGAGTGTAAGACGCTTAAGCTTCGGCGCACCGATTACGCTACCTGGAGCAGGCGGAGGCTCACTGTCTAAGATCGCCTTCAAAGACGAGCCATTCCGTTTGCTCGAGCGTTTGCCATTGGTGGGAGGAGGCGGTAGGGGTTTCTGCTGAGGAGAATCTTTCGGAACGATCCAGCCTACTACCCGCGCAAGGAGGTTGTCACCCACTTTACGGCAGTTGCTGAGGTCGATTTCTTCCAGGCATTTCGCCTTCTCGACGAAGGAAAGCACGGCTGGCGCTGACACATCCCAGACTGACTTCATTTTCCACATCCTTGCGCCATCGCCACAAGCTTCCACAAGTGTAGCGAAACCTTCGTCGGTCACGTGATAACAGTTTGAGAGATCCACATATTTAGGCCTCGAGCCAGCAAATGGCACAATGATGTCTCGCAACACATCGTCGGTGACGCGTCGGTTATGTTTGCTCAAATTGAGTTGATGCAGAATGTCCGGAGATGTTGTGAGTATGTTGTGCCAGTGCATGCTGACAAGTCGTAGCTTCATGAGGTCCAGAAGATCAAGCTTCTGAAACACTCTCGTGAGTATCGCATCGGGCAGGCGACCCTTGCCGGTATTCGAGGTCGTTCGAACCATGCTTGGTCGACGAGTTGCTGTAGGCGACAGTCTGTAAGGTGATGTCTGGGAATCGGTAGACCCGCGGCTTTTGGGCCTTAGTGGTGACGAAGCCGAAAGCCATGCTGTGTTTGGTGGTGAAGGCGTACGAAGAGTCTCCAACAGAGAAGCTTGAGGGGCGTCCGCTGTAGGTGGAGGTGGCGCAAGAGACGATCGCCGCGACCTGGCTCGGACATTATCCAAGTTGCCGTTGAAAAAAGGATCCGAATCCATCGGTTCCATAGCTGGATTTGGTGGTGGAGCCATGTCGAAAGGTTCCTCGAAGCGCACCACGGGAAGACTCTTTCTCCAGTCATTACCGTCATCCTTCGCAGGCTCGGTGCTTGCGCCGCCGCTCCCAAATGGCCCGCCGGTGCCAATATCAGACATTACTACATCATCGTCTTTCTTGGCTGCATCTAATCGTCTCTTCGCCTCGTCTTCGACTTGCTGGCGAAGATCTGGTGAGCATTTCCTCCAGAGCTCATCAAGCACTTCGCCGTTGATCAGCAGACATTCAATTGCATCTACGCTTCTCACAGTAGCAGTTCTCCTGGGTGAAAGAGAAAGACTTGTGACTTCACCAAAGTACTGCCCAGTATGCAAACGCGCGCGCACCCGCTGGTGTAACTCCTCGCTACTGGAATTATCCAGCTTCCTTATCTTTGCACCCTCTTGCTGCGCTGAATTCCGTCTCGAATCCGGCGTGTCGGTGAGGACCTCAACGTCACCTTTCACAATGAAGTAAACGTCCCGACCAGTGCTGCCTTGCTGTATTATTTCTGTGAAGGGCGGAAACGACACTGGCTGAGCATTGACTCCCAAGAAATGTAGGATTTCGCCTGGCAATGCAGAAAATAGCGGCAGCTCTTTGAGTAGCTGGCGGACTGTATGAGGTCCACTTCCCAGTGCGCTTGAAGCCGCTACCTCTGCAATGCCAGGTGAAGGCGATTTGCGTCGTTTGTGACTCAGTATCTCGCCGTTGGCAAGAGATCCGATCTCTGCCATCTCCACGTCGCCAGCAAGCCAGTCGCGTGACCTTTTTCGCGCCGCGATGGGTATCTGTACATTGCCTTGTTGTCCTGGTCCTCCACGCTCTTTCTTCTTCCGCTCTAGTATAGCCAGGCGCTCTGATGCTTCTTCTCTGATCGCGTTCTCGACTTCCGGGTACTTGGGAAGCTCTTTCTGGAGGTCTTCCTTATTCAGTCTGACGAGCAGACTTCGCACAGTAGCCACAATGGAAGCTGTGCGCGGAATGTCCATGAGAATGCCGATCTCTCCGAAGAAGGCACCAGGCTTGAGCTCGGCGTAATTACTCTCTCCATCGATGCTAGTGACTTTAACGCTTCCGCGTACTAGCCAGTACATAGCCTTCGCATCGTCGCCTTCCTTGATGACCTCCTGGCTTGGTTGGAAAACGCTGGGGCGCAAGCTCTTGCCGATTGAGAGCAAGAATGAGTCTGGCGCAGATTGGAAGAGCGGGAAGGCCTTCAGACGGTCGAGAAGCTCCAAAGGCAGGCCAGCTATTGTAGAGCTTCCCAGAGGCGAGGACTTGGCCGGTCTGCTCGGGTCAAAAGTTTGGAGGAATGTGTATGGATCGGAGGGTGTCTGAGTGGCAGTTTGCGAACTGCGAAGAGGTTGGCGGCGCATGGTTGGTGATCAAAAGGCTGAACTGGCAGCAGATTCCCAAGATGGTCAAACGCTCCGATGTGTGCTCAGGATAGATGGCAGATGACCGGCTGGCGGTGTGTTTGTAGCGGACAACGCGTTCAAGGTTTGCTGCAGCCGGCCGAGGAAGCTAGAACTGGTGCGACACGAAAGCCATTGAACGTGTCGAGGAGGATGCGGGTGGCTAGACGTCTCACAAGAATGCTATGGTGCGCGACTTGGGGCGGGCAGTAGTTTGGAGCGCGGAGACACGCGCTAGATGGCGACTATGATAGCGTCGCAGACGAGTGTCAGAGAGGCACAGGGTCTCGGCGGGTGTGTATGTTGGGGGCCTGGACGTGTTTCGAGAAAACAGTATGGCAGTTCGGTGGACAGAGGACGGCGAGAGGCGGAGTGAATACTCTGCGAGAGCACGCGACGGCCGTTCAAGCAAGGAGAAACTCTCACCACCTGCCTGCTCCCCTCTCTCTCTGCCTCTCTGCCTCTCTGCTCTCTACCGCGCACATCAGACCTGCACCGCTGGGCACGAGCGCGGGCAGCTCCATCATCGACGCGGATCTCTGCCCCACCCATCATTGTGGGCCGAGTACAGCTAGTGTGCAGTGCCAGCCGCGTTAGACTCCTTCGAGAAGACACCAGGAAAAGCGGCTGTGGTCCAAGAGCTGACCGCCACTGCCGCCTGCCGGTGTCAGAGAGGGAGGGCTCGACTGTGCCATACATAGCACACTCCTGGAGCGAGAGTAGTACTGCAGTGGCCGTGTTGCCAGCGGAAGCCGCAGGATTTTGAAGATGCTGTGCCGGCACGTCATGATGTTTCGGTATATAGCGAGGGAGTCTGGCATTGATTGCCGTCCGCTGACCTAGCTGGAGATCGCACGTGATCGTCAGGTCGACACCGATTTCCTTAGAGGCTTCCTTCTCCTGCACCGTGAGCCGTGCGCGCAAGCCCGGCGAATGTCTGTCTTGCCCACACGATAAGGTTTGCTGTGTAGCTGCGCGGAAGGGGCCTCGAGGACTGCTTCCCCCACGGGTCAGCGTCATCTTCTCGATGATCCCAATTGCGAGTTCTCGGAAGCCGGGGCGGTCCAAGAGGGTGCGGACTACGGAGGTATGTGTCTTGCATCGCCAGATCTGCGAACTCCCTAGTGACGAACTGGCAAGGATAACGGGAGAAGGAATCACTTGCAGCGCCAGTCCAGCGGTAGCAGTCACGTGTAGCTTGCTGGCTCTCTCTGCGCCGTAGCGTCCTTGAAGTTTGGTGCGGCTGGGCTCTCCATTGCCACTCGACATGAAGGCATTCAACCAGCTTCTATACACAGTTCTACTTTCATAGACCTGGAGCTATTCAGATCACAGAGACAGTCTCACGTTAGAAGGAACATGCCACGCCCAAGTGCTGTGAATATTTCCACCGCTGAGCCTCATGCACCGCCTTGGTCGTAAGTATGGCTTACTACGTGCTAAAGGTGAGAAAGAATGAGTAATAATTCACAACATCTCTCATACACCAAAACTGATATATGTAGCCCATTGTGCAGTATACAAGATGGATGTATCGCACACAAACCACAAACTCACGTTCCAGCTGACAAAATGTCGACTTCAGTTCAGGATACTGTAGCCCGCCTAGCAGATCAGATCGACTGCCAGCTACTTTCCTACTCACAACTCAGCCATCCATCACAAAGACCCGGTCCTGTTCGCCACCTTTTCCCAGTAGGGCCATACGCTATCGGACTCTGGCACCCGGGCGATGAGATCCACCTCGTCTGCCTCACCGACAACAGCTCAAATACCTTCTGGGAATACATCGCGGAGAGACTCGAGCGCGAGGATCTTCCAAAGCATGATTGTATCGTGTCAGAGTTGCACGGTCAACACACAATCTGGCTTCACTACTGCAGCATACCACACCACTTCGATCTCGCTACGGTTGAGGCGTACGGGTTCCCTAAACATCCAGAATCAACATATGTTCCCGAAATCGTACGACAGAATCTAACATGGCTCCATCACACCTGGCACTTGCAAGCTGGCCTCAGTGGCCGTCTCGATGCATTCCGCAACAGCTACCAAGCTCTGAGGTCGTGGGCCGAAGCAGCAGGAATCTTCTCCAAATCCTTCGGTACATTGGACGCAGAGAGCTTGGTCTGGATGCTTTTCAGCGTGACGAAGCTCGCCATCAAGAGCAATCTGGACAAACCGAGCGCGGTTTCGAGTCACTTGCGCGCTTTCGTCGATAGATACAGCAAACGCCACGAGGTTCTGAGTGTCCTCACACAAACCTGCTCCCGAGTTTACCCTCTACCACCTTACAACGCCGTCAACTGCTGCACTATCATTGCTGACGAGATCAGGAGGCTCGCCCAGCAGCCTAAACTTCTTCAACTATCACCGGAACGTTACTACCAAAATTTCTGCGCCAGGTACACAGCGGTCATACTGATCACAGCGGAATGCTGGATCCCCAAGCGTCGGGAGTCTTTCCACTCTGACCTCATCAAAGAGATCTCACACCTGCCCGAGCGCTCTCGCAAATCAGGATCCAACTTGAACTCCTTCCGCATCTGGCCTCATGCGTTCAAACCTTCGCCAGACGAATGGGTGTATGTGGTCGGCGTACACCTTCCACGCTCACCCAAGTCAAGCCCGTCACGGTCCACGAGCGCGCGGACGTCTAGCGAGACGACAAGCAAGCAGTATCTTACACTCGACGACACCATCGGGACGTCTGCGATTCGCGTCTGCTCCGCCCAGGAAGCGAAGAGTCTACCAGAGAGATACAGCGCAGCGGCGACGCTGGCTTCATATATTCCCAGCGGAGCTCCGGCTTTTGGGTGCTCTGAACCATTGTCAACAGGGGGCAAGTTCCCTCCGGCTTCGCAGGCTTTGTCTCGTCTTCGGTGGGATCCAGCACATGCTCCCTACGAATACGAGGTAGGATATCTGGACCGCTTTGAAGGGTTGATGTGGCTGACGCTCGAGCAATGGGGCAAAGAGACTGAAGATGAAGACTTTATTCCGGAGCACCGTATCAGGATTCTCAGGAAAGTTGAGAAAGGAGGAGATGGAATCGTGGTTTGGGACAGGGAAAAGAGAATATGCCAGCTGAGCTAGCGTGCATGCACGAGAGTACACGCGCTTTTCTGGCTTCGGAGAGTGAGAAGTATAGCACACCATTTCGTGCGAATACCATGTCTCATAAGTTCTACGGGAGAACGGCATACCGTCGACATGCTCACAGTATAATACGAGCACTACAGTCGCATACGCGCTACTACCTTGAGGTACGGATGAAGTATACTAGGACCTTACCCTTGAGATAACTATCAAATCCTATGCGCAGCCTTATGATATGGTGATGCTGTACTTCTCACCACATGAATGGGATACCTCAAGGCAAGTAGAGATGTTGACTGTACTCAGGTCACACGGCAGATCTAGAAATTTGTGTCAACTGAGTAGTCAAGCATGAATATCGTTCACTCATCAGTCAGCATTTTTATCAAAAATCTTAGTAGCAATCAACATGACCGTAAGGTATGTTGTCAACCGCGGGTGATCAATCATACCTAGCTCCGTGCTGCGATTACCCGATTGGAAATATCAGAGACCATACCTACGTACATATAGACCACGTTGGTGTTCAGCCGCCACCTTGCAAAAGTGGCCGTACGATTAATAATCTCAAGACCTTTCCGTTCATAACCCGAGCTTTATTCATCGTGTCCCTATCTTTCGGGCCTCAAAACCAATCCCCACCGCTCATACCCGGACCCATACGATAACTCTGCAGTCCTGTCGCAGGTGCCTGCCCATTACCCATAAAATCCCAACTATTGCTATCCAGCCCTTCAATCTTGTCGCCGCCATCCACATCCATCCCAAACTGCCTCACAAGCTGGTCCCAGCTCTCCCAGTCTAGATCTGCAGAAGTGTCCATGGCAGGATCGAAGTTGGAGTCGATTGAAGATACACGCATTTGGTCGGATGTTGCTGGAACGGTGCTGTTAGGGAAGCCGCCGTTTGAAGAGTTTGCAGAGAAGGCGATGGGGTTTGGGCTCGCGCCAGTTTTGGGAATGTTGCCGTTGGCCAGGTCAACATTGCTGTAATCAATTGTCCTGGCCGGCTGAGTGAAAGCATCGCCAAACACGGACCGTTGATTGCATAGAGGATTGCTGGAATCGTTGTTCACAAAACTAGGCTGCTGAGCTTGTGGTCTTGCAAGCGGTACGTTGCGCTGAGGAAATGCTGATGCTGAAGACACGCTGGCTCTCTGTGCGTGGCTATAGATGCCTCGGGTGTCCTCCGGAATGGACGCAAGGCTTTCCGGTGGGACGATGTCCATTGAGTCAACATCGGCACCTCCTGCTAGGGACAAACGTGGCGACTTGAGCAACTCATGCGAATCCAGTGGCCGTTGTCCATATACTGGACCTTGGGTGAAGCGCTGCAATTGTGCTTGACTGAGGGGTGCTCGGACGACGGTGGGGATCTTGGGATGACCGAACATCGGATTGGCGTTGGGAGAATAAGTTCTTGTTGCTGTTGCACCAGAAGCCCGGTGTTTGATCAATTGTTCTTCCTGTAAACCACGCTTTCGAGCATCTTTAGCTTTGAGATACAGTTTTCGGAGGGGACGCCAGAGATGGCCGCGAGAACCGTCTTCTGCTGTGCCCTCGCTCCATGGCTGTTTTTCGCGTGTCTGTTCTACGGCCAGCCAAGCACGTTCGACGAGATCACCGGTGGTGCGATGACACAGCTCGCTCAGGATGAAAGCAAGCGCATGCCATTGCACGTAAGTCTTGAATAGCCAGCCCCACTTCATTGTACGGCCTTCGGTCTCGAGCAGGATACTGTACTCAACGTTCTCCAAGCTTGTAATGAACAGCTTCTCCTTGATTTCGGATGGAATCGTGGTTCCCCCGTCTTGCCTTTGGAAGGGGTGGTAAACCATCAACCACATCTTGCTCATCATCAAGCGAGCGACAGTGGCTGTGACCCAGAATAGAGGCACACTCATATCGCAATCCTTGAGATATCGCTCCTCTAGTCGTTGGTGGCAATCGGTGATCCACTTCTCTTTCTCTTGCAGAGTAATACCCGAAAGGTGTTCTGTACATTGCTTGGGTGGTCCAGGTGGAATGTAATTAATGCGGCGGAAGGTGTTTGCGACTTCGAACCGGATGAGGCAGAACGACATGTCGGTGCAACCACGTTTCTCGGCGGGAAATTCGTTCATGCCCGGTACGATGTCAATGTCGTTGATGTTGAGGGGCATCTTCGTGTCAAAAGATTGCTCGGTGATGGTAGGATCGCATCCGTGGTCTTCGCTTGCTCGGGTGTCGAGTATGCAGACCTGCCACCAGAGCCTCCGCCGCATCTCGACATCGAACGGCTTAAGACCAAAGTGGACGCCATCTCTATGAACGCCGATAGTTTGTGCAATGCGAACTACGAGGCCAGTAAGCGTCCAAATCACCCTCGCGTAGCTGTTGCGGCGAAGACACATGAGGAAGAGTACCATCGCCTGCAACACAATGATCTCTTCAGTAATGAGGAAGTTCGCACGCGCAAGCGCCTGCTCAATTGCGAAGCGGTAGCGTGCTAGCAGTACTGGCTTGGCTTCTCCGAATTGTGCCAGGCAGTCTTCACTGGAAGAGCTGGTGACGGCGCCGTAGTAAATGGCGAACAGAAGAGCCTCCAGGCCTCGTGAAAGACTGGACAAGTTCGAAGCTGCTGTTGCAATTGTGCGCTCGAATGTCGGTACGTGTAAGACTTTTACCAGAGGATCGACATTTTCTTTGAAAGCCCGCCAGTATGCACCGATTTGCTGCGGCAGTGGATGTAATGAGAGCATGTCGACGTTCTGTGAGCTAAGCCCAAAGACGAAACCATGGTGACTGCCAAAAGCTTGACCATTGTCATTCGGTGAGTCGGGGTCTTCATCGTCGCTGGACTGGTTCAAAATACCCTTGAGGTCTTCCACCTCATTGCTGAGATTGGCCCAGAAGGAGTTGTTGATGTAGCGTGACTTGCCTTCGTTAACGACGAGTCGGCCAAACTTGTACTCCAAGCGGCCTTTCTCAGGTTCCTCCACCCATCTTGACTTGGACTCAGGTCCTGGTCCATCGGTATGGCTAGCTGTCCAACGGCGCTTCAGATCACCGTGAGGGACAGTTGTCGAGTCTTGAGACGGCGCAGGATCTCCACTGACCACACGTCGTCCAGCATCCGCGGCAGGTTTGCCATCGCTGACCGCTTCCACATTCGTGTCCTTGAATTCATCACCCTCTGGAACCTCCACTCCAAGATTCTTGACTACACCTTCCAATCGTCTCAAACGTTCCAACAGCTCTTTATCTCTGCCTTCTCCGATTTTGCGCACCTTCCTTGGAGCTCTTCCTGGCGCGGGATATATACAGTCGATGCGGGCGCGTTTGCAATTCGTGCAAGGATGTGTCTTGTCACACTTGACCTTGCGCTTGCGACAGGTAACGCAGGACCGGGGGTTCAGAGCGCGGCCTTGAGCATCTACCGAAGGTTTGGGCGGTGGTCCATCGTTTGCGTTGTTGGTCGGAGGAGAGTTGGTAGGAGGCAGATGCTCTGAGGAAGCATCGAGTCGACCGTCGGTCAGTTCGACATCGCCATCCGGGGCGCCTGGGCTATTGGAAGAGGATCTGCGTGATTCGTCCATGGAGAGAGGTGCGTAGGCTTTCACGGAATGTCGGTTGTCAGAGCGGACCCCACTACATTCAACTATGTCCCCTCCCCCGCAGCCGGGTCCGATGCCTGTTCAATCACGCAGGGCCAAGTGCCGGACGATAATGAAGACTCGGAAGAGATTGATGTGGCAGTTGTACCACGAGTCGGCAGTGCAGGATGGTGGGAGATGCAGCGGTGGTGGAAGTGATTAAGTCATACAGTAGGTAGAGATGGCCCTGTAAGCTGGGGTGGTGAGATAGAGCCACGCCAACGGATTCGAATCTTGCCCGTTTCGAGGCAGCGCGAACTCTCGTGACTCCACTCTAGGAGACTAATTCCAAGACTCCTGATCCTACGGAGCCGCCTCCTGCGATCAGCCTGGCGGCCACGATAATCGCGTACGATGAAGGTGACACTCCATCTGCACGTATCTACATTGTGATGATATCGCCTTGCATGTTCTCTATGATAAGCCTGAATCTTTGGCTCCGTATATCTTCACCTTCGTACAATACAGAAAATGAAACCCCCTCTGGTTCTCCTCGTGAACAAGCGTGGACGTTTTTGGCTCGATGTGATGGACGTTGAAAAGAAACAGGAAGGGGCGATGGGTCTTTTGAGCGGAGAACACGACAGCCCCTATCACTGTACACGTTATGAGGAACTCTGCAAATAGGGGTTCGACGTGAGGGACCATCTATGCACCAACTCATTGATGTAACTCTTTGTTTCGCATTGCAGAGGCTCGACAACGCGTGTGGTATAGTGTTAGCAGGGTTAGAGCAAGATGCCTTGTTTTGATGACACATCACTTACGGCCCGAACACCAACCGATTGGTTTCCAGAACTTCGAGGCTCCTGGCAAAGTACCGAGGCATCCTGTAGGGCCCGTCTATGCAAAGTACCTACTAGGCAAAACATCCGTCCATTTTCACTGCATAATACGCACAGAGCGTACCAATGGTCCCTGACTCTCTCGGAGCTTCCAATTTGGCGTAACAATTAGCGTGTGCACGCTCACTAATCCTCAATGCTGACTGAGCGGTGCTGGGACGTTGCTGGAACGTTGCTCGTAACAAAAAGAGGCACTGTAGACGTTCCTCCCATCGAATACATTTTTCCACTTAACTCCGACTTTACAATCACACTACCAAATTCATGTCGAACATGAAGGCCATCAAGATCGTCTCCGCCGGCAAGGCCGAGATTCAAGATGTCGCTCGCCCCGAACTTCTTGAGGACCGCGTTCTTGTCAAGGTGAACGCTGTTGCACTCAACCCTACAGACTGGTCAGTAGCCAAAGTACCCACCGAGTAAAGATGACATCTGACAAAAGTCCAGGAAGCACATCGACTACCTCGCCACCCCCGGCTCGACCGTCGGCTGCGACTTCAGCGGCACCGTTGTCGAAGTCGGCTCAAAGTGCACCAAGGGCTACAAGGCCGGCGACAGGATCGCTGGTCTCGCACACGGCGCCAATGCCAACGACCTCAACAGCGGCTGCTTTGCCGAGTACGCCGTGGTCAAGGAAGGCGCTTCCTACAAGGTCCCTGACAGCCTTTCCTTCGAGGAGGCTGCCACTACTGGCGTTGGCATCATCACTGTGAGCATGGCGCTCTACCAGAAGCTCGCCCTGCCTTTCCCCGGTGAGGGTAAGAGCGACGAGTGGATCCTTATCTACGGTGGTAGCACTGCTACTGGTAGCTTGGCTATTCAGTACGCCAAACTGTAAGTGAACGCGAGTGCAGAAGCGAATTGTCTGGGAAATAGGCAGCTGACAACATGATACTCAGGTCTGGATGCAAGGTCGCCACCACCTGCAGCCCGCGTAACTTCGACGTATGTCATCCCATTGGCTCCACTAATGAAAGGACTATTCACTAATCTCCTCACAGTTCGTCAAGTCTCTCGGCGCAGACCTCGCCTTCGACTACAACGACGTCGAGTGCAGCAAGAAGATCAACGAGGCCACAGAAGACAAGCTCAGACTCGCCTTCGACTGCATCAGCGAGGGCTCCTCTCCCGAAATCTGCAGCGCTGCCATCTCGTCTCAGGGCGGAAAGATCGTCTACCTCCTGCAGACCAAGCACAGCCGCGAGGACGTCGAGAACATCGTATGTCTCCCACCGCTACATCCTGATAAGAACATTCCACTAACAAGAACAGATGGTCCTCGGATACCTCGCCCTTGGTGAGGCTTTCAGCAAATTCGGCATGGACTTCCCTGCCATCCCCGAGAACTACAAGTTTGCGCAGAAGGCTTTCACCGTTGCCCAGGGTCTTCTCGCCGAGAAGAAGCTGAAGGTGCACCCCGTCAAGATCGGTACCAAGGGTCTCGAGGGCGTCTTTGAGGGCCTTCAGACTATGAGGGAGGGAGGCGTGAGTGGATTCAAGCTTGTGCACCAGCTTTAGAGGGTGTGATGAGACTTTGGCCGATAGAATTGATATGATAAAATGGTACAGCACATGACATCGGAAGAAGTGTTTCCAGTCAGCCTTTCGTCTCGAGCAAAAACATGGCGCCTGCGCACTCCTTGCATGAATTGATAGAGCTCATGGCATTCTGAAGCTGTACATTATGGGCTCGGAACCAAGATACGGCACGACTGTACACGAGCTTAGTGCACCAGGCATTTTGGTTCGAGCGACCTACACATGATAGATACCTTCACGTGATGTTTATTCTCGAAAGTAAAGTGGAAGTAAAGTGAAAGTCGTTGTGTCAAAGATGTCGGCTTTGAACTGAGGCGCCAAGCAGCTTGCTGCCTGGAACGATCGCCGACAAGAACATCACGCTGGAACACCGACCAACATCTCAAACTATCGAACGCACTCTTCCTACTTCACTCCCCAACAACCACAAACACAAGACCAAAAATGCCAAACGCAAACCCTCCCCCCCGCACGTGGTGCCTGCGCTTCAAACTCAACCGCACCACTATCCTCCTCCACGTCGACGCCCAGCAACCCTTCGCCTCCATCCGCGCAGAGCTCCTCTCCGCCCTGCGCGCCACAAATCCCTCCGGCATACTCCAAGGGACCCTCCGCGACGGCACCCCAGTCGAATACCCCCTCCCCGAAACCCCCGAGGACATCGCGCTCGCGAAGCCCAGAGACATCAACGACCTGAACGCCGGCTGGGAGACCATCGGCGATTCCAACGAAGGCCTGTTCTTTGATGAGGAGTTCGGGTCAGGTAAGGGACGGGGGAAGGGGAAGGAAGTCGCTGGTGGTGGGGTTGCGAAGCAGGCTGCGGCGAAGAACGTCAATGATTGTCCGCAGGGCGCGGGGTTGCGGGATGGAGGTGCTGTTGCTGTGAGGTTTAGGCTGGCGGATGAGAAGGCTAGGAGGCAGAGGCTGATTGATGGGGAGTTGGATGTGGACGAAATTGCGAAGGAGGGGATGGGGATTGACGATTTGCCGTGGGATGTTGTGGTGCCGACGATGGAGGAGACATATGGGGATGAGGAGTGAGGGATGAGATGAGATGCGCTGGCGTCTCTATTTGCCATCTGCACGAACATGGCTTTATGACTACGAGGCTTGATGAATTTGATGGACGTGGAAAGTGGCTGAGATCAAGCGCTGAGATCGGCCGCATGGGAGGTAGGAGGACGTCTCGAATCAACTGAACAGGCCTGCTGTATGGCGGAGCTTCTCATGACTACTCGCACTGTATGTCGGTGGAAGTATTCAATACGCTCGGGTGCATGTTGCCACGCACGAGATGCGCCAGCATAGCAAGCTTGCGAAGGAAGAGAACCGCCTTGAAAGTCGCATGAAGCTGGCGAGCAGTTTCACGCACAAGACTATTCACAAACCGTGACCATGAGCCAGTATTCCGGTAATCCTGCTCCTCCAAGCTATAAGTGGCAGCAGTAGCAAGTGAAGAAATGCAGCCAGGCACACCCGCCCAGCTAGCCATGCATGCGCATTTGGGTATCTGATGAGCGAAAACTATGCATGCATGAAACTCCGTAAAACGCCATTCGTGTTTCCATGTTCCCCCTCATCTCTCGTCCCACCATGTGAGAGCCTTCTCGGAAGCTCCTCAGTTCAAGCCGACGATCGTGTTCCTCCTCTGCATCTTCATGCCGTAGCGCACATACAGTTCGTCGACGAAGAAAGAGTGCTTGATACCAGGCGCTCTCTTCCGCGCGAATTCGTCCACGGCGGCTTGAAGCTTGTAGCCCAGGCGCTCGACTAGGTAGCAGCAAATGAAGAAGCCGGTCCTGAGTTGCGACTTGTTAGTGAAATTGCCTAGAAAAAGTGGAGATTCTCTCAAAGTATAGCTTACCTGTTGAACCCATAATGGCAATGCACGCCAATCGTCGGCTCGCCACCGGCCTCACGAGCAGCGACCATTTTGGGCGACTCCCGCAAGCTATCGACCAGAGCGTTGAAAGCCAAGACCTCATCTGCTGTCGGAGGCAGTTTCGAGACGATGGGGAATTTGTGGTACTCGACGCCGCCTTCTTCCAGGCCCGCAGGGTCGTAGACCGGGTTCTCGTGCGAAATGTCAATGATGGTCTGTACGCCGTCGTGTAAAACCTTAGAGCTGTACTTCTTGACGAAGATCTTCGGAGCGTGCTCGTCGTCGACTTCTCGCATTGTTTTCATAGCGCGGAAGACACCGCCCAGCGGCTCGGACATGGCTGGCGTGCTTTGCCACTTTGCCAAGTTCTTGACGTCCCATTTGCCGGCGGTGGAGAGGTGCTGGAGTTGCCAGCCGAGAGACAAGCGTTGGTCGCAGTACGTGCTGAGGAAAGTCTGGACGAGACCGGAGAGGATCCGGACGGTGGAGGTGGAGTAGAGGAGAGCGTGAGAGGCAGGAGCAGGAAAGACGCTCGTCTTAAGAGCGAAGCTGTGGTGGGTTGTGTGCTGTTCTTCGTGCACGTCGCCTGGCTTGGCTGTCTGTGGCTCCTGCTGGTCTGGCGTCTCTGGAGCTGATGAGTCGAGTAGCTGGTCTTCTGCGAGAGCTATGTCGGCAGCCACGGGCGGGAGGGCGCTACTGGGTTTAGTGTGTTCTTGGATGGATTGTGAGTCGTTCTTGTCGATGCTCGTCCGTTGGGAAATGCTGTACGTGAGCCATTCAGAGATGGCATCGATTTCTGATGGCGGACTGACATGGTCTGCTTCGCCGGCGACCAGGAATAGAGGTACTTTCATGCCTTGCCAAATGTCCTTGCCGGGGAAAATGGGGCTTCCGTCTTCCCCGTCTTTCACCAGAGCAATGAGATAGCGTAGGAATACTGCCGATTTCGATTGCTTGTTGTAGCGCACTTGCAGCTTCCTCGTCTCGAGATCAGATTCCTTGCCGACAAATCGCACCACGCTGTCAGAGTTGGGACCGCCAATGCCGTCGAAGAGGCGGTATAAGTCGAAGACGAAAGCAGGTAGCCAGCGGACGTACTTTCGTACAATTCGCACCTGCTGTGGCGACGGAGGGGCCGATTTGGGACAGATGGCGATCACGCCAGCGATATGGCCTGCATCGAAGAACGTGTTGCTGAGCGGTGATGTCGACGATGCTAGGAGAGCGGCGATCGAGCAGCCCATTGAATGTCCAATGATCACGACCTTTTGGTCGACGGCCCGGTGGCGATCGATGGCTGCTGCGACCAGCTCGGCGAAGGCTTTGGTCGTGTAAGCGTCCAAATCGTCAGGTTTAAACTCGCTGAGCCCGCAGCCTGGTAGATCGATTGCCAGACATGGTGCGGCATTGATGAGGCTGGTGAGGAGAGGGGCGAACTGTGCGATCGAGCCGCCTAGGCCGTGGACGAAGACCAGTAGTGGGATGTCGGCAGGCAACTTGTCGGCCTGTGAGTGTGGGTGGTAGACCGTCCTGATCTTGGGGTATGTTGCCGTACTTGTGGTGTACGACTCGTAGGTGGTGTGCTTGCGGAGCAAGCTTGGGTCGGTCGTCTCAGCTGGTTGATGTTAGTGTTGTAGTCTAGGTTGGATTGAGGTATTGGAAAAGAATCTAACCGTCAAGCTGACCCTTGGATCGCGTCTTCACGACGCGCCACAATCCAAACACGGCCATACTTGCTGCTGCCGTGTTGACGAGAGCTCCCCAAGTAGGGGGAAGAGTTGAGGCTCTCCCTGGTGCTACCGCCATTCTATGTGTTGACGGTTTTGGGGTGCAGCACGCAGGGGACGGAAAGCAGATCAAAGGCTCTCAGCCAGACTGCGTCTCCGCGTTCTCTTTTTGCAACAACGATCTTCTCAAACCACGGTCAAAAACCGTTTCGCAACGCAAAATCAGATGTTAGGACCAGCCAATCAGAGACGATTCTGGAGAGCGTGCAAAGCAGATCTTGCCCTGATATTTGAATGCTATGGCTCGCAAGACTATCTCTGTGGAAATGATACTATCTCAAGTGTATGGAGACTAAGGTAGCAGCATACGATCGTTTCTTGATAGAAGCGACCGAATTTGAAGTCACAAGACTAGCTATCGAACGACCAAGACAAACGACATTTCATAGACGACTGCAAGGCTGCCAGGATCAAAATACTCACTACTTTTGCAAGCCACTGTGGAGATGCCTTAGTGATAACCAGGGTGAGGGCTGCATTGGGACTTCATATCACGTGAGCGGCGAAACGTTGATCCTAGCGGCCGTGCTCCCGCAACGCTAGCGAACAGCGCACGGAAATCTCTCTCGATATCCTGGCTTTGGCTTGAGGCAGCGCGCGACTTCAACATCACCAGCACCCTCCACCCGACGACTCCGATTCTCGACAAATACCGCCAACATGCCCGGTGTCTCTGTTCGTGATGTCCAGGCGGACAAGTTCATCAACGCCTACGCTGCTTTCTTGAAGCGTCAGGGAAAGCTCCCCATTCCCGGTTCGTGAGCCCACTACTCCAGGATGCGCACACCATGCGCCCGCAAAACAAAACAAAACGTACTCGACCGTCTCTCGGATCTCGCACACACAAGAGGAGGAAGAACAAGAAGAAGAAAAAAAAAATCATTGGGACCACCTGTCTATGCCTTGCGCTTCAGGCCCGGATATCAGAACAAATTCTTATGGAGAAATCTGAATCTCGTGCGGGACGAGGGACGAATGTCTAGTGAAGCGCTCTTCGAACAAGTGCTGACATGACTTCTGTCTACAGGTTGGAGCGACACCGTCAAGACCGGTCACCTTAAGGAGCTTCCTCCTCAAAGCATCGACTGGTAAGACAGAGTCCCACATACCCCTCATGACGAACCTCTGCTAAATTTCTTCCAGGTACTACATCCGTGCCGCCGCTGTCGCCCGCCACATCTACATGCGCAAGACTGTTGGTATCGGCCGTCTCCGCAAGGTCCACGGTGGCACCAAGAACCGTGGCTCGCGCCCCTCCCACCACGTTGACGCCTCCGGCTCCGTCGACCGCAAGATCTGCCAGTCCCTCGCCAAGATCGGTGTCCTCGAGAACGACGACGACAAGGGTGGCCGCCGCATCACCCAGTCCGGCCAGCGTGATTTGGACCGTATCGCCCAGACCACCGTTGAGGCTGAGGAGGAGGAGGATGAGGACGACGAGTAAATGTCCTCTCTGACTTCGGGTTCTTAATTGCTGCAAAGGCGCCTGGCGCAGGAGGATTGCGGGTCTGAATGGACGGGTCGAGGGAACTCGAACTTCATAGGTGTCTCAAGCGCTGAGCACTGGAAACAGGCTGCTATCTTGATCAATCAAAAGTTTTCCTGCGCCGCACATCCAAGTCTTCTGTGTCCCGCTGTCGTCTGATGATACGTATGATCATTTTACACTCCAGTCTCACACCGGTACTCCACCCTTGTGGTAAGTCGCTGCTTTTAACAGAAGAAGTCACAACGTGTTGCATGTAGCGAGGTATTCTTGTTGCCGATAGAAAGTGGTAGCAACCGAAAGTTCAACATCCCCTTGCCTTTGACAGGTGGGCATTACTTGAAGTGCTCTCGGAAGAAAAGAAGAAGTTGTGCAACAATCATACTCCGCTCCGCACATCCGCAGGTCAGCCCAATGTGGTCTTATTTTAGGTAAAGCTGTGCATCAAACACAGCACCACATGTACGTCGGAACGTATTCCTGGCGTCCCCTTAAGACCTTCCGTCAGGAAACTATATACAACCCGCTGGAGGTCAATGTCGGCTGGCAATCGAGTAACTTTGAAGGCAGGAGATGCTCGCTGCTCTGTTCTTATCAACATGTACCTAGCACCGGCGAGAGTCTCTGGCCACTTCACTAGCATCCTCGGCCTCGGGGTTCGCACGCAGGCTGCCTTTTTTCAGTGTTGTCTTTCAAGGTGCAGATGTATCACAGGCAAGCTGTCAATTATACGAGCTACGCAGCCCAACTCCGTACGTCTTGAGAGGTCAGGCTGAAGACGTATCCTGCAAACTTCACGCCGTGGGATGCTTACAAAAGCGCAGAAATTCATTCGCTCCACGACTCGCATAGAAGTCATCTTGCAGCCCAGGTCGAGTGGAAAGCCTTCGCCTTGTCCATATTAGTGGTTCGCTTCTTGGAGACGCGTGATACGTAGCAAAAGCCAATCTCGCTATGCAACGTAGGGCACATCGAGGAACACACAAAGCCGCCGAACCTCGCGGGATGGCAGTCTACAGTGCATGGATGGCTGTAGTTCCTTCGCAGTCATAGTAAAGTACTGCCAGCCCTCAGGTGTTTGCGCATCGACCCCACGCTCACGTGGGTTCTTTTCGCTACGGCCTTCCGCAGGCAGACTGCTGAGATTAGACGACGTGTATGCTGATAGGGCGCTTTCGCGAACCGTAGCACAAGAGACGTCAATTGCCGCGACTGCGACATCAGTCGATAAGAGGGTAGTAACACCGCATGTAATTCTCGAATGAACACCAGCTAGCGAAGCAGAGCCTCAGCCAGGCAGACATGACGTGGGGAACATATATAAGGCGATCATCCCCCATGGGAACAATCTGCTCTTATTCTCGGACTACGAACTCATTGCAGAGCTTGCTTCCTGGTACTCTGGTTCAAGATCCTCCACCATGTCCTATCTTCGACCGTAGTCACAATCCATAAGTATTACAAAAACAGTGCTGTTGGGGGAACCGTTGAAATCAGGGCGTCGATTGATGGTGCGTAGATCCAGCTACGTTGTTTCTATATAGGCTGCTACTTGCTTTGTATTGAGTTTTACTACACCAAGCAACATACACTACCAAATACGGTTGAGTACCACAACGCTACAGCAATTCGTCTCAGGTAATACGATCAGTTGGGAAGAAGATCGCAGCCCTGAATGCCGCTGAGCGGTGGTTGTCATATCCCTGATGGGCCACTGTAATACTGACAGGCCTAGTTAAAGGCTTTATGATGTGAGCTAGTGGGAGATGAATAGAGTTTCAGAGCACTTGTAAGATATTGGTCGTCGATAGAGTCGTCGGAGATTTACATAAGTTATATGATCACATCAATTCTTGTAACAAGGATCTCGCTTGTCGTGCGCAAAGATCATTTATCATTACTTCGCTCTAGAAAAGATCCGTCATCGCACCCGTACTAGCATCTCCAACCAACTTCGCATACTTCGCCAGCACACCTCTCGTGACGGGCATGCGCGGAGGCTTCCACTCAGACAACCTCCTCTTGATCTCACTATCGTCAACATCCATACTGATAGTATTCTTATCAGCGTCAATCGTAATCGAATCTCCATCTTGCACAACAGCAATAGGTCCACCGACGCTCGCTTCCGGCGAAATGTGGCCGACGATGAATCCGTGCGATGCACCGGAGTATCTGCCATCTGTGATGAGAGCAATGTTCTTCAAGCCTGCTCCCATGATGGACGCAGAAGCTTTCAGTTGCTCGGGCATGCCAGGGCCTCCCTTTGGTCCTTCATAACGGACGACCAGGACTAGGTTCTCGGTGCGAGGGATCTCGCCCTTGTTGAGGGCGTCGTCGAGCTCGTGCTCTTTATTGAAGACCTTTGCCTTGCCGGTGAAAGTCATTCCTTCTTTGCCTGTGATTTTCGCGACGGCACCGTTGGGCGCCAGGTTGCCGTACAAGATCTCGAGATGGCCAGTGGCTTTGATGGGGTTGTCGAGCGAGCGGATGATTTCTTGACCTTGCTTGAGCGAAGGCCAGGATTCGACGTTCTCGGCGAGAGTCTTGCCCGTGATGGTGATGGTGCTGCCGTCGATCATGCCAGCTGCGATGAGGAGCTTCTGGACGGATGGAATACCGCCAATATCGTAGAGGTCTGCCATCAGGTACTTACCGCTGGGCGCCATGTCTGCGATGAAAGGAATCTTGTTGCTGACCTTTTGGAAGTCGTCGAGCGTCAGGTCGACTCCTGCGGTTCCGGCCATGGCTAGCGTGTGCAGTACGCCATTGGTGGATCCGCCCAGTGCCATCATCATCACCAGAGCGTTCTCAAATGAGGTCTTGGTCAAGCAGTCTCTGGGTCTGATGTTCTTCTCCATGCAAATCTTGATGGCCTCTGCTGCCTTGTGGCACTCGCGCATCTTAGATGGCGAGGTAGCGGGTGTTGAGGAAGAGCCGGGCAGTGATAGACCAAGAGTCTCAATCATCATTGCCATGGTATTTGCTGTGAACATGCCGCCGCAAGCTCCTGAGCCTGGACAAGCTTCCTTCTCAAGGTCGGTCAGAATCTCGTCTTGTGTTTGCGAAGGGTCGTTCGGGTTCTTGAGTCTGTTGTATATGTATGCTCCATGGGCTTCCAAAGCGCTAGTGATGTTGATAGGCTTCTTGAGCAGCTTGGAGTATCCTGGTTGAATTGAACCACCATCTAAGGACTAGTCAGCATGGTTGCGGTTTTGTTACCCTCCAAGTAGGTACTCACAAATCATCAAGCTGGGCCTATTGTGTCTCGCCATGCCCATAACAACGCCAGGCATATTCTTATCACACCCCGGAATCGTGATATTGGCATCATGGAACTGCGCACAAGTAACAGTTTCCACGCTATCCGCAATGATCTCACGAGTCTGCAAACTGAACCTCATGCCCTCTCCACCCATCGTAATGCCATCGCTCACACCAATGGTGTTGTACTGCCACGCCAGCATCTCTTGCTTCTCGACCGCCTTCTTCACCTCCTTCCCAATATCCAGAAGGTGGGTGTTGCAAGGGTTGCCTTCCCACCAGACACTTGCAATGCCGACTTGTGGGTAGTTTTTGAGAACATGTTCGTTGGGCACGCCGGCGGCGTATAGCATTGCTTGAGCGGCTGGGAAGTCATGCTCGCGAGTCAACGTGGAAGAGTACTTGTTCAAGCCGCTACCTGGTTTTGAATGGGGGAAATCGAGGTAGCGAGGTTCCTCTGGGATTCGCTGCTTTTCGAGGTTTGAGGGATCCATCGTGGTGTTTCCAAGGTATGTATGATATGGTTTCAAGATCTTCGCTGTTCAGGGCTCTGTGGCTAAGAAAAATGAATGATAATGAAGATATTGTCTTGCTAACCTGATGGTTCTTGATATGAGAGGACAACACAATGGCTAGAAACACAACGGACGAATAACAGAAAGCACATTTGTACTCTCGGCCACTAAACATGAATATCTTAAGCTTCGCCCCTCGTCTGCCCCGCAGAAGTGATGAAATCAATAGCCGGCCTGATCAAAGGCCGCCGATATTCGGCCAAGAGGGCGGACTTGAGATAGGCCGATAGACCGAACTGGGGGACTTCATAGAACTTGTCTTTGGAGCCCACGTAACGTTACGTTTGTTCCTATCTCTCTATACTTATAGCGTCTGATGGAAACATCGGAATTCAGTCAAAAATAAAAAAATAAAAAAATCTGACCACTGAGATGCCGCTGTGTCTTCCTACGACTGAGTCTTTTATTGTCGTGGCATTGAAATGGTGTGTGCGTTTGGGTTTTTGTGCATTGTATTTACACGTGAAAGGCGAGGGCGCGTGATTAATCGAAAGTGCCCTCACTCTAACCATCCAACACTGTTCAAGCGCATTCTGTGATTCCCGAAAGCAGTCTTCAACCGACAGATCGAACATGAATCCATGTAAGATCCAACCATACTCTAACGGCTCATGAGAAGTATATCACCCCAATATCAAAATCCTGCGCGTGTGACATAGTAGCTATCTCAGGGGCGAAGTCAAGAGACACGTCTATTGGTTACTCGAGGTAACAGTGCCTGGACTGCTAAGTCGCTTGTGCTGCTCTATTACTATCTCGATGGCACATCGGTCCTGTACTGGACGTGTACGAGGTGATACTCGTACATTCCAGTCTGGAGATACGCTCAACCTTCTATGGTATTGTGTGCTATACTCCGTGTCCTCACTGTCCAACTTTCCTAAGGCGTTGTACGATATCACCAACTCACAATATGACTTGGCAATGAAGCTGCTGAAGCTGCAAGTATCTATTGAGCATGAGAAACGCTCAAAGACCCTAGTAGCGCGTGATGGTATACTGCTCTCCTGTTGAAATCATTTTTCCACTTGGAGAGGCGGCGCAAGCCATTGTTCACATTCCCAACATGATTCAGTGAACGATGATCAGGTAGAGTTGCGAAGCAATGATGGCTATCTCCTCCATAAACTGCAATGCTCAACTGCCCCCGAGCGATCAAACGAGCAAGGCCAATAAAAACAGCTCGCAAAAGTCCAGCTGCCCTAGTGTGACTTTCCAGACGTCCCACCGTAGAAGTCCCGCAAATCGCTTGTCAGCATGCTCGTGGTGGCATGCCTGGACCACTGGAACATTGACTCTACTGACCATGAACGTAGAATCATCCTTGCTACCACATTTGCTTAATCGTTGGATGTCCTTCGACCTTCGACGACTACGAGCGTTCTGCCAGTGCCAACTTCCAGATCGCTGAGTAGACAATGGAATAGCATGTTATCTTCTTTTAGAGACGGGAGTCAAGTGCGGCCTATTGCGACGCGGCGCAGACCAGGCGATTGTACTCACAGCTGAGACACGGCTTATATGCTGAGTTCCGTCATGAAGATCCCGTGGAAAATGTGTACTCTTACAGATATATGTATACAAGGACGAAAACAACATGTCGTCGTCTATCTATTTTACATGATTGTTGTACAAAACCAGCCGAGAAGCTACAGCGTCAACGCTGCCACCGCCAAATCACTCCCACCTCGAAACCAGCCTCAACGGCCGCAGCTTAATCTGCCTCTTAAACACATTAACCTCCTCAATCACACACTCCCAGCGATCCCCCGCCCTTGCCTCCGGCAACCCAAGCCCATTCTTATCCGGCCTCAGCATCTCAGCAGTCACATTGAGCTCCTCCATCATAGTATTAATGACAGAAGTAGTCTGACTCCACGGCTTAGACGCAACGTACGCGTGGCAAGTCTCAAACGGCAGTTTCGCTTCGCCGAAGTGGTGTGCGCGGAACATCAGCATGGAAATCCAGAACATGTCGGCATAGTTTTTCGCGCGCGTGATCATATATTCTCGCGGTTGCAGGCCGAGCATGATGGTTTGCAGGGTTTCGGCGCTGAAGGGCAGGAAGCTGCGGTCGGGTTTGACACCGAGGAGAGAGGTTTCGGAGCTCAGGAGGGATCTTCCGGTTGAGGCTTCTTTGCGGAGCGCGGCTTCGATTTGCCAGTGGAGGATCATGTCGCCGTAGCGGCGGAGGGGGGAGGTCACTTTGCCGTAGTGGTTGAGGCCGAGGAGGTTGTGGCGCAGGGGCTTGGTGCTGAGGATGACGGAACCTTGGGTCTTGATGTAGTCGATGCCGATGTGCAAGGGCAGCTCGCCGTTGTTTTTCTTCATGGCGGGCTCGCAGACGTCGCGGTAGAACTGCTTGGGTTCGGGGGTATCAGGCTTGGGCACGGCCCCGCGATAGATTGTTGGGATCTGGCGGTCGGCACACCATTCGGTGGACACGTTGCAGGCGAGCAACATCATCTCGCGTACGAGGATATCGACGACACTGTCACCAGCGGCGAACCAGTTGGTCAAGCCGCGTGTTTTCATGTTGATGATAGGGTCACCTTCGACTGTGCGAGCACCTTTGCGGTGGGGATGATCCCAAGCCAGACCAGTGTTCTTCCAAGACTGCCACACAGACATTTCTGGCTTGTGTGAATCGAAGAAAACACCACCTCCGGACTTTCGCACCTGCTGACGCTTCTCGGCCAGCCGTTGTAGAATCTTAAGATCATTGATATTGTTTTCTTTCATATTGGGAACGGCGCTGACTCTTGCCTTGGCTGGGGGTGGAGTGCCTCCGACCGTGATGTCAACTGGCTCTTGCGTCACATCGCGCTTCAAGCCGACCAAGTCAACCGTCTCCTCTGGTGTAAGCCTGTGTACGTTCCTGATGAGACCCGCTCGAATCTTGTTCTCGAGCACCTCGCCATTTTCATTTAACCTTGCCGAGAATGTCATACAAGGGCGATCCTTGGCGAGGGAGAAGTGGCGCTGGGTGGCCCATCGGGGTAGCATCATATAGGTCCGCTCTGGCGTGTAGATGGTCTCTCCCATGTGTCGCGCCATCTTGGCGAGAGGGTGATCGCGGTCGAAGAACGCAGTCGGATTTGCGATGTGAATGTGGACCCACCATTCAGGATGCTCGCTGTCAGCGGAGTTTGCGCGCTCAACGGAAAGGCCATCATCGATTTCTTGAGCGGAGGCGCCATCGATGCAGTACACAGGAAGCTCGCCCCAGTCATGGCGAATATCCGCCATGGAATCTGAGAAATTTGGATTGCTCTGCATATGGAGCAGATTGTTCATCAAGTTTTGCAAAGGCTTGGAATGCTGACTGCTAGGCAATAGCAGGTGCTGATCAAAGCGGACACGGTTCTCGTACGGCAAGATGGTGCCAAGCTCCTGCAAGAACAGATAACCTGTCGGCATGACGAGTTCGTGGTCTTCGTAAAGTCCGGTAGCCTGCAGGATCAGCGGTGGCAAGGCATTGATACGCGGAAGTCCGAGGAACATATTGCTGCAGGACCAGGCTTCCATGAACCGCACGAGCTCCTGATCTGATGCGTTGAATTGCGTATCGGCATGTATTTTGACCGAATCTTGATCCTTGGTAATCTCGTGTCTGACCTTACTGGGGCCAATATTGCCGAGATGAGTCGGATCACGGTTCTTGCGGCTTTCAGTCACAATGACCTTCGCACGTTCGATGAAGTTGGTCACAATTGCAGCTCCCTTGCTTTGAACATGGCGCTCTCGCTGCTTCTTGGTCATCCCAGCGGTTGTAGCGAGATCGTCTTGCCAGTCACGCAGCCACTTGCGCACCTCCTCAACCATCCTGACCTGCTCCTTTGAGCGAATTTGAAGGTAGCCAGTCAAACGATGAGATCGGCGATCGACGTTGAAAGCAAAGCCTGCATGCATGAGTGCTTTGCGGACCGTGAAGAGGGCTGTGAGCGGTAATTTGTCGCTAGGCATCTTGAGTAGCGTCGTCGCGGCAGACATGAGACTGCCGTAACGCAAATCTTCTTTGTGAGCCAAAATCTCGTGCGCACGGTCCAAAGTAGAAGCATGTTTCCGATATATTTCCAAACTTTCTCTGTTGAATGCGACCATGCGGCTCACTAACGGTGCTGCCACGTGACGCGGGACAGAAAGATCATTGACATAAGCGTCCTGCCGCAGCGCGTCTAGATCCTCGAGCTGTTTGTCGTCTGGCAAGTACTGAAGGAGCGGCTGGACAAGCTTCGGTGACACCCAGCCCGGGATAGCATACTGGACACTACGCTCGGGCAAATGTAACCACCGGCCCTGCATGGTGTAGAACTGGGCTTGGTTACCGATCCTTCGGACGTAGACTGCGAGTATGCTCTCCTTCTCTGAGTCTGTGAATTCGAGCTCAACCAGATCACCCATGAAGAGGAAACGGGGATCGGTTGCATCGTCTTCGAGATCTTCTACCTGCGAATTCGCAAAGTATGCAGCCGCGTGCTTTTCGTCCTCCTCATCGTCTGATTTGCGGCGCAGATCGTTCGTGTCTCCAAGCCTGGTCATGTTGTTGGAGAGACCATTGCCCTCTTCTTCCAAGGCTGGAAGTTTGTCCTTGAAGAGCTCTTCCATCTCCTTGCCATGTTCCTCCTGCCATCGCCGTAGCTTTCCTCGGATGCTGCTGGGGGTTTCAGGTGGCAGTATATTGTTGTAACTTGGTTTCGAAACTTCTGTTTGTTGATGGTATGCTCGAATGTTTCGGTATGAGATGTTTCGACTTCCATCGTGGTTTATGGCAGATCTTCTTGGTTTTGAGTTCGACGGCGTAGCGTGAACGGATATATCTTCTCCTGTACTGAATCCATAGCTGCGTCCCAGATGTGATCTAGCGGTGCGCCGTAATGCGCTTGCCTCTCGTGCGCCAGTCGTGTAGTTACTTTGGGAGGTTGCGGTGGTTGCAAAGTGGTTGCGTGAAGGTTGGAGGCGACAACTCAGACAGACGTAGGCGCGCCGGGCGGACTGCTGTGATCGCGCGTTGTTGGGCGACAACATCTGGAGAGGAAAGACAACAATGATGCGCCGGGTGTTGTAATAGTAGGTGGAAGATATCTTCAGAAGATATCTTGGACATCTCCTCCTGCCTCCATCTCGAGAAAGTGCTGGACTAGCCAAACGTGGAGATGTCGTGGAGATGCTTCGGGCGCATGCGGCGCGGACATGGGGCTGGAGATGCACCTGGAGCTCTCGTCTGGTCTCACGTGCAGCATTGAGAGCTCTCTCACGTGGACTGCCTCACTCGATACCCCAAATCACATACCACAATGGGCTCAATACAGGACAAGGCATCCGCTGAGGAGCCTGCTGCCGTCGTGGTGGCGCCCGTTAGCTCGCACCGCCTCTCTATTCCCTTCGTGCTCCGCCTACCAATCTTAGTCGCAGTCGGCGGCACTGCAGGCGGTCTTCTGGGATTAATCCATGGCGCCAACGAGACCGGCCTGCGATTCCGGGCAGAAAATGCCCACCGTCTCCCCACCACTCAGACAGGATGGTACCTCTATCACAAGTCAAAGAATTATGTTGCGATGCTGGGAGGCATCAAGGAGGGAGTTCGCATGGCTGGCCGACAAGCATTCTGGATCGGCGTCTTTGTGGGCTCGGAGGAGGGTGTTGATCGGGCCAGGGGTGCTGTGAGCCGGATTTGGAGCGGCATGCGGGAGAATGACCACGGCGAGGTGGAGGGTGCGAGCAAGGACTTTGTGAGCACGGTGTTTGCCGGCTTGGGCACTGCTGGACTGTTCTCGGCCTGGCACAGGTTTCCTATTCCCACTGCTGCAAGGTTGGCCAAGACGGGAGCCAAGGTTGGACTGGCCTTTGGCCTGTTGCAGGATCTCACGAGCATGATGCGTGGGAGGAAGCTTGGATATGTGGATTTCGTTAAGAAGCACGTGTTTGGGAGCCCTCGAAAGGACGAGAGCCTTATTGCTGCATCCGCTACCTGAGCATGGGCACATGATTGTAGTGCGCCAGACAAAAGCAAACGAGGGCCAGGACAGTGGCTCAATGAGGCCTGCAACCCGTACAATCTCCGAAAGACACCACTCCAACCACTTATCAAGCATCGACACAGGCCAGAGGCGAGGCCGACGCTCGGGTGAATTCAGAGGGCTCGAATGCCTATCATCAAGCTCTGCCCGGAAGGTTGAATTCCTTCAATTCACCGGGAGGATTTTTCTCTGGACACACCCAGGAAAACAGAAACGGCACGTCAAACAACCTTGAGACATGCGCTCCTCGCTCGTCCCTTGCAGAGAAGCATGGAAAAAGCCAAAAACGAAGTCATCAAACGGAAGGACGCCGTTTCACGTGCCTCTGGATTGTTTGCACTTATGGCACCCGCCTCCCAATATCAAGCAGAACCACCCCTGCGACCAAGACACATCCTCCAAGCAGTTATGCAACTAAGGACCTGGTTTCTTCTATGTAGCATTTCCATGTAGGTACCGCTAATTCAAGGATTGTGGAGTTGCTGATTGTCAAGTTCCTAACTGTAGGCCACGTAGTCGAATCTGCCACTTTGACACGCGTGAATCATCTGTCCGCTCGTTGCCTTTTCTACAAATTGCTCAGCACATCCGCAAAACACTTGCCGTTGCATAATTTGGTTGACCGCGCAAGTTTGTCTCCCAAGTTTGCTCCGCCGCGACTCGCTGGGCCTTGTGTTACCGGCGTCTACTTTATCCTCGGGCCGCCGGATAGATGTTCCCATAACATGAGCATGCAGCGTGCCGGATGGTACGCCCGCCGCGAGGTTCGGTCTTGAGCTGTTGGGACATCGTTGCTGGTCTCTTGTCCGGAGGTTTGCGATCGTCTCGCCCGCGGGCTTGCCTGGAGACCTGTGTTTGTTCACCCTTCGACGTGGTCTTGAGTTTGTCCGCAGTATGTCCTGCAAGGCGTAAACTCGCCTGTGGATATTTCAGCCACCGGGCATGTGACGCGAGCTACGCGTGTACCATATTCCTGATGGCCTGCCATTCTTTGTGAAGCTTTGTACGAAAGAATACAAAAGCTCTCGCATATTCGAATTTGTTCTGTGGAAACCAATTTTTACGAACACATCTGAAGACTGATAGCTTTGCTGCAACACAGTACATCAATATCAAGCCGACGCAGTCAGCACGATATTGTACAGACATTCTTGATCAAGCTGTAGAACATGCCGCGGCGGTACGGTTCAACCACCTCCGAGCAAATGCTGTCTCGCAAACTGACCATACAAACGCACAAACTTGACGCGTCTTGCTTTTTGGGAAAGAAGTTCTTTTGCGGCTCAGTCTATGACGGACCCATGCACATAGCTATCATGTTTTGCTAACACTGCTCTTGGAAGAACAGCTTACGTCCCAAATCGCAAACAGTCCAATGCTATTAGTCTCGGTTCCTCCGACTCCTCGCTCCTCCATAGGCAAAAGATCAGGAAGTGTCCCCAGTCCATTTCCTCCTTCTGGCACAACGCCTGAACGCATCGCTGCTCAAACACCCATGCCACTCCACATCTACCACTACGCCTGCGGCTGCCGCCGCCACATCCAAGGCCGCGAATGCCCCTGCTTCCTAAACGAACTCCTGAGCATCAACAACCTGATCTCTTTCTCCGCTTCCCAAGCAAACTACCTCCCCTTCAGCATGGACAACGCCTATTCTCGCCCGAACTCTTTGGAAACGCACAGATCTTCCAATGGGTACACTCCCAACGCGTATAGCTCTTGCCGCCGCCACGATCGGAAGTATCGTTCCCACTATGATTGCCCGGATCATGTTTACCGTCGACAGAGGTCGTTGTATGAGAATTACTGGGAGGCGCAGAGGTTAAGGGAGTTTGAGCATCGGAGGAGGTTTGGAAGGGAGTGGAGTGGGTTTGGTGGGAGGAGATGAAAGGGGATTGTGTGAGCGGTCGTTCTTCAAAAGCGAAAAAAGGGGGGTGTCGAAGATGAAGTCGATGTGTCGTGGTATTGGCAGCGGATCTGGATCTGCACGCGTGGCCGCTAGGATGGATGTTGCTGCTCAAGCGCAGGCTTTCGGTGTGTTCGCGCTCTGGCTTATCAGTGCTAGTATGCGAGGTTGTGGAAAAAGCTGTGGCGAAGTGCTGTGCCAGGACGGTCGAGTAGCTATGGCCTGAGATTGGTGCGGTCAGTAAGAGTTTGCAAGAAGGTATGGATGTTGGTTGTGCTTGCAGCTTCGAATGCTTCTCTGTCTCTTTGGAGCAGGAGCTCCATCTCAGGGCACGAGTGACACCCACACGCATGGTGTCTCGACATGAAGAAGTTGTATCGTTCGGAGGGCCACCTTGTTTCGCGCACAAGTGGTCAGGCAGAAGGGAACACAGGTGGCATTTGCGTTCGCGCTCGATCACTGTAAGTCTGTCCACGACCGTGTCATGTATCCTTCTCTTTCTAACGCGGCATGGTTGATCCTCTGCTGCAGCTCGCTGGCCACAAGTCTTCCATTCGATCCTCTTACCCTCAAATTTGTCATCCGTTGATGCCGGAAGCGTGGTCATGAAGACGGCTGCGGCGGATCACTGGTCTCACTGCATTGCTCACGGGCAATTAGCTATGTCTTGACGTTGGTGCGTTCGATGAAGTCGTGCGAAGAGGCGTAGATGCTGCTTATTTTCCATCTCTCTCAGTCCCAGAGCATCAAATTGGATTGCATGCTGTTCCAGCGCGAAGGAGTAGTGTTCAGACAGCGCCTCGAGGGTTCTTTCGTGGATCTTGCGGTTCAGCCCTCGTTGCCTATCACGTCCACCGCGTCCAATCTTTCTGTTTGCGTGTAGCCGTGGCAAAACTCCTGTTCAGATAGCGTTCGCCACCGATGCTCGTCCAGTCGTCGATACTCAGCGCCTCAAGAGTCTGATCCGCTCAGCCTCTCCAAACACCAGCGATCTCTCGAAGCTCATGCAAACGGTACGCGTCATATTCTGGCAGACGCCTCGCTCGCATTGGTGTGGGTCGGGATGTTGTGGTATGAGCAGTTGGAGGCTGTCAGCAAGCTGTAGCGCGTCGTAGCCGCCGCCGCCGCCAGACTGCTGAGTGGAGACCCAGGCGTCGGACGTGTAGGAGGAGCGATGGTTGTATCAGGCTATCGTATCCGCCCGTATCTGGTGTAAGTGCTGTATCTTCTTTACTTGGCGTGATGGCTGCTGGTATCGTTGCAGACGTTACTGAGCGTGTAATCGTAGGCTCTTGGATGTGGAAGCTCACGAACAGCAGGGTCGACCACGCCAACAAACAGCGTGCAAAGAAGGTATGCACTACTTGATCTTCCAATGATATGAACACAACAATCTAAAGGCGGAACCCGTGTCCAGAGGAGGTGCTCGTAGCGGATCGTGCAGTAGGTAGAACACTCCTCAGCCACCGAAGACCACTCGGCCTCACTGCCACCTCACTTCCCCAAACCACTAAGTCCCCGTCCGGCCCCATGACAAAATTCAACACATATAGAGTCTAGAACTCCATGTACTGTCAGTAGGGAATCTCTCGTGGAAAAGGAGGACTGTGGAGAGAGATTCCCTACCCAGTCAGAACTCGCTAACGTCTAATAGCTCAATCGTACCGCGTCCCGTCTTCACACACATCACTACACCGGATCGACCCCAGTCTTTGGTTTGAATCCGCTGTAAACACAACGGGGTGTTTCTCTTTTTGCTTTTTGTCCCCTGAGTGTGGCGGCGAGGGCTGTCTGCTTTTGGGCGGGGAGTTGATAGAGTTGAGTATTTTATCTCGTAGCAAGCGATCTATCCGCTCAGAAATTGGTTTGTGTACCATTTTTCATTGTTGCATTTGGTAGTGTGGCGTGTCATTGTATTGCTGTGCATACCATTCACACCGCGCTGACGGTCGCCGCTCTCACATATCACGCTCCGTCCACGCTCAAGGCTCAAGAGACCACCTATCTACTTATCTACACAAGTACTGCCTGGCCACTTACTCTGTTCGATCAGTCCATCTTACAGGAATATGAAGCGCCCAACGAGTCAACTATGCATTCACCTTACTACGCCCCAGTGGTCGCTACTCGCACGCAAGTCGCCACGCTGAAGTATCATACAGCTCCATGTCGCCACTCAACGCGCCGCAGTCCTCTGCTCCGTTCCGTCCATGCTGTAGAGAACTTAATCAATTAAAGGTTGCCTCACAGTTTAATTCTTGCAACAATTCATCCTACAGGAACAAAAAGCGCCCAGCGGATCATTTACGCATCCAGTCCAACATCTTTACCGCACCCCAAATATCGCCACTAGCACGCAGGCTGAAGCATCGAGCAGCTCCATATTGCCACTCAATGCGTTGCAGTCCTCTGCTCCATCCACGCTCGAGAAACCACCTACCTACTCCTCGAAAGAAAGACTGCCTTATCGCTTATCTCTTACTCTGCTCAGCAGTTCATCGCACACGAGCACGAAGCGCTCAAAGAGTCAACCACGCATTCACATTCCAGCATTTTTACCGCATCCCAGCTATCGCCACTCACACGCAAGCTGAAACCTCAACAAGCTCCATGTCGCCACTCGACGCGCCACAGTTCTCTCAAGCCTGGCGGTCGATCTATCCCTCGTTCTCTTCCCTCAAGCCGCCAAAAAAGCATGAGTCGGGAAAGAAAAAAGCACAAGAGCTGGGTTTGAGAGGCGAAAATGTTTGGGACGCGTGGGGTTGAAGGAAGGATGGCGTCTCCAAGTTACAGGACGAGCAAAGACGCAAGGCACAAATACGTGCCACAGCTCTTTTGACCCCGACCTTCGATCTGTTCCTCGCATTCTTCCTTCGGATGTCTAAAGAAGCACGACTCATTGTCTACGAAAAGAGCAAAGCACAAAAGTTAGATTTGAGCGGCAAAAATCTTTGGGGCGCGTGGTGGATTTGGGAGGATGGTGTCTTCAAGCCACAAGAAGAGCAGATACACAAGGGCATAAGGGCAAAGGAGACAGTGCAGACCATGAAAAGGCAGAGATCCTGAAATCCAGCGACGAATCCTGCGCAGTCGATGTTTGGCGAGGTGTAGGCCGCGGAACCGTGCTGCTGTGAAATCAAACCGTTTGCTTGACCCACCAACAATCAGATCCTCGCCGTGCTTCTGTGAGTCCTAAGGTGCAAGCACCTTCTCGTTCACCAAAAAAGCAAGGCTTATGCAGGGACAATGGGATTGGGGTTGGAAAGCAAATATTTTAGGGGCGCGTGACGGACATGGAAGCATGACGACAAGAAATGTAAGGACGTAGGCCACACATCATACCGTAAGAATACCGAGGGGTTTGGGAACAGTGATAAACTCCCCGGCGGTAGCCGAACCTTGTTGAAGCGCAGCTATGGGAAACATCAATGGGATGTATGATGGATACTCTCGAGTTTGAGCGACGGCAAGATCCTCACCACTCTTCCTTGAGTCTCAAATAACAAACACATTATGGCACTCATCGTCTATGGAAAGAGCAAGGTAGGAAAGCTGGATTTTGAGAAGGCAAATGCCTTTGACACGCATGACGGATCATGGAAGCATGATATTGTCAGGCGCAAGAAGAGCAAGGGCACAAGCTACGTGTACAAGTTGTGCAAGGAGTAATCAGTCAGTGATATTGAGAAGTCAGTGTCTATAAACGTATTGCCGATGTCGTAAGTCCTATGTCAAGTGACCGTGGAGTTATAAGTCTATGTGATCATGTACTTGCAATCTACTGTCTCCACGCGAATGAGTCACTACTGCGAGCTTGTGGCCATGAGTATGTCTTCTTGAGCAGTAATCAATAGGCACTGAGGGGCTGGCGTATTCTCCATGGACAAGAGGCATGCATCGGATGGGGTGTTCGCGTGACTGGTCACGGCCAAGTACATGTAGTGTTTTTTGATCAACGGCAAAGACCGTAAGGGTGGGCGACAAGGATGAAGCAAGGTAAGGAGGGCGAAAAGCAAACATCGTTGGGATGATCATGCTTGAGCGGCGTCGCTGGCATGACATGCCATGAACTCATGGAAGCATGTCAACTTCGAGTATTGCCGCCTCGCGAAGAGCAAAGGCAATGACCAAAAGATAGACATCATGCATGTGGAATGTAGAGGCTTGCCTTGAGAACTTAAGAAGTCAGTAACCAAGGTCTCTGTCACAGTCAGTACTTCCTACGGAATAGCGGCAGAGTAGCAATCTTACACGTTACATGAGCTGCTGGTCCTGTCAGTCCTTGAAGTCTCCATGCAGGCAAGTCACTTCTGCAGCCACGAGCATATTGTATTGAGCACAAGAGGAGCTGCCATGGTCTTCAAAGACATGAGGCACATACAAAGCGGTTTACTGGTCGTGGCGGTGCGGCAGCACGATGTTTGTTGACAACATGTACGACGCGGCGTCAATTTCCCCAAACATCACGTAGACGAAAAATGGAATGTTGGCTCAATGCATGCATCTCCAGTCATGTATAGGCGACATGCTAGAGACCTGCCAGGGCCAGCCATCAGGTCGATGGTAAGATGGTTCGATCTCGCGAATGCAGGCGACACTTACTCCGCCCACGGTGTCGCGAGGAAGATCCAGGACTCAAAATGCTGCTGTGTCCGCCAGAACGCGCACAACGAAGTGCGCCAGCGATTAGGAGCAACCACGCGGGGTGAAAGAGAATAGCGTTACCCAAACTCAAGTGCTCTGGCTTCTCAGAAGCTCTAGGACGAGGTCGGCCGGGGCTGGTCAAAAATTAAACGACCATTTGTTACCCAGCCAATCCAGGCAACCCTGAAGCGAATAACCTGATGGACTCTGTTGGAGTCAGGCATGGCTCAATCATCGACGTTTGCACCAGTGGGAGATCGCCATGCGACAGCTGCCAAGCACACTCGGGCGGAGCAAGACCAAGCCGTAGACCAGCCACGTCGCGATATCGCCAGATTTTTGCGAAACATCATGTAGCACGACGCGTCAAGCCACGATTGAATTGGAATGTCACCTTGTGCAAAAGAGCATGTACAATTTTCGAGAAGAAATGGATCACAGGATAGTCGTGTATGCTTGCGACGCATAGGTCAGGAAATACTTGGAGTGCTGCAAGAGTAATTCAATGGTACCAACGGACATTTCAGTGGCCGTATTTGATCGTACTTGCAGGAGAGCCATGGATGAAAGTCCTGGGTTGTGTCAGGCTCTCGGTGATAGGTGTTCGGTTTGCTTCATCTGTTGCTGAGGAATGTACGTTGACGAGATCGCGCGATCAGTTTTGTCGCTATGGCCTTGTGCTCATGTACGGGCAGACTTTGGCGAAGAAGATACCTGAAACCTGTAGCGTTACTGACCAGCAGTCTCATTTGCCGTACAGAATCTTCGTGACACGTTTGGCAGTCCAAAGGTTGTCCTCAATTCAACTGCCTCTTCCAACATGTTATTTCACAAGAATACGACAGTACACGCGAAAGGGAAGAGAAGCTTGTACATCAAGAAGGAATGTCGTTGGATTTGGGTATAGCTAGCGCGAGCCGGAACCAACAGCGGTATTGCTGACAGCCAGCCCTATAGCCGCCGCCGAGCTTGGCATGAGCGGGCGCAGATGCCTGCGCGTCGAGATGGCCAGCTCAAGCACCGCGTCACTCGAAACAGCACGCAACCTGAGATATCATCAGGCAGCTGACCTACTCAGCTCGAGCATCATTCACCGCGCTCAGAAACACCTCCAAACCAGTTTTTTCGCGGCATAACCACAACGAACGCCCTTCAACAGCAATATTCTAGACGCGACGGCGAGACGGTGCCTGCGCTCGCCGACTTTGCGACCCGACTGACCGACTCCACCAGTGCGCAGCGTGCACAAAACACCACCAAGGCACAGCGCTACCATGGCTGCTCGACAAGAAGGCGTGCTTGACCCTGCCCTAGGGGGTGGCCCACCTCCTCCTCCGCCGTCGGCGCCGGCAGGCCCTGGTATGCCGTATTACCAGTACGCTCATAGTCCCGTCGCACCTTCGCCTGGTGGCGAGCCAGTATACCAACAGCCCCCGCATGTAGCTGCCGGCGGCGTACATTATGCACCTCCTCTGGCCGAGCACAGTGCTTCAGCAGCGCAGGAAGACACCAAAAGACCCAGGGCTTGTGACTCTTGCCGTAACTTGAAAGTCAAATGTGAGCTCCCGGAAGACCGTCCAGATTTGCCTTGCAGGCGCTGCGCAAAGACTGGCCGGGAATGTCACATCACGCCGCCAACAAGGAAGCGTCAAAAGAAAGAAGCCAGCCGTGTTGCAGAGCTCGAGAAGCGCCTGGAAGAGCTCACATCTACTGTGGCTGCTCAGGCAGGTGGACGCCTATCTCACTTCGCGTCTCCCGCTGAACAGGCCCCAGATCGCCTATCTGACAACACGTATGGAAGGCAGAGCATCAGCTACATCAGCCAGCCCAGTCCATCGACACCATACTATACTTCTCACGAAAATGCACCAGCTAACAAGCGACGCCGGACGGACGATTCCCCTTTCCCACCTCGCTCATCACTACCTCACAGCCGTGGCAGCCCCTCGACAGCAACAGCCCAGCATTCATCTGCAGAAGAGGCGAACAGTATTGAAATGTCGTGGGCTATCGCAAGCGATATCACCCGTTTCCTCCACCACACCACGCCCCAGCAGTTCGTTCAGCGTATCAACAGCCTCATACCTCCCGAAAGAGCACCAGAGCTTTTCAAGCGCTACAACACGGAGATGGCTCCTCATCTGCCAGCAGTCATCTTCCCGCCCGGCATGACAGCGGAGCAACTGTTCAAAGAGAAACCTCTTCTGTACCTTGCCGTGCTGGGCGCTGCAGCCTACGGCCACACCGAGACAGAAACCTCGCGCTCAGCGGTCCGCGAAGCAATTGGAACCATCGCAGACTGTGCAGTTCGCAATGGCGCAAAGTCTATGGAACTCATCCAGGCCATGCAGGTTATCGCACTTTGGTACAAGCCACCAGAGCAAGCGGAGCAGACGAACTTCTACCAGATCATCAACATCGCCGCCACTATGGTGTATGATCTGGGACTCAACCAGCGATTCAACATTGTCAAAGCACGCCGAGGACTTTTGGGCCCAGCCAAGGATCTCGCGCCTAACAGGGGCATTAGCATGGCGCCGGTGAACTCTGACGATCTCGAATCGAGACGAGCTCTGCTAGGCTGTTACTACTTGTGTGCAAGGTAAGAATAATTACGTGGCGAAACACGGTCGTTCATATCGCTAACCTACGAAATAGTGCTGCAATGGTGCTGCGACGATCCATTCGATTTGACTGGACTAAATACACCGAAGACTGCATCGATGACCTCATGACAAACCCAGAAGCCGCACCTACCGACCGCTTACTTTGCCAACATGTTAAGCTACAGCGTATCTGTGAGGAAGTTGGCCAGCAATTCCGCATGCATGATGCATCCGCCACCATCAGCCTTGACGACGCGCAAGTCGCGTATAACGTGCGCCACTTCGAGAACGAATTGAAGAGATGGAAGGATGATATTCCTGCTGATTGTCGCACACCGGGCTTGCTCTTCTTCGAGCACGTGTGCAGCCTCTATGCGCATGAGATCGTTCTCCACCACAACCACAACGTTGACGACTTCAAAATGCCTTTCAATGAGGAGAGCCTGAAGAATGTCAATGCTGGCTTCGGCAAGCTGACGCAGAACCAGATGAATTCGTTGCAAGCCTGCGTGAAGGCGGCGCACGGGATTCTGGACGCGATGCTCGACTTCGATGGCAAGACCATTACATCACTTCCAATGCTTCTCTACTTCGTCCGATGCGTTTACGCTGTCGTCATTCTCATCAAGATGCACGTAGCTGTGTGCATTCCCAACTCTGAGCTTGGCAAGCTTTTCCAAGCCGAAGACCTCAGAGTCGAATACTATCTCAATGGACTGATTGATCACATCACCACCGTGGCCCGCGAGCGCTCGATCAGGCCTAACAAGCTCATTCGAATCCTCAAGGTGCTGAGAGACTGGTTTGAAGAGAAGCACAAGAAGGGGCTCAACGGTAATCAGTCGCCGCCTGATGGCGCGCATGAAACCAAGCTTGAACCCACAGATGGCCAGTCAGGCCTTCAAATGTTGTCACAAGTTGCCACGGGACACCAAGCCCAGAACGGTGAAGCTCCGCCGAACTGGAACCTCGACCGCCCACAGGGCATGCCGTATGGCCACCGATACAATCCGAACGTGCAGAGCAATCCTAGCTACCATGCGTCGGACAATTCCAACTACAGCATGCCCAATTACGCACAAGGTTTCAGCAGCAGCATGCAGGATCCTAGCATGTCGGAAGACTACGGCTGGGGAGGGTTAGGCGTGCAGCAAGCGATGGACATGGCATTCGCCGACATGAATGGGTTGCAAGGCAACGGACTGGACAACTGGCTGCTCGGTGGAGACAGCATGATGCCGTTCGTATCGTACGACGCGAATGCTCCGCCGAATTCGGGTATGAGTGCAAACCGCTTCTAAAGGCTAGTACGATCGACGAAAGTAGGCTGTGAAGCAGCTTTGGAGTACATAGGCCGAATGAAAAGTCACGAATCGATGCGAGGTAGTGTGCTCTACTTGTCAGATGATCAGGCTCTGCAGTCTTTGTGAATTCAACGTGATATCGAAAATGTACACAATTCTTACTGTTCTGATGATCTTGTCCCTATGGAGTGGCAGCCTAGAGAAGATTCACAGTACACATGCCAGCGCCACAGGACCGTACATGCTGACTTGAGACATATTGAGCACCAACTACTATCTTATATTAGATTATGCTGTTACCTTCACGCACGTGTTTAGCATAAACTCGCCGGCTTCGAGGCACTCTTGAAAGCTATCCTACCACTCGATCGTAGATGGCGCATAGTTACAGGGCTTTCAAACTTGGTGGCGCTATCTTAGCCACGACCAAGCATTCATAGCTATGAGAAGAGAACCGTGAGTCGAGACTAATATCTATGCCTCCAAACCGAACTCGAGGTTGCTATGTTAGCCGCGATAAAGCAAGTATACCTACAAGAACGACAACACGCGTCGAGGCTAGTATCTATGCTTCCAAACTCAATATATTGTTTGCGGCCGCCTGTGAGGTACAAGCGCCACTGGAGGAAGAGCTCAATGCGTCGAGGCTGGTGTCTATGCTTCCATGCGTAACATGTTGTTTGTGGCCGCCTGTGAGAAACACGCATCGTCTTTCGATTGTTACCATGCCGTACTCGTCGTTGCCATGGATGATAGACGCATTAATCGCGTGAGTATGCCGCCGAGGCTTGCTTTTCTCTTCTTCGGCATCTCTTACAGCTACATCCGATTACAGCTTCCACTCGCGCTCTTATTTTTGTCTTAGCAACTTACCTATAGAGATTCTATACACATGTGACGTTTTGGTAGAACACATATATTGAGCTTTTGAGAAGCCATATTCCACCACTGCTAAACATATATATATATATATATATCTATATATGCTGATAGAACATATATAAGGCTTCTGATGTTCGCTTGTCAAGCGTGTTCCGTGCCGCTACGATATCGACTAAGACTTAGTAGTAGCACGCCCGCTCCAGCGCGATTACAGTGCAACACCTATGGCGCTACCCCTCGCACAGTCCTAGAGATCACAAATGCATGACATGATCTAGTCAGCTTCGCTGACTGACAAAGAGATCGCGAGTGTCGTCAATTGTAGCACACGCACTGTGAGAAGTGCCCGCGCCAAACATCAGGGTGACTGCGCCAAACAACGTCACGGACGAGGGGATCCTGCGTAGCATTGTATGGTCGTTTCATAATGATATCCCAACATAGTTATCGTAATATATATCGGCTTCCGAAAGGAGTCCTATATACACTAGCGTTGGTCCAAAAGCGCAGTGAGGACGTGGTGAGGAATGGCTGAGTGCCGGTCGCGGTTGTCTCAGATGGACCGTCAGGAGTTTGTAGTGCCTCTCACTATGCGGGTCTCGTCAGCACCATCCTTGCGAGTTCTAGCAAGGCCGACCGAGACAGCGTAGTACGCTATATACGAATCGCCAGTGCGCTGCCTGTCCACTAGCGTGCGCCTCCGCGTTGTATAGATGGTTTCCGGTACACTGTTATCTGAAGACCATTCGTTCGGATAAGGCGCAGCTACTTCGGAGTCTCGTACTACTCACATACTGCACCATGTGCTCCACCATCGAGGCGGAGTGGTGGCTTTGCAGCAGCCACTACCGTAACGCTGCGTCTCAGCTGCGCAAGGCTGTGTCGAGGCGCAGCTCTCCGTGATCGACTGTCATTGCCAATATAGCATATCACTATGGTCAATTCTGGACTAAGTTACACTGACCTTTGTTCCACTGCGGTAGCCTCACACTCGTCACTGCATCCTGATCATGGAAGTGGCAGGCAGCGCCGTCTGCATCGCGGCCCTCGAGATCCAAGTCTGTCAAGGCCTACTATCATATTACGATGCATGAAGAGCTACGGTTCCGACATCAGCAGCACCTATGATGCGATCACCGATTTGAGCAAGACGCTTACGATCCTTAAGACCACGCTCCGGGAGGAGGTGGGCCGAGAAAGAGTTGGAGGAGTGGATATATGCGTAAAAGGTTGTGGGGACGCCCTTCTTAAGCTCGATGAGAAGCGGAGCAGCCTACAGGAGTATAGCCAACCCCAAGGGCTGCGCCAAAAGATGCGGTCGGGAGTGCAAAGTCGTCTGCAACAGGCCGCTGCCCGATCGCCGTGGAGAATGATCGCCATGGCTGGCACACGTGAAATTGAGATGACGGGCCTGATGAAGTATTGTACGATTTTTGCAGTCTAACAAGCTCGTTGGCCGAGGTTTCTCATACAAGGAGTTCTATATACGGCGATAGACAGGTAGATATTTGGCACGAGCAGTAGTTATCATGAATTCAGCTGCGTTGTCGACTTGTCCCAAACCCTAACGTAAATCACTCGTGTTACCATTTGCACGAACGCCATCGACGCAGTTTTTGTAACGACGTGTAGCTTCAGCTGTTGTAGAGACAAATAATATTACTCAATGTGCGATATGTATTCTCATCAGAGAGTTTTAATGTCGACAAGTGGAATTGAGCCCTGCTGGAGTTGCGTTCAGCTTTGGAGCAACGTTATCAGGTGATGTCAGCCCCGATACAAAAGCTCTACAAGCCCATCGACTGACAGCTTCAACATACACCGCGTCGTGCCCCCATGGCTTCGTCTCATCGGAGTGCCGGTCACAAGTATGAAGGCAACATTGCAGGAGAAAATGCTCGAGTGCATTATGGGGACGTTTACAACCTGCCGCCAGGTAAGTCTCGAGACATCCGCTCGGATCCTCAGCGGACTGACCGCAACACCACGTCAGACCGACATGAAGCACCATCAGGTCCCATCTCCACAGTGCCCTTTTCGCGCGACCCTGACCACGTCCACCGAGGCCCGCTCGTCGACGACATTTGCGAGAAGCTTTCCGTGCCCGCCGCCAGGGTCGCGCTCGTTGGACTAGGCGGGGTGGGGTAAGGACAGGCGGAGCCTGGCTCCATGGCTTTGCTGACAACGCTGCAGAAAGTCCCAACTCGCCATCGAGCGCGCCCATCAGGTGAGAGCAGAGTCGCCAGATACGTGGGTACTTTGGCTGCATGTAAGCGACGCGACGCGATTCGAGCTGAGCGTGCGTGGCACGCTGGAGCAGCTGAAGGTGCCTGGCCGAAACGATCCAACTGCGAACGCGTTCCAGCTCTTCCGCGCCTGGCTGCGCGACACGCCAGAGCGCAAATGGCTCCTCGTACTCGACAACGCCGACGATGTCCGCTTCCTCCTCGAATACCCTGCGAAAGGAGAGCTAGCGCAGGATGAGGGCCACGGAGCTCGTTCACGAGAACGTTACCTCGATTACCTGCCCGTACATGCCCAGGGGAAAATACTAGTCACGACACGGAGCAGGGCTGCAGCGCTGGAAGTGGTGGACGCAAAGAGCATAGTCCCGATAGGACCAATGTGTGAAGAAGATGCGGTTTCTCTCGTGGATAGAAAGCTTAAAGGTCACTGCACTCGAGACGGCGCCGTTAGCCTTGCAAGCGCGCTCGACTTCATACCGCTTGCTGTGACTCAGGCCACGGCATACATCCGGGAAAGTGATTCGAGATGCACGATCGAAGATTATGTGAAGAGAGTAGCAAGCACGAACATCTCGAAGTTGGGCATACTCGACCGAGATGAGAAAGACCTCCGCCGGGACAGGGACGCAAGCAACTCTATCATCCTGACCTGGCAGATATCCTTCAAGCATGTCCAAGACATCAGGCCATCCGCAGCAGACCTGCTATCACTGATGAGCTGCTTCGACCGGCAGGCTATACCAGAGACATTGTTGATGGGAATAAGAGGTGGAACTGTTGATAAAGAGGACGCCAACCATGATGCGGATGAAGAGCAAGGAGAGGGCGACGATGAAGAGCCCGGCAGCAATGATGATAGTGACGGTGACAGCGATAGTGCAAGGGATAGTGTTGATGACCACTTCGAAACAGGAGCAGACCAATTCGAGGACGATGTCAGGATGTTGCGAAACTACTCCTTCATCTCTGTCACAAAAGACCCAGCAAATTTCGAGATGCATAGACTCGTGCAGCTTGCGACGCAGAAGTGGCTGCGAGACAATAGCCGTCTGGATCATTGGCAGTCGAAGTTTGTAACCAGTCTCGATGCCGATTTCCCTGTTGGAACCCAAGAGAACTGGGCAAGATGTCGACATCTCTTTCCACACGCATTGAAGGCGCTTGACATGAAGCTGTCCCCTGAGGATGCTATTTTGCGCCAGGCACACCTACTTTTAAACAGCGCTTGGTACGCACACGAGCAAGGGACCTTTGCACAAGCGCAAGCAATGGAGGCACGAAGTGTGAAGTTGCGCAAGAAAGCGCTCGGGCCTAAGCACCCAGACACGCTGATCAGCATGAGCAACCTCGCCTCGACGTACCAGTCTCAAGGACTGTATAGTAAAGCAGCAGATCTAGGAGCGAGGACGCTTAAGCTTAAGGAGGAGCTGCTCGGGCCTAAACATCCAGACACGCTGACCAGCATGAGCAACCTCGCCTCGACGTACTGGTTTCAAGGACTATATAGTAAAGCAGCAGATCTAGGAGCGAGGACGCTCGAGCTTAGCGAGGAGGTGCTCGGGCCTAAGCATCCAGACACGCTGACCAGCATAGGCAACCTCGCCTCGACGTACCAGTCTCAAGGACTGCATAGTGAAGCAGCAGATCTAGGAGCGAGGACGCTTAAGCTTAAGGAGGAGGTGCTCGGGCCTAAGCATCCAGAGACGCTGACTAGCATGAGCAACCTCGCCTGGACGTACCAGTCTCAAGGACTGCATAGTGAAGCAGCAGATCTAGGAGCGAGGACGCTCGAGCTTAGCGAGGAGGTTCTCGGGCCTAAGCATCCAGGGACGCTGACTAGCATGAGCAACCTCGCCTCGACGTACCAGTCTCAAGGACTATATAGTGAAGCAGCAAATCTAGGAGCGAGGGCGCTTAAGCTTAAGGAGGAGGTGCTCGGGCCTAAACATCCAGGGACGCTAATTAGTATGGGTAACCTCGCCTCGGCGTACCAGTCTCAAGGACTATATAGTGAAGCAGCAGATTTAGGAGCGAGGACGCTTAAGCTTAAGGAGGAGGTGTTTGGGCCTAAGCATCCAGGGACGCTAACTAGCATGAGCAACCTCGCCTGGACGTACCAGTCTCAAGGACGGCATAGTAAAGCAGCAGATCTAGGAGCGAGGGCGCTTAAGCTTAAGGAGGAGCTGCTCGGGCCTAAACATCCAGAGACGCTGACCAGCATGAGCAACCTCGCCTCGACGTACTGGTTTCAAGGACTATATAGTAAAGCAGCAGATCTAGGAGCGAGGACGCTCGAGCTTAGCGAGGAGGTTCTCGGGCCTAAGCATCCAGGGACGCTGACTAGCATGAGCAACCTCGCCTCGACGTACCAGTCTCAAGGACTGCATAGTGAAGCAGCAGATCTAGGAGCGAGGACGCTTAAGCTTAAGGAGGAGGTGCTCGGGCCTAAGCATCCAGAGACGCTGACTAGCATGAGCAACCTCGCCTGGACGTACCATTATCAAGGACTGCATAGTGAAGCAGTAGATCTAGGAGCGAGGACGCTTAAGCTTAAGGAGGAGGTGCTCGGGCCTAAGCATCCAGGGACGCTGACTAGTAAGGGCAACCTCGCCTCGATATACCAGTCTCAAGGACGGCACAGTGAAGCCGCAACTCTGAGAGCGAAGATGTTTGAGTTACAGGAGGAGGTGCTTGGGCTCAAGCCTTCAGACCTGGCTACTAGCACGGGCTACTACAGTTCAGATGCTAGCGAGACAGACGACAATGATGAAGGAGCCGGTGAGGAAGTCGACGTTGGGGAAAATGGTGGCGTTGACATTACCAGAGTATGAGAATGCTAGGAGAGCTGAGCTTAAGGTGCATCACTATCCTTCTGTTCAGAATTGAGATCTTGATCATCCCTTGTCTTCAAGCCGATCTGCTGTGACCTGGCGAGGTTAGCCGAGAAGCACACCAGAAATTGCTTGTACACCAGGATAAGCGCTGCTCTTGCACGGCAGCGAATCTGGTGATTAACGAAGCGATGATATGATGACATTCGGTTTTCGCTGGTGACGGAGACAATATATATGTTCTATAAAGATTGATATACGTTCGCTTAGAAAAAATTCACCAGACCGTGTGTATGCTCTATACAGACGAAATATGCACACGTGCACTCGATATATAAGTTTCTAGATTGATATATATGGCCAGGAGCGGAAGCTATAATCGCATCCGACTGTACCTCATGAGGCGCTTTGTTCTAATATTGTTTGAAATCACAATTCTATGCCAATGACATACAGGGAGATTGAGACAGAGAACAAGGGAAGGGGCTTTCAAAGGCGCAAGGGTCGATTTTCATTTCAGTGCTGCATAGCGCAGCTCAAAACGACGATTTTTTCGACTAATCGTCCAACTTCGATCCCGTGGCGATCGTGGTGTTGTGATCGGCCTCGTCGAGACCAGCCCACGCGCGCTTGGTCATCACTTCCCCGTAGCCCTCCGGGCAGCGCTGCTTGAGCTGGGCGAGGACGAAGACGCCGACTCTGGCATTGCTGCTGAGCCTGTCGCGGGCGGCCTCGTCGAGGTACTGGTGCAGCTTGTCGACAAGCTGCTGGTCGGCGACGAGAGAACGAGAGTGTGACGCCTAGTCACGACCGTGGTTCTCGCGTGTCGAGCTCATGTCTGCCCAGGCGGTCGCGGTGTCGTCGGCGTCGGGGGCAGTGGCGGTAGAGGTCGAGGTCGAGGTCGAGGTGGCGGCGGAGGAGGTTTGGTTTTGTTTGGCCAAAGCCGCGTTGTTATTGTTGTCGTCGTTGTCTTCGTCGGACTCGTCTTCGAAGGCTGCTGGGTCGGCGATCTCGGATGCGTCGATGTCGGATTGGTGGTGGTGGTGATCCAGCGTGCTGTCTGCGCTCACGCTGATTCCGCGAGCTCCCCAATTTGAACCTCCGCGCTGTGCAGAAGGTCGGATCGTGCCGCTCTCCTGGCCTGCAAGCGCCTCGTCCTCCTCCGTGATATCCTCGTTGTTGTCCTCACTCCTCCTGTTGTTACCCAGGAACCTTCTAACCAGGAAACTCTTGCTCAGATCGTCCGAATCAACCACTCCTCCGCCACGAAGCTTCACGCGTTGCCTGCTGTAGTACACCCAGGCGAAATCGAGGTACAGCAGAGTCTGGATTACGCCAAAGATGAAGGCGACAGGCTCCCAATAGCCCTCTTTGGCGCCGCGCCAGATCCAGTTCAAGATGTAGAAGAAGCGGTAGCTACCCAGCGTGACCAGGTAATAGCTATCCAGAACCGTGGGAACAGAAGTCTGACGAAGCAACTGGAGCTGAGGCAACACACATACACTTTCGAGTTCAATACTGAAGGTCCATACCATCTTACAACTTATCAGCATACGCGCGCAACGAAGGGGCTAGGAGTTTGAAGCTACAAGACCTACCTCAGCAAAGAACCGCCAGAACGACAACTTATTGAATACCAACGTGACCAACGGCGCGCTGACCACGCAAGCTCCCAATGTCCACGTCATTATCTTCCACGCACCCTCCTTTTCTCGCGTGCGCGGATACACTCGCATCATCAAATAGACCACATAGATCGACGACGAAATATAGAACACCTTGAAGAAGAAGTTCCACCAGTTGTACGCCGGCGACACCCAGAAAAGATCGAGATAGCGCGCACAGAATACAAGCGCATAGAGGAGCTGTGTCAGAAGCGAAACTCCTTCTGCTGAGCTGTTGCGATGGATCGCGATCACGAGCGTGACCTTGGAGGCCGCGTGCGACAGGTCGGCGAGGATGCGGAAGATGTTCATGGTCGTGACTGTAGAGGTTTCAGCTCCCTCTGCTGTGGATATAATACAGGAACGACAAGGAAACCAGCCTTATGCTGTGGCCTGGCACAGGTGGAAGATAAGAGGGCATCAGGATAGGAACAGGAGACACTGCCGCGTTAAGGTTGCCTGCGGCCACGAGGACATCGGCTGTTACAGCTCTTACCAGCCACGTCATCCCTACTGCTAGCATGCCCCCGATCACGGACGATCCAATCAATAAAAGTAACCTGGGGGTGCTGACCCTGCATTTGCCGGGCATGGTTCGCTTGCTGGTGGTAGCGCGGCCTCGGCCCAGTATGCTCGGGGAACTTCTGAATTATCAAGTCCAGCAAGCCATCACAAACATTCTGCAAGAGCCTACGAAGTCTACGAAGCTTCGCAGGTACACACAGGAGTGTACGCGTTGGCAGGTGTCCCATGTTGATCGAATCGAGAATATTCGCTGCAGCCAAAGATTCAACAAGCCGACAACCAGTACTGCACCAACACGCCTTCACAACAATGACGGCCAGATTCTGTCAGGCATTGTAAATTCAATGCTCATGTCTGGCGTATTATGCCGTTTCGATTATCTGGCGGAGAGGTTCAACACCATGTCGGCTAGCCACATTGTTTCTTTCATGACACTCGAAAAGACAAAGAAAAAGGAAATGACATGATGCTTTGTAGGCTTTTTGCTTAGTCGGTTTTCATTTCCAACTCTTTGTCTACCATCACAGAAATGTAGTGTGCTCTGGAATTATGCTTGCTCGATATAACAGGAAGATGGCGCTGCGTGGCCAGCACCGCGCAAGTAATCTTCGAAAGCGAGCAGCAGACCAAATCGTTCATCATGGCTGGCCAGATTCCGAACGATATTAACATTCTAAGGAACCACGTGCAAAACAACACCATCTTAGAGCACGTCTTTCCATTCCTGACACCAAGAGAAGCTCTCAACTTGAGCACTTTGGCCCGTGTCCGGCGTACGCAGGCGGACTATAGCAATTGTAGGTTGGACTGCCAATCATGACAGCCACCTTTCCCTTTCCCAACTGCACGGCGCAACGACTTCGAGGCAATGCTCAGTTATTTAATGCATCCACATGCTAATTTCCAGAACGTCCATCATAACAACCCTGTTTATGCTGCCCAGCTAAACAACCAGTGCACAAATTGAGCCAGCTACACCAGGCCGGACGGCCCAATGGAACCCAGCTACTGCTTACTACCGCACGATCATCCAATAAATAACATGCACGCAAATCGCAACCGGCCTGAAGCCAGCAATGAGCCTCTGGTGTGTGGACCGTGTAAGGGAGCTCGCCGGGTGAAGTGGAGCTGGAGAATGGAGAAGCTATGGTACGGCGTATGCGCTGCGTGCAGAGACTGGGTCGTTGCGAACCACGAAGTCGGTTGCGACGGCTGCGAATGCCTAGACAATCACTTCGGACAGATATTTCACACGTGGCCCATCAACAACGGCGAAGCCCTAATAGATCACATGTGCCATGAGCACGACTTCCAGTACTTCGTCAATATCTGTCTGGATGCAAATAGGGAGCTCTGGTGGCGCAGGTCACAAGGGAGACTTCCTCGCAGAAAACGCGGTGGCCATGGCTGGACCAGGCCGAAGGTAAAAGAGTCAGTGCCCGTGGCGTGCTGAGAATGAGAACGAAGCCTGCACTCAGACGCGCTGCTACCCAAGAGATGCATGACTCTTTTCATCCAGCGGCGGAGCCCACGTGCTTCTGCGGAGAGGAAATCAAAGCTGGTGGGCACGCGAGGCAAGGCGCGGCGCATTGACTGTCTTCGTTCAACGAGCCGCTGACTATGCGTGTGAGGAATTGTGTAGGGTGCAATAATTTCAGACGTAGATGGTGAGCGGGAATTGGAAGGATGATGTTGTTTTGGTGGCAGTAGGTTCAAAGTGGGTTTCTACACATGCTCTCGGCCACGATTAAAAACACCCCCAGCGCCAGAGTCAATATACAATTGTTTCACTTCGTTCCTGGCTGGTCAGCACATTTAGCCACGGAGCCTGAACGTGCCCAGCTCGAGAGCCTCAATTCAAGACGAGGTACCGCTTCCCTTTTCTGTCGAAATGATGCCTCTCTTCACACGCCGTGAATACGCAAGGTCGTACAGGCGTGTGTGTTTGACTATACAAACATTTCTTCTTGGACTCAGGAGTTGGAAGCTTCTAGTTCGCTGGCTGCTCTGCGATGTTCCTCTCTCGCGGATGGCACTTCTCGAAACTTCCGAGGCGCCGAATCGCCTAAGTCCGTAAGTTCGCTGCCACTGCCAAGCAGCGGGACATTGTGACGTACAGCAAGTATAGCTCTCGTTGTCCATCTTCTGCATCTGCCATCTCCATCGACATTCACAAACACACACTCGACAATATGGCGTCTATGCTCAGGCGGCCCTTCGCCGTCGTAAACGCGCTCAAGCAGGCCCCCAGCGCCTCGCAAACCGCCTTCCGCAGCTTCCAGACCAAAGCCCAGGCGCCTCTTAAGAACACCATCACCAAGCAGTCCTCGCCACTGCGCTCCTTCATCTCTGCCAACCAGCAGAATGTCCTCCGCAACGCCTTCCGCCAGTCTTCGCGCCGCACATACCAGACTCAGGCGCCCCAGAACCCTCTCGCGCAAGGCAACCTGACCCAGCGCCTCATCTACGGCGGCGCCATCTTCGGCGGCACCCTTTTGGCAATCAACCTGGTCTTCAACCGCGAGACCCGTGAAGATGGCGGCATGCCCTTGTTTGAGCGCGAATACTTGAACGACACTTTCCTGCACACTGGTCTCGGCATCGGCATCATCGGTGTTGCTGCGCGCGCTCTGCACGCCAACGGCTGGTCCTACCGCCTCATGTCCGCCAACCCATGGCTTGTTCTTGGTATCGGCTTGGTCGGATCTATTGGCAGTATGATGATTTGCCGCTCCACTCACCCGGACAACTACATGCTCAAGTACGGCTCTTGGGGTCTGTTCAACTTGACACAGGCTGCTCTTCTCGCTCCGATGTTCTTCTTCGCCCCTGCAATCCTCGCCCGCGCCGGTCTCTACACTGTTGGTATCATGGGTAGCATCGCAATCGTTGGCGCAACTGCCAAGCAAGACAAGTACCTATACCTTGGTGGCCCTCTGCTCGGAGCTGTGGCCCTCGTCGCGATCTCTGGCTTTGCACCCTTGGTCTTGCCTGCGACTGCTGTCCGCGCTCTGGCGTGGAGCGAGAACATTTGGCTCTACGGCGGCCTGGCTGTCTCCATGGGCTTCACCCTTTACCACGTGCAGAGCATTCTCCACCACGCTCGCTTGGCTCAGCGTGGCCTGATTCCCAAGGACACCGTGAACGAGAGCATCAGCCTTGAGCTCGACTTCATCAACATCTTTGTGCGCCTTGTTCAGATCATGTCCATGCAGCAGAGGAGGAAGTAAAAGATGAGCTCGGTGTAGCTTCTTTTTTTGGATGTACGAGGAGGAATGTGTATTCTTATGACGACCCAGCAGTCCTGATCGGACTGCTTGCATTTTTCCTGCGGTCTTAGCTATTTAACTGTATATAATCTCGGCTCTTCAAATCAAAGCTGCTGAAAGCGCGATCATGAGACGGTGTCAGTCCTTCCACTCGTATTACTGTAATGCTTGTTGTGTACATGTGCACCAGCCTCTTGACCGCCTGTACTGTATACAGAGGTACTTACCAGGCACAACAGACATGTTCCTGATCCATAGAAGCCAATCAGCCGCAATGCCGGTGCCCCCAAAGAGCTGATAAGATGCCAGAAAGCTTGTATCTGCCGCTTGGTGATGGCCTAACCCGAAGTCGGCATCTCTCGACGTCACGCTGCACATCACCTCATCCAATCTTCTGCAGAAGGTTTCGAGGCTTCCCGTCTTGCGTTATCCTGGTTTGCTTATCAGCTCGATTTGTAACAGGCGTCGTATCACATCACCTGCGGTAGGTACTCAAGGCCCGGCGAGGAAATAAAAGACAGCGTGCGCCCATGTGGCTTCCTTGTCAACAGCACTCCCACGCCCTGCGGAAGTGGTGAGTTTCGCTGAGCTTGACTGGGACATTGCTCGCCAGACCGCTATCTTCCCTGCGACACTCGACTATTCGGCCTAGTACACTTTCTGTTGCTCAGCTTTTCCCTAGCATTTCTTATTTCCCACAACAACCATCCACTCGTCCTAAAGCATCATGTGTGGCATTTCTTGCGTCTTCGGCCTCAAGGCCCATTCTCCAGAGCCGCACCAGCACCAATCCAATGGCTACACGAACGGTGACACGCATCTGCAGGAGCGTAAGAAGCTTCTTCGCGACCTTGACCAGTCTCTCGACAAGATCAAGCACCGCGGTCCCGACTCTCGTGGTCACTGGCTCAGCGCGGACAACCGAGTTGGTACTCTGGTAGTGCCTTGATCTCACCATTGCCGTGTACACCACTAATAATGCTGATGTAGCTCTCGGCCACGTGAGACTGTCCATCAATGACCTCTCGCCCGACGGAGCCCAGCCTTTCCACTCTCCCAATGGCAAGATCCACGCTGTCGTGAACGGAGAATTCTACGACTACGATCGCATACGCAAGGAGATTGAAGACACCACGGGTTATGTCTTCCGCAGCCGCAGCGACAGCGAAATCGTCATTGCACTCTACATGCACCACGGCCTGAATTCTGTGCACTATCTGCGCGGAGAGTTCGCGGTCGTGCTGTTTGACGAGGAGGCGCAGTACTTTGTCGCCATGAGAGACCGCTATGGCATCAAGCCGCTTTTCTGGACCATTCAGCAGGACCCGCATACTTTCGAGCGTAAGCTTCTGATAGCAGCAGAGATGAAAGCTTTCTTGCCGCTTGGCTGGACGCCTGAGTGGGACGTGAGGAGTCTGAAAGATGCTGGATGGAATCATGATGAGCGAACAATCTTCAAAGGCGTGCAGAAGGTTCGGCCGGGACATTACATCTCATGCACTGGTTTTGGTCACGTCGAGCAAAGGCAGTATTGGGACGCGGATTATGCGGACAAGAGAATCGTGGACTCGCGAACACCTGAAGAGATGATTGAGGGTGTGAGGGAGCGCATGCTGGACGCGATCAGGCTCCGTCTCAGAGCTGACGTGCCGATCGGTATCTACCTCTCAGGTGGCATTGACTCTTCAGTCATCGCAGGCATGGTGACCCACCTGGTCAAAGAGCAAGGAATCGCCATGGGATCCGCGCCGCCTAACGAGCGAGTCTGCTGCTTTAGCATTGCCTTCGATGAGGAGTCTGGGTTTGACGAATCTTCGATAGCCAATCGCACGGCCGACTGGCTTGGTGTCAAATACCAGAAGAAGCACATGAGTGAGGCCGAGCTCGCTCGCCGATTCGAAGATGCTACATGGCACACGGAACATCACAACCCGGACCTCAACTTTGTTGGCAAGTTCGCGCTCAGCGAAGTACCGTTGGAAGCTGGTTACAAGGTTGTCTTGACTGGTGAAGGCGCTGATGAGCATTTTGCTGGCTACCCACTCTTCTTGCCCGACTACTTGCGTGAGACCGACGCGGCGTGGGCAAAGTACAACGCATTGCCAGAGTCTGAACGCGAAGCCCAGCTCCACCTCGCTGAAGACGCGGCCAAAGCCTACTATGACTCCGTCGGCGCTGACACCAGCCTCAGAGGGCCCAGCGTCTCTCGCCAGATGCTCAACAACATCACCACCGTCAGCAGCATGGTGGCTTTCCAGCCCGACGTTTTCGCCACCTGGACCGATACCGCCTTCGGCGCCACAGATGCCCAGCGCACGATCGCGAACAACATCGACGGCCGCGTTCGTCAGAAGATCCTCGAAAGCTGGCATCCGCTCCACTCTGCCGAATACGTCTGGAGCAAAGGACATCTCGCGAATATCTTCCTGACCTGCCTGGGCGATCGGACAGAGATGGCGCACTCCATCGAGGCACGCACGCCGCTGCTGGACCATCACCTCACGGACTACGTCAACCGCCTTCCGCCTTCGAGCAAGCTTCGCTGGATTCCAGCTACAGAAGAGCTCCCCGAAGGTCGTTTCGTTGAGAAATGGGTCCTACGTGAAGCCGCAAAGCCGTTTATCACGCGTGAGCTCTACGAGCGGAAGAAGCACCCTTACTCTGCACCCACGACCTGGCCGCGCGATGGTCCTCTTCACGAGCTCCTCGCCGGTCTCCTCACCAGGGAAAATGTGAACGAGCTTGGGTTCGTGGCATGGGACAAAGTCAAGAGCTTGGTCGATCAGGGCTTCGGAGAGAACGGAGATCCCGGCGCGATGAGGAAGGCGTTGGTGGTTGCTGAGTGGGTTGTCTTGAGCAAGAGGTTTGGTGTTCAGCGTGCTGCTCCTACTGTCTAGTCTTCTTTGGCATTCGAAATAATTTATCCACTCTGTTTTTCGTACGTGTGCTTTAGGCACGTTGCTCAACTTCTTACCGGCGCACTTTGTGCGGGAAGATATACACGTACAGTGACGTACTTGCTTGCCTGAACCCACCGATTCATTCCAATTTTCAGACTTTCTCTGATTCGAACGCTTCGCATACATGCTTCACACAGTTCTACATACACGGCCTGCCTACAGAGTGGTATCCCCAGACGTGATATCCGTGCATTCTTTGCGCGCTCCCGCCTCAAGCCTCAAGGCGTGGGTGGAGTTCATGTACTCGAACCAATCCTTGGGCTGTGTCAATGCTCGTGCCAAACGGCTACCTTACCATTATCCATTACCTTTGAGAGAGGGTAAGCAGCTGCCGGTGCAAATCAGCGTGACTTCGGCATTCTCCAGAAGATATCCTGCTAATATATCACATGCCATATTGTTCCTTGCTGCTGCTGCTGCTGCTGCTGTTGCTGGCGGTTTCGCACATCAGGCTCGATTCTCCTATTCCTTGCTGCCAAACCTTTGCCGCCGCAAAGCGTGAGTTTTTGTAATCCTGGCCCGCCCCTTCAGCATAATTTCCTAAGCTCTTCTCTTAGCCAGCCCTGGCTGCCACGCTTGCCACGCTGTCACGCGTTCTCCTTTTTCAACTCTGATCGTTCGCAACTCTTCTCTTGTCCGCGTCGCTCTCCTATCTTTTGACTTCGTTGTCGGTCTTACAAATCGATACTGTCTTCTGTCACCGCGAGCGAGGCTCATGATTGATCAAACGAAGAATTAACGTGTTGTAGGCCTCAGATCGCCAAGCAGAGGGGTTTCTGTCTAGGTCGTCGTGGCGCAGAGCTTTGAAGGTGAATCTGAGTGGCATTAGAAATTTGCTGACTATTTTTCCAAGCAAGTCGGCCATCGGCATGATATTTGGTAGTCAGTCTTCGATGTTGAGCCGTTGGACTTCCCGAACGTACAAGTCACGATGCGACTCACGCGAGGAGAAGATCCTTGTTTGTAGCAAAGATCCTTCTTTGTCGCCACGATTGTCGACTTGTGCTGATCATCTCCTACTACTTCTTCTTTTGCTCATCGTATTGCTTCTTCTTCCTCGTCTTGCTCTTCCTCGCGTTCTTCTACCTTTCTTGCCTTTCTTTTTCACACAAGCCTCGTGCTTTCGCCTGCCCTTCGTCCATTCTTGCAGCTTCCATTGGCGTCAGGAGGACATCTTCGGCTCGGATTGGGGGGTAGGCTATCAAGTCTGTTGTTTTGCAGCAAGGCAGTGGCAGATGGCAAAGGTCGTTGGCTTGCTGTGGCCGGCGCCATGCTATCCTTCTCTGCTCTCGCGTCAGCGTATGAGTGAGAAGCTGGCATGAAAGTCGACGCGTCGTTCTGTTTGCGATGGCAATAGGTCGTTGTTATTTTGTTTCTTCCGAAATTGACCAATCGTGGTGCCCACAAACCGTGGAGTCTTGCCACCTGAGCAGCCATGTTGGCTCGCGAAGGTCGATCAAGCTCTGGCTTTCGCCAGTCACCTGTCTACATTACCTACGCTTGTTCCTTCTTGTTCTGGTGTTTTTTGTGTCTTCACGGTGCCAAACTGCTGGCGTTGTTTCGAGGTGATCGCAAACGGCCTCTCGTGGGACGAGCTGTGCGGCGCGTTGGACTGCGTCGGCCAGTGTCCACGGTCGGCAGTGAGTGGACGATGTCTGGACCGCAAGGCACGGCTCTCCCTGGTTTATCGCGTAGTAGTGAGTCGTAAAACCTGTAGTTGTGACCTCTTTCGAGAAGTGTTTTCGCTTGCTTGATGTTTGGAATAGTAAGCGGGCGCGTTCGTTCATATCTTGGCTATCAAGGCAAACTTCTCGCGCCAATGCCTCACGATCATGCTTTTACAAAAGTTGACTCGAGACATGGGCAAACATGATCTAGCCATTACTGTACTGAATTGCAATCTCATGAGTCAAGGTAGTCTACTCCGAGGTTGCATGGATCCGAAATGGCGACCGCCCCGACAGCTGAATCGCTCTGCAACGACGCCATGCCTCGCAATACCAGCAGAACCATCAACGAACGAGAAGTCAGAGCACAATGACACAAGCACAACTGATGTATCAAGGTATCCACAACAAGATTAAACTACTGCTGGACCCAATGTATCGTTCAGGGTGGAGCCACAGGCCCATAACCGGCCCTGACCTAGCTCATATCCAGACAAAGTTGATGTAGGAGAATAGGCACTTTGGCACACAACCCCTCCGCGCCCGGGCCACGGCAGCACTGAAACACACCCTCCAGATCACTCAATCGAGTTAATCACTGCCTAGATCATGACACATTCCCGCCTGAGGACTTCTGCCAAGAGCGTTGGAAGGCCTCACTGTCCCCTCCCCAACCTCGACTACAAATAGCACCTCGTCCACCGAAGAAACTCGACCTTGCCTTCCACATCCACTGTCATCTTCCTCAACCATCCTCACCTTCCCTCACCATCACTGCCTCACCCACTTCACATCCATTTGAGTCTTCCAACCTTTGCTAACAGTTCACAGAGGAGGAAATTGCCATTGCTGCTGCTGCCGCCGTCGCCTCGCTAACCTCAGTGCTTTTGGGATGTTTCGCTAACAGTGCTTTACTAGTTCTGCAGTATCTTGACACCATCACTCGATGCAGTTTTGATTCCACCGAGGGTTCGAACCCCTAATCCGCGCAGCTTTTCACTTTTTCATCAGTGTCTTCGCTCGCGAAGGCGCCGGAGAAGATGGTGACCTACAAGCGTGAGATTGACTTCATTGACTCTCTCATCTCGTAGCTTGCACATATGCACCTAGATCAATGGGCTTTGGGCAAGGGCACTTCGGCATCTTCTCGCTTCCTTCACAGACCGCCACTGTATGAGGCGAGCAGGCATAGGTGTTCCATCTCCCATCAGGCCGGCCCTACATTCCAACTTTTCATCGGCGTCTTCGCTTGCGAGGGCGTCGGAGAAGAGTGGCTTCGCAAGCATCGAGATTGGCTTCATCCAATGACTTTCTCGTCACTTGCGCACGCCTAGAACAACAGACTGTGAGCAGGGCACTCCGGCCTCCATCTCCTTCGCATTCATGTGGGCTCTTAACGTAAAAGCATCGTGTGGACTGTGAGGGGCACGGAGTCTCCTTACTGTAGCCGATCAATGGGTCCTACATTTCGAACTTTCATCGGCGTCTTTGCTTGCGAGGGCGCTGCAGAAGAAATGGCGCTTCGCAAATGTCGAGATTGGCTTCATTTATTGACTCTCTCTACAACACTTTGCGCCTAGAACAACGGGCTTCGCAACAGGCACTACGGCTTTCTAAGTCACGCCGGGCTCTTACTTTTGAGTGTTGCATTTAGCCCTGTTTCAACTTTTCATCATGTTCTTGCATCTTGCAAGATCTTGGAGAAGAGTGAGTGGCAGTCAAAGCCAAGACGAGCTGCATTATCGCGTTTAGGTTTGAATAATCGCTCCACGTGTATCGTCGAATGATCGTTGAACAATGATTTAAGTGGTGTATATTGTGATAGTATTTCTATCGTCACCAGCAAGCATACAACTTGTAGTCATGTATTTATAATAATTGATTACATGTTCTTACGAGATAGTCCGGCGAGCCCAGAAGTCGGTGATGTAGGTAGCTATTATTATCGTAGTCTTCAACATTCTCCTCACCCGCCCAAAGCTCGTGCAACACCTTGCCATTGACTCTACGATAATGTTCACACAACAATCGCATAAGTACATCTACGGATAACAAGCGCTACGCGATCAGTCACGCGAATCATTACAACCAAACGATCACCATCACAATGCATATCTTGATCAAGTGCATACCGTGGCAGCACCAGCGCCTGAGCATCGTCGGCAAGCAGCTCGAAGGTCGTGCCGACCACATCGGTTCTTCATTCGATTACAATATCGAAGAAGGAGACACCATCGAGTGTCAAGTCCGTGGCGGTGACGCCGGAACTGCCTGCCGCCGCTGCGACAAGTCTGGCCAGTTTCAAGACAGAGGATACCGTTCCCTCAGCCATCGGGGCTAAAACATGTGTTGGTAAAGATGCGCAGCATCGTTGGCAGTCGGATCGATCACAATTGCACGGAATTTCTCTGCGTACTTTGACTTAAATGTGGCGGAAGTGCAGCTAAAGCGCCTCGAAGAAGCATCACAGTACACCATGGAGAGATACGAGTAGACTTTGCTTGGGCGCTTTACGAGTGGCAGTGGTATTATCATTTACTTTGGCAATAGCGTAGTCTGACAAGGTGACACCAGAGGCGCAAGCACCTCCTCTCCAGTAGACGATCAAGCTCAAGCAAACATATCGAAGCTTCGACGCAGCTCTGTCGGCTCGAGCAAACACATCACTTCTCCTTCCCATCCAGGCTACTCCCAAGACTTCCATCGAGCTCGTGCTACACATTGCAACAGAGACGCGCAATGTCACTCGAAGAAAAAGCTCTTCCAGTAGCAGCAGAGTCGAACGTTGTCCCGCCACAGCGCAATCAGCTGTTCCTCGCTTCCGCCGTTTTGTTCGAGCATCTTTACACCCAGCTGGCAGTCTACAATGGCTTTGCAACGGGGAAATGGAGGACCTGGGCGATATAGGAGAGATTGGCGAAGGTGCAGCACATATTGCGAAAAGGAATCGATCCAGCGTCGATGTGAGGAGGACTATACGTAGTGAGGAGTTTCTGCGGTCAACTCTGTGCATTTTGAACGATCATGGTCACGGTAGTTAGAAACAATGGTGACAGGCGAGGAGCCATATCGCAGTTGAAGCGCTCGTAGTACCAGGCAAACGACTTGTTGCCATTGTGTCTCCCTTTGCAAGACCATGTGAAGCCTGCATCTAAGCAGTCTAAGTCAAGTGAGAAGCGTTTGTCATGTCACCCGCAAACACAAGAACTGTCAACGTCAACAAAGCGTCAAAATTCAAGCCCTTCTCCCTACGCCACGCCGCCTCCCACCAACACAACTCAGCAACCAGCCACCGACACCAAACCAAAAACTCCATCCTTACACTCACCAAAAGCGACTGTGCGAGGCATTTGTAGTTCTCGTGATCGAAATTTGGCACGTCCGGCGCGGATTCTGCATCTCAGTCGGCACGCCTCTAGTCGCAATTTCGCAAAGGTTCGATCTTTCACGAACGACGGGTCATCCACTGACATCTTCACAAGCAGAGTCAACTCTTCAGCACGGTATACTTCAGCCTCCAGATCTCAAACATTGGTTCACGGTATGAGGCACGCCTTGAGGTCCTCACGCGGTTCCAAGTCCGCGAGCAACCCAACCAGGCAGCATGATGGCTGATCTGACTCCACGCCTTGCACCCAGCGAAAACAAAGGAGAGTTACGCTTCCAGCCTTTCCATCACACTTGGAGTGAGGACTTGCTAACAAGATCTCAAGTTGCTTTGGCGCGGTTGCAGTTGACCCCTCGCGTTGCGCGATGCCACTTCCGAACCGACTCAAACTCCCAATAACTAATCAACGCCACCTCGACTTCTCCCTCTTCTTTTGCTCACGCCTTGGGCTCACAATGGTAAGCGGCGGCTTTCGCTTCTCTCGCAAAACAGATCACCTGCACTAGCAGACACCTGCACATCACTCCCGGGCGTCTGAGGGTCGGCGCAGAGTTTCACTCCCGCCGCATCAAAACACCTGCTTCGGTCAACACATCTGACTGAGGTTGAACGGACAGCCCCAGAGCAAATCAAAGACCTTCCGTTATGCTTTCAATGAGCACTTCGCAACGCAAGCTTCTTCTTGGAGGTCGCATCCGCGCTTGACATCCTTTCACTCCACTCATTTCACCCATATCAAGATTTTCTTACTTGACTTACAACTTCGCGCAGCACTCCTCTGACAGCGATAATGCCTGGGCATCATTACAACACCCAGCTGTGGTGACGCGACGGCGATCGGTCTTGCTTCATGCCGTCACAGGAAGAAAAGACTCCCACAACAAGCGCTAACATGGTGAGTCCACAGTCGACTGCATCACCCCAATCAACATATGTTCCGACCCAAACGGACCATGGGTCCTTGAAGCCTGCTCAAGCTTGTGCCGTTCGCGGTATACCCTATGCTGAGAAGGTGAACAGAGGACCCTAGATCAAGCCTAGTTGTCGCTTCGCAGACGCTATGCCTCGACCTTGGGCTCGCCCAAGTTCAGGTATTAGCCGACGCGTAAGCAGCACCCGGATGCTCAAAGAAGGAGCCTTCCTGAGGCCAGTGGATGTGCTTTTGCTAAAGATTCCGACATTTCAACAACTCTCTCTTACTTGGCGCTTTCGCTGACTCTGATTGCAGTACAGTGCACTGGCAGCAACCCAACAGCCAACTCCACCACGAGACGCTTCGACCTTGATGTCGCGGCAAGCACAAAGAGAAGACTCCCTGGATGGCATTGACATGGTGAGTCAACATCTGTTCCGACGCATTCGAGGGTCCTAAGAGTCCTGCTCAGTCGCGCCGTTTGCGGTGAATCCAATACTGAGGAGGTAACGCAAGGACCCTAGATCAAACGCAGTTGTCGCTTCGCATCACTGCGCCTCAAACTTTGGTTCGTCCGGGTTGAGGTATCAAATGACGCAAGCAGCACTGGAATCTCTTTTAGGTAGCCTTCCTGAGATCAGTGGATGTGCTACTAGGCGAGATTCCAACATCCCGACAAGTCCCCTCGTCTTCAAGCTTTCGCTGACTCTGACCTTCGTGCAGCGCGCCTTCGAAAGTAAGCCAGCAACTCCAACAAGCCACCAAGTCCACCGCCAAAAGCCAACCAAGCCACTGAAGCGATCACTCCTGTCGCACACCATGTTGGCGGCCTGCCAAGTAAGAGGATGAGCTCCGCAACAAGCTCCAATATACCAACACAACCGCATCACTTCAGATGAGTTCCCTCCTTCGACACACATTCCCGCAATGGGCCATGTGAAGCCTACTCGGAGGTGTCGTTCGCGGCACGCGCAGTGTCGAGCAGGTGAGCAGATACTACCACGGGAAACCGTATGGCCCTATATCAATGCAGCTTGGCGGAGAGATTTGTGGCCACCGTGGGTTCGCCTCCGGTCGAAGCACTGGGTCACGCGAGCAGCACCCGGAATCTTTCTTTACGTAGCCTGCCTGAGGCCAGTGGTCGTGCTACCGACACGAGATTCCACCATTCCGACACCTTACTTCAGCCTGCGCTAGAACAACCACATAATTAAATCGGACAAGGCTAACGCTTGCAGGTGATGGAACCACTGAAGCCTTCTTGGACGCGCCGTTTGCGGCGCATCAGTGCCGAGCAGGTGAAAAATGTGACCCTAGAGCAAAGAGTTGCAGCTTCGCTGGCTCTTTGCTAACGCCATGGGTTCACCTTTGGTCGAAGTATTAGAGCCGCAAGCCGCACCACGAAATCCGTCAGTCGTAGCCCTTCCGAGGTCCGTGGATGTGCTACTTAGTTTCGATTTCGACAATTCGATACCTCGCTCTCGCTCTCCAAGTGTGCGAGTCAGCCGCACCAAGCACACCACAGCCATCCTGCATGGGCGCTTGTCGAGTGCTGAGAAGCTGGACGCGACGGTGGCTGGCTGCTAGCAACTGCCAGATCCAACTTGATCAGATCTTTTCCTGATCAGCCTCGCTAACACACCGTCCAGATATTCTCTCTTCGCAAGTCGTCCTTCGCACAACGCGCCGCACGAAGCAACGGGTGCTTTCTTAAAATGCCTGCTCGGCTTTCAATCCGATGCAGGGAGGCAAGCACCCAAGATTGATCGTCGCCGCGCCGCAGACACTTTGCCTCGGGCCTGGGTTTGCTCAGATCTCGATGTACTAGAATATGTACGCGACGATCGGCGGGTCTATACACAGAAGGCGGTTATCCTGAGACCAATGGGTGCCGCTGAACAGAAGATCCGACATTTCCACGCCCCGACATTTCCACGCCCCTGTTGGGCCTTTCCTGCGCGTTCCTTACAGCAAGAGATTAGTACTGACACTCCACAAAGAAGAACTGCCAATGGGTGCTTTCCAGTGCTTCAGCCTCCTCGGCTTTTCCTTCTGAGCGAGGCGACGGAAGCACCAAAAATTAATCGACGTCGCGGCGGCATCGCAGACGCTTTGCTTCGGGCTTGGGTTTGCTCAGGCTTTGAGGTATTAGATGATGCATGTCGCCAATGCGGTGATCGACGGATATTTTTAAACTAAGGCGGCTTTCCTTGAGATCATCGGATGCTGCTAGAACAGGGATCCGACATTTTCAACATTGCTTTCCAGGATGGAAGCTTCGGTACCATGAGATTGCACGAGCTTTGCTGACAGCCTTGCAGTCCCCAGCGCAACGGGTGGAATTTCTGGCTTGCTCGGTTCCTCCGCCTGAGCGAGGCAAAATTGTCACCCAAGATTGATCGTAGCGGCGCAGACGCTTTGCTTTGAAGCCTGAGTTCCCTCGGGCTTCCGAGCTATTAGATGATGCACGCGGTAACGAGCCTATACACTTCGAGGCAGCCATTTTGGGACCAGTGGATGATTGCTAGAACGGAAGACCCGACATTCCAACGTTCTTTCTCCTTGGCTGTATTTGTGCTTCGGGACATTGTGCGAGCAGTGCTAACATCTTTCACAGCATTTCGGCCACCAATAAAATCCCGCAAGATGCTTTCGAGCGCCCAGGAGATTGATCTGGTCATCTGTCGGCGCTCCAAACGCCGTCAGGATCCGATCTCAGCACGTGCCACCGACTATCAATGGTGCGCTCGTCTTTGAGGGTCCCAAGAACGACCGTTCGCTTCACGCACGTACTTTCCGGCCTGACCTTGCTCACTCCGTGGTCTTACATTGACATTGGAGCGAGCTACTGTTCCAGATCTCGGCTTTACAGCATGCCCGATGAGCATGCCCGACATGCTTCTCAAAGGTAAGTATCTTTTCGCTATCTCTTTTATCAGCTCATCTCATCCCCATTCCCCGCTTCTGCCACTGGAAGCTGGCAACACCCAGCGTACGGGCACCGTCTCGATCCGGCTGGTTCCTTCCATGAACTTGTACGGTGAGTTCGGTGCCCAAAATAATGGATCCATTCTCAACCCGGCTCGTCCCTTCCATGGACTTGACGGTGAGGATGGGACCAGATCAAAGTTGCATGGCGGTGGTGCGGGTTTACTCGTATCACCCAAGCGCTTGCATTCCCTCGGGTCCGCTCGAGTTGTGGATGCAGGCCGGGCCCTGTGCACACATTCTCTGAAAAACAATGATCTCTTGGTGATGCCGAATCCAGAGTACTGATCAGATTCGCTGACTGCATGCAGGTTGTTCATGTCGCTGAGACAAATGCTCAAGTTTGCGGCGCTTCAAGACCACGTGACTTTGGTTTTGGTTGGTCGGTCGCCACTCGAGCAGTCTTCTCTTGAGCACTCAGGGTACGCAACGCCCTCCGATATATCTTCAGCGCTGATTTGTAGGCTCTCAGCTGCGTCGTCGGTGATGCAAGGCGTATCTGCCCATCGGATGCTGGCTATCTCTGCCAGGGGCGGCACTGCTTGCTTATCTCCCCCGAACGAGGCACTCGCGGCATCGCTGTGGTCTCCAAACTTTGACAGATGACTGTTCGGGAGACATCAATACTATACAGCTGTTCGTAGCAAGCATGAATAGATATTTGCACCTTTCTACAGCATTACATGCCCTCATTTCACGACGCAAACAAGAAGTGAAGTTGGAGCAAGCCGAGACCACGGCCCACCGAAGATTCGCCGCGCTGCTCCCGTTGACGGAGGCCAGACAAAGGGCAGGCCGCGATAACGGACCCTTGCTGACCTGGTGAGTGTGGGGAGACGCTGAGAAGAAGGTGAGCAGCGTGCCAAGAAGCCGTAAGTAGCCGCGCAACATGGTCTGGCATGGTCTGGCGTCCTCAGCAGCAGCGCCGATTGCTGCGATTAGCACCCGCGGCCTTGCAAAAAGCTATTGCCTGCGAGCCGAGCAGTGGCAGGCAGTATGGCGCCCATATATGACCGTTGGCCAGGTAGGACTGCTTTCCTTTGTCCCACCGCTCCCTCCGTTTCGTTGTCTCCCCTGCCCTTAAGGACCATCTTGGAGATAACAACACCAACAACGACAATACCATGAACTCCGTCCGCATCCAGTCGCTCGAGAGCGCCTTCTCCTCCCTCCCCAAGCAGAAGACCGCGTCCTTCTGCTACGTCTCCTCCAGGCACGCACACACAAAGGCCTCCTCCCACCGCAGGAACATTCACTCCTCGCCACACAACGAGAACTCGGCCGCGTACCCGAGCTTCAACTCTCCTGCTGCCAATGCTGTCTCCTCGTCAGTGCCAACAAGGGCTGAGGCTTCTGCTCTTGCATTCCTTCCGCTCAGCCAGATTCTGCGTTCCTACCTGATCACCGCTATCTCCTCCTCGCCTCGTCTCCTGGATGCGTCTTCTGCAGTCCTGCGTCGCATGCTCGAGAGCAAGAATTTCCTTTTCAGCCTTGAGAAGAACCCGCTCGCGAGAGCCCTCCTCTACCACACCTTCTACAAACAATTCTGCGCTGGATCTACTCCCGAGCAGGTCAGCGCCACTTCCAAGCAACTGCGCGAGCAAGGATATGGCGGTGTGATTCTGGAGTACGCTCTGGAAGTCCTCAAGGATGCTGAGGGTAATGAGTTAGAGGACGTTGCCAACTGGCAGAAGGGCATGCTCGCATCCGTTTCCATCGCAAACGAGGGCGACTTCATTGGTCTCAAGTGGAGTGGAATGGGACCTGCAGCACTCCGCCTTTGCGCCGCGCAGAAGAACCCCAGCGAAGCCATGGACAAGGCCATGAAGCTCGTCAGCAAAGCTGCCGCCGAGAAGGGCGTCTGCCTCCTTCCCTCCGCCGAGGAGAACTGGAACTTGCCCGGCTACCACGCTTGGACTCTCAACCTTCAGCGCATCTTCAACCGTGAGGGCAAGACTGTCCTCTACAACACCTACCAATGCTATCTCAAGTCTGCCCCTGCCACCCTCTCCAAGCACATCGATATTGCTCGCGAGGAGGGCTTCACTCTCGGTGCTAAGCTTGTCCGCGGTGCCTACCTCTTCTCCGAGGAGCGCAGCCTCATCCACGACACTATCGAAGATACCCACGCATCCTACGACGGCATGATGTCCGCTCTCATCCACCGCAAGTACAACCCTGTCGTCCAGCCTACCTCGCCTGAAGCTGCTTCCGCCTCCTGGCCTGACAGCCGTGTCGTCATCGCTTCTCACAACGCCAACACCGTCGATCTCGCCCAGCGTCTCCGCCAGGAGCAGCTCAACCGTGGCGAGCAGCTTACTCCTCTCGTCTACGCACAGCTCCAGGGCATGGCTGACGAGGTTTCTTGCTCCCTTCTTGCCGCCACCAGGCACAACGGTGGCGACGAGACCAAGGTCAAGGAGCAGGTCGTCAAGTGCATCGCCTGGGGCAGCATGACCGAGTGCCTCAACTACCTCCTCCGCCGCGCCGCCGAGAACAAGGATGCCGCTTCCAGGACTTCCGACACCAGGAAGGCCATGGGCTCTGAGATCCTCCGCCGCGCGAGGGCCGTCTTTGGTCTTGCTTAAAGCATTACATTCATACATCAGCGACGGCGTTCCGGGAAACGACATGAAATCCTACACAGCTTACGAGCTTGTGCGAGACATGATCTTTGACGAATTTTTTGACATCACCATTTAGCGAGCAAGTAACGTCTGGCGAGATTTCTCTACCATCTATCCGCAGACTTGGGCATATTTTTTGTTACTGTACAGGAAAGGAGAGCATTTTTTGCTTCGGGCGCATTTTTCCAATCTTGCATACCATCTATCTACCATCTACCTCTCGTAGATTTCATAGCACCATTAAATCCAAACAAACTTCAAAACAACAGTTCACCTACATATCACCAAGTCACCAACACATCGCCATAACCTGACGTCCCAAGTAAGCCTTCCAGACTCCTCGCATCTGCATCCTCCCATGCTAGCACAGCTAGTTAAAGCACACCACTAATGCACCCTAACCTCAACTAGCGCCATGTACGAAAGCCGAGCGGCTTTGCTCAGACCCACATTTTCCCAGCCCTGTGGGGAAGATTGAGTTTTCGTTACAGAAGAGGATCAAATTCGCAAACTGCCTCGATTGCGCTCTGCGCGGCTACCCTCGGAGACCGTTGGGCGTTTGTGGGGATCTATGGTTGTTGTGATAAAGAGATTCGGGCGTTTGGCGGCGGGATGTGATGGGGCTGTGTCATGTTTACGATTGGAAGTGGGAAGCGGATGGTGGCGAGAGAGGCAAGTTGGAGTGCTGTGGGCTTGCGAGCTCGCAAGGTTCACGACTGTCGAGATAACATGTACAAGCATTGTGTACATTCTTCTCTGGAGTTGCCGCCTTGGAGGCTTCGAATTCTGTCGCCAGTGATGTCACTGCCAAAAGATCTCATCATAATAGCAAGATAAGCGCACAAACTGTCGTCTCGGGTCTCGAGGCCGAGAAAAGCTTCCCAAGATCGCCGGTCAGAATAGTGCGGTAAGACTTTCAAGTCAGCAGATCCGCTGCGGTCGTCATCCTAAAAGTCACAGCGATTGCGCGAAAAAGCATGGCGATTTTAGGGTTTGTGAAAGATTGGGGGAGCGGTCCGCGCGGCTGGGGCTCCGCAAAGGCACGCGAGCACGCACTCTTCTTTGTCCATGGCGGCCAGACACGGTGGAAGATGACTTTGGCTAATAGATTGGCATCTTCTACGCTGATAGAGATTGGAGGCATGCGTGTCTTTGGGTGATCCACTTGGGCGTTTTGGATGTGTGAAGCGCCCTTGCCACTGGGGTGCTTGGCCATCTTCGCTGGGTCAGCATGAGTACGGCTGTCAACGGCGTTCATGATTTCGTGGCTCTCAGGCTTGGGGTCAAGGATTTTTCATTGTAGTGCTGCAGTACTCGGCTACGCTCTTGTATCGTTTATGTGAGGCAAACAGGCCGGACAACGATATCCACAATTTATGCCTGTGTTCGCCAAATGATCAGACTCTATCTCTTGCACATTAAAGTTGATAATGATATCTTGCGTCGAGCGTCGCAATTGCAGATTGCCATACTCTGATTTATGGGCCTTGAAAAAGCGATATATCTTACTGGTGCAGCGGTGCTGTTGCTCCACGCTCTGCGTTGCATCGCCAGTTGCCTTTGCATCTTTCTCTTGGCCCTCTTTGGTTGAGTTTGCGTATCACGATACATAATGCGTATTTCCCTTCTCTCCTACATAGCACACCAGATATTCAATGGCATGAAGCCGAAATCGATAATTTGAACTCTGCCAGCTTGCTGCATGTGGAACGCCGGATTTTAACGTCTCGCATGTATCTTTATTGGTAATCGGAATGCTCCTTGACTTATGCATCCTACCGCAAAGCTCTTTCAATCGCAGGCGCACGAGTTTTTCCCTTCCGCACGTAGTGTGTATTTCTTGCGCTCTAAAAGCTGTATTTTTCTTTCTTCAAGGAAGTAGAAGCTCTGAAGTTTGTGCATGCGTATTGCAGTTTTGACTCGTGTGTACATGCCGAATCCGGATTGCGAATTGCTCGCAGAGAACACAGATTGGATAGATGTTTCTTGTGGGCTTGCATGGAAATGCCTACGACATTTGGTGTTATCTTGGCGCTGTGACTTGACTATCAATGTATGCTTCATGCAGCGAGCCGCAAAATTCCAAACCCTCATGTTTTTCGTCCTTACGCCTTCCTGGCTATTCGGCAAACTCTTGCAAAGGATAGAGCAATGGCAGCTCTCAAGTCTCCCTTGCTTTTTTTTCCTTCTTCACATTTTGTCGTCGAAGTTATTGGGAATTTGCCACCGGGTGCGACGAGTCGGAGGTGTTGATCAGAAGCTCCGAGTCTTTGTTTCCATTACCAGGCCCGGTGCGGCGGTAATGTCTCATTCTTTGTGCATTAAGGGGACTGTGGCTTCCAAGAGCACACGAGTCGACTTGGTGTTGTGTTCTCAGCCGTCTACCTTGTCGTCAACCTTGTCGTCGATTCGAGCAGCTGCGTGAGGTCGAGGCCGCGGCAGTGTGGCGAAGAAGTTGGCTGGACTCTTGCTTCGTATTGTAAGGACGGTTGGAAGGCTTGAGGAGGTATCGTTGCGGGAGTCTTGCGGGTTGCTTGGAAGACAAAGGACTTCCTCTCTCGAATGCGGATGCAGGCTTCCTTGTTGCAGCTTCGTGGGCGTGAGCCGCAACTAGGGTGGGTAGTCTTCTTGCAGTCTGTAAGTGTCTCAAGCGAATGTTGTTGTTTTGTGACGCAACTGCGAGCCCTCAACGCCATGCGACAGCTAGTTGCTACTTTGCAGAAGAAAGTCTGTGGCTTAAGCTTCCGCTGCGACATGGTCACCGTGCTGTTGGTATGTGTAGCCGTCGGGGCGTCGCTCCAGCCCTACATGCGTCCTGTGGACGCGCTGAGTGTCGCCTTTGGTAGCGACCAGTGGGAGGACCTAGCCCCGACCATACCGACGGCCCCCTGATGTGTTGCTGCACCTTCCCGTGCCCACAGCATGTACAATAGATCAAGGTGGGCGCCGTGGTGTTCATGGCTTGGCAGCGGAGCTGGTGTTGTGCTTGCAGCGCCCCAACACCACAACCAGCCCTCCTCGTCCACTACAACGCCAAATACATCCGTCATGTCCAGATAACACATGGAGGTCCTTGCGTGCCTCTATAATATGCTCCGCAAGTAGCTCTCATGCCCTACAGGCCCGCCTTGGTCCACCTTTGGCCTGGCGAGGAGCATTCCCGCCTGCATTCGCCGCGCACGCCCACCTCCGCCCCGGCACCCACACCTGGGCCTTTGGCACGATGGTAAGCACAAGTCGGCCTCTCTACAAGCACGTGTGAATCGTTATGTGGCTCACTTGGAGCCCCAGACATCGTCACTGGCGTGTGGTAGCGCAGGAGGGGTGGCGATTGCAGGCAAGCCGGCTTCGCGCAACAACACCACCGCAATCGTACTTCTCGTTCCACACCACCACACACGATAGTTATTGACAAAATAGCAATACGGGCTCTTACACCAAGCCGTGGAGCTACTCTCGTGAGTATTTCACCATGTCAACGGTTTGTGGTAGCGCATACTGACAGGGCAAGGCAGACGCCGCAGACGAAGCCCACTACGCGCGACGACTGCGCAGCCGCAACAGTACAGTACTTTCTGTTCCACACCACTACAAGCTCTTTAACCAAGCTGTAGAGCTGCTTTGGTGAGCATGCCAAAATGTTAATCTATTGTGGCGGCGCGCACGAAAGGCGGTACTTCACAGCGAACATGCAGTTACCCGGCTTGCGACTACCGCGCTCGCCACGACAAGGCTTGACACTCCTTGCAGCTCGACATCATGTCTTCGAAGGTTTTAGCAAACCCTCAAAGCATGCTTGGTATGTGATCAATCCCAGAAACCAAGTGTATAGCATATACTAACATTCCACGGGCGACGGGGATCTTTGCAAGTCGGCTTCACGGCTCCGGCGCCTTTGGCCGCCAATGTTGCAACAATACAACCGCCACCGAACATGGCAAGCGACCATGGTGATCACCACACCGATAAGAAATACTAGTCAAACGTCCGGAAGATCATTGCGACTGGACACTCGGCTGAACAAGATCTGCAACGACCCGCCTGACATTCCCGAGGTTGGACGACGTGGTCATGCAAGGGACTCGAACAATGTAAGAGCTTCGAACACAAGACAGACTTCCGAATATTGGCAAGAGATGGTGGTTGTCTGTGCTTTCAAGCCTCTTGGTTTGATAGAAACATTTTTGCCGCCCTGACTGGCCGTGGCCTGAGTGGCAACCGCCGATGGAGTGAACCTTCGCAAACAATACCGACAGAAGTTCCGTTCGAACACCTCCTCAAAAACAGTCGCGCATTGCTTCTGTCAGCTCTCGCTTGCCAAGGAAAGCATTCGAGTCGGAGCATCACAACTCATGCCATAGCCGCCTCCAGAACGGGCTACATCTTGTTTGGAGGTCGGCCTGACCTTCGATGCCTCTTCTCTATCAGAGCTTAAGCATCATGGTTGCCTCTTTTCTGATGAGAAGAGAAGTTCAAGCCTTGGTAAGCTCTACTATTCACGCTATTGTGTGCACTCATTATATCTAAGTGACTGCATCATAAAGAGTCTGTGTTGCAGCATTGGAAAAACAACATCCTTCCCTGGCGCAATGTCACATGCATTTGCGATGGCCTTGGCTGTTGCTCTCAGTGCTGGGAATGTCTCTCGTTGCTGGGCGTTGACAGTACGCCGGTCGAAACAGCCCTGGCTATCTCTTCTCAGTGTTGGATACTGGTCTGCGCCGGCAGAATAACAGCCGTGTCTACTGCTTTTTGTTGCCTAGCCTCAACCTGGATGAAAATGCTGGAGACTGGATATCCTGGACCTCTGGACATCTCGGGCGTGCCTTTGGCTTCGGAGACTGTGCTCCTGCCAGCAAGTATGCAAGAGCCACTCTGGAGTAAATTGCTTTCGCAGACTGGCAAAGTCCGGCACTTACAGCCAGACTATTACCTCGACCGGACACGAGATAGCTGCGTCTTACAGCTTCGAGGTGTCGTCCAGTCAAGTGGTAGGTCTTTTATCTTTCTGCCACCACCTCGCCGTTGGATTCAACATCTTTCTACGGCTTCCACATTTTCGCCGTCTATCGCGAGCGCTCTGCGTCTTCATAGAGCAACACTCCAACTTGGCCGCCGGGAAACCCCTGAACGGCTGTCGAATATTTCGGACATCTGGACGTCTGGATACCAGCCTACATTCGGCTAAACTTGTGACTTTGCCCATGCCTCCGTGCTGGCAAGACCCTGGTCGAGCTTGCGCGATGACACTAACACAGATCCTTCGTCCGCACACCGCATATGTTTCCGTGTTGCCAAGGCTCTGGCCGAGTCTTCACGATGATCTTTGTTACATTCGTTCCCGTGTTGGCAAGACCTTGGTCGAGCCTCTGCGGTGTTTATATATCCCAACTCCTAACCTCCAGGCAGTCAGATCTTCGTTGCCAGCTTCCGCTGGAAGTGTCCTATCAAGCCAGGGCCGCCATCGTCTTTCGAGGCTGAGTTTGATAACCAGAAGATAGGCTTTGTTGTCGCAATATTGGTCATGAAAGTCAGTATGCCCGCGGCTGCTGTACTGGAGCCCGAGCACACATCCTTGATGGAACCATCCGCCCTCTGACTTACGTGGTGAGAGCGGGTGCTGAACGACAGGAATGGCCCGAAGATCAAGCTGAGCCTTCTCGACGACTTCTTTCCCCTCTCGTTACAAGCACATCACCCTTCCGTGCTGGCAAAGCCCTGGTTGAGCCTTCGCGGTGACGCTCCCCTTACACCTTGACACACCCATGCCTCTCTTCCGTGTTGGCAAAGCCTTGGCTGAACCTTCGCAGTGACTCCAATTCACTCTCTTCACAAGCATATTCCTCTTTCCGTGCTGGCAAAGCCCTGGCTGAGTCTTCACGGTGGTGCTTCCTTTACACCTTGTCGCATACATTCCCTCCCTTCGAGTTGGCAAAGCCTTGGCTGAGCCTTCGCGATGACCATCACTCATCACCTACAGCTTCCATGTTTCCGCACTGGCAAGGCCTTGGCTGAACCTTTGCGATGGATATGGACATCTACAGGACTGGATTTGGACCTGAACGGGGGCGGCCTATCAATGAGCAGTGCACGACGCGCAAGAAGACAGAGGTCCCGATTAAGTTCGAACCCACGTCTCAAAGCCCTCTGCCAGTCTCATCTATTTGTCCCAAGTTCGAAATTATCGTTGTGTTGGGATGTGTGGAGCGGTATATTTGCCTAAGCGCTGTACCTGCATGTCCGGCCCTCGATCGAAGAAGCGGCCTATCTACCTGCCATGCGCAATGTGCTTGAACGCAATGGTCCCGATTTAGTTCGAATCAAAGCTTGATGGTCGTTGGCTAAGCTGAAAACCGTCCCATCTTTTTGAAGATTGTTGCATAGGGACATGCGGAGCGGTATATTTGCCTTAAGCGCTGTACCTGCATGTTCGATGCTCAATCGTGGTGAAGACCCGCTTCTCGGTGTTTTCCGTACCCTCCTTTTGGGGTTATGGCGCGCTGGTTGCTGCCTTTGCTGATATATCTTGGCCTCTCTGCCGCCCGCCGTCCAGCTCTGGCTGACAAGGGTTGGCCATAATCTGTGGGTATCTGAGGCATTATGACAGCGGCTTGTGCACTCTAAGCTCAAGCCGGGCGGCTGCTTGATGGGCGCATCGGGCAGGGGTTTCTTTCGGGAGATCGGTGGGCTGTTACGCACATTTAAGTACTGCTTGTTTCTCTTCCGTCTTCTTATGTATGATGTCCGCTTTGGTGGCTGTGGACGTCTCCTTTGGCCGACACTTCAGCGTAAGTCCGTTCACGTTGGGGGTGGTTTTGCTTGTCCATGTTGTATATGAGAGAGGGGGATTGTTCTTGACTCCTGTTGAACTCTGCCTCGGCCGACTCTTCAGGTTGAGGCGGAAAAGGTTGTTCTTGTGGCGGCTGCTTGATACATCGTGGGTATTATGGGAGGACGCCTTTGCTCTTCGCTAGAAGCTTTGTTTTGATCCTCCTCTTGGGCAGATCGTGTAACATCAGGCTGCTGAGTCGCAGGAGTGGACTTTGTAGAGATGGAAGGATTGGAAGCCGCGCCGTCTTTGGCCCAGCGAGGCGATGGTGTCTTCTGAGCTGTTATGCTGGCAATTGCGTGGGTAGTTGTAGCGAATGGTCCAGCTGCTCTCACCATCGGCTCCGAGCATTTGGCATCAACAGCTGCTGAATACGGGATTCGTGCGTGATTTTGTATCCCGTCGCCTCCTCTTGCTCGGTCAGGATGGTGCTGGTGGCGGTTGCACGTGATGTCTCCAAGGCTGCAAGACGTTTACTTTCTTCTGTTGATTCCGTGTTCGATGTTACGTAGAACACTTGCTGAGTTGTACCCTCCCTTCATGGATACGCCAGCCAACACCAAGTCATCAGAAGACATAGAAACCTTGTTGTGGTCTGGCAGAAGATCCGCCCGTCCTGCTCCCAGTCTTTTCTTGCCGCTTGGCTTGGCGAGGCCACGCTTACGCTTAAGGCTTTCTGGCATCAATACTGAGGGATAATTCGAGCAGCTCGACTCCAAAATTGCTCGGTAATTGGTATGATGTTGGCCGCCGACTGCTTGAGGCGCTGTAGTGGCAACTCGGAGGCGCTTGCTTGTACGTCCTGCAGGCTCTTTCAAGGCGCTTTTTGTTGAAGGGTAAAGGCCATGGGCCATCGACGTGCTACAAGCTTGAGAGGTAGCACCAACCATGCTGACGATAAGGTAGGCACTGGTTGTCCATTGAGAGGGCATCGAGTGGGTCCGTCGCGCTTGTGGCTTGCCGAATTGGTGGCTGCGATACTGTCGGCAAGGTAGGTGACGTTTGCCGCGAAGTGTGCAATCAGAGTAGGCTCTGTTGTGGCGTCGACCGTACATCTTACGATTTGCGAGCACGCTAGGCTGAAGAAATATGTTCAGGCTTCAGCTTTGACTATCCGTTTGTTTGTCTGTTTGTGAAAAGTCTACAGGCTGTACGGAAAGCTAACTTACGCTCGATCGCAGCGCTCGATATCAGTGGCAGAGACATGCATGCCGCCGAAGGTCCACCTTGGTTTCTACACGTTGTATGAAGTCGCATTTTACTTACAGTACAGCATCGCGGTCGGCCTACCTTGGGTACTTAAATACTGCAGTAGCTAGTTTGCTGGCTTTTATCGCATGGCTGGGTGTGCGTGTGCATCACAGTTATGTAGAAAATTTCAAACGAAAAGAAACTCTTGTCTCGTACCTGGTCCAGCAAGAAGGCGGCCGCTTCTAGCTCTATGCCGCTCGACAGGATTTAGCAAACTCGCTCTTCGAATGTGTATCCTCGGTCCTTCATCTGTGCAGCGGTATCTCTCTGATCTACCGCACCTGTATCCAAGGAGTCAGCGCAGTCTCTTCTCGTGCATAATCAATGCTTGCGCGCCTCACCTAGGGATCGATTCGTCCAAGACCCTCCCGATGTCAATCATGGCAGCTGCGATCATGCGACTCATCGAGACTGCTCAGGCGAGGTGGACGGCGAGCGGACCCAATCTTCCATGTCGATCAAGATGAGGATGTTGATGGTGAGCCAGAAGGCAGCGGCGAGGGCAATGCCGAGGAGGATTTGCCAGAACGCAGGCATCGTGAACGGCTGATCTCGATGGTAAACAGGCGAGGCTTAGAGGGTGCTATTTGGTATTGGCGTAGACTGGCTTGCGTGTATCGCTGCGGTCACGATGATGTTTCGGTGGTATGTGTATGGTTTGCTTGCTGCGCTGCCCAGGTTTGAGGAGCTTGCTGGGTATCAATCAAACAAAGCTACGCCAAGACGTGTATGAGTAACTCGCAGGACAAGAAACGACGCTACCAGCACAGCATGATGCAACTGAGTACTTCTGGCATATCTCCATGGATACTAAGTTGTTATGTAGCTATTTGCAACCGTCGATGTCGCCGCATCGTCAAAAGAGATCTGTTGCCGTGGAAGCACAAGGGCTAACCTCCTGAGCAAGACGCGCCGAGGAGGACGCTCTTTGAGCTGTTTGGAAGCAATTACACTTCTTCTAGGCTCGCATAACACCTAAATTAGCCTTTGACATCAATCAGTGAGCAATATTCAGCACGTGAATCATGTACGACCTCTCAAGTGAGCCACATCTAACTATGGAGTTCTCATCACATCTTACGCCCACCTTCTTTCCACACTCCGCTCACTGTAGCACGAGCGCCTGACGCTCCTTCTCCGGCTCTTGATTGTACGTGTTGGTGTTTAGTGTCCTTGGTGGCTGCCTGGAGCCTCACGCTGACTTCCCACTTTCGCTTCTTCATTCACCAACCTTCACAACACCACACCAAAACCACACACATCACCATGAAGAACACCATTGCGACAACACTACGGCACCACCCCAATCTTTACCTCCATGCACTGCTCTTCCACAAGAGTGATCAGCGCTACCGTAAGTCTCCTCACTTCAGCCTCACTACACTCACCTGACTCACCTTCATCTTTCAGTGTGGATGCTGACCTGCAAAAGTGCAGCTCAAATGCCTCGCATGCCTGACGTACGAGATCGCCACTCAAGCTTCTCTTGGTATCTCACAGTATAGCCTGCGCGTGCTTCCAATGTGCAAGGTGACCAGAGAGGTCGGCAACGACAACCCGTGGCCGTGTTTTCGGTCAAACCCGGTAGATACCTGCAAAGGAGTCCCCAAAGCAAGCTCGCCTTTGGAGATGCTCTTCGAGATCATCCTCGCGGCCGTAAGTCACCTCAGCTCACCCACTTCCACTTCACTCGACTGACACTGCTCCAGGTCTCCGTGCTCAAGAAGATCCTTGAGTGGTGCTCCCAGCACAAGAACGACCTCACGCCCGCCCAGGACGACGACGCCGACTCTCGCAAGAAGACCGCCGACATCGAGGAGTGAGACCAGAAGACCATGCAGGTCGACCAGAAGATGCTGTTCGAGATCATCCTCACGACCGTAAATGACCTCACCTCACCCACTCCTACTTCACTCAGCTGACAGCCTTACTTCAGGTCTCGGAGAACGTGCTCAAGAAGGTCCTCGGGTGAAACTCCCAGCACAAGAACGACGTCACGCCCACCCAGGACAACGACGCCGACTCCCGCAAGAGGACCACCGACATCGAAGAGTGGGACCAGAAGTTCATTCAGGTCGACCACGAGGCCATTCTCGCCGCCAACTACACGGACATCAAGGTCATCCTCGCCGCCAATTACACGGACATCAAGGTCATCCTCGCCGCAAACTACATGGACACCAAGGCCCTCCTCGACGTCGGCTGCAAGGCCGTCGCTAACATGATCAAGGGCAAGCCTCCGGAACACGATACGAGCACCCAGGGCTGGAAAGTTGGTCAAACCCCCGATGATGACGACGTCGACTCGCGCAAGACAACCCCCGGCATCGAGGAGTGGAACGAGCAGCATCTACCGGTCAAGCTTTACGATATCCGAATTCCACTCCTCGATGTCGGTTGCAAGACTGTCGCCAACATGACCAAGGGCAAGCCTCCCGAGGAGATCCGCAAGACATTCAACGTCCAGAACGACTTCCACCCCGAGGAGAAGGACCAGATCAGCCGCGAGAACGAGCTGGTCGACAGTCGACTGGAGGAGCGTAACTTCCTAAACAAAAAAACAGCCGGGACAGGCGTAACAACCCCGTTAACAACTCACAGGAGGGACGCAACCTCCTCGAAAACCCGGCCAGGCTCCGGAGATGTGCCTGTGGTATCGTTCGATGTCGGACCTCGTAATAGTGGATGCGTTTCTATGCAGAGTCCTTCTCAAATCGGCGGCACCAGAACTCCTTGGATTACGGTCCGGCAATGGCGCGAGCCATTACTACCGGTACCTTCCTCGTCCGCACCGGTCACTTCACCCCGGTTCCCGCTGGTTACAATCCGCTCCGCCGCGACCTCGCTTCCTACGTCTCCTCCGGTGTCATCAACCTCGACAAGCCCTCTAATCCTTCATTTCACGAAGTCGTGGCATGGTTCAAGCGCATGCTCCGTGTCGAGCGCACGGGTCACTCTGGAACTCTCGATCCCAAGGTCACTAAGTGCTTGATTCCCTGCATTGACCGCGCCACTCGTCTCGTGAAGAGCTAGCAGGGCGCAGGAAAGGAACATATTGCAGTCCTCCGTCTGCAAGGCAAGCTCATGGGGTGCCGTCGGGAATGCTGACCTCGCACCAGTGGACTGGGTCGCATACAGAGTCTTTCATCCTCCGCGGCACCAAAGCTACTGGCTATAGTGACTCGCTCAAAGACCTCCCATCAATAGGCAGAAGTCGGCCCTGCCTCGACATTGTCGACCAGATGATAGAGGGTGGCGGTGGCGATATGGTTCTCTTCGGACGCTGGAGACATTGGGGTGCCGCCGGCGTTGTTGACCTTACAATACTTTGTTGCTCACCAGGTAGATTCGCTCATGGATACAGTGTATTCACAAGCATTACATCGCACATCGCGCCTCTGTCATTCTGATCGCTGATGGCCTGATGCCGTCAAAGTAGTCTGTCAGTACGTTGCTGAGTCGCTATACATCGCTAATGTGCTTCTAAAGATGTACACACACTCTGCTTGTACCTTCATGTGGTGCGAAGTATAGTACTCTATAATTGTAGGCTAATGTGTGGGACATGGTAGTCATCTCAAGGGTAAGGTCGCGGTATCCTTTATCGGTGCCTTCAGGTAGTAGTGCATATACCGCCTAGGTACTCGTGGCATCCTATCAGCGTTTCGATGGCATATCACTTTCTTGTAACGCATGAGATTGTGTGCTATGCTTCACACCACCCGAACGTACCTTCGCCAGCGACTGCTGTTCTTGGGCGCATGTTCATACTGCAGAAGATGATTGCCGTTGCCACAAATACACCCTTCATAGATGGCAATCTTGATGAGGGTGTCAAACGTACAGTTGCCGAGCGCGGACACAACTCGGATGCTGCTTTCCGGAATCGGCGCTGGTCACCACAGCTGACAGCTTTGAATTGATCGTTTGGCCAATTCTCTAGGAGGGTAGTTAATCCGACATTCATACACAAGCAAAGCTAGGAATATACTGACTTTCTCCTTTCGTCGAGCGCCGACGACGCGTCGCTAGCGAGACATTTGTCGCCCGTCTCTGGTTGGTGGCGAAGCCATTTGCACGAGCTCGGAATACATAGCAGGAGCATCAGCCGAGCTTGATGGTGCATTACCCGGACCTCGAGCTTAGTATCGACATGCCGTCCTTAGCTGCAGGCCAAAAGAAGCATCCACAAGTCGGAGAGTGCAAGGATGAAGCCTTGGCCTGTAGTGAGGAATTCCCTCATAAAGCGCCACCTTGGCCGACCTCCGAGGTGTAGCTTTCTGCTATTGTAGATCATCAGAAGTCTACGTGTATTTGTGCCTTCCAAGAAAGTACATAGCGGTAGAAACACTACACAAAAGCCGGATCGCACGGCGATTTGCACCTGCCAGAGCACACAAAGTCTCTTGAATGCCATAGTTTCTCCCTTTCAACTTTTTCCATGGCCCAGCGTCATGTTCAATCGTTGCAGCATCTAGATGATCAATCTACATGCAAACTTATACACAAGAAATGCAAACGCCACGATGGGGCTGCCTTGACTCATGTGCGGGTTGGAGCGGAGAAACTGGAGCATCCCTGGGTGATGCCTGCTAGCAACGTGGACGGCACATCTGTTATCCCCACAGCCCCGCACGAAACAATCTCCATTCCTTGCATGATCGTCCATGCACCGCGGCGCCCGCTCTGTCTTTGTCGTCCTCATGACTCCATACCACGCAGCTTTGCCCAAAGTCACCATCCGGCAAGTCTCGTGGGCCACGAGCCGTTCTGTCTTCCCCTCGCCATGACGTGCCAACGGCTTCAGACGCCGATCTCCAATGCCGATCACGAAATGTATAAAATGGACCCAACATGTCGGCAGGGTGGCAGTGGTGGTCAATCTGCTGTTATAGCACTTTCTTCTCGCCTAGCATGCTCACCGTATTTGCAAGCCTCCTGGCAGTGGCCAGCGCAGCGCCTGGATATCGTCGTCAAGCCGGCTATGGCAGCAATGGCGGTTCTCCCACGGTATCGGTCAAGAACGGTACCATCTCTGGTGTCCACTCCTCAACCTATAATGAGGATTACTTCTTGGGAGTTCCCTACGCCCAACCCCCAGTCAATGGACTTCGATTCAAGGTCCCACAGTCTCTGAACAGCACCTACAACAGCACCTACGACGCAACGGAGTATGCTCCTTCTTGCGTCGGCTATGGTGGCGACCAGCTTGGCTACCCAATTTCAGAGGATTGCCTGTACCTCAACGTGGTCCGTCCTTCGGGCTACGAAGACCAGGAGCTGCCTATTGGGCTCTGGATCCACGGCGGTGGTCTGCAGATGGGTGGCAGTCGTGACGCGCGCTACAACCTGTCTTTCATCGTGGAGAACAGTGTCAAGATTGGAAAGCCCATTATCGGCGTCTCCATCAACTACCGCCTTGCTGGCTGGGGTTTGCTTGCATCTGAGCAGGTCTCCGGAAGTGGAGATACCAACATCGGTCTCAGAGATCAGCGTCTAGCTCTCCACTGGGTGCAGGAAAACATTGGCGCCTTCGGCGGTGACCCCAGTAAGGTCACTATCTGGGGAGAGTCTGCGGGTGCCGCTTCTGTCGGCTGGCACTTGCTTGCTTACAATGGCCGTGACGATGGCTTGTTCCGTGCTGGTATCATGCAGAGCGGCAACCCTGTGGCTTACAACAGCTACCGCTCAGTCATCGACTACCAGCCTGGCTATGATGGTCTGGTCAACGCTACTGGCTGCAGCAATGCCACTGACACCCTCGAGTGCGTTCGCTACGCGCCTTACGAACAAGTGAACAACTGGTTCAACTCGACCGAAGGTAGCAGCTGGAACCCGATCGTTGACGGCGACTTTATTGCCCGTTGGGGTAGCCTTCAACTCGAAGACGGCGACTTTGTCCAAGTTCCCATCATTGCTGGTGCGAATACCGACGAAGGCACTGCTTTTGGTCCTCGCGGCATCGACTCTGAAGCAGACTTCGCCGAGTACATCTCTGATCCGGACACCGCTGCGTTCCTGCCTCAGCACCTCGTCACCGAAGCGCTTGAAGCGTACCCCAACACACCTGACTACTGGATCCCACCTACCGAGGAGATCGGTGACTACGTCTACCCAAACATGTCACAGTACCGCCGCAGCGCAGCATACGCCGGCGACGCGGTGATGATCGCCAACCGTCGCGGCGCCTGCGAGACCTGGACCAAATTCGGTGTCGACGCATGGAGCTACAGGTTCAACACCATTCCGAACGGCATTCCTTTCACCGTCGGCGTGACCCACTTCCAAGAGGTCGCCTTCGTGTTTGATAACACCCAAGGTCTCGGCTACGGCCCTCTATGGGGCACCGTCAACCCCTACGCCAACAAGTCGGAGGCATACCAGGAGCTTGGCTTCCTCATGAGCTCCAGCTGGGCGTCTTTCATTCACGATCTCGACCCGAACGGATACAAGGACAGGAACTCGTCCACTCCTGATTGGCCGGTGTACTCCAACGAGGAGCCTGAGAACATCGTCTTCGACACCAATGTGACTGGCAATGCTTTTGCTGAAGCTGACACATGGCGCTCGGAAGGTATCCGCTTCATTTTGGACCATGCGTTTGCCTACAAGAGATAGAAGCAACCTAGATAGGATTAGATGTTTTTTCTCCACGGCAGTACAACCGAGGAGAGCATGAACACATGATTGCAAATTACGAATGAAAGGTTATCTCAATCATTCTTCCGGAAATCCGTGAAATTCACATGTTGGTATTGAAACATCATACGTTGACTGATTATCGACTTAAGAAATTGGAGCAACATATTTTGTGATTCCCGAGCGCTACTTCGCACGATCACTTCCTTGAGAGCTGTATCCTCCACAAGCCCTGCTGAGACACCTCGCTCCGCTGCAAGTGCAGTTCGCAAGTAATACCAAGATTACTGAGGTCTACCTGGCGGCGGGCAGAGGGAAAACGGCCGGGCTCTTCTTCCCATCTTTTCCAACAGCTCTGATACCAAACTGCAGGCTGTCCTTCGGCAAGTCCACCGTGACACCGCCTGTGTTCCCAACATCAAGCGCATGGCTCCACTGCAAAGCACCTGCGACTCTCCACACAAGCTCGTAGCTTGCAACAAGCGGATCGTTGCCTATGGTCCAGTTGAAAGCGCTGAGGTTGTTGACAATTGACAGCGGCGTGTCTTCGTCCGCAGCTGGGATGCCGATGCGCTGGGAAATGGTCACATTCTGGGGCATCGCTGGAGCGTTCGCTGCAGACCACATTGTTGCCAAGTTGACTTTGGCCACGCGAGAGGTGTAGTCGAAGTCTACAAACTCAACAAGGTCGCCGTATTGCGTGCCGTTCTCGACTCGGGTGTTCTGGTGCTGGTGGGTGTAGTCTTCGACGGCTTCGGTGAAGCGCACGGCAGGGAAGCCTTGAGTGAGGAATGACTGGTGGTCGCCGCCGCGGAGGTAGCGATCCGGGCGGTAGATCAGGGCAACTTGCATGTCAAGGTCGTGGGATGCACCAGCAGCAACTTCTGCGATGAAGCGCCCAAGGTTGCGGGCGGGCGAGTCGTTCTCACCGCCGATAATACCGATCTGTCTGTCTTCTGCAGCGGTGGATGCGTTGGGGTACAGGATGCTGGCTCCAAAGAGACGAATGGTGTAGTCATTGATCGGGCTGAAAGGCTGGAAGTGGCCAGTTCCGACGATGTCATTGTTCCAGTTACCTTCGACATTGTAGCCGGCTTGCTTGAGAGTCTTCGCCAGATGGTCCGAACCGTACAGGCCTTGTTCTTCGGCCGCAACAGCAGCAAAGATCATGGTGGATTTAGGCTTGAGCTTGGCACAGACACGAGCCATTTCCATTACCACTGCGACTCCAGAGGCATCATCATCGGCACCTGGTGCATCGCCTTCCGCATCCATCACATCAAGACGTCGGCTGTCGTAGTGGCCAGTGACGACATAGACTCGGTTCGGGTCGGTAGTGCCATTGATCTGGGCTACCACATTGGTGATGTTGACCGGGAATGAGATTCTGCTGGCCACAGGCTGGATGTAGGAGTTAAAGTATACGTCCATGCTTCCATTGGACTCTGCCGCATAGCCTTGCATCTCCTTGTAGATCCAATCGCGAGCGGCGCCAATTCCTCTCGTCGTGGAGTTTTGAATCGAAAGGGTGTGTCTGGTGCCGAAGTTTGCGAGCTTAGTGATGATATTGCCCACTCTTTCCTGGTCGATTTGAGAGATGATCTGGCTGGTGAGGTTGTCAGGTCTTTGCGGTTGCAAAGCCTTTCCAAGATCAGTCGGTGGCCAGCTCGCCTCCGGTGCATAACCCCATGGTTCAGAAGGGCCGTATAAGCTGCCAGGAAGCCCTCTCCATGTCTGAGCGCTGGCAGCACTCAGCAGTGTGCCGACTGTGATAGCTTTTGTAAACATGTTGTCCGATTGCCAGGCAGTTGAATCCTGTAGGATGCAAAAGCGAAGCAGCGAGGGCTATATAAGCCCCAAATGGAAAGTGAAGGAGCCGATGCAGGATCTAGGGTTAGTACGACATCACCTCATACACCTACCATTCTGAGGTTCCATTACCAAGACAATCATGCTTGAAGATCCTTGATACACGTCCTCCTGCATATGTCCACACGGCACGTTGTCGTGAGATCCACAGCACACATGCGAACCATGTGCTTACCCGTCACTAAGCAGCAGCGTCGGCCCAATAGCAAGTCATCACAGACATCGTATGACGGCGTGCAAGGAACATACCGCATGAAGATACAGGCTATGCATGCAATATAATTCTCGATCGCGTGGCGAAGTTCTTTGGGAAAATTGACCTGGAGGTTTGGGGCGATGATCAAGCGGGGCTTGCCCAGCCAGCGCTGCCAGCGAGCTTCCTGAGTAGGAAGGAGGCAAGAGATAACCGATATCCTCGATCGTGCAGGGGTCGGCAGTGACGGCTATTTCTTGCTGTTTACTTGAGACAGATCAAGAACAACAATGGGAGTAGATTGCACGGCAAAACGCTGTGGTCCCGCCATCGGAGGCCACAGTTCCAGAGCTTCGGAAGTATTGCTGCTGGAGGCAGGCCTGATCATACAACTATTGCGATTTCAGTCCAATATGAACGATTCGGATCTTTTCTGATATAAAGGCGTCAGTAAAAGTAGCGTTGTCGCACGTAGAAGCATAATAGAAGTCGCCGCAGGAATATTAGTGAGGTCGAGCGAGCGAACGTATTTCAGAAATAAGAACTGAGATGGAATTGACCAGAGACTTGTGCAAAAGATATGGGGTCGTCATAATTTTGAATACCAGGGTTTGAGCATCATGAACCTCGTCTTTTGTAGCATGTAACCTTGCCGCTTTCGTCGAGTGTGTAGTCTGTCACATAGGTTGTTTCCCCCTCTCTCTTCACAGGAGTCCCTTTGTATACCATGTCCCATGTAATGTCGTAACGCCGAGCGCCACGCTTGAAACACCAACCTTCCTCGCAAACCTCAACGTCCATGACTATCTCAACTCTCCTCTGCCAGCAGGATCTCTCTCCTTCTGCTTGCGATCTTTCTCGGCTCTGTTGTGTTTGCGGTCCTCGTCGATGTCGGCCGTGATGGTCTCCATCATGCTCTTTCTTGGCAGTTGGTCCATCTGCACCCAGGGCGCATTCGCCACATACTTCAGGTCCCACTCGATTTTCTTCACCATGTTCTCCAGATCAGTATTACTGCAGTAGTTAGGGTGAGTCCGAGTGAAGGCCGGGAATAGCTTTCCATCGCCATGGCTTCGACCATGGAAAGCTTCGGGTCTGGGAATGAAGTCGAGCGGGATGGCGTCGGGGAGCTCGTTTTCTGTCGCAAGCGCTGTCTCGTGGCACCATGCTCTGGCTACGTTTCTTGCGGTGTATCCTCCTCCACCTAGCAGCATGACCGGCACATCAAGCGACTTGACGAAGCGCACACACTCGCCGTGCTGTTTGATGTTGATGTTGAACTGACCAAGTCGATCGCCACCTAGTGAATCTGCGCCGCATTGCAGCACAATGGCTGAAGGCTTGAAGGCCTTGACTGCTCGGCCAACAACAGATGTGAAAAGGTAATTGTATTGCCTATCATCAATTCCCGAACTTATGGGAACATTGAGGGCAAAGTGCTCGCCATGTGTCGACTTGAGTCCGACGTCGGTGACATCGCCGGTGCCAGGGAAGAACTTATGTCCCGTGTCATCATATGTACCAAAACGGTGAAAGCTCAACGTCATGACACGCGGCTGTCTTTGGAAAGCTTCCTCAACACCATCTCCGTGGTGCACATCAATATCGATGTAGAGGACTCGAGACCAGACTTTGAGCATTTCTAGGATCGCGAGCACGATGTCGTTGATATAGCAAAAGCCAGAAGCTTCGGATTTATGTGCGTGATGGAGACCGCCTGACCAGTTGACTGCGATATCGCTTTGCCTAGTTGTGAGTTGGTGGCTGGCTGCTAATGTGGCGCCTGTGTAAAGGAAGAGATATGTACTCATGTCCGCGAAAACTGGACAATCTGCGCCAGGAGAGGTGGAGAGGTTGTAAGGCCCGAGGTAGACGCTATCTGTATCGTGCGCGTACGGAACCGCCTTTTGGTATCGTGGGAGCTTCGCTAATCTGTCGAATGTCTCCGGCGCAACTTCGGAGAGGAACTCCACGTAGTCGGGATCGTGAAAGGCGCAAACCTGCTCCTTGGTGGCGGGGAGCGCTTCATGGGTGTCCATTGCATAGTGCAGGCCGTAGCCAAGAATGAGGTGTTTCGCCAGAGTAAGGCGCCACGGCTTCATGGGATGTGTTCTGCCAAAATGCATGTCCTCGACTGTGCTATTGTAGTGATATGAGACCTTGAGGCCTTTGGGTCGAGTGATGCCATTGTCCTCGACCTGCTGCATAATCTTGCGGTTCAACTCCTGGTCTTGCCAGTGTCGCTCATCGTCCTCGGTGGGTGTCGCTTGCCGTGAAGGTCTGCCGTCGCATGTGTAATCGTCGCCGTTTGCGTGGCCATCATCGTGGCCGTGACCGTGGTCTGGAGTGTGAGAGCGGCTTCCGGTGCGGCCAGGCATGGGCATCGCCCATTGCTGCACTATTCCGCCGTGCACGTCGGCGCGCGGGATATTTGAGCCTGCCATTGATGAGGCTGTCGCATGCTATGCAATGTTGGAGAAACTGTTGTCGATGAGGATGTGCTCGTGGGATGCGACGGTTTGCGCCAGCGCCGTCTGGCCGCCATCGGATAGGTACGCTTCAGCACCACACTCCAGCAATGACCTCCAAGTCCATCTGGACCCGACGACACGGCTCTGCGGGAAGCGGGAGGCAGCGTGGCGCAGCGGGAGGCGCCGTGTGGAGAGCTTAGCGCGGCTGTTCAGACTCCAGGCCGGCTTCCAAGTCTCATTTCCATCCTTCACTCGGTCGCATTCGCGCGCTTTCACTTGAGATCTCATCATTTGCATCAAGGCTCCGCTTTGCTTCGGCTCAAAGCTCTTGCGGCTCTCAGTCTGCTGTTGAAATTGCATCGAGTTCTTCCATACTGTCGAACCGCTTGCGCAACTAGCGATATCCGCCGCCCGCGGCAGCAACCATGAGTCTTCATATGCCAGAAGATGCCGCCTCGGTGCTCGAACAGTTCATGCATGATGGTGGGTCTATTTCTTTGAATGTTGCTCGCTTTCATAGTATTGACGTGAATTCCAGTGGCAAATACTCCAGCCGAAGTAACTCACTTGCTTGAGGAGATCCAGGCAAAAGACCACCAGATTCTCGCATATAAGGAGGAGATTAACAAGCGTGATGCTGCGCTTCAGAAGTGGGTGCGCCTCAACGGCGGTCACGTGCCTAATCCGAAGGAGGACGCCTTCACCAAGACCATCAACGACTGCTTCGACAAGTGTGAGATCCTGCAGGCCGAGAAATGCGGCTTGAGCGAAAAGGCCCTGATAGTGCTGGAACGACAAGTCAAGCGCTTGGATATGGGTCTGCGCCATCTGACTATCCGCGAGGAATTTCCTGCAGACTGGAACGGTCCCAGCATGTTGTCTGGGAGTGCGACAGGCGTATCCACACCAGTTTCCGGCGGACCTCTCCAGAGTATTTCCGGCAATATAGGCTCAATAGGCGGAGCTCCAAACATTGCCAATGCAGCGCAAGCTCGCATGGCTCATACCGCTGCTGGCGCTCGGACAGGTGGCTCTCAGACTCCAGTCAGCGCTCCCCGATCCGTCCGCGAAGGCAGTGCCGAGACTTCCAACAAACGGCGCCGGCCCAACGAGATTGCACTGCCCAACAAGGGTAGCCATCTCAAGCCACCAACAGGTCCGGGAACTCCCAAAGCCACCACTCCAGGTCCAGCTGCCACTTCGTCTCGGGCCGGCTCTGCTCAGCCTTCTCGTCCTGCACACACCAAGAAAGTCGCCCCTCCAAATAATCGCAAGCCGATTCCTGCCAACAGCTCTCGCACAGGGAAACGTTCTGGTCGCACAAGCAGCAAGATCAAGGGCGGCGATCGTCGAGGTCAGCTTGCTCGCGCTGGTAGGAACGGCACACCCAGCACAAACGCTTCAGTCACTGATAGCGAGGACGGTTCTGCTTCTCCTACTCCTTCTTCTCTGGCTCGTACGCAGGGTGATGGTGCTGGTGACCGGGCTTCTGACGGCGAGGGCGAGGAGGATCTTGAGGAGGGCGAGGACACGACACTGTATTGCTTCTGTCAGAAAGTCTCTTTTGGAGACATGGTCGGCTGCGACAACGACAATTGCAAGTATCAGTGGTTCCATTGGACTTGTGTGGGGCTTAAGAACGAGCCAGCGGGAGAATGGTTGTGTCCGGAGTGTAGGAAACTGCCAAAGGGAGAGTTGGCGGTGAGCAAGTAGGAAATGAGCCTGGGCATTAAAGATTGATGAATGAATGAACATGATAAGTTTCTCCTATCCCCGATCTTCGCAGGTGTCTCATGACAGGGGAGCTTGGCCAGTTCCTCGGGGTGAACAGATCCTTTGAACCCAAGTACGTCGATAGTATCTCACTAGCGATGTACTCGCCACGAGAGTTGCGATCCCATGGGAGAAGCTGTGTTAACATGCCAGGCTCTCCTCGGTCATCAATGTAGCATATCTTGAGAGAGCTGGCATTCCCCTTCACTGTTCCGCATTCCGATTTGAGATTTATTTGGGTCTTTTACCATGGGCTTCCTAGGTCCAGAACTGCAAAATCAATTCGCGCAAGTGGCAAACCCATATTCCCAGTGCCACGAATCTTCGCATGGTCCGAATGCTGCAGGCAGTAGCGCCATCTCATGCTCGATCCAGTTTGGTAAGTCCAGTCCCATTTCGCACGCTCCAGATGATGGCCCAGATGATTGAGGATAGGAGAACAATACTCGACGAGGGATTTGACTAGAGAGAAGAGAGGAAATGGTAGTTGACTTACCGGAGTCTCAGCTCTTGCTCTAATCGAACCCTAAAACCGACGGGGTCTCGCGATAGAACCTACGCAATACAAATCCAATGTCCCTCTGAGCACTCAGCGCAGCATCACATACGACATGATCCACACTGTATCGTAGGTCACTCAGTCGGTCAAGCGGTTCGTCGCCGGCATCTCTCCACCACAAGCGTCGGCTCGTTAGCGGACCTCTGTCCGCGTCGTAGCAGAGACGGACGACGAATTGCAAGGCCTGGGCATTGAATTTACGCAAGCGCAGACGCAGTTCGCGGTTCAGGCAGTATTTGTCTGACAGGTCGTAAGCCAGCCAGAGACCACGCGAAGCCAGCCAGTGGGGTTCATCCCCAGGAGTTTCCGCCGGGTCCTCTGACCTGGCTGACATCGAGTTCTCGCACGCTCGCCAGGTCGTATTTCCAGCCTGGAAGTCTCGAGAGAGGCACCACTTCACGAGCTCTAGCAATTGATCGCGCGCGATGCTGCTTACAGAGCGGCTTCCACGTATGATGTCTTGATAGAGCTCCTCCGTGAGCCCGAATCCAGCATCCGAGGTGGCGGTAGCCTGAGCGTGCTGTCAAGCACAGCATGCTTGAGAAAAGAGCAAGCTCAGCCAATCACTACGCATATCGAGTGTTTTGACTCCCAAGATGTTGTACACTTGGATGTATCTGGCCTCGAAGCGAGAGATTGCAGCTATTGCGGAAGAGAAGACCATCTGAGCATCAGGCTGAAAGGCTTCTGAGAGGCAAGAGCCGGGTGGATATCAAGCAGATGTACAGCCAATGATCAGTGAACAGAGTGATAGCACCCAAGAACAAGCATTCAAAACTAAAGACATTGTGACAGCACAGCAACATACCATATCTCAAACAAGCACAAAATCATGATTGGAGCAGGATTAGAGCGGGATTGGAGCAGGAAATCTTTTCATTGATGATCTCGTAAGATATGTTCTATCTAAGCACACAACGCATGTGTACACCCTCTCCTCCTCCCCTTCCCTTTCAAAAAACCCCCATGCTAGCGACCAAAGAACCTCAACTCAATGGGTCTCAAAATCGCATACGCAACAAAAGCAAACGCAAACCCCTGCTCAAACCCAACGTCACCGCCGGTCGCACCACTGCCCGCATGCAACGCTATAGGACCAACATACCACGTCTGCGACATCCCCGTCACCATTCCCGCAACGCCAAAGCAGAAAGCCGTGACCGCCGCCAGGCCCGGCGGCAGCTTCTCGGGCGAGTTGTAGATTTCGGGTGCGTAGCCGCCGAAGCCGCGCTTGAAGAGAAAGTGGTCGCAGAATGAGATTCCTTCGTAGATGGCGAGCCAGTAGCCGATAAAGTTCATGAAATTGTGCAGGATCTGCTCGAAGTGCGAGTAACCGGGGACGGCGATGCCGATGTAGATGCCCGTGGCGACGAAGGTCCAGATAAAACGCGGAACGCGCGCGGTTTTGCTAGCGAGGACTTGCGCGGTCAAGCTGACGCTGTAGATGTTGGGGACGTTGTTGGCGATGATCGATAAGGCGAGGATGACCATGCAGAATTTGCCGAAGGTTCCTAGGTTGACAAGCACGGCGCCGATGAGACCGCCTGTGCCGGTTGCGTCGTAGCCGGCTTGGTAGCGGTTGTCACCGCCGTTGATGGTAGTCGCGGACATGATGGCCACGGCAAGCATTTGCGTGAACAGAAGCGGGATAATCAGGCCGAGCCAGGTCCAGAAGAAGACTTTTCGTCGTGACTGATTAGCAGGCTGGTAGACGGTGTAATCGGCCGCGTACGAGGTCCAGCCTGTAGCAAAGCCGTAAATAACAGACCCAAAAGAAAGCACAGAGCCCATTTCAGACGTTCCAGTTTGCCAGGGAATGTTGACAAAGTCGCCGCTGTGCGCAAACACGCCGAGAAGGATGAGGAAGACAATCAAAGGCGGGATCCAAGCCACGAACTCGTAGTAGTGCACAATCTTGTAGCCAAAGGTGCAGACGAGCAGGGTGCAGACGGCGATGATGGCGATTCCAGCGCCACCGGGCACGCTCGGGTTCACGGTTTCGATCAGCTGGGCGCCGACAATCGCGTTCACGGAGGACCAGCCAATACACGCAAGCACGTTGAAGCAGGCGACTGTGGCTCGTATGTCAGTTTTATCCTTCTTGCAAAAGCAAGCTCGGCTAACATACTAAGCTTCACACCGTAGAACCCAAACCAAAAGCGGGAGAGGACCATTTGTCGTCTGTTGAAAGAAGTCAGCAGCCAGTTCCACAAAGCTTTTGACGTGAAACAAATCGCAGTCGTAGACCGACAGAAGGAGAAAGGGTCCAGACTCACAATCCAAACTTCGGTCCAAAAGTCGAAAAGAAACACACAGGAGTAATCCCAATGAGATTGAAAAACAGAATGACCAACATGGCATCCGCAACGCCCAGCTTAAAAGTACTCTGCGCCAGCAGTCCCAGCGCAAAAGCCGCCACGACCAAATTGGCCGAGAACCACATCGTCGAAACGTTCAAGAGCGCCTTGAAGCCCGTGTCGGTACGCTCGTCCTCGGGCACGCGTTCGATACCGCGCTGCTCGACGCCGAACTTGCCGGCGAAGTGCATCAGCTTCGCATGGAGAGACGAGCCTGCGGTGGAGGATTGGGTGGCGTCGGCGGTGGTGCCATGTTGGACATTGGATTGAGTCGACGAGGAAAGACCACTGGAGGAGGTGGCTTTGCGCGAAGACAGCTGCTTCTCAATGTCGTAGTCGTCGGTGGTGTAGCTCATCTCGCCTATGCTGGCTCCTGCTCGGTACGACGGAGGGATAGGTTGCTTGCCCAGGACCACGGTGAGCGAGATGGAAGCTTTGATGTGTTAAGAAAGAGAAGGGTTAAGGCAACTCAGAACAAGGAATGCGCTCATGCACTGGCTGTATGGCTTCGTAGACAAAGATTTCGGGTATGATGTGTGAAGGAGAACAGGAAACTGAAGTGAATCTAACGCGTCTCAAACGGTTTCCCACGACGAGGCGGGGCCTTACGGTATGCGCGGACGCGTCCTTCCATCGCCCTCCGGCGGGCGAAGATTTCGTCCTTTCGAGTCGGATGGTGCTGTTCCTGGACAAGGGCATAGCCGGGTCATGGCCGTCTAGCGGACAGGAAGTGCCAGAATTGGATCCAGAATGACGGTTAACGGCGCAGAAGTTTTGCGCTATAGCCAATCACGCACACGCAGGGCCAGACAAGCTCAAGGGCACGCACATGGCGGGCGGAGCTTGTCAAATTCGAACCGATGCTTAGCGTCATCACCGGCAAAGGGTTTGACCAGAGGGACCTTGATCCTCGGCCGGTCGTGGATCTGATGAAGAGGGCTTTTGCTAATACGTTGACGTAGATAGTATCCTTTGAATTATTCTGGGAAGCGATAGTGGCGAGGTAGCTGTAGTGGCAAGGCTTCAACACCAAAGCCTTGTCTCCTGTTGTGCGAAACTTTGCAGCAAAGCGCTGCTAGAACATCGAAAAGTCTATGGCGCTAGCCCATGTTTCACCTACTTCTTTTCTTATTCGAAAACTCTAATAGAAAGGTTACTGAAATAGTTGTATACGGAGCTTAAAATACAAGGCATCTGATGTTCAAAGTATGATAGCGGAAAGACGACAAAGCTGTCGATTATCAGGAATGCTGACAGCAGTAGAGGACGAGAGAATAACATTGTATACACACTACGTAAACATTCAAACTCATCCTCTCCAGAACTCAAAACACACCATGCCCATAACTGGTTGGAGAAAAGTATCCTTCGATCCTAAAAGAACCGTAAAAAAGCACTCCTCGCATTTGCCGTAGATAAACGAGATAAAAGATGATCGCTTTCGGTAAAAATGCTTTCGACTGAAGAATTGATAAGAGTATTGGAAAATAGTAGATAACGTAGCAAGCTGGATGTTATCCAAGAAAAACCAGCCTGCCGTGGATGTTCAAGCGCATGAACGCGCAGCGCCAGAAGGCGGAAGTAAGGGGAAAGGAAAAAGACTAGCTCCAATTGCTCTTTCTCTGTCTCTCGTTCTCCAACGAAGAGTTCTGATGGGCTCGTAAGGCCTTGATGTGCACGTAACATGGTCTTGAGGGCGTTCATTTGCTCTGTCTCCAATTTTGAGCGCCAGAAACCAAAACCACAGGTCAAACAGGAATGTGTTAAGGAAAAGTTAGATGGCGTGAACATTGATTGTCGTTCTTGCACTCAGCTCGGGCGCTGGTGTCTTAGCGGTAGGGGTCGTACTCGTCGTCTTCGCTGGGCGGCGACCTGGGCGAGCCGTCTACGCTGGGGCTCTTAGCCCAGCCGAACCAGCCCTTCTTCTGCTGGCCGTTGCCGACGTTCAAGGGTTGGACGGGCGGCGAGTCGCTGTGTTCACCCATGTTGTTGGAGCGCGGGAGATCGATCGACCTGGTTGGGTATGAAGGGTCGGGGCTGTAGATTGAGTCGATGTCCGCGCTGGCGTCCTGTAGTTCGGCAGCGGAAGAAGGACGGACGCCGACTGCTTTGATGAGCTCGACGACTGATGCTGTGAGGTTGCTTGCGGCTGCGTCGAGGAGAGCGACTGGAGAGAGGCCGGAGGCGGAGGCATGCTGTTTTGTCGCCGTGATCAAGCTGTTTGCTGTGCCAGTCACGCGAGCCTTGAGTTTGGCAACACTTGGAGAGTTGCTGGGTGGTGCGCTGGTAGGAGAGTGCGGAGATGGAGAGGGCGTAGGGTAGCCGTCTGTGCCGATAGTCGAGGAAATTGCAGAGACGCAGATGGTGACCTGCTTGACGCTCTCGAGCATCGCATCAGTGCCTGGACGGCGTGCAGACTTGAGCAGCTCGTCCACTGCCAATTGGAAACGGGTGATGTCGACGTCGCAGACAAGACCATCTTGGGAAAGGAAACTCTCTTCGCGCGAGAGATTGCCCATGTCGACGGAAGTGAGACCCAGTCCGAGGGTCGATGCGCGAAGAGCCTTGTTCTGGGCCTTCGCTTTGGCATAGCGCTCCCTCCATGTCTCAATGTCCCTCTCGAGCTTCGTGACTTGGGCAGCCAGCTTGTCTTCTTGTTCAATCGCTTCATCTGTCTGTCGGCTGAGATCGCGCATCTCACGCAGATAAAGTGTGGCCTCCTGGCGGACTTCATTCGTAAGCTTCTCCTGAGTGGCAAGCTGCTCTTCAAGGAGCTCGATCCGGCGTTTTGACTCCTCGCTGTCGACAGCGCCTCGTTGATTTGACTGTTCTCGCAACTCGTGCAGCTCAGCTTGCTGGGTTTGCATTTGATGTTGCATGTCTTCATTCTGAGCATGCAGATTCTCGTTTTCCAGGCGCATGGTATCGAATCTGGATTTGAAGTCTTCAAACTCCTGCATCTGTTCCGCATGGTTCTCTTTCTCGTCCTCTTTCTCCCGCTTTAATGAATCGATTTCTCTTTGCATGTTCTCTCTCAGTCGTTCAGCCTCGATATCTTTTTGCTCCAAGCTCTCTTTCAGTGCCAAAAATTGACCGCGTTCTCCAACAATTGTGATTTGTTCCGACAGCTCGGCGCGCAAGGCTGCGAGCTCGGTCGCTTGTGTTGCAATGGTTTGGCGAGCTTGCTCACTACCTGTGACCGAGGCAGTTGTGACGGAGGTTGTTCTGAATCGCTGGTTTCCGAGCGTCTCTTCCTCTTCCTGTACGTCGTCCTCGTCCTCGTCATCCTCGACCATGGTGCTTTTGTTCGGCACAATGGTATTACTCTGGAAAGTCTTTGGTAAAGGCCGTCCAAGAGAGTTAGGAGGCTCACTCGAATCGCTCGGTACTCGATTTGACCCGAGTGGACGCAGAGGAGCGTTGTCACTCACGTCGCTGGGCGCTCGGCTGGATCCAGGAGGACGCATTGGGCCGCCATTTGGTCCGAAGGCAGGGCTCATGGGTGGCCTTCCGCCATTGGGAGGAGGTGGGCCACGGTATCCGGGCAAAGGTGGGCGCATGCCGCCTTGGCTAGGTCTGCGACTGCTGACGCTGCTAGCAGTGCTAGGAGGTCTGCTCATCTCGCCAGTAGCGAATCGTGGAATTCTGCGTTCAAGTTCGTAGAAGACGTCTGTAGCCAGCTGCCTGAAACGATCTAAAGGCAGAGTTGAGAGCTTCTGCCTCGCTTGGTTTCGCTTTGGATGGAACGTAGTCTTGGGGAGCAAGAAGCGCGGCACATCTTGCACACGCTTCAGGCGGTCGTCTTCTCTTCGCACCAGTTCGTCGAAAACATCCGTACTGAGCTCCATGAACTGCGTCACACTAAGCCGCAACAACTTGTCCCTAGCCCGGTTCGGCCTGATGTTCCCCTTCTCATCGCGCAGACTTGACGCCAGATATTGTCGTAGCATGACATAGTGCCTGTGCAGCGACTCTTCGTGTTCGGGCCTGAACATTGGGCGTCTCTCGCCTGGAGGGCCGGGGCCGGGGCGTCCGTCGCTGCGCCCTCCTATTGAGCTTGCAGAAGAGGGAGGGCGCTGTCCGTTCACGCTGCTGCCGGCCGAGGGTCGCGACATGTCTGTTGAACCACTGGGGTGGTGGGGACCTGGCGGCGAAGTAGGAGCGCCTGGTTGACGCGCTCCGTTGTAGGGACCTCCATTGTATGGCACGTCGTTTGGGGTGCCGCCAACAGGACTCTGGCTGCCCAGGTTGCCGCCGTAGCGTGAAACGAATCCTGACTCGGTGCTGTTCATGGACAGCGGCGATATAGGCCCATTGGTGCGGTTCATGGCTGGCGACAGCGGGCAAAGCGAGTGACGAGGCGATCAGGCGCGTGTTCGTGAGGCAGTCACATGCGACGGCGCGCAGTCAAGGGCGTCGAAGAAGAGGCAGCTGAGATGTTTGCCCAGGGGTGGTGGGAGCTGGGCACGTGTTGTCTCGGAGTGTGTGTCTCAAGCATGCGCGACAGGGAAGCGCAGGTGTCTCGTACAATGGCCGTGATAGATTGCACCAGGCTCTCTGGGGGAGTGTCGTTTCGTTGTTTCGTCCGATGTGCAGTTGCAGCGGTGTGTATATGGACGTCTCTTGTTGATGGTACAGTATTATTTGCGCAAGGGCTGGGCCGGATCTCAGACTAGAGTGGACTCCACAGTGTATGTGGGGGATCGCAGGCACGACGGGGGGTTCCAGCAAGATTATTATGTGAATGATGGTATGTATGTGACAGCAGACAGCAATAGCAGGGGCGTCCAAAGAGCGTAGATGGTGGAAATATCCAAAAGACAGCAACGACAGGCAAAGCACGCCAGCAACATGCAACCCAAGAGCGATAGATTAGCTTTCTCGCTTTGGTGCCAACAGCCAACCAACAGTAGCGGTCTCTTCGTAGCCTAGCTCGGGCAGTTGGAGGGCTGACCCCTGGGAGACGCAGACACAGGCGCAGGCAAGATGAAGCGCCGCCGCACCGCTGAGCAAGACAGCAGAGAGACGCGACTCGCACACGCTCCTGCTCCAGTCCGACGGCGTCTTCGCGCCTGCAGTAGTCCGTCCTTGTAGGCTGGTCCCACTGTAGAGTTACTCCTGGCAGAACAGCCAGAGCTGAGCACAAGCGTACCTGGAGCAAGGATTGCCGCTGCCGGTACGGTGTGCATGTGCGTGGGTGCATGTATCGAAGATTTGCCAGCAAGCAGCTCTCCGATGCCTGCCCCTGAACCAATCCCATCGCCCGTCGGCCGCCTCTCGCATCTGGTCCAGCCCGTGGTACCTGCCAAGGCAGCACGCTAGTCACGCCGCCGGCGCGTGGAACAGCTGCCTCCGGAGATTATATGAAGATTCGCAGAAGCTGCCTCGAAGCTCGCTGGAAGGGGGCCGGAGACGAGGGAGGGCAGAGCACGCGAAGTGGACGTGCCGTGCGTCTGGCTGAAGTCTCTCTGCTGTCTGTCTCTGCACTGCACTGTCGCCGTTGATACCTTATCGTCTGCCGTGATGATGAGCTGTCATAACCCGCTGCACGCAATGCTCTTATATCAGCGGTCGAGCATGTATAGTGGCCGTCTGTATACCTCACACCGCTCGCTGGTTGAGACACCGCTTGCTGACTTGCTCTCGGCGGTGGAGTGAGTTTCTGTGGCTTTGGTGAGCTTTGGGTAGCTCGAGCAAACAGCAACAAGATGCTCTGGGAGCGTTTGTATGTGCTCTGCAGTTGACGGAGGCCATATCTCATCCTTGCGCATTCCTCTGCTGCATCTCCAGTCACCATCCTTGTTATCGTCGTTATCAGGATATCTGCATAGTCCTACTCCCCGCCTACAACTTCATAAAAATATACCTAAACATGACCTCCACCACCTCCCAAACCCTCACAACCCATTCCCCGAACCTCCCCTCCACCTCATCCCCCTCCAAATCCCTCTCAACCCTCTGGTGGAACACCAACCTTCCCCCTCCGACCACACCCCCGCCTGCCCACCCTACCTGACCTACGCCCTCGCGCACCCCAAAGAGCGCGCCAACCTCAGCACCCTCGACGCCGACTTCAAGCGCCTGACATGGCCCGAAGTCCGCGCGCACGTCGCCGCCAACCGCCTCGATCAGTTCACACGAGTCCCCAGCGAACTAAGGCGCTATCGCCAGTACACCGAGAAGCTGGTGCGGGAGTATGGGAGTGTGATGCGCTTTGTGTTGGATGAGAGGTTGGGGTGGAGGGATTCGAGGGCTGGGGAGGGGAGGTTTGATGGTGGTGGGGGTATGTATTCCCTTTTTTCTTCTCTTATGATTCTCGCGTGTATGAGGGGGTTTTGATGTTTCAGCATGGTGTTTTCAGAGGATCGTGCGATGACATACCTGAACATGCTAACACCCTCCAAAAGACGACTACAAAATCCTCCTCAACGACTGGCCCTACGGCATCGACACGCGCATCGTGCACCTCGTCGTCTGGACCAAATTCGCCACGCCCTCCGACCCCGTGACCGACGACCTCCTCCCCGAGTCGCGCGCCGAGCTGGAAGCTTTCGTGCAGCGGACGTTCGGCAGCGTGTGCGGCGAGGAGAGAGTGATTTGGTTCCGGAATTGGGGTGCGCTGAAGAGTGTGCATGCTGTCGAGCATTTTCATGTTATGCTGTTTGATCCGCCGGCGGAGTTTGTGAGGGAGGTGACGGGTGGGGATGTTAGTTTGGCGGAGAAGGTTGAGAGGGGGTTGGTGAGGCTGTAAGTCTGTGAAGAGGGTGGTTTCGGGAGCGTGGTGGGTTGTTGGTGTTCTTTGAGACTTGCTTGGTGTTCGAGGCGGTTGCGAGGTGCTTGTGGGTCCGTATGTGAGTGAGGTGCTAGTAGTGTCGCAAAGGTCAGTACATGGATGCATAGCGGAAAGGATATTGTGCGCTTGGATATACAAGTGAGAGGTAGAACGGCTATACACGATAGATCGAGCCTGAATGGTGTGTACTGCGAGATGATTGATTATCATAACTCTCATCGCTTGATGTGGTTGAAAGTGACTTGCCTTTGTTTGTGGTACTTTGTGCGCTTCACAGCCAACGCCCGATAGACGTTCGGATATGGCATAACGCAGCACAAACATACCGTGCGACAAAGCCGCTTAAAGCTGAACATAAGCATTTACCAATGATACGGTACTACAACATCCGAATGGTATTGTCGTGCAGGTGAACGAGATATAATGCTGTCGCTCACATGGTAAGCACCCCAACACTAACCCTAGTGACAACATCTGTGGTCAGACTCGACTTTGAAGGTCCACGAGGTCATGAAGGCGAGAGCATAGATCCAGAAGAGAACTGCCGATCCATCGCGGCCAGTAACGTCCATCAAAGTACACTCGTGCCCAAATGAACGTACGTCGTCGGTATCCTAGCTCCCGCACGCAGATCTGCTATTGCACGACGTGTCTGCACATATGATACGATTCGATCACGCAGACACCAGTGACAGAACCAATAGGCTTCCTTTGTACAGTAAGCTCTCATCGTCCGATACCGACACACACATCGCACGAGAATCTGCACACCTAGCTCTCCCAAAAAGACAAATCGTACGAGTTTTGTGAGGTTACGTCTGACGACAACCGACGACGACGACGACAAGCAATGCGGGGATAAAATGACAAAGGACTGGCCAGTCGGAGCAAAGCAGCAAGAGACTTTGGTACCGCGTGGCGTCGTGCGGGCATGGTGCAGATGCTGCAGTAGTACCTGGAAGCAAGGACGACTGTGGCGAATAAACATCTCCTTGTACACATGTACATGCATGGGTTGGGTATGTTGTGCCTGTGTGTGTTGGCGTCATGACTTGAGCGGTGTCTGTTGCGGATAGCAGTATTGAAATATTGCAGATATACAGTAGGTGTCTGTGTGGTGAAGAACAAGCCATGGGCTCTCCATAGACACAGCACGAGTCGCGAGACTAGTACTCAACACATCCCCCACCACCATCGCAATCCTCACTGTTTCTTCAGCAGCCTTCAGCGGCGATTGCGACGACTCCTCGACTCGCAGCCGAAGTCGCCATCAGAGCCAGCAGAGCCATAATTTGAACTGAACCGTGCAGTGCCGTGCCATCGGTGGAGCCCCCAAATTACGGGAGCTTGACAGGGCACCCAGCAGAGCGCTCCAATCAGACCACGACCAGGCCCTGCAAGACGAGCGATTCGCGTCCAGGGCCGGCGTGGTGGGCTGCATATTCTCGCATATGCTATGATTGCTTGGGCGGAGCTAACGCAAGACTCTCAGTCTGCTCACCAACAATTTTTTGGGCAGCCCGAACGGCACGAAAGGAGGGAGGCGAGAAGGCAGTCTAGCTAGTACAGTATTGTTATTTCCTGTATCTACACCGCTCCCGCTGCAGTGGAAGATTTGGAAGTTTGTTTTATATTTTTTTGTTTCCTCGGGTCTCTTGCTGTATACAGATCAATCAATCCATCCCCTCATTCTTGCTTTCTTCTTGCAGCAGCAACAGCAACATCGCGGTGAGAAGGTTTTGGCGGTCAAGCGTCTTGCTCTGCTCTGCTCTGCTTGCTTGCTTGGTGGCCGTTGATCGTTCCCTTTGAACTTTGCTGCCCGCCATTTCCCACCAGGGACCACATTTGCCCTTGCCCACCCGCACGGACGACGGGTTGTTGGAAGTTGGCAGGCCACTTTTGTTTTGCCCTGTGCCTGAGCCTGAGCCATTGGCATTGCTCGACGCAGACTCTCTATCTGATCTGGCCAGGCAGGTGCGACTTGCTTGTACCCAGCACCGTGATCAAGGGCACCGCATGAGCATTGCGCCGTGAAGCCATTCAACACAAACAATACTAAGGCTCGTTGTGCCCACGACAACGAAACCACCGCCACCAAACCCTGTGACACACGCGCACACCCCTCTCTCGTACGCCAACCAACACGCCTCGGAGAGTCGGAGAGCTTCAACATGCTCGACTCCCTCGTTCCCACGCGCTGGCGGCGCAACTACGATCCCACGAATCCCGACAAGCCGGGCTTTTACAACCGCCAGATAACCCCCTACCTGCAGGCCGTCTCGCACAAGGCCTGCACCCACCCCGTCTACACCCTCTCCTTCTTCGCCATCCTCGCCAGCACCACCTACATCAGCCTGCTCGAGACCGGCTTCTTCCAGCCCGCCGCCGCCAATGTCCATGGCAAGGTCGACTTCAGCGCCTTGAGCGCCGGCAGCAGGAGGCTACAAATCGGCGAGCAGACCGCCTGGAAGTGGCAGGTGGAAGAGAACGGAGCACACCCGCGTGTCGCTGAGCAGCTGCGCGACGACGTCGCTCTCGTCACGCTGGCTTTCCCCGACGCTGGCGCCAATGTCTCGCCCAATGCCCTGCTCCAGAGTCTTTCGCTCCCGCAGGACAGCTCGATCGAGGTCATGCCCTCCTCTGAGAACATCCTCTCCCAGATCTCCTCCGATGCCACCCTCGCCTTCTCCATGCCCTACTCTCAGACCGCGCAATTCTTGGAAAGCGTCAAGGAAATTCCCGCAGTCGCTGAAGTCTCCGCCCAGGCCGATGGCAGCGATGACGAGCCCGAGCAGAAGATGTGGCTTATGAAGTCCTCCAAGGTTGCCGGCTCTGGCAGCCTCGTGGAGTGGGCCAAGAACTCCTGGACTGCTTTCATTGACCTGGTCAAGAACGCCGAGACCCTCGACATTGTCATCATGTCCCTTGGATACATCTCCATGTACTTGACGTTCATCTCGCTCTTCACCAGCATGCGCAGACTTGGCTCCAACTTCTGGCTCGGTACCAGCGTTTTATTCTCCTCGGCCATGGCTTTCCTTTTCGGCTTGATGGTCACCATGAAGATGGGCGTGCCCGTGAACGTTGTCCTCCTCTCTGAGGGTCTTCCCTTCTTGGTTGTTACCGTCGGATTTGAGAAGCCCATCATTCTCACACAGGCTGTTCTGTCTGCTGCGATTCAAGGCAAGCGTCCGTCTCCTCCCGGCAGCCCGAGCCCGAACTCCAGCAACACCGAAGCACCGCTTACCATCCAGAACGCTGTGCAATCTGCCGTCCGCGAGCGTGGCTTTGAGATTGTCCGTGACTACGCTGTTGAGATCGCTATTCTGTGTCTGGGTGCCGCCTCTGGCATCCAGGGCGGTCTTCGTCAATTCTGCTTCCTTGCTGCCTGGACCCTCTTCTTTGACTGCATCATGCTTTTCACCTTCTACACCGCCATCCTGACCATCAAGCTCGAAATCACCAGGATCAAGCGCCACGTTGCCACTCGCAAGGCTCTTGAGGAGGATGGTGTCAGCAAGGCTGTCGCCGAGAATGTTGCCAACAGCAACGACTGGCCACGCGATGATCTCATGCAGAGCAGTGATCTCAGCCTCTTCGGCCGCAAAGCCAGGGACAGCAGCATTCCTCGTTTCAAGGTCCTGATGGTTACTGGGTTCCTCCTGATCAACCTGCTCAACCTTTGCACTATGCCTTTCCGCGGAACCTACAACCCGTCACCTGTCAACGTTATGAGCCAGCCTCCTATGGATCCCTTCAAGGTTGCTGGAAGCGCTCTTGACCACCTGTCTGCGAACGCAAAGGCTGGCGACAACACCCTCTCTGTCACCGTTTTCTCTCCCGTCAAGTACGATCTTCAGTTCCCCTCTGTCCACTACTCACCCACCGAGAAGTCGGATTGGTCTATGTTCGAGGTCGACTACTCTGACGGAGTTTTTTCGGCCGTTGGCGGCAGGGTTGTCGAGAGCATCCTCAAGAGCTTTGAAGACCCCGTACTCAGCAAGTGGATTATCATCGCACTCGTCTTCAGCTTGGTATTGAACGGCTACCTCTTCAACGCCGCAAGGTGGAGCATCAGGGGTGCTGAGAAGGACTCGAGCTCTGCCACCACTCCCTCTGTCAAGCCCGCCACCAACGGACACGCGATTGCACCCAAGGCCGAGAACCCCGAAGACAGGACATTCAGCGAACTTAGCCCGCTTGACGAAGCGCCTAACGGCTCCGTCAACCGCAGCAAGGAAGAGGCTGAGGCTATGGTCAAGGCTGGAAAGGCTCCATTGCTCACTGACAACGAGCTCGTCGACCTTGCTCTTCGTGGCAAGATCCCAGGTTATGCTCTTGAGAAGACCCTTGGTGACAAGGTACGCGCTGTCAAGATCCGTCGTTCGCTTATTGCACGCACTCCCGCTACAAAGGAACTCACTGCCAAGCTCGAAACTTCTCTCCTTCCCTACAAGTACATGGACTACGACCGCGTGTTCGGTGCTTGCTGCGAGAACGTCATCGGCTACACTCCTCTGCCCATTGGTGTCGCTGGCCCGCTTGTTATCGACGGCCGTAGCTACTTCTTGCCCATGACTACCACCGAAGGTGTGCTTGTTGCCAGTGTGAGCCGTGGCTGCAAGGCCATCAACGCTGGTGGCGGAGCCGTCACTGTTCTTACTGGTGATGGCATGACTCGTGGTCCTTGTGTTGGCTTTGAGACTCTCTCTCGCGCCGCTGCCGCTAAGATTTGGCTTGACAGTATCCCTGGTCAAAAGGTCATGAAGGATGCCTTCAACTCCACTTCTCGCTTTGCACGTCTCCAGGAGATCAAGAGCACTATTGCTGGCACTTACGTTTACATTCGTTTCAAGACCACCACTGGTGATGCCATGGGAATGAACATGATCTCCAAGGGTGTTGAGCACGCTTTGAGTGTTATGTCGAACGAGGCCGGCTTCGAGGACATGGCTATCATTACTGTCTCTGGCAACTACTGCACGGACAAGAAGCCTGCTGCTATCAACTGGATCGATGGACGTGGCAAGAGCGTCGTCGCCGAGGCTATCATCCCCGGCGAGGTCGTCAGGTCCGTCCTCAAGAGCGACGTTGATGCTCTCGTTGAGCTCAACATCAGCAAGAACTTGATCGGTTCCGCCATGGCCGGCAGCATCGGTGGTTTCAACGCACACGCCGCGAACATTGTTACTGCCATCTTCCTCGCCACTGGCCAGGATCCCGCCCAGAACGTGGAGAGCAGCAACTGCATCACTGTCATGAGAAAGTAAGCTGATCCCTACATTCCATCTTGCGTTACAGAACATTCACTAACACTCATCCCAGCTTGAAAGGAAACCTTCAAATTTCCGTCTCCATGCCCTCCATCGAAGTTGGCACCATCGGCGGCGGAACCATCCTCGAGCCCCAAGCAGCCATGCTCGACATGCTCGGCGTGCGCGGTGCTCACATGACCACTCCCGGCGCCAATGCCCAGCAGCTCGCCAAGATCGTCGCTGCAGGTGTCCTCGCCGGCGAGCTCTCCTTGTGCTCAGCACTCGCTGCTGGCCATTTGGTGAAGGCCCACATGGCCCATAACCGCTCTGTCGTCCCCAGCGCGGCACCCAGCAGGTCCCAAAGCCCTGGTCCTGCAGGCGCTAATGGCAAGCTGTCTCCCATGACGACGAGGAAATAATTTAAGTTGATGAGTGTGCTACCAGCCTGGGTTGGCTGGGCTAATTCCCCAAAGAAACATGTGGGTATTTATTACGGCGTTGGTTGTGACGGGGGTTCGTCACAAACGGGGGTAAACCAAGGGGTTTCGTCGCGTGGAGGCATTCAGTCGTGCTGGTGCCTGCATCATAAGAAAGTTTTTAGCGAGCATTTTTACCTTTTCTTGAGGGGCTTGTATATATCATCTACATTTTCACATATGCATATGCATGTGCATGTGCACTGCACTTGGAAGAACAAATGCGATTGTAATTGCAAACCAAATTGACTAAATTTTCGTTCTTGTGGTCTCTCTTCAGTCTTTGGTGAGCCTCTGGGAGAGCTGTGCCGAGACAGTGCCAAGAGCAGCAAGCAGCGGACTTCACCTCTTGTGTGGTTTGTCTCCATCGCCGTCGCCATCGTTGGTTTGCAGGCGAGTGGTGGCAATAAACATCATGCTGCTACCATTCAGCAACTTTGATGATGCAGGGTGAAAATGTGAACGCAGCAAGGCGCATCCTCGCAGGTCTTCGGGGTTACGCTCAGAAAGACGAGCACACGAGGCGGAAACGGAAACGAGCAAACAGACGAGGACGGAAGGATGGTGGTGTCATACGATGATACTGCAATCTAACCGATATCCTCCTCACAATGCTGCTGATGGCCTTCCAGACTTGCACTCCTTTACCTGGCCCAACTGCTCCGCTATTACCGCTGCCAATCCTCCGTTGCCATCACCCACCACCACCACGATGCAGCAGAGTTTAGTAAGACTCGTAAGCCACCTTTGTGCCTCTCAAGACAACAACAACGGCTCGCAAGCCAACTTCATGCCTCTCAAGACAACAACGGCTCGCAAGCCCAAAAAATCGCATCTTCACGGGTCGCAACCCACCAATGCTTCATGCCCTCGCAAGAGCCTCACGGCAAAACAGTACCGTTATCCTCACCCATTCAAGCACACCGTATCCATCCAGTGTACTCAAATGTCAATATCCTCAGTTATACCCGACAAATGTGGGTGTACTCGGTATCCCGGTGTGCATTCTGCCTCGACCATACCAAGCCCAAAGCCTGCGCCGGTTTCCTCCCAATGCCACACCGCTTTCAGAAGTCCCAAGCTCTTTCCCTGTCCTGGCTCTTTCCCGTGTTCCTGGCTCTTGCTCGATCCTGGCTCTTTCGCCTTCCCGTCTCTTTCCCGTTTCCTGGCTCTTACGGACCCCCTGGTCCTGTGTTCCTGGGCGTGGAAGGTGCGGCTTATGGTGGGCGGCGCAGGAGAGGGACGAAGGAGATCGAGGGCGCGGCTTACGGTCTCCCGGCGCGGATTGTGTTGCTGCCTGCAAGCCATCAGCAGTAATGTCCATGAGCCAGGTCGTTTACGCAGCAGGACAAGGCAAGGTGCTGATCAGATCGCCGAAATGTATGTTGATCTGTCACAAGGGTACGGGTAAGGGGTTTGTCATCAAGATGCAGGGCTCGGAAGTGGCAAGGATGATGTACTGACCATTGAGACGGGAGTCTTCAGAGCTGCGTGGCGGCGGTGGTGGCCATGGCGACCATGACCAGAAATTGACTTGGGAGAGGAGGCTGGTCGAAGACGCGGCTTACGGTTGCCCGGTCCGCAAGGTTTTCTTGGATTTCTGCAAATGATCAGTATCAACGCTCGTGAGGCAAGTTGCTTTTGCAGAAGGGGAGCAAGACGCTGAGTCAGTTCAATATTCGATTCGCCACAAGGTCGCGTTCAATGTTTCTCCTCATATGTTCAGGAATCAAAAGCGGCAAGGATGCGTTACTGACCGTTGTGACAGCGTTCGCCAAAACTGGGCGGGGCCACGACCGACGAGGAGTCGAGGATTGAGATGAAGATGATGTGCAGTGTGGTCAGCGATGCGACTTACGGTTGCCCGGCGCCCATTCCTTGTTTTTCGATGTCTGCAAGTGGTCAGTATCGATACTCATGAGCCAAGTTGCATGTTCAGGAAGGTAGCAAGGTGCTGGTCAGTACTACGAGGATTTTTGTCCGTCAGGAGTGTACGGCCAGGGTGGTTCGTCATCATAGGATTTCAGAGTGGCATTGAAGATGATATACTGACCGTTATGATGGTATCGCCAAAGTGCGTGGCGGAAGTGATGGCCAGGGCCGACCAAGGAAGCGATGAAGATGAGGTGGATGATGGTCGAAGATGCGACTTACGATTATCCGGCGCGTAGTGTGCTGATGCCTGCGAGTGTCAGCATACTGCTCGTTGACTGAAGTTGCTTGAGCGGAAGGTTTGCAAGGTGCTGGTGAGCACTTCAAAAAGTTTGGTTCGCCACAAAAGTACAGTTAAATTTCTAATCATCAGAAAGGCAGGATTCGTGGTGAGAAAGACGATGTGCTGACCACTGCGAAGAAGGCGGCGCGGCGGAAGTGATTGACCGATGGTGACGGACGACCAGGCCTCGAGATGAGGGCGACGACGACGGTCGGAGATGCGGCTTACGGTTGCCCGGCGCGAAGTGTGTCTGTGTATTTGCCGGCAATTAGCATCATTGCTCGTCGACCAACCTGCTTGTGCGGAAGAATTGAAAGCCGATGTTCAGATTAGGTACGTAAATATGGATCCCTCATGAACTATTCGGGGTATCATGTTTGTGTTGTAATCATATGGGCTTAGAGGCGTGCGGGGCTCTAGAGTGGAAAGGGATTGATTAACTGACCTTAGCAATGTCAGGCTTCGAAGCTGCAAACTAGGGCGCGGCAGTGCACAGTTCACCGCCGCAAGCTGTGTTGATTCCTGCAGGTAACACCGTGATCAGCATGATTGATCGTAGATCGACTTGCTTGCGCGAAAGAATTGGAAGCCGATGTTCAGACGAGGTTCGTCTCTTAAGTCCCCCACGAACTATTAGGGTGTGTATGTTCTAATCATCGAGGCAGAGGTGTGTAGCGCTTTGGATTGGAGTGAGATGATAGAATGACCTTCGTAGTGGCATTTTCAGAGCCTGAAAGCCAAGGTGCGGCGTATGGTTCGCTGGCACAATCTGCGTCGTTGTCTGCGCGCGGATGGTCAGTATGTTGCTCATCAGTGGACGTAATAACGTGCAGGATAAGCAGAGCCTTGATCAGATTTGATATTTTTTCCCACAAGTGGTTACGGAAACACCCCCTTTTTGATGGTCATCTTTGGCTTGAGGTATGAGAATGCTTGGGCTCTTCGAGTTGTTGGGGTCGCCAACTTACCAAATAGTTTGCATCCGGACTTTGCCTCGCGCCCAATTTCGGGCTCGCACCTGGAAGTTTGACTGGTCAGCCTTTGATTCGTTGCTCATGCTCAGCGACGTGTAAAAGATGAAGGCATGTCAGCTCAGATTTGGATAAGCCAGAGAAGAAGGTCAGGGTGTTGTCAGCAGTGCCGAAGCCCAGAGCTGTTTCCAGCCCGGGTTAAAGTACTCGGTTGCATGGCCCCCTTTTATTATCATGACATATGTGAGTAGCGAGGAGCTGCGGTACTGACCTTCACCAATTCAGTGCTCGGACTCGGCGTTGTCTACCATCAAAGGCAGGTGTTACATCTGGATCACAAGGTAGTCAGCTTCTCAGTCATTCAATGGTGAATCAATCGAGTGCGAAGTGGAGAGAGTATGGCGGTATTGGGAGTCAGAATAGCTCTTGTTGTCATGCCTAGTGCAGGAACCGCGGCCATTGCTGGACTTATGGGCTTCTGACACGCTTGGCTCAATAAGTGTATGTATCAATACCCTGAGCCCCGGAGAGGGGTCAGGGGTGTCACCTTCAATTTGGTGACTCATCATGTTAGCCTTTTGGAGTGCGGATGTCACTGACCGTGTTGACCTTCAGGAGTTTTCCCAAGAACGCGAGCTGGGCGATTCATGCATGTTCAAGCTGGATTCTCAGGCATCCACGGCGAGGACCTTGTGTCGTTTCTTATGCAACGCTCAACTCGGCCGCTTCATTGCCCTCCTGCGTTGCTTCTTGTCAGCAGATGTTCTTTAGTGAATGACTGAGTAATGAGGAATCGATTGAGGGCCAGATTTGAGAGCTAATATCCAAATTCAATCAGTGCCGAAGTTGGTGCGCGATGCGCAACACTGCCGACGGCTCTTGAGTTTTTCTCTTGTTATCATCCCCGAGAGGATCAGAGGACAAAAGGCTGACTTAATCATGGAAGTTACCGTCGGAGCAACCTCGCCTGTATTGCTTCGCGTCAGCAGATGTTCCCCAGTGACTGTATCGAATGGTGAGGATTGATTGAGGGTCAGATTTTGCTAATCGAAAAGCAGTGCATCGCAATAATTTACCGACGCTGATGCGCAGAGCGCAACACTGTCATCGGCTCTTGCCAAGGAGTGGTAATCATTCCAGGAGGATGAGATGTTGGTGCCAGACTTACTTGTTCTTGAGTTACCATAGTGGCTGTCGATCAAGAGTTTTCGAGATCGTTGCAGCATCGTCACTGCGTCAGAGGCTGGAATTTTGGGAGCCACAGAGTCAACCGAAGTTGGCTCCATGGCTCCAATCTGCAATCTCGGAAACCATCAGCAATGCTTGGGCATCGTGAGGCGACGACGCCGCTTTGTGGAGGGCGCTTCAGAGTTGTTCTCAAGATGTCATCAGTAACGCTGCTCAAGCGCCTCGCGAACCATACAAGAGGTGGCAGCTCAGGGGGTTCGCTGGTTCAGATATCTGTTCTGTAATTCATCACAAGCTGATGCAGGAAGGCAAAAAATCCGACCTACTTGAATCCATGGAGTTGGAGCGTTGTACAACTGGCGTCCCAGCGTACGCTGGCCTGAACGCAGATTGCGGAGCTGACAACTTGGAAGCCACAGAACCATGAAGGTGGCTCTGTGGCTGCGACCTAAAAAGACCGTCAGTATTGCTTCGCCATCTCGAAAACGATGATGCTTCGTCTTGATTGCGCTTCAGAAGTATGTGTTTTGTTCTCCACCAACGCTGCAAGTCTTGCGACCATGAGCGCCCTCGCGAACCATACAAGAGCCGCGCGTGCCATGTCGAACAGTGGCAGCGGTCAACGCTTCACATTCAGACTGATTTGCTCAGACTGATTGCGCGGCTCAGGAGGCTTGCTGAATTCCAGCTATCTGTTCAAACCTCTCATCATAAGCTGATGCAGGGAGGAAAGCAAGGACAGACCTGGATTTATGGTAGTGAGCGTTTCACAGCTCGTGTCTTCGCGTATACTGACCAAATCGGAAAGCCACGGAGCCACCTTCATGGCTCCGGGCTGGCAGCTGCGATCTAAGAAAAATCATTAGCATTGCTCGATCATCTTGGAAGGATGACGCTGCTTGAGCATGATGGCGCTTTAGAGGTTTGTGTGTAGTTAGAGTTTTCGTCAGCAACGCTGTTGACCTTACGACCTTGAGCGCCCCGGCGAAACCATACAAGAGCCGCAGCGAGCAGTGGCAGCGCCGGATGCTTCACCTTCAGAGGGAATTGCTCAGACTGTGCGTGGCTCAGGAGGCTTGCCAGATCCCATGTTCTTTTGATTCTTTGACCTCATCATGAGCTAAAGCAGAGAAGGTAACGATGGGCAGACTGACCTCATAGTGTAAAAGTGCTTTGCAGCTGGCACCTTCGCTTGTGCTGGCCCAGCCGCCAAGATGCGGTCGTTGGACGTCGGCGAACGGCAAAATTGCATTCGACACAGGAGTCTGGGAACAACGGTCAGTGAAACGCCTTTGATAGTCGGAAAAGGCCTGAGGAGTATGCTTACTATCACCGACTCGCTCTTGAGAGGAAAGAGCCGCGTCAACCTTGCGAGCGCGAACTGGCATGTTTGTATGTGAAGTGAGTCGCGTTTCCGAAGCCAGGTAAACACGGCTTGGTCGGAGACGACTAACCTGGACTAGATGATGGTCAGCGATCTGTTCTGGTTGACCAGGCTTCCACGGTGAGAGGTGAGTTGTTCAAGGTCAGGATTAGCATAGAAGTCACCAGAGCCAGCCAGCCGCCGAGAGAGCGCTAACGGCTGGAAGTGGTATGTCCGTTTGTTTTGGTCATTTTTTTTTGTTTGGCTCATCATTCGCAAATGCATTGGAGGGGAGATCATCTTACCTCGCGCCCCGTGGAGTGACTTTGGTCGTTGGAAAGGTGGTGCCTTGTTTGCGCCGAGCGCGGCATGTGGCTGTGAACGCGTAAGTACGTGCCAAGGTGCAAAAAGCGCAATTATGCTAACCTTGAACTTGAATAGTATTTGAGCGATGCCCAAGGTAGCAGAGTAACTGCAGTGCGGTGTCGTAAGGCTAATGCTCAAGAAAGGAGAAGGTGGGTGGTGTGCGTGGTCGTGTTTTGGCCTCCGCTGTTTTGGGGGTGAAGTGAGTTGGTGCGACGGTGGCGGGTTCTCAATCTGCACAAGGTCAGTGGTGTCATGGTCAGAAAACACTCAAGGTTCCTCTGATGACGGATGAGTGTGCTTGCCGCATCGCAAAGAGTGGTCGCCATCCGACAGACATCGTGGTTGCCTTCGAGGCGCTGGCCTGTCAGTGATGTGCAGCTTTGAGCGTGGCTCCATCAACGCCGCGGCGGTTCTGAGGCGTCCACCCGATGGAATGAGTACTCACAAATTGTTCAAGAACATACTCTGATGCTCCATCTTCGCCAGGGACGATGGAGGAGGCAGTGTTGGTTGAGGTTGTGGTTTGCTGTTGTGTTTTGGGGCGTTCGAGGCTGCGTTTGTTGTGGATTTGGTGAGCTCTGAAACAGCGAGGAGGCGGACTTTGGAGCTCACATGCAAGGCCAGTGCTTCTGTGCGGTCCCACCTTGACGACATGCCCGCGTGGGGCAACATGAGCTGCGAACAATGAAGAGTGTCACAGTTTGTTATGGCAATAGGTGTCTGTATAGCATCTGGAACTTGGAGTCTTTGTGACTCTTTGCTAACGATCAGACATACATACAGCATTGCAATACATTAAATGCTCTCGAAAGGCTTACGAGGATGGTTATCGATCGAACGGTTCAAACCTCAACTCATTGAAAATCAGCATGAAAGTGTCGACGTTATGTCATCTTGAATCGTGACGCCTGTTTCTAAGCTACTCTATCTACATGGTACCATGGATCTCAAAAATACATTATTCTGCACTCTTGAGAAGTTTTCTTAAACCCCTCATGCTCTTTTGCCTTCAGTCTGACTCCGTACCATCCCTTGTCGCGCAGACGTACCGACTCCGAGTGCTTGTAAGCAACGCACGTCGCAAAAAGCTCCTCGATTACTACAAGCTTTCAATAACATCTAACCACTCGAAAAATTCTGCTACTACAACCAAGACGTTGTCGGCAACCCAAAAGGGGACAATCAACGCGGCGGTGCTCAGAAGTCCAAGGGCTCGCAGAAGAAATCAATATTGAGCATCCCAGCGGCCTTGACCTTCAGAGCAGCGACACGCTCGACGACCGGGAAGACGCGCCATACACGTTCACCAGCACCACCAACGAGCATTCGACAAGAAACGAACAGCATACACCGAGATACACCCAGTCAGATTGGGCCACCAAACTCCTCATCCAACAAATGGCGCAGCATATTCAGCAGCAACAAGAGCAACCGCTACAACTCCAGATACAGCAAGCATACAATGAATCCAGGGAACTACTACACCAAGAGCCAGGCTTTCTCGGCGGAAAAAATCGCCACCTCATGAAGTCCTTGTCAGACATGGAGGATCCAGAGAATCCTCTCCTTTGGGAAAACTTCCCTCCTCCGTCTAACGTTCCCGCCTTGCCTTCATTCGAGCTAACTTACATGGAACGGCGCTCATCGCAACACCACTCAAAGCGCTCCTCAACACCGACCACATCCGCGATCGCGTCTGGTACACATCCGCGTTTCAAGATCTCGACAATCCGCATCGCACAGGCATACACATGGTCGAGGTGGCGTTTGTCTTGAACAAGTTGGGCTGTACCGACCAGCAAATCATCGACGGCTACAGGAACATGTTTCCACTCTCGTTGCTCCGCGTCGAAGTCCTGCAATGGTTGATCACTGAAGGCAGATGGAAGGCCAAGTATTTGCTCTGGCTGCCGGAAGAGTTGGACAGCATTCGCAGAGCTGTAAGCGATTTCGTACTGGCGACCTTTTCCGAAGTTTTCGGGTTGCCGACTGCGCAGGAGATGGACCAGTCGGCTTGGGAGGCACTCCGCGGCAGATGGGCTTTCTATGCGAAGACCTGTAAACGCGTGAGCGCTGAGTGCGCCGACATCCAGATGAAATTCATAGATAGCAGGTGGTAAGGCCTTTCTAGCGGCACATGGCGCACCCCATTGTAAGTCGCACCATGAACGGATGAGCATCGCGAGACCGGACTGACGAAAGCAGACGATAGTTTCTTTTTACTCGTACCTCAGTCGCGCGAGGAACAACGACGACGCCTTCAAGCGCTTGACGCGTCAATATCATAGAAAGATGAGACATGAGCTCGGGGACGAAGTATATCAACACGGAGAAAGAACGATGCAGCGTATCGCGCTCGTCGGCGGTGCAGGCAAGGTAATGACCGTGCATGATGGCAGCAGGGCAAAAACGACGACAATGAATAGCATGATCACAACGAGAAAGAGGGAGAGCAAAAGCAAACATAGTTACCTTCCGATATCAAATACAATCACGCGTTCAATGGGCCTTGCAACATGTTGGATCGTTTGCTTGTATAAACCAATCAAATTTGCATGAAACAAGCGCTCAGGATCTAGGTCTCCCTAGTATTTTCACTTTGCGACATGGCCTCATGCGTCTGACCTCTCAAGCTGTCACTGGGCGGCTCATCCTTAGATTCTTTCTGCGCCAGAGGCTCTCGCGTTGGTTGAGATGCTGAGCCAGAGGTCTCCGTTGCTGGCTCTACCAGGTTCTCGGTTTTTGATTGCGCAGCTTGGGTCTTGGACCTAATGTCGCCAGACTCTGGGTCATCGATGTTTAGTCGTTGTGCGAGAGGTTCTTGTGATTTTGTGCTGTTCTCGATTGATGATCGGGCTTGGATCGTTGAAGAGATCGCTCTGAGACGAGAACTCGATGGAATGCTCCGCGAGAAGCTTGGCAGCCTGGTCAAAGGCCTAAACTTTGGTGATAGCATGTTTGAAACGTGCAGATACTGAAGATTATTTTTAGAGATGGTTTAATTCGAAGCGCCAATTCGGACAGTAGGAGGTGAGGTTGGATCTGTATCCCCGCTTCATGCCCTTGTCGGTATGCCGGCGACTTGCCCCGATGCTACGCTGAAACGGGCAGGAGGAGATAACCGATAGGAATCGTCATGACGCAGCGCAAGCTCGTGATGGTCTTGCACGAGTGTTAATAAGAGCCGCTATCGCTGGCGACGCCTACGCATCGCGTGACCTGTATCTTGTGCATTCCGCTTTGTAAGTGTATTTGTGCTTTCGTTCTTTGCGTTTTACCGTACATGGCGCGCGAGAAATACTACAAGCGTCAGGACGGCGAGAAGAGTGCCAGAATGCCTCATGAACGTTCGCCTTTGCTGGAGCGAGTCCCTGTGGCTGAGCCTGGAGATAGGTATCCTCATACGAATGTGTGTATTTCGGCGACCCTCGACAAGCAACATCGAACCTTCAGCTGACACAGCACTCCAGGTTCGTCGTTTCTGCACTGTGTTCCTCATAGCTGTACCCATCCTCGCGCTCGCCATCGTATTCTTTGGCGGAGACAATGATTTGTTCGGCGACCGGAAACATGTCACGCCATTCGAAGCACCTCAGCTGGGACTTTCCGAGCTTCCACATCCTTCATGGCCACAAAGCGACGGCCTCAGCTACTCCGAGCTCAAGGATATCCTCCTCAAGACTCCAAGCGCGGAAAAGGCGCGTGAATGGAGCAAGTACTACACTGCTGGCCCACATCTTGCAGGCAAGAACTTGAGCCAGGCCGAATGGACACGAGACCGGTGGGAAGAGTGGGGAGTTAAGAGCCACATCGCCGCGTACAACGTCTACATCAACTATCCTGTCGACCATCGCCTTGCTCTGCTGAAGGATGGCAAGGTAGACTTCGAGGCAACGCTCGAAGAAGACGTGCTGGAAGATGACCCAACAACTGGTCTCGAAGACCGGGTTCCAGTCTTCCATGGATACTCTGCGAGCGGAAACGCGACTGCACAGTACGTGTACGTCAACTACGGAACGTACTACGACTTTGAAGAGCTGGTCAAGGCTGGAGTTGAGCTGAAGGGCAAAATCGCACTTGTCAAGTACGGGCGCATATTCCGTGGCTTGAAAGTCAAGAGGGCAGAAGAGCTGGGCATGCTAGGCGTGGTGATCTACTCTGACCCTGGTGATGATGGCGAGATCACGGAGGAGAATGGATACAAGCCCTATCCTGAAGGCCCAGCGAGGCACCCTCGCGCTGTGCAAAGAGGCAGCGTGGAATACCTCAGTAAGTTCCATCCCAATCCCAAAAGCTTACCCGACGACTAACACGCTATGCAGGCATTGGACCTGGTGACCCAACGACCATTGGCTACCCATCCAAGCCTGGAGTTCCGCGCCAGCCGACTGAGGGCAAGATCCCTACGATTCCTTCTCTGCCACTCTCGTACGCCGAAGCCCTGCCTCTTCTTCAAGCACTCAATGGACACGGCCCAGCCGCATCTTCCCTTTCTTCTTGGTGGCACGGAGGCGGCCTGGGTTACAAGAATGTCAGCTACAACATTGGACCGACTCCGCCCGAGATCACTCTCAACCTCGTCAACGAGCAGGAATACGTAACAACCGATCAGTGGGACACGATCGGCATAATCAACGGCACCGTCTCTGATGAGGTAGTCATCATTGGCAACCACCGTGATGCTTGGATTGCTGGAGGAGCCGCAGACCCCAACAGCGGTTCTGCTGCGCTCAACGAGGTAGTGCGCGCGTTCGGCGCTGCCTTGGATAGAGGCTGGAAGCCGCAGCGAACTATTGTTTTCGCGTCTTGGGACGGCGAAGAATACGGTCTTGTCGGCAGTACTGAATGGGTTGAAGAATACCTACCCTGGCTTACCAACGCAGCGGTCGCGTACATCAACGTCGACGTGGCTGCCAACGGCCCTCACTTTGAGGTCTCAGCAGCGCCGCTCCTCAACAAGGCTATCTACGAGGTGTCAGCTGAGGTGCAAAGCCCGAACCAGACCGTAACTGGCCAAACTGTAGCAGACCTCTGGGATGGACATATCAGCACCATGGGATCTGGTAGCGATTTCACAGCTTTCCAGGACTTCGCAGGCATTCCCTCCATCAACCTCGAATTTGGCCAGGCGAAGAACGGCCCAGTCTACCACTACCACTCCAACTACGATTCGTTCACCTGGATGGAACGGTACGGCGACCCAGGCTTCAAGTATCACGAGGCTATTGCGAAGATCATTGCACTTCTTGCTGCGAAACTGGCCGAAGAACCCATCGTCGGATTCAATGCCACAGACTACGCCGTTGGCCTGGAAAACTACCTCCAGCGCATGCGTGAAACGACCAAGGCCGAAGAAACTTTGGGCAAGGACGTCTTCTTGCCATTAGGAAAAGCAATTCAGGCGTTCAAGCTATCCGCAACAACGCTGGACGCCCACGCGAATAAGCTTCATGCCGAGCTGTCATCACCCGATCTCACCGCGCAGCAGAAGAAGTCTCTCTTCGGGAAGATTCACGCAGTCAACAGCGAATACAAGCTACTTGAACGCAATTTCCTGTACCAGCCCGGTTTAGACAGCAGACATTGGTTCAAGCATGTTGTCTTCGCGCCAGGACTGTGGACTGGCTATGCTGGGGCAACATTCCCCGGTATTGTGGAAGCCATTGAATTTGGCAAAGACTGGGAAGTTACGAAGTGGGTGGGAATTGTTGCTGGCGTCGTCGGGGGTGCGGCTCTGTATATGCCTTGAAGCTGCATAACAAGAAATTGAAACAATTACATTCATACAGCGATACGACGCGTGGCCAGGGCGTCGATATGGAGATGCGAATACTTGTTTGGCGATTGAGAAAAGCTTTGTCTGAAGACGATACATTGTTGTCAGACGCAACATAGAACGAAATCGTGGTAATGGACATGAGATAATGAGCCTGAGAATCAAATTGATGAGAAAACTATGAAATCTTGGCTATCATCTATAGCAACCGGCCAACCGTCCTAGGAGTTGGTTGGACGTTGTTGCCGGTGTTTCAATAGCTGAAAGCTTCTTGGAATTAGTCAGTATGGCGAACATCGCTTTTACTCCTCAAAACTAGCCGAACGCGAGTAACAACGCTCTTCAGTTGTGCACACCGCCTCCAACGTTTGCTGTGTTCCTTCCAAGACCCTCCTTGTATCTTGCCAGAGCTCGCTCTCTGCACTGCTTGTGGTCCACGATAGGCCTTGGATATCCAGCCTTCTCCGCTTGTTTCGCCGCACCACGCCCGTACGGATCGTGTATCGCCTTCCCTGCAACATTTTTGAGCTCCGGCACCCAGCGACGAATGTACTCGCCGTCAGCGTCAAACTTTTCAGACTGCAGCAGCGGGTTGAAGATCCTGAAATAGGGCTGAGGATCAACTCCCGTAGAAGCAGAGAAGCCCCAGCCTCCGTTGTTGGAAGCAAAGTCGCCGTCAATGAGATGCTCCATGAAGTAGCGCTCGCCCATGCGCCAGTCAAGCAGGAGGTCCTTGGCTAGGAAAGAAGCTGTGATCATGCGGCACCGATTGTGCATATAACCCATCTCGTTTAGCTGGCGCATTGCGGCGTCCACGATTGGAAATCCAGTACGTCCTTCTTTCCAAGCGGCAAAGTGCTCATCGTTGTACTCCCACTCGATATTCGTGTACTCGTACTTGAAGGGCTTGTTCATGCAAACGTATGGCCAGTGAGCCAGGACGTGCTTGTAGAAATCTCGCCATGCGACCTCAGAGATATAGGTCACGATACCTGGGTTTCCTGCATCCAACCTCTTGGCCGTGTTTGCGTCGCGCGCACTACGTACGGCGGTGCGTGCGGCCAGTGTGCCAGAGGAGAAGTGTGGAGACAGAACCGAGGTCCCGTTCACAGCAGGAAGATTGCGGTTATCCTTGTACTTGGTCGCTTTCTCCTTAAGGAAACGAGTGAGTCGGGCTTGAGCTTCATGCTCACCTGCAGGCCAGAGGTGGGAGAACCGCTCTTTTTCGTCTTTTGATAGAAGTCTGTTTGGAGGCGCTGTGGGCAGAGCAGCGGATAATATGTCCTTGAATTTCTGCTTGGCGGTCTCATCGTTGGCGGTTGGCGGTAAGAAAGCATTGAGTACATGCGGATGTTCGTGAACGTATCGGATCCAAGCTTTGAACCAAGGAGAGTACACGCTGTACTGCTTTCCAGCACCAGTCACAAGTGTCTCTGGAGGAACTACAACATCATCATGCACAGCGTTAAAGTCGATTCCTTCCTTGAGACAACTTTTGACCAGCTTCGCTTCCCTCCTCAGCTCATCCACTTCGTATTCGATGTTGCAGAATATGTGCTTGGCTCCCCACGCTTTCCACTTCTCCATTAGATGTCCAGGCACGGCCTTCCTGTCCTCAATAGTTGTCACATACAGAGGTATATTCAATTCTGCCAGATCCGCTTTCATCACCTCGAGTGTTCTCAGCTCAAAGTCGACGCGCACAGCACTGGTCAGATGGGCCTGGTAGTCCTGCGGGCTGACAATGTATACACAAATGAGCGGTATTCCCTCCTCTCTTGCCTTCTGGCTCGCAAGCGACAAGCTGCGATTGTCCTGAAGCCGTAGATCGCGTTTGAACCAATGTACAACACTACTTCCTGCCGGTATCTTTTCGCGCGCAGCTTGCGTTTCAGCCAAAGTGCGATTGAGAACTTGCATGGGTCGGGGAAGCTCATTGTCGAGATAGCGTTTGCAGCGCTCGTTGCTCATTTCTGGCGGGTAGAACTCGCGCTGAACGATGCCGGCGCGCTCCTCAGGTCGCGAGTGGTCGAAGGCCGGCTCATCCTTGGGTTGTACAATCTCGCGCTTCTTGCTGGCAGAAGGTGGGCGAATGGGCGAAGTTGCTCTCCGTTTGGATGCCATGGTAGTCAATCCTCTATGGTGAATAGGCGTTGCTACAATGGGCAGGAAGTGTACTCGTCGAAAGTGGGCGGGAGGCAGGTAACAGGGCAAGAAACGTGAAGAGTGAAGGGACGATGCAATTCTTACCATGGCAATCTACTCAGCTGTGAATTGTCGGGGCAGAGGGCACAAGGGCCAATGCATATGCGCATTGTTAGATGCGCGCCTCGATGGATTGGTGGTCATCAACGGTGATCTCATTCCACAGCCAGATCGTTCCTGAACAAAGCCACCAGATCTGAGATTGGCTCGCCGATTTAACGCCACAGCCGCACAGAGATCGGGTATGCACGTCCCTTGCCAACTACATCTTCCATCCTACTTCACAAAACTAACAGGATGCACATATTTCATGAGCCGAGTCGTTGCCTTGAGTTCTTGAATACAACTTGTAGGCCGCAGCAGTACCCATAGGTCTGCTTGACGGTAGGCATACATGGCTACGCACACGAGTATAGGCATTGGAACGCGATTGTTCGCCATTGAGATACCACTAAAGATACATCATCATCCGTGGCTATCCTGCCAAAGGAGAGTGAAATGATTATGTGAGGACGTGACTTATCAATATCGTTGTGATTTTAGAGGGAAGAGAGAGGAGACCGTTCATGCACAAAACTTTCATAAGTGGCTATCAACAGAAATAGAGCTACTGAATACAGGTTTCGGAAGACAGAGCTCGAAGCCAGATTCTCCTGAACCAGGACAAGTTGCAACATCCGGCACGAACATCAAGTCCATACCACCAACAAGAGAAGCATAGCACAAAAGCCTTGCAGAAAGTCGCACGGTGGGCGCCCAAAGAAAATCAAACATAGAATCCGAGACATCTCTGTCGTTGCCTTGATACCCGTCGCCGGCCTGATTTTTTGATGTGAAGTGCATGAGCTGTTCGTCAGTCGTAAAATATGCAGTGGTTATCAGATAATAGAGAAGGGCAATCGTCAATGAGATGCCATCTGAAGAAGATGGCCAGCACACATTTCACGAAGGGACTTTCGCTCAAGAGCGCATGGGCTCTACCGAAACAGAGAGTCTTGACATAGGCGTCAGCTCGTCGGCAGTTAAGCTCATCTCGGTGCCGAGACTTGGAGTGTTGGGTCCGAAGTCATCATGGTTGCCAAACAGAGTGCCCATCGCCTGGTCGTGGTACGCCAGCTCGAACTCGTTCAAGAAGCCTTTGGAGGGGTTATCGAACGTAGTCACAGGGCTGGCCTTTGGCGGTGCAGAGAAGTCGAGGTGGATCTCGGGAGGAGTATATGGGTTTGACATGCTCTGCGGCGGACCCATAGCAAACGAGTCGTTCTCGACGGACTGCACGAAGTATGGGCTTGCTGGCAGCGAAGTGCTGTGCGGCAAGTGACTTGGCAAACCATGTGGCATCCAGCCTGACGTTGGGGAAGCGGTGGCGCGGTTGGAGTTTGGCATAGATGTAGGTGTGAGGAACACTGGCTCTTGTTGGCGAAGAGCACGTCGGTGCCGCTCAAAGCCGCTGATGTTCGTTGTACCAAGTGCACGAGCTTGCATAGCCCTCTTGTGCGCTGATGCTGCGCGGGTTGCTTGTCCGCCCTTTGCGCCAGAGATTTGGCGTTTGAGAGCGGGAGAAGAGCGGCGCTCTGGCTTGCGCTTGGGGTCTTTGCGGTAACGTGTAGTGGAGATAACGCCGTCCTGGAGGGCTTGTCTGGTGAGGCGCCAGAGCGAGCCTTTCTTTGGGCCGTGCATGGCGGAGGAAGCAACGCGCTCGAAAGCCTGCATGAATAGGTTAGCTTCGATAACGATAGATCGCAGTGGAAACTTCTCCGGAACTTACTGCGTTCATGCTGAGGTTGTGGCGGACACTGTTTTGCCAGCCTGTGCCAGCCGAGTCTCGCGCCTTCTGGCTGTACTGGCGAACCCACTTGTAGACATCCTTCAAGGCCATAGTGTGTTCCGGTGCGTCTCGGAGACAGCGGTAGAGAAGCTGTGCATAGCAAGGGTCGGCGATTTCACCGTTGATGCCTTCGCCGACTTCGTCCTCTTCGTGGACAGTGTTTTCGTAGCCCATCAGGTCAGCCGTACCTTGCCGAGAAGTGTTGTTATGAGAATAGTATCCGAATTGCGGAACGTGTGGGGGCGCAGATGCTTCAGGATGAACATCATTCATCGTGGGTATGGCAACGGGGCCCGAGCTGGAATAGTAGCGGCCTTGATCGATGTGATTTGGCATTTGGCCGAGAATTGCAGAGTGAGGTTGGTGCAGCACGTTGTGCTGTTCATAGGAATTGGATGGAGCGTGACCATGATACGGGTGACTGATGAAGTTCGAAGTGACTTGAGCTTCTGAGCTATGTGGAGTGTACTGGGAACCGTGTTGCATCGGCTGAAGAGTGTCACACTTCGCGTAGTGACCAGACAGCTCCAGCTTCGTTCTCGAAGGCGACTGCTGTTGCGACAAAGTCTCGGAATGCGCCGGCCACCACTGTGCTGGGGTCACAGATGCTGGTAGGTCGTCTTCGATGTCGTCGAAGCCTGTGTTGAACTTTGTGTTGAGCAGTGCGTCAAGAGCATTACTGTCAAGCGGTCGAGTGTGATCGAAGTATGTGTCCTGGAGTATGTCTTCGCCTACTTCGTTGCAGGACATCGGCTTTGAGGGTGATATGGCCTTCTCGTCAGTTGCAGGACATGTCGGTTGATCAGTCTCCATGACGATGTCCATGTCGATTGTGTGAGGGTGGAGACGTAGGGTTCAACAAGGTTCGAACTCCTCAGTGGGTATACTGTCACAATAGGTACGATCGAGAAGGTTTTGGAAATACTCTGAGTGACTGGATTGTTCGATGGGGATGAGGCTGGCGTTATCAAGACCGGCAAGCAGAGGTCGGAGCTCTGCTATGTTGCGCAGGGCGGAGACGGCTCGCTGGCAGCTAACCTTACGACGTCCAGATCGAGCACAACGTTAGCAAGCCTAGGGAGGTTGTTCCGGCACCCGGGATATGCTCCAGTGTCGTCTGGGAAGAAGATGATCCAATAGGATTGAGAGCGGCAATCTGGCAGGTCATGGAAGCAAAGAAAAACAATGTGGAAGGCACTCTAAGACAACGGCAGTGAACGTAGGATGAGGCCGCACGACGATCACGCTAGAGTCGCTTGTGCGTTAAGCATGAGGTGCCTTCGTGTGGACAGCCTGCGCATACGCAACCTGCAGATGGCATTGTCAGGCTGTGCAGAGAAGCGGCCATTAACGGATAGGTGCACATGCTGGCATCGTTACCCAGTCATGGGCACTAGCACATGGAGGGCGCGCAGTGACTGCGTTGACAGCATGGGAGCACAAGAAAGTGATTGCCGTGTATTGGTGATTGGTCGCATTCTGAAGCGTCGTGAAAGGAAACAGCTTGGCAAGGATAGCAACTTTGGGCAACAAACGTACACGTACTTTGCTTTGAAAGCATTGGACAGAATCAACGCCAGCATAGCCATGGCTGTTGTACTACATGGTCGGGATCAGGGCTGCCCCAAATGTTCCACAGAGATGCGGGCCGAGCAACCTTGGTGCGTAGATATCAGCATTATCACAGCGGATGTGAGAGCCGCGGGCCGCCAGAACATGACTACGCCCTCACGTGATGAAGCGAGGAAGTCCACGGACACATGCCCACGGGGAATTTAGTGTCATCGGCGCACGCAGTGACGGGAGACCGCAGTGGAAGAGCCACCCGACTACTTCACGATTGCAACAGTTATGCGGCAAGCGGGTTCTGCGCCTGGGGAATACAGGGCCGCGGCGGGCGGAAGGATGGCAGCGGCGGATGGCTGCACACCGCAATCCCTCTAGAAGCGCTGCGGACCTAGGTGTTATTTCTCTCCAGGAGATCGGGTTGTTCGTTCTGCTTGTTAGCCAGTGCGTTCATAGGCCTCGCGGCCTGCTCGGGCAATGTAGCCGAGAACCGGGACGTTTGCTGTGTGATCCAAGAGCGAAGAAAGAAAGCAACCAAAAAGGATCGATTTCGTGACGAGGACAATGTATCGAGCCCAAAGGGCTCCTCCTCCTTCACCTTGACTACTCTCCTTGCACTGTAGAAAGCGGGTGCGCCACACCAGCAGCCAGCCGTAACGGCACTCGGCTGTCTGCAGCTACCCGCCCTCGTGCACCATGCAAGAGCGCACAATTCAGAGAGTCATGTCAATCAAAGGTCTTTGTGTCTCACCGCAGTGGTTTCAGGGCAGATCGAGCGTCTCGTGGCCACAACACAAAGTGGCGTAACGGCCGCGCCATTGTCCACTGGATTGAGGTAACATCGTATGCTTTGACAGCCTGGTTGTGCGTACGGCGTGTCAAGGCATCCATGCTCTGGACGGCAAGGTGATAGATGAAGTCAAGCTTCGTGCTAAGATGGCAGCTGCAGTGTCGCCTGTCAATGCCACTGCAGCGGTGACATGCATATACTTAATTTGTTGCGCTGCCCATATCGAGCTCGATCGGCACAGTCTTCTGTACTCTGGTACAATGGTTGGATACTCTCACAGCTGGCAATTTGACGGGAACGAGCTTGGGTCTTGCATAAGTATGTTTTCGAATTGTTATGCTGTTCATGATACATACTGTCTCGTGGCCCATCCAAATGAAATCGGCATGGCATGACACAATTTCTCAGGCAATCAGCATTACGCACATCGATCGTGCGTTGTGAGCAAATGTCGGAAGGCAGTCCGACTACTTGCGGTAATAGATCTGTGAACCTGGTCAGTATCGCTTTTCTTTCCACTGCAAGTGATCTCAAACATACCTTCTTGAATTGAAAGTGAAGTTGAAGAATGCCCTTGTCGAAGCTGCTCCGGAAACCTCTTTCTCTTTTCGCACTGTAATCCCATTCGCGATCGACGATCTTGAACGCGATGTCTTCGTAAGGCGCACCCGCAACGAATCGAATGATACAAGTATCGTCTTCACCAGCTTTTGCAGTGACTTCGCCACGCCTCCTGCCACCCTCACGCTCGATCTTGTACGTGGGCGCACGAGTCTTGTCAAGAAGATCTGGATAAAGGACGTTGAACTTATAACCCTGCACAACCTTTGGCGGAGGATTGTCATGGTCATAATGAGTCTGGTTGTATTTATTCCATTCGTAGCCCAGGATGGAGCGATTGAAATATTGTGGTTTGCGCGGGCGAGCATCCGCAGGCCATGTGTGTTTGTTTTTGGTTTCAACGGGAATCTCTGTTGTCAAGAGTTCTTCATTGTCACTTAGTCCACGAGCAACCTCGCGATCAAAGATGGCAGAAGTCTTAGTATTCTGTGGTTCACCAGTTCGTTGACGCTTCGACGAGGGTTCAAGACTTCCAGAGTCATTGCCTCGTCTCTGACCGGGCACATACCCCAGCTTCAGCACCTTCCGCCTGTCCGCCACAAGGCTTTGCGAGAAGTCGTCATGAGTCAAGGAATCAAGTGCTTTGTCTTCCGTGCGCAACCGCAATAGTGGCTCCGGATCCAAAGCATGTCTGTCATTTGGGGACTGGTTCGCCATGCCGACTCCGGCAGTTTGTGAAGATTGCTCACTAGCCTGCAAGCCGACACGTAGTCTAGCCTGTAGTCGCGATATCCAAGCATCGGCTTCAGCTGCTTGCTGTTTGCGCAAACCACCCAGACGGGACGCCAAAATTGATTGCGTCACGTTCCGGAGATTTGCTCGTGCCTTGTAGACGAGTAAACTCTGGAGCAAATGCTCCCAGTAGTCTGTGTCGATTGGCTCATTTGATGACAGCTTTGTCCTGATCTGACCTTCCAGCTTCTGTAGTTCTGCCAGAGTCTTAGGCGCAAGCAGCTTGTCGATGTTACCAGCCACGGAAGTTACACCGCGAGCAGACGATTGGGCGGATTGGAAATGTTTCTGGCGATCTTGGCAAATCGTTTTCATCATCTGAGAATCTGTCAGTATTAGTGGGCGGGAATAAGCATGCATGCGGGTTCCGCCTTACATTCCAGTAATCACGGTTGCTCCTGCTGCCTTCCAACGTGATGTATGTGTCGATGCCCTTCTCCAGCTCGGTGAGTTGCTCCTGGTCTAGACCCTCAAAGACGCTTTCTGGATCCAGTGAATCGACATCTCCATCCTCCAACTCGCCGTCCAACGGATTTCCGTCCGGGTCCACGAGGGCGAGCGTCAACGCAAGCCAGTCGATCGGCTGGGCGCGACCGCTCTTTGCGCGTATGGCGGCCTTCTTCTTGGCCTGCTGTAGCACGAAACGACCCTCATCTGCGACCCAGGCTGCCTCCTGCTCTTCAGCGACAGGGCGCTTGGCTGGAATGGTTGGGCGGGGCGGCATGGCTATTACGCGCGAGTCAGCGCAAGCAGTGGCGTGGTGCTGTGGAACTTCGGGTCGTGAGAGCAAGATTGTGAGGGTGGCAGTCGTAGTGAAGGTGTGGTAATAGCGATCGCGTCAATGCCTGAGCAGTCTAGATGAAGCCCTCGAATGCGCCGGCAGCAAACAATTGTCGGTTCACGATTCATGTCGCCCCAGCTTGCAGGTTCCGGGCCGCCTCCACAGCCGTTCTCCCGCTCCATAAACTCTGTTGCCTACCGACACACAACACCCGCATGTTTGAGTGTAGAGGTCAGCACTCTTCACATATCACATATTCTGTATGGGCAGTGATGGAACAGTGGAAGCACCTGCGCCAGAACAATGCGCAGCTCCCCTCTCTTCTCGTTAAAGCCTCGTTCTCCAAAAATGGCTATAGCATCCGCTTGACTGATCTCTCGCGCATCTGGGCCGAGGAACTCAACAAAGCCGAGATAATCACTCGTGCACGAGCTCGCAACTGCAGTATCGATCCTGGTGAAGATACTGAGCAGTATGAAATCTTCTTCGAGAAACTCCAGAGCGCATTGCAACAGCATGGCAATACGACTCTCGCTATTTCCACCACAAAGAATGGCAACCTGAGGTTACATCTCGAAGCACCATTGCCGTCGCCACTTCCAACATTCGAATGGGAAATTGACCTCAAACAGATGTTAGATCGTAGTGTGGAAGTCGATCTTGTCTCGCCTTTGCTACAGAAAGCATGCCTGCTCGAACGTCACATGCAGATGCTGATCGCGGAGATACAAGCCAAGGACAAAGTGATTGGCAAGATCACAGACCGCCTGGAAACTTCTGGACATGATCTGACTGCGGTGTTCCCTGGTGTGAAAATCACAGGCAACAATTCTAAACGAGAACAATTTGCTCGGCATGTGAGAGGACTTGGAGAATTTGACGAGGCCAGCTGGTCGGCCAAAGTCGCTGCTGACAGTAATGGCCTTCTCGTGCCCGATGATTCTGCTGATGCCATACTTGCCTCGCTGCCTCCATTCAACGCTGAAAAAGAAACGCACGTGGACTGGTGGCGGAGATTAGCGAATGGGCAACATATCACGCTCACTACAGAGGGTCTAGACGGTGGAGCCACGACCCGAAACCAAGGTCCGGATCACGAGCAAAGCTTCAGCGGACAAAGCAAGTCTGATTTCGGCGATGAGAACGATGATTTCCAGAAGCAGGCGACACCACCGCATCTCCGTGCTCATTCCACGCTGCCGATCTCGAACGGCAATGTCGACGAATCCATGCACGACCAGGATTCCACAGAGGATGAGGACGATCTCGACTGCCCACCTTCAAGACCAAAGCCCGCAACACATCCGACCCGGTACAACAACAGTCGCGCACCTGCTCCGGCGAACACAGGAACATTATCAACACTGCCTACCACGAACACAACCGCGCACGCCGCCGTCACACATGGTCCATTTACCCACGAAGAAGACACCGAAGACGACGAGGACGACCTCGACGGCCCATCACAAACCTCCCAAAAAGCAGCAACATCCTCATCACAACTACCCTCTCGCGAAAAAAGCCAGACTCCCCAACCACCTGTATCGTCAGCATCTTCGCCCCGCAAACGCCTAGGTACACTCGGCGGACACGCTCGCACGAAATCTCCTACGCCAATGTCAATGACACCGATTGAAAAGCAAACATCTCCCACGCCAAATTCTCCCTCTCCAGCAAAACCCAAACCAAAGTCCAAACTCGGCACAATCGGTGGCCGCAAAGCCAAGCCCCAGCCATCATCTCCGGCTCCGGACTCAGAAGATGTAGACACACCACTACCACCACAGGGCAAGAAACTCGGCACCATCGGTGGCAAACACGAGACGAAATCCCCACGGGCTCCAACAGCCTCAGCAACTCCTGAGCGCCAAACCACAGAACCCGTGAAGAAGCAAAAACAGGATGTAAAAGTAGAGCCAGCCGAGCTGGAGGATTCGTTAGAGAGGGCTAACGCCAAACGAGATGCGCTGAAGAGGCAGTTGGAAGAAAAGGCGAAGGCGCCGGTAAAGAAGAAGAGGAAGTTTTGAGAGTAGTTGCTGTGCTTTGAGATGGCGGCTGCGGGTTGGATATCCAATGGAGGATTTGACCATGGGAGGTCGCAGGCGGTATGTTTTCTTTGCATGGTGCACTCTAAAATCAAGGTAGATTGTCTCCAGAAGTCCGGGTGACAACACTCTCCTAGGCCTTTTTGGACGTTACTGCGACTGAAAGTCGAATGCAAGAACGTTTGCATGAGCGATTAATACACGAAATAGAACACACCAATTTGGACACATGCGAGATGAATGTGTAAGAATCGTAACACTTGGCTTCATTCAATGGAACTATGTAAATAATACGACCGCTATGCGCAAATCGCTGGGTTTCGTAATGTAGTACACTTCATCCAGAGTCCTTTTTGTTGTTGGTTTTCAGCCGGGGTATCATCACCGCTGGGTTTCATTATGTTTTGTTTTTCCTTCTGCCTCAAAACGACTTGCTGGTGGGCGAGCCGCTTATCTGGTGGTGTAACCACCGTCAATGAGTAGGTCGGCACCGGTGGTGTAGGTGGAGGCGTCGGAGGCGAAGTAGACGTAGGCGCCCTTGAGCTCCTTGGCGAGACCGTCGCGGCCCATGGGGATCATGGAGTGCCAGAGCTGTTGGGTCTCCTTGGGGACGAAGTCGGAGAGACCAGTGTCAATGTAACCGGGGGAGATGGAGTTGACACGGGCGAAGTCGCGCCACTCGTTGGCGAGGGAGCGAGCCATGTGGATGCAGCCAGCCTTGGCGACGTTGTAGGAGGTCTGCTCCTGGGGGAAGTTGGCGATGTGGCCGGACATGGAAGCGGTGATGACGAGGGAACCAGATCCACGCTCCTTGAAGTGGTGGCCGACGGCCTTGGCGCAGTGGAAGGTACCGTTCAGGTCGACCTGGACAACGTGGTTCCAGGCCTCGACGGAGCCGTCAAGGATGCCAGAGTCAGCGGTGGCACCGGCGTTGGCAATGAAGGCATCGATCTGGCCGAAGTCGGCAACGACGTCCTTGACGAGCTTCTCGCAGGACTCGTACTGGTCGACCTGGCACTTGTAGGCCTTGGCCTTGATGCCGTAGGTCTTCTCGAGCTCCTTGACGTTCTCCTCGGCACCAGAGGCGCGGGAGGCGTAGGTGATGGCAACGTTGGCACCCATCTCGGCGCAGCCGCGAGCGGCCTCAATACCCATGCCCTTGGGGCCGGAAGCGCCAGTGACGACGACGACCTTGCCCTTCAGGGAGAGCTGGTCCAAGAGAGACTCATGCTTGGTTGCTTGCTGGCCAGGCATCTTGATGTGATTTGTGATGGAGTTGAGGCGGGAAGTTGCGTGTGTAGACGTGGTGGCGGATAAGAAGAGAGATGTGATGTGAAGAGAAGAAAGGAATGGTGGTGAGCGGGGGCAGGAAAGGTTTATGAATGCAGGCCAGGATCGAGCGGCGATGGCATCGACAGGGAGCTGTGCCCAAGATGCTGCTCGGTCCCAACCTTGGAGCTGGCGGGCAGGGCGAGAGGCTCTCATCACCAGCATCATTGAGCCCCACCAAGTATGCCCGCCCACGCCCACGCCTCGCCCAAGCTTACCTGATCGCGATCGCAGCGCGCGCGCCTGGATGCAGCCGGATGACTGAGGAGTTATGTGATGATGCTGGATGCTGGCTGCTCGGCCGGCACGTGGAAGCTGTACCAGACACGGCCGTCTCAACCGCCCAGCGCTGCTGTGTCAGACCTCAGTAAGCGGGCGGCTCGAAAAAAGATGTAACATGTAACCATCCCACCAAGATCGGCATGGGCATCATCGCCAATGGCCGTGGTACCTCGCAGTCTACCCCTCCATCGTCCAAAACAACGAGCCACGAAGTCGCGCGTGCACGATCGTTGACAGCCGGGGGCACAACGTCATTATGCGCGGGGGCAACGAGCGTGAGGGCGGCGGTTATTCGGTGGCCGCAGCACGAGTGGCCAGTATTCTGCTAGAAGAGCTGCCTCCTAGCGGCGCGAGCGGCGGCGGCCTGCAAGCCTACAGAGAGCCACAGCGCCATGCTCCGTACGGAGCCGAGTCCAGCGTCTTCTAGTCTGTTCGCAGCATGATGATGATTTCGATCATCGTGCAAACCCGCTGGAATCCCATCTCCACCGGTCGATCGCGCTTGGAGAATGCGATGGTCTGGCCGCTGTCTGCAACTTGGCCATGTTGACGACGATATTAATGTTGAATGCTGACTCCACAGGCAAATGCGAGCTCTGCACCGCATGCACCTCACGTGCTCGAGTTCATAATGCTATAGCAACAAGGTTTGCGGTGGCAGGGCAAGGATCAGACCATACCTTTTCCCTTTCATGCTGCACACCACGGCGCCTTCATGCATGTGGATGCGGCGCGGCGCACGGCTGGACCTGGGGAATCTGTAGATGGTACAGAAAGCCGAAGAAGACACGTTGGGCGGTAGCGGGCGATAATTGAGCTGCCTCCGATCGCCAGCACCCGGCCGCTTTGAAGTCGTTCGCATCGGATTGGTATAGCACTATCCAGATGTCGGCTGCCCCATTCCACCCAAGACCCAACAGGGCTCCGGCCACGTGCCTCAAGTCCTTGTAGACGATATTCCTCAAAGTTCGACACTGCACAGCGAGACCTGAGATTTGATGCGCATCCAGGTGTAGGTATCAGCGTCTGGTTCTGATGCTGTGCCAAGGCGATGCTTTCTTGGTAGCTCCACGAGCTCCATTGGCGAATTCTATTCTATGTCTTGAACAAAACATAGGACGACTTCAAGTTACCTTTTAGAGAAGAAGTCAACATCAATTTTGGTTTGAAGTCGTAGCTCGGCTGACTTGAACATCACCTTGTCACGTTTACCCAACTATACCACACACATCCCACGCCATGCTGCATTCACCCACTCTCCTCGCAGGCCTCACAATATGCATAGCCCTCAAAGCATACAGGATAATCTCCACTGATGCAGCAAAGTCGATATGCCAGGTTCTTGCGGTCGCCGTGTATGTCCACCCTGCATACCTGTACTTTATACCTTCCAGAACATAACCCTAACAACACCATAACAGTACGCTCGCCCGCTTCTCCGTCTCCATCGCCAGTATAGCGGCAATGACAATGCTATCAGCCATGCAACTCCAAAAAGGCTGGAGCACGCTCAAGCACTCCGACGCTCCCCTTGTGCTTGGAGCTGAGCTGTCCGTAACTCAATTGGCTTCTTTCACTTTCAGCGCCTTTTTCAAAGAGATTCAGAGCTGGCCTGAGCACCCGGCTGCTTATCCCGACCTCACTTTCCAGATTCCGGCGTATGTTGTGCTGGCTTTGGCTACACTTGCGCTGTTCCATCGCAGAGGCACTGAGGGCCGCTCGATTCTGTTCACTGGTGGGCTATTTGCTGTTGCTGCTGTGTAAGTGCTGTACCAAATACACCCGAGAAGATTAATGCCACTAACATTATGTCCTTCTGAATAGTATGATGCCGCAGACAACAACACACTGGGCGCTTTTGAACGCGATCGCCGCCGGAGTGCCGGCAGGATATGTGCTTAAGCCCTTATTGAACAAGATGTAGGAAGGAATTACTGTCTGCCATATCGTACCGCAGCATGTTTATTTAGCCTAGATACCAACAGCCACTTGATCTCGTGCATGAGAACAACGACCTGTCGTGCAACCCTCGAGCTGTCAAAAAGCCATTGCCGCTTTCTTGTGTCGTGGTGACATGCGTCTATCGCAGCCACAAGCAACCCTACAAGACGTCGCTTGAGAGAATTTGAGCACTCCCGTTATCACATGGTGGTTATTTCTAATTAGCACATACGCCAACATTCAAGACCGTCCATCGAGTCATTCATTGAAGATCTGTTCGCCACCAGCGGTTGCCGCGCCTCGGTGTGGTCGAACAAGCCAAGAAGCGAGGTGGCAACCTTTACACCATTAGGGTTGTCACCATGTCAAAAATCATGCAAGCGCCTCCAGCTGTTGCCTGCATGTACAGAGCGTGATGCTTCGTGAGCTGCGATGTCGAGGACAAACTCGAGTTTGCCCTACAAGCTGCCGTGAAGACCACAATGCTCCGCGACTCCGTCACACCTGCAATACAACGCCAAACATCACAATTGTCAGACATGCACCGGAAAGTTGGGATGCCGTGGCTCAGAACACGAAGCAAAAGAGGCGCTAGACTGCAATAACGCGACACTTAGCCAATGGAGGGATGGCGCTGGGGTATTTCTGGCAGCTCACGACCCCCTCCCGCTGTACCCGTGAATCTTGCTCCCCTGACGAGTCGACGAGGAAATCCTGAAGCAGCAGACGCAGCACCAGCACCTCCGCCATATCACTGCCCCAATCATTCTCTTCGTCTACTCTATTTCCTTGCGCACACGCCAGACTTTCGTTACTGTCGCTATATTATACACGCAGCGTACCTGTCCATCGCATACCCCGTCCTAGCAGATTCCGTGCGCCCCTAGGCCGCGTCAACACACTCCATACCACACAGCGCGATTAGCATCGCCACACTTTCGCTTTCGACGCGCATACCACAGCCTCTCGAGGCAGCTTTCTGACCTCGGACCCACTCCCTCCCTGGTCTTGCCTCCAACATGAAGTACTCGATCAGCTACGCGGCCACGTTAGTCGCCGCCTTCTCCGCCCTTGGCCACGCCGCCGACGAGATCCCCAAGTGCGGCGACGGAAGCCAGTGCCCAGACTATGCGCCTTGTTGCTCTCAGTACGGACAGTGTGGTGTCGGCGCATACTGTTTGGGTGGTTGCGATCCCAGGCACTCTTTCGACCTCCAGTCCTGTCTTGCGGCACCAGCATGCAAGAGCAACGACTTCAGCTTGAACTCGCTAGACGCGCCTGGCGTCAGGACCAACACAAGATATTTGGGAAATGGTAGCGAGACAAATTGGGTCACCTCAGGCGAGCCTAGGCAATACAATGATGGCGTGCTCTTGACCATGGCACCCAGCACTGTTGGCACATTGCTCATGAGCGCACACTACGTCTGGTATGGCAAGATCAAGGCGACCATGAAGACCAGCCAGGGTGCGGGTGTCGTCACAGCGTTCATCCTGATGAGCGACATGAAGGATGAAATTGATTTCGAGTTCGTCGGCACAGAGATGAACACTGCGCAGACCAACTACTACTTCCAGGGAATCACAGACTGTAAGTTTTCTTGATATTTAGGATCGAGGAAAGATCATGGACTAATGAGATTGCAGACGGCAACGGCAAGTACATTGAAGATGTCTCTGACACTCGTCAGAACTGGCACACATACGAGATTGACTGGCAGCCCGATTACATCAACTGGTCGATCGATGACAAGGTTGTGCGTACCCTGAAACGCGATGATACCTACAACAAGACCACCAACCAGTACAAATACCCTCAAACCCCTTCGCGCGTGCAGCTATCGCTTTGGCCTGGTGGTCTCCCAAGCAACGGAAAGGGTACGATCGAGTGGGCTGGTGGTCTTGTGGACTGGGATAGCTCTTACATGACCAATGGCTACTACTATGCCGAAGTCAAGGACATCTCTGTTGAATGCTACAAACCTCCTCACGGAGATGATTCGGGCAACAACAAGGCTTACTACTACACCTCTACTGCCGGTACCGAAGACACCGTCGCCATTGGCACAAACAACACAATCATTGGCTCCCTGCAGGCAACCGGTGACGATCCACAGAAGGGTGCGCCTTCTCCCAGCAGTGACTCCAAGAGCTCGTCTACCACTAGCTCGAAGAAGTCTTCCAGCACTGCCACTGTCGTTCCAGAATCAGTACCTGGTATGTCAGGCGGTGGCAACGCTGGCAACAGTGGAGGCGAATCTACCAGTGGCAACGGTGGCAGCAGTGGCAGCGGCACAAACAGCAACGGCGACACCAGCGGAAGTGCCTTCGATACTCCGGCTGGGGACGGCAATGGCCCAACGAGCTTCGACCAGGGTATGGGCGGAAGCTCTGGCAGCTCTGGGGGCTCAAGTGGTACCAGCCAAGCAAACCACGTTGTCGCTGGCAGTGCCGTGGCTCTCCTAGGTTTCTTCATCGTAGCGTTGATGCTGTAAGTGAGGCGAGGCAATGTGGAGGTAATGATATCTTGATTCATGCATCGGCGTTTTCTTTGGGTGTCAGGTTCTTTTCATTTGCGAGACGAGGCATTCTCATGCTCCAGACTTGAGCGTCAGCGATTTTCTTTCCATATTTCGCATTTTCGCACCTTTCGTAGCCACTTAATCACATCAGCTTGATCAGTCAATCTTGTGCGTCCTGCTGTCACACTTGGACAGTTCACTTTTCCAATATTCATGTTGTGATACTGCTCGCACGCAGAAACGGACCGTTGCACGTGACCAAGCGGAGGCTTGGCGGGCAGGTGCGGTGCGGAAAAGTCCCGCTTGCAAAGCCCACTGCCCGTTCGAATTTACAGGCGACGACCGCGACTTCGAAGAACTGGAAGGCACGGACTAGACAAATCAGCACCCTCGCGACCACCAACACCACCCAAACCCTTCTCACCACCCACCAAAACCGTCAAAATGGAGAACGACCGCGGCGAGCTTGTCGACCTGTAAGCGACCCCCCGAAAACCCCCACAGCGACTACCACGAAAGCCCTTCTTTCCACGCCCCAGCACCAGCACCAGCACCAACACCAGCCCAACCCGAGTCGAGGGAGGAGGAATTGAGAACAAAAGAGAGAACATACCCGTTTACTAACCCGTGATTTTCCTCTGCGCAGGTACGTCCCCCGCAAGTGCAGCGCGACCAACCGCATCATCAAGGCCAAGGACCACGGCTCCGTCCAGATCAGCATCGCCAAGGTCGATGAGAACGGCCGCTACACCGGCGAGAACCAGGTCTACGCGCTTTGCGGCTTCGTGCGCGCAATGGGCGAGAGCGACGACTGCATGAACCGCCTCACCCAGAGGGACGGCTACCTCAAGGGTGTCTGGAACGCGAGCGGAAACTAGATTTGCGTTGTGTCGAGCACATTTTTCTGGGGAAATTCGGGAACGATGGGATGAGAGGTACGTGGGCTGTGTGTGCGTGCGGATGCGCCTTTAGCTCTGCTCTGCCTTTGCTCTGCCTTGCCCAGAGAGAGGGAGAGAGAGGCTGGAGTGGAGAAGTTGGATTTCAATGGTCGGAGAAAACTCAGGCTGACTTGTGGCCCGTTTTCTAGGAGTTTTCGAGACGACTGCACGCTGATGCCTTTGATGGTACGGGACATAACAAAACAATGGGCTGTGTGCTCAGCGCGGCCGGGCTCAACTTCGATTCCGACTTTCTCGTAGCTCTGCAATTCAAACCTACCGAGTCCGATTCACGTATTCCTTACCACGACCACCCACCACCGTCAAATCCACGCCATGTCTTTCATCCACATCCGCATGAATTCCAGACCAAATACCACCAACCACAGTCCCAACCCCAACATCTTCTTCCCTGCTTGCCCAAATGCGCCTTGCCCAAAATCTGCAATCACAATTGTCCGGCTACTTTATGGCCTCCTCTTTCCTTCTTGTGCGACCTACGGGCTCAGCGCAAGAAGTCCCATGAGAGCAGGAGGAAAGGCTTCGCGGAATGTTGGCGAGTTACTTGGTTCGCTTCGGCAACCCGTTTCTCTCCTCCCTGATGCGAATAGCCTAGAGTGATGTCCAACATTCGCCTTGAAAAGTCTGCGACTGGTGAGCTCACTGGGTTGCGGCACAGATACGGGCGGAACAATTGTCTTTTGTACCTCATGTTCTTGATCGTATTAGGGAGGCGAGGTTTGTAGCCAGTAAGTTTATTGTTTTGTAAACTTGAGAAAGAAGTGATCCATTGATCCACCTGGATCTTACTCTTGATTTGAGTCTGTCCATTGCGGGAACGTTGACTTGGAACAGGGCACTGCCGTCTCCCTGTCTCCCTGTTAGGTACAGGTATCTCAAGGGACTCGGACCTTCAAGAGTACCATGACGGAGATGGAACATGCACTTCATGCATGGAGATAGCACAATGGATGCAAAGTAAGAATGCCATTCCCAAAGATCCTCTCAAGCAGTCCCTTTCTATTCAGTCGTGATATGTCTGGCGGCATGCCTCGTCACGTGCTGGCCACCGCGCCTCCCTTACGCTTCACCACGTCGACTCCCGCTGCTCTCCACCCACTCCTGCCCAAATCTGCACAACAACAATGTGTAGACACGACTTCTTTCTCCACGGCACCTGCGGCCATATGGTCGTAGGTGCCGTGGTAGAGTACTGCGAGAAGGCGGTGGCTCCGGCCGCCACTTTCTCCGGCGGCCTTCGTAAGTACTTCCCAGGATACCACCGCATCTTCTTCCTTTCTCTATTCCTCTCCCTGTCGCGCATGCAGCTATTCTCAGTGAGGTAGCGTTCCACTAACATTTTACCAGAGAGAACAACATCGTTGCAAAACTTCCACGGCACTGAGATGCCGTCTCTGCCTCTATTTCCTTCGGGCGGTTTCCGCCAGTTGTTGTCCGGACCCAGCACCCAGGTGAGCAAGACCGTGCACCCGAACCCGTAGCGAGCGTATACTGACCATCTTTCAAGACGGCACCAGCAACTGCGCAGACCATTCAGACCACCCGTCGCCGCGAAGAGGGCATTCGCGGTACCGACGAGAGCAGCGGTCTCCACGAGTGAGTGAACTTCGCACCTCCACAGCCTGTTTACACCACTGACACGCAAGCAGCGACGCCGTCCTACACCACATCACAGAGTCCAGTCGCTGCCCCGACGACCACCACGTAGGCACAGACGGCCGTCGCATGACCTCACACGGCTCCACGATTGCAGCAAGCGAGGCCGGATTGCCACCCAACCTCACCGACTTCGATACCATCGAGGCGGAGATCGAATCCATCAGGACCGACGTCCAGCACATGCGCGCTGAAGCCGAGTCCCAGCAAAGACTCGAAGAGCTACGCACAACGAAGCAGCAACGCAATCCTTTTGTCCGCGTGCAGGGCAGCAAGATTCCAGCTCCAGCCATGTCTCACTTCACAGTGGCAAAAGCCATCGAGCTGTCAAAGACTGGCATGGCCAACCCATCCTCAGGAAAGGACATTACGTTGGCCGGCACAATAAGCCGCTCGCACGCCGGGATTGGCACAGGCAGATTCAGGGGACCCGCCGCTGCCATGAAGTCGCCGATCTCAGAGGTCTCAATGTCAAGCTATGCCACTTGCGCCACATCGTCCTACCACGACGCTGTCGAGAATTTGCACACATCTCCGGAGCAAGATAGGGCAAGCCCTCACTTTGCGCAGCCGACACAGGCTGCCTCTCGCCGCGTGGATGAGACCCTCCGCAAAGATGCTTCGCCAGCCAAAGCTAGCCCCGAGACAACTCCAGGAAAGTCGATCAAGGCGAAGGCACCTGACCTCGAAACCGACAAAAGGGCTGCACAACGTGGCCAGAAGCGCACCTCGCTGCCGGAAGGCTGGATGTCGAGCCCAGACCAGACCAGTTCTGCCGAGAGAGGTCATCACAAGAAAGAGCAAATCCTCCCTAGAAGCGGCAAGGCACCAACTTCGGCGGAGCAGTCTTCACCATCAGGGCCAGCCCTGCGAAAGAAGACCAGCTCCTACATGTCGCCGACCAAATCCGCGCAGAACCGCAGCATCGCAACGATCAGCGAAGACAAGCAAACCAGGAAGTGTCTCCGAGTGAAGACTGGAGCTCTCAGGGTCAACACAATCCTTGCAAATCAAGGCTCGCACGCTGGGTCATCAAGCGCGCTTAGCCGCGGGAACGCCAGTGACGATTCATCCGTCTCGCCCAAGACACAGTCCAGCTTTGCGACGTTGAAGAAAGAACTCTCGTCGCCGCTGAAGAATATTGCATCGGCAGATCGTCCCAGCGTGGTCATAAAATTGCCATTGCCGCTTCCTCACGTGGCAAACACCACTGTATCCCCTCGCAACCCTGATGGGAACTTCTTGGATCCGATTGGAGAGAAGTTGGAAAAGGAGGACCTTCTTCGCCGCGATCCAACCCAGGAGTCTGCATCTACTCGAACAGACCGCGGCAGTATTTTGGCTCCGGTTCTTGCTCGTCTTAACAGGATTACGATGAGCGGAGAAAACTCGCCTGCCAACCCCATGCGTCTCGCAGGAGAATCCTTACGTGCTCTAATTCAACCGAGACGCAGAGATCCTGACAATGAGCCCATATCGCGACTCATCAGAGGCCTGCGAGGACAGAGTTCCGCAGAAATTGGCAGAGCTCTTGCTGGAGGCCAGAACAACACTTCCAGCGCCCATGACGTTGATTCTGCAGAGATTGAGGCTCCTGTTGATTCAGCTGTGGTCCGACCATCTGGTGACCCGGCCATCCTTTATCAACGTCGAAAGCCATCAGTCAGCCATGATATGCCGCAAGACCCTTCAATCCTTTTCCAAGGTCGGAAGCCATCAATCAGCAAAAAGATGCTGCAAGACCCTGCGATCATCTTCAACAGCGGTCCCTTAGATACCGATGTTCCAATCAATACCGCAGACGAGAAGAAAGTTTCCCAGGCCGGATCTTTGCGTGCGACGGCAACGTGCTTTGTGCCACCGCCCACGCCAGATCCTGACTTCCAGGCTGATCCTTTAGTGCACGGGATAGAGGGCCATGGTGACAACATCTGCTGGCCGAAAGGCCCGAGCCTCTTCGATGAGGGCGACGATGTATACCATGGCACTGTGAGCTTGAGCGACATGGAGTGCTTGCCCGGAAACCCTCCTCGTAGCTTGCATGGCACTTGGCACGGCCGAAGCTTTGTGCCTTGGCAAGACGAGTCGATGCTGGCGCCTGCGTTTGAACCGCAGCTCACTCTTTCCAGACACGTCGATCTTGTCCACGGCGACACCCCAGCTGACTCCCCAACGTCGGACGACTCCTTTTTGGCATTGCTGGATCAGCAACACCAACGTCGATGGGAGATCATGGGCAAAGGTCGCCGCAGGTATCACTGGACCGGCGGAGACGGCCTCGAGATCAGCTTCAAAGGCGTTGGGCCTGATGCAGAGCACGATCCGAACAGCCCAGTCGTGTATCGCAACTATCGCGAGAACACCCACACTCTCCACATGGAAGCAGCAAGCTATCCAAGGACTCAAGTCCCCGGCTCGCCTTTACCGCCGAACGCACCCAAGTTGATGCGCGATTATGCCGAGAAGATGGCCTTGTCGCAGATTCCTTGTAATGAGCACCAGTGGGCAGGCGAGTTTAACCTCGAAACTAAAGTCGTGCCTGTGCCCGGGCTCTGCGACCCCTGCAAGCAAGGCGACAAACTTCTTCACTGTATTGGCGGAGGCATCGACCTGTGCTCTTGACAGAAGCATGTCTCGCCTTTGCCCTCCTGATTGGAGGTCCGCTCGTGAAAATGTGGATATGATGAAGCAGCGCGAAAGTTTTTGGAGTACGATGCATTGGATGACCAGAGTTGTGCACGTGGCACGTCTTGGATGTCTTTGCATTGCGCGACTGGCGTCTCTCTTTTTACGTGGCATGAATTGCCTTTTCTTTTTTGTTCTTTGCTTCCCTCGACATGAGTAGCGGCACATGACGGCCTCTTGTGCTGTCGGTGCTCGCGATATGAACAGCTTCCTCACGGCAGCTGTCTTTGCTAGCCTTTTGAAAGCGCTTGTGGCGGCTTACCATTAATCGCTCAGCTGTAGTACGAAATCGTATTGTGTCAAGATTGACATTCTCATTTCCTATCTGTATCCATATCATCTCTTGTAATCATTATCCAGAGTCGTAAGCGCTGACTTGTTAAAATCCAGGAGCCGCTCAGATCATCCACATGCCGGGCGGCCAAATGGGGTCCACGAGGACAACATCACCGTCAACGTACTTCTTCTTGTCGAGCAGGATTTTGTTGGAATCGAGACCACTGTCAGGGCAACCAGTCTGCAGCTTGCGGACCTGAGTCTCGTCGAGGCCGAGCTTGCGCTGAATGTCCGACACGTACTCGCGAACACTCAGAGTGGTCATGCCGTACTTGTCGTGAGGGATGCCACCGAGCTTGAAAGGAGGTAGATGCTGGAGGTCTCTACCACTGGCCACCGCCCTGCTGGCCGCCGTAGCCGCCGCCTTGGCCTGCAAAGAGTCAGTATGGAATTATTGACGATCGTGGAAATGTTGTGCGTACCTTGGCCGGCGAATGATCACCCTGGTATCACCCCGGAAGCCCCACGCCAGTGGTTTCCACGGCCGCCGTGGCGGCCACGTTGGCCTGTGGAGAGAGAGTCAGAAGGGATTCTTCAAAACTGTGAAGATTTTGTGCGCACCTTCGCCGGCCGGCGGCGAATGGTCGCCCTGGTACCGCCACCGGTCAGTTCTTGCCGCCGCCACCGTAGCGGCCACCTTGGCCTGTGAAGAGTCAGAAGGGATTCTCGACGATCGTGAAGATGTTGTGCGTACCTTGGTCGCCCTGGTAGTCGCCACCAAGTGATGGAGGGTTTATTAACAAATCTAGGTAACACGAGCTTACGCAAGCGACCTGTAGTCGCGAGGCCAGGAGAGTGCTTGAATTTCCTCTGCGATGCAGCGTGATCACGGGCGAGGCGGGCGATGAAGTGAACTTTCCGCCCGAATGGCTCTGTGCTTCTGGTCACTGTCAGCGAGTTCAATGCGCGATGGTTTCTTTAAGGTGCTCCATACGTACTCGTGGCTTCCTCAATTGTCACTGAGCTACGCGATGGGAGAGAGGGAGGCTCAAGGCTTTCCAGGGCTGGTGTCATGAGTGGCGGCCATGAGGGACGCCGGCTGCGCCATGGTCTTTGAGCGAGCATCAACCCTGACCGGAATTGTCGAGAGGGGCTGTAAGCTTGATGAGGGCAAGGTGATAGAGTCGTCATGCTGTAGATGGTTCTTTGTGGGTTGAGTGGTTGGTCTTGGTTGCGCGTGGATGTTGATGGAGAGCGTCGTGAGAGGAAAGTGGTGGGTGGAAGCAAGTCGGTCATGCAGCTGGAGGAACTCAACTCTGTTGATTACACAGCTGGCATGAGCTTGGAGCACTTATGAAAATGGGCCCTCGGAAGATGGGGCTTCCAGGCTTCTGCAGTAGAATCCTCCTCGACAGGATTCCAAACAAGCAGGTCTGCAATCACGCGTAGAAAGAGACTTACATCGATTGTTTGCACCCTTTTCTTCGATAGCTAGTTCCGAGAGACCAACTTGATGCGTTGAACTTGCTGACCTGGAATCTCACTTGCTACGTTCATCGTGCTGTCCGGCGTGGAAAACCACGCGTCTTGCCAACAACCATTGATCATGTCTACAATTTGTTCGGGAACAACGGCGCAGTTCTGCCACCTCTAAACATGTCCAGCATCTCAGCTCCCATCCAAGCCTTTCTATTCTTCGCGATTCCCTCTTCGACATCCGCAACTTTGCCCGCTTGCACGAGGAGGCCTTTTCCATTGGCGCCCATGCCCAAGCTCATCAACCAGACCACGGCCGTCGCCACCTCGACCGGGCTGTTGATTGGGACACCTAGACCACGCATACGCTTCGCCCAGTCCGAGAGTGATTCGCCAGGGTTGCGGCCAGAGACAAGATCTGTGAGCGTGATGCCTGGAGCGACGACGGAGACGGAGATGTTGAGGGTCGCTGTGTCGTTCTTGAGGGCTCTCATGAGGCCGACGATGCCTGGTAGATTCTCCGTCAGCTGGAATAACGGCGATAAAAGAGCAGAGACGCGTCAATTTCATGTGGGAAAAGACTAGCCGATTGCTTGACTTCTGAGTTACAGCATGAATGAGATAGTACAGACAAGCAAAAACAACTTGACAATGATGAAACGGTGGACACGAACCATGCTTTGCAGCACTATACAGTGGCGCACCAGCACTCGCCAAATAGCCTGCCAGACTGGCCGTCAACACAATGTTCCCTCCAGTCTTCCCATTCTTGTTCTTCCGCATATGGTGGATGGCAAGCTTCAGCGTGTCGTTTGCCGCCGCAAGGTCAACATCGAACACCCTTCTATCCGGCTCCTTCAGCTTGCCCTGCTCATCCAACTCATCTTTGAAGAACTGGTCTTTGTATTCTGCTATGCCTGCATTGACAAAGACGTTGTCGATATTGCCAAACCGTTGGACGCCGGCTTCGAAAGCTTCGCGTTGGCTGTTCCAGTTGGTGAGATCGCATTGCAAGGCGAGAACGCGTTCAGATTTGACGAATGGTTCGGGGGCTTGCTGGGGATTAGGTTGGTGACGATCTAACAGGATGATTTTGTTCTTTGAGCAGATGTCGTGGAGCAGAAGAGCTGTTTGAAGACCTATGCCAGCCGCTCCTCCAGTGATCAGTGTCACGCTTTCCGTAGGACCTCTCAAGTCAGAGGGTAAGATATTGAATGCTTTTGGAGACGCCATTGCAGAGGTAAAGGCTCGTACATTGGTTCTAAGTGTCTATCTACGCCGTTGTAATAAAGGAAATGGTCGGTCTTTCGAAGAAACTCAGCCGCGGTTGCTGACATGAGAGGTGTGCGGGGAGAGGATATGCTCGGCTTTTGATGTTGTATTTGTCCACTCGACCTCACTTCTTCTTACCCCCTCGAGAAACAACAACAATCTCAACAAACAGCAATGCTCGCCCATCTCGGATATCGGCACAGCTACTCAGACCTAGCCTGGTGCTCAATGCTCCTCCTAGAACGTCGACCACCACTCTCTCTGCGCGAACCAAGCGATGTAGACACGGTCCTCTCCGACGTGCTGGACACTCAGCGCGAGCGCCGCATCTTGCTGGTTGACGAATCTGCGAATGTGAGTTGTATGTATACTTTGTAAATGGGGAAGAGGATAATGCCACGAGCATAGCACCTACGTGATCACGGCCTCAGCGCCCAACCGGTGGGTGAGGTCGGTTCTCAGGCGAATGCCTTCCGAGAAACCCCCAAAGCGTGTGAAGGTGGCCGCGAGATCCTCGACGGTCACGTTGCGGTTCATGCCGCCGACCCAGATGCGGTGACCTGCGTTCATTGTTGAAATGGGCGCAGGAGGAGGAGATGGTGATGATGGTGATTGTATTGTAATGTGGGAGATGGTAGTACTACTTTTGGTGTTGGTTATTGATTGTGTGTGTTTGGTGTCAAGAGAGTGCGAGAGAACGAGGGAGCAAAAGCGAAAGAGTCAACAAGAAGCCTGTGCTGCGGCTTGAGGCCCTCGCACGACTGGATCAATAGCCGCACTACCTTCGTACCTACACACTCTAGCACGTGTCAAACCAAGCAGTGCTATTGTCTTCTCTTTTCATTCGAAGTATTATCGTTATTCCGCTGAGAGCGAGTCATAGCTACGACACAACCTCCCACAAAGTGTCCTCATTCAGAGAACGAGTGAATCGATCGGTAGCAGCACCAACCTAATGTTCGACAAAGCATGGCCCAGCGAATTCCAAAAACGCCTCAATGGCAACATAACGACGCATAAGCACTAGAACGGAACGACTGCCGTGTAGAAATACGCGTTCTGCACGAGAATGATCGTTGTCAAGGTGCTACAGGGTTTTGCCCATGCATGGTCTCGCGTATACCTCCAGCCGCTTCTTTGACTGTATCTCCACGGCGAGCATATGCATTAATTATCGGGACCTAATGGTATCAGCGTACTGGACACTTGTGTGCAACTCAAGCTCAAGCAGCATTTCCGTGGTAGTCCTGGCCAAGTTTGGGACCGTACCTTCCGATACCATCACAGCTTCTGTTGAGATCACAAAGAACAGTGGGACATTGACTCGTTGATAAGGAGGATTCAATGAGGCAAAGGGTATCAAACTACAACCAGAACTCACACCAAACTAACACTCGTTCTCTCCAGTGCAATCGCACAAACACCCCTGCGTCGGGCACCCTCCCATTTTCTCCTCCAGCTGCACCTTGTGCAAGCAAGCAGCGTGTCCGCCATGGTTACAGAGCAAACACTGGCTCCGCAAGAAAGGGCCCACTGGAACGTCCGTAAAAGGGCTTTCGGCCTGCCAGCAAACAGGACAAGCGAACGGCTTCGCGTTGCAGAACTCGCATTTTGGCTTTCCCAGAGCGTTGGTGGAAAGTGGTTTAGAGCAAGAGTCGCAAGCGAGGGACACGGTCATGTCGCGTGAGACTTGCTCGTAGACGGCGGGGAAAGCTGGGTAGCAGAGCTTTCGAAGCTGTGCGGCTTGAATGAAGAGTCGATTGCGAACAAGTTCTTCGTGGTAGGCGGAGAGTATGCTCTCGACCTGGAGCGGCTGGAGACCGCTTTTGATCAAATGATTGAGACAGCGGCTGATCAGGCCGGGAATCTCGTCGGCTTCGTGTCCAGCGGCTTCGTATGCTTCGGTGTAAGAAGCCACGGCAGCTTCTGCTGCCTGACGAGAGAGGGGCCTCGTCTCTGGGAGGCAGGGACCGAGCACAAGGATAAGGTGAGCTGCTTGCTGAGGACTCATGCGCTCGCCACCAGTGTTGCAGCGGATCAATTCGCGCAAGAAACCTCCTAGCTCGTAGATCCAACCGTCTTCGGCGTCGACATGGGCATGTGCGGCGAGATTGTTAGGAGGTGCAGCGAACGCGTCTATGCTTTGTGGCTTTGTAGGGCTGTCGGTCTCGACAGCAACGGTTCGTCCGGCTCCCTTGCGAGCTTTGTAGGAGTTCTCGCGCCTGCGAAGATGCATCGTCGTGACTTCGCCGGCGAGTTGCCAAGTGTGTGCGAGGTCGGTCATGCCGGCCTCTAGGTGGACTTTGACGTTCTGTTTGAAGGTATTTTCCACGTGGGCGAGGCGGTCTTCTTCGGCCGAATCCTGTTCAAGTGCTGTTGCAGCGTTCTTCGCAATATGTGCGGTGACCGCCGGGTCGATGTGGAACATCGGGTGAGGTAATTGAATGCGCCACGTATCTTGCTGAGGTCGGTGTGCTTTTTGTTGACCAAAAACTTGGTCGAGGCCGACGATGCGCGATTTGCTCAATGAGTGTGGCGGGGTGCTGCTGATGGATGGACGACTGCCCTTGCTGACCGAACGATCACGCCTCATCTCAGGGTAGGCACTCAAGAATGAGTTGTCGAGGCTATCGTCTGCCCAACTACGACTGATAACGCCAGGATCTGGGCTCTGGCCGAGTTGATCGCCTTGTGCTAAGGTTTTTCCGGTGGGCGGCTGCTGCTTGTTAGGCATCCGCTTTGGTACGCGCCTCATCGTTGCGGCAGTGAGCTCGCCAGTGGCGGAGATGGCGGCAACGTTGACACTGATGTTGTCCATGGCTTTCCGTGCGTGTTGGATGTCGCTCTGTATGAAGACACCGTCGCGGCCGACTGTCCACAGCAAGTCCTGGGAATGCCACAACAAATCCGTTGGAGCTTCTGGATGTGGCGTCATTTCGCGGAAGGGGAACGCTGGGCGACGCAAGTCCCAAATGTGCAACACCGGATGCTCCCGATCATAAGCAGCAACAAGCTGTGTGGTCTGTCGGGTACCATAATCGCCAGGCACAGGAGATTCGCACGGAGGTCTCCAACGCGCATTCGAGACAGGATACGGCGTCTTTATCTCCCAACCAGGCTTCTTTCGATTGTTGGACGACACGTCCCAGACACGAATTAGCTTTTCCAGCCCAGCACTGGCAACATGTTTGCCATCGGGATGCCAATCAACAGAGGTACACGCGTGGGCATGCGCTGGAATTCTGATCTTGGGCTGCTTCAGATTACGCATGTCCCATATCTGGACCCAGCCACTGTCTGTCCCAAAAGCAAAATCGACGCCATCAGTGGGTGACCATTTGACATCTCGCACACTGTCACTCTGGCCGGCGAACTTGCTTTTGCTCTGCATCTTGCTGGTCGCCGGAGTAGTGCTCCTCTGCGTACTGCCAGTAGAACGGCGCGCGTCTCTTACGTCCCAGAGTCGGACAGTACCATCTTGGCTACCGGATAGCAGCAGACTGCCACGATGTGGATTGAAAGTGATCCGATGCACTTGTCGATAGTGCTCATGCAATTGCGCGGCCGGTAAGCCGGCGTGACCCAGGTCATATAAAATGATTTTGCCGCTGGACGTGGCTGCGGCAACATAGTCTCCAGATGTACCTTTGGCCCAAGCAACATCATCAATATCAATGGTGTAGACCTGTCTGGGTTTGCCGGAAGCTTGCGTTGGTGTGCTGCGGATAGCGGTCCGCAAGTTGACATCCTCTACACAGACGCCATTTTCGACTTTAACAGTCTTGAAGATTTCTTTCCCGCCGAGTAGGGCATGGCTGCCGCTCTCGTTGATGGATAGTGTGTTGATTTCGAGTCCGGTCCTATGGCTCGCTGTGGCATTCTGCGTGGCGCCCAGGGACGCAAATCTGTTCACGCTGGTGAACTCGCTAACATTTCCATGCTGTGGGCTTGGTGGCCTCGAAGTATAGCCAAATATCCTATTAGCCGCTTCTCTAGCTCTCTGGAAAGGTCTTGGAGCTGGGAGCGGTGGCGCACTGGGGATTCCTGGTGCGGCCACGGACATGGAAGAAGTCCGGCGGTGAGGGTCATTGTTCATGGCGGCGCCTTGATGACTACCTGCGTCCACTTCATCACTCGACCGACGTGTTCCTCGCCCATACTAGGGGCCAAGAAGGCCAGCGAATGGGTTCATGGCGCACGTGTGATGTGGTTGTTGTGAATACCTCAAACCTAAGAGTTGTGAAGTCCACCACGACGAAGTCCGCGCTTTGCTGTCCAGGCTTGGCGTGTCCGCGTTGTCTTTTCGAGGCAGCGTTCAGACTACTCTCTCTGGAACGACGTCGCCTGCGGATAGTTCCAGACATGGCGGTATGTGCATCGCTCGTACAGTATAGCCAAGGAGCTCTGATGTCGACGAGGCGAGAAGAAAGTTAGCCTCTTTGCCAACAAGCGCCTACGAAACCTCAACAGCGCTGAACCCGACACCCGCAGCCGCCTGTATAAACAACACTGCTCGAGCGCATAAAGCACTGTCTCAATTGCAAACACAGCCTCGCATCCATCAGAGTAGCAGTGAACTCATGGCTGTCTATGCGCAAGACAGTAGCGAGTGTTGTCCAGTTCTTAGCCGCCGCGAAGCAAGATATCGAGGAAGGCGGCCAGCTTCATTGGCTGTAGCCGGCGCTTCCACAGACTGGTATTGAAACACACTCTGAGAGACAGTCTCAATGACAGCCAGAACCAAGCTATTTGCGTAACAAAGTAGGTACCGTGCAGAGATGCACCTTGGTATAAGAGCCATCGCCCATCATTGCTGCAGGAGACCAGAAGACTCACCTACAACCACAGCTACATTCTTAGCTTTCATCTCTTCTTGATCTCCTTGCTTTATTTCTTTGCGTATCCATTTGCCCAAGTCTATTCTCGATCACATCAGAATCTTCCCAGATCTCATCGGATTACATCAGTACAATTAGATCGTCCGCTGGCAGACATCGATTTTAAAGACATAAAAACACCCGCCCACTACCACGATATAACTCACAACACATCAAAAACCCAAAACTCAACAAAAATGGCCTCCTCCACCCCACTCGCAAGGACCTTTCTTATCTCCCGCGGCCTCAGTATCGTCGCTATGGTCTCCATTGTCGGTATGACGGCACACTTCGTCAGCCAGCTCGTGGCCAGCAACATCGATCCGCCTCGTGAGATCGTAGGCACTCTATCAGTGGTATGTTCCTACAGCCTCTCAACTCAAAAATACAAAAGCCGGCAAGACACTAATTTGCATATGCAGACCTCCCTCGCAGCTCTCTACACCCTTCTCTCCCTTCCCCTCTTCTACTCCTCGGCCTCCACCACCCTCCTCATCCTTACCGTCCTCGACGTCCTGCTCCTCCTGGCCTTCACCATCATCTCTGTTCTCCTGGGCCGGCCGATCAGCTATCTCAACTGCCGCGCCATCCACAGTGCTTCGGCCGCCAGCTCCGCAGAGTCAGCCTGGGCATTCGCCATGGCACTCGCGTCTGGCAAGGAGAATAGTGCGGTGATGGGCCTCACTGGATGGGCTGGCAGTGGAAGGGCTGAGTGCTTCCAGACGAAAGCCGTATGGGGACTTGGCGTGGCGTTGTGTATTCTCTTTGCTACTAGTGCGGTTGTACTGCCGGTTATGTGGTACAAGGGAAGGAAGGGCGTGGTCGCGAAGGGTGAGGCTTAGGCTGAAGCTGATTATCTCTCGACCGTGGAGGTGGTGGTGGTGGCGATAAATGGTATTGTAAGGATCGAGTGGGCGGTGCAAAGACTGAGACTGAGAAAGGTGCTTTGCGTTTGTTTTTTCTTTTGGGTGGCGCTGGCGTCAAAATTGAGCCGAGAGGCAACTATAATGTAATGCGCGCTGAGCGATGCAACGTGAAAAGCTCTCCAATGAACTATGGCTATGTTCCTACATCTCAAGCCGTGTCGTTACCAACCCTTCTCACCCTGATGGGCCCGCTAACAGCGCTCTCTGGCCCAGTGATGACTTCACCCTTTTGCAGGACTTCACATCCACCCTCGTCTCTCAACCCGTACACAAGCCTTCGCACCTCCGGCATAGCATCTCGCCATGCCTCGAAGCCGAGATCACGGAGCTCTTGGGTAGAGAGTGCGCGAGCCACTTCAGATGGACAGAAGGTTTTGGGTGGATGCCTGGTGGTGAGAAAGCGCTGGAGGTGGTTATGCAAAGGAGAGGCATCAGCGGCAGCATCGGATGACATGATGGTTTCTGGAGAATTTGTCTTTGCGAGATAGAGTTCAAGTGAATCTGAATACTGCAGCTGCGTCTATTGCATCGCAGCATATCACGTTCTTTGTGATGTTGCAGCATGGACATCGTCATATGCAGAGCAACCATCCCGAAGTCTGGCCGGGCCTCCTCCGCGCCGTCTTCCGCAACGTCGACCGTGAAAGTCGTGAATGATGTGAGGGAGACTGACGCAGCTGCGCGACTCGCCAGTCATCATCTCCTAAGCCATCATCAACATGTTCACCAGAGCAGCTCTACGGGCTGCCAGGCCCTCCATCTCTTCGGCCTCGCGCACATATGCACAGTCATCGCGACCCTCAAGGCCACCGCCTCCACCCAAGGCCTCCAGACCTCCTCCTAGGCCATCAACCAGCAAGCCCGCTGCTGCCGCCGCCGCTGCGACAGGAGCGTCAAAGACAGCCGCCCAGCAGCCCGTAGCACAGAAGAAGAACCTCGACGAGCCTCCAACCGACAATGTGAGAGCTCAGGCGCAGAACGCCCAGGCGGGCGCCGAGAACAGCACACAACCCGACCCAAATGCACAGCCTGCGCCTTCAGCATCAAAAGAGGCAGAGGTAGAGGCCGAAATGCCTAGCGGGCCGTTGCCAGATCTCAGACAAGGTATCCCCAGTACCTTCGACTTCGAGTTTGGCGGCGCAAAGAAGAAGGATCCTAGGGCGCAAGAGGCCGAGAAAGCCCAGAACGAGGCTGCCGACATGGCACAACTGGAGGCTGAGGCTGCAGAGGCGGGTGGACGTGGAAAGAAGAGCGGGGATGAGAGGGAGTACTCAAGGTCCGACTATGAGACCTCTCTGGACCGCAAGCGCGAGAAGACATTCAACTACATGTACCTTGCCGCTCTTGCCGCTGGTGTCAGTGGTGGCTTGTACTTCACTCGTCCGTTCGGCGCCGACGAGGAGGTTCCTGCCGGTCTTGACCCTGAGCTCGCCAGCGGTTGGGGCCCTACCAGCATGTACTCTCGTGTGCGCGCTCGTATGGGCCACCAGCTCGGCTACTACACCGAGCCTTCGTTCCCTAAGCTTCTGCCTACTGTCCCTGAGAACCAGCGCCAGCCATTCACCCTTGTTCTTTCTCTCGAGGACCTTATGATCCACACAACATGGGACCGCAAGAACGGCTACCGCACTGCTAAGCGCCCCGGTATCGACTACTTCATTCGCTACCTTTCGCAATACTACGAGCTGGTTTTGTTCACCTCTGTCCCGATCGCAATGGCCGACCCTGTCATCAAGAAGCTGGATCCCTTCCACTTCATCATGTGGCCCCTCGGCCGTGAGGCCACCAAGTACGAGAACGGACAATACGTCAAGGATCTCGAATACCTCAACCGCGACTTGAGCAAGACCATCATCGTCGACACCAACCCTGCTCACGTGAAGAACCAGCCCGAGAACGCCATCGTGCTTCCCAAGTGGAAGGGCGACCCCAAGGACGAGCACACCAAGGACCTCGTTGGCCTGATTCCCTTCCTCGAGTATGTCGCGACCATGGGCATTGACGATGTCCGTCCTGTCATCAAGTCGTTCGAGGGCAAGGACATCCCTGAGGAGTTCATGCGTCGTGAGAACGAGGCCCGCAAGCGCTTCTTGGCTCAGTACGAGCAGCAGAAGTCCAAGGCTGGCAAGTTCTCGCTCGGTGGCATGCTCGGTGCCAACTTGGGCATCAAGGGCGACAAAATGGGCGGCGGCATGGTCCTCGCCGACGGTCAGAGCGTCTCCGAGGGTCTCGCCCAGGGCAAGATGCTGAGCGACCAGATCCGCGAGCAGGGCCAGAAGCAGTACGAGCACCTCGAGAAGCAGATCCGTGAGCACGGCGCACAATGGCTCAAGGAGGAGGAAGAGGAGACCAAGAAGATGATGGAGGCACAAGTCAAGGAGATGAAGACAGGTGCCTTCTCGTGGTTCGGCGGCGGAGCCAAGAAGGAGTAGAGAAGGGCTGTCCGTCCTGAGAATACAGCGACAAAAAGTGGAAGGAAATTCGTGGGAAGACGACAGAATCGTTGACGTTCTTCACTCTTGTAATTATGGAACGGCTCCGGGTGCATGTGCTGCATTTCTAGCGTTCTCTGGGTAAATGACGTTGGGCGATATTTTGTCTGCCTTCATGAAGAGGTATGCTTATTGTAAAATATGGGACCACACAGCAAATTGTATATCACGGCTCTCTTTTGAGCTTTCAGTTTCAGTCATCCTTTCTTTCCATGGCAACCAATGCTGTCAGCGTTTCCAACGCAACTTAAAGTGGCTCCCGTAGTTGACGAATTGTAGGATGGCGCTGTGGGCCAGACTGGAGTCGGAATTCCGCTTCGTCACAGCTCTTCCTATGCAATCAGGCAATATTGTATATAAACCGCCAATATATCTTCGTTGAATTTACGTCTACTGTCCCAAACCCGGCGTGTCCTCGATCTTAAAGATGTACTTGACAGCACTCGCAGTACCGTCCGCTAAGTTGCTCAGACCTTTCTCAACACCAGCCAAACCTCCAGGCACGATCTCCTGCGGCTGAGCCTTGAACCAGCCCTCTTCGAGGCCCTTGCTCAAGTACCTGCTGTAAACGTAGCCAAAGTCCTTCAGCGAGCCGTGGACATCGCCAACCTGGGTGGTAGAAAGCTTCGTGGCCTCTGAGAAACCCTTGTACTCCTTGCCAGGCAGCACGAAAGTAATGGCGCCTGCAGGGTCGAGCACTTGCGACAAGTTCTCGACGGATCCTTTCTCCGAGACAGCGTCGAAAGCGTGCAGCAGTTTTTGGCCGTTGAGCGCTTCGGTGAGGCCCTTGACGACGGCGGCGTCGCCTTCACGGTAGTCGATGATGGTGTCGCCTTTGCTGCGGTCGATGAACTTCTCGACGTGGTCTTTGGCGCGGCCGGCGACGGTGATGATGGGGTGGATGTTGGATTTGACGGCGAGCTGCAGGGCGTAGGACCCTACGGCTGAGGAAGCGCCGTAGATGACGAGAGGGGTTTTCTGGTCGTCTGAGGCTGGGAGCCAGGGCTCGGGGAGTCTGAGGCGGGCGTAGAGGCCGAGGGCTGAGGTTAGGGCGGCGAGTGGGACGGCGGCACCCTCTGGGTTGGTTGTTAGTATGTTGAACCTGGGATAAATTCTGTTTTTTTGTTTTGCTTTGAAATCTTCTTACCTTCGAAGCTAGTTCCCTTGGGGAGGAAGAAAGTGGTGTGCTTCCAAGCGAGAGCATACTCGGCGTAGGAGCCACCAGGCGTGAGCATCTCGTGGAAAGCAGCCACGCGGTCACCTTTCTTGAATTCTACAACGTTCTCGCCAACCTCGTGGATGATGCCGGAGATATCATCGCCCTGGTTGGTGTTGTCGTGATCGGGCATCCATGCTGAAGCCTTCCTGTCAGTATCTCTGGCGTTTGATTCGAGTGGCGAATTGATTGTACGTACCGGGAACCTTCCAGTCCTTGGGGTTGCTGCCGCTGAAGACGACTTTGATGACAACTTGGTCTTTGCCGGCCTTGGGGATCTCGCTGTCGACGATGTTGACCTTGGGGCCAGTGGTGACGAAAGCTTCCTTCATTTTATCTAGTAGGTATATAGTTAAAGATGATGAATGATGGATGATTGAAGTATTTGAAAAGGTCAAGAAATGAAGATATAGAAGCAATACCTACATCCGAACTGATTTTATGCAAGACTTATACCAGCCAGGGCATGTGGATACAACGATTCGCAATGGTCGATCCACAGGATCTTGGATGGCATTTCTAAGCAGCAGTGCGGCAATTGATCATGGCGTCATTGCTACACATCGATGGTCCCAATCTAGCCGCGGCCCATCATCGACGCTTTGCACTAGTTGCAGAGTAGGCGAGAGCACATCCTAACTAGCATTCTATTCTTCACGATGAAGCTTGGGCACTAAATGGGTGTGCATATAACAACGGCGAACAATCACCGTTAGATTCCTAGTCCCAAGGCGATCGACGGCCAGACCAGGTGGAATCTGCTGACCTAGGCAAGCTGGTCGCGCAAGCAGCTTTCACTCAAGGTCATTGCAAGTCGGATGTCTGAGGGCACAATCTCACGTCGTTTCTAGTTTCGTATATTGATATGTACAGATGTAGGATGCATCTTACACACATATGCAAGGTACGCGATTTGTCTCCCAAGAAAAGGTGACGAATCTCTGTCGGTGCGGCCCGGTTGCTCAGGACGACACGAGACCAGCCGGCGTTTTGAGAGCAAGTTGATGCGGGCTCGGGGTTTCAAGCAAGCCAGCCAGCGAATGATGCAGAGCTGGGGAGAGCGACAACAGCACGACAAACACACTCCTTTGCGCCAAACATCCTCGCATCTGGACGATATCGCCTCCTTCCGACTCCGAATCTAGCATCCACACATCACGCACGCCATTGCTCTTCTCCCAGCGGGCTGGACCGGGGCTCATCTTCAGCAACAAACATGGCGGCCGCTGGAACAGATGGCGCATCCAGCATCCAAGTCACCGTCCGCGTGCGCCCTTTCACCATTCGCGAGGCGGCACAGTTGACCCGCTCCGATGAAGGTCCTATGTTTCTTGGGGACGGTTCCCTCGCATCTGCTCCAGCTCCGCACATGAAGCAGAAGGGTATCCGACCGGTTATCAAAGTTGTGGATGAAAAATGCCTGTGAGACAAGCACTTCAAGCAGAAAGACTAGAACATCGCTGACCCTGAAAAGCATCTTCGACCCTCCAGAGGACAATGTCCAGCGCTTCACCAGATCGGTCATGCCACAGGGCAAACGTGTGAAAGATCAGACATTTGGATTCGACAGAGTATTTGACGAAAACATTACACAAGGAGACGTGTACGAGGCAACCACCAAGAACCTACTCGATTCCGTACTGGACGGTTACAATGCTACTGTATTCGCATATGGAGCTACTGGCTGCGGAAAAACACACACAATTACCGGCACTGCGCAGCAGCCTGGAATCATCTTCCTTACCATGCAAGAGCTATTTGAAAAAGTGGGAGAGTTACAATCAGAGAGAGCGACAGAGATCACTCTTTCATACCTGGAAATCTACAATGAGACGATTCGCGACTTGATGAACCCGAATCATGCAAACAAGCAGGGTCTGATGCTTCGCGAGGATGCCAATCAGGTTGTTTCGGTAGCTGGTCTATCTTCGCACAACCCGCAAAACGTCCAGGAGGTCATGGATATGGTCATAACTGGAAACGCCAACAGGACACAGTCACCCACAGAAGCGAACGCTACATCATCACGCTCACACGCCGTGCTACAAGTCAACGTTTCGTCCAAATCTCGCGACACTTCCGTCTCGGAGCCGGTGACCATGGCTACATTGAGCATCATTGACTTGGCTGGATCAGAGCGTGCCTCGGCGACGAAGAACCGAGGAGAGCGTCTTATGGAGGGCGCAAACATCAACAAATCACTGCTGGCACTCGGCAGTTGCATCAACGCGCTGTGCGATCCAAGAAAGAAGAATCACATTCCCTACCGCAACTCCAAGCTCACTCGACTCTTGAAATTCTCCCTGGGTGGTAACTGCAGGACAGTCATGATCGTCTGTGTCTCACCATCTAGCCAACATTTCGACGAGACACAAAACACTTTGCGCTATGCCAACCGCGCAAAGAACATCCAAACGAAGAGTGTGCGCAACGTCTATAACGTGGACCGTCATGTCAAAGACTACCTGAAGAAGATTGACGAGCAGATGGCCCGTATCAATGAATTGACGGCACAACAAAAGCAGTACGAGGAGATGGCGTTCGTCAAGTTCCGCAAGGCAGAAGCAAAGAGGAGCGAGATCGCGCATGATGGCCTTCAAAGAATTCGAGCGGCTTTCGACCATTCGTCGGCCGAAAGACAGGACCGCATTGGTAACATGCGCCGGCTGCGACAGGTTGAGCGCCGTATTGGCGCTATCAGTGGCTGGATTGGTGCATTTGACCAAGTATGCGACACACGCGAGGATGAAGAAGCTCCGAAGTCAATGGTAGCCATGCGCAAGACTGCGCAAGGAATTCTCGTGGAACTGGAAGGCAGTCGACAACACTTTCACCAGCGCCTGGCGAAGAACAACTGGTCTCGCGCGGTCGACACGGCGCTACAGGATAGTCTGCGACAACTGCAAGCGCTGGGCGCCTCCCCAGTCGACAATATGGAAGAATCATCACTTCACAGAGAGGTTGAGGCTCTGAAGAGCAAGGCAGACGTCGAAGCCCATCTGGCAGTCCTAGAGCAAGAGAGACTCTCCGACCAAGGTTTGACTCAGGTTCTGCTCACAGCACATTTCGAGACTGTGGCCATTCTCAACCAGATCATGCAGATGAGTGAAGAGGAGGCAGTCCAAGCTGCCCGAGACGTGCTCGGCAAGCTTCTGCAAAGCTGCGCAGAGGCGGTCAGCCAAGTCATCAAACCCGATGGTGGTCTCCAAATTACCGAAGCCATTCCTCCTAGCAAGTCAGGAACTCCAAGAAAGAATCGGTCGATGTCGGTCATGGGTCCAAGCCCATTGAAAGCCAAGATCCGTCCTTCTCTTGGTGGTGCCGGCGCTTCAGCTGTGCCAGCGCACATGATCAACCACACAGAAGTACCAAGTCCTAGCAACGGCCAGTCTACTGCATCGCCTAGGCGGCGAGTCAAGCTTGGTGGTGCTCGACGAGGTGTTGTTATGAACAACACGCCCAAAAAGACCAAGAAGCGGGCGGTCAGGTGGAGGGACGAGAACGATGATGGCGAAGCTGCACTTCCACTTGTAGACTTCCAGCCTACACCAAAATTCCAGGGAAGCAGTCCGGCGCTGCCTGACGAGGTTATCGCACAAGCCGAGAACTCAGCACCTCAGCATACCTCAGAGTCTCACGATGATTCCAAGCTGAACTCCAGCCCATTGCCATCTGCCCCAATCTCCAGCTCTGAGCTTAGGAGGTCAGGTGGTAGCCGCTTCGCAACCGGGTTCCTCACGAAAAAGACCGATGGCTCACCTCCCCCACCTAGCCTAAACCTCAGCGCATTCATCAACGAAGACGATACAACCCCTCTCCGCGAAATGGCTGCCAACAGTGCACCTCGCCCATCACTGAGCTTCCGTCAATCACCTGCAAGCGGATCACCCGCAGACCGGGCTCCGGCACACGACGACGATGCCGAATCGGTGTCTTCAGGATCCGACCTCGAACGCTCTCTCGTGGCGGACAAGGAGGTGGTAGGCAAGATCCGCTCTGCCATGAAGCTCAAACGTACATCTTCAACTGGTCGCAACTCCGGAGCTCAGTTGCATGTCTCTCGCGCTAGGAACCGAGAATCTATTCAAGGTCGCCGCTCGCCTACAGCTACCTCGCCGCCGCCTCAAAGTGAGGGCCAGAGCATCTTCTCGGCTAGCCACGCGAGAAGAATGGTCAGGAGCGAGAAGGAAGATGCCATGCGAAGCGTGCTGAGCCCACGCACCGCTCCCGTGCTCAAGGGCGCCGGTCCTGTGGCTGCTAGAAGGAGCATGGCGGTCGAAGGTACTCCCAAAGAAGGAGGAGTGCACCGAGCTCCGGCAAGAGTCAGCTCGATCGTGCCAGGCAGTGCTCAGAGGCAGAGTAGCCTCAGCAAAGCTGCTTGGAGGTAACTTTCCTGATTGAAAAATTCGGCTCGATGTCGCTTTCACTCTCTTTCTTTTCCGCTTCTTCCTCTCGTAGCCTCTGGGAATGGATTTCTGGTTTGGATGAAGGTGTTGTTGAATTGCTGCGCATGCTTAGGCATCCCTCTTGCAGTGAGAGGTTGAGGGCGTTTTTGAGAATTGCAAAAAGGATTATGCATTGGGACATTTACGGCAACCGGACATAAATTATACGCAGCGGTAGCATATTGTACTTTATATCACGAACGTTCTTCTTGCGCAAGATCTGATCGCGAAACTTCTATAAACCAGGACACCTGTATACGACACCACAATTATCAATCGCGACTTCCTACTAACGCAACCGTCTTTCTGCTTCGATATAGCATCGACGAAGGAATCCAAATCACATGCTGATTCGAAGGCGAGGTTTGCGGGATTCACGACCTAACGTTCATCTTGTCACAGTAACATTACATTTCATTCGCATTACAGACACCTAAGTATCCACGCTGATACCCAGGCCTTATAGCAATGGAGCGCTCGCATCAAGTCGACTACAAGAGCGCGACAACCATACCAGCCACACCGAGCACGCCGGGAATTGCAGTAGCCAAAGCACCCGAGTCGGTCACGCTGCTTGCGACGGAGCTCGCGGCTGAACCGGCGGCCGAAGTGGCGCTGCCTGCGGCGTTGGTAGGAGAGGAGCTACCGCTGCGTGAGGAGGAGCCGCCGCTGCTGGAGGACGAACCGCCACTGCTCGAGCCTGAAGAGCTAGAGCCCAAGGAGCTAGAGCTACCGGTGCTCGAGGCGCTCGAGCCCGAGGAAGTGGCAGAGCTACCGCCGGTGATGCTGTTGAGGACGGAGCCTATGCGATTGTTAGTATGAGTGTACGGCGAGTATGGGGTCAACGGGGGTCTGACTTGGAGCGGCGGTGGCGCTGGAGATGATGGAGCCTTCGAGGTGTTAGCTAGTGGTCGCGATCGATCGTTCTGCTGGCCTGTCGGAGGCTTCTGTTAATTGCATACCTGCGTTGGTGAGCGATGAGAAAAGACCACCTCCAGTAGAAGAATCTTGGGCCGAGACGACGAGCGAGCTGGCGGCGATGATGGCGACGTGCGAGAACTTCATATTGAAAGGTGAAAGGCGATGATTGATATTGTCGATTGATTGGCTGGATTGATAAATTAACGATGTGCGTACAGAGTCAACGATAAATTGCGATTAAGAACGGGAGAGATGCCAGCTGGGCAAGGCTTAAATATCCTCTACCAAAGATCTTCAGGTTACATCAACATTTCACACTTTCCGTTAACCATTGGTCGTTAGCTTCTACAAACCCGATTGAGCGAAAGAGCAGCATAATTACGATCGATCGCGACTAGCGCGTTTCTCAGCCGGTCGATCAAAGCATGGTTTGTCTCCGGAATAGCGCAGCAAGTTGCGCCTCGGAACCTTGCAAACTTATTAACCTTTGGCAACAGTTCGACAAACATTTGTGGAAAAAAAAAAGATTGGAATTGTCTAAACTAAATGGCAGCATATACTACGTTATGCTAACGAATCATTGTTTTGATCGTTCAACAGCTCTCCTGACCACGCCAACTTGCCGATGCTAGAGCATCGGGTCGGATCATTCTACTGCGAAACCACACATCGATTCCTTGATAGTCTCCTTGGTCAATTGCTTTCTACCTTACAAAACGAGTGGTACGTGATAGCTCGGGCTAAGAGTCATCGTTGTATATTGATTTTGTCGAGCAGCAACGATCATATCCTACGTATCACTGTGTGTGTTCCAGTCTTGCAGTCGGTGAGCATAGGACCAGACTTCGGATGATCAATCCAAAGACCTTTGCACAAAGCAAGCCAAGTAGTCGTACTAACAGGTTCAGACAGCATGAAAACTTGAGCATAGGTTCCATAGACATGCTTATATGACAGTTCATTGATTTGATATCCATTTCCATTACAACAGCATGCTACATACATCCACTGGTGACTTCCTACATCGTACGTCGCTCAGCGATCGTCGAGACTGGCCTACAAGAGGGCAGCAACGAGACCAGCGGCACCAAGCAGACCAGGAAGTGCGGTAGCCATAGCACCAGAATCGGAGGCACTGCTAGAAGCAGAGCTTGCAGCTGAGCTGAGGCTGCTTGAGACGGAGCTGGCGCTGCTGGAGGCGGCGCTCGAGGCCGAGCTCAAGCTGCTGGAGACACTTGAGGCGGCGGAGGAGGCCGCAGAGGAGGATGCGGAGGAGGACGCGGAGGACTCTGAAGAAGCGGAAGAAGAAGCAGAGCCAGTAAGACTGCTGAGGGCGGAGCCTACGCTGTTGTTAGTACTTGACACGATGGCTTGAATAAATATTGGTTGGAGGGGCCTTACTTGGGGCGGCAGTGATTGAGGAGACGAGGCCACCCTCAGTGGTGGTTTCTTGGGCTGCAACGAAGGAAGCGGCAGCGAGGATGGCGAACTGTGAGAACTTCATGGTGAAAGATTTGGTGGTTGGGTTGGTTGGTTGGAAGAGTTTGTTGATGGATTGATCGAGAGATGTATTGATGATGATTGTGGTCGAGAAGGAGCTCTCCCAACAGGACAAGGATTATATACCCTCTGCCTCCTGCGTCAATGGGGCCCCGGGTTGTGTATCCACATGTTGACCGACCTGGTCACTCGTACGCTCGTAGGGCTGCCCAGCCGAAAGAGTGACGAGAACATGATGGATCGACAACTAGCGTGTCTCGTAACCGGCCGATCATCCGGCTAGCGGCTGACATCAACTCCAGAAAACCAGGAACCACACGCGGGGATAAGGTTTGATCGCCATTAGCCACACTTGCTATAGGCATAGCGGCCTCCTAGTACTCTTGGTTTGTGGCTACCGGCCTTGCTTCTGTGTTGGCAGCGTCACCGGTTCCACGCACGTCAGTGACCTAAGGAGACGCTCGATCTCGTGAAGTGGCAAACCAAGCGAGGGTGGCGTAGTCTGGAAAGAAAATGCCAGCTTCAAACAGACAGAAAAAGTTAGGTAAGAGGCTCTGCTCTGGCCTGCTTGGCTGGTATTATATCAGAAACTGTTCGGAAAGCAATGGTACTGCAGCTGCAGGCGCAGCCGATGCTAGGGGTGGCGCAGCGATTTTATATCACTCGAAAGCTATAAGGTGCGAGCTTCGGAAGCATGTATGACGGAGAGCTAGCATGTCACCAAGTCTCTCTCAGCCTGTCAAAGAGTTCTATGTCGTATTTGTTCGTGATATTCTACTCAAAGGGTATATGACGGTCGTCCAATGACAAAATGAAACCAGGGCATAACCAAAATGCATGCTATCCTGCAAATGTGTCTTTACTCCGCCTGTGTCAATTGCAGATCGTCTTCCACAAAGCTCTCGAGCTGCGTCATGCTGAAACCGATGTCATTATGAGTACAACTTTGTTCAGTCGCGTACTTTGAGATGAAACCCCTCCTAGAACCTTCTTGCTCTGATTCCTGAGCACATTGCTTATGAGGCAATGGCGGCGGAGGCATTGCTATGCGTTCACTAGCTGCCTTGGCCTGTTCTGGAGTTTGTCCATATTGGACACGTGGGCATGGCGTTGGGTCCAACTCCTCGATATCATCTTCTGTAAATTCGAATGAGCCTGAGCTAAATGATCCCATTCTAAGAGTCTCCTTTGTTGCTGGCACGTAAGCTGGTGATAAATGCGTCGCCGGCGCTTCTGTGCTGATCTCACGTGCAATCTGAGTGCTCGAATCGAGGAAATCTTGCCATTCAAGATCCTCATTCTCCTGCATAGGCGGTCGAGCTGGGTTATTGTGGGTAGGTTTTACGAAAGCCGGACGAGGAGGTGGTAGCATGCTAACGACAGATCGGGCCTGAGCATCCGGAGACACCGGGTTGATTCGCACAACTTCTGGTGATTGCAACGCCTCGAGCAAGCTCTCGTCGTCCACGCCTTCGAATTCGTCTGAACTGCCATCGTCGAGATATTCATTTCGGCCTTTGTCAACGTTCATTTCCACTTCTGGCGTGACGGTCGTAGCAGTCTTTGAGACGTCTGGTGGTTCATTGGCAATGTCGACCTTGCGATCCTTCAGATCCGCCAACGGCGCAGGGCCTGGTTTGCGAAAGAACGCTCCGAGGTGAAACTGACTGCTCTTGAACCCAAACTTGTCGTTTCGCCTTTGTGTTCCAATCCTGCGCTCCTCGTCTTTCTGTGCCTTTTCCTGCGCTGCACGCTTCTTTGCCAGATCAAGCTTGTTCTTCTCCCGTTCGCGTAGACCCCATGCTCGACGATCGAGCTGTATTGAGCGTTCGAGTTGCTTCTTTTCGCGCTCAGTCAAGGGCTGTTCAGCGCGGGTTTTGTAGGCGGCTTTCGCTTGTTTGATGGTTGTGGCTTGGGGCATGGTGAAGCGCTCGTTGGCAGGATCGCACTGCTAACAGCGTCATTGTCGGTATGGTCGCATGTAATAATGATGGCCGTTGGACACGTTTTGCGCACGCATAGAGTTGGTGGTTGAAGTGACTTGTTGACTTAGTCGTAGCAGCCTGATCACGGCAAGCAGCAAGCGAAACCCTGGAAACCCTGAACCATCCCGACTGGCTCTTACAAGAGCCGTCTGTCACTCTGCTATTAAAACACGTATATGCACATGTACAGATATCTTCGGTGCGATACACGCTCTCGATAATCCACAAATATAGAACTAACCATCATTTACGAAATAAGTCGCTGCTGTCAATGTCTAGCTATACCGGTTCCTACGCGTCGAGGTCGTCCGAAATACTTTACTCTTGTGACGATGCACACAAACTTGTGAATCTCACTCCAATACACAATACATGTAACTTCTAAACATCCCAGAGTTACGTCGCTTCCATGAATCTGCGTTGTCGGGTGGCTCAACAATAGTGGTTGTGTGCCGCTGAAGAACGTGTACCACGTCTGTGTAAGCATGTACAGAGCATGCAAAGCTCTCCCTACAAATGAGTAAGACCATTCATACTGTTGTTTTCGAAATCGTTATATGCAGTCTGATACCAATGTTCATCCTGTAACGACCTCACCATGGTACATTTCCGCCCTATGAAGTCGAGCCAGTCTCACCAGCCCTATCTATCCCCCATCACCATCACCCCCATGCTCACGCTCCTCGCCAAGGTGATCCTCCCGCCAGTTCTCCGCGTCTCCCAGCAAAAGTCAGTCGGACCCCGCGATCGAGTCACCGAAAGTCGGTCAATTTTCACCACCCCAAAGCCCCCTTCGTGGATCTGCTGTGCTGAATACTCCCCGACCTCGCAGCAGCCATATGCCGAGCGACATCGGGACGCAGCCCAAACACCAAGATGTCATGGCATGCCGGCACCACCTTTGATGCCTCCATCGACCCGGGCCAACCTCTGACCGGGGGCAGCGTGCAGTCGCCGCATCAACCGCTCTCTGCCATCTCGCCCACCCTCCAGCACTACCCTTCGTCCTCGCGCCAGGGCTCGATCATTGGAGATGGCCCGGCCAGAAAGAGAAAGAGAAGCTTCACTGCTGACGACGGTGTGGACAACAGTAGTGGAGATGGGTTGATGCAGGATTCTCCCTCGAGCGTAACCAAGGGCAAGCACCAGCCAGGCGTTAAGCGCGCGTGCAACGACTGCCGCCAGCAGAAGGTAGGCGGCGATACAGTAATTAGACAACGAGCTCATCAACTAACTTCCTGGTCAGCTCCGTTGCAATGTACAGGCCGGTGGACCTGGCGACTTCAAGCCTTGTTCGCGCTGCATCAAGCACAAGCTGCACTGTTCGATCGACAACGACTTCAAGCGACTTGGAAAACGCGCCCAGCATGAGGAGATGGCGAAAGAGCTCGAGGCCTGCAAGCAAAAGCTGGCCGAATACGAAGCCATGGGCCTCATCCCAAGTCAGAAAAACGCGTCAGCTGCAAACCATACCTACCCTACACAGCCCGCCGGCGTACCAGTCGCCAACATGTCAAATGCGCCATTCCTTGGTCCCAGCGAAGCAGCGGCCTCGAGGAGTCTGCTTGACCTCAGCCAAGGGTACCGTGAGCTTCCGCATTCTTCGATGCCTTCGATCACGCCTGGAACTACAATCATGACTTTGGGTGGAGTGACCATTACCGAGGATGATCTCAAGAAACTGTTCGACATCTACTTCCAACACTACCACCCGTTCCTGCCACTGCTGAGTCCGGACTTGATGATGAAGGAAATGAGGCTTGATGCGTACTACAACCTGCACCCACTTATCCACTGGACCATCATCGCCACTGCAGCTCGGCGATTTGACGCGCGACCCGGCTTACTGGTGGAGATACAAGGTCCTCTGACGGACATGCTTTGGACAACACTTTCGCAAGTACCTCAGACGTACCACGTTTGCAAGGCTCTTGCGCTGCTCTGCTCGTGGCCTTTGCCAAACTCTTCGACTTCCCAAGAACCGACCATGATGCTTGCGGGCACCATGTTCCAATTGGCGATGCAGTATGGTCTCCACCGTCCCAGCCACGCGCAAGACTTCAGCAGGTTCCGGATTGATCTGCGCGAGGAAGACATCGCTGATCGTCTCAACACTTGGGCATCCGTGAACATCGTTGCACAGAACGTAGCTACCGGCCAAGGTCAGCCACCTTTGGCGAGGTGGGCATGGTACACCTACGGTCTGCATCTCGATCGCATGAAGCGGGAGCTTGACACGAGATGCCGTATCGAGAAGTTCATCGACACGGTCACCAGAACACTTTTCACCATGCAACGAGATCACATCGTGGAGGTCGATCAAGCACAGCGCGGTTTGTCCATCGATATGTACTCCAGGGAGCTAGGAGAGCTTGAGACAACACTTCTCTCTGCAGGAGCTTCACGTATGTTCACCCTCGTCATCTAATTTCTGAATCACTGCTGACCGTCATCTAGATGTCGAGCTTCTATACTTGAAAGCGGCCAGTCTACACCTTCGTCTATCAGCCTTCTTCGACAAGCCTACGCAGCCAAACTATCTCGCCGACTTGCGTCATGTGTACATCGCTGCCACCAGCATGCTCACCGCTGTCATTGACTTACCTGCGGACACACTGCTCTATGTACCACGTTACATCGAGCAGATGATACTTGCTGGAGCAGTGACCCTGCTGAAGCTGCTGAACTCTTCGTTTGAAAACCACGTGGATGTTCCGGCAGGTCGCTCGCTGTTCTCGCGCTCTGTAAAAACTCTGCGACAGCTCAGTGTCCGCAGCAACGACCTTCCTCAACGTCTCGCCGAAGTTATGGCCCAGCTCTGGCACAGTTCAAGCGCCAGCGAACAGCGCATGTTCAACGGTGATGAGAACAGCAACCTGAAAGATGACGGTCTACAACTCAAGGTCCGCTGCCGCTCATCGCTTTCCGTCCTGTTCGACGCGATCTGGCGTTGGCGTCAGCAGGTCGGTCAAAGCGGTCGCGAAGGCCTGGCTCAAGCTGTTGAGCACCCCACGGACGTGCCTGCAGATAGTCACGGCCCTAACAGCCCCCACGCCTTACTAGGAGGAGACGTCACCCAAGGTTTAACTGGGTTTGAGAGCAGTTTGACTGCCGACATCGACCCGATGTCCTGGGAAGGAAGCTACGGCAGCAACGCGGTCTTCGACCCTCTGAGTTGGGCTCTCGACGGGAACTTGCAATTCCCTTCGACGTTCGGTGGGAGCGACGGCCTTGGATTCTAGGAGGATCCAGCTTTCCCCTACTGGCAAACCCAGCCGCCTGGCTCGCCAGTGTGGTCATATGGTGATCCGGATTTGCTGATCTAGTTGGAGTAAAACGCGGATGACCTGAATTCGCTTTGTGTGTGTTTCTTTGCTTGGATTCAGCGCAGCTGCCTTGACAGGACGACTTTACGATTGAGACTTTTCGGTGTTGAAGTGGTTGTTTAGCTTAATGTACACTTTACTGTTCAAACGAGTTCCCTCTGAAACCGTTGGACAGTCATTCGGACACAGCACACGAGATTGACGCGTCACAAGTTGGAATTTGAGCCGATACCGTCAGGCGCAGACTTGTATCGCTGCAGTCCTTCTAATTTCTGCCACGGTAGCAATCGAGTGAAGGAAGCTTCGTTTCTTCCCTCTATTCATGTCAATCTTCATGCAGAACTTCCACCTCGCTTACCAGCAGAATACACGTGTCTTCAAGTCCGCGCACCTTATCTTTGTTCAATTCCTGGTAGACAACCGTGGAAAGCATGTAAGCATAATGAAAGATGCTATCGTAATGCGTCAGATTGGCTTCCTGCCACCCGTCACCACCATGATTTTCACGTTGCTGGCCTTGACTTTCGCCTGTGCCATCGACCACCAGAGATCCCACCGGTCCCATAAACTTGACATGAGCGCCAGCAGAGTCCCCAAAGCTGCGTTTGAAGTCTTGCATGTACTGCTCGTGGATGATGGAGTCGTTGTTTTTGTATTTGAAGAGGTTGAAGAGGCTTACGGGCTGTTGTTGGACTTGTTTTGGTAGAGCAGTTGAGAGAAAGTGGGCCATTGGTGGGTCAAGTTTGAGGGTTCCGGGGGCTGGATTGGGTGTTGTTTGGGAAGCGGTGTGCTTTTTGGGTATGTGTAAAGCTTTGGTGGATTGCTCGAGCCATTCTGAGGGTAGCTGGGGTATATTGTGAGGCTTTTTTGAGGTTGGGTTCAGTAGTTTGCTCCATTGTTCTTCTGGGATGGAAACGTTGATCTTGATGTGGGCTTCTACTCCTGCATCGAGCTGCAGAGATTTTAGAGACGGTGCTGCCAAGACGAAGAGATGCCACTCGTGAGATAGGAGTTCATTGACAGTGAGCTGGTGAGGTTTGTGTACCCAGCCATGAGGTACTCCAGTTACCAAGATTCTTCGGCTCGTGTTTGCTCTCAACTGTGATACAACTTTGTCAGGTGCAATGTCAGGTGTCAACGAGAGGAGGTGAATTGTGCAGTCCACCATCTTTATCAACAGCTGCTCTTTGACCCACTATTATTCGATTATGGTATCTAGATAGCAAGAAGTCCGCGAGTCATTGGTACGATGATGTTGCTGTCTCCGATATCGAGGAGTTGTCAACCACGCCATTGATCTAATAGTCTTACCGCGGCTATGTCAAAGTCAAATCCATCACGAGGAGCTCAAGACAGGCATTCCATCCGACAGTACATGGCTCTTGAGCACGCCTTTCCTCCTCGAGCAGCTGGTCGAACGAGCATTCTCGCGGCACACGGATGCCGCGGAACGCACAAGGAAGGGACTGACTCCACCCAGCCCCAGCTTCCCCACGTTCCTGCACGCGCTCTATCGCTGTCTCTTATCATGTCATGGGCCGAAAGCTACTGCTGCGAGAGCCGAAGGTAGGCGTGGGCCGATCATATCTCTTGCCGGATTGTGAACACGAACATGCTCACTATTCCTCCTGCACTCTTCTCTGGGGGCTGCCACCATCACTCAGCGTTCCGCGCGACTCAACATGTTCCCTCCATTTGACTACTTCGAGCACCGCTCGGCATGGTATGTAAGCTTCCCTATAGCTCGACGGGCGTGTTGATGGTTAAGCTACCTTAAGCTCCACTGCTGGCAAACATGCTTACGCCCTGCGAGCCAATGCTTCCACGAAGCTACAAACTCATGCTACTCCAACCATGTCGACCTCAAGCTAACTTGCTCTCCTCCAACATAGTCAACGCAAACAAGCTGACCGCGCAGCCCGCCTCGCGAACCTGCCATCGCCCTACCACAGCCCTCTCTCCGCCAACGAAAAGACAATCCTCAACGAGCCCATCGATCAACTAGTGCAAGATGTCCAAGAGAAACGGAAACCCGCCATTGACGTGCTGCGCGCCTACGGCAAAGCCGCGTCTCTCGCCCACAACAAGACGAACTGCCTGACCGAGGTCATGATCAAGGAAGCCGAAGGCTGGTTGCAGGACGGCTCCATCAACTTGCAGGGCCCTTTGGCTGGCATTCCCGTGAGTCTGAAAGACAGCATTGCGGTCGGTGGCTTCGACGTCAGTGTTGGATACAGCGTCAATACTGGCAAGCCATACCATGTTGATGGAAGTCTGGTCCGATTGCTCAAATCTGCTGGAGCTGTGCCTTTTGTCAAGACCGCTCTTCCGATCACTTTGTTGAGCTTCGAGTCGTTCAACGATGTCTGGGGGCGATGTCTCAACCCGCACAACCCGAAGTACTCTCCTGGCGGCAGCACTGGTGGTGAAGGCGCTCTTCTAGCCTTCGGTGGCAGCAGAATAGGCATTGGATCCGACGTGGCAGGCTCAGTCCGCGCACCCGCCCACTTCTCCGGGTGCTACAGCTTGCGCTGCTCGACCGGCCGATGGCCCAAGCAAGGCGTAAACACCTCAATGCCAGGCCAAGAAGGCATCCCGTCTGTCTTCTCCCCCATGACCCGCACCCTGCTCGACCTCTCCTACTTCACGCGCTCCTTCATCCAGCTCGAGCCCTGGAAATTCGACCACTCCGTCCACCCGCTCTCCTGGCGTCAAGATACCTTCGACGACTTCGCCACAGAGAAGAAACGCCTACGCATCGGCGTCCTCCGCACCGACGGTGTCGTCGACCCATCCCCAGCCTGTGCCCGCGCCCTCAACACCTCTGTCTCCGCCCTGCAAGCCGCCGGCCACGAGATCATCCCAATCGACCCTCCCTCCCCCTACCGCGCCCTAGTGATCGCCTCCAACCTGCTCAACTCCGACGGCACCAAGACCTTCCGCTCGTACTTCCGCACCGGCGAATCAGACGACCCCGGCGCCGCGGCCTTTGGCTCCTACATGCGTCTCCCCAAGCTCTTCAAGTGGTTCTACTGGGCCTGGACAAAGTACATTGTCCGCGACGAAGTCTACGCGGGTTTGCTACAGTTCTGGCACGCCAAGTCCGCCGCCGAGCAGTGGACGTGGGTCGCGAAGCGCGAAGCGTACAAGGCCGAGTGGTTCGACTGGTGGAACTCGTTTGCGCACCCAGACACCCCCGACGTGCAAGACGGCACCGGTCTGGATGTCATCCTAGCGCCGCCGCACGCTCTCCCCGCCACACCTCACGGCGCGATGAAGTACGCGGCCGCGGCGTGCGGGTACACGTTCCTGTTCAACTTGCTCGATTACTCGGTGGGAGTCCTCCCCGTCACACACGTCGATCCCTCGAAAGACATGACGACGCCAGCCGAAGTGAAATCTGCCATGGGCAAGAACGGCGTGGCGAAGGGCGTGTGGCAGTACTACGATGCTGTGAAGATGGCTGGGCTACCGGTTGGCGTGCAAGTTATCGGACGTAGACTGGAAGAGGAGAAGGTGCTGGGTGTGATGCAACGGTTGGAGGCTGTGCTGGAGAGCAGAGGGGAGAAGTATAAGCTTCTGGAAGGGTATGCTTGATTTAGGTGTATGGCAGTCTTGTGCGTGGATAATGCAATCCCATGCACGGTGTTCTTCCTTAGAAATTTCGGGTGCTTGTTGGTTGGGCAGGTCGTGTGTGAGCTTGTGTCATGTCTCCTGGTAGGCTTTGTCTCCTGGTAGGCTTTCTTATAGTCCCGGCGTTCAGGGATTCGAAGATTGCAGTTGGATCGATATCGCTGCTTCTTCCAAACCCGCAACGGAAGAACTGAGCATTTGCAAGGGCTGCTGACAATGGACCGCAGTAGTTGCTCGAGGTTCTCTCTCAACGGACGAACGACGCAGAGAGCTCAGATTCGCGCAGAAAATTCGAGGGCACGTAAACACATTTCACTCATTTCGACAATTATTTCGTCCTTTCCTTGCTTCCTTCCTGCCTTGCGTCTTTGTTGGATATATGTTTCTCCCTCCGCAGCAAGACCCAGCCTTGCTCATTTCTCCGCATGCCCACTATCCTGCCTCCGCTCGTCCTCGACCTTTTCCCGTTTCCAGCCTGCTTTCTTCTGGCTGATAGGGCTATTGCTCGCGCTCATCTGTACGCCTTCCTCGTGATCGACATCGGGCGGTTCTGCGAGCATAGCTCTGCTAGGACGGTCTGTGATGGCCTCGCTGCTGTTGCCCGAGTCGATGTCTTCTTCTTCCCGCCTGGACATGGCAGATTGCGTGCTTTCGTCCGCGAGCTCGTCGGTCTCATCGAGTTCTGCGCCGTCTTCGTCGATGAAAGCTCCCCTTTCCGCGTCCCAGGCTTCGATCTCCCGCACCAGACGCACGTACTCTTCCGGCACGAGACCTTGTTCTCCTGTCGCGGGGTCTTCTGCCACGAGCCAGCCCTGTCCGTGTCGGTAGGATACCAGAATAATCTGGCCTTCGTGTAATCGCAGTTCGTTTGGGTTGAGAGGTTCGAAGGCATAAAGCGCAAGGCTTTCTCCAGCAAACAATTCATCATCGGGTCCCATGCTTGCGCGCTGTGGCGACTGCGCGTGCGTCGAATTTTCGGAGTCGAGAGGAATGACATCTTCGTCCTCGCCGGGTCTACGGCCGGTCGATTCGCCAGGATTCTGGTCTGCCGTATGAAAGGCTCTTGAGGAGAGCGTGGCAGCAAAGTGCGAGTCCCGTTTGTGGAAGCCACGACTATGGCGAAGGCTTTCACTTCCCGCCGGATCGAATTGCGAGCTGCCGCCGAAGTGGAACATATTGTCGCTGCTCTCGCGTCGGCGCCCGCGAATATCCCAATCTGGAACATCATTGTAGCTCCTGCTTCTCCTGTGTTGGTTCGAGCGTAGTTCTCCATCATCGCCTACGTCGCCGAAGCTGGTGCTGGGCAGAGGTTCCACACTACCGCCGGCACCCCATGCGCCAGCGCGACTGCTACTCCAGGAGCCGTCCTGCGGTTCTGATAGTCGGCGACTTTGGCTCCATTCTGAGCCTGGTGTTGTGGCGCCGGAAGGCGGCTCGGGCGGTGGACCGTAGTGCATGGGGTGGAAGGCAGGATATGCGAAATCGCGAACCATTGCATATTGGAGACTGCTGTGGAAGGCTGGGAAGACGAAGCTTTGTGGTCTTGAGCGAGACGCCTGTAGCGAGGCGATTGACATGCGACTTCTGTTGAAGCTGGGCAGGCGCTCCCGCTCTCGTGGTGCTCGGGGTCGAGGCGGTACGCCGTCCATGGTCCCCGGGGAGGTAGTGTATGGGATGGGATTGGGAGAGGTGACAGTCGTCGGGGTCAGCACCTCGGCCATTGCTGAAGCGTCGGTTGATTGTGTTGCGTCCGTCATGCGCAATAGGGTAGTTGCAGGCTAATGTGGAAGTGAGGTTCGCCAGCAATGTCGGGATGACTCGGCGGGTAACGAGTCGGGCAGGTAGCAGGAGTCGGCCGGGGATAGTTCGATGTATGCAACAGTAGTGGCAGCAGCAGAGCAACACCACCACCCGCTGGTCGTCGGTGTGTGGGCAATGGTAAAGCCAAAGGCGACACGCGGAATGGATGCGTGTAGCAGAGTGCGACGCGAGCTAGGGCCGAGGGTTCTAGGGCCGAGGGTTCGTGAGTCGCGCCGGGTTAGGTGTGGGTGAGACTCGGCGGCTGGCGGGCAGGAGGAAGCAGTTGGGTGGGTGAGTGGTGTGGCAGGATGCGATGCGTGGGGAGAGGGAGGGGAGGGGAGGCTCTAGCTAGCGCACGTGGCCGTGTGAGGTCGAGAGCGTTGCAGAGGCGGGTGGGTGGTGAAAGCAGCAGCAGCAGCAGTGGTGGTGGTGGTGGGAGTTGCGGTACTGTAGTCGTGTTTCTGCTTGTATGGCGGCGGCGGCGGCGGCGGTGTTGGGCGTGCGATTTGGACTGTTGCTTCGCTAAAGTGGCGGGGCTTATTTTTAGAGCAAAGAAGGCGCGCGCGCACGACTCCACCCCGAGTTTCAGCTGCAGCGCGGGTAGAAGCAGTGGAGGGTGAGCGTGTGCGTGTGAGGAGAGGACAGCAGAGAGGTACAACCGTACATGTGTCCGTGTTTCAGGCGGTGTTTTGTTTCCAGATACGCATCAATAATGTCTTGCTTGCTGTCTCGTCACATGACCATGACTGTCAGTATGACTATCACTATCACCCACCTCTCCCCTCGCTTGTGTCTCTTTCGACTCTCTTTCTTTGCAGGCGGGGATAATCACGGACGGGCTAAAAGCCGCGCGCGAGATCTGCATCACTGCAATGCAAAGTTGCAGGGTGTGAGCGTTTCAACTGGCGATCGCACACGCCGCATGGCTGCCACGCTCGCCTGCCACAAGTCTGAGTCCGACGTCGTTATCGTTACCTTTACCTTTACTTTACCACATTTTGAACTGCATCGAGTAATAATTGGGAGAATAAAACTGGAATACACCTGCCACACATGTCTTCTCAGGCCTGCTCCACTCCAACATCAAATCCACAGGAGCTACTCCCCTCCACCTCAAAGCCAACCCAGGCCAGCCCTAAACAAACCCACCACTTTTGCCAACACCTCATCTCCTGAAACGCAAAAAAAAGCCCCACCACACCACGCAAACGGCAGACCCGCCTACCTGGCATCTCCATCTCGCCTCCTCCTCCTCCACCACCACCACCACCACCAATGGTCCAAACCAATCTCACCACATAAAATTAAAGCCCCTCCCCCCTCCCCTCCACCTCGGCCACCATCTGACAAGCAGCGGCCAGGTGTTCCCGATGGCGTAATGCTGTGTAGTAATCATATGCAGAGTGGCGCCATAGATGAGATTGGCTTGTTTTGTGTATAGCAACATTACTGCTGATGCGGAATATGAGTGTTTTGTTGCGAGATATGTACAGTGTTGGCAATTTAGTTAGCCTGAGTGTTATCTCGATTGGCTTGTATGTATAGTTGCGTTGCGTACCTGGGTAAAGCTGCTCGAGATAAATTTGTTGTCCGCCGGGGTGATTCTGGAGTTCTTGGTGTAATTAAGTACCTGTATGCTTGCTCCATCAGCTGCGAACATGACATTGGTGTTTCTTTCCGCTGAGATGGGGCAATTCCAAGCACGTATCGCATATTTAGCGCAACGATGTTCTCCAACTACAAGTATTGAATGAATCGAGCTCGTTATGGGAGAAGATAACCTACAAGACATGTAATTTTTTTTATTGGAGTGTAGACTTTTATCTAATAAGCAACCACTAGTGTCTAAGAAGTTGTCACGCTCTCCATCACCTCAACCTCTACTCCTCGTCAGCCTCATCCGCCTCCCTCTCAAGCCTCTCCCTCTTCGTCCTCAGCAGCTCCTCGGCAGGTCCTTGCTCTAGGATTCTGCCCTTGCCGAGCACGAGACAGTAGTCTGCTCCCCTGACGGCCTCTAGTCTATGAGCAATGGTGATAACTGTACTCTCTTTCATCTCCTCGTGCAACACCTGCTGGATCTGCATAGCAGTCTCCATGTCGATGCTTGCTGTCGCTTCGTCGAGAATTAAGATAGAACTGCGCCGTAAGACGGCTCTGGCAAGGCCTACAAGTTGGCGCTGACCCTGACTGAGATTGCGTCCACCACCGTCGATCGGCGTATCCAGTGACCAGCCTTGTCTGTCGCAGACACGTTGTAGCACGGCAATACACGCTTCGTCCGTGTGTTCTTCCAGTGGGTCGAGGTTCATCCGCATAGTGCCAGGGAATAGCACCGGGTCTTGTGCAAGGAACGTGATGCGCGTGCGCAAGATCTGCTTGTCAACCTCCGCCAGGTTAATATTGTCGACAACGATTCTTCCGTCAGAGGGAAGGATAGTAGCAAGCAGCGTCAACGCAAGAGTCGACTTGCCACTTCCCGTACGGCCAATCACGGCAGTCTTCGAACCGCCCTTGATGGTGAACGATACCCCGGCGAGAGCTGGATCCATATGGGGAGCGTATTTCACTTCAACGTTGTCGAACACAATGTCGCCGCTGAGAGAGGGCCACCAAGCCGGCGGGTGAATTTTGCCCTCTGGCTCTTGCTCGATGTGCAGCAATTCGACCACACGCTCCACGCTGACGAACTCCATCTGCAATTGGCCGTACGTACGGCATAGATAGTGTGTGCTGTTTACGAACTTCTGCGCAGAATTGAGGAGAAAAGCAGTGAGACCAGGCGAAACGCCTGTAACGAGGGCAAGCAGCGTCAGCAGGAAAGTCGATACCGCCGAGAGAGCATCGTAGCGGTACATCAGCCACGCTTGCAGTGACCAGTAGAAGTGGTCCATCTTCTGAAAAGTGTCGACTACTCGAATGACTCTGTCTTGGAAACGTTCTTGCGCTTTGAAAGCGCGGACAGTGACCAAGCCGTTCAAGAGCTCGCCAAAGTTGGACATGAGCGGCGTTAAGCTGACCATTTCGAGTCTCCGGAGGCTCTGCGATGTCGGTAGGAAGCGGCGGAAGATGAGGATGAACGCTGCTGTGAGTGCCACTGAGAACAGCAAGAAGACCGGCGTCACTGTTGCAATGACTGCGACAGCAGATATCCATGAGATGGCGAGCCAGGTGGCAACGTTGAATTGCTCAGAGATGTTGCCATCGAGAACGCCTACATCGGATGTCATCCTGTTCATGAGTCTTCCGACCGGCGTAACATCATAGAAGCGGAAGTTGGCGTGGGCGACTTTCACCATGATATCACCAAACATCTGCTTTCCTGCTGTGTAGATGATCAAGATCATGACCGCCCGCGAGATGCTCCATACGACAGTTCGACTGAGACCAATGAGGAAAAACGCCAAAACCCACGGCTTGATGTTCTGGTCGGGAGGGGGCAGACGGTCGAATAGACTGAGGCTGTTGATAGTACCCTCTTGTTGGCGGAGAACACTGAACAGCTCTGATTTCGTCTGGTAGGCTTCGCCCCAAGATTTGAGTAGCCAGGCGCCGGATAATGCGAGTAGGCGATATAGCACCAGTGTGATCACAAGCAGGAACCACCATCGTAGTTTACCAGCCTTGATATACTCCCAATAGACTGAGGCCTTCACGCCACCCTGTGCGCGATGTTCGTCTTCAACAAATTTCGTTGGAACTGCAGCCTCTTTGCGCTGTTTCAGCACCTTCTGGTCGGTCTCTTCCGCAGAGACAGCAGATACGGTACGCTGCAGAAACTCGGCAGGTGGCTCATCGTTGTCCATCACGGTAGCAACTCCATTCTGCAGCTCAACCAACTGGGCAGCAATTCCGAGGACCAAGTCAACACGGTGAGTAACAAGCACTACCGTACGCCCCTTCATCAGCGGACCCGCGAAAAGCTTCTGCACGATCGACTCGGCCGTCTGTTGGTCCAGCGCAGAAAGCGGATCATCGAGAAGGAGGATTTTCGAGCGACTGTACGCAGCACGAGCTAAAGCGACTCGCGCCTTCTGACCACCTGACAGACCGATACCATTCTCTCCAATGAATGACAAATCGCCGGCCTTGAACTCGATCAAATCTGGCGTAAGGGCACAGGCGTCGAGTACATCTCGGTAACGCTCGTCTTCGTAGCTCGCAGAGAAGAGGATGTTCTCACGGATGCTCATGCTCTGTAGCCACGGGGTCTGACTACAGTACCCGACAGGCTCGCGTGGGACGGAGAGCGTACCTTCGAGCATGTCCAACTCGCCAAGCAACGCCTGTAGCAAAGCAGTCTTTCCAGACGCTACTTCGCCACAGATTGCACTCAAGCCTTCAGGAAAGGAGAGAGAAACGTCGCGTAGCACAGGTTTCGGGGTTCCTGGCCATGCAAACGTCGCGTTTGTCACAGCGAGACTATCGCCTTGTTGCGCTGGTCTGCTGGCCTCATCCTTGTCTGGCTCTGCCATGAAGTCCTCGATACGGCCGACTGCAACGTAAGCATTGAGTAAGACCGTGATCAGATTTGGAAGGTCTTGCAAGCTGTTGGTAAGGAGATTAAACAGTGTCAAGGCGGGAAACGCGATGTCCACAGTGAGCGGCTTCTTTCCGAGCACTGTATAAGCATAGAAACCGATAGATGGCGAGAGATCCAGTGCCAGTGAGTTGATGAAACTGATCAGCAGTCCCCAAAGGCTGGTTACAATTCGCCAGTTGAGCTCCTTCTGCCGAGCAGTCATGATTTGTTCGAGCCATTTAGCATGCCAGCCGTACCATCTTAAATGGCGGATGGCCTCAACAAACTGTGAGACAATTTGCAATTTGCCATCGGTAGCCTTCCTCCGGTGCGTCTCAAACATGACCAGGAACCGCACAAGGATTGCATTTGTGATCTGCGCAGTGATCATAATGATCACGGCTAACATGGCTGGCCATCCCAAAAAGTTCACCACGAGTGTCAAAGAAAATACGACACTAAGTGGCTTTGTGATCAAGCTCTGGAACTCCCAGAATCGTTGTGCAACTTCGTAGACATCGTTGCGCATCAAATTCAATATCTTGCCCATCGAAGCAGGTTCTTTGGTGTCTTCCTTTTTGGTTTGTCTCAGTCTTGCAAAAAGTCTCTTGAGCCAGTGCATACGCTGCTCTTTGTGTTTCGCATGGCCATTGCCATCTAGAGCATCGCCGTTCTCTTCATGGCCTTCAGCCTCGGTCTTCGACTTTGGTGGGTTGAAACTGATTTTACGGCCGAGGGTCTTCTCGTACAGCATGGTGATCATCTCGCCTCTGGACCTCTCATAGCATCTTCGGCCAAACCACAAGCTGAAAACGCCAGATTGACATTTGATCAGTTGGACAACCATGGTCATCGCTGCGTACGTGATAGCAGCACTTCTCGGTGCATCCGTGTCCTGCATGGAGCTCAGAATCTTTTGCAAGAGCACTGGTACCGTGAACCCCAAGACTGTCTCGAGTATTCCAAGAGCTGTGATGATGACGAGGTCAATGCCGTTTGCGGTGAGCAGTCTCTGCATGACAGTCCCTTTGAGTCGCCTGAAATTTGCGTGAAGGCCCCTGTGTTGGAACTCGTAGCCCAACTGCCACACATCGGAATCTTCCAGCTGCCTCTTGAACCCGGTCTGGATGAGTGGGGTCATCCACGAGACGGTCATGAATTGCCAAAGGTTCAAGTTGTCTTCGGGGCTACGCAAGGACGCAGTAGCTTCAGTGAAGGGCTTACTGATCGAGGCGTGAGGTAGGCTTGGGTCGCGCAGCGGCATCAAGAGTATGATACCTACTGCAAGAACACTCAGAGCCAAAGCTGTGATGTCTAGGCCCATGTCTGTCTTAGACCATTGGTTGTGATTCGCCATCACCACGCTCTGGCATAGAACAGACGAGCAAAGAATGATCAGCACAGACAGAGGAGTTGTTCGCGGCCTCTGGACCACGAGCAGACCGATGGCCAGAAACCAAGGCGCACATTGCAACATGGACTCGATCGCAGGCCAGGCGAGGACGGCTTGTGCTAGCCTTGTAAGACAGCCCGCACCCACGAGTAACCATAGAAGTAGCAGAAAGCCGCTTGTCTTACTGATGGCGGCAAGCAATAAATCGTCGAGATATGGGTCGGGGCCATCTGTGCTGAACGGTTGAGTCCAACGTGGTCTCCAAGGAATGGCGATGCGGATAGCCTGCCAAATCACGACAGCAGCAGCGATGGTGGCAGGCAGTGTAGCGACAGCTGGGACGAAGCATGGCTCAAACTTGGCTTGTCTGGTATTCCATGGATGGTGCCAACAGATTTGTGTTTCGAAGAATGGTGTACGATGGACTGAAGTCGCGTTCTCGTAGACATTGAGAAACGTCCCATCGAGAACGATTTGAGCCATTGTGTTGGCCACAGACAATCTAGTCTAGGAAGTGGTTTGCAAGTACAGTCATTTCTGAATTGCTACTGGAGATCGAGTCGCGAGCTGTCGCCTGATTTGATGCAAGGCAGCTTTCGAAACACCGACCAGCGGTGGCAAGTCTGGGTCGAATTCCTTGGTAAGTCTAGAAAGCTGACGTGACCGCTGCCTAAGGCATGGACCTGTCCTGGCTCAATATGATTAACGACAAGGCAGGTACAGCCACGTGACCGTGACCGTGAAACAAGAGATGAGGCTGCTTTCTGTCGCGTGCTGGTATTGTGGCATCGGTCACTGAAGCAGGTGGCTGGTGGCTGGTGAGTGCCGACTGGGCAGGAGATCCCGAGCCAGCCGAGGCTTCCAAGTCGCTTGTCGCACAGCCCGAGAGTTCAGGGCTCACCAGTCGCGTCGCTATCTTGGGTCGAAGGTCGTTCGCTGCCTCACACTTCGCGAGTGCTTCAATTGCAGCATCTCAAGTATACACCAGACATGCGACTGTCATGACCGACTTCGCCGCCGCGCAACAGCGTATACACGCCCGGCGTGCCGCCTCTGCTGCCCAGCAACGCTCTCTGGCCCTTCAACATGAAAGCGAGCGCAATCAACGCCTACATCGGCTTCCGCCTTCCCTTAGGGCTGCCGCCTTTGGAGTGACAAATGTTTGGGATCTCATTAAATCGCCTTTCGGTACTCGTCCAGCCTTTCGTGTTGGGCAAGTCGACGCAGAACTTCTGGATGAGGAACTTTTGGATCTGTTGAAGACACAGGCTGGCGAAGGTCTAAAACTGTTGGGGGCACATTTGAAAGACGACTGGGGAGCGGAGATCAGTGCTATCCTACGAGCGGCATTATGGAAGCTCTCGATATGGGATCACGGTGCCAGCTACGGGGCTTCATTGCAGGGCTTGAGATACGTGGATGCAAGCTCGGATGACACAGCTGTACAAGAAGCGACAAAATGGCAGCGAGCAGCATACGGGTTGATAACAGTTGGTGGAAGATACGGCTGGTCGCGTTGGGAGGAACGGCTATCCAGCTTGGAGAACGGCTATGATGAGCCGTCAACAACGATACAACGTCTGAGCCGCCTTACAACACTGGCTACGAATACACACAACATCGCCGCTTTCTTCTCTTTCATGATCTTCCTCTACAATGGAAGATACCGGACCCTGACCGATCGTATCCTTCGAATGCGTCTCGTCCCTTCCACAAACCAGACGAACAGAGAAGTCAGTTTCGAGTATCTCAACCGACAGCTCGTCTGGCATGCTTTCACTGAGTTCTTACTCTTCCTATTACCTCTAGTCGGTATCAGCAGATGGCGCAGATGGCTTGCGAAGGCATGGAAGAACGTCGGCCATACAGTCACAAATTTGGTTTCTGGCTCCTCGAAAGCTGAAGAGGACGATATGCAGCAGGGTGAGCTTGCATTCTTACCCGAGCGCACTTGCGCCATCTGTTACCAGGATCAAAATCCAGCCGGGGGTCAGAGCGAGCAAGAGGTCATCAGTGCAGGAGGAAATAGCGGCATCATTGGCAGTGCCGCAACAGACATCACCAACCCTTACGAAGCGATGCCTTGCGGGTGCATCTATTGCTACGTGTGTCTGGCCCAGCGCATCGAAGCTGAAGAGGGCGAGGGCTTCACATGTCTAAGATGCGGAGAGACGGCAGTCAAGTACTGCAGACCATGGAGCGGAGACGTTCTCCTGCCGAAGACAATTAGATCTAGCCATGGAAGCGAACACGAGCGACCTTCGAGGCGGAAGAGTGTGGCTTTTGCAGACGACTTCGAAAACGATAGGGTCGACTCTGCCAACGAGATGAACGACACTCCCCTCAGTAACATCGACCCCATGCCTGTAGAGGAGGTCGACGATGAAGCCGACTGGGGTCGACTAGGTAACCAGTTCAATGGCATCGACAAATAAACAGTCATTCGGTGTGTCGTATTTTAAATTTCGATTCGGCCGCGGGCGATGACTGCAATAATGTTCGCGGATGTCGGTCCGAATTTCATCGAAAGAAGCTGTTGCGTCACAGTGATCTGACCCCGCCTCACCAATCGACATCGCCACGGCAAGCACCGCATTGATGCCGCATCATGAGCGTGATGTGTGATCGACGTTTGGTGCACCGTAGGATAAAAACTTCCTGTAACTGGCATGCTTTGCATCAGCACATCACTCTACCATAAGACACATCAACTTTTTCTTTCCCAACATCAACAACATCAACAATTTTTGCATCCTCGATCTGAATTGGTCTGAACAGCTCTGGATCAAACGGCAACATGGCTCCTACTCTGGAGGTGAAGAAGATCGCAATGATCGGTTGTGGCTCCATGGGCGGTGGTATGGCGCAGCTTTTTGCAGAGAACGGCATGGCCGTTGGTCTACAGGATCCATCAACAGAAGCCATGGATAAGCTCATTCAGCAAGCGAAGAAAGATAGCGTTCCCAACGAACTGAAACGGTTTGACGACTATGGTAGCTTGTGTGCCTGGCTAGATACTCCCAAGGTCTTCGTGTGGAGCTTGCCCCATGGATTCGTCGGCGACAAAGTCCTTGAAGGCCTGATGCCACATTTGTCGAAAGGCGATATCATCATCGACGCAGCAAATGAGCACTGGACCAACACCGAGAGACGGATGGGAATCGCCACTACGAAGGGCATTCGCTATGTTGGTATGGGTGTCAGTGGAGGATATCAAGCCGCGTGAGTAATTTCCTGCAACAAACACAAGACGAACGCGTGCTGACATCACTAGACGACGTGGTCCATCCATGTGCCCTGGCTCGGACGACGAAACTCTTGACATGGTCATGCCGTTACTCGAGAAGGTTGCTGCAAAGGGATCAAACGGCAAGCCTTGCGTGGGTCGTGCAGGCACAGGCGGCGCCGGCCACTACGTGAAGATGATTCACAATGGTATCGAACATGGCATGATGAGCGCCATTTCAGAAGCTTGGGGTAATGTTGTTGCATGGTATCATCCTGACCACCCACTAACGTTATTTAGGTATCATGCTCAAGGGTCTTGGCATGGACAACGATGAGATCGGCGACGAATTCCAGCGATGGAACGAGAGTGGAGAGCTCAAAGGGACATTCCTCGTCGACATCAGCGCAAAAATTTGCAAGACCATAGATCCCAAAACCGGGGAAAGGGTGTTGGACACGGTGGAGGACAAGGTTGTCCAAGACGTTTCCGGTGAGGAGGGCACCGGCGTCTGGTCCAACGAGGAGGCCATTGCTCAGCACATCCCTGCGCCTACACTAACCGCGGCCCACTACTTGCGACTCGCGTCTTCTGACTTGGCACAGCGCCGCAAGGTCAACAAGATCTTCGGCGGTGATATCCCACCACAAAAAGTCGAAGGCATCGAGCGGAAAGATTTCTTGGAGAGCATGCGCTTGGCGACATACGCTGCTTGCCTCGCATCTTATGTGCAGGGAATGATCATAATCGAGCGCGCAGACCAAGAAAAGCACTTCAACATCAACTACAACGATGTCCTCCAAATCTGGTCAGGTGGATGTATCATCCAGGCTGACTACATCACGGAGAACCTGCTCCATCCGATTTACAAGGACTGGGCCTCGAAGGAATCGCTAAACCCGCTCTACGAGCCCGCAGTCGCAGACGAGTTCAAGAAAGCCTTGCCCTCGCTGAAGAAAGTCTGCTTGAAGGCAATGGAGGGCGACCACAACATTCCCGCTCTGAGTGCCTCTTTGGAATGGCTCAAGATCATGACAAGCGTAGATCTGCCTACGAGCTTCTACGAGGCGCAACTAGACTACTTCGGCAACCACATGTTCGACAAGCGTGGCGATGACCCTGAGGGGTTGGCGGTGACAGGCAAACATAGCTACGAGTGGAAGTCCGCGTAAGGCTCTGGACGCTGGTCGTGCGGCTGAAATGGTCGTATACAGTTCGTGCGCATGAATCTACGTACAGTATGATCAGGCGCTTTTCAATGGTACGACGCAGTCATTTTGGACTCGGGAGATATTATAGTAGCAAAATGGTTGCTTAAATTTACCAGAAAGTCGAAAGGAATCTTAATGGCAGTCGTTAACCAAAATTCAAGATCAAAGTTGTCGACAATGCCATAGAAGTTATTCCATGGCCATACCCAGGTAAGAGACCGCTGTACGTAAACTCATGCGTAGGAACTTTAAAAACAGATTTTGCAACTTCTTATGAATGTTACAAGCCGGAGAAGCACAATTCATGGCGCAATTCTCGCTGTCGTGTTACTTCATTCGGGCTGAAACCGGTCGTCTCCGATCCTTGAGCTCCCGAGCTTACGGACTTTGACTTGGGGCTGCTTTTGAGGACCTTGCTTCGAACGCCAAACGGAGAGCCACGTTCGCATGGGCTAGACGGTGTGCTGAAATACACGCACAATGCACGTGCAGTTTTGCGGTCCATTCGATCCAATCGCCTTGAATACATTTGATGTAATAAATGCATGATGCGACCTCGCATGCTACCCTAACCCTGCTGACTACTGCAGGCTTACTGCTTGCTGTGCGCACTGCACTTTCAGCCTCCTATACAACATCGTGTTGTTGTTTTTACATTTCCGTGGAGAAAGGCATTATATCAAACAATCTGCCCTGTTCGTCTAATTTCGTACACAGTAGTATGTCAGCAAACTAACGCAAGCTGTGTGTTGGTGCTCAAATGTTTGTAATGTCGCTTCCGCACCCTCGAGTTTTTCGATGTCATCACGATCCCGTCTTACCTCCGCCTTGCTCCAGTGACAGACATCTCCGCGGTCAACATCCCTACATCTAGCATTCAGATTTTATATAAATTGAAAACAGCAGTCGAATGTCAAAGTAAGTTCAAAAAGCCAATCAATCAAACATTTAATCAACATTAATCATCATGCCACTAACACCCGAGCAAGTCCAGATCGTCCGGTCTACCGTTCCGGTCCTCAAGGCCCACGGCAACGACATCACAACACACTTCTACAAGACCGTCTTGGATGAGATTCCCGCGCTTCACAACATCTTCAACACAGCCAACCAGGCCAATGGGTTCCAGCCGCGAGCCCTCGCCGGCTCTCTCTACGCTTATGCCTCACACATCGATGACCTGGGTGCGTTGAGCCCTGCCGTCGAGAAAATCTGCCAAAAGCACGCCAGCTTGTACGTTCAGCCAGAGCACTACAAGGTCGTTGGAGAGTACCTGCTCCGAGCCATGGGCGATGTGCTGGGTGCAGCTCTCACACCAGACATTCTGAGTGCGTGGGAAGCAGCCTATTGGCAATTGGCCAACATCATGATTGGCAAGGAGAGTCAAATCATGGAACAGGCCGAGGGCTGGACGGATTGGAGAGACTTCCGCATTGCGAAGAAAGTCAAGGAGTCTGACGAGATCACCTCATTCTATCTGGTGCCTGTTGACGGAAAGAGCCTGCCCTCTTACAAACCCGGACAATACCTCTCAGTCAAAACCACCGTCCCGAAGCTCAATTACATGCAACCTCGACAGTACTCGCTCAGCGACAAACCGTCGCCAGATTACTATCGCATCTCTGTCAAGAGAGAAGCAGGTCTGCCGGCGAACGAGCCCGAAGCCGTTGTCCATCCAGGATACATCTCGAACGTCTTGCACGACCTGAGGAACGAAGGCGACGTCCTCTCCGTGTCGCATCCCGCAGGAGAATTCTTCCTAGATCCCGAAGTCGATACTGAATCTCCTGTCGTCCTCCTCTCTGCTGGTGTGGGACTGACGCCTATGATTTCCATCCTCAACACTCTTCTCGAGGGCGGCTCCAAACAACCCATCAGCTTCATCCACGGCGCACGCAACACCTCAGTGCAGGCTTTCGGTGATCACGTCAGGGATGTGGCCAAGCAGCACAGCAATGTCTCGACTTCCTTCTTCATCGGCACACCCAATGAGCAGCAAGACGTGGAAGGTGTACACTACCAGCACGCTGGCCGCGTGAAGCTGGAAGCCCTGGACCGCTCGAAGAATCTCTACCTGGAAAATGCGCACACCAGGTACTTTATCTGTGGACCAGAAGGCTTCATGAGCGCAATGGAGAAGCAGCTGATCGATCTCGGCGTGGGACAGTATCGGATCAAGATGGAGGCGTTCGGTACCGGGGAGATTGCTCGTGCTTGAAAAGAATGTACGTTCGTGGATTTTGGTAATATGGCGTTTCTCCTCTCCTTTTCTCTCTTTCGCAATAGAGGTAATGGAACACAGTACATTTTGCAACGTACCTAGAATTGTTCACATTTGACTTTCCTTGCATCTAGAGATCCAGTTTCTATCCCACTGTTATATGACTCGAAGATCTCTCTCAGAGTTCGAATGGCTATAGGATGGCCTTAACATGAGTTATACCATATCACCTTTACATGTTACACTAAACATCTCAGCACTCTTCCAAGTCACCCCAGCCCGAACCCTAACTGTGGAAGCACATCGAACGAGCGGTAAGCTCCTGCTGTTGTTCAGGTATCCTGGAATATCTTATTAGGTCAGAATTGATGGTTACATCGCCAACCACGATTCCATCGTGCTAGAATGCAAGAGAATGTTGGAAAGAGAGAGATGAATGGAAGTAAATGCAATACTATGCGGAAGGTTGTATGCATCAGCATGTCTCCTGCCATCAAACATACCTCTATTTCCACCACAATGATCTGAACCATCCGATCCCGAATCGAAGCAAACGAAGCCAATAGCACACATAAGAGAAACAGTATCCTGACATATAATGCAAAGCGTTCTGTAACAGGGAAGATCGAAGCAGTCTCCCAACAAAAGCACTTCCTTCGATCTTCAGGGCCTCAGCCGCCCAAACTTTGAGCCACAAAGAATGTTTCCCAATTGGCCAGCCCTACGAAGACGCTAGCCACGGGCTCAAGCATAACTGCATCATCTAATTTGAAGCATATCTTAAATCCGATCAAGCTTTTGAACCCTTTTCGAGTGGCGACAAGACACTACGTTGTAGGACCATGATTGAAAGAAGCAGTACGTACGATTTCAGGAAGTATTCAGACAACAGAAGTCTTACCATCGTCAAAAACTTCGGTTCGACAGAAACACAAGAGGAACGCGTTGAGAGGCAATGTTTTGTATACCTGATTGTAGGGTCTTAACATCATATCTTGACAGTCGCGGCAACTACTGCCGACAGTATTGCTAACATTAGGATCATGTCTAACGATGAATCCTCCGTCCACCAACGCTGAGCCTCTAGGCTGTCTATCTATTCGCTTAGCCATTGTGACGAGTGGCCCAGCAGGTGTGAAGGGAGGTTGCGTGTGCGTGTTCGGGAGCTGCGTGCAAGCTGCATGCGGCACCCGCAATCACTGACGATCGATCCATCAAGCTTTCATCATCCACACAGAGCCGTCTTGCTAGTCCAACGAGGGACGATCTCCTAGTCGTCCTCGCCGTCGACCTCCATGACCTCGCCCACACGGCCGTTGGCGCCCTTGGTAGAGGCATTACCCTGGCCAAGAGTAGGCACAGACGCCTCCTTGTCGATCATCTGCCTGCTGACAGCGACGATATTATCCTCCATCAGTTCTTGGCCAACTGCCTCAATGTGCTTCTTCGGGTCGACCTTGCCCACGTAACGTGTGCGCAGCTGCTCCTTAGACAGTTCGGTTTCTTCTTGCACGCGCTTGAGGTAGCCCTCTGCGAGCGACACAAGTTTGGTCAAGTTTGCGTGGTTGTGCTCGCCCTCGTGAGCGAAGTCAGGCATCTCGAGGGCCTCTGTCCAGACGGTCTTGTGCAGGTTCATGAGCATGTTCTCCTCGAGTGCGGTCTTACGGTAGCCAATGCCTATCGAGTAGTAGTGTCTGTTGAGACCGTGAATCAGAGCTTGGATCGAGGGCTTGTTGAGGTGTCCAACGTTGGATGTGGTTTGCCGGGGTTCTTGTCCGAGCATGAGTGTTTGTGGGTTGATGAGGCGGAAGGCGTCGATGACGACCTTGCCCTTGACGGACTGGATAGGGTCGATGACCACAGCGACAGCGCGAGGTGTGAGCTGCTCGAAAGACTGCTGCGTGTTGATATCAACGCTAGAGAGCCAGCAGCCGAAACCGGGATGTGAGTGGTACCAGCCAACGACTGTTTCGGGCCTGTTGTGACAGAGTCAGCGAATGTAAAAGGCCCCGGAGAACGCCGCAACTTACCTTCCAGTCTGTCGAAGCATGTCCATCATCTTGGTCTGGAACACCGGGTCGACAGCCTCTACTGAAACACCAGTACCTGACTGTGGCATAGCGAAGACATCCACCACGCGAACAGTGTAGTCGTCCACGAACTCTCCAAGCATGAGTCCCATGACTTCCATAGGCACACCAGCTCTTCCGTGCCTGAGCATCTTCAGTAGTGCGAGTGAGGAGATGTAGACAGTTTCGGCGTTGTCGACAATGTTGGTGTCCTGATTAGATGTAGTGTTAGCACAGTGATCGGTATGTTTCTGAATGCGCAACCATGGTCCTTGCGTTGTCGTATGCGAGGAACGTCGCCGCACGAGCTTGTCGGCCGCGTTCACGAAGCCCACGAATTGCTTCAATCCTGTTGTGTTCTCCCATGCTCGTGAGTTCTTCGAGTCGACGGGCCCGGGCCAGCGTTGTGCTCCTCGAGTGACCAGCGGGGGGCCGTGCCGGTGCACTCTCAGGTCGTACAGCTGCACGCCTTCTCCCGAAAACCTCTGGTTGCTGGCGACGAGCACGCTCCAGCTGCCGCACGTCCCAGTCGACGTCCAGCCTTGTCATTTGACGACCGCTGTTCGACGGCCGAGGTCTAGGAGGTCCTAGACGGTCAACAGGCTGGCGGCGGAGACTCCGAGTATGAAGAGAATTGCGACCATCACGTCTGGCATCGTGGCCCGCACGCTCTGGGGTTCCGCGAGGTGCGCGAGGTGGAGGCGGGGATGGGGAGGAGTCCGTCTCTTCGCCGGAGCACATCGTCTGTTCGCTGGAGCTGACCACCTCGCCCGGAGATGAGGCTGGTCTCGTTCGTTTCCTCGGCATGCTTGAGGTTGTGACGCGTAGCGTATGTCGTTTTCGATACGCCGTGAATATTGATGCAGATAGCGAAGACGAGCGTTGGCTCTGTTGCGATGACACCATGCTTGCTGACCAGCAGGAGCAAAGCAGGCCTTGAGGCAACCGCAACTCATCGGCCAGTCCATCGTGAGGCAAGAAGTGGCAAGCCAGAATCCAAGTATATTGATCGATAGCTCTTTCGGCATCCTGATGGTGGATTGCGAGTGCGCACCCAAGGACAAGCAAGGACCATGGTGTTGCGACACAAAATCAAAAAACAGCTCTTACCTGCTGAGGAGCACCTCCGCCGCCACCCATTCCTTGAGCAGCAGCAAGCATTCTCGATAACCGATCCATGGTGGATTATGTGAGGCGAGCGTGTACGGCGGCGTGTGGTAGGTCGGTGTTGAAGGCGGACGTGATGCGGCCGGGCGCAAGTGCTGCAGTGGTAGGGATGACCGAGGGCGGTGGTGTAGGAGGTGAGTGGTTGTGATGAGGCGGAGATAGGTGAGTCGAGCAGGAGAGGTGGGTGGACGAGCGGTGGTGGAGGGTGGAGTGGTGTTAGGCGGCGGCGGTGATGATGATGCTTTGGCGGACGAGCCACTTGCTTAAGCAGCACCGCAGCGTGAGAGCAGCACGAAGCGAAGCTCGGATATTCGCGTGGCGCGTGCGAGGCCAGTTCCAATCGCCGGCCGCCGCGCATCACTCGACTTGGCTTGACATGTGCGAGCGACGGTCTGCTTCTCTCTCTCTACACATAGAACCACTCGCTGCCATACAACCGTTCACCTCACTTACTCACGTCCATAAAACCACGTGCACTCCACGGCAACCAACTGCGATCGTACAGACCGAGGCATGCGCGTCGCACCCAGCGCAGTGTCCGCCTAGCCTTTGCAACCTTCGACCAGCTCTTTGATCCACGCGCGATACACCCACTGAGCGTCGCTCCTCTGCGATCGCATTTCGCACTCTCTCAACGCAACACTGCAGCGCCTGGTCGAAACACTACACCAACAACACAACTTCGCGACCATGGCTAACTCCCTTGCACCCCTCGACGCACCTGGTGCTGGCATCAACGCAGCGCCCTCACAGCCCAAGAAGGTCGCATACTTCTACGATAGCGATGTTGGCAACTACGCCTATAACGCAGGCCACCCAATGAAGCCACACCGCATCCGCATGGCACACTCCCTCATCATGAACTATGGTCTCTACAAAAACCTCGAAATCTACCGCGCAAAGCCCGCATCCAAGTACGAGATGACCCAGTTCCACACCGACGAGTACGTCGATTTCTTGCAGCGCGTCACCCCAGACAACATGGACAACTTCGGCAAAGAGCAGGGCAAATACAACGTCGGCGACGACTGTCCCGTCTTTGACGGACTGTTCGAGTTCTGCGGTATCAGCGCTGGCGGCAGCATGGAGGGCGCGGCGAGGTTGAACCGCGGCAAGTGCGACATTGCTGTGAACTGGGCCGGTGGTCTGCATCACGCCAAGAAAAGCGAGGCCAGTGGTTTCTGCTACATCAACGGTATGTTTCGCAACCGCATGCGGTGTATTGATCATCGACATCTAACAAATAGTAGACATCGTTCTTGGCATCATCGAGCTTCTTCGCTTCCACCCGCGAGTGCTCTACATCGACATTGACGTACATCACGGTGACGGCGTTGAAGAAGCCTTCTACAGCACCGACCGTGTCATGACCGTCTCCTTCCACAAGTACGGCGAGTACTTCCCGGGCACCGGCGAACTTAGGGATATCGGCGTTAGTAACGGAAAGCACCACGCCGTCAACTTCCCCCTCCGTGACGGTATCGACGACACCAGCTACAAGAGCATCTTTGAGCCCGTGATCAACGGTGTCATGGAGTATTACCAACCTACTGCGGTCGTTCTGCAATGCGGTGGCGATTCCTTGTCAGGAGACAGATTGGGTTGCTTCAACCTTTCCATGCGCGGTCACGCAAACTGCGTCAACTTTGTCAAGTCTTTCGGCTTGCCAACCCTCGTGCTCGGAGGTGGTGGATACACCATGCGCAATGTCGCTCGCACTTGGGCTTTCGAAACTGGTCAGCTTGTCGGCACGGAGATGCGCTCAGATCTTCCTTTCACAGACTATTACGAATACTACGCTCCGGACTTCGAGCTTGACGTCAAGCCGAGTAACATGGACAACGCCAACAGTCCTGAGTACCTGGAGCGCATCAAGCAGACGGTACTTGAGAACTTGCGCAGAACCCAAGCGGTGCCTTCAGTTCAGATGCAGGATGTGCCACGTGGTGACGTCGGCATGGACGAAACGCTTGATGAGGAAGAGGCTCGTCTGGACGACGAAGACGCCGATGATGAAGCAAACAAAGACCGCCGATACACTCAGAGGCTGTGGGATCAGAAGACAGAACGCGAAGGTGAATTGAGTGATTCAGAAGATGAAGAAATGGCAGAGGCAAACGGTGTCAAGAAACAGCCTGGTGGTCGCAAGAGACGCGGCATTATGGACTACCAAAATCCCCACGCTCCTGCTGATGAGAGCGGCACAAACACTCCAATGGACGATGATTCCAGGAGTCTGAACGGCGACGCACAACCTTCTCCCCACGATGGCATGGCGCTCGACGGTGCAAACGACGCTGTACCCACCTCCGCACCGGAGACGACTACAGAAGTCAAGGCGCCTTCAAAGTCACCAGCTCCAGTGGAGCCCAAGCCTGAGCCTGCTGCTAGCGATGCTACAGGTGCAGTTGACGAAGCATCGAATGACGAGATGCAAGTTGACGCTCCAGCCGCTGCACCACCAACTTCTGCACCTACCGAGGAGGCGACACAAGCAACGCCTGCTGAGACACCCGCGCAGGTTGGAACGCCGCCCAAATCTCCTGCTGCTGCTACCGCTGCTGCCGACACAGAAGTTCCTGTAACCGAGGCACCAGGAGCAACAAGCACAGCACCTCCAGTCTCAACAGCAGGCCAAGACGTCGAGATGTCCGAAGAAGCCGCCGAGAAGCGCGAAGAAGGCCTCATGGAGCGTAACGTAGAGAACGCACAGGCTGAGGCCGAGACCGAGCTCGCAGGAGGTGGACACAACGTCGACGGTCCCCCAGCTGCATGAAGGGCCATTTGACAGGAGGGGAACAAAACGGGATATGAGCGGAACTTTGATCTTGCTTACATGGTTCGCATCGAAAAGGGCAAAGTGCAGAATATCCCACAAAGCGAGGTGTTCGCGGCGTTTTCACGTGTCCACTGTCCAGTATTAACAGTGGCTGTTTTATGATCCATCATGTCCGATTCGCATGACTAGAAAGCCCTTTTGGTGCACGCGTGAAAGACTAGGGGAGTGATGGTTTCTTTCTTCGATTTTTCCCCTTAACCTTATATTGATAACTATCTGATACCACAACAATTCACGAAATTCTTCAAATCACACCAGCCCTTGCTTCTGAACATTTTACGACTGTGAGTGATGGTTGCCGCGTTTCACTGGCGACCTGAATTATTTCGATGAACCGATATGCTTTCAGTACTATCTTCCTAAACTGGTATGGCCAGTCTCGGCACTGATGAAGTGCACGGCAAAAAGCAAAACTAGCTAGCTAAATAATCATACAACCCATGAACCGTAAACGCCCCAAATAATCAGAAAACAACCTCCATGTGGCAGTTTGATGGCACCCTTGACAAACAACTAGTCGACGTGAATCCGCGCTGCAAAGATCCACGCTGGCATTCGTGCGTACGTCTCTTCGTCTCCTACGCTCAATTGAACGGATATCCAATGCGGCTCCACGGATCGTTGCGCTCTTCTCTCGACGCGACGTTCCCCGGGTACGCCACGTGAGCGTGCTCGGTCGAAGGGCGCGCAGCAGCAGCAGCAGCAGCAGAAGCAGAAGCAGCAGCGGCGGAGCCCTCGATCGAAGCCACGACTTTCGGCTTGCGCGGTCCCTTGGGAATGCCAGCGTCCCGCCTCTTATGCAGGTTCTTGCTTCCCTTCGGGCGACCTTTGCGCGCGGCGCCGGGCGAGCCCTCCTTGCCATCGGTGGTAAGCGGCGTGTCGGACGACGTGCCCGGGGTTTCGGAGCGCAGGGCGCCTTCTTCGGCGCCAGGGGATACTGCTCCGGATCCTGCGCCTGCTCCTGCTGCTGGTCCTGTGCCGTTGGCTGGCGAGGCGCCGACGCTGTCGCCGCGGAGCTCGCGGATGCGTTTGGGGATGTGGTTCTTCCAGCGGCCGCTGGTTCGGACAACGTAGCCGTTGGAAAGGACTTGCGGTTGCGGAGCTGAGGCTGCGGGATCAGGTGTCATGCTGGCAGGTTTCATGGCGCCGTTGTTGGTACGCTTCTTACGCGTTGCGGCTGGAACGACACCATCGAAGCGGGTGATTGGTTTAACAGCACGCCTTGATCCGAGAGGAACCTCTTCGCCGGCTGGCGTCGCCGCAGTTTCTACTTCGATGCAGTTGCGTTGACGGCGCTTGCGGAGCGCACGGCCTTCGGCATCGCGGATGATCTTCTGTGCGTCTGGGTTCTGGTAGCCGACCTTACGAGGGTCGTAGTTGTAGTCGTATAGGTCTGCTTCCTTCCTATCTTCGTAGACAGCGTCATCGAGGGGCATCCTGCCACCCTTGACTGGCTTGCGTGGGACACGAGCGTGTGGCGCTGTGATCTTGTCCAATTCCAGGTACTCGTCCTGAAGCTGTTGTAGTAGCTTTTGAACATGGGAAGTTGTGGCGCGAAGTACTTCCTTCGGACGTATCGCAGGATCGCGGCGCGTCAGTGCGTTCACGAACATGTCCGAGGGATTCAAAGGTTTGTAGATCTTTCGCATGAGTTTTGCAGCATCGTCGAATGGCTCGTCAGTCCTTGGTGGCGGCCAGGCACTGGCGTAGAGGCTCGGGAAATTGTCGTCGTCGCTCAACCTGTCCTCTTCCAGAGTGAGTCTCTGTGGTTTTGGTGTGGTTGTCTTTGACTTCAAGGATGAGTTCTTCGAAGTTTGCCCAGACGCCACATCAACAGTATCTGCCTGGAGGTACCCACGCTGTCGACGAGAGATCGCAGAGTCGTTGCGCAATTGTGCATTCGTTGCACTTGCCCTACGGCTCTCGTATGGTGTCACGTTAGAGCTGCCGCCACCTGTTGCTGCATACTCGTCGTCGGTATAGACAACCTCTTCCGACTCATCAGAATCTCCTTGCAGATCTTGAATCTTGGCCAAGCTTTTGCCTCTCGATCCGCGGATGTTGGTGGTTTTGACGACAACCGGCTCCTTTTGCTTCGCAGTACGGGCCCATTTTCCGCCGCCACGATAGACCCACTCGACTTGAGGATATTTGTCGGGACCTTCAGCCCTGATCAAAAGTTCATCCATGCCTGGAAGGTCGTCAACCGGAGGATTTGATGGAGTGACGGAGAACTTGGCTTGGGAAGCCATCGGACCGCGGACAGCAGTCTTGTTGCTGCTTCCAGGTGGTGGCAGTCCACGAGCCCAACGGCCTTGACCACGGTGATGGAAGGTCTCATGGGGATGTGCCTCGACATATGCAGTGTCTACAAGCTCGGCATCGGACACTGCAGGACTGGGTGTCGGCTCCTTGACAGGGACTGGGGCAACAGGCGTTTCCACTGGGCGTGGCCCGTACGCGTAACGTCCTTGTCCGCGATGGTGAAATTCCATCTCTGGGTGTGATATCACGAATTCCTTGTTCACGAGACCGGTTGGAATAGCAGCCTTGTCGATAGCAGGAGGCTGTTCGACCTTTCGTGACGCGTCGGAGGGTCTGGTGGGTCGAGAGCCACGACGATACCGCCCCGAGCCGGCATGAAAGAAAGACTCATTTGGATGTCTCTCGACATAAGCCTTGCTGAAAGTCTGACCTGGTGATTCGGCGGGAGCTTTGGCTGTCGGAGTGTTGTACACTTTGTTGACCCGACTTTTAAGAACATATCGACCATTGCCACGGTGTTCGAATTCGGCGTCGGGGTAAGTGTTTAGATATTTCACCATCTCCTCTTTGGAGAACTTTTCGTTTCTGGCCATTTCTTCTTCGTCGCTGCTCTCGATTGCGGATTGATCGGCGGCTTCTTGTAGACTTGATTGGAGTCTGTACCATCCGTTGCCGCAGTGAACCGGCTTCTCTCCAGGGAAGTTCTTCAATTCAGAGAGACGATAGCGCCTGACCTCAGGCACATCGGTTTCAGTCTTGATTTGCGACCTGTTAGAGTCTCGGCGACTGCCTTGGGTCGAAGGCGCAAGTGATGGTTTAGCGCCTTTCTTGTAGAAGCCATTCCCACAATGGCGCCAATTGTGCTCGGGGTGAGCCTCCTTGTACTCCTTACTGTAAGTACGCTCATCGTCATCGCCAGATTCACTGTCATCTTCTGCAGCGTCGTCTTCATCATCTTCATCGTCTTCATCGTCACCGAATTGGCCTGATCGCCGGTTCAGGCGCGCAGCGCGAAGCTGTCCAGCGGTCAATGGTTCAGCTTCTGACTGCCTGCGTCGCAATGAATATGAGGCATCGGATAGACGCTTCGATGTGAAGTTTGGCTGTGAGTCGAATGAAGGATCGTCTTCGTCATTGTCACCTTCATCGGCGTCCATGTCCACGTCGCCACTGCGTCGGCGAAGTGATGACCGGCCCGAGAAGCGAGGAGTTTGGTTGGATTTGGTCGCAGGCGTGGAGCCAAGGTGGGCTGGGTAAGCTACCGTATTGCTAGGAAGGTATCTGCCTTGCCCACGGTGGACCCACTTGACCTCAGGGTGCTTGAGGGTGTAGGCTTTGGAGTAGGTGCCCTTGTGATTAGGTCCGTCATCATCATCGTTGTAAGGCGTTGCAGCGTCCGTCAATGAACTGATGGTGATTCGGCGAAAAGAGCCGTTGTCTTGTGGACGATCATTTCGTTCATAATAATCATCAGCGGCCGAGTTGGCGTCAGCGTGATAGTCGCGTCTCTGCAGACGCTCCAGCATCGGGCGAATGCCCTTGACGATGAGAATGTCCCCACGAACAACCGCCGTCACCGGCATGGTTTGGCGGGGATGGGGGTGTTGTGAGTTGTACTTTGAATGGTGTGCAGGGGCGACGAGGATGTCTGATGAAGTCGAGGAGGAGGATAGATTGGAGGTTGACCGTGCAGGCAAGTGGCCCGTGCGGTTGGCATCGGAGTGTCGATTCACACTGCGACGATGAGATGCATCCATTGCTCGCAGCACGCACGCATCGCCGGGTTGGCCGTGGAAGGTGGACGTGGATGGCGTGTTGGTGTCGAGTTGATTTTACGCAGGGTTGCAGCAAGCCAAGGTCGCGCTGGGTAAGATGGCAGCACGGACAAGAGGCAAGTGGCGCTACCGACGCGGAAGCAAAAAGGCTGGGCCGCAAAAGTGAATCCGGCTGCTTTTTATGCTTCTTAAATTAAGCGTAAAAGAGAAAAATTACACTGATGCTGCCCCCGTCGGTTTGACTTGTGCTACTCTTCACATGTTCGCAAGCAATTACCCGTGTCGATCACAAACAATTCTCGCTGGGTCATGGACAACGATCGAGCGTTCGTGAATCGCAACGCGACCCATGAATTGTGGCTTGTGCCCTGTGCCTTCTGGGACGCATACATGTGCCACCCTTGTAGGGGTTGAGGTGCATTCGTGATCATCATCAACCGCCTTCCCAGCCAGTCGTGATAAGACAACGAGATGCGCACGTGAAGGATCACATGTTTGTCGACGTCTTTACTGCTTGGATGGCAAGACCTGATTGTCTGGTGTGTTCTGCCTTCGCTGGCAAGTATTAATGTTACATACAAAGAGTCTTCAAGCCAACGCTGTTGCGGTTTCAGGAGTGTTGCCTGAGCAAAGACGTGCTCTCCATCGCAGCCCGCAATCGACAAATAGATCTCGTTCACCTTCCCTGCTACGACCTCTGTTTTAGAGACACGATCTCAAAATCTTACTCCAGTCAGTAGCAAACATATATGTATGATTCCGGCAAAAATGGGTAATCGTTAGTACAGTTGCACGAAGATGTATATGTGCACAAGAAACTTTAACCCTAAATTTGCCACGCAACAACATAGATCAATGTGCGCACTGGCTGCTCATTTTATTGATCGAAAGACATCATGCTCAAATGTGTATTTCCATCTTCACAACCCGCTATCCACGTTGCGATCACACTCCGGCGAGTTCTTCCTTGAAAACCCGAACGACCTTGGGATTGGCGGTTCAGAACGAGGAGCTGTAGGAATCGATTACATCTGAACGACGGGATTTTTTTTTCCTCAAGCGACCGTCAATTACGGAGTGTTTACAAAAAGGCACAATACTAAACTCCGGTCAGTGATTTGACATACGTAGGCTTTACCATCTTCGTTTTGAGAAGGCGAAAGGTACCCAAGCACAGTGTCTACAGCGCAATGTGTATCGGATCCATCTAGAGGTTGGTACAGCTCTGTGAGCCATTCCCAATGATGAGTACCAATTAGTATACTTACTAGAGGAACCAACTACCAATAATCGAAAAAGAAAAAAACCAATAGTGCCCACCACGGACACTGTCGTTGATATTTACCATAATCATAGTACCGAAACCATACTCCTGTACCATACATAACCCCTCTGAACCTGCCCTTGAAAAAAATCGAGCATGCTCAGATCGCCCTGGCCGCCTCGCCAGAGATATCTTCATCTTGCGCTCTCCTCTTGCCCCGACCGAGTCCGCCTTCACCAACGCCCATCCTGCGCGCCACATACCTCTGTGCGACCACGCCGACACTCAAGCTCAGAATCTCCTCCATCCACTCTGCCACCCACTCTCTCGGGTCCACTCCGCCAGCCGCGATGATCTCCTGGATGGATCCTGGCAAGGCTGCCTCGTCTGAGGATGCAGAGCTGGCGTCCAGCCACGCTGCCCACTTCTGCGGGAAAGGTTGTGAGAGAGCGGAGAACGAGAGACTGTGGAGCGGGTCGTAGAGGTAGATGGCAAAGACGATGCTCTCCTCTGCCTCTGACTTGGGCTCCGCTACGCCAGAGTCTGTTGTCGAGGCCTCTTTTTCGGAGCGTCCGTCGTCGGCGAAGAGAGTCTCGTCATCCAGGTAACTGACCGCCTGGATCGCAAGGAAGATATCCGAGCTGCGTACAGGGTTCGAATCGGAGAGACTCTCGGTCGCACGCTTAGCAGCCTCCTCCACGCCGCCTCTGGCATCGAAGAATTCCTTTGCGTACGACTCGGCACCGACGCGAGCCAGTCTTGTGCCCTCCTTCAAACCAGGCACAACTCCCAATGAGCGACTGCCCTCTTCTCTCCACCATGGCCCATCGCTCCAGCCGCTGCTACCGCCCAACACTCCACCCCTGTAGCCTTGCACATCCGAACCAGCCCGTCCGCGGCTCTTCTGTTCGATCCCACGCTGTATGACCATCAAATCGCCGCCCTCCACTTGCGACATTGTGCGCGAGAACACCTGGTAGATCAGAGGGTCCAGACCCGGGTAGTTCAAGATGTCATGCGTAGTGTGGATTTGTAGCCGCTCGTGAGCAGAGATCGGAGGTGCAATGTGCTCCAGCAGGTTGGTGAAGGTAGGCAGAGCGCGCGATCGCAGGTCGGTGCTGAGGTGCTGCAAGTTGGACAAGTTCTTGCCGCCGATGGCGCGAGCCTGCGCCGCCCACCGCTGTGCCTCCTCGTTGGCGCTGATCTCTTTTGCCAGCGTCTCGGCCTGCTTGACGGCGGCGCTGGCTGCGTTGTACACGCTTCCCCACCAGCCTCCACCGGAGCTCTGAGCAGCAGGTGCCTGCTTTTCCTCGGCTTGTGACTTGCTGAACTCGGGCTCTGTCTTGGGTTCAGTCTCGCCATCTCCAGGAGTAAAGCCCTGGTGGTAGCCTCTAGCGCTCTCACCACTCTTCCTGACCGACGCAGGAGCGGAACTCCTCAGCCGGTCTTCGCTGCTTGTTCGACCGCTCGGCGGACCTGAAGACGCAGGCGTATGCTCAGCTCGTTTGGGTGACTTGGTGGTAGCACTTGTAGCAGAGCTCGACATGCGTGGGGTGCCAGGGCGAGAGGTGGGCTGAGCTTTTGCGGCGAGCTGGGCCTGGAGGTCGCCGAATGGGTCGTCATCGTTGGAAAGAGGCTTGTTGGTAGAAGCACCAGGTTTGGGCACTGCTTTGGATGATCTGGGTTGAGCTGCTGGTTTGTCGTCAACACCTAGCTGGCCGAGTTCAGCCAGCAAATCGTCGGCGTTACGAGCCATTGTCGAGGTGCAAAATGGTGTTGAGCAATGTGAATACCTTTCCTTATGTGACGGATCTAAAGATGGGTGAAAGGTCGTAAGTTGAACAGAGAAGCCTAAATGCGGGAGCTACAGTGGGATGTAGCGTAGCAAGAGTCGTCCTGTGCTCTCACCAAAGCCATCAAGCTCTCCCAAACACAGGGTCTACATGCACGTCCGAGCTGGGGATATGGAGCAGATCACGTGTTGTACGTCATTCAAAGTTCGAGGTTCGCTTACAATCATTTCCCAGTATAATAAAAATCAAACCAGGAAAGACGAATTAAATAAAGTTTGCTTAGTAGTTTGCTTAATGATGAATACAGTGAGCTACCTGAGCCCACCAAGTCCCAAAGAGCGACCAGAACAACGCCATCTTGCACTTGCATGGTGTCTAGCCTGATGACCCCATCCCCATGTAACGCCGAAAATGCTATGACCATAATCCATCTCACATACAAAAGCAGCACGTGCAATTGTTGCTGCGCGTCACACTTTTCTTGCCTTTTCTTCCGCATTTCCGGCCCAAGCAGCTGCCTCTAGGTAGCAACGATGCGACAAGAAAAAATCGCAACAGTGGTGCCATCTACATCGAATATGACGGTACAAAATTATCGACTGGTAACGAATCGATTATTGGACCACCTGTTCGCGCAGGTTGCTAGGACCTTTCTTGCCACGACGACCCAACAAGGTGGCGCCGTCCATATTGAGCTCGAAGGGACCCTTGTTGCGGACTTGCTTCTTCGCTGCGGCGGCGACCTCAGCGCTGTGCTGACCGTAGCCTCTTGCCACGGGTTGCTGCTTAGGAGCAGCCGCCTGCCTTGCCTGTGCTGCGGATGACAGCGATGTGTTGCGCATCTGCTTCTCCACACCACTGACATCCGGAGCACCCGACTTGGGAAGTTTCGCAGGCGGGTTGGCGTACGCGGTTTCTTCGTACTCTTCTTCGTAGTCCTCGTTAAGGGGGTTGAGCGAGTCCATGGGTCCGCCTCCCCGGTAACCTTGCGTGAAGTTCTTACGGCGCTTGCCTTCTTCTTCTTGTCTGTGCACGGCATAACTGACATCGAACACCTCGCGAAGGTTGACTGCACCAGGAGATCTGAAATCCTGCTTCCTGCCTGCGGCACCAGGTGCATCGTCGAGGTATTCAAAGTTCGGCTTCATAGATTCCACACCAGCAGATAGAGTACCGCCACGGGTGGCGAGCGGGGTGGCAAGAGGAGGTGCATCCGCAGCAGCAGTAGTCTGTTCATCGACTTGGCGGATCCAGGGGTGTGCAAGGAATTGCTTGATATCGTAGCGCTTTTCAGGGTCAACAGTGAGCAGGTGTGAAACCAGGTCCTGAGCAGACTTGGAGATGTCATCCCACCACGGCGAAAGGAAGGTGTATTGGCCACGGGCAACCTTCTCGGTCAACACCTGAATGCTCTCGTCATAGAAAGGTGGGAATCCACAGAGAAGGGTGTAAAGGACACAGCCGAGTGCCCACATGTCGACACTCTTGGAGTAACGCTCGTCCTTGACAATCTCGGGGGCAGTGTATCCAACGGTACCACAAGGCGTCATCGTCGAGTGGTCCCAGATAACTTTCGAAAGACCAAAGTCGGCAATCTTGACCACGCCAATGCCACCGGAGCCAACGCCCCTGACGAATTCACCTTCGTCCTCCTTGTCTTCGTCACCAGGGGGCTTAGGTTGAGGGTTTTTGGAGGGAATAAACGGAGTGGGGTAGAAGAGAAGGTTCTCAGGCTTGATATCACTGGAAGGTGTTAGTTCGCTCATTCTGTGACAAAGATCGTATATGTGGCTTACCGGTGCACAACTCCGGCTTCCTCGTGCAGGTATAGTAATGAGTCCGCAACCTGCCTGATGACGTGTCGTGACAAGTCCTCGCTGAAGTAGGTCAGGCGGACAATCTGGTGGAAAAGTTCGCCACCAGGGCACAGCTCGAGGACGATGTAGTAGTATTGCTTTGACTCGCTGAACTCGACGAGCTGGACGATGTTGGGGTGGTCCAGATTGCGCATAATTTGAACTTCCTTGAGGATATTCGCTCTCTGGACAGTCTACGTTAGCCAGAGTCCACATGCTGATCGATATGTGATGACTCGTGAAAATAAAGGCGGAATGCGGAGGATGGAGGAAAAACGACGAGCGCGGCGCACCTCCGTAGGCTTCATTACGTTCTTTTGGCCTGTCTGTTGAGTTGCCACTGGTTGGCATGTATTCTTGTAGGTGGTACGTGATACGCGAACGAAGGATTGGATGGCCTGACGGCCAGGGCAAGGAAGTGCGGTATTTTGCGGGATCAACATACCTGTGTTGAGTTCATCTCGAACTTGCGGACCACTTTGATGGCCACTTCGGGGTACTGTCCATCGTTGTCCTTGGCGCGGTACACGTTGCTGAAAGCACCGTCGCCCATCTTCTCAAGCAAGGTGTACCTGTCCAGGCCAGGGTAGCGAGGCAGCTTGCCCTTGCTCTCCCGCTCCTCAGCAACGATACGCTCGAGGACCGAGCTGTCGTATTCTTTTTGCTGACGCTCGCGCTTCTGCTTGTCGTCTACAGCACCGGCAGCTGCGTGGCCAGCCTTGGCGGCTACGCCTCTGTTATCGACTGCTGCGGCGGAGAAATCCTGACCGGGCGAGCCGTAGCCCTGCATAGGCTTGTGAGCAGCGACATTCGGCTCGCTGATGGCTGGTACCGTTGGTGGGTGGGCACCGCGGTGTTGTTGTGCATGGACATTGGACAATTGCGGCTCAGCTGGTGATTTGGGGTCGCGAGCATTCTTGCCGTGTCTTATGAAATTCTTGAGGTTCTGCATTGTGGAAGCCATGGTCAGATAGGTTTTCGCAAACAGCGTCGGTTGGTTTAAAGGCCGTGGCGGGCGGCGAGTTGGGTGTGCTGGTCAAGGAAGAGCACGAGAAGCGGGAAAAAGAAGAGCGGAAGGCAGTGTATTGCCGGTGAATGTGATGTGAGGTGTGAGGTTGAGCGACGGGGAGGGTGTGGTTGGTCAGACGTGAGGTGAGGCCACTGATGACCAAGAACGAGGTAGAGGTAGTGGAAAGGAAGGTGGAGGATAGGAAAGTGATGTGACGCACGACGACGTCACCGGGGGTTCTTCCGCGCCTGCAGACAAAGGAACGGACAGAAGGTCGACGCAATCGCAGTCCGCTGCCAGCCTGAGTCTGCCCACCACCAGCCTGGCATCGCGCAGACGAGAGGCCAGGGACGCGCACGTGCAGCCCGGCGGCGATCTGTGTATTGCGAGACAGGGGGTTGTGCAGGGCATGGGGAGTTAGACCTTGTTTGTGAGGTACTGTGGCAGGGCAGGGCCCCAGCGCCATGGGCATCAACAACAGCAGTACGAAAGCAGACTCACCTCGATATTAAAAACCATCTTCCCTGGTTACGGCTTTGCTGAGGCAAAGCTGGCACTGTCAATTCGCTTCGCGGGTATGTAGACTTGGACAGAGGTCTGACAAGCTGGGCTCAATGCGTGTCTGCTCTGGAGATCCTGGCTGCACACCACTCTGTCGGTACGGATGATGATGATGATGATAATGATGATGATGCTGGCTGGACGATTGGTTTGCAAATGACGATGATGATCCTCCGAGTCGATGGCCGGGGAAACGCGGACCGGTAGTTGGCTCGCTTGGGGCGCTTGGGGGGAGTGCGAGACGGTCGATATGCTCTACGTGCTAGAGGGATGGCGTTTGGAGGCGTAATGTAGGGACTGGCAATGCAGTAGTAGCTGTGGAGGGGAAGAATGGCAGATATCACAGACACCAGACGGACATCAAAGCTCGGTGTTGTTTTGGGCGGGCGGCACAGAAAGCAGGACAGACTACATCATTGCGCCATGGCCTTCCTTGACCCGCACACAGTAGCGCACCGCCCACTGGCGACTTGACCTTTGATAACTCCTGTACAGAATGTACACACGGCTCCCTGGAGGAGGCGTCGATCCGGATGCAGACAGTTCCGCGTGGCCATCATAACCAATAGCTCACCAGTATACGCCATCCGGACGACAGTCTGAGACAAATCATGCATACAGGTGTATCCTGGCATCGGTATAGTTGTACTGCTGGACGTCCTGCCTGACAAAAAGAAAAAAAGCCACCAAGCTGGCAGAGCCGTGTACCTCCGTAGGGCATGGCCCTCTCCGCGGCCTGCCAATCTGGCCAGATCTCGTCCCCAAAACGTGAGATCGTGGACAGCAGTGCGTCATGCTGCCTGAAGGGTCTCTCAACGGCGGCTACGAACCATGTGCGCGTGCAGACTAAACGCGCTCCCCGAAGCAAGATCATGACAAGAACATCGTCACCGACTGCTCAGAAAGTCTTGTCCTCGTCTGCTCATGCCTCAATACAAAGGGCAGAAAGACACAAGGCTACTGCACGCACGTCGTTTGATGAGAAAAGCCAATTCTTAGCTTGCCTGGCTGGAGAAGCCTCGCAAAGTGACGTCTCAACTCCGGCATGCGGAAAGGTAAAATCCCTGACAGCTGTCTGCGGGATGACCTCAGCGGACGTTTTGGCTGCGGCCTTTGACTCGCAGCCCCATAGACGATCTAATTAAGGGTAAGGTGGCCGAAGGGAACAACTTCACCTGTGACGAGATGCACTTGATGTGTTCCGATTCGTGGCCCACCATCCTATTTGTGTGCACTGCAAGGCGATCAAGAGCAAGTATCACTATTATTGTTGTGCAAAGGATTTACGGGGTCTGCTAACGGTCGACGAGTTGACACGTCCGCTGGCGGCAAGTGCCTTTACTGAGAACTACAACACAGTTTTCTGTTATGAACACCAGATATGACAACCTCGAGAATTTCTGAATGCTCCGCTGTTGACGATCTCCAGATCTCAAAATACTTACCTTCCCGTTGCCCTGCGTCAAGTCTTACAGAAATCACCCGCGGCTCGTGTGAGTTGGTCTCCATTCTATATCTGCAAGGCAGAAGATCACATCAAAAAACAATACCGAGCTCAACAATATGACGATCGATCGACGTGAACCAACCACACTCACATCGCTGCAATGTGGACTACTGTCGTAATCATGTTTCAAATTTGATGGACGCATTTCTCCATGCCATTGTAAATTTTGTTGTACAGGCAATGTGAAGCATATCACCTTTGTCGGTCACAGTGTTGTCTGCGAGCATCCCCTCTCACTACAGATATTTCATAGATATTATGCAAGCTCCTTGCGGTAAATCGATTAAGCCTGTACACCAATAGAGTCTGATCACATGCGCATGAGATCCGACAACATTATGAGGAGCTCGTGAAGACCGATCTTGTCTTCATTGCCGCCTTGCATGGTGATTCAATCGCAGGCCGTTAATACCAAGCTGTGTGCAGATGCCCAGAAAATTCGCCAATGAATCGGCACGAACACCATCGATGGCCTCACGCGAGCGATCAAACACAAAAGATGGTGTGAGTTTTCCGGAGCATAGATATGCACTGTGGGTATAGTTAACTGTAGCCAACCTTGGAGGGCTACGCAAATATTATCCTTACCAGAGCAGGTCCGTACGCGCGATTGCCAGAGCAATGGCGCAAAGTTGAATTGTCTGCCAGGTGTAGCACGTTTACAGCAGTGACCGAGAGAAATAGCTCACCGACCAATATCATCGAGGCCTTCACATCCAGACAGCTTTCCTCTACTTGTCCTACAAGCTATCGAACTGGTGCGAGCAGGGGATCACCCGTTGCTCATAGGCGAAAGATACCGAGCGAGCGTAGCTGATCTACAAACGATGCTATTCACAGGCTCCACGCGATCGTACATGCGGCAGAGCATAAGTGCAGACACATCACTGACCCGAATGAGGCTGGAAAGTAATACAAGGTTCCAAATGTACAGCACTTATATGTAAGTAAAACATCCAACACTTCCCGCTCGCCAGGAAATACCAGAAGCTCAAAAAAAGAAATTATGTATAGATGGGTGCAGCAGCCACCTTACTTTCTTATCCGCCCCCTTGTCCTCTGTACACCAAAAGAGAGACGGACTACGACCTTGCCGGATCGTGATGCAATGCAATGTCATGTAATGCACGCGTTGTATGAACAGAAAAAAGGAAAGAAAACCGGCTATAGACAACGAAAGAAGCAGGATGTATCGGCACAGCTTGCGCCGCGCTCTGTCCCATCCTTTTCCCACCAATTTTCTTGGTGGTGTTGTGTCCAACGAGAAAGGGCCAATAATAACACGAAAAAACTCCTTCTTTTGCGCCGCTTGCCATCCCCCCATATGCCAACATATGCAACACACATTTACAGAAACGAAAAAGGAAAATCCTCCCTCCTTGAGACTGGTACTCTCGCGCCTCGCTGACTCGTTGTATGGTTCGTCCGACTCTTGCTCGTCACTCTTGTTCTTTCTTCACTCGCCCTTGATGGGGTGGTGCAGGACAGGCTTCAGACACATGCGTCCGGTGCCGCTCTCCTCCTCTTTCTTGCCGCCCTCTCCGTTCTCGGCATTGCCTAGCCAGCGTCTCCACAGCGCACCCGAGAAGCCAGCGTTGTAGTAAAAACTGCTGCCGAGCATATTGTGCTCGCCCCAGCCAAACGTACTCGCCTCTTTGCTTTCAGGGTAGTTGAAGACCTGGTTCATGTAATCGAGATCCCAGTCGCGGTCGAAGAATACCGGGTGCGGTACGTACGCAGCCTTCAGGCCGTGGTGGAGAGCGACTGAGGGAGGCCACATCTCAGGGAACATGGAGTGGCGCAAGCGCCAAGTCTCCTCGTGCATGGTGTCGAGTAGGCGGCGGGAGAGACGTGCCACGGTGATGATCGCGACGCGACGAGGTGGAACGGGCAGGGTGTTGTCGTAACCGGTGACATCCTCACGGAAGACCCAGTTGGTCTTGCTGGGGTCGAAAATAGGGTTGAAAGTGAGAAGATCAGCATCCTCGCCTACACCCCAAGAGTAGTCGTCTCTGGCGTATGAGGTAGGCGGGGTGGTGCCTTCAGGCGCAGAGAGAAGGCCGTTCTCCCTGTGCGGGAATTTGTTGACAGGGCCCCAGACTGGGTGCGGTCCTTGCGCAGTGACATCGTTCTTGGGAATGTCGATGGTTTCCATCTCTTCGCCAACAAACTTGGTAAAGTTCTCGTAAGAACCATGAACGCCCGGAATGTAGAAGCGCTCGTTGCGTTCCCAGAGTCCTTTGCGAGGCTGGTCCTTGGCCCACTCGCCGATGCGGTTGTTGAACTCGTAGTAGTGGCCAGTGTATCGTAAATCCATCTCCCAGTTCCAGACGAAGTCGTACTCCTTGAATTCTTGGCTGAACCACTGGAGGGCGAAGTGGGCAGAGCGGTAGACACCGTGAATCGAGGAGCCTGCCATGTTGATAAAGTTGTCCGGGAAGGGATCGGGGTAGTACATTTCCATCTGCTTCTCCGACCAGAGCGTCGCAAGACCCCAGAATTCCTCTGGAACGTTCTCTTCAACTGTCTTACGGTAGATCGCATCGTCGGCCCAGATAGGAATGCTATTGTCCTTGACGTGTACTAGGAAGTGCACGTCATACTCACCACCAGTCTTCAACGAAAGCTCATTGATCTGAGCACGCAGAGTCATGATGTGGTGGTCCGTATACTTGAAGCCAGTCCATGTGCGCAGGACGTAGGCATGTCTCTTCACCCGCTCTTTTCCAGCTGGCTGTTCTTTTGCAAACCTAGCCTTGTTCTTGTCGTAGCATCGCTTTTGCGCTTCGCCCCAGTTGACGGAGCTGTAGTCGGTGTGGCCAATCTTCTCGAAGATCTTCTCGCTGCCGGCTTTTTCCGATTTCTGGCCAATGTGCTCCTTCAAGTTGCTTGCAGGGTCACCGTAGCCGTAAGCGCCCAATCGTCCGAATCTCTCCCAGCACACATCATCGCGCATGCCGAGTGTAGAGTAAGATCCGTAGAAAGGCTCCGGGTAGATTTCGGGGACACCAGGGTATGCATATACGTCAGGCACAGAAATCGTGTCCTTGTCGTCCAAAAAGCATTCATGCACTTCGTGGTGGGTCTTCAAGTACTCGCTCGAGTTGTAGTCTGGGTAAGGGTCGTATTTGATTGGCTCCATTGGAGGCTGCTTTGGCAGACTCCTGGTCTTCTCAAATCGCGGCGGCGCTGTGTGGTTGTATTGATTTTCGATTGTAACATTAGATCGCGGTACTAGAGTCCGGATACCGTTATAGTAGCCGTCCAAACGCGAATAGGCTTGCCAGAGGAAAGGCGTCGGCACATCAGGTTCAGGCTGCTCCTGCTGCTGCTGCTCCTTTTTCTTGACATGCCTGTAACCTCCGCCTGCCATCAGGGCGAAGAAGACTAGCGCTCCTATCGCCATGGCCAGCATTTTTGTGAGCGAGAAGCGGCCAAACCTGAGCTTGTCGGTACTCCATTTTCGGCGATATGAGCCGGAAGGCGAAGCATTGCGACTCTCACTACCAGGTAATGACTGGTAGGAGAAATTCTTGTGCAGTAGCCGCAGCGGGTTCAGATCACGCAAGCGGAGAGAACTCATTGCCCTGTGGGGAGATGGGTGGCGGTCGAACTTCTCGTTCTCAACATCTGAAGAGCGGCTGCTCTCAGTCCGCCAATCTGGAGTCTCGGCCAGGGTTGCGACTTGCTGAAGGATCGAGAGATGGTTGCCGGTGAGGATGAAGCGCAATTGCTGGAGAGTGAAGGCGCAGGAGGGCGCTGGATGCTGCCACTAGTATTTGGGGTGGGCTGGCTTCTGGCGAGATTAGGGAGGTCGAGAGTTGGCTGTAGCGTAGGCCGTATTTACGAGGATGGCGAATTCTAGCGGGGGCGGCGACTTCGAGATCAGAAAGAGAGAGTTTGGCAGTGCAGCACAACACACAGAGAGAAGGTTGTCGTCAAGACGGGAGAGGCGTGCGATGGAGGGGAGGCAGTAGGAGGAAGAAGAAGAAGAGATGCACGCAACAGCAACAACACCGCGGAAAGTCGGTTGACGGTCGCGCGGCAGACCAACGGACGGGCAGCCTCCTAGAAAGGTGGAGTACTGGGTGTAGGGTCTCTGCTGCGATTAGATTGACGGGTTGCGCACGTTGGTCGATGGGGATAGGAGCCAGGGCCGTGAGCTGCTACTGCTCGAGGCTGATTGCACGATTGGTTGCGCGTAACAATGGGCGCGAGCAAAATGCGGATAGAGTTCGCCCGCCGGCTGTCCCTTTTTCGCCCTCACCTTTTCGCTTTTTTCGCCACCTCTCCCGACTCGATTGTTGGCTGCCTCAGCAGGAACTCGCAGGCATTGTTGACATACATGCGTGATATGCTTTGCCTGGTAGCAGCGATTGCCGCGGCCACTGCAGCAGCACTTCTCGAAGGTGTGCCCACGCTATCACGCAGCCACGCAGATGCCTCCAGCTCTCGCCAACGCTCCGACTCTTTAGCTGGCTTGGCGTGATCGTTGGTCAATCCTCTTTCTCACTTCCAGACGCGACCGTTTGTCGCACTAGCACTGTTTCCGTTCGGCCTCTGAGACTGCTGACGACGAGTTTCATCTCAACAAATCCCGATCTCCTTTCCCGCCGTCTGTCACTTGCTGCTGTCGAACGCAGCACAGCCGTCGGCCTCGTGCATGGTGCGGTGCATAGACGCACCATGGCACCCCCATCTCCTGGGCTAAGCATTTGCACCCTGCGTCTGCATCGACTATTGCACGCCCGCATCTTCGCGAAGCTGCCTGCCTCAGCACTAACATGTCGCCGTCCAATCCCGTGCATCCTCCCACCATGACTTTGCTCGCTTCTGTTTGTACGCCAACCTCCTTCGAGCCTTGTTCCAGAGCTCTTGTTCTAAGAGTCTTGGTGTTCCTTTCGTCTACCTTTCTACCGAGCATGTAGCGAAGCATTGCGCGTCCCCGGCCTCCGCTCATAAAGATCGCCCTGGTCATTCTCCCTCATTCGGCTTTAGTTGAATGTACATCATGACGACACCAGCTAGGGGCGGCCTACTGCTATCGTAGATGTCTGTGCTAAACCACCCTGTCTCTCTGTTGATTGCTTAGCGACGCGTCTTCTTCATCACCACGCTTGAGATTTGCTTGAGAGTTTCATGGGTGATGAGATTTGGATCAGCGTGATGGGATTTCGGAGTCCCCATGTTTACATGTACGCACGCGCAAGCTCATGGCGATATATATCACACAAGTTGAGTCCCTTGGTCTCACGCCTCGCATTCTTTGAAGTACTTGAACACTACTCATCCTTTTGGCCATGGTCCGACCAGGCTTGCCGTTCATACTGAAGAAGAGACGCAGAGAGATAAGTACGTGTAGGCCCTGCACGAATTGACACAATGTTGAGTCAGCAAGAACCACTCTGGTCACGTTCTAGGAAGACTGATCCTACTCGGAGACGATGAGAGATGATGACACCCTCATTGGTGCGTGACAGCGCCGATGCAGTAAGGTTGTCAAAGAGGACAGCCCTCATATTTTTCATCGGCCGCGCGCTTTGGATATATGCGACTGCCCCCAGTCCACGTATCTGGGTAATTAGCGACCAAACTCACAAGAGACCAGAAAACCAATACAGCATAACTCCAACAAAACTTCCTGTCCAACCAGCAAAATGGCGTTCATGGTTCCCAGGATGCTCCAAGCGAACCAGCCAGTCTCCGACGCCCAGCTGATTTCTGGAGTGCTATACGCGATCAGGACCACACAACACTACATCGCACCGCCAAAAGGCCCGTTAGTCAATCCGACAAAGCAGTATCGTCTCCTCGAGGAAGGCTATCTGGTGCTTGACGCTGCTGAGAGACGTGGCCTGCAGCGCATGCTTGACCTGAATACACTGGGGAGACTGCGCGCACTACTTGAGAGACTTCAGCAGCAGATGCATTCACGAGGCGTGACTGAAGCCTTGCTGGCGATGCGAACCCGGGCGCATAAACAATAACACTGAGTCGCCAACGACAACAACCCACTCACACCGAAAGCGATGCAATATACATCAAGTTGAGTCCTGCGAGCTCACACTTGCTCATCGGCATCTCAGCGGCTGCACGACTGCGCTCCGCTCGCAATTATATAGCACGAGCACACTAGACAGTGGAAACCCCCTCACTCCTGCTCTGAAGCACACTTGCGAGGTCCAACAACACCGTTGTACCGCAGCTGATGCTGTGACCAATACCACTACACCACTCCCTATCAACTCCTTCCAATTGTCGTTTTCACAGTTCTCAGCGAACAGTTTGTCAGCATTATTACGTACGCATTTCTTTTACGCTCAGTCGCAAACAGAAGGCCACACTCTACGGACAGTGAGTCTCACTCGCATTCACACCGTAGGGGAACGGTCTGGTATTACGGAATTGGTTCGCGCACACTGCCTTGAGTTTCGTGATGTATTGCTATCACGATCTAATGCGATCGCGAGATTAATGGACATGGGCAACCTGATTAGCGAGAAATTAAACTACCAGATCAATCAAACTATCTTACATGTTTTTTAATTCATGAATTTTCTTGGCGTGAGACACAATCAAGTTTGTTGCGATCCGAGATCGAAGTGCACCAACTTCTGTGCTTGGTTGAGCCGTGGAATAATTTCTTCACGGTCACGCAGGTGCATGAAACAGGGACCCCATTCCCAGTGCCCTCTACATTGAACATCTTCCATGATTTCGCAGCTCATAGTTTCATTACATGCAGTCGTGTGACCACTACACCGCAGTAATGCACGCAGCATTTGCAGGCATGCACCCGGTAGCCGGGCTCCGCCTCCACGGCCGGCCGCAAGCGACCGTTGCTATGCAGCTCGAGCGTAAACAATCCGATTCCAGAACACTACTGCATGCTGCCTCTGGCCCCACCATTGTGCATTCAATGCTGCAGGCCACACAATACCAGACCCTTTCGCGAGAGGGCAGCATTCACCGTTGTGCATGAGCAATCCTACCGCGGTGCATGTCTAGGATACGTCCTTCTGCGACTTTTCTCCACGCTGCATTCTTGTAGGGTGACCAAGAGGCGGTGATCGAATTCGAAGAACAATGGCCTCCAAACAGATCGTCAGCGACGGCTCGCTGATATGGCAAGACGACCCGCCAAATGCCACCTCGCCTCTCTCAGGACACGGAGCCAGTCGTCAGGCCCGGCGTATGCAGCTTCGCAATGCAGGTTTCCGCGGCCCAGCCATCCCCGGCAGGAAAGTCACACCCAAGTCCCTCAGCTCGAGTAACTGGTCCAACATGAGCAGCGGCCAGACGCAGTCCTCGGATGCAGAAAACCAGTCTCCCTCCGGCAACCGTGCGAGCCTCAGCATTGGCAAGAGGAGAGGCAGCGGCGTGTTGGCCGAGATTGGAAATGCCACCCTCACCAGACCGAAAAAGCACCATGCTCGACCACGGATCACATCGGCCAAGTTCTACAGCAGCAACATCGAATGCCGAAAGAGTGGAGAGTACGACGCTGCGTTTCCGACAGAACACCCCTCCCCAAAAAGCGCTCCAAAACTGCGTTCCGCCAAAGTGAAAGGAAAGCTCGGGGCAAAAAGAAGATCAGTTAGCGGAGAGACAAAGAAATACGTCGACCACCTTGAGGCAGAGCTGGCTTCGACGCAATCTCAATTGTCAGCTGTGACCTCGCCGAGCATCACAAGGCAGCAGACAAACATGATGAGATCGCTGAATGCTGAGACAAAACAACTGCAAGAGGCGCTCGAAGAATGGGAAAACAAATATGACGAGCGCGTGCAAGAGATTGTTGAGCAGCACACGGCCATTGCCATTGGCCTGAGGAGCCAGCTGCGCAGCCATGAGGAGCAAGGAGAGGAAGACCGATACAGGATACACGAGCTCGAGGAGCAGGTGGGAGTCATGCGCCAAAATCTGGAGTCCGCAGAAATCGCGAATGTACAATTGGAGAAGCGACTGGAGGTCCTATCCGACATACTGGCGACGTCAGCAAAGATTGACTTGCATGCTGAGACTCCAGGCCGGTTGAGGAGAATGTCGCGACCTAAGAGTGTGCACCTACGATTCCCAACTACCGGGAACCTCATGATCTCGCCAGAGCGTCTGTCCGAGAGTGGCACGCAACCGCCGTCCCCTGCTCTCAGCTTTGCGGGATCATCTCACTCGCATCTTGACCTACGGCAGACACAGAGCCACCAAGAGTTCACTTCTGGCAACATGTCCCAGTCAGAACAAAACTCTGACGCCGAATCCGTCTTCTCCGATGTGCCTATCTTGGGTGATAGTTTCACCTCAGCAGAGCCGTCGTTGATCACACACCATGCACATTTCGACATGCCGCCTCCGTCACTGCCTCCAAGAGGACGGCCAACACGAAGAATGAGAAGATTCGGTGCCGGATCTATTGGACCTCGACCTCTGATTCTTCCTTCAGCATCGCACTACGACCATGTCCCAGCATCGCACCACGACCATGTTCCAGCCTCTGCACCAGCTCATGAATTCCATGAACAGTCGCGCGACTTCCCATTCCGAGATCAAAGCGTAGGACGCAGCAATGGCAGTCCTCTCATGGGCCGTAGAAGAGCTTCCACGATGATGGACCAGACTACTCTGGCCAGCTTGGCCGGGTCCGACCATCTCACGGTGCCTGGAGCAGAGGAAGCAGACGACGACATGCCGTCTTTTACTTCTCCCGCATCAGCAATATCTCGGACTTCAGTGCGGGATTATCCATCACTGGGCTCATGCGCTGGAGCTGCCATCAGCCGTAATCTCATGGAAGAATTGAGCCAGATTCGCTCTAACGACATGACGAGTGAGAGCAACGATCTCGATCAGGAAGAAAGAGAATCGGCACCGGAGGGCCAGGAGGATGACACCGAGCTCCAAGACTCGTTCACCGACCCTCTTGAGCCAATCCCCGAGAGCCACTCTCGCGAAGTCAGCGACACATCACACTCGACCGCAACCGTCATGGGCCTACAACCATGTACCTCAGCAACGCCAACATCGGACCTCTCGTTCATTGCCCGTCTACGTCGCATCTTCGGTGATCTCTGGCGCTCTCCAGTCGAACTCGCCAGACACCTGGTCCAGAGAGCCCAAGCATGCATGCGCCTTCCCGCGCCTCTACGTAACGTTCAATGGTTGCTTGTCAGTATGCTACTAGGACCCATGGCTAAGCGTCGTCTCCTTAGTGCCCACCACAACCACTCTAGAAACTATGACGACGACAGAGAGCGTTTGCTCTTCCCCGAGCAGGAGCAATGCCCCAGCAGCCCTAACGGCTCAAGCCACGATCTTGCGTACGGCAATTTCTACCCCAGCAGCCCCGAGGCGCGCGCCTCGAAACGCTCTAGGAGGCCTGGTATGGCCGGGCCCGGAAAGAAGGTCGTTTCATATCGCAGCGGTAGCAGCACTGTGCGACGCAACTCGCACCAGCTGGTAGGTCTAGGCCGACACAGCCCATGGCTGTGGCTCAAGTTCTCGATCACGCTGGCTTTCGCCATTGGCTGCGCCTTCAAGAGCGGACCTGGAAGTCTGCTGTCGGCTGAGGAAGAGTGTCCTGGGTGTGAGAGCTGTGACGTTAGTGGACAGAGGGCCAGGTGCGCGACGCCATCGTGAGTCAACGTTATTTTGGATCGACGTCAGAGGTACGGCAGGATTACGATTAGACATTAGACAGAGAGCATTATTATATCAAGGATCGGAGGAAGGGAGAGGAGCTACTGCCTCACGGCTACTGTTGGGGGATGATGATACGATTGCACGATTACGAAACTCAAGTACCAGACTTTTAGCCATCAAATGAAATATAATTTGAAGCAGAAATTTCTGTTCTTCTGTGTGCGGTATCTTGTTGATTTGAAAATAGGTATACTTGCGCTAAACTCCTAAAATTCCAATAATCCAGCTTTCCTTGTAACAATCTATTCAATCTGCCAAGACTCCCTGCGTAGATCAAGATCAACTCAACCACGCCCGAGATACCCGAGCAGAACTCACAGGACAGCAACTCCTATACATTTGATATTCGAAAAAGAAACTCCATTTACCTAGCTTGCGCTTCATTAGATCTGTCTAAAATGGCGCCCGTGAGCCCGTGGACGGGCGTCGCGCTTGCCGACTGTGCGAACAATGCCGTCGCTGCTCACAACTGCGGTGGCTGGGGCAGGATCTGATGACGCGGAAACGGTGATTGTGGAGAAAATGTAGGATGGGGAGGCAGTGATCGTCACAGTGGGAGCAGCGTCGGCCTGGCCCTGTGCGCCTGCGGATGGCGCCGCTGATGTTGTGCTTGTGGCTTCGCTGGTGGAGGCGGAGGCTGTGGGCTGCGTGGACTGGGAGGACTGTGCCGGCTGCTTGGATTGTGTATGCTGAGCATTACCGGCGGCTGGGCTACCACCGACACGGTACTTTGGCATTGGCGGTCTAGCGATGGAGGTGCTGAAGCCGGCAGGCAGAGTGGTGTGCTCAGTCATCGAAGCCGGAATAGGACTGCTCGTGGCGGACGTGAAGCTGCATTCCTGCTCTGTGATGATTGTGGGCGTGGGGTTGTCTGCGGTGCGAGACAGATAGTCGCTCACCGCGTTGGTCTGAGGGTCCTGTTGGAGGAGAGTGTGGACGGCGGGTACTGCAGCAAATTTGGCGAGATTTTCACCACCATCAACAATCTTGATGTCGGCGCAAGTGGTGTAATACTCGTCTTTGCCACACATTGCGCCTTCAGTCTGCATGCCAGTGCCCCAATCCCACACAAAGTAGGTAGTAAGCGTGCGGCCGACCTGACTGTCGGATGGCAGGAGCAGGTCAGCCTCACACCATTGCTCCAGTTGGACGGTCGGTTGGCCAGGTGGGTTGTTGCCATCACTCATCTGTCTGTTGATCGAAATTGGGGCCTGATTCAGTTGATGGCATCTGCCGTCGTCATAGTTCTGAGCTGCCATGAGCCAACCTTTTCCGTTGCCACCCTTGCCATCCTTGGTCCACGAGAGGACGTTGACGAGGGTTTCGGTTGCGCTAGGCTCATATGTGCCAAAGATAAAGATCGTGCCACTGCCCGCAGGCTTACCAGCAGGGATAAAAGGCTGCGTGACATGGCCGTTCTCAAGGTACTTCATAGCGACATAAGAGCCAGGTGCGGCCGAAAGCTGCGGGTACTTTGAGGAATAGGCTGCCGTTCTCTGCGAGGGATGGCAAACGAGCATTGAGTCATTGATGCGCGTGCGGCCAGTGTCCGTATCGGGACTGGGAAGTTGCCACTTGTTGGAGAAACCAGTGAAGGTAGGGTCTGTGCGCGCAACGTAGCCTCTTGGGTAGCCAAAGTCGCCAGTAAAGGAACCGTTGGTTCCAATGACCTGCATCTGCTCGACCCAAGTGTGCGCAAAGACAGTCTGCGAGTAGGCAAGGGCGAAAATCGCCAGCTTGAGGGTGGTCATCATGTTGAAAGACATGAAGGCCATGGTTGCTGTGGGAGTTCGGATGTTGTTTGTTGAAAAGAGGAAGTGCGTTGTAAAGCCTTGAGCCAGCAAGGTTTAAAGGTACTTGTGAATAGTGAACAATGAACCGGCGAAGATTCCTGTCCGTGATGGATGGGATCTTTTCGTAGAATCGTGAGATCGTGAGTGCGTTAAATGCCGAGAAACGAGAGCCGCTCAAAGATGATTGCAGAAGCGAATGTAATGCGCCAGCGCGTGGAACAATAAGAAAATGACAAAGAGATGCGCACAATAGGATCTAAATTTTCATTGTTAAGTCGTGGACAACCGAAGTGATAAAGGAATAATCAGTGAATGGCATTGTGGGGCAAGTGGGCCGCGAAGGTTGGTGAATGCTGGTCAGCGTGCAAAGGTGGGAAGCGCTGGCTGCGAATAGATGGCCTATATCGTTGTTGCGGTCACTGTTGAAACCCTGGGCAGATATCGAGAAATTTGCAATGAAAGTATACTTGCCAACCAGCTACCCGGGAGCCTGGCATGCCATCCTTGTAAAAGTGAAGCGCGAAGTGGTTGTAACGCATCTCGAAGCATGTCTGGGAAAGCCTATTGGCGACAGGTATTCCACCAGACCAATATTGTAGCGGCTGATGATGTTCTGGGCCGGGGTTGCTGTAGCACAACAGTAGCACCATAGCCCAATCAAGCAGGGCGTAAATGTGGACAATGAGGCCTGCAAAAAGTCTTTGTTACACGCGACACTGAGGTCGAGCAGAGTGAGGTTGTTGGTAAGAGAATACGCGCCTGCCTTGCGTGCGCGGCCGCTGATTGGCTCGTCGCGGCGCGAGCCGAACCCTTTACCGCCGATCTCAAAGAATGACCCAAAATACTCGTTTCAGATATACTTGACACATCGACGTGTGTTATTCCTGGAGGAGCAGTGGCAACGCGTATGCAGCACAAAATGTGCGGTACCATGGATTTTATGTGCCGTGCGCTACACAGGCGGCCAGAAGGCGGCCTGTTTTTGGACTACAACATTGCTTGCTCCTGGCAGTGGCACACTATTTGTGAACGTGTCTCATCGTTACTGGTTGCTGCTTGTCCCAGGTCTTTGTAACTCTTATTCTATGAGACCCTATCTGCTTTTACAGTTTACTGGCTCGATGCTCCCTTACAAAGACTCCCTTCGGTCTTCCCGTTTCCTTTTCCGCAGACTTCAACACGCGCCTGTCCACGCGTCAGTATCAGGATGGCAAATGTGAGTCGGAGTTGTGTCAAACTGACCTTAGGAGCTTTCCAGTTGGGCTCTTCGGTATGCTGTCCTGGAATTCGAGCTCAACAAGCCATTTATAACGCACTTTCTTCTCTTTGACGAAAGCCATCAATTCCCTCGCAAGGTCCTCACTTGGCCTCACGTGAGCTTTGACGACAACGACTGCCTTCGGTCTCTCTCCGCTGTAGTCGTCTGGAACTCCCAACACTGCCACGTCTTCAACACACTCATTGCCGAGGAGGAGATCTTCAAGCTCCGCAGGCGCAACCTGTTGTCCTTTCACCTTGATCATCTCCTTGATCCTATCTTCAATATGAAGAAGACCCTCTTCATCGATGTGTCCAACATCGCCGGTGTGGAAAAATCCATTATGGAACGTCTCAGCTGTAGCCTTTGCGTTGTTCAGATATCCCATAGCGATCTGCGGTCCGCGAGCACAGATTTCCCCGGTCTCATTCGGCCCCAACATACGTGTTGGATCGTCCAGCGATATGACTTTGGCGACTGTGTTGGCAACGAGCATACCACCAGTCGTGGCATACTTGTAATCGTAATGCGATGGAGGATGTGCCGAAATGCATGCAGTGGACTCTGTGGCGCCGTAACCTTGTCTGAAGCCGGTATTGGGGAAGTTTTGTTGCAGAAGCGCTATGATCTCCGGGCTGATCGGTGCACTCCCAGAGCTCCATCTCTTCACCGTCTTCTGGAGGTCGGTCAGATATCGCTGCACGACTGGATCTTTGACCAACCGAATTATTATGGGAGGCACCAAGATCAACTCCTCGATCCTGTGCTGGATTATGGCTTTGAGCATGTCCTCAAAGTCGAACTTTTTCATCATGAAGCAGTCTCCGTTTGCCAGGAGTGGGTAGCTTATAAACCTGACCAGTCCTGTGATGTGGAACAGCGGCATCACGGCAAGGATGCGGTATCTTTCTCCTGGAGAGACTGCTTGAAGCTGCTGCAATTGGTGGCACTGGGCGATGATATTGTGGTAGCTGTTTCGACTTAGAATGAATACGCCTGGGACGCAATGGCGTTCTTACCTGAGCATGACTGCTTTTGGAAGACTATTTGTGAGGGTTCATGTCAGCACGATACTTCGTTCTAGTTCGATGCCTTCACCTGTACTTACCCAGTGGTACCGGATGAGAAGTTGAGGTAGGCTGGTCAAAAGCATGTGTCATTAAGTGCCGCCCAAGCTTCGCTGGAAGTCCCACTTACTACGATCTGGTCAGCTGGTGACGCTACAATAGACGCGGCGCGACATACCCGCAAACTTCTTTGTTGCTCGAGCCAGCTGGTATCCTCCACGCTGGAACCTCATCTGAACGCTTGCCTTCACCGATAAGATCTTGAAGATTCCGTGAGCCTTCGACAGAGCCTTCGAGCAGGATGATGCGATCTTTGCCTAATCCTACAACTTTAGCTGCCTCCATAGCAACATCCAAACACGAAGCTAGCGTAAAAATGATCCTTGTGTTAGCGGTCTTCATCGCATGCACCATTTCTTCGACCCCGTACGCAGGGCTGGCGCCATTGACTCGTCCGCCGACTCGCAGAGCAGCCCAAATTGCTACAGGATAGTAGATGCTATTGCCTGCAAACAGAGACACTGTGTCTCCTGGAACGAGGCCGTATAATCTCACAAGAGCGTTGCTCAGGTGTGTTGCAACTTCTTTCACTTCGTGGAATGACAAGCGGGAAGAAGGATCCGAAGCATCGATATATGAGCCTGAAGTCTTCGCAGGCAATCCATTCGCCACAGGTGAAGTCGAAGGATTTTCGAAAGCCCACTGCCATGTCGTTATATCGGTTGGAACTTGTCGACAGTCAGTCCTATATCAATGCTCTTCAATGATAAGTCTGAATACTTTCTAAGTCCGGATGAGGCGATTTCCAGAGCACCATTCTGATGAGATGTGATGCGAAGACGTCCTCGGTAGGTTTCTTGAAGGAATTTTTCAGATATGATGATACAGTAGTCTATCGGGTACCAAATATATTATTGCTGACCAGGTCTATGTACAGTGAGTGGCTGCATCGTGGTCGATGTTTCAATTTGCCTCGGCAGAACATTGCGCACAAAAGAAGAGCCGAGAGGAGTATAGTTCCAAGTTTAAATACATTGTCTCGACGACAGCTTTGACACCTCTGATTCATAGTTTCATGTAAGACTGAAATTGGGTGGCAGAGTCTTCCGGTGAGGTTCGCGATTGAAAAGTGGGTTGGAGGTATGATATTGACAGTACAAGTGCATAGTATGCATCGAAGTCGAAGTCGAAGTGTATATAGAATTATGCTCAGCGGTCATTCAACATTGCAAGGAACGACAGGCACCATCTTTTCCTGATGTATTTACGCCTTCAGATTTATCTTCCTGTATGAACGCATTGTCTGCCCTAGATCTTCTCGATGGTACTTCCATAAGCCTGCTCATCTTCATGCTCATTTGACGACTTCGTCCTTTGCCATCCATGTCATCTCGTAGGCCGACACCGGCGTATCCACCGTCAGAAATGCTCTCCGAGCATCGTCATTTGGCTTTCTTCCAGGCCATTCCTGGTCAGGTCGGTACCTCTTAGGTCTTTGATAGTATCGGTTCAGAGCGAGAATTGCAATAAAAACTACACCGATGACCGCTACAACAACTCCATACGCCACATTGTAGTGGGAATTGCCTGTTGAGTCAGCAACTGTCTCACCTACTGCAGATCATGCGGGAATTAGCATACCTGCCAGATCGAGTCCGAGACCTCCGTTCACCAGTGCTAGAACGATGGCAACTGGTCCAAGGACACGGTGTACAATGCCGAACATCGTCTCCTGCTTCGTCCTGCGGAAAATCCTGTGCTGCAGCAGTCCCAAACCAGCTTGCACGAACAAGGCAGCGAAGATGAAGAGCCCCAGAGCTTGATGTCCTGTGGCAAAGTTTCGCGAACGGTTGTATTGCCTGCTGACGTACACGCCTGTGCCGAGTCCGATTATCACGAGGAGAAGACCGAACATCTGCACGCCAGCGTGGAATAGAACACCCTTACGACGTAGAAGACGCATGAGCAGGGCGCCGAATGGGAAGACGAGGATGAAAGCCAGGCTCATGATCACTCCGTGTAGCACCGGTGCCCATTCCGAGTCATCGTGAGTGTCGAACGCTTTCGTGCTGAATGCAAAAGCAAAGTTGGTGTCTGCCACTCCCGAAGCTCCTCCACCAGGGTCGTTTGGTGGTGGTACTCGACCGTGCTCTCTCGTAGAGATGGCGTACGTCATATCGCCTTCGAAATGTCCGTAGAATGAGTGCCGTCTTAGCCCAGCGTCCGGATTATCTGACATTAGAGCGCTACCTTCGCCCGGATCTGCACCCAAGGCGAAAATAAATGGCTGTCTGGTATTCCCAAGATCCAAAGCGTCTCTGGTCCACCATGTACAGTTCCTACACACTCCGTGTGCAATCATAATTCCATGTGCGACTTGATTTGCAGCAGGTGCGTAATCGTCTGAGAAAATCTTTTCCACCACGACGCCTGGCTGGAAGACTGGTTCGGAGTGGCCTCTTGCGATGCGAGGACTTATCGTCAAGCCTGTGCCGTTACCGCTGGGATAAGCGATAAGCATGAACGTGTCTTTCATTTGTGAGCCGAAGCCAACGCCCATCCAGGTAAAAGCTGAGATGCTTGACTGGATCGAAGCGTATGCCGACATATGAAAGAAAATGTCGCCAGTTTCTGGCACGACATTGAGGGCGAAGACATAGGTTTGCGGAGAGACCTTGGTGTTTGGAGACGTAAAGTAAGTGCCGTGAGCTTCTGGGTCTGGGCCATCTAGTGCCAGGACGAGACATAGATATGTCAAGAAGAACGAGATGGTGCGGTAGACAGAAGAGTATCGATATGCCATCATATATCGCGCTGGCGAATATTGTGCATTTCAGGCGCTTGAGGAGAAGCCAGCTTTCTAAGCTTACGGGTTGGCGTTACTACGATGGGTTCATCGGTCTAGAGAAAAGCTGAAAGTAAAATGCTGGTATGTGGAATCAAGATGAAAGATGAAAAAGAGAGTCAAGCATTCGACGCATGCGCCGCGCAATCCAGCGTGGCGTGACCATGTACCCTACGTCTCACTGCGTCACCAACACCGTGCATCAAGAATGCATCGGTAATAGGAGCAGACATACCGAGAGAGTGTGAGATTTTGGTCAGCACAGGATGCGGAGACCCGCAAGCCATTTGAGGCTGAGAAAGCTTACATCCCACAGCATGATCCTTGAGGTGGGGCTGAGTCAGCAAGGAACAACGAGTGTGCCTCATGGTGCCATTCTATTTAATGTGTACGGGGTAGTGCTCAGTGTCAAGACATGCATAGATATCCTGGAAACATTAATGGAGCACAAGCACTTTCTCGTCAGCGGTTGAACTAGTGTTCCTTAGCCAACAAGATATCTTCCAATCCACCTTGGGAAATAGCCACTGGAGACGTTGCGGGGTCGTGCATGAGAGTCTTGCGCAGAACTAGAGCTGCATTGTGTAAATATATGATTACATCCGACATAATGGATATCCAAGGGGGTATTAAGCGAAAGGCAAGCAAAGGCAGACGATGAGTCGATGAACTTTGCAGGCGCGACGTAAGAAAAGATTGCGACTGATTCAGTCGGCAATATTGGAAAATCAAAGAGCTCCTTGAAGCATCATCGAGGTCTTTCTCGACAGAGAGAGCAGCGACGGAAGATGGCTACTTAGAAGTAGCCTAGATACTCCCATCGTCAGAAGGGCCGTTGAGCGGTCCGAGAGCCTTCATTGGGCGCACGTTCTGCTCAGAGTAAGGCTCTGTCGAGTGAGTGTTGCCAGTGCTAGAGTATGCGGTGGTCTTCTCTCCGCTGGCATCGAACCATCTGGGTTCCTCCTTGGCAAGCTTGACAACAGAGAACCAGGGCTTTCCCTGAGTAGTTGAGTTCTCAAAGAGCAAGTCGATCTCTTCGAGGCTTCGTGAACCAGTTTCCGGGTAGAAGAAGTAGATCGTCGGGACGATGGCGAAGTTGATGACGGCGTAGGTGGCGTACGTCTTGTACATGATGTTCGTGAACATGACTGGGCATGTGATGACGACGCAGAAGTTGGCAAGCCAGTTCACGGCGGTTGACTGTGTACATCGTTAGCTCAATCCAAGAGCATCAAATCAGCTGGGCATTGAGGAACTTGCCAATGCGTTTGCAGGTCCACGGATGCTGAGCGGAACCAGCTCAACAGCCCACAGCCAGCCCATACCCTGCCAACCGATGGAGAAGAAAGCCACATAGAGGTAGAGGAAGGCGGACATCGCATGGTGCGAGGGTTGCGTAGAGAGGTACGACATTCCGCAGAGGACTATCATACAACCGCACATGCCACTGGCACCAAAGATCGTCAAAGTGCGTCGACCAAAGTAGTGGTCAATGCCCACGACAGAAATGATGGATGTGATGAGGAACCAAGTAGCGCATGTGGCTGCCAAGACCAAGGCAATCCGATCCGAGTATCCAAGCTGTTGACCAAACATAGATCCCAGGAACTGAATGAAGAGGTTGATTCCAGTGAATTGTTGCATGAGCTGTAGCAGAGCTAGGGTACTGTTAGTCCATGTCGAGAGTGAGCGTCTGGAAGAATGTAAGACTTACTAGCAAGGATAACACGGTGAAGGTTTCGTTCTTTGCCCATAATGAACATAGCTGACACGGAGCTGCCGCCGGCAAGTCTAAGAACAGTGTTCTTGATAAGAAGGACCTCACGTCGGACGTCTTCATGGTCAGCAGGAAGCTCTTCCAGAGCCGAGAGAACGTTGAGAGCCTCTCTCTCCTTGCCGCAAAGGAGAAGGTAACGTGGTGACTCAGGCAAGAAAGAGACCAGAAGCAAGGCAGGCAGAATAAACACTCCGGAGAAAGCGATGGGGAAGCGCCAGGCAACAGATGAGGTTTCCACGTAAGAGAAGCCGAATGAAAGCCAATAAGACAGCGTGAGTCCGAGAGCAATGCAACCACCAAAGCTCACGAGGAGGAGGGTACCACGACGCTGTGTTTTTAGGCACTCTGCTTGCCACGCAGGTATAGTGGATGCGATGAAACTGTGAGAGTCAGTTTGAGCATTCTTGCAGATAGGGTTTCGATTCATACCCGTTGCCAACACCAGCGACCACACGGCCTGCGATATACTGGCCAAGCGTGAACGAAGTGCACTGGATGATTTTGCCGATGAACTCGACGCCGAGGCCAACGATAATACACCACTTCCTGCCGAGAATGTGACAAAGGAAGAAGGTGAGCACTGCACCGGCCAAACATCCGAGATTCCATGAAGCAATGACAGTACCCGTCAAAGTGACAGTCTGGATGTTGGGGTGCGACATAGCATCGATTCGCGGGAATGTTTCCCGCCAATCTTGCAAAAGCATGATTCCGCCGATGTCACCTGTTATAACAGTCAGCTGTTTGCTTCGAATCACGACATACGTATTGCAACGAGCGGACCTTGACCATAACCAAACGCGAGGAAGGCTAGACCAGCTGTTAGACCAATGGCAGTACGCAAGGCGGAACCACTCAAGCCCATGTAATGGGCATGGCGAACATTGTAGGGTCCCAGCGCCGTGCTCGTCGTGTAAGCCTCGACGGATTCCTGAGGCGAGAGCCTGGGCCTCTCCCTGTCACTGCTTGCCGACGAAGTAGACATTGTGAAAGGCGATTGAAGACCAATGCAGTTGCGGAGTGCCTCAATCCTTCGAAGAGTAGAATAGACAGATGGTGTGACACTTCAGACACTGCAGAGTCCGGGGTGAAGAGACGAACCGTGAAGACAGGCAGGGTCTAACACCACATATCTATCTTCGGGCAGATATGGTGTGCCCTGTCCTCCACAACAGCAGAACGCTAGCGATCTCCGAGTAAAGTGGCCATCTGCAGGCCAACATCGACCAAGAGTCATGAAGAGATGGGCTTGCGCAGCCTGCGCCATCGTACGCCAGGAACAGAAAAGAAGGGATCAGCAGCGGTAGAGCCAGCAGCGTGTCGAAGCGACGCGCGAGCTGATCTTTCACCCAACGAGTCGGTCGAATTGGTTTAGTTGGCCAGGGTTAGAGAGTTTTGATACCCGGCTCACGGAACATCCGCATCTCGGACCAGATTCGCGAGCCAACCAAGAGGTCGTCTTCAGCCAATTAACGATCTAGGAACGAGCTATGACGTGCGGTTACCAGCAAAGGCAATCGGAGGATGTTCGTGGATTTGGCTCACGCGCGCTTGCAGGGTCATAGCGTGAGCAAAGATGTGAAGAGGGTCCGTGACTGAAGCTTAAATTGGCTTGCCTTCTCCCCGAGCAAATCGCAATCCAAAACCAAACTATTGCTTGCACTGTACTGTAGGTGTTGCCGTTTGCATGTCTGTCCCAGCATTATCGCCTGTAACATGATTCGCTTGTCACGCTGCAAATGGCAGGTTGAGAATCGTGTCCATTGGTTGACTGAGACTTCCATTTCAGCGGCTGCTGATGAAGATGAGACCTGGTTGCAACCTGAAGATCCGTGTCTTACTTTGACGACTCATCAGAAAATCGCTCTGGGCTATAGCCACACAACGATTACAATCGTATCTTAGTCTACCCGCCGCGCTGGCCTTATTGATTGACGGACGCTGATCATTCAGGCCAGCGCGGCGGGTAGACTATAATATGAACTGCCCGCAAATCAAACCTCGTACTACTGTACGCAATGGTAACGTCGCATGCTTGATCGCACCTTGGTGCCATCTTGGCAGCTGTTGGTGATCGATCGGCAAGGTTGCTCTCAGTGCACGCTCAAAGTTTGTGCGCTTCCAGGCTAAAGACTCCCAGGAACGGACTTTGGAAAACGGAAGTATTGGGTGTTTCCACTCTCGGATCAGGCGCCCAAGGGGTTTGGTCGCTCTCATCACTCTGATACTCCATAGCATCCTTGCAAACCTCGCCGGGGCAGCCTTAAAGCCCACAATTGATCAATTTTTGATATACTGAATTTCTAATTGAAATTTCCATAGGCTCTGCTGCCGTGAAGGCAAACTCGCGGACGCCATCAATTCCAAAATTCTTTTCCAAAGACGCCGGACTCCAGGATATGCCTTTGTCACTATCCAATTTCATCATTCGTAAACGCTCTTCTGGCAGTCGTGCTATTGAGGCCAACGAGAGAGTCTCTTGCTTACGCCTGCAATAACGCGTGGTGCTTCGACAGTTGACCATATAAGCACCACCGCAATCAGGTGACAGTGCACAGGAGCTCTTGCTCGAGGATAAACTTCCCCTCCTTGTACTTCTCCGTGCTCTCGTAGGCCTTGTCGTACTTCCACCCGACCACCTCTTTACACTGCCGGCAGGCGATGTCCCTCACGGTGTGCCGACCGGTAGTCATATTGCGGTCGCTGGGCTCCGAAGCTTGGGTGTTCACCACGCTGTTGAAGAGGAAGGCTTTGCCATGCTGGCCGCGGAAGTTCTGCGGTCGAACAGTGTTAGCGTATGGCTACGGTTGATAGATATGGAGGACTCAAGTCTTTAGCGTGACTTACACGGCTGATGATCTCGTCATGGTCGGCAAGGTGAGTCTTGCAGTTCTTGCAGCCGTAGATGCGCTTGGCGTTAAGGTAGACGTTGTAGGCGAGACCCATCTTGCAGAGGGATAGGGCCTGCCCCTGTGTAGACTCGAGGGCACTGTTATCGCGCGCGCGTATTACCGAGCAGCCTGGGTATTTGAATTGGGTCTCGAGGGCGCAGAGTCAGGTTCACGGAGGGAGACCTTATGTAATCACGACGGTTTGCGAGCGCTTGGAGCTGAGCAGATAAGTTGTCGGCGGTTGCAAGAATACGGTACGAGTGCGATCTGATGCAGACCCAGGAATTGCGTGTTTGCTCGAAGCAGACCGTACGCAGATACGTGCCTATGATTGAGGCGAGCGGGGCGCTTGATGCGGTCAGGTCAAGGTCAGGTGCGCGAAGCAGTCGATAAGTGATCTGGGAGCGGTGGCGCGGGCAAATTGCGACAGTCAGATGGCGGAGTGATGCGAGTTCGTGTGATGAGCTACGACTCAGCAGGCGGACACTTTATTGCAGCCTTGGATGAGAGCAGCACTGATGCATAGAGGTATGGTAATCCTGTAGGCAGAAGTATAAAGTAGGCAGTAGTTGTTGTCGCTCTGCAGTGACTGCTGCCTGATGTCCTCCTCAGGTTTCGGGTCATGAGCTCAAGCTCCCAGTAAGCAAGCACCGCCCAAGCTCAAGCTTGCGTCATGCCACCTCACGGAGTCCGAGCTGACATCCACATCGAAGGACATAGGGACGGACATCGTTGAGATGAGCCTTGCTGCGATGAGTAGATGCAGCCACTGTTATGGACTTATGTAATAGTCGTTATTCTATTGAGATCACCAGTTCTATCCGTCTACACCCCAAACTCTTCCCATCACCATCACAACTCATCACACCCACCGCTCTGCTTCGAACATTGAAGTCATCACCACCAAAACCACAATGTCATCCACACTCACTCTAGGACGAGCTCTCTTCTTCCTGGGCAACCTCTCCTATACAGCAGGCTCTTTCATTGCCGACTGGAACAAAACTCACATCTACAACCCGCGCTGGCCACCGCACGCCAAATTCCACAATGGCCAAACCATGTCGCTTGGCGTGCTCCTCGCTCTCGCGTCGACGTATTATGCTTTCCGACCTGCTTTCTCCAATTTCACTCCCAGGGAAGCGAAAGACAGCGTGCTGGCTTCGGCCTTGATAGGAAGCATGTACTGCGTGGCCGGCATCAGCGCGATCTTCTATCCTGGCACGCACTGGTTTGACCCGGAATACGAGATGAAGGGCCCAACACAGAGGGAGATTTTTGGTGCGGTAAGTTGAATGGAGAACATAGCCCGGAAAGAACGATGAGGAGTGTTTTGCTGACTTGTAATTATTTGCTTCGCAGCAAGTGGTCATCATATGGGTGGCGTACTACCTTGAGGTCAGCCGGATTGGCAAGGCGAAGGCTGCTTGATACTGGCAATCTCGGGTCTGTGATGGGCGTAGAAGTGTATGGATCTAAACGAATAGTATGTTTCCCATACTAACGTAGTATCGCTCCTTAAGCCTCCCCTCATCGAGCCAGGGATTTGACCGTGCTATGATGTTCACGTCTGCGCGTAACACGCCTCGGGCGTAGTATACCATCTCTGGCCCCAACCATCGCTTGACGTGTTGCACTTCTCTGATCCGGCCTTTGCGTCGCTGCGGATTACTCACACTGGCCCGTCAAACAAGACGAGGCGACAATATTCCGACCCTGATATGCGAGCTCTCTCCATCGCCCAAACTTTCCCAACACTCATCTGCCAAAATCCACCACCACGCCCTCCACCAACTCCGGCCCAAGGCACGCCGCAAACTCCGCAATCACTCCCTTGATACTCGAAGCATCCGTCTCCGAGCCATCGTTCCAGCTAACGATGTCAGGCGTGCAATGGATGCCACCCCGACCAAGCGAGATCTTAACGTCGTCCAGATCGATTTGCTGTCGCAGCTGTGCGAGAGACAGCACACCGGGCATGCCGAGCTCGAGGAGGGAGAGACTGGAATTTGCTGCGTCGACGGGGACGGGGTGGTAGGGTGTTGGGTAAACAGAGGTCTCGGCGGTCTTTGACTCTGTGGTGGCGCTAGAGAGGTCTGCTTCGTCTATTGCCAATCCACTTGCTATGGCTGATGTGTCGTGGCTTGCTTCGGCGCCTCGCTCGCGACTCATGCTGACCCACTTCCTTTCGTCCATCAGTCGACACATCTCCTCGTCGAGAGGACTCCACTCGAAGCTCTCGAAATCCAGTACATGCTGTGGTTTGTACGTCCCCTTGTACCTCATCTTCAGACAGCTATGGATGTAGTACCCCATATAGTAATATTCGTAGCCGCCTTCCAACGCAAGCGTAGTCTCTCGCAGCGCGCTCAACTTGCCCAAACTCCACTTTTCGAAATCTTGATGGTAGAGGAAGTATACGCCACTTACCGCGTGTGGAAGAAGGTCCAGAACGGCCATGGCGATGAGGCGTCCGTCAAGGCGATAGCAGTGGTGGTAGCTTCCCAATTTCTTGCCGGAAGGTTCTGTTCTACGCACAAGTGGCGAGGAGCAGAGAAAGCGCTTGAAGCCGGCGCGTGAGATTTCTGATGGACCTTCATGGTGGACATGCTGTTGGTAGTCGTGGAAAAGGTCGTACTTTTCTTCGGTGAAAGTGTCGGGTTCAAGGTTGACGGTGAAAAGGTGATCGGGCGCAGGAGCGACGTCTGGTAAGACTTTGGACTCTTCGCTCTCGTGCACGGTGGCGGTGAGATCGAAGGTATTGGTGTTACGTTTCTTCTCTCTATCGAAATGTAAGTTTTGTATCATGATGCAGATCGTGATCCATCGGAAAACTCACCCTTTACCCTTTGAGTGTTTCAGACTTGCTTGTTTGATGTATTTGTCGCCGAGGACGAAACGATTCCATCGATACAATGTCTGTCGTTGATCACGACTAGCCTGGAACTCAGAAGCAGGCAATCTGCAATGTCAGTGGCAATTCCATTCTCATGATTAAAGCATCCAGGCTTACCTTATCGTGTAATGAGGACAACATGATCGTGAGGCGTCTGGAAGATAGCAGAGAGTACCCGATCTGCACAAGTTGTCAGGCCTCACACTTGATAGGATATTACTAGATCTCGGGCTAGTGGTCTCCAAATGATCAGACAAAATCGCGTCACTCACCTTCTCCAGCCACGATCCATAAGCATCTGGTAATGCTCAGGCGTGAGCTTGTTTGATAACGCATAGTAGGAGGCACCTTCGAAAAGTCAGACATTGATGCTGTAGCCACTTGACATTACAGCAGCGCGTATTTATCGATCGGTCCAAGGATTTGTGTTCCATTGTTTGAGGAATTTCAATGGAGCAACAGCACCCAAGGACAATTTACATCGGGCAGCGTCACGAGATTAACGCACGGGAATCGGGAGTTCGCCGACCTGAGTCTTCTGCTTTGCAGTAACCACAATCGCCACTTTGGTAGCCTACACGTATGCATATGTCAGCGCATGTGTGAATGCCCAATCTTGTTCAAAAGTGGTTCGGTAATGAAATCAAATGCCGGTGGGAAGCACGATACCCAAGCGATGCCAATTTCAACATGTAATGTGAAGTGGGCTGAGCTGGGTACGTGGGCAAGGAAAGTGAGCACGTGCTCCAGACTTGGTATGCGATTGGACATGGACTGCGTACCTATAGGCGTCATGAGCGAGAAGGGCGTACCCACGCTGCTCGTGGCCTGCATGATGATCGCTGAGTAGTGGGAGCTGTCGTGGGCGGAAGGCTAGAGCAGAGAGCCTGGAAGGGTGGAAGTAGGGAAGAGGGTTACACAATAGACTAGTGACACGGCCTAAGAGCCTAAGAGCGCAACAGAGCAAATTGTCCAAAAGAGCAAGCAGCAAGAAAAGTTTGAGTGGTTATTTGTTGCGTTGCGGCGATGCTTCTGCATGCCCGCCGTTTTGTACAGAGATGAGGCCAGGCTTCACGATTCACATCCCACATGCACGCGTGGGATGACGTTGGCTGGACGTTGACTGTGCAGGCAGGCAGGCAGCGCGGGATTGGATTGGAAGTGGCGGTGGTGAGCCATGAGGCCCTCAGGTCTAGGCAATTCTAATCAAATATTGATTCAGCGACCCTTGAAAGGGGTGAAGATGCAGGCGGACGTGCCATTTTCGTGCCCCTCCATGCAAATGCGCACATGCGCAAATGCAGGTGCAGATGCCGCCGCCCCACGCAGCGCAGGAGCCGCGCTGCAACACGCCCATGCTCTTTCCTTTCTCCAGCTCGAAAATTGGCTCCGCCTCAGCCCACACGGATTTGAGGCCGTGGACAGGCCATCTAGCGCTGGAGCCAAAGCAAGCAAGGCAAGCCGAACAACGCACCCTTGGTAGGCAGGCCAGGCAAGGCAGGTAGCAGGTAGCAGGTAGGTCGAGTGGGCGGGAGGGAGAGGCGAGCCCCAGACCGGCGCGCGTTTTAAATGCCCACCGCCGGGCTACACACACCACCTCTCCCTCGCCGCCTCGCAAGCATCTTCCCTCTCTCTCCCTCTCTCCGCCATGCTGCACCACTCTCCCAGGGCCATCCTCCGCCGCCTCCGATCCCACGATCGTCTCCAGCCCCGTCCTGCGCGGGACTGAGGCACTCCCGTCGCTCCGTCAGAGACTCTCCCAACATCACAACACCCTGCCTGCCCACGTGCCCACGATTTACGACTGCACGGTCTTGTTATGTTCTAGGGTTCTCGGACACGCCACTACTACTGTTGCCGCTGCCAAATACTGCTCTGTGCCGCTGTAATTAACGACGAGACGATCTCTTGTTAATCAATTACACCTATTACTTTCTCTTCCGCTTAATCAACCCGTTCGCCCACCATGGCGCAAGAGCCACAGACCCCTCAACGTGAGCGTTCCATGCACGCACGTGTTGGTAGAGACAACCAGAGGTAAGTCGGCGATCGAACAACAATTTCGACGTCACGCGATCAGAACATGCTAACAATGCACCTTCAGATACGGACCCAAAGGCGAACGTCTCGTCGCCGGCATCGTCCCTCTCTCCTCCGACCGCACCCAAGTTCTCCTCATTCAATCCTCCTCGCGCAAAGGCTGGGTTCTACCCAAAGGCGGCTGGGAAGCCGACGAAAGCGAAGCCGAAGCCGCGACCCGCGAAGCTTGGGAAGAAGCCGGCATCCACGTGACCATCGAGCGGGACCTGGGAACGATCGCGGAAATGCGCAGCGAGGCGCAGATCAAAAAGTACGGCGAGCACGCACCCAAAGCTGCGTACAAATTCTTTGACGGCTTGGTCGACAAGGAGGAGGATGTCTGGCCTGAGAGCCATAAGCGTATCAGGTGCTGGATGGGCTACAAAAAAGCCAAGGAGAGTCTGGCCGGAAGGCCGGAGTTACTGGAGGCATTGGAGAGGAGTGGTGTCAAAAGGAATTGAAAGCTGGGAGACGCTTTGCACTGATAGAAGGGATCGATCGGTGTGGAAAAGAAAAGCGACATACCTGATATAATTGGTCATTGGGTGGGTTATTCTGTTTAAAGCGAGCATTGGAATCGTCAAGGAACCAGCAAAGAAGTGCTGAGTGTCCGACTTGTTCTCTTTGCCTTCTGGGTCCATTTTTTCAACTGGTCCGTTTCCTTTTCTCTTTCTGCGATGTCACAACATGAACTTACCTGTATATATATCATCACTAAAGCTGACAAAATCAGATCATCGCTTACATTTCGGAAAGAGCGATTGATATTCCTTAGTATTTGCAGCCCTCTTTCGATTTACTGGAACACCCGACCTACTTGCTTCCACCACTATCTATGCGCTTTTTACTAGGCTTGCAAGCCTCAGCTTCTTCCTCTTCAGACGATTCGCCCAAATAACACCAACCTTCATCTTCACTTTCATCCTCCTTGCCATGCTCATCCAACTCCCGGCCCGAAGCATCCTGCTTCTCCAACCACTTCAACGCTCCAAACCCACTCCTCTCCATCTCTTCAGAAACCCGCTTCATCTCCTCCACCCTTTCCCTTTCCCTCCAGAACCTCGCCAACGCCCCATCCCACTCAACTCCCAAATCCTCTCCCGCCACAAATCTCGGCTTGAAAGGCTCCTCCTTACTCCCCAGGTCCCACCGATCCGAGACCCAGAACGCAAAAGTACGATTCTCCTCCAACTCACATCCCCACACGTGCGGAATATACGTTGGCGTAGGATGCGGATCGAGGTGGTACACGAGCCCGAAGAACGTTTCTTCGTCGTCGTTGGTTTGCCAGAAGGACTCGATCTTGACGTCCCATTCGATGCTCTGCGTCGCGGCGTTGCGAGAGCTGGCACTCAGCTAGAATGGCCCCGCGTGGGAGCCGTGGGACGAGACGAGGTAGGAGAGGCAGCGGTATGAAGGGTCGATTCTCCAGGCGATGATCTTGCTTGGGATCGAAGCTTGGGGAGGGCGGTAGAGAGGGATGGGTCGTGTCGGCGGTGGCATGAGGAGCCTGTCGGTGAGCATGCGTTGGGAGAGTTGTTGTGGTGGCGGCGGTGGTGGCATGAAGAGCTCGTCGCTGAGCATTGGCTGGGAGTTGTGTGGTGGTATTGCGGCGCCGGAGCGGTTGGAGAGCATGCCACTCGTGGAGACGAGGGCTGCGGCGGCAGTGTGGGATAGCTCGAGTGGTTGCGGGTGAGGTGATGAAGGCGGGTTTGGCTCCGCGTCGATGTCTCTATTTGTGGCTTCAGGCAGCTTCAACATGGCCTTGCTCTCTTCTTCCTCCAAAGCCTTCAAATACGTCTGCACACCCTCGTCGTACTCGTACGTCACCGGCTCCGTGAACCTCCTGTGCTGCTTATTCTGCTTTGTCTTCTGCTTCTTCGCCGGCTGCTCGTCACCTTGCTCGCTTTGCGCTTTCCGTTTAAGCGACTCTCCTTTCCAATAAGTCGTCACCCCATGCTCGGCTCTGAAAGGCACAGTTTCAGAACCCTTCGCATCCCAAACCGTATCTCCATTCCGCGAAGCAGTCGCCATCGACATCTCTTCCGCGAACCGAGCAGCCTATCTCTTGGCCACACGGGGAGATTCCATCTGCATATTGAGAGCATTTTTGGCGTCTAGCATGTCGCGCACGCTGTACTCTTCGAACATGTCTTCTTGCGCTCTCATACCTTCTCGGTAATCCGCTGTCTGTAGGTATTTGCCAGCCATGGGGACTTTGTCCGTGTAACGCAAGACGTCTCTGTCGTCACGATTGTCGGGATCGAGGTCGATTTCCTCTGTTGATTCGTGCGAGTATGTTGTCAAGCCGTGTTGCTTGTACTCGGTGAGCATGGGAGTGGCATCTGGTAATCTTGACTTGGCGAATTGAGGTATGGGTGTGCGTGCGCGGTGTGCCATGGCTGTGGGCAGGCGAGCGGCTGGGTTATGTTCACGAGGTGATATGTATCTCCGAGGTGGTAGGGAAGAGCGCGGCGGGTGAAAATTCTCAGGTTTCCGCGACTCTGTCCAGACAAGAGGTGTTTCTTGGTTGAGAGTCGTCATGTCCGAGGGTATTGGCTCATGTTCTGGCGGCGGGAGGGGTACGAAGTCTTGTGGTTGTGCATCGCTAGTTACGATGTCGGTTTCTTGGTTGAAGATTGTTACTAAAGATTGCGACGCATGGTCTTCTTCTTGCGGCGGGAACTGTGCGAAGTCTTGCGGTGGTGAAGAGCATTGCCGTTCGCAAGGCTGAGCGGTGCTTCCAGTCTCATTTTCAAAATTTGTTTCATCGTTTTCGGTGTAATCCATTCTCGTAGCTGAAGAGGGATCCAGATCGTGCTGCTGTGCTTTCTCCTCTTGGGCTGTGCGGCTCTGTGCAGCCGATGGCGATGCCAATGTCTGATCGTAAATATTGTCCGGGATATACAGCTGCTTAGCGATGTTGTGTATCGACACTGAAGAAAGCGATGGTCAACTCTGCTCAAGACTGTAAGTTAAGGTATTTATTGCGAGATTGAAGCATGTCCAGCCACATGGTATGATCAAACATACAAGCGCACTGCGTCGTCGAAATGAAAGAGCGACGATCGACCGACCGTGAGCCAGCAGTTTCCTCCGCATGGCAATGACAAAGCGAGAGGCTTCAAACCTCTGTGGCAAGTACATCTCTCGTTTGAACGTTATTCCTGATAATGCCAGCTTGGCAGGTGTACCTACATGTACGCAGATTAAGGCCTCAAGGGTCAAGCGTGTAGACATAGCATTGAAAACGTTCACGTAGAAAAATAAGGCGAGGCGAAGTGATTGAGATTTACGCCTGGGGTATCGTGGCTATTCGTGCCTGCATACTAACCATTACACTACTACCAAGAGTGTTCGTGTGGTGTGTAGTGAGTATAGTGGGTGCAGGTAAGTTTGCAAACGGTCGCGTCTTAGCACCAAATTGAAAGGTCATCTGAGGCATTCAGATCGATGTTATTTGATCAATGTCAATGGTATTGCTCTCAAACTTGAATAGATTAGTGTTCATATAGTACGATCTTGTGTATAATCAATAGCGCGTTTCCTAGCCTCCTACTGCGATACAGGCCTCAATCCTGTGAAGCATTGACTCCAGGCAACCTCTCACTACCTTAGGAGTTATACGTTGCCAACACAAAGGTAGAATCCTCTTAAGCTCACGGCGTTGGTTCTCAATGCCTGTAATGTCATCTAGGCTAGGTGAGAGCTCGTACATAAGCTCTTTAGGCGAGGCTAGAGGTGTTTCATAGGTGATAAATTAGGGCTGTAAGCCGGCTACCTCGTTAGCAATTAGATGTTGTGAAAATAGAGCCAATTCATCGACTACGCGCTCGTTTATACAGAAGCGTTATCTTGTTGAAATAGGCTACCATCGTAGATAGGCAGGAGTTCATTTGAGAGAGCGTTAGTATAGGAAAGTGAGGTATACCCGTTGCGTTGGGCCATAGCATCGCGCTATATCACAATCAGGTCTGATTGGGTGATTTCTTAGCTAATACCACCCCAAACCATAACATGTGCCTGCTTACCCATTGAGTAGGTTGTGATCTTGTCGTTGTCCTATTTCTGCTATGAATAGCCCTACACCAACGCTCTCTTTTTGCCTGTTCCCTTCTTGACGCCATACTCGTCGCTGAAACTGACTCTCGTCCACTCGGTATTGAGATTCACGTGGCACTACTGCAGTCGCTCACGCGCATAAGTAGTTATGAGGTAAGGTCGTCATTTCGCAATCCTTTGAGTGATGTAGTGCTTCTTAAAAATGCCGTTGAACCAGAACCGAGACCATTTACTTCAGAGGTCTCTTTTGGCTTGCGTAAAGGTGTTTAAAGGGATCTCACGCGCTTAGCGAAGTGCCCTTCGTTCCTGAGGCTCTGAATAGACCTTAGGCCGACCGGATCGTGGTGCGACATCGTTCTGGCCGCGCTCAATATACTTCTAAACTGCGACGTAGGCAGTCGCTTTCTTAACGCTATTCACGCGCGCGACTTTGCTATGAGATAGCGCTGTACTTCGCGTAGCGATAATACCGCCTTTATGCTCATTTGAAAGCTCAGTGTTAGGCCTTCGATTTGCTGCAATCGACGTAAGATTTAGCCTCATATTGGTGGTGTTGTGTGGTGTTGAATGTTAAGGGGTGGAACGCATCGCGGAAGTGGTGCAGGGACCGTTTGCAAACTTAGCTGCTAGTACTGTAGCAGTTATGATCGCTAATTCGCATGAACTCAAAACAAAAACAAGAACAAAACGCCAATGTTACACCCTGTGACGGATACTGATTCCATCGGTCAGTGATCCGAGTTTTCGTGTGGTGAGTGGCAGACATGACCGCCCAGTCATATGAACACAACAACGCGACAAAAGCAAAACATCAACGTCGCACCCTGTGATGGATACTGGTTCCATCGATCAGCAATTCGCATCAAGGCCCGACCCTCACAACCAAAGCTGCCCACCAACACTCCATCTGCTTATGTTCGGTGGTGCCTTCGAGCAACAGCAGCTTCAGTCAGACATGGCGTCGAGGTCGTCGGAGTCCTGCAAAGAGACTGCGTCTTCTTGGTCTCCACCGTCAGATTCTTCGGCAGCGCTGGCTTCCTCGTCAGCAGCACCATCAAGCGCCATCTTGAGTGTCTTCTTGCTTCCTTCGCCCTTCTCATCGGCCTTGAATGGCGACGAAGTGTCTTCATTTTCGTCGGTCTTGCCGTGAAGAAGCTTCGAGTTCTTGCGTCCCTGTGCGGTGCGTCGTGCCGGCGGGCGCTTGCCGAAGAACGCCTGGTAGTTGTCGAAATCATCTCTGTTAGTCTCGCACCAGTTGAGAGCAGCATCCTTGCCTTTGCCACGGGGTGGGTTAGTGTCCTTGCCGAGAGCGGCGCTGAGACGCTTGGCGACAGTCGCTCTGTCGGAGAAAGAACCGTTGAGGCAGAAACGGTCGCGAATGTCTTTATTGCTGAATCCTGCCTCGCTGAGAATGCGCAGGAGGATATCACGCCAGAGCAGGTCCGGGCAGAAGTCGATGACACACTCCCCAGCGCGGTGTGTGAGTATGGGGGTTTGTTCGAGCATCAGGCGGGTATTCACAGTGTCTTTTACTGAAAACTTGGCTTGCTCGAGGTCCTGAGAGTTGCCCTTCTTGCCTGGACTCCAACAAATTTTGATGCGAAAAAGCTCATCTAAAGAAATCTTGTCGTTCATACCAGCATCAATCAATTCGTCGATGGTGCGCATGCCCATGGTAGAGGCAAGTTGTTGGTCTTCCGGGCTAGCGAAGGCAAAGTTGCCCGAATGATACGGGTCGCTACCGGCTTCGCCAGCGGTGCGGCTCTTCTTTCGGCCTCCCTTAGTGCGACGGGCGCCATTCTGATCTTCAGGCTCAGCGTCTGCTTCACCTTCGCCCTCTTCTTCTGAAGTGACTTCGGTCTTGGCTGGAGGGTTCTTCTTCTTGCGAGCTACCTCTGTAACTTTGTTAGTCTACCTGTCCATGGTTGCGATACGAACTTGACTTACTTTGCTTTGCAGTGATCTCGTCCTCCAGTACTTCCACTACAGGCTTGTTGCGCACACGGGTGCGTTCCATTTCGTCAAGCATAGCCTTGTCGTACACTGAGATGTCCCAACTATCTTTGGACTGTGAAGCTTCCCTTGCCGCGATGAAGTCCAGATCACGATTCCAGGGAAACTCGTCGGCTTCAGCCTGGCGACGAGTCTTACCGCGGCCAGCTTTGCCAACAGTCTTACGCTGATCTGGTCTGTCGCGCAAAGGATACGGCGGCGTAGGAGCCTTGAGCGGCAATGGGGCTTGAAGGGCTTGCTCTCTGTGACCGCGATCCGCGACATTAATCTTCAACTTGCGCGGGGTCTTGGCAGGCGGACCCATATTGGATCTCAATGGTGGAATCGGCTGGGGAGGCATCTGACCAGGCATCGAATAGAGATTCCCTTGCAGTGGTTGACCGGAGTGGAGACCCGTGGGCAGGCCACCACTCTGGTAGTGTTGCGACTGAGTGAACGCCATTGGCTGACTTAGTGGCTGGCCCAGCTTGACGCCTGGTGGCACTCCCATAGGCTGCGCAGATGGTTGTGAGCGCAGCATCTGGTTGCCAGGCGTGGGATTGCCCGGTGGCGGAAGTGGCACCTGTGAGTGACGGTGCGGACCAGTGTGCGATCGGGGCGTGTTGCTGTTAGGTATCGGTGGACCGTAGATCTTGAGATGCGCCTTACGCATACGAACACGGTCCAATAGCCTGTTAAGTATGAACTCCGTATCGTGACGCGGCAGGACCCATTCCTCTGGCCTGTATGCACTGAGGTACGCCAGACACTGCTCATCGATGTGACGGTGGTAGTTTTCGGTGAGTGTCCAGGAGCCATTGAGCGGCTGATGATGAATCGAACCGAACATGCGTTCATACTCCGCGCGCTGACCGCGAGTCAACTCCTTCCAGTTGACAGGCCCGATGACCGAGGGAACTTCGGGCTCATCATCGGATAGGCTGATGTGCGAGCGAGCGTCGTCGTCGTCGAAGTCCTCCAGCTCGCTGTCATGCGGGTAGTCCTCAGATTTGAAGGAGTATTCCGTGACGTTGTCATCATCGAGGTCGGACTCGATATGGTCGATTTCCATCATATCTGCGTCCTGCTCGGCCATTTCAGCAGCGGCTTTGCCTTTGCCGTTGTACTTGTCGCCATCGCTACTGTCAGTTGCGCGAGTGTAGGCAACGTGTATGTTATCCTCGTTGTTACCGGCTGGCCCGCCAGGCGAGCCTGAGGTGCGATGCTGCATCGTCGCGGTGAGAAACAGCTCTACTGATTGCTTCGAGCACAGTGGGTCCTGTGCCTCGGAATTTCCAGCCACGCTTGTGAAAAGTGAAAAGTTATGACTCCAATTGTTGGTTTGCAGAGCCTACTGCATTTAATGGCTCGGTGACGAATCGTTGGTTCCAATTTTGCGTTGTGGCAATTTGCTGTTGCCTTGTTGGCGTTTCGTGTTTGTTGTTCAAAACACACAGCCAGCTCAGTTCAAGACGCCGTGAGACAAGTCGTTCAGACCAGGACCGCCAGATCCAATGAAAGGTAGCCCAAGCTCCGAGAAGATATCTCCGCAAGGTAAGAGAAGTCAGATGCTAGCGGACTAAAGCAAGCGTGGCTGGGGATGTTGTTGATCCTAAATGGCCAAATGAGGGTGACACCAGCAAAGACTTTTGTTTTTGGGCAGGCGAGGTGGGCAACGATGACAATGCAAGTGCGAGCTCGATGCAGCCCAAGGAGGAAGGCGCGATGTGAGAATCCGCGGCGGGCGCTTTTCACACGGTCGCTTCACTTCCAATCACGTCTCTAGTGAAATGTCACGTCAACTGCAGAGTATTCGTTAGTAATCATGCGTCTGCTCAATATTGTCAAGTGACAAGAGCAGCGGTTCGATGTTTGTGGCAGTTTGTGGCAGAGGTCTCTGATGTTGGAGTAATTCGAGAGGGGAATGTCAGACGTTAGTGAATGGTGAATAGATCAAGGCCGCCTCGATTCGGCTCGGGCCGCGACCCGTGTTGGAGCTGCTGGTGATGTGCATGTACCAAAACAGAAGGTGAAGGTCATGTGCGATCGACCGTTTGCCTTTCTGCTTGTGTGCAGGTCAATTAATATGGTTGGCTAAAGACTTGGGCTGAAGAGCTAGTACATACATGCAACCTCAACACGCAGTCTCGTTTGTGATACCCGTCACAGCCACATTCATATCAACTACGGAATTCATGGTGCGAAAGCAGGAAATGGTGGGTAAGGTAGATTTGCAAGAACACGTCCGCATGTTCAAGACGTATGGAACATCTGTAAATACTTGTTCAAAAGCCGCTTCTCCTTCCTGTATCCCTCGCATATTCATTCCCTTCGCTCGCCGCACTCGTGGTATAAGTTGTATGGATATCGTTTCTCACAGAATAGCTTCTCCGTGATGTTCACCTTCGAAGCCAAATGCAGCAAGCTTCTTCTGCTTCGACTTGTCCGCCTTCTTCCTCTTCGCATCCTCGGCCTTCTTCAAAGCGAAGACCTGCTCGACCGATGCCTGCTCGAAAGGCTTGGGCACGTAGTCGTCCTTGTCCAAATCCTGAGATTGGTCAGTCGAGGGTTGCCTTCGTGTGGGTATGCCCAAACCTACAATTTCACCGAGTAGTGAGACGTTCTCGCCTCTCACGAGGAAGAGTCCGCGCTCAACGTCGGCGTAGAGGTTCTGCACAAACAGCCTCTCAACAGTATCCTGGAGTACCAAGTTGCCTGTAATGCCGCTGTGTCAGCCTTGCATTCGTCATGTGTTTGTCCCTTGCGTATATCGTACCAAATTGATCCCAGCTCCTCAACACACCGATCAGCTTGCGCCCATCTCTCAAAGCAACCATGAGCTTTTCTTTTAACGGCTCATGTTAGCGCTGTCCATTCGTATCGCATCCGTCCTCACACTCACTGTCCGTCAAATCGAGCAATTGCGCAGCCGTCGTGAACATCTGCGGCGGCAGTTGTGGTACCGGAGGAGGCATGCCTAGTGTTTGCTGCTGTTGTGGCGGGCCCGTTTGCTGCGGACCAGGCTGGCCTGGCGGGCCGGCATCATGGAGACTGAGATTCTCCATGTGCAATTCGATGTTGTAGAGGTGGAAGGTAAGATACGGTGCTGCGGTTACGCCATGAATCGCGCTATGGTCATGAGCGCGGACTTTCGAGGGCAAGAGGTGACGGAGGGCGCGGCTAAACTACGGGGACTTTCACGAGCTACAAATAGAAGTTTTGCGTGAAGTTGAACTTGCTTTGCCTTCACTCACAAACAACTGCCGGTACTGCTGTGCATGCTCACGTCAAGCGAGCGCGCAATACTGGCCCAACCCATCAGGTACGCAGACTCCAATACCCTCCCTCTCCTGCCCTTCTACGTGATGAAGCATATAATAAACACAGACCTGATCGGAACAAACTATGTCGATCAATATTATAGTCCAACTGCTGTCTGACAATACCACAATATACAACATGTACTCGAAGATGTTTTGCAGAACAATTGCTAACAGTTCTTCAGGTTGATGGATACACAATACGTACCGGCGGTTCTTGAGCATGTGATGATGCCCATAATCTGTCTCAACGTACAACCTTGAATGTTGGGCACGGGGAAGGGAATCGGCTGCATCAAATCAGCCGTAGCATTTGACATAAAGAGTCAGTATTCAATGCAATATTCAGTAAACACCTTCCCGCTCATCATCGAGGCTCCCACGTAGCACTGCAAGATGTCATCATGTGTCTCGTGCATTCGATTTGTTTTACAACCACTCATGTATAGCTTCTCTGGCACTCGAAGCAGGAGCTTAACAAACGCTTGCATGTCTCACTTGGGTTTCCAGGGACCAGGTACGGCTCTGTAGGCACTATACCTGATGATGTTGGCTGTTCGCAACCAGAATCACGATTGAACACTTGCAAAAACTTTGCAACACGCTCGGCGATACGAGTGTGCAAGAATGCAATATAAGAAAGACGAATTGACGTTGTGAACCATTTAGTGTCTTGAAGTACTTGCGCTCTATCTCACCTACATGGATGATTCGCGGGGTTTATGATGGACGCTTTGTGGTTGGACGCGCGTTCGCGTATGCATTGCTATGTAGGTGCAAGTAAGCCTTGTGGAAGACGACGGTTGCCGTATACTGCTTTCGAACAAATTGCTGTGCGCTTGGTTTAAACGGCACGGTCAGTGCAAGATGGCCAGACCGTAGTTGGGCAACACACAAAGTCCACGATGGCTCCCTCTGGTCCGACGGCATCCCTCAATATCATATCGAGCCCTCGCTTGGTTTTGTGCAGTGTTATTTCCTTGCGCACGAGCCGTGCGCTCGAGAATGTTGGCATCCGTTGGACGAGTTGGACAAGGGGTAGCACATGCGACACTGTCCGTTACGAGATAACCAGCCGGTGGTGGCTGTTGCGTAGGTGACAGCAGGCTTGCTGCTTCGCTATGTGCCTTAATCTTTAATACACGCATCAATCTATCGTGATAGAGAACTACGCCGCACTGTGAAATCAATGCTTGCTCGCGTAGAAGATGTGCCTGGTTCCTTGCTCGGTAAATCCAGATAGTGCTCCTGCCTTGGCGGCACGCGAAGGAGGATTCTGCGCTAAGCCCTAGCTGCAGGCCAACGTCAGTCTCCAACCACCTGCTTGCAATTCTCCCAACCTCACTTGCAACCGCGCTTCTCCAGAACCCAGGGTCCCGTGCAATGTTCGCTCTGGTCGGTCGACCCTCGCGGGCATCGTAGCCCGGGGAACAAACAAGCTTGTCTTCATGTCTCATCCCTGGCGGCAGCGCACACGAACCTCCGCATGCGCTCGTTTGGGGCAGGGTGTGGGATGGTGGCAGGGGTGTCTTTGGCGTTTGATAGGAACAGGTTTCGTTCGCACGGCACGCACGTACGTCGCGCAGCATTCGCTGCAGGTATCATCGCAATGCAGTGACACGCAAAGTGGTGTGCGGCCACGCCACAAGCCTTGATTGAGGTGAATGCAGCGCAAACGAAACAAGGTGAGTGGCGGGTAGGTGGCCCGAGCGTCATGCGCGTCCATCGCTCTTTCCTGCCCAGCTCGTCGAAACATTTAAACTTTTTGGTTTCCCAGCCCACTGCGACTCTTTCGCACGCGACTCCAAAACATACCCACTTTCTTCTCTATCAACGCATCCACTTATCTCTCACTCACTTTCAAACATCCATCCACCCACCAATTCTCACCACCGCATCCACACCACATCACAACTCCATCTCACTCAACAGCATCGTCAACATGCGCTCCTTCGCCATCTTCGGCGTCGCCGCGCTCGTCGCGAGCGTTGCTGGCCAGACTGGTAAGATCAACTCACTTCGCAAACTCAAAGAACTCATCACTAACAAACTCACAGTGACCGTCACTGTCACTGAGACTTACTGTGGTGCTGGTATGTGTCCTCCTATTGCTGCTCGTCAGGAACCCAGCAATGGGCCAGAGACCACCAATGCCCTCTCAATCCTATCCTCTGCATATGCCAGTGTTATTGCCGCGTACACCTCTGCACAAGCCACCGATTCCTCACTCCCGTCACTCACTTTCGTCCCCGAGCTCTTCTCGAGCTATGGCTTGACGGGCGTTGCATCCACGAATGAACCCTCATCGCCCACGGCCGCACCTTCAGATTCTTCCATCGCTTCATCAAATCCTACGGACGTGGAAAACTCACAGACCTCTGCAGCCACCTCCCCTGCTCCCGTCTCTCCGGGCTCCCCGTCTGCCAACCCGTCCTCCTACGGCGGCATTCCCACGACCACCGAGGAAACCACCGTCCCGGCCGCCACCACCCCAGCCAGTGAGACCGCGAGCTCTGGCGAGAGCACCGCCAACCCTGCTCAAACTTCTGCTCAAACTTCTGGCACTGCCGCTGTCCCCGTTCCGGTTCCGTCTTCCATCACAGATTCTTCCGCCATCTCCAGCTACGTCAGCTCTGTTCAGTCTTCCTTGAGCAGCGAGGCTAGCGCCAACCCGACTGGTGGTGAGACCACGACTGGAGGCGAGAGCGCCAGCCCGACTGACTCCGCCACTGAGTCCCCGTCTGCGACCAACTCTGAGTCTGAGGGCGGTTCGACCACTGAGGCTCCGAGCTCATCGGCCAGCGAGGAGTCTGGCTCTTCCAGCAGCGAGGCCGACGCGGCGACTGCCACCTCCGCCACTACCACTGAGGCTCCCCCTGCTGAGCAGACCAACAACGCTGCCGGCACCAACCAGCTCCCCGTCGCCATGGGTGGGCTTGCCGCTGCCGTGGCCGGCATTCTCTTCATTTAAGATGGAGCTCACTACTTTACGAACCGCCTGCTTCCACAGTCACAAAGCTGGCTTTGCAAGGCATCTATGTCTCACGTATAGCCACGGCTAACGATGGGAAATTGGTTGGAGGCGTTAACACTGATGATTCAATAATGGGATACCCACTTCATGCATAACGATAGCGATTAAGCGGAAATGACTTTCTTTCCTATGTATGCTAGGGATTGAGGCGAGGGCTGGCTTGCTGCGGTACTCTAAGCTCTTTTTCCAGCTGCATAATGTAATATCCAGAATTCTGCACACTCATTTCACCTTCCATATGCCCATTTGAAAAGCTGTTATCTCTTAGCAAGCTCACATCGCAGTATATCCGCCGTCCACTGGCAAGTTCACACCGGTGATCCAACCTGCGTCCTCGGACGCAAGGAACACCACACTTCTGGCCACATCTCCGACCACCCCGATGCCGCCTAGAGGGTGTGCGCGATCGATCTCCTTTCTCGCTGCCGGGTCTCCTTGCAAATTCTGCGTCATGGTGGTCTGAAGAAACCCCGGGCAGATCGAGTTGCTGGGCATCAGTCAATATAGACTCACAGTTGTCAACATATACTCTGCACAACTTACCATCTGATCTTGTCTTTGGCATAGTCCAACGCCACCTGCTTGCTCAGCATACTCACAGCACCCTTCGAGGCACAATACGCAGGAGTGTTGAAGTATGCCACGAGCGCTTGCACGGACGAGGTATTGACGATACACCCTCGATCTCTTGTGTCGGGCAACGGATTCTGTGCCAACATCTGTGAGATCGCGTACTTGCAGCCAAGGAAGACTGATTTTGAGTTGATCGCTAGGGTGCGGTCCCAATCATCTTCGCTCGTCTCGTGAACAGACAAAGGACGCTCGCGTGTCGACTCCACTGAGATGCCAGCATTGTTGCACAAGATGTCCAATCTGCCGAACTGCTTGACGCAAGCGTTGATCGCATCTTGCCATTCTGTGGACGATGTGACGTCTGCTTTGACGAAGATCGCTCGCTCGGCTCCGTACTTGTCGTGAAGGAGTGATAGGGTGGTTTTGCCGTCGGTCGAGCGGTTTTGGTAATCGTCTGCTTTGCCCGTGTTGGGGTTTACTTGGTTGCGAGGCGAGACGAATAGATCGACGCAGCAGATGTTGGCACCTTCTGCGGCTAGGGCGAGAGCAATCGCTTGCCCAAGCGAGCCCGATGAGCCCGTTACGAGAGCTGTGCGGTTGGCTAGACGATTTGCCATAGTTCGGTCAATCCCGGATCTGCTAGAACGATGTGTCCTGATTGGAGCTTTTGTGGTCTGGCCTATGGGCTGGAAGGACAATCACCTGCTGATTTCAACGTTGTTGTTGATCTTCACATGTCGTAGGTGTGGAGAGGGGAGCTATACGTAAACAGCTGCATGTCCATAGATCACTGCGCGGGGAAGTCGCAGCTCAGTCGCCTCGCAACATGCGGAGAGCAGCATTGTGGATCGTGATATCAGTTACATTCATTATCGATGAATCAATTGTTTCCAATGGCACTAGAACATCTTTCCATTCATGCCCTGGTATGCATATTCCGGTTTGCCCAAGGTGGGTATCGATCAAAGAGGGTTAGGGTTGGGTTTATTTGATCCCTAAGGATCTCCATGTTGGGAATCACAAGGTCGGCATAGCATGCAGAGCACTTAAGACAGCATCACGCGCGACATTGTTAGCTACATGTATATGCCATATGCACCGAAAATATTACTAACTGGTCTGCGTAGTTGAATGATAAATTCGTCGGACACCAACAGCAAACACGATTCCCAACGAATTCAACCCGGATGTTTGGTTTCAGAATATATTTGATGAACATTCGTCTTGGTATGCGCGATGATTATCAATTTGGAAGAGAGCGGTCTGGCGCAGAGATGCCAACAATTCGTGCCTTCGGAAGGGTTGAAAGGCTCATAAGACAACAGGTCTTTGAAGTGCTCAATCATGAATCCACACCCGCACCCAATTGAAGTCGAGGTGATTAGACGCAAACAGGGCATTGGGAAACTTAGTGGCTCAAGTATTCACCACGGCGGGCTAGGGTCTCATTGGTCTGTAAGACCACCGCGTCCGACTCACTTTCAGCGGTGGGTAAACATGTAAGAGTACACAATCGTTGGTGAGACACGGCGGCAGCTTTGAGACGCGCCAAGTAGAAGCTTTCGCGCTTTCTATCGACCGACGCTCCGCGGTCTCGTTTGCTCTGTTGTTTTATCCCAGCATTATATGCGCCGGCACGGAAGGGCTGAGCCGCCACCTATCGAGCCTGTGCACGAGCAAGAATGGCGGTATGGAGCACATACTTGCTCGATTGACGTGGTAAGGATGAATGAGATGCATCAGTCGACCGATCGGTGAGTAAGAGGTACCGCCAGGGAGATGTTCCGCGCATTCCAATGCGTGAGAAATATTGTTTTCTTCCAGAAGTAGGACGGGAGTCAACAGAAGCGTGGTTCGGCACTTTCTGTACGATCCGCAAGGCCCGCACCGTTAGAGACGCCAAGGCGGAGCCGATCCCTCAAGGAGGAAGCATTGCAGTGGATCGCGAACTGAGAGAACTCGGACACACCTGGACACTTCCAGTCAGGAGACGATATTAATGCACTTACGGCGCACACGTGCATAGACACAGGGTGTGACCAGTGGAACAGTGCCACTCAACATGGATTAATTCATACTCCAACTTCAGAATAAGCCCAAACAAATAACAATTGAAGATGGGCGTTCACACCCCTCCGCCGTAACGTCTCAGAAGGCTCAAAGCAAACGCCTGGTCTACCCGCCTGTCTCCACAACTGGCTCGGAATATCTCAACGCTTAACCCCGGACGCGTTCTTCCAGCGGTGGGAGTCTTAACTGACAGACATTAAGATCCTCTGTCGCGTCCGGGCCTGGAATCCACCTTGATCTTAGGCTCGCGCTGGAGGACGGCCGTTACACCGCTGGATCCTCGTGTCATGATGGCAACCAGACCCTCCGCGGCAGACATGGCTCGAGAGCAAGTAATGGCAAGCCCATGTCGTGGTGATCGCGTGTACCAGGGCTTCTAACCTGGACACAGGGGAGGTAGGAAGAGATCACGCCGTGGCATGAACACTGACCTGAGCGCGGCCTAGTCTAACCTGCTGTACCAGGTGGGTGGCTCACGTATGGCCTGGCGTGCCTTCGAGCACATCGTGACCCTTGAATATGCACGTGAGTCGGGTCTGAATGCGTTTAAGCAGTAGGGAGAGATACAAGGGACTGCTACTAGCACTCACCGCCCCACACTAAGGACGCTCGAACGCCCTGAGACCTCATCTCCATGACCTGAGACATACCAAATTCAAGCCACGAGAGACAGGAGTGCTGGCTGTGGATTGAGATCAGCATACGCCCAACAACACATGCCAAAGTAGAGCCGACGGAACAGCGGTGGCTCACCGACCACAGAGCCTCGAAGTGATCAATATGCTATAAGTAAGACGTCCTCGACCACCACAATCAACTTCTTCTCATCATCCAACAAACACTTCTCTTCTCAACAGCCACTTTCGCTTACCAACACTTTTTAAATCCAGTCTTTCAGACCAACCCAACACCTTCAAAATGGCCTTCTTCAAGTCTCTCCTCATCGCCTCCGTGGCTGCTGTTGCCTTCGCTGCCCCCCAGGGCGGTGCCTCTGACAACAACAAGAAGGTCGAGATCGACTCTCAGGACAGCTCCGCCGCGTGCGGTAACGGCCAGAAGCTCGCCTGCTGCAACAGCGGCGAGGACTTCATCGGCCTCAACTGCCTCAGCGTCCCCATCCGTTCGTCTACACTTCAATGAGAGCACTCCGGAGTCAAGCTAACAAGCTATACAGTCGCTGTCCCCATCCAGCAGGCTTGCGGTTCCAACGTCGCTGCTTGCTGCCAGACTGGCGATGCCAAGGTAAGCATTCCATCCTGCAATTCTCTCATGTGATGTTCACTAACAACTTCCAGGGCAACCTCATCAACGTTGAGGCCAACTGCCTTGCCATCCCTCTTTAAGCGGGATAAGAACACAGTGCGACTACCAGCGACCTTTCAGCATTTGCAGAGCGGGATAATGGTTTTCGGTGTTTGAGATCATCGATCAATATGATAGGTGTTTTGGGATGATTCTTGGGTGACTGGATTGGTGGCTTCTCTTCTGCGCATCAGTCTTACTGCTCTGTTTCTCACTATCTTTAATATTTTTACGATGATCAACGGCTTGGTGCATAATACATTATATTCTTCTAAACTTCACTACTTTCCTCTTCCTTCGGACCAACTCGTGAGACCTAGACAGAAGGGGCACGAGCCAACGCGCAAGAGGCTGACTCAGGCCATGATCTCCTCTCGCTGGCGATGTAAACTGGTAGCCAAAGGGTGGCGATTGTTACTACTTAGCCTCAGCGGTTACATTTGAGCCATCAGGGTGGCTTCATTTCTAGACGGTACAAAGTGCTTGCGATCAGCCACCCGGGTGAAAGGACTCTCAGCATTTGCCACATGGCTCGGTCTTGATGTTTAAGGACATTGCTTCATCATCTAGCGCCAATATAGTAGCTGCAGGATCTACTCCAGGGCATTGCATCCTGATTTACCGGGACCGAAGAATTTGGCAGGTACCATGTACACTTTCTAGAGAAGCGAGTGGGCGAATGGTGGGACAGAAGTCTTGCTAAGGCACATACTCAAAGGCTTGTCAGCTGCCATCAAGGTTTGCCATTCATTTACATACGGTTTCGCGCTCAAGAAACGCGTACTGTGTACGTAGAAATGGGCAGCGGTCGGGCCGTGTGTTGCCGGCTAGATTGCTGCTGAAAGATGACGGCGTTCTAGAACCCAGTATTTGCCCGCGTTGCGGCTCAAGACGACATCGAGGACATACAGCGTGCCGTATGTGCATATGGTACCCGTCCCCATGCCGTGCGACTGCAGACGACCTCTGGTAACATACGTGGCTGGAGCTATCCACCAAGCAATTTTGCCGATGGTGGTGGTGTTTTGGTGATGCGGGTGCTTTGGTGGTGTTTGCAACCTCGGCTTGGTGGCGACGCGCAAATCTAAAGGACATTGAAAGGAGCCATCGGGCATGGGTCACGCCGAGGAACTCCCATCCACAATCTGTCCACCACGCTGTAAACTCTGCTGGTTTCATCACGTCCACCTTGTCAAGACTGAGTACGTTGGACGAGAAGAGGCAGTGCTATGACCTGCAGTTCTTCACTACTGCCACACTGCTGTCACTGTTGACCCTGGACGCCGAGTCGGTCGTTCGCTGCAGGTCCCCTCTTCGTACCTACGGCAACATGACTGCTGCATTTAGCCTCACGCGCCATACATCTTAGTCGCCACGTATTGCTAGGTTTAATCACCCAAAGTCTACTCGATATTGTCGACGATGTTGTCAGCGGCTGCCATGAGGGCTCGATTGTGGCAGAAGTCAACCATTTGCTGCCGTTCGAGCGACGAAAGATCTTCGAATCACATTTAGCCGCTGTACGCCGCTGTACAAGGGCGAAGTTGATTTCCCAAAGCGGTCTTGCGGCTGTACCTGGGCCCCGCGTGGTGCCCAGGAACCTAAGCCGGTTGATTGACACGACCGGGGTTTGACACGGGGAATCTGGGGCTAGCATGTATCATTGACCCAAGGAGCGGGAAAAATATGGACTTCATCTATTCGACTGAGCAATTTAACAGAGTATAGCCGCTAGGAAAACGATATAAGAAGGCCTTGGATTCGCTGCAATGGACCAACCACCCACCATCCAACCACATTCGCCAACACAATTTCAAGATGCACTTCACACAAGTGTTCACAGCTCTCACTTTGGCTGGCGGTGCCTTCGCCCTCCCGCAGGCGGAAGAACGCAAGGCCCAAGGCCTGGCGACTGCCATGAAGGCCCGTGGAAGGGAATTCATCGGTACGGCATTGACTCTCCGTGGCAACGAGACTGAGGAGGCGATTGCTCGCAACGGTGCCGACTTCAACTCGTTAGTAGCTCCACTATCCTTTGATGATATTACGAGATGTTGACGATCGATCCAGTTTTACCCCCGAGAACGCCATGAAGTGGGAGGTCATTGAGCCTAGCCGCAACAACTTCACCTTCAGCGATGCCGACCGCTACCGCGACTGGGCCAAGAAGAACAAGAAAGAGATCCACTGCCACAACCTTGTCTGGCACAGCCAACTGCCCGCCTGGGTTGGCGCCGGTAACTTCGACAACAAGACCCTGATCTCCATCATGAAGAACCACATCTTCACCCTTGCTGGCCGTTACAAGGACGTCTGCACACGCTGGGACGTTGTCAACGAGGCCCTCAACGAGGACGGTACCTACCGCTCGTCTCCCTTCTACGACACCATTGGTGAAGCTTTCTTGCCTCTGGCGTTCAAGTTTGCTAAGCAAGCTAGCCCCAAGTCTGAGCTGTTCTACAACGACTACAACCTTGAGTACAACGGCAACAAGACTCTCGGAGCTCAGCGTATTGTCAAGCTCATCAAGAGCTACGGTGTGCACATCGACGGTGTTGGCCTCCAGGCTCATCTTGCCCAAGAGGTCACCCCGACCGCTGGTGTTCTGCCCAGCCAAGCAACACTCGAGACTGTTCTCCGCGGTTTCACTTCTTTGAACGTTGATGTTGTCTACACCGAGATTGACATCCGCATGAACACTCCCGCTACCCCCGCTAAGCTGAAGGCCCAGGCCAAGGCCTACGAGACTGTCGCCAAGAGCTGCCTTGCGGTCAAGAGGTGTATCGGCATGACTGTCTGGGGTATCTCTGATGTCTATAGCTGGATTCCCGGAGTCTTCCCAGGAGAGGGAGCTGCTCTGCTTTGGGATGAGAAATTCCAGAAGAAGCCTGCCTACGATGGTTTCCTCAAGGGCATCAAGGGTGGCAAGTAGTATACGACACAAGGAATTCAACCTCTTTTGCGAAAGATGATATGCATAGATCAAGTACATAGCCGATCTTTGAAAGCTAGAGAGTGTATCTGAACGCCGTTAGCACAATTCCAGAGTTGTACAAAATTTCCGATCGTACCTGAATTGTTTATTTTTCACGTCAGTCATATCATCATCGTAGGCATTCTCAAATGCTTCTGCAACGCCAGTGCTATCTCTTTTCTTGTTCTCTCGTACGCAGACGATACGATAGATCAGTGCGAGGACGATGCAAATGGCGGACGATACGACCTACAGCTTGTTTAGTACTTGAGCGTGCGGCTAGGGGTCCATGATACCAACAGTAACAATCCAGCCGGTAGTGTATAAAGGTTTCTCTTTTTGCAGGAAGACCAATGGACCGATGAAGTTTCCTGAGCCATGTCAAATCATGTTCACTTGACGCAATCTTGGTTTCGTTGACTTACCAATGCAGTAACCGACGAACATGCCGCTACTTCCCAGACTTCTCTTTGTGTAGCCAGCTGAGTTCGCAATCACGAGACTCATGAGGACGGCGTATCCGCCACCGTAGCTTGCCAATATGTATACAGCAAACAGCTTGCCTCCTGTGGCACTCTGAGGTAAAAGCCAAAGCAGGAGCGAGGCAAGGAGCGTTCCGGAAACGGTGATGGCAACGAGATACGACCGCCAACCTGGAAACTTCATTGCAATAAATGGTGCTGTCAATTCGATGGTTCCAATCACCACGCCTGCGGGCATCACCAGAAGTAGAGAATTGAGCCCACTGAAGCCAAGATCTGAGATGATGATCGGGGTGAAGGTCGAGACTGTAGGCAAAATTAGTTGGTACTTAACATATCGGAGTTCATTGTACCCACCAGGTCCGTTGGCAACCAACATCGTCAACGCCATCCAGAATGTCAACCAGAACCTGACGTCCCTGAGAATTTCCCATAGTTGCTCAACCTTGAAGTGAGTGTTTCTTACGCCGGAGTTATTGACCCTCATACGTGCCACAGCAATGTATCTTTCGCGGTCACTGAACCCTTTAGCCCTAATGGGATCTGGCGGCATGAAGAAGAGGATCACGAAAGCCCAGAGCACTGTGATGCAACCGGCCACCAGATACATGTAGCGCCAAGGCGAAAGTGAGCCAGTGATGTGCCCTAGCCCATAGTTGATGAGGGGAGAGACGATGCTGACATATCCCTGTTGGTATGGGTCAGATGTGCTGATGCAACGGTATCGGGGGGGGGGGGCTTACGGTCATGCTGTACCAGACTCCCATCCGGAATGCTTGTTCTTGTTTCTTGTACCATCCTGCATGGATCTGTCAGTGAACGCCTTTGCGTGATGGAATTCTTCGCACAAAAGATAGATGACCTACCACCGACGACCAGCATCCAACCAGGCGACACTCCACTCTCAAGGGCACCAAGGAAGAATCGTTGCACATAGAGACTCTGGTATATCGTCAGCACACATAGTATATGATATAAGATGCAGGACCCACGTACCTGGTAAGTGGTGCAGCCCGCAGTGGACATAAGGCAGATACCTTGGTTGTTGTCAGTTTATGAAGCATGCAGAAGCCCAGCGTCTTCAGCGAGGTAGATCCGGAAAGACATACCCCATAGCAACACGATGCCGAAGATAACACGCTCGATCGGATATCGTTGAGCCAGGACAATTGCAGGATATGCGCCACAGATGAATCCAGGATAGAAGATTGCGGCAGACATCGAATATCGTAGTCCGACATTGAGATTCAGATCAGTTCTCAAACCAAACAACGCCTGGGAATATTAGCATTGTAAAGGTCAATACATGGTGACACATCGTACCGCTTGGGATAGCATGGCTTTGTCGTAATATTGTAGACCGTAGGTTATACAAAGAATGCTCAACAAGCGTCGATCAATCTTTCTAGTCAGCTTCTTCTCTTCGTCCGCAGTCCATGTCTCTTCGCCTTGGTAGTTTGCGAGCACTTTGAGCGCCTCATCGTTGTGCAACGTGTCGACTGTGATAGTCTCCTTCAACTCCTCCAGATGTGCTGCATTGGTGTCCTTCCCAACACCAATCGATTCTGCCTTGTCTAGACCTGCCATGTTCACTCGACTGACTCGCAACTTGTAAATTGTGAGAGACTGCGGGAAAAAGCTTTTGGCTACACAAACGGGAGCTCCGGGCCTAAATGTAGCAGAGCAGGTGCATGGCAGCCACGTGAGTGACGTCCAGTTTGCGTACAAACATGAGCAACCATAGCGGAAATAAGATGTTGATTGAGGGGAAGAAGCTCCTGTGGCGCTGATCCGCATCCAAACGCCTCAAAAATACATGTACGGCATGCCAAGTGTACCAGAGTGTGGGGAGTCAGGAGTTGCTATTGGTAAGAGGATGAGAAGCGAACAAGGAAGTATAGCATAAGAGACTACCTGCGGTACGCTTGACCGAGGTGAGCGGAATATATAGGTGGGGATTTGGGCGTCTCACGAGAATAAGCAATCCTGAGAATATAATCCTCTGCCACTGATGGAACATCCATCTTGAACATGTTTACCTACAGAAATTGAGCACGTTATGCTAAAAGAATAGTAGCAAGAGATCGACCAGATCAACGTTGTTTGAATGGTCTGCGGAATTTTCCAAGCCTTGTGGTCTGGGTTCAGACTTCATACTTGCATCTCAGTGGTCGGTGTGACTACTTTAAGAAATATGCTAGAGCACGCCAGCTAGAGACTACAGACACAACAATGCCTCATGATTAGTATCTCAGTGGCAAGGCAAGCAGTACCGACCTCGAAGCCAGACCGCGAGCAAGCTTAGTCTATCCCGGACCATGAAGGTGAGGGGCCCGCAATTGCGATACCATACGCCTCCGAGTTTGCCTGCGATCAGTATGAGATGGGACTAAAAGACACGGACATCGATATCGATGGCGCTCGTCGCTTTCTTTCATACCCATGTCGACTGAATATCTAGACCCATGTCGAGAGAGCTGAAGACTGCGGGTCTGTGGCTGCTTGTATCAGTGAGTATCTTAATTCACCGTTCCAGGCCTTGACGAGATGATCACCAGAGATATCTGGACGAGCTGCTGTCGAAGCATGTTCAAAACCTGATAGAACATGAATATTCATGTGTCAGGTGTGACTTACAGCAGGCAAGCCACCCACAGCCACCTTGAACACCAACGGCAAAACATGGCGGACAAATTCGGCCCATCAAAATGCCGAGACTCTCCCCGCCGCCTCCTCATCTGCCTCCACTTTCGACTCGATAACAATACCACCCTGCTATCTCTTGTCGGACACACTAGCAACTAGCTAGCAAGGCAATTCCCAGGCAATGTCACCGCTACGATACTACGTAAGTGCCAAGTCGAGACTAAAGGTATGATAGCGCTTTGCCCTGATTTGCAGGCGAGGTGTCAACATGTTCGTGTCCGCCGTATAAGTCTGTAGCAAACCACACCTCTGCTGTATACCTTTCATACTACTATTGCCTCGAAGTATGGCTTCTACGAAAGACATAATCAAGCTAGCGTTGCTAGTACCAAGCGTCCTGGTAGCTGCGGTAGCTGCGGTACCAGCACAACATGGCTCTCGCCTCCCAAAAAAAGCCCAGCACCTTCTGGACGAGTCCATGAGATGGATGGACCAATTCTACGATATCTCAGAATCGTACCTGTACGAGCTTAGTGCGACTGCTGCCCTTCGGCATGAGACACGCAGCTCGGTCTGGTATGCTCTTGGGCTGCTCGCCCGCAATGAGAAGGACGACATCGATCAGGCAGAAAGTATCATTGGGAATGTCATTGGCGCTCAGTTTAAGGAGCCGTCCGAGCAATGGTAGGACTGTCGACTCTGTGTGCTTCTTTGCTGTTCTGAAAATGTATAGGTACGGTGACTACCAGAAGTACCCGGAGGAGCCATACGTTGGTTCATCGGTGTATCCCGCGGACATATACGACTCCTGGGACCCGAACTGGCGTGGATTTATTGGCACAACCTTGATCATTGCCTTTGAGGAGTACGGCCACCTTCTCTCCGGTCCCACGAAGGATCTGATGCTGGAGTCTTTACACAATGCCACCAAGGGCGACGAGTACAGGGTTGGCGGAGTCGACGATGACAATCTCTATCCCGCCTACAGTAATCCAGTGAGTACTCCTGGCGAACCATTGAGACTTAGAAGGCTAACACAATTGCAGGCCATCATGCGTGCTTTCATGTCTGGCTGGACTGGACGCCGTCTGAATGAAGCTAATATGACGGTATCTGGCGAAAAGTAAGCGTGATCTTCGAACACCAACAACAACGGGTGACGAATTTTGCGAATGCTCATTCTCAATAGGTATGCTCAAGAGATCATCGATCTCTTCGACCGCAACAACACTTTGTCGGAATTCAACTCTGGTACATACACCGGAGTCTCCCTTTATGGGTTGACTCTATGGTGTAAATACCTGCCCGAGGACTCGATCATGACTCAGCACGGTCCTACCATGGTAGAATATACATGGTCAGTTATTAGTGACCCCCTTGAATACATATGCGAGACAAGTTACTGACATATTATCTTCGGTTCATGCAGGAAAGCTGTTTCCGAACTTTGGCACCCGAGCATGAAGAACATGGCCGGTCCTTGGGACAGAGCTTATGGATACGACATGAAAAGATATCTTTCGTTGATGGCGCTTTGGTTCTGGGTCTTGATTGGCAAGGAGAACTCGTCATTAATCCCTAAAGTATGATACCGGAACTCTGCTACGTCAAGAACATCTGTGTGCTAATAGAGAATGTAGCCGCAAGTCATGTCGCACAGTGCCGACTATGCATTTGCACCATGTTTCGCTGTGCTCGCAGCTTTCCATCGCACACTGATTCCGGACAACATCTTCGATGGCCTGACCCAGTTCTCTGGCGAGCACACGTTTACGGCAACGACGTACTACCCACCCATCGACAACGTTCCTCGCAACATCACAACCTGGCTCTCCGAAAAGCTCACCATCGGCGCCGAATCATTTGATGAGAACGGACTCGGCGGCCCTGCGCAGTCGCAGGAGGCTTTCAACCCTGCCGTCATCCAGTGGGATACTGGAAGTGAAATTAGCTTCATTTCGGTGAGTTCGTTATGCGCGTGAGATGGAACATTTGTTGCTAACCAGCTTCCAGCTTTATCCCACCGAGGTTGCTCTCCAAGTCGAGGTTTCCCCAAACAAGCTCGATCTCAGCTACCCGCTGGGCAACTCAAGCTCGATTTTCACTTTAATCGTCGGCACCTTCAAGCAAAACCGGACCATAGCCGACTGGAGTGGAGTTGTCGGCTTGGATGTGGACATCTCGACCAATGCAAACTCCTCGTACAGTCTGTCGTTCGGCGGCGCAATGGGAGGAACTTCTAAGACGATTAGGGATTTCGAGGTCTGGAACTTTACTTATGTTATGCCTGATGACTTCGAGGGTGTTCCTACGCTGTCTCTCGATGTGAAGCTCCGATAGCCTCGTTGGAGTCCAGAATAGAAGTTCAGGCCTTCCTTCGGCCTAGGGTGGCAGAGGTCCATCAATTAGTCCTCAGCGTCAAATTGTCTACTGTGAATATATAGAGATAAGACAACTCAGTTCGTACGCACGAGCATCTGAAGCACACATATATCAAGCTGCGAAGAAGAAGCGGTGTCTGGTGCCTGCGTAACGTGTCTGGTGTACACTGCAAAAGCTACTTCCCTGCATACGTGAATTGACAGACACACGACGAATATAGCCCGTAATGGTATCGAACCGTAAATGACTGAATAAATGTAGTGAAGTTTATTGTCATTTGTGCAAAGAAAGTGAATCCTGAGGCGAGCCATCCACCGCATCACCGACTGGCCCGAGCTCGCTTTGGAAGCCAAACACATCATCGCTTGAGGCTCGCTTGCCATCACCGACCGCAATCACCACGCGCGACCGAACATTACTCCCATCAACTACATACCTGCTGAACCCCTCCGAACAACTCAGCAGATTACAGACAGCTTCATCAAGTACTTCGGGCCCAACTGCGCGCACGCCAGCTAAGGAAAAGCGCCATTACAAACCGCCTACTACCGCCGCCATGGCGCTGGATACCTTCTTTAACAACAAGATCGAGAGCATGAAGCTCGAGATCATCCAGGGCCAAGCAGTTCTCCGACGCCTGGAAGCACAGCGCAACGAATACAACAGCCGAGTGCGGTTACTGCGCGAGGAGCTCGGTCTGCTCCAGCAGCCGGGGAGCTACGTTGGAGAGGTTGTGAAGGTCATGGGAACCAAGAAGGTGCTGGTGAAGGTTCACCCGGAAGGCAAATATGGTAAGATCGCACACGGAACATATGAAATACATGGATACTAACGGTGAACAGTCGTCGACATTGCCGACAACATCGACATCTCGAAACTCACAGCTGGCAAGCGTGTCACCCTTCTCAGCGACTCCTACAAGCTTTCCTCCCTCCTCCCATCCTCTGTCGACCCTCTTGTCTCCCTCATGATGGTTGAGAAGGTACCCGACAGCACATACGACATGATTGGTGGCTTGGACGAGCAGGTCAAGCAGATCAAGGAAGTCATCGAACTTGGCCTCAAACACCCCGAGCTGTTCGAATCGCTCGGTATCGCACAACCCAAGGGTGTACTACTCTACGGTCCTCCCGGCACAGGCAAGACGCTTTTGGCAAGAGCAGTGGCACATCACACCGACTGCAGATTCATCCGCGTCAGCGGTTCTGAATTGGTGCAGAAGTACATCGGAGAGGGCAGCAGAATGGTGCGCGAGCTGTTCATTATGGCTCGTGACCATGCGCCCTCAATTATTTTCATGGACGAAATTGACTCTATCGGTTCCTCGCGTGTCGAGGGCAGCTCTGGCGGCGACTCCGAGGTGCAGCGCACTATGCTGGAACTGCTGAACCAGCTTGATGGTTTCGAGCCTACAAAGGGCATTAAGGTCATCATGGCCACCAACCGTCTGGATATTCTGGACCCTGCCCTGCTGCGTCCTGGCCGCATCGACCGCAAGATCGAGTTCCCACCACCCACTGCCGAGTCTCGTGCGGACATTCTGCGCATTCATAGCAGGAGCATGAACCTCACTCGCGGCATCAACTTGCACAAGATCGCGGAGAAGATGAACGGCTGCTCTGGCGCAGAGTTGAAGGGTGTGTGCACTGAGGCTGGTATGTACGCGCTCAGGGAGCGCAGAGTGCACGTCACGCAGGAGGACTTTGAACTCGCGACGGCCAAGGTTCTCAACAGGCACGACGACAAGGAGATGAGTTTGACGAAGTTGTGGAAGTAGTGGAGAGAGTGCTTTCTGGGTGCTGCGTCGATGATGCAGGTTTCGAGCACGATGCTGTACTATATAATAGAAAGCAGGACTGGCTGCGAAGTTGGCGAGTAGAGCGAATTCGAATACATGATATCAACATGAGTCGTGCAGTGTACGCTTTCTCTGTATGCGATTCGGAGCAGTGAATTGCACAGGAGCACCAGCTGCGACACTGCATGCTTGCCAAGTCTCGTTTGAATCGTGTTGCAGTAAGCCAGGACTTTTTCAAGTCACGAGGCGAGTGTGACCCATAGGAGCTGTACGGGTGTGATATTCGGTAAGGTACATGCATGTTTTTAGTTGATGCAGATCACGTTGCACATCCATCGATGCAGGCGGTAGAAGGATTGTCAGCAAGAGGCGCATGTCCTTGACTCGTTCTCACACAGATTTGGCTCAACAAGTGCGTACTAGATAACTTCGGCTTCGCCGGGTTATGTTCAGGCATTATGCTGCAATAAATGGGCCGCAGTGATTTTGCACACGGGCAGTCGATATTTCTCGTGTACAAACCTATGGCCGAAGATGATTAAAATGATTCGAGTAGCTCGAGCTACGCTGTCCCATCACCGATCAGAGAACAATCAAGACATGGGTGGGGGCAGGGCAGGCGCGGAACGAGAGGCGATCACTCTTGGTATCTAGGTCACTGGGCACACGTATCGGGGGACTGCCTATCTCCATGTGTATCTGTGCAGACCTACAGCAGCATATTTACTGGTCGCCTTCCAGTCGAGTACGCAGTCACATACGTAGCCTCAACCGCCAGCGAATCTATGAATCGTACACGTGCAGCGTAGCCTTGTCGTAGCGAAACACAGCGCACTTCTCTCTCCCCTGCACTACACTCTTCCTGGCTGTCGTCTGACAAGAGACAAGAATCCGCGCAGGCTACCAGCACGCACGCACGCACGCACGCACGCACGAGGCTCTGAGACCAGATGACGACGGCGGCGCACGTGCAGCCAGCGCAACGGCTCCCGCAAGTCTAAACTCAATAGGTCGCCTCTCGCGAGTCGGTATAACGTTAGTTGAATAGCTCCACGCACGGTGGAGCTTGGCCTGGGCAACAGGCAGGGCACGAATACACAGACATCTCCAGCCGCCAGCCATGGCCGACAACAACACCACCCCCACCACCGCCGCCAACGACCGTACCGTCGCGTCAACCCCTGGCACCAGGCGGACGTCGACGAGTTCCGCTGGCAACATGGCCGATCAGCCGCAAGCAACGAGAGAGCAGTCTAGCGAGAGCGCGAGGAAACCCAGACCCCGACCCGTCGACTATGGTTGGTCTCCATTCGCGCTTCACTCACGTACACAAGAAATGTCCTCTAACTCAAATCACAGGTTCAATTCCCAGCACTTCAAGTACGCGTCCGCAAAGCGTAACTCCACAAACACCTCGCCGACCAGGCCCAGTCAAGCGTGCGCCGTCTTCCAGCAAACCATTCCGCGGCGCCGAATTTTCGGTTGACGACGAGCCTGAGGAGGTCGACAATGACTTGAAACTCGTACGACAAAAGACACGGGACACCCTCCACAAAGAGAGAGTATCGTTGAGGAGAAAGGAGAGTAAAGGTACACTAAGACGAAGGCCTACGGCGCAGGCGCCGACTCTAGCCAAAGTCGACAGCGAAGAAGGTGACGAGGAAGCTGCAGAGGGGCAGGCTAGCGGTATCGACAAATCCACGGCCACTCTTCCTGGAAAACCAATTATTCGAGATACCGCGGAGCCAAGCTCAGAGGACACTTTACAAGGCGAAGAAGAGGAGGAACAACTCGTGGACGACGACGAAGACGACGACACGCCAGGATCTGACGATGACGACGACGACGACGACGCAGACTTGAGCGATGCTGAGAGTTTCACTCTTAGAGATCGACAAGAGGCCATCAACGAAACACATCCTTTCGGTATTCGTATCTGGAAGCCGGCGTTGTACAAAAAGAATCGATCAGTGCAACGAAATGCGGAAAGCGACATCCACTCAGCGCCTGGGGGACGAGTGAGTCGATGGTTGTCGGTATTCAACATGCTGTGGGTGGTCATCTTTGGTTGGTGGCTGGCGCTTGTCGCTGCATTTGGTGGCATCTTGTGTTACTTTTTGGGTCTGCTCGGAGCTGAGGGCTGCCATGATTACGGGCGAGTCTTGATCAACTTGTCAAGCTACTTGTTCTATCCATTTGGCAAGTATGTCAAGTTGGAACACGACGAAGCATATCTGGACGAAGACGAAGGCGAAGGCCGGAGCATTGGAGAGTATGAACGATGGCAGACGGGTGACCTCGAGGAAGGTCGCTTGTTCTTCGGCCCACACGATGTCAATCGTTCCCTCATCGGCCGACGACGCGAAGAAGTCGAAGATCTGCCCAACGAGACAGATAGCCTGCTAGGCCGCCACGACCGCAATTCTTCTGGTCAACGAAGCGACACTAGGACGAAGAAACGCTTGTTCGGTCGCGGCAAATGGGATACCGGACGTGTGATCTTCTTCTTGTCGTTCTACTTCCTGATCACTCCTTGCTTATTCTTTGTGAGCGCGATCTGTTGGTTCCTGGTGTTCACCATACCGATGGGCAAAGTCACCCTTTTGCTGTTCTACCACCTCCGACGACACCCTCTGGCCTTGAGCTTCCATACGGATTCGCACTACTCACGCGTAACATCGCCTGGCTCGAACTCACACAGCATCTTGATGTGCACATACCGCGCCGTTGGCTCGAAGTACTGGAAGTACACTATCGATGGTACCAATATTTTCCTCATCAACATGCTTGGTCTCGTCGCGTTCACCATTATCAACTATTTCTTCCTATTCGAAACACTCCACATCGAAACTTGGTTTACCTCACCAGGCTTCAACTTCATTCTTGGGCTGCTCTCAATCATTCCGCTGGCCTACTTTATCGGCCAAGCTGTGGCCTCCATCTCGGCACAGTCTTCCATGGGAGTGGGCGCCACCATCAACGCCTTCTTCAGCACAGTCGTCGAAGTCTTCCTTTACTGCGTTGCCTTGCATCAGGGTAAAGGTCAGCTCGTCGAGGGCAGCATCGTTGGATCGATCTTTGCTGGTATACTTTTCCTACCTGGACTCAGTATGTGCTTCGGTGCGCTCAAACGCAAAACGCAGCGGTTCAACGTTCGCAGTGCTAGCGCCACGAACACTATGCTGCTCTTCGCAGTCATCGGCGCTTTCGGACCCACGCTGTTCTACCAGATCTACGGCTCGCATGAGTTGAACTGCCATCAATGCACCCGTTTCAGAGGGCATGGCCCAGATAGTGACTGTAGGCGCTGCTACTTCTCTCAGACGCCGGCCGTGCAGACCAAGTTCTACATTGAGGCTGTTCGACCCTACACATGGTTTGCGGCCGTGCTGCTTTTCCTCAGCTACATCATTGGCTTGCTCTTTACGCTACGCACGCATGCTGCAGTAATCTGGAACAACGAGCCGGACGAGAAGAAAGAGGCGAAGATGGAACAAGCATCGCACCGCATCGAAGAACGACATGGAAGTTTGTCCGCCTCTATCAGCGGACTCGACCACCCGCGCGATCACTTGTCCAGAAACCCAACTGCAGGTACTATCACCCCGGGTAACATCAGAGACAGCCAGATGTACCAGAGAATCCTGAATCAGAGTCTGAAGCAGGCTGGTATTGCTTCAAAGACTGGCAAAAAGCTTGACGAAGACGAAGGACCAGTCAAGAACGACGGCCAGACTCCTCATCTCGTACCACCGAAGTCTGCAGATGGCGAGAGTGGCAGTATCAAGGGCGCTCGTATCCAAGGTCTCAGCGCAGAAGACAATCGCGTGCTCGTCCAGCAGGTAGCCGAGATGGCAGCCACTGCCGCTGCCGTTGCCACACGCGATGCGACAAAGGCGCCGCACAAGGCAGCACACATGGCTGCGACTCGTGCTAGTAGCAGCTACCGACACTCTTCTGGGAAAGATGGCGAGAGCAGAGAGCGACATGGCGGCCATTCCCACCGTGCACACAATGCAGAAACCACTAGTCTGGGTGAGGTCGCGGGCGTGGCTGGCGATCAAGCACTGGCCAATGCAACCGCTGTCACGACCGGCGCCCATGAACAGGCCTCTGGTGGACATGATGCGCCCAACTGGTCGCGTACTAAGTCTGCTGTTATCCTTCTGACCGCAACCGTTGCCTACGCCATCATCGCCGAAATTCTTGTGGATACTGTCGACTCTGTGCTCAGCAATGTCGACATCGATGAGAAGTTCCTCGGTATTACTGTCTTCGCACTGGTCCCCAACGCCACGGAGTTCTTGAACGCCATCTCGTTTGCCATGAACGGAAACATTGCGCTTTCCATGGAAATTGGTAATTCTTACGCACTGCAAGTCATGCTGTTGCAGATCCCGGCTGTCGTGCTCTTTACCGCCATCTACGGTCAATTCTTCGAAGACCCGGCCGAGTACGCTGACCATGCGTTCACGCTGATCTTCCCGCAGTGGGACATGGTGACTGTGATTCTTGGCGTATTCCTGATGGGCTACGTTGTCGGCGAGGGCAAGAGCAACTACTTCAAGGGCAGCTCTTTGATCCTGACGTACCTGGTGTTTGTTGTCGGGTTCTATTTCAGCGGATTCAACAACCTCGACGTAAGTTCTTACATATAACCCAAGCCTTGATGCAGCAATACTGACTGCGAACAGACAATGGGCGTTGACCCAAACGACACGCTTGCAATCTCTCAAACATTCACAACCATCGGTCGCACGTCAAGTGGGCGGGCTTACTGATTTTCCTACAATTTTTCCCGTCCACCTAAAGCGCCTTCCGTTCTTATGCGATTCGCACGCCTAGTGTTTGCGTACGCTCTTCAAAGCCGATTGATAGATGTTCGGCACTGGTAGATGAGAAATCGCATGAAGCATGGAGTCTTGGGCGAAGATATCGAGTATTCTTTCTGGGTGGTTCAATTGCTTGTTATATCTCGTACGTAGTGCATAATGTGAAAATTGGATGATGATGCAAGCTGGTCCTCGGTCGAACGTGCCTTCCTTCCTTCGTCGTCTGACAAACACAACACTTTCCTGGACTGGCTGTCTCCTGCTAGCGTCCTCATGATCTCGCACAGGCCCGGACACACCTCACCTCGCACTCAGCTTGCCACCAGCTTCTTCTTCCACTTCGATATCTCGCTCTTCACAACAATCTCCTCCGCCCTTCACCAGATCAGCAACCATAAACACACTACCTACCCACAGATACCCACAAACCACTCCTCACTGTCCTTTCTCCAACGTAACGCAAACATGCACGCCAAAATGCTCACCCAGGTCACTGTTGTCGTCGTCGCTGGCCTTTGTGCCCTCAATGCCAAAGCCACTCCAGTGCGTCCGATGCCGTCCGAACAAACATTTGCATCCCACTGACGGTGTGCAGACCGAGGAGGCCACGGTCAGAAATGTGAAGGACATCGTGCTCGACCCGGAAGGTTTCGTTCACGTTGCCGAAGATGGCATCGCTCGTTCTTACGCTCGTGAATAATCCCTGCTCGGTGATACTTGAGCTACCATGCAGTTCCAACTGACCTTACTCGCAGCCAACGGCACTGTCATCGACTACGCTCCGCTGTCCAACGCGCAGCTCACCAACATGGTCAACAGCCTTTACCTCACTCCTCACGAGAGAGAGCATCTTGCCAAAAGCTTCGCCAATGTCAACGGCTTTGCTGTCAAGGATCGCGATCAGATTTTCCACCCCTCTACCCAGCTGCGTCCGGACACCGAAAGCAAAGAGACGGACAAATCGGAGGCCACCCTCAAGGAAAGGTATGTACGCTGCAAGTTGAAGCGATGTTTGATTGGTACCGAGTGTGTGGGCATGGGCTGTGACGTCTGCGTCATCACCCATGACATGTCAGCTTGCTACTGCCATTACGGTGACTTCTGAAGTGCGCCATGTTGACCAAAACCAATGCAGCGATGTCCCGATTGCCAGAGGATCCAAGTGTGTCGTCAATCCCGGGATGCCAAAGCATTGTACGGGAAAGTCCTGCCACAACAACGGCGATTGCGCCAAACTCGATTGTCCTGGCAATTCCTGCTTCCACTCTGGACAGCATTACTTCGTCAAGACTTGTCATGGTAGGTTTAGCAACAACCGAGTTTGCGATAATCATGCTGACAAGCGTCACAGACATGGACTACGAGGGAGGCTGTTGATTCCCATTGACCGTTGCACCGACCGACATCGTGGATGCAGTGTCATCTCGCTGGTATCAAGTATTACAGATGCAGTTCTAGACTTGAACTGGTCCCTTTGAGGCAGTTTTCCTTTCTTCTTCTGAGGTCGGCTCTCGAGGACCACCTCTCACACTTTCGGGCTTCCAAATGTGGCATGATTGTTAGGACTGACCCTCGATCAAATGATGATCACCGAGTAGTATCAGGGCTTGCATTCAGTTTAGTTTAGATAGGTGTGATCTACTCTACTATGCCCTCAAGTCTGTCATCATCTCATCACGAGTCGTGGCAGCTGACCGACTCAGTCTGACCTCCTCTCCGTGAGACCATTCTCGACTGTGTCAAGCTTTCGTCGGCTCTTTATTAAAGTTGAAGCTCACAAATCTGCACCAGAAAGCCCATCTAATGACCCTCGACAGAGGCCAAGGCACCACGGGCCTTGATAGTAGCAAAGAATAACTTTTCCTCGGCCAACACCCACACACCACCTCGGGCAAAGTTGAAATTCGCAACCAGGCTGCCAACATATATATTACCAATCAAAAGCCCCTCCGGATTCCAAACATGAATCCCGTCGCCGCAGCCAGAATACACATTCCCAGCCTCGTCACATTTGATCCCATCCGGCACACCGCTGCTACAGAAAGCGAACAGTTTCCGTCCAGAAAGCTGCGTCCCGCCGTTCACGACATCGTACTCGTAGATCGAGCTCGGTAGGCGTGGGTTGAAGGAGAAGTTGCTGCCGTTGCCAGGCGTGCCGTGCGCTTGAACCGCGCCAGTGTCGGTGACGTACAGTTTCTTGTAGTCGGGGCTGAAGCAGAGGCCGTTGCATTGCACGAAGCCGTCGGCGACGCACCAGATTTGGCCTGTTGAGGGTTTGAAGCGGTAGATTTGGCTTGGGAGCTGGGGGGAGAGGCGGAAGGCTTGCTCGTAGCCGTAGGTTGGATCTGGAGGGTATTAATAGCTGCAAGGATCGAGGAATGTATTGGTTTTACCAGTGAACCACAACTCGTCATTGGCATGGTGGACGACAACATCGTTCAGGCTGTTGAAAGGCCGTCCGTGGAAATTGTTGATCAGAGTCTCTGAGGAAGAAGTACTAGGATCCACAAGCACAAGAGCCGAAGGACTGGTCAGATCACCCTGGCCACAGAAGAGGATCTGGTCCCTGTACCAGCAGCCGCCGTTGCCATTCTTGACGTCGGGAAATGAGTGCTGCACGACCTTGTGATCCTTGCTGTCAACCGAGTAGATCTCCACCGTTTTGCCGGACTGGTAATTGGAAGTGAAGTAGTTGCTGTCGGTCTTCCGGATGTACACGCCAGCCTCATGGGCGAACTTGTCGCTGCGGCTTTCGACCAGAGTCAAGGATGGTTCGGGTCCGATTACATCTTCGAAAGCCGAGTCGTAGACGATGAAAGTCGGGCCTTTGGCGGCGAGAGTCGAGAAGTGCTCCGGGTTGGTCGCGGCGGCTTTCCAGTCGAATCTGGAGATTGTTTTGTAAGTTTCAGGAGTCGCCATTGTTGCCTGTGTAGCTTGCAAGTGGTTATGCAGAGGTATCGGCGTTTGGATGCAAGGGCAAGATGTTCTGAACCATTGAGCGGTATTCGTAATACCCCGCCGAAGCCGCCTCTCCGCCCCACCCTTCCGCCATGTCGAGCTCGTGGAACAGACCAAGGGACGTACGTGTAAGGTAATGACCAATACGTTGAGCTTGTCTTTTGTCGTCGAGTACAACGCAAATGGTGGGTGGACGAATTTCATCTCTAATTATTACGTAAGTGAATCGCACTGTTGGTAGTGGATTTGTGATATCGAAGACGACCAGTGTTACTCGTTTAATGTCATTGACCGTGGTTTACACTCCGTCCAGTATTTGATGCTGTCAATGTCTGCTTTGCTCATCTCTTTATCTACAATCCATTATTACTCCACTCCATGCTGTAACAGAACAGTTGGGTATCACCAAAAAGAAAACAAAAGCACCGTCCTCGCATAGGACCTGTGTATGCATGCAGCTCAAAAGCTCGGAACAAGGAAAAATACATCAGCTTCGAAAGAAAGCAACGCAAGAAAACAAAAAAACGGGCACGCATAAAATGCAAACAAAACAATCGCCGCAGCTCTAGTAAGGCGGGCGTACCAGCCTAGTTTTCCGGCCAAGACCTTCAGGCTCTGGCTCATCCATGCCAATACCCTCCAACAACGCAGCCAGATCTGTTTTGCTGGGCTTCCTTGAGATCTTTCTCCTTTCGACGCTGTGACCGAACTCGCTTTCACTCCCTAATTCAGTATCATCGACTTCGACGAGACTTTCGCTAGCGGTATCATCGCCAGGGTCTGCTCTGTCTGCCAGCATGATAGACGAGGAGCCACCACTGGCGAGCACACGCTTGAGCTCATCAACCCGGAGAGCTCGGTTTCCTCCTGCTGCAGAACTACTGCGCCTGTCGTTGGTACTTCCACTTGGTCTGCCGTCGGGTGATCTCGAATCGAGGCGCTTGGATACGAGGCCAAAGGCTTGTTGTCTATGGTTCGGAATGGACGGAGTCCCATTCAGTTGCGGCGTAGGCACCTGAATAGCATCAATCTGTGGGTTCGAGCTGTTGCGAGAGGATATCGCATTGACGGTACCAAGGAGTTGGCGGTGATTACCGTTCCTTGCTATTGACTGTGAGCCAGACAACGAAACTGACTTGGGAGCTGCAGCTGCTACAGCCGCGAGGCAGGCGTCTTTTGTCCAAGTCGCTAACATGGCATCCTTGGCTCTCTCGGGCAACTCGGCTTTGGTTGCAGTTTTTGTCGAGAGATAGGAAGTTGAGCGATCAATTGCAGGGACAGATATGCTGCGACCTGGACTTGTTGGTGGAGAATTTGATGAGCCGCCCGCGTAATTAGTGTTGTAGGCGTCTGAGATACGGCTGACAAGTGTATCTCGGTGGTCCATAGCCTTGAGGTCTTGGTGCGCAATACTGTCTGGCGAAAGCTCGGGTACCGAAGAGCTTGAGTTGTCATGGGAAGGAATACGCTCGAGAGCCAGTGCGGGCACACTGACTGCCCCCATCCACAAGCCATGCTGCTTCCTTCTTGCGACCTCACCGTGCACTTCTTTGCTCACGATGTCTGGCGCAGTGTCAAATTGCTCGCACAGCTGCCAGAGGTAACCATGGACTAGACTGCCGAGTCTTATCTTTGCCACTGGTGACTCAACGCCTGGAATTTCATCTTGCAGAGCAAATATCATGGGCAGACTGCTTTGTACAGCATTTATACCAAGACTCTCCAAGAGTGTTATGCCCAACAGATGCAATAGCAATATGTCCGCCTCTGATGAAGCAGCATATTGCAATGCATGTTCGTACACGGCCAAATTCAGAAGTTGCAAGAAGGTGGTTCGTATCCTCTTGCTCTTGCTGTGTCTGTGCGATGCATTTGACAGCGCGCGTCGAGCAAGGGTGCCATTTGGATCTGCACTCTTAGCCCTCTTCTTCAATTCTTGAGGCTCTTGAACCCTGGCATCCACGTTGCGGGTTTCTAATGAAAGCCAAGTACAGAGAGCATCAATGTATGCGCGCCTCACGCTGGGCGAAGGATCGCGGAGCAGCCACTGGGTTCCTTCCCAGGTTGACAGAGGAACCAGGTTGCGGCTTTCCGCCACGCCACCAGAGGCTCGGGTTCGCGAACTGTTTGCAACAATCATGACATCTTTGGCGAGCTCAAGGGCTACCTGGCGAGCCGTGTCGAAAGTGAAAAATCCACCAGAAAGGGAATGCGATCGTTCCCGAGCTGTTGAACTAATGTTTGTCGCGCTTTGTGATACAGCCGATAAAGGCTCCTCGATTGCGGCAGCGGTAGCAGCAGGACTTTGCTCTGCAGTAGGCGAAGTGTTGGGTTTGAGACGCAGCAAGATGGCAGAGACCATGTCACCAATCTGGTCCGTATAGTAAACGTGGGTCGCAAGATCTGCAATGCAGTTCTTCAGGCGGGTCAACAGCTCCACCCGGGGTGCAGACGGTACTGCAGTGGGAGATTGCTGATCTTTGATTTCGTCTGTACTCGAGTGCCCAGAATTGGGAGTGCGTGCTGTCTTCGGTGGGCCACTGAGTTGCAGAACGCGTAGAATATGTTGAACCAGACCCAAGAGCACGTCCATGACCGACAAACCAATGAGATTCAGGTCTGACCGAAGTATATCATCGATGAGGTGTGTCAGTAGCAGGTGCTGTGCCAGATCTGTGTCTTTCAAAGGCAAATGCGTCAGGGTCTCTGCGGCCGTGACAAGCAGAATGTACCTATCCTGAACAGCTGTGGATGCAGTGATGATTTCGAACAATTTCACTGCCCAGCTGGTCCAATCGAGAACAGCTGGTGCTTGTTGCGAGACCGCGGTTTCTGGTCGGTTCTCAAGCTGATAGCGGACCAGATATTTCAATATCTCGGTCGTGGCGAGTCGAACTTGGGCACGATCGTCTGTTTCGAACATTGACTTCAGACAGTTCAATGCCATGACAGCCACGCCCTCTTCAGCAAGCTTGTCTGCGTCCTGCACAGTTCCTTCTGCTGCGCGCGCATCTGAATCGAAAGACGCGGTGCCTGCATCCGTCCGCACAGTGTGTAAGCTCTGCCTGCGCTGGACAGCCTTCTCCCTTTCCTCCTCCTCATTTCTTTGGCTTATTGCTTGAAGATGTGCCAGATACAGAGCATTTTCGCCACGTAGATTGCTCAAAACTGCTGGAATCGTGCCGCTTAACTGGCGTCCAACCTCAGAAGACAGTGTGTCAGACGCAAGCACCGCCCTGATCGCACTTAGTCCAGCTTCTCTAAGCCGAACAGCATCCGGGACAGTCACCGCTGTTGTCGCCTTTCCAATCTTCTTCGTATTACTTTTGTATGCAAAATCCGACCACTGCCTGACTACCAGCTCGTAAAGGTCCTGATATTCGTGATCTGCAGCGAGGGTGGCAGGATCCTGGTGTTTGCAGAGCACTTCCCAAGTGTGAAGACTGGCTTCGACCAGGCTGATATCATTGGTGTTTTGCAACAGTCCGCTGAGTGTACGGAGCACGTATGGGGCAATCAAGCTGAAGCCATTGGTGCTTCCGACAACTTTGTTCTCCAGCAATGCGGTCAGGATCTGGAGAGTGACGAAGACACGTGCACTCTGAGCCTTGTACACGTCGTTTGCCGTTTTCTTCTCCAGAAAGGTGCCGACTTTCTGTAGTTTGCTGCGACGCGTGCTGGCGTAATACAGCAGGTAGCTGAGCTCGGAGCCGTTCGGGTTGACATCTGCAGTGCTGTTCCGCGGAAGCCTGGGATAGCACTTGAGGACCAGCAGCTGATGTTTGGGGCGTAGCTTTTGGCGCACGCTGTCCATATGCGCGGGCAGATGTGATTTGACCATGGCCGGTCGGAGCTTCGGCGAGACAGGTCTTCACACAGCAGCGGCCAGGTGCCTTGCGCGGTGAGGTCGTCCGGTTAGGGGGCGTAGGGGGAAGAGAATTGGTGGTGGGAGTGGGAGGCGGACTATGAGACGTTGCGCATCTGATACAAGGCAAGCAAGACGTCAGGGTTCCGACGACACGATACGACGAAGACGCTTGGGGACAGCCACAGGCAGCGGGAGCGCGCTCGCGCTCGCTCTCGCTCCAGCTGGCCTGCTGCAACCCTTTACCCACCCTTCACCCTTTACCCTTTACCCAGCGCACGGTGACGCGCTGACGGGGCTTGATCGTGAAGTCGACCAGAATTCCAGATACGGCGGCAGAAGTCGAGTGAGATGTGTCAGATGTCTGTATCGCGGGTCCATCCGGCGCTGCTGGCTCGCTCGTGTCTCGTGCCAAGATGTTCGCACGGGCCCACGGTGGTGCACTTCGTGAGAAATTGGTGGATTCGCAGGTCACACTCGCGACCGCTGGCCAGGCACGATTATCCACGACTAACCTAATAGCAATCCCGAGGTGAGTGCAACTCCTGCGATGGCTGTATCATTGACGCTGCTGCTGTCCACTGCCCGAAACTGCTGCTCAACCTGCGAAAATCCGACTGCGACCAAACCGGCCAACGGCCACCACGAAATGCGATCGACCCGAAGGACGAATTTGGTTGTGCGTTGCGAGATGACATGCGCACATGGGAGGGATGGTATACCGACGAAGCGATCTGAAATGTGGCCTCTTGAGAAAATGGAAACATGGGAGGCTCGTGACATCGGTCACACTTCTGGAAAGCATTGAAGCGATATTGAGCCCCGCCGTCTTGCTCGAGGAAATGCGAAACTCTAAGCGACAACATTGAATATCACCGCAACAAACGAGCAGACATCAGCAGCAGAGCAGAGCAGAGCAGCAGCAGCAGCAGCAGCGACAATGGTCGTGCACCAGACGCATCGCAACATCACACATACCCACGAACAACCACTAATGCCTGTACCAGTGGTCCTTCATCCCGTCCACCCGCCAAGATGCAGTCCAACGTTGCCCCCGCCCAGACCATGGCTAACGCCAGCGCCAACCTCTCCAAGCGCAGGAAGTTCATCGCCGACGGTGTCTTCTACGCCGAGTTGAACGAGTTCTTCCAGCGCGAGCTCGCTGAGGAGGGATACTCCGGTGTTGAGGTCCGCGTGACCCCTACCGTCACCGACATCATCATCCGTGCCACCCACACCCAGGAGGTTCTCGGTGAGCAGGGTCGCAGGATCCGCGAGGTATGTTGACTGTGACTTGGATGTGTGGCGAGATCGCAAGGCTCTAACGATTACACAGCTTACCAGCTTGATCACCCACCGTTACAAGTTCCCCGCCGACAGCGTCTCCCTCTACGCCGCTAAGGTCCAGTCCCGCGGTCTCTCCGCTGTCGCTCAGTGCGAGTCCCTCCGCTACAAGCTCCTCAACGGTCTTGCCGTCCGTCGTGCATGCTACGGTGTCCTCCGGTATGCACAAACATTTTTCATCGGCACCTGAACCGACCTCTAACAAAACTACAGTTTCATTATGGAGTCTGGCGCCAAGGGTTGCGAGGTTGTCGTCTCCGGCAAGCTGCGCGCCGCCCGTGCCAAGTCCATGAAGTTCACCGACGGCTTCATGATCCACTCCGGTCAGCCCGCTAAGGACTTCATCGACCACGCCACCCGTCACGTCCTCCTCAGGCAGGGTGTGCTCGGTATCAAGGTCAAGATCATGCGCGCCTCCTCTTCTCCCAACGACCCCTCCGGCGAGAAGGCCGGTGGCTCTGGTCTCCCCGACTCCGTCACCATCATCGAGCCCAAGGAGGAGCAGCCCGTGCTTGCTCCTACTTCCCAGGACTACGGTGCCAAGGCCGCTCAGGCCCAGGCTGCCCAGCAGCAGCTCCAGCAGCAGCAGGCCGAGGAGCAGGGTGCTGAGGCCCAGCAGGCCCCTGCCGAGCAGCAGTACTAGGAGTAATGCTGTGAAGTGGGTTGCTTCGTTAGCCGCGGGGCATCTTTTCGGGATGGATGGCGTTTCAAAGTTTCACCATATGAGCGATTCGTGCGCCTTTTGATGCAGGTAGCAGCACGTAGGCTTGCAAAAGAGATCATGTCCAAATTCATAAATTATGTTCACGGTCTCGTTCCCTGTCCTGGATGTGGAATGCTCTAGAAAGATACGTCTCACGTTGAGGTTCCAGCGAAAGCTACATCAAGACCTCAATTCGATCCAAGTACGGGGTGGGCTAGTCCGGCGTAAAATGCATCATCAATTCGTCCCATCTCTATGAACAATTCAGATCCAAATCAAAGATGAGGTGCCAGCACCCGCACCTTCCACTCCCACTTCTACTCCTACTTCTTATCCTGCACTTGCATGTCCTGCAACCCCAAAGCAACGTCCTCTCCCAAAACCTTCGAAGCGGAAGTATTCTTCCGATGGGCCCTGCCTTTCTTGTGGACAACTTTGAGAGGCGGCTCTTCCACCTTCACGGCCTCTTCGTCGCCAAACAAGAACCCTCTGTTGCGTCGCTGGTCTTCGAAGAATGACGATGGCTTGCGTGCTGGGGTGGCGGGCCCGGAGTCGGGATTGTCTTTTTCTTTTTCGTCGCTGCCGAGCATCCAGGAGTAAGAGCTTTCTGCTAGAGGGGGACGGGTGGGTTGTGGTGAAGGCATGTCTGCTTGGGTCGGCGCTGGTTCGGTATTGGGTGACTCGGTGGTTGGTGGCGAGTCGACTTTGATGGCCGGTTGTGATTTGGAAGGCGTAGCCGTGGGTGAGGGATCATTGTCGGCATTATCATCATCAGGGTCGTCAAACGTTGAAGGATCAGCGAGTTTGGTCTCGTGTCGTGGATCATGGAAATCTGTGGTCGACTCGGAGTCTGGGTGCACTGGAGCCGGCGAATGATTTGTCTGATCTCGTGGTTCTCTAGATGGCGGCTCTTCTAGCTGGGGCGTAGACTCTTCCGCTTCTTTCTTGTCTTTGTCGCCGGCTGGTGCCGCGTTTTCCGTTGGTAAAGGAAGGCTGGAATCACCAAGATACACTTGGACGAATTGCACTTTGGCTATTGCGACACTGAGTTGTTCAAGAGAGGCGACCGCCCCGGGTGCTTCGGCTGTATTGCCTGGTCCACCATGATCAGCGGCCGCCTTTTGGTACTCCCACAATTCGCTGACAGCAGCCTCGAGCAGCTTGTTCAATTGTGCGTTTCTGTTCTCGAGCTCTTTGACCTTGTGCAACACCGCACCATATGCAGTCCGTGGCCCACTCTGTCGCCACGTGTTTGCAGATGACGGCGTTTGCGCGTTGCTGATCTCCTGAGCCTTTCGGTGAACCTCATCGACAGCGTTCCGTACGGCTTTGCCTATGCCAAACTGCTCACTGCGCGCATGAATGTTCTTTGCGGCTGATTGGAAAATCGACTCGATGTTGCGGCTCTGCTTTGATCGACCGTCTGCCGCGCCAACACGGCCCAGAGCTGCCCTCGCGGCATTGACTCCAGAGAATGCGGTAATGTTTCGTTGAAGTGCGGGTGGCGTTGCCGGTCTGTCGGTAGGTTGTAACGGCCGGTCGGTGTATTTGAGAACAATGTAACCACCACCTCCGTGATGCATATGCTCTCGCAGATAGAGAGCATCCAACACAAGACTCTGCGGCGCAATGTCTTGAGGTAATGCTGGGTACCGCAAGAGTAGAGTCAAAGCACTGTTGTAATCAGAATCCATCAACTCCCACCGTATGCGTAAAAGCATCACGAGACAGATATGATCAACGATCTCCAAAGATGCGTCATTTGCAAATACAACGTCCCACATCGTCAATAGATCATCGAAGGGGAATTCGCGCCCGAAAAGTAGCCTAATCCATCGCATGAGGAAGACTTGTGGCATGATGTCGAGTTTCTCGAGGTGAAACGCAAGTTCTGCATCAACCTTCTTCAACGACTCAAAGACGATGCGTTTGCTGCGCAGAACCATTGGGTTGTCTACTGCAGCGTGCGTTGTCTGCTCATAGAAGTTCTTCGCGTTCTGCATGACTTGGCCAAAGAGTGCAAATGCATCATGTTCGATATGGTCGGCATCGTAGACAGCACGAATTACAGCGTCCTCGCCCATGGCCTTGCTACTATGTCCGAGGTTTACAGCATCTCTTTCCACAACCCACAGCATAGGTGCTAGCAATTCGTGCATTCCTTGTCTGTAGCCCAGGTCGGGGTTCAACTTGCAGAAGACGAAGAGTATATCCAGCATCATTCGTTGCGTATCCGGTTGGCGGAAGTAGAGGTTCTCAGGCATGCAGCGATCGACATCTTGCTGGATCTCGGCGCGGAGCTCTTCGTCCTGGCGAAGGGAGGACCATAGCGACTTGAATCACATCTTAGCTATCGGTCAGACCACGCCAAGAGGGAAGGCGACGTAGGAAGTTGAGCTTACGTCTGTCTCCTCGGCGAGTGGGTCGGCTTGTTCCTCTGGGTTCTCGATGTGTCGGAGGAAGTGCAGGCGCAGCGAATTATACGCCGAGCGCGAGGACAGCAGGGTGCGCGGCCACGAGGCGGTGTCGACATTGTCGAAGAGCAGGAAGGCCTTCCAGCAGGCCGAGCGCAGGCCGTTGTTGGGTGCTGAGAGGTGGCCGTCGAGACGAACGGCTTCCTTGAGTTCGGCGAGCGATGGGTATTGTTGGAGCTCTTGCCAGCTTTGTTTGGCGTCGGCGAGGCGTCGCATTGCCGCAAAGAGTCTGCGTTCTTTTCGTTGTTTTCGTTCTGCTCGGTGCGGCGGTGTTGTTACCGTTATGCTCTCAAGTCTGGCACTGAAGTGGGGTGTATCGGCCAGGCGCAGCTTGCAGGCGGAGGGTGGAGTTGTCGAGGCGGCGTTTGATGGCGTCGGCACTCACTCAGCTGGCTCCCTTGATCTCTCTCCGCCATCACCAAGTCCACATGTCCTCTTGACAATCTCACCTACGCTCGTTCTGTAGAAACGTCAAGCCGAAAAATGGGCTGGCCATACCAATTTGTCGATCTCACAGAGGCTCAAAAAATCTCACGTCGCACGCTGCTCGATACCTACGGTCTGGTCGCGCAAGCATCTGCTGGAGTCGTGCTGATAGGAATACAACTGTTCTTCCTTGCACGATGGTTGAGACAAAAGCGGGAGCATAATAACTCTGATGTGCCAGGCTCGCCGAGCGTTAAACATCTACAGAAATCCGGAAACCCCACCTCCAAGGCTATCGAGCGATGGTGGCGGCGTCTCGAGTGGTGGTCTGGCGACTCACTAGTCGTGCTTGGTGTTGACTGCGGAACCAATGGACAAGTTTTAGCAGCAACAATCTGGACCGCCTGGCTCTTGGTTCTTTGCTTTTCAGAGACAGGGAACGGTGAGTAGCATACGTACATACATACAACACATCTTTCAGCCTTCGGTGGCTCATGTCCTCTCATAGATTACCTCCACCTCACAAAGCGTTTTGGCATAGTCGGAGCCTCCCAACTACCCTTCCACTACCTTCTCATATGGAAATCATCTTGGTCCCCGGTACAAATTCTCACAAGGGCATCGCACGAATCACTCAATGCCTACCATCAACTCCTGGGACGTGTCGTCACACTGCTCGTAGGAATACATGCAGCCTTATACTTCAACTTCTACGCACAGAACAACCTCGTAGCAAGTAAGCTGAAAGAGTTCTACGTTCTCTGTGGCATAGTCGGCGTCATTGCTTTCGCTGCAATCGGAACGACCGCCCTGGCGCCCATTCGACGACGGAGCTATCGGTTATTTTATGTCGTTCATGTCGTGCTTGCCACCGCTCTGGTGCCGGTTTTATTCTTCCATGTCCATCATATTCGGATATACCTCTACGAGACGGCAGCTATCTATGCAGCCAACATTCTCGTCCGCTGGCTATCCGCAACCGATCTTCGAGGTAGCATTCGATCGATACCCAATACTTCACTGGTGGAGATTATAGTCTCAAACGACTCATCTGTCGCATCGAAGCGTCTCGTCCAAAACCTATGCGGGGGTCAGCATGCATATGTCTCGTTAGCGGGGAAGTCTTTCTTGCACACCTTCCGCAGCAATCCATTCACAATTGCTTCAATCCCCAATACTGATGGCCATATCAAATTCGTGGCTCGAGCATTGAATGGCAACACTAAGCTGCTCCTGTCAAACGCCGAAAAAGTCTCGTCTGACTCCAAAGTCAATATCACCGTCGAAGGCTCATACGGTCTGTACACCCACGGAGACAGACTCCTGCAATACGATCGCGTGCTGTTCATCGCCGGCGGCGTAGGCGCAACTTTCGTCGTTCCACTGTACAGACAGCTGCTCGCGGATCTGAGTCCTGGGAAGGGCAGCTACAGGCGGCAGAAAGTTAGCTTTGTGTGGATCGCGAGGACCAAGTCGGAAATCATGTGGGCTGTGCCAGCGGATTCGCGTGAAAAAGAGGGCTTCGCCGAACGATTGAAGATCTGCCTCACCGGTCCCGGCACGGAAGGCAACGGCAGCACGATGAGCTACGACGACAATATCGAGGCCGCTGCTGTTGACGAAAATGAAGACGGTATTGAGCTTGAAGAGCAAAAGCAGCTGCTTTCCAACATTGCGCAAAGCAATGAGAACAGCGCTGCAAATGCTGAGGACCTCTCCATCTACACAGGCCGTCCTGATCTACGTCGGTTGGTGCACGAAACGCTCTCGCATGGAGGCAGTGAGAGGGTGGCAATCGTAGTCTGCGGACCAAAGACACTCAGCCAAAGCATCCGCCGAGAGATCGCGCCTTGGGTGAAACGAGGAAGAGAGGTTTGGTTCCACGATGAAAGCTTCAGTCTATAGAACGGAGACAAATCTGGATGTAACTTGCATGATCAGATCATAAACAGGTGGTTGTATTTAAGTGATTCTTTGAGGAATGGGTACAGAGCTACTTTGGATCAACGACATTGTCCAAGTCTTTGGACACATGTTGACTGAAACATGAAAATTACTCATGCCCTTCACATCTTTCTGAGGGAACAAAACTACTTGCTCCCCGCCCTCAACTGCTTTCCCGTTTCCGCTACCCACGTTCCATAATCATCTGCGTCTTTGCCCAGCACAGCCCTGAGCAATCTATACTCGTCTTCGTTCGGTCCATAGCCATTCTTGACCCAGCCCCTACACATCATCTCTAGATCTCTGCCCACCGCCCTTCCAGTCGTCCCAGGAATGACCTCTGCCCAATGCTCCTCATAAGCCTGCAACCCCTCCCTATCACCCTTGCCCATCCTAATCTCTCTTCCCAAAGCCTTAGACCACATCTCTTCAATCTCTCTCCCCGTGTACCTCCTCAAAGACCCCACATTCACCTTCCTCTTATCCAGCTTCTCTCCCCCGTCCTCCACACTCTTCGCCACAGCCCTCGCCACATCCTTACACGACACACGACTCACTCCCATCTCCCCCAAAGGCTCGGGCATCCACCCCTCGCCCAACAAAATCTCCTTAGTTCTGATATCGTTCTCGAAGAACAACGTCGGCCCCACAACAGTCCACCTGAACGGCCACGCGGCATGCCACAATTTCTGCTCAACCGCCACCTTAACCACCACGCTCGCACTCGCCCACTCCCTCAACATCGCCGCCACGCCCTGCGGCGACGTGAATTCTCCCGCGCAAGACAGGTAAACTACATGCTTGACTCCCGCCCGCGAGAAAGCGTCTAGGGCGCCCATGGTGGTGAACAGCTCGTCTTGGCCGCCGAGGTTGAGGAAGGCGGATTCGACGGCGTGGGTGGTGCAGATTGATTCTAGCCAGGTTGGGTCTGAGACGGCGCCTTCGACGATGGAGAGCCGGGTTGTGTCGAGGGCTGGGGGGAAAGAGGATGAGAGGCGGGAGGAGGACGAGGTGGGGAGGACGAGGGTTGTGTCTTTGGGGGTGGTGGAGAGGAGGAGGGGGATGAGTTCGCGGCCGATGTTGCCGGAGGCGGAGGTGATGAGGATTGATTTGGGATGCATGGTTGCTGATTGCTGGTTTTTCTTGTATTGATTCTTGATCGTGATGGTTTTGGTTTGGTGTGTCCTTTCAAGGGGATACAAGGATGCTGTCTAGAAAGCTGTTTCCTTTTTGAGTCTTAATGGTGCCTGGTGTAATGTTGTATTCTAATATCGGGGGCCTGATCATAGTGATACAACCGTAAGATGTGACAGGCAACCGCAGGTTTTATATCACAAGGTCACTTGAGTACCTTTCACGTTCTGGCAAGCAAGCTGTCAATTATTCAGCCAGTGGCGCGTCTCATGATGCCAAGGTGTAGTCGACGAAGCATGTAACCTGTTTTGGGTAGTTGCTCTGCAGCCCCACCCGAGCTTCAGGTTGTTGTTACCAATCCACACGCTTGACTACACCGAAAAGCGCTGGCCGCGGGCACCGCCAAAACGACGGCCTGCTTGGCGAATGCTTGAGACAGGCATGTTGTCTTCACATATGAACCCTTCTGAGGGAATTTCGGAAGAATTATTGCCTGGGCACTCGTATGCACAAGATTTGTTGTTATCAGATTACAAAGCTCGACAAAGTGGTGTAGGAGCTACGATGATGTCGACGCCATGCATTGTGCCCAACGGGACACATGTGGCACTTGATCAAGGTACCGACCTTCACACTCGTGGATTCCAACTGTTCCTTCGTGGCTCCGCTTCAGAAGACAAACGGCACCATTCTCCATCTACCCTCCAATGCCTGCTTTCCAAACCTATGCTCGTACCATTCGTACGTACCATGAGCTGTGACACCCAGATTGACCACTACAAATACCAGTGCGCAGGCAACAGTGCTATTGAGCCATTGACCAGGCGGCGCGGCCATGCCAGCAATGGAGAGATAAATCGCGCACTCCGCAAGGTAATGCGGTGTGACCGTCGGATGGAAGGCAGGGTGAGTGGGAAGCTTGTAGTCGGACTTTCCATCTTTATTGTTGGCGCCAGTCGGTTTGAGGGATGCCAGATAGGCGTGGCAGTCGTGCTGGATGCCGGATGCGAACATGAAGAAGGCGAGCGTGATGAAGGTCCGTACCGAGGGTGCTTGTATGGTGAAGTCGACGAGGGTGAGCTTGTGATTCTTGAGTGCCGACGTTCCTTCGATCCAGATGGCAACGCTAAGGCCAACGTAGAAAGCCATGCCCAAGACCCAATGGCCGACCCACATGGTACTTTTAGAGGGACGCGAAAAGTCTATGCATTCGTACAGGCGTCGCACGCCCTGTGAGAGGACCGCAAGCCAGACGATGAAGACCTGATGGAAGGTCATGGAGGGGCGAGAGTTGTTGACATAGGCAGCGATGTGCGACGAAATGGGCCCTGAAAGAGCATAGTCGGCAGCCCAGAGGAGCGAGCAGGAGACGGAGGCCATGTAGAAAGATGCAAACCAGCTATGAGGCACCTGAAGCGTTGCGGCATAGTCCAAGGTGGATTCCAAAACGTTCTTGGACTTTACAACAGTAGGTTTCTCTGGTTTGACAGACGAGGATGCTGAGCTCGCGCGAGCACCATAGGCAAGGAAACGCGAGTGCAATGGCGGAAGAAGAAAGACAAGTTGGACCTACCATTTCTGTCAACCTGAGTTCAGGCTAGGCAGATGTTGACGTGTATGTTCTTACGCTGCCTGCAGCTCCTAGAAAGGCCAGTCGGACGAGATCGACCAGGTCCAGGTCGAGGTCCAGCTTGGAGGGAAACATTGTCCAAGAGGGGAGTCACTACTGCAGTAGAGATCAAGAATCAATATATGCTGATGCAGATGCAAGTGCAAATAGCACGGCAGCGTTGCTACTACAGGTGATGAGAGATGGTGTGGCTGGTGGCTGGTGGCTGGTGAGGGGTTGTTGTTGGTGTGCTTAGTCCCGTGAGCTGTAAGTGATACTACTGTATTCGTGGTATGAGGTGAGACGGAATGGGAACAGGAGCGAAGCCCGCGCGGGGTCGTGCTTTCGTGCTTTTCCCGCGCGGCGGAGTGATGATCTCGCAGCGCCCGTCGCGCCTCGCTCGCGGCGCATTCCCAAGCAGAGAGACAGGCAATTGATGGAGGCGAGCTGACCTGTCCGTATTTTGCCCTCGAAACACCCGCCGCATCGCATCAAAAGCGAGTCGCATCTCATCAACAATCACACGCTGCTCAGGACAAGAGCCGCTCTCGCAGCAGCAAGCAAGCAAGCAAGCAAGCAATGCGCGCGTAGCAGCACCCGAAGCCCATCCCATCCTTGAACCATGTCGGCCAACCAAGACGAAGCCGCCCAGCGACAACAATCCGACCAGCGCAAACCCTCGCTGCCCTCCATCAACGCCCTCCACTCGCCTGAGCAACATCATGTCAGCCTGCCGCAGTACACGCCGCCGCCAGATCGCTCGAGTCCACCGCAGGCGCAAGATGCCCTCCAGGCATTGACCAAGCTCTCTGCTAGTAATGCCCCACCGCCGACACAATGGAGCGGCCATAGAGCGCCCGAAGATGGCTGGAGGAGAGAGTCGGGTGACAGGCGACCGGGTAGTGCGCACAGCAACACTGCATCGCTCGATGCTCGGAGGAAGATCAGCTCCCCTACACTGGACCAGTATCATGTGGCATCACGTTCACCGGAGCAGAGGAGAGTCTCACTCGTCTCGCCTAGTAATGCTGCCTTCACATTACCGCCTCTCCAGAACGTGACGTCGCCAGTCGATGGTCAGATGCGCCGTCCTTCATTCGTGGGCACTCAAGAGCTGTCACCAACGTCTGCACGTGCTACTCAGATGTCGACTGGCTCACTGGCACCTGTTACTGAGGGCGACAAGGTGAACACACATGCCGAGTCCTCAACATCACAAGCTCATGTCCCGTCGCTTGTCGAGCCGTCAACAAGTATCAAGGAAAGCACTGGTGATCTGTCGCCAGCGCACATAAAGCAGGAAAACCTGGCAGCACCCCAACCTGCCTCACCAATCGATGCCAGACGGCCGTCTCTACAAACCAGCGACATGGAACCCTCCAAGGCCATCAGCTCGCTCAAGCGCGAGAACAGTGCCCGACACCAGTCTCCGCTTCGAGAATCCTCAGTCCCTATGCCGTCCACCGAAGATGTCCACGCCGAGTCTACTGTCCCAAGGAAACGTCCCCTTCCTAAGAAGAAGGGCACGGCCACAACGATGAAGAAGGCTCCGCCATCCAAGAAGCGCAAGCTCGAGTCTACCCGATCCGATACACCTTCTTCCCGTGCGTCGAGACCTGCTTTCAAAACTGGAAGCGCCAAAGGAACTCCAATAAATTCATCCCCAGCTCCCTCAGACCGTTCAGGTTCTGTTGACCCTGATGAGGAGGAAGAAGAGGAGGAAGAAGGCACGCCAGTGAGCGACGATCTCTACTGTCTTTGTCGCAGACCTGATACTGGTACATTCATGATCGGGTGTGACGGTCAGTGTGACGATTGGTTCCATGGAAAATGCGTGGGCATTGAAGAGCGCGACAAGAACTTGATCGATAAATTCATGTGCCCGCGATGCACGGAAGCTGGCATTGGCAGAACCACATGGAAAAGAATATGTCGCCGCTCAGGCTGCAGATTGCCAGCACGTGTAGGCAAGAATAAGCATGGCAGTGACGGCAGCAAGTACTGCTCGGACGAGTGTGGTGTTCAGTTCTTCCGACAGATGACAGCCGCCGCTCGTGGGAGCGAACAGGCTGGAAAGAGTCGGTCAACACGAAGGAAAAGTCACCATATCCCGTCCGAATCACAGGCTTCGAACGATCTCGGCGCTCTTGGAGGTGTGCTTGCCCCAGCTGAAGTGCGTGCCCTCCTGGATTCTTCACAGTCTTTGGATGAGTTCAAGAAGCTAGGTGAGGGCGTTCTCAGCCCACCAGCGACTCCGGATGGAAAGAAAAACGGCGACGACAAACATCGAGGAGAATACACCGAGCTCGAAACGCAGACGTTGGCCGAGATTACGACTAAGAAGGATGCATCTCGAGCTCGCCATCAGCTACTTAAGGATCGCCAGCTATTCATTAACATGACTAAACAAGCCGCAGCCCGCGCATGCGCAGAGAACGAGCTCAAGCCCAAGGATTATTGCGGATTCGACCCACGCCTTGAATGGAGCGAAGAGCAGTTTTCTATATGGCGCGCCAGCCCCATTGGCGAACAGGCTTTCGCGCTAGGAACGCTAGCAATCGAGCAAAGTGGTGATGAACCCATAGTGAACGAAGATGACGATAACGGAGGCGTTTTCGCCACCGTTCACATATGCGAAAAGAAAAAGTGCGCGCGCCATCTAGAGTGGGTGAAACTTGCTACCGATGACGTGCGATTCGAAATGTCGGACAATAGTGACCGAATGCGAGGACTAGATCGCGAGGAGCGTGAGATCAGAGAACGAGCTGTCCTCCGCATGAGATCTGGTGGAGAGCTTCAGGGCGAGGGCAGTGTTGAGGTTCATGGCTTAGACGTCCAATCTACAGCCGACAACGGTGATGTGAACAACCAAGATGTGGTTGCAGCACCGCCTCCGCCAGCACCCGAGAGCGTGGTGCCCGCCCTACCGCCTAGCGAGGCCATGCAGATCGACATGAATGCTTGAACTTTGTCGACTTAGCGTCAAACGGGATTGACCCAGACAAAGTTCGAGGTGTGAATGTTTCACTGGAAGGCAGATCCGATTTTGAAGCACAGTGGTTCAACCTTGCGAAGAGTTACAGCATCTTCCACGAAGACAGAAGATCTTGTATCCCTCTCGACAAGTTGCTCGAGCTGTGCGCACCGCTCATCGGTGTCAAAGCACGAGACATGAAACATCTACCTCAGCGTCATAGGCTAAAAGGTCGGCAAGTTGAATTGGCAATGTCTTAATGTATGCTTGTCTCATTAGTATATATCACTACTCTCTTCTCTGCGGTAGCTAGTAGTAAAATGACACGACCATGATGGACCCTGCAGACAAAGCGTTCTTTCAAGTATGCAAGCTTCGTGGACTTGATGACTGGTTTATCATGAATCGAGTTCGTTGGCTTGGATTGGTTCAGTATCTCGATGCGCAAAATGCAGACGATACCTCCTTGAGATATGTATGGTGGCCCAGGTTGTCGCCGTAATGATTTGTAGTGCACTAGACCATCGAAATGAGCCTAATTGCATAAGATTAGGTACGCATGCTCAATGTTGCTTCTCTACATCGCATCTGCACAGTTGTTAGGCTCGCCCATGGCTCCCCTCGAAGTGAGGTTCGCATAATTTCTCACCATGACACACGAAGAAATAATCAAGATCGAGAGTGAGAGCACGAGCACAAAATTTCGTCTAAAAAGTTCATGTTGCATTTAATTTTTTTCCTGTGTGTTGCATAGCGGGCGCAGGAAAAATCAAAAAGAGACGCAGAGAGCCACCTCGCAGCAGCTGCATACTACGTCGTCCACCCAAGAGCCAAACATTAACGACCCTTGCTAAAGACCCTTCCCACCATTCGGTCTCCGGACTTGGTCTCTTCCCACCAAACAAGACTCAATCGCTACGGGGACTGTCCATCTTCTCCGACGGCAAGACACGTAGGCGACCTTTCGGCTGTTTGCGGCCCGCGTGTAGCATGTGAACATTCTAAGTCTCCATCGCATCGCCGGCGGCACCTTCGCTGCCAGTGCCCTTTGCGGCGGTAGAGGCGAAGAAGCGGACGTCCACGTCCTCGTCCTGGATCAGCTTCTCGAGCTGTGGCAAAACTTGAGACTGGATGAGCTGCTGGCCCTTGGCAGAGCCCTCGGCGTTGGCAGCCTTGCCATCCTTCTCTAATTGGCAGAGCGTCGTGGCGTTGTCATCGGGAATACGGCGCAGGATGTCGACGAGAACAGCGTATGATTTGGCGACGTTGAATCTGATGTTGGGGATTGGGTCACTGACGAGCTTCTCGAGGATAGGAAGTACGGCGCTTGCGAGGACGGGGAGAGAGAGCGCAGGTGCAAGTGTCTGGAAATAGATTAGTAATCGATCAATGTGTATAAACAATGATGAAACATACCGAAACAGCGAAACATGTGGTCATCCTGTAGAGGTAATTGGGGTGCTCGGCCATGGCGGCAACCTTCGGCACGATGGCCTCACTGGCCCATTCGACACCAAAGACCTCTGTGAGCTTCTTTAAGTTTTGTGTGCTGGCTTCGCGAATGCTGAAGACAGTGTCGCCGAGCCAGGACATGCACAGGTTGCTTAGCTTCTCGTCGAAGAACTTCATGCCGAGCTGGCTGGCCAGTAGTGGCACGTACTGGATGATTGCCAGACGCACACGCCACTGCTTGTCCTCAGCCAGCTGCACAATCGCGGGCAGAAGAGACTGGGAGAGCAAATCGATGCCGATAACGTCGTTGACCTGCTCGAGCTTCGAGATGATGTTGAGCCTCACATCGGGGAACTCGTCCTTAAGCATCTGAAGGAACATAGGAAGGAGGTGCTCAGTGGTCTCCCGCTTGCCGAGAATAGGTGCGAGGCCGCTGATCTGGTTGCCGAAAGCAGCGCGAACGTGTTGCGAAGAATCGGTGACCAGCTCCTCGATAGCAGGCATGATGTCGCGAAGGAGCGCATTACGGTCGACCAGCTGGCAGAATCCAGGAACCTGTCCAGAGATCGCAGTCCTGACCTCTGCTTCAGTGTCCTTCAACAACTTCACAAAGGCAGGCACGAGATCCCGCGCAAGCACTTCGTCGTCCACAGCCTTTGCGATCTTTTCGAAGCGATCCGCCACCATGTACCTGACTCTCCAACTCTTGTCGTCGAACAGACTCCTAAGCGCTTGCAAAAGCACGCCATGGCTGCTCTGCTGCTGTTTGGGTACTGCCTCGGCGATTGCAATCAAAACCTCCACTGTGAGCAATCGGACGCTATCCTGATCATCGCCAGCCAGGTGCTGGAACAGTGGGACCATGTCTTCGATCACAATTGCCGCGGGCATGCTCTTGATGAATTTTGCGAGGTTGTTTGCCGCCTGTCTCCTGACCATGGGCGTTTCATCGTGGACCAGCTGAGAGTAATGTTGCCTCAGTTGCTCCTGGTATTGAGGGCTCGCGTGCTGATAAGGTGTGTTGTAAAGGCCAGTGGCCGAAATCTTTGATGTAAACCAGTCGGCCTTGGAAAGGCGGAATGTGAGGGGTATGAAGTGTTCTTCGACTTGCTTCTGGCTGAGCTGCTCGCAAATCTTGTTAAGGGACTCGACGGCCTATGATAGTCAGCAATGCCATGACTGTAATATCCATTGGGCTCTCACTGACTTTGTCACGAACTAGGGGCTCCTCGATGGTTGCGAGGTTCTCCAGAGGCGAAAGAAGGCAGTGACCGAAGTCGGGACCTCCGACATACTCGACAAAGCCGCCCAACTCGTCGCTGAGAGCGGTGAGGACTTCATCCTCGTCCTCGACGGACTCTACAGAAGGGTCAGCAGAGGCCATTGAGGCTGTTTATAAATATGTGCGCACCATCGAGGAAAGGTATCAGCTCATCGCGAGTGCGCTCCGGGCCCAAAGCGAGAGCAATGGTGGAGAGTCTGCGAATGGCATTCAGGCGGAGAAGGACGTCGTCATGCTGTGTGGTATGTCAGTGCCAGACATACAACCAGCGGGTATCTGCTGCTCTAGCAAAAGCAAGCGCCGGAGGTTTCGCACCTTGAGCTCGTCGATGAGCACAGCAATCGGGTACAACTCATCGCCTTGGTCCTGGCCCTCCATGTTGTATGCAGTTCACTTGCAGTCGTACGGCCGATAAAGGAGTGAGTGGCCGTGGTACAGGACTCGCGGCGGTGATCCTGTTCTCACAGCCTGTGCGGGCGAGAGGCGACGTTGAGGGGTGTGTGGACAATGAGGTCAGAGCGTGAGTGGGTATCTGTAACACGCAGACTGCTTAGCTGTGTGTCCCATCGCAAAGGCATTCGTTGAGTGTCGAGGCTGCTGCCGACTCGGATAAGGCAGAGGGTCGGTGTGCCCTCTTCGCACATATATGCGTGGGAGCAGCCGGGGTAGGAAGGCACATGCGCGCCCTTGGCTCAGAGCATGACGCAGAACGCAGGCGGGGCGGAGACTCACCAGGACGACAGGGTGGAGCGGCGAGGGTGGGTATGTGTGTGGTGTGAGGGCGGGGCGGTGGTGGTGTGCTGGCGGAGGGGCGGTGGTATTTGGGCGTCGGCGTGTTATTGCGTCGTCGTCGCTGCTGGAGCTCGCTCGCTGCGGTGGGATGAAGATCGGACTGAGGCACGGACGGCAACAGCCACGCGCTCGTTGCGCCACACCAGCGCCCGCTTGAACTGCGCCCAAGAATTTCACGGTGTCGAGATGACTCCATAGGCAAGTCAGAAAAGCCGCCCTAAGACATTGGACCAAGGCCGGAAGCGCAATTGCAGACGCCCAACACAGCAACGCCTACAGGCAATATTAAACAATCTTTTCGTGAGGCCAGCACTGCCCGGAGTCCGCCAACATGCCTACCATTTCCGTCGACAAGGTCGCCCTCTACAAGGCCCTGGGCAAGGAATACACCCGCGAGGAGTTCGATGAATTATGCTTCGAGTTCGGTATTGAACTGGACGATGACACCACTGGAATCGAGGAGCCTGCTCAGCTGAAGATTGAGATTCCCGCCAACCGCTATGATATGCTGTGTTTCGAGGGAATTGCCATGAACCTGAATGTTTTCCTCGGCAGGCAAGAGGTTCCCCAATACAAGCTGAAGGTACCCGCAGATGGCAAGCTTCTTGAGGTGACCGTCAAGCCCGAGACCCAGCAAGTGCGCCAGTACTTCTCATGTGCCATCCTTAGGGGCATCAAGTTCGACAAGGCAAAGTACGAGAGCTTCATTGCCCTGCAAGACAAGCTGCACCAGAACCTTGCCAGACAGAGGAGCTTGGTGGCGATTGGCACGCACGATCTTTCAACCCTCAAGGGACCCTTCACATACGAGGCTCTGCCGCCTGACCAGATCAAGTTCGCTCCCCTCAACCAGGAGAAGGAGATGAACGGCAAGGAGATGATGGACTTCTACGAGGTGTGTTTTCCTAGCAATCATGTGTGGCGTCACGTTTGATCAAAAGTCGATCATGCGAAATTCTGCATACATTGGCTAACTTAGGCCTTCGCATCGCATACATTTGACTGACTCCCCTGCAGAAGGACCTCCAGCTTAGGAAGTACTTGCCCATCATTCGGGACAAGCCCGTCTACCCCATCATCTACGATGCCAACCGCACAGTTCTGTCGATGCCGCCTATCATCAACAGCAACCACTCCAAGATCACTCTTGACACCACCGATGTCTTCATTGACATCACCGCCACCGATAAGACCAAGCTGGAAATCGTCAGCCAAATTCTTGTCGCCATGTTCTCTCCCTACTGCAGCGAGCCTTACACTATTGAGCCCGTCCGCATCATCTCACCTCACAACAACGAGACCCGCGAGTCACCAGACCTCAAGCCTCGTCCTTCGCAAGCCAGCGCGAAGTTCATCAACTCAGTCTGCGGTCTTGAACTCTCCCGTGAGGAGATCTGCAAGATGCTCAGCAAGATGTGCTACACCGCCAAGCCTTCCGAGACCGACTCCGACAAACTCGACGTCGACATTCCCATCACTCGTGCTGATGTTCTCCACCAGGCAGATATCATGGAGGATGTTGCCATTGGTTACGGCTTTAACAACCTGCCCCGGAACTTCCCTTCAACCTCCAACTCGGTCGCAGCTGCGCTTCCCATCAACAAGCTGGCTGATATCGTCCGCGTGGAGTCCGCCATGGCCGGCTGGAGTGAAGTCATGCCTCTGATCCTGTGCTCACACGACGAGAACTACGCATGGTTGAACAAGAAGGACGACGGCAGGGCCGTTCGCCTCCAAAACCCCAAAGCCCTCGAGTACCAGATCGTCCGCACATCTCTCATCCCTGGTCTGCTCAAGACTCTCCGTGAGAACAAGCGCCACGCAGTCCCCATGAAGATCTTCGAGGTTTCCGACATCGGCCTCAAGGACGCCAGCCTTGAGCGCAAGAGCAGAAACGAGCGCCACTTCGCCGCAGCCTGGTACGGCAAGACCAGCGGCTTCGAGCACGTGCACGGTCTTCTCGACCGCATCATGCTGATGCTGAGGTCTGCTTTCATCACCCGCGAGGACGGCCTCAAGAACACAAAGCTCCAGGGCTACTTCATCGAGGAGCTCAATGGTACGTCACCAGTCACATATTACATTCGCATTCGTAACTCAACTAACATGTGCCCAAACAGACTCCTCCTACCTCCCCGGCCACGCTGCCGCCGTCTTCCTCCAGCTCGCCGACCAAAAGCCTGTGCAGATCGGCAGCTTCGGTGTCATGCACCCCATCGTGCTCAAGAACTTCGAGCTCCCCTTCCCTACTTCTACGCTTGAGCTCAACCTGGAGCACTTCTTGTAAGCTTTGGCAATGAAATGCATGAGTTGAGGGTCGCAGCGCAGAAAAAATAGAACGAGTGAGCTGTGTGACATGATATAGCATGATATAAAGTCCTCTGAAAAATGAGCAAAGACGATTTTTTCAATGATGTGTAATGAGAAATGCGCTGTGGTTTTGTGCATTGAAGGACGGTTGGGTGGTAGCATTGAAGTTGAAAGACTGTGGCCCTCGCTGAAATGGTTTTATGACATTTTTTTTTATATATGGTGAACCCTCTGCTAATTAAACACTAGCAAAGATATGGCATGTTTGTCCCAAGTGTCTAGTACACACCAGGCCAGATGCGCCACCTGACGATCTCGCAGTACTTCTCCCAGTCCTTGCCATACTTGCGCCTGCACTTCTCCTCATCACGCATCTCGCGGTGAATCAGGAGGACGGCGAAGTACAGCATGTAGAAGTAAGTAATCGGGATCGCGTAGCCCTTGATGCCTTCTTGCGAGACAAGGCTGGTGCCGGGGTAGAGGATAGAAGGTGTAAGTTTGTAGCCTGCGGCGAGGGTGGGAAGGCAGTAGGACCACGACATCAGCCAGTCTCCGAGGTAGTTGATGTGGCGGGCCGTTCCCCACCAGCCGGAGGTCAGCAGGCGAGAGCCGGCGGCGGTCTCGATATACTTCAGGTGAGCCACTTTGGGGTCGTTGGGGTTGGTGCGGAAGCGGTTCTTCTCATTGTTGGCGCTACGGAAGATGTAGTAGCCAAGACCCTGGATGCCGAGGATGGCGAGGACGTAAGTGGGACCAAGGATGACCGGGTGAACGCTGAGGTAGCGTGCCTGGATTGAGTATGAGAAGGGCACCCAGACGAGGTCGCCGAATGAGAGCATGAAGCCGAAGCCGTCGTTGATGATATCAATGGTGGTGAGAATGGCAGGCTCCATCCACAGAGCGTCGAGGATGTAAACACCCTGGGAGATGGTGACAATGACTGTTCGGGATGTTAGTGTCTGTAATTGCTGAAGCTTCTCGAAATAGACGATACATACGCATTGAGTCAGTAACATAGCCGTATGACTTGTACTGCTTGGCCATGAAAGCGAGATCAAGAATGAGCCAGCCAAGCATACCGGGCCTCAGCTCCATCCAAGCCTTGATGTCGACTTCGCCGGCGAAGGGCAGAGTGATGCGAGGGTTGAGCTCACGGCCGATGAACCAGTCGTAGATGATGTTTCCAGTGTGTCCACCAGCTGCGAGCTCACGAAGTTCCTTGTTGCCGCGCTTGACCTCGAAAGAGCGTACGTACACGTAGACCGCGAGAAGGAAGGAAATTAGGAGGTTCGACGAGACCAGTCCGACGTAGTTCTTGTTGATGAATGACCAGACAGGGAAATCCGCACCCTGGGCAACAGTGCCAGCAGCGCAAATGGCGAGGATGGTCGCAGCAGAACTGAACGCGTTGAAGCGGTAGTTGAGTCGGGAGCCGTTCTTGAGCTCGACACCCTTGACTTCTTGCGCCGGCAGAACGGCGTACAGCACCAAGCTCAACGCATACCAGGCCAATGTTCCAAGCATGCCATTGAGCGTGATCAGTCCACTCCAACCGGGCCAACCTGTCTCCTTCGCCAGGACGTGTGTCGCATGCTCCCAAGATGTCTGGGTGGTGAAGCTGGGAGGTGTGAAAAGCTTGCTGGGACTCAGGAGAGACGGCGCAGGACATCCAGAAACATCGTTGCAGAGGAAGGTCAAGGCGTAGACGGCGACGGGACAACCTATCGAGATGAGGGCGGCACCAATCCTAAATAGCTGTTAGCAATGCGACGCGCCTCATTCGAAGCATGCATGCATGCACTTACGGTCCTCCAAACTCAAACCCATGGGGCTCCTCCACGGCAACAGCCTGGGGTGTCTTCTTAGGTGCCATTGTTGTGAATCGCGAGTGGGATGTTGCTGGCGGTGGAAGAGGGGGAGACGCGATGGCTTAAGTTCAATGCTGTTTGAATTTCCGAGCACTGACGTCGACGATGCGCATCGTACGTTGGTAGAAGCCACATCGTGCGCCTGTGGAAGCCAATCGTACGACATGCATTTCCACTACCGAGCAACTTGCTCGTATGTACGTGTACGATAGTGCTTTCACCAGGTTTCATGGATCATGTTGTTAGATAGCATAGGACGACTTCTTCCAGGAATGGCAAGCAGGGTGCATGACACGTGCATGCATGTCCAACAAGATGAGGCGCATCCACACACCTCCCGCCGATACGCAACGCATCAAAGTGTTTGGACAGCCTCTCAGAAAGGTGGCATATTCTCTCTTCGGACAAGTCTGCTTACAGAATGTCTAACATACAGTCATACAGTCCCTGCCCATCCTCACTAGACTCGGATTCTTTCACGCTCGCTTTGAAAGCGAAGTGCTCCCAACCCGGACCGCCCGCTCATTTCGACAAGAGATGGCCATTCTGTCGACAAAAAGGGGGTGGAACCATCCCACAGGACAATTGATTATGTCTAGATTCGCATCGACGTGCAGATACATGTCACGATATCACGAGACACATCTATCGTAAGGGTTGGGGTTGGGGTTAATGGTTTGAATTCACAGCGATGTCGCCTTCGGTGCCCACTTGCGCATGGAAGACGGTTGAGCACGAGATAGAAACGCGCGAGCCTTGTGCATGGCTTGAAGTATTTGATCAGAAATGCTCACTTTTAAGGTCATGTAACCTACAGTCGTAAAGTTTTGCGTATATGCGAGCCAACCAAAACAAAACTATGTAGTATACAAAATTTTGTCCACTACCGGCACCGAGAATCCGGGTTCGGACCCCTCGGACGCGATGATTTTCGCGACGCTCATGCGACATTCCTTGGGCGTCGTTGAAAGAACGAAGACCTAATTCAGTATTGACCGTGCTGTGCAACATCGGCGGTCGGTTATGGCCAGTAACTCCACCATCGCGCCTGGCTGAGGCGCGAAACCCCGACCATGCTACCTTGGCTTACATATGCTTGTTTGCGTTCTTGCGTTGATTCGCCAGCCTCCGTCATCGCTGGGACACTTTATATCCATTGAAACCTAGAATAAAGTCCGAGTCTCAGCTACTAGCTCCGACTTGCTGTTGATCACGCACGATAGTGGAATATAAGCATTGTGTGGAGGGTTTATAGAAGATTGCCCATGTCTGGACACCTCTGTCACAGGCATCACAACGATATTGATTTCCTACAAACTTAACACCCCCCCATCGTCGCCTCACAATGTCAAACCAAAGCGGGTACCTCCTACTGAAGAATGGCACGGTCCTCATCCATGGTGAGAACGACATCGTGGAAGCAGTTCGAACAGACATTCTCGTTTCTGGTTCGAAGATAGCGAAGCTGGCACCAAGCAGGGATCCTCCACAAGGATCACAAGTCATGTATGTATGAGCCAGTGAGAGCGACGTCTATATACAACGTATGCTGACTCATGCCATTCGCTTACTACAGCGACTGCACAGACAAGATAATCTCAGCCGGATTCGTGGATACGCACCACCATGCCTGGCAGAGTCTACTCAAAGGTCGCCATGCGGACCAAATGTTGCTGCAATACATGCCCGAGGGCAATTTTACTGCAAGCATGCACTCTCCCGAAGACACTTTCTGGGGTCAACTCGCGGGATGTATGGAGATGATCGACTGCGGCACAACATCAGTGGTCGACTACAGCCATATCAACTACTCTCCTGAACATAGTAAGAATTTGCACATGTTTAAACATTGGCATGCTCGCTAAGACGATGAACAGACGATCAAGTCCTCGCAGCTACCCTGTCATCTGGTATTCGGTCGGTATTCTGCTACTGTCCAACCCCAAGATTGACATCTTGGGCACCATTCACCATAAATCCCAACACCCTTGGTGACCACGTATTGCCCAAATTCGACGAACTAGCCGCTCAAGCCCCTTGGGGAAACGGGCGCGTGACGTTGGGTTTCGCGTTTGACGGCTTTAGATTCCTGCCCAAGGAATATCTCGAATCTCTAATGGCCAAGCTGAAAGAGAATCGAGTGCAGCTGATCACCTACCACTACAGCCGTGTTCCCGATCAAGGCTTGTCGAGCCAGACAGTCGAGCTTGCCGACAAGGGCATTCTGGATGATAGATGGCTGGTGTCTCACGGAGGTAATCCTGATCAGAAAGATGCCGACATCTACAAGAAGTTTGGCATGCACGTCTCCAGTACTCCAAGTTCTGAATTGCAGATGGCGATGGGAAGTCCAGTCGCGGCTTTCAGAGATGACCTCGGACAAGATTTCGTCCAATCCTGCGGACTAGGTATCGATTGTCACAGCAACAACTCTGCGTTCATGCCAGGAGAAGCTAGGATCGGGCTGCAATCTGCTCGAGCATCTCGCGGCGAGGTAAGACCACCGATCAAGTGCAAGAGGGATATATCAAGGCTGAAGATCTCAAATAGAAATACCTTGCTCAAGGCAAGGCACCAAACTCAGTACACTACACTGTTGCCGAGGCTTACAACCTCGCAACGATTCGCGGTGCCCGCGCTGCTAAGATGGGAGACAGAGTCGGCAGTATTGCTGAGGGCAAACAAGCAGACCTGGTCATTTTTTCTGGCACTTCTCCAGGTATGGTCGGCGCAGCTCAGCACGATCCGCTGGCTGCGGTCATTCTGCATTCCCACCCTAGCGACGTCGAGTACGTGATCGTGGACGGCGTCTTGAGGAAGAGCGCCGGCAAATTGGTCAACGTCGAGGTCGACAGCAAAGCACAGGGCTCTACCAATCACACTCAATTATCGTGGGATGATGTCGCCAGCCAGGTGATCAAAAGAAGGGAAGTTCTGCAGAAGAAGATCGAGCAGATCGATATGCCGGCTGCCACTGAGGCGCTCATCGATCAATGGTACCTTGACAGAAGCAAGCTCGTTGATGAGCTCTAAGGGTATGTCCTGCAGTATTCGAATTGTCCACTTTCTCCGTAGTTACTGCCACTAAATCAAATCTAATACTTTCGCTTCACTTTGAGAGCAGAGAATAATTGGACGAGCTTCACTACCGAGATGTACTCGTGTTCTCTAATTTAAATGCCGTGCTACCTAGTATGCTGGTGAAATGAGTCGATTTACGAACCATCGAGATAATCATCCAAAGAAATCGCGGTGTGCACCACCGAGATGCACCATGTCTGCACTTGTGCAGCTCACCCCATCGATCGTACTGCCTGAAGAACCGGCGAAAGAAATTACGGCGAGAGCCATTGAGATGCTGTTGACATAATGACTGGAGCTGTGAGTATTCGTAGATAATGTCACATCAACACGAACAGGAAGCTCCGTGAGCAGGAGGAAGAAACAAGGATGTCAATGTAAAGATTATCCATTTTTATGTCCAAACATTAAGTATCAGCAAACCAAAAGTACCAAAAAGCAATCCGCTCAAGTCACCACCATTTATATCTATAGTGTCGTCCAAGGATCGTATCGAATCGGCTTAACCGAGTATGTACACCGTTCGTGCCGGAACCAAAAATCAAATTCAGAGTGTCAGATAACATCATTCCCAACTAGCTTACTCCGTGCAAGCTATTCACCAGTCGTGGGAGCCGTGCTTGGAGGGCCAGCTCCACTCAGGCTTGTTGCCATGAGAGTAGCCGGTCGGCTTAGCCTCGCCACCACTGGGCTTAACGTGGCCACTAGGCACGTTGCCACCGGTCGGCTTTGGGCCGGAGCCGTGGCCACTACCAGAAGCAGTAGGGAATGGCGGGCGAGGGCCGTGGTTGCCGCCGGTGCCAGTGGGGAATGGCGGGTTAGATCCGTGGCCGTGGCCGTGACCGGTCGGCGTGGCGGTGGCAGTGTACGTGATGACTACAGTGGTGGTCTTGCCGTTACCAAGAGTGATGGTGGCAGTCTCAGTGGTGCAGGATTCAGACTCTGAACCTGAACCTGAGTTGGAGCCAGAGCCTGAGCCTGAGTTGGAGCCAGAGTTGGAACCGGAGCCGGAGCCGGAGCCAGAGGTAGGCTTAGGTGGCATGCCAGTGTACACCGTCTCAGTGACAGTAACGTACGAAACAGGGCAGCTAGTAGGCTGTTCTACAGGGACGACAGGAGTGTGCTCAGCGGAAGTAATAGGAACGACAGGGCTGACAGGCTTGCTGGGACTTGGCACTCCGGTGATGCTGTTAACTTCCGTTGTGGTGTACGTAGTCAAGACGTGGGTAGTGGATAACGAGGTGCTGTAGTAGGTCGTTCCACTCTGTGTAAATACCGGAGAGCTGTGAGGCACGAACTGGGTCAGGGTCTTGGTGACCGGGTAGGTGCTTGTGGAGTAGATGACCGAGGTGGTGTCGCCGGGAATGTGGGTAGTCGTAGGCTTTGCCGGTTCACAGCCGTGCTTGCATGAGGTCACTGTGATGACGCTGGTCGTGAGGCTAGTGGTGGTGTGAGTACCGCTGGTGATAGTCACCGGGCAGGTAGTGACCGTGGTGTAAGTTGTGGCAGTCTCGGTGTGGTTCTTCGGCGGTTGAGGCTTGCCACCGGTCGGCCAGCTACCAGTTGGGTGAGGAGCACCAGTGGGATAGACGTGAATCTCAGTGGTGTGACCCGGTGGCTTGCCGTGAGGTGCGCTGGGATGAGCTGGAGGCTTGCTGTGAGGTTCTGTGGGATGGACTGGGGGCTGGCTGTGTCCTCCAGTAGGATAGACAGGCGGCTTGCTCCAGCTGGAGTCCACAATGGTTGAGTGAGAAGACGACGACCAGGCAGGGTGAGTATAGCCACCTGTCGGTAGCACTTGAGAGGAGCTGCTATAAGACCATGTCGAAGAAGATACAGCAGAGCTGTGCGACCAAATGGATGAGCTGCTACTCGAGTAACTTGAAGGAGTGGCCGAGCTGCTGACGCTCGAGTCGGTTATAGTGGGGTGTGCTGTAGATGTCGTCGAGCCCCAGGTAGCAGTGTTAGAGCCGGTACCCCACGACGCATATCCAGGTGGGTGATGGGGGTATGCTGCGGGCTCTCCGTATCCGCCTGGCAGAGCAGATGCGCCACCGACCGCCGCGATAAAGGCCAAGGTACGAAGCATGTTGGAAGTTTGAGGTCCTTGTTCCGTGTATTAGAGCGATAGCGCTTCCTTAGTCGAATATGAGAAAAAGAGACGAAAGCAGAAGGTAGTACGTGATTCGAGTATTCACAACAAAGCGATGGTGGTCTGGATCTCTAAGCGAGTGAAGTCCAGTAATGCGAAGGTAGGAGGTGGTATGAGCTTGTGAGATGCAGATGAAAGATGGGGATCGTCAACCTACAGCTTGGGATGTGGTGCCTGATATACAAGCCCGTCCGGCATCGATGGTCTTCTACCAGAACGGTGGGAGGGTGTCAAAGCATCACGAGGATGTTGCTAATTACGGCATTGAGTCGACGTCAGAAGGTACGAGATGGCTCAGCGACACTCTAATCTTCCTCGGTAGGCTGCAAACACGACCTGATAGCGTGGACGGGCCACGCCATACCATGTGAGGGTAGCATAGGAGGGTGTCGCATAGCAGAGTGCAGTGGGAGGCGTCTTCCAAGAACGGTTGCACAGCTGTGGCTCACGCCTTACCGAGCCTCGCGAGCGTGGTCGGACGCCCTGTCAGCCTCAGGTAGCCAATCGGCATTATTCTCGTTGGTGGTGTATTTTCAAAATGTATACGAGCGGGCCGCAGCAGCACTATGGCGTTCGGGACCACCGGCCGAATGTGGAGGTGAGGTTGCTTTGAAGAAGCCCTGTCATCGCGCACTTGTTCGTATTTGGTTAGCAACCGTGCTTTCTCGGATCTGTCCATCTTTATTTCTGGAGCGATCTCGCTTGATCTCATCACGCCGTCCTTGCGATGCAACCCTCCCAAGCAGACAATTAATGAAGATACCAAGTGCGCAAACTTCGCTGAAAAGCGACTCTCGAATTTGTAAAGCCCATTGAGAGGCTGCAGTCTATCCCAAGTGTGAGTGCCCGCCAAGGTTGCCGAGCAAGAATTGGATATAGCACAATGGAACTCGCGTAGGAGCAATATGTCATCCGGCATGCGCGAACCACGCGCAGCGCAATTCTCCTACTGGCTGAGTGATATCGGCTTTGATGCTGACAATGCTGTCGGGAATCGTGTTGCATGAGCATGGACAGTAATCGATGCACGTCCCGGTAGGGCCACAGCTGGTCGAAGGCTTGGAGGTCCTCAGCTGTCATCATCGACGCCTCAAAAGTCTGTTATCCGTCTCACCGACGTTGAGTGAAAGGCTGGGCAAGCTTTCTCGGCTGCAGCCGGGACTGACACAGTGTGGTTGTATGCTTTAAAATTGTTGATATTTGTGGACAATAGTACGTATGTGCGCGGAAGACGACTGAGCTTGAGCAGCATGCTCGGGCTTACATGCTGCGCTGGCACCACACCCAGTATCATGAATGCGCGAGAGGCGCAATATTGAAGAGGGGAAAGAGACGCGAGATTAATCACTAGACACACTACGAGCACACAACACGAGGGTATCGGTGTGCCTTACTTGGCCGTATGGGGCTAGAAGCAAGGTATGCATTGTTATGAACGCAATGTGAGTGGTCAAAAAGAACGAAATTGTGTCGCTTATCTTCCAATAAACCTCGTATATTCGTGCTGTCTAGCGTGCGATCCCACATCACATCATACGGCGTTGGCGCGAGAGTCTGAAATATGGATGCGACTCACGAACGTGACTCTCTATCGCCGTGCTGCTAAAGTCACACAACACATGTGCTGAACTAATCAAAATTGCCTGGCCATCAAACACTCTTGCCGCCCGTGTCCATCGCGGTTGTTATTGAATGATACATCAGCGCTTCGGGGCACAGAGATCGATATTATCATGCGAAGAGAGTCTCCTCAATACGCAAGTGACAGTATTGCTGTGCGTCTTTCGTAGCTAAGGTTGGTCACAGTTTCGGCCACAAGTCTGCCATGTTAAAATCTCCGGCACTTTTATACCAATCCTGTCGCGTACAGTCATCGGATAGGACGCAGTTGCCATCGAGACACTGTTATGTTTACATTGGTGTTTAAGCATTGTTTTCGCTACTACTGTCACAAATGGATCTAAAGGCTCATGGCTGCTATCGAGATACATGTACGTTCACGCCATTCTAAGCAGGCGTTGTACTGCTATCGTCAGGCACAGATCGAAAAGCTTCATGTTTGCCACCGAGATGCTTAAATCGTTGTACCGGTATCTGAGCAGTGTTTGTGCTGACTATGTCAGGCATAGACCAAAAGCTTCAACGTGCTTCGGCTGAGACGAGCGCAATCCCATATGTACGTATGCGTAGGTTTTTAAAGATGTGCGGGTGTATAAGCTTCGCGCCTTTGCCAACGGCAAAAGAAGCGATACAGTCGAGCTGCCGGACCAGAGGCATTCCTCGGCCTGTTGTATGTCCTATCATCTAGATTGCATCGACATCACGGTTGAAGAGTCCGATGTGCATGTTTTCAAGATGTACCGACCTGTTCACAGGGCCGGCATTCTATGTCTTTGCATCTTCGGGTCCACCATTAGGCAGTCATTGATTGCTGATCATGGATGCGAGCTCCATGTTCTTCGGAGCGAGAAATAAGAAGGTCGCCAGCCTCGATGCCCTTGAGACACAGTGGGCGCGACGTGGGAATTCTCCGGCTGCTTCCCAAGCATTTTGCTAAGCACTTGTCACTGAGATAACTTTATGGTCGTCTCAGCGATACAGCAGCGAATTCACAGCACCAAGTGATGTTGTGCCGGCACAGCGGACGGGTGCTCGTAAAGGTATGAAGCGACTATGCACAGCATGGTGGTGTGATGTTGCCCCATGATCGTCGGAAACTCAAGAGATGCATCAGATTTCGAAGGCAGACATCGCGATGATGTGTTAGCGAAGAAGTGCCGCCTCAGTTCAATGAGGTTAAATGAGGTCTGAAAGTTTGCACGCGCGAGTGGTGCTAGCAGCGCGCGCTGGCCCCTCCGCTTCTCAACTCTCGCGCTAATTGGCGTTGCCCAGCTCGTCCCCATCTCCATAACCCTCTCACTGCCGCGTGGGACGTGCAGTGATTGAGCAGACCGCCGTCACTACAGTCTACACACTCGCAACGCGCGTAACACACGGCGCAATACCATTCACAGCGACCCTCGACGCATCAACTGCCAACCATGGCGTCACGCACGCCCACACCCGACTCAATGGGACCTCGCGATCGCCTGCCCAACCTCTTCGAAGTGCTGTCGCGCCGAACAACTGCGCCGGTGGATCTGTTCTCTTTCTACATATATATGCGCGATGTGCAGCGGAGCGTGGACTATTTGGACTTTTGGTATGCTTAAGCGGCGTGCTGTGCGCCTGCGCAATGCCGAGGGCGCTGCGCTGGGAGAGATTGTGGGCTGACAACATGAAAACAAACAGGCTCGATGTCTCGCAGCACATGTCACTTTGCCGACACTATGTTCGCGAATTGCGCCGCTCAGTTTTGATCGGTACGCCAGAGCTTGAAAAGGGTGGTGGAAGCAAGCGTTCATCCCAAGCTCTCGACAACTTCGAAAGAGTCTCTTCGGAACAAGGCCCCAGCGGACATCGACACCGTTCCAGTGAAGGCGGGCTATCTGCCTTCCTCCGCAACGACAATGGCAGTAAACACTCGCCCAAAAACAGCCAGCACAGCCATCGCAGCGATCTTACATCCGAAGCACCTCCACGACCCAGCTACATGGCTGGCGACGGCAACTCTCCAAATACACCCTCTCCTCACATCAACAGCAACAGCTCGCCCAACCATACCGTCGCGCGTGCCGATATTCGTGCCTCAGCCGAAAAGATCCTCTACACATACCTTCTGCCGGGTGCTGAGCGCGAGATTATTCTCCCTCAAGGCATTCTCAACGATATCACAAACAGCATCGAGAAGGAGGGCCGTGATGACCCAGAAGTGTTCGATGCTGCAAAGGATTACGTCTTTCAGGCAATGGAGCGTGATGCGTTCCCTGGTTTTTTGCGGGCAAAAGCGCTAGGAAACATTGTTGCTCCAAGCATGATGCTACGGCTGATCACAGGCTTGATCGCACTTTTCGGCGCGCTTTGGACCGCATTCGTACTGATATTCTTGGACGCTAGTCGGAGTAGGAGATGCTGGGAGATACTGCCGTTTACTGTGGGTGTATACCTACTAGCAACTCACCAATACATGCTGGATCCTATACTGGCATTGGCGGGATACAGCGAGTATACTTTCATGAATTTCTCAAGGGTAAAGGAGCCATTCGTGAGGTACGCCAATATAAAAGATCACATCATACGAGCACACGCTGATTTCTTCTACCAGGAAACTACTCAACAAGCGTGCAATCATGTGTCTTGCTTGGATAGCCGTAGTAGATGCGGCGCTTTGCTGTCTTTTCATCCTTGTTCCAGGCAAGCGACTATAGCCTGTGCACGCTCGACTTTCTTGTTCAAACCTCTCATTTGTTATCTTGATAAATTGGCCAGGCGCTCTTTTTGTATGAGGGCCTATCATTGGATGGTAGGGTCACTCCATAACTTCATCTTCGCGAATTGTCGGGAAGGACGCCGATCTGGCAAGATCTCGCTTGTAGCAGTAATCTCAAAGGACATTATGTTTTTATCTTCTTTGCATGTGGCAGCCAACGATATATTTCAGACTCATCTCGTTTGCATGTGATCTGTGCAACCCCTCAAGTTCGTGCACAGAGTGAACACGTTCCTGTCGGGGCTATTACTGGCGAGCTTGAACGTCTCCATTGGCCCAATGAACGCAGGCATGTACCTTTCAATATCACCTGGTGCACATTATAAGACCTGCCGAAGCAGCCGGGAGCAATCCGACTGAGCTACCGCACGACGCACGTCTGAGACATTCTCTCTTTCGCCTCAAACAACCCTCCATCATCAAATCGCACTTCACGCCCGTGATTGGCTGGCACCGCCACGCAGCTTACCAGAGATACGGGCACGATGGTCATCTCGCCCTCGGTAGCTGTGCACGAATGACCTGCATACTGCAGCCCTACCTGTCGCTAACACTCCACCGTGAGCAAGTCAGAGGCTGGTTGCGCCTGTCGATTGGTCTTTGTGAGATTCGTCAGTACCGAACTTCTGGCTGCAGCATATCCTTGCCAGCGAGTCGCTTCGGTGCGCTGATTGGCTCCGGACTTGTGGATAGCCAAGAGGCGATGTGAAGATAATCTCGAAATATAAGAGAAAACTGTAGTGCACGTGGGATCTTAGATTGTAGTGAGTACATTGACTCGAGAGGCTCAAGTCGAGTCTGTCAGTTGTCCAGTCTTAGGCTATAGAGTATCTTATGACTTCTTGCAAAGCATGTCAGTTGAAAAGCAATAATGAAGGATAGCATTGTGAAGTCGAACCATGTTCACTGTGCATGTCCCGCGTATCGGCATTTCGAGATGGCTGAGGCTCCAGTGGAGACACGAACTTTGATTGGCTTTCCCGACTGCAGCGGTACGATGTGCCTGCTCTCCGGCTTCTGCTCTTTCGTTCAGTGTTTGGCCACGACTGTGGTAGCACATTTGCTGGTTTCATGCCGGTAGCCATGTGCGCATGATAATCCCGGTACGCTCAGTGCTGGCGCATATGTGTGGCGCTGACCGGTCAGTCGGGTGGTGGCCGTGGCCCGAAGCTTGGTCGGTTCTTTCTTTGGGTGATGTCTTTAGGTCCCATGCTTTCTTCACGGATGGCCGGGCACGGTCTTAGGTGATGCTTCCCAGTTTCTTTGCGTCAAGCGGTGTTTCCTTTTATGATGGACTAATGAACTCCTGGAAGACCGTCTACTGTGCACATCGCCACTTGGAAGCACGCTTGAAACCCCTGGACAAACAGGACGCGTCCTCCTCCTCCGTTAGACTCTTGGAATACAGATCTTCCTCTCTGATATTGGAAGATATCATACGACCAACTTCCTAAGGAAAAAGTAACGACTCATCGGCGTGCTAATAGGAAGGAATGTCGCCTTGACGCCAGGAATATTTGCTGAGAATTGCTGTATGCTAGCTCGTACACCGCGCGATATAAGATCTGGACCCGCGACCTGTCCCGACACATATCTAGCCTTTTTCATATCCAGGAGACCGAATACGCATATCAGTCAAGGCAAGCCGGTAGAACTGCTCGCTTAATATCTGGATTGATCGACGCCGCGCAAACACAACAGTGTCACTTCGTCAGACTGATCCGGCTGAGCAAAGCGTGCCCGAGAGTAACGGCACATTCGAAAACGATATCATCAAAGTATCTTCTTGCGATTGGAGTGAAAGATCCTGAGCACTAGCTCATGCAGCATTCTTAGCAAGCGCACTTTTGGTTGTCCGTTGGCTGGCCAAGAAAGCTCCAGCAAACACAAGTGAGCGAAAGGGTGCTCCCGAACGCAGCACAGTTTCTCGCTTCTCCGCCGTTTAATATGGCGACTCCGGAAACAGGGCTGCTCGCGGACTTTGATTTTGACCTCACTTCCAACGCTAATGCAACTCCGCTTGTGCCCCGCCCACCGACGCCAGATCCTCGACGCACTCCCACTCCTCACCCGCCACGACGGTCTAAACAACTACCACTCCCCACCGACACTGCTCCGAAGCGCCTTCGCAAAAAACCGACGGCTATCTTTGTTGGCAGCGAGCCAAAAGGCCAAGAACCAGTGCACAACAAGCCTTTTCAGGCTGAGGCGCAACCTTTCTTCGACTTTGTGCGCCCGTCGCACCACATTCTTCCTTCGTTACTCCCTCTTTTGCCTTCAACGCCCTCACCTCGCTTCGCCTCCTCACCTTCGCTATCATCCAGTGCAACAACAGTGCAGTCTTCGCCGACACTTACTCCGACCACTCCTCACTTCGCGAGCTCGTACAGTGAGCCGCAAGCGGACACCAAAGGTTTTCAAGCTTTCAACACCTGGGACTACAATCAAGGTACGTTTGGGTTGAGGCGTGCAAAGCGTCTCCCACATCGTGAACAAGGGCTGTGGGAGGTACACGCGGTAGTGCACGTTAGCGAGGACGGTAGAGACGGTGGCAGCAGCAGTGGCATTGGGCAAGGTCAAGGTCAAGGGCAGAATCAGGGGCAATTTCAAGGGCAATCGTCACACAAGCACTACGAATGGTGCATGCAGCAACAACGACAAGCAGGATTTCTAGCGACTTCACTCCCGCCAGAATCGGTCGCCACCAACAACTCCGCCGCTGAGAGGTTGGACGCTCGAAACAAACCTTCAGTGATTCAAAACAACGCCACGCCTCGAGACACCAAGCTGGAGTCATTCCACGAAATCAATCCAGAGTCAACCTGCAGAGAAGGTGAGCTTCGGACGACACAAACTGGCGAATCGTCGAACTTTTCACTCTCCAAATACCAGTTTCCCGCTCCGCCCGGAGACTACCGAATCGGCTTAAGCGGTAAGTGCTCATGCGGCTTCCTAGCCACACCTTTCGCTAACAATATTGCAAGGTGACTTACAACATCCTACGAGAGTACACTACAGAGGTTTGTGTGTATCCAGCCGGTACGCATCTAGCCTAAAGCATTAACGGATCATAGGCGCTTCCTTCGACCTTGTCAATCCGCACGCATCCCTGATCTTAAGTTCACCGCACTTTGAGACACCTGCAGAACTAGACGGACTCCCAGAAAACTACTTTCAGGACCCATCCGCCATGTATGTCTACTCATTGCATCGGCAGTCAGAAATAACACTAAACATAAGGACAGGCCGAGAGGATTTTACACCGACGCCGAAAGCGCCCGGCGCGACATCATGCGTCTCGGTGATGTCGACGAGGCTGCTCCGGCTGATACTAGCTGTCATGAAAGCTCTGTGGCGTCGCTTGTGCCAACAAGAGTGCGCTCGGATCCATTCGACCTTCGGGTGACCGATGTGCCTTCCCAAGCGGCGTATGTATCAGCTCGAACTCCCTTGCCCCGGATTATGAACACACTTACGAAATGTTTTTCTCCACAGGCAAATGGCGCATAGCAGTACGGCTGATGCGAGTACAATTGCTGACATTGTCGACGGATACGATTACACGAGAGAAACCCCATTTCAGGATGACCTGACCCTTCGCGCCCTCGAAAGTGGGTCGATGAGAGAACACTCAGAAGAAGTCTTCAAGCAGCTGCCAATGGAAGTGCAGCAACACATGAGCGCTGAGCTTTCGGCCCTAGCTTCTGAGATGCCAACAAGCGACCGCACATACGGTGACACCGGTCAGCTACTTGGCCTTACGCCAAAACAGCCAAAACAAGGCGTTCCGCCGACCACGATGCCTCACACTGGACTGGACACTCGTGTGAGGCCTGGCGCCAGCAGTGGTTGTAGCCTCTTTTGCGATTCACCCGAGTCTGATTCAAGAAGTTCGCAGAGAGCCAGAGGTAGAATCCTGGTAGACTCAGCCTACAGAGACGTCTCAAGCAACACTATACAAAGCGATGGAGAAGGCGACTGGGAAACCACCAGATCAGAGAGTCGCGCCGAGATCCATCCTGTCATGCAGCGACCTAGTGTGGAGTCGTACGCCAACACAAGCACATATGACGAGAACAATCGCCTCAGTGCTATGTCAGATGCCACAGTTGCTGGCACGCAATCATATCGACCGTACAGAATGGCCCACACTCGCCCGCTGATGGTTGCTGAAAGCAATGACGAGGACCTCGACAAAGCTCGAAAAGCGTTGAAGAAGATCTATAAAGACAAGGTCCTCAAGCAGAGCATGATGGCCAATTTGATCGGGGATCAGACGATATCGAAAGAAACACGCCGTCAAGACCGGGGAATTCTTCAGGGCTTACGCGAACGCCGACAAAGCGCCATCCTGCAGGCTCAAGACAATGACATAGAGCTTGAAGAGCTCCGCAAGAAGAATCCTCAGGCTGTCAGATTGGCTGCAGAAGAGATCTACGCTGAGAACGCTCCTGGATACTTGACGCCGCAGCGCGCTCCCACGCCTTTGGGCAGATTGCGGAATATTTTCAATCGCAGCAAGTCCACCGTAGATCAAATTGCTAACCGGGACATCATGGACGAGGTTATCGCAGCAGATGACGATCGCAACCTTCTCGCAGCCACGCCAACCACCATTTGCAGCAGCCGTCTTGCGTTCAGCGAGAGTGCAAACACTTTCCGCACATTCCGAGATGAAGAGTACACACCATCTCCACTTGAATACAACAGTCGTGCTGCGCTGGATCTTGGTACACGCCCTTACAGCCCAGCGATTCCAGCCGCAACGTACAGTCCTGGTCAGAGTCGCGGACGGCGCACCAACGATATGCCAGAACCCCTTCATCGCGCCCGAGCCAAAGCACCGCGGAAACCCGCCCGCCGCGCAGCTATGAGCAGCCAGACGAGTCTCCGCGCCCTCATCACTACCGGTTCTCCGACATCGAACATCCAAGGTGCATTCACGGATCGCGAGATGGCTGAGGCTTCCCGCCGCTGGGATCTTCTCCCACGCCACCACAATTACTATCGACGTACTCAAGGAAGGAATGCCTCCGGACCTTTCCCGAGATTCCACAACTCACTGTTCCATCCCGCAAACACTCAAGGCAGGATGCTCATGCGCCCGAGCGAAGTGATGAACCCGCAAACATTGCTCCTGCAAGAGAGGCTTTCTAAGAGGTTCCTCATGCGCATCATCGCATTTCCGCCGCTGTGCTTGTTGTACTACAGTGGCTATTACGATTATTGGATCGCGAACAAGATCGACGGGAGGGTGAAAGCCATGAGTCCGTCGAGGAAAGATGACGCGCTATCTTGGGCAATCCTGCTTTCGATCATCTACGCCATCATCATTATCGGAATCGTCGTTTCGGTGGCGATTGCCAAGGAAAGTGCCGCAGCCGCAAGCGCATAAGACACCATTCTTCATGCGTGCTTTGAGCATGACTATGTCACATCTTGCGTGGCAGCAATGGCTTCCGCGTCTGTCGTAAGAAGTGTCGCCCAATGGTTGGATAAGTGAGAGAAGAGAACGGATTGTCTCAAACGAATCAGGATATCCGCGTGAGCAATGGTCGTTTCAATATGCAAAGTTGACGAAGCGATCAAGGAGAAAATGCCAAAAACAATGACGTGCGGCATTGCAACGAATGAAAACGCGAAAAATACGTAGCGACGAGAGAGCATTGTAACGGGAATCACTTGGGGCGCTGCCATGCAATGCAATGCAACGCAATGAACATGCAATGAACATGCGAAAATGATGAAGCGACGAGAGAGAAATTGCATGAAGGATCACATGGGGCAGTGTAACGATTGAATATGCGAAAATGACAAGGCGACGACGGAGATAATGAGAAAAACCGTGGGTTAGTTTGATGAAGAAACAAACTTGGTTGCCTGTACGCTTCCACGTGCGAATGTTTCAAAACCAATGTCTCGCTCTATTGCAATCACATGGTATGTAAATTTACTAATGGGAGGTAAGTAGTTGCAGACTTACGCTCTGCGTCTCCGACCAATCGGCTACAGAATTTGCGCTACTGCAAGCGCGAAGTTAGGGTCCAACTCGGCTTTGGGAAATCTCCATCTGAGATGGAGAATGGAAATATCGGAAGAAGCGCTTCCATCAACTTATTTCCACAATCACATTTTACCATGGACGCCTCACAATACCTCAAGAATCATGGGTGGCAAGGCTCCGGTCACTCTCTGGACGGCAACGGCCGCGGCCTCAAAAAGCCTCTTCTCGTCAGCAAAAAAGTCGACGTCCTCGGTGTTGGCCTGAACAAGCACGCCGCCGTCTCTGACCAGTGGTGGTTGCGCGCATACGATCAAGGACTGCAAACTCTGGGTACAGGAAAGGAGAGCGCTCTCGCACAGGCACAGAAGCACGGTGTCAACAGGGGTGGACTTTATGGGCGGTTCGTGAAGGGCGAAGGCATGCCTGGCAGTCTTGGACAAACAATTTTGCCTTCAAGCACACCCGCTGAGGTCAAGAAAACTTCCGACAACGGCATGCTTCCTACGCCTCAGGATTCAGATGCCCAGGAAGAGAAGACAGACCGAAAGCGCAAGCGCTCAGACAAATCCGAAGAGAAGAAGTCGAAACGGAAGGCGGACAGCAGCAAAGAGGACAAGGCTGCTAAGAAGGCGAAGAAAGAAGCAAAGAAGGCTGCGAAAGGCACCAAATCTGGAACGACTACGGCGGATGCTTCTGGCGCAGAGGAGGAGCTTGACTCGGAAAAGCGAGCACTATACACTAAGCGCGCCGCAGAGAAGGGTGTCTCGCTCGAGACTTACATCAAGCGAAGACAAGAGAAATACGCAGCGAAGAAGGATGAGAAGCGGAAATGAAGAATCACACCACCGCACAGAGCCATAGGGAGCCATGGCAGCACCAGTCGGGTGCATTTTTGGACCACACACCAGCTTCCGAGTCTCTGATCATCGTCGCATAAGCTGGAGACTGACCACCGTTCCTATGAGACAGTCCCGATAATCGCATAAGGCAGAGCGATCTGAGATGTCCGACATTCTTGGCATAAAAGACGATACAACGCATACCTGCGCCTCCGCGCGAGAAGCCAGAAGGCAGGTTGAGAGCACGTTGATGCTACACCAGGCCATGCGTGGCGTGCCAGGCGCTGTGCTCTCGAGGGAGACGCTGAATCTGCTTATCAGCGCAGTAAGGGCACTGAAATCCGAAGCTGTGAACGGGTTCGGCGAACTACACCCACAAGTCCAGTAGGGACCATATATTATAGAGTCATGCCAAGGGTAGTCAACCGAGGCACGTTTAAAACAGCCCGATCTCGTTCTGACCAAGGGACAGAAACAATCAAAATCATACAACATACCGACACATTAATGTTTTCAACTTGGTCAGCTAAAACTACTATGGAGACAGCACCAGAGCTGTGGGCCCATTCATGCGCAAGAACTATACATCATGCTCACTGCTCATGAATGCACAGGTCACCTTGAAGCCCTGGATGTATAGATTTTTAAGATCCTCGCTATTACCATCAGAACAACGAGTGTTTAATTAGACATATATTTGCTGGATTCTTGGCCATCCTGAATACGCGTTTCCTGTCATGCATGAAAAGACCGACCGTGCTATGTCTCCCACTCCAACTTGGCCTTCAACTCAAGATGTTGGCGTGTCTTGATTCTCAATACGTGCCCCAGTGGCCAATAACATACGCCACGCCCTTCAGAGTCTCCCAGTTCCAAGCCCGAGACACCTGGAAGTGTTCATTCATATAGTCCCTGACGCGGTCCTTAGGCAAATCGTAGTAGTTGGCCGATGTGGTGTCGTTGATCTGGCACGAAACGAAATGGGGTGACAATCGTGTGGAATGCCACAGAATCATAGTAAAGACGATGCGTCCCTCCAGCTTGTGTAGGGAATCCAAGATCCACCCCGATTGAAGCCCGATCGGTGCCGTCATGTCTATTGCATAAGCCGCAGGGTCGTTGAGCACATCTTTGAGGAGAAGATCGATGTTGCGGAATACTGCAACACTGGAGTTGATCTTCTCAAGCCATCTCTTGGTACTCGCTTGGATCATAATTCTGCCTGCCGTTCGTTTGAGGCGATAAAGCTGGTCGATCATAAAGCGATCATTGACAGTGAGGTTCTGTTGTCGTTTCGCGGCACGCAATGACCCAAATCGTCGGCAGAGCAATTTAATGTGTTCGTTAAGGCAGATGTTGGTGTCAAGTATAACTTGGAACGTGTTCAGCTTGAAGAAGGCGGCCATGCACTCCACGCGTACCTGCTTGCTGATAGCCGTGATGAGCGGAGCGACGAGATCACTCAGCTGCAGACGATATGGCCTGGACACCATGTAATCGAAGATTCGCATCCGAAGTTCAGGAGGTAGATCGAGCAGTCGGAATGGCGGGCCTGAGTGCTTGATCTTCTTGGCGCATGCTTCCGCATAGATGCTCTTGATTGCAAGGCTCTCCGCTTCCTCAAGCATCTCTTCGAAGTTCTTGGGCGAAGGTGTTGTTCTGCCACTGTTTCGTATCGACTTTCTCCTGGGCGCATCCGTCTTCGGCTTCTTGCGGATATCGTTTCTGGCCATCCTCTTGGTTTGTGCTATCCATTTGTCGAAATTCTTTGGCGTTGCGCCTCCTCGGGTGCGTTGAGATCTGCGCATTGCATCGAGTATTTTGCTAGGCGTACTCTGCGTATGTTGCGACTAATGATAAAACGTGATAGGTTGATTCGGAGCCTCAGATGTCAGAAGACATGATCGACGGGGTCAGATGTCGCACGCATGGGATATTGTTGTGGTCTCTGGCGTGATGATGTTGCATGCATCTACGCTTCAGAACAACAGGACGCTTTGGAGTCCGCGGCGGATCTACCTTCTTCACTCGTCAGTACTCGCAGTTTGGGAAGTTATGTTAGATTATCAAGAGCAGGAGCCTTGGGACGAGGTAGTCTCGTTAACTGCATAAGGTACACAGGTCGCTTCAGATTTCTGGTGTATACTCAACCTAAAGTATTTCACGAAAAGCCACAGTGGGTTCCTTTTCAATGCCATTAGACCTGCATGGCTGCATGATATATTTACATTCGTTCAATCTCCCTGGACACCACTACTTCCTGACCCATGGAAGACTACCTGAACTTGCTGACAATGACCGCAATAATCAAAAGCACCAGCACTGTGATGATCGCAATCGTGACAATCTTGTTTGTGGCCATCCTGGTAACCCGTCAGCATAAATCAATCACCCGCGTCATCGCAAATTAGGTAGATACCTTCGCGCCATGCCTCTCAGCGTCTTGTTGCTCCTGTCCGTGTAGCCTTCGCTCTCAAGCAGGGTACCTCTTGTGTGCTCAATGGTCTCGCGCTGAGCTGCGAGATCTGAGAGTGTGTTGCGACCAATATCCTCCGTCTCGAGCGCAATACGCTGACTCTCCCGTAGCCTGCCACTGCTCCTCTCCAGCCTGTCCGTACCGCTTAAAAGCTGCTGCCTCTGCTCTAGCTGGTCATCCCTCGAGGGGTCGTCTGTGTAACGCTTGCCGAACAGCGCCGATTTGTCGTTCTGCAGGCCCTTCAGCTTGCGCTTCGCAGCGTCAACATCGCTCTCGTAGTTCCGGAAGCGCTGGTTGACTTTGACTTTGAGGTTCTGTGGGATGTTCGACTTCTCCAATCGCATGGAGCCAAGGATCTCGTCTGCCTCCTCGAGCGCGCGCTCGGCCTGGCTGATGGCCGCTTTCCTGGGCTCGCCTGACAGCTCGGGGATTTGGTCGAGTTTCTGGTTGAGGTCGGCCTGGACCAGCTTCAGCTCAGCCTCGTAGCTGCCGAAGCGCTCGGAGCCAGCATCGGTGTCCATGGTGGTGATAAGGCGGTGTTGCTTTCACGAGAGGTCGCAAGAGGTTGCAAGAGGTCGTGAGAAGTTGCCAGGCGCAGATGTTATTTGTGGTAGATCGTGATGATGGCCACAATCTATGTTGCTGAGATGATGTATTGTAGGCGCAGTTGTGATTTGCAGTGTCGAGTTGATTGTTGGTGCCTGGTTTGGTTGCGCGATGGCCTTCCATCGTCACGCTGCCCAGCGCCTTCTTGCCCGTTCCAGCCTAGCCTAGACCGAGGTCTGTGGCGATGGCGATGCGAGCACTCCAGCTTGCGATGAGACTGAAAGACAGATGACATAATCTTGTACTCCCGACGTCCCAAGCGTATAGTATTCAACATCTAAAGGTGCACACGTGCTATCAGGTCACCATAGGCTATCGTGTTGTCACTGCTGAAGACGAGCATCTTCAATGATGGTACCAGTCCCACCGGTCTACGAGGCTAATGCGATCGGGCCGTTGCTGCCGTAAATAGACATCGTGCCATCATCGACTAAAGAGCGTGCAGCAGCAGGCGCAGGAACGCACGCTGAGGCCAGTCTGGCCAATTTGTCCTTGGGCCGTCCATCCACTTCTGACCTCACTTCACTGCACATCGATACTCTGTTTGCTAGCACGGTTTGGCGCCGCTATTAAGGCTGTTTGGAGGCAGGAAGAGAGCACCCAAAGCTCAAGCTCAAGCTCAACCCGCCATGGCACCCACCCGCGAACCTCGACGCAAGGTCGCCATCATTGGCAGTGGATGTGCTGGTCTCGGTGCAGCATGGGCTCTCAGAAACACTGACTATGAAGTACACATCTTCGAGAAATCGCCCAAATTGGGTGGCCACACCAACACGCAGCCGTTCAAAGCGGCTGGCACTACTGTGCAGGTCGACACTGGCTTTATCGTCATGAATGCTGCGACATATCCCAATTTCATCCGCTTCCTCAAAGAAGTCGGCGTCGATCCTGTGGAAACTGAGATGACCTTTGGTGTTTCACGCGACAACGGTGCATTCGAGTGGTCTGGGGAGGGCCAAGGCATTTTTGCCCAACGACGGAACTTGTTCAGGCTGCGACACTGGCGCATGATTTTCGACATTATACGTTTCAACCAATTTGCATTGGATCTGTTAGCAGATGACGAGGAGGGCGGCGCAGCACGGCTGGGATCACCTGTTGAGAGCAGAAAGCAGCTTCGAGACCTGACTATCGGCCAGTACTTGGACAAAGAAGGCTACTCCCAGTCGTTCCGAGACGACTACTTGATCCCAATGACAGCTGCAGTCTGGAGCACATCGCCAGACAAGACAAGTCTGGAGTTCCCGGCGCACACCCTTATCCGATTTATGTGGAACCACCACTTGTTATCAACACTGGCGGTCCGACCACCGTGGCTTACCATTGCTGGAGGGTCACAACGATACATTGACGCCATCGTCAAAGGCTATCCAGCTGGCAAACTACACATTCACACTTCATGCGAGGTCGCCAACATTGTGCGGCCATCAGCAGCGGGAGATACTGGAGTTAGTCTCTCGTGGATCGAATCCGAGTCCGGCTGCATTGAAGGCGACGTGTTCCATCATGCTATAATAGCAACCCACGGCGACGATGTTCTACCATTGCTCGTGAAACAACCTTCACAAAGCAACGCCAAGTCCAGCACAGAGCGCGCCATCAAGTCTAGTTCCCATTCGCAGTATGCTTCGAGAAAAGAAATTGAGGTGTTCTCTACCTTCCAAACCACCGAAAACGTGTGCTATCTCCACTCTGACTTGAGCTTGATGCCACGACGCCGCGCGACATGGACTGCCTGGAACTACCTCACACACTCCGCGCCCTCCAAACTTTCCAACCCGGCTGGTGTCAGCTTGACTTACTGCATGAATATCTTGCAACACTTGCCAGAAAGCGAGCTTGGTCCGATCCTGGTCACAATGAACCCACAGCATGCACCAGATCCTGCGCTGACTCAGGGTAAATTCATATACCGCCACCCGCTGTACACTGTGGAGGCTGTTCGGGCACAGAAGCAACTCGATTCTTTACAAAACACTCGTGGTGTGAGTTATTGCGGTGCGTGGACGAAGTACGGCTTCCATGAAGACGGCTTCAGCAGCGGACTGAAGGTCGCCATTGATCACTTGGGCGCCGAGCTACCCTTCGACTTTGTGGATTCCACATACTCCAGAGGACACAAGCCAGTACTGGGATGGAAGGACTATGTGGTCAGGATGATAATCATGATCGCGATGTTGTGGTTCCCTGTCATCGAGTTCTTCCTTGGGCTTCCGGTGGTCAGGACTGCGGTACCTTTGGCCGAGGCTATTGGTTCACGAGTGCTTGATGTGGCCGAGTCTGTGGGCTTGCTGAAGGATCCAGTAGTGAAGATGAAGGTCGGATAGAGTGGCGGGAAGAGAAGAAAATTCTTCGTTTATAAATTGATATAACGTCCATTGATTTACTTTGAGCTTCGATGTAGCTCGAATATGTCCTTAAAATGTCTACCTTGCCTTCACTGCCTAAAATGAATTAATGCGCTCTTTTATTCCAGTCTTCGAAACCTCGTATATGCAAACTTGAAGCGCAACAAGCGGCTTCCCCAGAACAACACCCCACGGTCACAACTTCAGGAGCGCGTCTCCTCTTCACAGCCCTGCACATACCAATCCACAAACTACAAACCTCCGATGACATGATAAACAACACAAGATGATGCTCCCTCCAGTCGATACGACGACGCTGTCTGCCAACCCGAGATTTGAGACGTTATATCGAGACCTGTGCACCAACAAACTCAACCCTGACGGTTCTTCTGTGCTTGACGATAAAGTGCAGAAGGAGCGCGACATATTTGCAACAGTGAGTGGCAAACGCCAGTCCTCAAATTGCGAGCAGTAAACTCTCAGTGATGAGACCTTGGAGTCTGATCCTTGCAAAAGCAGCATATCTCGGGAATCTGGGAATTTTTGTTGACACCCTATGCACAGGACTTACGAATCGCCAGACTAGAGGGAGCGAAACGCAACTTGATCAAATCGGAGCTAAGAACCATCAGCTCCGACAGCGCAGCACTACCCGATGATGTAAGCTCGTAATACTCCAGCTGAGCAGAGTACCTCAAAGGAAGTCGTTGTCTGACACTCGCAGCTTCAAGAGCTCGTGGCCATAGCCGCTGCCACGCTCGATGGCCGTGTGCCCGAAGATGACCTAAATCTGGTACAGGAATACGTCGACATACTTGTTGTGAGTCCCTCGTGCTCACTTCTGCTACGTAACTCGCGCTCATTTCCAAACAGGACAGCCCATCTCGCATTGCAGCGGCGGTCGAGCAGAACTTGAACCGCAATGCGACTGCGCTGGCCCGTGTCATATCTCCCAACACGAAATCTGATCCCACAAGGGCCCCTGATGCTCTCGCCGAGCTCAGCAAGTCGGTCGCTGCTTACAAGACTGACCTTGCGGCCACCCGACTTGATATTACTCATGAATCTGGAAAGGCACATGATCTCTACCGACAGGTACTGGCGAACAGCATACGGCTTCTAGAGCAAGAAATTCATGGCTCGGTCTCGCGGGCTTCAAAAGCCAAAGCTGACTATCTCGCCGTCGTAGCTGAGGGCATGGCCAAAAAGCTTGGTATTCAGCATCAGCAGCTACTTTCACAACTATACTCCAATGATTTGCAGGAAGTGCTACAGGAGCGATCCGAAGAGCTATCGAGAGAAGACAGAAGCATCAGGCGAAAGCTCGACCAAGCCCAAGAAAAGCTCCAGCAATATCGCGCGGGCAGAGGAATGGAAGGCATGGCCAACGAGTACGCAGAGATCCTGAGTGAGACGGCAAGAGTCCGTGAAGAGATTACAAGGCTCGAGTCGCGTCAGACGTCTTCATGAAAAATGTCTCACCCTTGGCATGCTTTTGTCTAAGACCTTAGCGTATCTTGTAACTTTGTCAGCCGTAAGCCTCACATGTAACATTGCGGCTGTCTTCGGCTGCATCACACTTACTCCTCATATGAGTTTTGCTGCGTATTTGCATCTCTATCGATAAATGTCGAAGCTGCACATTGGACATTTTCATTCTGAATAGTCTCTGGCACCGACTTAAGGTATACACAATATGACCAATGTTCTTCCCCAGATGCGCCACTTCCTCCGAGAAGGCCCAGTAACCAAAACAGTAACTAATGCCAGACAAAGTCCCAAAGTATGAAACAATCCTTGGTAACACCATCGCAGATCCTAGCAAAAACATACGAGCCGTTCTACCGCAAATGGATGCTATCGGTAGACGTCATCTCCGCGGTGCAGCACTCGCCAACGCACACACAAATGACTTTCCAGTTCCGGGTGCTGCCTGAGTATCTCAACCCCGGTGGCTCTCTACACGGAGCTGCCCAGAGTCTCTTTTTCGACGCGTGCACAGTAATGCTGCTGGGCCCAATTGCTCGTCCGCCGGAGTTCTGGACCACGTACGGCACTTCGCGCTCATTGAATGTGGTGTATTTCCGTCCAGCTTATGAAGGGGACTTGTTGACCCTTGAATGCGAGGTGTGAAACCGTACATGACTCCAAGGTTATGGTGGTTAACGCTGACGAGTTGCACAGACGGTCAATGTTTCCAAGCGGCTGGCACTAATGAGAGGGGTGCTGAAAAGGCAGGATGGAGCTCTTGTTTCGACTTGTGAACATCAGATGTATAATGTTGATGCTGATGCTGTCAAGTTATGAGGACATTTTGATTCGGATGCACCAAAGGATTTATTGCTACTATCAGATGCCATGCATGTGTCTTCCAAGAGCCATTGGCCTCGACCAAACCGCATGTGGCCAACAAACGTGATTCCCTAGCCATGGCCAGGTATTTGCGCGATTGGTAACAATGTATACAGAAACTACGTACATGCGTTTTTATGCCCTTGCAGGCATTGTATCCGATCTGATACTCACACCAGACGCGAGCAGACTAGTTTCGGAGAGTGTGCAGACTTGTGACCACAAACGTATGTATACCTTAACTTCGCTCCCACCCAAGGTTACCCTAAACGACATCAAGCTTTTCAGAGAAACTATCAATCAGAAGATGGGCAAGCCATAGAATGCTCAACGAAAGCAGGCAGCCTATAGATCGATCGGATCGTTGAGTAGGACCCGTGTTTCGGGTCACGACGATCTGGCCGCAAATCTCCCGTCTGGATATGACGTTCTATGCTTACGTTCGAGTCGTTGCAATTCCCCAATCTGGCTGGCTATAGCGCAGATCATTGCACTATAGCGGGAGCTTTCTATCAACAAAAACGTGGACGGAGGTGGGTGCTGGATCATGCCATGGCTGCAGGATAAGTAATGGTGCTCAGGCCCTTGAAGCGAGCTGCTCTTGAGGTATCCAACACCCAGCAGGAAAACAACGTCGATTACGCAATATGTCAGACCCTACAACCACTACTAGAGATGTGAAAGAGCTGGTCAGGAAGACCTGGTGCGAAGGGCCTTTGACCCTCAAGGTGGGCAGCATCCCCTTTCCTCTCGCATCGAGGAGGCCTTATCATGAAGCTGTGCTGCAATATCATTGAGAAAATGCTCATGTCTGGGTTCTGCAGGTGAAGAAAGAGGGACCTCAATTTCACACTCTTTGGCACGATATCTGCACCGTGGAATCGGCAACCGTTACTGGCAACAATGTCAAGATGACCTTCAGATTCCCAGTACTGTACGAGTACTGCAACCCTGCGCACCTACTGCATGGCGCCGCCCAAGCTGTGTTCTATGATGTGTGCATGGCATACCTCCCGTTGCCATTAAGAAAACCAGGATTCTGGGAAGAATTAGGCTTCACTCGAAACCTGAACGTGAATTTCCTGAGAACGGCCAAATTGGGGGAGTTCGTACTTCTGGACCTGGAGGTGAGTCCCGCGCTCTTATCCATGCTAGAGCTTTTGACTGACGTTTGTCCCAGGTCACGCAAATCGGAAAGAATATGTGCTACCTGCAAGGCTCAATGAAGAGAGAGCGCGACGGGGCGCTCATTTCAACTTGTGAGCAGAACAAATTCAATACCGGAGGAAGTAACATGATGGCGAAGTTGTAGGCCAGTTTTAGCATACAAACGGCGGAAGGACAACAGGACCGCATTTCCCATAATTCATGCATGCAATTATTATATTTGTATTCGATCTTTCTCGTTTCCGGCGTCTTATACAAGTCCAACGAAATACTACTGACATGTTATCCATGGCTTTGTCCGTACTAATACAATGGTGTCCCACTCTCGTTGCGCTGTTCATTGCATCCATCTCAAAAGTCCGTAACTCTGCCGTTATAGCTCCAGTCGCTCTTCTCACCCCATCTTAGTGGGTTGTTCTTTGGTCCTCCCACTTCTCCAGTCGCAGGGTTAACATCGCCCTCGAACTCAGGCTTTGCGCCTCGTCGCACGTTCGGGTGCAGCTCTTCTCCATCTCCATTTGCGGCGACTCTAGCGCGCTCTTTCAGCATTGCGAGCATGTCAGTTGCGGCTTCCGAGCGCGCAGGCTCGGTGACGTTGCCATTCTCGTCGGCGACTGGGTTCTTGGTTGGCGGCGCGGTATCAGTGGCGGAAGTGCTCGATCGTGGAGTGCTGAAAGCGCCGGTAGATTGTTCCTGGAGTTTCTCAAAGACCTCTTGCTCCTCTTTGGGGAGGCGTGGTGGCGAGGGCTGAGGTGTCCATGCTGATCGGTTCGCTTGGGTGGTAGAGAATGGGCGGCGGAAGAAGCCTGGGCGCACGGCGCGGACGGCTCTGGCGACGGGGTGCATGATAGCGAGTCTTGGGTGGTGTCGTAGTAGGCGTACTGCGCTAAGGCGGAGTTGTAATAAGAGAAAGATGTATGGCAGAGGAAAAGACTCCAACCATTGATTTGATCAAGAATGTCGTAAGTACGACCAGACCCTTCCAGGTTGTCCTGCAGTAACTCCGCTGATTTCCGATTGAACCCGCAATCTGGAATCGACCTCTTCAACACACGTTCCTGTCAAGCGAACACCACTTCAACGCTTCTTACTAATATCGTACATCGTTCTTGGATGGTTGCAGATTCTTGTAGCAGCAGCGTTTGCCATTGAGTCTGGTAAGCTCTCTGCTGATTCAGTCAGCTACATGCGCTGGAACGTATCGGATCGCCATCGAGATGCTATCGAGATATCATCAAGAGACATAGAAAATGTCTTAACCTAGCTACGGCACTAATGGTAGGTAGGCACGTAGAAAAGCTGGGAACATTGTTAAACAACAATGCGCAGATGACTGGATGAGATTTCGAATCGCAAGCAATGGTCACAACCCACCACCATTGCCACGCCGGCCTCGCAGACGTCTCGCAGTGGGTTCAAAGATCTCTCACAGGGACCTCAACCCACTACCCTGGCCACGCCAGCCTCCCAGACAGCTCACGGCGGCATCGTAGACCTCACACAGGAACACCAGTCCACTACCTTGGCCATCGGCCTCGCAGACAACTCGCTGCGGCATCATAGACCTTACTCGGGAACACCAGCTTATCACACTAGCCACGCCGGCCTCGTAGGCAACTCGCGGCAGTACCATAGACCTCAAACAGGAACTTGAAACCCTGATAACCACCACGCCGACCATGCAAACAGGCACAGAGGGGCATACTCCCACCAATATGTCTGACAGCCCTGACGACGCAGAGCTCATTCCACGACCATTCCAAGGTCCGGATATTCGGACGACAACCATCGCATTTATGCTGCCCAGGGATGCACCCATCGAATTAATCAACAACATTGCTACGATTCCGGTGCACCCCTACATCACCCGAGAACACAACCCAACCACGACGTGGGATGTCAGTGCCTTCACGAAAGGTGCGAGATAGATTCCCTATTCGACATTGTTTTCTATCTTTAACTAACCCAGCGTTAGATCCGAATCCCGCAACGCGCGTGCGCCAGTTCTCGCACCTGAGAGGCTCGGACTTGAGCACCGCCGTTAAAGACATGGAGCAAGGGGAGCAAGTACATGAGCTGAATTTCCACTTCAATGATTTCGATGCCCTACTTCTGTACCTGATCGATTGGGAGCAGGTGCCGACAATTTACGAAAACCACAGCCCCTGATTCTCAACCTCCATAGCCACCTGAGTACCATCCAATGTCTCCACCTGTCTCGCTACTCCTGCAAATTGCGACCATCTCTCCAGCATGCCCTCCTCGAGGTCAAGATGCTTCGCCCATCTCCAGAACAAATACACCAAAACATCAACGACCGTAAACTCTCCACCGACCGCATGTCCCTTCTTCCCGCCTGAAGCCTCATTAGCAACCAGCCTCGCCTCAATACGTGCATAATGCCTTTCGATGGTCGATTTCGCTTTCGCCTGAATCCCAGCATGCGCGGCTTCATCGTCGCTGAACTTGCCAGGCCGCCACAGCGCAGTGTAGGACTGCGAGTGCAGAGTACCTGACAGCCATGAGATCCACTCGTATGCTTTCGCGCGCTGCATAATGTCGGTGGGAAGCCAGTCGTGTTTGCCATGCTCTTCTGCCAGAGCGGCGATGTAAGTAAGGATTCCTGTCATCTCGGTGATCACCTTGCCGTCGACTTGAAGGGCTGGGACCATGCCGTCAGGGTGGATGTTGGAGAGATACTCGGCGCGGGTCATTGAGCCGTCTTTTGGGACAAGGCCGTTGACTGTAGTATCGATTCCCATCAGGACCTCAGTGAAAGGTGCACCAAGCTCACGGAGAAGTATGTGCGGGACACGCGAACAAGCGCCGTCCGCACGATAGAGTATCAGAGATGGGAAGGAGGTCATTGTTGCCACAAAAAAAAAATAGGTTGTCAAGATATCAATTCTGATCGTCAGCTAGACAGCTTAGGATGAGAAGGCTATAAGTGCTTGAGGAGTGAGTGCCTGGTTCTCAAGACAGCCAGCCACGAGCATTCTTATACACGCTCGTCACATGTAATCCTCACTTTTTTTTTGCACATTACAAACCACTTTTTGATACCCGTTTGCCTGCGTAAACCATGATCCAGCAGACGCGCCTTTGCTTGCACCTTTCAGGCTTGGCGGCTTCGACGGAGGAACATCTCGCCATCCTCGCGCTTTCGGTCTTCAATCTTTGGTAAGATCGTCATTGTTCGGCGCCAACAGCTCGCCCCGCCCACTAAAGAACATAAGCCGCACCGAAATCCTACCCATATAGCGGGATGGTAGTCCAGCCGCGCGGTTTTCTAGTGAGATTGAGACCTAGGTACTCATCGACCTGTGTCAATGATCGGCACACTTATCCATTTCCGTGTGGACCGCGATAATAGTGCACAAGAACAATGAACATGTCAGGTGTTGCAACGATACGGGAGAGTCGGCATTTCTCAAAAATCTTGTGTTCATTTCGTAATGCTTGATCGTAATCTAAAAAGGTCATATGAGAGATGTAATGCATGCAAGCGCTGTCGGAACAATCCTCTCTACTCCTCCATTCGGCCTTCCATAAGTTCTGGGACGTCTTCCTCCTCCTCGTCGCCTTCGACAACAGTAGCCTGAAGTTCCATGCCAGGCACGAAATGCCTTGCAGGACGAGGCCAGACTCGCTTGTACAAGCTGAGAGCCACAGCGTCCATGGGGTTGATCTTGCCGTCGAAAGTCGCCTTGAAGTAGCCGTGCGTACCCAAGGTCTCCTTGATCCAGCCTTGCCTGCCGCGGCGAGTCCAAAGCTGGATGGCCTTGAAGTACTCCACGTCCTCGTTGTTGAAGAACATGTAGCGGATAGTGACAACCTTCTTGTTGATCTTGTAAGGGTGGCCGGTGAGGATGACACGCTTCGCGACAATACGCGAGGTCGATGGAGCGAGCAGGGTGCCGGTAGCGACGAGCTCGAGAGTAGGCTTCTGCATGGCGTTGGCCAGATCTGAGACCGCATCGTTCTCGGACGAACCTTGGACAGTTGGCAGGAAGTAGAGACATGGAATGCTGCCCCAGCCAATAGGGCCGATGAACGATGCCACTGCCGTCTGACCGGGGTGTAGGTAACGATCGAACTTGTGAACGTTGTTTGGCGTGTTGCCTGCTTGACTGAAAAGTGGGTTGACCACCAAACGACGAGGGCCGCATTGAAGAACCATTTGAGTCTTGCTCTTAATAGGCACAGGGTGCTCGGAGGACAATGTGATGGAAGTGTTCACGTTTGTCCGCTTGTGCTCGTGGCGCAGAAGAGAGAAGATAGCTGTGGGCTGTGGAAGGCTTTGTAGCTCAGCGGCCTGCTCTGATGTGATGCGCAACTGGACGCTGACGCGGGTGCCCGCCTGGACACCACCCTCGAGGCTCTCCTTGAGAATACGGCTCTTGGTAGACTTGTAGTCTGAAACTTCCAGAAGTCGTTCCCACTCCTCAGGCTGGTATGGTCTATCCTCCTCTGTCTCCCAGTGACTTGTGCGCAAGCTCTTGAGTCCACGGTACCTGGCCAGTCTCTCCTTAGCAGAAACATTTGGCAGCAGTTCGATTTCATCAGGGAACTCGAGATCGTCTTCAGCTTCATCGCGACGCTGTTTACGGTATTGTGCGAGCTGATCCGCCTCTTCTTCGATAGCGCGGTCGATGAACATCTCACTCTGTGGGTATTCTGAAGGCGCCGCCTCGGTGGGCTCACGCATGGCGTCGTCGAAGTGGCCATCCGCTGGGCCTGCAGCAGGAGCTTCGCCAAAGTCCATGCTCTCATCATCGTCATCCACTACGGACTCCAAGTCCGAGCCAGAGTCTGAGACATCTCCCAAGAACCAGGCTGCCTGGTACTTACTTGTGCCTCGAGGTAGACGCTTGGGCTTGTTGATCTCTTCTCTGGGGTGCTCGTCTTCGTCAAAGTAACGGTGGTCGTCCAAAAGAACGTGTTTCCTCTCTGAAGGTGCCATTGAGGCGGCACCCATGGTCATACCATCTTCATCCATCAAGGTCTCCTCCGGAGCAAGCTCGGCCAAATCGTCTTGATCCTCTGTAGGAGAGTCCAGCACCTGCTCGCCTTCGGGCTCGTCTACAGCCATCTCGTTTGTTTTTGTGTGTTGCTTCTTCTTAGTCTCGAGGGGCGCAGCTGTGATCTTCTCAATCTGGAAGTCACCCCAGTCGCCGACCTGCAAAAGTCTGTCGGCCTTCAAGTTCTTGCCTCTGATCACACCAGAGATGTGACATTGTTCACCCTCCCATTTGACCTCCTCGGGCACGATCCAGCTCCTGTCTTGCCTCCACCTAATTCCCTTAGGCATTGTGGTGCACAGACTACGCATAACGTTGCTGCTGTCCTGTCTGCTACTCAAATCGTGAACCTTCTCCAATGATGCGAAGAAGTGGTTGGTGAAGCTCTTCAGGCTCTTTAGAACATCGGGGCGCTTCTTTGCCGGCTCGACCTTGTTCAGGTTGTGGACACCAGTCAGAACCGTGCTGACACCCTGCGACTCAATGCAACGAAGCATGTGCTCTCCAAGCTCGTCAACCTCCTCTTCAGCACTCAAGACGAAGAGCACGAAGTCTGCCACCCGGCAAGCATCCAGGCACTCCAGAAGGTCCCTCGACGGGGTCAAGTACTGCATCTTCTGCTTGAATCTAGGAATCTCCAGTCTCCAGGTGCCGTGTTCCGGTGGGACGGCCTCGAGGTCGACGCTGTTGTTGAGCTCGGCAGCAACGCTCTTGCTGTCCACATCTTCGCAGAGCGGCACAATAGCAACGATTCTGGGAGCTCCATCTCTGCCGGTGAAAACGCTGCCTTCGGCGGCGAGCTTGGCGGAATGGGTGACGCGCTTCTGCTTCTGCTGATTCCTGCGCACGAGCTTCGACATGACTTGCTGGTGGGGAGTCTTCCGCGATCCGGTCTCGAGCGAGTCGACCTTGCCCTTGGTGCGCTCCTTGATTGCCGACTTGGAGGCGTGACGGGTCTTGAAAGGCTTGTTGGTGGACTTTGTGGTGGAGCGGTGGTGGTGCTGCTGCCCGCCGGTTGGTGCGCCCATCTTGCCGCCGGCCTTGAAGCGAAAGGGAATATTGAGAGAAGCCAGAATGGTCGGTGGAGGGGGATGAGTCGGGCGTCAAGTCGAGTCTTCCTGGTGCTGGGCCCGCACTAACAAGGTGGGCTTTGAAAAAGCGCTCGTCGCAAAACTCCTTATCGATTATGCACGCACGGGCCGCGCTCCAAACGAGACATACATCAGGGACCAGCAAAGCATGGCTGAGGAACCCAAGAAACAGCAAACCCGCCACAGCCGAAAAGTGTTATTGGGCACAACAACATCCTGCATATAATCATTTCTGCATATCTGCCCGCTGGCGCCTTCTCTCACGTAACAATCATCACGTGATTGGCAGTGCGAGTTGGCCGATGGCGCAATGCAAGGCAGACGCAAATCATAAGTCCAGACAAGACCAGGCCAGCACCCATACGACAACACTTCCATCGAGGGCACCAGACAGCCACAGCAGTACTATCAACTCTGCTCACGTGAATACCCCGAGTACATTGCGTTGAGCGCAGAACGACAGCCTTTCTTGCCTCCGCGCGCCGCCCAATATTGGCATTCTGATAGGGCCGGAGCGCGGTCCACTTTCGCTCCTCTGTAATGACGTTGACACGCCATCACATTTTATCGTCGGCAACGTGAGGGTCTCTTCGCATCACCGCACCACCAAGAGGCGATCTGTAAGCAGAGGTAAGAGAAAGTACAAGACGGATTGTTGTTGTTCTTCTTCTCCTCTCCTCCAATTCCCATTCCATTGTCACCATATACCCCATCCCTCCCACGCTTCAAGAACACTCGATCATACAACAACAAGGACATTGATACAATCTCGAGCTTCACATTTGTACAACCACAAAAATCTCCAACATGGCTCAACCTTTCTACGAGCTCAAGTGCGGCACCAACCAGTACCCTTGGGGCAAGCTTGGCAAAGAGTCCTACTCTGGCCGTCTTTGCTCCCAGCAGGTTGGCTACGGCGATGATGGCCCCAAATCAGACTTCAAGCTCGAGGATGACAAGCCTTACGCTGAGATGTGGATGGGTACCTACCCCGTCCTCCCTTCATACGTCAAGGCCACCGGCGAGGATCTTCAGGACGTCATCGACAAGTACCCCAACGAGCTCGTCGGTGAGCAGATGATCAAGAAGTTTGGCCACAACAAGGTTCCATACCTTCCTAAGGTCCTTTCTATCGCGAAAGCACTTCCTCTCCAGGTCCACCCTAACAAGGAACTCTCGGCGAAGCTCCACAAGGAGAACCCGGACGACTTCACCGACCCCAATCACAAGCCTGAGATCGCGCTGGCTCTTACCAAGTTTGAGGCATTCTGCGGCTTCAAACCCAATGACCAGATCTCACACTTGATGAAGCACGACAGTCTGCAAAGGTTCCTTCCCGACACAAAGGAGAGTGAACTCTCTAAGGACTCGGTCAAGAAGATCGTTAAGAACATCCTCGAGGCCGATGAAGACGCTCTCCAGGCTACCTACGATGCTCTTACCGCCGCCGATCCCTCGTCGTTCGGCCCCGACACTTACATTCCCGAGCTCGCTCCTCGTCTCGCCTCGCAATATGACTCCAAGGACCCCGGTGTCCTCGTTGCCCTGATCACCATGAACTTCCTCACCCTTCAACCCGGCGAGGCAATCTACATCCCTGCAGACGGCATCCACGCCTACCTCTCCGGCGACATCATCGAGTGCATGGCACGCTCCAACAATGTGCTCAACACGGGCTTTTGCCCGAAAGCAGAGCGCGCCTCCGCCGACCTCTTCGTCAACACCCTGACCTTCGCCCCACACAGCAAAGAGCAGTGCATGCTCCTCCCCAAGCCCTACCAGGGTAGCAAGAACGGCAAGACCGAGATCCTCGCCCCACCCATGAGCGAGTTCGACATGCTGCAAATGACCCTCAAAGCCGGCGAGAAGGACTCGCTTGTCAAGATCGGCGGCAACGGCGTTTTGCTTGCTACCAAGGGCAGCGCCACCATGACTGCCAACGGCCAGAAGGAGGAGCTCAAGGAGGGCCAGGTGTATTTCATCGCACCGAACGTCGAGCTTGAGTTTGAGGCTGGCAAGGATGGTCTGCTTTTGCACGAGGCGTACTGTCACTAGAGTACGGCGTTTTGTTTTCGGATGATGACATTAATGAGGAATGATCTGGAATTTGTTTCCCAAGAGGGGAAAAAGAGCAGATTTTGAAATAATAGATATTTGTATTTGTGTAGTTGAAACAAAAAAACCAAAATTGGTAACGTTGAGGATAAGTCTCACTTCCATCATTTGCGAAAGTTTCAAATCTTGTATTGTGCTTTCGTTTTGTGTCGCGTATGGGTATCACTCGGTCTATCATGCTACGCTAGAAGTAATTGACGAAGCCGGCCTCGGTCGACAGTCGATGAAACCAAGATCTATACATCCTCCTGCTGCACAATCTCTGGCTCCGCATTGTAGAAGACATCCTTAGAAGGCTTCTGCGCTCTCCTGGGCGCCGCCACGGCAGCCTTTCTGACCACATCGCGCCTCCAACCCCTCCAGGCTTCCCACTCTTCCCTCCTGCTCTCCACCTTCCACCTGCTGCTTTCTTTTGCGGGTCGCCACGCCAGTTTGTTCTCGGGCAACTTTGTCAAGTCCACGATGTGCGGCGACTCCACTGTTCCCAGATGCAAGAGCCGCGCGAGCACATCCTTGCCCTCTTTGTGGAGTGCTTCTTGCCGCTTGCGCTTCTCGCTCTTCGGCTGTAGGAGAGGCTGGTGCAGCCAGTCGTTGGCGGACAACGCGGAAGCCGATGGCGGCAAACGGAGGCGCTGGTTTTCGGATTGAAGGTAGCGGACTGCGCCTTGGAGAGATGTGATTTGGTGGTCTTGTCGCTCGAGCGTGAGCTGAGCGCCGGTTCCCATGGCGTTCGAGTCCAGGGCTTGGCCGGAGGAGCGTTTGCCACGTTGTTCTGCTAGACGAGCTGCTTCGTTGTGGGCACGTTCGATGGCTTCCTCTGCTTCGCGCTTGGCTTGGGCGAGCTCTGCTTTGGCTCGTTTCTCGGCATCGCGGGCTTCGTGCATTTCGTGTTCGAGTTTGGCAATTTCGGCGGTCCGTTTGCTTGCGTTGCGTAGCTTGGCTTCCAACATCTCGATTTGAACGCTTTGCTCTTCTAGCTCCGTGTTCTTCTCTTTGAGCACGACTTCACGCTCCTTTATAGTCTCGCGTGTCCGGGCGAGCTCAGCTTCTGTGTCGATTGATGTGAGCTTTGTCTTCTTGAGCTGCTCCGAACGTGCGACCCATGGAGCTGGCGCACGTTCGAACTCGACCGTGTTGTCAAGATCGGTCGGCAACGAAGCTATTTCGTTCAAGGCGTCTGACAAGCTCCGAATCTGCTCGGCCATAGCTGTGAATGGGCCAGCCTCTGGCGTCGACAGGGAGAATGCCTTGGTGGCCGCGCGCGATATCGCACTAGCCACTTCGTGTGGCATGAAAGGCTCAATGCGCCCTTCCTCGCCAAACAGCATCTGCAGGGCATCACCTGCCTGGCGACCAAAAGCGCTGATTTGTTTCGAGATCGCCTCGGCGCCTTCGAACGCATCGGCACAAGACGTGTCTAGAGTCAAGGACCGTGCCTGTAGGTCGGACAAGGCGCGATGAGTCTTGCCAGCCGTGACTTTGGCGCTTCGTGCTTGAGAAATAAGAGACTCGGCGCGGCCGATAATCTGCTTGGCATCCGACATGCTCTCATCGTCTTCGTCGCTCTCTTCCTCGTTGTCATTGGTTTGGCCCACGCGTAGCTTGTTCTCTACTAGAGTCTTCGTGACGCCGAGGGCAGATGCGGTGCTCTCCAGTTGGCTTTGCAAACATTGAGTCCGCATGAGCAGGTCAACAGCGTGGCCAGGTAGGTCGTTCTCCTTGACGTGTAGACTCGCGAGATGAGCCATGACTGCGACAGATCTTTGTAGCTCGTCCGCCATCTCCTTTTCCTTCAAGTCGTCTCGTCTGAGCGCATCGATGTAGCTATTCAATGCTCTCTCCACAGGCTCCAGCTCGTATAGCGAACCCTCGTAGCTTGCAAATTCATCCACGCTGCAAGTATACACAGCGTTCACAAAGCGGTCTGCCATTGCCGAGACCCATGTGAGCTTGTCCATCACATCACAAGCTGCGAAAACGTCTTCGTCCAAGCCTCGTGTGCCAAAGGATGAGATGCGTTCTCGAACGAAACCCTGAACAAGATTTGCCTTGAAAGCAATACGCTTGAAGCGCAAAAGAGCGAGCACACTGTCTCTTTCGGCCTGAAATGCGTCGGGCAGAAACAGCTGCACGATGCCTAGGTGCTCCGACGCTTCTTGTGCATCTAGTCGACGCAGTTCCAGATCGATAGTCTTGACTTGGGTCTTTGCTGCGCTTGATTGGAGTTTTAAATTCAAGTCCAACATAGCACGGGATTTAGTAGAAAGGTCGGCCGCTTCGGTATCCGAGATCTGCTTCGAAGCTTGCATGTCCTGCAGGTCGCTTTGTAATTGTGTCACGAGTTCGCGGAATCGATTGATCGTATAATCGGCATCGTCAAGCGCCTCTTGCTGTTGTTTGGCTGTTCTTTCCCGATCGAAGAGCAAGCTGTCTTTAAAGTCGATCTCGTCCGCCAGCTGCTTCTCGGCTTCGACGTGGTTAATCTCAAGTTCATCGTTCAGCTCTCTGAGGTTTTCGAGGTCCTCGATGGTAACACGAAGGTCGTCCAGCTTCTCCTGCATGCTCATGTTACGTTCCGTAAGCTCTTCGATCATTTCTTCTGCGCCCAGAGCAGCCTCTAGCTGTTGGCGAAGATCATCTGCCGTCGCCTCGCTCGATAGTAGTTTCTCCTTTGCGTCTTCGAACTGCTTGCTGAAGGCCTCAAAGTCTTTGACTTGCGCTTCGAGCTCTTGAACCTGCTCCTTGAGATCGTCTTCACGGTCTCTTGTCAGATCGCGAAGTCGAAGAAGTGCATCCCGGAGACGTTCGTTCTCCTTCTCCATTTGCAACCAACCAGCACTTGTGCGTTCTTCGGGACTCATCTCTTTGCTAAACTCAGTGTTCTCTTCCCGTAGAAGCTCTACTTCAAGTTCAAGCTCTTCCTGGTGTGCCCGCAAAGCATCAAGCTCGGCTTTGAGACTTTCAGCCATTTCCTCCGCCATCTCCTTGTCCAACAATGCCATCTCCATGATGCTATCATGTTCGATCTGCAACTCTTCCACACTTTGGCTTTTGCTCTCCGCTTCGCTCAATTGCTTCTTCAGATCTGCAAGCTCCTGCTGCTGTGGTTGGTACTTTTTCTGCAGCTTCTCGATGATGCCCTGATACTTGTTGCGATCTTCCTCTGCCTTGTCCAAAGCTTTTTTGAGGTCCCGATCTTCCTGCCTCTTTCGCTCGAGTTGTCTGATCTTGGCTTCGAGCTCTTCGATTTGTCTTGCAGATTGGGCGGAGCTGCGTACCGTACGCTGTGAGTGTAGAGATGCAGGTGGCGATGATGTGCGGCGGGCCGAGGTTTGCCTCGGCGCATCGTCGAGAGGTATGGGCGGTGGAGGCGGCGGTGCGAAATTGTTCTTGACTTGGTCCTCTTCTCCATCTTGTATCTCGTCGTTTCCGGTATCAGGCTGGCTGAGCGATGAGGAGACATTACTTTCTCGAGGTGAGAGGAGGTCTCGGTGGGCTGACACGTCACTTTCTGCTTGGCTTGGGCGTTTCTCAGGTTCACGTCGGCCAGGGATAGGGCGTACAGATGCAGCTGGACGAGTAGCTGGCGTTCTGCCTGGAGGAGCACGACTCGCAGACGTTCTTGTGCTTGTAGGTGGAGCTAGTGAGGGCTTCGACGGCCTCGAACTTGTGGTTGTAGGAGGAGGAGGCCCCATTGAAGTCCTCTTGGAAGCCACCGTGCTTTGTGAACCTATACTCTGCCTCGATCTCGGGGCCGCGGTGGGTCCAGTGGCTGCTGCCGGCCGTCTCGCCGTAGTAGGCGGCGTGTTTGTCCTTGAAGTTGACGTACTCGAAACACCAGTACTGCCGAGTTGCTTGGTCGGACTCTTAGTCGGACTCCTCAAACCACTCAAAGCAGCCCTGGCGGCTGGAGTCGGACTCGATGTACCAATCACCGCACTCCCTCGCCTGCCAGGCGCAACCTCCTGCTTCTTAAGCCCATTGACTCCTACGTGTAGACTTGAGGGACGCGATCTCGGAGCTGCCGCTGCAGCAGGTGTATTCGTCGGTTTTGCTTTGGCTTGAGGAGGCGGTGGTGGTGGTTGTTCTGGTTGTTCCAATATTTGCTTGACGCCGGCGGCGCGCAGAAACATGCCATAATCTTGCTCGCATTCGAAGTATCGCTCTCCTTTTACTGAGCCATCGTTCTTTCCAGTTGGTTCTTCCAGCTCGATGCCAACCCAGTCGCCGGCTTGGAAATGTACTGGGCCAACATGTCGGATGATGGCAATGCGATCATCGTTGAGGGCAATTATTTGGCCAACTGCAAGGTCGGCCACGTCCATCGTCAATCGTCCAGAGTCGCGTCAGTCCACTCGTTCATTGTTGTGCTGGATGTTTTGCCGTAACACAAGTTCCTGGGTATTTACTCGGTTTCCTCATTCGGGGTCTTGCTTGTACTGAACGTGGAGTAGTGGCAGCAGTACGGGACACGTTCCGCACCAAGCGTGACGCCTTCTAGTTAGGGTCAGGGTATTGGGGCAAATGCAAACTGGACTGATCGATTTGATGTTTTGTTCACTTCAGGACACATCATGAGTGAATACGAACGGATCCAGGCGTTCCCAAATGTCCAGGTGTGTGTATATTCATATCCAGACTCGACGTATATTACAATGAGTCCGAGCAAGTCGAACACACCCTCACAGCGTCCTGACATTGATCACAGCGGGTCTCGACTCACGCACATGCGCGGTAGTACCTGTTAGCACCATCCATAAAATCGATATACAACCAAAGACTCCGATACACGAGCTGCACGAAAACCTACCCACCCAAATCGTCATCACACTACATCTCAGATCACCGCTTCCTCACACATCATTCCAAGATCCATCCTCAAAGCCCAAGAATCTGCGCCACTCTTGGTCTTGGCTCTGTTGTTCACGACTCTCATCAACAGACGCATGGTAAGGACATCATTCGTAAATGCCGCAAGCCCAATGACAATAAATTTCTTGGCAGACGAGATCGCTCTCATCGAACTTTCGGCGGCAAATGAGGCGGAGTGCGTGTACAAGTACTAACAAGAAATCATGATTGATTCCCAAGATTCTTGGCGAGGCGCAAGAGCAAACAGCAAACAGGCGAGACCTGAAACTCTATCTGACTTGACTTGCCTGGTGGGTTTGGTGGCGCGAAGTCGGAGGCAGGGTTAAACTCACGCTAGAGCTTTGAGTTTGGAGTGTCTGCAACGATCATGAAGGTGAATGTGATGACAAGGTGAGCAGCAATTGATAGGTAAAGGAAAAAAGATCGATTTGTCTTCCTTCCTGTAAAACAAGGCCGGCGCTGAAAAGGCCTGAAAATATTATCTGACCAGTCTTCTAGAGACAACTCCTCGAAACGCCTTCGCTAATATTGCTAGTTCCAGTTTTCCAACATTGCAGAATGCCCGAAGCGGCACAAAAGAGGTATCTTGTTCACATAAAAAGTCCCAAAGAGCACAAACGTTTGTCTCACAGATAAGACACCCGTGGTATCATTGGCGATCATCCTGAAAGCCGTAAAAAAGTAAACGCCGTCGCCAAAAAGTCGCATTCATGAAGTGTTGAAGCTTTCAGTCGAGGTTGATACCCTTCAGCATCAAGTTCTCCCACCAGCGGCGTAAACCGAGAACTGTCTCTCTGCCATCGTCACGTTTGTCCATGCCTGCAGGGTCGCCGACGATGCCAGCCATGAGCCAATAAGCCGCCACAACCCAAGCGGCGATTGCGACGCCAATGCTGAGGATTGGGCTGACAAGGTGAACAAAGACCAGCATTCCGGGGTGGAAGACACCGTCTTCGTTGGCGTGAGGTGGGAGTGGGGTATAGATTGACTTGAGTTGAAGGTTGAGGGCAGGACCGAGTAGAGAGGCGAGCTGCTGTCCGAAGGTGATTCGTCGTGCGCATAGACGCACAGGTTGCGAAAGAATGGTAATGATGAGCGAGATCAAAGTCCAGAAGAGATTGAGGAATGATAGTGCGATCACGGGTCCAGACAAGAAGAATAGTATCTTCATTGCCTTGGCTTCTTGCAATGCAAGCCCAGCGTCGATTTCAGAGTCGGCATCCGAGTACATCACGCTCTCCACGTCGTCTCTAGACTGACGTCGCGAGTGGCGAGCAGAACGGTGTGATCGTGGAGGTGTCTGGGCGTTGTAGAAGACCTTCTCGGGATCGCGGGCACTATCTCGTTTGCTACGGCGATTTTGCTTGGCTTTCGATCCGGACACGCCTTTCTCGAGGTCGAAAGAAGACATTGTGGTCCCGCCAGAGGACATAGAAGCGCTCTTGTGGCCTGTTTCGATATACGCTGTGTTTTGCAGGCCCGTATTCGCGAGTGCCTCGTCGCTGGTTGTGGGTCCCGTGGAAGTCCGGGGTTGAAGCTGTACACAAGGTTCCGGAAGCCTGGGTGTATTGATTGCTTGCGACGCCGGGCTGGCGAAGGGATCAACCAAGGCAGGTCGAGTGTAGGTGGTGTCGGAAGGCGCCTTTGGAGACGCAGAACCAGACATTGTCATGAAGGCCGAGCCAGTGTGATGGGTGCAGGCGAGGAGCTCGCAATCGTCATGGGCCAGCGGCAGTACAGGGCGGGGGGTAGTACTGGGGTAGTTGCAGGGAGCGAAGTGGTACGCAGGCGACAGGGCGGTGGTGACAGGTCGTCGGCGGAGGAGAGGAGGCGCCTATGTATTCTGCGCGGTGTCAGGTGGATGCCATGGCCGCCCTCCTCTTTGCGCTCCGCCGATGCTGGGCGAGCAACTACATTGCTCGGACGCCAAGTTAATCGTCCAAGCTGCCAAGCAACTGGCACATCTGTTGCCCTTGGCCTTACGTTTTATTGGAGCTTGGAGCGTGCTCGTTGCTCAGCATGATGCTGGCGATACCGTCTGCGCTCCGCTCGGAAGGGCGCGGCGGACAGAGGCAGCGGAGACGATGGTTTTCATGGCGATGCGGATGGGAGAGATGATGGATCACAGCCCTACGGCGTCGTGGTGGGCGGTGTTGATCGCAGGAGCGCGCTTCCTGCAAGGACAAGCCGGCGAGCGAGCGAGCCAGTCAAGACGCAAGCCGGGCTCACGGCCTGGGCGGGCGGACAAGAAGCCCTAGCAAGAGCCTCCAGCGCCAGCCTGTCTGTCTAGTACTCTCGGTACTGTAGGCTCGTAGGCTGCCTCGAGGCTATCTGGCAGTAACTTATGTTTGACTTTGCTGTGAGAGCTCCGCGAGAGGACCCCTCGCAACTCTGAACTACTCCGCCGCCGCCACACTCGCTCGTCTCCAAGCCTGTGCCTGGTCCTGTGCGCGCGTCTCAGCACTTAGCACTCTAGCACCACAATAATGCCATCTCTTATCTGCCCTGGCGCCACGCTGCCTATCCGTTGTATCATCCACTCCAGCCAGCCCTGCATCGTCTCCAAGCTGCCATGTAGCACCCAGTGCGCGGCACCCTCTGGCCCTCTTCTCGGCGTGCGCTGTGACTAAGGCACACGTACATCGTTACATCCCATCCTCTTGATTCTTGGCTGAGCTGCAAGGCAACATTTCCTGAAACATATATTCCCGTTGCCAACCGCGCGGCGATTTTTTTCTGCTTGCTCAGCTGTCCCTGCTCGAGCCTCTTCCCCATTATTTGCACATGTCAAGCCTTGCCGCCGCGCCCTGTCCTCCTACGCACCAACGTATATAGCAATATTGCGCAACGCCTGGCGCGGATATAGCGGCATCAAGGTTCTCATCCCACTCAGGCTCTTGTCGTATCTGGAGACGGCTTGACCGTGGCGAGAGCTCTACGGTCTGGGCTGCTGGGCACGGCGTTGGCTTGAAGCAGGGCGGAATTCAAAACCATCCATGCGGTCTGCTTATACTGCACGTTACAGCAAGAGCATTCCGTGTCAAGCCAAAGGTAATCGTGACATCGATCTCTCGGTCACATTAGCTTTCTGTGATAACATGATGCCCATCCGCATCCTCCACATCACGCCCTTCTGTTGTATGCCCGAAGAACGCCAACGCCCAGCGCGGCCAAGGCCTGTCGTGCGACCGAACGCCTTCTGGCCTTACGCATAGTAGTACTATCACAGCCTTGTGACAGCACCAATCTCGAGATGATTGTCATTCAATTCACAGCCCTATAACCGAAGTGACCGCCGCCAGATTAGTTTGATCTGGTCCGGCTATGCTCATTGATCCTCCCGCAAGTAAAAGTACCGAACCGAGGTGCGTTTGCGTTCGATAGCCAGTCCTTACCTTAGAATACGTCCACGGAGACGGCAAACGATCAGCGTGAAGTCTTGGACTGGAACGCACCGAGCGCACCTCTGACCCCACTACCCCCTCCCTTCTCCTTTTGAAGCAATCGATGGTTCACCCCAGGTCATCTCCAGGACCCATAACAGTGTCACGCAATACCTGCCGCCCTGATGGCCATGCTGTGTTGTATCTGTCATGGCAAACCATGGACGAGCAGGTCTTGTCTCCACACCATGATCTGCCCTGTCACGCTGGTACTCGCTCACATATGAGCAGTGCAAACTTTAAATATCTCACCACCGCCAAGTCAAGCTAACTCACCGTCGCCAATCCTCACCATCATTCTCCGTCTTAGCACAATGATTATCCAAAAATCCTGCACTTCATGCCAGCCTGCATAGAAAAGAGCATATGCATACCAGGGAGCATCGACAACCAAAGCATGGTCACAGGCGCAACCACTTTGCGTGAGTTCACGTAAATTACTAGGAAGCAGTAAACAGATCTCCATAGTACGTCAGTCGCGCCCTGTGAGACATGAAAGATCGACGGGAACGGCAATTCAATTTCTGATACCAAGGCAACTTCTTCCGACGCGGCGCGCCAATTTTGAATAAAGTGCCTATGGTTCAGCCTCTCTGAGGTTTCATGAAAGTATCATCCTGCATCGCGATCATGCTACGGGTGATCGGCCTTATACACACCTGGGCACCAGTCGGTGTTCGCGTCGAGGTCGAAAGTCTACTGACATCATATGTAAACCTAGTGCTTCGCATTTCAACCCTAGGACGCCTGTTGTCAGTTGTGATGTAGGAAAGTCAACGTGGTCACGATAGCAAGAATTGTCGAGACCGTGTCGAGGCAAGCGAGCCAAGGGCTTTTGACGTCGATTCTATGGATCAGATTCAACGGCTGACCTACTGGTGGACGCCTGTGACAGCTAACAAAACATAGCGAGCCCAAAACACTGTGCAAACACATTTAGTTACTAAGATGTGTGTAAGCGTAGGACGAAATCCCGAAATTCGTTCCTCCCACTCTTCACGGACGCAAGTGGCTTGAGAACTGGTGGCATCCACCGGGTGGACGGCATCCCGGTTTCACGTCGTTGGACGCTACTCTTTAATGGCGCGTGGGTCCGGCTCAAAACGGTGCCAGATGTTCTCACCCCAATTCTCCCCACTGGCGAGACCGGGAAGAAGAGTAACGCTGGGTTTGTATTTTGATCGCGTGCCATCTCTGATGAGTGTGGAGGGGACTCCAACGGTCGAAAGGTTACTGCCTACCTCCCTACCTCCTAGTAATTCTCTCGATTGCATGATTCATGTTACGAGACGTTTGAACACTACTTACTCAATAATGATTTCCACTTCTGCCGCAATTCCGCCTCGGCGCTGGGCGCACGAAGCAGAATACTGCAGTTGCTGCAACCCGCCCTTGTTGATCCTGCCGTACATCCGTAGGGCTGGCCGCTAGTTTTGGTCGGCATTGGCAACATAGGGAAGGAGGGAAACTTGCTGCCATACCCGACGCTGGGATCGCAGTCGATACGCCGACTGAGTTACACGTTAATGTCAGTGTTGCGTTGACAAGCTCCCAAGGGCATGGAAAGCACCAGTTCGTATACTGTGAGCTATCGAAGGTGTGATTATTGTGACAAGCCTTGTGGCTGACCTTTTCGTTCATTGTGTTGCCATGTTTCTCATTATCGCTACGTGCCCTCATACACTGCTGCCTGTCTGGCATCGCTTCTCGCTTTCATATCTTTGTAGGTATCCCGGCCACCAGGTGATGACACTTTGCTGGCGTCTGAAGCTGCATTGCTGGATTTTCCGCCGACACTGGGAATGGTTGATGTCCATTGTGCTTTCGCCTTGTTGCCTGCCTGAGTCACTTTGGAACCGGCCCAGGTCAAGTAAGACTGTTCGTTCTTCTGTTCGATCTCCTTCTCGAGGTCCTTGACATGTTCTTCGGAAACGTCTTTCTCAGACGGCTTCTTGTTAGAAGAGCTGCCGGCATCTTTCTGTCTTTCTTCTTTCTGTTCGGATGTCTGCCTGGCTTGCTCTTCTTTCGCCTCCTCTACTTTGAGGGCCTTGATCTCACGCTCCAGCTCGTCCTGATCCACGTCCTCGAATCCGACCTTTTGTAGGACTGTACCCGTCAGGAAACGGTAGCTGGTGTGTCCAGTGACTAGGTCAGAGACATCCACGTTCTCAACGCCATGGACACCTGCAATTGCTTGCAGGCCAGCGACACCGTACTGGATACTGCTGCTTCTGTACAAGAAGGCGAGGATGTAGTCGTTCGTGCTGTAAACATTAATAACGCGTCCAGAAACAACAGAGCGGATTGCTCGCCACTCAGCACTCGTCGACGGTGCAGGCGCGCCGATAAGAACGACGCTCTCCACCAAGCCAAAGGCTTTGCGCTCAGCGAGCTTCTGCAGACAAGTGTAGATCACTCTGGCGCCTAGACTATAACCGATCAGAGTGACGGGACGCTCGCCTTGCGCCTTGTTGATCAGAGCATCAGCCAGGACCTCTCCAGCTTTCGAGGCGCGCGAGCTCGCCACGCTCCAAGGATTGTCGATAACCCTCGATACTTTCAGTAGAGCCAGTGGCCATAGCCCAGCAGAGAGACTTGCAAAAACTGTTCGCTTGATGATCTCGCTCTTGGCCACACCCCATGCGGCTGACTTAATCATGCTCGTAAGGGAATTACCAATGTTCATGAGCGCCTCGAGCTCGAAGCGGAGAGCGAAGCCCTCCATGCCAATCCCGATGACTCTCCATGGCTCGACAACTTCATCCTTCTCCGTCAACCAGCCACTGATTCCAATCGCGACTCGCAATCTCCGATATTCTTTCTCGATCTTGCGAGGCTTGTGATATGTGTTGATTGGGATGAAGGCGAAGTCTTCAATCTCGCGGGCGTACTGGTCCATCATCTTGCCGGTCATGCGGCCACCATAAGCGCCAAACAAGCCTCCCACGATGACAGAGCTGCCCGCGAGTGTGCCCAGATATGCCGCACCGGCAGTAGCTCCCAGACCAAGACCGCCCATGACAGTGCCCAATCCTGCTGCGAGCAGTGGAGCTGCAAGGCCGCCGGTAACTCCGATCAGCACAGCGCCTCCCACTGTTGCAAGCCCGACTTTCCACTTCCGTATGTCGGAGCCTTCTTCTTGTCGCTTCTTAGTCTCTTCGTCGGCTCGCATAGTTTCAGCAGCTGCGAGTAATCCGCGGGCAACTTTGCTCTCGTCTTCCGCGAGAACGCTGGTAGGGAGACCCAGACTTGATGTGAGGTATAGCAGGAGTGTTCTCGAGTGAGCGTGATAGTGTTCGAGACTCAGCAGTAGCAGTAGCATCGAATTGAGAATCAAGGCTCGTTTCTCACGAGGTAGCGTTTTAAGGGTGTTGTCGACAGGCGGATACAGCCTCGCCAGTGCTTCTTCCACATTCTTGTCCAGCTGAGAGGCAGAGCTGGCGACAGGTTTCCTTGAGCTCGCTGGTCCAGATCTCTGGGTCTTGGGGTGTGATGTCTCTTTCTGTTCTTCGGCTTTCTCCTTTGAGTTGACAACTTCGCCAACCCGCAAGATTACATGGTCCCTCCAGTCGTCAAAGTATGCCAGAGCCGCTTTTTTTAATTCTTGCATCTTGGCGCTGTTCACTTCTTTCTCTCGCGTCTCAAGCTCCTTCTTCGCCTTGTCCATAGCATTCACGTCCACAGTTCCAGGGTCAATATCGGGGTTGTTGATCGCCTCGTCACCAGTTACTGGCGCCATGTTCGTCAAGGTTTCATATTGCTGTCCAGTCTGACTGGCGTCGAAGGTGTCGAGGATGTTTTTGCGCATCAACTCTGAGCAATCCGCTACGAGAAGCGTCAGAGCGGCGCGATCCTCGTCGGTTGGCAGAACGGTCGTTAGAGAGGCGCCTTGTTCCGCCTTTTCCTGGGTGTCTTGTGCTTCATCGCGTGAGCCAAAGCCGAATGGCGCCTTGACTTTGCTAAACATGCCCGCCATTACCTGTGGGCATGTGATGTTTCGGTTGGTAGAGAGAACTGTAGTGGTCGTCCGAAGAGAAGGAGACGACCCTCGCTCGAGTCTCACATCAATACTGCATCCCTAAACTCTCAACAGTACGTCATTGGTGAACCCTGGTTTTCCGATCTCCTGATCTTCACAGCGTGTCTTCACAGATTCATGTTCGATGTTCCCTTGGAACCACATGTTGGCATCTATGTATCTGATAAGGCCTTTTTCATTAGCCTATGAGTCGCTCAACCCTTTCTTTTCGTTTGCACAGCATACTCGGAAACAGGTTTGAAAGCGTCAGCACGTATAAGTGATATGGCAGAGCTGCATCTGTACTTCTGATATCGCATGTAGACTTATACTCAGAAAGTCGTACAGCTTCGGCCCGGTCGCTCGCATGTGAAACAACAAGCCGCGTAACTAACTTCCTGCTGTGTTTGAACATCCAACGTGTGCTACGTTCCTCATCCTCGCATATGCTGGCAGATATAATTGCAGCACTTCGATCGATGGTTCCCACCACGACCTGAATCTTTCTCCTTGTTCACAATGGACTTGCAATCCCCCCTCACGCAGCAACACAGGCCTGACTATTTTGAGCCGAAGATCGTCACGCTCTATCGGGATTTGTTCAGGGTATCACTTTCGGACTGCTTGTGATAATTGTAATTATATTGACCCGGTCCAGGATGTCGAAGGCCAAGAGCATACAGAGGGATTCTGGCGTGAACTATTCCTCCTCAAACCAGACCTTGCACGTCTGAAGCAAATATTGGAAGACATCGATGCCGAATATCTATTGCATGCGCCAGTATGTATCGAATTGCACGCATCTACCGACAACGTATTCTGACAAATCCTAGCATCAACCTCGTCAGCTATTGCTACAAGCTTTATCTGCCATCAAGAGGGGCACTGCGCCATTGGACGATAATGCTCTTGATGTAAGATGATGATGTCGGTTGTCTAAACTACTTATGAACCCACTCATAACTCAGACCCTTGCAGTTTTCTTTTCCGTCGTCTTGACCAAACGATTTACTAGCCCGAGCTCTGACATTATCGAAGTCACCGCGGGCCTCGACAATGTTGACGCCGTATACTCAGATCTTACTGCGACTTTGGAGAGCACGATCAAAATGGGCCGAGATGGTATGTTTCGACACGCGTCGACTGAGCAAATTTCACTAATAACAATCGCAGCCTCCACGAGACAGAAAGCCATCAGAGTCGCAATCGCTGTCGTCGCCGGCGGCTATCAAACAGCACCTGTTTCGTATTTTGTCCATCGAGACTTGTTTCCAGCGCTCATGAAGGTAACTTGACACCCATCTGGAAAGTGATTATGAGCTAAGTCGCGGTACAGCACATTCAGAAAATGGACCACCCTCTCAGAGCCTCCGAGCCATTTCTGCTCGTCGGCCTACTTGCAAACTACGACAAATTTGAGACACACAATCAATACAGAGTGAGGCTGGCCGATTATTTGGATGACAATGGCATGGAGAAAGTCATCGAATCTGTCGGCTGGACATGTAAGTTGCTGCGAGAACGCTACATCGCGATCCTGGATGACAGTCCCGCCGTATGGAGTATCGGCGGCACTCTTTCATACGTCGGACTGGGTGCACTCGCTAGGACGAAACCTCCTGCGCCAGTTCTGACAGAGGATCAACAGCGCACCCTTTTCGGTGAACAGTGAGTATGTCAGAACCCAGGAGTCGAAACACCTGCGCTAACATAGTATAGACCTGGGCCAGAAGCCTCCTCCCTGCTTGCGCTTTACGACTTCGCTCTGTCGAACAAAGTGTTTTGCGCTATGCTCGTGAAGCAACAGGCTAGTGACAAAGACCTTCCCACGCCTTTCAGTAACTTCCTCTCTTACACATCGTATCTTCTGCATCACGCGTACAGGACTACACGGTCATCCCTATACGCCCAATTGTCCATCATCATCCTTTGGATTTTCTTCGAAGATCCAGCAGCCGCCAAAGAGCTCTGCTCCCACACCGCGTCCGTGCGATTAAGTCGACAACGGCCACCTTACCTGCCGCCATCGACCAAAGAAGAACGCCCTTACGTGGCCGCAATTCTCGACATCCTCGTCGACGGCATCAACCACAACCTGCGTAAGCGGCTCGACACCGTGTTCTACAAGCAGAGCATCGTAGTCTTATCGCGCGTACTAAGCCACCTGTCTAAGACGCGAACAAAGTTGCTCTACCACTGGAGCGAACTATGGCGCTCTCTATTGTCCTTTGTGCGCTTCCTTACAACGTACGCGGAGGACCTCAACATGCTGCACGGAACTTCAGATGTGGTTCAAAGCCTGGTCGACCTGCTCACCCTCGCACTGAATACCGGAGAAAGCTTCCTGCCCGATTCGGCGTCTTACGATGACCTGTTCTACAAGCTTGTCGAGTCGAGCGTAGCACTCACGGACCTACGCACGGCCTACAATCTTGCAAAGGCTGACGAGCGAACGTCGATCAACACTCTCATTGGCGTGTCGACGCACTATCGCAATCTGATCGATGAGCATCACAAGGGCAAGAGTGCCAACCTCAGCCCAGCAGAAGTCGCCAAGATCATCAAGACCGGCTACGAGACGCTTTCGATTGAGACGAGGGAGGGACTCGAGATAGGGAAACCGTTCAGGGAGGCTGATTCGAAGAGTGTTGTGAAGAAAGTCACCCGGGTGGCCGTCGCTGATGCTGCAAGGCTGGTGTCCTCTTAGAGGCATGGCAATATTTCGAGGGAATGGTGTGGGTTCGTGCATGTATTGTTCCAATCAACGTCATGAACCTACGCATCTATTTTTCGCAAAGCTTCTTGTAGCTTTCCATACGCCCATTCCAAACAAGCACTGAGATCACCCTGTTTCTCTGCAGGCATTATGTCTATCCCAATATCCTTAACAAGCTTATCATTAACCTCGCCCTCCACGTTCTCGTCACGGAACAGATACTTGTGGTCCTTGACATAATTCGGCCAGACAATCTTGTCAACATAGCCAGGTGGATCAGCCCAGAAGCCTTCGAGCGTCACATATCCACTGCGCGCTTCGCGTCTCTTTTTAGCCGTCTCGTAGGTCGTCCTCAAAAACAATTTCACATCAAACGTGTCTCTAACCGCCACCATTTCCCGTGAATACAGCAAAAACCCATCCACAATCGCCACCCGAACGTGCTCCAGCCCCAAACTCGACACCTGCTGCTTGAGGCGTTCCACCAGCGCTGCGTCAATGTTCACCTCACCGACCGAGTTCTGGTCCTCTTTGCTCTCGAGGTCTGAAGGCAGGGCGCCGTAGGCTTTGATGTGTTTCAGTGCTGATTCGAGAGCGGGTAAATTGATAGATTCTAGGCAGTCCCAGTCTGCTAGGTCGTGTTCCTTGTTGATGGGGATTTCGGCGTCGGTTTTGTAGAAGTCGTCTTCGTGGAGGATGAAGGCGTTGGGGAGGATGTCGCGGAGGAGACGGGCGATTGTGGTTTTGCCGCTTGAGGATGGGCCGGAGAGGCCGACAAGGAGGCACTTTGTTGGTGACATGTCGACTGAAGTGGTTTGATGCCTTTTCGAGGAAGTGAAGTGAAGTGCTTCCGTCGTGGGAAATGCAGTACTTGTGACCGATACCCTCGTTTGGCGAGGTTCTGGTGAGGAGGTCCTCTGGATGGTGCCGTGTCTGTGGTATGCTGATGCTACAACGTGATACTCGAATGAGTGATCTTTCGATGCCGACTAGAGGTGACTGTATATGCTACTACCAATCTGAGTCAATCGCTGTCGCTGAAGTCAAATGGTCCAGTCAGCATGCTGCTTTCGTAATCATGTGATTTCAAGATTGGCCATAAGTGAGATAGCGCTCGATTGAGCACGGGCCATCGACGGTAAAACGCAGCGCAAAGAACCAAGCAAGCGCGCGCTCCTTCCATTTGCGACTGCGACCAACCTCCTCTTTGTCCATTCCACTTTGCCACTTCTTCATTTTCACCTCTACTACAACAACCACTCCGCGCATTGTCGACAAGAACTGCGCCTACCGAACATCACCGAATCGCGACCCTCCATTCGCGACAACATGGCTCAGCCAGACATCTCCTCCATCCTCGCAGCCCTGGGTAAGTGCGCGCACGCAACCCAATGACATGCGACCTGCGCGACTAATACATCTCTACAGCTCAACAGAACCAGGCTGCGACCCCGACCAATGCGACGCCGCAACACGCCCAACCGAGTCAGCCACCACCTGCTGCGTACCCAGGCGCAACGTCTGCGCAGCCTCCCAGTGCCCCTCCCTCGGGCGCATACCTTCCGCAGCCCACGAGCAGCGGCAGTTTAGATCTTCATGGCATCAGACCGACTGGTAGCGGTGCGGTCAGCATTGCTGAGGCAATTGCGAAGGCGAAGAACATTGCAGCGAACAGGGGTGTGTCTTCTTACGATCCTAGAGCAGGATCTCCTCGTGATGACCCGAGACTCGCTGGCCGTGGCTACCAGCCTTCCCGCTCTAGGTCGCGTTCCCCACCGAGACGTGACGCCTACAGCAACCCTTACCGTGATGAGCGCCGTGAAGACCCCAGACGTGGTAGCTATCGCAGGTCAAACTCCCCTGACCGTGGCTACCGCAACTCTAGAGAACCCTCCAACCGTGGCCAGAACGATGGTGACTCTGAAACAATCCGTGTGAAGTCTTCACTTGTTGGTTTGATCATCGGTCGCGCTGGTGAGAACCTCAGGAAGGTCGAGTCTGAGTCCGGTGCCCGTGTACAGTTCCTCCAGTCCAAGGATCCTCATGCTACCGAGCGTCAATGTACCATCACAGGCCCAGCGAGAAGCAGGGAGTCCGCAAAGACCGCCATCTTCGGCATCATCGAAGAGAACGGGGGTGCCAACGTCATGCAGGACAAGGGTGCCTACACTGCTGGTATGCCTGGTCGTGCCAAAGTCAATCTCCCTGCCCTCCGTGACGGTGAAGATAGCACCCAAGTCATGGTTCCCGATAAGACTGTAGGCCTTATCATCGGTCGTGGTGGTGAGACGATCAAAGACCTCCAGGAGCGCAGTGGTTGTCACGTCAACATCTTGGGTGAGACAAAGAGTGTTAATGGCCTCCGTCCCATCAACTTGATCGGCAGCGTGCAAGCCGTTAATGTCGCGAAAGACCTGATCCTCGAAATTGTTGAGAGTGACAGCAGAGGCCAGCAAGGTGGAGCCGGAACTGGATCCAACGCCATGGCCCCACGCGAGCGCCCTTACGACGGCGGTCGTGGTGGCCAGGGCGGATCTACCAAGACCATTCAGGTGCCCTCGCAAGCTGTAGGCATGATCATCGGCAAAGGTGGTGAGACCATCAAGGATCTTCAACGTAACAGTGGCTGCAAGATCAACGTTCACCAACCCCAGGCACCCGACATCAATCGCGATATTGACCTCGAGGGAACACCACGCCAGATTGAAGAAGCGGAGAGAGTGATTTGGGAGAAGGTTGAGACTGTCCGCGAACGTGATGGCCAATCCGGTGGCCGTGGTGGACGCAATGGCGGCGGCGGCGGTGGCAGAGGCGGAAACTCCTATGATCAAGCGCCCTCGTACGATGGATACTCACAACAGCAGCAACAACCCGCCATGGCGGGATATGGGCAGTACCAGCCGCAACAGCAGCAGCAGCCGCCCCCTCAGATGCCATCTTTCCAGATGCCTACTCTACCGCAGCAGACTGCACCCGCACAGGCTTCGTCGGGCACACCAGCACAAGACCCGAACGCCGCGTACCAGCAATTCTATGCGCAATGGTACATGCAGCAGATGATGGCGCAAGGCCAACAGCCAGGCGCCGGTACTCCTGGCCAGCAGTAAGCCGTTGCTTCGTTGACATTCGACACCCATGGCTGTAAGACGTGAACGCAACCGAAATGTGTCTGTGGTGACCACTTCTTTGATCGGAATTCTTTGACCTGGACCTCGTCGCGCTTCATCCTGCTGACTTTTGTCGCGTCTTGACTCACACTTCATGTGGCCTTCTGGTGACTGCATTGATCGCTTCCTTGCCATTGGTGTGAATCTTCTGGCGCTTTTGCGTATGACGACCCGTGGTAACTCCGTGCTACGATACGACTGATCGTCGCTTCGCTGAATCACTGGTTGTCCTTCCATCGACGTCACCCACTCGCCTGCCGCTATGTCTTCTGGATTCGCCACCTCATCTCAGATTGTCGTCATGCGCGTGCTTGCATACATCCATCACGTGCCTTGCTTTCGTGGCATAACTTCGTCTTGAACAAGCGTTGTGTTCGCGGGTTTCGATGCCACCATCCATCAAATCCGCAAATGGTTCTTTCAAATTGCATCAACATGCAAGCATTAGGGTGCTCGCCCTTGATTGAGTTTCTTGAGTGATTTACTCAGCTTCTTGTTTATACCCTGGGCATTGCAGAAGGCTGGACAGGCAGTCTGCCTTCTTGTCAATAGTGACTGATGGTTGGCGCTGTTGGTCCTGTTAGCATAGCTTGATTATATAGTTTTTAAACACGCGCTTTGAACTTCACTTTTTCTCCTAATTGGATGGAATCTTCAGTACCTTAGTACTTTACAAGCATGCTTGCCTTCTTTACGCTTCACACTCACAGATCAATACCCACTCAGTCGACGAGCTATACCATGTGATCAAGTGGAAGTCACAATATGTCACACAAGCTATGCCCACTGATAATTACTGAGGGAGATGGCATACATGAAACCAAAAGGCTATAGTCGACGAAAATTCGGGAGCCAATACGAACATCCTATTTACCTCGCCGCCTCGACATACACGACGACACATCCTTGTACGCTCACCCGACCACGGGGCCAATGCACATGAACCCTGGTAATGTTGTAAAAGTAGCAACATAGGTGAATAAGGTGCGCATTCCTAGACTAGGATATACTGGAGCCTGCATACACTCAAAGTTGCGAATCTCGCCTCTCGCGTTGCGTTTGATTCGGGCTTTAACCTCGACCAACCTCCCGAGACCACCGCCCTGCATCATATCGAGACGAAGTCGACAAAGCTTGACGGACTTTCCGCAAATGTGATTCGAGTAGTAGTGCAAAGAAACCGAACAAGTCTTACGTCCGATTCTGGCCGCAATTCGAATGTGCACCGCCCCACTGGTGCAGCCAAGCGGCCGAAATGAACTTCCCCAAGCAAGACAACGATGATGAAGACCCGCCGGCTCTCAACTACGTCAACTTTCTTGTCGTCAACGGTGGTGTCATTATTCCGAGATTTGGAGACGAGAGGACTGACAACGCGGCAAAGACCACCATTGAAGGATTCTGCCCAGAATGGGAAGTTGTTCAGGTGGACCTCCGATGGATTGCTGCAACGAGTGGTGGTATTCACTGTGCTACCCAGCAGGTTCCTCTGATCTAGTCTGGCCTACGCGCTGAAGGTCGAGCGTCAGATCGGCGGGGCGTGTATGCGCAATGAGTGAAACCTCGGAGCTTTCAGCAAGTTCGCAATCGAAGAAATGAAATCCTGGGAAAAGAAATAATACAGAATAGTCGGTCATGCATCAGGCGTCATGCCTTGGGTATCTCAAAACATCAAACCGTTTACTCCAGAAAATACAGGCGCTCCACTCATCCCAATTTCGCCAACGAGCGCCTTCTGCTGGTGTAGAAGCGGTCGAGCGCCGTGCGACGCTGCTCCTGAGTCCATCCCTCCACCACCAACGCAAAGTCACTCACGTTGTCAAAGCCATTGGCCTTCGCCATAGTGCAAAACTGCCGCTTGCGCACTTCCTCCGACGGCTTGTACCTGTACCGGACCTTGGTCTCCTCTCCCGCGCTGTCCTCGTCATCGGACTTAGCCTGCGGCCTCGCGTGTGGGTGCAAAGCCGCGGTGCCAGCATCATTCTGCGACGCCTGGCTCTCGACAAATGCACGCTCGCGATTCCAGTCGGCGTCGCCTCCAGCCTTTGCTGCGCGCGATGAGATACGAGTCTCGACTTTGCTTGTGCCGATGACTTCCGCGTTCTCATGTGTGTACTTCACTCCTGCGCTTGCCAGGATGGCCATAACTCCGTCCGGCTTTTTCGTTCCTTCTCCTGCTGCTTTCTTGCGGAGAGTGCTCGGCTCGTCGATGATCTCCTGCGCCAATTGCGAGAGTGCTGTGTCGTCGTTGCCATCGTAAATATCATCGTCTTCATTGCGCGAGGGCTCCAGGTCCAGGCCTGCAATCTCCACGCCTGCGCGAGATTCGGCAATGTTGGTCTTGTTGAAGATGTCGCGGAGTTTGATCTCCTCGCTGACGGGTGCGAATAGATTAGCCAGGCCGAAGATCTCGCCTTTGAGGTCTTTCTGGTCCTGTACACCCTTGAAATACCTACGCTCCACCGAAGCGTTGTAGCCAATATTTGCTTGTTGTTGCTTGTAGATCTGGCGCGCATACACGACTTCTTCGATTGTACCAGCTGAGATCAGGCGGAAGACCTCGACATCACGGGTCTGTCCTAGGCGGTATGCGCGATCCTGGGCCTGGAGATCATATGCCGGGTTCCAATTCGGGTCGACGATCACGACTTTATTGGCAGAAGTGATGTTGAGACCGAGACCACCAGCTTTGGTGGAGATGAGGAAGACGAATGCACTGGGGTTAGAATTGAACTCGTCGACAATAGTCTGCAGTCATATTAGCTTTAGATCAACAAAAATGGGGAATACTGCACGAGTTGATGGATTCGACTTACCTGACGCTCGTCGTTCGGAGTCTTGCCAGAGAGCGATGAGACATTGTAAGTCGTTGTCATCTTGAAGAGCAAGTCCAGCATGTTGAGCAAGCGAACAGAGTAGCTGAAGATAAGAACCTTGTCGCCATTCTCATGCCACAGCTTCAACAACTTCTTGAGGATGCGCCACTTGCCACAGAACTGCGGATTAGTGTTGTAGATGATGTTCTCGCGATTGTTGTAAAGCTCTTCCCAAGCGTCTGGCATTGCCATCTGCAGCTTCTCTAGCTCTTTCTCGTGTGCCTGGCCTCCATCAGGACTGTGTGGCAATAGCAATGTAAGGTGGTTTGCAATTTTCTGGAAGTTCTGGAGCGCTGGGAAAACGAAGTGCTGCCACCTCTTACCGTCCGCGTGAGTATAGCAGCACCATCCCTGCTTCTTGCCAGAGCCACAGTCGCATGGTTCGTAGGCATGTCGAATGGTTTGCAAGATTTCGGTGTCACAGAAGTTGTTGTATGCAAGCTCTTGAGTGTCGCTGAGCGGACAGAAGACCACCTTGTCGCTCTTTTTCGGCAGTTGATCTGCTATGAGCGTTTTTGGACGGCGAAGCAAGAACCTTGGAAGCAAGTTGTTAACCAGCTTCTGTGCGACTTCGCGCGACTTCTTCAACTGCGCATATGTAGCGTCATGGCTCTGTCCGAGCTTGAGTGGAACGGCGACAGTAGATTTCCAATTGGACAGAGGGCCGAAAGTGCCCGGGTTGGTCCAGTTCAAGAGTGTCCAGAGTTCTTCGTATTTGTTCTGGATAGCAGTGCCTGTCAAGCCAATGCGACAGAGAGCGTTGATGTTGTTCATGGTCTTGGTGGTTTCTGAGGTGCGCTCCTTGATTTTGTGGCACTCGTCCGCAATGACACAGTCCCATCGAATGGTGTTGATGAGATTTGCGTGGATGCGGTAAGTGTCGTATGTGGTAATCATGATCTCCAGCCTTCCACTCGCTGCAGTTTGCACGGCAGATGTAAGGTTCTTCTTGCCACCGTGACAAGTGTCGATGTGCCACCATCCCCACTTCTCAAGCTCGTTCTTCCAGTTCGCTACCAGCGTACCAGGAACAACCAGCAAGACTCGTGGATACCATTTGTCGCTGTGGGAGCGTCTCATCTTGCGCATGCGTTTTGCATCACGCTCGTCCGCGGTCTTGCCAAAGACAACAGTCAAGAATGCAATGACCTGAATCGTTTTTCCCAAACCCATGTCGTCACCAAGAATGCCACCTCTCTGATACACGAAGAGCTCATGCAAGAACTCAACGCCCTCGATCTGGTATTTCCGGAGAAATTGGGCAATAGGTGCAGGAATGAGACCATATGAGGCTGGTAGTTCAATGTCCTCATACGAATTACGTGGCTGCATGAATTCAGATAATGCAGGCCGCTCTTTGAGCGACTCGAGACGTTCATCGTCCGAGAAGTAAACGTCTTCATAGTCAGGCGGGAACTGAAGTCCGTTGTCACCCAGATCCTGCCGTTTGCGGTCCCACGCGACTCTGCGACTACGCAAATACTCCGGTAACGTGCTCTCCATCAGAGCTTCGTCATCGTCGGATGGGTCGTCGTAATTTTTTGGAAGACGTTTCTTAGAGTCAAGAACGGTCTTGGAAACTCTGCCAACCATGGAATTCTTGTCGGCCCTCTTCTTCGTCTTTGCGCGCTGTGCAGCCTCATACTTTCGTTTGATAGTCTTGCGCTGCTGGAATTGCTTGTAGGCTTCGTCGCTGTCCTCGTCATCTGTGAATGCGACTCTCTCCCCCCTCACCTTGGGCCTTTTGTTCGAGGATACTTGTTCAGCATCGTCGGAGCTGATCTCCACTGCATCGGGCTTGCTCAGTCCGAGTTCGTCCATGTATTCGTCAAAACTGATGTCTTGGGCTGGACCCGCGCCTTTCGACCTTGGAATGCTATCAAGACCGTCGTCAGTGCCGCTGAGTGAGCCTTCGCCTTCAGCAATGTTGACTCGTTCTTCGAGTGTCAGGTGGCGTTGACCTGAGGCGCCTAGTCGACGGCCTGCCATGTTGCATTATATGTTGGTGGAAGTGCGCGATAGAGAGTCTGTGGAAGCTCTTTGTGGGCGAATTTAGCTGGCGCATGAGATGAGGTTGTTATGCACATGTAGCTTTCACATTGGCGCGCGAAAAGTAGCAGTTAATTCATGGTCAAGTGTTGCTGTACAGACGCGACGCTGAACAGTCTCCCCACTTCTTCTTCGTGACGTGAAGCAGCAAGCGCCTCCGCGAAATTTGTCGCAAGGAAGCCGAGCAGATCAACTTACCTTAACTTGTGCTGTTGCTGCAATCGCAAGCAAAGTGAACATACCACAATCCTCGCCATGCCCCTTGATACCTCGACCTACATATTGGCGCATTTGCGTCTTGACGGCCGCCGATGGAACGAATTACGCCGTCTGCAAGCTCAAATGAGTACACAAGCAGCAGCAGATGGATCCAGCTACTTCGAGATGGGCAACACCAAGATCATTTGCACTGTTGCCGGCCCACAAGAGAAGAAGGGAGGCGGTGGCGGTGGAAGGTCGCAGCAGGACAAGGCCAGCATTGAGGTAGAGGTCAACTTCGCTGGCTTTTCTGGCATGGACAGGAAGAAGAGGGCGCGCAGTGATAAGTATGTGATGGGTTATACGGATGTTGCAAGAATATTGTGCTGACAACCACTTAGACGCACTAGCGAGATGCAACACACAATCGCGTCTGCTTTCGAAAGCACCCTTCTCACACACCTCTACCCGCACAGCACAATTACCCTCAACCTACACATTCTCTCCCAGGACGGATCATTACTCGCAGCTTGCTTGAACGCTGCCACTCTGGCGCTTGTCGATGCTGGTATCCCAATGACCGACTACATTGCGGCAACGACAGTGGCCACAACAGCCAGCTATGCAGACAAGGAGGAAGAGGCGGACCCATTGCTGGATCTGAACGGGCTGGAGGAGCAAGAGCTGCCATTCTTGACTATCGCAAGCAGTGGAGGAGAGGACAGGATCTGCACGCTTATCTTGGAGACCAAAGTACACATGGCAAGGCTGGAGTCGATGATTTCAGTTGGTCTGGACGGATGTAGCCAGATTCGCGGCATTCTAGACGGTGTCATTCGCGCACATGGAAAAAAGCTCATTGAGGGCAAGGTCGGTTGAGCGTGTGCCGCTTGCTCACGCCAAAAACATAAAACAAAGTGCCCGCTGTTGGGCAAAGGCCAATGGCATGGGTTCACGCACCAGTTTGAGGCTGAAGGCAAAGGCTACACCTACAAACGTGGTACCACTGGAGAACACATCGAAGTACTTGCCACAATGCTTCTGGTAAAACACAGACGTCCTTCAGTCCTCGAGAGCCGCGCGCATTGCTACTATTGCCAACCCATCCGGGCTCCCCTCTCGCAGTGGCCAACACCAATCCCTGCTCGTGTCACAAATACGGGGATCAAACCACACGGCCTAGACGAGCGCAGCAAGTAGATGTGCCCATTGCTGTCGGGATAGGGTCCCCTTGGTCGCATATTCGCCCGGGCTGCCGCGTCGAAGCGCTACACGCAGGTTTTGCGACATGCAAGATTGCAGATTACCTAGACTGATTAATTCAGTTAACAACCAATCATGTACCATCAATTATTCAATCCACATATCGACTGCTCTTGTGGGACTAAGAAAATACATGCTATGCAAGTGTACCATTGTGGCATGGATGCTGCAGCCAATCAATGGCACTTAACTCGCTTTACGGCTTCTTCTAAGCGCCATCTCTGTTTCGATTGCCGCGCTACTTGACAACAATAGATGCTCCACTACTAAGACAATACTGTACTCCTGGCATGCAGACTCAAGGGCGTTTAGTTGCGCGGCGTGAAACAGTCGTAAGTATTTTTGCTTCAGGTGATGCTGTGATTTCGATTTCTTCAACCCATCCATCTTTCTGCTTCCTTTCCTTCGCACTCTCATTGACAAGTCCCACATAATCAACACTGCTGGCCAGTAACAACGATGTGGACTCTCCTTCTTTTATCCTCCGCGTTGACCGCAACAGCACAAACAACAGCTTTCAACGCGTCAACTGCAGCAACATTAGTCTTCGCACCACCCTCGACGAATCAGCAATTTGTCTTTGCCCTCAACGCAGTAGAGGCAACCGGTGACCTGTACTTCCACCTGGAAGTGCCAGAGGGACAAGCATGGGGAGCTGTGGGAATTGGTTCCCAGATGAAAGACGCTCTTATCTTCGCCGCATACGCTAGCGAGAACGGCACGGGGGTCACCATCAGCCCCAGGATAGCAACACGACACGCTGAGCCTTCATACGCCAAAGACATCGAGTTGGAGCAGCTTTGGCCTTCCGAGCTTAATAACAGCAATACTATCGGCGTCAACAATAGGCTGCAAGCAGATGCAGTCTGCAGGAACTGCACCTCATGGCTCTCAGGCAAGGGCCGTCTCGACCTCAAGAGCACTTCTGCCCCGTTCATTTTCGCCATCGGCCCGGAGAAGACCATGCGTTCATCCTCCCGCACCGCTTCCATGCGTCGACACGATTACTTTGGCCGCTTCAACATGAACATGACCGCAGCTACGTCGCCAGAGAAAGGCGCGGTTCCGCCGCCATACGGCAAGGACGGTGGATACAAGAATCAGGACGCAAGCATCGTCCTTGAGATGACTTCCGACGGTAGTAAGGCACCGGCGGCCCATGCGTTGATCATGGTCTTCGCGTTCGTCTTCCTCTTCCCGCTGGGCTCGCTGCTCATCAGTGTCTTACACAGAGCGCTCTGGCACGGCGCTGTGCAGATATTGGCGCTGCTGATGGTTATCACCGGGTTCGGTCTTGGAATCTATCTGTCGATGCAGTACAACAAGGTACGTCGAAGTACAATCGCCACTTGACGTTGTGCTCAACATTAACATTTTCATCTCACTAGTCCAAATCCTTCGCCTCCGCCCACCAACTAATCGGTCTCCTGATTCTAATTGCAATGCTAATCCAACTCGGCCTCGGCCTCCTCCACCACCGCACCTGGAAACAAACCAAGTCCCCAACCAAATTCTCCAAAGTGCACAAATACCTGGGTCCAGCGATTTTCCTCCTCGCCTTGATCAACGGAGGTCTGGGCTTCAGTTTCGCAGGAAACTCCTCCTGCCACGGTCGATATATTGTTGTCACCCTTACTGTGGCGGTGTTTTACTTTGGTGTAAGAGGACTTGCGTGGTGGTGGGCGGGGAGGAAGAAGGAGAAGAAGCAGCAGCAGTGGGTTGGAGAGGGGTTTCAGCATCCGCAGTTTGGGCCTCAGGAGCCGTATTCGGAGGGGCATGCTGTGCCGTTGAGGGACCTGCCTGGTCGAGGTTGATGGGAGTGATTGTCCCGCAAAGGGGAGCAGCATCCATCACCGATGGCGGCTCGCATGAAGATCGTAGCACAAATACTGCTGGCATCTTTGTGTGTCATTGCTAGTATGTCCGCGGTATACAGTCGCCTAGAAGTATCTTCGGCCTGATGGTCGTAATACAAGTCCTGTTGGAACTGCTGTGTGTTCTTGTTAGTATCTTAGCGGTATGCGATCGCCTTCCGGCGTCTTGACCTGATGGTACGAGCATGGAGAGTGATGGGCGACGTTTGTCGATTTGTGAGCAAAAATCGAAAGAGATATGGTTAAAGATGTCTACAGTACGAGTCCTTGACACAGTCAGGCATTGCAAGTCTGCCAAGTAGAACAGTGGACTCGATCTTCCGTCAACCCGCTAGCGTTCGACGGTGCCTCACAGGTTTCTGATAGCGTGAGTAGGCACATGCTCGGCCGCAACACTGCACTGCGATCGATCTCATGATGCAACCCACTTAAATCTTCGTTCTGCTATAGGTGTCGACTTCCTCTCACAAATACAATACTGCTGAAACTAAACCCCAACCGAAGTCAAGATGTCCGAACTTTACAACACCGCCAAGGCGCAGTCGCTATCAAAAGACGATGCATTCCACGAAGACCGGTCAACACAGCTTCTTAGCAAGGACTCATCCACCATTCACACAAAGACTGACCATGATGAATATGCGCGGAAAGACAAGACTGCAAAACCGTCATCCTCCAGGCCTGCATCAGCGTCGGCAGTGAGTGCTGTAATGGGACCGCCGCCACCACCAGAGGACAAGAAAGTCAGCCGGTGGGCACGCTGGCGGCAAGACAGGCGCGAAGCACGAGAATTGAGCATGCCTTTGGTCGGGAGCAGTCGGCGTTGGAAGGTTGGGAATGTGGTTAGTTGAGACGAGGTATTGGTGGTATGTGTACGCGAATTGTTTGACATGGTTGTTGCTGGCGTCTCCGGCTATGGAATAGATGTAACTGTCTCGAACATGTGCTTGGAGATAGTTGACTTCGATCCGGTTGTTATGGTCGTATCATAGCGGCGATATTGGCATGTCGCTCACTCAAGGCTGAGGCGATCAACGCCCTCGAGAGTCGATATCCGCGATCCACTATTCACACGCAGCATGTGCGCGAACATTGAAATGGTTGAGGATTGGTATGTCATCAGTTCGCTGAGGAACCGCAGACGTACGTACCAATCCGGTGTATGACTGAGATGACTGCTGCTGGACCGGAGTTCTTTTTGCCGGTCCCAGAACTGCCACACGAATGGTCTTTCTCGGACGTTACCTCGATTTTTGCGGTATTTGAATGCTAGCGTCAATGATAACTCTGCGCTTGGTGTATCAGGTGGCTCAGTGGGTTTCGTTTGTGCTTTAAAAAAGTCCCAGCTCAGACTGCGAGCTGCCTCCTGATAGCAATGTTTGTTTGTTTTTCTCAACCTTTCGGTCTTGTGGAGTTCTTGTTGTGTACGGAAAGACGTGCTAGCGCTCGTGACATATGGGCATTGGCAGATGCAGCACGCGTGGATAGTGTATGACTGTGGGAAAGATGTTGCACTACCAGCGGACATGACCGATAGCGTGACATTGTATGGTTGTAGCAATGCGCAAGGAAGTTCGTATTCCCGTCCGAATATAGTTTAAAGCGCCGTTTCCTCTTTTAGGGCAGCCGCAGAGCCGCGTGGAGAGGAAGGGCGCAGGGAGCTTGAGCGTGACTTAACGAGCGGGGTGGGCTTGCCCTTGCTCACTACGCAATAATCAATCATCGCCAAACCCACGCTCAAGGACTTTTGCGTCCTTAATTACTCATTACATCCGAGGACTCTTCTTGACAATACACCTTGTCCTCTCATACACCACACCTGTCCTCCATCCACAATCATGCAGGTCCCGCTCTTCCGGCTGCAGTGTGGTAAGTAGTGCCCCGCTATACATGATCGACACATGCCTCCAAACATTGTCGCAAAACATCTGCACCAAAGACAAATGCTGACCTTCTTGCGCAATCCACAGGCGTCGCCGGCTACGAGTGGGGAAAGCTAGGCTCGACCTCTGCCGCTGGCCGTTTCGCTGCTGCGACACCACGCGATGATCTCCAAGTCCAGGATGACAAACCTTACGCCGAGGTAAACAGCCCGTACACGTAGAAGAAATCACGAAGCATGCATGCTCATACTCAGCTCAGATGTGGATGGGCACACACTCCAGCAACCCCTCATACGACTATGAGACGAAACGCTCGCTGGAGGACTTCATCAAGGACAACCAGATGCTCATGGGCCACGATGTCGTGAAGAAGTACGGAGAGAAGCTGCCGTTCCTGTTCAAGGTCCTGTCTGCGCAAAAAGCATTGTCTATTCAAGCACACCCGAACAAGAAGCTCGCGAAAGAGCTGCACGAGAAGAACCCCAAAGAGTATAAGGATGACAACCACAAGCCCGAGATGACTATTGCGATTACACCATTCGAGGGTCTATGCGGGTTCAGGCCACTCAAGGAAGTTTCGTACTTCTTGAAGGCAGTCAAGTCGTTCAGGAAGATGGTCGGCGAGGATGCTGCAGCGCAATTCGAGGCAACCGTGGACGACAGCTCAAAGTCACAAGCCGAGCTGAAGCAGGCGCTCAAGGACGCTTTCAGCAGTTTGATGAACGCGAAGGAGGAGGACATCAAGGCTGCCGCGGAAGAGCTGCTTGCACAAGTAAAGAAGGAGGACCAAGACTTTGCAGGAGGCGGGTCGACACCCACACCAGGCAGCAAGGCGTTTGCCGAGCTGCTCCCTCGATTGAACGGCCAATTCCCCAACGACATTGGCCTCTTCGTCGTCTTCTTCCTCAACTACGTCGAGCTGCAACCAGGCGAGGCCATGTTCCTCCAAGCAGACGACATCCACGCCTACATTAGCGGCGGTACGTCCCCCAGCGAAACCCACCCCTCCCTCCAACCAACCCACTGACAAGCCACCCCAACAGACATCATGGAATGCATGGCTTCCTCCGACAACGTTGTCCGCGCCGGCTTCACGCCCAAATTCAAAGACGTCCCCACCCTCACTAGCATGCTCACCTACAACTTCGCACCCATCGCCGAGCAAAAAATGTCCCCCTCCGACTTCCCCTACTGCAAATTCAACACCACCGCCCACAGCTCCGACTCCAGCGCGCAGCTCTACGACCCTCCCATCGAAGAATTCGCCGTCGTGAAGACAGATCTCAACTCCTCGGGCTCGAAAGTCACGTTCGAAGGTATTGAGGGTCCCAGTATTGTTATCTGCACCGAGGGTCAAGGAACTATCAGCGTAGGACCTAAGAGCGAGGAGATTCGCGAAGGATGGGTGTTCTTCGTGGGCGCGACGGCGGAGGTCGTGCTTGAGAGCAGTAGTGGTGAGAAGCCGTTTAGGACGTTCCGCGCTTTCTGCGAGATTGGCGAGGAGAAGACTTCGAGTGGAGGAGAGAAGCTTTGAGGTGGTCGGTGGTTTGTTCGAAGGCACCATCAGTCCTAGTCTCGTCAAGATGACAGTGAGTCCCTTCTCTTTGATTTGACAATTTTTACGACCCAATATGAGTACACCAGCACAAAATATCTATCAGAACTTGCAGCAGCAGCATCATTTGCTCTTCTTTCCCCTTCTCATGAAATGGCAGAGATAGAGAGAGGAACATGGACAGAGATTTCGCGTTATGGGGTATATTATATCTATCATAAAAAGGGTGGGGAAATAGAAGAAGTAGAAGAAGAAAAGAGGTATCCTAACAAAAAGTAGCAAAAACAACGACAACAGACACAAAGCCCTCAGCATGCAGATGATACAACAGACACAAGTCAGGCCACCATGGACAGCATTGTCTCGCAACAAATCTCCCCGTTCTTCCATGCCGATTCGTCTCTCTCTAGCCCTCACGCTCTTTCGTTTGCGTATCTCTTCCTCTCCCTCTCCCTCTCTCTCCGGGCCTCTTGCTCTTCCATGCTTCATGTCTTTGTTGCGCCTGCGCGAAATTCGGGGTATCCAGGTAAGACATGGAGTCTATCTTGTAAGGTCGGTGGGGTTTGACATTGGGGAAGGCTTCGAGAAGTGTGCACTGACATGGTACAGTAGTCGTACAGTGTCGCTTGCTGCTTCTCAGCGATATGGTGGTGGTGGTATTGGTGCGTCGTGGGGTTGGATGAGTGAAGTGCGGGAGGTGATGTATCTCCACTTTACTTCTTCTCGACCTTGACGTTCTGGCTGAGCCAGGAGAGACCTTCGAAGATGCCTGTCGGGAGCTTGTCAGTATGTGTGATTCTTCCTGTTTTTTTTTCTTGGTATGCGCTGCTTACCCTCTCCGCTGGTGGCGCAACTGGGCTCGACCTTCCAGACGTGGTCCTTGGCTATCCTGTCGAGATCGAGGGCTTGGGCTACGTCGTTGGGTCGCATAGCTACAAAAGAATGTAATCAGTATCTACGACATTGCTACTGTTCAGAAAATGAGCTGAAACCTACCGCCATCGACATCCTGCTTGTTGGCGAAAACGAGGAGGACGACGTTGCGCATTTCGCGGTCCTGGATAATACGGCTGAGTTCGGATTTGGCCTCTTCCATGCGGGCCCTGTCGCAAGAGTCGATCACGAAGATTAGAGCGTGAGTGCCTGTTGGTTGGCGTTGTTAGCTTGTGGTTCGGAATTCCTGACGTCGGCTGGCTGCCAAAGGTTGCTTTGACCAGCTCATGCGGATTCAATTTGATTTGTCCGAGAAATTGGACACATACCAGAGAAGTAGTGTCTCCAAAGCGGCCTAATCTTATCCTGTCCGCCGACATCCCAAACATTGAAACGTGTGTTCTTGTACGAGACGGTCTCGACGTTGAAGCCGACAGTGGGAATGGTGTGGACTTCGCTTGCGGCGCTAGGAGAGAGCTTGAGGGTGTAAAGGATAGCTTTAGAGAGTGTTGTTAGCAGTTGGCTCTAACAACTTTTGCGCTTCCTTTCATCGGAACAGCTGCAACAGGAGACATGCGCCTCGCGGTGTAAACATGCCCCCTATTCGGCTTGCAGAGAGGCAGACGTACTGGTCTTTCCGGCGGCATCAAGACCAAGCATCAACAGGCGCATTTCCTTGCTGCCGAAGATCTTGGCCAGGGAGCGAGAGAGTGCGGCGCCCATGGTGAAGTGTGTTGTGTTGTTGTGTTGTGGTAGTTGCGATTATGCTTTAGGTGGCTCTCCTGGAGTGTGTCGAATGCGCTGGGCGCGGACGTGCTTGTACGGTCTTTGTTTTTGCTGGCAGCAGGGGTGCAATACTGATATTGCTCTGCGACAATCGGCCGGTGCTTGCAGAGCTCTCTGAGACCTCCAATGGGCTATCTCGCTCTCTCGCTGATCAATGAGACTTTTGATGCGGCACGTGGATCTCCTGGGGTGGTGGGTTTCGGGACTCGCTCCGTGGTGAAGTTAGATGGATTAGACTGGCTGGGTGGACTCGTAAGGCGGGCGTGGACGGGCGTGACTGTAATGTGTGTGTATGTTGTTGAGGGAGAGGACAGAACAGAACAAAACAGAACAGCAATGTACAGCAGCAGAACAAGGCGTGCGAGTACTTTCTCTCTAGTTCAACCCGTTGCACCTACCTGCCTGCCTGCCTGCCTGCCCCCTCGCTGCCCCTGGACGTGCCTGGTGGAACTTGCGCCTGATTGCTGCTAACTCATAACACTTAGCGCCGGCTAACATTTCAACCTAACAGTCCCTGCATCAGTTCCATTCTCGGCCGTTGCCGATGATCGCCTTCAAAAATGCTGTTTCATGTTGTGCTTTTGCCTTCGCCGAGGGGTTGTATGTCCAATGACAAACCTCCAATTTCCGTGGCAGAGGTATCGTCCAGTCCACTGATATCCCGAGCCCACCTCCCTATCTTTCTTACAGTTCGCACTTTGGGGCACACCCATATCACATACCAGCCGGCATAACAATGGACGTACGGCTTCTACTCGTCGCCTAATCTCGACACGTCTTAGGGCTGTCCCTGACCTTTCATGTCGCTTGCTGTCTTGTTATTTGAAAGCTTGCACTAGACGTCCCATGCCAGGTACATGACGGCTACATTGATAAGCGGTCAAGGCACCCCGCTGTCGAGCACTCTGTCTTTAAGCAAAGAAAGATGTAGGGCGTGCTATTGGTGCTAGGCTGAGCCCGCCTGCAAGCATCTTATGTCTCTTGCCTGACCGCGCAATGCCGATGTGCCAATGCGCTACATCCTCCATGCACGCCACGGGTTGCCTTGTCAGCTCGTACGCACATCACCATGAGCTTGATTGGCGAAGGTGGCTCGCCGAGCATACGCTGCACGCTGGGCATGGTCACGACGAGGAAGGCGATCGAGAGCATAGCAGATAAGCAAGCAATTGCTTCATGTCAACCTATCTTTCTTCTCCGTGAATACGACCGACGGACTTTCGAGATCGATCATGGCTCGTCAAAGGGCCTGAACTTGTGGATCAACGGCCGATTAGACATCTTAGGGCTTTTTACTGGAATGCTTCGCCTTTGGTGTTGTGTTGTTGGATACATATAGTGGTGGTAGTGGTCCGATGAAAGTTCGATGTCTGGTATCCGTTGACCCCCTATATGAATATCGCTTGTCGGTGGAAAGACACAGCGAACACGGCCGCGTGAGTAGAAGTCTACCTTTGCTGTAGTGGCTTTAGTGTACCACGTCTCCCTATTTGCATGTCGGGTCTCGTGCTTTTATTGCACACCTTGCAGTAGCTCGAATAGCAAAAGTGCACAGTCAACGAAAGTCTGAATGCGGTTAGTCAGGTCAAAAGTTCCCAACCCCAACCCAGAAATTCCTCTGGCCTTGCGACACTCTCACTTCGCTAAGAAACACTTGTATCTTACGTTAACAGCAGCCAGCCTTCACCACCAATCACGCGCGTCTTGAATTTTGAGGCCGAGGCTTCATGTGGGATCCGGTGAGGATGAGTGGTCCCGGTGACTGCCACCCACATGTAGATCGATCGCCCCACTGATGCACCGCGATCCTTCGTGGACACCGCTTGAAGACACCGTTTTAGGTAACTGCATATTGATACCTACATTCCTTTCATTCTAGTTATATCAATTGGACTTTCGTCTCCATCTGACAATCACTTAGTCTGTCGGCGGTCTTTTGAACTAACACGCCAGAGCTATTTACGAAAAACTAATACCTGCTTTTCTCCAAACAATGTCACGTTTGGATCATCGATTCCTACGAACATCACACCCCAAACATGCCGGTCCTTACTTGCACAAAGTTGTTACAGAAGGAAAAATCAGCACGAGCACCATCTCGCAAGAACTTCTAGATGCCGTCGCAAAACAGTCCTTGCCACCACGGGTGTACGAACTCTGGCTATGCGCATGTCCCGAAGAAACAGCCATAATTCTCGGCTTGCAGCAAAACAAGTCTATTCAGGTCCGCAGAGGTGCCATCAAGGCATTCAGGCGATGGTTTCGCACCTCCAGATGTGCCGATATCTGGCATGCCGTGTCCGGCACAGAAGGAATCGTCGCGCTTCTTGCGAAATTCTCAGTCAACCATGTCAGAGAGTTCAGCAAGGCATTAGGTCAATGCGGTACCAGCACAGCGATGCGGGAAGAGAGGCAGGCGCTTGTTACCGAGCTCATGTACTCTCTTGCCTCACGCTTCTTCCCGGAATCAGCAAAGGTAGAGAACCCAGACGAGCGGCCTCTGTGGAAATTCTACGCCGAGCTGGTATACGCGTGCACGCCAGAGGCTCGCGATGCATGGACCAGTGAGAAACACCTCCCAGAGCTGGATATGTTCAGAGTCATGCAGACGAACACAGACTACTACCAGCAGCAGTGTCTGAAGAAAGCCATTGCTGGTAAAAAGGACTTGCATAAATACTCCGCATTGTTTGTTTCGCTGCCAAGAAAGATGTCTGAAGTGGACCCAACTGTATCGCAAAGCATGGAGTTCGCTGCGGTGTTCCTGGAAACCCTCGTCGAGCACAACATTGAGCTGGCCAAGAGTGGTGGTGACGGAAGGCTTGGTGCTGCTTTTGTGACGATAATTCGGCGGCTTGCTCGCCGCAACATCTCCAAAGACTTTGCACTAGAGACTGTTAACCTGATCTCACGTTGCATGAAGCAACATGTCATCGACGAAGCATCGATCATGAGTGCCAACTACACAGAATACGTGACGGACCTTGCCCGATTGTGGGTGCGCGACCCGGCCTTTGAAGCGCCCCTCTCACCACTGCTCAAAGCCAGCGACAGGATCAATCTCCAAGGCCTCGCAAAAGTGATCTCTGCGGTCCCAAGGAAGCCGCGCTACCAACTTCTCCAATGGCTTGTGCTCACCCAGCACAATTTCGACATCGACAATGCTGCCGACCAGCTTCATCGCTACGGGTACGGTGTTCGCTGGAACCTTCTAGCCGCCCTTCCCAAACCCGAAGCTCGTGATCTTGTTGATCGTATCATTTCAACAAAGGGAAACCATGGCGGCTGGTTGAACACAGTGGACAGATTACCAGATCTCGCTCCTGCTAATATCGATTTGGATCTGTTGCGGTGCCATCTCATAGACGACGATAGCATCCGTTTGGATGAATGCAAGCTGCAGACTGCCAAATGCCAACGGTCAGCAGAGCGAGAGCGAGATGGAGAGACACGTATTAATTGGGCCATTGGTGCGGGACACATGGCTGTTGAGAGTGGGTCGCTCGATCTCTTTAAGGACTTCATTATCTGGGCGCGCCGCTTCAACAGAGATCCCCTTGTGTCGCAGCTGTATGGAGCGGACTCTTTGTTGAGGAATTCAGAAACTCTGAATTTGTTGTCAGGAATACCAGGTGCGACTTCTGAGAGGGATCTGATCGCGGCCAACGTACGCAAGGGTAACGAGATCGCTTTGTTGCTATTGGAAACCGCGGCGATGTGCCAGAACGAGCCTTCCTTTCACGACACTCACTGGTCGGTGGTTCAACATATGTTTGCGGACATAGTCGAGACCCGAATCAAGAAGCTGAGACCCCGACTTGGTCTGTCCGAGGATGAAGTCAAAAGCTCTATCTGGCAACCTACTTTGGATGCCATCTTACAAGCCGAAAGGCTCGGACTCGACGACAGAAACCAAGCTTTACAGTTTCAGGACATCTACGGGCCGCTGTACGTCTGGCGCGATGTGGACATCCAAAAACCCAACCCGTCTACTCTTTGGTTCATCAACGAGCTCGCTGTGCGTCGAGACGCTCTTTGGCAAGAACACAGATGCAAGGTACGCCCGAGCGTCATGACCCTAGAGGCGCCATGGCCGCGTGGTCTACCAGTTCAGGCCCTGCTTTCTGTGCATATCAATGGGAAACTTTCTGCGGAAAGACTTCCATTTGTAATGGAGCGCGCCAAGAGTGTCATTTTCATACCTCAGGGGTATGCTTTGCGGGACATCCCCGATAGTGAAGAGGACCGAGCTGCCATCGGATGCTTCGTGGACGACTACCGCGTGGCGCTTCAATTATACATCTCTGGATGCGACAAACAGGAGCAGCGAAGGAGAAGCGCTGCAGCGTGGCAGTACGCAACGACACAGCTCTCGGCAGACAGACTCTCACCACAAGAAGCGGTCTTGTACTGGCAAGGTGTGTTCGCCAATGCCGAAGTGGCGTTTCCAGAGTTCACACTCGAACTCAGGCCTTCGCCTAAACTGCCTGAGGTCTATGTCGACGATGACAAGCCTGAGTGGAACCCAGATTCTGGATTACATCTTGCCATCAAAGACCGAGAACTTGCTCCTGCCTGCTTAGACTGTATCACTGCTACAGATTGTTCCGGCGACTACCCCAGAGGGCTTACAGTCCACGATGAATTTGTCATTCGACGGCCTTCCATCAGTCGCAGGCAAGTTCCTCGCTTCTGGGACTTATCTCGATTTGGCTTTGGTATTCCTTTCACCGCCAAAGACGGATTCATTGCTGCAGCTCTATTGCTTGTAGATGCTCTGTCGCAGGCCGGCTCAAATATTTTGTCCGAGTCTTTCCCTCGAGATGGGCAACTCTTCACACGCTTCCCTGCAGTCTTCCTTGACTCGGACTATGCCGAGTATCAGCGATCGTTCGACTCGTTCCCTCCTGAGCTGCTCAACGATACGCCGTCAGCTCTGCTCGAGCAGCTCACATCCGCGTTAATTGCAAAACTTTCCACATGCCCAAACCCACCGCCTGCTCTGGTCAAATGGACTTTCACAACCTTGAAACTATTAGCACGCTCAGACGATCCTTCACTTGCTGTGCCTCACATCGTCAATGTAGTGGCCAACTTGCCCGACCATAGCTCGTGGCACCGTGTGATGCTCCATCCTGGCATACTCAAACGACTTTCGACGCAGCAATCAAAGACTCTAGTGTCCACGCTGGCAGAAGCGATCAATGAGAAATCTAGGCAACGGAAGGAGGCTACCGTAGTGGAACGATCTACCACAACCGGATCGGATGATGCTGAAAAGCATTCGTCAGCCGCTTACGTCAAAGTCACCACAGTCAAACTGCTAGCCCAGCTGATGCGCAACGCTGAATATATTGGAGAAGATTCCTCGGTAGAGGTCCTAGTGAGAATGTTCACCGAAGCCACTCACACTGACATCCGCGCTACGATTGTGGGGAGTCTATTGTCAACTGCCGAAGCGACAACCACTCCATCAATCGAGAAGGACATCATGACCACGCTCGAGACGAAAGTCGTTCCTTTTGCGGCGGAGATGTCTGAGAGTTCCCCCATGACCGAGCAGCGCTGGGCAGAGTGCGAAGAGAAGTGCATGCCGCCAGCTGTCGAGGTGCAAAAGGCTGCTCGATGCGCTTTGCTTGATTTTGTGGAACGGTCGAAATGGAAGAGGGATGAGGCCAAGACCGGCGAGCTGGTTCGGCGACTTCTGCTGCCTCTTATCGAGATATCGACAGCAAATGGACAGCGCTGGCTTAAGATCGTTCTCCGCGCGAATAATGCTATGGACCTTTATCATGTCGTTCCAAAGGCGTTCAGTTCCTATGATCTCTTGAAGGACTTGCTGGAGAAGTATCCAGCACACATGCCTGCGGTGTATTACGACGACTTCCACGCTCTGCTGATCTTCTTCGCCACCGCATCCAAGGAGTACCAGGATCTTTACGGTTATATCCACAAAACAGACCACTCACAACCTGTCGGCCACCCTAGCTATTTCCGTCTACAAAGAAACGACTCGTCAGAAACCCGCGACCCTAACACCGCCGAGATTCTCAAGACCGCGATCTTCGCCACAGCAGAGGACGCAGCTGCTCGCAACCTCCTCACACCAGCCCAACTGCAGGCTCATGAGCGCGAGATGATCGATATCCAGCTCGGAAAGTTCGACCAAGACCCGAAGCGCTGGGAGGCTCTCACCAACTGCTATGATCCGCCTCTCCGTATGAACGAGTCGAAGCAGTCGGCCTGGTACAAGTACTGCAGGCCTCTAGTAGAGTATATGGTCGAGCGCATCGACGCCACAAGAACACCAGCATGGCAGCAGAACTCCCAACGTCAGCCTGCACGACTCCCCGACGTCTTTCCGTTACGGCTTTGGTTGCTCACCTATCCCAGCAGACCTTGGCGAGCAGACGGTGAGCAAGAGCTACGACGAGACCAATTCGTGTCAGAATTGCATGAGCTCATCGATCAATTAGCTGGGAGTGGAAGGCCGTACAACGCGCGCTTCGAGCTGGTTGTCGCAGCGGCGGAGAAGTGCTACGAGAAAGACTGGGCGTTCATCGCCTGGCGCCTAGGAGCTTTGCAAGAAGAGCAAGCGAGACGGGATTTGGCTCTTGCTGGGCTGCTACGGGTTGAACTCGCGGATCGTCTGCTGCAGGGTGCGAAGCAGCCTGTGAGTGAGGAGGTGATTGCTGGTGTGAAACGAATGCTGGCAGCTTGGATGGGATGTTTGGATGAATATGTAAGGGATCGTGGGATTGTAACTACTGCGTTGCTGAGAGAAAAGGCCAAGGGTAAGGATAAAGATGCTTTGCCGATGGCATAGGATGGACAAGTTCCGGCAATGAGAATCTGATCTGGCCAGGAACCGAGGAGCTGATTACGAGTTGCAAATCAACTTTTCGATTACTCACACATTGATATTTCCTCACTCAAACTAAGAGAAAATTCAACATGGTGTTTCACTCGATGCGTTCTCTAAATACTGCGAACAATATTTGCCCAAGTACTATCGACAGCAATGTTGCTAATCAGGATCTATATGCATACCTGAATACCGTTGCTTCTCTGACCAGCTATTGTAGAGGTTGCAGAGGTCACCATGAGGCCTTCCTCATCGGAAGCGCGACATTGAGCCCCAGGGACATAGTAAAAAAAAAATAGCACGTGGCGGCAAATGTGTAGCGAACAGCTTATCAGTAGGTTGTACCCTTATGTTGACGCGATTTTGAACCTACCATGCCCGACGAGACAGGCTTGTCTTCTGGCTCTGCGGCCTCCATGCCTTCGTCAAGTGTCTGGTCCAATGAACAGTCAGGAAACGAGAAAGAAGCAGTGCCGTCAGCGACCAGGACGAAAAATACTTCTTTAGCCTCCCTCGGCTTTCCTGAGGTCTCTTATCCTGCAGCGCGGTCGACGTCCTCCTGTTCCTGGACAGCATCATCATCAAGAGCAGCCATGCATTCCGCATCCTCCTCATCGAAATCGTATACTGGCTTGTTTTCCTCGAGCTTGTCGCGTAGCTCGTCCAGCACTGCGTCGATCCGAGCGTTCTCGCCGGCACGGTAACAGCGTCGAACAACTTGCCACATTTGCTCAGCCTATGAGTAGCAGTCATCAGCCTCATCCCAATCCTCGTGACAACATTCCAGCAAGATCCAAGTTTGCATGCGGTGGTAGCGTGGATTTCCGCCGTCCTCGAGATTTTCTTGGGCTTTCTCGATGCACTTCTCGAGCTCGTCATTGTTGCATAGCTCGATGCGTTTGTTGTAGGCCGCTGTGAAGGCCTTGTTGTCGATGTGGTTCATGGTACGACGTTCACTCAAATCATGATGTACGAACTGCACAGATAAATGATTCGAAAATCAACTTTTCCAATTATATTCCCCAAGAAAGAGGAGTTCTATTTACACATTAGATATGAGGGGAAAACGAAATGGAACAAAAGAAAAGTCATAGCAAATACTTTGCGCGTGTTGCGCATCGTGTATGCGTGCACCCGTTTGTCTGCTGCGGTCCGTAGTAAAGGGGTATCAAATTTTTCTCAAGAAATCAGCGATGCTCTTCCTCTTTGTGCGCCTCTCTTTTTGTTTCATCAACTTAACTGCATCGCTGATAAGGTGCATTTCTTTAGGAGGCGGTGGTATGTGAGATTTCCGCGCAGGAGCAGGGGCGACTTCTGATTGTGGATTGCGTCGCTTGAAAATGTAGCCTGACGGGACATCAAAGACGTTTGCTCGTGTTGCAGTGTCGGCGCCGTATTGAGATTGTTGGGTCCAGTCCGGGCGGTCATAGGGTTGAATTTGTGGTCTTTGGTGGGTGCTCATGGCGCGTGGGACGTCCTCGCTGCCTCGGTGAGAAATAGCGTGGTATTGTGGTGGATCATATTCGGGGATGTCGACGCGCTCGTATGCGGTTTGGGAACCGTGTTTGGTGGTGGCAAACTGTGGTGCGGTGGGGACAGATCGAAGTCGCGAGTAGTTGGGGCTTTCGGAATCGTGGTTGTGAACGTGGTTGTTGTGTGACTGTCCTGGGGCATCTGGCGTTTTGCAGCGAGAGCACAAATACTCTCGCTGTTTAGTTGTTTCGAGTTCCAGTTTCTCGGTCATGGCTTCGAGATCGGCGAGACTGAGATTGAGAGCTGCGAGCATCGACTTATGGGTCATGACTGGTCGTCCGTCGGCTGTACTCCATTCCTTGTGGCGAGGTAACGGAGTAGGAGAATCGCAAGTTGAGAGGTTCTTGTTCACCGGGGGGATTGCTGCGTTGAACTGTGATACTGGCGGTGTGGAAGAAGAGTCGGAAGAATGTGTCGCGCTCCTCGATGCAAAGGTCCCGTTTCTTGTAGCTCGCCTACGTTCGCGCTGTTTTAGGGCTGCTTCTTGTTCACGTTTGGCAGCTTCAAGTTTCCGGGCAAGAAGCACAGGGTCAAGTGATCGTGGTTTTCGCTTATTAGGTTTGATGTTTATTGTTCGAATGACTGGAGCGGCCTGGATCCACCCACTTGTCAGTACATGCGCTACAGGCCAAGCCAGCCGAGGTAATGGTGATAGACAAAGATGCGACTTACAGTCTCCATGGCAGCCATGGTTGGGCTGGGCGATTAATGAAAAGGCTGGATTTGGGAAGTGCACCAAAGACCTTCTGCGCACAACTTCTTCAACTTCGTTTCTTTAGTAGCCTGACCAGAACGATGCAGAATCCTACAACGGTCGGCGTGCGTAGCGAGGGCAGGAAGAGTGTGGACCTTTATGCCCGGAGGATTTCCCCAGCTGCTGAGGAGAGGCACGCCCGATCGTTTGAATCAGTTTGAAAAAGATCGACAGATCGGCCTTGCGAGGCTTGACTCGAAGTAGGAGCTTAAATTGTGATGGTATATGCTTGGTCGGACGCGACAGGGACCGGAGCCGTGGTTGATATTTGACAGAGCTGAGCTGGAGCTGTATGACATGCATATGCACACCGCAAAGGCGAAGGTATAAGAAGTTATTGGATCAGGCGAGCCTTTCGCCTGTTGCAGCCCTGTGGCGTCCATCACACGACACTACTCTTACTATGTCCGTACTATCAGGTGCCGACCGTGCCCGGCTTCGCCGGCGAAAGGAGATTTGGAGTCGTTGGTGGCTGCGCGGGCCGTCAAAGACATGACAGGACAAGTGTCGATGACGAAGACGAAGGCCGAATGCTTGAGGCCAGGACAAGTGAGCTTGACCATCATTTCGACCGCGCGCCTCATGAGCGCGTCAGATGTCGAATAGCACAATGTTGTGATGTTCATGGAGGCGCGTCAGGGTGAGACTGTCTGACTGTCTGGTATGACGCTGGTCTCCCCGTCCGTGCCATGGAACAGATCGATAGCTCCTCTGACCCTAGCGCCACCTGGGGATTGCGCGAAAGGCGGTCTGTGAGCTTCGAAGGAACGAGTCGTCAGCGGCATTAACCGTGGAAAGCTATAGCCCCCTAGGCGTCTCTGTCCTTGGAGCACATCAGCGTGACAGCGACGTTGGTTGAAGAGCTTCATCTTGACAGACGAGGCGGGCAACAACGGCGAAGTGTATCATCGACGATACCTTCCTTTGACAGAGGAGCTTTTGTCTCACCTGATCCGTTTCCGAATTTGACTTCAGCTCTCTTCCATGGGCCCGGGGGGCTTGGTATTGACAAGATTTTGCCAGGCACAATACCGGCAATCGCGCTGCAGACTTGACCGTGGCTACGCCGTTCTACAACGGCGCAAAGAGCATGACGCCCCACATTGCTATTGATTTTATTTCTTGGACACCGTTGCAAAGCTGAGACCTGTATTTGTCCAACATGTTGCGAAGGTGCCGGCGAAGAAGGCCTGACGTGATGCAACAGTCGCGAAGCCGACATGAGCCGAACTTAATCTACATGCGCGACTCCACGAGTAGAATAAGTGCTTAGTAGCCTTCAACCTCCAAACATTTCCATATCGATGGAAGCAGAGAAAACACCGCATTTCGGAAGCAAGGAGTAAGGCTTGCCAAGAGATTGTTGTGGCTGTCTAAGCGGCGGAACGACCACACAGACTTGCCTCCTTAAGATCCATCGCGACCACGTCCTCGGCGAAATTCGCCTACCGTGTCCCTTAAAGGATCAAGAAGACCATCTCGACTCTTCTCATACGCGCCACAATGGCCGACAATAGCAACACTCACCCCGTGTGAGTCAGGTGGAGAGCGGCCATACCGATGCCGCAAGGCTCTCAAATATCGCGACCGTGTGCTCTAGCAACAGCTTCGCCGAGCGTGATCGCGGGTCCGTTCAAAAGTTCTTGAGCGGCGCAAGCTATTATAGGCTGACGTGGGAGCCATCTATACAGCCTGTATAGCGGAAAAGGTTTGCTGAGATAAGGTAGGAACGCATCGCGAGATGCCAACGCCCATCCACCAAGATTGCAGAGCACGGCCTCAGTGTTTTTACGGTCCAAGGTATGCATGCAGTGTTATTGCAGAGGATCTCGCCGAGTCCAAGTAGCTTTTCACTAGACATCAAAGCTTAGGTTGTACAGGTTGGCAAATGTCAGTGGATCGCCAACAGCCGCCGTCTTGAATGCCTTGGGCCAATGCAGCAGTTGTACAACTAAAACAATCCACAGCCGGCCGGCCGTGACAGTGGTTTTGGAGAAATTGAAGTCACAGTGAGATTTTTCACAGACATGTGAGTGAGTGCAAAAATCAAAGTAAGCCGGAGGTTCATTTCAGCTTGTCGCAGGTGTTTGGTCAATTGCCATCCCAGATCAAACTGCTTTAATACAAAAACACTTTCTTCAGTTATGCTCCCACCCTCTAGCACTATCTTGTTCATTATTCGAAGGACCAGCCAACGATATCAGAGATCAACAGCTCGTTACACACGCTGATAGCATCATGGACCTCCTACAATCTTTGATTGTGCCTCCAGCATATTCCAGCGCACTAAGTGACATCCCGAGCAGAGATCCACGGCTCTCTCGCTACATAACCGCGCCTTCTAGCCAGAGCCCATCTAAGCGGTCGCCTCTAGCGTCGCCTACTCAACTAGCAAGTCACTAATCAGCGCAGTAGCAGTCTGCAAGCGAACCGACAAAGTAGAAGTAGAAGTAGAAGCAGAAGTAGAAGCAGAAGTAGAAGCAGAAGCAGAAGCAGAAGCAGAAGCAGAAGCAGAAGCAGAAGCAGAAGCAGAAGCAGAAGCAGAAGCAGAAGCAGAAGCAGAAGCAGAAGCAGAAGCAGAAGCAGAAGCAGAAGCAGAAGCAGAAGCAGAAGCAGAAGCAAACCTTACCCGAACATAACAGCGTCGCCACGGCAGCAGTCACGCCCATGCCTGCAACCATTACGGCTTTAAGGAAGCGCAAACAAAGCTATCTGTTCTACCCCGACCGACACAAAAGCGGTGCAAGTAAAAGACCACACATTTCTTACGAAGATCTCTACGACGACATCTCACATCAGCAATCCATTCAACCAGCTCAAGACTCAGATACTTCCAAATCAAACCCCGATGCGCTACAGACCTGCTTCTTCTGGTGCCATGGCTCGTGCAAGCGGTCACTTGACAGGAAAGGCTGCCAGCTAAGGCATGCTTTGCTGGACCCGCCACAGATAGTAGTGGCCCCGCCGAGGTTCGTCCATCCGAAGCCATGCGAACTGCAGTGGTGCGCAGGCGATGACCCAACGCATAAAGGGCAAAAGGCGAAGAGCAGAGATGAGCAGAAACGGCACTTTGAAGTCAGGGTGTCGGATGATGGTTCTGCTCAAGAGGATACGGATCAGAATGTAGGCGACGAGTCCAAGTGGATATTGAGTGGGTTCGAGGAGCCTAATGCTTGATTTGATCCTGTGGCATGCTTAGAGGCCGAGGAGACGTGAGAAGAAATACTGAGATTCCCCGGTCGGAATAGGCTCGCTCGCGGTCTGCACTCAAATCCCGTATCGCCCACGCAGCAGCAGCGTGAGCATCGCGGAGTTTGAGTATGGACTGCGAGGCTTTGTCGTGTCTGGATCGGTCGCTGAGCAGGCTTGCCATCAAGACAACGTGAGTATGTACATCTAGTCTCTGCATGTGAATGACTATATAGCCACTGCGTGTACAATAGGAATGAGTAAGTGCGGCAACCTGCACTCTGTAGACTAGCTGCTTGGAAGCGACAGTATTCGAACTCTGTTCTTGCATTATGACTATTCTCAAGTCTGAGATACTAAACGAATCCGTTGGTTTTGTCTCGTCGCAATGTCGCAACAAGGAAACGATGCCTGTACTCTGTCTGTGGTAGCTGGAGGTAGAGTGAAGCGTCATTGACGCCAAGAGCTTGCGCCGGCGAGTCGCGTTCATGAGCTGCCTGATGTCGGCTTCCAGTGATGAGCTTCGCCCGACCACATCATCACCAAACACTCCAGCACGCCTGTTCAACCAACCCTCTCTTATTACCGAAGAATTCCTCGAAAACAACACAGCCCGCTTGATTCCAGGACCAAAAGCTCGGCAGCAGTAGGCCCAAAATGGCCGACAGATACTCCTTCTCGCTCACCACCTTCTCGCCCAGGTATGTTTAGACAGCTGTGAACATTGCATGAACTAAGCTAATACATTTACAGCGGCAAGCTGGTGCAGATTGGTACGAACGCTTTAGTCTCATAGCCCATTCCACAATCTAACAAGCTCTCCAGAATATGCCCTCAACGCCGTCAATCAGGGTGTGACCTCTCTCGGCATCAAGGCCGCCAACGGCATCGTCCTCGCCACGGAAAAGAAGTCGTCCACACCGCTCATCGATGCTTCGTCGTCCTCAAAAGTCTCCCTCATCACGCCCAACATCGGCATGGTCTACTCCGGCATGGGGCCCGATTACCGCGTGCTGGTCGACAAGGCGCGCAAGGTCTCCCACACAAACTACAAGCGCATTTACAACGAGTACCCCCCTACCCGCATATTGGTGCAAGATGTTGCGCGCGTGATGCAGGAGGCGACACAGAGTGGTGGTGTGCGACCGTACGGCGTCAGCTTGCTCGTTGCAGGCTGGGACGACGGTGTTTTGCCTGAGCAGGCCGAGGCGGATGAGGAAGGAGAACAGGAGGTTGGCGTGAGCGGCGAGAAGCTGAAGAAGACAAGGAAGACTGGTGGTATCATGAAGGGGGGTCCCAGTCTTTACCAGGTTGATCCCAGCGGCAGCTACTTCCCTTGGAAGGCGACTGCCATCGGCAAAAGCGCTGCAAGCGCGAAGACTTTCCTGGAGAAGAGGTACACCGAGGGCCTTGAGCTCGAAGATGCGGTTCACATTGCGCTTCTGACGCTCAAGGAGACGATCGAGGGCGAGATGAACGGTGACACTGTTGAGATTGGTACGTTCACGACAATGGAGACTTGTTTATTACGCATGGAGCTAACTAACACTTCTTGTAGGCATCGTTGGACCTCCTGCAGACGACCTTCTCGGCTACGAGGGTGTCGAGGGCGCCCGAGGCCCCCGTTTCCGCAAGCTGAGCCCTCAGGAGATTGAGGACTACCTTACGAACCTATAGACGATGAACATTCGAGCGGCGTGAAAGGGCATAGATCGGTCCCAACCAGCCTGCTGAAGTCTGGGATTAGTCGTATAGAGCCCAATGCATGTACCATACTCACGTAAACAGACACCAGTTGCATCTCAAATCATGCTTGATACGTGATTTTTAAATGTGTTTCTTGTAGTTTAACGACTTTTGAGGAGTGAGGCCAGCTCTCGTGAGCAACTCGAAGAACGCGTTGTGAGTCGCTCCTTCCTCAAACCAACCGTGAGAACCTGCAAGTCGCCACCACTTCCAACCCAGAACCTCATCGTCCTTCGCAAGCTTTTATCTTACCTCACTGTTCCCCACAAATACAACATCCGCTGCCACAGCTAGTCATACATCCGCTCATACTACAGAAGAACCCGGCCATGTCACTTCTCACTCGACAGCTCGCTGGGGAGAACGCCCTCGCAAACTCGGACCGCCCTATTGCGCTACGCCTCCTCGATGAACACCTCGCTCGTGGCGGAGTGGACGCCGACGGCCACAACGAGCTCCACGAGGTGCTACGGATGTTCAGCGAGATCTCACTACTTCTGTTCCCTCCCTCTCTCGGCCCCGACGAGATAGTGATGCGCAGGGTCAGGTTTCTTTCCAAACACATTGCCGACGCCTTTCACACCTTCGGCGAACGAATCGTCGCGCATCTCAAATTGGCGCAGCGAGCTATGCAGGAGCTGCCCGACTTGGCTGTATCTCAAGAGAACGTTCGACGACACAATCTCCAGATTTGGCGCAGAACGCTCCGGCAAGCAGTCTTTCATGGCCAGAATATGCTTCAGTGGCTAACTCAGCATCCAGCAGGCTACATGCGCCCAGCAACGACGACATCAACATCTACAGCCACTTCCTGGCCGAGTTTGATGATGAAGTGTACTGCCCTCTTCTACAGCTGCACCGAGTTCAGCCTGAACACCATAGCTGGCAACTGCATTCCTGGTTTGATCATATTCGCTATTGTATGATTTCTCTCGAAGAGAATATCGAGGAAGCGAACAAGATCGTCACCGAGCTTGATACTGAGTTCACTTTTGGCTCTTGGATGGCGAATGGTGTGCAGCGTGATAACAGATCGGGTGCAGCGAAGGAGCCGCTGGCGGCGAAGAACACCGACAGCGGAAATCAAGCGACCTTGCCTGCGTCCGAGTCGAATACTGATATGCTGGAAAGTCTTGACGATTTCTTCGAGGGGCCCGAAGTCGTAAATGGTGGCGATAACCTCACAATCCAGCGGAAGGAGTACCACATTGCAGCAGGCATTGGCGAAGGTGGCCCGGCCACACCTCGTTTATTCACCAGGTCATTCGACGAGCTCGAAGACTCAGTCAGGGCTCTGCGACTGCACCACATCAACTTGTCGGCTAGTGACGCCGGCCACGATGAGGGCGGTGATGTGAAGGTTAAGGATTTCGCCCTTCGTACACCCTGCCTGCTGCCCAGCCCAGCAACGCTTCTTGAACGACGCGAGGCTCTGTGTGCTCGTGAACCGACCTGGGAACACCGTTTGATTGGTGGGCAAGTCGTGCACAGTCGTCGTCCCCACGACCGCAACCGGGCGCAGACGGTAGACGAACGCGGAGGCGGTCTTGATGCTTGGCTTGCAGAGTCGCCCTCCCCTGGCAGGGCTGGCAGTATCCACTCGAGGGTACTTCACAGACAACACACTCTCTGAAAGAGCTCTGAATATTTGGCTTCCGACAGACCTGAGATCATGTCTCACCGCAGACGACGTTGGCTTTCAGAAGCACGTTCTGCCATTCTACGTTGGCACCATGTTCATCGCCCAATTTGAGCACCAGAGGGAATGTGGCGCAGTCAATAGGGTGCCCCTCTTCAGCATCGCGGTCGAAGGCCGCATTCTCCATAGTGCTGGGATCAAATGATGTTGAAGGGGCCGGAAAATCGAAAGTGAAACGAGCTCGCTGAACTCGGAAAAGGTGAGCTAACGTGATAGCGTGCTTGACGATAGGTTTTAATGAAGACAATTTGGCTGCGCTGCTCGCCTGCCCAGACAGAGCATCCAACATTGTGGTGACATATTCCGCCATTGTGCTTGCTGCAGAGTCCACCGCTTTGTTCATCACGGCAGTCTGGCGAACAATCTCAAGGCTACATGCGCGCCATTTATTGTATTGTTGAGCGTCGAGTACTGTTGACAAATGGTGCGCAGTCTTGCGCAAGGATGCTGCCCACTGTTCGGGTGGAGGCATACCAAACAGCAGCTGGTCGTCAAAGATATCCATGAGAATCGCAGCAACCGTCGACTGCAAGACAGCAATCTTATTCTCTGGTCGCCAGCTAGCCCAAATAGGCTTCAGACGCTCGAGTTGCCGATCGTTGACCAAAGGTGCCAGTTTAGACGTAAGTTCTTCGGCAGAAGCACTAATCCTTGCCCTTCTATAGCTGTTCACAGTCCAGTTCTGTATCTCATAGGCCAGAGAACCCATCTCTTGCACGAATGTCGCATCGCTCGTGATCACCGATTCCACGCGCGTAGCTCTGGAGATATTACGCTTCAACTCTGTAAGTTGCCGCTGCAACCCATTGTCGCCCAGTCTCGCCTGGCTGCGCGAGCTGTGCAAATCTCTTGAAGGTCTGGCACCTTCTTGCCTAGCCTCGTGAACTTTCGCCCGCAGCTCCTCGCGCCAGGATGAATCGTTTTGTTCTAGATCTCTCTTGAGCGTCTCTACCTCTTTCTCCAGCCGCACGGTCAACGCTTCGGCTTCCTTGCGCAAGCTTCTCTCTTTCTCGAGCTTGCCTCTCAGCTTAGCAATCTCGGCCTCGTAGCTCGGCAAGTTGGCTTCCGATATCGAATCCTGTCGCTTGGTCGGACTCTGTGGACGGCCTCTCGTTAGGTTGCTGGAGGGGATTTGCGACTTGTTTGAGCGCTCGAAAGCAGAGCGGATGCCTGATACTTTGCGCCCCGGTTTGCCCATCATGTTTGCAACGTGCGGCAAGCTGCCTGTACTCTCTGAGGTCCGGAGACGCGGGCGCTCAACCATGTCTGCAGGTATGTCGTCGAGCTTCTTTGGTGCCTGGTCGGCGTGTGTATTCTGACTTTGCGTCGTGGTATCGACAGGGGTCCTGATGGCCCTTAAAAGGAACATGCCTCGAGATGTAAGCAAGCGGGCAGGAGCTCGGATGGCGTTGTCGCATGCATACGCATACAGTACGCTTGAGGCGCTGTGCCAATTATAATATGCTTCCTGATAGAGGTTAGAATCCAGTAAGTACCTCAACTGTAGGGGGGCTTTCAACGGAGGTCAAGAAGTGTTTCATAAGTCTCCACTCCTACTTGAAACCGTTTCTACAATTGGCAACAACATGTTTGGCCATGAAGTCTGCGCTTCCTTGCTCGAACGAGTGTCGTCTCGGTGGTCGACAGGTAGCGAGCTACTGTGCTACCTCGTAACTTACTCGGCTTGTGTTGAGCTGTGTGCCGGCGGCTCCACTGACCGAACGAGGAAGTTGCCTTGGGATTTCATTCGGCCCGTTGCACATCCAACCACGATATGTTCAAATTCGATAAACCCATTGTGTGCGTATCGTCAGGCATACGTACATGGACTGATAGTACCCAAGCGATGATTGCTTGGGCTGAGTACAACAACTTGCAAAGGAACCAATCTCAACAATGGCAACACATGCTCGGAGCCCCGACAACGCATACACCGACCAGCGCTGGGCTCGTGCCGAGATCCTCCAGCATCCCTGTAAGACCCCACACATGCAGATCAGGTACGGCACAGAGTCGAGCCTGTGCAATAATAGGCGGCAATCAATGCTCCAAAATGCGCTGTCCGAATGCCGGACGGCAGCGACAATATTAGGAACATCTAGTTCGTCCCGTTTCTTTCAGACCGCGCGAAAAAGGCGCCGGGCAGAAGAGCAGCGACTATCACAAATTTGAGACCTGGCCTGACACGGGGGCCCTACCCGCGAAACCAGCCATTGGAGCACCATACCAACCGTTTGTTTTGCTGCTTAGTATGTTGCATGGCATCCTGGCTGCCCTAGTCCTGAGCCATTGCACGCTGCACTACGCCTGAGCTGCAAATCGTCCACTCGACTTCCACAGGTTGCTCAATCAAAGCATGACCAGAAACCAGCCAAGTCCCTCCACATTGAGCAGCGCAAGAATGACCAAGAGAGACAGCGCGCGCTCTGCTTCCGCGCCTACACAGCATGCTGCGGAGGACAAGATCGTAATCGCTGTGGACTTTGGCACGACTTTTTCTGGAGTAGCCACGGTGTATAGCGCTACGCCTGATGAGGTCGACATCATACGCACATGGCCTGGTAATAAATCGCGCGTACCCTGCAAGCAATCAGCAATCACTAACTTCGTTCAAAGGTGGCAATGGAATCACCAGTGATAAGGTCCCTACGGAGATCTCGTACCAACTGGATGCCAACACCAAGCCACTCGCAGATGTCACTCCGGAGCAGAACCCAATATCAGGAGCGACCACGACAATTCGCTGGGGCTTCATGCACAAGCCAGAGGAGCTTCGAATCAAGTGCATGAAGCTTTTTCTTGATCGCAATCAGAAATTGCCACATTTCGTAATACATCACTAACGATGGTTTTCGATTTGGACATCACCGCTAACAACCCAGTAGGTCAGTCCTTTGGAGACGGCTACCCACCTGAGGCGATGCGATCGGACTGTAAAGGATGCTGTCTCGAACTTTTTATCCGAACTCTACAAGCGTAAGTCATTGCTCTAACTGGACTCTTAATTGCATAGAACTGACGTATGATCTCATAGATACCATGGAGACCCTGACAAGGCGTTATGGCGAGGCATTCATGGCGACAACGCCATGTTCTTTCGTGATCACAGTGCCAGCGGTGTGGTGGGTCTACGACATCGAAACCTGTAAAGGTGGCAAAGCCGACTGACACTCTCACAGGAGCGACGCCGCAAAGAACGCGACACTCCAGGCAGCAGAGAGAGCAGGGATGGGTAAAAAGCACGAGTTGATGATGATCAGTGAGCCTGAAGCGGCGGCTGTATACGCCCTCAAGATGACACCACCTAAAGGGCTGAATGTCGGAAGCAATTTCGTCGTATGCGATGCTGGTGGTGGCACTGTCGATCTCATCGCGTATAAGGTGACCAGCCTGTACCCACTGCTTTTGGAGGAGAGCGCTGTCGGTACTGGCGGACTATGTGGCTCAGCATTCATTGACTTCCGATTTGAGGAGTATGTGAAAGAGCGTCTCGGCTTCAAGCAGTTCAACGAGATGAAGAGGAAAAAGCCAAAAACCTGGACGATGGGTCTGCGCTACTTTGAGGAGTTCGTGAAAAGGACCTTCAACGAGGATGAGACTGGCGACATCAACATCCCCATGCCCGGCTTACCAGACGACGAGGCTGCGGGAGTCGATAGCGGATTCCTTGTCATGGATGCGGCTCAGGTGAAGAAAATATTTGAGCCTGTGATCAACCAGGTAATCGAACTGGTGCAAGGGCAAGTCGATGCCGTAACGGCGAAGCACGGCACTGTCACTGGTATCATCCTGGTTGGCGGTTTCGGTCAGTCAAACCATCTCTATACGAAGTTGAAACAACACTTCAACTCCGCGCCTCCACCGCCATATACTCAACGACCAACACATGAGAATGGCAACATGGACCAACCAGGTATCGAGATCCTACAGCCACTGCATGCGTGGACTGCAGTGGTCCGAGGTGCAGCTCTCCGCGGAGTGGAAGGCAGTGTTGTGGAGAAGCGCAGAAGCAGACTTGCCTACGGTACCAGCTACGCAACCGTCTTCGACGAGAAGAAACATCCCGCATCCGACAGGTACTGGAGTCCGCTCTGGGAAAGATGGATGGTCAGCGATCGCATGCAGTGGCACATTGCAAAGGTAATTCCTCCTCACGTCGAACGTCTGACCGGCAAGGCAAGTGACAACAGCTAACACGAATACCAGGGTGCTCCAATCTCCTCTGAAGAGCCGATCTCATTCCACTACACCCGCAACTTCCGCCCCGGTCAATCGCTTGTAGTGGAAGACGATCTCATCGCCTGCGAGGACGACAACGCGCCAGACGCCTACAACAAGAACCTCGTGAGCGTCTGTAAGCTCAAGACAGATCTATCCGCGGTGCCCCAAAGTTTGTTCACCACTTTGACGACTAGCAAGGGCCAGGAATTCTCAAACTTGGATTTCGAGTTGCACATGAAGATTCAGAGCGCGAACCTGGTCTTTGAGCTGATCGTAGACGGTGTTAAATACGGCAGCGTACAGGCTGAGTTCCAGTAGTATATTCGGGCACCGCGTGAAGAGTGTTCTTTCAATGAAGGAAGTGGTAAACAAATGAATATACCCATGGCGGATCGCTTGAATGTAGAAATCACGACTTTTGGATATTTTATCGTTCGGACAACACTCCCATCTAGCAGTGCTTGCACAAAATTGAATTCAAACACAAACAGACGATTCTTATATCATTACTGTCTACATACATGTATACTGTCATAAAAGGTTTTTTTTTGGGGGGGTGGGGAAAAAGATGAACTTGCCCCAACCCTTACCCTTTTGCTACATATCACGTGATTCTTTTCGAGGCAGCATCACACTCAAAAAGAAAAGCAACGGTCATGTGGTAACGAACTAACAAATATCGACAGCAGTAAGTCCACATCCGTAGACCGCGATAATTTCACTGATCACATGTTGAGTCTGAAGGACTGTGCACGAAGTTGTGCGTAACGGCAAAATCCGACGTCTCGGTGAAAGCGAACGCCTCGTTTCGCCACATCAATACTCCTTCACCAACGGGTACACGTAGCCGCGGATGAATGACACGGCATGAAGCTCTTACTCATACGGCATGCTGAGACGGTAAGTTGGCAAAAGTCAGCATGGGAAGGACGGGTCTCTAAAGTGCTCGCAGGTCGACAATGTCGCCGGGCTCTATGCAGGCGTTCGTGATTCGGTACTGACCTATATCCTCACCAAGCGTTCCGGAAAATTCGGCTGAGCTGATTTAGGTTCTCACAAATCATGGTCATGATCAAGCGAACAGGCTGGGAGACCACTTAGCGAAAGCGGCCGGTGTCGTCCTCACGCACATTTTCGCATCCCCATTGACCCGCACATCGAAGACCGCAGAAGCTATTTGGAAAGCTCAAGTGACTGCACACCCGAATACCGCGTCTTCCACTCTAGAGATTGTCAAAGTCCCAGAACTAATCGAACAGGTATGTGTTGTTCCTGCGCTTGATGCAATAGACACTAATCGATAACAGGACTTTGGATATTACGAAGGCAAATCTTTCCAATCCCGGTCTGCAGACTCAAAGAAAACCGGACGCGAAGCACATCGCGACAAGCACAAAGATGACGAAGGGTTCGTTGATGTCGAAAGCAAGGAATCGATGGCAAAGCGGGCCGATCATTTCCTGGACCATCAACTGCTACCGCTGTTCGACTATGACATTGCCGCCAACGAGCACACAGTGGCGATAGTCTCCCATGGTATTCTCTTGTCGAATCTCTGGCGGCGGTTGTTGCTAAGGCTGCCCCAGAAAAGTCTCACAATTGCCCCTGGAGTTATGGCAGCAAGAGGCGACATAACGCTAGAACATCTTGGAGGATGGAGCAATACTGGTTACTTGCATCTTTCAATTCATCGAGACGATGAGGCCATGCCTATATTAAACAGCGACCCTTCCGATGCAACGCCAAATATTTTGAAGCCTGATCCGCCGATCGCCGAAGACTCCGCAGCGTCTCCTGCGTCCAGAAGCAAACCTCCAGAGACTGAGCCAGATGCAGTATTTAAGTCCAGTGCGCCAAGGATGCTACATGGCTATTCTACGAAGATTCTGGCCATCGATGATAAGCAGCATCTCGTTGGGCTGAAGCGGCAGCGTGGCGGAATAGGTAGATCTGCACACGACGAGAGCCAGAAGAAGTTGATCGAATTCTTCAAGAAACAGAGAACAACCTAGCAATGGTCGCATCCGCTACAGTCAGCTTCCATGTAGCGGTCACTCCGCCCACACACACTTGTGCACGACCGCCTGGCTCTGCGCCTCAGTGATGTGGAGGGCTTACTGAGAGCGACCGAGACATCCATCTGGTCTCTGGGCAGCAACAGGAGATGATGCAATGGTGATCATAGCAGTCGCTTCGGGTGCTACCTAGCTCATGATTGCAGAAGTTGTCCCCACCTTGCCTAGGGTCACGACGAGCTGCTGATTGCCAGCCACATCAGCAAGCGCAACATCACCTTGTAACTCCATAGGGTGCACTCGAGCGCACCCGATGCCGCTTCGACTTTGTCCTCGTATGACCATGCATCGATTTCAGGACTACCTCGCTTTTTGACTAGAGCGGTTCTGGCCATACAAGCATCTCCAACGGCATGGCATGGCGTACGGCGTCCGCGACAGCGATTATGACATACGCCATTATTATCACGAGGCACATTCTTGTCATCTAGGCCAAGACCATAGCGTCTATGTGATATTTCCGGGTAAGAAAGAGACGTTGCCAAGCTCACACTTGCCACGTTCTTCGTGCCGTCTCCCGAGTCGCTTCAAGCAATAGCCATGGGTAGCGAACTTTAAGCCCAAGGCTTGTGGCCTGGTGCCACTCCAGTGGGCCAGCCCTCTGGGATAGCCCCAAGCAAGTGCAAAGCGTTGTGGAGTTCAAGCCCAAGGCTTATAGTCTGGATGTTCGAATCGCTTACTGCGGGTCAGATGCCTAGGGCTACCTCAGGCAACTGCGATTGCGAGACGCTGTCGAGAATAAAGACATCGAAGCTTACAATCTGGACTCCCGGTCGCTTGCCGTGACCTTGAAGCCACATGAAGGTGTCAAAAAGGCGGCTCTGCTTTTAGCGAGATAGAAATAGGAACAATGACAAGCTAACGGGTTAAGCCATGGTCGTCTCGAAATTGACATCCTGACTCTGCTAGTTTACACAATCATACCTTTCCTTTTGTCAGTATAAAGAAACAAAGCTGCCGAACAGCATTGCAAGCAGCTATCATTGGTGCTCCATTGTCAGACGCTTAAGCTTCCATCCGAGGCAAACTGAGTCCTTCTATGGTATCTCACTGGGTTCCTCGGAAGCCTCCCCGAACCATGGGGCAGGTAACACGTCAACACGTGTCTGGTAACGTCGTGCCATACTTCTAGCATCAAAAGTAGTTGTCCAGAGGAGTCGTCCGGAGTTCCCCAGATTTACACATTACCAGTTCAAGCCCCAGTGATGGCGGATCGGCGCCTGGGCAGCGCCACAACTTTAAACTCAGCCCGTGCATGCTCCAGATTCTGTAGGCGACCACCACCCATTCGCAGCATCCATGTTCGAACTCACGCTCGGCACTGAAGCCTGATCCCAATGAGGCTGACCGAGATATCCGAGATCTGGGGACTGTCTGCGATATGGGGCAGGCCCAATAGACTTTTTGCGTAGCGAACACGACCCGTCCTTTTGCCCTGTGAGGAGGTGTTTGTCTATAATGCCAAGAGCATGCCCATCTTGCAGATTGCTTGTCTCGTCTCATGGCTGCTTATCGCACGACCCAGACGCTCGGTTCCTCAGCCCAATTACTTGGCACATACCTCTGGAACCTGAAGACTGACAATTACTACCTGGTATACGGCTCGGGTGTTTGTTGGCTCCCATACGGCGGTCTTGTGAGGCGCTTCGAATCCCTACCACGTGGAGGCGCCGCACGTGCTGCAGCAGCTCTATTCTCCGACAGAGCTGTCACTTTAGCCATAGAGAGGGTGCAGATGTCAGCACTCATTCCCTTGACTTGAGGGCGCAAAGGAAAATAAGGTGTGGTCTTCACGACTAATAGCATAGAGCGAGGCTTCTACTAACCACAGATGAAACGAAACGCACCAACGCGAGATCTCTGCAGACGTGCTGGAGACCGAACTCGCTGCCTCGCGCTGGGCCTGGCCATTGAGAACGACCGCAAGCATGCCAAGCTTCAGAACACAAGAGATCCAAGTCAGCCGCATCGCTGGCGTTTCCTGCTTCGAGGCTATTGCCAATGTCCAGGGTACAGTCAAGCCTTCGCCAGTTTTACCTCGTTACTACTGCAAGCAATCCTGGCTCCGCAGTATCCTGCCGCCCCAGTCGACCGGACGGCTACCAAGTCTCTGGATGCTCCAAGATATTCCGTGGGCCCAGGTTTCCTGATATGTCGCCACCATGATAAGAGTTCAAGCCTCTATCGCAAGTATTCAGTATTAGGTACTTCTACCTTTTGTGGCAGACGGTAGACTTGCTGTATTGCACTGCTCTGGCCTGATCTGGTGTGGTCTGGACGCCATGCCACATGGCATGACATTGCTTATTAGCAGTTGTAACCATCAGCATAGACTGGTAGGGATGGGATATATATACCTGCAGGTTCTCGATTAATCTCAAACTTGCTCACTCCAACTCATCCAGCAATCCTCTCAGACACACTCGCTTATCACAAGAATTGATAGCATAGAATGCCTTCGATCGGCTCCACACTCTGTGCCCTTGCGGCAGTAGCTATTCAGATCGCTTCGGCCAAGGACTGGGACTCGCCTCCCTATACAGCCCTCTATCAATACCCTTTGCCGATTCCTCCGGTGAAGAAGCCGTTGAAGTAAGTGTACCTCAAAGCATATTGTGGTTCCTTTTCTGACCTCTCCAAGGCAATTTCCGGCCGAAAATGGTGGCCGTCCCATAGACTATTACGAGATTGATATCCAAAAGTTCGAGCAACAGGTAAGGGACTGAAAGATACGATCTAAGATGTTGCCTGAGATACTAATCGCTTTGTAGGTCTACCCAAACTTGGGCAAGACTAAGCTCGTCGGCTACGATGGCATGGCTCCAGGTCCGACTTTTATGATGCGCAAGGGAACTGAGGCGGTGGTGCGGTTCATTAACCACGCTGATCGCGCAAACTCTGTCCATCTCCATGGCTCTTACTGTGAGTATTAGGCCTGGGTGCAATGACACTACCTCAATGACTAACGGTCGCCTCGCAGCCAGAGCACCTTTCGACGGCTGGGCAGAGGACGTTACTGAGCCCAACTCGTACAAGGATTACTACTATCCCAACGGCCAGAACGCTCGTACATTATGGTATCACGATCACGCTATCGACCACACCGCTGAGAACGCCTACATGGGCCAAGCTGGTACGGAAATTAAAGGAAAACACTGTTCCGTTGCTCTCGGCTTAACTGACATAATTCTTTAGGGTTTTATATCCTTCATGACGACGAAGAAGAGGCAATTGCCGGACTGCCTCAAGGAGAAAAATACGACATCCCCCTTGGCCTGACCTCCAAGCGATACAACCCGGACGGCAGCCTTTGGAGCCCCGAAGCTAACGGCGAGACGACCAATCTCTTCGGCGATGTCATTCATGTTAACGGGCAGCCTTGGCCGTACCTCAAGGTCGAGCCACGCAAGTACCGTTTCCGCTTGCTCAACGCCGCCATCAGCCGCTCATTCCAGCTATACATCGAACAAGCAACAAAGGTCGGCACCAGGATCAACTTCAAAGTCGTCGGTTCCGACGCAGGCCTTCTGCTGAACCCGGTCGATACAACTCAACTCGATATCTCAATGGCTGAGAGATGGGAGATCGTCGTCGATTTCAGTGCCTACAAGAACAGCAACGTGACATTGAGGAGCAACAAGAAAGTAGCTGATAACACTGACTACCTCCACACCGACAAGGTCATGCAATTCGTCGTCGGAGACACTGTTTCCAGCAATGAGAAGAACGATAACCTGCCCGCCAAGCTCCGCGATGTGCCGTTTCCACCTGCTCACGCTACAGTCGAACACCAATTCGAGTTCCAGCGTCAAGGTGGCGAATGGAAGGTCAACGGTGTCTCCTGGGCTGATGGTCCTGAGAAGCGCATCCTCGCAAAGCCTGCACGCGGTGCCGTGGAGAACTGGATTCTCAAGAACGGTGCTGGAGGCTGGGTACGAGATTTCATTGACACCCTATCATTATTAAATCATGCTAACATTGTCCTCGCAGACTCACCCTGTCCACATCCATTTGATCGATTTCCAAATCGTTAGCAGGACCGGTGGCAGCCGAGGTGGTGTAATGCCGTACGAGAAAGGTAAGAATATTTTGACATTTGGAACGAATCAATTGCTAATCAATCATTTAGTCGCTCTCAAAGACGTTGTTTGGCTTAATACGAACGAGCAGGTCAATGTCATTGCTCGTTATGCGCCATGGGATGGTTTCTACATGGTTGGTCACCCAAAAAAAAGATCCGACTCTTTTGGCGGACATCACTGACATCGCCTTAGTTCCACTGCCACAACCTTATCCACGAGGATCACGAGATGATGGCCGCTTTCAATGTTACTGCTCTGACTGATTTGGGCTACGACGAGAAGACCAGCTTCATCGACCCCATGGAACCGCGTTACCGCAACAAAGTCTTCATGGACAGCGACTTCAAGTCTCGCAGCGGTGACTTCTCCGAGTCCGCGATCGCAGCCAAAGTCAAGTTCTTCAACGACTTGGAGGCTTACCGTAACAAGGACGGTGTAGAAAAGGCTCTCGAGCAGTACTGGAACACCAAGGTTTCTTCCACGGTTTCCGCCACCACTAAGAGCAAGGGCGGCTCCACCCCTACCACTCTCGCCACTGTTGCAAGCTCCCCAGCAGCCGTTGCTGCAGCATCGTCAAGCTCTTCTGCTGCTGCTGCCGCTGCTGCTTCTTCCAGTCCTGCAGTCGTGGCTTCAGCTAGCACTCCTGCTGCCGCCGCGTCTTCCTCTGACGCCCCGGTTGCCTCCTCCTCCGACGCTGCGGCAGCGTCTCCCTCGGCAGTCTGAGCTGGCTTTACTCGGTTCCTGCATATATGGTCAATTGGTGTATATGTGTTTGGAGGCTTCAAATTACGAAGCAATGGCGTTTAGGTAACAGAAAGCGTTACTGCTTGGGACACGCAGGTATGGATGGAGCATTTATTTCTTTGATTTAAAAGATCGAGGGCTAGCAAGGTGCCTGGTGCAACTGCTTACGATTACGATTACACGGTCATTACCATTAGCGAGCGACGACATATTTGAAATACACTATTAAACTTTCAAGAATAGCACTGACCCATCATTTCCATCGAAACCAGTTTTCACCAGCAACATGGCAATGGTTTTGAAAAAGGGCGTTGCTGATACAAGCATTTCTGCGCCGTGTGAAGAGTAGGATGCGATGGGTAGCTCGGACGCTTTCATCGGACGACTCGAGCGATTCATTATCACAAAGCAAATGTTGAAAGCATGAGAACGTTGCCCGCAAAGCGAGACGCTGCATATCACGATCATCATTCCGCCGTGTCAAAGCTTACTTGTCCTTCATTTGGACAGCATCACGGATCTTCACTTCAGACACTAATCTTGTAAGTGGACCACAGACATCACTCTGCAGCCTCACATACCTTCATTATCAGATTGCGCCAGACCTCACTGCACGCGATATCGGATCACTGGTAGCAACTCGATCCAACGACAGAAGCAAATCCACAATCGACAGCATCGCTATTCGACGAGAAGGAGAGCCTTGGTTCGGAGGATCCTCAGCAGCCGTTTGCTCTTCTCAGAGCACATGTCTCGACCGTCTCACTTGCGTCCTGCATCGTGACAACCCCATCTTACCACATGTGCCTCATGTTCACAGTCTGTGGCAGACACAACCATGGGTCAGGAGCTTTCACAGCCTCTGTGCCAACATGCTCCAGAGCTCTCCCCCCTTTCTTCTCAACCACCACACACATCTTCCCTCATATATGACAAGGCGACCAACAACATGGACGACGACAACATGGACGACATCGGCATGATAGAGAATCGATACGGTTCCACCGCAAGTCCGAATGAGCGCAGCTCGACAACAGGCCTCCCAGCAGAAACAGTGGACAATACCGACTACAGTACTGTCGACGATGTCGTCGAGCAGGACGCCTCCGATGATACCAATCCGTTCTCAGACGCCTTCGAGCAGCAGCTATCGTACAGGAGGAAGCTCCGGCCCATGAGAGAGCCGAAGCGGTCCCTGCCGAACACCTGGGTCGATGCAGACACGACCGGAGATTTCGATCCTCTAGAAGAAGCCCGCGAGGCCAGGGCGCGCAGAAAAAGGGCGAAGCTGTCGACGCGCAAGAAGTTCGACTGGAATGCGGGAGACCACACAAACAAGGTGGATGCCAATCGCAGGCCGGTGACGAAGACAAGACCGATTCTGCGTATCACCTTCAGGACCTCTTCCGGGAAAGCCGCTTTCGCTGAACTTTGCGCGAAGGCTGAGCAGAAAGTGGAGCAATCATGTGATTACTCCTCGACAGGGTATCACCTCCGTAAGCGAGGTGGTGAGGACGATGGTAGTGATACCAACGACTTGTATGCAACCGGTGTGCGTGTGAGTGCCTCCGAGGCGCCCTTGGACCTGAAAAATCAGCCCGCAGGACGAGGGTGTTTGACTTGTCTGGCGGGGGCGCAGAGGTGCAGTCTGCTGGACAATGAGCATTCCTGGCCTTGCGACGACTGCAAAGAGGCCGGAGACGACTGTCAGCTGATCCAGGTAAGTGGTCCATCGCTCCCAAGGCACAGTGTGTAAACTGACGGATGTCTTCAGGAACCAAAGCTCAAACTGGCGTGCACGCACTGTCAATACATTAGCAAGAGACAGAAATGGCTAGTATGCTCTTTCGAATACAGCCAAGATCCTTTCGATCACCGCGGTCGTTGTGAGCAATGCAAAAAGGATGGCCACAAGAATTGCGTTGCAGGCCCTCGGCCAGGTGTCACTCGTACGAGGCTACGTATTGGTCCGGACGGAGTGCCGTACAAAAACCAGGTCAGTGCCAGCCAAAGTCGACACCAGGTCAGGACCTGCAGGCAATGTTTGGACTCCCGCAGAGTCTGCTCGTTTGCCTCTCGATCGAAGCGTGGCGGTGAAGGTGTTTGCACGGCGTGCGACATGTCTGGTGCGGCCTGTAAGCCACTCGGGCCGAAGAAGCCTGGAAATCAAACATATCAGCAATCGTCGGTCAATTCGTTGGCTAACAGTGCTCTCGGAGGTCTGGATGTGGACGACAATGCCCTCGGTGGTCTGGACGTCAACGACGATTTTTCGGACATAGCGAGCAGTCCACCGCATTCACCTTACTCCGTAGCGAGTAGTCGCGACTCATATCCTTCCACTCCAGATCCACCCGCTCACTCGACAGGCGACACCGGCGGCACCGTTAAGACAGTGCGCACCAAGTTCTGCCATCCCATGCTCTTCGACTACCAAGACAAAACCCCAGACAGCTCGAATCCATGTGACTTCTGCTCCATCGCAAACTTCGGCCTGATTGGTCTGGAAGAGCGCACCACCGACGTCATCGAGTGGTACGACGGACGAGGATGGGAAGAGATCGGTGGCGGCCACAGAGGCGACAGTATCAAAGGTTCGCAGATGTGCACAGATTGTACCATGGCACGAATGCAAATAATGATCTGCGATGACCACGCACTGAGGCGCTTCACCGAAGTGGGCGCAGAATTGGATAACGAGGCGGCATTCGAGAGGCTGTTCGATCCAGAGCTGGCGGGAGGCGACCGGTGGTGTTCAATCTGTTGCAACCTGGCGGCGTGGGAGTGCTGCTTGGCGCAGGAGGAGCAGCGTGGCGAAGGGTGTGGTTTGGCGCTGTGTGAGCCATGTGTCAATGATTTTGAAGACTGTGGCGGGTCACTGGAGACAATGCTTCGGGATCTTGAAAACAAGCCTAACGCGGCGCGCCTGGCGGGACTTCGAGCTGACTACGAGCTTTTGAAGGAGGATGGGTTGCTGATGCGCTATCTGGAGCATTCGACTGGGACCTAATGGTGGTCAGCAGTGAGTGGCCTAACAGCGACCGTCACAAGAAGAAGCGGAGAGCTTCACTAAGCAAGGAAAGCATCATTTTTCTAGTCTTACGATACTAATAGTAACAGCCTTGCATTTGGAGACTTAACACAATTGTCAAATGCCACTGGCATGATATCATGTTCTCTCTCAGTGGATCCGCCTCGACGCACCTGTTGGCCGCCGTTCGACTTGCGCCGATACCATGCTGATGAAACGAGTAGCCAATACACCCAAAACGCCAGTGGTATACCCAAAATGCCCTCAATCAGATGTCGCGTCCTACGCGACGCCCTTCGAGCTTTCAACGTAGTCCTGGCCTGCATGTTCGTAGTCAACGGAAAGGTAGCGCTCGATGCGCTTGGCAAGCCATTGAGTCATCTTTGAGAGCTCCTCACGGAGTCTGCTGACTGCCTGCGCATCCATGTTCGTGTGCGCGATGAGATCTGGCATTGCCACTGCAAGTGGTGTTAGGAAGTTCAGGAAAGACATTTAACGAACGTCAGTATCTTACCAAAGAGTCTGAGCAAGTGCTCGCAGCCGTAGATGTCGCAGAGTGTCTTGCCGGCATGTTCACCGTGGCCCTTTTCGAGCTGCTTGTGCCAGTCAAAGTACTGGTTCCGTTCAAACCTGTAAAGCAGAATGCGCCCAAGGGCTTTGTTGAAGTACTCTTTGACGCCAGCAATGACTTCCTCAAGAATGTCTGCATCTGCAGAGCCAGGACGACGATGTACTGACTCTGCCTCATTGTACTCGTTGAGGAACTGTGTGACGGAGATTGGCGCAGGAGTAGGCGCGACTTTGTTTTCTTTCGTAACCTTCTCCCAGTCATCAACCAAGATCGACTTGAGAGCGTCTGGAATGAAAATCTTGACAGCAGGTCTGCGCAAGAACTCCTCTTCCTATAAAATTCTCGTATTAGCGATCGGATCACGGAGGAGATGGTGCAAAGTCCATCTCGGAACGTAATGGCTTTGGCAATGAAGATTTCGTAAAGCATTGCATTGCAAAGCATGCGAAATGTCAAAACACAAGTAAATCACAAAGATAAAGAACATACCTTGTCGATACCCTCGATCTCGCGTGCTCTCTTCGTTCCCCTAGGTGGTGGTGGCGGGGCGACAGAACTGCGATCCTCGCTACCTCTCGCGGAGGAGCCTGGGGCGTCGGATCCGAGGGCGCGCTTCTTGGTCGCTGAAGCTATTGAGGGCTTGCCAGAAGTGGCGCGACGCTGCGCGTCCATGTCTTTTCTGAGGTTGGCCGCAAGCTCCTTGTTCTCGTCTGTAAGTTTGCGGATGCGCTCTTGTGAGACCCAGTCGTCCCAGCTACCGAGAATGTTAGCGAAAGTTCTTTGAGATATGGTGCGAACTACGCGGTGGCGCTGGCATTTCGTGACCCATCGGTGATGAACACGTAGCACGAGTAGCTTCTCGAATGACTGACGCGCGCGATCCCGATGGCATTGTCTTCGCGATACATCGGGAGCGCCTAGTGCTCAAGATAGTCGCGGTTGCCATCCCTCCACGCCCTCGACCATCAAGTCAAGCAGCGAGAGAAAAACAAAATGCCAGCACAACAAGACAAGGTGGACACTTACGTGTTCTTCCAGCCCTTGTAGTGAATCTTGTACACGTAGCCGTCACCTTTGTCGTTGGGATCCTTAGGTTTGACGTCGAGAACCTTGGCCTCATACAGGAGCTCGAGGTGGAAGCAGAGCACTTTCTCATCCTTGGAGTACTCGGCATTATTAGCTTTTGAAGGAGCCATGATCACAGTATTTGTCGCGTAGTCTCAGTTCCAGGTTGTCGAAATTTTTATGTTGTAGCCGGAAGTTGGATGTCGTGGTGAATGTTTGCTGCGATGGTCGTAGTGCTGGCGTTCACGGGAATTTGGAAACGCGTTTCTGGCACTTCCGTGCTTGGGGCTCGGACCACCGTGCTTGCTTGCAAGGTCAGGTATTCGGCCAGACGACCAGTATCACTGCCGTCTTCAGTGAACGGTCACGGTGTGCATGATGCCAGATCAGTGAGGTTTCGATGGAGGAGTGAAATAATGTTCGTTCTTTACTGGATTTCTCTATGCAGCCTCTCTTCGCCAATCCTATTGTCATCAAGTTCTCTTCCTCCCGTCCTACTGTCAAATCACAGCCTCACTTCAATGATCTTGCAACAATGTACACAAGAGCCTCCGCACAGCCACTATGGCGTTCCATCACCTTCTACGTAAGCCCACGGGGATGTCTGCATGTTGGTTTTGCAATGATCGGGCGGACTTAATCGGAATACTGCTTCTCGATGCCTGTCCAGGCTTGCGGCCATCTAATCGTTGGTATGTCACGTATTGACCATTACAAGAGGCATCTCTGGCCACTCATCAACTTACCTGTCCTGCACATACATATACGCACATCACGATCAGAGCAAGGGAGGCTACTCACCTATCTTCATAGTCGCTGGAGCAAGGTGTCTAAAAATTATGATGAATATCTCAAAATTGTTCGTGATAGGGCTATAAGTGTTTTGTACTAACCTCGTCCTTGCTTCAGAAATACACCTCATCCTCACTGCAGTCGAACACCAGCAGTCTTCTGGCGTTTGCCCTCTCTGCCTTGCACGTTCATCATGCCGCCCTCGTCGCCGACGTTCAACACGCCCTTGGCCATGTTCTTCTTTTCGTCTTCGATCTTCTTTAGTCTCTTCTCAGTCTTCTGTTTGCCACTGCCCTTGCCGTGGAACATGTGCGAGAGGTGCTTGAAAGCTTCCTTCTGGTTCATGCTGCGACCAAACTCGTCGTGGTACTGCAATTTCACATCCGGGCGGTAATCGCGGTTGAACATCTCGGCTTGCAGTTTGCTGAGATACTGCTCGCGCTGTTCGTTCTGTCGGCGCGCATAGTCGTCGCGGTCCTTGTGCGACATCTTCTCCCAGCGACCCGACTTGCGTTCTGACTCTCGCTGATCACGCGCGCGTTGGTCGAATTCATCGATGAGGTTTTGTTTCTCAGCCAAGAACTTGTTGCGCCTGCGATCCTTCTCGGCAATCTCGCCTCCAGCGCCATCTGCAACAAGACCTCTCTTCCGCAAGAGATTTAGTGAAGCAGCCATGCCTTGGCCAGCCATGTTGTCTTCCTCTTCGAGGCCTGTAGTTGTCACCTCGGCAGCAGGTGTACTGACCTCCCTGCTGGCACGCCTGTCTTCCGCATCTGCGACCTCAGCATATGACTGTCCGGCCATTGTCGCGTCCCCGTCCGCGTCCTCTTCATCAGCAGCGGCGGGGCCACTAGATCGTTGGCGTGCTCTTCGCTCACGATCTGAATCGTCTTCGCGCTCATCCGGCTTCTTGAGGTTTGCGACGAATTCTGTGGTCTCGTCGATTATCATTCCACCCTCTTCTTGCTCATCTTCGTCCACAGGCATCTCTTCGCGCATTTGTCTTGCGAGCTCAGCACCGTCCATCTTCTTGCGCTTCTTCAGCACTTGCCTTCTTTGCTCTGCAAGTTTTGCTTGTAAATCTTCATCGTCCTCGAAGTCGTACGCTCTCTTCTTGCTAACTGTGGCAGAACTGCTCTGAGCGCCATCCACATCCATGACGTCTATTTGGGCCGTTGGCGTGGGCTCCGGGATTGGAATGACGTCGTCCTCGTCGGCGGCCTTCTGTCTCGTCTTCTTCTCCTTCTTCTTTTTGGGCTTCTTTACCTTTACGGTAGATGGATCGACGTAATCCGACACAGGTGCATCGTCTTGGAAAATGTCGAGGTTGATCTTAATGCCCTTGCTCTTGGCTTGGCCATTCGCTTCGAGCGCTTTACGCTTGCCTTCCACTGTACTGCCCTTACCATCAAGCGTAAAGCGCTTTGCTTGCTTCCCGTCGATCTCCTCGTCGTACTTTGACAGCACACCCTTGACTTCTTCTTGTTCAGTTGGGTCATAGTCAGGTCGCTTCTTCAGCAGTCGCAACTTCTCTTCCAGCTTCTCCTTTGCATTCAGTTCCTGGTTCTCCAGCTCGTCATCCTCACTGTCAGCGCCAATCTCAGCGTCCTTCAATGTGAGGATTTGCTCGCCAGTCATCTCGTCGAACTGATCCGCCTCGTGTGCCACTTTCACGCCTGCAAGATCCTTTGAGGTGTACTCCGCCTGCATCTCGCGCTCGCGCTCTGCCAATTCCGCCTCCATCTTTCGCGCTTTCTCAATCTTCTTCTGTCGCTTCTTCTGCTGCATGAGCCATGCCCGTGTATCCAGTTCTTCGCCTTCGTCAGCATCGCCCAGACCCTTGCCTTCCAACTTCGCATGGCGTTGCATCGCATCGCGAGCCTTCTTCGCGGCTTCTTTGCGCTTCTCGCGATCGATTTTCTCTTGGCGTTCGGCCTCAAGTCTCTGCCAGTTGTCGCCAGCAGCAGCTTGACGCTTGTCGAGTGTACTAATATTGTCTTCCTCGCTCTCGCTGTCGTCGTCCTTTTGCTTGAACTCAGGTCCCCCGGCGGCGGCGCCCGGCACTGGCAAAGGCGCCATGCCGAGCGACGCGCGCACCTTGTTCATCTGCTCGATCGAAGCGGCGTCCATGGTGGGCCAATATTTTCCTGTGTTGTAGAGGGGATGTGGGAGGAATGGTTGCGCGAGCTTTGCCTGCCATGTGAAAGCTGACGATTGCGGAGCAGGCAAGCGCCACTGCGGAAACCCTAAGTTTACCCTTCCAGACGCAAGTGTGTGTGAGCATCACCTTACATGCATGTATGTGCACTGCGGAATGTAAGGCATATTTTTATGTACATACTCATGTATTATTGCACGTATCGTTGGATGCAGTGTATGAGTTCTTTTCTCATGATCTCATCCGTATGTCTCTGCCCCGACGGTCAATGTAACTTACATGTAGATTTTCACAGATCATTAACCAAGCGTCAAGCGGTATCAATGTCCGTCCACGTACATGTACCTCAAGTCATCATACGCCCTCGCCATTCAAAAATTCAAGCAACACTAAAGATTAAGATACATTTACTCTGCCTGACGACGAGCGAACAGGAAGATACATCACGGAATCACACGCAGCCGGACACGTGTTGACTTTGGCAACATGCCTTTTGATTGACGGCATTTTGTCAGGCAAAGCGCACCAGATTACTAGACCGCAAAGCACCATTGCTTTGCAAAGACCATCTTCCTGCAAGCTGAGAAGCAGCAATGTCGATAACCATCCAGTCTCAAGCTTACAATTCCGAGCAGTGAATAGAGATGGTAAGTTAGGCTTGCAATAATGAGGTACGTGCGATCGGTTGCGGAACTGTCCTTGATAGGGACAATGACGTGGTCACCATAAGACAAAATGCGTTAGAAGAAGGATATCAAAGGCAGGACTTTAAAGATGGAAAGGTACATGGAAAGGTACACAACAGGGCAACAAATGTACAGGAAGACAAACAGGAAAAAGTCCAGATAGAAAGGGTATCATTTAACATATTCAGAGGTAACATTGGTATTCTTTTGGGTTGTTCTACCTGAAAAGGCTTTGCTTTCCCCCGAACATGAACGCCGCGTAACAAACTCGACCAAGCAAGCGAGAGAAGAAACCGCTTAAGCGGCAACCTCGAGGTCCTTCTTGAGGGTACCCTCGATCTGCTTCTTCTCGGCAGGGGTCTGGTAAGCACCGTGACCGAACTTGGACGAGGTGTCGATCCACTTGAGCTCGACCTTCTCGAGCGCACGGCGGGAGGTGTGGACGAACATGGACTTGCGGAGGGTCATGACACGCTTCTTAACACCAGGGACGGAACCCTTAAGGAGAACGAAGTCGTTCTTGACCTCACCGTAGCGGACGAAGCCACCCATACTGGAAAAATGTTAGTAATCTGAAAGTTACTGCGCCAAGAACAGAATGAACATACGGTGTGATGCGCTTCTTGCTGACGTCGAAGTCAGTGGAGGCGGAGCCCTCGTCGTCACCCTTGCCGATGCGGTAGATCTTGTGGTTGACGGAGGTACGGTGGTGGTAACCGTCCTGACCAGCACGGGCAACAGTCCACTGGACGTGGTTAGGGTGCCAGGCACCGATACAGGCGACCTTGCGGAGACCCTTGTGGGTCTTGCGAGGAAGCTTCTTGGTGCCCCAACGGGAGGTGACACCAGAGAAACCGTGACCCTTGGTGATGGCGATGCAGTCGATCATCTCGTTCTGCTCGAAGATGCTGGACACCTCGATGGGCTTCTCGAAGAGACCCTGGCCGAACTCGACCTTGTCGGCGACGGAGCCACCGTTGATCTGGACCTCCATAAGGTGGGCCTTCTTCTGGCGGATGGGGGTCTTGGTGATCTGGGAGTGGGCGAGGACACGGACAACGGTGCAGTACTTCTTCATGCGCTCGAGCTCGCGGGTGATGTTCTTGCCACCCTCCTCGGAGTGCTTCTTGGCGTACTTGGTGAAGGCCTTTTTCTTGCTCTTGTACCAGTTCTTGTAGAAGCGACGCTTGACCTCGTCGGAAAGGTGCTCAGCCCACACAGTGGTCAACGAGCGGAGTCCGCGGGGAGTCTCGATGTAGCCAACCAAGCCAACGGCGATCATCTGTGAGTTTGTACGGATCAGCGCATGCCATGAATGGTATTGGCGCCAGTTCTCGTACCGGAGGAGTTTCGATGACCGTAGCGGCCTCGACGATCTCCTTCTTGTGCAACTTGGCACCGGGGCGGTCCAGGTCGCGGACGATGGTGGTCATGCCGGCCTTGTAGCCGAGCATGGCGGTAAGGTGGACGGGCTTCTTGGAGTCATCCTTGGGGAAGCTGTGCGCGAGAGCGTGTCAGTGCCTGTTGCCAGTATTCATGTATCCTCGCCATCGCGCCGCCGACTTTTTCTCTCCATGTCCAGCGACCAATGCGATTTTTCTCCTCCGGGGCGTTCTGTGAGATCGTACCTCTTCACCTTTCCCTGGTGACGGGTGCAGCGCTTCCTGGGAAGGAAAGCGAGCGAACCGTGGCGAGGCGCCTCGAACTTCCTGTGAGACATCGTGCTAAATTGTTAGTATCGATGGATGTCGTGAAAACTCGAAGTCTCGGAGTCTCGAAGTCGTGCGCTTCATGGCTTGGAAACTTGCGATTGTCAATCGCGCTAGCCGTGTGTGCGGTCGGGCCTTCCCGAGCCAAGGCGGCCACTACCGCACGGACTTCCGCTGTTCGAGCAGCTTCAAAACTTCACGCCAGCGCGCGCAATTGCTGATGTTCTTTCTTACTATACAGCAGATTTGTGTCCGGCGGTCCTGGCGCACCCTCGGGTGCTGTCGGTTGACTGCCGCGACAGTTCGACCGTGCATGGAGCTCTGCTTTTCGAAGTGAGGACGTTCTGGTTGACAGATCTCAGACCAACTGTGGCGCGTGTCTTGAGCTCTTCGTGAGCTCGGCATGTCGTCCGGGCGCTATATTCCTAATCGTTCCTGAGCCCGTCGGGCGTTGAGGGCTGGGACAAACCATAGCTTGCCTACATACATTTTATTTTTTCGCGAGTACATTCCGGAGACACGAGCTGGCAGTACTTTTTGAGGTCCGAACTTTGAATCCCGTCAGGTTGAAAACAGTCTTCAACTTGGGTTCGACATGTTGCGACTAGTCCCTCTCGATTTTCTGGCTCTTTATCTAGACCCAGTGGACAAGCGGAGGACGACTATACGTGATGTGCAAACAATATATCGATAACAATCTTTTTTGTGGAGCTTCAACCGAGGGTCCAAATCACAACAACCTTGGGGGGCATGCTCTCTTGTTCCGCTCACGTGAACTCTTGCCTGTCAATGTGTCGAGAGGCTCTAAGCAAGTGTCTCCACTTCGATATGTTCCGTGATGTCCTTTGCTCAGCGTGGGCAAGCATTGGTCTTGGCTGGCAGTAGTGACCATGTATGAAACGAGTGAACAGCACGACCTCTTTCTTTCTGGCAATTCTCGGGAGCGGAAAAATGTACATCAAAACTATTCATCAAATACTCAGGTCCTCCGCTTGTTGAAAGCCACTACTGGAAATAACAGTCACCTTGACATTCCTCCAGTGTCAGAATACCCGAACAAGCCCAGCAGCCTTGCGCTTGCACCACTTCCCTCCAATCCTCCCATCTACTTGGGAATACAGTGCTTGCACTCGTCAATGTTGGCAGCAGTTCCAGCGGCAGAGCCAATGCATGAAAGATCCGCAACCGGGTTGGCACCAGCCTCGACAACAGCGGCACCGCAGGAACCGGTAGTGCCGACCAAGTATAGAACGCACTCTATTCATGGTCAGCTTCTGCATTGATAGCCTTCGTCGTCTGAGAATCACTTACTAGCAAGATCACTCTTGGTGCAGCCGCTGGGCAAAGAGATCAGAACCTTTTCGCCCCCGTAGTTGGCGAAGCCAGTGGCATCAGCAGCCTGGGAGACGACCTGCAGTGCGCGGTGGCGACGGCGGCCAGGGCGATGATGGAGATGATGAACTGCATGGTTGGGAAGCTGGAGCTTGTTGGGTTTGAAGGTGTGAAAGCCGTTGGTAGTTGGGACGAGAAGTTGATGGAATGGATGATGAGAGAGAGAAGCATGGAATTATGGAATACGATGCCCTTCTTATATCCTTGCCTCTACTTCCTCTTAGTATTGAGCGATATCTTCTTGTCGAAATCGTTACCTCAATGGCTCCTTCGGTGGTTGACTCGGCCAAGTGCATGCAAATTCGCCTTCTCGATTGAGGTCAGTGAAACCCTTCGAGGATCCGCGTCCCGTGAGCTAGTCCGCGAGACATCTGTCTGATGATGTCGTTCGGCAATCCGACATGCGTTGTGCATCCCAGCAAGGTTCGATCAAGCGACGTGAATCTTTACTGTCATGGAGACATCCGCTGCGACTCCTTTGTAAACAAGCCACGAGACGATAGTCGCCGGCGATTCGGTCAACGCCTTCTCCAGCTTGTGATGTTCGATAACAACAATCGAATCAAGACAACGTCAGTGTCTCGACCCAAACACTCAAGTCGACCGAGTTCCGTCGCTGTGAAGGTATGTACCGCATTGAAGTCGCTTGAATGCCCGTAGAACCTGGCCACTTGTTTACTACTAGAAGTCAGTGTCTAGCGCTAGTAAATACTGATAGACTTCAGAGAAATTTAATGCTTAGGAAGCATATTTCGCATGATTGCGCTGCAATCTGATAGCCCGATCTTTCCAAACACTCGAAGAGACATAGACATCTCCGGCCATCTAGCCGAATGTTTTGCGCACCTTGTTGTGGTACAGTATAGCAGCTCTTGTTGATCTGCAAGGTACCAACAAAACCATTCAGATTCCACTCGCTAGTCAGTCCACTATAGCTTTGTCAGGTAGCCGGGAAGATGGGCACGTGTTGAGAAGGGCAGGTTCACTCGCCATAGAGTGCATCCTGGCCACGTGTGTCCAATATGACCATCACGATCCCGGCCGTGCTTGTCCGTACGGCCCCAGTTTTCTTCTCGCGTATTTCCAAATCGCTCAGGACTGTACCCTTTCGGACTAGATACGGCTTTGCGACCTAGAAAACTCATCTAAAAGGAGGTGGTAATCGACTTTTTTTTTCAATCATTACTACTGCTCAGCGTTCGCATTGGACGATTCTGGATATCGTCATCATAATCATCGTCGTAGTCAGCCATCAGCATCAATCTAGCCCAGGCCCAAATCCTGTTCGTCCGTCCTTTTAGTCCAAACCATGAACATCCTTTTCCAATCGCTCCGAACGTATGCATCAGTCATCAATCAATCATCATCAACCACCGACATCACTCCCACATATCCTTCCACTCCCCGCTGATTTTCTCCATTTCACGCTCCAACCTCCTCTCATCGTCTTCGCTCCCTCCATTCCTCTCCTCCAGCCTCCGAGCCTTCCTCAGCACTTCGCGGTATCTCTCCTGTAGTCTCAGCTCCGCGTCCCGTCGCTCCTTAGCTTTGCGCCCAAGATACTTGATGTCGTCCTCCTTGATCGCCGTGCGGAAGACTTTACGCATGCGGCGCGAGTAAAGCTGGCAACTGGTGCCGATACCCTCTCCGTAAACTGGCTGGACAGTGCGGTTGAAACGCAGGGCGATATCGGAGTTCTTGCGCGCCTCGGGCTCGACGATTTCCTCGTAGCAGTCTTCGCAGACAGTGAAGTCGGGCATAGAAGGGTTGAAGTGCCAAAGGCCGCCGAGCAGCATATTGTCACGCTCACACTCACGGATGCGGAGCTTGCGTTCCACCAGATTTATAAGAGACATTGAGTCTGGCAGTTTTCGGGTGGCGACGGCGCGATCGTGCATGTCCAGGATCTTATCCAGGTAGAGCGAGAAGCGGTTGCCTTCTGTGCGGAGAGCGCATCTTCGCTTTTCGTATGAGGCTCTGGTTGGTAGGCGTACGAAGAGACCATTTAGGGTTGGCAATAGACGCTCGATCTTGCGTACGTCGTTGTAGCAAACGTGGAAGTCGCGCACAAAGTAGCCTTCAGGATCACGAAGGCCATACCATGATCGTATAGATTCGACACTGCCTGGACAGGGCTCACTAGTTTGCTCAATCTCGGCAAGGTCACGCATCAAGATGAGATCCGGTTTGCGTTGTTGAAGGGTGAGGATATATGCGAGCCGAATCCAGGGTGTAGAAAAAGCGCATTGGACTTTGGTGCTCAGGGAACGGGGTACGGCACGTCTAAAACCGTTGCGGTAGATAGTTCGCTCGAAGACGTCTTCAATGCAGTAGGGGCAGAAATCGAGATTTGGACATCCAACCAAGGTGTACCAGTCATCATAGCCAGAGACTGGGTCAGGTCTTGGGCACCCTGGCATGCCTCTGGCCAGCATCTCCTCGACCTCTTGCTTCGTTGGAGGTACACCAATGAGCGACGTCTTACGTGTGGTCTCTGGTCGTACAGGCCTGGCGAATGTAGATGGAGAGCGAGCCTCGATAGGCGAAGTATTGGCGAAAGAGTGTCGCATGGGCAACGCTGGCCTGGTGTTGCTAGAATTGGGGAATTCGAAGTTGCTGGTCGATGGTGATTCTGCCCGTGACAGCGTCATTGACTCTTGTTGCATGGGCATCTCCAACGATGCAGACCTAGGTCCAAATGCTGGGTATACACGCTCTGTAGGTGTGAATGCCATTGGTGTCCCTGGCTCGTCATAGACAGGATAAGGTAGCCCACCAACCGAGGCAGAAGTTACTCGAGGGACTTCTGGTGCAGACTCCATGCGCATCGATGCAGAAAGGCGAGAAGGTGGCTTCAGAGTACTGGTCCTTGGTCGTCCTGATGTGGCAGCCATCAAGGAGCTCCAGTCTAGATCGCTTGCAGGCATTGGCGGCATGTGAGGCATTCTGATAGGACCGGCTGACGAAGTTGGAGTGCCAGGGCGAGAACTAGATGCAGAAGGAGTTCCAGAAGATGGCGCACTGTTGCCATTTCGTGTGATTTCCTGCTCTCTTGCGGAGTGGCGAGAGTGAGGCGATGCTGAGGCCCTTGAGGTAATCGATGCTGGCGAGATGTTGCGAGAGTCTTCCGTTGCAGGGGGGTAGGTCGTATGGGGCGAAAGCGTCGACGCAGGAGAGTTTAGTTTTGTGGTTGCAGCAGGCTGATCAAGATCGCTCAGAGCGGATGAAGCAACGAGAGGCGATGGGCGAGCTGATTTCTCAATATTCTTAGGTTTGGGCAACGAGGCCGCACCATCGGTTTGCCGTCGTGCATCTCTACGTGGGCTTCGAAGAGAGGGTTCTGCTGGAGACTGTGATGCGAAGTCGACGATTGATGTGGTCCGACTTTCCGATGGTCTTCTTTCGGGTCTACGAGACGACTTTGATCGTCTTCGATGCAGACCAGGAGGGGTGTCGCTCAGGTCTGTTGCAATGGCGTCCTCGTCTGAGGGAGTTGATTCGAAGTAATCACGACTTTTCCTTGAACGTGGCGAAAGTCTGACAGAGTCCCTCCTGGGCGAAGCTGGCTGAGAAGCTGCGTTGAAACGAGTCGTCTTACGGTTCTTCGAGTCACTCGACGGTGGCGTGAGCGAGTCCGGCGAAAGGAAGTTCCCACTTGAGACAAGGTCCTCTTTGACAGGTGTTGACCTCGAGTAGGCATATGTCGATGGTGCTCTTTTCTGGAATTCAGGCGCAACCTCACTCATGTCAAGACCCAAGTGACTCGGCCTCTTAGACCGACCTCTGGCTGCCTTTTCATCCTCACTTGTAGGTGGTGTGGGTATACTCTTTGCTGATGGAGCTTCTTTCTCAGAGTCTGACAGTACAACGTATCTCTGCTCTTGTGGTTTGATCATCCCAGGCACATCTTGTATGATTGGCTCTTGGTCGATGTCGCCCTTGGAAGGCGCTTCATCCTCGCCGCTTTCACTGGGAGGCTGTTTCGTCCATGCTTCTCGAGCGAGTGATGTTGCCTCGCTTTCGACAATGGGTGCTGGCGGCCATGATCGACGCTTGCGGACTGACGAGCGAGCCCTGCTCCGTGCTCTAGTGGGGTCGTGAGAGCGCTGAGAGGGGTATGAGTATCGATCGTCGTAGGAGTACCGGTCTGATCGGCGACTGTACATGGTGTTAGTGATTGTCACTTGTGAGGGCTGGCATTGGATTGGCACTGCATACGGCACGGTGGTAGGGCTGAGATAGGCGTCCTCCCTCACCCGGGTGCGCGGCACGGCATCATAGTGGTCGTAATGGTCGTATTGAGGCTGAAGCGGCGGCGGACGAGAGCGAGAGCGCTGACGGGAGCGCGAGTCGTAGTAGTCGTGGTAATCGTTATAGGAAGCCATGCGGCATGACGCGGTCCCAGGCTCACCGGGACATGAGAACGAGAGGGTAGAAGACAGCAAACAACGATATATCAGGCGCGGCGGGGTTCCTCAGGGTTTTAGGGTGGAGGCGTAGTGTTTGGGATGCGTGGGCGGGTGTTTTGGGAGCGGGACGATGGGTAGGGCGGAGATGAGGGGCAATCAGCAGCAAGCAGCAAGCAGCACGCAGTAGTGGTATGCAGACGACAGGACAGGACAGGACGCACGCTGCTCTGGGCGGCAGGAGGGAGAGTCTTGGGAGTGGAATGGGAGTCTTGAGTCTTGTGCTCAATCAAACAGCAGCAGCAGCAGAGTGGAGCAAGCAGTTGTGAATCGTTCGTTCGCTGCTCGGCCCAGCACCAAGAGGGACCGAGCCGGAGTTGCAGTGCCACCAAGAGCCACGGCGCAGCCCGTCAACTGACCATGGGAACGGCGAGCCTTGCATACATTAATAATAATCCCGCATTATTCTTTCGTGTCATGCTGCCACTGTATGTGCGCAAGGTATGCCTACGCCTGCGATTCATCCGCAGGTACAGTACCATCTCTAGACACAGAGAGAGCAGTCGGCCGCTTCACCGCTCCTTCTCTTTGCACACAGAAGAGAGTGAGCTGCTGCGTCAGGTACATACACCACTACAGAGCTACAGGTACATACTCACACCCCAAAGCGCCTCCAGCCCTGGCGATCTCTCTTCTTGGTAGCTGCACGTATATGTACGTACGTGGGCTCGTACACACAACCACTGACGCACTGTGCATCTTCACACACTCCCCTGCCCTGCCAGCTGCAGCTACTTTGCTGAGGCGCTGCAGAGGCGATGCACCAGCCCACCGACACCCACGCCACCTCGCTAGCCGCATAACGCTGCTGCATCTAGCAAGTAGAGGAATCTCACCCATCCGCGCCGCCCGCCGAGCCTTGCGAGCCTTGCAAGCCATGGCCCACGCGACCGCCCGCAGCCCTGTGGCACCTTGTGCAAGGCTTGGGCATCTGCGTGCTGCTATCCTGTCGCTACTGTACTTGATCATTGTACAAGACTACGTCGGTGCCTCGCCATCTCAACACCGCATCGCTCGTTTCACTACCAATGCCGAAGACAGCTGCGTGCCCAACGCAAACCCGCCACCCGAAACGCTGAGCGCATCTGCGCGTTGAGTCTTTCTCCTTGCAACCGCAGCACATCGAACGATCGAGGCTTGCCCGCCAGGAAAAGTTCCTAGCTACATAATGGTACGCGCAACACCTAAAAGACCCGCCGACCTGCAGAACAGAAAAGGTACAACGACGTCGGTACCTGCTCTCCTACCTTTGAAGCGCCAAGAAAAGGCACATCGCGTGCAGTTCCATATGTGCCATGAACAATTGTCCTCGATGGCGTGCAGCCGCCCTGCCGTGGCTGCCGTGGCGCTCTCAAGTGCTTGCGCGCCGGAATGGCCGTCGAGTCTCTGGGAGATCGCTGACAGCTGTGTAGGCTATGCGAGATGCCGGCACCCGCCCTTGAGCACCGAGCAGCACCGCCTGGGCTCATCGTCAACCCCGGCGCTGTATCACTCTCACCCGACAGCCACCCGCCAGGCTGCATTTGCTGATGGGACACCTTATGCAGCCCAACATCGCACCGCCTCGTGGCGAGTGGCAAACAAACATCCGATCTCTGCATGCACGAATTAGCAACCGCACGCAAGAGGCTGAAGAAGATTTAGGCGTCCATCGCAGGATCTCTGGCGGTGACGATGGTGTACTTGCCACGCTACTTTTCACGTGCAAACGGCTTGCAGCATCAGTATTATTGCACGTTAGTGTGCGTTCAGCTTGGTGATGTCGTTCGAGCAACGATCTCGAACTCCATCGATCTGCACCAGTTCGCGAGCGGCAGTCACTCGATCCAGCTGGTCTAACGTTTTCTTTCCATAGCTCACCACAGAGACACTCGCTTTTCTCGGACATGTCAACAAGCAAAACAGGCAACCACTTCTCCCAGCCGACGGGTGGTAGGTAACCTCTAGGCAACGCCGCGTAGTGACTCCCATTTGTGCAACGATGAACTTTTGACTCTTTCCTGCCTAACAATATCTCATAAAGCACAGACAAAATACATCTCCGCCCAAAACAAGCAAGCGTAACACAGCATATATGCAACATGCTATGCACACTCCAGCATTCCTCGCTCGAGCTCGCTGCCGTGCATAGGTTGTTGATATATCTCTACCCAGTAGGAACTCTATCCAGTAGTCCGTATGCCCATCCCCTTCTCTTATACCTATCACCGCATCTGCACTCTCTCTCGTGAAACCAATAGATCATCCATCAACAACATACACGTCCTCATCCAAGTACGAAGGAGAAGTCGCCGAGCCTCAATCGCCGTCTGCAAGCTCCAGAACGTACGTAGTGACACGCATGATGCAGTACAAGGTACATCAGTATCTTTAGGCACTTCCGGCCGCACCACCGGCTCTACTCGTGACTCCTCGTCGTTATGACTGCGAAGTTGTAGTCCCAACATTGGGATGTTGAGGGAAGAAGCTCCGAGGCTGTGGTGATATATGTGGTACGGCAGTATGCCGAAGGGGGACGGGTTGTTCTTGGGAGCGGAGGATGCGCCGGGAGGGCGTGAGGTTGGGCCTTCGTGGGAGATGATGGGCTGCGAGGTGGAAAGGGCGGTTTGGGTCATTGGGGATGGTGAATATAGGCGGTTGTTGCTCGTTGGACAGTATTCAGACCAGCACGTCTTGAATCCACATACATCGATCTCGTTAGCTGCCAGGGTGGTACTGATAGGTGTAGTTTCCAACACGGCTAGGACTCCGATTGCGATGCGACTGGATACTCGTTCGTGTGTCAACATCTATTATGCTAGTATTCTCAAGTTCGGGTTCCAAGATTACCATGCTCGATCCCGAAACGCGGCTAGAGCGGTTCGCAAGCTCACTCGTGAAAAGAGTATTCACACATGACATATACACCATTGCAACTCTGCCTTGGACATTTATGATTTGCCCCAGTCCGTTTGAATTTCTACCAGCTTACGTTCAAGTCTCTGCTGCTTTTAAAGAAGCTGTAAAGAGACAACTATAATTTAAGACAGTACCCGATACCAAAGCTTGTGGACTAGACACGGTCAATGGCCTCTCAGAGTTTAACATACCCTATTGCAACCTTTTCGTTACCGTTACTATAGAGCGTGGACGGCAGTGCATGTCTTCTCTTTGTCTGAACAATGGGTTGTAGAGTACAATTCAATTTAAGGAGGTGTAATAGTACTGCAGTTGTTTTTGAAATCGTCCATAGTCGTTCGAAGTCGCTCGCAATCGCTCAGAGTTGTTCCATTCCCTTCGGGGTTGTTCGAAAACACTAGCCCTACCTGTGTTCTTTTCAACGACATCGGACAAAAAGCAAAAAAGATGTTGAACAGTGTGGGACTCGAACCCACGCGGAATTACCCACTAGCAAGCTCGAAGCAAGGCTGAGATGAGAATCTCTTCTCATCACTATCCTTAATGCCTGAAGCTAGCGCCATAACCACTCGGCCAACTGTCCGGATGATTCAATTGTTCAATTGATGAATAATTCTGGGGGACAAATTGTATATATACTTTTCCAAGACGCGGGGGATGATCAACGAAATGGTGGTAATGCCGGGCAGCACCAAGCTCAGCATCTCGCAGCGGGAGCAAAAGCTGAGTTTGTCAAACCGAGGATATGGTGTCTAATCGTGATGTTCATTCAATAGCTCATTGGCAGTGTTGTAATGAAGCGGGCATGAGATTGTAGACGGGAAGCCGACCCTTCGGGATAATTAGCAAAGCAGATAGCAACACGGGAATGGAAATAGTGGGAACGTCGTACAGGAATGGTAATACTCAGTATATTGTTGTCCATGTATGAAGACACAGGTTCTGGATTTCTTCCTGCCTCTGTTGCGTGGAAATTCGATTAGCCGTACGCCGGTGGATCCTAAGATCTCAGAGAGCGTCGAAAATACCAACGTCGTTTTGTAGATCGAAGGGCTCTCGAGACAGGTAATTTAAGCTCAGTGGTGAATCGCCGTGGTGAAATGGTAATGCCGGTTGCACTGGGCATTGAGAGGGTTTCGGCGTGACCAATACACTTCAATCATTATCAAGACCGGAGTCTACTCTTGTTATGAAAGTAATTATCGTAACCTTCAGAAACCGAACTGATGGTTTCACTGATTATGCCTGAACTATGTTGTAAATAATTATCCTTGGGTCTGTCGTAACAGTTTCTGATGGAGGACTTTTGTATGGCTAGCAGGATACGGGCGTTGATCAGATTAGCGAAACTGGTCGACGACTATCTTGTACGCAACACTCTTCCGCGATATATTCAACATTTGACTAGAAGCAGTCATGCAATGCTAGAATAAATTTCGCAAGCGGACTTCCGTGACGAAGACCGATGACATTACGACATCTTATTCTGGTCATGGTAGTGGTAAAGGGTCAAGCAAAGTCAGCAACGCAAGTAAGTGGCAACACCGATCGTTGTCAACGCATGTGACTAGCCAATTCGACCGCCATACTGGTCTCGCCACAGTATGTTGTTGAAAAGACGTTCCAAGGTCAACATGCTCGCGGCGAAGCTGGCAATCCGGGCTTCGGTCTCTCGAATAGCGTTCCATATGCACATCTCATCTGCATTACGCTCAAGTTTGAGTATCATTCTCAGTAAGGTATTCTCGAGCAACTGCGAGAATTCCTACCACTGTTATGCATATGCCATGGACACTGTCGCTGTGCTAGAGCATACTTCCCAGTGGATGTCCTGAAAAAAGTGTGACTATCTCCGCGGCCTATGCGCATATACCTAGCACCATTGCTCTAGCAATCAGTAATAAAGCTTGCTAGTGAGTGGTCTTTGGAAAGCGGACGTCATCGATAGCGACTTTTGGAGTACTGATCTACTCCAAAACGCCAACAAGAGCGATCAGACACCGTGTTACTAAACCTGCTTGGCGTAGACGCCAATGGGTGTTGCTTCCATCTTCTGACAGTTTGGTGATCTTTTTTCGGCAGACCTAAGTTTGTACCAGTTGAAACATGCCTTGTAGGGATCATATGACGCCTTAGTTTCGAATGACTGTATTCACTCTTTCAGTGATGTGCTCGACTCGAGGATAGCACTTCAAGATGCATAGACTGTAGTCGATGACTGAAATTAGGGTCTCAGTAACAATACAAAGTGAACATTCAACTCGCTACTACTCCCGCGCATCTATGGCTACATAAACTCCGTATTTACAAAGAGTCCTGGAGGAGCTTGTTCATCTTGGCGATCTTGGCCGAGACGGAGAGGTCAATGGTGCGGTCACCGATCTCGACAACGAGGCCGCCACGGATCTCAGGGTTGACCTGTTCGCGCGCGAAGCGTTAGCAAAAGCGATGTTCCCAGCTTTCCAAGATGCCGCGTTCACGCATCTTCCATGCATGTGTACGTACCTTGGGCACAACCTTCAGCTTCTTGCCCTGGCCAACAAACGAGCTCTTGCTGACAGCGTTCTCCAACTGCCTGACGACCTTAGCGTCAAGCGGGCTGGCGGAGGTGATGGTCATCTCGACCTCGCCGCGGGCGGCGGACATGAGGGTGCCGAACTTCTCGCTGACGCCCTCGAGGATAGAGAGACGGTTGTTGGCGGCCAGGGTTTCGAGGAACTGCTTGACGGTCTTGTCGGTGCTGTTGGTGGACTTCTGGAGCTCGGCGATGATCTGCTGCTTGTCCTCGGGGGAGAGAGTAGGCGCGGACAGGATGGTCTGCAGCTTGGCGTCCTTCTTGAAGGTGGCCTGGAAGTTCTCCATGGCCTTGGAGACGGCATCGAGGGAGGAGGACTTGGCGGCTGCGGTGTACTGTTGGGCGCGCCGGCGGCGTCAGTTATCCTATCCGTCTGTCTTCGCTTCCATCCATCTTTCTTCCTTCACTCCTAGGGCATCCTGCTATTACGTACCAGCGCGCTGGCGTAGGTACCGTCAACGCCGAAGAGAGGGACAGGAGGCTTCGCATCGACCTTTGCGGCCTCGGCGAAACCCCTCGAGGAGACGGCTTGGAAGCGCGGCGCGGCGGCGCGGGCGCTGCGAGCGGCGACACGGCTGGCGAGCATGTTGGCGGCGGTGTGGGAAGGGTGAGTGGGTGGTGAGGTGGTGGTGATAGGGTAGCGTAGCGTAGCGGAGCTCGATCTCTGAGGTTGCACTTGCCAATGTTCGTCGGGCAAAGTCGCGGAAGGCCCGTCCGTCAACGTGTGGCCTGTGCGCACAGATGCGAAGATGGAGAGATGGAGGATCTTCTACTTCTATATCGCGACGAACATACTCTCAAGTATTACAATTGACGGCGACAATCAAGTGCATGTGCAATAACAATTCCTCCCATCATATTCATTCAACTCATTACAGCCGGACCCTCATCTAACCTTACTCATAACCGTATCCGGGCCCCTCTCAGCACTAATATCCGCCGCAGCAGCCTTCACAGAATTCATCATACTCCTCTCAAAGTCGTCTCGGCTCTTCAACACCGCCTCAACCCACCCGAATTGCACGTCCCAGTACGCCAGCTTCATCGAAGAATACGCCTCGACGACTTCGGCGCCCTTGCTTGCGCTCAAGAGATCCGAGAAATTCGACACGGCCCGCCACTTCTCCTTCGCAATCTCGAAAGCGTCCGGGTACTTCTTGAAGAATTCGAAAGCAGCCACGATGTCCTCGCGAATTTTGTCGGTGAAGGGATCTGTGCGACGGAATTTGGCGCCCTTGTTGCGCACAGCTCCCAGGTAACGGACAAGTAGCTCGTCTGCGAGCTCTTCGACGAGAATTTCTCGTAGTGAAGGGTGGAAGACTTCCGTGTAGTCGTTAAGGTAGTCCTCGAATGTTGTGATGATGGCCGGCATGCAGGCCTCCTGGTACCAGTTGGGGGTAAAGAACTTCAGCATGATCTCCTTAAAGTCCACGTTGAAGATGGTCTTCGCGAAAAGGGCAATGCAGTGAGTCGACAAGTCGACGTAGGCGTTCGACAACGCCTCATGCTCGACTTGTGATGAAATGGCGTACGCAGGGCTGACCATTTGTTCAAAGTCGTTCCTGAAGCGCGTAAGGAAAGATGCCGCGCCCGACATAGGGTCGTCGTCGATATTGGCGATCTGATCGTTCGCAATGGCCACAAGCCAGTCGTGGTATGCGCTGACAGCCTCCTCGTTGAGTTGGCCTGTCTCGAACTTGCGTGCCTCGTCGTCGACCAAGCGCTCCCACATATGTTGACGTTGTTTCAGGGCGACGTACATAGCGTCGACAACACCTTCGACGACATCCGGGCGGCCAGAATTCTGCGCAACCATTAAATTCTCGCGGAGCATTGTCCACATGTCTCCCAAAGACTTCGTGTGCAGGTGATTGTCGGCATTCTGGTCCAGACTGTTCTCTGCACGCGTGAGGAATTGTTGCTTGTCGTTGTCTCCCATACGACCCATCCAGTCCTCCACTTTCTTCGCGATAAGGGAGCGATATTCTCGCACCAGATCTTGTTCCCGTGAGTCGATAACGTGCGGTTTGAGATCGCTCTCGTCGACACCCAGGCGAGTCATTTTGTTGTAGTATTTGGGCACCCAATTTAAAATCGCAAGCATATGCACAGGCGTGATATCAGGATCATCCAGCCGCGAAACCAGAAAGTCGTGCATGAGCTTGTGATATATCTTCACGTAGGTCTTGAAGATTTTCCACTTCTTAGGCATCAAGTCCTGCATTCCCAGCTTGACAGTGTTGAGTTCGTTGAAGTACCATTTTAAATTCTTCTCCAGCAGATCTGGCTCTTCTTGGAACTCCTGCGCGAGCTGTGTGAATTGATCGTTGGCGCTAAACTCAATCGCTTGCAGGAACTTTTTCTTGTATCCTCTCAACTCTCGTTGGCCGACATTAAGAGCCTTGAATCGGCTTGCCACGTCTTGGAATTCTCTCTGCGCATCTTGTAGAGCCTTGACTTGCTTATCTTTCTTCTCTTCTTCCTCGATCACCAGAGCTAATCTGACAATAAGTGACATCTGACCTTCGAGCACCAGAGGTATCAGGTTACAACATGCTGTTCCTACGTGCTGGTCGAACCATTCCACCGTGTCGTCCAGTCGTTTGAAATGGTCTCGGAGCGTGCTCTCGCCGTCAATTGGCAGGTTCTCAATCAACTCATGCCCGCTCTCCCCATCTGCGCCTTTCACCTGCTCCATCGCCTGATCCCTCACATCTCTCAACTCGCTCAACCCTCCATGTATAGCCAACAAATTCGGCTGCGAGCTCAACTCCTCTGAATCCTCGCTCAACAGCTCCTCCAACTCCATCAACCTCGCGCCAAACCCTCCAATGGCATCCTTCATGCTCTCCACCGCGGCGAAATTCCTCTGCATGACGCTCATGCGGTTGATCTCAGGGAAATCGCGGATCATGCCCTGCGCCTCGGCGCACAGCTTGTCGATCTTCATCATCTCGTCCTTGATCGAGTTGACGATCTTCTGGCCCTCGGTGATGCTGGACATGCCATTTTGCGTGATTTCTAGCTGGTCTTTCAGCCCGACTTTGAGCTGCGAGTCGATGGCGGCTTTCTTGCGCGTGAACTCGGAGCGCAGGGAGGGGAGCTTGTCGAGGTCGTCCGGGTGTTTGAGGAGTTCGGCGAGTTTGGAAGTCGTGTCTTCTAGCGTTGCGTCGTTCATGGTTGTCGGGAGAGAAGGGTGGAGGAGGCGACCGGCGCCTTGTGCTGCTGGAATCCGCCAGGCCGAGTGTTATTCGAGTCGTCTAGTCGGTGTCAGGGTGTTGATGTTGAACGTTGCCTGTTGAATGTGCTCTCCCCAGGATCAAGGGCCGATCGCTCCACTGTCTAAGACCGGGAGTCTCCGTAAAGTTTACTTGCGCTCATTGGCGAAGGCTGCGGCGAAGAGCAGGAGATGGCATATTGTTACATATTCAAACCAAACACCAGCGGCCAGGATTCACGACATAGTATTTACACCCATCCAACCAAGTTATACAATATACGGTCACCTGGAATTGCAAAACTCCCTCCACGACATCGTACGTCCGCCCGCCTTAAACCTCCGTCCTCCAAGAAGAAGCAGCAGCAAGCACATCCTAACACTCCTCAAGAAACCCACCTCCAACCACAAACCCTCCCGAATCAAAAAGAAAAATCCACAACAAAACCGCCAAAATGTCCACCCCCACAGCAACAACCTTCTTCCGCGTCACCCTCATGCGCTCCGCCATCGGCCTGCCACGCAAATCGAGCGGCGTGCTCAAAGCCCTCGGCCTACACAAGCGCATGCGCACCGTCTACCACCCCGTCTCGCCCGACGTCGCGGGCCAAATCTTCGCCGTGAAAGAGCTGGTCGATGTGCAAGAGGTTGAGCAGCGCCTGACGCACTCGGAGATGAAGGAGTTGAGGAAGCCGGAAACGGGGTTCTGGGTTGAGAAGAGGGTGAGCGATGCTAGGAGGGAATTGTAGGTCAAAGATGGAGTGAGGGTCTGTTATTGGTATTCTGAGATGAGATGGAAGAGGAAAAGGGAAAGGGAATGAATGTAAAGGGCATGTTTTTGGGGTGTTTTGGGAGTTTTTTTGTTCTTGCTGGGTGGTGTGTACTGATATTGCATGGTGGGGGGTGGTGAAGAGATGCACTGGAGATCTGGCAGATAGGCGTTTTGCTGTGAAAAAGACTGCGGCTGAAGGTCAGGTTTGAGAGAATGTAAAGACCTGCTCTTACAAGGTCCATCAGCGCATGCGCATCCTGAGCGGTGCTACTCGGTCTATGGGCCAACATGTATAATACGAAAATGCACGCTCAGTTGTAAAATTACAAGATGTCAGCTCTGCTGGAAAAGAATTTATCATCCGTCATAACCACGACTAAGCTTGCGTCCCTTCTTTTGCTTTGTTCTCGTCAGCCTCCGCAATCACAGAACCAACCTCAGCACTCTCTGGCGCATTCGCATTGCGACTAACAGCAGCAGCGTTCAACCTCTGATCAAGAGCTTTCAAAGCCAAAGCTCTCCTCCTCTCTGCCTCCGCTCTCTTTCCACCACCACCACCAGAACCACCAGGTTGATTCATAATACTCGGCAGTCCTCCCTCCGACCTTGACGCAGCGTTCTCCGTCGCAGTCTCAACCGCCGAATCCGAGAAAGGCGTGCAGAGCTTAAGCTGCACAAGCGCATTGAACACCGAGTCGCAAATCGGCGCCAAAACAGGATGAAAAACGTCCGGGAAGAAAGACACGAAAGCGAAAGTCTCGCTGGGGTCGCCTTTCATGATGCCTCCTGTTGCCGATTCTGTGGCGCCGATGTCTGAGATTCGGTAGAAGCGAAGGTAGAGCCAACCAGTGAGGAAGCCGAACATTGCTAGCCAGAATGCTGTGTCGGTGCCTAGGAGAGGCCCTGAAAGCATGTTTGCGAGCACGAAGAGGGCGGGAAAGTGCTTGATTCGGATCCGCAGGAGGGAATTGAAAAGGCTGACTGTGTGTTCGGGGACGAGCTGTTTGAGCGAGACCAGGAATGCTGCGCTCAGTGCGAGCATGCCGTTGATTGGAGTCGGACTGCAAACGTATGTTAGTTCTCTTGATCAAGATAACGGCGATGTGTAAACTCACTGCGGCGGAGAATACCCAGCCAACCCATGCCACACCGCATAAATAAAGAAAGTCAAAATCGACGGAATCATCGTAACGAAAAGCACAAACTTCGCAAACTCCTGCCCTCCCCACGCTCGCTCGAGGTATTTGCCTCCGAACCAAACAACAGCCGAGGAGATGACCAGCGAAACAATGTTGTTCTCGATGAGCGCGCTAGTGAGGAACGTCCAAGGATATACAATCGACTTGGACGGGATCAGAACCAAGTACGGAATCGCCCATTGTGACGATGTAAGGTATGTCGAAGGAGTAGTTGCGGACTGCTCGTTTGCTGGGGTGGCTGAGGACCAGGCGCGGAAACGAAGAACTGCGTTGATGGCAGACAGGGTGAGGAGAGTAAGTAGGAGAGCCCGAGTGAGGGGAGGCAGGTTGAATCGTGGAGGCATCTTAGTAGGCTGACTTCAGGTTGTTAAGTCAACCCTGTTCTCCCTGGGTGAAGTTGGAAATATGTCCTTGGACCTGGAATCAGACCAGGGTGCCATGCGGCGGCTCGTCGGCGGGCGTGGAGATCCCTTTGGCGCTAAAAGACGTATCCAATCGATGAAGTTGGCGCTAGTGGGTGCACCCGTATCCTCCACGTCCAGCTAACGCTCCTTCCTCGTTAAGAGGATCGCGCCTTCCGTTTTTGAAAATAGAACAACATACCGGAAATGAAGCCTGAGATAACTCTAGATCTGGTCTGGATCCTCGTATTCACCATTTGGCAACAATATTCTCAATTCGCGACCTCGCCTGCTTATCCATGCAGAAGATCGAAGTCAACACTGTCAAGGCTATGCACCGTACTACATATTTCACGACAGCAGTATTTTCGTTGATCGTTGAACACAACTCGCGTATCTGTTGGTCTTGCTCGTCTATCGACATCCTTATGGCTAAGCTTGGCGCATTGACAAATGGTGGACCACAAATCAGACTGCTCAAAGAATCACCAAGGAAGCCGGACACAGGAGTCTATTTAATGATGCCTTATCTACATTAAGTCCTCCTACACTTTCTCACATGAGTATACGTTCCGTTCAATGGCAGCGACTATCAATTGCGCGACTTTGGCAGGGGTATCAGTCAGGTCATATACAATTAGGCTACATGGAGTCTACGGGCTCATCGCGCCGTTGACGAGGTTATCATTATTGCTCCCGGAGAGAGGCGGGCGGAAAGAGATGACAGCAATCTATAGCGAAATGTTAGCTTGACGAGATCTTTCTCGAGCAGTGATCCTTAGTAGACATACCTGTCTCTCCACAGCAAATCCCAACCTCTCGCCGTCAGGACTCCAGCTCAAGCTAGGCTCGCTGAGCGCCTCATTCTCGTCAGCATCATCCTGCTCGGCGGTTCGCCTCCACGACACTAATGGCCTAGAATCAAAAGCGCTCAGATCCTCCTTGTCCACGCGCCATATGCGGACCGAATCAGTGCCGCCGAGCGCAAGATGCTTGCCTTCTGGCGACCATGACAAGGCCAGTGCAGGACTATGTCCAAGGTCGAGCGTAGCCACCTGCTCGAAGGCGAGAACACCCGATGTTGAGTAACCATACAGGACCGCCATGCCATCTTCGAAAGATGCGGCCACAAGACCTTTTCCTCCAGCAACCTCCTCTTGTGGTTGTAAAGCGAGCGCGGAAAGCTGTTCAGGTATTTCAAGAACTGTGAGCGACGCCTCGTCCGATCCTGAATTCGGGCTGAGGTATACGGCCAGCTTCCTCTCTGTAGTTGATGCGAACAGGAGAAGGCCTCGTTTGGCGTCGTGTCGGACTTTGTCCCATTTTATGTTCCCTGGTGCGATCTCCAGTTGTTGCTCCTTTAGGTGATGCACGGCGATAGACTCCGGCGCGAAACCGTTCGTCAATGATGATTCGGGCTTCTGCAGTGCATAAGTGCTTGTGATGCCCTCATCGCCACACACAACGAATGACTCGTCATTTGTCCAGACTGCGTCCAGCACCTGATGTTCGAACATTCGCCATGCTACAGGCTCTTTCCGTTGTGTGGGCTTGTCCTCTTCTGTCGGCGTCTCATATACCTGTACCAGACCGCGTTTAAGATTCGTTCGTACAACCAGCAAATGTTCGCCGGACGGGCTGTAGCGAATGCAGATGACGATTCCAGCAGGTTCTAATAGTGGCAGGCTGGATGGGTATGGGATTGAGCCCAAGTCTCGTCCAACGTCCATCAGTACATGACTTGCAGACTGCTTGTCGGCAGCCGAACCACGCAAGCTGTCGATGGCGCACGTGGCAAAGTGACCTTTCGGATGCCATGCTGTGGCGGTTATGATCGCCTCTGGTGGTATTGAAGGCTGGTCCACGTGTTCGACTGTCGACATATCGCCGTTGTTCAGATCCGGGACGCGATAGTATCGGCAGAGATCTTCGCCAACGGCTAGAAGAGTTGATTGTTCAGCGGGATCTTTGAGTGGGCTCCAACTTGAGTGGAACACCTTCGCCATTGGCTTCGACACACTGAAAGATATTGTGCTCGTCTTGGGACCCCGGCGGACCTCTGTTTGCGTTGCCACATCTAGGCTATCATAACGTTCCGCGGGAGCCTCGGTGGCGTCCTCTGATGGTGCTTCTGGAGATGCAGCTTCCGCATCGTCTTCAGGATCACCTGGAGACGCTGAGGCAGCATCCAAGTCCATTGCATCTCTGTCTCCATTCACATGCACTCCCTCAGGGCCAGGACTTAACCTCTGCCTTTTCGCAGCAGGTGTGGGGAACTCGTCGGGCGCTCTCATACCTCCTGCTTGTAGCACTCTTCCTTTCCTTTTACCGCTACTAGAAGGCCTACTGCCATTCTCCCCATCTTCATCCATGCCCTCAGCAGTATTGTCCATAGTCCATCGGAAGCGACGCTCATTGCGCCCCACGCGCGCCTGTAATTCATCGTGCGCGAGACCATCCTGGATCACTGAAACCAGCTCATAGCGATGGACGGTCGGTGTGAAGGGCAGATCCTCAGGGTCGCGGTATTCGTGCGGTCGATTCCAGTCGCGGTAGAATGCCTTGGCAGTGCTCTCGTGGCCCGATTCTTGTAGGTAGCGTAGGATCAAGTAGTTGATGTGGTCAGAGGATAGAGCGCCTGAATGCGCCATGGCTAAAGAATGACGGTGGGCGGAGTTGTGTTGTGATCGCGCGGGGCGGAATGTATCAGCGAAAGAGGGTCATGCGATTGTTCGAGAGGCGTAATAGAGTACACGCGACAGATGGCGCAGGTGTTGTGGTTGGAGCGACTCGTGGTGTAGCCATGTTGAATTGACGACGCGCGGGTCGCTGCTGCCGCCGCCGCCGCTTGCTCATAACCCTAACCCTTGAGCTTGGCGCGAGGACTGTGCTGTGCCTGTGCATGGAAGTGCATTTGGACTACGTGAACCTTACTACATACATGTAAGGTACATAAGGTACATTGAAATGTTTTATAATGCCTCGATCAGAGCTGTATATATAAATTGCTAGATGCAAATGTTGCTCTTATGTCCACATATATACACGTATGCTGGACTTGTTTTGGACGGCAGTCCAAAACGAGTGCCGTTGTTTGTGACAAGATGAGCCGATTGTGATGAACACGTGGATCAGATCTGCCCTTTCTCGATCTTGTCTATCAGGGACGAATATGCCGAAGTCTATACTTCTCACGCATGGCACCTGCGGGCGCGTATGCGCTCCCGTTGCCTTGCAAATTCAATGTTATGGCAAGCGACTTGTCCAACATTCTCCCTACCTCCAGTGTTACAGGTCTATCAGTGGTTCCGCCTCCTGGTCTGGAGGTGGAGCGCGTTCCTCACAAGCTTGGACTTTTCGTTACAGAAGTGTGTGATCGCCTCCCATCAACAGACAACAAATGTAGATTATGACGATTCATGCTAGAAATTGGCCTTTTTTGTTCAGTAGTTTCAAGTACAGAGCTTTTTGATGCCTTTCTCCGAGGGTTGTAGTACACCAACTTGGCGCCAGTTCATTCTCGGGAAATTCTGGTTGAAGAAGAAGCACTGTTACGCCTCCGAACTCAGCCGTTTGCCGTGCCTCGTGCATTCCCCGCTTCTTCTCCATGATTTAATCACCTCATCCTTGTCACTTCATCGTCGGGCCGTTGGTGCACGAGTTTCTTGTTGACGAGAGGCCTTGTTTCGCATAATTCATTATCGTGCAAGGTGAGCTCTGCACTCGTCCAGTGCTTGCCAGCTCGACAGGTATTGCAAGCACAGACTAACGATAACAGCACGATTCATTTCAGTGGAGTCATGATGTCCGCAGGACGAAATGGCATCCACTTGGGAAACCTTCCACCCGTACTATCCGTCTTGCCGTCCTGGTCACCAACCAAAAACACAATACCGCGCATCGGCAGATGTCGCGCACACTTATGCCGTTACTTGCAGTACTTTGCTATGTCAATCAAGAATCTGGAAGCCCGATCTCGCACCCTTCACCACGTGTGTAGCCCTAGCCCGTCGCCACACCCATACTTTTAACCTTTATCTGCCCAGCGCCTCCTAAGTAGGGTGTGGTTACTCCGCATCGAGGGCCATGCATGTGGGGTCAAATGCGGGCCTATTCTCATGGAGAAGTGAAGCACCAAGATCGCTGTGCGCCAGCCGTTGATGCCTTCTTGTACTTCCATGCCATCGTAACTGCCGAAGTTGTCGAGAGACCTCACCCGCTGTGATGATCTCTATTAACATATACCCAGCCAAGTCTTGCAACCTTCCACTACTTCCCTCTACACTTTCTTCTAGCTTGCTCGTCCTTTGGCTGGAGTTAATTCAATAAAACAAGATGTCTGCCGTTCCCAATGTGCCAGAGTCTGTGCATGCTCAGAAAGAATCGACAGCAGATGCCACTCTGAAGTATTTGTTACATAACAAGCAGGCTACAGCAGATACTCTCACGCGAGTTGATTCGAAAACCGCGAATGGTGTCGACAGCACAGCGCCGCAATGGTCTGTCCACGACTCACCAATAGAGAACCAGAGGCCCATCAAAGTCATTGTCATTGGAGCTGGTTATTCAGGCATATATCTAGGAATCAGAATACCAGAACGGCTGCGCAATTGCGAGCTGGTCATATACGAGAAGAACAAAGGTGTTGGCGGCGCATGGTGAGTTCGACGTTGCATACCATTAAATCAATCTTATTCCCTGACAAACATCAGGCATGAGAATAGATACCCTGGCGCTGCATGCGACGTGCCTTCACATTCATACCAATTCTCGTTCAACCCAAAACATGACTGGTCAGCACTCTACGCACCCTCGTCAGAAATTCGCGAATATCTAGAATCGACAGCTCGGAAATACGGCGTTGAAAGATTCACAAAGCTCGAGCACGAAGTCACAAGCTGCAAATGGGATGAGTCTGAGGGTAAGTGGCACGTCCATGTCAAGCAACCAGATGGAAGCGTGGTCGAAGACACCAGCGACATGCTCATCAGCGCTCGCGGCCTGCTCAACAACAAACAGTGGCCCAGCATCGACGGACTCTGGGACTTCAAAGGCGAGATCATGCACTCAGCTGCCTGGAACGAGGACTACGACTTCAAGGGCAAGAAAGTCGGCATAATCGGTCTAGGTAGCAGTGCCATCCAGATCATCCCAAAACTACAGAAAGTGCCGGACATCCAACTCTCCTGCTTCATCCGTGGCCGCACCTGGATCTCACCTCCCCTAGGCCAACACTCGCAAGACGAGCTAGGCCTCGAGAGCATATACTTTAACAAAGACCAAATCGAACGCTTCAAAGCCGACCCCGAAGCCTGGCTCAAGTTCCGCATGAAAATCGAAGCAGACGCCAACAACGTCCACGCCATCACCCTCAAAGGAACCGAAATGCAAGTGAACGCACAAGCAGAGTTCGAGCAGGGCATGGAAGAGAGACTGGCCAAGAAACCGCACTACATGGACTCACTCAAACCTACTTTCGCTCCTGGCTGCAGGCGCTTAACACCCGGCCCTGGCTTCCTCGAAGCTCTCGTCGAAGACAACGTCGACTACATCCGCGACCCCATCGAGCGCATCACGTCCCAAGGCGTCGTGACCAAAGACGGCAAACTCCACGAGCTCGACGCCCTTGTCTGCGCAACAGGCTTCTACGCCTCCTCCGCCCCTCCCTTCCCCGTTACCGGCCTCAACGGCCTCGCGCTTCAAGACCACTGGCACGACCGCGCCACAAACTACCTCTCCCTCGCCACCGACAACTTCCCCAATCACATGATGATGCTCGGCCCCAACGCCGCCATCGGCGAAGGAAGCCTCACCATGATGATCGAGAGCACCGGCGACTACATCTGCAAAGCGCTGCGCAAACTACAAAAAGAGAACCTCAAATCCATGGTCGTCAAGCCCGCGCGCGTGCGAGACTTTCTGCGGTACGTCGACAGCTACTTCCGCGGCACGGTGTTCATGGACGACTGCCAGTCGTGGTACAAGAAGAACGGGCAGGGTCGGTCGGGGACGACAGTCACGGGTTTGTGGCCGGGCTCGACGCTGCATTGCATTGAGGCTTTGCGGAGCCCGAGGTGGGAGGACTATGAGTATGAGTATTTGCCTGAGGAGAACGGGGCGGAGATCAATCAGATGGCGTGGTTGGGTAATGGGTGGGGAGCTACGCAGATGAGGGAGCCGGTGAGGGTGGAGGATTTGAGCTTTTATCTTTTGCCGGAGTTCCAGGATCCGCCGTTGGAGCATGAGCCGGAGAAGAAGGAGATGTTGAATATTAGGCCGTGGTCGTATTAGAAGGTCGAGCTTGTGTGGCGCTTTTGGATATAGAGATGTGTGTGCATGGATTATGATTAATATTTGCTCATAGCCGCAGCAGTATTCACTTGTCGACATCATCTTCGGATCTCAGGATCTCAGGTTGACACGAGCAATGCGCACTCGATACCAAAGTCGTCTCGAAAGCTTTTGCATTCCAGCAAAAAGGCCATCTATCTACCGCTCCGCGCTCGCCGGCGCAAAGCAGATGTGCATGTCAGGCGCTACCTAATCTCAGGGGTATCTATGTATTCACCAGTCAGGCAAATCGCCACCAAAACTCCTTCAGCGCAGAAAGCAATACTTCATAAGAGCCGTTAATACATGACGCATAAACCATAATCACAACACGAATGATGTCGTCGCGCAGCAACACTTCGTTCCCATCTAGCTAGACTGCGTGCCTGGCAGCCGTCGCGTACAAGAGAGCACGAAATCACCGTTCGCGCCTACGCTCCTGGTACTGCACTGTCTCATTCGCATTCCTGGTCACGCCGAACAGGTACGCCAGTTCTTGCACACCCAGGCGGGAGATGCTCTGGTGCTGCTTCTCATCAAGCGCCTCCTCGATAAGGGCGCGCTTCTTCTCCTGGAGCTCGATGATGCGGTCCTCCACGGTGCTCGGAATGAGCACACGGTGAACTTTGACTGGTCTGACTTGACCAATGCGGTGCGCACGGTCAATTGCCTGCTCCTCAACGTACGGGTTCCAGAAGGGATCGAGGATGATGACGCGTGAAGCGACGTTGAGGTTCAAGCCTGCGTTGCCAGCTTTTAGCGAGACCAGCATGATACGCACATCCTTGCGAGCATCTTTAAAATCGTCGACAGCGTCGCCTCGCATTTTGGCGTTCATACTGCCGTCGTAACGCCTGTAGCCCCAGCCCTTGCCCTCGATGGGTACTTCAGCAAGATCAAGCAGTGATGTCCACTGGCTGAAGATCAAGACTTTCTCACCATCATCAGCCGTTTCGACGATTTCTTCAAGGAGTTCCATCATCTGATCGATTTTGGCAGAAGAAACAAAAGTCTTGCGAAGTTTGTGGAGGTACTTCTTCTTCGCTCCTGCATTGCGGGTAGAAAGCTTCTTGAGGTCCGCAAGAGAAAGTTGGTTTTGCTTGCCTTTGCCTTTCTTGCTCTTCTTGCCCTTCTTTTGCTTCTTGTCCTTCTTGTCGGCTTTGCTTTTGAGTCGAGGTGGACCCACCACGCCGCCATCGTCGTCGTCGTCGTCGGCTTCCTCCTTGACCGCAGATTTGCCGTTAGACTTGCTCTCAGACTTGACCTCAGATTTTGGCTCAGTATCCTCCGCCTCAGTTTCGGTCGAAGAGTCGTCATGCTCGATCTCAGCATCATCTGCAACGACAAAGCCGTCGAGCGTCTGGTCTTGGTCGTCATCGTCATCGATGTCACTGTCAGTGTCGCTGTCGCTCCCCCCAGACAGAGTGTCAGAATCATCAGCCTCCAGCTCTTCAAGTTCCTCCTTGGTCAGCAGCTCACGCATGTGGACCTTCTTGAAACTGTTGAAGTCGGTAATGCGTTTGGTATCAATGTTGCCGCGGCACTCAGGGCACCTGATTTGGGTACCATTCTCATTGCCCTGTGCTAATTGAGTAGTGGGATCGGATAGCGTGACAAAACAGTCACGGCAAGTATCGTGACCGCAGGGAAGGAAGATGGCAGGATTAGTGCAGCCGTCCATGCAGATCGGGCATTCAAAGTTGCCGTTGGTCTCCTTGATACGGGCAACAACCGGAGGGGCGAGTTCTTCGGCAAGCTTAACCATGTCTTCAATGGCAACACCGGCAGCTTCAGAAACACTGAAGTCTTTGATCAAATGAGGGTGGCAGCAAGCTTGGCGAAGACGCAGCAGCAAAACCAAGATTGCAGTGTATGAACGGCCCACTGTTCCAGCCTTGAGGTATTTGTTGAACTGGACGGCAGTTTTCGATTCCAAGGCCTTGTAGAGCTCGTCTTCGTCTTGGTTGAAGGCTGCATGCTGTACTTCCGTGGTGCGTTCAGGGAGGACGAGGATCGGCTTGCCACGATACATGCTCTTCTTTGTGCGACGTAGCATGATTCCTTTGCAGAGAATTTGCAGCTTTCTCATCGCTGTTTGCCTCTCTTCTTCCATCTGAGTCTTCAGTGGTGTCACGAAATTGAAGCGGAACGCGTCCCACACGCAGTAAGGCTTAATGCGTAGGAAGTGAATCAAGGAATACAATTCTCCAATGTTGTTCATCATCGGCGTGCCCGTCATGCAAAAGCGGTACTTGGCGTTTACCATGCACGCGCCCTTAGCGGTTTGTGTGGATTTGTTCTTGATGCACTGCGCCTCGTCGAGAATGACGCGATACCAGAAGGCGTCCGGATCAATGAGGGCGCAACGTTCTGCCTGGTTGGGTCGAGCATCAGGGTCATGCTTCTTGCGGAGGAGGAATGCCTCCATCTTTTTGACCTCGGAAGCCAAGCTGCCAAAGGTTGTGATCACGATGTCGTAATGCTGAAGATCTCGGAAAGTTCGCTTCTTGGTTGCTCCATGATGGATGAATACTGTGAGTGCATGGCGACCGGTCTTGACTTTCTGCTGTATTTCTTGCTTCCATTGTCGAAGCAGCGCTACTGGAGCCACGATGAGGGTGGTCTTGCAGCGTGGGTCTTCTGACTTTCTAGTCACAATCAGTGACAGCATCTGGATCGTCTTGCCGAGACCCATATCATCAGCGAGGATGCCACCCTTGTTAGTGCCCTCTTCGGCCTTTTTGAGCCAAGTCAACCCCATTTCTTGGTATTGATGGAGTCGCACAGCCATAGCTTCCGGCGTAGGGACAAGCAAGTGATCGGGTATGTCTTCATCGGGACGGATGTTGTTGAGAAGGTCATTGATTTCCTCAGCGGTCTTCGCTGGATCGTGCTCTTGGATCTGGTCAAAGCGACGTCGGTATATATCCTCATGACCCAGGTATGAGTTCAAGACGCGCGCGCCGGTGAACATGGGCTCGTCGTCATCGTCATCGTCATATAGTGGGAACGGACGAGAACTCGAACCTGGAATCAGGCGTTGCAACTCTTCCATCGGGCCACCTGCTCCCCTCGGTACCGGGTGTGTGCCATATGATGCACGAGGGCTAGGAGTAGGGACTGGGCGAGGCGGAAAGCTGTATGTCTGTGCATTTGAGTTGTGCTGCTGAGCGTGCGGATTAGGTGCAGGGTACACTTGCTGGCCGTTGTTGTACACGTTCGCTGTAGGGAACCCTGGCTGATTTGAGAAGGGATTCACTTGATGGCCATTGTAGGTCATACTGAAGCCCGGATATGCTCCGGGCATCGATGGGTAGGAAGAGTAAGCATTTACCGGCTGCTGTACCTGCGGGTAGAGACTCTTAGTCGTCTGTGTTGGCAGCATCGAACGCTTGCTTGGAGTGTATCTGCTAGGAGGGATCTCAGCCGGCTCGTCGTCGCTATCGTCACCTGTGAGATCGACAATTGGGGCCCTTCCGCGGGACTTCGAGTCCGGAAGATTCAGAAAGTGTTGAGGTTCTCTCTTCACTTGATGGGATGACTGAGGTTCTGGCTTGACGTTGGGCATGCCTGGTGTTCCACGCATTGGCGAGGAGAAGGATTGTGTCGGCATTGCCTGCTGGCTCGAGGACGGAACCGCGTCATTCGCAGCCGGACGCGGCATCGGGGGTGGCTTTGCGTAAGAACCATTGTGTCTGAGTGTAGTCTGTATACCAAGCCTCTGCGAAGAAGACGGGCCTGCAAAAGGGCTCGGGTTGTGTGTCGGTGTCTGGCTCAGTGTACGGGCATACTCGGCGTCCCTTTGTTCTTCTGCCCTTCTTCTCCGCATGGTAGCTTCGTACGCCAGATGCCGATCGCGCGCTCTGTCTGCCGCTGACTTGCTCGGGTGATCGATGAGTTCGAATGATGAACTTGACGTGGGTGTGCTGCCGGAAGAGTGTTCTGGTGTGGGGCGCTTGGAGGGATGCTCGTTCTGCTCAAGGAACGCAGAGTGTGGTCTGGGGCGCTTCATGCTGTTGGAGGTCGCGTTGACGTTGAAGTTGGCTTGGTCGGTTGTGTATTGAGCGGAGCCAGGGTTGTTAAGATATGGCGTGTATGTATTGCGGCCAGGGTGGGTCGGTGTGTTTGTATGCGGAAGATCACTAGAACCGTCCAGGCCAGCTGGGGGGGCCGAAGTGTCCAGAGCCGCCATTTGCCTTTCTAGGTCTTTCTTGGTTGCCTCCAAAGCGGCCAGCTTCTCCTCGTAGTCGTCGGCGCCGATGTCCAGACTTTCCATGAGGACATTCTGGAAGAGAATGTCATCCTCGAGTTCGTCGCGCGTAGCCATGGCGAGGAGGGACTCGAAACGTGGCTACGGCTGTCTATGCGGCGGCACGGTGCGGTGGTGTACGTGGCGGTGGTCACGACGAGTTTATCGCGTATCGTGCATGGTATTTGACTGCGTGGAGCGACGAGCAGCAAGCGGGCTGGCGGGGCGAAGAGAGCAGGGTAAGGCGAAGGAGCGCGCGCATATATAATGCCGCCTCTTATGGTGGGTGGCGTGAGGCGACGCGAGTGAAGGCGAGGCTGTATCGTGGTGAGGCTTGGTGGGCGTGGAAGTGAGGCTGTCGTTCAACAACATGCGCTCATCCGTCCAGTACAGATGCGCTCAGGCAGCCAAAAGCCAAAAGTCGCTCGCCGAGGGACGCGCTCGCGTGGTGTGGCGGACGTCATCGGGAAGTCGCAGCCGCCTTTCCTTGCACGTGATGCTTTCTTGCTTCTTCACTTCATCGCTCAGTCATTTCATTTCATTCCATCACAATTGTAGCAAGTGCTATTTCATCGGGAACGTCCACACCCAGTCGAATCACTCACACCGTAACTTGAGACATGGCCGAGGCCAAAGCACCGTACTTAACAAAGCATGTGAATGTCTGAATGACCAGCATTTCAACTTTACATATTTCTACACGCCCAACTCGCTAATCCTGTTCACTCCATCCCCCTCACAAGAATATCTCTCTGCCCATCTAACCCAGAGTGAGCGTGTTGCCAACGACACCCTCAAGAGCAGACTTGACATTCTCGCTTCCAACAAGCTCGTACTCGTACGGCACGCTGGTAAGAGTGCCCTCAGGCGCAGGATACTTGTCAGAGGCACTTCCAACGTCAACATCGTTCACCACCGCGTAGCCGACGTCTTTGGAGAACCTCGAAGTGACAGCATCCTTCACGCCGTCGAAGACAGAGCTCTCCACGAGTGCTTGCGCGCCCATGCGAGTGTTCACAGCGCTCTCGCCACCCTCGAAGTATGAATTGTAGATGTGGGCAGTGCCGAAGCGCAGGAGCGGCATGCGGCTTTCGATGTTGGTCCAGAGGTTGTTGGCGTAGGTGACATGGAGGTAGCCGGTGTCTTCGGCGCCGTTGCTGTCGTCGTGGCCGACGAGAGATGCCTTGTAGTGGTCGTGGAAGTGAGTATTGCTGGTACGTGTTAGTCATGACATGAGGCTCTGTGGAATGTTGCGACTTACCTGACAGTCACGTAGTCAGCTGCGTGGCTGATGTCGCACAGGCCTGTAGTACGGTCAATCATCTACAACGATCACACATTGACAGGGATATCACCGCTCACCATCATAGTAGTCCTTGCCATGATCGAGATCGGAGTACAAGTTGCAGTGATCAACCCACACATTCGTCGCATTATCAATAGCGATAGCATCCTCAGCATGCTCCTCTCTAACCAATCCGATCTTGAGGTTACGAATGATCACATTGTCAACCCCTTTGATCAAGATACCGGCTCCGATGATGTGCGAGTTGCTGTCCTTGCCAAGGATGGACTTGTTGCTGCCCGTGCGAATAGTGGCAGTACCCTCAAGCGTGCCCTCGACGTATATGACAAGCGGGTCGTCACCTTTGACAGCGTCGACCAGCTCTTCAACTGTCGAGACGGTGACTTCTTCGCCACCGGCACCGCCAGTAGTGCCGCTCGCGAAGCCGAAGGCTGAGTCGCTGGAGCTGCTGGATGCAATATTGTATGCAGCAGAGGGCGAAGATGTGCCAGCAGAGGCAGTAGAAGACGAGTCCGCAAAAGATGTCAATAGCGAATCGGGTGCGTCAACAGAAGGCGCAGTAGAGCTGGTCGATACACTTGCTGTGGGCGATGGTGCGTCGGCGTAGACGGTGAAAACCTCGCAGGAAGACTGAGCTGCTGAAAGCAACGGGGCGATCGCCGCCATGACGAATGCAGAGTATCTCATGGCGATACAGAAACAAACAATATAACATGAAACGAGTTAACGAAAAGTTTAATGAGTGTGGTTGTTTACCCATCTCAACTGATAGAAGGAGTTCATCCATCTTTATACCTTGCCGTTACAGAACCTGCTGGCACGTCGCATCTCAGAATCTAAGCAAGGCTCATATTGCTCCCCAGTATTCATCTTCCGATCTATAGACCGCCGACATCCAAAGACTTGGCTGAGACCAATGGGCTCTGGGCGCAAAGAGAATCGGCTAGCCCTATGACACGGAGCCGGACAGTCGAGCGCTTTTCGCAACGCTGTAAACTTCAGCAAAGACATCAATACCTCAGGATGTGCCCCCGCTCGCACCGCATCGACAATGAGACTACACGTTAATGTACCATGTATGCATGACATTCGGAGGCTTCTCACCCACATACGCAGCAACTCTTCTTCGGAGGCTCCCCGAGACGCGATCAATCCTCAGAACGTGCTAAGCTTCTGCGACAAGAAGAGCCAGCCAATATGATTCGGTAGCAGGTTGCGAATATAGTGTTATAGTGGGTTGACGAACCCCTGGCGACAGACTATCAGCGCGTGATGGCCTCCCTTACTCCCTAGCCTTGTAGGGCTGCTTCTGACTAGGCGTGATGCCCAGATGTCCTCATCGCTTCACACGAATGTCGCTGATAGGGCAGCTCTCCACTCTGTACATGTATATGCTGTCGCGGGGTCGGGAAATTAGATTGCTCATAGAGAGCCTCGAGCCTCATGGGGTGGAGAGGTAGTTGGAGGTTTCAGGAGTTGATGGGCTTGGCGAAGTGCAGGAGGGACGAAACCAGACGTTAGGTTGTGCTTGGAAGTCCGTCACGTGTCTCGAGTACGCTTCGTGATATACAGTTAGGGTTAGGGGGATGGGGTTACAGATTGACTTCCTTGTGATTGTTGCCAATGTCCTGTGTTGCAAATGCGCCCGGAGGACCTCTTTCGGGTATTGTGACAGTTTTCAAATGTCTCTGGCGCAGTTTGGTCTATCTGATTGCAGCCAGGCCTCTTGTGATCGTGTTTTGTCTGCGTTCTCGTAAGATTTAGAGAAAGCCTTTGACAACCCATGACAGACGGGAGCGGCTTCAGCTGCACCTAATTCTCAACAGAATGCCGTATGCGTCCGTCCCGCTAAGGAATTGCTCTCGCTCTAGGCTATTTCGGATCACGGCGAGAACGCCGAAACAGAATTCGCCACATATTGAACGGTACACTTGCCTCTTCCCCGGCCACGATATGTGGTGGGCGGTAAGGTATGCTGCGGTGAGCTAACATTCCCATTAGTTTTGCATGAGAGACAGGCTTTATCGGCGAGAGCGGTGGCTGTGCCAAAGAGCCCCAGTACTGCACGATAGGTGGTAAACAGAGCCGCATTCTGTTTCAGAGGGTGATAGTACACTATACAATCATAGGAAAGGCCTGAGAAGGAGCAACGACCGATTGACGTGGAGTAGCTCAGCCATAGAAGTTGGAGCGGAGTCGAGTCCGCACCCATAGGAGACCGTTTCGAGGCAAGGCTGGACGAATCAGAGCACTTGCTGTACCACTCAACTTTACAGCTACCGATCTCGTCGACGAACACTCTGGTTAGCGTTACCATCGCATCATGATCGCTGACTCTGTTGAGCGCAAGAATGTCATTTCCAAGCGCAGAATGAGTCTCAAACGAGACTGTCCCTGCCGCATTGATCTTCTGCGGTAGTACTCTAGCCCTTCTAAGCGCGTAGGACAGGAGGACTGTCAACGCGTGACAGCTTACTGCATCATCCGCCTACCGCGCACTTATAAGATCTCGCCATGGGCCAACGTTTGTCTGCGAGTTTGAGGAGCAGGTTCTTTTTTACAACGTTTCCCCAGAACCAAAAAAAAGTGGTCATTCGACGATTCCGTTTCGTTCCCAACGATGCTTCCGACCACTCCTCCACGCGCTACACCTGGCTCGAACGAAGAGCTTCTTGCTACACAGGCACGACTATATCGACTGCTGGTCGAAGCGACAGATCGTCTTCAGAAAGAAAGGGGACTCCCACGCACTAGGGCTGCCGAAGCTGCTAGATTGAATGGTCTTTTAAGTCGCTCCGATTCTACCGACGATGTTTCCGACAACAGTGAACGCAAAGGAAGTGCTTAGACCCGCTGAGATTTGGCCGTGAGGACCAGCAGCGTCTCATCTTCACCACTGTACCTGCCGTGCAGATCTTCGAGGATAATTCGTCCATGTTGGTCGATCGGCTATGATCCGCCCCTCCCCGGATCAACCATCAAGTCAGTCCAAGAGAGTGGAACACCACTGCCGACTGTTGTTTCGCCCTCGACTACCCACGAGACGTCCTCAAGCATTACGAAGCACCGGCACATGGTCCGTCTCGCGGACGGAGCAGTACCCAGGCCAATCACGCCCAGGCCTACACGACTAGGAACGAGATGCATGTCGTCCTTCACCTTGTTGGCAATGGCTATACCAGCGCCCACTCAGACCGAACACCACTTTCGGCTATTTCAGATCGCACACAAGACGTTGCGAGTTCGACGTTTCTGTTTGGGATCGGCAGAACGTTATCTATATTTCTCGTCATCTTCACAGAAGTATCGAATTGGGAATCTCATGTACCAAGCGAGCCGTTCGCGCGCTCACAGATCGATGAGTGTTTAGCTCACGATGTTCGCAGGAAGCATGCTTATTGTGTGGCCACTGCATGCATTAGTCCTGTGGTCAACTTTGGGCCATCTGCCTGGGAAATGGCGCACAGATATTAAGATATCAAGATATCATCAAAGCGTGACCTTTTAGCCCGCGTACGTCGCTCCATCAATTGCAATACAGTGGCGACTCAGCAGGAGCAGTATCGAGACATTTTTAAGATTGTTCCTGTGGCAGAGCTCAAACAACGCAAATTGCGACGAGCGTGCTACGGTACAATGACTGCCCTGCGTTGCATCACACACACACACACACACACACACACACACACACACACACACACACACACACACACACACACACACACACACACACACACACACACACACACACACAGCCGCATCTTTCATTCCGCAGCTATTACAGCATTCGTCAGCGCACGATTGTTCAAGTCACATCGCCTCGCATCTAGGCCCCTTTGGACCCGAAGGGTCGCTGCATAAGAGCCTTGAGTTGGTAACAACACCGGCTGCAATTCCTGCACGGCTTCTGCACACTCTGGTCGGACGTATGCACGCTCGCCTGAGCAGATGGCTGCAAGTAGACTAGTCTAGTCTTCGGCAACGATTGGTCGAGCTGTGCAGCTCGACTGCCATCAACGAATAATCAGACTGGAGTGCTATTATTACTACCCCAGAGTATCATCAGCGAATACCGATCTGAGCTTGTCTCGAGGATCTGAAAGAGTAATATATATCCCCCATATTCTCCAACTGACAACACGCATCTCATTTGTATCAATCCGAGCGACTTTAAGACTCCAGAGTGAAAATGTCCAACCACCTTAACACAACGACTTCCAGCATTGCTGACAAGACTTGCGCTGCCCCAGCGCCGAGCGCTAGCATTGCACCGGCATCTTGCGACACAGAGTATCTGGACTCGCACACGATTCCCGTCATATTTGGCACTATCGGAGTGATACTTGCGTGCGCTTCTCTGGTTGTTAACGTTGCATTTGGCTTGCTACAGCTCCGCGCACTTGGCCACCACCGCAACCACGACGAGATCGAAGTCGGAAAGCCCAGGGGTCCTGAGCCTGCGGCCGCTGGCGTGGGATCGAAGGCGACTGTTGATGCGGTACGTCGAATACGTTTCTGCGTTCTTTCGCCGTTGCGACTAATGCTGTTACCTGTAGTTGCTAGTAGCCACGGCGACACTCCAACCATGTATTAACAATTAGCATGCCGAGTCTCAATGTAGGCAGCACCTCCGGCAGCTACCAGAATGCTCGCAAGTCGTGTGTACGAACCAAAGCCACTCACTTGTGACTCTGACTGGAGTGTATGGTAAACTTTGTGGTCGCAACGCAGCTCGACTCGCATTTCTGTTAATAACAAACCCATTGTCTTTCTCTTGATCTGGGTGTCAATTACTTGATCGAAACCCGTTGGAAGAGGCATACTCTGCACGCATCGTCTCAATGAAGCCAATGAACGAGGATCGGAGCTTGTTTTCTCAACGAGAAGTACCAGACCAAGTATGTTTCTAACACCATGGTTGTCCTTGTCGTTCTCAGAAGCCGAAACCTACCACAAGCAACGAGCCCAGCATGCTAGGAACTGGCGAGTCCTCGGAAATATATGCTTAGACCCTTCAAGAGTCAAAATAGTAGTCCAGGAACGCATGCTGTCAGTACCGTGAAAGACGTGCTAAGCAACACAACACAAGCCTCGAAACGCTGTCCCACGAACCCGGAAAAGGGAAATCCCAAGTGAGGTTCTTGGTTGGGCAGGACCAACAAGGACAAAGTTTGTGTTTTGAGTTTGTATCGGTGACAAAGGCGTGCAAGGTCTGACGGCAGACGACACGTCATAATTCAAGTCGCTGACGCCAGCCCGCTTGGGAGCAGCTCTGCGGCAGTGGTTTGTTTGGCTGCAGTGATGGATGCAGAGGGATGGCAATTTGCAGGAGGAGTCGTGTGTGTCGGGATGTGCTTGGGCAGCGGAAATGCATTGGGCGGAAGAGGGCTGGTGTGCCTTGATAGCGGGAGGTGTTGGTGGACAGAAGCGGCTAGCACGATCCAGATCTTGATTATTGATGATGCTGATGCATGCTGCTGCACGTGTCTTGCCTTTGCGCAGAGGCTCGGAGGTGGCGGCGACTGTTGCTGGCCTGTCCTTGAGCGCACATCATGCGGGCTGCATCAGCTTCGTGCTTGTTTTGCGCCGCAGCTAAGAACGCCTCTCTTGACTCTTGACTTGCTCGCCGAGAGGTCCGAGAACGAGACCTCTTCTTGTTCTAACCCAACTTCACTTCTCCCAACACACCATCTCTCGCCAGTGACATGCCCGTCCCGTGACTTGCGCCTTGTGTACAGTAGATACAGCAAGCAGTGCATTGCCGACCTCCTCCACACACTTTGTCCGCGGCTACCCGATAGCGCAAGGTCGATCCTCCACACAGCAGAAGCCTCACAAGCACTTCTGCCCGCCCGCCGTCATACATCTCTCTGCCTTTGCGTGCCCTGCCAATCTCGCTTACTCCCAGCAAACAACACCTTCCAACACGCACCTCACGCCTCACACCACCTGCTAGTGCGCCGTCCAATGCTGCCGGCCTGGCCACGCGCCCCTGCGACTGCTCACTCTTCCGGCTGCCTCGACCCCACTCTGGGGATCAGATCCCCAGGAACTTGAACGTCCTGCGAACCCACTGCACCCACTGCTGCGGACCACCACGTGAGCCACCTCGCGCCTCACGTAGCGACCACCCGCCATGGGCAACAGCTCGTCCAAGGACTCCGGCTCGCACTCGCACCACACTGGCCGCCGGAGTAGCGAGCCCACCTCTCCAAGCGTACCATCCTCGCAAGCCAACCATGACCGTCTCGTCACCCAGATCTACGGCGCCCGACCCAGCGGGAACGGGAGCTCTCGCGGAAGCAGACATGATTTGTCCTTTCTACACCTTGGGAGGAGTCGAGCCGAGGAGCAGCCACAGCCAGAGCGTGTGCGCGAGACTCGACAGGAGAAAGAGGCCAGACGCACAGAACGCGAGAGACAGGCCCGATTGAAGGAGCGCGAGCGCAGTATGCAAGAAGAAAACGTGGACGGTGGATTTCTCGTCACGTTGGGCACATACATTGGACCAGAAGATTACAGCAAGCCTGTCGTACGGCAATTGCAGGTACGTTCGGAACATCTTGGAGGTAAGGTATACCACTAACAGTTAGCTTGAATAGATTGAACGAAGGCTGGCCCCGTTCTGGAAAGGTCTCGATAACCATTCTAGCTCCTGGACCGAGCATCAGCTGGTAGCAGCAGCTAGAGGCTTGCCTATTCCTGCTGCCGACGAAATACCGCCAGAGATGGCTCGATCCGCAAGCAACAATCCACGAGGTTCCGATGTCAACATCAACCACCTAACAATTCCCATAACCTCCCGCTCCCAATCAAATCAATCCGACAAATCCGCCAGTGGCCAGGGCTCCAGTGCAAGCCAGCTTTTCCGTGGTCGCGCCAAGACACTTGCCTCTCTTGCGACTGGATCTAAGAGCTCCTCGCCTTCCGGAGAGCCCAGTGCGCCACCTGAGCTCCGCCTCCCACATGATCCTTATGTGTCTGGCCTCCCCATTGAGGCCTACCTCTATCGTGAACCTTCAGAGTGCCCCATCTGCTTCCTCTACTACCCTCCATACTTGAACAAAACTCGCTGCTGCGACCAGCCTATCTGTTCGGAATGTTTCGTGCAAATCAAGCGACCTGATCCTCACCCACCTGAGCACGAGCAGCCGGGCGAGGAGAGACCTCCGGAGGAAGAGGCAGAAACACTGGTGTCTGAAGTCGCGTCCTGCCCATTCTGTGTGACACCAGAATTTGGTGTCACTTATGACCCGCCACCATTCCGCCGAGGATTGACGTATGCAAAGCCGTCTGCAAACTCGACGTCTATGTCAAACAACAACAACCCACTTCTACAGACTACTTCTCCGACATCTTCTCAAACATCATTACCGCCTACTGGTAGGCGACGAACAACTTCCCTCTCAGCCACAGCTTCAAGAGTGATAACCACAGACCGCGTGCGACCTGATTGGGCGAAAAAATTATCCGACGCGCGCTCACATGCTCTACGACGGAGCGCTGCAGCTACAGCTTTGCACAATGCAGCATACATGCTTGGAGGCGCACAGGCGGAAGGCTCAGCTTCTCGCTCAACGTTCAGCCGACGACGTAGGACGTTGTTTGGTGAGAGTCCCGGCGAAAGTGGCACCGGTACGCCGACTGGCGGCGAAGGTACAGTCTCCACTCGAGGCGGCAGACGAGTTCAGGTCCAGGATCTTGAAGATCTTATGATGATGGAAGCGATTCGCTTGTCTCTCGCGGCAGAGGAAGAAAGGGCGCGAAAGGCTCACAAGGGAGCGAGGAAAGAAGGAAAGAAACTTGCGAAGGAAGCAAAGAAAGAGGCCAAGGCTGCCGACAAGGCTGCCCGTAAGAGCAGTGGAGCTTCATTGGGCACAAGCGCTTCAAGCTCCTCCCTACATCCAGTTGGTTCGAACGACAGCTACGTCTCCACCAGCACGAGCACTGCCATGGCCAGGTCGACAAGCAACCTCGGTCAGCCGCAAGCTAGCATAGCTGAGGTTTCAGAAGAACTGGAAGGCAAAGGCAAGGCTCCGGCACAGGACTTTGCGGGCTACAAACCGTTGTCCGAGCCTACATCCACTTTGAATACGGAAGTCCGCGTCAACGCTGGTGCCCGTCACCTGGAGGAGTCTCGTGCAACATTGGCTGGAAAACCACAACCGCAGCCAAGTTCGTCTCCAGTCACATCCTCCTTTCCTCTTCCGGTACCCACAACAGCTGCCCCTGTTGGCACGAGCACATCGTCCGTCGCCTCCTCGCTCACAGACCGTGGCGATGACTCCGCCGTACCAAGCCCTCCAGTAGGAGAAGTCGAAACCGACACCCCGCCACCGGGGCCAAACTTCAATTTCCGCTCACTAGCAGCCATGATCGGCGAAGAAGAACGCCTCGAAGGCACTGCGAAAACCGGGAACGAAGGCCAACACATCGAACATGCTCCTGCGCCTCCCGCTCCTGTTGTGCCGGGAAGAGGACGCGGTGACAGTGGCGAGAGCAGCTCTTCTGCGCCGCCGCCGGTGTACTTCCCTTCGTCGGACGCAAAGCAAAGCGGTGATGACGACGAAATCCGCGCCGTGCCCGTCGAAGCCGTGCCAACTACTACTTCCACCGTCGAAGCTAAGGGCGCAGTGGACGTCGACGTCAATGAGAGACGCTGGGAGGCTACGCAGTAGAAAGCTGCTGTATTGTACAGGCTAGCCTATTCACTCTGTACGGGCTCACCAGACGATGTAGCTCTCTTGCTGTTTGTCGAAAGGGAGATTGATGGGCGCAGGACACGATACATGTAGGACTATCACCTAACACAAGTTCTTTTTTGTTTTGTTTTATTTGCTTACAGTCACGCGTCGAAGCGAAATGTCAAAGTCATATTTTTTCCAAAACACATATCAACAACAACAATAGTACCCCAGCCTTCTTTCTTTCCTGCTGCAGCTTTTAGCTTTAAAGTCTGTCTATGCCTGGGCTTGCTTTTGGTGAGATTGTGTGAAATCGTTGTGCGCTATGAGGACTTGCTTTTGCTCAGGCTGCAGCACTCGATGAAACTTGCAACCGGAGATTGGAAGATCAATGAATGATACGCGCAATGCAATGATGAAAAAAATAACACCGCCGTCGAGGCAGATCTTCACACGCATAGAAAAGCGCGAAAGCCTGTTAACAAAAGCTCAAGAATTACTTTATCAAGAATTACTCTCTTCTATCAGTTTACATAAAATTGTACAATAGAAGGCGAATTGAACCATGAAAAATTATCGACCATATCGTATAGGATCTGGAAAAAAAAGGAAAACCTCATACAAAGTTTTAACAATCATTGCCGCAAAGAATCAATGAGCTTGGCTTCCATAGAAGTCGGGTTTTCGATCACAAGTCAAACGCATCCGGCTCGCGACCCTGGTCTTGCCTGAAGATTTCGCGCCACCTGTCTGCCGCGCGCTCTTCGACGATGTTGATCTCCTCGTCGCTCAGGCCAGTGTCCATGCTCATCAGCTGGTTTCGGGCATAAAGTCGCTCGTACCCGGCGCAGCGAAGACTCATGAGAGCCCATACGCAGATGTCGAACAAGCGTGGAGTAGTTGGTTCTTGTTGTTGTGGCGTCCCGTGTTCGAGTTCGAGTTTTTGCTCGTGCTCGAGCAGGGCTTGTCGAACTACAATCCTCACGGTCGTTGGGGTGACATTGTTGAAGCTGCCGTACATGGCCACTGTTCTCTCGAAAGGATGTGGCGAGTGGGCGCAGGTGATGGTGAGATTGGTTCTGGTGGCCGTGCCGGCCTTGATATCGTCTGCCATGGACTGGGGCAAGCGAGGCAAGGGAGTTGCGATAGTTGACCGGGCAGGCGGAGCATCATCGCCATCGTCGTCGAAGTCTTGTTGTTTCTGTACTCCTTTGCGTAGTACTTGCCGCTCTGGTCGGCGAACGCGAGCAAATCGGTCTACCAGAGCTCGTCCTGCTTCGCTGCCGTGCGCGGCGACCACGGCTTCGAGTATGATGTTGAACTTTCTTGGAGGTAGCGCCCATGTGAAGAATTTGGGCAAAGTTTTTGTCCTGTGCACGACAGTGGCTAGCGATGGGGAGACGACCGATAGCACGACGCGAAGAGTATTGATCGCATCGCGCCTCTCTGAAAGGGTTCGAACAGCACCGATTTCTCCTGGGAGGAACGAAGCGAACATGGCGGCGGCACGATTGAAATCCGATCCCGGTTTGCCAGCATTCGTTGCGTATCGATCTTCAATGATCATGACCTTGGCCACAGCCGTAGCGTTCTCTATACTCCAAGTCGAGTTACCTCTGGCGCGAATATACTCCAAGAGTTTTTCCGCCGCGTCCCAGCGCCTCAGCTCAACCTGGACGTTGAAGAAGGCTTGTATCAATTCTGTGGGGAGGGTGGGAGTGCCACCTTCGGCTTGCGAGGCGGTTCGTTTTGTGATCTTCGCCAGGAGGGAAGGATTGTCGGTAACAGTGGCGTAGTGCACGAGAGCTGCGGATATGTGTGGATCAGTATACAATGACGGCTTGATGAGTTGACCATCCACATCGGTGTTGCCGATTCCGACCATCCAATTGCCAAGATCGAAAGACTTGTTCTCGATCACAAGCTCTAAAAACGCGGCAAGAGTCGTTGGCGGAATCTGAGTCTCGAATGATGGGTAATCGATACCGGAGAAGTTGCTGGTGAACAAGCCTTTGGCAGAGTCATCCGATGATGCAGGAGAAAGATGTCTATGCGCGAAGAAGTCGCTCAAAGATTGGCTGCGATCTCTGTCCACTCGTCCTTGTAGAAGCTGGAACACTTTGAGAGCACCTTCGAGACTACCATTTCTTATCTCTGCGTACAAAGCGCGATGTAAGAGACCAAGGACTGCAGCGCTGCCATCTAAAACATATGTCGGAATGGCCTGTGAGCGGCGCGATTGGAGTTCTTCGCCAATAGGAGGGGACAAAGCACTGAGCTGTTGTAACATGCCAGAATCATGTTCGATGTCGATGCCTCCCGACTCAACAAGGCGTAGCATCATAGCATCCCATGAGCCTCCCCCAAGGTTCAAGTTGGCTCTCTTCAGGAAATTTCGAAGATCGAGCATGCGCTGCAAGACTGTTTTTACGTCCAGACCGCGTTTACCAACACCCACACTCACCATGGTCAGGAGAGCATCAATGTAAGCGTTCACGACTTCACTGCTGACAGTCTTGTCGACACGCAGGCCAGTGACATCAACGCCATCCATTGTTGCGCTGGACCTCGTGTCGAAGTTGTATTTGATGCTGTCCCAGTCCAGCAGATCCCCTCGTCCAAAAGGCATGATGGCATCCAGAGAGTCACGCCAGGATATTGGCTTCCACTCTCCATGTTTCTGAAATTGATAGACCGAGCACAATAGATCAGCACCTTCCGATATCCATCCACCATGGAGACAAGACCACAGAATGAGCTCGAGCCAGATTTCGGGCTTGATCCCAGACACCCTTACGCGGTACGATGAGCCCTTAGCTTCCAGACCCATGAACAAACCGCCCTTTTTCTTTGCCTCTTCCGCGGCTGTCAGTTCGCGTGCCCGCCAGGTGGCATCTGATAAGGCGGTGAAGATGCGGCTTGAGAGCAAATGCAGAGTCGGTGGTTGTTGGATAGCATCCTCGTTCTCTGCTGGGACGTACGCGTAGATAGAAGGTGGCATGAGCTCATAATGGTGCAAGAGAGCAATCATTTCGAGGACATCGGGCTTTACTTCTCCACCAGCAATGTCGTGATAGGAAGAGCCCTCGACGATCAAGCGGCCTATACTGCACCAGATCAGACCAAGTATTTGGTGTCGAAAAGCCTCTGAGTAGCGCAGAGTGTCGGGCGCGTTGTCAGTTAACTCACGCAAGCTAGCTGAGGACGACGTCTTGATGTGTGGCGCCTGAAGTTCGTCGGATTCAGGGACGAGGTAAAGTGGATTCTCAGTCATCTCATCCAATGTCCCAATCCTATTCCATTCCTGGATGGTGTAAGATAGACGATCCGAGTGCGTTGGTTGCTTATGGAAATGCTCGAGCAACAGCTTCACCACCCAGACAGCGGCTCTCCATCGGCCTTGCTCGATTGCTAGGTACTCCAGGAGTCCATTATTGAGTCCCTGAGAAGAAGCCTTTAGGGCAATGTTGGCTGTTGTCAGAGCTTCTGGAACGAATGATGCGTCATCTAGCGTGCTCTCGCCATGTTCAGCACTGCGTAGATGAGGCGGCAGGCATAATTCCACGCGTTCTTTGGCAGTAAGCTTCCTGCGGATGGGATTGGATGTCTTCTTAGACGTTTGTTTCGGGGTCTGTTGGGGCGCCGGCTTGGACTTGTTGTGTCTAAGGGCAGGTTTCTTTTTGATGGGGTTTATGTTGCCAGAGGTGCTGGCCACAGCCCCCTGAGCGGGCGAAGTTGTAAAGGCGCGCGACGGCCATCGTGTTGGTCGCGAACAGAGAAAAGAGAACCTGGTCAATGGAGCATTGGCAGCCCTTCGTCTCCCATCCTGTAGCGCACCGTGTATCATGAGGTGTATTGGTGGTGCATGCTTTGAAAGTGAATGTATCCAGGAATTATATGCCGCCACTGGCAACAAATTTGTTGCAGCTCAAGATTGTATGACGGCTTGTTCGGGGAAGGCTGCCTCCGGGCGTCAGCCAATCAGGCGCGCGTGCTGACCTGATCGCCTGAACTGGACTGGACTGGACTTTGTGAGTTCGAGCTCAGGCTGCTTGTCGCGTAGGTGCACAGTTACCTACAAACAACGCGAGAATCCTTTCTCTTCACCTCACTGTTGCCTACGCCCCAGCTCACTACACCTGTATCGTTTCCCTCTTTTCCACCTCTGCGACTCACATCTACGCTTGAGTCCCAGCGAAATTAGTTCAACGCGTCGCGTTTCGTTTCAAAAGATCCACCCACAGCTTCGCCTTCAATCAACATGGCGTACCGCGTTGGTATGTACATAAATTTACCATAACACTACGCTGTATCCCGAGGCCGATTGCTGACCCACTCAGAAATCTCTGCCACCAAGCAAGCCGGCTGCCAGGCTACCCACTGCAAGAATGACAAAGTCAAGATTCAGAAAGGCGAGATTCGCCAGGGCGTAGTCGTCGACACCGGCGAGTTCACGAGCCTGAAGTGGCGTCACTGGTGAGTGCTCCTTGCGCGGTCTGATCACATTGAATGTGCGTTACTGACACCCGAAACAGGGGCTGTGTCACGCCTTATGTCCTTCACAACTGGTGGGAGGCCGCTGAGCACAATTTCGAATTGATCGACGGTCTCGACGTAATGCCAGCAGACGCCCAGGAGAAGGTCAAGCGCGCGCTCGAGCAAGGCCACGTCGACGACGATGATTGGAATGGGGTATGCCTAATCACTTGCAATGGCACGAGGCAAATGCGTATCTGACAAAATTTCACAGGACCTTGAGTGTAACCGCTTGGGCAAGAAATCACAGGGCATGTTCCTCAAGGGCACTAAAAAGGTTAGCCTTTGTTTTGTTTCCCCAAGCCTTCCGCCACTTTGATCCACTAACAACATACAGGACGCCGAAGATGAAGGCGAGGCGAAGAAGCCCACTGGCAAGAAACGTGGCCGTTCCGCTAAGACCGAGGCTGCCGACGATGACGAGGCAGAGAAGCCCGCCGCCAAGAAGGGCAAGAAGACCGCAGCTGCCAGCGCCGAAGACGCCACCCCGAAGAAAGGTCGCGGCCGCCCGAAGAAGGCCGCCCGTGTTGCCGACGTCGAAGACGACGCCGAAGTCGAAGTTGCTCCGAACAAGGCTAGAGGCCGTCTTCGCAAGTCGCTCCCGGCCGAAGAGAAAGTCGAAGAAGTCGAGGAGGTTGAGGCTCAGTCCGCGAAGAAGGCTAGGGGCCGTCCTCGTAAGTCCGTGGCCACCGATGTCGAAGACGAAGTCGAAGCTCCTGTGAAGAAGGGTCGTGGCCGTCCCCCCAAGTCAGTCAAGCCGCAAGCCTCCTCGGAAGATGCCGACGAGCCCGCTCCCAAGAAAGGCAGAGGTCGTCCTCGCAAGTCTGTCACCGCTGACGAAGAGTGAACGATGGTTAATCCGTCGTGGTCTGAGAGATGAAACCGTGGCTGGCCTTCAAACCTGGTACTACTGCCAACGATCACATCGCCATGCCTGTCTGATTTTTTGCAAACTGCTTTACTTCTGCATCGCGTCTAAGCAGCCATGAGCGTCGGGCTTTTACGCATCGTGTATTACTATCTTCTTCGACCTCTGCCTCCCTTCGCCAGTCCAACCGACTGGCAATCGAAAGAGATGCTTCGTGGCGAAAACATCGAGCTTTTAGTCATTTCTCTTCAAAGCGGGTTTTTTGAGCGGTTTGGCGGCGCTGGTATCCATTTTATTTTAACGAATCATGTCATGCTTTTGGAGGTCATGCGCCTGTGCAAAGGATGATCGAGCCAAGAAGAAAAGGGCGAGTCCTCATAGTCCGCGCAAGACATACAGCATCAATGTACAATTCCTCACAATGAAACGTGGATGGCTCAGCGTGAGCCATCACAGCAATCGTAAGACAATATATTTCTTTGCCGTGATTTCGGTCGCCGTTTGTTGTGAGCGCAAATACAAAATAGAGGGTTTGCCTGCGAGATGACAGGATCATTCACAGGTAGTAGGGACACAAGATTGGAAAGGTAGGATGAAGCATAGTGTTAACGAAAAGTATGTATAACGACCAATATCGATATCCGAAAGGAAACGAAGTTCAAGACAACGCCAAAAGCAATAACAACAGCAACAACAATCGAGACTGTACTCTCTTATCGCGTAATCAAAGCGGACTCGTTCCTCGATCCATCCTACGGTAGTCAGCTTACTGGCCTCACAATCTGACTTGGCGAGCTTCAAAGCGCCATTGCGCAAAGTCCATTCACACCACAGGTTCCTACCCCTGCGATCCTCCGACACCTGTGGTCATACCGTTAGGTGTCCCTCTCATGCCAGCCTGAGCATACGGCACACCTCTCGCGTGCAGCTTGTCGATTTCCTTCTTAGCGAGCTGGACTTTGTTCCAGTTCGGGTGGATGTCCAGCGATCGAGACAGCAAGAAGTTGACCTTCATGTTCCTCGCGCGGAACCTGATGTCTTCTGCGGTTCTGCCGTTTAGCGCGTGCAAACCCTCGTCGGTCGTATCCTTGCGCTTCATGGCGGCATAGTGCAGGTTGTCTTCCTCAGGCCACTCGTTGATGTAAGTCATCAGGGCTTCGGTCTCGAGGTCTGTCCAGACGCGGCGTTCACGCGCCGGTGTCGAGTGGTTCAATATGCGGTACTGACGGGCAGTCCAAGCAGCTTGGTTGTAGTCTTGGGCCTGGGACGTGCTGGGCGGGGCTTGATTTGGGTCGGCGTTGGGGTCCTGGCCCATGGGGTTGTGCTGTGCAGAGCCTGGGTAATCAGCTGGGTGAGGAGCGCTTGAGCCCGGATTTCTGCGTTTGGGTGCGCGCTGCTGCATGCTTGGGCTGGTGGGCTCAGTCCCGAAGTACGGAGCTTGGCTCAAGAATGGTCTGGCGTGCTGCACAGAAGCTGGTGCAGCAAGACGACGAGCATTAGCTGCAGCAAGGTCGCTGTCTTTAGTCTCGAAAGCTTGATCGTCTTCTTCGTCATCTTGTGGACCAACGTCTTGAGTAGGTTCCCAATTGGGAGGTTGGTACACTTGTTCTGCTTCATCAACCCGGGCGCGTTTGCCAAGGACGGTGCTCTGAGGTTGGGGCTGAGCGAAGCCAGCTGGTGCCTGTGACTCATCCCATTCCACGCGCTCTGCGCCAGATTGGCGGTCGTTGAACTTGGCTTTTCCTCTGCCCCTACCGCGGCCTCGGCCGCTGCCTGCACTCGGCTGTTGCGTCCTGTTCATGTCTTGGAACTGGGACAGAGCTTGTAGGTTGCCGCTTCCGGGTGGCGGCGCCGTAGAAAATGGGTCGTTCGAAGTTTGCCCGTTGAGAGATGGCGCGGTCATCTGAGCCACTGGAGCCATGCCTTGCGCAGGTGGTCCATTGGCTGGAGTGAACGCTCTCAGCGCCTCCACAGCATTCGCGGTCAAAGACTGCTTCTTGGTCCCAGCGGAAGATTTCCGGGAGCGGTCGAGGTTGGCGGTCAATGCCGCAATCTTCTTCAACTCGGCCCGGTTCTGCACAGCTCTCTTCACCGAAGCGTCGAGTTTCTCGATACCTCCAGCGGCGTGCACGTCAAGATCAAGTTCGGCCTTTCGCGTCATGTAGTACGGGACAAGGTCGCCCGCGATAAATCCGGCCCATGACCACGTGTCTTTCACAACTCTCAAAGCTTCAACCGGGTCCAATGCGCTGCTGTCGTCAAAAGGTTCCTTAAGTCTAGTGACGATGCCATTCACACGATCCAGACAGAGAGCTCTGTGTTCTTCAGTAAGGCCATCCAAGTGAAGATCGTGGTGGTGGCGGAACATCGGTGTGTCGTTCTCGCTGTCAGTGATGAATGCGTGTTCCGCGAGACCTTGAGGGTTGAAGTTTGGGTCTTCAACAAACGAGGCAATACGATAAATCGCCAGTTGTGTTGTGATGGCGAGCGACATGGTGAATGCTGCTGGACTGAAAGTTGTACCGGCGATGACTCCAGAAAAGACTTGATCCAGTCCTTCCAGGGCCTCCTTGATCTCATAATCTGCGATAGCTGGATTACGGGCATGAATCAGGAGGATGTGAAGCATGTGCGCGAGGTTTGCTTTGTAAAGCACGCAGTCGGGTCGCAGTGCGCCGTGAGGAATTTCGTCGACCGATGAAACTTCAAACAGAACGCGGGACACAATCTGTGGTCGAATGTAGTCCTGTCTAGCACTGATGTAGTCGCTTTTGAAAAGTAGAAACGTGCTGAGGCGCTTCTGGTACAGCTTGTAAGCCTTGGTGCCTTCGGTTGCAATCTCGTCCAGCGCAGTATTGTTCATTTCCGGCTGCGGAATGGCCAGAGTAAGGACCTTCAGTAGTTCTTCGCTAGCCCAGTCAAGCTTCTGGAGAGAGTCCAGCATAACGTCCGTGTCGAGCTCACTGATCTCCTCCGTGGAGAACGTGGTTTTGGCAGTTATGCCTGAAATGGCCGAAGCTCTACTGGGAGACGCCGCACTATCGGCCGCGTCTTCGGCAGCATCGAGGCTGGCATCAATGCTGATGTTGCGGTCGTCCTCAGCGGTGTCTTCGTTGACTGTGGGAAGATCTGCCTGGTGTCAGCTGTTGTTGACTGTAATTTGTGCGGTATGGGGTCGCGGTGAACGCTCGCGCACACTGCCAACTTGCGCTCCACGAGAGATGCGTGCAACAACATCCTCGCCTCACAACAAGATGGCAGCATACCAAAGGGTTCAATGTTGGTAGGGTTTGTCTTTGATAGCTAGGGTAGAGGGATAGGGTTGTTATCGAGGAATGATTGTTTGCACATACCGGTCTCAGTAGCATTCCTGACGACTTGCGCAGGCGATGTCTCACCCTCTACACTGGCACTGCGGGCATTACGGGCAGAACGACGCTGGTTTTGTTGAGGTTCGCGACTTTGACCACGCGTCGCGCGAGTGGTTTTCGCCGGCGCGGTCGCGGACTCGGCGTCAGGTGTTGCTCTAGCCGCCTGCCCTGAGGCTGAGGCAGACGCTGACACTTTGGCCATGGTTTCGTCACGAGATGGAGATAATGTTGGGTGGTTGGTTTGTGGGAGAGGGAGCGAGGGAAGAGCGCGACGTTGGAGTCGACGCGTTGTATGTCGCCTTAGGGTTTTTCTTGGCTGAGCTCCCCTCATGATCACGTGCTGGAGTCTAGAATTCTCAAAAGTGAAGAGACATAAACTGTAAACTTCGACCTGCTTACTTTGCTCCTGCATAAAACACTTGGAGAGTTTCGAGTTTGTTCAATGTACATGTTGAACAATTGCTCGGGCAAAGTATCTGATCTGCCGCTTGATGAGCTATTTCTCTAGTGGATCTGCTGGAGCCATACATGGCGTGCTGAGTGTCAGAGCAACCGGATCCATGTTCCCATGCTGGCTGTGAATCTTGGGGAGACACCGACCACCAGAGACCCTTGCAACAAGTAAGACCGCTTCGTCTCACCAGGAAAGGCTCCTCAGGAGGCGCGCAAGAGCACGTTTCGTTGGGCGTGTGCATTGTACGACGCGGACAGAGGATGAAATGTGCCGTACAGTGTTACAGCCAGCAATCGCCTGGCTGGCGACATGTTATTGCAGATCAGATCAGTCGCGTGTCTTGTATTTTTAGCCTCCTGAACTGCGTGTATGTAGGTTTTGGCCGTCGTGGCGGAAGGCGGCACAACATCCCCTGCGCACCCTCTTCTTGGCTGCTTGATCTCCCCCATACCCAAGCTCACTCGCCGCATCCTTAGCCTGGGCTGTGCATAACTTTGGACCATCCCTTCCCTTCCTGTCTGCTCGTCAATCGTTGTCGCCTTGCTGTTCTTCTGTCCATTAATCAATTACTGTTCTTTAATTGACTTTCAACCACCGCACCACTTCTGCCATTTGGCCACTCAGTCGCGTGCAGCAGCCTGATCGCCCACAGCCTTGCGCTTACGTTAGATTGGTGACGACTCGAAGCATCAAGGCAGCAGCAACACATTAGCCACACACAACCCACACAATGCACTTCCGCCGCCCCATACCGCTTCTCCTTCTCCTGGCGTCGCCATGCCTGGTCGCTGCCAAAGACACCCTTACCAACGACGAGATCCTCGCTCTTGGCCACGCGAGACCGAAAGAGGAGGCAGTTGCTGCAGCAGAGGGCGCAAAAGCTACACAGTCGCCCAGGCGGTACGTTGGTACTGAAGATGCGCCCGTGGACGGTCTAGACGGAAAGCCTCATGCTGGACCGTTTGTCGACACTTCTCCGGAACAGACCAGCTCAGCGACAGTATCAGTGACAGCTTCCACAAAAAAGGCTCTCCCGACACTGCTGGAGAAGTTCGCAGGCGAGGGCGCCGACATCCCCGAGAAAAATGATGGCGTTATGAATGATGAGGGAAGGGTCAAGCCCAAGAAGGGAACGACAGGAACTGAGGGCGGCGTGAGCGAGAAGGACAAGGCTAAGCTGGCCAAAGGTGGGAATGTCGAGAACAAGCCTCAGAGCCCGGTTGAAGCTCCTCCACTACCGCACAGCGAAGACAAACACATCGAGGGCAAGAGCGAGAAAGCCGAGAAGGCGACCAAGGAAGAGAACGATGCGGACAGCGAGTACAATGCTGGCCTTGAGAAGCCGACCGACCTGCCAGACAAGCCTCACAACATCCCTCATCCGGTCGGTGGTAGCGGCAAGGACAACCCTTCTTCCAAAGACCCCTGGCTGCAAGAGACTCTTCCATATACTGAAGGCAGCACCAACCCCAAAAAGGCCACCTCCGTAACCGCCAACGATCCTCTGCCTGTCGGCGGCGCAATGGACGACCACGAATCCTGGCACGAGTGGTTCCACTCCTTTGGTGTCTCTTTCACCATGATCATCTTCACCGAAATTGGCGACAAGACTTTCCTCGTTGCAGCCCTCATGGCCATGCGTCACGACCGACTTGTCGTTTTCACCGCCGCGCTCGCCGCTCTCGGCCTCATGACCGTTCTCTCTGCAGTTCTCGGACACATTGCTCCAACACTACTGCCCAAGCGCCTCACAACACTTGCTGCCGCTCTCCTCTTCCTCTTCTTCGGTGCTAAAATGCTGCGCGAGGGTCTAGAGATGGACCGCGAAGCCGGCGTCGGCGAAGAAATGCGCGAAGTCGAGCAGGAACTCGAGGAGAAAGAACACGATCTCGCGCGTCGCGATCGCAAGAACTCCAACCCACACTCTCTCGAATCCGGCCGTCTCTCATCTCGCTCTCCCAGTCCAAGCAAGGGCGACCATTCGCGCGGCTCCGGTGGACTCACGAACCTTTTCTCTCTTCTTCTTTCTCCTGCTTGGGTGCAGACCTTCATCATGACTTTCCTTGGCGAGTGGGGAGACCGCTCTCAGATTGCTACGATTGCTATGGCGGCAGGTCAGGATTATTGGTGGGTGACGTTGGGCGCCATCAGTGGCCACGCTTGCTGCACGGGTCTTGCTGTGTTGGGTGGCAGAGCTCTGGCTGGCAAGGTCAGCATGAGAGTTGGTAAGTCGCGAAGTTCTCGTCTCACAGTATTTGAACCTCTACTTACAACATGTTCACAGTTACGATTGGCGGCGCATGCGCTTTCTTGTTTTTCGGCGTGCTCTACCTCTGGGAGGCGTACTTTGAGGCTTAGGTCAATCGCCTTACCACTCTTTTCCCGTGTGTCATTTTGCACCTCAGGGACAGGAAAAAAATAGGCATACACTGCCTTCTTTCCATGTAACCTTCTTTTTTATTACATGGCGTTCGTTGTACCACTAAATCACGCGGCTACGTCCCAAATCGAATGTCACGCGGAAGAAGAATATCTAGTATAATAATATCGACGGTTTGACCCTTTTTCGTCCTTGCTGGTGAAATCGACTTGAACATTGCGTTTCTGGTTTTGTGCATCGTTAATCTTCTTTCTTACCTCTCCCAGACCCTCGTTGCATTCAGCATGAGGATCTCGACGTACTCTGGATTGGATACCAATATTCGTGATGGCTTCAGAAATGAAGCATGATATACGATTTGACTTCCATGTTGAGCATCAAATAGGTCGGCTGGCCCAATGGCAAGGCGCTTGACTACGAATCAAGAGATTGCAGGTTCGATCCCTGCGTCGATCAAGATGTCCTCCCCTCTCACGAGGTGAGTTTCCTTTTGCCGATCTTTTGTTGTAGTCCACAAGGAAATGCTACGCGGAGGTGTTTCCTGGTGTCACCGAAAAACGAATTCCTGCCCCTTCAACAGTTGTTTCTAAATCATCTTTCTGAACACAAGGGTGCCAGCACAATCCTTACCAATTGTCAGCCATCTTATGCAAAGCCCACAACACGAAGTAAACAAGCTTGCAAGATCAAAAGAGCTGATTGTTCTTGCCTGGTTCAGATAGAGGAATGCTCTTAAATGACTGTTTCTCATGGCAGCTCACGTGTGTCAGAGAAGTTGCCTTCTCGTGAGAGAAACTCCCTTGCTGCTGTACCGTGACGGCTGGGCGAGAATTGCCGAATACTCATCTTTTGAGCGTCTACCTCGAGCGAGCGAGACGATCAGCTCGAATATTGATATGCATCGCTCTTGTTCCGCAAGAGCCGATCTTGCCGAGCGAGATGGAGTTGGCAGCGGTCGCGTGAGATTCGTTGGCTGTGGAGCAGAGTGTCCGACCGAGCCAAAGGTGTGTCAGTCGCATGGTGAGTTGTACAAAATCTAAGATCCCGTTACATACACAGCTTCATAGAGAATCAGCTCTGCCCTCCGCATTACACTAGTAGTTGTCTGCTCAGCCCTGTGAGCTGTTATACAGTGACACACATCTGGAGTGGGGATCCTTCCAGCTGAGGACCAACTTCGAAGTGGGGTCTCTTGGGCTACGTAGTCGCGACCTTGGCAACGACGTATCATATAACACTGCCCTGAAACCTACCTGCTATTCTGAGCAACAAACATATCACTCACTATGACGGAGACCGTGCCTTCGAACATCACGTCCCGCCTTTCCAAGCTGAACCCGTTCGGTTCAGTGAAGACGGACGAAGAGGATCTCGGCGATACCATCGACAGCACCTCAGTTGCGGGTGGTGGCCACGCCTCTCGCAGGACACATCTCACAAAGAAGGAATTGCAGGTCGGCCAGGCGCTGAAAGAATTCCTGGTGCAGAAGAATGTTCTGAGCTCAGCTGACGCAGGCATCGACACCGAGCAGCAATCGCCTGCTCTCAAAGCGTTGCTGGACAAATCACATATCAGTGTTCCCGACTACATCAAAGACCGATCATATCCACTTCCGGAGTATTTCATCAGTTCCAGTCATAACACTTACCTGACAGCGCATCAGCTGTACGGGAGTTCCAAGGCTACTGCCTACGAGACGGCCTTACTAAACGGCGCGCGTTGTGTCGAAATCGATGCCTGGGACGACGACGACAACCCTCAGGAGCCAAAAGTCACTCATGGCTATACTTTGACATCAAATCTGCCTTTCCGCTCTGTGTGCGAGGCTATCCGAGATGTAGTGGATCACGAAGCAGCTGAACTCATTGACAACAAGATCCACGCGGCACCTATTATGCTTTCCCTTGAGAACCACTGCGGAGCACAAGGCCAGCTTCGCCTCGTGCAGATCATGCAAGAGGTTTGGGGCGATCGCCTTCTGAGCAAAGCGGTCCGCGAGCACGGCCACCAAGAGCAGGAGGGCACTGGAAGTCATGTAACGCTTCGAGAACTCGGCAACAAAATCGCTGTGATGGTCGAATACCACTTCGTGGGCGAACCTGAAGATAGCGACTCATCATCCGACGAAGACGAACGTGAAGCGGAGAAAGCCGACAAACAAGCCTACAAGGAGAGCAAGCGCAAAGCAGCAGCATCCCCGATCATTCCTGAACTCGCCGATCTGGGTGTGTATGCTCAGTCCGTCAAACCCGTCGACCAATCCTGGCTCGAAGGCAACTTGTGTAATGGTCCGCATCACCACTTGATCAACATGTCGGAGTCTGGCGTATCTAAATTGCTCCCTGAGTCTGCTGCGGCGATATCCAAACACAACGCCCACCATCTGATGCGTGTCTATCCGAAAGGCACACGCATCTTCTCTCGTAATCTGAACCCTTGCACCTATTGGGGCGTCGGTGCGCAAGTGGCAGCGCTGAATTGGCAAACATTCGATGCTGCTATGCAGATCAATGAGGTATGAATATGACGATCTAGCCCAGTAGGATTACCAACTAACAAACTAACAGGCTTTATTCTCCGGTTCTGACGGCTACGTCCTCAAACCCGCCGCTTTGCGCGTAGGAGGGAATGGAAAACTCAGCACTGGACGCCAAAAGAGACTGAAACTGCACGTCGGCGGCGCAACTCACGTGCCTACACCCGAAGACTACGCTACTGACGAGATGAAGCCATACGTCACCTGCACGCTCATCCACCCAGACGACCACGATGGCAAGCCACCCAAACGCAAGACCTCAGCCTACAAGCAGCATAAGCTTTCATTCCTGCACAAAGGCCCAAATCCACCCGTCACAGAGCCTATATGGGATGAATTATTGGAGTGGGACTATGAAGAGAACGAGATGGTTTTCTTGCGCATTCTGATCAAGAGTGACGATAGTTGGGCGAGAAACCCACTGTTCGCAGTTGCAGCTGTGAGATTGTCGTACGTGGCGAAGGGTTGGTCTTTCATTCGCATGCTTGACTTGAAAGGTCGTGAGACGCACTGTAGTCTGCTTGTCAAATTTGACGTGGACGATGTAGCTTGAAATGAAAGGGTGGACTGAAGCGAAGCCATTGCAGCTTTGAGCGGATACGTTATACAATGCAATATCTACGGACAAGGTCTTATGACATTCACGTCGTCACGAATGTTACTCGTCTCATCATGCCTTCTCGCGAAACTCAGTCTCTTCAACCGTGCTGAAACCAAGCTTCTGCTCTTCAAGAGCAGAAATGCTAGCCTGCCTGTGTGCCTCAGTTTCCGCAGCAGGACCATCGAAGACCTCTGCAATCTCCTCGAGACTTCTGCCTTTGGTTTCCGGGAACAGGAACCAAATAATGGCAACGAAAGAAATCAAGCAGCCGATGTAAACAAAGTAGTAGCGCCACGCCAGAGCAGCCAGAGCAACAGGGTTGAGATACTGGTTGAGCATACCAGCAGCAAAGACCGTGGTGAGCGTGACCGACATTCCGCGAGAGCGCAGACGGTAAGGCAAGATCTCGATCGGGTATGCGAACGACAGTGGCGTGAAGGCAACGTCGTAGAAGCCGAAGAAGATGAAGAGCATGGCGATGACGGCGCCTCCGACGACGCTGCTGCCGTTCTTGGCGTACACTGCGCTCAGAGCGGTGATGATGGAGAAGGCGAAAAGCATTCCGATAGCGCTGGTGAGCCACAGCGGACGGCGGCCGTAGCGTTCTGCAGCGGTTGCGCCGACGAGAGCTAGGATTGCGTTCCAGATTTGGAGGCCGAGATTGATCATGGCTTGGGAGACGGGGTCGGTGACGCCGACGCTTTCGAGGATGGGGGATAGATAGTACGAGACTGTGTTGAAGTTAGTGCCGTGTCTCCATGAGATAGTGGTTTTTTGCGGGTGAAACTTACCGATGCCGTTTCCAGCCCACTGGATCATAACGCCAACAAGCAAACAGATGAGCAGGCGGTGGCGGTTGCCGGGTGTAGAGATGAAGAGCTTCCAGGTAGAACCGGTAGCGAACGCGGCCTCACGCTCGATGGCTTCGCAGATCTCGCTGTATTCGTAGACGACGAGCGCATCGTGCTTGTCCCCGTTTGCATGAAACTTGGCCAGAACATCGAGAGCCTGTTCCTTGCGGCCGTTTGCGATGAGGAAACGAGGCGACTCCGGAATGATGAATAGGCCTAGGATCTGGAGTGATGGGAACAGGATTTGCATCATGACGGGCATGCGCCAGGCCCAGGAGCCCTTGATGTATAGGCCTCCTAGAGTTGCGACAGCAGACACAATAGCTCCCCAATAAAAAGCAGTTTGGAAGCACGCCGTGACCATACCGCGGTTGCGTGGATGAGCCGTCTCCGTGGCCAGGGCTGGCGCGGGGATCAGAATAAATGCAATACCAACACCCAAGATGATCTTAGTTGCGAGGAAAGCCCATGGTCCACTTGTCAACGCCTGCACGATGCTTGTGGTGATCATCAAGGATGTGCCGACGGCAAGACAGATCTTTCTGCCCCACTTGTCGCTCACATATCCAGCAGGAATAAGAGCACAAAGTCCTCCGATGGAGATGGCAGCGATGATCAAACCGAGGATACTAGTGTTGACGCGGTCGACGAGGTCTTCTTTGAAAGCTGGGATTGCAAGGAGACCATTCATCAAGGATCCATCGAAACCGTTGGCGGTTGCAGAAGAGAACACTAGAAGAATGCCAATGTTGAGTCTTCGAAGTCCAGGATCGCGATACCAAGACGAATGGCAGTTGTTGGGTAGGGTTTTGTATACCTCATCACCGCCTGAGTTTCCTGCTGGCCCAGATACCATGGTGGCGATGTTGTTGAGTCGAATCCTGTGCTTGTGCGTGATGGTTATGCCGGAGGATGATTTTGTTGTCTCATTGACCGGCGAAGACAACGATATATATGTGAAAGAGCCATTGTACATTCAAGTACATACATTGCTGTAGTCGGCTAGATCAAGATCTCCGTTTCGCTGAATCGAACTCTGTCTTTGCCCCAGTGGCGGGGTGCGGGCGGTTGTGGAGAGTCTGTGCTCAATGTAGATGAAAAGGTATTTCAGCGCGCGTTTGAGCGATTGGACGCGGCGAAACCTGAGATTTGCTGCGCACACGCTCCCTTGAGCCGTCGAGTCCACGTGATCTCACAGCTCGCGTTCTCGCGTGCAAGAAACGTGCGTGAGACGTACCGTCTCGTACCAAAGATGCTCGAATGGAGTCTCGAGCTTCAAAGTCGCCCCTACAGGTACGTGAGATGGGATCTGAAGAGCGGTTTAACGAGGTCGCAAGTTGGTGTCGCACGGGAGCCTTTTCAACCTGTGATGACGGATGCTCGCCTAGAAGGCTGGCGGATAGAACCGTCGTCCCTCAACAGCTGCACTCCAGCAAGATGTCTGTATTTCTGCTGCTCGCTCGTCCCTTCAGGGCCACCTCCCATCTTTTTCTCCAGCGTACGAACGTAGATCTGCCGAGAGTTAGGAGATGCCGACAAGCTGAGCAGAAGATATCGAAGCGTTTCGTAATGATCGGCAGGCTGTGTGGCACCTGACAATGTCAAGGCGTCGAGCAATGAGTATGCTATCTCAAATTGCTTTTCGAACTGGAATTTGTGTTAACAGATGTGCTGGCCGGTGTGGTGTGTACTACTTACGATGCCCAAGCCATGGACTTGTATAGCTACTGGAGGAAGGCTTTTGACTATCTCGCACAGAGAAGATGCGATCTCTACCGGATAATGATAAGTGAAAGTTGAGTCAGCTGCTGAAGAAGAGATAAGGCCCAACCTCAATGCCGCCTGCCAGAACACAAGACGTAGCCATTGCTGAGTTATGAGAACATCAGCTCGTTGGATGTCTGACAGGCCTTGTATTCCCAAGTCTTGTCTGAGGTGCGCTTGTAGTCTCGACAGTTCCGGGAACCCACGCTCGCCTCCAGTAAGGGAAGCGAGCTCATTCCATAGCTGTACGAAGTCGAAATTTAGTAATGAGAATAGACTGTGTAGGCTACTCAAGCCTCGTGATACTGAAGGATCTTCGTCAAGAAACATATCGCATGACAAGATTGGGGGCGACAGTATTGTGACCGGAAAGCTGTCAAGCACAGCCGCTCCGCGCTCTGTTATAAAAAGTATTGCGTAGGTCCGCTGCTTTTGAATCCTCTCTGTAGCACCTAACGAAGCGTCTTTTGAAGCTAAATGCAGCCCAGTCGCGTGTGCGAGAGTGATCGCCTCTCTGACAAAGAACCAAGATGCCTTTCTACATTTGAGCTCGAAGTAAGTGACAGCGATGAAGAGAGAACAGAGGATGTCTTCGAACGTCGCGTTTTCGATAAAGTTGGTATTCATCCGAATTTCTTGACATTGGCGAATGCATTTACGCGCATGTACGGCACGTTGTTCTGTGCTCATAGATGGCCATTTGTCGACATGCACAAGTGTCATTGCGCACATCGACAGCAACATACAATTGCTTGCAGAGTCCAGCTCTGAGGGGTTCGATAGACTTGACCGAATCGCTCTCTCGTCCAGGATCGGGTATATTGGATAGAGGTGGGAGAAGAATAGGTCAACACTACGTTCCGTGATACTATTCAGCTCGAAAGTAGGGTTGTGAGTTGGTGTCGGAGGTATCGTTCCCGAATGTATATTAGAAATTAGATCTGGAAATTGTGCAGGAGAGCTGGTGGCTTGCGGAATGTTCGCATGTGTCGGCAACTGTGCTGAGGAGCCCAGAATGACATGAGCAAACTCGTCGAAGGTGAGATAGTCATCGTTCATGAACCCGGGATCAGTGGCATTGATCTGCGCAAAGGCTTCGGCGGGTATGTCGGTGTAGACAGTGTTGGAAAAGCCAGATCTTGCACTTGCGTGCGTCCCTGTATAGGGCGAACATGCAGGCACCGATGCGGGTGGCATCTCCCTATGTTGAGAAATCTCGGTGCCATCATGCCACTGCTCATGGGTGGAAGAGTCCTGTTGTACACCTGCAGACGCACTGATAGATATGCCACTTGGAGATCCTGGCCGAGGAGTGTTTTTACTACGCGACTCTGCCCGCAGCTGTTGTACTACTGCTCCCTTGCCTTTCTTTGGACCTCGCTTCTTGCGAACAGAGTCGAATGTGCAGTCCAGGTTGTAGCTCTGGCAGCGGTCGCATGGCCGACCATAGTCGCATCTTACTTTCCGCCTACGACAGGCATCGCAAGGTAATTTAGCGACGGTACTGCGGCTTGTCATATTCGTTCCTGTGACATCGGAAGAAAGGAGGTGCTCAGATGGGCGCTCGCCAAAACCATGAGTCGCACGGACGCGTCGGTGAAATGGTTTGAGCGAGACATGATTTCTCCACCCTCTCGCCCAATGCCAAGTTCTCAACCATACCTCCTACATGTGCATGATGTACTCGGTACATAATCGAGGTATGCAACAATGCTCGCCAGATCTTTCGGCGACGACAAGCAGGATGCATCAAGTCCACTGTTGGATCTGCTCTCGAAGTATGAATGCTCAGGTATATCAATGTCGCTTCCACGTAGGTCTTCTCAAGTTGCATCTCTTCCACATCCACCACATCTCATCTCTCCCACATCATCATCAGAATGCCTCATAGTACATCTCGACCTACACGCCATTGGTGGCACAACGCGGCCATCTACCAGATCTACCCAGCAAGTTTCAAAGACTCCAACGCCGATGGCTTTGGCGATGTCCCAGGCATCATCTCCAAAGTTGACCACATTACGAAGCTCGGCGTGGATGCAGTATGGCTATCTCCGTGCTACAAGAGCCCTAATGTCGACATGGGCTACGACATTGCCGACTACCGCGAGATTGATCCTCGCTATGGCAGTGTGAACGATATTGAGATCTTGATTGCCAAGCTGAAAGAGCACGACATCAAGCTGCTGATGGACTTGGTTGTCAACCATAGTTCAGATCAGCATGCTTGGTTTGAGGAATCGAGGAGTAGCAAGACGAACCCAAAGCGAAACTGGTGCGTAGAATCATCTTGAAAACAATCGCGAAATCAGACTAACAACGCAACAAAGGTACATCTGGCACGAAGGACGCACCGAGATTCGTGACGGTGTCAAGACCCGGCTGCCTCCCAACAACTGGGAGTCCCTCTTCAAAGGCAGCGCGTGGCAATATGACTCCATTACTGACGAGTTTTACCTACGCATCTTCGCCAAAGAACAACCAGACCTCAACTGGGACAACCCGGGGTTGCGCCACGCCGTGTACGACGACATGCGCTTCTGGCTCGACAAAGGCATCGGTGGCTTCCGGATGGATGTGATCAACATGATCTCGAAACCTGCAAACTTCCCTGACGCACCTATCAAGGATCCCAACTCTCCCTGGCAGCATGCTGCCAGCGTCTACTGCAACGGTCCACGTGTACATGAATATCTCCAGGAACTGAGGAGAGAAGTGCTGGACCACTACCCGGATATCATGACCGTAGGCGAAGTCCCCTTCACAAACGACAGTGCCCTTGTGCGCAAGTACGTCGAGCCCGAGCGCAACGAACTCAGCATGCTCTTCCAATTCGACATCTTCGACATCGACACCGGCCCAGGAGGCAAATTCACTCCTTCCAACTGGACCTTATCCGATCTCAAACGCACAATCACAAAATGGCAGCAAGCCCTGTCTTTCAGCTCCGGCGCCTGGCAGACCTTCTTCCTCGAATCCCACGACGCAGCTCGCTCTGTGACACGCTTCGGAGACCGCACTCCCGAGAATCGGGAGAGAGTAGCCAAGATGCTCGCCATGCTATCGACTACTTTGAGCGGCACGCTGTTCCTCCACCAAGGCCAGGAGATTGGTCTCGCAAACCTTGCCGACGATATTCCAGTATCAGAGTACCCAGATATCGAGACTAGGAATTTCTGCCAGACTATCCGCGATCAAAGAGAAGCAGAAGCAATCAAGACAGGCGCAACCGTCGACATGAGCGACGTCGAGCGCGAGATCCGCCTCAAAGCCCGCGACCACGGCCGCATTCCTATCCCTTGGGCTGCCCGCGAGCCCAATGCCGGTTTCTCAGATGCAACAACTTCCGCTCTATGGACGCCAATGAACTCAGACGCAGAGGTCTGCAACGTTGCTTCGCAAGACAAGCGGGCAGACTCGGTCTTGAATTTCTGGCGGGAAATGCTGCAGTTTAGAAAGCAGCACACAGAGACGCTCGTGTTTGGAGATTTCGAGCCTCTTGCTGTGGATGATGCGCCTATGTTTGCTTACTGGCGCAAAAGTGCCCAAGCGTCTGGGGACAAAGATTTTTTGGTGATTTTGAACATGACTGCAAGGACAAATGTGGACTTCACTCTACCTGGTGATGGCTCGTACACTGTACTGGAGACCACGAATGTGGGTGGACTGAACAAGGCTGCTGGAGCTTTGAGGAGTGGGCAGGACGTCTCGTTGTCGGCGTATGAGGGAACAGTGCTTGAATATAGCTTGCAATAGGACATGGATTGAGCAAGGGGTACATACGATAGACGAACAAGGACAGACATGAAACTCATCATGTTATACTGTCAATATGCTGCAAAAATTACGCCGCTCTGAACACTAGGATATACTCGCTTCAACGCGCAATCATGAAAAATAAGAACAAATCATCACCACCACGCAGACAGTATGCAAACCCAACCTCATAACTCAGCTGATCTTCCCAATCCTCTTCTTCGCCACGTTCAATTTGCTCTGGTGCCTGTCGACATCCGAATCCAAGATACCCAGCATCTCGTTTTGCAGCTCCAGCTCTTCATTGATCATAATGCCCATGTCCTTTAAGCGGCTCACTGTCTTGCCGAGACTCATCACATCCTCATCTTGCTCCTGCATCACCTGCTGCTGCAATTGAAGCACACCTGAGTTGTCCAGTTCACGTGTACGCTCGGTCTCTTTCAGTGGCCCTCCTAGTACACGGCCAGAAGGCTTGCTGGCCCCACGGAACAGATCGGCTTTGGATTCAGGTGTAGCTGCGGCCGAAGCGTTGGGTGCGGAAGATGGCTGATTTGCACGTGAAGGCGCTGCGCTGCGCAGCACTGCCTCCAGCCCTTCCACCTCCTTCTTCGCAGCACCAATAAGATCGCGGCGACGGCGGATCTCACCATCTCCCAGGCGGTTGCCCCAGCTGTTCTCGGCCTTTTTGGAGGTGAGCGAGCGCAGCCCGGCGTCGAGCTGTTCGATGTTGGCGGCAGCACGGACCAGGGAAGCTTTGGCGTCGGCGCTCAAGGCATGCTGGTTCTGGGTGCTCTGGGCAGAGTCGCGGGATTTGAGCTGCTGGCGGGCGGCGTTGATGTGCGATTTGAGGTCCCGGTGGGCTTCGAGCCAGTCGTTTGGGTCTGTGATGCCGGCGCTGCCTCTGCGCTTGGAGGTGGGCGAGAGCGAGCCATTCGCATTAAGCGTGCTCGTGCCGCTGGGAAGGTTGAGAAAGGCGCGCCATGCGCTGCTGCTGCGCCATTTGGGGTCGCTGTCTTCGAGGATGGCTTTGACGTATTTCTCAAGCGCTTGTCGACGATCTTCGGTGAGGGACTCACTGTTGACCGTCTTCCATAGCCAACTTTTGGCGGGCAGTGGTGCTGGAGGTGGTGAGCCTGTTTGGGACTGTAGTTCGGCGTGGAGGTTGGTGAAGTCTGTGTAGCGTTTGCGGATCTCGTGCTTGCGCAACGGTAGCTGAAGGACGATGTGGTAGACTGTGTATGGCTTACCCTCTGCGGGCGATACCGTCGAGGCGCTGGGCACGGAGATATGGAGGGCGGGCGCCATTATGCTAACAACAGAAGGTGGTATTATTAGAGGAATGCAGCGCTGCTATCAGTGATCGCTTGCGCAATTGTACGAGGGCCGAGCACGAGGGAGCTACTCTATCTCCTGCCGCTGCCCAGGCTGCAACCGTGCTTGCGTGTGTCGGGTGTACACTTTGCTTGCTGCTTTCTTGTTCTAGCTATGGTAAACACAGTAGGGTACGGAATGTACACGTGACACCAGCCACCACGGCATGAGATGCGTCCTTCCTTGTTGTGGTGGTCAAGTGTTGTTGTTATGCTCGTTTCTATACGTCACAGCGACTGTTAGTCTACAGCCAATCGGCTGCGGCCGCCGCTAGCTGCGGACTCCAAGTATATATTTGTCTCTGGGAGATTCCAGCCTCCTCCTTCATCTGCACCGCGCCAGGATGAATGTATCTAGCGCGCCCACGCCATGTTCTAGCACCCAGAAGTCCCTCATACTTATGCTGTGAACGTCTCAGGTCCACCTCCTGCACGTAATGTACTCCCAGTCGGCCGTTCCCATGCAATATGCAGGTGCGCGCGCAGGAATGTGCGCTTGACGCAAGTACGCGACAGGTAAACAATTTCGTTGGTATCTGTTGTTTGCTTACACTTCTACTTGATCTGTGATGATCCTAGACATCCTGTCGGTACACACAGTGTTTTGACAACAGGCCCCGCCAACAGCAACAGCCATGCCTTTTGTACGAGGTCCTGATGGACAACTGGTAGGAGGCCCTGACGGACAACCGTTGCACGCGAAATCGTTACACGCGAAATCACCACCCAAAGCTGGTACCAAACGCCACCGTCCAAAAGGTGCTCCGATCAAGTACAGGGTCCTACGACCTGTTCCTGCAGCTACTGGCGACCGGGAAGCATCTCCTGACAAGCGTGTCTCCTTCGGTCGCAGACTTGTGCGAGGCCCCACGCCCGCATATTCACGCAACAGGACCCCTTCTCGATCTGCTCTCGCAGAATATGATACTAGTACGACCGACGGTATCGACAGAAGTGAACATGTGGCGACACTGGATCCAAATGAAGCGCATGGCCCCTCAGATCAGCTGCGGGCAGAAGAATTACAAGCGACCAGTCGCAGGTCAAGCTCTTCGGAGTCCTATAGAGGATCGGCTGAAAGTGACGAGTGGCCGATGTCCGTTGCAAGGGGCATTGTAGAGCTCAATGGACTCGGCAAACACTTCGATAAAGAGCTCAAAGACATTCTTGACGAAACGCAGAGAGATCTTGAAGTTTGCAGGAGAGTACATGAACTGCGAGCTATCACTATTGATACCGCTCAAAGTCTTGTGTACAACAACGACGGTACGTTTCGAAAGGAACACTGTCTTGAAGATCTCTGCGGCGACGTTCGACATGCTCAACTCGTGCGATACATCGGTTGCCTTGCACAAGGAGGACCTAAACGCGAAGAAAGCTGGCGGGAGTTATTGACCCAACCCGAATGTCGTGTCGCATTGATGGTTGGCATCATTGGCACAGCGTTGAAAGAACATGTGTTCTCCGAGCTGTGGTTTGGTGGCACAGACGACGAAATTGGGGAACTTGAAGCGCTCCAGGAGAGACAGAAACACGGCGAAGGTGAGAGCGATAGAAGCGAGACTTCCGGAAAGCAATCTACTGATACTTGACAGGGTACGAGCGAACCAAGCAGCGAGCGAAACTCTGCAAGCAATACCCTAAAGATCTTGAGGTATCAGCTTCGCGCAAAGTGGGCATTGCTTTGCGGAAAATGTTGTCTCCGTTTTACAGCATGGGTCAGAAGCATCCCCAAGCGATCCCCGATGATTTGGCGTATCGCTTGAACGACATCGTCAGCATGGCTGGTGACACGAGTCGCGAGATGCGCAGATGTGGCGACGTGATTTTCCACTGGCCACCAACGTTTAAAGACGGTATGTGTTTACCAAGTGGCAGCGATGAGCCTGCCATGATACCCCAAGCATTCTGCTGACGCTTCTACAGAGGAGTTTGACCCAGACCGCATGGAATGCATCAACATTGGCGATATGATCAGCAACAGCCCATTTGAGAAGAAGATCATTGATGGCTACGAGAGATCAGTCCTCAAAGTGGAAACGGAAGACAGCGAGGCAATTGTCAAAATCGTTGCTTTCCCGGGCCTGGTCGTCCATCGCCAGGGAGGCGGTGCTCTCGCCAAACGTCTTTTCAAAGAAGAGAAAGAAGCCGACGACAACCAGCACGCCCGTCTACCGCCAGACGTCCAAAGAGCCCGCCGCATGGCTGAAGGCGACAAGCTGACTGGCAACGAAGGCTTCAGGACGCGTGTGCTTTGCAAGAGTGTCGTGCACTTGATCTGGGGCAGACAGCGACTGCTCACGAGAGAGGCAGGCACTTCTGCGCACATCGATGCTATAAGGGATGGGAAGGAGAAGAAGTATGAGGACGACAGGAAGGGTTACATTGAGCTCTATGACTATTTCTTGCAGAAGAATCCGGGTGCAGCGAGATAGCTAGTTCTCTTGTGGCAGTCATTGAGGTCTTATGAAGTTATGTTTTCAATACCTTAATTGGAAGGCATTTGTACCAGATATCCGAGATAAGCTGCTGACTCTATCCACACATCTGATATCGCCGAACGTCGAACTCTCACGCCGCCGTCAACAACATGCCTCAATTACACTAACACAGTCAGAAGTTTCTCTTGACATGCTCATTATTGCTGTGAAATCATCCAAACATCTGGTGACCCACGTTTTGTTCCATTTTCGGCTGCAGCATGGTGGGTCTCGCTCTCCGCACAAGCTGTCCATCTTGCGTCCGCATCCCATGACGTCTCGTTTAGGAAGGTGTCATTTGCACTGATTGTCAACCATATCACGACCATTTTCACAGCTACAACCTTCGTGCTTCCACAGATTCCATAACACCAAACTTGTACAAGAATGACTTCATCCACGTTCGACGTCGAAGCCGTGCGCTCGCAGTTCCCTGCACTCGCACACGACCAAGTATACTTTGACAACGTGAGCGAAACCATGCAAAACACCACAAACACGTAAAACCAAAACTCACGATTCCCTCCAGGCAGGCGGCTCCCAAGTCCTCAAAACCGTCATCGACTCCATCTCAAACTACCTCTCCTCCAACAATGTCCAGCTCGGCGCTTCTTACAAAATCGCCCGCGAATCCACCCGTCTCTTCGAAGCAGGCTCCGCCGCCGTAGCCAAATACATCAACGCCTCGCCCTCAGAAGTCGTCCTGGGCCCGTCAACGACCCAGCTCTTCCGTAACCTCAGCCTCAGTCTCTACGACCATATCACGCCGGACTCAGAGATCATCGTCAGCAAGCTCGATCACGAAGCTAACATTGCCAGCTGGGTTCAACTCGCTGAATGGCGTGGCGCCAAACTCATCTGGTGGGACTCGCCTGATAGACAGAACCCTCACCTCGACACCGAGACTCTCAAGGGCCTGCTGAGCGACAAGACGAAACTGGTCACTTGCACCCACACGTCTAACATCCTCGGCACGATTAGCGACATCAAGTCCATCGCCGCCACTGTGCACAGCGTGCCCGGCGCTCTGCTCTGCGTCGACGCCGTAGCGTACGCTCCGCACCGCGCCATCGACGTCAAAGACCTAGGCGTAGACTTCTACTCGTTCTCCTGGTACAAGCTGTATGGCCCGCACATCGCGTCGCTGTACGCTTCGAGCTCCGCGCAGAAATTCCTGCGCTCGCTGGGACACTTCTTCAAATCGACAGAAGGCTTAGAGAACAAGCTCGGAATGGCAGCGGCGAACTACGAACTCACTGCCTCGATCCCTGACGTTTGTGCGTACCTGCAGAAGACACCATGGGAGCAAATTGCGGCGCACGAGGAGAAGCTGCAGGGCATTCTGATCGATTATCTCAACTCGAAGCCTGAGGTGTTCAAGATCTACGGCGAGCCTGTCGCTGATAAGAGCAAGCGTGTGCCTGTGATTAGTTTTACTGTGGAAGGGCGCAAGAGCAAAGATGTTGTGGATGCGATTGAGGCGAAGAGCAATTTTGCGTGCAGGTGGGGTGCTTTCTACTCTAACAGGTTGGCTGAGGATGTGCTTGGTTTGGATCCGGTTGATGGTGTTGTGAGGGTGAGTTTATTGCACTACAACACTGAGGAGGAGATTAGGGGGTATGTGAAGGTACTTGATGAGGTTGTTTCGCAGTAGTTTGAAGGCTATGATAATTCATTTGAAGTATCGCCTATTCGTGCAATTCATCACGTTCATCACGTTTCTATCTCTGTCTTTTGCATCAACGTCGTTTCCGCCGATGTCGTTGAAGTCCACTGATGTCGCTCTATCTATATCGTTCACAGCCATGCTTTCGAACCCATGCCAGCATGTATCCTCTCGCTTTTCCTGTGCTATGCCGTTAATTCGCTCAGGCGGGTATATCAGTCACTTCATCCTACCGATAAATGGTACAGGAGCGTTGAAGGCGACCTGGTCCATAGAGCAATTCAAGCGTCACACAACCCTCATCAACTCGCATCTCCAGCCTAGCGACCACGATTCTTCTTGTCTTTCTCATACTCATCAACTTCCTGGGCAGTCGGCCGCCTAGCAGGCCCCTCACTACGAATAGGATCCTGGCCCTCACAGCGAACGAGTCTGAAACGACAACGGTTTCGCTTCTCTGCGGGCGGATCCATCTTTTCGTAATCTTGCACAGAGTAGAGACCGTCGTACCGGAACCCGAGCTCTGGTGCGAATTTGTTGTTCAGGTTAGAAGAGCGGAATAGTCGCACTGGTTTCCCTTCCACGTGGTTCACGAGCATGGCTTTCGTGTCGGGCGATGGCGCGTTAATTTCGACGTTTGTGTTGTCTGTGCCGCAGTAGAGAACCTCGTCTCCGTGGTCTACGTTGGGATACGGCCGTCCCTTAGGATCCGAGCCACCCGCCATGATGACGGAGAAGGCGCCCTCTTCAGGATTAGCCGTAATCCCAGCTTGGGAAGCACCGTGCCCACCATCGCGTAGGATTGCTAGTTGTGAGGGGTACCACGAACCATTGACGAGGAGGCCATTGCCATGCTGTCTGGGGTTCATGAGTCTGAATTTGCCACCTTCTCCTTTCGCCAATCTGTCGGCGGAGTTCCCTGTCCCTTTACCGCCACGTATCAAGCCACGATACAGGTCGGTTTCAAAGATCTCGGCGTACCATTTGTTGTAGAGCTCCTCGGCATCGGCCTTGATGTACCACGGCCAATTGACGCCACCGGAGAATTCGTTGTCGAAGAGCTGTGGCAGGCCATCGTTGTTGTCCAGCATGCGCGTCTTGCGGAGGAGCTTGCCGTTGATACCGAGGAAGATGAGTCTGTGCAGCCCGTCTGAAATGTCGTTAAATAGTGGGGAGCTTTTCGGCAGCTTCGTCTTCTTGATGGCATCTTTCAGGCGTAGCAGAGAGGTCTCGCTAGCATTGTCGTCACGACCGCGCGAACCATTCGGTTTGGGAAGAGCCTTGTACCAATCGGGAGGTTGTCTGTTAGCGCCCGTAGGTCTGGCCTCCTCATTATTAGGCGGATGCGGTGATGCTGCAGATGATGATCTTCTGGCATGCTTCGGGCCGCTGGCCCATCGGTCATCTTGCAGAGCAGACTCAGCAGGCCGCTTTCTCTTCTCAGGAAGAGACTCGCTCGCGCTGCTAGCGCTAGACCGTCGGCTCTTTGGCGGAGGCTCAACCGCTCTTGAGAAGCCGCCATTGTTTTTGGGAACGTCGCCTACCGTCACTAGCCTCGAAGAAGGTCCTGGACTCGTTGTAGTGACCGCAGGTATATTGTTGGCGGCTGACAACGAAGGTTTCCTGCTCAGGACTGCGGATGCATCCTTGTTTTGTGTCTCGTTGGTAGAAGGATCGCGCCGGTACTGGCGAGACTTCCAGGCGGAGATAGGATCCTTGTTGTCAGACTGAGTGCTCATCGGTGGCATGTTCATCTCAGGTATCGATGTCAGTGTCTGTTCTGCCGCCAAGGGCTCGGTTTTCGGAGGCTTTTCTTCCTCTCTCTCAGCCTTCTCCCGAGCAAATTTGGCGTCTTTCCGAGCTTGGTACTTAGCTCTGTATTTGTCGGTCGCCTTGCTCTCTTCGTATTTGCGGTCCATGTAAGCACGGTAGTCCTTGTACTTTTCCATGTCGGGTTCTGGCTCGATCGCGCCATTGTTGTTTTGTTGATTTGTTGATGGCTGCATGTTGCTGAGTGGATGACATGTCACGCAGTAGAGAGAATTTTGTCGTTGCCCGTAGACCTGAAAGAATATGAAGAGTTTAGTGTGTCCCATCGCAAGAGTGAAAGTGAATGTTGATTGGACATCATGGGGTGGCGTGCAACAGATTGCACATGTTGGATGTTGCAGTCACATGTCAACATGCTTGGGTTAGCTGAGCGGAGCAACTTACGCTGATTGACAGGTCTACAGCCGGAACGAGTACTCAGACACGTCTCGGTGGAATTATCAGTAGGGTAGTAGTATGAGGTCGAGTCGAGGGCCAACCCGGGCTCAGAGTGTAACTTTACACCCGCCTTAGTGTGGCGAGGATAATGTCGTAAGGTCTGGTGCGTGATCTGAGTCGTGATGATGTTATTCGACAGGCCGAGAGAACTGCTCAATTCAATGTTTACTGCAAGTAGGTGGGTGTCGCGTGAATCTTGGAAGGCAGCGAGAGCGCAAGCGCCGAACAACAAGAACAAGAGGTGGGGTGGCTTCACGCTAACACGTGACGGCAGTATTCACCGGTCCACCTCATAGGTGCACAAGTCTCGACACTTCACTCTTGTTCTACCACATGCTCGTACTCTTCGTGAACACATCCAGATCATGTGCCAATGAGTGTGGCACCCGGCTATGAGTTCATCGCAAACTATCATCTGAAAACTCGAAAATCCAAAATCAAGCACACACAAAGTGGAAAGCCGCAATACCATGTCATAAAAACTGTTGATATTTCCCTTCTGACTAACAGAAGGCGAGCCAGTCGCATCGATCAATAAGCTACTCTATACATGACCTCCCGCATCTCATCGCACCTGGGTAACAAAAGGAGTGACTGTGTAATAACGACGAGAACGAAAAAGAGCCGCGCACAGGAGAGGACAGAACATGTCCTTCGAGCTGCGACGAGATAGATATGCTAAAGAAATAAGAAGAGAGGAAAAAGTCGCGCTCCATCCAGGGAGGGAGTGAGGGTAAGAGAGTAAAACACACCAGTCGCCGCTTACGCCCACACTGTTGTTACAGGCGAGGCAAAACTAGTCACTGCTCGGACTCCTCCTCTTTGGAAGGGGTTGTTTCTATTTTTCTCTTCACCCGGAAGCGAGACGCAAGCACAGTCGCGATGAAAGACGCAAGATCGTTTTGCCCGTCACATTGTGCTCAGATGTGGATAAGGAAAAAGAGAAGCACGAGGATCCTCTATGTGGTTTCGTGAGGGATGATGGCAGCAGCCCCATGCGTTCTCTACCAGGAGAAAGCTTCCTCGAAGATGTCAATCTCCGTGTCTGTGCACCTGTCACGGACGGACTTGCGGACGTCGTCGGCCAAGCCGCCGGTACCACAGACACTGATGGCCATGGCGCCGACCTGCTTCTCTTGCTCCTTCTGGATAAGGGCACCGCAGTCGGGCTTGCCAGGGAACATTTGTACACTGGAGCTGGGAGAGTGGATCTCCTTGGTGCTGCGAGGGCGGGTGACGAAGAGAAGGATGCGAAGAATGTCGCGACGCTTCTCCATGCCGAGGATCTGGGTCATCCAGGGACGGATCCATTCAAGGTGCTCCGGAGACTGAATGATCCAGACAAGAGTGACCTTGCGTGTGGCGTGGGTGCCGTTCGCGTAACCAGCGACGAGGTCACGAACGTGGGGAACCTGGTGGGTGATACCGACACCGGCAGCGAAGAGCATGACAGTACCGTATGATGCGAAGCTCTGCGAGCCATAAGGACCCTCAACAAACGCAGAGGTGGTGAACTTGCCACCAGGAGACATCTCAGCCTTCTTGAAAAGGGTATCAGTGAAACCTGTACGGCGACGGATGATGAGAGACATGTTGGTACGGCGGGTGCCGAAAGCATCTTGACGGCTGACAGGAAGAGCCTTCTCGGCGTTCCACTCATCTTCTTCCTCACTCCAAGCGAGAGAGAAGGGGTGGCTGGTAAGAAGGCCGATAGTAGGCATGTACATGTAGACGTGCTGACCAGGAGTGAACTTCCAAGGCTTAGCAACGCGAAGAGTGACTCTGACGGCATCACCGGGGAGAGCCTCAACTTCAGCCTTGGTGCCGCCGTTGCCAACGTTGCGGCGAAGGAGAGTGATAAGACGCAGGCTGCGCTCAACGATCCAGACGACAGTGGCGGCCATGACGAAACCCTGCTCACGCATACCCTCGCAGTGCATCCAGACACCAACGACAGAAGTAGCGGCGAGAAGAATGTGAATACCGAGGAAGGTCTCGTAGAAGGCGTGGCGTACGACAGAAGGCGAGAGGAGCATGAGAAGAATGAACGCTCCAGTGCCGATCATACCAGTCTGAATGAACGGGCTGGTTGAAAGGGACTTGGCGATAATGCTGGAGCCGACGGTCCAGCCCTTCTCGTAGGTCTTACCGCCCATCCAGAAGGCAGTGTGAATGACACCCTCCATCACGACCATACGGCCGAGCCAGCGGTGGATGAGGTTGTAGGTGTCGAAGCTGATGCCGAGCAGGTAGATGAGAGGGTTGTTGCGACCAGCAAGGAGGAACAAGGGGATCATGTTCATGACGGAAAGGACACCAGTTCTGTTACGGGCATCGTCGTACCAAAGCTCCGGGTTGCTCCATTCAATAGTCCAGACGCAGAACGCAATCTGCATGCCGAGGTAACCGAGGAGGAACATTGTTTGAAGACGACCAGGAAGAGTGCCCATGTTTGCAGCAGCAGAAAGCTTGAACTCACGGTTGTGACGCTTCTTCCAGAGAGGTGCGGTGATGATGTCACGCTTGACCTTTGCGTAGCCGTCGTTGGGGGTGCTGAAGTACCTTTGCTTGCTGTCGCTGGAAGTGCCGTGGTTGAGGTTGGCGAGTCTGCGCACGTGGCGAAGGAGGACGAGTCCCCATCTGTAGATCAACATGGCGGAGACAATGGCTACCCAAGTCCAAGCAGTATATCTCATGACTTTGGCGTTGGCCTCGGCGGCGATGGGATCGTTGGCGATTTGGGCAGGAGTCCTGACTGGTGCCGCAGCCATGGCGTATGGCAGGGCCGCAAGCAGCGGCAATGCGATTGATGAAAGCATTGTGTGCGATGTGGAAGTGTGACAGACTGCTGTAAGGTTGTTGCAGCAGCAGGTAGACTCGAAGAGCCTATTGAAGAGGGTGATGCAAAGGCGCGTCGGTGGTGTCTACAGTTGTAGATAGGGCGCACTAAACCAGTGAATGTACGGGTCTAATGAAGAATGTTGTCGTGAACCGGCACGACAACTGTGGTTGAAGCTGGCGCGTTGCCTGAGTGAGGGAAAGTGCGACACGGTGTCTCAGTGCCGAATTGAGGTGAACGAGTGTGGTGATTGCGATGTCGTCAGTGTGTTGTGGGCCGCGCAGCAGCAGGATATCACAGTGGCGGGCTCGTGAGAAGAGTGGCGAGGTGAGCCTGGTGGTGATGTATCGGCGGTGAATGAACGTGTGCGTGTGTCGTCGAAGGACGGTGGGGAGGAGGCAAGTAGTAGGGGTAGTGGGAGGTGGTGAGGGCGTCGATGGCGTCGAGGAGTGCGAAGGACGCTGAGACGACAGGCAACGGCTCGACTACTGAAGGAGAGGCTAGGAGGCTCGCCGGTGGCCGTGCGTGGAGTTGATGAGAGGCCGCGCTGCTGCTACCCAGCACGGACGGGCAGGCTCGAGATTGCGGTGGAGTCGCTGTCTTGGCCGGGGACGTTGTGCCTTTCGATCTGGAACAAGGTGAAGTCCAGAGCGGAAGATGCTGCATGCGCCTGCTGCTGTGTTGCACTCTACTACACGCACATGGGCGTCATGCCAGGGGTTGAATGTCTTGCTGTCGGCGCTTCCTCTGGCATGCGGGAAGCCAGGAGATCTCTATTGCGTTGTTCAGCGTCTTGACAAACAAACATGAACTCTCTTTTAAAACATGAGAAATCTCTTCGTCTCGTCCACTCGCCCTCACACAGCGCTTCTCGATCCTGATCTCGTCCAGCCAGGTCATCCCCTCGTCGCAGAAACCAAGAGGCTTGTCTCAATTTGCGGTCGAGATTGGCGGCTACTGCAGCTGAAAAGGTACCTCTCATCGATGATTCGCCCATCGATTGCCCTGCTTGTTTCACCACCGAACTTAAGCGCTCCTACCCCGGCCCGTGGCTTGCCAACGCCGCCTCTCCCACAGCTGGGGTTTCCATGTCGTGCACAGGCTATGTCGCCAAAACACTATATTTTCTCGTCATCCGTATAGTGCTATAGTGCGTCCCGGCGTGCTGGGCGGAGAACACGACTCACCACATTGCATGTAACATGTGAGTAATGACAGCGGAAAAGTCCCACGCCTCGTGGTATATCTTGCGCAACGCAGAAGCAGAAGCCTCGTGCAGCAACCTCGTCGACGATGATCTACATACGCCCGCTCAGGAGGCACAATAGTCTGCATCCAATTCCCGTCTTTCATTACGAGCCACGGCACAGAACCACAGGTAACCCATTCTCGCGGCCCACAGCTCCATTTCCAATTCGATGCGATTCTCGCGAAGAAAACCCACTCCCATCCCATCATGCGCGCATAGCCCTCACGAATCACCACCCATGGTCGCATATACGAGCTCTCAATCAGAAACAGACCACCTTCGTACGCAATACACAGCTTCCCATGACTCTTTCCCCTGTTTTCCACCCCGGAAGGTCTACACGGAAGACGGAGGTTCTCTGTATATTGCGTACATTCGCCTACTGTCACAATGGACCTACATCCGCGTACAGTTACCTGCAGAGTAATCAATTCTTTGTTCTCCCCCAGATCACGGCGCTGGTAGGACATGTAGCCTTATCGGCAAACCGTTTCACCAGAAGCGCCAATAAATGCCACGCGCAATCCAACTGCTACGAAGTGCTGCTACTTCGCGTGTAGAATTTGCACTTTTGCGACAGCAGACTGGCAGGGGATGTTATTGCCTCGATATTTCTATATTATCACTTCCCTGTACTGCGCTTAATTACCAGTTTTCGTCGCCTGCGTGCAGCAAGACCCAAGATGGGACTAGCTGTGTGGTCGCGAACACTACAAATTGTGTACATATGTCATTCAATTTATGTGCTGCGCGTGCGCGCCGTTGGAAAAGATGGCAGACCCGGTCGGTTCCTGCTCACGGTTGTTTTTTGGTGTCTAGCTCCTCCACGCGCGCCACGGCCACGCCACGCTTCGCAATCCCTCCCGATGCTTGCCCACTCATGCAGGGGAGATGCATGGCTGCACGTAAAGCAAACGGTTTTAAGTCCTTTTGGGGGAAATGCGAAGGTTGGTGGGTTTTATTGGGTCGTAAGTTTGCGTGGATCTCTTTGAGATTTCTGCGAGTCTCTTTGGTCTTTTTTTGCCAGTGCTATCATATATGAGAATTGGAGTGGAAGGCTTTGCCATTGAGATACTGGTAGAATATACAATACGGGCAACATTACGCGAGCATGCCTCCCTCCACAGTGTTTGATCTTCCTACCAGGAGGGGCAGCTCCAGGAAGGTTTTCCTGTTACCATTGAGACGACTCGGACGAGCACTCCATCGGGTACATCTGTTACACCCTATCCACAAACTTCTGGACGATCTTCCGGACCTCGCTCCCTATTGCACGAAGGTTCGCATCCCCCCGTCAACTCTCATTATTCAAGCATATTGCAGCCTCGACTCTTCCCATGCGGGGCGGAGATAACCCGTATCCAGACCAGCTGTGTCGATGGTGCTGGCATATACGCCCAACACCTTCATGCTCACGCTCACGCTAGCCTCCGCTTCGTCTTGGTTCCAGATTGACAGTCCGACGGTGTTCTCGCCGCTGTAGTTCAGGATGCCCGGCGGCACTGGGAACTCGACCTGATTCCCGACGTACGGGAGGAACTTGCCTGCGAAGGAATGTCAGCACTGATAACACCCACATACATCCGAAACACCACCTGCAATCATGCAAGCCCACGGGGAAAGGAGGGGCAAACTGCAAACTCACCAAACATATAACCATTCACGTATAGCTGCGCCCTCAACGCGCTCCGCTCCACGCCCGGCGCCAGCTCAAACGCCAGACTCACATCGAAACCTCGCGGAATCTCGAGCGCGAACACGCTCCTGTAGAATTTCGCGCCGGCTTCTGCGAACCCTTCGCCAGGACTACCGGCTGCCCATTCGCTGTCGTCGAAACCGGGCAAGTGCCAGCCGAGCCTCTCCGCTGTCAATCCGCCTTCGTTGTAGGCGCCGCGGATGGGGTCGATGTTCTCCTGGCCACCTGCTTTGCCCGCTACCTTCCACGATGTGAAGGCGCTGCCGCCGTTGCCGCCGAGGAGAGTCGCGTTGAGGATGCCGCGTGGGTTCAGGGCGCCGGTGGTCTGGTCGTGGCCCATGTTGTCCTGGATCACGAAGAGGACGTTCTCGCCGGCTTTCGCAGCGTCGCCGAAGGCGAGCGTGCGGTTTGATTGAGCGAGCGAGACGTTGCCGAAGGTAGAGCCTAGGAAGGCGCCGTTTAGGTAGGCGCTCCAGCCGTGCGATGTGCCGCCGATGACGTCTAGGAAGACGCCTGAGGGTGCTGCACCTGTTGAGTTGTCGACGATGAAGTGGCCTCTCCAGAGGATGTTCTGGGCGTGGAAGCCGTACTCGTCGGCGTAGAGGACTGGGAATGTAGCGGGCTGTCTCGGGTTGAGGGTCGAGTTCTTGTCGGCTGCTACCCACGCCGCTCCGGAGTCGTCGTAGTCGAGCGAGCGTTCTGGGAGAGCATCGGAGACTTTCCACTCGAGGGTGGGCAAGATGCTGGTGATGCTCTTGATTGTGACTTGAGAAGCTGCGAGTGTGCCGCGGAGACTGCCGTATTTGGTCTTCTTGACCTTGATCTCCTTTCCGTTGAAGGTGAGTTTGGTATAGCGTTTTGGCGCGTATACTTCGAGATCGGTCTCGCTGGACCAGTCGCCTGTGAGAGCAAGAGTCTTTCCCTTCTCCTCTACCGAGCGAACAAGGTAAGGCCCAGTCACAAGAACGCTCTGATCCAGCGGCGAATGCGGATCGCTGCTGAGTTCCGGCTGCCACGCCGTATAAGCCGTGCTCCTATCCATGAGCACAACTCTGAGCCCATTGTCGAACGTCAGTACAGTGCGGCCCTCGTTCTGCAAGAAGCTGACAATCAGCCCTTCCTTGGCCTTATAGAATTCCACATTCTTACAGCCATCGCAAACCGCAATCTTCCCCTCCTTGACACCCTTGAGAAAGAACTCGCCCGTCTCGCCGGTAGGCACCCAAAGCGCAACCAAAGGCTTTCCATCCTGTACACTAACAGCCAGAACCTCCGCCGTCGAATACACAATCTTCTGCGGCCCCGCATTGAAGTCCGCAACAAGCACCTTCGCCTGCCTGCCATCAATAGCAACATGCGGCGCATACTGCGGGATCGTCAGATCCCCAACAGAGGTCTTGACGCGCAGCTTGAATGTCTCGAGGCTGGTTAGCGTGGTGTTGGTGTGCTTTGCGACGTAGAAGCGGGCGTGGTTGTCGACATTGTAGAGCTCCTGGGCGAACACCGCGGGGTTGCCCGTGTAGTTTGTGGTGCCGTTGCCGCCCTTTTCGATTTTGGTCAGGTCTTTGGCGGCGCGCAGGAAGAAGCCGAAGAGTTTGGTTTCGGAGAATTTGGCGCTGATGGTTCGTGGTTCGGAGATGGGGGCGCTGTAGTCGTAGCTTGTGCCCTGTTTGAGCGAGAGGGTTAGATAGTAGTTCAGATATCAGGTCAATATCTTCGGGGAGTGCTTCTTTTTCTTCTCGAATGATATCTTTGGGACAACGTACGACTGTCGGCATTGGCAAGCCTCCCCATGTTGTGCCGCCGAACACCATGTACAGGTTCACGCCTGTGACCTTGTTGCTCAGGTTGTTGCGGTAGAAAACATTCACCCAGTTAGGACCTGTGTTATTGACGCAGCCGCCTGCAGGGCCGTTCCACGGGTTGTAGCTGCCGCCCTGGAACTCCGCGAGGATACTAGGCTGGGTAGGTGCAGTCTCTTGGAAGTGGGTGTAGTAGTCGAAGACGGTGAAGTCAGGCGGGAAACCGTTGGTGCTGGTGCATTCGGCCAAGTTGCAGGACCAGCAGGATGGGTAGTTGTCGACGGTGTAGACGTCGACGTTGCCACCCGCGCCGACTGTGTCGTAGTCTTTCGACCAGGCTTTCGTGCCGAGGTTTGGATTATTATGGAAAGTGGGCAAATCAATGGAAGAACTGCGGACAGAGCTCTCTAGGAGTTGCATGTAGTCGATGCCTGTAGCGTTGGGGGTCTTTGCGGTCACGTTCGTCCATTGGTCACCGTACTCGTTTTCGAGCTGGTAGAGAATGACGTTGCCTCCATTCGTAACGGTGTGAGGGAGGACGACTTCGGACATCTTCTCCATGTACGGTTCCCACGCAGCGGTGTATCTCGAGTCGTTGTTGCGCAGAGTGCCATATTCGCCGGTAGTAAGCCAGCCAGGGAATCCTCCTGCGTTGGCTTCTGCGTTCACATAGGGACCAGGACGGAAGATAACATAGAGGCCGATATCTTTCGCTATCTCGAAAAGGCGTTCGAAGTCGTGGGCTCCGGTCTCGAAGTCTAGAACGCCATCCTTAGGTGAGTGCCATCCCCTGCATGCAGAATCTGTGTTAGAAGAAGTTCAACTACAGACGGTGCATCTCTCCGTATTGGATTATCTCTCTCCCAGCTAATATCACCTGATGCAATCACGTCATCGTGTTTGGTTGCCATCGAGATACTATCAGGGATGGATAAGTATCTTCGTAGCACTCCACATTGCTGCCATCAGGCTTGGCTATCGAAAGACGAAAATCGCCATTGAGGTGTCATGCGCAGACTTTCGGGAATATACTGTGATTGTCACTAGCTGGTGGGATTTAGGACATACTGCACACCTTGTTAGCATGTCTTCCAAAGAGAAAAAAGAAGCGTCAAGTTCGGACATACCCAATTACCATATACTGAGAATGTGTTGAAGCCTCCGGCCTGTTAGTTGCAATCAGCGTCTGAGCTCTGATGTCTGGATGTGATAGCACCAATGCACCTTGATCTTCTGAAGAACATCGATCCAGAGTTCCGGCACAGGTAGTCTCCAGTAATGTATTTCTCCCGACCACATGTAAATACGTTCGCCATTCACTGTATAGCGAGTAGAAATCATGTCAGCAAAGCGTCAAATGGTAACACAATGGGTAGGACGCCTCACTGACCTTTCAAGCTGTAATGGTCCCATTGAACCACATCGTTGAGTCCATTGTCGTGGAGCGGCCACTGCTGTGCAAGAGCAGTGGCACAGGTTGAGGCTAATGCAAGGCTCGAAGTGATCCTCATGGCTTCCCACAAAGAGACAAAGCTATCCGCTTGACGTGCTGAGGTCAAAGGTGAGGACCAGGTGTAATTATACCACCATAACAAACCCCATTGTCGAGGAGATGCCCCGCCACAAGCAGCTTTACCCGTGGCTGGTATGTCCCTCTCGCGCACCGATGACAGAGGTCAAGCTTGTCGTAGTTGGCTTGACTAGGGCATCACATTGTCAATCTCCCAACGACATTCATTGTACAAAGACATTGCCGTCTCTTGCCGAAGTGGAGGAGCGTCGAATGTGGAATCTCCGCATCTTTGTCAGTGGACTTGCGGGGGTTTGGCAAGGATTGTTCATCTGTGCCACGCCCAAGCGATGTTAGCGTCATTAGGCGGATGAATAGATAGGTGCAAAGATCTTCTTCCGTGACCTTGAACTGATTTAAGTCTAGGCATGGTGGAGGATTCTTTCCGGTGGCGCCGTCAAATCGAAAGCTGACCGCTTTTTGCGCTTGAGAAAACGGTATTGTCGTCGAGATCCAGTGGTGCAAGCCCTATAACAATACAACAGCCACGGGATGTGGGGGAAATGGAGACTTTCTACGGCCAACAACGTATGAAGGCGGGAAGTTCTGGTACTCGAGGACACGATGCCTTCCTCAAGCTTGCTCGACATCTGGACCAGTCTCTAGTGGTATGTAGCGTTGATCTCGATGGTGGTAGAGACCGTCTTGACGCGTTATCTGATGGTAGTAACATGCATACTGCTGAAGTGTATACTTTATTGACCACATTTGTATATTCAGATGCGTTGCCACGAGTGCAAAGAGCGGCAGAGATGCCGCAGCATTTACCTCCTCAAGTCTGTGTACGACTCGGGCACCAGCACTAACTATAGCTTTGTCGACATTCCGCTACATGTTGACCATAGACGATAGGATCATTCTGGAGCATTCTTACTGTTGAGATACCGTCTACATCGCTTCCGATCTCAAAGTCTGGTGTGCAAGTACTATCTGCATTAGGGATCTGATCCCTCTTACTGCCTACCATTGAAAGTCCGTACACAAACTTGGGCGCAGCGGTCCCAGCTCGGACTAACTATCGGTCCGCAACGCTGCGTCTTTCAAACGCCGAAAATGGTTCGTGTTCTACTAACCCTACTAACCTCATGCCTGACCACCTCCTGTAAATATCGATCTACAAAACTTTGCTATAACGTATCTCTGGAGACTTTGGGTGTCTTTGGAGACTATTTGTGTCTGCTACGATCGAGCGTAATCTAATGCTGGTGTGACCTCGTTCTTGGATCGCGAATGTTCGGGATTTGGATGTTTTGGTCGGCTGAGAAACAGATTGCTTCCACGCAGATGGTTATTTCGCTGGTCTTTTCGTAGAGTTCTACGCAAAAGACCACGCGAACCATCTGGACATCGGTATCTCGCACTCAACCGAGTACAAATCGATCCCAGACAGCTATTGAGCCATGGATATACGCTCCATAGTGGTTGAAGATATAGGTAAGGTAGTCTCGGCATTCCATTTATGTAGAACAGCTCCGACGCCCCACTCGAGCTTTGAATGCCTAGGTTGCGTGATATCACGACAGCACCACTCGTTCTTAACAATCGACACTACGTGTAATCGAATCCACGAGCGAAGACTCACGCTTCGAGTACATCAACTTGTACGGATCTGCCACAATGTCAGGCCAACCACAGATCGACCACGTGGTTCTCCTGCTACCATATGCCCTAATCATATCTCCGCCAGACTGGTTAACCTCCGCCTTCACGCTCTCTCCAGGCGGTCGTCACGCCGACAACCGTACCGAGAATCGCCTTGTCCTGTTCGCAGATGGATCTTACCTCGAACTGATAGCCTTCATTGACGATGACCCCAAGAACCGCGAAGGACACTGGTGGGACAAGCCATATGGCATTGTCGACTGGGCTTTGACCAATACAACGGAAGAGCAACCCGATGTAAAGAGGATAAACTCTCATCTCGAGAATAAGAACTCGAAAGTGAGATATGCGGACCCAGTGGCCGGAGGCAGGAAGAGGCCGGATGGGGTAGAACTACGATGGAAGGTTACATTCCCGACAGGCATCGAGCGAGGCGTTGTGCCGTTCTGGTGTCACGACGTCACGGAGAGAGAAAAGAGGGTACCGATATCGAAAGCAGCGACTGAACACCCCAGCGGTGCCTTGGGCGTGGCGGGCATCAGAGTTGGAGTCGATGACGGCAGGGTGAGAGCGGTCAACGACGCAGTCGAAGCGGTTGTTGAAAACGAGGACCTTGTCCTTGGGGCACCGAAGGCAGTGGATGGCTTGAAGGATCCTTGGGTGCAGGTCCAGACCGCCGATAGACATGCGCTGAAGCTAGAGCTGGTGTTGCAGACCGCTCATGCTGACCAGAAAGATATACGCCATAAGGTGCAGGACGGTGAAGTGGTCATATCATTCCAGTGACCTTGGCAAATACGCTCGTAGCGCCCAATAAAACTCGATCGAAAGACTCGTCTACGAGAGCCACAGTATCAGAATGTCGGTGTGCACCCTAAGTCCATAAACCTAAAGGACATACTGAAAGTGGAAAGTGGGAGTATGGGTACCCTGTAAGGCGCTCCCTGTCTTTTAGCATTTCCCGATTTCTCCCTAAGTACTCTGTCGCAAACAGCGGTTGCGGCGCAAAGCGAAGCCCTACGCAAACAAGGCAAAACAGAAACTTGTAGGACCAGCAAGGTTCAAGCAAAACCCGACACTCCCTCGTCAGACCGCAGTTCAACCGCACCCGTCATCTGCACAGTTCGCCTGCAGACAAACCAAAGCTGTCCCAGCTTCTTGCTCAACAGATTAGATGGACTATTTGTTTTCTTTAGGCTGCGGCAACACTTGCGATGACCCCACGCGACGCCACCACCACGCGAGCTCAATTCTCCAACCCTCCTGCGCAGCCCTACGGAGTCTAATGCCGAAGACCGCGGAGGCTAAGTGTAGCCTAGAGAAGAACTAGAGAATCGATTCGTCTGGATCGAGCTCACACATGATTCACGAGCCGTGACGACCTGTGAAATCCGGCGGCTCATCATCCTTAGCAGCGCATGCGACACCACAGATGACAGCTGCGCTAGCATGTAATTTCGTTATCCAGCCGCATTCGTCATTTTTTAGAACGTCTGACAAGAGAAGAGCCAAGCCCAGCAGGTTTTCCCGTAGGAGGTGTCTCCGTGGGACGTGGGAGACGAGATGTGACCGACTCATATGGTACTACCTCATTGAACGATCTGATACTCCTGAGGTCGATACTCGAGACGAGGAAGGGACCTGCTCAGCCGTCTTGCGGGAGCCACTCGTTAGACTTCTTCGAGAACGTAACCGCGTGTGAAGATCTGCCACGGGAGACGGACACAGCCATGTCATGATCCTGGAAGATGTTCCGGGGTTATTCGCGGTGCGCCCGAGGAGGATGATAGGCTAGCGCAGTACATGTCAGGGTAATGTTGTCTGATTAATATACGCCGTCAGAGAGAACGATGAAAGAACTAAATAGCTATTATAATTGTACAGTGTTATTACTCATGATAAGGATTTGATTCCTACGGCGACCGTCCCAATGTAATGACTCCATCGTATGCATTTGGAAGACAGAAAAAGAAAAGAAAACATTTCGCGGCTCATATGCCCCCATTCATCATCTAAGCGTTTGTTTTGACAACACAACAGCCGTATCCGTGATTCCTCCGGGAGCCCCACGTCCAGCCCTGAATGCACCATATCCGGGCAAATCTAGATTTGGTGTTTGGAAGGTTTCCGGTAGATAGCTTTGTCGGAGTTGAGGCCGTGAATCTTTGTGTGCATCTTGCTTCACCCGTAGTAGGTCACACCCAGTACACCTTGCTCTGCGCTAAGGTCTTCGCTCGAGCGGTTGTTTTGATGGAAACTGCAGACCGGACGAATTGTGGAACTATTACCCCCACCCATTCCGGATTGACCGGTTTAGGGTTGCGCATTGTCGCCGGATCGCCGCTTGTTGCACAATCGCACTCGAAATCGAGCCACATTCGTCGCCGCAATGCATCCTCAGATGCACAGCGGAACGTCCGGATCCGAGTGAGGGGGTTGCTCGCGCCTGTGGTGATCGTTGGAAGAACTGCCGTGAGTACCGTGTCTAAGGATGAGTTTGGTCACTCAAGTGACATTATTACTGCTGGAATCCATGGCTATATGCCAACCAGCCGATGCTCCACAGCTCAGAGGCACCTTCCCTTGTTGTACATTCGTGTACACTCCTCGTTGATCTCCTAAGAAGGCGGGTAATGGCCTACAGGATAAGCCCTTCCCGAATCGTCCCGGTAGTGCACTGACGATTGTTGTTGCTGTGCCTGCTGCTGTTGAGGAGGCGGCGGGGGCGGGTATGCTTGCTCGGTAGAAGCCTGATGGTATGATGGAGGCGGCAAAGGCTGTGCTGGCAGGTGTGATTGAGATTGTGAATACTCTGTGGGCTGCATTGGTGCAATGTGGTATTGTTGCTGGGGCACGAAGCCTTGGCTCACTGGTGCAGGCACAGTGTACGGTGACGTGCTGCTAGAAACAGACAGGTTCTGGAATTCTGACTGGGGTGGCATTTGCGGTGGGTGGTACGCTGGTTGCTGCTGTTGCTGCTGGGCATGTTGTACTGCTGGGTAGGTGTGTACGGGCGCTTGACTGTATGGTGAGTGCTGTTGCGCCGGAGCTTGTGCGTGAGTCTGATACTGTGCATGCGGCTGTTGCTCGGTAACGGTGTACTGATACTGGGGCGTGGTTGATGGCCAGTGTTGTCTGTCAGGGTTCAAAGGTCCGTTGTAAGGCAAGCTGGACGCATTACGTGCAGGAGTATGGACATCGTGAGGAACAGATGGGACACTTTGTGTGCTTTCATGAGATCTCCAAGTTGTGAGTCCAGGCTGTGGTTGTGAGGTCGCGGTTCCAGGAACAGCGAGTGGAAGGTTGGTCAAACCCACATAGCTACCTCGTGGTGCCTGCTGCGTCTGCCAGGAGCCGGATGGACCAGGATGCGTGCCTGAGAAGCTTCGTGATGTCGATGTCGAAGCTGGACGTTGTATGCTCGGGCCTGCTGCATGTGGGCCGGGCGATGAGTTTTGAGTCACGGTGAGACTGGAATCTTGGGGGCGTGAAACTGTAAGACTCGTTAGTATTGCGCTCCTTCTCGTCGTAGCCTTGCATTGACATACGTTGTGGTGGGAGATCAGCTGCAAGACCGGCCTCGCTCAGTCTCAGACGCAAATACGAGTTCTCTTCCTCTAGCTCTCGGTTGCGCTGTCGTGTAGCCAAGGATATCTTGTCGCTTGCTTCCTGTGATCGACGAAGCTCTGAAATCGTGCTCTCGAGTCCATCGATGTGGTCTTTCGTTCGTTGGCGAATCGCACGCTGAGCTTCGCGATCATTCGCTCGCTTGCGTTCTAGCTGTGCAGCAGAAAGCGTGCTTACGCTGCGGGTTCCGGCTCTGGAGGCGCGCTTCTTCGTGGCCGAGCCAGACTTCTTGGGCTGCTCAGAGCCAGAAGAGGCGTAGCCATGCGATTGTGTCCGCTCCAGGCCGGAGTAAGAAGAGTCCGGCAGATTTTGATTCATTGAAGACCATGAGACGTTTGTGCTCAAGGGATTCCAGGGAGAAGCTAGAACACAAGTCATGGACGACGGCTGTGTTGTTGTGTCGTGTCGTGTTGGGGAGTGTCCAGAGCGTCGAGCTCTCTGTAAGTAGAGAATGGGTATTGGCAGCAAGCGAGCTACGATTACACCGAGGATAGCTCAAGTTGCAGGATGATCGCCGCTACTGTTTTGCGCGAGCTTCGGCTGTTGGATGCAATTAATATCGCAACCCGGAGGAATGGCAGGGGAGGCAGCGACTATATGTCGTTAGAGCACCTGGGAGGGCACGTGGATAGACGTCTAGTCTATTCTAGTTAGAATCAGGGAAGATAAATAGTCAGTGCAGAAACGTGGCGTGCGGCATCAGGATACCGCTAGCGGTTTAGTAGTGACGAATGGATAGTGGGTGAAACACGATGGGATGCTAGAGGATGATAATAATGGCTTCACGGGTGCCGGAACGCGCAGAGACGGGGCTCGCTCATATCAACGGTGAAGAAGACCCGGCGCCTGATCGTCTCGATTGTCATCATACCAGCCGCAGCAGGCAAGCGTACGTTGTGCATCGAGAACATCGAGCGCTCGGCCGGCAGGCCCAAGTGTTCGTCGGGCAGCCTCACGAACCCACGATGATTGACCGCCCGCCAGTGTGCGAATGCGGTTGGCATCAGCCTTGCCTAATCCTGCTAGGTTGTCAGGCTGCAAACATGCTCTGCAGAGCTCTGGCTCCCGCTGAGCGTGAAGAAAGGGGCCCTGCGCAAGCCGTTACGGCAGCACTCGCCGACGGCCCACACCAGATGATGACGATCAAGGTCATGCTCCACTCGAGCGTGCCTGGACGGAGGGTGACCGACGTGACCGTAGTGAAGCCTTCTGACCGCCAGGAGCTTTTCCGCCGCACGTCGAGCTCAAACACGACGTGGAGCCGGCATATAGCCAGCAAACTCAGTCCTACCGCCTTCCTCAGTGAACCCTATCCTCTATCCAAGGCTCCAACCTTCGCGGCGCGTTCCCAAACCTTGCTCTCAAACTCAACGCAGCGCCTGGCGCGCCGCTAGAAAAGCAGACAGCGGCCAAAGCACCCGAGTCGGCGCGCCGCCGCGGTGAAGTTTGGCAGGCTACCAGTCATATGTGGTATACCGCCAGATCGTCTCCTGGCGTTCGTCAGAGGAGTCCAAGTAGGCCAATTTATTCCACGTGCACCTCCATGTTTGCGACGCATCGGCTCGTGCTTGGCCAACACTTGTGGAGACTGCCCTGGGAACGTTGCCAGTGGATAGATGCCCAAGATTGGCATTGGGTTTGGCCCGCACAGTTGCCGACGTCCGAGACGTGCTCTTGCAGGCGTGAAGCGTGTCTGGACTTCACCTCTCCGACTGTCTGCCTTGGCCAGGACGAAGGCAGTACGCTAGCAATGGACACATCAAAATCCAGATGCCATGAGTGAGGTACACCGCAAACCCCACGCCGGTATGGCTCGCGGGCGCCAAGTGGTATGTCGTCCGACCGCTCTTACGGGTTCATCGTCAGCGCTGTGCTACTACGTACTACTACGTACCTGTGAGGCTATAATCGGAGTATAAGCGGAGATTTACCGGGTTTATATTAGACTCGACATGCTCTCGAGATTATCATCATCTTAAACCCCAGCCAACAAGCTTCGCTGCAGCCGCTCAAGACGTCCTCTCAAGATGTCCGCTCAGGAAAGCTAGTATGTCCGCGCAAGATGTCCGTTTCCCCGGGCATATCACCTTATCCATTGTGTCGCTCCGAGCAGCGGTACCTCAAAGCCCTCAGTCGTATCTCTGTGCAATCAGTCTACAGTACAGCTCGGCTTCAGTGACCCTAAACTCACCGAAAGCGCCCGAACGTGCCCCTTTATCATTGTCACAACAGGCCTCTCTAGCAACCGTTACCTCGTTACATCTGGTGGGGCCTCGCAATTGTGTCGCAGGCTGGATCGAGCACGCATGAAGGAACATGGAAGCCTGAGACACCCAGCCTCTTTGTGACTGGCACATCGCTTCTGCCTGCCGAGAACAGGGATGTCCGGGCTTCTCGAAGGACCTTCATTTTGTTCTAATTTGAGTGGACAAGCAGGGGTGCCACGTTGCTTCTGTGTGCACCGAAATTCTTCCATCCTCTACACTAGACGTTTCCCTCCCTCCTGTCACTCCGTATCAGGTCGAAGGAAGGAGGTGCTATCTGATGATGAAGTTCTTTGCTACGGCCATGTAAATATCATCACCACAATGTATACATGCAGTGGAGATACATGCATCTTCGTGTGTACGTAATCACCGCAATTCAAGAAGAAAAAGTCACAAGTGATTTGAAACTTGCTGCAAACGTAACAGCTTTGCCGGCATGACACCGCGTGGGAGCGGGTGGGAGACTTCAAGGCCTGGCAAAGCATTTTATCTTTGGTGCCAGACGACTGCCAATGGCGTGCTGAACACATGGGGCGCCTTACTTCGACGGCTTCGAGTAACGCCATTATAGTAGAGCGACAGACCAGTCTGCACGCAAAGCATAAACCCTTTCCCCAGCCTAGACTGAACTCTCGTGCCCGCATGATTCAAGAATCGATATGTAACAAGTGTTCTCGACTAATCTCAGTAACACTAAATTAGAGTGCGGAAACGTTTCCATGACGTTTTCAAGTGTCGTAGCCTCCCCGAAGAAACTGCTGTAGATCACGCGGATCTTGACGCCAGTATCTCCTGGGAGGCACGCTGTAAAAAATGTGTCTCACGACTAACGAGTTTCCGATGCGTCCAACTTTTGAGACGAGAAATGACCATGCGGTGCCTAATATGGAGCACGCCAAGGTGTCATTGCTCAATAGCCCTGATGTGGCGTTTTGCACGATGCCGACGAGATTGCCGAACAGACAGGTGTGGCACTCGATCGAACTGTGTAGGCGAAGGCATGCGCCACTGAGTACAGCCGATCCGGCCAGCATCATTTTCTTGCCCCGATCAATCTACCATGCCGTGAACCTTATACTAAGAACCTAATGCCACGAAGACGGGCGCACCATGGGAGAGCGCAGGATCACAGACACAGGAGTCTATGCACAGACGAGCTCGGCGACTAAATCGCGGCCTTGTTCGCCATAGTTTCGGATTCTTCGGACTGTTGACGTCTTGTCACGGTAATTTGTACGCATTGCTAAGCTATCCATATCATAGATACTTGCGGTATCCGCAGCTCAACAATCGAAACATTTGTCACGGTATGGTTTGAAGAGACTTCCTACCGGATTACTGTGCACGGGACTGGAAATGGGCTTCAATGATGTCTCTGCTGATAAATCGCGCACCCATATTTATTTACATGTGATGGTCCATTGTGATATAGTTTTGGTCGCTATTGGTTTTCCCGTTGTTTCGCGCACCCATTTTTCCATGATACTTCGGCGCGGTGTCATCTTTGCGGTGTGCATATCTAGCCCTACGCAGCTACGACATGCTTCGTGCATCTCTACCTGTGTGGCACGAAGACAGCCCCCACATTAGTGCATATTTGCGAGACGTGTTGTGCATCCGTAGACTCTGTACAAAGTCGGAGATGGCAGTCCACATGACCCGATATCATCTTCCCTGCTCCTCCTTCCGCCCGCCCACATGGCAACAACAGAAAATCCTAAAGTGGCTTCTTCTCCGGATTCGCCTTTGTCGATCACACGCATCGGTACCATCGTTTGTAATTTCGCACTCCTTATCTTCTCACAAGCCCGGTGAGCTGGACTATCGATTGCCAGCACAAATGCGCCATGCAAGAATGATCGCCCTCCAGGTTGCGGTCGATCATGGCACATGTGGCCACCTGGTCGGGCGCGTCTTGATCTGGCACATGCAAGAGTCAGTCATGCCCATCTTGAGTCGGTGAACGCATGTTCACCATCGTCCCAGATCTGCGTCGCCCGGAGATCTGGGTTCTGGCTTGGTAAAGTTAATTATTCGTCTGCCGGATTAGGGCAGTCACTACTGTCACTGACTGTGTCACGATGCTTGCTTGAACGTGTTGCTTTTTCATTAGTGCTGTGATACGGTTTGATGACATGAAACTGCCTTCCCAACCTTGATAACAGCTTTCCACAAAGTTTCCTTGATGACACACACCTATTTCGAGAACCTGGGCTTAAACTCGGTAAGAGAAACTGGGATATCTGAAACGCCTGGCCCTACGTGCCTCGGCGAGCTTCCATTCAGCCTATGATGGTTGAAACCAAAGGAACCGAGGCACTTAATATATATACCAACTTTATGCATATTTGATGGATCTTGCGGTATCTCGATTGCGATATTAAACGCGACAAGATCTTCGCGATAGAAGCGCATGCGAAATGCATTTTCTTGCGGTGTGTGTCAGGAGTCGCTTACGATCTTTGACTGTGATTAAGGAGTCCCAGCCGCAAAAGTCAGATACATGTGGCCGTAATGCTTGATGATGTGAGTTCAATAGCTAAGAAGATGGCCTGAACTTATCAAGCTCCACGCTGTTCGCTTTTCCAGACTGTTGGTAGAACGTGTTTCAATAACCGCTGAGCTTATTAATCCCATGGTCCTTGCCAAACTGTCCCGTTTCATGAACCGTGGAGCTTATTGTTAAGCCTACGGTTCGACTTCTCAAACTGTCGTTTTGACGCGTTTCAAGACACGCTGAGCTTAAAAGCTCGACACGGTTCACTTCTCAATCAGACGGTCGAAGATATTTCCGATCTCTTTCGCACTCTTCTTCGGGTAGCGTTTCTGGCCACCTTCGTAGTCGACAAAGGTGACACCGAAGCGCGTCTCATATCCCTCAGCCCATTCGAAGTTGCTGCCCAAGGTTGTTAGTAAGTGTCACTCAGTCATGACGATTGGGTAAAATGCTCTTGGGCAACTAAACTTACTCCAGAAGACTCCACGCCATGTAGCCACGAACGTCGACATTATCATGGGTGTACGCTTCAGCCATCGCATTAACATAGTCTTGGAAATATTTCACGCGGAAGTCGTCTTCCAGAATCTCATCCTTGGTCTTGTCGTTCTCGCCCTTCAAGCTTGTGCCGTTTTCTGTCACGTAGATGATCGGTCGGCCGTAGCGGTCTGAGATCCATTTCATGAGCTTGCGGAAGCCAATGGCGTGCGGACGAAGCCAGGGCGACTGTGTCTCGGGGCCAATGGGTGTGCCATTCTTGTCCTCGAGGAGGAGCTCGAGGTTGCCGGTAAAGTCCTTGGGGTCGGCTTCGGTAGGGATGTGCTTGATGTAGTTGGCACAGTAGTGGTTCCTGAAAGTGTTAGTGTGTCAATGATAGCAAGATTGGGATCGGATTCAGCATACATTCCGTAGAAGTCGTTTGAGCCCTTCACCAGTGCCTTTTCCTCCTCGGTGAATTGAGGTAGCCTGTCGCCCAACTGCTTTCGCATGCTCGCTGGGTACTCTCCGAAGTAGACTGGGTCGGCAAACCACGAAATGGCAAACTCCAGTTTGCGCTCGCAGGCCTCAACATCCTTGGGCTCCTCGGGATCCCAAGGCTCAACCCAATCTCCGTTCAAGGTTATGCCAATCTGACCGCCGTCCTTCTCTTTGAACTCTTCTCTATACGCCTTGACCGCCGCACCGTGGGCGATGAGAATGTTGTGACCAACTTGCCACGGCTCTGTGCTGCTGTCGCCAACCTTGCTCTTGTTCCTATCGCTGGTGTGTCCAGGTGCGAACTGGCCGATGCTGTATCCCAAGACGGAGCTGCACCAAGGCTCGTTGTATGTGATCCAGAACTTGACCTTCGATCCCAAGGTCTTGAACATGAGCTTGCTGTAGCTGACAAAGTCCTTGACGTACTCCTCCTTGTTCAACAGACCTCCATACCTGTCGTGCAGGCCCTGTGGCAGATCCCAGTGGAACAGTGTGACCATAGGCTGGATGCCATTGGCTAGCAACTCATCGACCAGATTGACGTAGTATTGTAGTCCCTTGTCGTTGACAGGGTCGTCGCGGCCACCGAGCGGAATGACACGCGACCAGGAAATACTGAAGCGGTATGCCTTGGCTCCAAGAGACTTCAAGAGAGCTACGTCTTCCTTGTAGACATGGTAGGAGTCGCAAGCGACGTCGCCGCTCGAGCCGTCCGCAATCTTGCCAGGGATCCGACAGAAAGTATCCCAGATGGATTCACCGCGACCATCTTCCTTAGCAGCACCTTCGATCTGGTAGCTGTATTGCGGTCAGCTCAGCCTACCATCACGTCAATCGTATCTTTCCGACCCACCTTGCAGTAGCAAACCCCCAGAGGAAGTCCTTGCGCAAACTGAGTTGTGACATGACGGCGAATAAGACTAGAAGAAAAGCCCTCGAGTACTCTGTACAGAACCAAAAGCACAACAAAAACAAGGCGTGGGAAACATAGCGTATATACCTAACCTTCCCGGCTGAACGCCAGGCTAGAACGAACACGACACGGAAAAACAAGGCGCCTCAGACGGGGCGACTCGCCTGCTCATCTCGTAAACCACCCCATGCAAGTGCCAATGCGCTTGCTCACGCCGCCGCGAGACCTATCATCCGCATCACAAGCCTGGCAGAAGGAGGCTTTTGAGTATAGGCGAGAGCAAAAGCTGCGGAGGTAGTGGGGCTTGGGACCATTTCTGCCGTGGAGGAGGGGCATCACATTCGAGATGGCTGGGCGGTGAGTGGAGTCCTCGGTCCGCCGTTGCGAACATGTTCACATCGTCATGTGACTGTGAAGAAAGTCGGGGACTGAGATGGTGCCGCCCAGATGCCGACATGATCGAGCGGTAAGTCCCAATTTGGACTGCAACGCCGACGACTGCAGCTCTTCTATACCAATCATTGTCGGATAGCAAAGGCGGAGCTCTGAGACTGCGTCGGAGCAGTTACGACGCCATGTGAGCTCTCTGTAATACATAATTCGGCAATCGATCTCTGTCTCAAGCACATATCCTCTCATCGGACAACACATCAGTCAACACCAACAAAAAGACCTACACTGCCAGCTCATTGTCAGCGATACCCAGTACCATCCGTGGAAGGCAACCAGTCTGAGACCATCAATCGATATATATCGACCCAAATCATCATTCTCGAAAAAATGCTTCCAACCTGGCGAGCCGGCTGCCGCCGCGTGCGCATCACAACACCATCCAACACCACCATCCGCAACGCCGCAACATCCACACAATCAAAACGTGAAGGCGACATCTCCGACGCCTTCGCCTCACTCTCAGGCATGCAATTCACCAAACTCGACTCTCGCTTCGCCAGCATCAAACAGAGCCTCGTAGCCGGCCACGAAGAAGCCCTACACGCCTCCTGGAACCGCCTCCTCGCATCCCTGCGCGATGAAATCCCTCTGATCCGCGAACAAAAATCCAAAGTGATCCCGGAGATAGATTTCAAAGACATCGACGCCGCGAGCCCAGAGTTCCGCGCCGAGCACAAGAAGCGCGGCGTCGCGGTGATTCGCAATGTACTTCCGGAGCAGCAAGTTTTGGATCTGAAGCAGGAGCTTCGCGAGTACATCGCGAGCAACCCTCAGACTAAAGCTTTCCCGCCGGAGAACCCTCAGGTGTTCGAGCTGTACTGGTCGCCTGCGCAGATCAAAGCTCGCTCGCATCCGAATTTGATCAAAGCCCAACGCTTCCTCATGGAGTTCTGGCAGTCAAAAGACCCCAACGCGCTCGTCTCGGGCAGCCACCCTACCATCTACGCCGACAGACTCCGCATGCGCTTGCCAGGAGACGCACGCTTCGCTCTCGGCCCGCATGTCGACGGCGGATCGTGCGAGCGGTGGGAGCCAGACGGCTACGGCAAAGGGCGCGTCTACGACGAGATCTGGAAAGGAAACTGGGAAGCCTACGACCCGTGGGAGTCCAGCAGCCGCCTCCCCGTGTCCTCAGACCTCTACCAAGGCGTCGGCGCCTGCAGCATGTTCAGGATGTTCCAAGGCTGGCTCGCAATGAGCAACACAGGTCCCTTCGAAGGCACCCTGCTCGTCAACCCGCTGCTCTCCCGCGCAACAGCCTACTTCCTGCTCCGCCCGTTCTTCTCCCCCAAAACCACCCTCAAAAACACCCCCCAAGACTCCACCGACCCGTTCCCAACCTCCTACCTCGACGCCTCAAACTGGGCCCTAGACCTCTCGCCTTCAAACTCCTGGCTGCAAGGCGCCACGCCCGGCCACGGCCAGGAACTCCGGCACGCGCTGCACCCACATCTCGATCTCCCGAATACCATGGTGCACATGCCGCGCGTGCGACCGGGCGACTACGTCAGCTGGCACTGCGACAGCATCCACGCCGTCGATTCCGTGCACGCCGGTGAAACCGATTCGAGCGTGCTGTATATCCCCTCGTGCCCGCTGAGCGTCGGCAACGCAGAGTACCTGGCGCGTCAGCGGGCTGCTTTCCTTGAGGGTACGCCGAGTCCGGATTTTGGCGGTGGAGTTGGCGAGAGCAGGCATGTCGATCGTCCGGGCGTGGAGGATGTGAGGAGGGTGGATGCGGAGGATGGGATGAGGGCTTTCGGGTTGAAGAAGTGGGAGAGTGATGCTGGTGGGCTCAGCGCGGGTCAGAAGCAAGTTATGGAGCGCGCGAATGAGATTTTGGGGTTCGCTTGAAGGGATTTGTGGTTTCTGTAAAAGTGGGTTTTGGGCATTCTTTTGTTAAATCTTGAGCTGTAGCAGACGATGCTGTGCAAGAGAGCTGCGAACGTTTCCACTGAGAATGGTGTCGACTGCTCTTACATACCTTGGTAATGCTGATGATTATCATCTTTGCAAACTACGTGTTTCGCACCCCGTTCGAAGCGATAAACGCCATAGTAGCGATCTTGATATGGGTTGACTGTCCGGATTAGCAATAGAAAGAATAATCGTATTTTACTTCCATTTTTACCCTACCGTACAGAGAGTCGCACACTCGAGCGACAAGCGTTCCTTATCCCTACGTTATTGTCATCACGGAAGCTGGTCTCTACCAAATCAGGTAAATCAAGCACATTCTCGCGGCAAATCCCTCCTAGCAGTGGTCGGCTTCACTCGACAGTCAGGAACAACCGCCAGACGTATCTACCTGTCTGCGCGCTGGCAGCTTAAAATTCTCACCCTCTCGCATCTTCATCTCCACTTCTTCAATCCCCCATCTTGAGTCTCTTGTTCGCGTTCCCGTCCTCGATCACACTCTCCATCACCGCATCTCCATCATCCCCGCCCTCAATCTCCGTGACCTCCCACTGCACCTCCCTCCCCTCAGCATCCACATGCCCGCCGCGCCTTCTCTTCATCCTCCCCAACCTACTATCCTCCACCAACTCCTCAAACCAAGGAATCCCCCTGTTACTCATCGACCCCGCCGTCCTCCTCTTCGCCACCTTCGTCGAAGACGGCCCCTCCCCAACATCCTCCTCCTCCTCCTCCCCACTACTCTCCTCCTCCAACCACCCCAACCTCTCCAACAACCCCAAACTCTCCCCCCACAAACTCCCCAGAGTGACATCCATCCACTCCTCTTCAGCCTCGCTCTCTCGCTCCCGCCACGCGTTCAGGTGCGTGCCGCAGTATCCGCAGAACTGCTTGCGGACGTCTTTGCCGCTGCCGTTGTTGGTGAGAGCGCCGGGCGTGTAATAGGTACGGCGGATGCCGGCGTGCGATTCGTCCGGGAAGAAGGCTTGCGTGTTGCTGTGATACCAGGCGAGGGGGATGCGGAGCCAGGCTGTGAGGGGCGCGGCTTGGGAGCGGCCTGTGAAGGGGGAATAGAAGGTTAGCTGGTTTTTGGTCCGCGTGGTAATTGCTCTTTTGACGGAGAGAGTGCGTGAAATAGTTGGAGGGTATCACGTACGGTTTGCGCGGCTGTTGTCGAAGAAGACGTGTGCTTGGGCGTGGGTTTGGGGGATCGCGATTTCGTATTGGTTGCGTTCGCAGGCGCATGAGCCGTAGAGGCTGTGGCCGGGCGTTTGGGAGGCCATTGTTGGTTTGGCAGCGGTTTGAGTAAAAGTGCTTAGCAGCGATTTGGCATTAATAGCAGTGGCTGTGGCTGTATACAGCGCGTTGCGCTGGAGAGATTCGTTGTCTGGTTTGGCCGAAGTGAAGATAGGTAGGTGCCAAAGCTCGAGAATGTTCTGGAGCTCTCAAGGGAAGTTATTGCACTGCACTGACAGCTTCAAGTGAATTGTATAAGGATGATGTCATGTTGCGCACGGACTGCATGTATGTGTAGATCTGACATGCATTCAATGTTCTTGCATATATAGTATGTAGAGATGGCATTTCCAGTCCTCCAACGAATATGAATAGCAGTTGCGATCTTGTCAATGTCATAATGTGGTATCAATGTGGTTCTTGATGTTACCAAAATTCTACAGCGATCCCAACAATTGCTAAAGCACTATCGACAGAGCTAGCTTCTATTCTCGCTAGGATTATTGTTGACGTGTTTTTCACTAGAGCTGGACTCGTATCTTGGAGCAAAAATGGTAGTGCCATTTGATCCTGATCTAGAAGGCAATGTGCATGCTATGAGAATACCCCTGTGAGGGCGTAACCATATGCGTACGCAAGAGCTGTAGCTGATCAAACATTGATATATGCCTAGTCAAACCAGCATTGTGACCAACGACCAGATTGTACGTAATTCTGAACGCAAGCACTGTCATGGATCCGTTCGCGGAGACGGTCAATTGAACTAGTTTCGAGGCGAGTGATACAGTACAGTCAGTGCGGTGGCATACCCATGGAATTATACTCACCTTCATCGACCCTGCCCGTTGCCAAAAAAAAAAGACGTTGGCGAGGTCTCAGATTCGTTGTTTCAACCTTGACCCGGTCATCCATCTGGGGACCGTCCAACGCATCCACGTGTTTGTAACGTCTGGGAACCCCTTCCGTTCCCAATAATTTTTGCGGTGGTTGCTTGAATTCGCGACCGTCACTCGTGCCTGGCCCCGCTCTCATGATTGTCGAGATTCAGAGTCAAGCCTGCTGGAGATATGTAGGTAATGGTCCTCGCTCACTTATCTTGGATCGAACCAGTCGCATTCGAGAGATTAACGAGGATGTGTTCCTCGGTGCCTAGATTAGCGTGGTAAAGCAACGAAGGACGAGTTGTCCGTTATTCCCAACGTCTTGAGATTTTGCTTGCAGAAGTTTGTTCAGGGCTTCACATGTCGTTCCGAAACATCCCCTGTGCCAGAGCGAGAAAACGGTCAGGGCAGATGTTTGCCATTCTTCGCCGCTCGAGATGTTGTCTGGCGATTGTCTTGATTCGCGTCTTAGCATGAGCTTGCGACCAATGGCTAACCCAAGCATCTTCCGTCGATAGCATCCTACAATGCAGCGAATCTCTCCGCTGGCTAAGCATGTGAGTTGTTGCATGTGAATATCCTTGTCGCCGAGGTTGCTATAGGAGGAGAGGGAACTTTTAGCAACAAAAATCCCGTCCCTACCTCACCAGTGTTCAGGGAGGCCACACCCCGAATCGCAAGCGAGATTGTGCCACTGTTGCATGGCTGTGAGTTGTTCTAGGTGTCAGACAAGAGACGTTTGTTCAGTGCACCAATGGCTCAAACTTTTACCCCAGCTCCCAAAACGTCGAAAAACGTCACCTCGCATCCACCGCGTTCTGGTTGCCGCGGGAGCCACTAGCTTTATTGACATGGCTGGTGAGGAGGAAAGAAAGTCGAAAGTCTAAAGTCTGGTGTTTACTGCCCTGGCTGTCCTGCCGAACAGCTGGCCGATCGGATGGTGTGCGTGCGGTTCGAGAAGCATCTGTCTGCTACGTGGCGACAGCGGTGAGGCTCACGCGAGTGGATATTTCCTGCCTGTCATGGGTGCTCGTGCATGCGAAGCGTGCAGTGGTAGCAAATGGCGTGTCGCCGGCGGCAGTGCCAGAGTTTGACAGGGACGAATAAGGGCTGTTTGAGACAGGCGGGAGGCGGTCCGATTCGTTTGGGGGGAGAAAGTGAGAAGGTGAGGGCTGGGGAGGTGGTCGATGCGAGGCGGGCGAGGGCGAGCAGAGTGACTGCATGGACTGTACGTGTATTGTTTGGCCAACGCTGTGCAGTAGCAGGCTGGAGGTGAAGAAAAGGCGCTTGTATACTTGTATAGACAGACATTCACACCCACATCCTCCCCCGGTCTCGCTCGAGCAGGTATCGGCCTCGCGACAAGGACTTCCTTGCTTGTCTTCCTCTCGCCTTTCTCTTCTTCACGCCGGGACTTCCATCGCGTGCGCTCCCCGTTGCTGTCCGAGCCGCAGGAGGCCTGTGCCGTGCATCCAACAGCGCCAGCAACCGCGCCAACTGCTCGGAGCTGCCAAACAAGAGGAAACAGTGGCAGCTCGCTCTGCACAACCGACCAGCCTGGCGCTCGCTACCGCTCGTCTGAACCACCTCCCACTCCCTCCCTCCCGCCGAGTGTGAGACGTCGGCAGTGGTAATCCTCCTGCCGTGTCGCAAACACTTCTACCACCAAAATTTGTCGGCATCCACCAGCATTGCGGGTGGTGAGCGTTTTAATTTGCCTGCCTTTGCTTGAAGCGAGCGAGTGACCGGCAAGCACACACCTGCCAGCCAGCCTGTCTGAGCAGCCATTGCCAACTGCTAACTCATACCTCGGAAACAATTGTGTCAGCCATCCCGCACAAAATTCCCTCTCGCCATTGTTGTTCACACACACCATACACACGCATCTGGACATATCACACCATACACACGCATCTGGACATATGCAGCTACTTCACTCAACTTGTCGTGCGCGCAGAATACACACCTCGCACGACAAACGCCGCGCATAGTCCAGTCCACCTCTACACCTACATTCAATCACACATTGACCTCACACCATGGAGGGTGAGGGGCCACCTCCTCCGCCGCCGCCTCACGGCCACAATCCCCGTCCGCCCGGCGGCGGCCTGCCAGATGGCAACTACGACATCTTCATCATACCGCCTCACTCCGCCGGCGGAGGCTTCATCTACCTGCCCTCGCTGCAGCCGCACCGCAACAGCTTCATAGCAGGCATCTTCGTCGCCATGGCCGCCATGGGCATCTACGTCGTCGTCATGCCCGTCTTGCAGGCGTGGCTGACCGCTACAGTGGGAGGAAATGGGGCTGGAGTGTTGATGCTGGTGGCTATCGTGGGACTGGCTGCATGGGCAATTGGGAAGACGACGGCGGAGAATAGCGCTGGTGGTGGAGGAGCGAGTGCGGGTGGTGCGAGCGGAGCCCACAAGGCCGGCGCAGAAGGTAGGCAACACTATAGATCGAATGGACCCGAGTCGCAACACTACACGCCGCCTCCACCTCCACCTCCGGAGCCCGAGCAAGAGTCTCCACCTCCGCCTCCACCACCTAGGAGCGAGCCTGATCCACCGCCCAAACCTAAGCCGTCAGCGGCGCAGAGCGGATGGGAAAAAGCACGAGAGGAAACGAAACGAAGAGAGGAGGAACGCAAACGCTCTGAAGAGCTTAGAAAGCGGAGAGAAGCGGCTCAAAAGATGCGAGAAGAGGCCGAGGCGACGGCTAGGAAGCTCAGAGAGGAGGCAGAAGCTGCTGAGAAGAAGGCACGAGAAGAGGCAGAAGCAGCAGCGAGAGAAGCCGAGGCAGCAGCGAAAAAGGCAAAGGAGGAGGCCGAGAGAGCCGCAAAGGCAAAGGCCGAAAAGGAAAAGTGGGAGCAAGCTCGCGCAAGAGAGAAGGAACAGCGCGAGCGAGACGCCAGAGAGCGAATCGCCAAAGAAAAAGAGGCTCGCGAGAAAGAAGCACGAGAGAAGGAAGCCAAAGAGAAAGAAGCCAAAGTCGCCGCCGAAAAGGCCAAAGCAGCAGCCGAGAAGATCGCAGCCGAGAGACAGAAAGCCGCGCGAGAACGCATAGAACAACTACGCGCCGAGCGCACTCGAGCAGCGTCCGCCAGCGGCAAAACCAGCCCGACCAAGAACTACGTCCCACCCACCTCCCGCTCCGCCGTCGGCACCGAAGATGCCCACTCATACCGCCCCTACGACACCCGCTCCTCCCCAGCCGGCCGCGCCAAATCCGCCTTCCACAGCTCCGCCAGCTCCATCTCCGGCCTCAGCGAAAGCAGCTACGCCCCCAGCGTCAGCACCGCGCGCACCACCCCTCCCCCCTCCCACCGCGGCCCATACTCCACCCTCGACCCGAACAAAATCCAAATCCGCGCCGTCTACCTCTTCTCCGACTCCTTCCCCAACAAGCCCGTCGCCGAGCTGATCGCGAACCAAGGCTCCGTCACCGACGGCCTGATCCTGAATATCAAAACTGAGGGGCTTTTCATCGACGACGACGTGCGCGAGGTCCCGCAGCGCGAGTGGGATGTTAAGGCGTGGACGGTGGCGCTGATGGAGCACGGCGCTTCGAAGGCGAAGGGTTTGCATGTTTTCAGGGCGACGTTGAGGGACGCCGAGAATAAGAAGTATACTTTTGTGCTGGAGCCTAAGGAGGCGGCTAAGGTTGCTAGTGGAATGCAACGCATGAAGGACGGCAGTTTGACGAGAAAGCTGAATATCAAGGAGATCAAGGAGGGGGATATGAATAAGTTGCTCGGCGGGTTGGGGTATTGATGAAAGTGATCATGCATTTGCCTGATTGAGATTGGGAGGATAGGAAGGAGCGTTGCGTGTTTTGCTTTTTGTCTTTTTTTTGATACCAACACCACTACCACCATTGTCCCAGGCTTGGGAACGACCGACTACACCACACACATACAGACAACTTTCAAAGTTGCTGTTGTACATTGTTGTACATACCCATTAACGCATCCGCATGAAATGAAAGAAAGAATTAGCATTTGGAGAAATCACTCCATCACAAACGCAGACCAAAAGCGAAGGACTAGATATCCTAGCCCATCACCTATACTATAGTTATACAACAGAAAAGTATAAGCAATCAAGGATGATGCACATTCGCCAAGACCATGTACGGCGTACGAAAAAGAGTTTCTCTCTGCCCACGTTTCTTTTTAAGCTTTCCACGCGTTCCTGCATTCTGTTCTGTGAACCGACATCTCCTCACGCACCCCCGCTTCACGGTTGCATTGGCTGGGCTGGGCAGACGATGGTCGACGATGACGACTATTGCGTAAGGGCTGAGGGCAGGCGTCAATCGATGCGTCTGCCCTTGTTTATATAATATAGGTTGGTTCTTACTGTTGCGTTGCTCGTTTGGTCGTATCGTCGTTTCGGCCAGTTGGGCGGAGTGGCTACTACGATAGAACACACACAGGAGTCTTTACAAAAGAGGAAAACGATACAATGTTGAGTCTACGACATTGCGCACTATCACTACTGCTGGCGACGAGTGTGACTGGTTTGCCGCAGCGAGAGGATGGGTTGGTGGCTTGTGGTGAGGCGTTTTACGCTGTTGATAAGGTATGTACGAACCGTGCTCTGTTCTGTTCACGTACGACTTGAAATAAGGATGTTGACCATCTCTGTTTAGTACACTTGCTATGATGGTGATTTTCTGTGCCCGGTCCTCGATGGCGTGCCAACGCTGAGGTGTGGTCCGGACTGCTATTTGCCTGAGATGTACTCTTGCGGCGATGATGGGGAATTGGTCTATCCGCCGAATGGTTCTGGTTCTGGTTCTGGTTCTGGATCTCCTGGAAGTGAGGCGAGTTCTACTCCTGCAGCTGGAGCTACTGGGTCTGGTTCGGCGGCATCGTCTTCTACGAGTGCAGGCGCAGCCTGTTCAGAGGCTCCCACGACTCTACATCTCAGCGACCCTCCGTACGAAAACTACTTCTATTCAGACTGCCGCGGCGCCAACCAAATCGTCGTCACCAGCCCACTCTCTGATAGTAATCTGACCATCATTGGACCTCGACTACTCGTGGCATGGCCAGCAGGTAACTCCGGCACGGTCGCTTTCTTCGCCCCTCAGAACGGCGTCAATGGTTCTCTAGGAATTGAGTTGGTGAACGGAACATCCGACCAACCCCTCTCACCAATTTATGATTCCGACACCTCGACATCTGCATCTGGCGATGCACGAGTCGGAGTCTCGGCGCTGATCAGATTCAATTCATCTGCTGTCCTTACAGTGCCGATTCTGGGAAGCATCCGCACGATCAGAGACTTCACGGAAGGCCCTTCGATCCTTATTCCCGAGATTCAGAATGCCACGACCCTTCAAATCGAAGACGGTAGCAATGCGGTTTTCTCGAGACTCTGGCTGGACAACGAGACCACGACGATAATGTCTTTCGGCCCAGCAGAGAGGAGTAACGGTGGTCTTAGCGTGGAGGATGGCCTTCTCAACATCGAGGCTGGGACGTACAGGTTCTCGGCTTCTTTCGACTACCCTCAGCTCGAGCAATTGAGCGCCGTGGAAGTGCTGAACGAGGAGTCTCAGGGCTTGATCACGCAGAACCCAGATCAAGCACAGTCGCTTTCTTTCCTTTCGTATTCGGAGAAACTGCTTGCTGGAGCTTGGCGGTTTTTGACGTACTTTGGCAGGTAAGTCATGCCTGCCGTTGTAATGGGCGTAAGGGAATTGTCTAGACTAACACTACTCTACTACAGAGACAGCATGATTGCCTACCTCCTGCTCGAACCAGTCCTGTCAGAAGGCCCCGGCAGCGCCACCGAAGCCGTCATAAGCGCAGTCCTGGAACGCATCAACCGCACAGACGGCAGTGTCTGCCACGAAGAAACCATCGGCGACTACGCCACGTACCTAAACCAGCAGAATAACATTTCTAGCACCGCGCCCCAGTACGACTACAAGATGATCGACACCGACTTCTTCTTGCCTGTCGTTATGAAGACGTATTTTGTCGACAGCGCTGTGGGCAGGAGTAGGATCGATAGCTTCTTTTCGACGAAAGCGAGTGTCGACCCGGATAATGCTGGGTTGTCGTATGAGGATCTTGCGAGGATTAGTGCGGAGAAGATTGTTAATGTCTCTGCGGCGTTTGCGAAGCCTGGTGGGCAGGTTAAGGAGAATCTCATTCATTTGAAGGAGGGCGAGGTTGTTGGCGAGTGGCGTGACAGGTAAGGAGGGCTCATGATCAATTTTGAGAGACCGTGCTGACTGTACCAAGCACCTACGGCATCGGTGGCGGAAGAATACCCTACGACGTGAACGCGGCTCTCGTCCCAGCAGCTCTCCGCAGCATCGCAGCTCTATCCGCCGCTGGCTTCTTCCCAGAGCATCCCGACTGGAACGAGACAGCATCAGCCTACGCTCAAGTATGGGAAGATTCAACTCTCGAATTCTTCGCCGTCACCGTCCCCATGGACGAGGCACGCGATCTCGTTGAATCGTACACCGAAGCAACCGGTTTTGGTTTCCCTTCACATGTAGACAACATCACCTCAGATGTGGTGTACCACGGTCTAGCCTTGGACGGCAACAACGACCAGCCGATCGTCAAAGTGATGAACACGGATGATTGTTTCAGGACGTTCTTGCTCAACACCACGAACCAGACACAGCTTACTGCTTTCCTCGACCAGACCGCTACTAACATCCTACAACCCTATCCTGTGGGCTTGAGCACGCCTGTCGGAGCGATTGTTGCCAACCCGGCGTATGGCGGCGATCCAGTCTACGCAGCGAACTTCTCGAACAATGCATACCACGGAGTAAGTACAGTACTCCCCCTCCATCGCCCAAGCACATAAGATATTTAGCCACCACCACTAACACCCCAACCCCCAAACAGACAGTAGTATGGTCCTGGCAACTAGCAATGACAGCCGCCGGCCTCCAACGCCAACTCGCCCGCTGCACCTCCTCCTCCCCCTCCCCTCCGCCAGATTTCTGCTCCAATCCCTCCATCCACTCCAAACTACTTTTAGCCTACAACCACCTCTGGGACATCCTCGAAGCCAACGCCTCGAACCTCAGCTCCGAAGTCTGGAGCTGGACTTACAGCGACGGGGATTTCCGGTTCACGCCTTTGGGCGCGCTGCCGCCGCCCGCGGGCCAGAATCCTACTGAGAGCAATGTGAGGCAGTTGTGGTCGTTGACGTTTTTGGCGGTGAGGAGGGATGCGGGGTTTGAGATGAGGTGAGGTGAGGTGAGGTGTTGTTAGGTTTGGTGGGTTTGAATGGATGGAATATTGGACCTGGAGTTGGGTGTTACTTATTATAATGGGCGAATCACCATTTTCAGTGAGACGATCGAATGGGCTGATCAGCGGAGGCCGTCGTCGAGGATTGATAACTGTGGATTTACCATTGTTGGCTGTTGGGATTTGCACTGGTTGTAATGAGAGTATATTAGTAGGGCAAAGCACTCATTAGATCCAGATGTTCGCCTTTGTAGTGTACGCCGCCCGGCGGTCAACTGTAGGTAAGTTTACGTGCAAGAATAGACATGTCATTACCAAACCACAACACAAGCAAAACATGCGCAGAGCAGGGATTGGGGGGACTCAAAGAAAGCTTTTCATTCCGGAACCTTACTCTACTTCTAGTCCCATGAAAACCACCAAACTCCAAAACCATAGCACCCCATTCCACACACACACAAACACTCCAAGACTAAGCCCACATAGCCTTGAACTTGACCGTGAACTCAGCATGCAGCAACTGCAGCGCCTTCAGCACATTCTTAAGCCCCTCTTCCTTCTCCCACGCCGGGCCGTCATCGTTGGCCTCGGCCTCTGCGAACCTCGCAGCATCTGCGGCCTTCCTGGCACTGAGCTCCAGACCGGCCGTCTCCTCGTCAGCGAGCTCCTCCCAGCTGTCGGCAGCCTTGGCCTTCTTCGCAGAAGTCACGGGCTTGGGGCGCTCAGGTATGCCCGAGATAGCCGAGTCCGCAGCGCTGGTGGCGAACGAGCCGGCCTCGCTCTGGGAGTCCTCGGCGTCGGCGACGCGGGTGTCTTCGGCCTCTTCGGTGGCGTCCAGGTTGCCCATGACGTCCAGCATGTCGACATCGGTGCCCTCGCGGAGCTTCATGAAGTTGAGCAAGCTGGTGATGATGGTGGCAAGCGCGAGCGAGAAGTCGTTGAGGAGGAACCAGACGTCGGCTTTGCGGATACCGTTGGCCTTCTCGAGCGTGTTCACGTCGCCGTGCTTGAAGAAGTCCAGCAGCCAGGCGTTCAACGGAATTTGCATCTCGTCGGGGTAGATGTCGAGGTGGGGGATGACGGCTTCTTCAAGGAAGACACCATCGCGTGTGCTCTGGCAGAGGTCGTGGATGGTGGAGAAGTCATCGCCTGCACCAGAGAGGGCTTTGAAAGCGGAACGGATGCGAGGCGCGGGAAGCGACTCGATGCTTTCGTTGCTGGTACTGTCTTCGCCACCTGCGAGCATGCCGGTGAGGGGAAGCTTGCGGTCGTCGTGCTTCACGTGCTCGTTAACGAAGGTCTGGACGTAAGTCTTGAAGACGTCGAGAGTCTGCTTGTTGTGATCGCGTAGGATCTGTGTGGCCTTCTCTGGCATAGGCGGCAAGAACACCAGTGACGACGAAGGCTTGACGACCTTCTCACGGAACTCCGGGTCGGCTTGACGGCAGGGGATACGGTTGAACAAGTGTGCCATGACCAACATCAGAGTCTCGACAGTGTTCTTCTCGCTCTTGTTGATGTTGGAGCAGAGCTCGTGGAAGTAGCCCTCCTTCAACAGGGCATGGAAAGCAAAGGATGAGTTCTCGGTGAAGTAGAGGTGGCTGACCAGGCCGGCAAAGTTCAAAGTGGCACCATGTGAGTCGAGCAGGTGTTGCCTGCGCAGATACTCGATGGAGAAGCGGAGATGGTGCATGGTCTGATCCTTGAAAGAGGCACCTCCAAGGTACAATCTTGGCTGCGACAGCAAACCGTTGATGGCACTGACAGCATACTTGGCGTTCTTCGACTCGTGAAGTAGAGTGAACAAACGGAGCACAAGCGTGGTCGTGATGGGGAAGTGACCATTGAGATCAGGCAGACGCGAGCTCAAGAGTCTGCACACCTTCTCGCGAGACAGACCTTGAAACACGACGTTACCAAGCAGATCGAAACCACGACGACCGGCACGACCAGCGCACTGGCGGTAGTTGAGAGCGGTCAAGAAGACGGAGTCGCCAGAGAAGACGACAGTCTTACAAGGCATGTTGATACCCAAAGCGAGCGTACCAGTCGCAACAACGACACGCAAGAAGCCCTTGCGGAAAAGGATCTCGCAAACTTGGCGGTACTTCCTGTTCATACCAGCGTGATGAACACCGACACCACGAGCAAGGGCATCGATGAGCCAGGGAGCGACGTTGCGGCGTCCAAGCTGCTTGACATAAATCTCCATCTCGGAACGCTGAACCTTGGCCAGATCAGCAAAGTGGTAGCCGGGCTGCGGCGCATTAGGGTCGAAGTTGTCCCACTCGCTGGCATCAGCGCCACCGGCATCGCGTTGCTGGTCTAACTTCGAGCCAGGGCCTTCTTCTCCATCATCGTCACCCTTGGACTTCTTGCTCGCCTTCGCAGACTTCACGTTCTTGGCGTTCTTGAGCTGGATCTTCTTCCACTGCTCCCACTGCTCAAGCTTCTTCGCCCACTTGGGTCCACTCTTGACTTGTGCCTCCTCAGCATCAGTAAGCTGCTTGACGATCGTAGTGCAGATCTCCTCGCACATGTGACGGTCGTAATTGAAGAGGATGGCAGGGAGAGCGTCTTGCTCATGAAGACGGCACAGCATAGGCAAGGTCGACTTCAACACATCGTTGGTAACAGAGGTAATGTCGGAAGGTGAGCCTTGCTCACTGGTGACCTGCAATTCCGGCTGCTCAATGTTGCGGAAACCGCCTTCAAGCTCGTGAAGCACATTGTCGTAAGGCGATGCGTCGTCGGTAATCCACTCCTTAAGAAGATTCTTGAGCTCCGCCTCCCATGCCAGCACGTCCGCCTTGCGCATGAGTTTGGGCAGCGCCTTGGCGGGGTTGAGCTTCTCCGGCACTTTGTAACCGTCAGTCTGATGCTTGATCATGGCTTGCCATAGGAGCAAGCAATCTCTGGCTTCGAGTCCCAAGTCCTCAGGAATAGATCGTGACTTGTCAACAAGAGCGGCGACTGGGTGAATGTAACCGAATTCCTTGAGACCTTCGAGGCCAAGTGTTCCAAAGGCGGACTTCTCGGGCAGACCACGGAAGCCGAAGCGCTTTGGTGCAACATAGTAATGCTTTCTCAAATCAGAGTATCTGTGAGGGTGCTTGACCATCTCGAGCTTGTTGCCAATAGCCTCTTGGGTAGAGGTCAACCACTGAGCAAAGTCTTGCGGGTTTCCAACTGTGGCAGAGAGAGCGATGATCGGGCATGGTGCCATCAGAAGCAGTTGCTCCCAAACGACACCGTCTTCAGCCTGACCAATGGAGTGGACCTCATCGAAGATGATGCGCTTCACGCGAGGACTCCAAGTGTTGGCGAACGCAGGTGAAAGTAGCAAGATTTGCAAGACGTGAGGTACGGTCACCAGAACCTGGCAGCCCTGAGGGTTGTTGATCCTGTAGTCACGAGTGTGAATGGCCCACACACTCTTGCCACCGTACTTGTAGGTCTTCGAATAACGAGCTTGCACTTCGGCGGCGATCTGGTTCACAAGTGCCTTGGTCGGTGCGACGTAGACAAGCACGCCGTCGTCGTCAGCGTCGAGAACCTTTCGCATCGCGTAGAACGAGATGAACGTCTTACCCGCACTGGTGGGAGCCACGACGAACATGCTCTTGTTCGCATCGATGCCATCAAGCACGCGACGCTGCCATCCATCAGGATGGAACTCGACACGGTTGTCGGGCTTGGAGTCGAAGCTACGCTCAAGATAAGGTCCGCAGTGCATCAGCTGGAACTCCTTGGACTCCCCTGTGACTGCCATCGAGTCCGCCTTAGCCGGGAGAGCGAACTGGAAGACCAGCTTACGATCGGGCAAAGAGGCCGCATCCGAAGTCTCAGGGACCGGAGGCAGTTGCAAAGTCTTAATAGTAAGCTCAACGTTGGAGAGGATAGTTTTTGTCAGACCGCTGCTCTTCAGAACGGCAGTTGCAGTGTCCCATATGAGAGGCAGAACTTCAACTCGTCGATCTTGCTCTTTGCGACGGCAGGCATCAACCCAGTACTGCACCAGACTGCTGACCATGTACAGGCGGACCTCTGCCTCAATGACTTCTCTCCACTCACGGCGGACAGTAAGCAAGTAATCTTTGGACTTCTTGTACCTCATGCGAGAGTCTTTATCGGCGTCAAAGTTTTTGCACACGGTTGCCCATGCTTGCACGATCTTTCCGCCTGCGCTCTCGCCCTTCTTTGCCTGGTCAGCAGCGATCTTGTCCAACATCGCTTGCTTCGCGGCGTTCTTCACGTTGTTCTTTCCGCCACCCTTTTTCTGTCCTGGCTTGCCCTTGGCTGCATTACTGTCAGACTGATCCGAATCCGCAGGAGACTGTGTAGCAGACTTCTTGCCTGCAGATTTGCCCTTTGCAGGCGCCTTGTCTGCAGCTGCCGCTTCATTCTTCGACTGGAGAGAAGAACCAACGATGATGGTCTCTGGCTCCAAGCTTCGGCCGGTGGCACCAGTCAGACTGGCTGAGTATCTGGCCATTTCAGCCATGAACATCTGGTTGCGCTTCTTAGCCCAGAATTCTTGTTTCGCGACAACAGCCGAAGGTTCCTTCGGCTTCTGAATGATGGGCTTCTTCGCGTTGTGCCAGTGTGTAACTTCACGGAAGATTTTGTGCGACGAATATGTCTGCTCGGCGCCAGCCATCTCATCGATTTCCAGATGCACCGACTCCAGGTGCTTGTCGAAGACAGGGTTTGAGAAGGGAAGGACAGCGAGGTCGGTAGGCTCTGGCTCCTCCACTGTACGCTTGTCTTCTTCATCACTGCCTTCGGGCATCTTTTTGGGTAGGGGTTTACCAATCAACGACTCGGCAGCCTTGAAAACTTTGTTGAAAGTTTCCATCACTTCTCCACTGGGCGCGTTGGGATGCTGTACGATCTGGAGGAAAAGACGGCCATCGATCACATCTGCAATATCGCAGCTGCCAGTGAATCCGGTGAGGGCGCTCCAATTCTCGCTTCGGAGAATGGAAGCGCCGTGCTGAGCAACGCTCTGGAGGAACGCGATGGTCTCTTTGCTACCTGGCTGGTCTTCGAGTCGACGAGATGCAAGCGGGAGATGAGTGAGAAGGGCAGAGTGTAATAGCAACACACAGCACAGCTGTGCACATGTGGTAGCATCAATCGATGATGGTGGGCTAGACATCAGGGTGCTCACAACGGCAGCAATTAATGCTTGACGCTCAGTCAGGCCAAGTGCCGGGTCAGCGAGCTTCTGAACGTATGCTGGTACGCTCGTATCGTCATGAGTGGAGGCCGATGACCATTGACTGGCAGGCGGGAGGTCTTTCAGCTGTGCGGCGTTCCTCAGCTCCATCACCATAGTCATCACCTTGGTGTCCAGCCATTCGAGACCATTGAGAAGAGCGACATTGTATCCGCGTGAGAGGAACGATAGCAGCATCCGTCTAAGAGGAAGTCTCTGTGAGTGTGTTGCTTGGGTGTCGTGACCAACGTGCTTTCCCTTACGGTCAATGGCTGACGCACCATCGTGTGTCATCATGAAGTACAAGCTGGTGCGCTGTAGGTAATCGAGGAAGTCTTGGCCCTCGTATGTTTCGAAGACATTGACCTTGATGTCTGGGTGGGATAAGGCAAGGTTGGCTTGCAAGTGGCGAATGATCGCCTCACGGGCGAGCAGGTACTTTGAAGCATCTTTTTCATCGGCACTCTCGGGTATGCAAAGCTTGCGGTTGCAGTCGAAGAATGTGATGTGAAAGTTGCACTTGCGGACGGCAAGGTTGTGAAGGAAGTGTTCCACATTGTATGCGGCGTGGAGCAATTGGAATCCCGGGTTGAAATCGAGGTTCTCGTCGTCGAAGCAGCGAAGGAGTAGCGAGTCACCCTCGATCATAAACAGCTCGTTACCAGCATAATCTCCGACCAGATCGACTCGCCTGGAGAGCAAGCGCTTGTAGGAGTGGAGAACCTTGTCTTCGTCGCTTGCTGCCTCAGGGTCCACATCGGAATCGACATCTGAGTCCTCGGTCTTGTCGTCGCTCACTGAGCTTTCTTCGTCGCTGTCAGAAGAAGCATCCGAGTCCCAGCTCTCCTGAACATCAGACTGAGGCGGAACGACTTTCTTGGGTGCGGTTTGCGCACTCATTTCGTTGAGTGGCGTGCGTTTGCTGCGTGTTCAACACACAGGTCGTAATCCGTGCGCTGAAGTTCGTGACTTGCGTGGTGAGTTGCCTTGTAACGTGGAACAACAATGTCGTGAGTGGGGCTGATGTGTTTCCCACGGTGTATGCAGCAATTGTTGTATTTGTCTTGTTTCAGTCAATTGTTGCGTGTCTCCTGCGAGGCAAAGAGTTTGCCTGTCGAAGGGAGGCAAGAGGGCCGAATTCGAAGGCAGTCTCCACTAAAATAATGTCTACTCCGCTCTGTGCCCGCGTCAGCAGGCTTACAATCAGATCACATCTCTCTCGATCTTCTCCTTTCACAAACTCCTTGCTGCCTTCACTCGGGCTCAATTCGTTTGACAACGAGGAGAGGAAATTCTTTGGACGGCCATACTCGAGCCTCTCGGCACCAAGAGGCTTGTATCACCAAGATCCTAGCTTGTGCTTCCATTGACGGCGGCTATGGTGTAGCTCTTTGGCACACAAGTCTCCGTGCGACTCCAGATCGTCTGATATAACCCCGCCTCTGCTGTGTCCTCCGTGCCTTTGCTGCACGCCAACTCTTCTCATCACCTGCTGTGACGCTACACGCACGCAGAGTTGTGACAAGAATTCCTCACCGATTGTTCGGAGAATGAATGGGCTAAGGTCTCGGAACTATAGCTGCATCCTTGTCTGATCACACTTGTATCTTCTCAAGCCTTCCTATACCTACTCGTAACAGGAGGTAAAACTGCATCCTTACGCATAAGTTTGTGTACTATGCAGCGAAACGAGCCATTGAACATTCTCGAGCACCACATATTATCTCAGACGCATATCTATGAACGGCCGCCAACTTGCTACAAATCATCCTAATTCCTCACCACATACCCCTTTCTTTTTACCTACCCTGCAACTCATGAACAGGAGAATAATCCAGCTGGTGCGGTCTATCATCAGAATGTAGTTCTCGCACCTCGCCGTTGCCACCAGTAGGCTTAAAATTACCACCATCGTGTTGCGTGTTGGTCGTATTGGTCTTCTCCACCGTTGAGCCATCACGAGGAGCCTTCTTCACGAACCAGCCCCGTTGGATACCAAGCCAGATGATACCTCCGAATGCGAGAAGTAAGACTACGATTGGTACTGCGACTGCGACGGCGAGAGTTGTGGTTGAGACTCCGCTGCTTGATCTTACAGCGTTGGACGCTGCAGAGGTGCTTGAAGATGCTGCTGTAGAGGTGCTAGAGGTTTGTTCGCTGTTCCCAGCGTTGGAGGCTGCTGAGTTGCTCGGAGATGCACCTGTGGCGCTACCGGTGCTGCCTTCGTCCTTGCCTTGGCCATTGGACGTCCCAATATCTAATCACTGTCAGAACTCTCATCTTCGCATACCTCAAGTTCGTAGCAAGGAACTCACAACTCTGAGCCGTCGGCCCAGCAGCCGCTTCACCCTCAGGACACTCCGACCCAGCAGCCAGCCCGCCATCATTCGGACTAATGATAGTGAAATAATCAGAGTACACCACATCCGTCCAGGCTTTCAGCTCGATCGAGTAATTACACCCCGAGAGCGCGCCGTAGCCGTATCCGAAGACGAGCGCGCTGTCGAATTCGTCGCCGCGCCATGTGTAGGAGCCGGTATTCGGTGCGCTCGCTGATGTCGCTGGTGTTCAGCAGGTCGTTCACACGAAAAGCTTGGGGCGAGATTCGGAGGAGACGCACCGTTTATTTGCGATATCGTGGATAGAGAGGAGAGATCATTGCCTTGTACCAAGGAGATCATGACCGGTTTGTCGGCGAGCGCAGACGGCACCGTCCATTTTATCGGAACGGCTACACCGTCGGTCGTGTATTTGCTTATGGTCACTGTGTCGCCGGCTTTCGGTGCTGTGGCCTCGAAACCTTCGTCATTCTGAGCAGAGATCCCAACGAGATACAGTGATAGGAAGGAGAGTGTGATGAAGAGAGACATCATCGTCACGAGTTAGATTTGATCGCTACAACATGCGTGGGAGAGGGAAGGAGAGTAGCAACCTGGGCCTTGATGTCTTCAAGCCTGGCGGCTGTGCAGTATGCATCGCACTAGACCTCGTGATCTGAAGCAGTACACACCGGTCTGCGTTGGCGTGCCCAGTAACGGGCGTTTTTAGTGCCTGGCTGTGTTCTGATCGTCTCGAGTTTTTAGCTCAGTTTCTCTGACTGTCTAACTGGCTTTAGTGAGCATTGAAGGCTTTCAGTAGCAATGCCACTTGAGCAAGCATTATTGAGATATTGAAATACCACTTGTGTTGGAAACGTGTTTGGTAAGATGGATGACATTGGCGCGTAGGAGTCGGGTCCCAGTTGTGGCGGACGCCCTACTCATGCCCAACCCCAGTCTAGCTTCAAGGGCGAAGCATTTGTGCTTGCCAGATGCGGACAAGACAAGCCTCTTCGATGGGCGGCTATTGAAATACCGACGGTCGGGTCCGGTGTCATCGGCTATCTATCACATGTGATGATAACGCAGGCTCAATGGCAGGATGACTGTATCGATAGATTTGTACTACTTGGAACCCGGCTCGCATCGCCCATGCTTTGCCACTACGAATATATATATATGGTTTAAAGACACAGAAAGACTTACTTAATCGACATAGTTCCATCGAGAGTCCATCAAAGAATCTTGTGCTTGAGCACACCCATCCATCTATCGCGCCTTCTCAGGTTCGCAAGGTAAGGTAATTAACGCATCAGTTCTTCGTCTTCTTCGGTCTCACCAACCACGCATACGCGCTCTTCGGCCGACTCGCCCACTTCTCCGGAAGAGGCAGCGTAACATTCTTTTCAAAAACAAACCCATTCTTCTCGTACAAGCCCCTCCCATAAACCGAGCTCTCAACAATCGCATCAAACCCCAATTCGTCAGCCTTCTCAACCCCCCACTTCACAAGCAACCCCCCAATACCCATGCGCTGATACTTCGGATCAATCACACAAATATCAAGATTGACCGCATTGCCATTAGTCCCCTTCAAGAACAGAATCCGATCGCGGTTGAACTCGGTCATGAGGTGCTGGCAGTACGCCTTCTCCTCATCGGAGTCCCAGAAGTCGCCTTCAGCTCGCGCGGGCGCTGGGAAGCGGTTGCGGAAGACGTTCCATTTGGCGAAGCCGGCGATTTCGCCCGTGTGCTCGTCGACGGCTTTGAGGTAGAGGGTGTTTGGGTCGGCGTTTTTGGTCTTGATGAAACGTTCGCCGCCGATGCGGCGGCCTTCGGGCGTGTTGTGGCGCGGGTACATGGCGTCCCAGAAGGGCTCGTTGTCTTTGAAGGCCAGGGAGGTGATTTCGAAGAGGCGAGGCATGTCCGCGTCTTCGGCCGGGATAACGATCATGTTGACGATGATGTGTTGGGAGACAAAATGATTGATTGATTGATAAATTGACTGTTGTTTTGATTGATTGGAAGTGACTGATACAGGAGTGTTGTTATGCTTATCGTTGTCAACTAAGGCTAGGTAGCTTGTGTTGTTCGAGGAAGATGGGAAAGTGATTGGCAGCAGGACAGGAGAGTTAAGTGAGATGTGCAATGTCACAACGTGGACATTTCCATTACGAGAGTGCCGGGTCATGCGGCGGCCGAAGGCAGTCAAGTGCTCGTGTCTTGGCCGACCCCGATGCAAGGCGCCGCCGGCTTAGCTGTCCTCTCCGAGTGTAAGCGCAAGACAGAGCGCGTGGAGGCGAGGGAGGATGTTTGTGGAGTGGAGAGAGCCAGGGCCAGGGCCAGCTCCAGGGCCAGGGCAAAGTCATCAATCACTGCGGGCAGGCGTCGACGACGTGCGTGCCTTCTCAGCCTGCCCCGCGGCGATCGGCAACGAATTATTATTGAATGCGCCATCAAATCCCAATCAATGCTCAGTCAATAACAGAACCCAACCACCACACCGCCACCATGGCCACCACCGCCCCTCCACCCCCCTCAGTCCACCTCCCACCCAAAACCACCGGCCCCCATGCCTCCGCCCTCCAACTCCTCTTCGAATCCTACCCAGCCCCAGCCACCTCCCCACACCCCTCGCACCAGTACAACCTCGCGCTGCAAATCGCCCACAACCTCCGCCACCAGCACGCCTGGACCGACGTGCGCGTCTACACGCACTCACCCACCACCACCCCATCACGCGCCTTCCCGCGCCCTCTCATCTCCGGCCTGCCGCCCGTGCGCCTCTACGTGCACCCCGACGAGCAGATCGCGCTGCTGCAGAAGCAGAAAGATGCGGGCAAGACGGGCATGCCGGAGCTGCGCAGCGAGCGCGAGTGGGTGCTGCCGAGCCATTTGAGGGAGAAGTGGAGTTTGAAGCGCTTTGGGGAGGTTTTTGACGATGTTGATATGGTGCCGGGGACGGGGAGTGGGACGCTTTTGTTTGAGGAGGATAGGGAGGAGGGCGAGCAGGTTGAGGTCGAGGAGGAGAATGAGTGGAGGAAGACGAAGCGGTTGCTGCTCGCGACGCTAGATGATGATAGTACTGTTGTGTACTACATTGTTCATGATGGGATCGTGAAGCCGCGCCAGAATTGATTCGAGGACATTTGGCAATGACGATAGAGGAGATTGAGGCTGTGTTCATAAGCCTGCCACGACTCTGTTCTAGGATCCGGGTCTTGCACTTGAAAGCATGAACTCAAGATTATGGACAAGGAGGCATATGATGGATTGAGGAAGATCCTTGCCCGTCCTCGAGGCCGCTGCCATCTCGGGCGATCGACGCGACTCACGCCAGCAGCATCCACCGAATTACCCGTCTGTCAGCCACTATAGACTATCACACCTGCGGTTCCGGGTGCTTGCTCTAGTTGGTGTTCGATTTCGATACGGACATCCGCATACAGTGCTCGTACGAGCTTGGAGATTGCACAAGCCGCTAATATCCGATCGACCAAGGACAACCGGTGCATCATTGTGCAGCCGAGCTCGGTCGTACAATCATTACGGTCAGCGTATCATCCTGCGCCGACTTAGGAGTGTAATTCCATCCGCAGAATGGGGCCAATTGATTATGCGTCCCCACCCGACCATGTTGCTTCAAAACGACCAGCACGAACGACACGATAGATAGTATAGGAAAGAAAGCATGCCAAAAAATTACATTGGTCGTTACACAATATGTACAGGAGTTGTCGTTCAAAGCGTTAGATCCGGGGTTTCATCAGAAAGACGAGAATAAATAAAAGGAAAAGATCAAGAAGAAACATAAACCAAACAAACGGCGCCAGAACGTTTTTGTCGACCAAAAGTGAATTTGTCCCGGCCTTTCACTTCCATTCCCAATTTTGTGTTTTCTCCTCACCCCATCGTGTCCATCCCCCCATGCCCATCATCCCCCATATCCATCGTCACAGGCGTAGGCGTCATCCCCGTCGGCGGCAGACCTCCGAAATCCGCAAACACATTCGGCCAATCGAAGCCTCCCGTCGTCAGCAAATTGCTATCGTCCGCCATAGTCGGCGGGTCCATATTGAAAGGCATGAACCACGCGGAGCTGGGGTCGCCCCAGTAGCCGCTGTTCGAATTGGCCATGGCGTTGAAACCGCCGGCGGCGTAGTTGTTGCCGTTGTTGTTGTCCATGCCGACGCCGGCGCCGGCGCCGCCGCCGTCCATCATTGGGTTGAGATTTGTTGTGGCGCCGGGGTTTTGGTCGCCGCCGGCGTAGGAGGAGAGGACCATGTGGCGGTCGAGTTGGGACATTATGCCGTGTTGTTGGTGCATGAGGAGGGGGTTTGGGGCGCTTTGGAAGCCTGGGGGGAAGGCGGAGGAGTGTTGGCCGACGGTGTAGGGTTGGGAGAATTGTTGTTGTGGTTGCTGTTGGTTTAGGTTGTTGTTCGGCATTTGCTGCTGCTGTTGTTGATGTTGTTGCTGCTGCACTTGATGTGGGTTTTGTTGTATTGATGGACCGACCTGCTGCTGAGGCTGGAGCATTTGCTGATGTTGATTTACAAGCTTGTCGTCGCTTCCTTGCTGATTTGTTACCGCGGCCGACGCAGCCTTGCTGTCTGACTTTGATTCCTGCTTCTTTCGTGACTTGCGGGCTTTTTGAGACGTTGGGTTCGCCATGGCTCGACTCGGCGGACTCAACTTCGAGAAGAATTCTTCGACAGTCTGTAGATCGCTCTGCTGACCCAAAACGGCATCTGCGCCAGGGTCCTTCTTGACATCTGTCTGGGGCTCGTCGAAATCGGTGCCACTGACTCCATGGGGGTATCGGTCGAACCAATCGCCATATTGGAAAATGCCCTCGCCTTCTTTCGTGCTCTTGCCGAGAGCGCCGGACTTTGCAGCGTCTGCGTGCTTGCGGTACAAGTCCCGTAGATTCTCGGTGACGAAATGGAACATTCCCCAGTGTTTCTTCATCTTCGTGAGGTATTTCACATTCCAGGCGAGATTTTGCTTCGACGACGCCTCCAGTGCCGGATTTTGAGAGAAAGCGCCATGGATATGAACAGTGCTGGAAAAGAATGCAGCGTAGCCCGCGAACGGTGCAACCACGGTGTGATCCATACCTTCGTGCACTAAAGCCGAGATCGTGTTGGCGGCTTCCAGAGCTGTCTTGGCCGCATCTGTTATGAAAGGTTCTGGCATTTCTTTGGGATAGACTGCGGGTTGGCCAGGAGAAGGCAGAGCGAATCTGTTCATGAACAATGTGATCTGGTAGTAGACGATATGCATGAACAAAAATTGATTGGCGATTTTGTCGCTCGCGTGACTGGCCAGATTCTCCGGTGTGTAATGTAGAGCGGCAGGCAAATTGTCTCTCCACTTGTCTGTTGCTTTCTTGATTCGCTGGAAGGCCGAGTCTTCATCCCACATAGGCCGCTGGTCACGTTGCTTACCACCTAGGTTCATGTAGGTAATGAGCTCGCCCCATATCCCAACAAGCCTGATTGTATAGGCCGCAACGCCCATGTTTTCTGTGGCAACCGCGACTTGTCCGGTCTCGGGGTCCACAGGGTTCGGGACATTTCCCTGCAGGTCTTCGGTCGGTCCAGTGATTTCCATGTTGAACAGCTTTTCTTTGATGGGTAGTTGGGCACGAATGTATTCAGGACCAACAAACGTGGGTCTGTCGGTGCCAGAGGAGCTGAAACGATCAAGGAGGAAGCACGACCACATGGTCCGCCTCCGGATCTCTCGGTCGGTGAATGTGAGTTCGCTCTTCTCGTCTCCAGTAGATCGTTTGGGATCGTGGTCCAAGTCTTGATGGAGTTGTAAGGCGTACGCCATTCGCTGGCCCATACCGCCAAACATCCAGCTTCTTCCACCCTGACATGTACCAAATTCGTGAAGGCCCAGTATGAGATAACATATCAAGATTGTGATGTTGGGTTGGTCGTAACGTCGGAGAGCGATTTCCCTTGCCGGTTTGGCCCATTGCTCGCCGCGTAGAAAGGCTGGCTCGGTGCGCACATGTGGGTGGTTGGAGAACCTCGCAGACATTGCGCAGACTGACAACATTAGCACTGGAGGTACCTGGTCTTGTGCCAACTTGCGCATGAAACTAGGCTTGTGTAGAAGGTGGTAGCTTTGACCATACACGTGATCAAAAAAGACCTCGGAAAGATGCTGTTGTAAGTCTTTAGACGGCAGTTGATCCGCTCCTTCTTTCAGAAGACTGTGTTCATCGGAATCGATGGCCATTGGCTCTGTCTTCGACCCATCTGTGGCTGCTTGCTTCTTGGGATCCGCGACTTTCGTGGTGGCCCACTCGTCTAGCTCTTCGTCGAATGCTTGTTCCGCGCCTCTCTTCTTCGCACCTGCACCAGTCTTCGGCGGTGCTGGCGGTATCGCGGGCTTGACATTGGATCTGCCTGTGCTGGCCACCACACCTTGCTCTTCTTTGGGAATGATGCGGATCACGCGATCTTCCATGCGCTTCAGGCGCTTGTCCAACATTGCCATGTAATCTGTGCGCGGTGCTGCTTTCCTCGTGGTGACCTTGTACACACAAGGTATCCGAGATCGAAGGCAGTGTTTGCAGGCAGGCTTCTCGCCTGAGCATCTGATCTTTTTCCTCCGGCATGCGATACATGCTAGCGGTAGTCTTTTTCTTTCCTTCCCTGCCTTTGTCTTCAACTCGCTCCAGGCTGGGATCGCCTGCCCCTCTTCAAGTTTGGCCCCTTCGTCATCGCCTTGTGCTTGCTCGTTGAATTGATCGCCATTGTTCTGCGCTCCCGGGTTGTCCCCAAATCCTTCGGCAGGGTAGCTGCCTTGTCCTCTTTGGCTGGTGGTGTCTGAGCCATCAAAAGGACCATTACTACCCATGCTAAGTCGATGTCGGTTTCCCATTGTGCCAGGTGACTGTAGGTGTGGTGCGTTGTTGCTTGTGCCAGCGGCGGGTGCGTTGTATAGTCCAGCATCGTATGCGCCGCCATAGTTGTGGGCTGGCAGATTACTTCGGTGGTCAGGCAGGGTACTTGTCGTAAATCTGTGCGCGTTGCCGCTCAACATGGAGTCGAGGCCTGGGCTATTCGTGTTGCCAAAGTTGTATTCGCTTCCCGTCTGACTGCCTCCGCTGTAGGTCGTTGGTGTGCCGCCCATCTGCCCAACATTGAGCAGGCCCACACTGGGTGAGTTGTGTGTGTATTCGGAACCCATGGTTGATTTTCCAGTGAGAGCCAGTCCACGGAAGCTGGATCCAGTGTGCACTCGTGCTATTGCCGAGATGTCATGAATGGCAGTCAGATCGCAAGCGCGGCCGTAAGCTCCGAGGTCAAGCTGCCTTTGACCAGCTGCTTCCGTGTGCCTCCTGCTCGAGAACTGGCTGAGTGTAAGCGTATGATGTGATACGCCGGGTTTTTCGCTCTTCAGCGGTTGCAATGAAAGAGCTGATGGTCGGGGCGACGCAAGATGGCTCTGTCGAAGGCTTTCTCCAATCACCAGACCAGGTCGAAGGTTCCGAGTCAGGTAGACTTCATCAAGCAGGGCTCTATTGCGGAGTCGTAGGATCTGGACGGCTTATGCCACGAGGCGTCGCGCTCATGGGCTTTCTGCCAGGGAGAAGTGCAAGTATGGCTTACAGTTTACGTCTGGTGTGACGGAGCGACTATTGCAACGGCGCGGACAGGTAGCGCAAGTGCGGAGGCGCATGCGCGACAGCGGCGTGGTCGTTGTAGTCGTCGTCAAGAAGCTCTGTGCGTCTCGTGGGCCCACTGGTTTCAGCGGAGGAAGCTGGCCTAGCGCAGCAGCTCTGCATGCATGGAACCACAGCGGAAAAGTGACACCTTGGTAATGCTGGCTAATTAATTAACATTGCGTCAGGCGGTCCTCAGAGATGCATGACCCATTGGGGGTGAAGAAGATTTGACATGCGTGGAACGCTGGTCCTGCCGCTCGGGATGTCGCACGCATACCATCATCCTTCTGCACCAAGTCGAGACTGCTTCCAGTGGGCCAGCCTGAGCAGCCGACAACAGCTGCCGGTTCACACACATTTGATAGATCGCCGGATGGCTCCGCTCAGAGGGCCCCGAGAGCCCCAGTCAGGGCCAGAAGGTGCGGAGCTCTCATCGGCGCAGGATGCGCTTCGAGCGCTGCGGCCACCGTGCTGACGGTTTGATCCGCTTATCCTTGTGTTTCAGGGTTGACGCCGATTCGCCACGGTCGCCGTCCGATTCTATGCTTACAAACGCCTGCTAATTTACGGTCGCCAAGTTGAACGAGGTGCTCGTACCTTCGTACCGTCGTATAGGCCTCCAGGCTGACTGTAGCATGTTGGCTGACCACAGCTGGTGCTCTGTTCAGACGCGTTCCAAGTCTCTCGTGGAAGAAGTTTGCGTGTTAACGAGGAAAACACTTTGTGCCGAGGGTATTGGCAAAGGTAGCCATTGGGTTTATTTCTTGGCAAGGTCGCCATGTCAGTTCCTGGTGTTAGATGGCATCGTCTGTTCCAAAGGTCGCATGTCGAAGAGGAGACCTTGTGGTTCGAACGGCAAATGTGAGGTCTGCTTCAACTTATATAGACAAAGCAAGTGCGACCGATCACAATTGCCGCGCCCCGTGTAACCCAGCTTTCAGGTAGCGAGGGAGTCTGCCCCAAACTGCCGTTCGTACTGGTGCCTGCATTGACTTATAGATTCGATCAATTGTGGAAACACTCATCTGTCCACAAGAGGTCGCGAGTGAACTGCCGCTTGGACGTTTAGAATCAAAAGCTTGTCATATCCTATACCTTGACAAACAAACTTCGCGCGGCAGTCGCGACCAACTGCTCAACAACTACTTTTCCGCATGATCTGATGTGTAACATGGCGATCTCTCCAGGTACTGGAATATAATTGCGGACTCCCAGGATTGTCAACGATGACAATCCATTTTAGAGTCTACAAATAGTTTACTGGTATCCTCGAATACCAGGCCTGAATAAATCTGCTCACCGTGAATGAAACACCAGCGTTCTGGACGCGTGCATTTCTGATCACAATCACTCAATGACATGAATCATGACCATATCATATTCAACTCCTCGTACACACGCATGGTGGGCATGTTCGAAACACAGGACATGGATGCATGAAACAACCTCAAAGCACTAACCCTACACCTTATTGTTGAGTTTCCGCTCAGAAGTCTGCGCTGGCTATCACAGGTTCTATGCTCATGGGTCTGGTATAGGCTACCGAGATATCGTCTCTGTCCCGCAAGACACCCTCCTAAAACCCCGAGTTTGTGAAGATCCCTTACTCTCATCTTATCATCATGAGTCTGAAATGACTGTCTCCCTCGGAGCAACAGTACATGTAGACTTCTGTACATCTGCTTTATCATATTCACATTCCATCATGACATACATATATGTAGAGCTGCCCGTCAGTTCGGCGAACACGCATCTCCAGCACCATTCCTAGAGCACCCAGCAGGACACTTCGCGCGGGAATCAAACTGCCAGTCAAACAGCCCATCAGTCTCGGAACTTAACACATCCGTAAGAATCGCCGTGCTCGGCTCAACCATCCCACTCCTCTGGAACAATTCCCTACTATTAATGCTCATCTGCGGCCACCCAGACTCAATCAACGTCTCGCTGCTCGTAGCATACACGTACTCCTTGAAACCTGCCCAGCGGATCGCACTCGCACACATCGGGCAGGCTTCGGCGGTCGTGTAGAGGCTCAGTTGCTTCCATGCTTCGCTGGTTTCCTCGGGCGAGAGCTTATAAGGGCCATCGGGATCTCTCAAGATGGAAGTGCAGTTGTTGATGGCGGCGATTTCGCCGTGGAGGGTCGGGTTGCCGTCGTCCGCGATGGTATTGGCGCCGATGCAGATGAGATCGCCCCCGGGGTTGCTGGAGGTGTGGTTGACGATGGTGGCGCCGAAGGCACTGAAGGGGCAGGGCGAGGCTAGGTCGTAGAGGGCTTGGATTGCTACTCGCATCCATTTTTCTCGGATGGCGAGGGTTATAGGTGAGGATCCCTCGGCGAGAATGGTCTGGCCAGGTTGGTGCTGTTGCTCATGGCCATGGCTGTGGGATGCTGCGAGGGTTGCTGTGAGAGCCAGGAAGATGGTCTGCACGAGCATGATGAAATTTATAAAGTGCTAGGAGAGGTTATAAAGTTTGATTTTGCAAACACGTGCGCTTTCTTTGATATTTACTTCATGTACGATTTGACCAGCGGTGAGACTGGTGACGTATGAGTGAAGGTCAGAAACGAGAAAACTGGCTCCACTGCCATGGCTGTGAGGAGGGACCAAGTACCTAATTTTGACGCACAATTCAATGTTAGCACAACACTTGTGCTTTTCTGCAAGTGCTGCTTTCGCTGGCTGGACCGTACACTTGTACACGTGGATGGGCACAGGTACCGGTATCCTAAGCCATACGACGCGAGCGATTTCTCCTATCACAAGGATATCTTCTTAGCAGACCGGACCTGTAACATGAAAGCTCGATCGCAGCCCTAAGAAAGGCGGACCAATGCTGGCCGGGACCTCCCTCCGCAGGTCATGAACGGATTCGAGGTAGGTGCATCTCTCAAGAAGTCGTAGACTACGCATGCCGTTGGTCAGCTGGCGTACAGCATCCTGTTGGCGCCCACATGCAGCACCGCAAGGCTCACCAAACTCGCACACTCTGGTGGGCGGAGATGAACAGACTATCTTGCGATTCAAAGCGCACTCGCAACAACGCCCCGAAAGGATCGCTGTATTTGCAATCTACAGACCCGGTAGGAAGGATCCGAACTCCGGATTCCATTGGACAAAGCTGGCCAGCTCCCATGCATGAACGTGGGACGAATTCTGCTGCCTGAGCTCTGGTGACAAGCGAGAAAGCGTGGGATGTATGCGCGAGATGCGCGAGCGTAGCAGATACATATCAGAGCGTGGAGCTGCTCGCCACTTGTTCTGTCCAGCTGAAACGCCTTTTTGTATTCTCTCTTGATTTATACTGAATATACACCATGTCTGCTTCAGGGAACGCGGGCGGCTCCAATGGTCAGCCGGCTGATGCTGATTATTTCTCGCGACGTGTGTCTAGACATTCTCCTTGGACAGCGGATCTGGTCACTATTGACTCGTATGAGGAAGAACCGCAGGATCGCTCTGGTGATAGAGGGAGAAGCTCCGCACCCTTGTCGCCTGTGCAAAGCGATCTATTGACTCCAGCGACGCTATCGCCTCCGATAGAAACCACGGAGACCTCGCCACTACTTGACTCCAGCTCGTACGGCCCTTCATACGCGAGCACATCTACGCCTGTTGTATGCTGCAGACCAGGCGGCCGACCAGCTGACATCCCCCCACCACCCACCAACAACAACGATGCACACATGTTCCCGAATGGCCCCCCACAAGACATGGGCGGCCAACCTCTATGGTATCGTAGCTATGCTTTACGGGAGTTCGAACGCAACAAGCCCTTCCCATCACACCGTCAAGCCCAGAAGCGTGGATTTTGCGGGTCGAAATACCTCCACCGATGGCTCTTAGCGCTTGGTTTCCTGGCGATTCTGTTCTTGCTCCAGTGCCTCATCCAAAGTGCCACGCACACCGAACCAAGCACTCACGATTGGGACCCACTAGACAGTTACTTCCCACACTGGTCCCAGACTTTCACGCATTCATTTGACAAGGTGGATTCTTTCTCTGTCGTAGATGAGATCGTCGCCCCATTCTCTGTCAACGGCATTGTGAAGATCGAGCCTGCACAGCCAGACCAAGAAGCAGACATTGTCGCTACGATGTCTTTCGGTTCGTCGACCGAATTCCAGGTATCGTCGCCGAACTGGAAACTCACGGGCTCTTCCGTGCATCTGCAACTCCCGACCTTCTCTAAAACTCCCGCCTCCACCTCTACAGACTACCGACCGCGTTTGAGCGTTGCCGTGACTCTCTATCTCAAAGCCGACGTGGCCTGGACGTCCTTCAACATAGACACCACTCACCTCGCAATCAAGAGCTCCAGCCAACTCTTCTCCCCCAAAGACTCCATCGTCTCGCCAACCATCAACAACACATCCTTCACAACCCACAGCACCCCAATCCACCTCCCCCACTGGACCGGCCGCCGCACCATCCTCAAAACCTCCTCCAGCCCCATCACCGGCGCCTTCACCCTCCTCGATCTCCTCGTCCTCACCTCCTCCTCCGGCCGCATCGACGTCTCCGTCGACAGCGGCGAAGCAGACTCTTCGAGCCCGCAGCCCGCGCAGCTTTCAATCTCTTCATCTTCTGGCAGCGTGCAAGTAGATAGCAGCTTGGCTACGGTGTACGACCGCGAGTACAAGACTGACGTCAGCACGCAGTCTGGTTCTATCACAGGCACTTTCCTGCTGGGCGCTAATGCGCGCTTCACGAGCTCGTCCGGCACCATTGACGCGGCTGTCACGCCGTACGACTCGCAGGCTGACAGCGCGCTGTACACGCACACGTCGAGCAGTCAGACCAGAGTCGAGGTGTACAGCGCTTACAAGAACGGCGGCAAAGCGTTCAAGGGCTTGCGAAGTGAACACGTGAGTGCTGGCTCTGGGGCGGTCGATGTGCGCTACCCTGGCGAGTGGGAGGGGAAGATCGATGCTGCTGCGAGCAGTGGTTCTATTAGTGTCAAGGGTAACGGAGTTGTTGTTGATGAGGCGGGGAAGTATGGCGGTGGGCATGTGAGGGCGTACAAGGGAGAGAGTGATTCGAGCATCGAGGCGAGGTCTGGGAGTGGGAGTGTGAGGGTCAGTATTGGTAATGCGTGAAGGGACGGATTGCGATGACTTGGCAATGGTCGAGGAATATGAAGTCTTCTTCCTCCGTTGGCGAGTGCGTTGGCGAATGAGGTCCACGCTGTTGATGATGGGATTGAAAAAGCTCATATGTTTTTTTTTCTTTCTCTAGTTGGCTGTCCTTCAACAGAGCATCTTCATCACTTCATAGTTGTTCCCTTGTGTTGCTAGCCTCACATACATACACACGGAGGCCAGGCAGGCAGTCGTTTCAGACATCACAGCAGCAGAATAACGGATGCGACCAGCCATCCAGTGCTGCTAGAAATCAGAAAGCCCGATATCATGGAAGCCCTACATTTACTGTGCCATGTAGGACATAGGTAGGCACTCTCGTCAAGTCCAGTCGTTCCATGGCTGCGCTGTGAGATTCTTGACTCACATGTATAATGCTCGTTACATTAGTTAAGTCCCAGATGGCAAAAGAATGCACCAGCCCGCGCCGCTTTAGTACGTCTGTAGGTAGACTATCCAGCTGCAGCGATCATAGAAGTTTGCGAAAGTGCTTCAAATGGCCCACGAAGGCCGGCCCTTCCTGAACCTCTCCGTAGCAGATGATACGAACACACTGGGTTTTTAAAGGTCGTTCGAGACTTCTTGAGAGAAAGTATTGTGATGACCAGTGTCAAGGAACTTGCTGTGTTCACTAGGAGCACGAATGAGTTGTGAGAAATGTAATTGATATTTGTTAGCTCGTACGCTGCACCCCGACAACAGAAGTAGTATGAAAGAGCCGTTTCGGTAGAGCCGCAGAAGCTAGGAAATGGTTCATCACCGTGAGAGATTGTTTGAAGTTGACGATGATGGTTGTCCACTTCGTCATTTTAGAATTGTATCTGCAAATACGAGGAAACGTGCGAACGGAGGTCTAGACCTCCGTGACTTCGCTCGCCTTGTTGACGTGATAATATCGTCGTCGAGCATTCGTGGGCATGACATCGCCACACCCGGCTCTTCGCGTGTGCATGTAATGTAAGATGAGCATGAAGACGAACGGTAGAGGACCAGACGTCGGCCTCCTGCGGAACCAGAATTGGAAGCTGAGTAGATGCGTAAGGCAGGTTCTAGGCGTCTAGATCTATCGACAAACACACTGACCAGGTGAGGTGAGGTCTGCACGAGCTACCAGCGACTGTAGATATGGTATCTGTCATCACCAAACCAGAGAAACCAGGCACGTGGCGTTCTTCTTCAAATCAAAAGCTACCAGCCAACAGTATGTCTGAGAGTAAGCGGTAACGCTGTTTCCCGACCCAGAGGCATGGTAATTCCAACTACACACCGCGTTGACAAAGGTCAGCATGGATCTAGCTATTTGAATCCAACATTACTTTCATTGCGCAACCGCGCTCTCGAACCAGAACCAGAACCAGAACCAGAACCAGAACCAGGACTCCTCTACCTTTTCACCTTCCCACCAGCTTCACCCTCAAACCCAATCCCCAAGAGAAAGCACGACCGCATAGCAGCCCCGACATACACAAAGCCAAGATTCCCCCAATACATACTATTCCACTCCCAAAAGCGGTAATACACCTCATAGCCCATCAAACCCTTCACACTAGCCAAATGCCCGAAATCCGCCAGCAGCAAACCGAACAAAAACACTTTCCACACTCGTACGTCGCTTGTTGCGCGTAAGACGAGAGCTTCGTTCAGAGCAAAGACGAAGTAGAGGTTTGCGAGCTGATAGAGGACGGTGGATTCGCGGGGTGAGACGGTCGTGATTACGGAGGGCAGGGTGAGGTGCATGTAGGCTTGTTGCGAGAGGGCGGCGTAGTAGGCTCCTACGGCGGTGGCAATGGGCTCTATCCAAAGGAAGAAGAGGCGGTAGAGCCGGGGGATGGTGTTGGGCCCTGCGGCGGCGGCGCGGGATGGTACTGTTACTGACGTGGGAGACCCTGCCATTGTTGCGAGCTGCGAGCGTTGTGGATGGGAATTGTGGTTATGGGGATCTGTGCAGAGGGGAGGGCCGACTCTCTAGGGCGTGTGCGCACTGCGCGCGAGCGCGCCGGGAAAAGGAGTGGTTTGAGCGGTTTGAGTGGTTTCGCGGTTTGGGAGGGAGGGAGCCGAGCGAGGGTTCTGGAATGCCAAGGTGAGGTAGGTTATGGGTATGGTTCGCTGGTGCTTTTCCGTGCAGGTTGTCTTTTGGCTGGTAGAGAATGAGAGACAGTCAATGCGTGGGTGGGCAGTGCTGTGTAGTCAGCTGTGCATATCGAACTGTAAGTATGTATCAGTGAAGTGCGTGCGGTATGGGTGAAACGAGAAGTCTAGGGCGCCATTACTGCTAGGGCCCGAGTTGAGGTGCATGGATTGGCATGAATTGGGGATGCGCACGAGTAATGGCGTACAACCCCGGAGTGCTTGCCTAAGGGGATGCTAGCGGCAGCGTGGACTCGCTCGGTAAAGGGTGCCGTGCGGGCTGCTGGTTTATTTGTGTGCTTGCGTTGCGTCAGACGAGATTACTGTAGGTATGCGCTGGCAAAGGGCAGGACGGGAGGCAAGATCGCGACAGGCCACAGGTGATACAATGCGTATCTCTCGACACGGGGACACCGGTGACGAGGATTGGATTGGACACTTGCTACAGCAGCACAGCTAGAAAGTCAGATGCCTCATGCCTGGGAGCGGCGTGCGGGGAGCCTTTCGTGATGATATGGTGATGATGATGCCAATATTCATGCATGCTTGAAAAAAGGCTACTTGTTACATGCATGTGTGCCACCGCAGGGCTGTATACAGTACAAACATACATGTAGACTGCTACTGTGCTGGACACCACCATACCGTCAGCGTCATACCAAAGCGCGGTCCAAGAGTCTCGATCGGGACGGCGTATCGAGCCTGTTTCGATAGTCGATGCCAGCTCAGGCCTTTGCACACGAAGTGAGACTTTCCACGTGCCGTGGTGGCGACTGTTGGACAAGGCGCTGAGACAAGGCGACTCGGGCAAGTAAGGCGTGAAAAAACACTCGGACGCCGCGCACCGAAGCTTCTCCCGTGCGGCGCGAAGAAGAAGACAGCAGACGGTGGCGGCGGCGGGGCGATCTCACGATGGGCACTACTGCGACTCACGCCAGGTCTGAGATTAGTGTGCGGTGATGGGCCCGAGTTTCGCCAGCGGTGGAAGAAGTTTCTTCGATAGTCAGGGTCAATAGCGAGAGTTGTGATGGGATTGTTAGTGGCAGGGCAGTGTGCAGTAGCGGTGTTGGCGGCGACGGAAAAGCGTGGTGTTCACAGGGAGAAGACATTGGGTTCAACGACGGAGACGGGTAGGATGAAGCTCGGAAGGATCGCTCGGGATGGGGAAGGAAGGAAAGGGAAAGGAAGAAAAGGCAGACAGGATAGGAAGTCGGACACTGGCCGGGAGTCGCTCGAGCAGTGAGAATGCAGTTGCTACTACTGCAGCTAGCAAAGGTAGAGGATGGGAAAAAGAGCGGTACAGTACATCCACGCCAGCGGTGCGCAGTCCGTCGGGCAGTGGAAGTGGAAGTGGAAGGAGCCCAAGCAGGAGGGCGATGCGAGCACAACGAGCCCTGTCCTGGCATGGGCAAATGATGCACCAGTCCCACGGTACGTACTGCTAACCTACCGCGAGATCGCTGCAAGACCTTTTTTCCGCCGGCCAGCCCGCCGGACGCCTTCTCACCAATCCTTGGGTGTGTGCAAGTCAGCTGGATGGCGAGCGCCGTCATCGCACCCACTGTTGTCTTCTTGTCTGCGTAAATACCGTAGCACGCCCTTTGCTCCCAATCCAGTCGCCCACGAATAATACCATACCCTAGCCCTGCAATCGAAACTACTCTCCGCCCGCCCACTCTCCCCTGTCATATAAGTAAAAGCTCGCTGCGCTACCCCGTTTCCGCCACGCCACGCCAATCCAACGCCTGTCCCATCCTACCCGGATCAGAGATCAGCACGCTGTTTGCACCAGTCCACTCCTTCATTTCCCACCGCCCTGCCACCGCCTGCGACACTGCTCATTACTACCAAGAAACACCCTCACCGCGCCAACCACCGGACCCGACACTCTCGCTGTTGTGTCCACATACACACTTCCGCTTGACTGCACACTACACCACCGCCACCACCACTACTCGACTTGCAGCCCGACACCCCTGCACGCCTCCAGTCGCTGCGTACGTACGTACCGAGCCTTCGTGCATCGCATTGCATCGCACCCGCATCACCACTGCCAGCGAGCGCCCTCGCCTCACACCTATTCTCGGCCTGCATTCACTCGCAGACCGCAACGCTCCTTCCTCGAATCCCTCGGACTAGCCTCTTACGGATCTGACACATTCACTGCTCTCACCGTCTGTACACGCCGGACTCGCCCATTCACTGGCGTGACTGCCACTGGAAATATTAACCGCCCGCTTTAAAATATAATCTGGACCCTCGCCATTATGAACTACGAATACTCCGGATCCTCGTTCCTTGCTCGCCCTCCTATGCCCGACCAGCGCCCGCACACCGTGCACTCCTCCACCACACCATTCAACTCCTGTCACGTCAAGGAAGAGGAGGAGGTGGTGCACATGCAGGGCCTCGACTTCGGTAGCGCAATTCCCAGGAGGGCATCTCTGTCCCGTGACGACACCGCTGCTGACATGTCAATGCCTTTCAGCAAGACCCGTGTGCCGAGCATGAGCTGGTCCGATTCGCTTGCACAAGAACAATCATCAAACTTACGCGACCCACACTTCCCGACCGAAGAATCCCGATTGCAATTTTGGAAGAGCCAAAGGTCAAGGAGGAGACAATTTGTTCGCCCTATCGGACACTCATCGGCAAGCTCGGTGAGCAGCCTCGGCCGCACATCAAGTTTTCTGTCACAGGTCAGTGGTGCATCGAGTACCACGTCCGCCGCACCATCCTCGTCATCAACTGCCCTGAATATCCCACCGACCGAAGAGTCTCCCCGCAAGAGCTCGCTCAGCCGAAGGCTCAGCCGATCTGTCAAGAAGATGCACGATTTCGGAACCAACATAACAAGCGGTCCTGCTCTCAGGATTAGGAAGTCAAGCTCTGCCGAGATTGTCAAGCCTACCTTCGTTGATGGCCTGCTTCCTTCATTGACTTCCCCAACCAAAAGGAATGGCAAGCATGGTGATGACAGGCCCAAGAAGTCGCGTACTGCCGCCTTGTCTGGCGCCGAACGAAAAGACACACCCGCGCCTCCTTTTGGCCAAGCACCTCGTTCTGCACCATGGCCATTGGGCGGCGAAAGCGCCAGGCAGTCTGCTGCGCTTTTCAACACTGCAGCCTTTGATTTCGAGGCCAATGCCGAAGACAAGCAGGAAGATGTATACACACAGCGCGCGCGACTAGGTTCCATCTCGAGCGCAGCAGACAGCGGAGCCGATCTTTCTACGTACGCCCGTTATGATTCACCTCAGAGGGATTGTGACGGCGACGTCGAGATGGCTGCTGCTGTTCACCCACCTCAAGATGGAAAGGTCGACTTCGTTTCAGGCTCTCTTCCCGAAGAGCTCAGTCTTGCCGTCTTCAAGCTGCTGGATGGTCCAACTCTCGCCGCTGCTTCACAAGTGAGCCGCTCATGGAACAACATCATTAAGGATGACTCTGTCTGGCGTGTCGCGTTCTTCAGACGCTGGGGTCGCGAGGTCCACACATCGCCTGCACCAATTCAAGTCGGTGGCCCTGGTACTGGACTGCCAAACCAACCCAAGCAGGAGTGGAAGAAGATGTACCGCGCTCGCACCCTCCTCGAGAGGCAATGGCGCATGGGTCCTGAGCGATCCGGCAAAGCGACATACCTCTCTGGCCACACTGATAGCGTCTACTGCGTGCAATTCGACGAAGAGAAGATCATTACCGGCTCGCGCGACAGGACCATCCGTGTGTGGGACATCAACACCATGCAGTGCATCAAGGTAATTGGTGGCCCCAACGTGAAGCCAGTGCCAGGCCCTAAGCCGCTCCGCACCGTCGACTACCCTTCATTCCACAGCGCTGTGGCCAGTGTGAATGGCACTGTTTACGGTAACAGTATCTACCACGTCCCCGAATACTGGCATGATGCAAGTATCCTCTGCCTGCAATACGACGAGAACATTCTCGTGACTGGCTCCTCCGACTCCGACCTCATCGTTTGGGATATCAAGACCTACGAGCCCATTCGTCGCCTAAAGGCCCATACCGGTGGTGTTCTGGATGTTGCCCTTGATGCAAAGCACATTGTGTCTTGCAGCAAGGACAGCAAGATCTACGTCTGGGACCGCGAGACTTTCGAGATCAAGGGTACTCTCGAGGGACACCGTGGCCCTGTCAACGCAGTACAGCTCCGCGGTAAGTTCTTGGTCAGTGCTAGTGGCGATGGCATTGCGCGTCTCTGGAACATCGAAGAGAACAAGCTTGTCAAGGAGTTCACCGCCAAGGAGCGTGGTCTCGCCGCTGTCGAGTTCTCGGAAGACATGAAGTATGTCCTTGCTGGCGGCAACGATCACATCACCTACAAGTTTGAGACCGAGACTGGCCGTGAGGTCGCCCAGTTCACAGGCCACACCCAGCTTGTGCGCTCCCTCTGGCTCGATAGCGCCAACAACCGCGTGGTCTCCGGTTCCTACGATCTCGACCTCCGCGTCTACGACTTCGAGACCGGCAACGAAATCTGGCGCGCCGAAGACTGGACCACCAGCTGGATGCTCGCCGCCAAGTCCGACTACCGCCGCATCGTGGCTACCAGCCAAGACGGCAGAGTTCTCATCATCGACTTCGGCCTCTGCAAAGAGCTCGACAACGACGGCACACCCATCGAAGGCGTCGACCTCTTGCGCGAGATCCCGCTCGAGAACACGAACGCCATCATCTTCCGCAACCCGTTCGAGGATTCTTACTAGATTTGGATTTACCTCTTGCGAGTATCGCAACCCTGGTCGCTGCTACTACAGCAACCGCGCACACCAGCCACGGCCTACACTCTTTCTGTAATCTTTACCAAAGCGAGCGTCTCCCTTCCATGCGACGATGCTTAAGGCCACAACGGTGGAACAAACAAACAAGCAATCTTTCCTTTTTACTACTGGCGGAGTAGAGTTTACGGCGTCGCAGCATCTGAGCACAGCAGTCTCGTTCTTTGCTTTTTACTGTTATTTCCCTTGCATTGGAGTTCCTCTTTCTTATCTCTTGGAGCATGGTTGGACTGGCGGGAAGGGGGAACAAAAAGGGAAAAACTACTGCCTACGGGCTGGTACAGGAGGTTCAAATTATATAAAAACCATTACTATCCTTATTATATAATGCCCGGAGTGCTTAGAGCCTTTTGGCTTGCCTTCGTTTCTGAAACAAGCAATATGTTTTACTACCACTTTTGATTTCCACAATGCTCGTCTCTCAAGTGCAATGCGTTGGGTATTTGTTTTGATTGACTGGTTGGGGACGATGGTTCCTTGTGAATAAGAAGGAATCCCTCGCTCTTCTTACATAGGGTCTTCGTATTGAAGGTTGAGTGTATGGTTCTTCTGATGGGCTTGGTCTGGGATTCGCTTTGCCGTTGGTGCTAGTTGTGATTATGCTTACTACTACTGTTGAGGTACTGCTTGCGATCACTTCACTCTTAGCTTTTCACAGTATACCAGTATTGTCAGTCTGGCAGCCAATGACGTTGAATGTGGTTGTGTTTTTGTCACTGGGTATTATACCACACGTAGGCAAAGTGGTGGGTGTTAGGACCTTGTCTGCTTGCTTGCGTCGACTTTTTCGCGGATAAGATGCTCGCTCCCTTGTGTTGAAGCTATGTCATCTTTCCATGTAGACCGCCTGTATCACTTTGATGACGGACCTGGCCCTCTCTCCTCCAGCTCGCCCAACGTCCATCTGCCTTCGCCATGAGGCACGGAGAACCTCGTGTGGTCTGGTAAGACTACTACTGCGGATTCTCGCCCTTGGCTCTGCACGGTAGTAGACTGCATGTCGACAACACCGCGGCGCCACATGATTTTGAGCTCAAACCCGCCGCGGCAGCGTACGCCTTCTAATTGCCCACCACCTTCAAGCCATGAGCGTGGACAGGCGGGGAGGATTCTGATCACTCTCTTTCTTCCCCTCTCAAACCCGTCCGGCACTGCTTGCGTCTCACCGGACCCAGGCTCAGTCTCATGGCTCTGCACAAGCATCTCTAATACCCCCGCGCATGCCCCAAAATTCCCGTCAATCTGCATCGGCGGATGCTCAGAAAACAGATTGGGCAGCGTGCTACTCTCCAGCATCTCTCCCAGGTGCTTCGCACACTCCTCCCCATCTCCCAAGCGAGCGTAAAGGCAGATCAACCACGCACGAGACCACCCCGTGTGCGCACCGCCTTCGGCCAGACGTTTTGCCAGCGTCTTGCGGCAGGCTGAGGCCAGCTCGGGCGTCTGAGAAGGCGTGATGGCGGTGCCAGGATACAGGGGAAAGAGGTGCGAGAAGTGCCTGTGTCCTGGCTCGGGCTCGGGGTAGGGGTGCTGCCATTCGAGCAGACGGCCTTCTGGGCTGATTTTAAGGGGTGGGAGGCGCGGGAGTGCTGTTTGGATCTCGGTGCGTAGTGAAATTTGTTCAGCTGTAGTGGATTTGGGGTTGTCTGTGAGGGTGAGGTAGGCGAGGAAGAGCGCTTGGATGATTTGGATATCCATTGTTGCGCCTTCGCATAGGATGCCTTTGACTTTTGCGCCGGATGCGGTGGAGGTCCAGTAGCTGTTCTCTGGGCTGAGGCTGGGAGATGTTGTCAGGTGTTGTTCGTTGGGAGCTGAGGATGCTGGGATGAGGAAGTCGAGGAGGAATGTCACAGCGCCTTCCACTACGGGCAACATTTTCTCCAAGAACGGCTCGCCGTCCAGGTAATCCTGACCTCCGTTGAATTCGTATCGCTCAAACACGTGCAAGCACAACCAAGAGCCTCCCAACGGCCACAAAGCACTCGGCATCCACCGATCGACGGGATCCGTATCAGCCCAGAGATCAGTATTGTGATGCGCACACCAGGCTCCCGGCCTTGTACAGCCGTAGATCTCCCTCGCAGTCTTCTCGCCTCGTTCCGCCATGCGGAGAAGGAGATGGAAGAGCGGGTCTGAGCACGCTGAGAGGTTCCAGATGTGACAGGGCCAATAGTTCATCTGCGTGTTGATGTTGATGGTGAATCTGCAGCCCCACGGGGGAGAGAGCGAGGGGTTCCAGATGCCTTGAAGGTTCGAGGGGAGGGATGTGGAGGCATTGTGAGTTAGGGGCCGGCTGGATGATAGGAGGAGGTATTTCCCGTGGTTGGTGTAGAGCTCGATGAGGCGTGGACTTAGGGCACTGCTGTGGGAGGTTGAGTTGTTGCCTTCGCGATTGTTGCTGTGATCAGTAGTGTTGAAGGTCAACCGTGCACGTGGTATGAGCTCGCAGTGGCTGGCTAAGTGTCTTGTCCAGATATGGCTTTGTCCTACCTGCAAGGCGTTGTCAATGTCTGACGAAGCCGCTGCGACTGGATCGGCGTGTCGAAATGTTGTCTGCGCCGCGATGATAATGAATGTCTCTCTGGCGTCCACAACAAGACTGCCACCAACAATCTCGGATGAACCGTTGGAATCGTATTGAGCAGTGAGTGCGCAACAAGATTTGATACCGTCTGCACCTCCAGAGCTTGACTGCATGACAAGTTTGTCTCCAATCTTACCTATGGTATCGCAGAACTCGTTGGTGTCCCACTCATTCTCACTGCGGCGAGACAGGCGGACAACGAACCTTGATTTGCGGCTCGACCATATCCTTACGATCACAACATCATGCTCATAACTTGCAATTAGCTCTCGGCACCAATGCACTCCATCGCGCTCGAATGTGGTCGATGCAACGCCGCCAAAAAGGTCGAGAGATCGCTGGTAGCAGGTAACAGGTAGCTCGTCGTTCCCAAACAAGATATCGACCGAAGCGAGCGGCTCATAGTGTCTCTGCGAGCTTGGTGTAGGGATAAATGCCAAGTTAACAAGCTCCTCAGCACGCTCATGCTCCCCTGCTCGAACAAGTCGACGAAGTTCGGGCAAATATTGGCAGGCCTGGTTCGGCGTTCGCTCTTGTCTTCCACCAGAGTATACTGAGTCTTCATTCAGTCGGAGTAACTCTTTGCCTGGGCGGCCGTAGACCATGGCACCGAGTCGGCCATTTCCGATTGGCAAGGCTTCGTTCCATGTTTTTGCAGGGCTTGAGTAAGAAAGTATTGAGGGGTTCGCCTGGTCGATCATATCGCCTTGTCTGCTCGTATTGTGCCCTCAGATCGATCCATTCGTGATAGTAGTAGAGAAATTGACTTGTTGTGGGCCAGAGCAGTTAGAAGCACTTACATTGAGAAGACTTGACCAGACCTCAAATCGGTCGCGCCGACAGCACGAAACTGCGGCAGGCATCTCCCGTGCGTGGCCAGAAATCGGCACGTGACTGCGTATCTAGATTCCCGTGGAACAATTACGAATCACGTTATCAGGATCCAGTGTCCAGGTGGTGGAAACCTGGAAGGCGAAGAAGAGAAGAAGTCGAGCGGAAGGCGCAGTCGACGCCGATTGGAGGAAGTTGACAGTGCATCTTGGCCCAAAGTTCACGCGCTTCACGTCGCCTCCTCTTCTTCCTACTTGCATACCAGCCCTAAATATCCACCAAATATTGCGGCGAGCCTACCGAGCACCTTTAGAGCAGCGGTGCTCTTCGAAGGTCAGCTGTCTCCTCACTTGCTCGGCCTCCGGGCCGTAAAAACGACCATTTGCACCGGCTAGATGGCTGGTGATCGTGGACTATCTGTGACTGCCATATCTAGGCACTTCTGACCATGATTGAGCATGTTAAAAACCAGGAAAGTGTGGCGTGAAGTCGACATGCTTTTGTCAGACAGCGGCGTGATCTCATGGCCATCACACAAGCTTATCGCTTCGGTCTCGCTTGCTGGATGGCTACTCACAACAGCCAGCACCGCAAAGTGAGCGGGCAATAGACTGTCATCGGCTAATATGGATATTGTATCCCCATGGGGGTCGCATGCATGTGCAGATGGCTAGATCGGATCCTTCGCCCACTACCGTTTTGCAGCAACGCTTTGTATAGGTATTGTGGCGTTTGATGGGCACACTCCTCGTGATTCAATTCCCGTGCTCTAAAGGTATATGAAGGCATTGGTCTCCCAGCTCACGGGTCGAAAAGTCTCGACAGAAAGCACTTTGTTCTCGGTGGACAATCATGGACCCTACTAACGATGTAGCACGCGCCAACTCAACGTCCAGCGAGCTGGACGAGAAGCACAAAGTGGATGTCCATGACGAAGAAATCGCTGTAGCGCGACTTACGGAAGAGGATCTCTACCGGCTCTCACAAGAAAGCCTTCAATTCAAGGGCAAGGCCGCTTTCAGGATCACACTCATCATGATCGTCATGGGTTGCAACCAAGCCGGTGAGATATCTTGTCTTGCAATTGCATGACAGATTCAACAAGATGGCTAATAAGTGCGACAGGCTACGGTGTTGACTGGGCTGTAATCTCTGGTATCAATGCTTTCGAAACGTGGCATGATTATTTCGGGTTTGGCACCTCTGGAAGTACCTTCGGCATCATCACCGCGCTCATGACCATCGGGAACTTCTGCGGATCATACTTCCTGGCATTGCAAGACGTCTACGGTCGACGCGCGGTCAACTTTGGAGGGAACGCAATAGTAATCGTCGCAGGCTTGATGCAAGGCCTTGCAACGAATCTCAGCGTCTTCATGGCTGGCCGCTTTTTGCTAGGCTTTGGATCAGCACTGATGAGCAGCTCGCAGTATATGGCTGAGATCGCTCCACTCCACATGCGTGGAAGGCTTGTCGGTATCTTTGGCGCTTGCTTTCAGATCGGCTCGGTGGTTTTCCTGGCGGTCATGTACGCTTTCCAAAGCATTGAGACTGTGAGTATCAGCAAGTTTTGTAGAATACATGCGGAAACTGACTTGCTTCCCAAAACAGAACTGGTCGTGGCGGATCCCCTTGCTGCTGGAGTGTTTGTTCCCCACGATCGTTTGCGTTACCATTTTCTGGTGGTGCCCAGAATCTCCACGTTACCTCATCCAGAAGAACAAGCATGAGAAAGCTCGTGGTGTCATCGCAAAGTACATGACAAACTCCGGCGACACCAGCCAGCCGATAGTCAACATCATTGTTACTCAAATCGAAGAGTCCATTGAGAACGACAAGGCCGACCGATTCCGCAGGTTCTGGGACTACCGCGTCTTCTTTACCAAAGCCGTACGCTACAGATTCCTTGTTCTGATCTTGTACTCAGTCTTCCAGTCTTGGAACGGTGGTGGTATCATCGGCACCTTCCTCGTCCCTGCTCTGGAAACGATGGGAATCACCGACACAAAGCAACAGCTAGGCATCAATATCGGCACGACAGGCACATACTTCGTCTTCACGCTCTTCGGATCTTACATCATTGACAAGTTCAAGCGAAGGACTCTGATCTTCGCAGGCCTCATCTCAGTCATTGTCATGCAGACTCTCAGCACGATCACAGGATGGAGGTACACGGTAGCCCCGAATGAGGCTCTCTCAGCGGTCTCGGTCCTTTGGGTGTTCCTGTTCCAGGTGTTATCGTCGACCTTCATCGCCACAATGCACAATCTGTACCCCGTGGAGGTACTGTCTCTGACTCTTCGTGCTCGAGGTATGGGTCTGTATGGCATGATTCAAGGAGCCGCTGGTACCGTGCAGAACTACGGCATCTCGGTCGGCATCAACAAGCTTGGCTATAAAATCTGGGTTGTCTATATTGTCTACAACTGCCTGCAGCTTGTCGCGGCTTATTTCCTGTTCCCTGAGACGGTAAGTCTGGACAGCTACGAGGTTTTCATGTTCCGCGATCGCTAACAAAAGCTAGTTCGGTCTCTCACTCGAGGAAATCGACACAGTCTTCGAGACCAATGGTGTCCATCCTGTCAAGATGAGTAAAAACATCCAGAAGATCAAGAAAGACCAGGGACAGGGACTGTTCGGTCCATCTCATTCAGCTCAAGAGACACGAGAGTGAGATAATGGCCGTTGGGTAGCAGCGACGGATGGTGGTTGCTGGTAAAGAACTATAGTGTCAATGACGAACTGTTCAAATTGAGTTATACCAAAAGGTTCCATGTCTCCACTGAGCATAAGTCAACCGTTAACTGGACTTTAGCCGGTCTCTGGGAGTCTGGTCGCATATTTACGTTGCTCGGGATGAATGGGTCCGAGCGGAACAACTTTGCCATGGAGCCGAGAGGTGGAATAACGTAGGACGACTGCAACACACTTGCATGCGCTAGGGCTAATCTTATGTTGCATTGCATCAACGCCTCGAATTACCACAGTCACGAAGCTCCCAAGGCTCCGTCTTTAGTTTTGTATCGTGAGTATGGCTCACTACGTAACCCGCATGCCTATAGACATCAGAGACGTTTTGCCAACATGACCATCGCTCCCTCTTTACAAGACCTCAAGGGTAGCCTACGACCCGACTTCCATTGGGGCTTCGCTACCGCAGCCGCACAAGTCGAAGGCGCCATCGAAGATGGCAAAGGACTCTCAATATGGGACACTTTTGCTAGAGTCCCTGGGAAAGTCAAGGACGGCAGCGACCCTTCGCAAGCCGTACGGTCCTACGACTTCTACAAGCAAGATGTCCAGCTATTGAAGTCTCTCGGCGTTACAGCCTATCGGTTCAGTCTGAGCTGGTCTCGCATTATACCCCTCGGCGGCAAAGACGATCCGATCAACGAGCAAGGCATCGCTTTCTACTCTAATCTCATCGACGAGTTGCTAGACAACAACATCACGCCGTTCGTCACCCTATTCCACTGGGATACACCGCAAGCCCTCGAAGACCGCTATCTCGGCATGCTGAGCTGCGAGAAGTACACTCCAGACTTCCTACGCTACGCCCGACTCTGCTTCGAACGCTTCGGCGACAGAGTCAAACACTGGATCACCTACAACGAACCAGGAGTGTACTCGCTCGCCGGCTACACCGGCCCTCACGCCCCAGCCCGCAGCTCCGATCGTTCGAAGAACGAGTGCGGCGACTCGAGCACCGAACCCTTCATAGTCGGCCACACAGAGATTATGTCACACGCCCACGCTGTCAAGATCTACCGCGAAGAATTTAAGCCCGTCCAAAAAGGCGAAATCGGAATCACACTCCATGGCAACTGGTCCGAACCCTTCGACTCCTCCTCGCCCCTTGACCAAGAGGCCGCCGAACGCGCTCGCGAGTTCGAAATCGCATGGTTCGCAGACCCGATCTACAGAACTGGCGACTACCCAGCTTCGATGCGCGCACAACTAGGCGATCGATTGCCGAGTTTTAGCGAAGCTGAGAAAGAGCTGGTGCTTGGTAGTTCGGACTTCTACGGCATGAACAGCTACACGACTTTCTTCGTCCAGCACCGCGATGAACCGGCGGAGCTCAACGACCATTCTGGCAATATTTTGAAGACGACTGTCAATAGTGAGGGCAAGTCCCGAGGCCCTGAGGCGCCGACGTATTGGCTCGCAACGTGTCCGGAAGGGTTTAAAAAGCTTTTGTCGTGGATCTATACGAGGTATCAGATGCCGATATATATTACTGAGAACGGTACGACGGCTCCGGGTGAAGATGTGGTGGCGCCGCCGTCGAGCGAGGTCTTGAACGATACACACAGGATTGAGTTCTTCAACGGGTATCTTGAGAGCGTGGCGCGGGCAGTCAAGGAAGATGGCGTTGACGTCAGGAGTTATTTTTCCTGGACGTTTACTGATAACTGGTATGTGCTACAGAAGGCATTTGAGATGTCTGAGTTCGTTTGCTGACCGACTGTAATTGATAGGGAATGGGCAGCCGGTTTCACAGATCGATTTGGTTGTGTGTGGGTGGATTTTGAGAGCGAGGAGAAGACTCGGTATCCAAAGGAGAGTGCGTATCTCCTAGGGCAAGTGTTTGCGCATTTGATCTTGGGATAGGAAAGTCACACGCAGGTTCGGCGTATGCATGTCATACCATCTCTCTCTATGCCATCATCAACAAGCGTAAGCATTGAACGTGATCACTTTCTCATTTAGACACCATCGGAGACATACATTTCTACGTCAAAACTCCGGTGTGAATATGGAGAGACTATGTAGAAAAGTTGCTTGGGGCACAGTGATATTGTACGGTCTTGTTTTGTTGGATGAATCGAATGCAAGGTCAAAGTACTGCGTCACGTGCATGGGCACGAGCTAATGGCCCACTGCCGGTGTCAGTCAACTCGAACATTTGCCTGATTCTAGTCCTTGAAACCCGTACAGGACTTTTACCTTAAGACCGTCTTCACGTGAGGTAAGGCAAGCCATTCGAGACATGACTATCCATGCTCGATGGACGCAAACACACCACGTGTTTGCGGCTCGGATCTCACCGCCATCGCGGCCACTAGAGGCAGGAAGTGGTGGTAACTATCTCCTGGCGCGGGAATTCCATAAACCTCTGTACCTCTGTACAATCCCCATGGTTGACCAGAAACAAGACGCTTCGTAAGCTAACCCTCTAGCTAGATACATGATAGTCGGTATCTCCCGCGTGCCCGCAAGATACATACGTACGCTGTATCCCCTCACGTGCACTCCCAGTCTGCGTTTCAGTAGGAGGGGGAGGAACAAGGAGGTCTGTCACCCTACTTGTTACCCCATCGTTTAGACGAGAGACATTTCTTTACGTACGAGGGTCGAAAGTCACTCGTAGTAGTAATGTAACGTACTATATGTCGTGTTCACTCGACCCTGAAAAGACTAACCTCTAACCATGGGATTCCAGACCGTTTGGATCAGAAAACAAGCGGCCAAGAGTCGGACTGTGGGAACTTATTTGTGAAACTACTCTGCCTACCTGCACTCTTTCCATGGGCCTGGTATGCTTCAGGCGAGGCTCACGCGATTCCAGGCACGTTCTACGTACCTTTCTCCCTCTTCTCAAAGCAATACCGCGGGGACCAAGAAAATAAAACTGGATTCTTATCGAGTCCGAAGGATTTCGCTGATCTCGGCCCACAGTAATCGAGCGTTGCCTTCCCGTTCGGGCTTGAGCAGCCTCAGCAGCCAAAGAGGCACACCCGCGAAAAGCCTCAACTCAGCATCGCAGCCGGCCTGTTGCCCTGCTTTCTTGCCCTGAACTCTGAACGCTACGAAATAGAATGCAATGTGTGAGGCAGTCCTCCATGTGAGAGCGTAATGAGCCGCCGGCGATCGGCACAGCCGTGCGTGCTGCCGTACTACCAAGAGATATGTCGATCCGCGATGGTGGAAGATGGAGAAATCGCGCCAGAGCTGTGCCTAAACGGGTCGTAGTGCGCGCGTGCCCGCAGAGGAGATGAGGGGATGCGAGTCGAGGCGTTGCGGCGGCTCTCTTCTCTTCGCGAGGGAAGTGGAACCCGCTGAGGCTGATGGTTTCGTCGGGCGTTTCTTTGTTAGTTAGTGCGCACTGGCAACTGCGCGCTGGTGATGACACATTCGTTATTATTGAGGGATAAAAAAAAAGGCCCGAGGGCAATACAGGTATAATAATGACGATAGATATCGTCAATTGCCGGGTGTAGCACGTTATCTCGCGCGCACGCGCTGGCCACTGCTGAGTCCGCGCGCGCTTGCGGTGGCTGATAAATTGCGTTATCGGCTTGGTGAATGGTGTCCTGGCCTGTCCTGGCCTGTCCTATCGCTCGGCTCGATAGCGAGAGAGGGCCAGCCGAAGGCGTATCGCCAATCCATTGACCATTAGGTCCTCGGCCACGCAGGGCGCCTCTCTGGTACTGGCTAGAACGCTAGCGAGGTGGGCGGCGCAAGTGAGAAGCAGGAACGAGGCACCTTGAAGAGCAGCAGGGTCTAGAGATAGCCAGGGTGTGTATGTGATAGGGGACTGGCCTACTGGCAACTTTTTTTTTTTGAGAGGGAGTGTTATGTTACAGAGCAGGGCAAAGGCCTAGAACTGTGAGCCTACAACAGAGGCAAGATCGGCGAGATTATACTACTGTATCTGAGCTGATCAACAAGGCGAGCAGCAGATCACGAAGATAGACGATGAGAAGGAAGGGTGAGTGATTTGCAGGTTCGCAGCACGCAAGCGAGCACCGAGCGGTTGGCGCAGTGCGCTGCCGATCGCTCGAGCGTGCCATCATCATCACGACGAAGAACAAACATGGCAATGTGTCCTTCTGGTCGCGGAGTCGATAGATGATAGTACATAACGAGCATCGTCACATTCGCCTACGAACAGCACTATGCGGATACTATTAATGTTCGGAGGGTTGGTTCATGCGCGGCATCGCGGGTACAGAGCGCCACACACAGGCCCATGCGCGTGGCCAGTGGACGATAACCAAGGCTCGATGTCTGATTAGGTCTAGAGCGGGTGGACGTGTGGAGTCAAGTGACTCTTGAGAGCTGGGGAACATGATCAATGATGGCGGCGGGCGGAGAATCATTGCGATGAGACGATATCATGGGTATTGGTGGTTTTGTTTGGGAGGAGGTGGGTGTGTGAAGAGAAGCATATTTCGGCGGTGATGGCACACTCCTTCAAACCTGCCAGTACAACAAAGCATGCCAAAAAACGCTCATAATAGAAGACACCAATCTGCTCACCCTCTCTCTCACTGGTCTCTCTCTCCGCACAAGTAACCCCTGCCAGCCTCCACCACCATCATCGCATCCGTTAGTGGTGTATTCGTGTTATTGGCCGAAACCCCACTCCGGCAAGCACTGGAAACACAGCTCGCCGCTCCCTTGTTCTCGTGCGTGCCGGCAAACAATCATTTGTTGTTGCCAGATATTCGTCTTCCTCGTCTTCGACTCTGCTATTCACACTCTCATCACTCGATCACCCACCCTCCCCGATCCCTCTGACCACTCACGATCCTCGTATCCGCCCCTGCTCCAAGACACCTGTCTCTCGCATCACCCGTCAGCTGAGTGGCACTTTCCGGCGATCTCGGCCTGCCTCGAGGCTGTGCAAGCGTTCCGAGGCTCACTCTGGGAAACATTTCCAACAATTCCACAATAACAAAGAATCTCCTGTCCAAAGGTCAGCCGGCACGTCACACAACCACCGGTCCATTGACCACTGCACACAACACGCACACGACCACAAACATGACTGCCTCAAAAGTATGCCGAATCCCACCGCCCATCACGCCATGTTGGCAGCCTGCTTGCTTGCTTGCCTGCCAACCTTCCTGTACCTGCATTTCTAATCGCGGCCTTCTATAGGAAATGTCTCGTCCAGCGTCACAACACCGACTCTCCGCCAGCTCCACCCCGTCCAGTCTCCCTGCTCGTCAACCCTACAGTCGCACACACTCCACCCCGCTCGGCGCCGGCCGCATTAGCAGGAGAAAGAGCTCGTCCTTCGCGCCTGGCAACGCTGCCGCGATAGAGGCCGCTGTTGAGAACGGTGTTGCAGACGGCTCCGTCTCAATCAACCGTCGCAACTCCAAGGCCACCCTCAACATGCTCAGCGAGACCGAGCAGACACCCATGCCAAGTAGCCTGCCCCAACAGGCGTCTATGCCTGGCCGCAGCGGCAGCCTTGCGAATGTGCTTACAGACGGCCCTTCGCTATCCTCCTTCCCAGCCGTGGACAAGTCAAAAGCGAAACGGAGGGCTAGCGATGGCACCGCCCTGACCAAGAAGGAAAAGGCGGCCACCGGCGAGCTGAAGTGCGAGCATTGCGGCAAGGCGTATAAACACGGTAGCTGTCTCAACAAGCATTTGTAAGTTGCGCGCAATTAATTGTTAGGATGCGCGAATTTAGGGCTGACGATCGGCGCTCAGGTGGGAACACACGCCGCAGTGGCAGTACACCTCCAAGCTGCTGATCTCAAAACACCAGCAGGTGCAGTTACTCGAAGCTGCGTCGGTCTTGGTGGCCATGAACGCAGATGGCACTCCTGCCCACGACAGCGACTCATCATCCCCAGCGGCTTCCGGCTCCTCCGACCTTCGCGACGACGACCCCTCCTCAGCGGAGACGTTGCCGCCTCCGCAAAGCGAGCACGCTTATCGCGAGCCCAACACCAAGCGATACAGCAACTCCAGCAGTGCATACTCCAGGTCCTACCAATCTGCCTTCTCGGACAGTGCGCCCAGTGCATCTGGCTTTGGTAGCCACTATCGCCAATGGAGCGCATCCAGCCGCCCTGGCACTGCCAACACCAGCATCGCTGAAAGTTATCCCGAAGAGGATCCGGCCGACCTGGCTGCTGCGGTCGGTCTGCTCAGCTGCTCATACGGCACGCCCAAGAGTGGTCCTACGACATTGTCCGCCGACATTCCTCCTGTCCCGCCACTCCCTGCGAAATATCAGGGCGCGTCTGTTCCAGGTCTGCCAGCCCGCATGCCATACAAGGATGCTCAAGATGACGTAGAAATGGATGATGATATGTCGGATGAAGACGCGCATTCCTCATCTCGTCACCATCACGATGATGACGACGGCATCTTCGGCATGGACGCTTAGCACACGTGCACACCGATCTCTCAAGTCGCCAGCGAGACTTGACCATGTGGATGCCTTTACACGACTTTATTACTTATGCAAGCGAAAAATCATCGAACCCCAGCAACAATTTGCCTATCCGAGAATAAGAGAACATCACTCTGAACGCTTGGCAAATTTACGAGACTATGGAAACTACTTTTTACAATCTTCTACCAGGACCCGACTTTTGCATATCTTGAAGAAAGCATGGGAGCAGTATCCCAGCAGGAAAAACAAAACGAAAAACAGTCATATCATATCGCAACGTTCATTGGATCCCACCGGGTTTGCTCCGCTACGCAAATGTATTAGCACCGATGAGTTCGCTCCGCACGCGCTCTCGACTACCCTGGCTCGACCAGGCATGACTTGAGCCGCGACAGCAAACGAGGTTAAAGCTGATCGACCGCGCTTTGAATTAACGGAACGAGCGTCGAGCACCGGTTTCCGTCATTGGGTAAAGGGAAAATGACAGAAACTGGCATGAGACTTGTCAGTGCCTGATTTATGGAGGAAGGCGCAACGCTTTTTTGGGGTCTTGATCCTTTGGTTGTCGTCGCAACTTTGCGTGTCGTTTCGCCCTCTTTTCTTCGACCGTTGTGTCTGAACATGGCTGGTCTACGACGCTCGGCCTGGTCAGGCGCAACTTGTGTTTGCTTTGCTTGTTTACTACCATTGTCGGTTCTCTTTGCTTTTCTTGTGATTCTTATGCGACAACATCATCATGTAGCCCGATTTTTGAATCTTGTGAACTTTTACCCAAGCTGTTACTTCTTCGGTTTTTCTTGCTGTTTACTGAAAGTGCTTGCGCATTTTATGCCTCGGGCCGTTCGGTCGTTTCGCATTACCGTGCCATGTCATGCGCAGACATACGGTCTCTTGCACACATGAGTCTGCAAAATGTTGGCCTGTAGCTCGTCATTACTTGTGACAGAGCGCGCAGAAACAAATAATGCGAATGCACCTATTTCAAGACTAGTGATGCTTGTAGGCGCATGAACATTTACAAGTGAGCATTTGCAGTTAGAGAACAAGACCATGCTATTTATCTTCATTAAAGACATGTATACCAATGAGGCACAATCACAGGCTGCCATATATAAATTGAACAAAGGCCATTCACAGGCTCTGATTGGTTAGACCCCTGGTCCTGTTCAACAACGTGTGCGTTGTACAAGATGCACCTCAGCCTCACTTTAGTACAGGGGCCGAAATGTCCGAAGGGTATTTTCCTTCTTCAAATCTTTGTAAATCCATATACCGTGTCAATGTTCAGCGAGAACGAGACTCCATTCGATAAATTTTACACCAGCAAAGCGTTTGCCTTTGGAAATCGTTAGGAGGATCATGAGGCGAGAGTGTGTCTTGCTCGTCTTCCCATCTCTGCGGCTATATATTGCTATCGTGCCACATGGCGTCGATCGTAGAACCTTGATCCCTGACCTGGATGGCGAGACTTCCTGCCTTGTTGCTCAGCTCGGGCGTGGCAGTGTTGCTTGCCTGCCTGCTTGCAGGTTTTACTGACTCTTATGCTCGTCTTCGCTACCTCCGAGCCGTATCTTTGGTTTTACTTCATCTGGTCCACTTTCGCTTATGCTTCTAGCTTCGATCATTGTTATGGCGGGTGTCCACTTGGGATCACCATTACGTTCGGTCGTCCTTTTGGTGCTGTTGTTGTGCGGTGCTGTCGCTTCTGCTTATGCTTCTTCGACACCGAACAAAACTTTCTCTGGAGCGTCGTTTCGAAATACGACATCTGCGAGCGGCCAGCGTACTTCGGACTCGGCGAGTGAGGCTTATAGCGGAACATCAAGCTCAGCTAGTAGCGATGTCTCTTCGACTGGCACGTATGGTTTGGGAGACTTTGTTGCCGCTGGTATAGGCATGTCCGCTTCGAGTGAATCTTCAAGCAGCATCGTCGGGGAGCAATCGACGCACCAACCTTCGGTGACCGGGACAAGTCTGTCGCGTACACTTCAAAAGGTCAGTTCCAGCCTCTCGAATGAGGAAGACGATGAGTCCATCACGTCCACGACACATGCGAGCGAAGGCCTGGCCTTTGTGTCGACCAACCTCACGCTCGGAACGAGTCTTGGGACGGCTGTTCTCCCAAAGCCTACGAATGCCACTGCAACCGAGACTGGTTACATCCCGGACAATCCCAATGCCATACCTCCTGATCCTCCAATACTATACAACCAGTCTTTTACACTTTCCGGCGATTGCTGGAATCAGTGGAGTCAGTTTTGGAGCGCTAGCAGCTTGGTCACACAGTACGAATTCTACAAGCATGAGTTCACCACGACCTTCACGACAACGGAGTCGAGCATGTGGATGTCTACCTCCACCTTCCTATCGTTCTACACAACTACCGTTCGTGGCGGGCAATTTCCTCTCACTACATACAGCACGCTCGCACCAGTAACAGACTTCGACTGGTTCGGAACCCCGACAACGACATGGACGACGACCAAGGCAACATACGATTTCACTCAAATGGATGTGAGGCCCAACGCATCCCTACCGATTCCATCTTGTGTTTTACCGACACTCGTTCCTCAATGTCAGAGTAGCTGGGACCGTTACATAAAGCATAAGACTGCACGTGAAGATCTACCCTTTGAGGCCGATGGTCCGTCAGGCTGCAATGCATTTGCGACTACCACGATCCCCATCAGTTGTAAAGGTCCGATCTCGACATGGGCTTCGGTGAGAAGCTCATACTTCGCCAACGAACCTCAAATCCCCGATTGCTCGCAAGCCAAGGTACCCGATGACTACTGTAGTAGTACGAGATCGCAATTTATCTTCAAGGCGGAGGGAAAATCTAAACAGTCGGATGGCGTGCCCGAGATAAAGTGGACGGACAGTATAGTCGACGGAATACAGACCAGAGTCCCGTACTGGCCGTCTGACTCCACTATCGGCGGGCCTGGATGCACCCTGGGCTGTGGAAGCTGTGCCATGCAGGGCGGGACGGTCGAGCTCATCTTTTGGCCTCCTGCTACGATGGCCGCTAATATGAGCATACATGGACCAGTGACGGCCGAGGCCCTGGGGACTACATTCACGTCGCCAACGGTAAAGCATCTCGAATCCATACCCCAAACCATAGACTCGACTAACGGTTGATCCTTCAGGTTTACATATCTTTCGACGTACTATGGGCTCGCAACAGTTGCAGCAGATTCGGTCCCTCGATCTCGAACACCATCGTGGCCATCACAAATACCGAAGCTATGTCCTCGCTCTATGGTTACGGCTGGCCCAACGGACAGCAATATACCGACTCATTCAACTTCACAGACTTGTACGTCACTCCAGTACCAGATTCGATATACGAGATGCAACCCCGATGTGCAGCTTCAGAAGCCAGAGCTAAAGGCGGTCGCTACCGCCCATTGCCTTCCGACTATGCTGGATGTGCACGCACAGCGCCGTACGAACCGATTATCGTGATTCCGCTGGAAGTCAGATCTCTTGATCCGGCTTGGGCGCAGTGCAATGGAGGAATAAGAGGCGTTTATGACCCACCGCGTAAGTTGTACTGTCATATGATTGGCATAAGCTTGCAATTGACAAGACATAGTGGCTCTCCGTCCTGGTACCGCGATTGTCGTGCCCACCAAACCAGCCGGCCAGTCTCCCACAACTGCGGCGGCGCCAGCACCAACACCAACATCAGATGCTGCCCCCGAAACAGAGCCAGCAACGACTTCCGACATCCGACCGACGACTGCACATACCGAACCCAAGGATCCACCTGCTCATGCAGAGGATCCTGCTACTAAGACTTCTCAGAGTGCAGCGCCCGTCCAGCATACAGAGCCCAACGACCCGCCTGCTCATGCAGAAGATCCTACTACCAAAACTTCTCAAGGTACAGCTGGCAACGCGAATAACCAATGGCCGCTTCCGCCCATTAACTCCGAGGCTCCCACCACGACGAACGCGCTATCTGTGTTGCTGTCAGCGATGTCATCAAAAGCTCAAGCCGATGCTGCGGCGCAAACTTCAGAAGGTTCCGGTAGCTCGAATAACGGACAGCAGCAAGCAGGTACCCAACCATCTGATCTCTCGGGTGATCAGTCTGAGTCAAAGCATCCGAATGGAGCCGGACAGGAGGGAGGGAGCAACGGAAATCCCGCACAATCTGATGATACCTCTGGGTCAAAAGGCCCAGGTGGATCTGAAAATGGAGCAGGGAACCACGATGGCGGCTCACCGCAGTCTGCACAAGACAACTCAAACGGAGGAGCTCATCTAGGAGATAGCGCGCACTCCAGTGACCCTAGCGATGCCGGCGATGCTGGAAGTCCTGCAAATGGTGGTCAAGCCACTATCACATGGAATCATGATGGCCAAGCTTTCACTGCTGTATCAAACAACGGAGCAGTCATCGTACAAGGCAACGGCGCCAAGTCTACGCTGGCGGCTGGCGTTACAGCGACCTTCGCAGGACAAGTTGTCGAAGTCCCTCTGGAAGTAGACGCTATCGTAATTGATGGAGCTGCAGTCTCCTTCACGTCCCAAGCTGGGTCCGAGAACGACCAGGGCAACCATGATCCGCCGACTGCAACTTTCACCGCGTCTGGACAAATTTTCACAGCGGCGGTGCAAGGAAGCTCTATCTTGCTCGGAGCTGCCGGCAGTACTACTACAATGGCGTATGGAGCGGAAGGTACTTTTGCTGGACAAGCGGTGTCGATGCCTTCGTCTTCGGACAACAACGTCATCAGAGTCAACGGCAAATCTTTCACGTTGCGGGACAATGGTGGCCAGACCGATAGCAAAGGAATAGTGCCCCAAATCCAACTGGCTGCTGAGATCACCCAAGATGGCAAGACTTTCACAGCGATCTTGCTAGGAGCGTCGACAGCCATCTTGGAAGCTCCTAGCACGACTTTGACCGTGCCGCCCGGCGCGGTCGTCACTTTGGATGGCGAGGTCTTCAGCGTGCCTACTACTGGCAGTATTCTGGTACACGATGGGATCACGATGACCATGACACCTACCACCGCGACATCGACTCGACAGTCAAACACCGGAGCTGCAACGACTCATGCTGAACAATCTCTCTCGGCCTTCGAACTTGGAAGTTCAATTGTCGTTGTAGCAGACGGCAGCCCTATAACCCTAGCTGACGGCGCCCAGACAACAATCGGAAGAGAGACCCTCAGTGCTGCTTCGACAGGAGGGGTAATCGTCGTCAACGGTACTTCGACGCTGGTCGCGAGCACTCGCACCAACGTTGCGGAGGAGCCTTCTTCGAGTGGCGAAGGTGATGCGCAAGTTACTGCTGATGCAGGACCCGATTCGGAGGGCGCTTCGTCTAGGAATAGATCGCTGGCGCGGACGTCGAGTCTGCTTTTACTTGGAATCTGGATTGGTGTCTTGTGGCTTTGATAATATCAGCGAGTGCGGTATATAAATGGCCTTTAAGTGATATGACTGGTTCTTGACGATGAATGGATACACTAGTATTGACTTCCGAAGTCCTAGGAATCGAGGATTTCGGGTTTGCTTACAGCCAACGCACTACAAACTTCGCGGTATTCACGTGCTTCACCGCAGACCTCCCGGGTCGCAATAAGCGTTGAAATCGGATTTACGCCCAAACACTGACCCGCCCACTCCCATCAGCAACAGCCACAACCCGACTCCTAATCTCCAGCGGACTTCCCTCAAACACCACCCACTCCTCCTTCCCATCCTGCTTCGCCTCTCCCAAACCAAGCAAGTCATGAACATCGCCCGTGACAAGACCCAAAGCCTCTTTCTCCCCAATCTTACCGCCGCTGTTCGCGTGCGCGATGCCAGCGAACAAGTACAAATCGCGCGTCTGCCAGTCTTCAGCAGTTCCCAAAGCGAAGCGCACGCCTTCGGAGTGGAGGACATCGATTGCGGTGCCGTTTGTCAGAGGAGCGCCGGTCAGACTGCGGCGCTGGTCCCATGTTTCCGCGTAGGGGAAGGGAGGCGCAAGGACGACGCCTACTTTCGCGGCTGCGAGTTCGGGGGCAACAAGGTGGGCTTCCGCACCGCCTAGGATGATGAGACGGATGGTAGTGTCGGACTTGGAGTCGGATGCTTTGATGTGTGCGTCGATTGTAGACTTCAGACGGAGCAGAGACGCGATCGTGTCTGCCTTGTGGACGGTGACGACTAGAGGCAGCTTGCCCTGGACGACGCGGCGTAGAGACTGTGCTTCCTGGCTTTCGGTAATGGAGGTTTCATTCGAAGCGAGGGCTTTCAGGAGTTTCGTTTCCAGGGCGTTGACTAGACTGGAGATCGAAGGCGTGCTGCCTCTCCTTGCGTCCAGTGTAAGAGTGTAGTGGAGGGCAACGTGCTCATCGAAGATAGCATGCTTCTCAAGACTGTGCTTTGCGTTCACTCGGAAACCGACTGAGAGGCCCTTGTGTCCACCTTCGTCATATGCTGGTGCTGAGATAGCTCGCGTTACGCCGTGAGCAAAGGCAGCCTGCAAAGACTTGCTGTCCAGGGCGAGACCGTCAATGGCGGAGCTGAAGCTCTCAGCGTTGTTGCCACCATCGTTGGTGACTTCTTCAGCTGAGATTTCCTCGATGCCAAGGTAGCTGCCGAACGCAGTGGCTGGTGGAGCAAAGTGGCCGTTGGTCAGGTGGATTTTCTTCGCATCTGAGAGTGTGCTGATGACATCTTCGCATGCACCTACGCATTCGATCTTGCTGTCTTTGACGACAACACTCACAGGTTCATCGACGTATGTGTGCTCCAGGCCCGGGATGAGCATACGCGAAACACCTGTGAACACCACATTCTGATGCTCGACAGCGTTCATCGAAGGCTGCAAGGCATCTTCATGGTTGATCGGCTTCGCATCCGGTTTCTTCAGCTCCACGGGCTCCTTGAATTGTGGCGTGCCATCAATCCAGACTTGCACAGGTGTTGCTCCAACTGAGAGAGGATCAGAATCCCACAGAGCAAGATCAGCATCGAAGCTCTCCTTGACTTTGCCAATCCTCTCGCCCAAGCCGAGTAGTTCAGCAGAAGCGCTGGTGACACCGGCGAGAGCAACGTGGTAGGGCAGGCCGTACTTGTAGGCTTTAGCAGCTTCGAAGAGAACGTGCTGCGCGTTGATCACCGGGTTATCAGAGACGTAAACGGGAGTAATACCGTTCTCGTGTAGAATCTTGCCAGCCTGTTCGCTGCCGACGTAAGATTCCACTTTGTAGTACATGTTGTCCGCGAACAACGCAGCAGCAGGCGGGCGGCCACCATAGTTCCTCTTCAAGATCTCCGGAACAAGATATGTCTGATGCGCGTGATGGAAAGCACGAACAGGGAACTTGAACTCATTCGTGTGTCTGATGAAAGCCTCGAGATCCGGAACAGTGTAGCAGTGTGTATTGACGTGCACGTGTCCTCTCAGCACAGCGGCCAGACTCTCCCACTTGAGGTCTTTCGGTAAGTAAGTCTGCATGTTCGCAAATCCAACTTGATCAGCGGCCGCACACCAGTCGTCCTGAGACTGCACCAGAGCCTTGGCCTGCGAGAAAGCGTTCCTGAACTCCCACGCCTCGCCCATGCGAGACACAGGGCCGAAGTCTCTGCCCACGGTGCCATAAACGTTTTTGGCGTTCTCGCCACAGGCCATCTTCATGTAGCGCCAGTTGTGCTCCGGGTCCGCGAGCATGTCTTCTGCGCTCAGCTCTGGGCGGCCGTCTGCGTAGCCTACAGCGTGCTTGATCACGAAGGCTTCGCCGCCAATGTTGTTACCGCTGCCGGGTAGGATTAGAGAAGTCGTGACGCCGCCCGATTTGATGACCTGGATCTGCGGGTCCAGAGGATTGATGGCATCGATCGACCGGACGTAGGGCGTAGTATCGGAGCTCATTTCGTTGGTATCTTCACCACCACGAGTCGCAGGCAGGGGTGAATCTCCCGCGTGCGAGTGCATGTCGACAATGCCAGCAGTAAGGAGCTTGCCACTGCCGTCATGCACAATAGCGCCTTCAAGCAGCTCATGGTCATCAATACCCTTGCCTACGCGTGTGATAAGGCCATTCTCAAGCAGCACATCACCATGCTGCCAGACATACTCGCCATCTACAGGCTCGCCAGTCCAAAAAGTCGTGTTGCGGATCAGAGTCGCATTGCCACCGTTCCAGCGGGCATTGCGCGAGCGCGGACCACTCGGGTCACTAGGTACGGAGCGTAACTTGGAGCATTGCGCGTGATCCGACTCCAGTCTCTCGTAGGAGAGGAGCTGGTATGTGCTGCTGTCGACGCGTGTTGGTTTGGGGTTGAAGTGCAGATACACAGCGTACGTTACGAGCGCGAGCACGATGCCTCTGAAGATCTGGCGGCGGCGCTGTTTCTGACGGCGACTGTGCGTGGTTTGGTCATCGTAAGGCATGTAATGAGGGAGATCGTCTTTGTCCATTGTCGCGAGATTCATGTTGTCTAGCGTGCAAGCACAGCTGGGAGATGATGGCTCTGATCAAGGCTGTTGCATGCGCCGTCGATGCAAAGCTCCTCCCTGGACCTCGTTGCTTTCAGTCCAGACGTTGCATGTACATGTACATGTAAATCAAGGACAAGAAGTTAAGTCAAATATCTGGCACGAAAGGGCGAACGGAGCCTCAGAGGTTGGCTTGCGCGTGGATAAGACATATTGACGTGATGCTTGTATCCATTGCGCTACACCGCTTGGGGAAGGTACGTGCAAGGGCACAGCTCCTGCTATTGAGTCTGTGCATCTCCATCTGTGGGACCTCGATGCTGGTATCATTAGGTACAACCATCTGAGAGTGATTGTGTATCATTGAGATGTCATCGGTACCGTGCAGACAGCTTAGTGGTACAAGTAGGTAGCCATACCGCTGTCATCAGCCATAGGACCCAAAGAACATAGTTTACCAAAGACACGACCTGCTACAAATTCCATCAAACAGCACCTCCACGTGAAACTAATAACAGACAAGACCAAGTCACGCCAGATATCCTTCCAAAAGTACACCAAGAGTGGAATTGCTTCATCTCTATACACACATGTAATCCGTCATTACCTCCACCAGTCCAATATCATACAAATATCCCTACAATGCCCCCAAACTTTTTGATGAGTCAAGATTCTAAACCAAAAACTCTACAGCCCTCCGCTAAATGCCACGTAATAATCAAAAAAAAAAAAAGCAGAAGGAAGAAGAACCCAAGCGCCCACCAGGTATATATTCCGTCCGGCCTTTTTTTTTTCTTTCCGGCAACAACATACGCATGTACACAGAAAATGCGAGAAGACACCGAAGGCCCCCTTTGCAACATCATCCCGTCTGTTTTTTTAGAAGCCGTTCGCGCAAACACACATCATGATGGCCCATCCCATCTTTCCCTGTTCTTTCTACAACATCTTGCTTCTTCTTCGAGCTTCTATCCGACAGTCCATTTTGGACAATCTAAGCCTTCTGCTGCCTCTTCTTAGGGTTGGCAGTCTTCTTCTTGGGCGTCTGCTTAGTAGAGCTCTCGCCGTTGATGTACTTCAACAGCTCGTCGACGCTCTTCTGGTCGTTGCGGCCAGTCGCCTGCTGGAGCGCCTCAGGCATCGCACGAGTGCTCTGTCCGTTGGGTGGCTGGGGCATGACAGTCCTGGGAGCGCCAGGGCGGCCGCTGTTGCGGAGCAGCATCTTGCGGTTGGTGAGGAGCTGCTGGGCCTGCTTGGCCTGACTGACGGCGGAGTGGGTGAGAGTCTCGAGCCAGGTCTCGGCCTCCTTGGTGTTCTGGTTGTCGGCGCCGAGCTCGGTCTTGAAGATGTTGTAGGACTCGCGCATCTTGGTGACGGCGGTCTTGCTATCGTGGTCGAGGGCGTGGGCCTGGGCGAGCTGGAAAAGGAGGGTGGCGGTGTTGATGCTCTGCTTGCCGGCGACTTCTTCGCAGATGGCGAGGGAGGCCTCGAACCAGAGGCGGGAGTCGTGGAAGTGCTTGAGGGTTTGCAGCATGACGGCGGCGTTGTTGATGGTGGTCATGGAGTCGGGGTGCTTGATGCCGTAGACAACCTTCCACAAGTCGAGAGCGTGGCGGACAAGGGCCAGAGCGTTCCTGGTGTTGCCAGTGGCGTGCTCGAAGAGGGAGAGGTTGAGGTAGGCGAGGATAGTCTCGGTGGAGTCAACGCCGAGCGTGCGCTCAGAGACGATGACAGCCTTCTTGGCAAGCTCGACGGCACCGGCCTTCTCGTCCAAGCTATAGTAGATGGTCGAGAGAGCGTAGTAGACGCGGGCGACCTCGGGGTGGAGGATGCCGTAGATCTGCTCGTGCAAGCTCAGGCTCTCGAGAAGAAGCTCCTGGCCAAGATCCTTCTGGTCTTGCTGGATGCTCATGCGGCCAGCGTCAAGAGCCTCCTCAGCGAGGATGCTGCGGGGAGAGGCCTCCTTGATGATGGGGACGGTGTTAAAGACGTTCTCGGGGTGGAAAGTCACCGCTGGCGCGGCGGGTGCGGCAGGAACCTGGCGAGCAGGTGAGTGGTCTGCATTCCTCTTCTTGTTCTTCTTCTTGTTGCCACCCTCCTTGGTGCCGTTAGTCTGAGGAACCTTGAGCGAATCAGAGGAAGACTTCTCCTTAAGATCGGCCTGCTCAGTCGCAGCACTCTTGGTGAAGGCGTAGTCCTTAGCCTCGAGCTGGAAGCCGAGCTTGAGGGAGACTTCACGGAGCATCTGCAGGTGCTTGTCTGATTGGACAATATCGCCTTCAATGTTGTGCCTGTAGCGCAGGGCAACTTGGCGCACGATCTCGTCCTTCAAAGTCTGAGGAGTGATCTTCTCAACGCTGAAGTCGATCTCGGGGTAGATTGCCTTGAGGCTCTGGTCAAACTCCGATGTGGGCTCAGCGTTGTACTCAGCGCCGAGAAGGCAGTTGAGCAGGTGGGCGATGCAGCTCTGCGAGAAGGCAGGAGGCAGGTCACGGAGCTGCTTGTTGGTGACGTGCTTGAAGGCTCTGCTGACCATTTCCTGCTCGCAGATCTGCTTGAGCGCCTTCATCCTGTTATCCTCCTTCTCGCCGCTGAGGCGAGCGAGCTCACCAAGGTAGCGCACGTTGATACCGCGCTTGTGCAGGGAGCTGGTAAGGCTGGCACCGTCCATGGGGAAGCCAGTCTCGCCCTCCTGAAGATCGCGCAGGAAGCGAGGGATGACATCGGACCTAAGGTATTCGCAGACAGTGCGAACATCAGCCTCATCCGCCTCGTAGCTGGCCTTGTCCTCGTCGCTCTGGGGGATCTGGCCAGAGAAGACATCGGGGTTGAGCGTAAAAGTGAAGCCAGAGACATCGACAGTCTCCTGCTGCTTGGGCTGCTCCTCGCCGTCCTTGGTCTCGCCTTCCTTGACCTCACCTTCCTTCTTCTCCTCGTCCTTCTTCTCGGCACTCTCCTCAGCCTTCTTGGCCTCACGCTTCTCCTCCAACTGCTTGGCAATGTACTCCCTAAGCTTGGTGATGCGGTAGGAGTCGACCAACTCAGGACGAAGGACAGTCATACGGTGGGGGTAGCGGTTGTCCTCAGTCTGGCCGTCACCACGGTGCTGCTCGAGCCAAGCGATGTCAAGAGGAGTGACGCGGTACAGATCCAGAACGTACTTCCTGCCATCGGTGCCGAGCAGACCCTTGGTTTCAACGGAGGCCTCAAGATCGTGCTTCTTGCCCTCCTTGTCCCAGACAGCGTGCTTCTTGACACGCATGTTCTTGCTCAACTCGCTGAACGGCTTGACGAATCCGTCGTGCTCAGCGATGACGTCCTTGCCCTCAACTCCACCGTAGTCGATCTGGTTCTCACCAGGCTCGCGCTGCTTGAAGATACCAGGGACAATACTCTGTCCAACGATACGCTTGCCGAGGTAGTCGACAACGACGGTACCAGGGGTGCAGAGACCATCGATGTCCATCTGGTTGACGTTCTTCACACCCTGCACGTCTTTACCAACAGCCACGCGAGCAGCCTCGTCACCACCGTCGCTAGTGAAGGTGCCAGCACCATCAGCACCGAACGAGTAGAAGACGTTGTTGTAGACGTAGATCTGGGCGTCACGCTCCTCGGTAGGGTTCAAGGGTTGAACCTCACCGCGAGCAACCAAGCAGGCGCCACGGACGGCTGCCTCGTTGTACTCGGCGAAAAGCTTGCTGGTCAATCTCTCCCTGAACACGCGATCCTGAACCGTCTCTTTAGGCAATTCGCGGGTCGATTGGAACTCCTCGTTCCAGTCGCGAAGGGTCTCCATGTTGTCGGCGCCAGAAAGAAGAAGAGCCTCCTGAGAGCGGGCCAGATCCGGCTGGTGCTGCTGAATGGAGGAAGGCTTGACGAGCCAGGGTGCTGCAGGGATGCTGTTGGAGAGCTGGTAAGAAGCGAGAGGATCGCGCTGACCGTTGTACTCCTGGAGGCTGGAGAAAGCGGCATCGAACGATGGTGAGATCTTGCCGATCAAAGCAATGAGCGAGTGCGCAGAGAATGGCTTGGGTGCGGTCCTAGGCGCAGGGTCGAACTTCTGGTTGGTCGAACGGTTCACGTAGAATCCAGAAACGTGAGAAGTGATGGGGAACTGCTCGCCCTCGTTGGTGGTAACGTTGAGGTAAAGCAGGTGGCCACGGTTTCGGAGGTCGTAGGGAGGCGGGTTCCATTGCGAAAGTGACAGGCTCTTGATCGTCTTGGGTGCAGCTTCTCTGGCCTTTGCAAGCATAGCAGAGATGGGACCAGGTGCGTTAAGATCGTATCCGGTGACCGGGTTGGTTTCCTCCTTTTGGTCCTTGCTGTCGGTGATTTCCACACCATCGCACAAGCTGGTGCCAGCATCGATGCCCAATACGAGATCCGTCCGGTCGCCCGCCGCGCCAATCAACTCCCTCACGCGAACAATGTGCATGCGCGCCTGCGCCTCGGTATAGGGGTCCTCGACCAAAGTGCAGACTGGGTCCTCCATGATGTCGGGCACCTCAGACAACTCGACAAAGTCATTGATGCGCTTGCCCTTGTGCTCGAGGTGGAAACAAGAGTACTGGAAAGTGTGGGGCTGGTCGACGATGGATTGCCGGATGTCCTGGACCTGCTCTTGTGTCGAGACCATCAATTGTGTCTCGCCGGGAGTGTGCGGGAGCTTGATGGTCAGTTGGAAGACGCTCTCAGGGCCTTGAGGCACCTCCTCGGCCTGGCCTTCGGGCTTGTCGGTTGCGGCGACAGTGCCATCTTCTACGTTGCCGTTGGTCGCGTGCTCGGGGGTGTTGGTGGGCTCGTTGGCTGGGTGGAAGTCAGCGCCTGGTTCCAGTATGCCAAGTGATGTTATGACGGAGATGTATCCGAGCAACATCTCCTATTGCCATGATTGACAAGTACTTACACTTAACGGAAACGTCATTGCTGGCGGCCATGATGATGGAGTGTGATGGGATTTATTGGCCAGCAAGCTGCAACGAAGAGTGTCTGGACGCAATGAAGGAAGGTGGATTGGAAGAAGCGCGCAAAGTGAAATGGAATAATATACAAGCGGCGTGGTAGTGTACAGGGTGGTGATGGAGGAGAAGGAGTCAGTGATGTCTGCAAGGAGACGATCAACGTACAAAATCGAATAGACTTCCTACCGCTGTCAGTGCATTGACCGGGGAAAGGTGAAAGTCTCCATGACACGCCCGACGTTTCCCGACTGCTGCAGGGCGCGCGCCGCGAGCACTTCCGGGTAGGCGGAGACGCCGTGCAACAATGGATAATAATTGATGGGTATTGATGAACAATTGATGGGGGATTCGTTCGATCGATAACTGATGGTTGTGATTGATTCATGTCTCGGTAAACATTTATCAACATTGTTGTATGTCACCACCCAGCAGCCAGGTACACGGCAGTCGCCAGAGCACTCCCGAACCAGATCGTCTCGTCTCATGCTAACCTGCTCAGCCACTCGGCCAAGAGTGCGGTGCGGGTAGGGTCCATCGAGCTCCTTTCACAACATCAAAGTTGATCGTTCCTCTCAGAATCAATTCCTACCAGAACAGTTTTTCTTCCATTTTTGTACTTTCTATACCAACAGGGGTTTCTTTTCCTTGTCGCCGGGCCTGGTCGCTGGGAGCGGGATTGCCACGAGCTACAGTCAATCGCGCGGAAAGCGCTTGTTATGATTTGATACTCCACATCTCAATATCTGCCCTGCCCATTGGAGCAATGCCTCCTCTTCGTTCTTTATCCCTATTTTCCACCGCTGCAATGCAGAGACTGGCCGCTCAGCAAAGCTCGCATCTGGTAAAATGCGCCTTTCAACCACTCGGTGCTGCGGGCATCCGTGATGGTCCTACTGGACTCTCACAAAAGCGCTTTGCCTCTGTGCAACAACCCCCCGGACCAAACCTGCCAGGCCCACCAGACGACCCAAACGAAGACGATTCCCAGAGATCCCGAGGTGGCGATGAGGGTTCATGGCGTTCGACGGCCCACAAGATGGCCGAGTCTGCTCTCACCACCGCAGCGTCAGTCGCTATCCTCGGCATGGTTGGCTACGGCTACACACGCTACTACAAATACATGGTCCTGGAGAAAATGGAAGGTGCCTTCCGACCTGGTGATCCAGTCCTCGATCTGGCTGCTGCTAAGAAACAGGGCTCTGCTACCGGATTCGCCTATCTTGACGCTGAAGACAGAGACAGAGACCACTGGGTCCTCCGCGAGGAACAGGGTCTCATCGACGACATTGTCCACGGGAGGCTGAAAGGCCAATACCACCTGCTAGTCGGCGAGAAAGGTACCGGCAAATCCAGCATGCTGATTGACGCCATGGCCAAAATCGACGGCGAGGGCGTGGCAATGTTCGAAGCCCACGCCGACCCAGAAATCTTCCGCATCCGTCTCGGAAAGGCTCTCGATTTCGAATTCCACGAAGACAACATCGGCTCCCTCTTCTCCATCCGCGGCCCCCGCGACGCCAGCGCCCTCCTCGACATCGAACGCGCTTTCAACAAAATGGAGAAAATCGCGCTCCGCCGCCGCGAAACCGTCGGCCGGCCCCTGATCCTCATCGTCAACTCAATGCACCTCCTCCGCGGCAACGAGCAAGGCCAAGACCTCCTCGAGCTCCTCCAGCAGCGCTCTGAGCAGTGGGCAGCCAGCAACCTCGTCACCGTAGTCTTCAACAGCGACGACTACTGGGTCTACGAGCGCCTGAAGCGCTACGCCACCCGCATGCACGTCATCCCCATCATGGACCTGAGCAAATCCCGCGCCATGCAAGCCCTGAAGAACTACCGCGTGCGCTACCGCAACGACGACCCCGACGATTCCATCCTCGAGCAAGTCTACGACAAAGTCGGCGGCCGCATCAGCTACCTCTCGCGCGTTGCCAAATCCCGCGACATGCTCGACACCTGCGACGAGATCTGCCGGTTGGAGAAAACCTGGTTCCTCAACCAGTGCTGGATCCTCGGCGACGAAATGGATGACGACGTCATGGACCAACAGAAATACGCCTCCGCCGCAATGGTCCTGGCGAAAGCCCTCGTCGACCGCGAGAAAGAAATGGAAGAAGTCTACCACCCGGACCACGGGCATATCCTCCCGCAAATCCCCCTGCACGAAGCGCGCTACATCATGACGCGCGCGGACTTCATCCAAGAGTACGACGCGATCAACATCTTCACCATCGACAGCAAAGCGCGCGTGCGCGCCGATTCGGTGCCGATGATGAACGCTTTCCGCGAGATTTGCGCGCAGGAAGGGTTCGAGGAGCACCTTGAGGCTACTCTTGACCGAATTGGAGATATTGAGAGTCTGGCGCGTACGAGGGAGATTACGATCAAGGATTTGTGGCATGGGGGGAAATTCTTGCTTAAGACGAAGGATACGAAGGGGAATGCGACGGGGAGTGTGGAGGTTGCTGTGGCGGGTGAGGAGGAGGGTGGGAAGGGCGATCAGTGGGCGACGAATATGTGAGGAAGGAAAGAGAGAATGTATGTTTATTGTCCTGAGAAAGAGACGGGAGTGGTAATTAGATGTCGCCACGTCTGTATTGTAACTGCATGATGTATTCCCTGTGGGACTTTAGGAATCGACGTCGGTTGAAACGCAACCTGATAACTCGTGGCTTTCGGCGTACAATCATCGCTGCAGGTGAACAGTACGGCATAAAGTACAGTATACTCCTACACATCCTCTAATGCTAAACGCCTTTCTTCTGCAACGCCCTACCCATAAAACAAACCCCTCTTCTAACCCAACCTCAATCATCCCACTCCTCATTCAGCTCATCAATCAATCGGTTCTCGGCATCACTGCTATCTCCCCTCGCCCTCCTCCCTCCACTCCCACCATTCCCCCCAAACCCACTGTTGACACGACTATACCCTCTCCTCGAAGGCAAGCATCGCGCGCACGAAGACGTCAAGATAACAAACACATCCTGTTCAAACCGCAAACCAGTCAGCGCGCGCTCAACCTTTCACTCAAAAAGACGTCGCTCAAACACGACTCCTCAAAAGACAGCGCAAGAGAAAGCCTACCTTTAAGAACCCCCCAATGCCCGCCCACAGCGCATAATTCGGCAATTGCCGCCACCCGCGCTGCTGCAGCACCATGCGGCTGTACACGCAGCCGCCCACGATGTAGACTGCGAAGGTGATGATGGCGATCACGCCGAAGACGCCGCCGGGGCTGAGCGTTTGTTTGGCGACTTCGATGCCGCCGCAGGCGGCGCTCGAGCGCGCTTCGAAGAAGTAGGTGCATTCGTCGGTGTCGGCGCCGACGAAGTTGAGGGTGAGGAGAGGGGACATGGGGTCGCGGTCGCAAAGCATGGAGATGATGGTACTTTTCCTGCGGGTTGTGGAGGGGGAGCTGGGGTGTTTGGGCTTGTCGTCGTCGTCTTTGCCTTTCTTCTTATCGTCCTTGTCATCGTCATCGTCGATAATCTCCCTCTCATCAAGCAAATCCACACTCCTCCTCCTGCTCTTGCTATCACCACCACAAGGCGACCCGCCCGTATAATTCAACACCAACTTCCGCCCTCTTAACACAGGCTCATGATTCTCCCTCCCCAAACTAAACACCTTCCCCTCCGCATCCTTATAATACGCGCTCACATTCATCAAATCCGCCTTCTCCACCCCCTCCGCTTTCTCCAAAGTCTCAATCACCGGCCCGCAGAAGTTGAGAGTGAAGTTGTACCCGTAGTCGTAGCCCGTGGTGTTCCAGCTGGTAGAGCGCGGGTGCTTGGATTTGGACTCGGCGGGCGGGAGGATGTGGAGGGGGTTGAGGTCGAAGAAGGCGCCGCTGGTGGGCGAGCGGATGGTGCAGGGGACGCGGGCGGTGTCGGTTGATTTGGCGGGTGCTGGTAGTGCATTTGGGTCGGCGGCTGTGAGTGAGAGGTAGAGCGCGAGGGAGTAGTAGAGGAGCTGCATTGTTGTTGTCGATGGTTTGCGGATGCGCGGATGCGGTTAGAGGGATGCGCGCCGGGCGCTGGGTGGGTATCAATGGATGGTATTGCTGTCGATATATAAGAAGCGATGTATGTGAAGACGTCAGGCCCGTTGGCGCAACGATGTGTAGTGTGTGCCTTGGTTGACGATGGCGTGGGCGGCGCTAGGCAGCTGTAATAAGGTTCATGACAAGTTGTCAGCCGGGAGAACAGACGAGGCGACGTTTTGGCTGTGAGAAGGATGCGAGCAAGCGAGCGTTCCTGGCTGCCAAGGGCTACATCCATGTCGGCTATTAAGGCACGGGGGATTAAATGGGATTAAATGCAATCTTATAGCGGATCCTTTTAGAAACATTGTGCTGAGTGGAATCAATTATACAAGGTATCTAGCAAGCGTAACAACGTATGTAACTCAGAGACAGCCCGGGAACCACGATCTATACTCCGGGCATGCCAATGGCCTGCCTCACCAGCGGTACTGCGCGGGGCAAGAAATAGATCGCGTACAAGGCAGTAGACGCCACAACAAGACCAGTGAACTTCTCAAACCAAGTGTGGAAGTATGCAGCCGTCATGAGCAGCATCCACCAGTTCATCGCGGCCACTCCCAACGCAAGCTTGACTCCCCACCCAAGGCGCTTCGGCACTTCAATGTTGCCCTTGATGCCCTGTCCGTCTGCTTCGGTCTCTGTGCTCGCACTGCGCACCAGTCCGTCCTTGACAATGCGTCGACCCTCGCGTAGACCAGTCCATCTGACAACCACAGGCAACAGCTCCATCCAGAGCATGCCACTTCCGAGCACGAGAAGGAAAACGTGTCCACTGATGTCGTGACCGCCCAGCCACCTGCCACCAGCTGCCTTGCAAGCCGCATTGGAAAGCGCTTCTCTCAAATCGCTCATCTCAGCCTTCTTTGCCTCCGCGAGAGGAGAGTCGGATAGCATGATCGCGCATTGGCCTCCGGTGAGTCTGAAGCCACGGTCTATCAAGGCCGGTCCAAAGAACCACTGTGTAGTGCCATACCAAATGAGCGTCACGCATGCATATCGAGCAATGGCTTGCGCCCTGCGCTTGGTGAGCTGCAGTTGGGGACCCAGGCTTTTGTGGCTTGCGGTGAAGAGGAAGAAGGCAGCGGTGATCCAGATCCATCCGATCTTAACAAAGTAGACGTTGAAGATGTTTGTTTTCTTTGCGAAATAGCTGGGCGCGTTGTCTGGCGCATAGCTCTGGAGCGCGGCGATGTAGGGAGTGACATTGTCGTTGACGGTCAGGGTGCTGAAGAGCGAGCCGAGGATCAGAGTGCCCGGGTAGAGGGAGAGCAGGATTGCCTCGAGAGGCGTGGGTAGCCATGGCGAGGAGGCGGGTGCGTCTATGTGCGTCATGCTGGAAGATGGTCGGTCTGTGAAAGCGTTCGCTGCGGCAGGTATGGGCACTTCCACCGATGTCTTGGTTCGTCTGGTCGCCATGAAAGAAGCGGCGAGGTGTTCGGTATAGCAATGAAGCGGATTGAGATGGCAATAGGTGAAGAGTGTGTAGACGCAAGGAAAGCTGGCCTGAAGAGTTGTTGTTCTGGCGGCAGGCTGCTAGGACGTGAATGACATTCTTTCGCGTGCGAAATCACAATGACGTAGGGGTGTATGCGTGCCTTGAGTGGTCGATCAGATGTCGGCAAGCCAGTGAGCGGTGGCGACGTTGGACGGAGACTAACGGCTGGCTTCCCGCTCTGTGTATGTACATAACTGGTAGTGCCCACAGCCTATGAGGAATGGAAGAAGCAACTCGATCTGACTCAAGTGAGTACCTTACATTATATTGCATCTCAACATCAACACCGGAGAACGTATACAGACACCGCCAAATTTGACGAGAACATCAAAAAGGAGGCATCACTTGCAAATCGTTGAACCCCGTCCAAGACAATCTCAGCACAAAATCCGTCGCTTCACTTTTACGACTGCACGTGCTCATCGATCAATCATATTATTTTCTCCAGTACATCCAACCACCAAATCAACCCACCTCACAACCATGGCCCGCGGTCCCCGAGAACCGCCCACCCGGGCAACCCAAGTCTCAAAAAAGATGTCCTGGCTTCTCCGCCACGGCGCCGAAGAAGAAGGCCTCCAATTCCTCGAAGGCGGCTTCCTCAATCTCTCCGACGTTCTCGCCAACCGCAAATTCAAGTCGATGAAAGTCACTTTCGCCGAAATCAAAGAAGTCGTTGCTGCGGATGAGAAGCAGCGCTACACCATGTTGCCCAAATCCGACGCGGACGCCACTTCTGACAAGCCTGCAGACTTCCTCATCAGAGCTAACCAGGGCCACTCGGTCAAGATGGAGTCGGAGGGTCTGCTTAAGCCTGTGACTAAGGACGATATGCCTGCTTCGGCGGTACATGGCACGACTCACTCGGCGTGGGGACTTATCGTGGCGTCTGGTGGCTTGAAGCCTATGGGTCGGAATCACGTGCACTTTGCTTCTGGGCTGCCTGCTGGTTTCAAATCAGTCGTAGAGGATGGTGAGGGTGCTGGAGATGTGGCGCCGGTGATTTCGGGCATGCGCAAAACTTCGACGATTCTGATCTTCCTTGACTTGGCCAGGGCTATGGATGCTGGCCTGGTGTTCGGAATGAGCGACAATGGTGTCGTGCTCACTGAAGGAAACAAGGATGGTCTTGTGCCTCTGGAGTTCTTCCAGCGAGTTGAGGACCGGACGGGCTTGGGAGTGCTTGTGCAGGATGGAAAAGTTGTAAAAGAGGCTCCTGAGAGTTGGGCTAAGGGAAAAGGTAGAGCATGAACGAGCCTGGACAGATCAACCTATCGAACAACTACGGAACACGAGCACCTGCTCTGATGAAATATGCCGACCACTATCAATACATAGCCTGGCCACCCGTTGCGCTAATCGTCTGCCCTGTCATCCACCCAGCCTCCGCCCTGCACAACCACGCCACAACATCGGCAAACTCTTCCGGCGTTCCAACTCTGTTCTGCAACGGTGTTTTGGCACAGATCTGCTCAATAATCCCTGGGATCTTCTTGTCGGTCTCGCGTAACAACTCGCTCTCAACAGCTCCTGGCGTAACGCAGTTGACCGTCGTGCCGTCTTCACCCAGCTCGTGCGCCAGGTGGCGTGTCACCGCCTCAAGGCCGGCTTTGCTCGCGGCGTAGACAGTCAGACCACGGAATGTCTGCCGTGCTGCGATTGAAGAGATGTTGACGATGCGGGCGGGTTTGGCAAGATGCGGTGCTGCAGCTTGGATCATCATTAGAGGGCCTTGCAAGTTCGTGGAGATGATGGAAGAGAAGTGATCGACGGTGATGTCGCCAAGTGCAGCGGGTGGAGCGATGCCGGCATTGTTGATGAGGATGTCTACGACCAATGGAGAAGGCTCGCGCCACGCTTTGAGCTTGTCAACAATCTCACTCGGTCCAGTCGGCGAGGCGATGTCGACGCGGATCTTCAGAACTGAAGGTGAGTTTGGCAGGGAGCGAATGCGAGAGGCGAGTTCTTCGGCTTGGGCATCGCTCGATTCACTCAGATGGTGGATTATGATCTAAGTATTCATGAGAACTCCCATCCGCTGGCCATACGTTCGATTAGAAAATCACTTACATCTGCACCTTCCGTCGCAAGTTTCCACGCGATTGCCGCACCGATCCCACGAGCAGAACCTGTGACAAGCGCAGTCTTGCCTTGCAGAGGTAAATTGGTGTTCGCTGTCGACATGTTGTTTGACTTTATAGAGACTATATAAAGTTTCGCACTAGATTTCGTTGCTTGTGTCAGTGAAAGGGCTATAACACGCCATGTTAAGCTTCAAACTAGATACAGACCTCAGCTACAGCAGGTACACAAGTTTTTGTTCTGCCACGTCAGCAAGACCTCGTGACAGGCCCTTTCATGCATCGGAGGTCTCATGTGGGCTCATGCATACGTGCCCCGCCATTTTGCTGGAGACTAGGCTAGCGATGTTCGGCAAGGATGTTGTTCATCTCATGATTAGCTGTGGCGGGTCCGACTTCTGTATTCCAAACAACTTGACGTCTATAGCCAAAATAGCAGATCATGTAATACATCAAGCTGCAGCAGCAATAATCATCCAGCCTGAGAGTTTTGACAACTACACATAAGAAAGATGACATCAGACCAAGCAACAACAGCACCATCATCATCAACATCCCCCTCCGCAACAACCCCATCCTCCACAACCGCCGTCTCAACCACCACCCCATCCCCTTCAACCCCAACACAACCCACAAAAGCCCAAACCGAAGCCCGCGCCGCCGTCCTCGCCTCCCTATCTTCCGCCGGCCAAACTTACTCCTCCGCCCTGCAATCCCGCGCCACCGACCTCCACAACAACGCCGCCGCCATCGACGCACAGCAAGCGCAGCTCGACAAAGCGCGCAAAGGGCTCGCAGGGGAAAGCAGGAAATTGGAGAAAGAGGTTGATAAGGCGCTGAAGGGGATGCGGGAGTTTGGGGACGTGCAGAATTGGGCGGAGATGTTGGAGAGGGATTTTATGGTGTTGGAGGAGACGATGAGGTTGGTGGAGGGGGGAGGGGAGGTGGAGAGGGAGAGTGGGGGGAGTACGTGGCGGTGATTGGGGTGGAATGGTGGGGTTTGATTTGGTTTTGGGATGATTCTAGGGAAAGTTGGGATGGTTTTGGTTTGATGGCTGGCTTGTGGTTTATCTGAAACATGCTAGGAGGGCCTCCGTTGCTTTGATGATTTAATGATACCACCTAAATCATGATGGATGTGCTGTTGTCTGATCTTGGAGGTCATTGATTATTGTAATTTCGTAACTTCGTCCCGCCTAGTATTCATGGTCCATAACGCCGTCTTCGTCCCATGCGACTCTGCCTCTCCTCGCTTGTCCTCTGACCCAAAAGGAGTTATAGGTAGAGTAGTCTCGACGACCAGACAGACCAAGTTGGTTCGCCACATTGACATAGCCTTCCGCGTTCTTCGAGACACCCTTCGCAATTTCCGGTAGCTTAGCTTCGTCGTCCTGCCAGGGTGATCTGCAGAACGGGCAAGTGATAGTCTGTCCTCTTTTTGTTGCCGCCCATTGCGCGAAACAGTCTTTGTGGATGTTATTACCACATGCAGCTTTGCAATATACGATGGTCTCAGAACTGCCAGGCTCGAAGTCGTTGCAGCAGATAGGACACTCGCCTTCCACGGGCTTGCGGTTGCCATCCTGGGTATCATTGCTGGCTGTCTCGGAGGGCAGCGGTGGCGCGTTCGCAAAGATGTCTTTGAGCTCAGAAGACGTGAACGCAAGCTGATACTCCAATTCAGGAGGCGCTCGCAGGACACGACTCAACACGTAGACCACGTGTTTGCACTGATTTCCTTTCTTCGCGTGCGGACAGTTGCAAGTCGGTACCTTGTCTATGCAGATTGTGTAGACGTTGCCAGTCGTGCCAGCGAGTGAGATGGTCTCAGAAGGATGCTCAGGATTGTCATTTGAGCGCTGACGGTCCAAGGCGAACATACGTTGGGTCAGCGCACGATTGCGAATTTCTTGATAGGCACTTGGGGCGTGGGCACGCCACCTGCGCAGTCGTTTCTCGTCATCTTGCTTTGCCTTCTTCTTCTTTGAACTTTCTCCATTGTCTTCGGCGACGTGTGGTTGTTTGTCTGCGTTTTTGGGTCGCCCTTTCCCAGCATGCTTTGCTGTGCTCTTCGACTCCTCCTCGGTGCCGTTGCGAGCTTGAGAGGTGGTGCATTTGGTAACATGGCGACCTGATCCCTTATGCCTAATGCCGTTTCTCTCGTTGGATTCTGTATCACTGAGGTTGTATTTTCGCGTGCGTTTTGGGGTCGCTGATGGCCGTTGACGCTTCGGTGGTGGCGAATCCCCGGTCAGGTCGATTACTGCCACATTCGCCTCTTCAGCTTTTCGCTTCCTCTTCACTGACACAGCTACACTGGCAGGGCTGCTGGGGGGAGCATATTGATATGAGGGCTGGTGAGGGAATGAAGGCGCATTGGGATGGTCTGAGGGAATGGTGCCGAGTGAACCGTGTGAGCCGTTTAATAGTGCCGAATGAATAGGGCCGCTCTGAGGGTATGCAGAATATTGCCCTGCGCTCCTCTCGCCTTGCGAGCCAGACGGATACGGTAGATAGTTATTTTGTACGCCCATCCCGCAGGCCGTGCTATAGCTGCTCGTTTGCTCAGCGTTAATGGTTGTTGATTGTGTTGGTGTGGTCTCGACGCGAAACACGTGCAAGGCCCATGCGCTATTTTGGTTCCTGTGCAGCCCGCGCATTCGGGCCAAATACGACGATGACGCGCGGAGCTGACTGAGCCTCCGATCAACTCCTGACGGCCATTTTTCTCGTGTCTCGATCAGATGACGGTAAATCCTCCTATCTTGGCTCTTTCACGTTACATTACCATCATCGAGTGCGCTTTCATGTCGCATGTATAATTCACCCATGTCCGGCCGCTATGGCATGAACTGCTGCCTTATCTTCATTACGCTACTTTGGCATCTCTCGGCATGCGTTGCCCAGGAACTGTCTCCACCGCAAGAAGCCGTCTTCCAGCCGCGATATGATCCTGACCTTGACAAGGGTTCGCGTGGATCATATCCCGTACGGGAGTTCTATTCGACGAAAACCAAGATACCGGATTTCAACTTCCTTAAGTGGACGCCGGAGTGTGCTACCAGAAATGACTTCTACTTCATTACTCCCAAAGGATGGAAGGTCCCCAATCCAGGACCAATGATCCTTGACTATCGAGGCGACCTTGTCTGGTTTGAGCATTTCGATAATGAGTTTGGTGGCAACGCCTACGACTTGATGGTCCAAGAGTATTTGGGAGAGAAATTCTTGACCTTTTGGCTGGGAGATGACCGAGTTCGTGGTCACGGAGCTGGACATTTCTACATGGTGAGTCCTCGACTTCCCTACTCGTGTATATCTATGCACCACTAACACGCGCCAGATCAACCCTGCGTATGACACCATCCATCAAATAGGTGCTGCCAACAATCGCTCTGCTGATCTGCATGAGTTTCGTCTCACACCTCAAGGTACTGCACTGATTATAGTATTTGAGCCAATACCTTTCGAGGTTCGACCAGCTGGTCGAGTCTACGGTGGTCTCTGGGATCAGTATATGTGGGACTGTCTTATCCAAGAGGTCGACATCAAGACCAAGGAAGCCGTCTTTGAGTGGCGGGCTTCCGATCACATTGATATCAAGGATAGCTACAACACTATCGTGGACCGAAGCGAAGGAACGCCCGGAAATCCGTACGATGCATTTCACTTTAATTCGGTGGACAAGGACGAATTGGGCAATTACCTTGTCAGCGCCCGCTACACACACGCTATCTACTACATCTCTGGCACGACGAATCAGATCATCTGGACGCTGGGTGGCAAAAACAACACCTTCATGGACATCTCGCCAGTTTCGCCGCTCAATTTCGCTTGGCAACACGATGCTCGTTTCGTAGATGTCAATGCCTTCCCTGAGACTTACGTGCCTCCTCTGGCAAAGGAAGGCTCGACCACCAGGTTGCTTTCACTTTTCGACAACGCCGCCGAAGACTGGAATTACAATCAAGGTCCATCGCATGCCCGCGGTCTGCTTCTTGAGATTACTTATCCGACAACGCCTCCTACAAAGGAGCATGCCCCAAAGCCTGCTCGCGAACGGGATGAAATTGATCGAATGTTAAAAGAAACCCAGAAGTCTACCACTATGAGCGCCACCGACGCTTACAAAGTTGCCGACATAAATGGTACGGATCCGGCATACACCGTTCGCCTCGTGCAGCAGTATGCAGATGCTAGTACATGGCGCGCCTCGTCACAAGGATCCATGCAACTCGTGCCTACCGAGAATGACAAGGATCCACACATACTACTTGGCCACGGCATCAACGCTGTCATCGCGGAGTACAGCAGCAACGGCACTTTGCTCTGCGACATGCACTTCGCAGCGCAAAGCAGCTGGGAGAAAGGCGATGTCCAAAGCTACCGTGCCCTGAAATTCTCCGACTGGGTCGGACGACCACACGTCCCGCCAGATATCGCGGTCCATGGTCATTATGCCTACGCCAGCTGGAACGGTGCCACTGGAGTCGACGAATGGCTTCTGCAGACCTGGGAAGGTGGCGAAGGCGACCACTGGGTCGCTGCTGGCCTCACGAAGAAGACGGGCTTCGAAACCAAACTCGAAATCCCTACCGATCGACGCAAGTCGAAATTCCTCCGCGTCACTGCCATCGATGCCAACGGGCAAGCTTGCGAGCACGGCGTGAGCGATGCGCTGGAGAGAGGATATATTTACGGTCGGAAGAAGCGGTCTAGTAGGCTTACGTGGTGGCAGACGCTTGTGTATTCTGTTGCCGGCCTCATTGGATTTGTGCTCTCTATACGTCTGCTGAGGCGGTGCTATGCCAGGTATCAGAGGCGCAGGAGTGCGAAGTGGAGATTGACTTAAGCGGAAGCATGTTTGGGCATCACTTTATACATCTACAGCACATGTAATCACAGTCTTGTACATACGATTTTCACGTCCAACTAGCAGTAGTGTCGAAACGCCGTAATATGACCATCGTTGAACACTAGTGTTGCTGCAGCTGCACCGATCCTAGATCTTCCTCAAGATTTGCCACCATCCATTATCAAGGCTCAAATCAATATCCCGTACACGAGAACATCGAGGATAAGTTGATGGACACCGGAGATCGTACCGTACAACACCGCGGAACAAACAGAGCATGGCAAAGCGGGGAAATCCAAGACAAAGACAGCAACTGGTGGCTCCAGCTGCCCTCTAGATCGACATCTTCACGACCCCCTCGTCTACCGTCTTATCATCCTTTTCCCTCGCAAATCAATGGCCTGGCCCTGCATCTGCGCATGCGCGGTTTCGCGGCTTTCCAGAGAGGGACATAAGCTCTCGATGTCTGGATGAGGATGTTGGACTTCCCCTCCGATGGTCACCGGCAATAAGCGTCATGACAGAAATGCGTATTCTGGACATCATAAAGTGCTTGCCGGCAAAGTAAGTATTTTTAGTCTTCTTTGGCCCTCTTAAGAATCACTTGTCAACAAACAGCTTCACTTTGCTTTCGATACTCGAAGCAGCCTACTTGTTTTAGTCATCTCACAATGCCCAAACGCAAGAGCGCGTCAACAACAGAGGTTCAAGACCCTGTTGCATCTACCCAATATGGCAAGAATATGACCAATGCTCTCCTCAAGAGAGAACACAAGCCCAGCGCGGCGTCTGGCAAAAATGCCAACCAAGATGACATTCAGCTCGTCTTGCAGAGCTTCCGAATCCTGGTAGCCGATCTCTGCGAGCAGTTCAACATGGGCCACCCTGGATCTGCCATTGGCATGGCAGCTCTTGGTGTAGCGCTCTGGAGGTACACGATGAAGTATGCACCTCACCAGCCGACATGGTTTAATCGCGATCGTTTCCTCTTGTCGAACGGTCATGCCTGTTTGTTCCAGTACTGCAACCACTATCTTGCTGGCTACAAGGCTATGACTTGGGAGCAGCTCCTCTCCTACCACTCTGAGAGACCGGATTCACTGTGTCCAGGTCATCCTGAGATTGAGCATGAGGGCATTGAGCTTACTACTGGACCGCTTGGACAAGGCATTGCAAACGCTGTTGGCCTTGCAATGGCTTCGAAACACCTTGCAGCAACTTACAACCGACCAGGCTATGATGTTGTCAGCAACCACATTTGGGTGACTGTTGGTGACGCTTGCTTGCAGGAGGGTGTAGGTTGCGAGGCGTTCTCTTATGCAGGCCACTTGAAACTGACCAATATGACTGTACGTGCATACCTGATCAAAATGATTAGAGGGCTTGGCTGACCAAAAATAGGTAATCTACGACAACAACCAGATCACCTGCGACGGAAGCGTCGATCTGACCAACACAGAGGACGTCAACAAGAAGATGGAAGCATGCGGCTGGGACATTATTGATGTTGAAGACGGCATTAATGACGTGGAAGGCATCGTGGCCGCCATGGAAAAGGGTCGCGACCCAAACAGAACAAAGCCACTCTTCATCAACGTCCGCAGCATCATCGGCGTCGGCAGTGCCAGAGCTGGTCAGGCAGCCTCACATGGCGCTCCCCTTGGGACCGACAACGTCGCCGAGATGAAGCGAGCGTATGGCTGGGACACAACGAAGAAGTACCACATCCCCGAGGAAGTGAAAGACTTCTACGCGGACATCCCAGCAAGAGGCGAGCAGTGGGTATCAGAATGGAACATTCTTGTAGAAAAGTACAAGCAGGCGCATCCAGAACTTGGTGCAGAGTTCCAAGCCCGAGTCGAGGGCAGAATTCCTGCCGACTGGACTGAGCACATTCCGAAGAGCTTCCCTACGGATGATACGCCGACAAGGAAGAGCAACAATCTGGTTATGAAGGAGGTGATCGAGCAGGTTAACACATTCATGGTGGGTACTGCGGATCTGACGCCTTCGGTCAATCTCACGTACAAAGACTACGAGATCTTCAATCCTCCTGATCTCGTACCAATCAGTAAGTTTGACAATCGGCACATTTAGATTGGATCCCTCACTGACTGTTCCATCTCAGGTGGTGCACAAGGCAGTTACAAAGGCCGCTACATCCATTACGGCATCCGCGAACATGCAATGGCGGCCATTGCCAACGGTCTTGCCGCATACTCGCCCGGAACCATCATCCCTATCACTTCGTCCTTCTTCATGTTCTACCTATACGCTGCCCCTGCAGTCAGAATGGGTGCATTGCAAAAGATCCCTGTCATCCATGTCGCCACTCACGACTCGATCGGAGCCGGCGAAGACGGTCCTACCCACCAGCCCGTAGAGTTAGCCGCGCTCTACCGCGCGATGCCTAATATGCACTACATCCGCCCAGCCGATAGCGAAGAAGTCGCTGGAGCATGGGAAGCAGCAGTTGGCTACAAAGAAGGTCCCAGCATGATTTCTGTCAGTCGGCACGCTCTCCCACAGACAGGCCTGACCAAGCGCGAAGGCGTCAAGAAGGGCGCGTACGTGGTCAAAGAAAAGCAGGACGCTGAAGTCACACTGATCTCGGTCGGCGCCGAATTACACTTTGCTATCAAGGTCGCCGAGCAGCTGCCTGTCAAGGCTCGAGTCGTCAGCTTCCCTTCGCATGCGCTGTTCCGCCAGCAGAGTAAGGAATACCAACGCTCGGTACTCCGGCGCAATGAGAATATTCCTAGCGTTGTCATCGAGCCCTACGTATCTTTAGGAGTACGTTCCCCTTCCAGATTGAATAACTGATGCGATGTAACTAACATATATTTCATAGTGGGAACGCTACGCAGACGCCGGCCTGAACATGACCACCTTCGGACACAGCTTGCCGGGCAAGTACATCTACGACTACTTCGGCTTCAACGTCGGGGCCATGACCAAGAAAATTGAAACGTTCGTGTGTGATTGGAAAGAAGGTCGTATTGGACGCGGCGAGTTCGCGGAACTGTTGGAGGGACATTCGCACTAGGTTTGTAAAATGCCGCAGCTTGTGTGTACGAGGCGGGTGTGTGCCCAAACGGAGAATTTATTGAGTTGGCAGATCACAGCGGAGCACAAGATGTTCCACTGGGTGGGACGCACCGAACAGCCAGACCTCCTGTCAAGTTTACAGGAAGCACAGTGTGGCTGTGACACACTTGGTGTTCCAGCGATCTCGAATCAGTATTGCGAATTGGATTAGAAATCAATTGCTTGAATATATTCTATACTAAACCCCGTACACACAAACTCCGAACATGAGAAAGGTCAACATCGCTCCGGGACCAGTCCCCTTGCGATATTAACACTTCCCCATCTCAGCTTCAAATCACAAAAGACTCATGTAACTCCTGACACCCCTCTATCACAATCGGAATTGTCTCACTATGCTGCAACTTTGCCCTGATCTTTGCCAAACTTCGGCAAGTACGCGGGCATAGGGCTTTCGGGTGGCGTCAGAAGAGCCAGTGGCGGACAGAAACTGTCGTAGTGGCATGAGAAAAGTGTTGCAGGCGCTGTGCTATCACCTGGTGGAGTGAGGAGCTCGCCCCGTGGCAGCAAAGACCGGACTCCGCTGTTGATGCTGTGGCCTCCGTTCTGCGTGTTGCAGTCGTCCGCAGAAGTGGTGATGGAGATGGAAGCACGTAGCTTGGTGATGAGCTCGCTTTCAGCGCGCAGTCTGTATGCCTCGATGTCATCGAAATCGGGAGTCTCTTCTTCGTCTGGCTGCGCCATGATGCGGCGGTGTAGAGCGAAGCGCAGAGGGGTGGAAGATGGCTTGGCCTTGCGGACGAAGTCGGAGCGGCGGCTGTGGTAGCGAGTGGAGCGTGGCGACCAGAAGTCTTTGCTCATCTCCGCCAGTTCGTTTGCCCTAGCCAGAGCGAGTGCGGATGGGGAGAGGTCGGCGTTGCGCTTCCACAGGCCTTTGCGAGGAACGCCGTCTTTGAGCATCATTGAGACGTGGGTCTGAATGTGGTCGTCGAGCACATCGCCGGAGCCAGGAAATACGAAGTCGACAAGTCCAATTTGGCGAGCCTGCAGTGGGCTCACAGGTAGCATGGCACTGAGGAGTTTCTTGGCTTTGGCCTCGCCGCATCGGGCGTAGTAGGATACAGTATGATACTCGGATCCGTACAGTCCGATTCCTCGGTAGGCAGGATTGAGAACGACATCGGAGCCAGCAATGACGAAGTCGCAGGCGGTAGCCAAGGCTACGCCACCTGCCGCTGCATTTCCTCTGAGAGCTGCAATGGTGGTGATGTTGCGAGATGGAAAATCGTGCAGAAGATGGTGTACCACATCGTCTATGCGGTTGATATTGAGCCAAGACTCCTGGGCAGGATCAGATGCTGCCTCGATGACGTTGAGAGCGATGCCGTTGCTGAAGTATGAGCCACCCATCAATACCAACGCACGGATGGATCGGTCGGAAACTGCTTTCTTAAGGATGAAGTCCATAGCCTCGATGAGCTTCGAGCATTGATCTGTACTCATGGCGCCGTTGTAGTACTCAAAGTACAAGTATGCAGTGGTGTTGGCGTTCTCGTCGACCTCGAAGTCTACCCAGACCTCTTGCAAAGTCTCACCGTTCAAGAGTGAGAAGTCTTCACGGCAAGGTAGCTTGACGATGTTGACTGCCGCTGCATTCAAGACGCCCAGCTGCATCAACCCGAGGACAGCAGGGACCTTGGGCCAGAGTGCCTTATCGTTTTTTGTCTTGGGTCGGCGCACGTGCGTGATCCACACTCCCTTGTCATCAGCTGTCTCGATGCAGACAGCGCCGTCACGAACAGCTAGGATTCTAGTCTTGGACTTTTCCAAGCACATGGATTCGACTTCGCCAAGAGTGTCGTCGATGGCGCCACCGTACAAGTACAAGTTTTGCCCAAACACATTGCTGTAGACACCGGGCTGCGAGTCGGCGCACCTAATGCGACGAGAGATGAGCTGAGCTGTGTGGCGAGTAACGTCGAACGAAGCGTAGGATGCTTTGAAGAGTGGTCTGGCCTGTGTTGGGCCGCCTTGGAAAGGCGAGTTGTCGGAGACTGAGAGCCTCGCGTATTCTGGGTTCGCTACGAGCCTCGCACTGCAAGGAGTGTTGCTGGCTCGTCGCTGCGAGTCCATCGAGGAAGCGCTCTCGATGCGCTGTACAGCCGCCAGGGTCGCAATGATAGCCGCCCGGGTGACGTTGCCACGGTACAGAGAGGATTTGGTGAGGCTCGGCTCGTCGATGTCTCCGATGGGGAACTGCTGGAAGGCCCACACGGGGCCGGCATCAAAGTTCTCGTCGGCCTGGAGCACAGTGACACCCCAGTGGGATCGACCATCGAAGTGCTTTCCTCGGTCCATTTGTTCGAGTAGTTCGGCGGGATCCTCGACACTGCCGTCATCGCCGAAAAGCAGCCAGTCGAGCGAGCTTGGTCCGGCATCACCAGGTGGGCCGGGGTGGATGATCAAGCAGCAGATGTTGTCGTAGATAAGCTTCGGAACAAAGGTGGTCAGGAACGGGCAGATAACCAGTTCGGGCTTGCTCAAAGCGACTGCCTCAAGCATGGTCTCGTTAGAGAGAGCATACTCGATGGTGACCTTGTGCGACCGGGACAGAGCCAGATAGAGGCGCTGCGAGAGCGAGTTGTGAGCTGTGCAGAGGAAGAGTATCTTCATGATAGATGCTAGTGTAGTTGTAGCTGTGTTGAGTGCTAGCGAGGTGATACTGCTGTGTAAAAAGATGTGATCGATCGAGGGAAGACGAGGTTGTATATATACTCGAGCAAGGTCACGGTGGCTTCTGAAAGGCAAACGAAGCCTGTGGGTGCGGGACCTCACATGCGTGTGATGGCGAAGAAAGGCGGGATGCACATGTCTCCGGAAGTGAAGAGGCGAGTCAAGGTGCGGCTGCCACGCGGAACTGACGCATCGTCGATCTGGCAGATAGCACATGCCTGGGCTCAAGCCCAAATGCAAAGAACACTCTTCGAAACAGCCACCGGAAACTCTTCCTGGTGTTGGGTTCCTATCTGTCGTGAGTGGAGCGAGAGAGGCGCTAAGTCAATGAGTGGCTCGGGCGATTTCGACACCATCACACGCGGGCACGTGGACGCCTCTTGAAGGAGGCGTCGCTCGCTTTGGAGAGTGTGGTGACCTAGATGGCCAGCCCATGTCAGCTCTGAGATACGGACTGTTCGACAGGTCAGGAGAGCGCTCGTCGTGTTCACAGGAGATGCTCTGCCGTTTACAAGATCTGTCAGAACTGCGGCTTGTTGTGTAGACAGCCGCTGACGATTTCTATGATCATATTCGACGCAGCGGCCAAGTTGGCAGTACTCGATGTCGATACGGATCGCGCAACTCTCGCATCCACTAGCCGGTAGGCAACGACCACGAAGTTGTGCAGTGCTCAAACGCATGACCAGTGCTGAAACAGGTCGCCTCTCGACATGATAGCATTGCCGTAAAGCCCATGCGATTGATGAAGGGGGAATGCGTGAGCTTGATTTCGATGTATCACAGGTCTAGCGATTACCACCAGTGCTGTCGTACGAGACCTGGACCTTGGAGACTCAATTAGCCGATTGGATCTGGTTGAATCGCTGTACCATGGAACTAAGTTATCGGAGTCAGTACTTGGAAGCCGATATCGGTATGAATCACATGTGTATGGTATGCAGTCACCAAGTCGCTGGATTTGTTATTGTCGGCACGCATAGGCTGAGCATGTGTTGTCTCCATGTTTGTACGGAAGTGTTGGGTGACATCTCGTGACAAAAAGCCCAAGCTTCCATATTGCCAGGTCGGAGTGAAGTGAAAGCTGACACCACCCTGCACATCCTCAAGCGAGGCGACAGCTACCAGCCTCTACACGCTTCTGAAAAGCAGTTCCGCCGAGCGGTCGTTGGACATGCTCCTCGGCTGTCGCAGCGATTCGTAAGCTTGCCGTGGTCCACGAGGTGCACTGCGGCCGCGCCGCATCCAAACAAAAAACAAAGAAATTCCGATGTGGTGGCATAAATTCGTACAAACTTATATGCCGTGAAACAAGAACATAGCGACGTTCGGGAGCACCGTGGTCGCCGAGCGAAGGTGGCGTTCGTTCGGCTTCAGAACAACTCGTGGCATGCTCGGATGAGGCTAAAGACGTCCCAGTATCCGAGATAGAATGACAATAAAGGGGGGATAATCCGGAACAGTTTTCGCGTGGACTCCAGAAAGCGCAGTCCGGATGATGTCCCCGATGGTCCTGGTAGTGGCAACAAGCCGTCTAGAGCACGACGGACGCACTCAATGGCCACCCATTGCAAGCTTGGTGGAACCAGATCCTTCGACCGTTTGACTGGTCCAACAGTCCATGATAGCCTTCATAGCTCTCGTTCTCGAAGGCGGCGAGGTTTGTGGTAGCGAGGAGGCGGACACGCGAGATACGCCTTCGGCGCAAAACACAGCAGCGAATGCAAGGCATCTGCCATTTCCAAGCTCATCCAGGCGTGTCCGTATATGCGCATTGCATTTTGTAAGCGGCCAAGTGCATTCGTATTTGAAGTATGTGTTTTGTCGTATCAGGCGAGGTTGACGTCTCGCCCTCGTCGGCAAATTCCACCAGCCACACAGCTCTGCTGTGTCTCTCTTACGTGGCGCTCCTCGAGCGAAGAAGGCCGTTTCGCGATGTTTAACATCGCGACTGCGATCGGCCCTACGCCTCATCATCGCTAGTCTTGTCCGTGATCTGTAATCGCGACAGCGCAAGACATCTACATCTACCTGCCCCTACCAGACATCGAATCAAACCTGAACCTCTGGCTGATGAGATGACACGAAGAAACGAGCCATTCGAGGCTAAAATCTTGATCGCGACATCGACATCGCAAAGACATCTCCTTGCATCTGCCAGATATTGGAATCACCTCTGAACATTAGTCTGCCTTTATGACATTGCAATACAAAAATTTGACTGGCCAAAAGCACTCCTGTCATTGTGAGATCCGAGACCATCAAAGTCACCCACGTCAAATCGCCCTCAAACGAAAGCGTACCAACTCTAAATTCATAACATGCCGCAGCATTGCATTATAGATTATAACTCATGTATCTATCAGTGGTACTGTTCCCATCATCATCATCTGATATGCATAACGCTCGAAATGCTCGCTCTTTCGCTCAAAAAAAACCAAGCATCAAACAACAAAGAATATCACAACCATTTATCGCAATTCCTCAGCCTGCCCAGCAACAACCCCAGCCTTCTTGTCCACAGAAGTAGAGCTTCCATTCACGCTCTCCGTGAAAACATCCACCTTCGTCGCCGCAAACTCCCTCGCGCTGACGCCGCGCTCGAACAACAAGTCCAGCTCAGCGAAAGTCCTGCCCCGCGGTTCAGGCAGGCGGAAGTACGTGTAAACGATGCAGCAGAAGCAAATCCCCGCCCAGAAGAACCCGGCGTAGTTGCCCCAGTTCCACGCGCTCGGGTTGAGCATGTATGGCGTGAAAACGCTGTTGGCGATGCCGACGATGTTGTAAGCGTTGCGGCCGAGCACGACGGTCTTGATTTGCAGGCGGCGAGTCGAGAGTTCGGCGACGAGCGAGTAGCAGACTGTGCCGACGGTGAGCTGGTACACCAGGGCCCAGACGATCATCATGCTGCCGGTGGCGATGGCGGAGGCGTCGCGTTGCGCGGACGGGACGAGGCCGAGGAAGCCCATGATGAAGAGCATGATGCAGAGGCCGCAGAGGCCGTAGAGGTAGAGGGTTCGGCGGCCTAGGCCGACGGTCATGAGGAACCAGGCGCCGAAGACGCCGATCATGTTGATGGCGTATTGGCCCATGGCGAACGAGTAGGACGATTTCTCGTCTAGGCCGGCTTGTTGTAGGAAGTAAGTTGAGTAGTTGCTGAAGCTGTTGCCGCTGAGATTTTGCATTGCCCAGGTCATGCACACGATTTCAGTTCGTCGGAGGTTGACGCCTTTGAAGCAATCTAGATACGAAGCGCCGCTGGTGATTTTCTCTTCTAGGCTTGTTGTGTGAACCATCATGGAGATGGTCTCGTCGGCGTCAAAACCGGTGTCGCGATCGAGACTGGTTAAGCGTAGGAGGGACTTTTTCGCATCCGCGATCCTCCCTTTGCGAACAAGCCACCAAGGTGATTCGGGAGCAAACGCAATTCCGATGAAGAGAGGCACCGGCCACATCCACTGAAGAGCAAAGGGAATCCTGTATGCCCAGTGGTCGTCACGGTCCAGCATTGCTCTGATCACACCGATGGCGATCAATTGACCAAGACCCCAGCAGAAGTTGACGTAGGTGGTGAGGTAGCCACGAAGGGCGACAGGGCAGCTATGAAGAAGTCAGTGTGGTTCAGTCTCAAGCTAGATCATTCTTTCCATGAACTCACACTTCAGAAGCGTAGGTAACAGTCAGCGTCTGGAACACTCCCCACGGAATACCACAAAGAATCTCCGCCACGAGCAACGTCTGCACATTCTGCGCCGTGAAGAAAATCGCCGTAAACCCAGCGATCAAAACCAAGCAGCCAAGCACAGTGTACCTGTACCCGATCCGCTCAGACACAATACCATTGATGAACAGCCCAATAATCTCTCCAACATTCGCTCCGTTGGAAAGACCAGCCTGCCACGCAGCAGGAATCTGGTACGTGCCATCCGGTTGCTGCACACCGAATTTCTGGTTGAAAGCCTGGAAGCCGTAGAGGTTATTGATGAGCGCGATGTCGAAGCCCTCCATGACAATCAGCGTTGAGATCAAGACTGACCAGCCGATGGCTTTGGGGTACAGTCTGATGCCTTGCATGAGCGTCATGTTTTGTTCCTTCTCGGTGGCGTTTTTGGCGTTGAGCATAGTCTCGGCTTTTGTGTTGTTTGGCTCGAGATCCTCCCCGGTCGATGTCCGCGTCGAGCCAGCATGGTCTTCGACGTCGACGTGAGGGACGTCCTGTTTGGGGGCGAAGTGGTCCGCCATGCTGTGGTACTATTCACCAACCAGCACGTGATTCCGGAAAGTGAGTCTTGCCAAGACACGCTAGTGACAGGTCGAGATCCGCAATGATGGGCCTCGAAGATGGGGAGAAGGTGGATGAGAAGCAAGAGTGCGGAGAGGAAGTGGTATGGTATTGATGTCTAGACATGAAGCGGCGACTCAAAGTCTTTTGAGCGTGGCGGCGAGCATGGCATCGAGAAACGGTGGGGTGGACCATCCGGCGGTAGCGTGAAGATGGAAGAACATGGCTGCGAGATTGCTAGCAGCTGTTTAGCCGTGCTGGAGGCCACACCGTCGCGGAAGTCACCACAAACACACTAGCCCACGGGGACCAGTAGGTCTTGAAAGATCGGACAGGCCACTGCATGTCGGTCGGGATCCGATGCTGGATTAGGCGACTCGGGGGTTGTATATGGAAGATGGAGGATGTAGCCGTGATGGAGTCTTGATTGCGGAGAAACCCTGGACAAAGACACGCGCATGGGCCACGAGAGCTCCGCCCAACGTCTTCTAGCCTGTTTGGTCACGAGATTTTCCGTAGATTTGTTTCTCGCAGCCGCTTCCAGTCTGTGCTTCAAGAACACAGACTTAATAGTGGCTGTAGGGAGATACGTTTTTCCGAGCCCCGGAGTTTGGTGGTGGACAGTGCCAGATGTAGACCAGACATGCCTGCGATTAAACAACCGTGTAGTAGGCCAAAACTTGGTGGTACATATTCGAATGTCTCGAAGAGCCTAATAGTCATGCAGAAGAACATCGACATTCTCCCAAGCACATCTTTCGGCCAGCAATTATGGTAGGAATGAGCTCCGGCAACGATACTGGCACAGAATACCAATAGTCAAACACACTGCGCGTGGTAGTGGCAATAGATAGAGTCAATTGATGGTTGAAGGTCCGCTGGTCCAAAGCAGCTGGACAGAAGTTCGCATTGAACTAGGGTCAAATTATATGCCCATGTCTGCTTCCAAGCAGGCGAAGTCGAAACTACCAACTCAAAGCTTACGCCTCTTCTTCTTCCCTTCATCTTCACCTCCCTCATCGTTGGTCGCCACACTAATGTCCCTCTCCGCACCTCTCCACTCTCGAATCCTTGCCTCGACGTCTTCGAACATCTCCCGCGTGTCGGCTACCATGCCGTCTTCGCCGGGGTTAAACATCACCGCATTTGCAAGCATATGGAACACTTCTCTCTCAAGCTGCGCGCCGTTGACGATGGCTTTTGGCGGCATCAGATCGGCCGATCGCTCGAGTTCGACGGTGGTACTACTGCTGTCGACGAGCCCACGAGCGGGAGTACCAGTGGGCGAGTGTGGCTCTTCTGCATTGCTTGTCGTGGTAGCAGCATTCACAGCGCGGGTGCCGGCCGTGATAGCAGCGCGGATCGACTTGAGGTCGCGAGGTCGACGAATAATCTCGCTGTACCCGCCAGCATCTTTGTCTCGCACGGGCTGTTGGAAGCGAGAGCCGTGTTTGTGACCGCCGATGTCGTTCATAATGGTGGAAGACATCTTGCCGAAGTTGCGTGTGGCAGTGATCGTATTCTTGCGAGGAGTTGGCTCGGGGGTGGGCTCATCCTCCTCTCCAAGCGACTGCTGACGCTTTCTCTTGGGGAAGGATTGATTTTGAGTGATCGTGCCGCGGCGGGTGCGTTTCGAGTGACCGGTAACAGACAGGCGATCAGAGTCATCCACATCATGGAGCATATCTGCCGGTGTAGATGGTTCATTCTTGATGCGACGCCTGCTTGTAGGTCGATCTTCAGACGCAGGAATTGAACTGACGGACTGGCTCCTAGTTGCCCGTCGGGAACCCTCGACTACTGATGACCCAACACTACTTTCACGTGCTTGCCTGTTGCTTTTGCGTACGCCCTTCTTTGTCTGTGTCGGGGCTGGCTCTTTGAGCTCCGGCACCTCCCGCATAGGACGACTAGGACGCCCAGGTGAGGGGGCGCGTGGTTTTGGCGGGCTGAGAGGCTCGATCTCCCTATCAGGTCGTTTGGGCGAGCCTGGGGCCTTGAAAGAAGGAGGTTGAGGTTTCCGCTCGCTTTTCCACAGTCGTTGACGATTTGGCGGCGGTGGCGTGCTGAGTTTCGACAGGATGTCATTCATTAGGAGAGGGTTTTGAGGCTGTGGCAAACGAGGCGCAGTGGCCGGGGCCACTGGCTGCTGATATGGATGATATGGTAGTCTCGCACCATATGGAGGAGTTTGCTGGCCTCGCGATGCCTGTTGTTGCGCAATGGCTTGCTGATGAGGTGTTTTGGCAGGATCCTGTGGGGCCACCTGGAAAGGTGGCAACATGTAACCACCACCTCGAGAAGGCTGTCCCGGGTATATGTGAGCTGGATGTCCTTGGGGAGGGTTTTGGTAGGGTGTCCGATTGCCTTGAAACTGCTGTCCATAAAAGACTTGCGCTGGAGGAGCTTGGTGTGGCGGTGCGTATGGTCTCTGTTGACGATCCGCTGTAGGAGTAGCCACCCCTGGCTGGAAACGGTGCTGAGGCGAGTAAGGTGCTTGTTGCTGGGTATATTGCTGCTGCTGTGGTGTCATATTTGGAGGCGGACCGTGGTGCATGCTTGGCGAACCAGGAAGAGGTCCAGCTTGTGGCGGCATATTCATACCAGGAGGCGGAGGCAGCACTGGTCTCGGCGAAGAAGACGCTCTGTTCGCAGCACTAGGGATACGAGGACTACTCATAGCACTAGAGTTCTGACGAGAGTGGTGGGCTGGGTATGGTGGGTGCCCTGGAGGTGGCGATGGCTGCACACCATGATTGGCATGATATTTGGGAGGGATTCCAAACCGAGGGGACTGAGGTGCCATCTCTGACAGTGGAGGCAATGCATTATTTGAAGATGCACGGCGATGACCCGCATGGTCGTCCTGTGGTTCCGGTCCATGGTTCATGACAGCGTCAATCTTGGCCTGTGAGTAGCGCTTGGGTTGAGGTTGCGATGGCGTTGGCGCATTAGATCCAGTGGGTGGTCGAGGCGAGCTGGGACTATTGTTGGCGGGGGTCTGAGACTGGGCAGTGTCGCGGTTGCTGGTGGCATCCTGCGTGGGAGCCACAGAGGGTGCATTGGGACTCGCCGGCTTGCTCGCGACAGCATCCTCTGCAGTCTTAGCAGTAAACTCAGCATCCCGATCATGCTCAAGCAGTCTGATTTCTGTGACAGCATTCTCACGGTATCGTGCGTATAAGCGCATCACAAGTTGAGGGATGAGGTGCGCATGCTGGGCAGCATCGCGCACAGTAGGCAAGGTCGGGCTCGAGACCTTGCGTTTGCGCGACCCAGGAGAAGTGTCGCCGTTCGTCGTCGCATGGTCTCCATTGCTTTGAGGTGTCTTGTCCAAATCGCGCTTGACTTCTTCCTTCAACAGGCCCAGGTACAAGTCTTTCAAGGCATCGGGATCCAGGCGGGCAGGGTCGTAGGACTTGTCCTTGGTCACCAGCGGGATTCCCTGCAGGTCGCGCGATATTTTCTGGAAGCTCAGCGAGTCGAAGCCATCCGCACGCAGAGCCTGGAATAGCAGCAACGACTCAAGCGGCGTGTAGGCAGCGGGAAGTGTTGGGCTCATATGTATGCGGGTGGTTGGCGTGGGCGTATTTGGCCGGCGTTGGCGTTCGGGCGCAAGACGGCGGCGAGAGGGCGGAGAGGAAGTTGAGGCACGCTGCTCATCGCGCGCGCGTGGGAGACCAGGGCGTGATCAATTGATTATTGAATCATGTAGAGGAGTCTCGATGTGCCCGATAGGATTGTTTGATGGGTTCGATGGGTGGTGCCGCGTCGGTTCGTGAGGTGTTGCTGAGCGTCGCTTCGTCGTCCTCTGGTTTGGTGTTCGCAAGAGCGCGCGCCTTGAATTCTTGAACTCCTGTACCACCCTAACCCTATATTGGCAGCTACGAACTTGAAAGATGACATCGATCTTTTGATGCATCACAAAAACTGCATGTACATGTGCTTGTACCTAAATGTACCTACATGTATTCACATACATATATATTTATACGGCTTACCTTAAAAGGTATCAAGAGTCGTTTGAGATCATCACTGATTTCTCACAATTCCCTGCTAACGCAAGATTCCTCCGTGTATGGAACATTGGCAAAGCAAGGATGCACGCGTTAGATCTCCGTCCGCTTCCAATACCTCCTAGGAGAGAGCACATACATGTATCTCGGTCTTTGGACCTGAGTATCTCGATCAAGGAGATAAGAACATCTTCACGATACATATGTGTATTAACCTTCCGCACTGAACATCTCCATATATGTGATACAAGCAGGTTGAGCTTACAAGATGCTCTGGCATTTTAATCTTTGACCTGTCACATGTGATCCCACGACAAGTTTTGCTGCATGCAAACGTATCTGTGGACTCTGATTTCTGCAAGTCGACGCAACCGTGCTTCCCACCCCTCATGGATATGCTTTGTACCATCGAGGTCGTAATCAAAATTCCATCAGCCATCCTGATATACATGTATGCAACAAACAACATTCGACATACATTCAAGACTTGCGATTGTGACCAGCTTAGGGCTACAAGGGTTACGAGCGCAACGGTCAATTTGATGCGGCACTAAGTCGGGAACCCAAAACGACGTAGGAGGCACCGCTACTCGCTGCAGGGTCACAAGCTTGGGACAACGGTCACCGGGGATAGCTCTACAGGGCGGATGTGATGAGTTATAGGATGCCGTCCGTATATGCACGTAATGCCAAATCCATCTCACATGGTGTGCCCTGAAGGTACATGTGCACCATTCACCGCTCGTCTGACCACAGCAAAACACAAAGCACAAAGCATTCTCCTGTTGTCCCGAGCGTGCACTAGATCCATCTGCCGTCTGCTCGCAAACGATCTCACTTGATCTGCTCTTGCCTCGTGCGTTTGCGTTCGCAGCATTCTCTCAATCCTTGACGTGGGGCTCGCTCTCCTTGCTTGATATTACCCACCGTGCCCTTTCTCCTTAACGGGCGGCGGCATCTGACAAAGGGTCTCTCATCTGACTACCTACCCGCCTGCTCGTATCATCTGCGAGTCTCTGCGACTGGCGCATTCATCATCTCCCTTTCTGCTTCACACTCTACCCGCCGGCATCTACCCAACATCTCTTGCCTTGCTTCCATCTCAGCTTTCTCGACGACTATACCAACGCGAAGAAGCCGCTCATACCTCTTAACTGCTCTACTTTCACAAACCGCAATCATGTCCCTCAACCGACGCCCCGAGTCGTATGCAATGCTCCAAACGCTCTGCCAAACCAATGGCTAATCGATCCCCAGCTCCATCGCTCAGAGCTTCGCTGCAGACCTAGATAGCATGTTCGGTTTGTCTACAGGCGAGGTCCCCGTGCGATCAGAAGCGTCCGAAACCACAACCGGCAGCCGCCCCGAGGACATCGAACAAGCTCTGAACCAGAAGTGCGCGAACTTGCTCCTCTCACAAGCTACACTGTTCCCCTAAGCTAACCACTTCCAACCTCGCAGAAAGCAAACCCTCAGCTCCAAAGCCGCCGAACTCGAAGAGCTCGAAGCCCGCATCAAAGCCACCGAAGAACGCCTAGCCAAATCCCGCAACAACTCGCCCGCACGCGCAAACCTCCCTCAAGCAAGCGTCGGAGCTCCTAGCATCCAGCAACAGCAGCAGCAGTCGCCAACAGCCCCGAGGACCGCTGGCCACCCTCTCGCACAGCAACCCAGCTACCCACCCGACAGGCCCGCGACTCAGAGGGAAAACACACAGGCGCTAATGTCGGGTATGCCGGGACACTTGCCTCCGCCTACGCCACAGGAGTATGCAAGGGAGGAGTATGTTGTTGTGGATGGCGGTGCGGGTGGTGGATATGGACGGGCGGGGAGGTGAGCGTGGACTGGGATACATCATTGGAATTGGATCGGAAATTTTTGGAGATTGCCGCTACGCATTGGCAATCGGGGAACAAGGTACACTTATCATTGGAATAAGAACATGAAGCGCGTGGTCAAAGGCTGCTGCTGCGCAAAAACGGCATTACTGGGTTTTAAGCATTGGCTCCCGAGGCGTGAAACTGCTTTTTTTTTTGACAGATCGTGTGGCAACTGCTTGCAGCTGGGGCGACCCCAGCGGCTCGCATGGCATGGCGAATGCTGCTTTAGTTACACACTACTTTTATTCTGCTGCAGCGGGCATTGAGAGAAGCATCAAAAACAACCAACTGTAGATCCAGCCTCCCATATCGAGGTCCACCCATAAACGCCGCGCTCAAGAAACCAGAAGACATCTAACAACAAATTCCATGAAGAGAACTTCACAGACCAACGTCAACCCAACCTCGGACCAGCCTGATCAAGCCCCTCAAGCCCCTGCATCGGGTCCGCAGCTTTGTTCGCATCCTCCTCGACAGCCATCCTGTCTTCTTCGCTGACATTATGCTTGGCTGCGTAGTCTTCCTGTAGAGAAAGCGTATCGTGATTAGTATATGTCATTCCAAGACTGCATGTGGTTTTCAAACGCCTCGCCACACTACCACTGCTACTACCACTGTTGAAACTTACTTGTTCCCAAATCGCAGTTTTGCTTCCGAGCTTCTCGCCCGCTGCCTTCTGCGGTTTGGCCTGGTTGACTTTGATCACGCGGCCGTAGAGCTCGGATTGGTCCATGTTGTCGATGGCTTCGAGGGCGTCTTCGGGGAGGGCGAATTCGATGTAGCCGAAGCCTCTGTGAGGGTCTTGGGAGGATTTTCTTTGCGAGATTGTGTTAGTATGTTCTACATTGTACGTGTATGATCTTTTGTTATCATGTTTGATCGACTTACAGCTCGGGTTTGGGCAATGTGACATCTGCGATTTCGCCGAACGGGATGAATGCATCGTGGAGTGTTTCGGCGGTGACTTGACTGTCGAGGCCGCCGACGAAGATTGTTGCTTTTTCACGGGACTGGTCGGACATTTTTTCTTTTTCTTTTTCTTTTTCTATTAGGATTTTGTTTGTGCTGCTGTAGCTCGTTTTCTTGGATGGTGATCGCAAAAAGTGAAATCTAATCTTGATATCGCGTGCAAGCCAATCTCCCCTCGTTTCCCCTTAGGTAGAAGCAAGTGCCAAGAAGCGAGATGTTACGTAGACGGTTGTTAGCTTTGGGGAAGGGACAACGGACGGAACAGCTCAGACAGGAGGCAGCGCCCAATACAACTACTCGACAATCACAGCCACCATCCAAGTTTCCCCTTTCTGCTGCAATTCACGCCTTTACTTAATTTGCTCACGCCTTTTGTTCTCGCCCAGCGCATGCCCTCGCCTTAGACCGGCTGTTATCTCTCCGACCACCTCTCACCGAACAATAGCAGCCCAACGATGGTCCGCTTAAGGGAGATCTCACGGACGGCCGTCTTCGCATGGTCGCCCGGCTCTGGCGCACCGTTGATCGTCACAGGTACTCGCACCGGCGCCCTCGACGATGACTTCTCCAGCGAGACCAAGCTGGAGCTCTGGGACCTTGGCCTCAACCGCCTGGACGCCGACGCCGAGCTCGAGCCTATTGGCAGCATCACCACCGATTCCGGCTTCAACGATATCGCCTGGAGCGAGCCCACTGACGAGTACCCACTCGGAGCCATCGCAGGTGCCCTGGAGAATGGCTCGGTTGATGTGTGGGACGCCGAGAAGCTGCGCTCGGGAGCCAGCGACGCGTTGGTGTCAAGGACATCGAAGCACACTGGTGCCGTTAAGGCGCTGCAGTGGAACTCTTACCGTCACAATCTCCTTGCTTCGGCGGGCGCCAAAGGCGAGATCTTCATTTACGACTTGAACAACATGGCCAACCCGTACCGACTGGGTGGCACAGCCGCAAGAGCAGACGATATTGAGTGCTTGGACTGGAACAAGCAGGAGAAGACGGCGCACATTCTGGCTACGGGCAGCAGCGGAGGCTTTGTAACTGTTTGGGATGTGAAGCAGAAGAAGGATATCCTCACTTTGAACAACCAGGGCCGTAAGGCGGTGAGCGCAGTTGCTTGGGATCCTGAAGAGTCTACCAAGCTTGCAACTGCTACTCCCAGCGATCAGGAGCCTGCGATCTACCTCTGGAGTCTGCGAAACAGCAGCACACCTGAGAAGACCCTCCAGGGTCACGAGCTGGGTGTGCTTGGCCTCAACTGGTGCAGACAAGACCCCGAGCTTCTGCTATCCTGTGGAAAAGACAACAGGACAATTTGCTGGAACTCAAGAACTGGCGAGAGATACGGCGATTTCGCCGCAGGCTCGAATTGGGCTTTCCAGACTCGCTGGAACCCTCACAACCCCAGCATTGTGGCGAGCGCCTCTTTTGACGGCAAGATTTTGATCGCGTCCACACAAAGCACCAACTCGAAGCCTGAGGACCAGGCCGCTGCGAACCAAGCGCTTGATGACTCGGATTTCTTTGCGAAGGCGCAGACACAGCCGCAGGGTATCACTTTCTCTATTCCCAGAGCACCTAAGTACCTTGCGAGACCCTCCAGTGTGTCATTCGGCTTTGGTGGAAAGCTCGTCAGGCTCAGCACTGATGCGTCGAAGAAAAGCAAAGTCAGCATCGAGAGCTTCGCTGTCGAAGCTGGAATCGGCGAAAGCACAACACAGTTTGAGGAGAAACTAGCATCTGGCGATTTGAGCGGTATCTGCGAGTCAAAGATTCATGACGCAAAGACGGACGAGGAGAAGGCAGACTGGCAAGTCATTGAGACACTGAACACTGGCAAGTCGCGTAAGAAGCTGCGAGAGTACCTTGGTTTCAGTGATGAAGCCGACGATGAACTCGCCAAGGAGACTGAGAAGCTTGGAATCAACGGTGATGCGGATAAGCCTACTACGAACGGCGAAAAGGACGACGACGACTTCTTCGGAAGTGCTGGCGACAGCGACAACTTCCTCCAAGACCTTGCCGCCACCAAGGGCACCAAGACCAACAACCCCTTCTCGATCCACACCGGTGAGGAGTCTGCAGCCGACAAGGGCATCACCAAGGCACTCATGCTTGGCAAGTTCGACGCTGCCCTCGACATTTGTCTCAAGGAGGACCGCATGTCTGACGCTTTCATGATTGCCGTTTGCGGAGGTCAAGCCTGCATCGACAAGGCGCAGAGCGCATACTTGAAGAAGCAGGCGAAGGGTCCTAACTACCTTCGTCTTCTGGCTAGCATTGTCGGTAAGAACCTCTGGGATGTGGTTCACAACGCCGACCTGAAGGACTGGAAGGATGTCATGGCAACTCTGTGCACCTACGCCGACAACACAGAGTTCTCCGATCTTTGTGAAGCACTTGGTGACCGTCTCGAAGAGGCCTACCAGCAGGACGGAGAGGCCAAGACTCTGCGTCGCGATGCTTCATTCTGCTACCTGGCTGGTTCCAAGCTGGAGAAGGTTGTCATCAATTGGGTTCAGGAATTGCAGGAGCAAGAGAAGTCTGCACTTGAAGCTTCTGAGAGCGAGAACGACTTCGCTGTCCACGCAAAGGCCCTTCAGGCTTTCATCGAGAAGGTCTCTGTCTTCAGACAGGTCGCCAACTTCGAGGATGGTGACAAGTCGGCCACTGCGGACTGGAAGCTTGCGCCGCTTTACAAGCTTTACATCGAGTACGCCGATATCCTGGCTGCCCATGGTCAGCTGGCCAGCGCAGAGAAGTACATCAGCCTTCTCCCTGCCCAGTTCGAGGGCGCCGACAGTGCGCAGACTCGCCTGAAGCAAGCTACCAAGAAGGCCACTGCTGCTGCTGCTGCAACTAGACAGCCTGGAACGCCTCAGCGTGCTGTTCCTGGCGCTCGTCCGGCCCCTGTAGCATCAATTTATCAGCCCGCAGCTCCGCTGATTAACCAAGCCACGAACCCTACGCCAATGGGCACCAACTCGCCATATGCGCCTCCAGGTGTTGGTGCTGCGGCAGCTCCTCGCGGCCCATACGCGCCACCTGCACCCAACTTCACATCTACTGGCTTCCAGCCCCTCAACGCGGCGCCCACGCCGTATGGTCAACCTACTCCATATGGCGTCGGATACCAGCCTCCTCAGCAATCGGCAACTCTACCACCACCTCCTCGCGCAGGCACAACTTCTCCCTCAGCAGCCCCTCCATCATCTGCTGCTAAGCCTATGACCAACTGGAACGACATGCCCGACAACTTCCTCAAGACTCGTGAGCCTACTTCTCGTCGTGGCACACCCTCGCAGCAACCCATTGCCTCGCCGTTCCCGAACGCCTCGCAATCCATGATGTCTCCTCCCCCTCCTGGAGTTTCGCACTTCAACAAGCCTACACCGCCTCTCCCTCCGCCACCAAAGGCTGGAGAGACCCCTAGAGTATTGTCACCTCCGGTCCAGGCTCCTTTCCAAAGGCCTACGTCAGCTGCTGCTAACGCGTACGCACCGCCACCACCTGCCGCCAACTCCACATTGCCCACACCTAGCGGTCCTCCAATCCAACGTGGTGCATCGCCGTTCCAGCCGCCACCTTCAACTTCCACTGCGGCGCCATCAAACCGATACGCCCCAGCACCAGGTTCAGCACCCTCTCCAGCTCCTAACGTGCAGGCGCCGCGTCAAGTCGCTCCCAACCCTTACGCTGCTCCTGGCGGACCAAGCCCTTACGCACCCCAAGGCCAATCTCAAACTCCTTACGGCCAGGCGCCGCCGCCTAGTGCAGGTGCTGGACCGCCTCCTCAGAGAACCGGCCCCCCACCTCAAGGACCTCCCCGTAGCGTGCAGCAAACCCCAGTGGGTCCGCCGCCTCAGGGACCTCCTCGTGGTGGCCCGCCTCCGAGCGCACAGGCGCCGCCGCCTCAGGCCCAGCCAACTCCCCCACCTCCTCGCTCTTCTACCCCGGCTAAGTCGAAGCATCCTCGTGGCGACCGATCTCACGTCCCCGCCAACGCTCAGCCAATCATCGATCTGCTCTCGCCCGAAGTTGCCCGCATCAAGGCTGTCGCACCGCAAGCTTTCAAGCCGCAGGTCGACGACATGGACAAGCGCATCAACATCTTGTTCGACCACCTCAACAACGAGGAGCTGTTGAAGCCTGACACTGTCAGCCAGATGGTCGAGATTAGCCGTGCAGTGGCGAGCAAGGAGTGGGATCGCGCACAGGCTTTGTTCACGGAGATGCAGAGCGCTAAGCTTGATACTGAAGGTACCCTTTGGATGGTAAGTTTAATTTTCTGTGTTTGCTTAAATCTTCTGGATCTGATCGCTAATTCTTTGATTACAGGTTGGTGTCAAGCGTCTCATTGCTATTGGTAGAGCTACGAAGGCGTAGAGAGAAACAACTAGGTAATGCGAATCAATGCAAAGACATAGAGTCCACTTGTGCAATATTTCTCGCAGAGCAGGATGAATCTTGACCGCATACGTTTGCGTACATACAGCGAGCATTGAGTTGTTCGGGCACGTATTTGTATTGACAGGTATGTACATGTAGCCAGAGATACGTATTCATGAAGCGGATCGGCTGGACAATCGATTACTGAAAACCTGGTTTCAACTTGAGCTATATCCACGTGTGCGGCATCTAACCTATACTCTCCCAGTTGACGACGTGATACCACCATCAACAACTATGTATTGCCCTGTGATGTATCTTGCCTCGTCTGAGACAAGGAATACTGCGGTATTGGCAACATCCCAAGCATCGCCCATCCGTCCCATCGGCACCTGAGCATCCCGTGTCGCTTTGAAAGCACCATAATCCCCGTCCGCGTAACGCGACGCCATCTGGACTGTGTATGGCGTCTCCATCAGTCCAGGAACGACCGCGTTCAACCGCACGCCCCTCTCCGCGTATATCACGGCCGTCGCTGACGTAAATTGAAGTAGAGCGGCTTTCGCCACATTGTATGCGATCTGCGCTTTGCCAATATACCGCAGACCCGCGATACTGCCAACACTGACAATTGCTCCACCTTTCTGCGCTTCCATAATCGGCAACACAAAATGACAAGCCAGGTAAACACTCTTCAGGTTTACCTCCATCTGCGCATCCCACGTCGCCTCGCTCATGCTCGCCGGACACCCCGGCTCTGAACGACCAACATTGTTGACAAGAATGTCGATCCGTCCATACTTCTTCATGCACGCTTCGACCAGCGCTGCCACGGATTGGCCGTTTGTTGCGTCTGTTGCCACGACATCGCATTCGCCCCCGGCGGCGCGGATGAGCTCGCGTGTCGTTTCTGCTGAGGCGATACTGCGGTTGCCGCCGAAGATTTTGGCGCCGCGGGAGGCGAGTTTGAAGGCTGTGGCTGCGCCTATGCCCCAGGTTGAGTCTAGGGTTGAGGCTGAGGTTGGTTGTTGTTGTTGTTGTTGTTGTTGTTGTTGGCCGAGGCCGATTACGAGGGCGATTTTGTTGGTGAGGTCTAGCATTTTTGTTTTTGGAAGGGGTAGTTATGGATATGGTGTTGACGAATCGTTTGTCGATGCATTATTGGTGCATATATGTTTTATATCTCTTTTGGTGGATTTGGACGGTGGGCAAAGGCGACGGAGATCGTGGAAGACAAGCGGATTTTACGCGTGCGGGTTCTCCGAAGCATGAGCGGCGGTTGTGGATTGAGATCGACCTGCATTAAAAGTGAGACTTTTCCTCCTTGATATCGAAGTAAAAGAACTGACATGTGGTAACAATAGCTAATATCTATAATGGCTAGCTTACAGGACTACGATCTCGACCACCCTATCGATTCGCAACAAACAGGCCTGAGAAGAGGACTGACCTCCTACGGCGATGCTCACTTCTCGCTGTTTTTACGAAAAGTGTTCATCAAAGCCGCCGGGTACAGCGAAGACGCTCTTTCTCGACCGATAGTGGGCATCATCAACACGAATTCTGGCTTCAATCCATGCCATGCCCAAGTTCCCCAGCTCGTCGAGGCCGTTAAGCGAGGCGTTCATCTTGCAGGAGGGCTCGCCATCGAGTTCCCGACCATTAGCCTTCACGAGTCTTTCTCTTCGCCTACTAGCATGTTTCTCCGGAATTTGATGTCCATGGACACCGAGGAGATGATCAAGGCCCAGCCCGTGGACGTCTGTGTCATGATTGGCGGGTGCGACAAAACTGTTCCTGCACAACTGATGGGTGGCATATCTGCCAACAAGCCAGTGTTGCCGCTGGTAGTTGGTCCGATGATGCCAGGTTCGTTCAAAGGTACTCGCGTTGGTGCTTGTACCGATTGTAGGAATAATTGGGCTTCTTACCGAGCCGGAGAGATGGACATTGAGGACATCGTCGACATCAATTATGAATTGGCTCCTACGGTAAATGGTACGATGGGCTTATGGCCGGGACTACTGCTGACGTTTTCTCCAGGCTGGCACTTGTGGTGTGATGGGAACTGCGAGTACAATGGCTTGTATTACTGCTGCTCTGGGCCTCATGCCTTTCGAGGGCGCATCAGCTCCTGCCGTGTCCTCAGCGAGAATTCGGGTAGCTGAACAAACCGGTGGCGCAGCGGTCAAGGTAGCTTCCAACGACACACTTAGGCCACAGAACCTTCTGACTCGCGAATCTTTCATCAACGCCATCACTGTACTGCAAGCCATTGGAGGCTCGACGAATGCGATCGTGCATTTGATGGCCATCATCAACCGGCATCCGAAGTTCGCTGGATCCATCACGCTCCAGACCGTTGACGAGATTGGCAAGAAAACACCTTTGTTGGTGGACCTGAAGCCAAGTGGAGACAATTACATGACTGACTTCCACAACGCGGGTGGCATGCTGGCATTGCTGCACAGTCTACGTCCGCTCTTGTGTCTGAATGCGAAAACCATTGTCGGTGAGACGCTTGGTGAGCGCCTAGATGCGCATCCTTCCAAGCCTTTCCCATACTCAACGTGTCTTATCCGATCTCTCGAAGATCCATTGTACGACAATTCAGCTCTGGTTGTCCTCTCTGGCAACCTTGCTCCAGGAGGAGCGATACTAAAAGCTGCAGCGTCCAAAGACCGACGCCTGCTCGAGTTTTCTGGTCGTGCTGTCATTTTCCATAACACTGCAGACCTGGCGATGCGTATTGACAGGGAGGATCTCGAAGTCGACAAGGACTCTGTCCTCGTGCTCAAGAGCACAGGACCAATCGGGAACCCCGGTATGCCGGAGTCTGGCGTAATACCCATCCCGAGAAAACTAGCTGGCGTCAAGGACATGCTGCGCTTGTCAGATGGGCGGATGTCGGGGACTGCTGGCGGAACCATTGTTCTGCACATATCGCCTGAGTCCGGAATGGTGGATTCGCCATTCGGTATCTTGCGTGACGGCGATGTCATTGAATGTAGCGTGGCGGCTCGTCGCCTGCACGTTCAACTGACGGAGGATGAGATCCAGGACCGGATCTTGGAGCGTCGAGCTGTACTTGCGAAGGAGAAACAAATTGTCGAGGGTCGGCGCATTTTGGGTGTCAAGAGACGAGGTTACCGCGGTCTGTACGAAGGTACTGTTAATCAGGCTGAGCATGGGGCGGACTTTGAGTTCCTCACAGCACATGGCACTCTTAATTGAATATGGCTAAATTATTGTTTGTCACGCCTTTCTTCGCCTCGAATCACTGTCATGATCTTAATTCTATGTGTCGTGTCGAGCGTACGCGCATGTCATGCATCGTCGATATTGCACACAACACCACTTCTTCTCAGCGGAAACGGTGGAAGTTGCAATACCACTCATAGATCTCAACATACGAATATCGTCTCATCCCTTGTACCTTCCAAGGAGCTCGTCAACTGCCGGCATGGATGAACACGGAGGTTCCGAAGCAAGCAATTTGGGTGGGGAATCTCTTCTCGGTAGCTCCGCTCCGCGCTCTTCGGTCCTCCGAACGACTCAGCTCATCTCATGACTTACTTGCCTGTGGGATAAAAACGTACTGACGTGAAATGATTGGCATTCTCAAAGATAGACTATCTTCATATCAATACCACACCTATCTATCCATTTCGACAAGGAATATTGAGTTCAAGTTCCTTCAACGTATCGCCGCAAATATCAGTCACAACCCAGAAGATCATGGATGCTCCACAAGAAGATGCCGACCAACGTAAGGGCAGGATCTCGCCATCGAGCGCGCGAGCGTTTGCTACTGCAGTTCTGACTGGCAATGGCCTATCGACAGAAGACGCGGCTTCGGTCGCTGACTGCCTGGTCGCCGCGGATCTACGTGGCGTCGACACTCACGGCATCAATCGCCTGCCATCCTATATGACTCGCGCTCGAGAAGGACTGGTTGATCCAAAGGCGCAGCCTGAGGTCACCGAGCTCACTCCAGTCGTTGCTCAAGTTGATGGCAAGAATGCGTTTGGTGCCATTCCTTCGAAACTGGGCATGGCCAAAGCTATCGAGATGGCTAGCACGTTCGGCATTGGCATGGTATCAATCAAACACTCGAACCACTTCGGAATGTCTGCATGGCTGTGCCAACAAGCTATAGATGCCAACATGCTGAGCTTGGTTTTCACCAACTCGTCACCAGCTCTGCCAGCCTGGGGCGGGCGATCCAAGCTCCTCGGCGTCTCACCTATCGCGTGCGGCGCTCCAGGAGAGCATCCATTCATCTTGGACATGGCGCCTTCGATTGCAGCGCGAGGCAAGATCTACAAAGCGAAGCGACGGGGCGAGAAGATTCCGACAGACTGGGCACTCGACGGCGAAGGACGCCACACTGATGACCCCGCCGCTGCTCTGGGAGGCGTCATGCTTCCAATGGGGGGCCCAAAAGGCTCTGCGCTCGCCGTCATGATGGATGTCTTCTCTGGAGTCTTGTCTGGATCTGCATTTGCGGGACACGTGACTGGCCCTTACGACTTCTCGAAGCCAGCTGACGTAGGCCATTTTCTGATAGCCATTAAGCCCGACTTGTTCGTCAGCGCAGCAGACTTTCGCGAGCGTCTCGAGTACTTGTACCAGCGTGTCGTCGGCTCTGACAAAATGGAGGGTATTGATAGAATCTACTTCCCTGGAGAGATCGAGCAGCTAAACCAGGTGGATCGTGAGGCCAACGGTATACCTTTCGTGCAGGCTGAGATCGACGCCTTGAACGACGAGGCTCGAGCTGTTGGTGCCGCCACCCTGTCTGTGGACCGGTGGGAGGAGTGATACGATGTTGGCCATATGCCTTAGCTGTACACATGGCTACAAAATAGTACGGCAATGACAATGTTTCTCCACTCTCAAATTTGTGCTGTAATCGACAAATACCACTGTAGCCCTACAATGTGAACGCCTTTCCATGCTTTCTGTCAAAAGAACACCGTAATTCATCTCACTCTGTGGTAAATGATAGTAAAACCTTGGGTGTATATACTCTGTCTATCATTGATCTGTTGACTTGATCGCGGCCTTCGCCAGAAATTCGCACATGTATTCATCCTCAGGTGAAACCTCGAAATCGAATCTTACAAGATCTTCCTTGTAAGGAAACATGAGTTTCGAAGTGACTCTATTACAGCAGTCAGACATTGAGAAAACGACATTTGTACCGAACAATGATTGGCCAACTTACTCATGATGCTCTTTAGAGGCCTGGTAAGCAGCTAAAGCTTCTCGATCTTGGTGGTAGCTCAGCAGAGCATATTGGAAGCCTTTGCTGCGCTCGATCGGGTCGGTGATCGAGGGCCCTCCGACAAGAAGGCGGTTGTCTTTCACGCATGACAGGTCCTTGAGCTTCTTAAGACTGCTTGCGAACAATTCTTTATGCGCTTGTGAAATCTCGGATCGGAACTTGAAGAGTACTGCGTTACCTTAGCCCCCAATGACGTTTATAGACAAGTCGTGGGGCACATACCTATGTGAACGATGGTCATTTTTGCGTATTGTCGAGTCGTAAGTTGCGATCTGAGGTGGGATGGTTAAAAGTGGTTATGCGGTTTGTAGTCAAGACATGGATAGCCAAGATTCGAATGGAACGTTCAATCGCTACTGTGAGGGTGTTTGTTGAAACGTTATAGGCCTCGGATAACACCCGTGTGCCTTTCGTTGTACAAGAAGGGACAGCAAATGCCGAAACGGAACGTCCGCATACAGCCCGGACGACTTCGAGAGGTTCAGAGACAATAAGTCTTAGTACGCTCATATGGTTGCTGTTAACAACATCAATCAATATGAAAGCCGACAATAGTAGACTTGCATTCGGAACATTCATCTACACATATGAGGTCTGTCGTATTAATTGTATCCATAGTACCAAAGTGCGTAACTGAGGAATAAATACAGCAACTAGTATACGCTGTATCCAAATATTTGACAGTCCGGTATTGTCGACGCTTGGCAGATAGTCAATCTAAATACTGTTTCCGCTCCGCTCCGTCTTCGCAAACTCCGTCAATCACTTACGATGGCGGACCTTATACCCACAACGTCTCGACGACGCCAAGTACGACGCCTACGTATTGCTTGCAAGAGATGCCGTCAGCGTAAGATCCGCTGCGATGCAGCGAGTCGGTGTGGCGCATGTGTGAGAACCGACACAGAGTGCATCTACGAAGACGATCTTCCGGCATCGAGGCGAACACAACTGCATCGTCATTCGCCTTCACCGTCTCTGCCGCAGAGAGCCACCGATAGGAATGCTAATAGAAATAATATTGATGACGGAAGCCCCAACAATGCAACCAACGGCATTGAAGCAAATCATACCGCTATCAACAATGAGAACTCCAACTGCGAACCTTTCATCTCGGCGAACAATGCAGCCATGCAGGGCGAGAACGATCCCAGTGGCCAGAGACCCTCATCGCCGGAACAAAATCTTTCTCATCAGGTCGGCTTGGTATCACTTTCTGCCGGAGGTGACCCAAAATATATCGGCTCTTCGGGAGGTTACTTCTTCACACAATTGCTTAGCTCTAACAATGCGAGCCATGAAAGCAGACCTATGGATAGCACAGAGCAGTCACAACGAGAACGCGATTTCGCTGTCAAGGCTTTCCAAAACATACCTGTTGGCCTCCCTTCAACAGAATCATTGACAAAGCAGCTCTCCGAAGCGTATTTCGACACCATCCATCTGCAATATCCATTTCTCCACAAGCCTACTCATGTGAGACTTATCCGCGAGACCTTCAAGCCCGACACACAAGACGACATAGCTGTCTTCCAGGTTACGATGGTTCTATCCATCTCAGCTCTTATTATTTCCCGTCGGTCGCATGTCGAGCTTCCATCGGCAGGATGGTGCGCGGCTGCGTTGAAAAAATTCTCGAGTCTTAATGTCGAGAGCTCAATGCGAGGGTTGCAGTGTCTCTTACTCCTGATGATCTACGCAATGCACAGTCCTTCTTCTCACTTCAACGCCTGGTCCATTAATTACCAATGCATAGCCATGGTCATTGACCTGGGTTTGCAAAGAGAGCCGTCCAGAGTAATCTCGTTGTCTCTTCTCCAAAGAGAGATGCGGACAAGGATATTCTGGGTCGTATACTCGCTTGACAGGAAATTGAGTACTATGATGGGCCGACCTATCGGACTCCGCGACGAAGCGTGTGATCTCCGCGTATGTATGTCCCCGTCCCATCTTGACTGCGCCCGGTCGCTAACTTAATCTTGAAGCTGCCGATCCAAACCAATGATGATTGTCTCGAACAAGGCATTCCCAACCCAAATCACGCAGAGCAGGCGGGTCACATGGCTTATGCTGTTCATTTCTTCAAGCTTGCCAGAATGAATTCTGAGATGAAGTATGTCTTGCATAGTGTCAACCGAGTGACGCCTTCATACGCATATCCTGTCATCCCTGATATCTTACAATGGCAAGACGCCATGAGGGCTCAGCTTGATGAATGGTATGCCAGCATACCTTTGAGCTCAACCGCGCACTCCAACTATGGCGAACTGCTATGCAAGGCTCAGTATCACACGATGAAGATGCTGCTTTTCCTTCCGACACCACGGATTCCTCAACCTCGCTCTGAGTCTTTGCGAAACTGCTACGAAAGCTCCATAAATGCTATCAAGTTGTTTAGAGACCTCTACGCTCGGGATATGCTCGTCTACAACTGGAGTACATGCCATGCCGTTATACTGCACGCGTTCTGCTTGATATACTGTGTATCCACAGTCACACAACTCCGAGCGGAGACCTCTACAGAAACCCTACTTTCTAGTATTCGTGCTGCCTCAGACATCCTGAGTGCCACGGGCGAATATTGGGCTGGGGCGAAGAGATCTCGGGACCTCCTCAACGAATTGGCGAGCAAAACGCTTTTTCATGGCTTTAATAGAACGAGAACATCACACAATGACGTGCCATCCTCAACGCAATCGCCGCCAGCTACCGTTCCGGGTGACACGTCGAACCAGAACGCTAACAACGAGATATCATTCTCTGCGTCGACTTACGAGATGCCAAATCACTGCGATGGTGAAATCGACAACGGAGATAATTCTCATGGTTTTCAATGGGACCATCAAGACCTATCATTCCTGTTCGACGGCTTGCCATATGGTACCAATCCGGATGGTCAAGACTTTGACATTGGGAGTTTATTTGTCGATGCGATCAATGTCTCCGGCAATAGTGGCGAGTCTTCAGATATGAGATTTACCTTTTGATGCAGGGATCGAGCTCATGTTTCCATAGCAAGAGCGAAGTTGTATGATACCGGGATGACACTTCGGACGAGCATTTGCTGTTGCAGTGAGCGACTAAGAGGCCATAACGCGTCATGCGTTCGAAGGATTTCGGTGGAGCACAGCGGGGTTGGAGCCTTCCTCCTCTACACTACCTCCTACATACACTCCGCCGAGCATACACGGGTTGTTGCTTTGGTTGGAGCATTCACAACCTTGTTTTATAGTCTATGATTTCAGAAAGCAACTTTATCTCTTTATTTGCAAAAGCAGATCGCTGCATCCGGTAAGGGCCGATTGCGGTATCAATTCTCGTTAAGCATGGCCACAACAACGTCTTATGTGCAGGTACAAGGGCGATACCTGTGGAAAGATGGCGAGCGTGTAAGAGCAGTATGCAGAGTCTCGACCTCAACACGTGTACTGATGCTGGCAAGTTTTTCGTAAAAGGCGTCGTGTATCAAGCGAATCACAGCGGCGACTTCTCTCCTAGTGGACGCGATATGATATCAGACGATCGGTTTGCGCAGCTACTGAATGATGTGTACCTCTTCCAGGAGCTAGGAATAAACACTCTTCTCATCTGTAGGTTCACGTCGTTCTTTAACCACTGCATTCGCTAATTTATGAGACACGATTGACCCTACAAAACCCCATGCTAAGGCTATGAAGCTGCTCGAAGATGCTGGAATTCATGTTTTCATTGTCAGTATCACTGAAATTCCTCGTATAACTTCCATCTGGCTAATCTCGCAATTCGCCCTCTAGACGCTTGCGACTGTCAAACACTGCATCCACAGGCACAATCCTTACGGGACGTACAACGATGACCTTGTCACCACCTTCTTCCAGACTATCGACGCTATGGCAAGTTTTCCGAATGTGCTGGGAGTTCTTATTGCCGAACATTTAATCAACAACTTGGACTCAGAGAAATGTGCCCCAGTCATGAGAGCCGTCGTTCGAGATTTGAAGCAGTACATGGACTTGAAGCATCGAATTTGCGGACAACGTCCTCTGCCTGTTGGACTTGGTGGTGGCTCCTACAAGTACGACAGGAAGGTCGTAGACTACATGACAGCGGGGGACAGAGACAGCTGTGTTGACTTTTGGACGGTTTGTTCTTGCTACCAACGACTGTATTGTGGTAATTACTGACAGCGGAAAAGTGTAGTGGGTTTCAGCTAGCCGGAAAATCAGACTCAGACATGAGGGGCCGTGACGAACTGGTAGGCAAGATGACGCTGCGTATCTGATCACACCACTAATGTCACATGCGACAGATTCAGAAGTATAACGGCATCAACATTCCGATCATCATTTCCGAGTATGGTGCTGGGGACACCACGAAGGCCCCTCGCACATTCGCTGAGACTCCAACACTTTACTCGCCGGAAATGACCGAAGTTTTCTCTGGTGGATGTGTGTATCAGTTCTGGCAAGGATCCAATAATTATGGCCTTGCTTCATTTGAACCCGATGCCGCCACTTACGACAGACGGAAGACGTCCAAAACAGGAAAAGTTGCAGAGAAGCGCGAGAGTGACCTTGGCACCGTGCTACTTTTTGAAGATTTCATGAACTACAAAGCCCAGCTCGCTGCTTTGCCACAGATGCCCACCAGCGAGGATAATCCTCAGGCTACGAAGCAGAACGTGGTGGCAGCTTCGACTTCGACATCTTGGGCATTCGAGATTGAAAGCGCAGTGCCTGAAAGCTGCGTGGACTGGTCTGTAATTGAGAAGGAGTTCAGAGTTCAGGATTAAAATCAGATTATCGCATTACAAAGGGTATTATAACTCAAAGAAATATAAGTGATCACCTTCTTCCTCAGTAAATCGGCTCTTGCTCCCAGATTGGTACCCTGCGTAGGTCGCCCTCATCTTCGTGCCTCCAATCAATCTTTCCCTTCTCGTCAAACCAAGCCTCCTCGTCCGTGATGTTTAGAAGATCCTTTCCAACCGTCTGTTTGGAAGCGGCAATTTCCTGTTTCGACAAGCCATACTTGTCTCTTGGGATCCAGACGATCGGGCAATCAGTAATGATCGCAGGGTGCACGTATGCTTCATCATGCTCTTCTTGAGTGTAAGGGCGAACAGGAGAGCCGATAGTCGGCCAGACAGTCTGGATGGTTTGGTGGGCGGCGGTGGTGGGAGCAAAGAAGCCTTTGATTCGCTGCCCGAGCGGCAGCTTGTCCTTCTGCACGTGGGTTTGAGGCTGGGCGGTTGTCTCGGTCGGCTGCTCGCTGGAAGGTGAATAGGCTTTGGAGTGGTCATCCTCGCTAAGCCCTCTTGCCTTCTCAACGTCGTCTGACCCGCGTGCATCACCGTAGTGGGCACCAGCACTGTGGGAGGGCTGGGTTGCAACAGTCCCGCTTGCGAACTCCTCATTGAGCTTCTTGATCTTGCGCTTAAGCCAGATGTGCCACAGAATAGTCCCGACGAGGAAGACAACCATCAAGACCAGAGGCCCAATGGAGCTCGTGGTGTTACCGATTCCGATACCGAACAAGCCAATAAGACACAGCTCGGAGATATAGAGGCCTGTTGTGAGTTGGAACAAGGCGCGACCATAGGACTCGCCGCGTGTTGACACATCGGTTCCGAGAGTGAATATCGAGCTGTAGCGGAAGGCAAGGTACAGTAGGAAAAAGCCGACGGTCGCGAAACCTAGCACCAATGGAGCGATGGAGGAATACGCAAGGGCTGTAAAGTCAGCATGAGTTCACACATCTAGTGACTTTGTTTTCTTACCAATAACTCCCAAGTTTGTGAACTTCGGATAGAGGGATCCCCAGCCAAGGCCACCCAGGCTGACGTAGCGGTTGTACATCTTGCGAGGTGTCTTGTCAAGAATCTTGCCAAGGACCAGGAAGAACAGAAGCGGCGCTATCTGCAGCAACTGCATTGCTGCATTCATCAGGCCGAAGAGAATGAAGTAAGAGATGTAGAAATTGGAGGCCTTAGGCAGATTCTCAGCCAAGAGCGATACGGCGCTTGTAGGATCAGATACGATCTGCGAGGCCACACTGGCAGCACCACTGGCGAACGTGGTGACAAGGAAGACTTGGATGACCTGGAAGGGGAAGTACCTGCGGAAATGTTAGTTTCAAGTGGCTTTCACATTTGCTTAGTTGTGCCGCCGAATGTGTCTTCATTTTGCGCATCGACGACCACGGAGGGATACTGACCAGCCTTGTACCTTCATCTGAACCCGGCTCTCGGTCGGCTCAAACATCCTAGCAAGTATGCCGCACACGATGGGCACTAGAGCCATGAGTACAGCGAGCAAGCTAAAGTCTGTCGTCAGCTTTCGTTCTCATACAATCTGAAATTCTGGAGACTTACACAACAGGCAAGAGACCGGTGACAACTCCCAGGATGACCCGTGGGATTGAGTCGATAAAACTCAAGAATTTGACATTCTCCGTTAGGTACTGCAAATGTTAGTTGTCGCTCTTGCTGACAAGGACGAATCTGCTCACGTTGATGTTACTGATAGCACCAATGACTGCCACGGGAATTGTCCAGAAGATACACAAGAACCATACAAATGCAGTGGCGAGGATGTTCAAGATCCGTGTCATCGCCGCAGACTTGATAGTGTTCTTCCAAATCTATGTCGGCGAAGTTAGTACAACCCAAGGTATTACAGTATCAAGCAGACTTACGACGTTGTCTGGATGAGTGCCGAGCTCGGCAGGTGTCATCTTGATTTTGTTCTTCATGCCGGTGCTCTGGAAAACGGCGTAGGCGGCCTGGACGCTTTCGAACTCGACAAAACATGCACCTTGCGGCTTGGATCGATCCTGGCGGGTTGCTTGTTGCTTGCGAGAAACATCTGGAATAAGGCGCTTCAGTTCGTCCCGCGACCACTCGACAGTGTCAACTTTCTTGCCGAAGGGCAGGAATTTCAAGACCTTCAGACGATGTGTTGGGCGGTCCTTCTTGTCGACGTCGATCATAGGATGTTCTCCATTCGCGCCAGGTGTGACGGCACTGGGCTTGTTCTTCTTCTCGTTCTTCAACTGCCTCTTCACAAAGTTTTGGAGGAGCTTGGTCTCTCCAACCTCGAGCTTGTCCGCAGCCTTGTCTCTATCATCAACATCCTCAGCAAGCTCTTCAGGTACGTTGACAAGCCACACAGCTCGAACGCCGGCATATTCTCTCCTGATATGTTCCTCGCTGCGTGCCTCCTCGGGAACATTCGTGAACAAGACTGTCCTTGTAGAGATACGGCTTGATTCAAATGGCGACGCGAGGTATTGTTGGCGAAGTTTGGTCAAGTAGATGGTCTCGCGTGTAATCAAGAACAAGACCCACGACAGGAATGCCCACGCGACGAGTGCCTGAGCGTAGTATCGATTTCCCGGGGTGATGTTGCTGAAACTAAGGATGTCCAGGCCGCTTTGGCCGCCTCCGCCGGTAGCATTGACCGGGAAAAGTACAGGCCAAGTTATCAGGCAGCCGACAAAGCACATCAAGGCCAGCATCTTGAACAGCCGGAGCCATAGATAGTTGTCGATCGACGAGTGGCCGAGGACGTAGTCATCGCTGAGGCCAGAGTACTCCTTGAGCCAGCCAAACAATCCTGGTGTACGTTTGGGGGATAGTTGTGGCTTTCGCAAAGCTGCCAAGTATGATCGAGGTTGATAAACACGATCAATGCGACGTGAGAAGATTAAGAAGAGTGCAAACACGACAATAGAGATGAGGAAGGTTGGCACCAGAGTCGATACCATTCCACTCAAAGAGTTGCTTTCTCCACCGCGATTGCTGCCAGTCTTGGGCCATTGTCAGTTCATGCTGTCATGATTGTTGCATGGCTTGACTACTTACTTGCTGCTGCCGTGCCACGAGGACAGGCATGGCCATACCGAATTCTGGCTCCATGTTGGCGTTTCGTTCGAAGGATGCCAAACAGAAGAGGAAGCGGCACAGTCAAAATAACACAGATATACAGCCATCAGCTGACAGGGCGGCGCTGCCAACTATGGCGCGTTACACAGGTCTCGACCATGAACCATTGCGAAGGTCACCAACGGCGCCTCAAAGTCTATCCCAGGTGTGCCAGCTTAGGGGAGATGCCATTCGTCGTCATGTCCAACGTGAGCTCCCCCGCGGTACCCCGTGAAACTCAAACCTGAACACGCAAGATGACAAAAAGGGAGAAGAGTTGCAGTAGAATTTCAAGGACGACCTCCGAGCATGAGCGGTCGCGCTCGTAGCGAAGAAATATCTCATCATTGGCAGGCAGACCTATAGTGATGTCGGCGAAAGTTGATTTCGCAAATCACGGGCTCTCAGGTTACGTGGTCGCCGCCCAAAGAACATCAATGGCAAGCCGTGTCATGTGAGCGTCTTTGGTCGGTTGTGCTTGACAAGGCGACCTGGGCAAGCGAGGCTTCGATGTGGTGCAATCGGCGTGACCGTCTCTCGTAACCCAAACCGTTGGTCTCGAGGTCCGGGAAGATGAGTGTGTCAACAAACAATAATATTCAAATTGTTTGTTGATTCATTCATCAAACGGCAAACATTTCCTCTCATCGCAACCCCAGACTTTAATCCCACGCCCACACGGTTATCGCAATCTCACAAGATCGAGGAAATTGCTTGCCATCGGTCTTGAATTCAAATCGCGTTTCGTGCCATGCAAGGAATCGACACGCGCCGTCACGAGCTAAGTTGATCTGTCCCTTTCCACGATGCTACATTTCTATGAATCGTCCATGTAGTAGGCTGCTGGTTGTGCAAACATTGCGCACTAAAAATCCCAAGATATGACGTTATCTGGATCAAGGCCGCAATCGTGCAACGCACTGACAAGAAGGATGATGTGCTGCCAGGATCAAAGGGCTTGGCTCCGTTAGACTTCCGGCAGACGACGCCACTTACGTCTGTGCGATTCGTGCTTGAATCGAGTGTTGCTCTTACTCACACAGTGCAGAGGTCGGTGGCTCTCCCAAAGGCTTCGCTACGTCAGTCTCAGACTTTGTGGCTGGCATGTCACCAGTATCGGCCTTCAAAGATCTGCAAACCATCGACCGATTCAGGTTCCGCTATGTAGGCAATACCCAAGGAGCGATCCCCGGGTGGTAGGAGGTGGTTCTGCGGCTGTACTGTACAGCTTCAATTGCTTAACTACATTTTCCTTCTGGTGCGATGGTGTTAAGATCTCTTTTCCTCTATCACCCTCCCACATGGTTCTAGCGAGAAGAAAACTCCGGAAAACACACTACAGTATCAATCACGATTGTTGAAACTTACCGGAACCTCAACACGTCACGTGCAGCATAAACCCACTACCACGAATCATGGCCGATCAAAATCATGTCCAAAGCAGTCCATCTTCGTCGACAGACTCGCTGTCATCACAAGACCATGACATGCAAACCACCCCACCAGCCTTCAACAGGAAAGACAGCTACACTCACGTGTTTCCTTCAAGGCGTACATCTACAGGTTTAACGGCATCGAGCGATGGCGTCAACACTAGTCGAGATGGGCATAAACGGAATGGTTCGAATGTAAAGCCAACATTCCTCGCGACTCCATTCGAGGACGTCAACCGAATGTTCAGCGGCCTTGATTGGATCTTGGAAGTGGCCTCGCAGTCTAATAGGTCTAAGTGAGGGCCGCACTTCAAACGTTCGACTTCATCAACATCTCAAACCATCGCGTGGATGTTTTTGCCAAACAGGTGATTCGTTTGCTTTGCCAAAACGCTAAGGCGGCTCGCCCTTTTAGGCTGGGGGTACGGATTTTTTCACCGCGACATTGACACCAGATTGGGTAAGCACAGCTGTACGGTTGCCTCGAACTACTGGAAAGAAACTGGAGCCATTGCCTCTGCGCTCAGCTGAGAGACATGCCCGGTCAATGTCGATTTGCGCGGTTGAAGAACAACGCCAATGGTCAAACCTCGACCATGCCTCAACCTGCGTACTATTATCTGACGAAAGTCCTGATTGTACAATGCCACGGCCAACGGCACGACCTCGTCGGGATGCAGATGGAGCCCAGTGCGCTCGAAAACTTTGAGACTTGCGGCTGCCATAGCATCGTCGTTGACATCGAACACTCCAGCCAAACCGCCAGACGATGTGAAGACAGACCAGGGCACATCTCCAATCGGGATCTCCAAATCTTTCCAGTATTCGGACTTGCTTTGTTGTGGCATTGGTGTCTCCGTCTGTCTGAGACTGGCAGCATGCTCCCAGAAACCCGAGGACGGTGCTGCTCCGAAGACTTGGGTGGACTTCCCAAGCATAGCCAAGCACACCCCACTGAGCGTGCATCCGTTGCCAATATCAGCAATGATGGCGTCAAATTGGGGTACGGTGGCACCGAGCAAGTCAGGCCCTTGAGAAGCAGCTGAAATCATCTCTTGCTCCAGCTGCAGCGCTATGGTACCGTTTCCATGCACTACTTCGGCATGATGGTGTAGCGGGAACGGCACTGGCGCTTCTCGTGTCATTACGGGCGACATCTGGCCATTGATGTGCATCTCCTCGACCGCGAGAACCACTTTGCTTACACGTCGTGAGGTGCTCGTGCCTGTTTCAGCGTCGCGGAGGTCACCAACGTATGTGGGTATACCATACGCGCTCGCCGCAATTGCAACATCTTCCGCGTGCGGGCCTGCCAATGAGTCAGCAGCGACTCCTCACATGCTTGCAGCCTACAATTCACATACTGCGTTCTTGCGCCACAATACCACAGCCCTTCAACTTCTCAAGACCGTGGCGTTCAATCAGACACTCCAAAGCATTGATCGCTCCGCGAAGATAAGGCTGCTCCTCGGATCTCACGAACAGCCGCACGCCAGGCAGTCCGAGCTCATCTTCTTCCAGCACAAAGACTTTACTGGCGCTGCCAGGATCCGGAAGTCCACTCAGATCGGACAAAAGTCTGGCTTTCGGATAGGCCAACGTCGGATCAATGTTCGCATACTCGCTGAAGGGGAATTTGGGGTGTCTCGTGATTCTAAAGTGGGCCGCCTGAACAAGGTCGCTGCTCATGGCGAACGTCTGATCTCCATGCAGGTTTTGATGGGACTTTTACGTGAATCGCCTGCTTGATTGATCGGAAATTTCGGCCTGCGCCTGTGTCGTGCGGGCGTTCTTGGCAATAAGAGCCGCCTGTTATGACCGAATCCTGACGCAAGCACTAAACATCCTGTCAATCACAGTAGCATGGTATCTGGAAAACAAGAGTACTTTCACATATTGTACATGTGTATTTTATCGATATTCCAAATCCTTGGCCAGAATGCGGCCCGAAAATAAATACTGCATCCACATGAACGTTGCGATCCGCTTGCAATTGGCCAGTGTGGAAGAGATCGCCCGATTTACCTGGCGATTGAAGTTGACGGAGGTACCTCCGGTACCTCTTCGAAGAGGTATTTGCCAATGTGTATAGTGCGGTACGATCCCGTCTATGTAATCTACCTAAATGGTTGCCGCTAATATCATTCCTCGTGTTGTTGCATCTTTTGTATGGCCTGTTGAACGCGAGGATATTGAGGATTACATTGAGACTGGAAAAACAAGCTCTGATCAGGTGCAAATGCTATTCTACGCTCAAATTGCTCCCAATCATTAATTCTTCCTGTACTGTGATGCACATCTATTTACTGACGTGAGACCGCCGAGCCCCTTTCGGCTCCGTCTTGAGGCACAGTCGGTTTCTCTGGCTTCAAATTTGCCAGACAAGGTGCACGGAACAGCTCGCCACTGTATGCGCCTCTAGCAGTGCCCACTGCGATCACAATCCACAAGACAACAACCGCAGCACCGAATATGGTACCAAGTACACGGAAGAACAGTGACGGTAGCTCATTGCCAATGAGGATCGTGCTACAAGCATAGACTCCCAGAGGAAAGGTGAAACCCCACCATCCCATATTGAATGGCACGCCTTGGTCTTTCGCCGTCTTCCACAGCGCCGCAAGGGCGAAGCTGAACCAGAGCAATCCCCAACCCCACATGATGAGTGCAGCGAAGAAGCCGAGAACGTATGCGATTCGTCCTGAGAGAGGGTCCAGTGTAGCCGTCTTTGGGAACACTTCTGCAGCCCGTTTCCCGAGATTGAGTACTGTAAAGCCACCGAAGCCAAGAGGTCCAAGAGGGAGGAACGCGCTCACTATGACTTCTCGCGGCGGCATTTTGTGTAGGGCGAGTCGTTGATAGTATATTACCAAGATTGTGAAAGCCATTGGTGTCGCCATACCCCATAGAACGTAAGACGTGATGATCACGCCCAGTGCTAGCTGTTGGTCAGGCATGATGGCTGCGACCTCTGAACCCGCACCTGCGGCGACAATCGTTGCGGCGATCGGTAACAGCTGAGCTGCAGTTATACTGTCAAGAGAGCGCTGATATGATGCTGACATTAGCAGGATACCCAGACTCACGGTCACAGTCACAGCGACAACACAATCGGCCACCCACATCGCAAAGGCGAGATACACAGCCCACTCGCCCCAAGCTGGTACGCAGACGTGGACCCACATCTCGATAAGCGTAGCGAAACCCATAGGAACTGTGCCAAGGAACAGAGAGTTGTTCGGGTCTTCAATCATGACTGTCCAGATCTCTGGCCATATAGTGTAGCGGAGTACTGACATTCCGAGAGCCAGCGAGAACAGCAGCGTGTTCAAAGCGAAGAAGATGATGCTCATCCAGTATAGCCAGCGAGCATCCCAGGGAATGGCGGAGAAGATGACTGCAACAACTCCGGTACCCATCGTCGTTGCAAACCCTATATAACAGTATCAATGCCGTTGCAGCGCGTGGCGGTACATGTGGACGAGGAGCCACATCAGAAGACTCACACGAGGGCGAAAAATTCCTGACAACACGTCGCCATCCTGCATCATTCTTTGATGGCACTTGCCTGACAACTGCGACTGGCTCAGAAGCTGGACTTGGTGTTGGATTGTCTGTTTTGGCATCGGTGCCAATCTCGACTTGTTGGCCAGGTAGGTGTACTGGCACAGCAGGCGCGCTGACGGCTGGATTGTCCATAAGTCTACTCAGGTATCAGACGGTGCCTTGACAGATGCCCAGAACGGGTCGGCGTTGTTCTACTTGGGATGACTTGTTCGTCATGGAAGAGGTGAATGGTTCACATTGGTTTGCGCACCAGAGCGGGGAAAGAGCGGCGATGAGCGGCATCTCTCGAAGATGCTGCCGGACATTGCCATTGGTTCAGCACATGGAATGGCGGTGCCCTGAGGCATTGAGAAAAGATGCCCTGTTCGTCCTCAGGTGATATTGGACTTCGGAGAGCATGCATGCACATGTAATCAAAGATTCTACCCACAACGCACTCGCAGCTGTAGGGGTCAACAGGGTAAGGGTTTCAAGATGTCAGTAAGCCGTTTAGCCGTTCGGAGCAACGTGAAATCAAATCTCAAACTGTGGTTGTCAGATGAGAATACCTAGGGGTTTCCTAGACAGAAAGTCAATAACGAAATCCAGGGTGCCCGTAAAGCGTGAAACGCTGTACTCACAGTAGGATGCAACTTCTACACGGTCTGTATTAATGAACGACTGTTAGGTTCAAGATTTATGAACGATTTGGAAGGTCGACGGACTAATGGACATCGCAACCGCGCTGCCGGCTGGTCGGAGCACTCGGAAATTGTTAAATTGTTAGGCAAGCAAGCTTCGGCTCTAGATTGCGCAGCGTTACAGATTCAACGAAGGTGCCTCTTTTCGAGTTAACGTTCAAGCCTCATCACACACCAAACACTTATTGTTGTCGTTATGTGTAGGCATACAATATACCTCAACGCCACCAGCAAGATATTGTCATATGATGCGAGCAGGGCACATGGTATATGAGCCTGCAGAGAGTTCGCGACAAAGATTCTGACCCCTGGAGGATAAGACGCCATCACACATGTGCAAGCTTGACGAGGTACTCCAACATCAGCATAACAATCTGGAGCCTGTAGGAATGAGTGCTTTGCTTCCGCGTCCTCACACCTGCCTTAACTTCCTCTTCAAAATACAAATCATGAAGACAAGCCGCACTAAACGAACGCGATCGACCAGCGCCGTTGAGACCAGGCGAAGCTTGTGATTGCTTTGACTCAAGAGATCGACATTACAGTCTTGCCCTGGCTGTCCATTGAGCCCATTAGCCCATTCCTGACCACAAACGCCATTCGCGAAGGTCAAGATTTCCAATAACTCTCCACAACGGTTTTAATGGTTCCGTTTTGCGCAAACCTTCCATTCCAAATCGCTGTATAGGCTCCATCAAGGGTTTGCTTTCGGGCAATACCTTTCGATGATGACGCCGCTGGAAGTATACCACTGACTTGTTTTCTTTTGCTCCCTGTTATATTTCGACCTTGTACAGTACCCACAGCGTGTTTTCTCTGTCGTGTCTCACGAACTACAAGCAGCGTCTTCCCATAATGCTTCTGCCGACTATCAGCCTCCTCGCCGGCAGCGTCGCCGCTGGCGCTGTTCTCCCTAACAATGAGCGCCGCCAATCATTCGGTTTCGGCATCGACCTCCCTTTCGGCAGCTCTTCAAATCGAGGAAGCTCTTCGAACCAGGGAAACTCCATATTTCCCAGCTCTTCTGGCTTCAATCAGGCGTTCACACACCTCTCCGCTGGCGGTAAAGCAACTTGCGTTTCTGGATATGTCCCGGTCACTGCTTCGACAGATAACAATATCAAGCTCGATATCTCGCTACCGAAGAACCAGTCGCAAGTCACGGAATTCTTTGTGGAGGAGTACTCTGTTGGCTCGACGTTAGCTCAGGATGTAAACCTTGGAAAGCAGACGGTGTCGGGCACTTGGAACATCTCTGCTACTTTGTGCACGCCATTACAAAATGTAAAGCCTAAGAGCGTACAGCTACTTACACACGGCGTCGGGGTAAGCTAATCTCGTCTAAGGATAGAGGATGTCAGTGCTAACATCTAATAGTTCTCCGGATCATACTGGGACTTTGCTCCAGACTACAGCTACGTCGACGTCGCCGCCAAATACGGCTACGCATCATTCTTCTACGACCGCCTCGGCGTTGGCAAATCCGATAAACCAGACCCAATTCAAACCATCCAAGCCCCCCTCGAAGTCGAAATCGCCCACGTCCTCGCGACCTCCCTCCGCAGCGGTACATTCAGCGACACCAAATTCCAAAAAGTCGCCGCGGGCGGCCACTCCTTCGGCAGCATCATCACCAATGCCATCACAAAGCAGTACCCCGACGTCCTCGACGCCGCCATCCTCACCGGATTCTCCACCGACCTGTCCGCCCAGCCCCTGTTCCTCCAAGCCCTGAACCTCGCGCTCGCGAACCAGAATCAGCCCCTGCGCTTCGGCGGCCTGAACAACGGCTTCCTCGTCTCTGACACCCGCATCTCAAACCAAATCGGCTTCTTCAAAGCCCCCGGTTTCTCCCCCGCGATCCTCGACCTCGCCGAAGCGACCAAGGGCTCCGTCACCTACGGCGAATTGAACAGCCTCGCAGGCGTCGGCGGCGTGTCGTCAAGTTACACCAAGCCCGTTATCGTCGCCGACGGCGCGAACGACTTGCCTTTCTGCGGCGGGAATTGCACGTATCCTGTTGATCAGGCGCAAAAGGTGCACCCGGAGTATTATCCTAATGTTGCGGATGCGGATTTTGCGTCGTATCTTGCGCCGGTTGCGGGACACGGTCTGAACTTCCATTATTCTTCTGCGGGAGCGTTTGAGTATATTCAGAAGTTCTTGGTTGAGAGGGGGATATAGAGGATGGTGGGAGGTGGGTTTAGATATAGATGACCCTTTTTTTTCGGTAATGTTTTGGTATGATATTTCTTTCTTCTTGGTGTGGTGATTTGGCTTCGCACTGGTTGGTGAATCAAGTGTCTGTCAGAGAGTAAGTGCATAGCGATTGCTGTGACGTGCGTATATCATCGGCGAAGGATACTGGATTGTCATATACGCTCTGATAGAGTAGTGATTTTGACTTATTCGACTATGCGCGGGATGCTAAGATTTATTCTCCGTGTAAAGCATCTTCAGCCAAAGTGCGTATGTATATGTTAGCATGTGTCGTTTCTCGTAAAGCATTCGCCTATCATGCATCTAACCCCCGAAGGATTACAATATGCTTGCAACCGAGCTGAAAACACCAACAGCACTTTGAAACCCATGCTAGTTCGAGGATCGAAGGAGTTCAGCCGCACCCCCTCTACATAAGTGCGCTGATGCCTAGCTGGAACACTCAACCCATCACGACATAGTAGTTCACAATCATGGACGCCCTCGAACGCAAACAAGTCGCCGTCGAGGCAAACTTGACCTACACGTACTACGTCTCACAGCCGCAAGGCGACAAGCCAACCCTGCTTCTACTGCACGGCTGCCCAGACACAGCTTCATTATGGTCAGACCTGATAACAACTCACCTCGTCCCCGCCGGCTACGGCATCATCGCCCCCGACCTGATCGGCTACGGCGCCACCTCCAAACCCGCACCCCTAGAGCTCTACAGCCTGTCCTTAATCAGCAGCCAAGTGCTCTCGCTCCTCGACCACGAGAACCTGCGCACAGTCGTAGTGGTCGGCCACGACTTCGGCGCAGCGCTAGCAAGCAAAGTGTACTCTTACCATCCGTCGCGCGTGGCGGGCCTGATCACGCTCGGCACGGCTTTCATCCCGCCGTCGCCGTATCCGTTCGATTTTCAGCAGGTCAAGGCGATGCTGGAGCAGTACCAGGGCTATTGCTCGATTTGGTACTTCCCGCTGTTTACTTCTGAGAAAGGTGCAGAGGTAATTGACGCGCATCTCGAGCGGATGTTCATGCTGTTGCATGGCGGAGGGCAGAGGATGAAGGACGTGCTGTGCGTCGAAGGAGGCATTGAGAGATGGCTGGCCGGCACGGACGAGGTCGAGGTGCTGCCGTATGCTCGAGAGGCGGGTTTCCGTGAGGCGTGGATTGGGCGGTTGAAGAAGGATGGTTGGAGGGCGCCGCTCAACTGGTACAAAGCTACCACTGCCAATTTGAGCCTTGATGAGGACAAGGCGGCTCTGGCTGCTGGGCGGCATGTGGTGAAGGTGCCGTATTTGTTCCTAGGCGTAACGGAAGACCCATTGGCGCCCACTGCGGCGGTTCAAGGGCTCCAAGCCCAAGGTCTGTTGGAGGATGTCACGGTGAAGGAGGTGGGAGCCGGACATTGGTGCATGCTGGAGAAGCCGCAGGAGGTCGGAGAGGCGGTGCTTGTTTGGTTGGGCGATACCTTCAAATCGTGATTGGGGATACTGAACCACCTCAGCCTTGAGAATCAGTAGGACAAATATATGATTAACTCCATGTTCCGTGAAAAGAAACATCATTGCGAAGCGCTGAAGGTCACACAATTCTGTCTGTACGGAATCTCCGCACCAGTGATACATCTGCGAGCATCCTTGCGTTGATATCAGCATGGTCAAATATGTGCGTACTCGGCCTTCGACCTTCCATTGCTTCGCGTCCACGGTTTGAAACGTTGAAGGACGCACCAAGTACCAATACCTCAGATCGTCTTCATGAGTGATTGAAGTGGATGTCCTTCGTCGGAGTGTCAGCGATCGAGAGTCCCTGACCCAAAACATTGTTCTTCAGGGTCTGTTGCCACGAATCCGGCCATGAAGCCGTGACTTTTCGCAGAAGAAAGATTGACGGCGAGCGAACTGGTATGATATGTCGGTCTTGACCACCCGGGAACCTGCCATGTGGTAAGATGTAGTATCTAATGTAAAGCCATCATGCTTTACATCCAACGCCTTTGGTTCGCTGGTTCGCCACGGTACCTGACGCTTCCCATACATAGCCGCGTTCCCCTCCTCCGTGGGCGGGGTATACGATTAGGTCGAGAACGACTACTCATCATAACCACATGCACGTTGATCCGGTTCATGAAAGATCACATCGAACTCATCACTAGACTACCTCATCATGGCTTCTAAAACACTAGCAGACCTCAAGAACAAGGACCTCCTCCGGACAAAAGGCTACATCGACCATGCCTGGGTCGACGCAGCCAGCGGTGCGACCTTCGATGTCATCAACCCAGCTACTCTCGACAAGCTAGCCAAAGTCCCCGAGATGGGTGCCGAAGACGTCGATAAGGCCGTCGAAGCCGCGTTCATCGCTTTCCAATCATACCGAAAGACAAGCGCGAGGCAGCGTGCTCGATGGCTTCGAAAATGGAGCGACTTATGCCACGACAACATAGACGATCTGGCGTTGATACTGACTCTCGAGAACGGTAAGACGCTGACCGAGGCTAAAGGAGAGGTCGTGTATGCGGCTTCGTTCTTGGAATGGTTTGCGGGCGAGGCGGAGAGGGTCCATGGCGAGACTGTACCCACTGCCAATCTCGCCCAGCGCATAGTCACTATCAAGCAGCCGCTGGGCGTGGCGGCTTGTCTGACTCCATGGAACTTTCCATATGCCAGTTAAGTCCGACTGCTCTCGAATGGCAACCTTCGTGGCTAACAGTTTTTTAGTGCTGGCACGAAAAGCAGGCGCAGCATTGGCAGCCGGCTGCACAACAGTCTGGAAACCCGCAGGCGAAACACCGCTCAGCGCACTCGCCTACGCTACACTAGCAGAAGAAGCCGGCTTCCCCAAAGGCACGATCAACGTCGTCCTCGCCCTCGAAAAAGTCGCAGAAGTTGGCGAAGCCTTATGCAAATCCAAGAGCATCCGCAAACTAAGTTTCACCGGATCAACTCGCGTTGGCAAATTACTCGCTCGACAGTGCTCCAACAATCTGACAAAGCTCTCTCTTGAGCTAGGCGGAAACAGCCCTTTCATTGTGTTTGACGATGCTAAGGTCGAGACTGCTGTGGAGGCGTGTATCCTGGCCAAATTCCGCAACTCTGGACAGACCTGCGTCACGGCGAACAGGATTTTCGTCCAGGATGGTATCTACGATCGGTTTGCGGAAGCACTCGCTGATAAGGTCAAGACGTTGAAGGTGGGCAGTGGACTCACTGATGGGGTGTTTATTGGTCCGCTGACCCATGAACGTGCGGTGGAGAAGGCTTTGAGCCATATCGAAGGTGCGTGATATCTTCGTAGAAGCCACAAATTTTGCTAACGTCCCTTCGTAGATGCAAAATCTCACGGAGCATCTCTCATACTCGGCGGCAAATCCTACCAACCAGACAATCTCAACGGGTACTTCCTACAGCCGACCATACTCTCCAACATGGCTAGAGAATCTTTGACGACACGGGAGGAGGTTTTCGCGCCAGTCGTCGCGCTGTACCGCTTCAAAACTGAGGAGGAAGTCATTGAGATCGCTAACGACTGCGATGTTGGCCTTGGTAGCTTTGTTATCACTGAGAACATCGCGCGCAGCTGGAGAGTGGCTGAGGCTTTGGAGGTTGGAATGGTCGGGATCAATCTTGGGTTGCTGTCGGCTTGTGAGAGTCCTTTTGGAGGTGAGTCTTGAGAACAGATCAATGTCGATGTGTATTTGTGCTGACCATGATATGCAGGTGTCAAGGAATCTGGGTATGGACGAGAAGGTGGGACACAGGGCATCGAGGAATATCTTTCTGTCAAGAGTATCCTGTTCAACGTCGCAAATTAGGACATGTCTATACCAAACGTTCTATTGCTTCATTGGCAGCTCAATTGTACCATGCAACATATTTTGAGGATAGCGTTCAACTCGCAAGCTATCTTAAGTCGTCACGCATCAAGCACTTATTCCGTAAGATTTATTCGCGCGCGGAGAGTCAGTCAAGATGTTGAGCTATCTCTCGCTGTATGAATGGAAACGATGGTGACATTGTCTAGTACCACAGATTTCTCACTGGCGGAAGGTCATTGTGGGCCACCAAGGTAATCCCAAGCCGTCAAAGTGTGCACCCTTATGATATGCAAGAACTCTTCGATGCTGACCTTCTCATCTCTCTCTGCCATACCACGCGGATGCGGACCATAAGCGTAAGCAGGGATCCCATGTGACCGAAAATGCTTGCAGTCTGTTGCACCAAGCGAGCAAAGAGCCAATGGTATCTCCCCTCTTAACGCTCTTGCATTGTTTTGCAATAACCCGACCATTTCGTGCTTTGGGTCGCTGTAAGCAGCCTCGTGTGAGTGATTCTCACGGATGGAGTAGGAGACGCCTTCGAAGTGTTGAACGGCATCGTCGATGTACTTGCGAACAGCTTCTGTCTCAACCCCGATAGGAACCCGGATGTCGGCGGTGAACGTGCACTCAGAGGGTACCATATTGATACTGGTACCTCCTTGGATGGTACCAATATTGACGGTCGGGAACAGCATGGAATTTGAAGCTCCTGGCCACATTATTTCGTCCGCCAGCTGGCGTACATCCGGCTGTTGCATGTGCTTCCTAATGCTCTCGTCCATGCCCAGATCAAGCTTTTCCAGAGCCACTAGTCTTTCGATGAAGCGTGATGCGATGCGGATAGCGCCCTCGCTACAATGTGTGTAGGCTCCATGGGCGCCAGGCGCAGTCACTTTGAAGTCGAGTCGTAACGTACCCTTCTCGCCAAAACGCACGCTCTCTAGACTGGTTGGCTCTGCCACAAGGACACAATCTCCTCTCCACTCTTCCGCTCCGTCGTCTTCGAGGAGATACCTGGTCCCCCAGCGGCCTCCGGCTTCTTCGTCCGAAACGACTTCGAGCGTACACCTCCCAGAAATATGTGCGCGCAACTTGTGGAGGTAGCTGAACGCTATGATGGACGCAGCAGTTCCAGCTTTCATGTCGACTCCAGAGCGACCATATACATGTCCATCTTCGACATCGCCAGAGTATGGATCTCGCTGCCATTCGCTGGCGTCGCTGACAGGAAATTGATCGATGTGGCCGTTTAGGACGAGTCTACGGCTGGAGCTCTTTCCATGCGAATCCGCTGTACCATGCAGAATGCTCACCAGGTTCGGAGATTCGGGTATTGGGGCGATGAGCTTGAAGGAGATCCCACCAAAGTCCAAGTGTTTGCGGACGACATTGATTGCGTCTGCCGTGTCGCCGGGTGGGTTTGGCGAAGGAGTGCGTATCAAGGCTTGGAGGAAAGAGATATGCTTCGCCGCATCTGCGTCGATGAGAGCTAGGAGGTCTTCTTTTCCGAACTGGGTTGGAGACATGGCCATGAATTTCGATAAGATGACGGGAAGTTGGTAAGGTTCGTGGTCACGCTGCTGCCTGATCTATTTCCTTGCTGTATCCCGAGAACGTACGGCAGGAGGAGAGAGTGGCGATGGAAATGTAGTACTGCTGATGACCCGATTTCCGAAATATTATTATTACAAGATCGCCCCACTGAGTCATTCAAAATATTCGGCTTCACTTTGCAGCCTCTACACGGTGTCGTAGATGGAAGTTGTACTCCGTATCTCCTACGGTGCTCGAGTTGGCACTACGGTGTTCGGCGTGAGTGATTGGAACGGTCATCAAGCTGAGACAAAATGGAGAGTCGCTGGACTATGTGAATTCGCAGAAAAAGGTCAGTCCATCCAGAGATACCTAGTTCGGATTCTAGACAACATGCCGTGTTGATAAAGAGTGCAATGTTAGTTTGTTTTCATGTCCGTGGACTTTATATGTGTCCTTGCGAGACAATTGAGGGGTCGAGTTGACGATGAGCTCATGCATGCATAAATCCACATATCTTTCAGTGGGTGTAAACAATTAACTTGCGTGCCAGGAAAGCCTCGCTACAGAGATACGCATACAAATCGTTCGTAGTGCATAGTCATTCAACATAATGATCGTCTAAAGGTCATGGCTGCTTTCAAATCCTCCATGAGCCAGACAAAGACGTCTGGAAATCGAAATCAGTGTGCAAACCTGTAGCAAGCATCCGATGTCGCTGCGGCTGACAATGTCGTGACTTCACGGAGAAATCACTCGCTGATCCTTGCAAAATCACCAACCTCGCCATTGGCGTTGAAGGCGTCAACTCGAATGTTTGGGTTGAGATTTTTCCATGAAGCATTAATCTTCCAAACACAACATTCACGCAGCATGCGCTCCGCCACCGGATAGAAGGTCCAAAGCCCAACAAGAAGCCAAATAATCTTCCGAGCCTCGTGACTACCGCGCGTTTATAGCGTCCCATACATACATAGATGCGCAAAATACAGATCGTAATGCATACTTTGGTTCCTGTTGCGCGTCGTATCGGCGATCACGTCGGAATTCAGCTGAAGGTGAGCGGAGTACATTCTCCCGAATTGAACTTGTATACACGAAGGTTTCTTCACGCAAACCCAAGCGCCACGTGCTAGATAGCTTTGAGCCGCGAGAATCATGTTTCACCTCATCCATGGCTGCCAATGAGCCAGTACCAAGTCACCCACTCTGAAACAGCTCCAACTATCTTTTGACGCCCAGGTACAGATTTGAGATCGGGCAAGCACTCTCTGATCGAGTCTGCTGAGTAGCCCATCTCCCGCGACATGCAAGCATGGGACCCTCTCCCCAGCTCAGCACGAGCACTCGGTCTTTGCGGCAGTTGAGGGTGAGGATCTTAGGAGCGACATTTTGTCTGAAGTTGTCCGTCCGCCTATAGCATCCACAAGCAATCATGCCTTCAAGTCATACTACCGGTGTTCGAGCCTGCTACAAGTTTCCGTCGAACCTCATACGTTCGTGCTACCCTCGAAGCTTCAATCCTTCTCGCTTCACTCATGGCTGTATTGTCACGGTCTGCCTGGCACTTTTACTTCTCATTTTGCTGGTCATAATCATCGTCCCGATCGTCCACACGACACCCAAAGCACGCAAGGCTAGCACCGATCTACCCACACCTGAGAACTTCTTGCAAGACAATGGCACCAAGTGGCACATCGATTATGTCGGTGAAATCAAGTTCACTGGTCCGATGGGCAAGGAGGGACTCGGCGGAGACAAATGTCGCTCGAGCTCGCTCGCTGGCAAAGACATATGGAACTGCGGCGACATGCAATGCGACTCAGATCCTACGATCTGCGGCTTCGATATGGGGCCTGCCTTTTATGGCACTCGCCACGTCTCAGTCATCGACGCCTCTGCATATTCGGTGATCTCAGACTACGCGTTCGCCTTGCCGTGGCTAGGAGACCCAAAGCCAGTGTCGCCCCAAACCATCTATGGTATGGACACTTCGAACATAGTCCCAATCAACGAGACCACTGGGATTGCCTATGTCTGGGAGATCACACGAGGAGCCCCTGATGGCTCCCATGTTGATCAAGGTGCTGGTGTAGTCGCTGTGACGCTTGGCCCCACAAAACCCATTGCCCAAAGAGTCGGGCCTCTACTCACAGGACCAGAGTCTGTGCAACTAGGACTTCTAGCGATTCTAAATGCTGGAGGATACATCTACAACTACAACCAGCAAGGCCCGTTTGGAAACATCTTGGTAGGTCGGGTCAAAGCCGGCGAAGCTGCCTTTGATGCGAGAGAGTACGAATATCTCGCTTTTCCTCCCGATTCTACAACAAGTGCTGAGTGGGCCGCCGGCATACCTGATGCGAATAATGCTGGTACCTACGGCATGCGTACCTCAGAAACGACCGGTCGATTCACGTGTACCCAATATGGTAGCGTGACCTGGAGCGAGTACTTCTCCAAGTACATGCTGATGTGCAATCTGTATCTGAACTTCACCTTTTTCTACCTCGCCGACAATCCTTGGGGCCCGTGGACTGGTGGTTTCAAACTCCTCAGTGACAGTGGTTGGCTGGGCTATGGTGTGGACGCACATCCGCAATGGTCATCACGTGGCAAAGAAAACGAGCTGTACTTCTCCCAGGGCCCTAATGGACCTCTGGATATGTTCAAGGTTACGTTCCACTATTGATCACCAATGCAGCAAAATGTATCAAAAGCCTATCACCGAGAGAATTCACTTTGAACGAGTCAGTGGCAAAGCCTCGGGAGTTCAGAGACTACAGATGCCGAATTGATGAAGCTGTCGATTGCTCGACTGCTTGCATGTGCAAACCTTGATCCTTGCTGCAAGATCATGTTAATCTTTGATACCTTTGGAGCATCCACATTCATGCCGTCTGAGCTATGCCCAATCGATTAAACTTTGTCTTCAGCTCGCCACCGCAGCCACGGTTCTCAGTAGTCGTTTAACGGCGGGGAAACAGATGTTCACAGTGGAGCATGTACCTGGAACATATCTTGCAGCAAATTAACGTTCAGGCTTGCCAACCTTATATTGTACTGCGAACCGGGGTACTGTGTTACCGCAAAGCTTAAACGATGCCGTTGTTAGCGGCGCATGTCTTAGTTGAACCGGAAGTGTGGCGTCCGCGTGGCCGGCAAGATGCAACGGACGACACAAGCTCATGAGCTTCTGAAGAAAGTGTACGAATGGACTGTGCGTATCAGGCTACCAGCTCGAACGGAGCGCTCTTTACATCACAGAGATCCAGCGTGCTCCCTTTGCACATCATTACATCTCTGCCATTCGTTCTCAGAGCCAGCAGACACACATCTTGTTCATCAGTCATGTTGCTGAATCGTTCACATTCGGCCAAGCGTACTGCTTTGAGTGCTGTGTTCATCAGCCTCGGATGCCTGGTATATTTTTTCTCCAAAATATTGACTATTAGCTCTGCAGTCAGCTCGCTTCCGGGCCATGTCTCGAATCGAAGAGTCGTGGAACAAGCACCACTGGAAATCTCAAGGCCTCAAAGTCTTGACGACGACGACAAGGTAGATGCTGACTTCGCGTCCACGCACGACGAAGAAGGTTATCGAATCCTCGACTCACTATACGCGGAGGACTTCCGTGCCGACGAGGACGCTCCAGGTGCTCAAAAACATGGTGACGACGTCCTTGAAGCCGAGCCTTTGTTGGAGGCCGAGCATGAGCACAGCAGCACTTCCAATGACGACAGAGAGGGATCCGCGGACGACGAAAACGACGACGACGACGATGAAGGCTACTCGTCTCTTCCCGATGGGATCGACTATCGGGAGTTGTTCTCGCTGTCTACAGCAGACCGCAAATATATCCCCGTTTTTACCGGGGGTGCCGCCATTTATAACCCCAACATCATCCCCCATCCGACTGATCATGATTTGTGGATCATTGTTGGACAGCATGAGCAGAGCGGACAGGAAAGCAAATATTCGGAGCAGTTGACTTGCACCGCTGGTATCATTAACGGAGTCATGATATGCACAGCCGAACCGACCGTCCTACCCGTTGATCCCTCCATCAACGGTGTGTGCGAAGGTGAACTTGCCTATTTCAACTTCCGCCCCGGACCTCGCGATGCAAGGATGTTCTTGGGACCCGACGCGCCATACATCGTCTACGGCTCCCAATCAGCCTACACATGCCTTGGTATCTGGCTCGAAGACGTTCGCATGCTGCTCCAAGACTATGAGCACGAGAGAGACGTACTTCCGAAACTGTTCACGCACGCCACTGAGATTCAGCGGCCGCTTCCGATCAAACCCATCGAAAAGAATTTCTTCCTCTTCTGGGATAATGATGGCAAAGCCTACGTGCATCACGACATCTATCCTCAAAGAGTCTTCGCACAGCTCTCTTACGACGGCGCCGTCGGTCCAGATCTCGCGCTCGTGTCTGCAAACAAGGACAACATGTGTCTCACAACATACATGCCGACTCTGGCGCCTACAGAAGAGTCGATCCATCAGGCATCTAATTCTCTCAGCATTACAATGTGTAGACGCAAAGACCCTGGATGTGTCCCTGATGCGACAAATACATTCATCTTCACCATATTCCACCACAAGTCGTTCCACGATTGGCACGGAATCTACGAGCCCTATGTCATGATGTTCCAGCAGACCGCACCCTTCGCAATTCATGCGATTTCTCAGCGACCCTTGTGGATACACGGACGAACGACGCTGACCAAAGACACTCACGCAATACTGTACGAGAACGACCCCAACAAAGGAATTCCTCCCAATCACACCGAGATGTTCTACGTCACGAGCGTGAGTTGGAAGACTCACGGACAGAAGTATCACGGTTATCTTGACGACCCTTTGTTCCTGGGATTCGGCATCGAAGACACCCGTGCAGGAATAATGGATGTATTGGCTGAAGATCTGTTCCAAGATCTAGGCTATTGTTCATAGTGTATATATCGTGTGCTAGTCTTGAAGACAGACAACGATGATTGTTGTGCAACTACACTTCACCCGAAGCGCTTATTCTCGTTGGTTATTGAAACAATGCCGAGTGTCAGACATAATCGACTCGGAAGAATCGATCAGTACTCAGCCTATGAACAAGCTGATCTACCACGATGGAGTAGCTCGACCGATATGGTTCACAACTACGATAATCTAGGCCATCACACATCTTCTGAGTGAGCAAAAACTAAATTACGCGATCTTCGGGTCACGCACTGTTCGTATTGCTGATGCCTGTAACCATAAACCTACGGCATGTGCACTAGCAAACACATGGGTGTCTGCCTTTTTTTACCAACTCCGTCTAAACGGTGCGGCGATTGATCGGGCCGTAAATACTGCAGTGTGCAGATATGTATATATGCGATAGTCGGTCTTCGACTGTACATCAACCTTAAAAGCGGCTCGCCACAACGGCGCATTGAGTTCCATCGGATTAAAAGGAAGCAACGTTATGCTTTGCCGTTCGCTTATTCTCATCAGTAGTGATTCTAGTAACAAGTCTTGACAAATACGGACGCCCTGAAGCTTAAAGATTTCACCATCACCACTGATACCTTGTGAGATGCAGGTACAAACGTATACATATCCTCGGGTCTCGCCAGATCGGATTTAGCCGCAAGAATGGAGAAGGGAAGGGGAAGTTCAAGCCACATGTGACGCGTCCTCGGAGTTGAGTGCACGATTATGTCCCAAGACCGTGGTCAAGCTCTGAGACAACGGGCCGTTTTAGAGGCTAATGCAAGGCAATGCATGTTCCTGCATGCAGTGTACCGGGCATACGCAACGTCACGCCCCGAGCGATCTGCCGCAGAAGCTATAGAAGGGCTGGTGGAACCTTGATGTGCAGTCAACTAATTTATACTACAGCACTAAATGCAAGTGGCGCCATGGTAAGTACAGCAACATTCAATAACTATGGCGTATTTAAACTCGCAGTTTCCTAGGAACAGGCATCTAGCTTACAGTACAATGAGCATCACAAAGCAAGGCCCGGGGTTAAGCCTTCTTCGAGGGGTGCTGCTGCGGGTTCTGTTCCCCGAGCCTCTAGTACCTGTGCAATAGAACCATCGAAAGCAGCGGAGTGATCTCTAGGTCCAGACACAGGCGCCAGCTCCGGTGATGCGTCTCCCATCGCCTCTTCTGACTGTGTATTGACAGAGTCCGCACTTTGCTCCGCCCACTGCTCTTGTTGCAAGTCCAGAGCCTTCTGGTCAATTGGCGGCATTGGCTCACTCTCGGCTCGCTCATCACCAATTTCGTTTGGGCTGTAGGTAGCCTCACCCCCAAACTGTGCTGGCATGCCTGGCATGGGTTCGGGTCCCGACTCGGCTTGTTTGCTGCCATCTTCTGCCGGGACATCGATGGGCCCGACCCCCAGCGGAATTTGGTCTGCTGGAACCATGGGGGGACCGGCAGCAAGCTCAGCTTTCTTCGCATCCTTCTTCTCTTTAATGCTGATGATCTTGAGTCGTTCCTCCTCAGGAAGAGCATCAAAAAACGCGGTGTTGGCATCCCAAAGCTTGACGCACTCCATGTTCCAATTGCACTTTTCCACCTCGCCGTAGACAGGATGCTTGAAGCGAGGGTGATTCGTTGGCCATGACGACGCATGGAAGTGGTGCTTCACCATAGCACCTTTGCCTCCATGATTTCCGGAGTCGGAATGGCCAGTTCCGGCAGCGAAGGCTTCAACTGTCAGGACCAGCACGCCTCCCACGAGCTTGCCCTCAGTCAGCCCGGAGAACTGATCCCAGAGCACAGGCTCGCCGACAGTCTTTGACATCTCGGCGAGGATCGCAGCAGTGAAAGCCGAAGGACCAGTTCCACTCAAGACCTCATTGAAGTCGAGATAGAGCTCAGAAATCGGCTTTCCCTGCTTCAATGAAAGCTCATGGAGCCAGATCATGATGTTTTCGATCAATCTCAGCATGACCGGAAGTCTTGGCTTGCACATGAATGTCCATTGGCAGAAGGACTGTGCCTTCGATCCAAGGACCGGGTGAAAGGCGAAGTCAGGCTCATCCACTTCGATGCCGATGACCATGTCAATGTTGGCTTCGTCGAACGCTTTTGGAATGAACTTCTTAATGGGTCTGATGGCTTCCACATCAATGTCTGCGTAGACTCCGCCTTCGACATACATGATAAGGTATCGTAAAATATCGGATTTGATGATCTTCGCATTCAGCGACTGGTAGACATGAACAATGTCAGGCCGATTGAGACCCAATGGACCGTAATGATGTGTGACATAGTTATCGGCATTGTCATCTGTCAGCACCTCGTATCGGTGACTGGGATTCTTCACTGTCCATGTTCTTGCTCGCTCGTTGTCTCTGTGCTCGAATCTGGTGGGATCAACCTTCCAAGATTGCCAAATTTTCTTCGGGAATTGGTCAGACTGTAAGAGTAGCCGGGGAGGCTGTTTTGTGAAAGTGTGAAGCGAGACGAAGAGAACACCGCAGATGATGCATAGAGCAATCAACTGCTGTATCTGCCTCGCAAAGAAGACTCGAAGAGACGAGTTTCGGGAAGGTGAAAAGTCTTTCATGGTTCAAAGATTGAGTGAATGGTTGGGATGAGGCCAGGTTCCATTGGAGGAAGTGGTCGTCTTATCGAGGAATCCTGGGGACGCTGGATGCTGCGTTGTATTCCATGCATTGCTAACACCTCAACTAATTCGCGGAGGGAGAAAACGTAATAGTCAAGGTTTGGCCATAGCATACTGCATGTGGCAGTCCGTGGGGAAGCATCTGAGACATCTGAGACATGGTACCTTGCTATCGGGATACGATTTCTTAGCCCCAAGCGTCCCGCATAAGGATAATGGAAACCTTGTCCGCAGTCCCGCTGCCCATGGTCTCGGAAAAGGTTGTTGTAGTGTTACTGTATCGTGCCTGGTCAACCAGGTACGCCCGTCTTGTGGCGTCTGCTTAACTCGTCCTGGTTTATGGACCGGATGGTGGCGTTTGATCACATCGCCCTGGTCTACGTTGGCTACATGGCGTCATTCAAACATCGCCATCGTGGCTGCAATCCATGGGCTTCCTCTCTCTCAAAATGTACACCGACCTAGTGAAAAAAGATGATAGGGTATCTTGCTTAGATCCGGAGTGCAGCTTCACTAGCCGAAGAAACGGCATTCTTCTTGCTTAGCTTCACTTTGGTGCCACAAGTCACTCCGCTCCGGAGCGTTACCTCCTAGAGATCTTCAGACGCCGACCTCGCAACTCACTTGCCAACCCACCACGTTCTTGCACTACCAAACTTTATGATAGTAGAGCTCGAAGGTACTGTTTGTGGCGTCTGCATGTCTCACTCTGCAACATGGCTAATCAATGATCGCTGAAGAACTCCGTACCGTGGAATATGTCTAGCGGCCCTACCGTGGCACCAAGTTCCAGTCCACCGGAGCTGCGAGGACGGTTGGGAGTCGTGAAGACGGGTAATCGGCCCCACGAGGCATGAAGGGAGCTTGCTAGAGCTTATGAGCAGCCCATCGTTCAATCACTCGAGGTCCTTCTCATTCCCTTAATCAATATCATTGTCCTTGTCAGTTGGATTTGATTCATCGATCAATTTTGTCTAAGTCTGCTTATTATGTCGAGACCTTCAACCAACTCCCTGTCTGCCGAAGACGAACTTCGAGCGTTGGAAGCAATGCTTGCGAGCCCCAATGTCGAAGCCAAGCCAACTTGGTTTGAACGCATCAAATCCTTTGCTCGACCAAGACGACCAAGCATCGGAGAAAAGTCAACAGAGCGCAAAGAGCGTACCTTACACCGTACTGCGTATCTTGACGGTCTCCGAGGCTTCGCTGCACTTCTAGTTTTCAGCCTCCACCACCAAGTTTGGGGTCATTCCGGCGTCGGCGGAGAATACATCCTCGAGAACGCCTTTGGGTGGGATGGCAAATACTACGCCATCTGCTTCCCCGGCATCCGCATCTTGTTCTCTGGCGGCCATCTCGCGGTCGCCGTCTTCTTCGTCATCTCCGGCTATGTCTTGCCGGCAAAAGCCCTGACACTCATGCAGTCAGGCGATATTGCGAAGATGTCTGAAAATCTTTCTTCTGCCTTGTTCCGACGATGGCTGCGACTGTACATTCCTGTTGCAGGAACCACATTCGCATGGATGACTTGTTGGCATCTGTTCAAGATCAGATCTAGCAACCCCATTGCTCAAATGCCAGAGTCGACCTACCTTGCTGAGATCTGGAAGTGGTACTGCGACTTCAAGAACTACAGCTTTGTCTTCCAAGGCGAGCCGTGGAACGCATACAATGACCACACTTGGTCGCTGCCAATGGAGTTCAGAGGCTCGCTCGTAGTCTACACGGCTACAATGGCGTTCTCGGGATGTTCAAGGAACACTCGCCTTCTTTGCGAGACCCTGCTGATCTACTACTTCCTCTACATCGTCGACGGGTGGTACTGTGGGCTCTTCGTCGCTGGCATGCTGCTCTGCGACCTTGACCTGCTCGCGAGCCGGGGTCAGCTGCCTCGAAGACTCCAGTCGGCCAGGAAGCATAAGACGTGGTTCGCCTACTTACTGTTCCTCCTGGCGCTCTACCTCGGCGGCGTTCCATCGATCACAAACGATCTGCCACATCTCAGACAGTCCCCAGGTTGGTACTATCTCTCGTTCCTCAAGCCACAGGCATTCTGGGACTTCAGATGGTTCTACCGCTTCTGGGCAGCGATCTTCATCGTCTTTGCAGTACCGCGCATCTCCTGGCTCAAGAGTTTCTTCGAGACACGCTTCTGCCAGTACCTCGGAAGAGTCTCTTATGGATTCTACCTCGTTCACGGCCCAGTGCTTTGGACTCTGGGCGATCGGCTGTACGCAGCAAGCGGTCGTGTGCGCGAAGGACACATTGGCATTGTTCCCGACTGGATCAATTTGCTGCCCTTGCCAGCCGTGGGACCTTTTGGCCTTGAGATCAACTATCTCATCCCTCAGCTCGTCTCATTGGCGTTCACTTTGTGGCTCGCGGAGATCGTGACGAGATTACTGGACCAGCCGAGTCTTGTCTTCTCGCAGTGGGTCTACAGGAAGACTTTGGCTAAGGAGCCAGGCTTGAGATCGCGCCATCATTTTGATCGCTCGAAGAGTTGGATAAATTGAAAGCTGGACGATACATGATAGTTCCAGGAATGCAGGTGTCGAATTTCTTACTTTTTGATAGTTGTAGCACAAGTTCAAGTGACCATCTTTTTCAAAACCCCGTTTGGTCGAAAGCCACGCCGTATTCGCACCTCTTGATTCTTCAGCTTCGGTGCAACTACATCTCAAGCGATCACGGGGAGCGATTTCGGTGATACTCGTTCAAATCCCGTCTCATCTTCATCACTTGATCTGTAGATCGATCGGCGCCACGTGGGGTACGGTGTAGGGACGGGAGCGAAGTGGCGTGAAAAAACGAGCTGAGTCTGCATCGTAGAAGCTCTCCTCGGGCGCCAGGTCCTGGTAAACTTAAACCATGTGTTTCACATGCTATACTTTCCGATAGCCTGGTAAAGGAAAGTAACGAAGAACGGGTACCTGTCGCTCTATTGAAGTCTCCAGGATATCGTGGTAGACTAGCACACGAGAAATGTGGCCGCGTGTGCTGAACCGGGTCAGTACCTGCCATGGAATATGTCGGCGTGGTTCAGGACAAGCTTCTCCGAGCAGCCACACTGTGGGACTGTTCCAGTGGAATGAATTGATGTGTGAAGAATGCGAAAAGGGTTAATGTGTAGTCGCCTCCATACTCTGGTACTGAGAAATAGCTTGTGGTCCAATGCAGATGGCGGCATTCTCAACGATCCGGTAAAAGTGACAAGCAGCCCGATGACGATTGAGTGGCCGATACCACACTCTAGCACATCAGACAGAGCTGTAAGAAGGTTGAGCTATGCGCATGTGCCACGGCTTGGGAACGAGGCTGTGGCGGACAAAGTGGAGCTATTCCAGGTCAGCGATAAGAGGTGTGGAGGGACGAGGAGCCTGATCTATATAGGACATCAAGTACCTCGTATCCCGCTCCTCCTAACTTGTCTGTCGTTATCGTCCAGAAAATCGAAAGGTCTCATCATGAGGCCGTCTCACGTCTTAGTGCTGGCTTGGGCACTGACCTGCTCAGCTGCAACTCTGCCTGCTTGTGGAGTAAGTCGCCGTTGGCATGACACGTTCCGGACTTTTGATACTGACATCGCGACAGGCAAGCTGTGTTGCCCGAGCGATCAAGAAGACAGGGTGTGCACCGAACGACAGCCCTTGCATCTGCAACTCCGAGCATTATGCAGGTTATCTACAATACTGCTTCTCCAAGAAGTGTAGCGCTGGTGACGATGCTGGTGAGTCGTACCCGTACTCCGAGATGCTTCCACGATGTTAAAAGCCCACTCCGCTGTCGAAAGATGCTGACGGACCTTAGCCGCACTCGATAGTGCCACGGAAATCTGCCATATAGTCTCTCACAAAGACGACGACGACTCCAAGTCAAAAGCAGCCGACGAGCTCAAGAAGCGTGATGCTCAGGGTTGGAATCCTTGGCGTCCCAGCAGCAGCACCAAGCCACCACCTCCCCCTAAACCCACTCCGCCACCCCCAAAGCCCACTCCGCCTCCGCCTCCACCAAAGCCAACTCCTCCACCACCAAAGCCCACTCCGCCACCCCCTAAGCCCGCTCCACCACCTCCAAAGCCCACTCCACCGCCCCCAAAGCCGCCTGGCGGAGGACCAAAGCCACCACCACCTCCTCCTCACCAAACCACAACCAAGCCCAGATCCACCACCAAACCTTGGAATGGCCACACCACCAAGACCAAGCCGACCAACACTCAACCCTGGCATCAGACAACGCCGCCCCACAACACCAAGACCACCAAGGCGCAGTCGTGGTACACGCCCACCCACAATCCGACTGTGTTGGCCGGCATCTTGCCCGGTCTTGTGCCTGGCATCGTGCCTGACATCTTGAACGATCTAGGAGTGAACGTGAACATCGGAGTCTAGAAGGCGGGAGGACCGAGGGGACGTTGGAGACTGGAGGCGAGTGGCGTGTTGTTTGTTCCAATAGAAGGTTCTCTTACTCTCTTGTTTCGTATCGTCACAATCTCTTTTCTTTCTTTCCATTCTTATGCAGTCCAGTAGCTCCTTAGCAGCAACTCGAAACCAATGCCTCGTTGCTTCTAGCTTGTCGCGGTCTCAGGCTCGCTGTTGAGTATGTTGTCCCTCTCCTGAAGATGCCGTCTGGCTATTGGTGTTTAGTATAGCCCTCATTCAAGTGGTCCCAGCGTCGTGTCTCGCTATTAAGTGTATCACCGTGCTACCATGTGCTCTGCTTTGTCGTCCGCCGCTAGAGGTCGTCTCAGCCTTCTCCTGGCGAACGCGCAAACATGTGCGCAATTTTGGTCGACTCGATTGTACTCTCCCATCCTGCCAGCGAGCGAGACAGCGATGCACGCATTATGCGATTTTGAGAGGGGATCTGACTCTTGTATCAGTCAAAGGAGTAAAGCCCCAGCCACCTTGTGCGACGCGGCGTTCGCTGGTGGCTGGTAGACAACTTTATTGGAAAACAAGCATGGCATCTTTGTTCTGCTGCCGTCGCTTACAACATAACACGATATATTATCGCCTCTCCATTGAGATGGATCTGCCGTTCTTATCAAACAAACCGGATTCTGGACGCTCGGTCATGTGGTGCGATGTCTTGGATTCCGGAGTCGGTGGCGGGGGCCCCGACCAGTCTGAACAGCCACGACGAGAGTCCAGATGCCATCACCACATGTTCATGGCGGCGGTCGGCTTCGTTTATTTGATCGAATTATGTGAGGCTGCTGAAACAAGAGTTCGATTCGAATGGCTCGCCCATCGCAGTGAGGTCCTCCCAGCCCCACCGAGCTCAAAACACCCAAGAACACCACTGAGAGTCCCAAAGATATGAACACGGTAGAAGATCTCGGGTTCTTCAGGGGTTGAGACTATCTGAAGAAGTGACCTAGGAGTGCAATGCGGCTCGACGACAAAGTCACAGGGCTAAAGAAAGAACAGCAAAAGCAAAGCAGTAAAACAAAACCATCCCAAAACTCCCATCAACAGAAAAGAATATGCTTTCACCTGATAGCATCCATCCGCTCGAGCAACAATTCATCATCAAGAATGGGACTCCCAAGAATGCTCCCGCCTCCCTTGCCCCCATCCGTACTCGATCCCGACCAGACTTCATGAAACTTGATGCTCGCGTCGCTTGTGGCGATGACAAGGCTCCCTCCAAGCCCAGGATACTCGATGGCGTACAAAGCGCGCTCCTCGCCCCACCACGGAATGCCGACGAGCATGCGACAGCTCGGCCACGCGAACACCGCGACGCGGTATGGATGCTCTGGCTGTGCGAAGCCGAAGGTAGCAGCGATCTCGCGTTTGCGCGGGTTGAAGACCAGGCTGGTGACTTGGGCGTAGCAGTCGATCGTGGCGAGCTTGGCGCCGGACAAGGCGTGAAAGAAGTGGATACATCTGTCGTTGCTGCCGCCTCCTGCGGCGATGAGCGAGGGCTGCCAGGGCGCGAAGGTGATGGCCTTGCAGGCGGCGTTGAGCGAGAATGTGTGCTTCTGTCTTCCGGGTAGGATGGCGAAGACGTCGTTTCGCTCGATCAGACCTGTGGTGGGAGAGTCGCCGGCTGGATCAACAGCTAGTGAGCCAGTACGAGAGCGTGGGGCATGAGGCCGGAGGATCTTCTTGGACTCGAACAGGAACAGGTTGTTGTCGTTGCCGCCGGTGGCGAAGAACTTGCCGTCGGGACTCCAAGCAATGCCACAGATCTGCTGGGTGTGACAGCTGATCCTCGCCAGCAGCGTCATGCTGCCATGCCAATCGAATAAATCCCGCTGATCCTGGTCGGGCCACTCAATCGAGTAGAGGTAGACGGTCCCCATCTCGTCGCCGACAAGGAGCTCCTCTGTGTCCACGAAGGTATTGGCATCTCTTACTGAACAGCGACGTTGTGTGGTGGGCCGGAAGCAGACGTAGGAAATCGGTGCGGGCTGCTCGCTGTCGAAACGTGGTTCGGGATCATGTGGGCTCCAAAGCGTGATCCTGCCATCGCCGCGCCCAATGGCGAGGATGGCTGAGGCTCCGGCGACCGAACTGAAGGACACCGATGTGACGTGAGATGATCCACGTGGAGCTGTTAGTGAGTCGGGGATGTTGTGTTGTGCATTGGCGCGATCTTCAGACCATAGGTACACGTGAGGTCCAAGGCCAACAGCAAGGCATTGGAGAGTGAATGAGTAAGCGAGCAGTGAGCAGTAGTAGTCATCGCGCAGAGCTGGCGCGTCGAGTACACGGTACGGGATTGTCGGGATCTTCCTGGGCTGGGTAGACTTGACCTTCGTTGAAGATGCGTCGAGAGCTCGTGTCCACGTGCAGTCCTTCCAGGAGACTGATGTCGGACTGCTTGGAGTGCTGCTGCTGGCTGAGGTCGGAGACGAAGGAGGAGAGATCGGTTCCACCACACGTCCAGACTGGCTGATGTCCATCGCGTGAGCCAGGCGTCTTCCGTGCGTGCGCGTTTCGTCATTCTGGGACTGGCGGTGTAGGAATTCAGCTGCGTAGTGAGGTGCATTCGATCCACTGGTGACCCGGCCGCCTCTGCCATTGCTCGTCGAGGCCACGCCCTCGGTCACTGCAGAGCCGCCGACGGTCCAGACTGTGGGCTGGCTCACTGAGCGGCGTGTCGTAAGTCGTCCAGCTGTCCTGGTGCTCCGTTTCAAGGCCGGCGAAAAGGGGTCTGTAGGATCGTTATTCGCAGTGTGCGCCAGCAAGAACGTCTCTTTCGTCGGAGGCGTAGCACGGACGTAGCGCTCGTCACAGCCGTCGAGCTCAAAATGGTGCAGACCCGCCAGATCCTGTAGACCAGGACGAGGGCTCTTCCTCGCCGGATGGCTCGACGGATTCGGGGTAAGCTGGGCGCTTGTCAACCTTTGAGGCCCACAGATCTGCTGCCTGGACGAGCCACTCGGGCACCCGGTCATGCATTGGAGGGACTGAGAATGCAGGTAGGGCCGTGTCCGGCTGAGGGTGGAGCCATGCAGCGGTGCCCCAGTCAGGCTGGGGATACTTGAGGCCAAGGCGGCGGCATCGCTCTTTCTCGCATCGCTCGCATGGGATGTCGAGCCAGATCTTCTCTCCGAGCTTTCCGTGGAGGAGACGGCTCCAGCGGCTACGGGGACGGGCGGTAGGACCTTCACTGGGCCCGGAGAACTCATTCTGCATCTGATTGAAATGTTAGTGTATCGAATGAGCTGGGATGGAATGTGTGCGCTTACGGTTCCGAGATGAGAGGCAAGAGCGGGAGTGTACCTCGATGGTGAACTATCCTGGAGATGGGTGTGAAGCTAATGATACTACCGTGAAGAATGCTGATGGATGATGGGATGTTGGGATGTTGGGAGGAGAGTAAGAGAGCGAGAACCATGACAAGAGAAGAGAGATACTTGCAAGCTCTTAGTGGCAAGCACACTCTTACATGAGTCGAGGAAATCACGCAGCACCTCTCTTATGAACAGGAGTCGCCGGTATGCTCTCGATGGCAAGATGGTTTGAAGTTGAGTCCAAGCACTCAGATAGCACCTCTTTTGCGCAACGGAAGTTGCTAGTTGCTCTCAATGGCAAGATCGTACAAACTTGAGTCCAGGAAGTCACGCGGCACCTCGCTTACAAGAAGGAAGCTGCTAGTATGCTCTCAATGGCAAGATCATTCGAACTTGGGTCCAAGTAATCAGATAGCACCTCTCTTACAAAACGCAAGTTGCTAGTGTGCTCTCAATGGTAAGATTGTCCGTACTTTAGTCCAGGTAAGCAGATAGCACATCGTGTGTAAAACAGGGGTTGCTGGTGAGCTCTCAATGGCGAGCTTGTTCGTGCTCGTATACAAGCCAGCATCTTAATACAACCTTTAGGAAACAACATTGTTTCTCAATAGTTGTATATGAAGCGTATGGTCCCTATGGATCAGGTAGTATCTCAATATAACCATTGAGAAACAACATCTTTTCTCAACGGCTGCAGATCGGGCGCATAAGAATGAAGCATAAGTCAGCAGCTCACTACAACCATTGAAAAACAAGATTATATCTCAGTGGATGCACATGGAAAGTGTGAGACTCATGTACAGGGTAGCAGCTCAAAGTCATGCCTGCGAGTACGAGCGTGTCATGGGATGTGCATACCTCTGCATCAGCCTAAAGCTTCATACTCCTCTCCATATCCCGCCACCGGCCTTCTCGCAACGGATCAAGCTTCTTCAACTCCTCCAACCAACCCGCCATGTCCCGTCTCGTATCCTCCTCCGCCTCGTCCCCACCCAGATCGATGCGTCGTCGCGAGTACTCCAGCAGCGCCTGGTAGATATACTTGCAATCCTCGGCTCCATCAAGCATCTCCTTGACACTCTCAATCTCCTGCTCCAAGTACTTCACCCTCTCCTCGTCCTCCAGCGGCTCCAAGAAAGCCGTCTTCCTCGTGGAAGTGTATTCAGCCGCGTTGACAGGAGATGTCGGATCCAGCGTCGACATCAGGTACTGATGATAGGACCACAGACTCTGATCGTACGGATCCGTATACAGCGCCGTAGTAATCATCTCCAGCTCTTTATCAAACAGCTCTTTTCTGCTCTCCGCCTTCGCCTCCCTCTCCACAAGCACCCTCGGAATCAACATACTCCGATTATGCCACGCCGAGAAATTGCTCAAATTGCTCTGGATCATCTTCTCCGTGTACGCGAACTCCATCTCCACCAGACTCTTGCCTCCCAAGCGCTCGATCTCTTCGACGATCCGGCGACGGTAGTCCCAGGCGTGGAAATTGCGACTGTCGAGCGCGAGCATTTTGCTATCGAGCGCGAGCTCGCCTTGCCACAGCGCCAGCGCGGTCGGGCCGGGGAGGTGCTGGGTGGCGGTCGCGAGGAGCCAGGAGCGGTGGTTCCAGATCCAGTAGCATTTGGGATATTGCTTTATGAGCGGGATGAGGAATTGGAGGTCTTCTTTGACGAGCATGGCGATTTCTTGCTGGGCGAGGGTCAAGGTGGGCTGTTCTGCAGAGCCAGGCTGTGTGGTGGGAGTCTCGGAGACGGCATTGTTTCCCGACTTGAGCTCTTTCGTGAAGACGTCGAGGAGGAGGCGGCGGCGGTAGTTCCAGAAGGTGTAGTACTCTGGGTTCTGTTGGAGGAGGGAGGAGATTTGCTGGAAAGTGGTGTTTGCGAAGTCGCCGGCTTTGATCTTGAGCGGGCGTTAGCAAGCGTCCATAGCGAGCGTCCACAGCGAGCGGTGTTGAGCGCCAGCTAGGCTTCAGCGAGCAAGGGAGCGTGCAGCTGGCAGCAAACAGTAGGACATTAGACGGAAATTAGAACAACAAACATACCTTATCCCCGACTTCCTTCTCCAGTGCTCTGTATTGCTCGATATGCTTGCGCTCTCTCTCCTTCGCTGCCTCGCTCTTGTCGAGCGCCGCCGCAGAGACGCGGGGAACTCCGTGCTGTGAGCAAGCAGCAAACTGTCAGTCGACCTCACTTCTTCCTTTGCGCACAAGAGCTGTGGCTGAGGCGGACTGAACTTACGCTTGCCATCTGATTGTATTTTGATTCCTCGTACCGAAGTGGAAATCGTCCAGCGAATTGGTGTCGTCGCGCTGGTTTGGGCAAGGTGGAAGTTTGTGAGGTCAGAGAAGAAGGCGATTCACATCACATCTCCATCTCCATTCTTTCAATTTCAACATTGGTTGCTTCGTCCACCAAGGCACCTTCTCGCAACAGATAATTTTCCACCTCACTGCTCACTTCGAGTACTTTGCAAGCAAGTACATGTATAGTGTTTACAATTTTCATTCAGTTCAATGTCTAACCCTAACTAAAGCAAGGCACCAGCAGATCTGCAAATGCAGCAAATCGCTTAGCCATAACACGAAACAGCGCATGTGGAACAAGCAGTGCATCCGAAAGCAAAACGCCACGCAAGCTCCCCCATGCAAAATCTCAACGCGCAAGCGAAAAAAAATCCCAGAAACCCTCAAATCCCATCCGCGAACCATGACCCAGAAGCGAACCAACAGAAAAAGAACCAAATCGCAACCCCTCGATTGAATCCGTTCCAATTCCACGAGCCGCCACCGACCTACAGCGCACCCATGTTCTTGTCAAGCGGCCTCAAAGCCCTCCCATACTTAGTCTCCGCCAACCCCGTCTTGAGATCGTAAGTAAGCCTGATCGGCTTGTGCGCCTCGTCAAAGATCGGCTTCCCGTCTTCAGTCAAAATCTCATAACTTCGCTTCCCATTAGACACAGTAGCAACCTTGCTCAACTTGCGCTTGAAAGCGCGCCCATCGCCGGTAATAGCAGTCACAAGCGGCCACCATTCGTCGTCGTAAGACTCCAAGGGCGAAACCATTTTAAGGTCCATGACGGCGCCGGTGGTCTTGTTCAGAGCGGTGTCGCGGAAGTAGTAGCCGTCCTTCTTATCGAAAGCTTCCCTGTGCATCTTGAGCTCGAAAGTGTAGCCGCGAAAAGCAAACGCCGCGTTGCTGTTCGTGCCGTGGAAGTACACGGGTTCGTTGTTGTAGGGCATGCCTGCGCGCAGACCGAAGGGAAGGGTGGAGTTGGAGGGGAATTCGAAGAACCATGGGAGGGTCCAGGGTTGGTGCGTGTAGCCTCCTTCGACGTTCTTGATCGGCTCGGCTTTGGAGTCAGTCACCCATTGCACGAGGCGTGGGCCATGTCCTTCGTTCTGGCCCTCTGCGTACCCATAGACCTCCGAATCCTGCACGTCCCCCTCAAGGATCGTGTGGGGGACTGGCGAGGAAGCATTGGTGACGGCGTAGGCGTGGTGTTGCCAGACCCAGGCTCCGAGCTGGATTTGGTCCTCTTGAGCCTCGGAACGTGGAAGCGAGATTCTGATCGGTGTTCTGATGCCCCCCAATACACGATCCCAAGGCTCCATCGCGAGCTCTGTGGCATTTTGAACTAGGATTTCCGGGAACAAGCGCGTGTGATAGAGGAAGTGGGCAAATCCTGCGGCTCCATGTTTTGCGGACTCGCGGCTGATACTTCTCCAGGCATGTTCCATGATATCGCGCTCATCCTTGCCAAAGTTCCCGAAGCCGTCGTAGCTTGAGGCATCGGTGGTGAGGAAGTACTCTGTGGCGGGAACGGTCGCATCGCCAAGCTCCGCGTCATGGGTCACATCGTTGGGATCCGCACCCCAGCTAGGGATGTGGGACAGGATCTTCCTCGCCATCACCCTAGTGATTTTCGGATGATGGAGCAAGGGAACCTCTGCAGTCCCATTGTAGCGGAAGGCAGTCAGGTCGAATTTCCTGATGCTTGGGGTTTTCGCGACTTCCAGGTGGCCCTCAGTTGCATTCGATGCATCTGCTTCGTAGACATATGCTCTTTCGGCCAGGTTCCTACCCTTGAGCTGACGGATCGCGCGATCGAGCTCCAGCATTTGCTGAGGTGACCAGCGGTACCAGAAAGCGTCGTTGCCGTAAAAGTGCTTCTGGCCAACCGCCATGGCGACGGCACCTGCCTCACCGGCAGCAGTCTGAACGGTCTTGACCAGGCAACGCGTATCACAGTGAGAGCCAGCATAGCCATCCTTAGGGGACTTGGCGAAGTGTCCATTCCCGTCATCCAGTCGGTCTTTGAAGACCATGTGGGTGATCTCTTCGACGAAGGTCTGAACCGTGTCCATGCAATCTGCGGACGAGATGCATGTCTCTCTGGTGTTGTGCGCACCAAGTGCCTGACGAAAGCCCTCTTCGGCGCCGGCCACCACGAATGGTTCGGTTGTTTTGCGGACGCAGTCTTTCAGACATTGCGGTTCTCCGCGGCGGTTGACCTGTGAGTGCAGGGCGTCTGAGACAGCAAGCCCAGGGAAGAAGCGTCCAAGATGCATGTTTGGATGTGATGTTGAATGTGGTTGGTGTATGCAAGTGGTTGTGATCGGTGTGTTGATTGCTATGCCGGTGGAAGATCTGGTTGGTATGTGCTTTGTCGAGTATGTTGTGGAGGATGACAAGAGAGAAAGGGAGCAGGAGACTGGGCCTGTCCATGATTATTATTCAAGAGAGCGACGTACAGACGGCCAGAGGAAATCCAGGAGATCCAGCATTAAGTTTTAGCTGTGTCAATGTCAGTAGCATCACAGTTTGACTGTTTTCATGTCAGCAGTATTGTATTAGTCGAAGGATTAACTTTTGCTGGTATAAGCAACACCACGCCCGCTTTTACATTTGGCTGTTACTGGCTGTAGATCATCTCCATCCTTATTGGTCACTCTGCGAGCTAAAGCCTATACAGCTGCTCTGTATAAGCATTGCTTGGACTTACAGGTCAGTCACGATTGTAAACACTTCTCTACCCTTGTTTCTGAGGTCCCAGTACATGTTTATTCGTCCCTTGAGCGAAAACGATTTTCAGCAGGACTCAGTGCCCAAAGCTCGTCTTTTGGAGGTTCTCGGAATCGCTGGGTCGGTGTCCTCGCAGAAGTCAAATATAACCACATTAGTACGAGAGTGCAAGAACATTCTCCATGTCCTAAGTGTGTCGTGAGGCGCACGGTGCTGGAGAGTAGCGTGGTCCTCAGAATTGTTGTACACGTCTCCAATGATAGGGGTTGCTACGATACGCACGTAGTCTGCTGTGTCCTCAAAAGCGTGAAGTCTAGAGCGCAAGCTTAGTAATCACATCCCACGGACAAGCCGTCTTCCGAGGTGGGTGAAAGTTGTGCAGATCCCGATTGGGAAAGTGGGATGAATAGAAGCGGGCAGGCGGCGGCCGAAGTCTGAAGCATAATGACGCAAATGTGCAGACACAAAGCAGCCACTGTGAAGGCGAGCCCTCGTCAAGTGTCGGAGTGTGCAGCAATACAAATCACATGCCTCGGCGCAAAGACCTATCTTAGTATCTTAGTATCTTAGTCGCCATCGCTTGCGCCTCGCCATCAAAGTCTCTGTCTGCGTAATCACACCACCCCTGCTACCACCCTGCTGTTTCCATGTTCATAACACCACGTCTCTGCCAAACCACTCTAAGATCCTCTTTTCTCCATACCTTATCCTCTGCCAAACCCACTTCCTTCTTCTTCTTCACCACCACAACCAAAACACGCACCATGTCGTCCGCAACCACCTTCTACGACTTTAAGCCCAAAGATGACAAGGGCGCGCCCTTCCCTCTCTCCAACATGAAGGGCAAGGTTGTCCTCGTCGTCAACACCGCCAGCAAGTGCGGCTTCACGCCTCAGCTCGATGATCTCGAGGCTCTCTACAAGGGTGCGCTTTGAATTCTCCATCTCATACACAGTACATCCGGTACGACTAACATCTTCCCAACAGACCTCAAAACCTCGCACAAAGACTTCGAAATCCTCGCCTTCCCCTGCAACCAGTTCGGCGGCCAAGACCCGGGCTCCAACGAAGAAATCCAGAACTTCTGCGTCCTCGGCCACAAAGTCACCTACAAGGTGCTCGGCAAGACCGAAGTCAACGGCGACAGCCCGGAGCCCGTGTGGGAGTGGATGAAGAAGGAGAAGCCGGGTCTCATGGGCCTGCAGCGCATCAAGTGGAACTTTGAGAAGTTCCTCATCGGCAAGGACGGCAAGGTGAAGGGCCGCTGGGCGAGCACCACCAAGCCGGCGTCGATCAAGACTGCTATTGAGGCAGAGTTGAAGGCTTAGGCGAGGAAGTCACGGGAGCTTGTGACCTTTTCGGAGGAGGAAAGATGTGAGGGCATATGAAGAGATACTATGTTGATACCCAGCTCAATTACGGAATTGTTGCCTTTGATGAACATACCACCAGAACATCTCAGTGGTCAGTCCTTGGTGTATGTATATGCTGATCCCTTCTCCAATATTCCCAGGTTTCTGAATTGAAATGTAACTCATAGTGCAGCATACTCTGCAAACATATACTAAACAAGCATATGCACCACTGAGAGCTGGAAGATATTAATCCAACGCTACATCTACATGTAGCTTCAAATCTCCACAAACTCTTCTTTTCATTGAAAAGATACTATAGACATTATTCAAAAGAGAGTTTTCCAAGCGCGAGCAGGAAAACATGGTCTAGTGCTTTGGTGAGCGATTAGGTACTCAAGACATGCATGCATGCATAAATGCCATATAAACAAAGTGCCAGCCAGGAAGGATTTCCTAGTTGAGTTGGACGTAATTGCCTGTGATTCCAAAAGAGTTAGCAAACAGCACATCGAACAATCACAAGGAAAGAAAAAGACTCACCAGGAAATTGTCCCTGCTTGCCCTGAATCTTTCCAATCCACCACTCATTCTCATTCGCCGTCCTCGTGACAATCTCAATAATATCGCCCGCGCTGAAGGACAAATCGCCTTCAGCTTGAGCCTCATAGTCGTATAGAGCAGTAACAGTCTCTGCAGCGGGCAAAGCAGACAAGCGGCCAGGCTTAGGTTTAGGAGGCGGGGGTGCCGCTTTCGATTTCGCTGCAGAAGCCCAGTGGCTGCCGGTGCTGTGCGCGCGGCTGATATCGGTCGTCCCGCTGGGAGAGTAAGGCGGAGGACCAGTGCCGAGGGTGTCGGTGGATTGCCGTCTACTGACGCCTGCTGAGCCGTTCTCGAGCGCAAGGCGCGGTTTGGGACCCTCGAGCCTGTTGGCGCCGTACTTGGACAGCGGCTTGCGCGGCCCGCCGGTGGTTTTGAATTTCACGATCGAGAGGGCTTCGGTCTGTGCCTGGATCTCGCCGCGCTTCTCGTTGAAGCCCTCTTCGATGTCGAGGGTGAGGTTGAAGTACCCGATGTCGATGCTCTGCATGACTTCGTGCAGGGTGTAAAAGACGTTGAGCTGCATGTAGTAGAAGCTCTGGAAGAGCGGCTGGATGAAGTCCTTCTCGAGCTGGAAGAGGACCGGCAAGTCCGCCTTGACGAGGTTGTTGAAGTATTCGTATTCTTGCGTCGCCATGTCGACGTCGTTTTCGGCTTTGTAGAGCGCTTTTTCGTCCTTGAGCGACTTGTCTTTCTTCTCTTGGAGCTTCTTGAGAGTGGCTGTGTGTCGGTCGAAGTCCAGCTGCTTGTTGTCGCGCTTCTTGCAGCTCTTGCGCACCGCCTTGATGATCTCCATGAGCTCGTCCGCAGGCTTCACAATCCTCGACTCAATCATCTCCAGCTCAGGCGACAAGCTAGCCTTCAACTCATTCACAATATTCTCGTACTCCTCGCACGCGCGAATGCCCTCTGGATTGCCGTCCACAACGTACGAATCGGGATCGCTGGCGCGGCCGGAAATGGGCTTGTAGATTTCGGCGCAGGCCTTCGCGAAGCCGATCTGGTGGTCGAGCATGCCGAGGATGGCCTTGAAGTACTTCTCGCTCTCGTCGTGCAGCTTCTTGGTCTCGTTTTCTAGGTCGGCGAAGCGGCGCTCGGCGTCAATGTAGACGGCGTCCTTTGTGATTTCGCCCATGTTGAAGCGCTGCTTGAACATTTGGGGCGCCTGCGACGGTTCGTCAGCCGGGGGTTTGTGTTTGTGTTTGCGTAGGCAGCAGGTCATGGTATCGCACCCTAGTGGCGCCCTTCTGGAATCCCTTCCAACTCATGGCTGTGGTGGTGTGCTTGTGGTTGTGCTGTGGGAGCGGTTGTTGTTGGTGTTGTTGGTATTGGTATCCTCGCAGGGTCAGGAACGATATGAGTGTGCTGTAGCCCCACGACGGAGAGGAGGTTCGAAGCTCGCGTTGTCTTCGGTGTTCAGAAGTGGGTATGGCGGGCACCTGTTTGGCGTCAACTTTGCACCGTCACCACGGGATGACGGCACCCGTGGCTTAGCTGTCTTGGCCAGCCGGCGATTTGTGTTTTGTTGTGAAGGCGGTGCAAGCGGGATGCGGAGGCCCCGAGAAGATTATGAAGATGTGTGGTATGAGGGAACTGGTATAGAAACAGATCTTGTTGTTGTTGTTGTTGTTGCCTGTGTTTGGTGAATGGAGCCCCTCGCCTTAGGCCACAATGTTAGCATCATGCCCATGCCCATACCCATGTGCTCGTCACGCACGAGCGATTGGCAGGGAAGCAATCGGCAGCCTCGGGATCGCGTAGCAAAAGCTTTCTGACGTCATCTTACCATTGATGTTGCCCGCCAGAGGACCTTCTGGATCGTCTTCGAATCAATTGTATCAGATCTATTTGCAAGTAGGGAGTTTGTGGTTTTGATACAGAGGTGGCTTTCCTTTGCTTCGCTTCACTTTGGAGATAAGAGCACGAAGCACGGTGAAAATTCATCAAGAGTGTTCTTTTCTCTTTCTTCGGTGGAGTTTTGATACTCGTGCGGTGGGAATCTCGATTACTACTAATGGTAAGGAAACAAAAGTATGTTCCCGCTTGGGAACGGAAACTTTTTGTAGCATGTTTAATCCACCTCCGACCCTTCTAACGACGTGGTGGTCGACGGAGCAGACTCAGGTTGCTCGCCTGAAACGCCATTCGATGAAGATCCCATACTCTCCAAATGCGATTCATCGTCTTCTGAGAAGCTTCCATTCTCGGACCCAGACGAGTACTCTGACACTGGTTGCGAGCCAGCTCCGGCCCTCAATTCCGGTGTTTCTATCGGTTCGAACGACACGCTTTTGTGCTTCCGTCGCGAGCGGAGCTTTTGCTTTGCGGCCTTCGCCCAATTTGCCAGTCTCTGCTTTTGGGGCGGTTTCAGCGCAACCACCGGGTCCCTTGCCTGCTTCAAGACGCCAAGCTGCGTGACGACCTCACGCAGATTCGCCTTGGTCTGGTCGCGGCAGTCCTCGCCGTAGTGGCAGGTCATCAGGTCGTCGAGGCCTTTTTTCACTTCGAGCAAGGTGGCGCTGCTTATAGCTGTGACGACCATCGACAGGTCTGAGCCTGCTTGCATCAAAGCCGCAGCAGCAAGACAGCTCGAACCACTGAGAGCGTAGGCCAAAGCGTTGCGGCCGTCCGATGGCGTTTGGAGCTCCAGATCCGCTCCGGCCGCGATGAGGAGCTCTGTCTTCTTACAAGACTCCTCATATATTGCTTCCTCATCTATTGCTGTGTGCATCAATGCTGTCTGACCATCCCTATCAAAGGCATCTTTGTCGAGATTGTCGTAGGAGCAAAGGGCCTGGAGTACACTGACGTCCCCCTCGTGAGCTGCCAACCAGAGCGCGGAATTTCCTTTGTCGTCCTTGTCGTTGACGGATGCGCCGGCGTCAACTAAAGCAGCGACACAGTCTTGTGCATCGTTTACGTCCTCTTCCGCGGCTAGCACAAGCAAAGGTGTTCTGCCATCGCGGTCCCGGCAGCTATGATTAGCGCCACGATCCAGCAGTAGCTTCGTAAGTTCAAGCTCGTTGTTAGCAGCCGCGTGATGCAGGGCGGTCTGGCCCGAGGAATCAGTCGAATCAACGCTGGCTTTCGCATCCAGGAGCAAACGAGCACACTCCAAATGTCCCTCTGCGACAGCAATGATGAGTCCAGTCTCCCCGTCCCCATTCGTCACATCCGGAGACACCTTGGGCAGGAGCAAGCGTAAGCAAGCCACATGGCCTTTCTCAGCCGCTAGTAAGAGGGCAAGCTCCCAGACATGGTGAGATGATCCCGCGGTGGCGCCCGCTTCGATGAGGATCTGCAGGCATTCGATGTGACCTGCATTGACTGTCTTGAGCCAGATGGTGTCTCCTTTGGCGTCTTCTCCATCCATCAGGCAACCACGGTCGATCAACAGCTTCAGGACTTCAATTTTATTGGCTTCGCAGGCTTCGAAAAGTGCTGTGTTTCCCTTCTGATTCTTTGCTTCGAGTAATGCTCCATTGTCAATCAGTACCTCAGCAGCCTTGACCGAACCATAGTGCGCAGCCAGTGTGAGGGGAGTATCGAGCTGTTCGCTACTTTGATGATTCACGTCGGCTGCCTTGTCGATCAAGAACTTGGTCATTTCAAGGTGATCCCATGACACGGCGTACATCAGGGCTGTCCATCCGTCGTGGTGCGTGGCCTCGATATGCGCGCCACGTTCAAGAAGCACTTGCGCATGTTTCTTGCGATTTCTGGCGGCGGCGTGGCCAAGAGCGTCGGTTCCTTCGTTATCACAAAGGTCGATATTTGCGCCGCTATCCAGTAGTATAAGCATGCATGCCGGATCTTCGGCACGCGTAGATGCCATGAGAGTGGTACATTGATCGTTGTCCTGAAGGTCGACTTCAGAGCCCGCTTTGATAAGCAATTCTAAAACTTGGGCATTTCCCTCAGTAGCAGCACTGTGCAATGCAGACAGACCGTCGGCGTCGATCTTGTGTACGGAGGCCCCGGCTTCCAGCAGCATAGTGACTACATCGTAGTGTCCTTTGAAGCTAGCTGCTATGAGTGGCGTTATCTCGCCATCAGAAGCATCTGGCTCTACGCCTTTTTCCAGAAAGAACTGCACAATATCCGCCTGGCCGCGTCTAGCAGCTTTCCGAAACTCACGCGCAAAATGCGTGCTGCGGTCCTCTGCACAAGGAACTTGGTTTATGAGCACTTCCAGGGTGTCAAAGCTCTTGGCCCATATGGCGTGGGTGACTGGAGTTTCGCCGTCGCTGTTTTGCTGGTTGACATCTGCCCCGGCGGCAAGAAGAACTTCAACTACTTGGCTCATGCCAGCGCGGCAAGCAATCACTAGTGGAGTAGCTGTAAAGTCGGCGCGATCTTTGAGTTCTCTCCAGGTCGCTTTTGCCTCAACAGATGCACCGTGCTCCAGGAGCAGCTTTGTGATGCCGACGTCTCCCCAAAAAGCGCTGATGGCCAGCGGGGTACCTCTGATAGAGTCGACCATCGACGCAAAATTATTATCGATAAGCGAATCGTGAGAAGTGATGCTTTCCTCATCGTCGTCATCTCCGTCGCCATCTCCGTCGCCATCAAGCTCGGTGTCCCGAAGTACTCCGTCCCTTTTGAAGACCATGCGGATGCTCTGATCGGTTTTGGCGTTATGATCCAGCAGAAGGCGAACAAGGCGTTCGTTCTCAAAGTAACAGGCAAGGTGCAATGCTGGGCTTTGGTGAGGAAAACATTTCTCACGGTCTGTTGAGCAACGAAGCAAAGCCTCGACAGCATCAGCATTTTCCTGGGCGACCGCTATGCATAGTGGATTCCCGAACTCCGAAGACCAATGGTCGACATCACACCCGGCCTTCGCGAGATCGTCAATCAGAGGTGGACAAGATATAGCCAGATGTACGGCGTTGCGGTCCAAGCTGTCTGTACAGTTAAAGTTGAAGGGCTCAGCGCGATCGGACAGGAACTCCGCCAGACCTTCTCGATCTCCTTGGGTTGCGAGCTTTAAGAACTTCTTTTCCTCGGGTGTAAGCACGTGTTCCTCTGTCGCGTCATTTTCAATGTCGTCGTCTTCCTCGGAGTCTTCTGCGATTCTGAAAATACCGACCTTGGCAGGCGGCACTGTGCTTTGCTTGCGATCCAGTCGTGGCGGTATTTTATCATCTTGCATGGGGCTGGGAGCAGAGATCTGCGGTGTTTCTACCTGAGAAACTGTTTCCGGCGCATCTTTGTTCATGCTAGCCCAGCTGATGGCAATTTCTTCTGTCCCAAGGAGTCGATCGCGGTCAGAAAGAGTGTAAAACGCCGTCATAGTCTTTTGGTAGTTGCACCACTCGCCGACATGGTCCTTTGGACCTTGACCGTCTTTGGCACTTGACCTTCGCCCAATCTCGTCCAAACTTGCCGCGTAGACGTTACTTTCCTGTAAGACCGTTTGTTGGACACTGCCACTTCGGTCCGTTAGTGCCTCTGCTTCAAGTATCGATACTTCAAATTCTCCCAGTCGAGGATCGTTCATAATCTGCTGCTTGATGTCTTCATAGTTACTGTTTGTCGCACTTGAATCAGAGACCCTTCCAGAATCGGCATGCTCACCGCCAGTGACATCCCATGGGACCGAGTCAAGCGCAAAGGGCTGCAGGTGGTTTTTGGCCATGTGGCTGATGATCTCTCTCTGGCACACTTCACTTCCAACGTCTCCGAGATGTGCCTCGGGAACGAACCCACAGAATACGCAGCAAGGATAGAGCGGCGACTCTTTCTGGCAGCTCATCTGGATGACCAACGATAGCTCGTTTGCCGCGATGGGCCCGTGAACCCGTTTCAGATGCTGGCGATAGGCATCCTCGTCGTGAAAAGTGCTCGATCTGTCACCAGAGCCCGAAGATCGGCAGGATTGACACACCCAAGACATACGAGCATGCTCTACCTTCGCATGACTGGACCAATCCTCTGTTGTCTGGAAAGTAAGATGAGGCTGCGTGCATTCCTGAAAGAGGCAAAAGTAAGGCATGAGGTCATGCAAAACGTGAGATCTGCCAGAAATACGTGAGTGACCTGAAGACCATGTCAGAAATCGGAGGTCTACTTACTGCCACTTCTTCTTCTCCAGCTGACTCGTTGGACATGGCAGTCCACATAGCGGACACTTGAACTCGTCAAGCCCTTCGCGCACCTTTGGTGCTCGGGGAAATTCAAGATGATCCGCGCGAACCTTGGTCGTGACTGTAGGCGCTGTTTTGGGATGCAGATCTATCTTCTGGTCGATCTTGACGCGCGCTGATAGGACGGTGGCTGCGGACACAGCTTTCGATGCCGCCGGGGCATGGGCATCTTTCGTTACAGTCGAGGCTTGAAGTCGGCCAGAGTCACGGCTTGCCGAGGGAGGCGCGCCTGGCTTTGTCTGCGATTTCTGCGTCTCTGGTTTTGCTGTCGTCCGCTGGCTTGGGTCTGCGAGGTTGCTGGCGTGGTGTCTCTGATAGCTCACCCTTCGCCACCGGTCCACCATACATCTCTCCGCTCGCTCTCGAAGGAACGGCGCCGCTTCGTAGCGTTCAGTGCCTTCGGGCTGGCGAGCATCCGTGCTCGTGTGTTGTGTCGTGTTGAAGGATCGTTGACAGATGTACTTGATGTATTTCTCAAACTCAGGAGCCAAATGTCGTCCGTTCTCATCTCTTGGCTCAAACTTTGCTGCCTCGGCCGCTGTCTTCCTCGCACCTTCGCGTCTCACACGAAGGGCAAGCTGTAACAGGCGCCCGACAGACTTTTCCACTTCGGTCGCAAGCTTCGAAGGGATTGGCTCTACATCGTCTTCATCAGACATCTCACTGTCGCTGCTTGCAGTGTCGTCCCCAGCGCCAGCTAGGCTGGGCTGTTCTGCTAGCTGCGCGGGCTCTCGAGCAATTGCACCACCATCTGTTGGTCAGCACGATCCTTTCGCTGCGATGTGGTGTTTCTTACAAGCTGCAATGTTCCCCAAGAGCGCCTCAACCAGCTGCTCTACCAGATGAGTGACCTGTCGATTTTTTGCCAAACGGTGGTCAATTGAGAATTGTCCCTGGGCAAAGATTCCGAGACTCTCGGCCCATAGATTCAGCCTTGCTAACTGATCTTCTGCCCATGTCCTCTGCACCTGTGAAGCGTTGGCCAGATCTCTGAGATTCTTCAACGACGAAATACAGGCCTGGGTCCTCTCAGGAATCGCCATGACTCTGTATCCGAATGTTGCAAGTCATGCACACTGACTGAGTGTAAGAGTTTTGGTTACCACGGTATGGTCTTACGAGGACCCAACATCAGGTATCAATCGGATGCGTGGGGCGGTCTTCCGTTGCCCTACTTCCTGCTGGAAGCGCCGGTGGCGTAGGCGACATTGCATGCATGTGGTGTGGGGCTGAAGAGGGGCGTATGTGACATGGTGCGATGAGGCTGACGGTTTCCGCCTTGATAACGCATAATCAAAGTGCTCTTTTGCTGTCCTTGATACTCCCGGCTATGGTTGACATCAACTGGTCATGACTGCCAACACTGCCAAATCCAGGATCGCAAAAATTCGACTGGACCATCTGGAGGCCTTGGCTGCCAGCGCGCAAAGATGCCCAACTCTGGGGACGGTACGATCCTGCTCCTAAAGAACAGCTGCAAGCTGATTCGTGAGGTCGCGGACTTCTTCGCTGGCGACGACAGTCGGGCGCAAAGGGCGCGGAAAACACTAGAGAAAAGGCAGAGAGACCCTGCAAGAGGTAAAATCAGCGCTGCCTTCTATGCGAACATCTCGGTGGATCTAGCTGCCTTGGACGAAACCTTGCAGGGCCTCCCTGATACATGGTCAGACGGTCAAGGGCCTGGCGTTCGTGCTGCATTTCAAGTTTTGCAGGTCCTGGAGGATGCATTTTTGAACAAGGAGGAGTTGATCAAGGCGGACGACAGTGAGGATGAAGACGAATTGGACGTGCAGGTAGACGGGGAAGACTCCCGTGTAGGTCAAGCTGTATTAAAGCTTTGAGCACAGCTGACGAAATCTGACAGGGAGGCGGTATATACGTGTTTCTACAAGCTTTTGTCGCTAAATTCAAAATCGAATTTGGAACGGAGCCAGAAAATGCAGAGAACACTGAGAGGATTGAATGGCTTTTGGAAGTGACCAGATTCGGCTGCCCGAAAGGCAAGAGTCGCGATTTGCTCCTGCAGTCAGTGAAAGATTGCAACGATGTGTTGAAACCCATGTCATCCAAGTCTGTGGATATTTCATACCAAGCCAACAGAAGTGCAGATCTCGAATGGGCGGAGGTTGGCGAAGCATTCAGATTCGTCGAGCGGCTTCATGATACCCTCGAGCACTGGAACTGTGATTGCTTTACCGCCATGTCACACCGACACGCCAAATTTGCTTTTGACCTTGGACCGGCGGGACGCCATGGATCGGTGGCTGGAACCATGTTCTACCCGTCATTGCACCCAATCAACAACACACGTATCTGGAGACGTGCCCATCTAGAGTTTCAGGACGATATCGTCTCACCGACACTGCGTTCCCCGACTCACAGGAAAGCTTTCACTGATGGTGAACGCGCTTCGAAGCTCTCGGATCTGTGCGGTCTCCTGGAAGACATAGCAGTTCGTGGAGAGGGGGCATTCAAGCTTACTGCCGGAGAGCCCAGATTGTGCGACATCCCTACTCACGCCAATGTATTTCAAGACCTTTCAGCCACCAGCGATAGCTCTTTTGTCGATTGCTACAACCTCCCGCAGCCGCAAAGACTTCTCAAGATGAGTTCTAAACGCCGAATATCTGTGGCACTTGTCCTGGCGTACGCGTACCTACACCTTGGTGGGGGGTCGTGGTGGCCATACACGAAGAAACCCAATTTACATTCGCAAGACATCGACAGTGAGGGTATTCCGCCTTCACGACTAGTACTGTTCTCACCAGACTTCTCGCGGCAGAAGGAGGAGTTGCCCTATGTCTTGACGGCTTTCAACGCGGACATGCCCAGTTTGCCTGCATTCGGAAAACTACTACTGGAACTCTTTGTTGGGCAGTCCGTAAATTGGGACGAGTTGAACAGCAAGATGGAAACAGCGAAAGAAAAAATGCTAGCCACAGAGATGCTGCAGGCTGTATCTACTTGCCTAGCAACAGGAACAGACAAGACATTCAAGGGCGGAGGAACTATTCGAGAGGACGAACGGCTTCGAACACACTTTGTGAATGGTGTCGTGATCCCGATACAGTACGTGCTCCGCGTAGGGTATAAGCTGAAGCCCCAAGACATCTTCAAAACTGTCAGCACCAGTGGAGTTGTCGAAATCAAGGAACTTCCAGCGAGACGTCTTCCGATACGGAGATACCGAGATGGACCAGAGATGATCGTCGACGGATTCTGCCTGCACGATGGCCAAGAAGGGTTGGAAAAAGCCTTCGACACCCAGTCAGTGCCTCGATCCTATTGTAGAATTTCACGCTGATCAGTAAGTAGCTGCAAAAGTGCCGACAAGTACATTCAAGAACTGCAAAAATGCTCGGGTAAGTTCCTGCAGACACGGGGAAAAGGCCAACGCAAGATCAATCCGGTCAGGATAGCCATTCTAGACACTGGGGCACACATTCCCGCTGAGCACGCCGAATATGTCTACGACGGTCGAATAAAAGAGTGTCGAACTTGGTTACGCTCCACCAAAGACAGTGGCGAGGCTCTGGGAGGACCTTGCTCGGATCGTGACGGCCATGGTACCCATGGTACCAGCGTACTACTACAAGCCACTGAGAACACCAAGATCGAGATCTTTGTTGCTCAGATCTTTGACAAGAGCACGGAGAAAGTGAAACAAGACTCCATTATCGACAATCAGACTGTGCACAGAATCGCAAATGTACGTATGCCCGCGGTCCAACCCTGCAGCCTTGCATCCATAGCTGACGGAATCTAGGCTTTACGCTACGCCGTTGATCACTGGAATGTGGACATCATCTCAATGTCGTTCGGCTTCCCTGAAGTCATCCCAGAAATCAACGATGCCATTCGAGATGCCCGCGATAGAAACGTCTTGATGCTCGCCGCCGCCTCGAACTGCGGAGGCAACCGCAAACGCACCTGGCCGGCTCGGTCTGACGATGTAATGTGCATCTACGCCACGGACGGCGACGGTAATAAGTACGGCAAGAATCCGACACCAATAGGTAACAAGGATAACTTCGCTGTGCTCGGAGAATCGGTTGCGGCGCTTTGGCCGCCAACGAGCCCGCATGGTAAAGCTCGAAGGGTGCGAAAGTCTGGCACTTCGACTGCAACGCCTATCTGCGCTGCCATCGCTGGCATTGTCGTGACGATGTTGCGGTTGAACGAGGACAGCTATGTGGGTAGCTTCGAGGATAAAAAACAGGAGGAGAGACGGGGTACGTATCGGAAGAAAGTCGCTGCTCTTGGTAAGGCAAGCGCCATGGCTTCGGTGTTCAAGCTTATGGTGGGCGAAGAAGGTATGCGGGATGGTTACCAGTTCGTCGCGCCTTGGAGAATCTTTGACGATGGCAATCACTTGCTGTCAACTACGCTGGAAAACATACTGGACTGTATAGATGCATAGAAAATGAAATAGTGCATGACTCAACTGCATTCAATCTTCTCACTCGTCCTCATCATCATCCTCCCACTGGAAGCCCATTGTTACCTGATCAAGCTCCAGCTCCTCTACCAAGTCATTCTCACCTTCGTCATCACCATCATCACTAAACAAAGCCCACCGATTCTCTTCCACGGCATCCAAACTCCGATCAAACTTCCTCCTGACCCGCAAAAGCTGATACGCGAGCACAAAGTCCTCTTTCGGTGCCTGAACAAGCGTAGAGTTCTGATCACGACTCACATCACCTTTCACGCCGGCATTGACAGGTACTCCCACCTGCGTGACATCCGCACTTGCATGTGCCCCTCCGGAGCGACTGCGACCTTTCCTGACTTCGATGTTGGCCCCATGGGCAACCATCACTCCCGTGATGATGTATACTGACGGGCGCACAAGCTTCTTCAAAATCGCCGCGACCGTCTGATCCGAAACAGCTTTGGCAATAGAAGTCTGCGATGGTCGAAATGTCGTTTGCACTACACGGTCGCACTCGATGGCTAAACCACGTGTGTACGAGCGGCTGCCTTCGACGCCCGCGCCGATGCCAGTGATGATGGAGAGGTCGGCGAAGACGCCGCCACCGATCGAGCGAGAGCTGTCGCTGTCCCACTTCCAGGCTGTGAATTCCTGGGTGGATATGTCATCCGCTGTAAGGGTGAGGGCTGCAGTGAGAGGCTGGCGTGGGTTGGGACGCTTTGTGTCACGAGCCATGGGGAGAATGCTGCCTAGGCGTATGTCCTTGTCTGGGAGGAAAGAGAAATCGGGGAGAAGCATGAAGCTTGGTTGGAGAGCGTCCATTGTGACGATTGTAGAGAATGAGGCACCTTGCTTCTATTGTGTTGAGCAGTGAAAAGATTGTAAGTTGTAAGTAGCCAGAAAGTTGACTCTAGAGAACAGCAGACTACTGTAGAAGCTAGATAGGCGATAAATTTAGGCGAAGACCTTGATTTGGTTGGCTGAAAGACTACTATGATACTATGAGTATCTACTATACTCTTCATAAAAATAGGTTCGACAACTTAAGAAAGAGAGAGACTAATTTTCTGTCTTTAATCATAGTTTAGTCTGTCCAGATATACATACAGTACTTGTGCCCGAGTTTGTGTACGACACGAGTGTTAGCTGCAGCTTATATGCAACTACCATATCGTATAGGTACACTCAGGAATCGAACGCCCATTGAGGGACTAGCTATATCGTCTATAAATCCCAGAAGCCTGTATGCTAGGACTAGCGACTGTAAAGGTCAAACAACCTCGCTTACTACAGACTGCGTACACAAACTTGAGCGTAAGAGATGTTGCCAACAGTTCAACGATCCTGTAATCTGAGCAAGCTGCCGTGCTACTCAACTGATATGTTTATCGGATCATAAAAAGACATGACGGGTAGTGGATTAGCAAAAGAACTGCTCATCCAGAGCTATCGATGCATCGGCCGGGAATCGAACCCGGGGCTGGCCGAGTCGCTCACAGGAAATGGAGTCTCTCATGGCAACGGCCAATTTTACCACTAAACCACCAATGCTATTTTATGATGCTCATCCGAGTTGTTGGATTTCTCTCACGTGGAAAGATGTCCCAATTTGGCAGGTACTTCCTAATCAAAGTGAGGTTGACGTCAATGGATGTAGCAGGCTGCTGTAGCAGGCTGCTGTACTCACATAGGAGGAGCGTGATAAAACGATGCATAGAGTAGAATGAATACTCTTATAACGTAAATCAATGAGACGGAAGCAGAAGTTCGAAGACGAGCACACTGGTCATAGAATGCGGTTCACACGGCGAAGTGAGGGTCCAAGTCCGCTGGCTCGCTGAATCAGCTCAAAGAGGCAAAAGCAGGGCGGGCTTGGCACTGCATTACCGAGCGAGCTTTGTTTCCGCCGCCGCAACGCAATCTTGACTTGCTCCCTCTTGATCTCATCACCACCAATTCATTTTCATCCCATCACAATGTCAAGCACAGCACCTGCGTTTGCGCGCCAGGCGCTACGACAGTGCTCGAGGAGGCTGTCGACGACTTCTCAACCCTTTGCCAAGCAGCTGCCTCGCGCATGCATTGCCGTGAAAAGTCGTCGAAGCTATGTCTCTGAGTCGTCGCCCAAGAACGCCACCGTCAACATCGAACAGACCATCAAGCAAGACCAGAAGGCTTTTCTCGCCGAGACTGGCCTCAAGCCAAAGGATGCGACGATGCCGACGACGGGCATGAGCGCTGATGCTATGATGAGCCCCGCCGCCGGCATCTTGAAGCAGGCGAGCGTCATGGACGAAGGCACCAGGCCCATTTACATGGACATGCAGGCCACCACACCCACAGACCCTCGAGTACTTGATGCTATGCTTCCTTTCTTGACTGGTCTTTACGGTAACCCACATTCGCGCACTCACGCGTACGGCTGGGAGACAGATAATGGCGTGGAGCAGGCACGAGCACATATCGCCAACCTGATCGGTGCCGACCCGAAAGAGATCATTTTTACATCAGGAGCAACAGAGAGTAACAACATGAGCATCAAGGGTGTCGCCAGATTCTTCAAGCGATCCGGCAAGAAGAACCACATCATCACATGCCAAACAGAACACAAGTGCGTATTAGACAGCTGCAGGCATTTGCAAGATGAGGGCTTTGAGGTCACATACTTGCCTGTGCAAAGCAATGGTTTGATCAACATGGAGGACCTGGAGAAGGCCATCAGGCCCGAGACCTGCCTCGTCTCGATCATGGCTGTCAACAACGAAGTCGGTGTTCAACAACCTCTCGCCGATATTGGCAAGCTTTGCAGGAGCAAGAAGGTGTTCTTCCACACGGATGCGGCTCAGGCTGTCGGCAAGGTTCCCATGAACGTGAACGAGATGAACATCGATCTCATGTCCATCTCGGGACACAAGATTTACGGTCCCATGGGTATCGGTGCATGTTACGTGCGCAGACGTCCCAGAGTCAGAATCGACCCCATCATTTCCGGTGGTGGTCAAGAGAGAGGCCTGCGATCCGGCACCCTCGCTCCAGCTCTGGTCATTGGCATGGGCGAGGCCGCCCGTATTTGCAACGAAGAGATGAAAGTGAGTCACCACCATTCCCCGCTCCTTCCGTCCCTCGAATGATTATACGCTTCAACATGCATGGCTTTCTGAGTGCACCTTGACCGGTGATCTGCTTGCTGATACAGCTTACGTAACTGTTATGACCCTTTCACATCCTGCACGACTTCAAAATCTACCATTTTGTTGGAGTAGCTTGCTGACAATCTGAACAGTATGATACCAAACGCATCACTGAGCTGTCAAAGCGCCTCACTGATGGCCTTCTTGCCATGGAACACACCTCTCTTAACGGAGACCCCGAGAAGCGTTACGCTGGTTGTGTGAACGTGTCTTTCGCCTACGTTGAGGGTGAGTCCTTGTTGATGGCCCTCAAGGACATTGCTCTGTCCTCCGGTTCCGCTTGCACTTCTGCATCGCTCGAGCCATCATACGTTCTACGCGCCCTTGGTAGCAGCGACGAGAGCGCACACTCCAGTATCCGCTTCGGCATTGGCCGCTTCACAACCGACGAGGAGATCGACTACGTGCTCAAGGCTGTGCAGGAGCGTGTAACCTTCCTTCGCGAGCTCAGCCCGCTGTGGGAGCTTGTGCAGGAGGGTGTCGACCTCAACACCATCGAGTGGAGCCAACACTAAGCGTGTCGCTACGGAATCAGAATCATTTACGGCCTTGTATTGTTTATAGTAATCATCACAGCTTGACCTAGTCGGCAAGCGGCGTTTGGCGAGCCAGGCTCCGGCGTCTTGTAACATATACCTTCACAACAACGATCAGATGCCTTTTATCATGAACCAATGCTATCTATCTATTGTCACAGTGAACCTCCATGTCCACTTTCACATCCTCTCACAACCCATACGCTTTGACGATCCTCTCTGCAACTCCCGCCCCAGCCCAGTACGCTCCCGTGCTCGTCCCCAACGCTACAAACGGCGCCGTATGCTCCCCAGCAAACCACACCCCCCTCTCCGGCAATCCCTCCCTCATAACCTCAATATCCCGATCCCCCTCCTCCAACCCAACCTGAAAATTACAATAACTGCCATACCCCGCAAACTCATCGTTCGCCCATGCCGTCGCCAACACTCCAGCCGGTTTGCAACGCGCATCAGAAGCATCGTAGTTCGGCAGCCGGGAGAAGTACGGCTCGAACCATTCTATGAGCATTTGATCGTGTTCTGAGGGCGGGGTGGATGAGAGGAGAGAGGCCACGTGCACGGCGCACGGACCGTAGATGTAGAAGAGGAGGGTTGGGTGGGCGGTGGAGGCTGGCAGGGCGGCGAGGTTGCCGCCTTGTTGATCCCAGTTATTTGGGTTGAGCTTTGAGTAGGTTGGCGCAAGCCAGTGGGTGAAGCCGGGGTGGTTTTGCTTCTTGGGAGTTGTGGTGGATGATGGTTGGTGGATGGGTTGGGTCGTTGCTGTTACGTTGGGGGTTTTGTGCAATGGGTCGAGGAACGTAGTCGGCGGTGAGGCGGATGTTGGTTTGGGAGTGTTCCAGAAGGCTTCGGGGAATGTGATGTAGACTTTGTCGAGAGTGCCATAGCCGATGCTAGCTATTGCTTTGGTCATACGGGGCTCGAGGGGTGGTTCGAAGGCGTCGAGGTTGCGTTTCAGCCAGCCTAGAGGCATTGTGCAGACCACTTCGTCGAAGGCGAGGCGACTTCCATCTGCTGTCTCTATGATCGGTTTTGTTCCACCATTGTTGTTCTTCTCGCCAGACAGCACTTTGACGACCTTCGTCTCAAGCCTGATATCCGCCTTCTCACGAGCGTTCTTTGCCACCGCGTCCAGAATCTTCTCATACGTGCCAGCGACGAACGGATTTTCGCCTTCGATGCACTCCTCCAGCCAGAAAAACTTCAGACTCTGCCTTTGCACCGGCGATCCAACATAAGCACCCCACATCTCACACGCCTGCAACAACCCGCGACGCTTCCTCTTCGCTTCCTCATCCGATAGATCGGTGAAAAGCTCTTGCACCTTCTCCTCGAAGAAACCGTACAAGCTCCGTGAAGCCGGTATAGACTTGCAGTTCTCGTTACTGTATTTGAAAGCTGCGGCGATGAGACCGTCATCCCAGAGCAAACAGCCATACTCAGCGGCTTCCGCCGGATCCAAAGGCTCTCCTTTCGAGTCGATCACACTCTGTTCTTCGTCCCATGCGTGCAGCTCGGTCTTTGTTTCTCTGGCGATTTGCATGATCGGGTTGTCGTCCGTGCCATGTATCCAATTCGGTCCTCTACATATCACCAAAGATCAGCAAAACCTTTCCCTTAAACCGCCACATCCATCCATCCGTCTCTGTCTCATATAAAAGAAATACTCTTCAACCTACAAATCAACCTTATGCCCCAACTTCAAACTCTGCCCAACCCTCCCACCAACCCTGTTCCTCGCCTCAAAAATCGTGACCTTAACGCCACGTTTGAGCAAAACATCCGCACACCTCAAGCCGGCGAACCCAGCGCCAACAATACCCACGCTAACCGCCTGCTTTGAAGCCGCCATAGCAGCGCTCTTGAGCATGTCCTTGGGGTTCACGTTCTGGTCATCCGTGTAGAATTTCCGAGAGCGCAGGTCCTGCAGGATGCGAGATGTGCCGGTGGGGGAGGAGTAGGTGTGGTTCTGGCTTGCCTCCATGGATCGAACACGGACAGGGTCCTGCGAGCGCCGCTAGGGATCGTTGTGGAAGATGATTATGCACGCTTGTTCATGTGTGTGTTCTGTCAATACTTTTGATATATATGCATATAACAAACATTGCGAGAGTCTGCCAGCGCTGCCAGCAAATACTTGATGAGCGAGCCACAGGGATGTCGTCCTCGGCGGCTAGCGGTGGCAACTAACTCCTTTACGAGCAAATGTAAATAATCTTGGCAGGAGCGGCTAACAGTACATTTCAGACCAGGGATGTCAAGCTCTCGTTGCAGAAACAGGCAATAGTAGCATTTTCTATCACACATCGCAACAAAACATCGTGGCCTTTGTCGGCGTAAGTCATCATCAAGCCACAGGTTCAAAACGCTTGGACGCCGGCCCAGAAAAGCCCGGACGTTGCGAGATTGGGCAAACGGGAAATTGAGCCAATAATGTTACGGCTGCAGGATGACGGCAGGGCAAGACGTCTGACTATCGCTTCGCTTCCTCATCCCTTGTTGCTTTCCAAAACAACCTGTCAATTTTCCTTCCCCTCATGTTTACTTAGGACGACAGGCACACTCGCATTGCATGCAGACACACTCAAAAGTTCCCTCACGGCCACCTGCCCTGACTGAGCGAAAGCAAACCCTGCACACAATCCAACTCCTCCTCACCAGAGATGCTGCTACTCTTCCGGTGGTCGCGCATGAACGCCGCGAGCTCTGGGTCTTGGTCTGGATCCGTCACTTTGTCTGTCGCGGCTCGCGGTCGCGGTGTCTGAGGAGGTTGCTTCGATGTTCGCTCTGGCTTGCTGGTGTTGCCAGCTGATCGACTCTCACCAAGCACACTCCTGCCTTGCCGGCCGTGTTTCCCGCCACCTGATCCCACTACAGGCTGTGATGATGGGAGTAGCTGTCGTTCTGGTGACCAATTCTCTTTGTCGGAGTCGTTGCCTGGAATGTGGATGGATGCTCCGGACTCTGAGTACTTAAGCTGCAGCCCTGGCTTGGACGCACTCTCTACACCATGTTGTAGTCTGCCAGCTGATGTGCTTGACCGTCGCAGCGATGCTGGCAGATGGTCGAGCTTGGCTCGCTTTGCAGATGGCTGTCTTGCGACGCTGGCGTTACGCTTCGAAGGCAGAGGAGCCAGCACCCGTCGTCCAGAGTTGGCACGCATCAGGCCAATGGCATCGGCTGCCGATCCGCTAGCATCCTTCTCTGCTTGCTCCTCTGCCTCGTTCCTGGAGTCCTTGTCACACCAGAACTCCCACGCCCTCGAGTCACGTGAACGCCCGCTTGCAGATCGGCGCAATGATGTTGAAGCATTATCACGAGACACGCGTGTGAGATCCAGAGACGATACAGGAGGTCCTTGGTTACTATTAACAGACTGTCTCAGTTGTTGCGATGCGCGTGGTGGCGAAGGCGATGGGCTGTCGTTGGTAATGATCTTCGCAGCTCCTTCCGAGGTCATCGAAAGACGAACATAAGAAGATGACTTTCTCAAACGACGATCAGAATCCTTGACGGTGATCTGCTCACGACCAGGTAGGTACTCGGCTGGTTCGTGTTCCTCTTTGAACGACGACGCTCGGCGTTTGTTTGCGAGATAACCATAATTTGCAGAACTTGGGAGCGATTGCCGACCAGTACTTCCAGATTGAAGAGCTTGGTATGCAGCTAGAGCGGAGTAGCCAGCAGAGGGCGTTTCAGCGTGTTGCCGCGATTGCGAAACGTATGCGTCATCCGTGCCAGCACCTCGAGGTACTCTTGGTAGCGTTGATGGAGGGGGTGGTGTGCTGTGGTGTTGGTTGTCGGATAAAGTCTCATCGGGTATGGTGGCATTGCTGTCGTCGCTGCCGAAGTTGGGAGGGTTGAATGGAGCAGTGTATGAGGGCGCAGCAGTTGCACGCGATGCCTGGTATTGCGCTACCTCATGAGGCAGAAGTGGTCGGGCCTTCCGGCGCGAACTCTGGCGTCGGTTCTGGAACCAAATCTTTGGTGACGCGTGTTAGAGACGATCGAGCCGACGCGACTAGACGTGTTGTGCAAGAGCCTACCTGAACTTCTTTCTCGCCGAGGGCGACCTGCCTGACAAGCTCCAGACGCGCTGCCTTGTCGGGCTTTGGGTCGCGTTTATATGCCTCTTCGAGGATTGCTTGATCCTCAGTGCTACAGCGCTCATTAGAGACAGTTCCAAGCGCTTTCATCTGTTTGCCAGAGTGTACCTCGTCCTCTTCCGTTTTTGTCTAGCCAATGGTTTATCGTCGACCTTGGGCGGTAGGTTGTTCGGCACGGTGGATGACGAGTGGTTGAGAAAGGCGTAGTTTCCAGGACTTGAGTTTGTAGCAGCAGTGGCCGGCTGATCGCCTTCATGATACGACGTCGGGAGCTCCATGGCGGCAGTGTATGGGTGGTGTTGGCGGAGGAGGGACTGCACACTTGGGTGAATAGAGGTCCAAGTCGCGTGTCGCGTCTCGATGATCCACTGCCGGCGGGCTCTAGCGGGCTTCCACAATCACGAGGCCCATGCACCCAAGGCACTGACAACAGCATTCCCAACCCCCAGAACGCCTACAGACGACTCGCCTTGCCATCTCACCATTCTATACACTTGCCGACAACAGAATCATGGCGTCGAGTCCAGATATACGTGCTTATGTGCCTGTCTACCGCCTCTGGAAGAGCATGCAGCCTCTCTCACCACTCGCCAATGAGCGTGCATCTTCACGAAAACACCTCCAAGTCACGTGTAGGTGACGACAGGGTGAGACACATCACGTCAGAGGGTTAGGGTTGCTATATCGGCATCACCTGATGTGTTCGTGTATGTATACTCACGAGTAAGTGCCTGGCATCGAGTACAGGGCTCAGACACTGACAGCATGACAGCGAGGACAGTGAGGCATGCGCCACGAAGGGACATTTCATAAGCAACTGATCTTATGCCTGTTCGGGACAAGAACATCATGCCAACACGTCACACGCTGTAGTCAGCACCAGACGTCTCCTTCACCGAGTCCGACCCCCGTCCTTAACGACAACAACAACCACTGTCACCTGTCATCCTCGGAGAATGCTCCCGGGTATGGTGGAACATGGCTCGAAGTAGAAGTACGTTGGTGTTAATGACTGCACCATTTGTCATTTCAAGCAGAAACGACATCTCGGCATCGCCGCGCGGCTGAACATTTCTTACGCTTCAGCCCTGGACGTCACTTTTGGCATGCAATGGCCCGCGCACCACCATCACCCATGCAAGTGCTCACCGGTCGCGTGGCTGATGGATCGAGATTGCCGACTTAATCATGAACCTTCTTTGGCCTTATCGTCGAAGCCGTTCGAGCTAGCAACTCGTGGCGGACGCCCCGTATGCAACCAGATACCCGGACGCAGCTACGAGCTTTCGTACACGGTCGAGCGACCATGTACTCTGGCTTGACTCTTCGATCTTCACGGATGCAATACCAGCTCCCAGATTGCATTGGGTATTTTTTCGGCAGAGCCGCCGGCTATGTGCAGCTTATGCTCTCTCGTGACTTTCAGAACCTGAGATGATGGGTACGCCTGTTGCAATATGCTAGCGCAGCCGGTTTCATTTCCTGCGTCACGTTTTGCAGTTTATGGCTGGCAACGTTATGTGCTCATTGTGTGGTGTGTCAGCGATGCAATGACGGCATCTTCACCAACAACGTGTTACGCACGGCATAGTCACGCTAACATAATCTACGGACGACTCGATCGACCACAGCCGCACCTGCGGTAGATTACACGTGCCGCCACGTGCACATCCAAGATCTTATTGCACAATCGCGCACGTTAATTGGCTACAGGACTCAAAATATAGTTGTCAGGCAGCAGCACCTTAGCGAATCAATCAATTCGTTCTCATTCCAGGCACCTGGTACAACTTTGGATAAAGTTGTGTTACATCACTCACCAATGCCTTGTGGCTGAGATTTAAGCCGCAGAGACAAGGTTGATACCTTGACTCTGGCTCTGTAATGCCTTCGCCTCACCCTTCGGCGATCATCACTGAACACCCGCTTTGCAGTTGGGTATCTTGACCCGAGGTCTTCTCCATGGTCGGTGGTTCCGGGTATAGACCTAGATCAGGACCCTGCTCGGCCAAGCAGCTATTACTATCGGTGTCCTTAAACACTGCACCACTGTACTATTTTGCCAAACCATCCACATAGACCACCAGATGCCGAGGCCCTGACGTTTATCTTTACGAGTCTAATGGTCAGGGCATCCATATGCGAAGCTCATCCGATGACTGAGCCGGCAGTTCTTCCTTTCGAGTTGCGGAGCTATCTATTCGACAGCAGCCATTTGAGGGATCGTTGGCCGCGACTACGCTTTGCGTACACCGGCTCTAAGGTAACCGTCACTATTGCTGGTACCCTTTCGAGGGCCTCTGACGATGAACACTTATATTGTGAGATACTGATGGTCCAAGTCGCCGGTGCAATTTTGAACCTCAGCCCAACACTGAAGCGAAACAAAGATGTCAACTATGCGAATCGCAGTTGCCGGAACGGGCGGTCTTGCTTGTCTAATCGCACACTTCATCAACGAGGAGACTACCCATGGTGTGGTGCTATTGTCTCGAGCGGTAAGTTGTTGAAAGTCCGATGGCTCTCTACAATGTGCTTGTCAAGAACCGCCCCAAACGTTGTTGATCATATCTAACATCGATCCAGGCCAAGCCCGTACTCACCCAACGCGGCCTTCAGATTACCGTCGTAGACTACAACGATCCTGACAACCTGAAGTACGCACTACGCGGCATCGACACCGTCATCTCCACAGTCACCGGGCCAAACCAAATACACTTGATCAAGGCAGCTGTGTCCGCCCGAGTTCGACGCTTCGCACCAGCAGAGTTCGAAGGACCACCACAGCTTCGGCCGCCCAACGATCCTCTCGATCGGCAGCGAACGACAGCACTGAGCTGGCTGCGGCACTACAAAAATAACATCGAGCATACCGTGTTTGTGTGTGGCATCTTCTACGAGCGCTTCCAGCCTGGCGGTCTGCCGAGAGCTTTGATCGCTCGCAATACTGGTTACCACGGCGAAGGCAGCTATATCTTTGATGTTGCAAACATGAGCGCCGAGTCTCCATCCATTAGCCCCTCCAACCAGCCGGACGTGACTATCTGCATGACATCCGTCCGAGGTACGTAATACAAGCATGGCTCAGATGATGTAGAAGAACATCTAGCTGATTCGCGCCCACTCTCATTCCAGATGTCGCCAGATTCGTCACAAAAGCCATCGACCTCCCAACCTGGCCGCCAGAGCTCCGAATGTGCGGCGAGAGAGTCACCGTCCACAACCTCACCATCCTCGTCCAACGGATCAAAGGTACGCCTCCACCCCATCAAATTCTGAACAATCGACAACCCTCGCTAACCAGCTTACCCTCCTAAACAGGAGAGCGATTCCAGCCTTTCATCCAACACAATGTCAACAGTCTCCGCACGGCTCTCGCTGCCGCTGCGGTACAAGGCGATCGAGCTCGTGGTATCAAGTTACAGATGCTTCTAGCTACGGCTGAGGGACGCTATGATTTCGCACAGCGCAATCTGAATGCTGCGTTTCCGGGGTTGCAGGTCGAGAGGTTTGCGGGATGGTTTGTGAAGAAGTGGGATTTGGAGCAGGGTGATGAGTGAGAGGTGATGATAGAAGCTGATATTGCTTGGAGGAAGGTTTCGACAATCTCCGCTTACTATTCTTTTGAGCCTTTATAGCGAGCTACTGTGAGTTTACGAGTATTTTTTGTCACAATCACCTATCATGCTTCAAGTTTCAAGTGTGATGATATAGCGTTTGCACAACGCCATTCGCAAGTGAGTATGCGAAGCAATGATAATCAAGATATACCTACTTCGTCGCCGTCAATGTGGAAAATAACAGCCACGTGTTCGAATGCATAGTGCAGTACCTTAGTTAGCGATTCTCTCGAATCTTGACTGGTCACAGGATATTTATTCCACTTCAAGGCATCCCCGCACTCGTCAACTTGTTGCTTGCAAATTACGATCTTTCGCAAATATACTCTCTCGCTTCAACGGGTGGCTTGCATCTGCGCATGTACACTTTGCAATAAAGTAGTGCACGACCAGTCGGAATGCGAGGAGAGTTGCGTCGAGTCAGGACCGTGCGTCTTGGATTTGCGCTCTTTCAAGGTTGAAGCCGCGACCAAGGGACGACACCTCGTGATGAAAGACGAAAGACTTGAAACAAGACGGCTCTTTTGCTGGGCTGGTGAGGCTGGAACGTATTACAGGATCTTAGAAGGACTGTGCCCGACTAGTTGACCATCATCGTCATCACAGAGGGGCGTTGGGTAGTCAGGCACCCACGGCAGAGCGGCTCCACGAATACACATGGTCGCATCGTCCTCTGGCATCGGTAGGGTCAGGCACGACTCGTGGATTATACCACATCTAGACACTTCCATCTACGTGAGGAGGAAAATTGCACGTTTTTCGCGTGAACGGCGACGTCATATTGATGTCGGAAATCGGTCCGAGCGTCTGTGAACGGATATCACGATGTCGAATTCGCGACCCCTTGACCACTTGACGATGGCGACAACATCAGCGGGGTCGATTTGATTGAAGAGGCGAGATAATTGCAGTGGTTCCACCGGGGCTGGCCGAGTCTTAGCCCTTGCCATCCTGGTTCGTTCGTCTTCCATCGTGATGCTCAACGTTGAACGTCACAGTTGCGTCAGTCGGTGGGCTGGTGGGGGATGGGAGTTTTGACATTTTCCCCAAAGACTCGAAGTATTAATGCTCGTGTGATCGCTCATTCAGAGACATTGTTCTATCTATACTCACATCCAAAGATACCCATACCACTTCTTCTTCATCCGCCACAAAACCAACACTTTTTCAACCAACGTAGGTCATTGCCCAACCATCAACCGGTCCCAATGGCAAACCACTAACACAACAATCCAGCTTCCAACAACCCAAACAACAACCATCACCATGTCTGACAGCACTTTCCACATGACCAAGGAGGACGTCCGCAAGCCCGAGTCCAAGGCCTCCCAGTCCAACTCCGGCAACGTCCCCGCCGACTCCGACGCCGCCAAGGCCCAGTCCATTGTCGACTCCAACACCCAGAGCAAGGCCGACTTGATCAACGAGCGTGTCGCCGGCCTCCCCAAGCCCGAGCAGCCTCCCGTCGCCTCTGACTTCAACTCCGCCGACGCTTCCATCGCCAAGGGCTCCGGTGCCATCAGCGGCACCACTGGCCAGACCGGTCCTGAGACCGCCGAGTCTTCCGTCCGTGTTGACGGCGACGCCCTCAAGACCAACACCGCTCCTGGCCCCGAGGCCGCCCGCGGCACTCCTCTGCCCAACGACGCTGTCGCCCAGGGCTCCAAGCAGAAGGCCGACCTTGCCAACACCACCAACTAGATGTTGAACTTGTCTTGGCTTTTGCATCAAAAGGAATGATACCATCGACCCGTGACCGGGTTTTGAACGCTTCTGCTTGATCATGTTTTAAAAACACATTTTTTGTGTGGCGCTGGAGCGATTCTGAAATGAAGTCCGCTCGCGCTCACATTACGATTCGACGAATGATAAAAAAGGTCTCAAAGCATCTTCTTGGCGCTTCAGGAAAGCGTGGATTTTATTTTGTGTTGAGGACTATGGCTAGAGTAGATCATTGAATATACTGTCAAAAAGTTCACACAACACACTGCGCCATTCCATCTCATTGCATCGATTGCTTTCATATGTACTGATGTTTTTTGACCGCCCATTGTGTAGTCATATTGTGTAGATATATTGTTGTCGCCATCAGAACCTTCATGATAATTCCACGTCCAGCAGAACTAGGAAGCAATACCGATGCGATCAATATCAGGCGCATAGCTACTCTGACCATTGTACAAGCCACTGATCTCGATCGTGTTCTCTCCAGAAGTGCTGAACCCTTCTAGTCGTACCGGATAGTTCCTCGTGACGTCTTTGTCCCAGTTGTAGCCTATTGCAACTGGTCAGTATAGCACGTATTACACAGTCTCCTATCGATGCGACTTACCTGTAAGTGGGAAGCTCACGTTCTGCACGGCACCACCATTGACACTGATCCCGGCCAATCGCGCATTAGGCCCAATGCCAGCGAACGCATAACCAATCTCGCAATTGATGTAATCGAACAGCACGTCTTGCGTCTCCTTCGAGGCGTGGAGACCAGAGAGAGTGAGCGATCCCTTACCCTCCTCGAGGAAGCCGACTTTGCCGGTGTTCGAGCATCCCGAGCAGTTCTGCGCCGTAGCGCCGTTGCTGACAGAGCCCGATTCGGCTTCAATCCAGGTGATGTTGGTTTTTACAGTGTGCTTGAGCTGGATGTTGCTTAGGCGCAGAGGGAGGGATCCGTGGGCGTCGACTTGCTTGGAGTAGGATGTCACATTGGCGTTGATGTCGCCGGTCCAGAGGTTCTTGACTGTGGCGGAAGAGATTCCGATGGCGGCGAGGTCTAGGGATAGTGTCCTGGTGGTGTTGGAGTGGTCGAGAAGGAGCACTGCTTTGTCGCCGTTTGCAAGATCGCCAGCGTAGACGTCTCTGTCGTTTGTGAAGCGTTGGACGAGAGTGACGGGAAGGCCTGCTTCGTCTTGGTTGATTGCAATGAGGTCCCGGTTCTGCAAGATAGTGACAGTATCGCTATCAGCAGCAGGAATAGACGTAGATATCATAAGCGTGCTCTTGAACATCGCCCAGATAGCGAAGTGGCTAGCCTGCTCAGTCACCGTCATCCCAGGGTTACCAACTTCCATCATATCCATGTCAGACCAGTGTCCAGGCCCAGAGAGGTTCTTGGAGTTGACGTGGATACCCTGGTTCAAAATTCGAATGACATTGGCCCACCCGCGAGCTATGTCGTCTGAGACTCGGTAGGAGTTTGAGAGAGGTGGCGTCCAGGCCGATGGACCCTCAAGACCGCCAGTTGGTGAGATGTAGGGTGTGCCCCATTGGCAGATAGCGATGCCTTTGATTCCGACGGATTGGAGAGCGTCACTGATCGCTGTGTATCTTGATACAAAATCCGTACGCGGGTCCTTGGGTGCGTTCGCTGGAGGTTCACTGTGGAAGGAAGAAGTAAGTATTCTGGATCTGAGGCGTCGTATCAGATAATGAACCAGCAACTTACACATAGCAGTTATCGACCTAACACGAGCTTAGAATTAGCATTGGCGTTGCAACAGACACTCGTGAGACATGTCTCCATCCACAAACAAACTCACCTTCATATACTCCACATTCCACGCCGCAAGCTGCAGCGCATCCTGTTTCTCATGCCCCAAACTCCCCTGTCTGATCGCCGGACTTTCCGTATCGCAACTATAAACTCCCTGGTTCGTATACATGCTCCACTTAAACCCCTTCTCAATCGCCTTCTCACTCAACGGCTTAATCCCATCCGGGAACTTTTCCAAATCATAAGTAATAGATCCATTAGCCTGGAGGTCGTACCCTTGCCAGCCGCAGTCGACCTGGAAGAACTTGTAGCCCGCTTCCAAGAAGCCTTTGTCGACGAGGGCGTCCATGGTCTCGGAGACGTGGGATTGATTGGGCGAGCAGCCAACAGTATTGTAGGTGTTGTAGCCCATGACTGGGGTGCGGCCGAAGCCATTTTCTAGCGCTTTGGTTCCTGCTGCGAGGAGGAGAGCACTGATGCCGTAATGGAAAGCCATTGTGTCAATGTGTGTGTATGTGATCTGGCCTGTCAGCAGACACAGGGCTCTTTTGCGTATTATATACGGCTCCGGGTGTATGCTTTGAGCATATCGGTGCAATGACGAGCGAGCAAAAGACTAGACTTGAAATGACCGCTCGATATACGACCTTACCAAGACATATTCTCTTTAACCCCAACCAAACACGATGAGATCAGCATAGAACCAGTGAGGAGTAATGCCCGAAGAGGTGTAGCACGATGCGATACTGCGGAGAACTTCAGCAGCTAATCCGATTGCCGGCAAAGTAGTTACTGCTGAAAATTGCTCGTATAGTGATAAACAACCTCGATAACTTCACGATCCGCTACGATCGTCCGTGGAGCCGATGCGGAAGCGTCGAACTCTGCGTGCAATTATCCAGAGAGCTGCCCACATGAGGCTGTGCCCAGTTTCTTGCATTGTTAATTCGCATACCCAAGCGGGAAAATTACAGCCGTATATTGCGGATACAACAGCAGCATAACGGATGTCCAGGGCAACGTGCTCTTGTTGATGATGAACATGGTACGTTCATGTTACTCAAGACAAAGGAGCACATGCAACCCTAGACTCCAAACTCCAAACCCTAATTCACTGCGATCGATGTTCTGACCATGATTTGAATGGATACACGTAATTCTCATATGTATAGAACTGGAAATTGGACCATGATGATAGTACCTTGATGGCCATGCCCAGAATATAGATGTTGGTAATACCACACCACTACAGCACGTACACAAGACCACATCTCCAAGCACATCTCGATCAAAAAGCATATTCTATTCATCGACTTCGTCACATTTTCGCCGAGCAGCTATGTACAAACATACGTTCGAAAACGCTTGGACTCGCCCAAGGCATTAATACGCTGACAGCATCACAGTCTTTCTGCGTTTCAGCGTGTGGGATTGCACTTAAAGCTTGCGCATGTCAACGACGCAGCGAATGCACTCGCCAGAGTGCATGTCGTGGAAGGCCTGGTTGATACCGCTGAGAGGCTGGCGGTGAGTGATGAACTCGTCGACCTTCAGCTTGCCGGTCATGTAGTCGTCGACCAGGTCGGGGAGCTGAGTGCGGCCCTTGACGCCACCGAAAGCGCAGCCCTTCCACACGCGGCCGGTGACGAGCTGGAATGCTACGAAGAGGTTAGCACCTGTATTTAAAGCTCATTCTGGCTTGATCCGTCTCGGGCAAAACTTACGTCGGGTAGCGATCTCCTGGCCAGCAGCAGCGACACCAATGATGATGCTCTCGCCCCAGCCCTTGTGGCAGGCCTCGAGCGCGCTGCGCATGACGTGCACGTTGCCGGTGCAGTCGAAAGTGTAGTCGAGACCGCCATCGGTCATGTCCACCAGCCTCGACTGGATTGTCTCGCCATCCTTAAGGTCCTTAGCAGGGTTAACGAAGTCGGTTGCACCGAACTTGGTCGCCCACTCCTTCTTCGATTCGTTCACGTCGACGACGATGATCTTGCTTGCTTCATTCTTGACAGCGCCCTGGATGACACTGAGACCGACGCAGCCAGCGCCGAATACAGCGACGGTGGCACCCTTCTCAATACCGCCCTTGCCCGCGGTGATCACGGCGGCGCCGTAACCGGTAGTGATACCGCAGCCGAGCAGACAGGTGCGGTCCATGGGAGCCTTGGGGGTGATGGCGACGACGGAGACATCAGCAACAACGGTGTACTGAGAGAAAGTCGAGCAGCCCATGAAGTGCAAGAGATCCTTGCCCTTGCACTTGAAACGAGTGGTGCCGTCGGGCATCACACCCTTGCCCTGTGTGGCACGAACGGCACCGCAGAGGTTGGTCTTGCCAGACTTGCAGAACTTGCACTCCTTGCACTCAGCAGTGCTGTTAGAGAAAAGGTATTGTTAGCCATTGTCCGTCTGCTTCCGGTCATGACCCAGTGTCCTCCCAGCTCCCGCTCGGAAAAGCCACCAGGCACAGCAGGAAACTCACTATAGCGCGACAACGTGGTCGCCCGGCTTCACGTTGGTGACGCCCTCGCCCACACTCTCGACAATACCAGCACCCTCGTGGCCAGGGACGATAGGGAAAGCGCCCTCGGGGTCCTTGCCGCTCATCATGTACGCATCCGTGTGGCAGACACCAGTGTAGTAGATCTCAATGCGGACCTCGTGTGCTTTGGGCGGCGCAACCTCAATATCCTCAATGCTCAGGTCCTGCGCGGCATCCCAGGCAACGGCGGCCTTGCAAGTGATTGTCTTGCCCTCGGTGGAAGACATGGTTTGTCCTGTGTTGTGGTGTTTTCTCTTGCAAATGGTCTTGTGCGTCTCGTAGACTAGGTGGGCTCTGCGTCTTCTTCTGACGCAAGGGCGTGTGTATGTGGTTTTGTGTGAAGGAGGAGGTGAATACAGAGGAGGAAATAACAGCGGAAGGCTTCGTCTCTTCTTACCAGTGGAATAATGACCGCTCGCGCCGTAACTCGGCAGATGATGTATACAATCATTGGCGAAGTGGGGTCCAGACGAAAGGTCCGCCATGGTGGGGAAGCTGCGTTCGGCACCCACTTCGAGCCACTCTCGCTGTCGGGAATATTTGCTAAGAACGGTCATACTTCGCTGCGAATTGCCCTCCCAGGCGCTTCCAACTGCTGCATTGCAGAGCCCGGAATTGTCATGTGTATGTTAAACCGCGCACAATCTGTTACGTCTCTCCAACACCGCGTCTGGGCGAGTGCAGCGGTGTCTGAAAGGACATATAGCGGATTGTATGCGGTTGCTGCGGGCCTGAGACCGAACCCATGCCACTTGTGACTGCCGGGTTGGGATAACCGATCGATAAGCGGACGTTCCGAAGTGAGCTGACTGGAGATTCCATTTCTATAAGGTATCTTCGGTTGGGCATCCGATGACAGTTACATGCTGGTATATAGCCCTTGTGTACGCCCTCTCGATGGTAAGTAAGGTTTCTAATCTCTATAGTTGGAAGTACTAGTACCCTGGCTTCTGAGATCACGTGCGATGTGCACAGTATCTCACCGGAGGTCATATTACTGCCTGTACACTAGGGTGCTCATACACATAGATAGTAATAACGCTGTGGCTAGTTCACGGGTCACAAACTCGTACGTAAGTATTGTGTCTGTACATATCAACAAGCTCCATTACTGATGAGAAACGTACATACACACAAATGGTACCTAGTCTCTAAGCTCAAACGCCGGGTGCAATATACAACTACATGCCAAAGGAAAACACACGTTCTAACCTGTCGTCACTCGGGCATGAAGCACGCGTGTGCGTGACCACAGATGTTCCACCACTATTTCCACTTCCTTCACCTCAACCTCCACAATTTTGTTGATGCGTCTTGGGTATCGCTAGGCTTGTCGCGCATCTGGTGTCTTGACGATTCGTCTAGCAAGTGGACTCGCTGGCGCGGGAGTTCATGAGCAGAGCAACAATCAAGCCGTAAAGACCTGTGGTGTGAGGTTAGCAACAGATTATGTTGACTGACAGATGACGTATGCGCTGAGACTTACCAAGAACTTCAGCGAAAATGAGAATAAGAATCATGCCGACGAAGAGTCTGGGTTGCTGAGCGGTACCACGGACACCGGCGTCACCAACAATGCCGATGGCGAAACCAGCGGCAAGACCAGCAAGACCGACGGAGAGACCGGCACCCAGCTGGATGAAACCAGTGAAGAGAGAGGTCTTCTGGCCAAGCTGGTTGGAGATCAAGACGGAAACGACGAGACCGTAAATGGCAATGATACCAGCCATAATGACGGGAATAATGTCTGCGGACTTGTTAGTAGCTGCGCTGGGGCATGAGGCATGAATGAAGTCTGCGCTGGTCGCGTTGAGTTCCGCGAAGCAGCGCATATCCATTCATCCATCTTCTTTTGTGCGGCAATAGACGTACTCTTGACAATCAGGTCGGGCCTGAGCACGCCCATGGCAGAGATACCAACACCAGCCTTAGCGGTACCGTAGGCGGCACCGAAGCAGGTGAAGACGATGGCGGCAGTGCAGCCCATCGCTCCGAAGAACGGCTGTTATGATGTGTTAGTGGGTGTTGTTGTACATCTGCACATCTCCTCATGCATGTCTCTATCTCGCGGCGCAAAACGCCTCATCGTGGTATCGCCTCCTGGTAAGAACGAATAGTCGCGTCGCGCCGCGGAAAGGAGCTGGAGGCAGCCGTGTTTGGATATTGGGATACGGCACTTACGGCATACACGGGGCTAAAAAGGCATGAAAGTCAGCACGAACTGTTCAAAGAAGATTCTCTCGACCCAGTGGCGGCGCCAGTGTGCTTCCAAAAGCTTCCTTGACCATGATGGCCACCCTCGCCTTCCACTTGGCCCCTCGAGGTCGTCTGCGGCGTAAACTCACCAGAGATCGGTAGACATGGCTAGTATGTGTGTGAGGTGTCGTTCGGAAGATACAAAGGTCGACTGTTGCGTTTAGCTCGACGACGTGATGCGGAAAAGGCTGATGAAGGCGTGTGGCGGCTCGATTCAATGGTGACGGCGATAGCTGGAGAGCAGTCGTGACGGCCAGGCAGGAGCTGCTGTCTCTTGGCGGCTGGATGGCTACCGTTCCCGCAGCGGGCGGACCGTAGCCGCGCATTAGCGCCGCGCCCGCTCTTCGTCAAGAAATTGCAGCTTTTGCGCGTGCATCTTGCGACCGACTCTCTGAGCATTTCATACAATAATCCCAAGGCCGTGAACCCGCGCGAATTATCTGGGCGAGCTTTGTCTATATACCCTTTCACTTCACAACCCACCAACAACCAACATCATGTCCGCTGAATCCGCCGCATGGCCCGTCGCCGACCAGGCTCTCTCCCAGGAGATCCTCGACCTTGTGCAGCAGGCCAGCCACTACCGCCAGCTCAAGAAGGGTGCCAACGAGGCCACCAAGACCCTCAACAGAGGTATCTCTGAGATTGTCATCCTCGCCGCCGACACCGCTCCTCTGGCCATCCTTCTCCACCTGCCTCTTCTCTGCGAGGACAAGAACACTCCCTACGTAAGTCGCCGGCGCATACTGAATGAAGCAAGATAAATTTCTTCTAACATTTTTTCTTTCCAGGTTTACGTCCCCAGCAAGATGGCTCTCGGCCGCGCCTGCGGTGTCAGCCGCGCTGTCATCAGCTGCAGCATCACCACCAACGAGGCCTCCGACCTCATGGGCCAGATCCGCACCCTCAAGGACAAGGTCGAGCGTCTCATGATCTAAGCGATCCTCGACGATTGGAAATAGAAAAGATTCGAGGCGCTTATGGTGGCTGTGACTTGGAGGTCGGCAGGACTGTGTTTTGCGCTGGCGCAGATGAGGCATTTGTGAAACAATCCCGATTCTGGAGCGGATTGTAAGATTCGAGTGGTTGGCGCATACATTTTTTTCGGCCGATGTAGAATATCCAGGAAACGGACAAACATTTTGCGCAAGCAATTATCTTTCCCAATGGCTTCATATCACGTGTTTGGTGAGCAGACAATTATGCGCATGCTGTTGGTATCTCGATGCGCATGTGAGAGCGATGTAGCCGTCACAATGCGGACAGGCCAGCGGTGACGCTCCGTCTTCGGTACTTCTGTTATGGCGACGGTGGCTATACTTCAATGGTATAATGCAGTGTTTTCGAGGCATGCAGCTCGCTGTCCCATGACTGCAAAGAGTTGACAAGCAAACCACTCGTACGCAGGATCGACCACAGGGAGACCGTGAACGAACGAAAGGCTGGAGGCGACCACAACGTCCTGCACAACAGCGCGAGCCGACAGAAGTTCTTGCGCATTAATACGCACACAGCTCTTGCCACTGCATTCACCGCATCTCGGTGGCTAAGCATCGTCAAATTGAATCCCGAATCTGACCGCACGAGCATTCTAGATGCTGAGACACGAACCAAGGTCTAGCACTATCTCAACGGCAACCCTCGTCGAATTGGACACTACACTTGCCGATACTACTCTGGTAGCTGCTGAGATGCTATGTGTGAGCACGAACTACTTTGGTAGCAGCGACTGGAGAACTACGTGAGAAGGTCGTTGACAATTCCGCAGCCTTCAGAAGACGGCGATATTATATGCACGAATACCCAGCCATGTTCGTCGACCCGCGGCATCAATCACACCGCGCTCAACGAATACTAGACATCGCATATCGCATTAGGGAAAATTTCGTCCTCTCGGTATCTGAACCTATGACATTCACAACAGCAAGTAATAAGCGCAGTCATCAGTGGCAATAGCCCAGCTTGATCAACATTGGACAAATTCACTTGCAGTGGTCGGACACGAGCGGCTCTCTAGGAGCGGCAGTATAATCGAATTTAGCAGTTTTAAGTCCGAGAGTGTGGACATGGCCAAGACGACAGTACTTCACGAGCATACCAGCAAGACCGACTGGAGTTCTCGAGCCGAGCACTGCCAGTTGGCTGGAGAAAGAGCTTACATTGACAGTGCAAATGCCTGAGCCTGTATATGCTTCCAGCCACGAAGCCAGAGCTGGACATCCACAGCTCGACCAGCGATGGTGAACACCATCTTGCCTTGCACATATTCAGAACACATTGCAGAAAAGGACGATTATCTCAAGAGATCCACAGTCTCCATTGATTCACTCGTATGCTATTTACTTTTAGGGTCATGTCTCGTTAGGCCTCTTGTCCATGTGACAAGCACCATTAATTACCCAACGTCACCGCCCGTTGTCGTCATCAGATTCGTATTCACAATAAGCAGTACAGCCCAACGAGCACTCTACTCCTTATACAACCAAACTAGCAAGCTCTGATAGTCACCAGTCTCAAAGTCCAGGTTCAGTCCCGAGTTCATCAGCGTCTTGCCACTGTAAGTACCGTTGAAGACATTGCTGGAGTATCTGGCGTCGGCATCCAGGCCCTGCATTTTGAGTGGTGGCGGCGCAGGCTTAATAGAAGCGTGCTGCTGGAACGCGAGGACGAAGGACTTGTCTTCTTCCTTGTTGACGAACTGCACGGCGGGCCAGTTGGAGTCTTCGGGCAGGCGCAGGCGGTAGAAGCTGCCGGTGATGACGATCGGGTTGATTTCCTTCCAGGCGGCGAGGATGGACGGGATGGCGGCGGATTCTTCGGGGGTGAGGTCTGAGGGCTTGAGTTCGAAGCCGAAGGAGCCGCACTGGGGAGGTGTTAATTTTTATTTTTGGTATGTGGGAAAGAGGAGGGAAGAAGGGATGGGCTTACCATGAGAGCGACGTGGGCGCGGTACTCGATCGAGACGTTGCGGGCGGTCAGGTGGTTGGGGACGACAGAGACGTGGCATCCCATCGCCGAAGGAGGGTAGGCAAGTGAGGTACCGAGCTGGATGGTCAGACGGTCGGCAGCGTCAGTGTTGTCGGAAGTCCAGTGCTGAGGCCAGTAGTGGAGGAGACCAGGATCGAAGCGGCCGCCACCAGAGGCACAGCCTTCCCAGAGGACATCCGGGTACTTGGTGGTCAGGGTGTCGATCACGTGGTAGATGCCGAGCATGTAGTTGTAGTTGTCAGAAGGCGCTGACATCTCGTGGATGCCACGGTTGTTGTCCCACTTGATGTAAGTGACATCAGCAGTGTCGAGGATCTTAGAGACGGAGTCGATGATGTATTCCTGCACCTCGGGCAGGCCAAGGTTGAGCACGAGCTCATTGCGAGTCAGAGTTCTTGCGTGCTTGCCAGCGTGCAACACCCAGTCAGGGTGCTCGAGGTAGAGGCTAGAGTTCGGGTTGACCATTTCAGGCTCAAACCAAAGACCAAACTTCAACTTCTCGGTAGAGTTCAAAACATCCAAGTTCGTAACGTTGGAAACATAGTTGCCAAAGCCGTTGGGGAAGCGGTCCTCATTCGGAGTCCAGTCACCAAGACCGGCAGTGTCATTGACACGAGCGTAAGGGGCCTGGCCGAACCAGCCATCGTCGTTGACAAAGAGCGAGATACCCAAATCCGCAGTCTCTTGGGCAAGGACCTCGAGCGAACTCGCGTTGAAGTCAAAGTAAACACCTTCCCAAGAGTTGAGGAGGATCGGCCTAGTCTCCGACGTGAACTTGGAGCGAGAGAGGTGGTTGCGGTATAGGTCGTGGAAAGATCTTGACATGCCACCAAGACCCTGGGTGGAGTAGACAGCCACGGCTTCGGGCGATTGGAAGCTGTTGCCAGGCTTCACTGGGATGCTGGCATGCAATGAGTTCAGACCCAAAAGCACACGGACGAATCCGTTGCTGAAGCGCTCGGCAGTCGCTTCAAAGGAGCCAGAGTAGACCAGGTTGAAACCCCAAGCCTCACCCTGAGTCTCGGTCGTGGACGGAGAGGTGAGGGCGAAGAAAGGATTGTGGATGTGGGAAGCATAGCCGACGCTGCTGCGGAAGCTAGTCTCGCCGAATTGCACCGGACGCTTGACCTTGTTCATTTCGTGAGACCAGTCTCCCTGGAGCTCGATCATGTCGAGCTCGATGTTGGGCAGATCAACGGAGAACGCTGCCGCTCTTTCGATGCTGATGTCTTCAGTTCCGTTGTTGGTGATCTTGAAGCTCCTTGCGACGGCGTTGTACTTGGGGAACATAGAGTACGACAGTGCGGCAGCAACGTCAGAAACATTGTCGTAGAGATGCACAATGATAGTGGAGACATCACTGTCGTTGCCATAGGTCGCTGGAAGGCCAGGAATCTCCGGCTTGCCTTCAACGATCTCGTGAGATTGGTAGGTGAATGCCGTGACAGTATTGCCGTCGGCGTGAGAGATATGAATAGCGGGAAGGCGCATGTCACTGCGTCCAATATCGGGGAACTCGCGACGAAGGTTGCCCAGGCCGTCGATCCATCCAGATGGGTTGATAGAAGGTGGGTCGACGAACTCGTCGACGACGCCTCCGAAGTGGTTGCTCACAAGATCGCCCTGCTTGCCGACCTGGAAAAGGTACGACGAATCATCACCAGTCAAGGTGAAGTTGTTGCCATTGGCAGTGACGGCTGTTCGATAGTTAGCACTTGTGGCACTGTCAAGCTTTGGTGGCGTCTGTGAAGAAGCAAAGATACGTACCAGCACTGGCCAATGTCGCGACACCGGCAAGAGAGAGGCCGAGAAGTGCTCGTGAGGCTGTCATGGTGGCGGCGAGATGATGGCTTGTCTCATGGCCCCCAAATGCAGTGCCACCGTCTGCTTCTTATACTGCTCTGCTGTCGGACATCGCTGGGGCGGGGTCACAGTGCAGGTACAGGCGTTCCTTGACTCTCGGGCTGAGTGATCATCCCGATGTTCTTGGCTATACAAAAAAGTGTACCGCCCCGTACGGCTCCCAGCGCATGCGGACAGGCGTGCGGAGAACTGTGGGTTGGAAAGGCTGGGGTCGGCAAGTGGACGCGGAAAGTGCCTCGGGATGCTCTCACTTCACGCTGTGGGAGACTGGGAGTACAGCGCTGAATTCGCTTCTCAAACTCTATTACGTGCAGCCATTCTGCAAGAGACACTTAGATCGGCGGCATTGGATCGATCGCAGTGCATGCAGCGTCGCCTGTAGGCACCCGAAGCCTGTGCACAACTTGTGCCTTGTTGTGTACCGCGCAAAGCTTACGCCCAGGTCGGCAATACAGCTCAATTTAGTCACGGACTACTCCCATCCGTAGCCATTCCATAGTGTTCAAGACGAACAAATCATGTGATCATCGGGATTCCTCCACCTGCCGCTTCCAGCGATTCCAGCGGTCTCCACGACAAGATCTCCCCATCAAAGGAAAGTAGCGCAACCAGGAACGTTGGTTGTACAGTGCGGTTTCCCGCAAAGGGTTTTCCGCCAGGGCTGGAGAGAGTTTTCCGCCTCAACCGCGTGGCGACAACATACAGTTCACGTGGAGAAGAAGCCTATTTTGTGGTCCCATGATGAGAGAGACGCTTGGAGTGTACGGAAGAACTCTACTTGTCTGATGACGCTGACAGAAGTCTACTCACCGCACCAGGCCACTCTTGGTACCAGTCCAACTGCTGCACGGTCGGCTTTGTGCCATCTTGTAGTCACCGAAATCTGCGCGTGGTTAGTGCCAGGCTCAACGTGCAGTGACTGGCAAGTCAATGTGCTCTTTTCATTAGACGGACCAGGTAGATACCTTACTGCGTCACGTGGGAGGAATCGCCGAAGATGGCTGTTCATAAAATGGTGTCTTAGTCACAAGTCACAAGCAAGGACCAGAAAAAAGTATAGCAAATGATCATTCTGGCATATATATCTAACTTCAAACTCCACCTCTGGCGATCCTCGTCCCATCTCCATTGAGCAACGGTAGGTCCACCTTCCAATCTCACATTTATTCCCATTTGCGGGAGATTCCCAGCAACTCATCAACAGCACACTTATCTCTCAACTTCATTCCTCACACACGATCTTCATGCTTGCTATGCTCACTCGGCATGTCTCAAAGCCATGGCCACGGAAGACGTACGGGCGACCGTGGCTCTTGGACGCGGCGATCCCAAGATGAAGATGCCCATGTCCAGCCAGAGGGCCTTGCTAACGCAGCAGCAGTTCCACGTCGCAGATCAGCAGATCACGAGTAGGCAGTTGTCCCAGTACACCTTGGCAATAGGTGTATCCGTCCAACAGGGCGAAGTCCAGAGCGAAATCCGGCAGGATCCATCAGGGCCAGTCAGCATGTGGGATGCATTTACAGCTCCAGGGTCTCCGTTCTCCAGAAAGGATATAGATGCAGTATTGGTGCGTCAGTCAGGCTTGTTCATTCGTCTTGTGCATGGAGCACAGAGTCCTCACGTGCACTTCACCCACGGCGGAGCTCCTGGAAGTTTGGGTCAAACAGGTCCTCAGGGCTCTGGACGAAGTCAAAGTTCCTGGTAGCCATAGCCCTCTGGTCAGTCCACTGTGGGTAGCAGTCATTCCTGGGGAGTTCCTGAGTCCTGGGCACGGTGTATTGCAGGTTCTGGGAAGCAGTGGGCCACTGGTAACTGGAGGAAGCATACAAGTGAGAGTCCGTCTGGGCTGGCGCCTGCAGAACGTCCTGGTGTGGAAGAATGGGGCCCTGGACCGGAGTGTGTGATGCCACCTGGGGAGTGGTTTTGCGCTTCTGCATCACAGGATCAGAAGTAGTTGAAGACGGAGCCTTGCGCTTGCGGCCTGAAGTCTTCTTGATTGATGAGTCCGCATGGGCGGTCTCTGGGCTGGGGAGGCCAGTGCTAGTATCCTCACGGTGATCGTGTACCCTCTTCATGTGGTCGAAAAGGTTGTACCTCCTCGGAAAACCATTGCCTGGGAGTCCGCGCTCGCAGCCAGTGTAGAAGCAAAGGTGCGGTCGGTCGCCGTGGCCGTGCATGCCGTGAGCCTCGCGCTCGTGACGGAGGAGGCAAGCGGTGGAAGAGAACTCCTGCTTGGCGCAAGCGTCTTGTCTGCAGCGGAATGGCTTGAGGTGGGAATCAACGAACTTGCTATAAGGAAAAGACGGTTAGGGATGGATCTTAGGTTTAGGAGGAGGAAGGTAAAGGCTGTATTCTTACTCGTAGTTGCACTTCAGCTTGGTAGCGTTGTGTGGGCAGTTCTCCTTGGCCTTGAAGGGGCAGCGGAAGAGTCCATCAGCATCCGGGCCTTTCGCGTACAGGGGGTGGCTCCTGTGACGGCCCTCATCTACTTCTGCAAGTGGTGCAGGAGCAGGCTTAGGAGAGACCTTGATAGGCTTCACGTCGACTTCGACCTTAGCATGCATGGTTCCAGTGGTCTCCTGGGATGAGCCAGTAGCTGACATTGCTTGCATTGAGCTTGTGCCTGTGGGGTAGCTACATGGGGAATCAGTATAGTAAGAATCAGCATGTCGTTTCGAGGGGTCTGACCTCGATTTTCCGGTCACTGGGGATGGTTCGTCCTGGTCATACTGGATGAAAGCAGTGAACTCCTCCGCGGCAGGGTCCGTGATGGCCGAGAAAGAATCCTGGGTGTAGGTCCTGGGCAAACCGTGGGACTGAGGCAGAGCCTGGAAGTGGTCCATGGCAAAACCCGATGACATCTTGGCATCTCCAGAAGTCACAGGCCTGGGGGCAATGTGTGATGCGGATGTGGTCCTTGGGCTCTCATGTACGGCATATCCATGGTTACTTACATTTTGCGAAGACCTGCGAGAGCTCATACCACCTTGAGTAGAAGGTTGGTATTGCCTGTGCAAGGAGGTTTGGGCAAAAGCTGGTGTGGTAGCAGCAAAAGAGCCCTCAGTCCGTGGAAGCAATGTCCTTGGGGCAGCGACAGCCGGGGAACGTGCCGCGAGACGGGTAGTCTGGCCATCATGGGGGTAGAACACTGCCTGGGAGGAGTATCCAATGAAATCCAAAGGCCACTGGGCTGAGGCTTCATCCATGCGGTTTCCAAGAGGCATCTCATCCATGGACGGAACAAAGGCATTCCCTGGCAGCTGGCGCTGCATGGAAGGGGCATCGCGGCACATCAATGATCCAGTGGGGTTCCATGTAGGCTCAAAAGTGAAAGACAGATCCAGGCCGGATGGCAGCTCCGGTTCGGAGAATGAGTTGAGTGTATGAGAGCTTTGGCTTTCATGACTCAAAACAGGGGACAAGCCCGCGTCTACAGATCCATGTGAGGTGTGGTTCCAGTGGAAAGCATCCAGGGACTGGAAGTCCTGAGCAGACGACAGCAAGGTCTGCGTGTCCCACTCGCTGCTGGATGACTGCATGTAAGTACTGTTGTCCTGTGCAGAACCTGTGAACCACGAGTCCTCTGGCAGAGTAGTTTGGTTCCATTTGGCAGTCATGTCCGGCTCAGAATCGGTATCCGGGGGGGTCAATGGCAATGCAGGTCCTCCTGGGAGAGATTGGCACCAGTGATCCACAACACCTGGCTCGGAGAAAAGAAAAGATCCTGGACAGTTCAGAGTGGAAAGTTCCTCGCTGAAAAAAAACTACTCGTCAGTCTGACTTCACGTCATGGCAAGATGCGAAACCCCAAACGACAAAGAAAAGTAAAACATGGTTAGATGGTTAGCATTCCTCAAAAGAACAATTAGGAAATGTAGTCGATCGGAGGACAGTGGATCCAGTATGTTCCAATGTATTCGGTGGAGGTACAAGTTGCAGATACGACCAGCAGCAATGAGTCTTGTGGGTGAATCGTGAAGGTCGAGCTTGACGGTGTTCCAGCAGATTGGTCCAGCGCATGTAGATCGGACAGCGAGTTCGACGCCAACTTTGCTTCGCCAACGAATGTGTGCGAGCCGTCAGGACGATCAATTTCTCGAAGTCATGATGCTACGGTTGCAATGCAACTACTACTACAAAGATCAAGGAGAACGTGGGTCCAATGCCTCTGGCAGGCAGTCCAAATCCGGGTATTATGGCCACCAGAGACGAGCACAGATCAATTCCTCACGGAGTTTGTCGATCCAAAGGACGGATGTCCTGTAGGTAATTCCTGGCACAGGGCTGTGTCCAATTCAAACGCTGTGACGAGTCACAGATCGGGTGATCTTGACATTGCTCTCCATCCAGGCTGTCTGGAAGATTCCAGAGTGATCTCAAGTGGCCTTGAGATCCGAGACTGTCATGAGGGCGGCCTGGCTCCAGAAAGCTAGATATGAAACAAAACAGACCCAAAGGCCAAAAGCAACGCAGAATCGCCAAACGCCGGAAATCAAAAACGAAAAAAGCACTAGCAAAAGGTAAGTACCTGAAGGCCAAGGTCTGCTCGCGGTTGCGAGTTGTCATCCTGGAAATGATATTGGGTCGAGTCCAAATGTCCAGCGAAAGGGGTGAGGGATCTCAGCAGCAACGGCAGAAGCAGCGAGATGTATGTAACGAGTAGCAGGTGCCACTTGAAGCGTAGTAGTAGTGGTTGTTAATGAGTATGAGCCGCAATGATTGCACACTGGGCTGGTTGATCTGGATAGCCACGCCGGGTCAGGATCACAGAGCAAGCAAGCACGCAGTAGTAAGTTGGGCAGCAAGTGGACAAAACGGATGCAGGAGCAGACGGGTGCGCCTGGGGCGGGCGATGCAGTTGATATGGAAGAAGAGCACGCGCACCAGCAGCCATGCGCTGGAGCGGGGCGCGTACATGGCAGCGTGCAGGAGGTGAGCAAGGCGGGAGGTTGGCCTCAGACCGCTTTGGGGTTCGCGCGGTGATGAATGGCAGCGAGGTGCTTGATTGACAGGGGCGCTGCTGATCGCGGATTTGCTGCAGCGCCCGGTCCAGTGTGTCAGGATGCGCTAGAATGTGATCCGGCGTGCACTACCGTGCCTTGGCACTGCTGCCACGTCAGAGAACGACTGCAAGTCAGACCTCTCCTCGCCAATCGCGGCAGCACCTGGGCGAGCTGGCTGGTGTCGGTGAGTGTCTGGCGAGCGTGGTCGGCGTGGTGGTGGATATCAGATGTTGTGGGCGAGGCCAACTGCAGCGGTAAGGCGACGCACAATGATGTGTGGGAACAAGCGCCCCAGGCGTCATCTTTGCTTGTCAAACCTGCAGGGAAGCAAACTGAAGTCTGCAGTGCGACAGAGCAGAGTGTCACCGGGTCACGTGATGATCTTCGAGTACTGCGGCTATGGCTGGCTCGAGTAACATCTGACGTGGTTGTACGACTGCAAATCCAACCTCACCATTGCCCTGAGAATGAAGACCCGGACGATCGACCCGGAGCTGCGAACACCTTTCATCCCTATCCGTTGATCATCGTGAACTGCTCGACAATCACCTACCCGCCTCACAAGTCCCTGCAGCAGATTTGCATCTTGCATGAAGATGTCTCTAAATCATACACGTTGTTATCGTACTCGATTGAACAGAGATACAGTATCGTGTTACAAGACACGCCCACAGATTTGCAGGCTGCATCTAGATCTTCCAGCTGACGTCGATGGCACTGGGAGTCTGTGTGTCCAGACGATGTGTTTGCTACTACAGGCAATAACACTCGTTTGCTGGCAGCTTTGTCGGCGAGATTGACTACTAGCATCAAGCCCCGACGGTAAGACCACATGCTCGTCGAAGTGCATTGTCGGAACCGTCTGCCTGGGACCGAAGGCGACGGGTTTACCCAAAGCATACCATGTACGATCATACAGTCGCTGCGCTCAAGTTTGTGTACGGACTCTTAATGGTAAATCATGAGGTTGTTAATCTCTAAGCCAGATAGTACTAGCACTCCCGGTTCGGAACATAGAGGCGACGTGGATAGTATCTCAATGGCTAGCATACTTCTGAATATGCCCATAGCCCATAGTAATAGTACATGGGGGTATCGACGAATCGATAGCTGATGCTGGTGCTCTGGCTGAGTACATCGCGTGATTTCCGCACCGAAGTTGCCTTGTGCATAGTGCCACAGAGATATAATGCTTGCTATCACGGACGGGCTTTGAGAGTCTCGAACGCGAGATATATAATGTTTGCTATCTCGGTGATCTCTGAGAGTCTCAAACGCGAGATATGCATACACAAACTCATCCAGCGAACAGTTCCGCAGAGCCTCCGTGCCGGAATTATCGCGGGCTGGCACGCAGGATCGTACTCGTCCTTGAATGCATCAAACGATCGGAATTGAGCCGCCTGTGTAACAACTGATGCATTCCATCTTTTTGACGTAGGCACAAATGCTAACACAGTATTATCGTAAGTGTCCAATATGTTGCAGTTGCACCAGGGCTGCGAACAAAACCGTACTTCTTCAAAGGGCTGTGCACAAGATATTCCGCGTGGCGGAGGCGATGCGACCAGGCATGTGTAGAATGACGTCGATCTGTGCCACACTGGCCAATCTCATGTTTCAGACGAATTGTGAGCAAATCGTTAATATCAACCCGATGTTACGGAGGTCAAAAGTGATCTTCCTACTAGCGTCGACAATAAAGATATCAGCGCAGTAATGCAAACACGGCAATCCCATTCAGCTCGTGAAAAGTCGGTGATCTCAGTGGAAGAGTCGCAGTATCTCACCATCGGTGTGTGTCAATAGCCACTTTAACACCGCCTCCCCACGAAGCTTGCAAGAATCCAAAACAACACCAAAACCCAACAGGCCGGCGAATCTTCGTGATACAACGTCGTAAAAACTCAGTCACGGAGCATGATCTTATCAGATCATCGCGCCAAATTCCGCAGAGCACAGATCGTCCCAACGACAGCCCTTTTCGGCCATCGTTCGGCTGCGATCCTGTTGCGGTGGTATACCGCGATGCACAAAACAACCATGTGCAGGGCCGGAGGCAGGGCGGATTGATCACGGCTCTCTTGCACAAATGAGCCCATGTTATGATACAGTGTGCGGTCTAAGACTGCTGATATCGTACATGTATATAAGTGATAGGCCAGGTAGGTAATAAACCATCTCTTTTGACTTGTACCTTTACTGGATATCTCTCTTGTTCTGGAAGCCTCTATATATCTGGTCTCTGGTTCCTATCACTCGCCATGGCCACAGGGAACGTCGTGATGCCTACAGGCTTACAAGCCCAACAACCACCCACCCCAGGCAGCAGCTCTATCTCCTCAGTATCGATCGAAAAGGAATCCCAACAACATGGCAAAGCGACGGAAGGCATCGAAGCCGATGCTCTCGACACACTCAACCTCCCCTATCGTACTCTAACCTCAGAAGCCAATATGCGAGCCTACACAACCGAAACCCCCTCCGGCAACATCCTCCGCGAAGTCCAATCGAACCGCACCGGCAGGACAGAGCGCTACGAACTCGTCACGTTCACCGTTGGCGACCCAGAGAACCCCAAGAACTGGTCCAAAGCGTTCAAGTGGTGGTGCACCATGGTCGTCGCTTTCACTTGCTTCACAGTAGCATTCAACAGTGCGGTCATCACAGCAAACATGGCATCGCCCGCGGAAGAGTTTGGCGTCAGCGAGGAGGTCTCGCTGTTGGCGATCACGATGTTCGTTATTGGATTCGGCATTGGGCCTATGGCTTTCGCGCCCATGTCGGAGATTCTAGGTCGCAGAATTATCTACGGCACAACCCTGTTCATCGCCGTAATCTTCATCATCCCATGCGCAGTGTCCAAGAACGCAGCAACGCTCGTCGTGTGCCGCTTGATCGATGGCATCGCTTTCAGCGCACCGATGACACTTGTTGGTGGTACACTGGCTGATCTCTGGAGAGCAGAAGAAAGAGGTGTGCCAATGGCAGCTTTCAGCGCGGCGCCATTTATTGGCCCTGCGATCGGTCCTTTGGTTGGTGGCTTCGTTTCTGACAACGCTGGATGGAGATGGCTGTACTGGATCCAACTGATCCTGTCGACAATCATCTGGGTCGTCATGACCTTCACCGTCCCTGAGACCTACGCCCCTACAATCCTCGGCCGCCGCGCAAAGAAAATGCGCGCGGACTCTGGCGACGACAAGTTCGTAACCGAGCAAGACCTCGACCTCCGCCCCTTCAGCGAGCGCCTGCGCGTCTTCCTCGTCCGACCTTTCCAACTGCTCTTCCTCGAGCCGATCGTGCTGTTCATCTCCCTCTACATGTCTGTCCTGTACGGCCTGCTGTACATGTTTTTCGTCGCATACCCAATCGTGTACCAAGAAGGCAAGGGCTACAGCGCCTCAACAACAGGCCTCATGTTTATTCCCATAGCAGTCGGAGTGTTGCTCTCTGCTGCATGTGCTCCACTAGTCAACAAGCATTACCTCACTCTCGTCGCCAAACACAACGGCAAACCCCCCGCCGAAGCCCGTCTAATCCCCATGATGCTTTCCTGCTGGTTCATCCCCATTGGCCTCTTCATCTTCGCTTGGACCTCCTACCCCGAACTCTCCTGGGTCGGTCCCGCTCTCGGGGGCGCGCCCGTGGGTTTCGGCTTCATCTTCCTGTACAACAGCGCCAACAACTACCTCGTCGACAGCTACCAGCACCTGGCAGCTTCGGCGCTCGCGGCCAAGACTTGCATCCGTTCATTCTGGGGCGCGTGTGTGGTGTTGTTCACGACGCAGATGTACCACAGGCTTGGGTACCAGTGGGCTAGCTCGCTGCTGGCGTTCATTGCGCTGGCTTGCTGTGCGATCCCGTTTGTGTTTTACTTCAAGGGAGAGGCGATCAGGAGGAGGAGCAAGTATGCTTATGCCGGCGATGAGGAGAAGAGTGAGAAGGGACCGCAGTAGGAGGCCTTTGGTTTTGGCATCTTTGTCAACTCATGATTGGGCGTGATCCGTGTTGACAGCAGGCCTTTGTTGGCGATTTCGTTGAATCTACGTTTTGTTATATATAATTGATACCACAGCATTCGTTCTGTTTTACTATACACGTTCATTACGCAATGCGATCTCATACTTGATGTTCACCCATACATTTGTGATATTTTCCAATCTAGTACGCAGTGTACAGGTCATATGGATTGGCAGACGTTTCCGGGGCAGTCGGTCGAATTTGGCACCCTACTGCTCGATAGAGATGCCGAGTACAAGACGTAAGAACTATGAGACCTACTAGCAGTTGTATATCAGTCCCAAAATATTCCCCGGTGCCCGTGGTCATGCATGTCCTCGATTTTATTGATTAGGAGCATATAATGTGTTGCTGAGGTATTACCCTAACAAACCCAACCCTAAATAGAGACATTGGGACAGGTCGAATGATCGTATCACGACACAATCGAACATTCGATCTGAATGTCAAGCTGTTGAGTACGGGGTAATAAACATGCTCTGGGTCTTTCCGTTGGCGTCTTGAGTTCACTTATCGACATGGGAAGTGCCGGAGCGGTCGATCGATCGATTAGCGGCGAAGCCGACCAGAAACTCACAGCCATGTGCATGTGTATCGCCGTTCTCTTGAGCGATTGGTACACGTAGTCCGTCAAGCTGTGTTTACAACAAGATTATAGCAGCGTTGTCGGTATGCGCAGTGAGTGTGTACAGCATAGCCCACACGTACTCTTGGTCATGCAGGTGGTCGGCATTCAACAGTCCGCTGAGGCGTGAGCGTCGCTGTGAAAGTGTGAGTGAAGGCTATCGTCTCCATCAATGCCAGGATAGGTCGTCACTTTCACCAAATCGCACCTTGCGTATTTAGATTGCCAAGGCCTTGCAACTTGAGTCTTCAAGTGGTGTCGCGAGCATTCAGTACCTCGATTCCACCCACCTTCAACTCATCCATCGCCAACCACAGCAGGAATGGATTGGAGACCTCGTCCTCCTCCAAAGCCCAAAGCATTGCCAAACACAACAGCAATTCCTCCTTCCGCCCTCAAGGACGGCATGAAAAAGGCTCCCATTAAGGCTCCTGAGTTTATGAACCCGTTTGATTGGCTTAGGCTCGAGGAGTTGGATGCTCTCCAGTCCAAGGACGGCCATGTTGAGCAGGAACTGAGAAACGGCACCGCGCCCGCTAACCGTGACCTTACGACTTCCGAAGATATCGGCAAAGGCCAAGAGCCTACATTTCCAATCCCGGTAGCAATGAAATGGAATCCCCCTGATTCGTAAGCGAATGAGCCCGTCCGATATGCTCAGGCTCGCCGAGTTGGATATCCTCCAGCCCAAGGACGATTCTGTCGAGCAGAAACTGAAAGACGGCCCCTTGCCCGCCGGCCACAACCTTGCGACTGTCGAAGAGATCAGCAAAGGTCAGAAGCGTACATTTCCAAACCAGACAACAACGCTTAGGCGCCATGTTCCTCTCTCCCCCCTCCTGGCATTGATGCCGCCCATTTTCCGTTGAAGGACACGAACGTCCTCCGTTGACTCGCAAAAACAATGCTCACTGAGTTTGATCGTGAGGGCAAGCTTGTAACGATGCGGCCACATGAGTGGAACCAGTTCTCCACCGAGAACAAGCGCATTTCTCCGACGGCTATGGCTGGTGCTTTTGCTCTTCGCTTGGCTATTGTTCGTGCCGGGAATGCCAATTGGCGATGATCAAGGAAATTGAAAGACGGCTCTACGTCCGCCAACTGCTACCTCGCATCCATCGAAGAGATTGGCAAAGGCCAAGAGCGTATTAGACAGCATTGGTGTCGAACTCTCTCGCAGCTGAGCTCATTGCCGAAGATCCGAAGACATTTGAAGAAACCACAATATAGCAAAGATACCTGGAGCGCTAACAAGCAGACGAGGCAGCGAATTGGTTCCGCGGTGATGGCCGACGCGGTGGTGGTGGCTTGACGGCCCTTGGGCTATCGGCTGGGCGTTTGGAATGTGAAATCCAAAGATAGTCAAAGGAATGAGAAACTTACATGCGTGCCTTGATAGTGCCTTGTATATGTGTCATTTTAGAGAATCACATTTGATGGATCGAAAAGTGGAAGTTCATGTCTGGTTCCACCTTCGACCTCTGATGTCCAATTTGGCGCTCGGGAGCTCCCGCAGACTCCACTTCTCACCGGAACTGAGGTTCACTACGGAGGTATGCAATCTGAATATATCGGTAACACCACCGCTATTTTACAGAAATGCCGAAGGGACCTTACATATCTCCTGAGACGTACGCAGATCGTGTAGCAATGCGATACCTCGTTGGTATACGGCATGTAAGGATAGCAAGAGACCTGAGTTTTGAATCCACGACTACGACGCACGCTTGTTTGAACGCACGTTGAACAAAAAATTGGCCAAGAAAACACCATTTCAAAAGAGATAGTCACAACGAGAGTCGATCTCGGACCTTGTTGGGGAGGGAATAATCGATCACAATCCACCAAGCAAGGACGAGGCGCAGTGCGCCACCGCGGCAGAGCTCCCAGTGCAATTCTCCGTACAGCAGGCGAACCGGTAAACCCTGTGCGGTAGTTTTGTCATGTGCCACATGTGCTGTGGTGAAATGTGTGACTGGCTTGCTTTTGAGGGCAAGGTCTCCCGATTGAGTGAGGTGTGCTCCGATTCGAAACTCACGACCTCAACCAACAACGCTCTGCCATCAAGCTACGTCACCTTAATAGTGATTCATTGTAAAACGTTGTGGTGCACAAAAACATATACCTTGTTTTCAAGCGGTTGCCGTTCGCTTTGAGATGTTCTCGTCCAGAGCAATGCTGTGTACTCTAGCGACATATTGACAAGATTATGCTATGCTTCACCTCGTCCGCTTCGGTGTCATGACCTTAACAGTTGGAGCGCAGCTCTGAGGTCTGAGTGTCATAGTGAATGCCTCGCAGTCTAGCTTCAAAATTTGTTCTGCTCGCCCTGCCAATGAGAGGCCAATTCGGAGTATGAATCGAGACCGCGAGAACGCCAAAGCCGAATGGGCGCATTGCATGGTGCACTTGAGATTCGCCGATCTTGAGATAGTCGTTGATAGCCTTAAAAGTATCTGATTCATCGAGAGCATTGAATGTATTAGTGATCTGAGGAGCCCTTGGGTGACCAGTGTAGTGGATTACAAGGTGGCAGCCTTTACCTTGCTATCCATTCAGAGGGAGACGTAGGGAAGTAGAAACACATTGCTACCAGGGCTGAAAAGAATCCCGAGTTGATGAAAAGCACATGAGCTGTGAGCGGCGGTGGGTGAGCCGAAGATGGGTAAGAGAAACTTGAACACGCGCGATACCACTTCAGCCAAAGACAGATGTAGAGAGATGTCCCTCATTACCTTCGCGATTTATTGCATTTACCACAGACCAGTCAATGCGTTGCCATTAAAGCAGCACGGTCTGCCTGAACATGCATGAATTGTACGAGATCGCAGTCTCCATCATCTCCAAGCCGCACCTCCCCCAGCGAACAGAAGAAGTAAGTTTCCACCCTATCGTCGCTGGCATGCTGCATACGATATCGAGACTATATATATCAGGCGCAGCAACACCAAGTTTGTGCTGTATTAGCGACGGCTTTGACATGTTGCGCGTGTCGTCCATAGAGAGCACGCAAGCAGGAACGTGTCACCAATCACCAGATTTAGATGGCGCGCCCAGGTACAGTTGCACCGAGCATGTTTCTCACGTCTACGCCACGTGAAACCCATAAACCCACATACCGAAATATCTTTGAGATACTACTACTACTGTGTCCGGATGGTGCCAAACATCAGAACATGGTTGCCATGAGATCTACAGTATGCCAAATCATCGACGCTATCAGCACGCTAGACCAGGGAGGCATGTTTCCTTTCTAGTACCTCGAGATTAAACCATTGCGGAGTCGCAACTCGCACGCAACCTCGTGCACAAGACGCAGTGCGTGATAAGGCCAGGGTGTAGATACATTATGGAGAAGGGACAAGGGTCTGGGAGTTGTAGATTAGCGATGCGGTGCAGTGACCGCGAAACGCCTACAATGGCAAGGTTATTGGCAATAATCAGGGAAATAGAAAGGATGTGGCTCCGTTGCAAGCCAACCCTTGACTTTGCTTCGTCTCGTCTCGCAGCAGTTGTGTTTTACTGGGTGTCACAGCTCGGAAATGGAGGTGATGCTCGATTGATGAAGCAAAGCAGGTACGTTGCGTGGGGTTTCCAGAGCTTTGGAGCGGTCAGGCCAGCTGGTGCTCGCGTGGACTGTTTGGTGATTCGTCAAGGGTCTGATGTCTGATGAGAGGAAATTCTTACAAAGAAAATTGCATGTCAGACCAGGCCAGTGTGTCTCGTCTGGTCGAGACTCGGTCAAGACGCAGACTCCAGACATGTCAGGGCAACCCCTTGAATAATATCCCGGCAACAGAAACGCAGGATGGGGCGGGTGTGTCCGCCGCAGGGTCTCACGCCTTGTCTGGAAACACCAGCGACGCCTCAGACATTGTTTGCGCGTGGTTGTCGTCCAGGGAGAGCAAGCAAGCCCGAACAGAGTGCCGAACGACGACAACGCGTGTACGACCCATCGTCGTCAGCTGTTGCGCTGGTTTCTCCCTGCCATTGCTGTGCGATGATGCGTGCGGGATGGCAATGGAGAAGGGCGTGCGTGCGAGATAAGTAGTTGGTATGTGCTTGTTGATCTCTCGCACACGGCGACATGTGTTTGGCTTGTCGCTCGGCCTGGGGGTGGAGACAAGTGCGGGTGAGCCCATGCAAGTCATTCGCTGGACGCGCCTTGAGGGGTCCCTTGTACCTGTGCCTGGTGCCTGTGCTCTGCGTGCGTCGAAGCCTCGGAGCATTCTTTGTTTGCAGGAGTGCGGCGGCAGATTGATGTGCAGGTTTCGTCTCGGAGGACAGAGCGTCGCAGTTGAGAAGACAACGTGTGTCGGCATTGCAATTAGCAGCAACTGTGCAACCGCTGAGCAGCGTTGTTGCAAACGTTTTGCATCTCTCTCGTGCAAAGACCCTGATGAGCAAGATGCATGCTGATCATTGGAAAGAGACTTTTACGAAGCTCGTGTTGTTGGAATTACTGCGCGGTTAGCCCGGGTCTGATGTGCAGCAGTGCTGCTGCTTCTCGTTCCTGACTTTGCCGCGACTACTGGCACACGCGCTTCTGAGTTCTCGTGTACATACACGCACGGCACGCCATGCACGACAATGACAATAAACTGTCCTTGCATTATGTGGCGATTATGCATATCGCAGCATACTTATTGCTCCCGATGAGATGGAGATAGCGCGTGGATTGTGGCTGCGAGCACACGCAAAAAGCAGCAAAAACGACAACGGCTAACGGAGCTCGAGAGTGCTTGGACCGGGGCTGATCAAAAGACTGGGTCTACCCTTAGCGCTTGGAGCAGGGGTGCCCGTTCAATCTGCGGAGCGATTGCGAGCTTTTCTTGCGGTTTCAAGTTTTGAGTGCTGTAGTGCCCTGTCGGCGTGAGCCTAATCGTTCTCTCCGGCCTCAGGCGACGAGACGACTCGAGACTCTGTTCTGTTGTCTGGACGCGTCTGGCGGCACGGCAACGCGACCTGACTCTTGTGCATGTGCGTGTATGCAAAAGCAAAAGCAATGCAGCGCTTCTGCAGATGCATAGACGACGCAGCTATCCCATGCTGTGCCACGTCCACGGGCACCGTTTGGAAGCAGAGCAGCGTGCCCGCCGAGCGAGTGGAGATTGAGGAATCAAAACCCCGCCCTCATATTCTGTGCTAAGGCCCCTAACGGCGAGGAGCGAGGAGCTTGGGCAGAGAGGCTGCTTTAGCGACTGTGGCTGTGGGCCTATGAATCTGCCTGCCTGCCTCTGGCGAGCGTGTGAGTGTGGCGCGAGGCGTGCAAGGCAAGCAAGCAAGCAACAAGCTATATGCACAAGCGTACGTGCAGCAACCGCCAGTCGTAAGATCGTGGGCTATCGAAATGCAAAAGCTCAAGCTGTCGTGTTGCGACTCGTGAGAGACGCTGTACCGAACCATCGTACCGGCGTAAGCGAAGGGGTTTGTCTGGGCCGGGCTCGCCGGATGTGGTGGTTGGTAAGACTGTAGGAGGTATCGTTGTGTATACTACTACCGGCTGCACTCTATCATCAAACAGCGACACATGATTTAGAGTGCACATGTGTCTAGAGAATGATAACGCTAAACGAAGACCAGTGGCATGCCGGGCAGCCGTGGTGGAGGAGCAAATCTAATCATGAATCTGGGACTGGCGTGTGTGCTATACTACTACACTTGGCTCTGGCAGTTCGGCATCGGCGTGCACTAGGAAGTATGTGCTACTCCAGCTTCTCTCCTACGCATACGGTCACCACTACGTCGTCCTGGCACGTGTGTAGTATGAAGCGATGTAAGCGATACACGAATAGCTCGGGTAGAGTGGCTGAAGCGGTCCTTCAGTGAGGCGAGTGAGGGTCCGTTGGCGGTAGGGCTCGCGGATATGATGATATGTGGCAGGGACAGCAATACCAGCAGCGCACTGGGCAACGCGATTATTTGCCAATGCCAAATGCCAACTGCTGGCGCGGTCGGTGCTCGAGTCGTCAGCCTCGTTCTCGCACCAAATGGGAGGCGCCTACGCTATTCCAACTGCTGTGGAACCGTGCTAGCGTGTGCTAATCTCGTCGAGTGCAGGGATAGCCCTGCCTCCTGCCCCGTGCACCGGATCCACCCTTTAGCTTCCTCCGTCCTGCGTCGCTCTCTCAACACCAAGATCCATTCTTCGTTGCGTTGCCTACGCCTACGCCTATCGCTAACCCGCCTCCGCCTCCACCACCGCCCTCATTACCACCACCACCACCACCGCTGCAACACCACCACCACCCAGGCACATCTACCGCTCTAGTTGCTGCCGTCCGCTCATTTTGTGCTGCTTGTCGTTTTGCTTAGAGCCTGCATTCACACGCCCATACACCCACCCGCCCGTCCGCCGCCTGTGCTCTACGCTCTGTGAGTGCGAGCGACCACGACCACCCCGGTAACAAGGCTCCCTCCCAATCCAGCGTCCGCCCTCTATCTCCGACGCTTCGACCCTCTGCTGCTTGTGCTGGCCTCATCTCCCTGCCACCACTCTCTATTCGCCGCCTATTTGCATGTTTTGAAGCGTTCCTGTCCCGCGTTTCCAGCGAGCCGTATCAGATACCAGTCCCACGTGCAGAGATCCACCACCCGACTTCACTCCTCACTTCGACAACACCCTGGACTCGGATCAACAGCCCTATACTTTCAACAGTACTCACACGCGCTCGCAACATCAGGTCTTTGGGAGGCGCGTTTGACTTTCCGGCTTCTTTCTCTCGATACACTCTTGTAGCTCCGAGCTAGGCTTACCGCCGCGACCATGGCCGAGGTCGTGATTCCTGGACGGTCGCGTCACCACAGACAAGCCAGCAGCATCTCAAATATTATGTCTGGACATGTCGCCCACACTGAGCCAAAGTTTGAGATGGTGCCCAATCCCACCTTTTCGTTCCCGATGCAGCCTCGGACGCCCAGCCCTTCCAACCTTCAGATCGGACCAGCGCCTGCACGGCGGCGACCAACATCGATGCATCTGGGCGTGCCCGGTGCGCAGCCAGTGAGCAACAACGCCGGCGGCATCAATACTCACAGAAGGACTACTTCGGCGCTCCCGAGCTTTTCCTTCAACGCCGACAACACATCAGGCTTGCAAGAACCATCAATAGATTCTGCAACCGATGCGCCGCCACAATTGACACCGCGAAGAGGACACAAGAGAGGGACAAGTGAATTCGTGGGTGGTGACTCGAGGTTTGGCTTTTCCAACGCCCTCAGCACAAGTCCGACCAGGCCGAACGTGTTGGAAGTTCCGGAACCCAGTAGTGCTCTGCCCGTGCCTGCACACGGTGGAAGAAGAGGACATGCGCACCGTCGTTCAGCAGCGCTTTCAAGTCACGACATCAGCAGTATAATGATACCCTCAGAAGAGCCCTTGCCCAGGCTCAGCACAAGTTTACCAAGTACACCATTGGGTCACCCGGCAGAGGAGCAGGCTGTTGCACCACCACTTGACCGTCTAGTTTCATCACTGGACACGGAGGAGGCAAGCTCACGCGATTCTTCACCCATCAGACCGGGATCGCGCCGCTGCGTTGGTTTCTCTGAGAATGTGGAAATCATTCCCAGACCTCTCTCAACAATCTCATCCGAAGGATCTTTCAACACCAGCAGGAACCATTCTGTTAATAACAGCATCTCTTCCGTGATCAGCATGGGCTCGCCTCCAGTCCGGACTTCACAACGCTCATTGAGCGCGGGCAACATGGCTGCCATTGTAGAGCAGGCGCCAAGGAAGCGATCTTCCATTGAGATTGGCAAACGTGTCGAAAGAGAGGGTGCTTGGTTGAAGAGCTCCAATTCCTCACCAGAAATATCTGCCTCATCTCCTACACTTTCGTTTGCCGATGACGAGCCTCGAGTTCAGGTGAGAGCGAATCGCAAAACCAGAAATTCGCTTGGACGCAATCTTGGATTCGACAGGAGAAAGAGTGAACCTTCAATTTCTACATGTGCCAACGAGCCATCCAGGCTTTCGGCAATCTCGCTGCAGGACGATAAAGCAGGCGCTGGTGAACATCTCCAGTCTCAGGATGCCCAAGTTGACCGCAAATACTCCACCAAGAGGCTCAAAGACTGGGCCACTTCAAAGCTGCATCGCAAATCGAGAGATTTCAACAAGATGTATCCAAACGCGACATCTGTTGCCCGGACCTCGAATATCAGACCTAAGAGCGAAGGATATTTCGATGTTCCTGCCAAGGTGGCAGTGCCGGAGCCAGCGCCAATAGTACCTGCAGCCGCAGAAACTGACTTGGACGCTGTCTTTGGTGGACTTGGAGATTCTGGTAATGGAGACGACGAACAGGTGTCTACCCCGAGAGTGCAGTTCAACACCCCTACCTTCACACAGCCCAGTACATTCCGTCCAGCAGACGACGACTCTCAACTTGTGGACCTTGACGACGCAATCAGTCTGTCGACGCCACCTCTCGGATCGACCTATAGGAAACAACTTCACAGCGCTGCAAGATCAAGCAACGCGCCAAACTCGTACTTGCACAGGCGTACAGAGAGCGCGCCCGTCATGATGCCCTTTGACTTCTCGCGTACGGGAACGCCACAGTCTTCGATGGCAGATGTCTTCGAGGAAGAGGAAGAAGATGATTTGGTGAGCCCGAAGACTGTTCGCCCTCACACAAGCCATGGTCCAGCGCGTGATGAGACCGCCGGTATTGGAATCTCAATCGTGGACGCCGACAGCCCTGCTTTGAACTTTGGTGCTGATGATGTTCCGCACACCAGACGTAACGAGTGGGAACCCGAACGACCAACTAGCTCCTACGGCCCGACAAGCATGGGCTCTCGACTGAGTACTCCTCTCGCCGAGAGACGTGGCTCATACATCATGGAGGAGACCATCATGGAAGAGGTCAGTCCTGTCGAGGCTCCGAATGTTGGTGTTGAGATTGTGTCAGATCACGAGGAGCCACGAGCGCCGTCACTCACGAAGTCGTCAGACTCAAGCGACACACCTACCCTGCTCGCCTCACAGCGCGAGGGAATGTTCTACCCGGATATGGCACCGCCCATGATGACGCCTGAGACCTATCAGACGTCCACATTCTCATCCTCCTCTCCTGGCCGACCTCGTTCATTCGATACGCCTCGCCTTGGAACGTCAGCCTCTTCATTCAACGACAACCGCACAGTGTCGTCGAGCACCACTGGCGAGCAGCCGCCGGATGTCCGCATATCCGTCGACGACGTCCCCTCGCTGACCAGCAGCCGCTCGACCATGTTCAGCACCGCCCACGCCAACAGCTCCCACCGCGACTTCAGCGGTGCCAGCAGCGGTTACGTCGGCCAACGCAACTCCTCCGGCGCATCCAGCACACTCGACGCGAACATGATAGCCGAGCAGCGCCGCAAGCGATCCAGCATCCAGAGCTTGTCCCAGCTGATGGGCACCTCCTTCGGACCCAAGGCGAAAGCCAGCGAAGAGTTCCGTCCTCAGACCGCCTCTGCAGCAACTGGATCTTCTTCCGCCAAGCCCAAGAAAGAGCACAGGCTGAAGAAACTCATGTTCTGGCGCTCGAAGCAGTCCGATGCACGAAACCCTTGGGGTGCTCAGCAAACTGGAGAGCGCAGCGGCTGAACAACAAAACAACGAAAAAATTCAAAATACGCAGGACCCACATTTGGGACTTACGACCACAAACTCTACTCTTCTTCTTTATCGTTCTCGCGCGGATTTTCTTGAATCATGCAACCAACCATTATTACTCGGGACGGATAACTCCCCTTTTTGGATCGTTTTTGTTTTCTGTTCTTTGTTGCCGAATCAGCGAGAAAAAGACGGAACTATTATTTTCTGTACGGCGTCGAACTTCAGCTTCGGCGTGTGGGAGGATACACCGGCGTTTTGATTTTCCACACCAAATTTTCTAATGATTGACAAGGAAAGCATTTTTTTTTTTGCATTGCGAGAGGAGGTGGGGGTTTGATGGTGAATGAGCGGAAATCTTTGCTGTTGCTGTTGTTCGCTTTTGGGTTGTTTTTCCTTTTTTTTGCATTGGGATGGGGATTGGGTTTGGCTCGCCGGGAATATGGCGATTTGCCTTGAACGGACATGGGATTGGGTTTTGGGATCGGGGATCAGGATTGGGAGGGTGAGGGGTACGGTTTATCGTATATAGGAACAGAACTATGTATGAGGACACTTTTGAAACCGTTGAGCTCAAAGTGAAGGTTTTGGGCGCAGATGGTGATATCCAGGTCAGTTTGATGTACTTTTGGTTTCTTTTGTTCTCTTCTTTCTTGTGGAGTGACTGAGGGCTGACAGCTTGCGAGGTGTATATATACTGTGATCTTGATCTTATTGTTGTCAAAGCCGAAAATTGTGATACCCTTCTCGGTTAGGTGTAGTACCAAAGTGGCCAATTTAGTGCGTCAAAGGAGCCTTTCGCTGACAAGTATTAGTCTCGACACATTGATTGTCCCAGTAATTGCCTTAGTTCTGGCAAAGATACATGCTTATCTGGTACTCGGCTAAAGAACAGCCTGGCGAATGATTTGGTGACAATCAGCTATGTGGCGTGCCGTCAGCTGGGCGGAGATGCATGGAGGCGTTGGAGAAGGTGGCGTCCATGTTGGAAGGAGGCGAGGCTACGTGCTAAGCCGTCTACCCATCTTCTTACTTCACTCTTCTTGCAGCTGCAGCTTCTTATTGTCAACTTGCATTTACTCAAAAGCTCGAGAACGTACCTGCAACCAGACATGCCAGAGATGATGGATGATTCGGCTACGTCCGCAGCTTCGCCACGTGCGTTATATGAAGCAGACGCCATGTGGCCAATCTTGAAGGCAACTCAGCAGCAAACAGCGAAGATCAGAGCCATGCTCAAGGCGACCAGCAGTGGTGAAGAAGCCGGCGTTGCGGTCAGGCCGCTGTCAGAGATCATCAAAGAGTGCATACCGAGCGAATCTCCGACGTCAAATTCCCGAGACACTCTACCCAAGCGGATCACAGCGGCCAGGCTCATAATAAATGGCCGGGTTAACCACCATGCCAGTCGTACGCCCCAGGATGCCTGGCATGCTATTAATAAGGTAGAGCCATCGAAGACTTCCATTTTGATACTGCATGATATCGACAGCGACTGGTGTAAAGCCTTTCACACTCGCTATCCTGGTTCAATGGATGTCAAATTCTTTTGAGAGCATATCTTTGGACTTGGATTGCAGAGGGGTCCCCACGGTCTCTATAAGTCTTCATATGCGGACGAGCATTGGAAGAGCAGAGAGCGAGACGAGAGACCTTGCGTATGTTGCCGATACTGGCGACGGTGCAGAGCATTTCAAAAGTCTTACCGACTTCCGTCGTGTTCTTGCACTACTCCACAAATCCCTGTGTGACGCACAGGATGCGTTCAGAATCTCAGCGCAAGCAGAGCTACATGAATGCGGGCTCGTCTTGCTTCGCAACTCGAAAAACAAGTCACAGCAGCCGATTGAGTTCTTGAAGTTGCGCATGGAGTCTCTGCAGGGGCTGCATGAGGAACTGGGCGCGATCAAGGAAGACTCGAACGAGGAGATCCAGCTAGCCATTGGCTCTGTCCAAGTGCACGATGCCCAAATCATGAAGAAGCAGACGACTTGGACCGTGGTGTTGACTACGCTTGCGGCGATATATTTGCCTATGACACTGGTCACCGGTATTTTTGGAATGAATATCACAGAAAACAGCTCGGAGAGTACCGCCCCAGGTGACTGGTGGGCACTGGGAGCCTTCTGCAACTCAGCTCTGGTCAACAGATGTGATACTCGCCACCCATTCCGACTACTGAGAAGAGGGGAAACCACGCCGCGTGGGCGAAAACACACTGTGCTTGAACTTACGATCTGTATAAGACGAAATACAACGAGTCCCGTGGTTTCCCATTTCTATGTTCGTCCTCACAACGCAGGTGTTTGACGTCTGTTGGCCCTTGTTCACGTGGAAATTCAGAGTAAGCACAACCGATGACGAACGCGGGATCTCGGACCTGTTTGAAGTGTTGAGGCCCGGAATCAGAGAAGCCGATAAGTTGTCTAAGCAAAAGCTTGTCGATGGCTACTTGTTAGTAGCTTGGTTCGTGGCAACGACTTTGAGGCTGCACCTTGAGAGAGCAGAGGATAAGACAAGGTCTCTTGGGTACTCAGCAGTCGAGGACGATCAAGAACGCTTCACGCAGCTCATCAATCTCCGCTGTCATATTGGGAAGTGCTATGACGGCCTGAAACGATCACATCTTTTCGTGACATCCTTCCTGGAGCAATCGATAAGCTTCAATGAATTTAGCAAATTCTTTAGCATGCTTGACATCGGACTTGACCGGTAGTGGCAAGCAGACCTGAAAAAGCCGATTCGCGCCCACCTGGCTGTGCTGGAAAAGAAACTGGACGCCATCAAGGAGAATCTTAACGAAGAACTTCGAGTCGTGGTTGAGACTGTCCAGGTACGCGAGGCTCAACTCATTAAAGAACAAGCCAGAGTGATGGCACGGCAGACGCCCTGGACAGTGGCGTATCACCGTACTCGCAGCGGTGTACTTGCCAATGACCCTCGTCACTGGCATCTTCGGCATGAACATCACGGAGATCAGTTGAGAAGCAACCGCGCCGAACGCATGGTGGGCTGTTGGTGCGTGGTTGGTGGTTGCAAGCCTCACGATGGCTGGCATGTTGTCATACGCAGTGATCAGCTAAGCTGAGGACCAGAAAGAGGAAGTCAGACCTGGAAGCAGACAATGGGGCCGAGGAGCCCAATGTCAAAGGGAACACAGAAGCAGGCAAATGGCTTGGTTAGACCACTAAGGACTGCATTCGGTGGTTGAAGCAGAAGGCAAAGATAATTTGGACTCCCAAACAAGAGTGATGGTCTCCAGCGTTTTGAAGGAAGATTTGGGTGTATACACGCGATGTAAACTGACGTCTCGAGAAGGCCCGGTCTGCCAATTGTGCCAATTGTTTAGTGTGCTTGTCGTTTTCTCTTGACTGGGAGCCAAGATGTAAGGCTGAGCTTGACATAGCCGCTTAGAGGAGTCGTCTCTCTGCTCCCAATCTTTCATCTTCTTATCATCAATCGGGATGGTTAATGTCGACATCAGCTTTGATACTAATTGCGATGTTCTGCATGTCATCATCAATGTCTTGCAGCAGAGGGAGTCCACTATTGCTCTAGTGGGCAGATTGTGGGGTGGTGAGCGGTTCAGGGGACGTGCTTTTCCACGCCGCGCGTTCACAGGAGGCTTCGCCCTCTTCGCTCAACCGTCGCGAGACTTGGCCGGGGATTCAAGCAATATTGCGACTGCTTATGCCGAGATGCACGTGAAGATCGCTAAATGGAATCATCAAATGTCGGTTGATACGAAAGCACATGCATGTGTGCAAGCTATAGCTACAGCTCCGCGCGGCTTGATATAAGATATCGGCATGAGCGAAGACAGACAGACGCTTCGCCCAGCATTCCTTCTTGCAGAGTGGATGTAGCATGTTTGATCTACGAGGCACCGCGCACATCGCTATTTGAGAGAATCACTGGTCAGGCACGTTGTTTGGACTGCGGCGAGATGGACAGTTTCAGAGTGGCACCGCTAGATTTGCACGGGCGGGCGCGCAGAGGCCTGTCTCGTACTGTGATGAGAAGAGTGGGCCTTGGCCTGCAAGTCGCTTGTTTGATTGGCGGGCTATTGGCATGGCTGCAGTGGTGGCTGATCGGAAAAGGAGCCTGGGGTTGAGAGAGAGTCGTGAGCGAGAGTTGGGAACGGACACGGCATGGCATGCGCGAGCGAGCGAGCGACACCTAGATTTGTGCACGCCTCCTGCCACCCTTCTTCTCTTCTTCCTTCAACCTTCTTGCCTTGCGCAATCACCAGCACCTTCGTTATTCCCTAGTTACTTCTTTCTAATCACAGCTTCATCGTCACTCTCTCACCACTTTCGCTTTGGATACGCCAATCCACAACAAACCCGCCAACCAGGAGATTCTTCATTGCCTGGCCTTTTTCCCACTTCAATCGCCAACAGAGCACCCATATTCTCACTTCTCACAACCATGAAGAGCGCTATTGCTATCGCCGCGGCTTCTGCTGCCCTCGCCAACGCCGCCGCCACCCCTGTCCAGGTCGCGGCCAGAGCTGAGACCAGCTCCGCGACCAGCTCCGGCAGCGTCCCCCAGGTCTCCGTCAAGGGCAATGGTACGTGATTCGCGCTCAATGGCACTTTCAATCATTTATGCTAACTCAAAATTACAGCCTTCTGGGCCGGCGACAAGCGTTTCTACATTCGTGGTGTTGACTACCAGCCCGGCGGCGCCTCTGATGCTAAGGACCCCATTGCCGACGTCGATGGCTGCAAGCGCGATGTTGAGGAGTTCAAGAAGTTGGGCATCAACACCGTCCGCGTGTACACCGTCGACAACACCGCCGACCACGACGAGTGCATGGGTCTGCTCGCCGACGCCGGCATCTACCTCGCTCTTGATGTGAACACCCCCAAGTACTCCATCAACCGCGGAGACCCCGCCCCTTCATACAACAAGGTCTACCTCCAGAGCTTGTTCGCCACTGTCGACGCCTTCGCCAACTACGACAACACCCTCCTCTTCTTCTCCGGTAACGAGGTCATCAACGATGACGAGACCAGCAACTGCGCGCCCTATGTCAAGGCCGTTACCCGTGACTTGAGGCAGTACATTGGCAGCCGCGGCTACCGCAAGATCCCCGTCGGTTACTCCGCCGCCGATGTCGAGAGCAACCGCTTCGAGATGGCCCAGTACATGAACTGCGGTACCGACGACCAGCGCAGTGACTTCTACGCTTTCAATGACTACTCTTGGTGTGACCCGTCTTCCTTCACCAAGTCCGGCTGGGACCAGAAGGTCAAGCAGTACGGCAACTACAGTATTCCTCTCTTGTAAGTTGACATCGCGCACACGAATTACCGCACGAGCTCAAACTAACCCAATCCCAGCCTCTCCGAGTACGGCTGCAACACCAACACCCGCACCTTCGGCGCCGTCAAGTCCCTCTACGACGACGACATGACCTCCGTCTACTCCGGCGGCCTCGTCTACGAGTACTCGCAGGAAGAATCCAAGTACGGCCTCGGCACGATCGACGGCAACACCTACACCGAGAACGACGACTTCAAGAACCTGATGCAGCAATTCTCCGACAACCCCGCCCCCGAGGGCGACGGCGGCTACAAGTCCGACGGCCAGGCCAGCGAGTGCCCCGCCACCAGCGACTCCTGGAACGTCAAGGACTTCAAGGCCGGCGAGCTCCCCGCCATCCCCGACGGTGCCGACGAGTACATGAAGAACGGTGCTGGCAAGGGCCCTGGTCTCAAGGGAGATGGTAGCCAGAACGCTGGTGGCGAGTCTACTTCCACTGCTCAGGCCGGTTCCGGCAGTGTGACTGCTGTTGCCTCCAACGCTTCTAGCGGTGCTTCCAAGACTGGCGAGGCTTCTGCTGCTTCTTCTAGCGCTGCTGCTAACTCTCTCCTTGTTGGCGACATGGGCAAGGCTCCTTTCTTCTGCGCCGCTGCTGTGGTCATCAGCACCATCTTCGGTGCTAGCCTTTTGTAGAATGGTGATGATATAGAAGGAGAAGATGGAGAAGAATGAAAGAAGAGGTGGAATAGAATCATTGTAACGCTGTTTTCTTTTTTGTAGAGATATGCATTTCAGGAGTTTATTATCTTCAATCTATGTTCAGTTCAGGCTCAGTGGGGTTGTTCTTCGATTCGATTGATTGAGACCAAGAATTGACAGAACGTCTTTTCGTCATTGCTACTTCTCAGACAGAGTTTAAACCTTCGTGCAGATAACGTGAATGCAGTGATGTCGAGATTTGAATTGAGTGGAAAGTTTTTAGTGGACTGCTATCTTTCAGCATACATGTGCATATCTGTGCCCTGACTCTTCCTTAAGATTTCGGCTGTGGCGATTACCTTCACGTTCCGTCGTTCCCCATCCCCTTCGTCCTCATATTGCGTCCATCCTCCTGTGAATTTCCGTCGATGAACGCGGCATGCCGTGCTGAATGGCTTTCCTAGTGGCGGGATGGTACCACCGCTGCTGCTTCGCGTTCAAACAATCAATCAATCGATCAACCACCAAGAGCATCGGTGGATGATCGGTGGTCGCCTCCGTTTCATGGTGCCTCTCATGATCAGGGGTGCGATACCACGCAGGACATCGTATCCGATGGGTGGCACCGGCATAGATTGACTGCACCTCATCTTCCAGTATGGAAGATAGTGACGGCAAGATCACAGTCAGTGCATCTTCCTTGCGGGCGAACCCAGCCTGGGCGGCGTCCAGTAACGCATACGTAGCGTGCGAGTTGGCTGGGCTGGGCGGGTTTCCTAGCCTAGAGCCACAGGAGGTCCAGGTCGAGATGCTCGATCCATCATGGACGACTGGATCCCAGCGAGTGATCCCGATTCCAGGCCTCGAGAAGCTACTCCTAGACCGCGATCCCTATTCTTGTGCACATCATGGTTCGACTCCCACCCAGGCGCATGATTCTATCCAGCAATGTTCCTGATGTTCGGCGCTTCGTACACCTCCAATTGCTTCTGGCCTTTGCGCAGCAGGAATTCGATCGTGCTGAAGTCCTTTTTGTCAAGTTTGATGTTTCGCGCGAACTCGCGACGGGTGAAGGCTTCGAAGTTGGGTCGGTTGGCGACTGGCTTGAGGCGGGCGGCGCGTAGACAGCGGCGGTAGAGGGCGAGGACGTCGCGTTGGAGGCCGGAGAGGCGGGCCATGGTGGGCGGTGGAGGGATTATGGCTTGATGGAGAGATGGTTGTAGTGAATCAATATATAGAAAGCTTCACGCTCGCCTCGGTCTTCAAAGGTGACGACAACGCTTGGCGAGTCGTGGGACAGCCCTCAAGCGTCTCCACAGCCATGCTCCAGGCGGCGACTACGCAGCTTGCAGCAGCTGGACCGACGACGGACTACACTGCTACCCATGCTGCTGCACCGATAATTGCATACGAATCCACCGCCCTCTCTCTGCGCCTCTCTCTCTCCTTCCCGTCGTCCTCTGCTCAACCACACACACATACGCCATGGCAGAAACGCCCATCGGTACCGGCACCCCCTCCAATCGCCAATGCCAGCTTGCTAACTCCCCGCCATAGTCCTCGACGGAGGTACTGGTTTCCTCAAGGCTGGTTTCGCCGGCACGGTACGAGCATAACAAGAGTACATATACCACTTGCATGCGCACATCGCTAAGACAATCGCCCAGAACTTCCCCGACCACCAATACCCCTCAATAATCGGCCGACCCATCCTCCGAACAGAAGAGCAGTCGTCTGGCGATGTTGTGCTCAAGGATATCATGTGTGGTGATGAGGCCGCCGCCGCGAGATCGATGCTGCAGATCACCTACCCGGTATGCGATCATTTGGATATGCGGGAGGACAGCAAGAGCAGCACAGCTAATTTGGAGTCTGCGAACCTGTAGATGGAGAACGGCATAGTAAAGCGCTGGGACGACATGCAACATCTGTGGGACTACACTTTCTACGAGAAGATGAAGATCGACCCCACCGGCCGCAAGATCCTCCTCACCGAGCCTCCCATGAACCCGCTCAAGAACCGCGAGCACATGTGCGAGGTCATGTTCGAGCGCTACAACTTCGGCGGTGTCTACGTCGCTATCCAGGCCGTGCTTGCTCTCTATGCGCAGGGTCTATCATCTGGCGTCGTCGTCGACTCTGGAGACGGTGTCACCCACATTGTACCCGTGTACGAATCCACCGTCCTGAACCACCTCACTCGACGACTCGACGTAGCGGGCCGCGACGTCACCCGCAACCTGATCTCCCTCCTGCTTCGTCGCGGCTACGCCCTCAACCGTACCGCCGACTTCGAAACCGTGCGCGCAATCAAAGAGAAGCTCTGCTACGTCAGCTACGACCTCGCCCTCGACCAGAAGCTCAGCGAAGACACCACCACGCTCGTCGAAAACTACACCTTGCCCGACGGCCGCGTCATCCGCGTGGGCAGCGAACGCTTCGAAGCCCCCGAGTGCCTCTTCCAACCTCACCTCGTCGACGTCGAGCAGCCCGGCATCGCCGAATTCCTCTTCAACACCATCCAGTCCGCCGACGTCGACATCCGCTCCTCGCTCTACCGCGCCATCGTCCTCTCCGGCGGCAGCAGCATGTACCCCGGCCTGCCCTCGCGCATGGAGAAGGAGATCAAACAGCTCTGGCTGCACAAAGTGCTCGGCGGCAACCCGGAGCGCCTGGAGAAGTTCAAGGTGCGCATCGAGGACCCGCCGCGTCGTCGCCACATGGTTTTCCTCGGAGGTGCCGTGCTCGCTAACATCATGGCTGAGCGCGACAACATGTGGGTCAGCAAGGCTGAGTGGGAAGAGCAAGGTGTGCGCGCGCTGGAGAAGTTGGGCGCGAGGTAAGAAAAGGGCAGAAGGAAAGAAAAGAATTAAAGCCACATATGCAGTCATGAAAGCAAACATTTGTTCGTTCTACAGTCTTTGAGCGAAGGTACTCGAGAAGGGACATGGGAATAAATCGACTCGAATTCAAGCCCGCGAAGGGCGATGTTCCAACGAATTGAGGGCTTCCTACAGTGTCATTCGAGACAAGAAATATGACGCAACTCACACCGATGATATTGTCCACTCTCGAGTAATTTGGCCAGGCGGGACGGTTCGTGTTGATATCAGAAACAGAGCTATCAGTGGCAATCACGCATGGTACGTGAAGCAGCACTTTGATGCTTCTTCTCCTCCAAACTGGAGACAGTCTCGGACCTCACTTCACTTAACCTCACGATCACAGGACAAACGCTAAGCTCTAACACATTCTATGCCGAAGATGGATGTGTCATGATGTACTCGCTCCGTTCAGTATTTCGATATTCTTGAGTCACGAGGACACAAAATCACACATTCGTCGTACACGCTTCTTGTTCCTCAACGGCACATATGTATATGTGTTTTAAAACTGCTACAATAGCACAGCCGTCCGTTCGATTCGGCGAATCTGGCTGTATATGAAAACAGGGTCGCACACGCGTTGACTTGTGGTTGATGCATTGGCATGGCATATGCCATTCGAGATCGCACGTAAGTCAAGCCAAAAAAAAACACGAAGACGAATATTTCGCTCCCTCAGGCCAGCCTACCTGACATACAGAACTGCAATTACAAACATGTAGTTATGGCCCATCTCCCTTGCTCCTTTGCAGTCCTGGAACACCGCATTCGAACTCTTGTCTTTTTTTTTTTGCCCAACCCACCATGGCACTTCTACATCGAAACAGGAACCCTTGCCCCATGAACCATGAAACGCTCAACCGCAAACAGTCCTCAAAGGGACCTCAGATGTGTACAGCCACTCCCAAAAACGATCTTTAACCCTAACAGTACCTGTAAATAGAGCGAATCTTGAACACCACCTAACCATACAAAACAAGCACTTGTTTCCAAATCTCAGCATGCCTCCCCCCGAGAACGGCTTCACCACGAGCCCGAGTCACATCGACCCCAAGAAGGAGCATTAAGACAGCGCGAACATACACTTAAGCTCGCAAACGAGTCGCTTAATTGTGTGAAACAAACGCGGGTAAAAGACGGCCGTGACACCCACATGCCACTTAACTAGTTTAGGGGAGAGTTCTCTTTCTGACACACGGATACGAGTCGTCGGCACAGAATAGCCGTGGCTCTAAATTGATCGTGACAAGTATGGCTTTTCTGCGCTTTTAGTCCATTGGCCAGGTGGGCTGATGGTGTTTCAAGGAACAGCACGAGATATATGTATTGCCCAAATGATCTGTTGGTATGCTATTAGTGGGTGCCAGAGCCACCAAGTGACTGGATCAAGACTTTGCTTTTCATCCATGGGCATGACACAAAGCAGGCGTTTTCTGACAGATCGGTGCACGATAGCCTCGACAACCAATTTCGGCAAAGCGACAGATAGCATTAATCAAAAGACATTATGTACAGACAAAGCGAGCGTGCACACTCACACAAGAATCCGAATCAAATCCCATAGGCTTTCCTCCAAGAGACGTGGCGCTCGCTGTGGCAAATACTTGCTGCCAGCGAAAGTGAACGCATCCTCTCTCAGAGCTCGCCTGGTGGAAGTTTGTTGTCAGAAACGAGAGAAGCATCGCCAGGGTGTAGCAACCCAAGGCCGAGCTTCCCCAGAAACGCTATGCACAGATCTTCCCATCCACCTTTGTTCTCGTTCATAAAACGACATAATGAGAAGAAAGAAACGGGAGAAATAGGAAATAACTGACAAAATGGAATAAGAAAGTTTTGCCTCGCGAAATCGACAATGTCAGTGGCGCGAGGTTTCCAGAGAAATAGCAAAGTTCAACCGTGCTGTTGTCCCTGTCGACGAAATTGAGGCTTGAATATTGGATACAGGTTTGCGTTCGGCCGTCTACTCAGGGCCGGCCGAGAGACTAATATCAAAAAGGCACTTGTCGCGGCAAGATGAATGTGGTCAAACATGTACATAAGCCGATAGAGCGCCTACAGGGCCGGCCGGAGATTCTTCAGGATGTGGGTAGACGCACGCCAGGTGCCTGTTGAGAATGCGTTGGCAAGTGGCGATCACTTGCTTGGATCTTGAGGTGATCGCATCTAATCGGAGAAGACGAATGTAGCAGTGCCGGAGCCGACGGAGACCTGTATGCGATGTCAGTATTGGTTTCTTTAATTGCGAATGATTAAGAAAAACTTACAGTGCAACCAGTGGTGGAGCTGCAGCCGTTCTGCGAGCAGTACTGGCCGTTAGAGTACTTGCAGGTGCCGCTCATGTCATCGCCACCCTTGATCTCAACAGTGAACTCAAGCTTGGCATCAGTGGTGGGTGCGTTCTGGAAGATAGACAACCAGGCGCGACCGTTGCTGTAGCCAACACCAAGGTTCATGGGAGCAAAGTTACCCCAGGGGTTGGCGGCAGAGCCCCACTGGCAAGCATCCGACATGGAGACACCGGCCGGGTTGACGTAGTACTGAGCGCTGGTCTTGCCGCCCTGCCAGTTGTAGTAGTTGTCGGCGTTGGGGCAGGTCAGAGGGTAGGTCTTGCCAGGCTTGGTGTTGAGAGGGACGGTCTCGCCCTCGGTACCAGGGTAGTCGGTACGGCAGACAGCGACGTTCTTGCTAAGCTTGTTCTCGACCTTGATGTCGACCTCAGTGGCGCCGGTCATGCAAAGCTTCTTAGACATGTCGGGGTTGGTCAGGTAGAGCTTGCCACCCTGGCACTTAATGCCACCAACGGACTGACCAGTGGCGCCCTGAGTAGTTGGCCACTGCGATTTTTGGTAGCCAGCAGGGCAGGCGTAAGAGCAGTAAGCGCCGTCAGTGCAGCCGTCACCGTGCAGAGCGGTCCTGATGTTGCCGTAACCGCCCAAAGTGCTGCCAGGGTGCTGAATACCAGTCCAGCCACCGAGACCCATCCAGTCGACGGGAATGGCGCCGTATTGATCAGGGAAGTCGGTGCAGTCGAGCTCGCCATCGGGGAAGTCCTCATCGAGACCGTTTCCAGGGTGGTTGTCGTCATCGTCGTCGTCGTTGCTGGAGCTGGAAGACGAAGCAGCAGCCTTAGCAGAGGAAGTAGAAGACGGCTCGGCGTAGGAAGAGGGAGCAACGTAGGCGCTGGAAGTAGTCGCCTCGGTCGAAGAAGACGAGGAGGCAACAGACGCAGGCTCGATCCAGGCGGCGGAGGAGGACCAGGAGCTGATGCTAGAGCTAGGTGCAACGTAAGGAGCCTGAGTCGAGGAAGCGGAGGAGCTGGGAGCAGCAGACGAGAGCTGGCCGTCGCTGGCTAGCAGAAGAGTTCCGTTCTTGAGACCCTGCTGCACCTCGTCCTCGGTGATGAAGGCACCATTGAGCTCGTAGACAACGACGGTCGGGCCAGGAGCGTACTCGGTGGCGACGTTCGCAGGCTCATCGCGCCTGGCGTGGTGAACATGCTGGTGGCCGTGGTTGTGCGGCTTGGCGGCAGAGACGGCGACAGCGCCGACGAGGGCAAGAATTGCGTGCTTCATTGTGGATTGCAGATACCAATGAGGCGAGTTGAATTGATGCTGAAAGGAGGAATCACGAGCAGATCCTCCAGGAATAATCGCGTGGCGAGGAGGCTGGGTAAGGCGTGCAAGTTGTCGATGTTGATGTTGATTGTAGGGACAGAACGTTCCAAAGAGTGAATTGGAGGCGAGGGCTCCAGGTGGATACGACGGTGGTGGTAGGGAAGAGAAGGGCACGGCGCTCACAGCATCAAGCCAGATTGAGAGGCAGCGTGGGTTGTTGTAAGTGACGGGGAGTCCTGGACGAGGGCACCGGGCAAACATGGGGGAGGCGCGACAGGAGGTCGCAATCTCGCTCAATGGGCTAGCGCGGCGCCCGTGCGTCGTGCCAATGTGTCTCGAACGCCACGCTCCATTCAACCCTTGGCCCCTTCGCCGTAGCTTTGTGCTGGCTATCCATCAATCATACACGCTACTACAGGTACTTTGTTTGTTGTCCGCTACCAATTTCGTTGTCGACCGCTGAAACGACCTGGCCATGCTCTCCCAGTGCAATATGGCAGAGCAGGCAGCATACCAGTCACCTGCGAGTTGAGACCTAGACGTTTACTCACGACCCACCGCAATCACACAAGCCTTTCTGCACTGTCTTACCGTTCTGCGGTTGCGAGCGTTGTTTGGTGAGGCAGACGCATGTCTCAAGGTGCCCCCAACCACGTGGATGCCGCTCTTGCCATGCCGTCTGTCCGATTCTCTTCGTCTCAGCGTCCTCTGTCGGCGATACGCCTTGAAGTGTCCAAGTATCTTTCAGCGATTCACCATGCATGTCGGACCATAAAACCTTCGTGTTAAAGCTCAACGTCCCAGACTCAAGCGCAGCTCTGGCCGTTGCCCATCCCTGCCATCTCTGCGCGGCCCCGTCCGTGTTCCTTGCATTAGCGGAAGCAGCCCCAATGGCGTAAATCATTCGACAGCACTTCCATGCATTCCTGAGAATCCAAGAAATGAATAAACAAAACAAATACATGTCATCTTCTCAATGCTGTCTAAACACAGATCTCGATGCCAGTTGCTACCCTTTTGATTCTGTGGCTGCATGGTGTGCAGAGTCATGCGGCATGCGGTAGTGGTCGCAAGCTATCGCCTCCGTGAAATTACACGGCTCAACGGCCGCCGTATAGGAAGTCCATCTTCGGCATGCTGTTGTGTTCTCGCCACGCACATCACAAGACCATCGGACCCTTGGTATCACAATGCCACGCTGTCGATGCCATTGGCGAGCGTTGCCAATCCTTCGTGTCTTCACGTATTACTGCACTTGCAGGACCACTTGCTGCCGTCACAACCCCGCGGAACGATTGCCTACTGTGTTGAGTGCTCACTATAGCGGTTGTATAGCTTCTTGTGATTGCTCAGCTGTCCCCGAACGCGCGTCTATCTGGCGCTCATGCACATAATTTTTCGAACTCGGCATCGCAACCTTATATTCCGTCACACAGCATAGCGCGGAGCTGACTGCGCGACTACTGGTGAGTACATACAGTACATCAACCTATGGAGATCGTATTATCGGAGTTCGGGTGCATTTGAGTTGGCAGCCCCAGGAGTTACACTTCCCTTCATATGGTGATCTGCCTCGCTAGTCTATACAAGGCTCACGATTCTCCGCATCTTTGCATTTCTCAGATATGACCTAGCGTAAGTGATATTTCTGTACTGTGATACGGATCTTGAGAGCGGCATCTATCTCTTGATTGCGAATCGATCAAGATGCTTCCTCATTTGTCGGACAAAGATACATGCACGTGTAATTTACGTGTATGGAATTCATTCGTATTCTGAGTTCTCAGAGTTCTTCATCACCTGGAGCGTCACAAGCCTGATGCTCAGGCGATTGTGAGTAGGAACATGCGAACATGCAAATCTGCCATCGCGTGAACGAGAATGTATACTCATACAGAGTAGTCTATTTACATGTAGGCGAGTAAACAAGAATAAATTCTATCTGAAGGGTTGGAGTTCTTAGGGTATTCTCTCGCTGATCGGCAAAACCACGGCGAATCTCGACCCTCGGTCTCTAAGAATTCACGAAAGTCTGCACGGCAACATGAACATTTCGCCCGCAATACACAACTAAACCACGCCGCAACCATGTCTTCCATGCGCAATGCCGTCCAACGGCGCAACCACAAAGAGCGCGCCCAACCGCTCGAGCGTCAAAAATGGGGTCTGCTCGAGAAGCACAAGGACTACTCCAAGCGAGCCAAAGACCACAACGAGAAGAAGCGCAAACTCGGTCTGCTCAAGGCGAAAGCCGCCGATAGAAACGAGGATGAGTTCTACTTCGGGATGATGAACAGTACCACCAAGAATGGTATCAAGGTTGCGAAGAGAGGCGCGGATAATTCTGGTGGTGGAGGAAAGAGCTTGAACATGGATGTGGTCAAGTTGATGAAGACACAAGATGTAGCGTACTTGAGGACAGTACTGCAGAGCACGAAGAAGGAGATTGCAAGGTTGGAGCAGGAAGTTATTGCCGGAGACAAGGGTGTGGAGGTGGATGCCGTCAACGCAAAGCGCAAGACTGTGTTCCCGGAAGAAGGAGAATCAGAGCCAGAGATGATGTCTGAGGACGACGATATGGACGACTTCAACGATATTGCAGGATTTGAAGGGTTCGAAGGGTTGGGTGCCATGGACGGTCTTGACGACGGATCGGACGACGACATGTCAGATGCGCCAGCGGAGAAGACCGACTCCAAACCTCTGACCAAAGAAGAGAAAGCGGCTAGGACACTCGCAAAGCGTAAGCGCCACTTCATGGAGACCCGCCGCAACAAGCTAGAAGCACTCAAAAACCGTGAGGAGAGCCTTGCGACTGCGCTACGAGAGCTGGAAGACCAGAGGGTGCAGATGAATGGCAAGGCTGGTGGCGTCAACAAGAACGGAGTCAAGTTCAAGGTCAGGCAACGTGTGAGATGAGCGTGTCTGCTACACGACTGCATTAGTGGCGCATGCTAAAGCGTTCACGGTACGATATTCTGGTTGCTATTCCAGTCACCAGGTTTGCTGGCACAACACACATCAAGCTCGGGACGCCTGGGCAAAGTGTACTTTCAAACCCCACGATCAGCTCCCACACTGGCTGGAATTATCTTTCACCAGAGACTCGAACACATCTCATGATTTGCGGCTCTAGGGTGGAGCACAAAAAGAGTATCATCACCCGTGCTGATACACACTCGAATGGAGATGTACTCGCTACGAAAATATTATAATACGGCCGTAATATCCAGTTCACATCCTGGCTTTGGCGTTCTGGACATCCTTCTCGTCTGGGAAATCTCTCAGCCAGTCTCGCATCCGATCAATAGGCATTGTAAGCAGTCCTACGATCGACTCTGCATAGAACTCGGTTGGTGCAGCAGGATGGCTTCGCGTAGGGACGATGCCCTTCGTCCTCTGGAAACTTCTCGCGATCGCCTCGCTCTCCTGGCGCGAGATCAAGCCTTCCAAGCGTGGCATATCTTCGTTCTTCTCATGCTCGATGTGGTGGTGGAGGTTATCCATGAGAGTGTCCAACAAAGGCCCGAATCTCGAGTCCAATGGCGTCATATCCTGCAACTCATACAAAGTGTTCTTGACCTGACCTAGTCGTTAGCGCACGAACAACAGTTTTTTTTCAAAATGTAATACATACACCTTGGTGCTGTTCCTTGTCCGTCTTTGTCAATCTCACGCCTTCGTCGCCGAGATGCTTCTCCATGGCAGGATACAGCGTAAGCTCTTCGGAAAGTGCATGCCTCGCCACTGTCCATGTGAGCTGGTTACGCCACCGCACTTTCTCAGCGTCGTCGGTGGCAGTCCTCAAATTGTTTGCATATTCGTCGAAAGAAGCGTGGTCGGCGGCAATGGCCTCAGAGATCGTTTCGCCCATGTTCGTATGTGTTGTGATTTTGGTGTAAAGACTTGTCGTTTTATGAAGATTTCCGAGTCGAAATATTCTCCCAAGTTGTCTAAAGCACGATCCCTTATACCATTGGGATATAGATACCTGTTTTCCTGCATCATGCGGTCAGTTTGTCTCTAACCAATGGGCATTGATACGAAAGTCCATTACGCATGAGTCTGGGGAGATCAACAGCGCTAGACGTACCCACAATCGCCACATCGAGCGGAGAGTGAAGTTGCAGGACGATGTCGTGAGGATGTCGTCACGAAACACGGCACGCGAACGTCGACACTGGAGGCTGTACCTTCAGCTCCCAAACAAGAAAACCAAACGTCTGTGTCGGAGGGTGCAGTCCATTCGCATCGGCAGCAATCTCACCATTGTGCTGGTACCGGAAGCCATGTTCATTGAGACAGCTGTGACGACCAGTGGGATGGGATACTGACGGCAATGCCGAACCATCTCAGGAAAAAGTATGCCATTGTGATTAAGCACGAAAATTAGAGCAGTCTCACCTGCCATTGAAACTATTCACCTTGTTTCACGCGAAGACCGCAGTAGTGAGTATTACACGATGCTCGAGTATTCCTTTTCACGTCCAACCAAGCCCTGGTTGAATGTTCCCATAGTCCATGTACTTTTTGGATCGCTTTCCCCATGAGTGCTTTCGTCCGCGCGCCTTTCATAATCCCATCGCCCTTTTGAACCGACTTTCCGATCCAACAAGCTCGTTTCCTTTTTGCTCTGATTTTGACCGGCTCTGACAGTCCCACTATACCTCGCCCCTGCAATCTAGAGCACAATGAAGCGCATGCCCACCACGAACTGCTGCTCCTCAAACTCCCCACCGCGAGCTTTGATCGCCTGACGCTGCTTGAGCCCATCAGCGTAGCTGATAGTACTTCCCTTGAAGAGATCAGGAGCCTGGAAATTTGCAAGCGCATGACCGGGTGTCTGCTCTGCGGCGATCTTTTTCCTACTTCTTTGGTTTGAGGAAGTGGAAGTCTGCTGCGGCGTGACTGGCAGAGGTGTGTGCTGTGAAGGCGAGCCGAATACCGGCTGGTCGTTGACGAAAGGATCCATCATCTCTATCGTGGCGTTGGACTTGTAGTGTGAGTGGTGATATTTCACCGGGGTAGAAGTCGGCGATCCGCTCAAAGCAGATGCAGGTGTCATCTTATTGATCTTCTTCAGTGGTGCCAGGTCTGCAGGATTTATGGTGGCTCCAGTGTGGAGGACGTCCGCGTTGGCATCCGATGCAATCGTTGGGTGAAACTGAGGGTAGGACTCGAAGAGATCGTGCCCAATTAAAGACGGATCCATCTGAGAGGGAGCAAGAGTGAACGGATCTGCAGTGGTGGCGAGCGTCTGCGTATGGAAAGTCTCATTGAATGAGGGAACCGGAGCAATGCCGAAGTTGAAAGGATCCTTCATGTTCTCATCGAACGTGGGAGCTGGTGTTACATCCTCACCAAAGCTGAAACGCACTTTCTTCTGCTCAGAGGTTGCTGATGTTGGGCAGTCATGTTCGAAGGCCGCCATGATGGCATTCATGGTATCTTCATCAAGGTCTTCTTTCATATGGCTCAAGACTTCGAGCTGTTTTCTCGGCGACATCTTAGACATGTCACCGAAGCGCTGCCTCAAGGTACGCTTGCCTTTGACGTGGCCCTTTGCATTCTCGTATGTCAAGAGGAGCTTCTTCATGGGCGTTGCGTCTAGAATTTCCCTAAGTCTCTGAGAAGTCTTCATGTCCATCGTCTTGGGCGTACGCGGAGTTGCTGGAGCGTGAAGCTGCTCTGAAGGCATCTTAAACATCTCACCTGTCAACTCCGACGGCTGTGAGTTTGTGAAGTCACCGAACATTTGAATGTCATCTTGCAGTACAAATTTGTCGCTTTGACCAGGAAGCGGCACCAGGCCACCGGTCAACGGGTTCAAGCCGCTGAATTGCTTGTCGGCTAGGCGGGTCGGTTCATTGAGGTAAATCGTGTCAGGACCGAATTTTCTTCCTCTCCCAGCGGTGATGACCAGATCAACGACGGCAAAATGCTGGCTTTTAGTTTTGACGCTTTTAGGTAGCTGGGAACGCGCCAGAGCTGCAAGGAATTGAGCGGAGACGGGGCGCTGACCCCAGGCGTTTGTGCCTCGCAGGTTGGCTTCTTGTCCCAACGCCTCGCCGATGTAGTCCCAACGCTGATCAGGCGTACTGTCGACTTCGTCTGACGAGAATGCTGCTGTCGGTACATAGACCCAGGGCTTTTCGGCCTAATGCGTGTTGTATCAGTCTCCTGGTCGTGAACTGAGATGTGTTGCTCGAGCGGACTTACCTGGCGGTGGAATCTTGTTCCGCTGTACTGGAAGAGGCCTTTCCGCTTGCGCGAGCTTTCGAAGGTCACCTCCACCAACTGGCCGTTAATAAAAACCTCAAGCTTCAGGTCTTTGCCGTGCAGGAGCGGCGCATCTGTCTTGTCTTTCTCGTAGAAGTTGGTGATGTCTACTTTGAGACACAATGCGAGCTGTTCGGTGAGGGGGCTGTGGTGGCTCCTAGAGCGCTTTCGTGTCTTGCTAGATTGTGTTGTAGATGTCACGACCTGGTCAAAAGGCGTGGATGGCGCCTCTGTCGACTTCTTACTGCGGTTGCCGCCGTTCGAGCCCTTGAGCTGATTGTTGGCGACGCGCTTGCTCTTGCGCCCTGACGCAGTTTGTGTAGGCGTCGGATGTGGTGGTGTGGTAGAAGTGGGCACTGCATCAGTATTCTCATGGCGTTCGCCCTCTACCACATCAATGTCTTCGACAACGCCCTCATCATCGCCCTGCTCGTCGCTCGCTGCCACCACCAAAAGTACCATGTCCTCATTTTCGCCTAGAAACTGAAAAACGCCTACCTTTGAGGTTTCCGGGCCAGTCGGCTGCTCTTGCAAGGCGCGGCCATTAGTGAGCTGATCTTGGATACGCTTGGTGTTCTCCTGGAGGCCCTTGCCCATGCGAAGGTTGATTTCATCGGACAACGTCTGGTCGAGATTGGCCACAAGCAATGTGGCGGAGATGCCCAACGAATTGTACGTCGGCATTCTGGATGGAGGCGGTGGTTACGGTCTCGCGAACCTGTTGAAGGTAGGCGAAGATGGGTTGTGTTCGTGACGGTGGGAGCGAAAGCGGTGGCTTTGGACTGAGAAAGGTAGCGTCGCACTTTGTTTTGTTCGGCTTGTTTGTGTATCTGAGCTTGGAGACGCGCTTCCGCGACAACAATCAGCCGACGAGACATAATTCGTGGTGCGGTACTGCGGAGCATGTCTACACCTTGACCATTTCCATTGCAGGGCATGAATGCAGACACATCCTTTCCCGTGCACGCACGAGCGTCCTTGCCGATCTTAGGTCGCTCCACAGGCAAATACACAGTGTTTTTCCACAGGTTACCAGTCGATAGGCAGGTATCTTGAGCGCAAGCAGACTGGTCACCAGGCCACACAATCCGAATCGCCACCTTACTCTATTGCGTCCAAGGCCACGAAGGCGAGGACGAACTTGGCGTGTCGAATTGGCCATCGCTCTCGAAGGCAATCCCGGGCATGCAATAGTCGCAGGTGCTGCTGGGCCACGGAGACGTAGGGCAGCTGTATCTGCTGCTGGACGAACGATGACCTCCATCCACGGATTTGAAAGAATGAAGAGAATGTTGACAGCAATCCAGAATGGCCATCCTCATCCCTCAGTGATGATGCCTATATTTGGCGTTTCAAGGCTGTCTCCCAGTTCGACCATTGTGCGATCATATACCCTTGCAATCTGCATTTCCCAAGACTCCTCTTCTTGTCCGGGAGCATATGGCCCGTCGCCTTCCAATATGAGCTCGCCCTCGAGACCGTCAACACCATCAACGTCCATTTTCTCATCGTCATCATTGTTTTCCTCATCCGACTGGTATGCATCGTCCAACTCTCCAGATTTCAAACTTTCCATGACACTCCTCCTCGTCCTCTCAATCAGGCTTCTTATCCGCACCTTCTCTGTCCCGCTCACGCCTCTTCTATTCTCGAATCCTGGCAGTCTCTCCCCACTGTCCACATCTTTGCCTTGCAGCAGGCTCGCAAACGCGTGATCCAATTTGGCCAGCACTCTGAACAGCTGCTTCGGATTGGCAGGCATCCCAGCGATGATTGTCGTCAAAAGAAGCGCCAAGCTGATCAGGTATGGGATCTGAAGGCCTGGCGTTCCACTCACCCACACTACGCCCAGAAGATCTTCGAGGTCCTTACACGCTTCGCGCATGCTTTTGTACCCTTGTACACTGTCCCATATCGCAGCAGCATCCTTTTCTGCGTCATCGCCATTGATGGACGGTGTTTCGCGCTTGGCGAAGCGTCTCTGAATCTTCAGAAGACGGTCATCTACGTAGCGGATGAATGCGCTTTCCTTGCTACCGCCCGGCTTCAAGGGAGTGGAACGAGGATGCGGTAGCTCCGAATTTGCGTTTGTGATTGCAGATGTCACTGACGAGGGCGGAGGCGAGAGAATGAAGCCGCCCGACTGAGCTGGGGGCGTAGACATGGCGGTGCTGGTGTGTAAAACACAAGACAGCTTGGGAGCCAGAAGTCAACTTACGACAGGGCTTGGTCTCGAATTTGGCAGACAGTGAGCTTCGAAAGAACGCTGTTCGCTTCACATGAAGTGTTAGTGGGCGCGCAAGCTTCTTTCATGTGCTGTCGTTAAGCCGAATGCCAGTCGAGATGAGATGAAGTCGAGAAGCCAGGCTTGGCACATGCTCCTCGCCCAATCTTCAGCTGCGAGGCTTGACGAGGGTCTCTGCCAACATCTTTTAAACAGCGACATTAGTAACATGATCATTTCTATCATTATCGAAGGCTATTCTCGCACGAGATATGACAGGTTTCTTTGACATATGACAGGGTCAGAGCAATGCAGGATCGGCGACTCGCAGATCAACCGCTTGAAACAACCCATCTGGCACCAAGACACGGTCAACACTCGTGCACAACGATCAGGCACTTGTTAGCCATGCGGCAAATGTAGGAGGGAAATCTACTGTGGCTCTACGAGAGTATGCTACTGTGCGCACCAACACCTGAAGCGAGTGACTTCCAACCAGGACTATTGTATATCTAATACTAGCACGATAGCACTAGCCTCACGTTGTAAGCGATAGCCGCTCAAACACTGCAGCCACTTTCCGAAATAGTGCTTTGACATCTGCCGGCCGCATGATGCCATGGCCAGACGCAAGCCCGTTACTGCCATCCATATGGCTCCAGAGATCGTCAATCTGCTCAATAGAAAGTAGGCCTGTCCCTTCGTCTTCCATCTCGAGCCCAAGAACATTCTCCAGTCTCTCTAGAATACCGAGCACTATATCGCAAAACAGCAGTCCCTGATCGCACGGCCTGGCCAGAAGTTTCCCGTCAAGTGTGAGGCCGGGAATGGGTGCAACAGGATGTGTGGAAATGCGTTCGATCCGACTCGTCAAGTGTTCCAAGAAGAGCTCGTAAACGGAGATGAGTTGTGAGAATATGCTCGAGATCATGTAAGCCAGAGCATGAGGTAAGTGCTCCGGCGACGTAGCGGTAGTACGAATCGACGTGCCGACTTTCCACTTTCTGCTTGCTTGAAGTCGAGTCAAGACATGCAGAAAATCCTGGGAAGCGCTGATGAGGAATGCGCTTAAAGTGTAGTTGTTGATGAAGAGTGGGCTGTGTCTATAGATCAGAGTATCCAGACTCAGCGCTGACTTGTGGCGCCTGATGACTGTACACCGAAGTTCCATTTCATGCCTGATGTTTGACAATGTGTCTACAATATCTGGCAGCTCGCTGTGGTTCGTGGTGTCGCAGTGCAGAGGCGTACGTTCGTTCGTTACTGTGCGAAGTCTGGGGTCGAAGTACATAGCTCCTGTAGTAGCTCTGTGACTCCAGAATTGGGTTTCCTGGCCAGGCGGCGACAACCAAGCGAGCGAGCTTGTGTGTATGAACGCAGGGATGGTTGCAATGTCTGGCCATTCTGGTTCGCAGTCGGAAGTATCATCTGGACTCGAAGAAAGCGGAGGCATGATTGTAGTAATGTATTGATCCGCTGTGCTCATGCCATAGTTCGTATCAGTATGGAGTAGCCCATCGGTATCCCACGATGGTACATTCCAACTTGCCGGTTTCGTCAAGGGAGTGAACTGTGTAGGTCTTCGAAAGGACGACGACTCATCGGAAAGGGTCATTGTTTGTGGCGTTATAAATATCGCATCGGACCTGTCATCGCTTCCACTAGTAGAAGCAACGCCTCGATGTGACATGAGCGGCTGGCGGTATGCCTTGTCGGCCTCTCTGGAATTCATATCAGAAGAATTCCCTGTCGACTTGAGCACTTTGTGAACAGAGACGCGCTCTGACCGTCTCGGTCTCCCAACCTTCCTCTGCCTCCCAGGACAACACTCGACGCCTAACATCGTACATCGTGAGCACTTCACATCAGTCGGCTGTAAGCGCTGGCATTTCGCCTTGTCCTTCTTGCAGACTTCGCAAGCAAACCGTCGCTGCGATGGATGAATGTTCATGATACGATTCTCGCAACGCTGTCACCTGGCGTATATGGAAGGTTTGTTTCGGTGTTTTCGCAAAATCTCTATGTCGCGTAGTGGGATTGTGGAAGGCACGAGCAGGCAAAGGTAGGAGATTCAATGCGCAACTGATTACTGATCAAGAAGGCGAAAGACCCACCACAACTTGAAAGTCAAACCATCCTCGGAGACTTCTCAGGCGATGGTGCAGAGATACAAACAGTGTCACCCTACGACTAAATGATCGTACGAGGATGTCACAATAGATTAGTGGCGGCATCATGCCTAATATTCTAGCTTGACAACCAAGCAAAGATACAATATGATACGCACAAATGAATACAGAAGCCCGCCTGAGCACATCATACCAAGAACGAAAAGAAAATCTGGCCGTGAGAAGAACGATCAGGGAAACGTTGAACCGATTGGTAATATTCATTGTGTCAAGTGAAGAAATCCAAGATTTGTATAAAACAAGCTAATGTAGATATCGAGGTCTTCTGGTCCGAGTAATATATAAGGAATATTCAATTAGGAACAGGGAAGTCCTATGTGCAATTTAGTCGACAAAAAAAAGGGAAATAATTGTTTCGAAAGAGGGAGTTTCGGGATTCAGGGATTATCCTGTACAAAACGGGATTTGATCTCCAATGATAATCCCGAGGCGGCAAGATTAAGCCAGCTACACGAAAGAGAAATAAACAGAGTCAAAGAAATGGGACAATGCAAGGGAATAAATCAAAAAGGGGGTATGGCGCGCGTCTTCTTCGCTCTCTTCTCTTCTTCTTCTTCTTTTCTCGCATTGTCGAGATTTGCTGTGCAATATTTGCGGAAGCGTCTTCTGTTCGGATTTTTCAGCAGGAAAAACGATCCAGCGCTTCCTGTTAATTATGCAGTAAAATGGCACTTGTGCCGTGTTGTTGGGTTTCGTGAAACTTCAACTCGTTTTTCTACCACTCATCATCGTCGCCCATGCCGGCCCAGTCAGTCAATCCGCTCCAAAGCTCGCGGAGAGCAGTGCGCTTCTGCTCGGATCTGGTGTCGCGGACAGGGGTCTTGGCTTGGCTTTGGTCTTCGTCCTCGTCTTTTTCGTCACTGTCTGCGACTGAGGATGGAGAGGTCGTGATGGCGCATTCATCGACGCCAGGGCTGAAGGCGCCGTTCAACCCAAGCGCTTCGGCGAGAGGCACGGGCGCAAGGGTTGGCGAGGGCGGAGGGGTGGTTTGAGTTGCTTGTGAGGTGTAATTTGAGCTGGCAGAGGGTTTGTGCACCTGCTGCTGCTGCTGTTGCTGCTCGGTTGACCGGGGTTTGGGCGTAGACTCTACATCCACAGTGCTTGATTTGGTAGGCGTGGATTCCTGATCCTTTGCCCATTCTTTGCGTTCTTGCTCTTCGGTTTCGCTGTTTTTGCTCACGCGTCTGATGGTGAGGCTGTTCACGCGCCTCGTGCCTTGTTTCTGGATGTCGACCTTCCACTCCTGGTCGTCTTGTTCGCGTTCTGTTCCAGTAACAGTATCGCTTTCCGCCTTATCATTATGTGAAGTGACGCCGTAACGAGCTCTTCGTTTCTTGAAACGAGCTTCGACGTCACGCCAGTCATCGCGCCAGTTCTCCATTTGCCTTTGCAGACGTTCCAGCTTCGGGTGGTACATGGAGTCTTCACATTCCACTTCAAGGCTCTTCAACTGAAGCTCCAAGAACAAGAGCTCCGAGTGATCGAACCCGAGGTCTGACTTTAACGACTCGTTCTCGCTGCGGAGACGTTCCACCTCCATTTCTTTCTCCTCCATGTCGAGTGAATGCTCTTCGTTCATGTTGACCAATTCCTGGTGTCGTTGCTTCAACTGCTCCTGAGCTTTGGTGAGGAAGTGCAATGCTGTCTGCGCTTCATTCAGGAGCTTTTCCTGGCGTTCTTTGTCCCAGTTGGCTCCATCATCGCCGGTCTCAGCAACTCCTTCGATGCCCAACGGACTGAAGTGTTGATCATGTCGTTTCGAACCAGGTCTGGACGACAGCAAGACGTCTCTCTCGCGCTCGGTGAAAAATTCTTCCTCGATAACCTCTTCCATGTCCTCATCTTCCTCGGGCAGACAGTCATCTGGATGTAGGCCTTCCACCTCGTGCTCGATATCGTCAATGCGCCGACCGACGATGTTCAGCATTTCAGGCGCGTTGTCCCCGCGCATAAGCTGCGACTGCAATTTGTTCAACCGCACCAGCAAGTGCTGCGTCTCCGAGGTTGGGGTGGTCTGCGACTCGAGCGAACGAGCGTCGTCGGTGAAGTAGTCGCTGAAGGGCGAGTCCTGCAGTATGGAGCTGTGTCGACGGTGCATGGTGGCTTTTGCTGGCGTCACAGGCGGCGCATCGTAGGAGGCAGTGCTGCGGGTCATCCTGTTAACTGGAGCGTGAGCGTCGAAATCGCCTGGAAAAGACGACAGTCGGCCTAGAGGGCTACGGCCACACTCGCTGGTGGTCGCGTTGGCGGTCGGACTCGGCGCGCCGAAGGGACTCTTGCCGGCGTAGCTCTGCGCGCGCTGGTGAGCGCGAGCCTCAGTGCTCAAGACAGGACCTTGGGGTGTATAGTTGGACTTGACGCGGGTGTGGACCGGACGGGAGCGCTCTCTCTGGTTGAAGCGCGAGCTGGGCCCGGGGACAAACCACAGCGGAATCTGCGAGGGCGACTGGTGGACAGCAGACGGCGACACAGAAGCGCGCAGATTGACTGAAGGCGAGGGCGAGGGCGAGGGCGAGGGACAGGGCGACTCCTGCGCCTGGTAGAGGGAGGACGGCATGGCTGCTGCCTCACTACTGCTGCTGCCGCTGCCGCGCGCGCTCACTCACTCACTCACTGACTGCGGATGTGTCTCTCGTCGGGCTGCCGTGGTTGGCAGGGTGTGCAGTAAGTGGGACACACGCACAGAGTTCGGATGACGATGATGCCACCACGCCTGGCGCCAGTAACGGGAGCTGGTGTGGGTTGTCGCAGAAAGTCTAAGACTTAAAGCTGCGCGCGCCGAGCCTGGCAGAGAAGCTGGAGAGGGGCTCTCTCTGTGGCTGGGAAGCACTCGGCGCCTTCCTCTCTGCAGACACGCCCAATTATTCTCGAGTCCTCTCGTGGCGGCAGATCAGCGGACGCTAGCTCTCGGCCCGACGCGGAGTGCCGAGCAAGCTAAGCTGTATGCAGTGCCAGGGTATCTGACGCATCGATGGCTCCGAAATTCTGACAGGCATTGGACCGCGGCGTAGTCAGCTGGCTGTAGCAGTACTATCCATACACTCCATTCTTCCCTCTGCAGTATACACATGCTGCATTCGGTGAGCGGATTCGTCTTCCTCACCTCCCCGCGACCCGTGCCCTAACATTCAGCCCGCAAATATGGCTCCCCAAGTAAGTGCATCGCGACTCATGTCTGCATACATGTATACTTGCACGTGAGCAGTCTATACCAACAGCAACAGCAACAGTGGCTAACCTCCCACCTAGACCAACATCCAGCCTTCCTTCGAAGACGTCTCCAGCATCATCGACAACACCCGCAGCCTTCCCAACCCGCCGAACCTCATCCCTCTCTGCGCATCCGTCCCGTCCGAGTTCCTCACGCCGTCGTCTATCTACCTCAAGGTCTCGGCCAGCTCCAAGTCCAAGTCAGACTACTCCTTCCTGCTTGAGTCCGCTGCAACCACTGGCACCATCGGCCGCTACAGCTTTGTCGGCACCGACCCGCGCAAGATCCTCGCATCTGGCCCAAAGCATGGCCTCGAAGCCGACCCTCTGCCTCGTCTTGAAGATGAGCTTTCCCAATCTCGCGTGGCAGAGATCCCCGGCCTAAGGCTGCCTGCCATGACCGGCGGCGCAATTGGATACGTTGGATACGATTGCGTGCGCTACTTCGAGCCCAAGACCCGCAGGGATGACATGAAAGATGTGCTCGAGGTGCCCGAGAGCTGGTTCGGACTGTTCGACACCATCATTGCCCTGGATCACTTCTTCCAGAAGGTCATGGTCATCACCTACCTGCATGTCCCTGCTGCTGATGCGCCTGCATCTGCCCTGCGCGACGCCTACGAGACAGGCCGTGCCACAATCTCGAGCATGCTCAAGGTCCTGAAGTCCAAGGACCTGCCTCTCCCACCTCAGCCTCCGGTCAAGCTCGACCAGGAGTACACCTCCAACATCGGCCGCGCAGGCTACGAGTCCCACGTCACCGAGCTCAAGAAGCACATCGTCACCGGCGACATCATCCAGACCGTACCCAGCCAGCGCATCGCACGCCCGACCACTCTCCACCCCTTCAACATCTACCGCCACCTGCGCACTGTTAACCCCTCTCCTTACCTCTTCTACATCTCCTGCGCGGACTTCCACATCGTCGGCGCAAGCCCCGAGCTGCTCGTCCAGAAGGATCCCACCACCAAGCGCATCATCAACCACCCCATCGCCGGCACCATCAAACGCGGCGCCACCCCAGCCGAAGACGAAGCCCTTGCCGCCACCCTACGCGCCTCCCTCAAAGACCGCGCCGAGCACGTCATGCTCGTCGACCTGGCCCGCAACGACGTCAATCGCGTCTGCTCACCCCTCAGCACCCGCGTCGACAAGCTCATGATGGTGCAGAAATTCTCCCACGTCCAGCACCTCGTCTCCGAAGTCTCCGGCCTGCTGCGCGAAGGCAAAACCCGCTTCGACGCCTTCCGCGCCATCTTCCCCGCCGGCACCGTCAGCGGCGCGCCCAAAGTCCGCGCAATGGAGCTCATCGCGGAGCTGGAGCGCGAGAAGCGCGGCGTCTACGCCGGCGCCGTCGGCTACTTCGGCTACCCGTCCGTCAACAGCGTCGCCGGCACGCCCGAGTTCGGGCTCGAAGACGAAGGCGCCATGGACACGTGCATCGCGCTGCGCACGATGGTCGTGAAAGACGGCGTGGCGTACCTGCAAGCCGGCGGCGGCATCGTGTTCGACAGCGACGAGGGCGACGAGTACGAGGAGACGATCAACAAGGCGGCGGCGAATATGCGCTGCATCGAGCAGGCGGAGCTCTTGCATTGGGAAGAACAGCAAGAAGAGGCCGGCGAGGTGAATGTGGGCAACGTTGTGCCTGCGGATGGCCTCGGGGAGGCGAGCGCGAAGGTCGAGGTTGGTGCGTGATTTGGGGGATATGATATGATGCGATCAATTGCATCGAACAGTGGCATATTTCTTGAGAGGAGAGAGGGGGAAAATCTTGTAGACATATATACACGCATTGCAATCATCAGTCACGACTGAGGTTGTCCTTTTTCTGAAATACAAGTTCCCTCACCTTTTTCTTCTCACTTCCGTGTGGGACTGTCACATCCGGTCAGCGCTTGGCGCATTGAGTGAGAACGAAGCTCAACGACAACAGAAGAGGGGATGGAAATTAACAACAGAAAACAGCTTTCATAGAACTCGTAGGCTAAAAACGAAAACAATGCAAAACCCCCCATTCCAGAAAATCACGCCATTGTCTCATGCAATTTATGCCGTCTAATGTGTAACCAAAGTCCTCAGCAGTATGTAGGTACCACCTCCAGGAGCGAGCCCCAGAGTCCCTATCCTAGCCCCCTTCGCAGGGAGAGACCTCTTTTTCTAGGTTTGTAGTTTGTGCGCAAGCGTATCCTCCTTCCACTTCTCACTTCCTCTCGTCCGCACCATCGTTGGTCGCAGAAATCTCCTCGCTGAACTCATTGCTCTCGTTCGTCTTGAGGCGCTGCAGCTGCTCCTGGACATACTTGGTGATGTGGTCATCGTTGCTCTCCTTGGGTCCGTTCTCGGAAGGGTCCTCCTTGTAGATGCTGTACTGGCGCTCAGGCCTGGAGCGGCCGTTGGCAGCACCCTCGTCGTCACCGTCCTCGTCGTCGTCAGCTCCGTTGGTGGAAGCAGGGGCCGGGGTCTTGTCGCCGCCGTTGGTCCAGTCGCTTCTAGCGCCGATGGAGCGGGTGCGGGTCAGGCTGCGTGCAAGGCTATTGCGGCGGGTGCCTGAGAGGGACTTGCGGCGCTGGCGGGTGAAGACGTCGTCGAAGTAGTGGGAAGCGGCGGCTGCAGGTGTGCGTGGAGTTTGAGGGAGACGACAGTTCATACTACTCTGTTTGTTAGCAATTGTCACGTCATTCCAGTCAGTACGAGGTTAACTTACCCTGTGTCGTGGATCATCTTGGCGATCAGACCAGTCCAACCGCACTGGTGCGAGGCGCCGAGACCGCGGCCGGTGTCACCGTCGAAGAACTCGTAAAAGTGAGGAGTGTCCTTCCAGTGTTCATCGAAGTCAAGCATGTCGTTTCCATCGTTGATTGCCCTACGGCCGTTGTCGCCTCTGGCCATGAGATGTGTCAGACGGTGCTGAACCTCTTCGGCAACGTGACCCAAGTGCATCTCGTCGCCAGAGCCTGTGGGGCACTCGACCTTGAAGGTGTTGCCGTAGAACATGTAGAAACGCAGGAGAGATTCCACGAGCAAGAAGTTGGGCGCCATCCAGATGGGTCCACGCCAGTTGCTGTTGCCACCGAAGAGACCGCTGTCAGAGTCACCGGGGAGGTATTCAACCTTGTAGTTCTGGCCGTTCACGTCCATCTCCACAGGGTTCTCCTTGTGGAACTTGGACAGCGATCGGATACCGTTCGGTGCCAGGAACTCATCTTCGGAGAGCATGTAGTGCATGATACAACCCAAGCGTTTCTTGTCAACCAAAGAAAGCAGCAGGCGATCGTCCTTGCCGCGAACCTTCATGCTGGCGATGTTGCGACCAGCAACATCGTGACGGTTCTTGATGAACCATTCCAGGCGCCTCTTGAAGTCCGGCAGCCTGTTAATGATTTCCGGCTCAAGAGTGCAGGTTGCGAACAGAGGGATCAGACCGACCAGCGAGCGGCACTTCATCTGGTGGGTCCAGGGGCCGCCCCAAGAGATAGCATCATAGTAGAAGCCGTCCTCGTCGTTCCAAAGAGACTTTGCCTCGTCACCCTTGCGGTAAGACATGGCGTCAGAAATGAGGACGAAGTGCTCAAAGAACTTGGATGCCATGTCCTCGTAAATGCGGCGGTGCTTGGCCAACTCCAAGCAGATGTTCAACATGCTGAGACAGTAGAAGCCCATCCAGCCGGTTGCGTCAGCCTGCTCGAGGGTACCGCCGGTAGGCAGGGGGTCGGAACGGTTGAACAAGCCAATGTTGTCCAGACCCAAGAAACCACCCTCGAAGACGTTCTTGCCCTCGGAGTCCTTGCGGTTGCACCACCAAGTGAAGTTGAGCAAAAGCTTCTGGAACACACGCTCGAGGAAGTCCAAGTCTTCGGTGCCGTACATCTTGCGCTCGATCTTGAAAGTGCGGAAGACTGCCCAGGCGTGGACAGGCGGGTTGACATCGCCAAAGTTCCACTCGTAGGCCGCGACCTGTCCGTTGGGGTGCATGCACCACTCGCGAGTGAAGAGGTCGAGTTGCTTTTTGGCGAAAGCGGGATCGATCATGGCGAGGGGGATGCAGTGGAAAGCAGTATCCCAGGCGGCGAAGAAGGGGTACTCCCAGGAATCAGGCATGGAGAGGATATCATCCAAGTGCATGTGCTTCCACTGGGTATTGCGGATGGCCTTTCTTCCCGGAGGAGGTGGAGGCATACCGGGGTCGCCGTTGGCCCACTCGTCCCAAACAAAATTGTAGTATTGTTTGCACCACATCATACCAGCCAGAGCCTGACGCTGGATGTTACGCAGATCGTCGGCCATGGGCATGGGGTTGATCTTCCAGTAGAACTCGTCGGCTTCAGCCAGACGCTGGTCCATGACGTTGTCAAACTCTTCCTCATCAAGGTAACCCTCGGCCTTGTTCTTGGAGATACGGAAACGCACGACGGCGCATCCTCCTGGCGGGACACCCTCGCCCTGGTTGAAAGCGTACCACGCGCAGCTCTTGGTGCCGTTCTTCTGCGGGTTGCAAGCCTCCTTGTCACCCTTCACAATGCGCTTGTGGAAAGCATCCTTGACGTAAGGAGTCTGGTTCTTGGTCCCCCAAAGCTCCTTGAAGTTGGTGTCGTTGTCGGTGAAGAGGAATTCGGGCTCGATGTCCTCGTCGTTTCCGCAGCTGTTGGGTGAAGGCGAACATTGGAAGTAGCGCTCTCCAAGATCCTTGTGGCTGATGTGGGAGGTCAGGTCGTCAACCTGCTTGATGTTGGGCTTGTAGGAATCGTAGCCCCAAGCCCAAGTGTTGCGGAACCAGACCTGAGGAATGACGTGCAGCTTTGCGGCCTCGGGACCACGGTTGTAGCAAGTGACGCGGAACAACAGCTCCTCGGGGTCGTCGCCCTCTTTTGCGGTCTCGATGTTGCAATCCCAGTAACGGCTCTCGTCGAAAATGCCGGTGTCAATGAGATTGAACTCTCGCTCCTTCCTCGAACGCTTTGCGTTCTCTTCGATGATCTTCTCGTAAGGGAACTCCTTCTGTGGCAGCTTGTAGAGGTACTTCATGTAGGAATGGGTCGGGGTGTTGTCGAGGTGGAAGTGGGCTTCCTTGATGCTCTCGCCGTGGTTGCCCTGAGGATTTGACAGGCCGAAAAGACGCTCCTTGATGTGGCCGCTGTGCAGTTGTCAGCTCGAGTTCATTGAAGCAAACTGTGGAAACACAAAACTCACTCCTTCTCGTTCCAGAAAGAAAAGGCAATGTTCATGCGGCCGTGGGTGTCGGAAACACCAGCAATGCCGTCCTCGCCCCAACGGAAAGCTCTCGAGCGGGCCATGTCGTAGGTGAAATGGCTCCATGCATCTCCATCGTGACTGTGCGTTGTCAGTACAGGCGGCTCCCATTCATTGCTCGCGAGATAGAGGTGAGCTTACGAGTAGTCCTCACGGACAGTGGCCCATTGCCTCTCAGCAACGTAGGGACCGAACTTCTTCCAGTACTTGGTGCGGTCATTGTCCTCCTTGAGCCTGCGCTCTTCGACGCTGGGGACGTCGTGCTTGTCAATGACGACCATGGTGAAGGTTTAGCAACTTTTGGCGTGTTTAGTCTATGTTGGAAGATGGTGCGCGAGGGCACGTCTTGTCAAAGCGGCGAAATCAGAGGACCAGTGGAGGGTCAATGTGTGTGATAGGTGGGAATGCAGCGAGCGGGAAGTGAAGAGAATGCAGGCTGTGGGTGAGATAGTCTATGCTTCCGGCAAAGCAAACAGACAGAATGACGTGGTGATAAGACTGCCGTGGAAGCAATGCGACGGATGTGGATGTGGATGTTCACGGCAAAGAGCAGCAGAAGAAGGATGTCGACGGAGGTGGAGGAGGAGGAGGAGGAGGAAACAAACGGTGTACGCGGGCAGACAAGACAAGGCAAGAGCAATCGCTTAGGCAAGGTATCTAGCAGTAGTGGTACTTTTGGCAGGCGCGTCACGTCAGAGCGTGCCTGAAAAGCCGAGCATCAAATGCCTCTCTCGACGTGCAAAGAGTATGGCAGAGAACTACCCAATGCTAGCGCCAGGCTTATCGCTGCCAGTTGCGCCTCAACCCGCCCCAGATCGCCACGAGCATAAGCCCATCGAGGTCAACGCGACCGGACGCCCCGCCGCGTCTCACAATTGATTCACAAGAGCAGACGCAAGTGTTTGGTAGACGCCCGCCAACCATGGCTTGCGTCCGAAGCAACGACTCTCGCTTCCCACACGGAGCAGAGCCGCAACGTGCCTGCTGGCATTGAACATCCCGGTAGCGGCATGGCAAGCGAGAAAGGAAAAAACCAGGCAGGCGGCCGGCATCTCTCTCAAAGAAAATCTGCCATCCCATCCCATCCCACCCGAATCTCCAGTCTCCAGATTCCAGTCTCCAGCACAACATCCCACTTCGCGCTTGGTTGACGGCCCACCTTACGTTGAGCCTCTCCATATTATTCCCGCCGCCTCCACGTGACGCTCGAGGCTCCTGGTGCGCTGAGCGGACACGCGCTGCGGATGCAGATGGCGGGACACCCGATCACAACGTCATAACAGCCTTGTCTAGAATCTTTGCATTCGTTCCCGACTCCTCTTGGCGTTGTGGTATCGACCGATGAGGTACATTTTGCTCAAGTGTGACGATGTACTGAACTTTGGGATGTATCCGTGCGGTGGAAGATACTGCACGTCTTGCGGGACATCAGATGTTGCTGCAGTACTCTGTATACCGATCACGAAGATTGTTGGTGACACCTTGATGACAGGCTTAGTCATTTGAAACTGAAACCCGTGCCAGTGTTAACAATAACAATCCTGAACCTCGAAGCCGGTGAGACACTCAAGTCCTAAGACACAGACATGTACAGAAAAATCGGAGGCGGCCTGGTTGTCCGTCTCAGAACCCATTACAATTGACCCATACTGTCCAGTTTGGTCACATCGAGATCTCCATGTGCAACTCTCCATATGTACGCTCCTCCATGCAGATCAATGCTTGCATAGTCCTAAAATGGTCAAAGCTCTTAACTATGTTTCTTATACTCTATTGCTGAACAGAATTTACAAGCAAGCAAGTTCGTATCAACGCCCAAACCCGGAGCTGCTAACACACTAACTATGGAGACACCCATTCGTCTCTAGCCGCGTCAATTATCAGAGGTACTATCGGCTCAGGCGTCCACATTCATATGACACGAAGTGTAATCGCGATAAGCTCCTTTTTCATGTTGAGGAAGTCTCTCGTATGCATGATGACTAAGATCGCAAGTCAGTACGATATTGCTACTGTGAAAACGCTCTTCTCTACGCCAGAGAGAGTACCTGCAGCCCCAGGAAACAGAAACCCAACGCCAAACCCTCCAAAGCTGCACCCCTGACCCATAAACCCACAAGGTAGCCGCATCAACACGAACAAACGCCACCGCAAGTCAAAAGTGTTCCTTCCTCAATCGCTCCTCAGCATGCTCTCCACCAACTCCCCGAGCGGTCCATACCACTCGCTCCTCTTGCCACCGCGACCCTCATCGGCCAGACCGAACTCCTCAACAAAAAGCACGTAGTGCTTGAAGCCAGTGTTTAGATGGGGCTCCAGACCCAAGCCGCGCACCACAGTGTAGTGGTGGCAGTAGATGTGCGCGTAGATCCGGTACAGGCGCTTGAAGATCTGGCGCACGTTCTTCTCGAAGTCGGCGGGGAAGGGCACGCCTGGTGCTGTCGGGAAGAGCTGTGCGTTGGACAGGTGGTTGCTGGTCCATGTGAGGAGGTGGGAGATGTAGGTTGGCGCTGGGAGGCGGGTGGGTTTGGGGAAGGACGGTGGGTCGTGCCAGAGGTATTCGAACTCGTCGGTGGCTTTCATTTCGGGGCAGGAGGTGGGCGAGCAGAATTCGGTGATGCTGCCGTAGAGGAGGTTGACTTGGTTGTAGAAGTCGACGACTGGGAGGAGATGTGTTAGCCGCTGTTGTCGCCAATAGGCCTCCAATCATATGGAGTGAAAACTGGCATACCATTTACCGCCAGCCACTCGCTGCGGTCCTCACCCTCAGGCAGTTGTACGCATTTCCTCAAGCTGTTTCCTCCTAGCGTCGCATCGGCAAACTGCTTCAGCTGCCATGTGCTCGTGCCCTTAGCACGCTTCTGGCTCTGGAATGTCTGTCTGTTGCGAGCATTGGAGTTGCTACGCGCAAAAATGTCAGCCTGGTTTGCTATCTGCGTAAATCCATAGCCCAAGCCTCTGTGTGCCTCGTGTTGTTTTGGTTCCTGCCGTCGGGTCGGAGAAGGGTACTGCGAGCCCAGACTGCTTGTCGACGTGTTCTCGGAGGAGAAGAGAGTCTGTATCTGCTTGTGCAGGGGACTCTGATAAACTGAGCATGGGCTACTGGGCAGTGGCAGGTGGAGGTACGACTCCGACTCAACGAGCACGTTGCTTTGGATGGCGGGCAGAGGCCTGGGCGAGTGTGGATATTGTGGAGGGGATGATTGGACGAACATTGTCTGAATGAAGGAGGTCATGGTGGCCTCGTGCAGCGGGTTTGCGCCTTAAGATGGTGGTGGGCAGAGGGGTCCCTGGGAGCATTCCGAGCGGTCAGCATAGCGACGGGAATGAAGAGGGCAGGGAACAAACCTTCGGCGATGCAGAGCCTTGAGCGGAAGAGAAACTTTCGCGGGTATTGGACGGCGTGAAGAGAGTGTACGAAGTAGATGTTGGTGTGGATGGATGGTATGTTTGTCGGCCGCTGTGGTCTTGCAGGTGCTCTTGCCCATATCGCGCGCTAAGCCATCAACAATGACGTGCAGTGGTTGCTGCGCCAGAACTTTCAGCCTCTCCTCATCTCACTTACAGGGTATAGTGCTGTATAGTGCTGTATAAGAGATTGCAATACATGTTTGTGAGCGACAATGAAATTCTACAACTGTGCAGAAATCGAAAATATCCCATGCTATGCTGTGATCCGGCCAGAACTCACTGACCCATCCAGATCTTCCACCAGCGTGTAAACAGAAGAGAGCTCCGAACCTGGCGCCATCGAACGACCTACAGTAGTCACGACGAACAACATTCAGCTGGTCTATCTATCATTGCGTCCTGATCGGAAGCATGCCCTCTCTGTTTGTCGGCTAATCGCTCCTGTACGGCATTCCTCCGTGTGCGGATGTCATCGCAGTCGCACCAAGGCACCATAGTGACATTTGAGGAATTCAAACAATGAGAAATTTTGGCGCCCAGAGACAAGACATACAGTATTGCTTGCCTGTACGCCGCCGAATGACTGGAGGCACTCTAGTAGCTGCAGGCAGTGAATGGAGTCGAGCTTGGAACAGATTGAGTAGTATTAACGGCTAGGTGCCACTGTCATTCTTGCAATTACATATATTAAGTTAAAATCATCGCGCCTCGCCACCATCCAATCCAAACTTCGTATCGCCTTCTTTTGGAAGTCCTATGGTACAGGTGGCATTATAGTGGTATCTTATTCATTAGTCCTCGTCGTGAAGCAGACAAAAAGAAAAGGCAGCTGGTCAGTCTCGGAGAACTAGCTATTCATAGACTCGAAAGCCTAGTCGCTGATCATGTTGCCATTGTTACAGGCATTGATCTAAACAGCGCCGCGACCGTACACTGGCTGGTTGGCCGTGGTAGCGTGGGGCGCAGTGTCCATGGTGTACGGGTTCGCAGTTCCCTGAGGAGCTCCGTAGTAGGCGCCGTGCGAGCCGTGAGCGGCGTGGCCATGGTGTTGCTGGGCGGCGTATCCGTTCGCACCGTCGACCTTGTCGTACCTGTCGCCGGGGGCAGCGACGGTGCTTCCAGTGTAGGCGGTGTCGTGCGAAGGACGGATATCAGTGGCGTGACCAGTGGTGAGAGTACCAGCTGCAGCGGGAGCGATGACATCCTTCTCAGCATCTCTGTCGGTGGTCTTCTTCTTGCGGTTCCAGAAGTTGCGCTTGGCAGGGCCGCTGGTGTAGTTGTTGGACGGGCCAGGACCGAAACGCTTCTCCTTCTTGTGCTTGCGCACCAGGAAGACCTGGAAGAGAGCTGTGATGAGGAACAGGAAAGCGGCAATGATAGATACGGCGAACACGGCAGTGTTCATGCGGCAAGCGTTACGAGGAGAGACGGAGTAGGTGAGGTTCTCGCCTGATCCAGTACCGAGACCATTGTTGCCAAAGCCCTCAGAGTTGGCTGCAGCGTTGCCAACGCCAAGAGGAGTGTTGACGATGCCGGTGCAGGAGGAGGCACCGTGGCGGGTCAGTACAGCGATTGCGATGAAGCCGCCGACGAAACAGATGTCAAGGACGATCGCGGTAAAGGCGAAGACGGTAATGCCACCGAGGCAGCAGGTAAGGACCACGGCAGCGATGGTGTACACAACAGCAATGCCGGAGATGCCCTCAACAGCTTTTTGCCATCTGGGGATGCCCTGGTCGCGATCTGCTTGTACTGCGAGGAAGTATGAGTAGATACCTGGTGGAATGTTAGCTGTGCGTGTTGGCGTGTCATGGTAAGCTGATGCATACCAAGGGTAATGCCGGCGCAGCAGAAGCAGAGGGCATATAATAGTGTTTGCACCAGGCGCAAGAAGCCACCCTTAATGAGACCCATGGTGGATGTCGAGGTCTGTGTCTGTATGAAAGATGTTTGATGGACAAGGATGAGGCAGTACAAAGATGGACCTCTTTTGCGCGCCGGCAGTGTTATGAAGGATTCGAAATCTGCAAGGCTGATGGGGAGGAGGCGTTGGATTTAATCTCCTTTGTCTGGGAAGATCGTCGTGTGACGTAGGGCAGGCACACAGCTTTGAGGCTGTGGCTGTGTGGCTCAACAGCCACGAATTCCTCCTGTGATCGCAGCACGGCACCGCCACTCTCCTGGAATCGCCCAGACCAACAAGACGTCAATTTCCACACACCTTCCAGTTAACGCGCTAGGGCATGGCAAGGTTAGAACGGCCAAAGCAATACCCAGAAAAGGACTGCCCATTGCGGACTTCTCAACGCCATCGTGATCATTCTAGGAGCATATCTTGCCTTGGGCACATGTGCCTGATCCTCTTCAAAGTCAAAGCAGCAGCGACAGCTCTGGAGCGTGCCTTGGGCGATGACGAAAGCCACCAACCAACCCTGATTTCCTCCTGACTAACTAATAATTAACTTCGGGCCGCGCTCGATTGCATGCCAGGCCCATCGGTACACTTTCATCATCGCCTTTGTCTTTGGTTGTTGACGTCGACATCATCTCCGGAACTCTCTTTTGCAGGATATCTTGGTATTGGAAGCAATCGTATGTGCGCGTGGTTTGTAGAAGAGCGATTACCTCGCCGCGGAAAGGTCTATATCACGAACTATATCTTGACGAAAGGCATATTGCCAGTTGTGGGAAGTCATACACCTGCTTATTTGGAATGCCCATATTCGCGAGTACATGCAGCGCCGCCTACGTAAACTTCGCCCTCTCACACCGCTCCTGAACCTGCGCGCACCAAGATCTTGACTTGCTTGTCCTTGTCCTTGACGAGCGCCCTGAAACCTTGCTCGACGACCTCATCAAGCCCGATCCTTTTCGTAATCATTTGCTCGACATTCGCCATGCGCCCCGATGATATAGCAGCCAATACCTCTTGGAAGTCACCCTTTTGGTAGGTCGCGACACCGATCCATTTGCGCTCGCGGAAAATCATGTCGTTGGGCTGTAGCTGGAACGGTTTCTCCCAGATGGCAATGTTGATAACAGTGCCGCGTGCTCTGATGGCTTTGACGGCCTGGTTGAGCGCCGCCTGGACGCCTGCCGCATCGAAAACCATGTGCGCACCTTTGCCGTCGCAGAGCTCACGGCATCGTGCGACAATATCATCCTTAGTCGGGTCGAGTACGTGGTGTGCGCCAAAGTCGGAGGCGTACTGTTTGCGCATGGAGCTCACTTCGGAGACGATAATCTTCTCGCAGCCGCGGGCTTTGAGTGCTTGGATGACAGAGAGGCCGATAGGGCCACCACCCAGAACCAAAGCCGAGTCGCCTGCCTGGTACGGAGAAATGTTTACAGCGTGCCAGCCGACAGACAGAGGTTCCACCAAAGCTATGAGAGTAGATCAGCTTTTGCATCCTATTTGTGACGGGTAGCTCCTCGTCAACTCACCTGCTACGTCCAGAGGAACGTTGTCTGGGATCTTCACGATGCAATACTCTGGCACAACAACAAAATCGGACAATCCTCCTCCCCAGCCTAGGTGGCATTAGTATGTGTTGGTAATTGACCGCTGTAGGAGAACAAGCCTACCGCTCAAGCCGACGAAACCATTATTGTCACAACAGTTCACAAGACCGTCCTCACAAGAAGTACACGTGCCGTCGTAGATGATAGGCTGTACCACTACGCGGTCTCCAACAGAGAAGCCCTCAGAGACGCCTTCTCCTACCTCTTCAATCGTGCCTGAAAACTCATGGCCAAAGGTCACTGGTATCGTCTCTTTCGTGATAGGGTGCGGTGTTGTCGGGCAGAGCGACGGGCCTCCGAGAAACTCGTGTAGATCACAGGAGGGTCGTTAGCTATCTCGCGTGGTCTTTCATCTCAAAGTTGGCTGGCTGCATACTATACAGTCGAGTTAGCTCTTTCATACCATATCAAGCAGGAGTCGATCGTGTACACACCCTTCCGCAGATTCCGCACCATGCGGGTTTGACCTTGACCTGGCCTTTACCACACTCTGGTTCGGGTATCTGTTCAAATCGCAAGTCTTCTCGGCCGTGGAAACGCACGGCGTTCATGAGCCTTCCCGAAGACATGCTGTGCTGCTGTGTGTGGGGTCTTCAGCTCAGTCGTCCAATCGCGTCTTACAGTTTCGCTGGCAACGCTCGTACGATGGACAAAACCAGACGGTTTAAGAAGTACAGAAGATCGTGGAACGAGATCCTAACTCTACATGTATACAATCAATAGCTGTACCGAAGAGAGCTACGACTCCTCACGCAGTATTGTCGCTCCCCGCTCTCGACCTCGCCAGAACCACGAATGCCATGCTCTCTACCGAGAAGCCCTGGGTCGAGCTGTCTAGGCCGGATGCCTTGAATGGGCCATGCGAAGGCTATGTGCCCGCGACCGCGCCTCGCCTGCTGCGCGGATGAGCATGTGCCCTCGAAGCGTGATACTTTCAATGGGAAGTTCATGTGCGGGGTCTCCAGAGGCCAAGGTTCTGGTGGCGTTTTTGTCTTCTTTTGGAGGCTTCCTTCGGGATTACTTTTATGGTAACGAGATGATGAGGGATATGCTCGTGGTGATGGACTGATTCTTTTTGTTAGGATAGATAGCTGTGTACTATATGGTAATGTTGTTGACGGGTCAAGAATGATGTTCGGAAGCAATTGAATCTGTATGGCGGTCTGTCGGCTCTTTCGGCAACTGCGTTCCATTCGTTCGTGCATTTGATTGTGTCTCTTCATATGGTGTTTTGCCTTGCCGTAGAATGACACGTCCCATACTTGTATAGTGACTTGCAATCTCCGAGGTGTCATCATGAGCTTCCGTGGACCATCCTTTTATTGTGTGCAACTGTTTCGAATGCGAACCCAAACTTCTGATTGCTGACCACGGCATCGTCAAAAATATGCATCTCCAAGGTCATAGCACGCAAATAATAGGCATATAAATGCACCGATTACCATTTCTGACATCTCACATCCAATAAATGCATTAATATCAACCTGGATGTACGTGTACTCACACATACCTTGTACTAATGTGAATACTGCATGTTTACCCCAACCCTAACAACCCCACGTAGTAGGAGCTCTTTTTCTAGGACTCTCGTGGGTTGGAAGTATGTGCGTTGCACCGTGTAGGGCACGCACGTGGGCCACGATCGATTGGAGGTGGAGTCGTCTTTACTGTTGCTGCAGTTTCAATCATAGTGGTTGAGTCTGCAAATGAGGTGAGAGACAGTTACACTTGAGAAATGGAGCATGAACAATCGAGGCGTCCATCTGCAAGCGGTACCAGAGGCACAGCTCATCCCCGACGAGACACCAGACGTGTTCACGTAGCGCCCGAATGACACATCGATGGGTAAACAATGCAGCTCAGCATAACTTCTGACAGAGACGCCTCGCTCTTCGCCACAAAAGCCGCCTTACCTTACCCAATACACGGACAGACCAAGATCGACCACGCAACTCGCGCGACCACTTTTCTGATACTAGGGATCCAAGTTTATGACGAAGATCACGACTGTCCACTTTGTCGATCTTTGATCGGGCAAGGTATACCACGGCAAGCTGTGACCGCTAAACATGAGCCTAGGACTGAGAACTAGAGGTAACAGCACGAACTGAACCTCTACGTGTTCGTCACGGTGACTCTTCCCACTGGTCCACGTCTCTGAAGATGCACAACATGAGCAACGCACAATATCACTGTACAAATAGGCCATAGCTCCTATAGATGATTCTGGCCTCATTCTCATGAGTCTTGTCCGCACGATCAATGTGTGCAGTCTGATCGCTCTTCAGGCTGAACTAACGTATCTCATCTTATTGTACGATGATCACCCGTCCTCGATACTCCGTCTCCGTATTATTGAAGGGGAACCACAGAACACAAACTTGCGCACAAATCAGATAAGTCAGAAGAAGTTGCTCATTGGGCTCACTGGGGTGTTGCCTGCAGCTCGCGATGCGCTGTCAACAATAATTCGCTGGCTGAAAGCTGTGCATCGAGTGCGTCTGCTGTCATCAACGGTGATCTGCAACGGCATGCAATCGGCCTAGACGGCCCACGAGTGCCCACAGTCCGATTTCCCAGTCACACACAGAACCCGATCATCGTCTGACAGCGTGATTATGCGACCCGAAATGCTGTGCTACCGTTCACTTCAGCCGGTCACACTGGAAATGCGAAGGCCAGCTCTTGGCCGACGGCCGAATGTTCGACATGAGTTATTCGAACGGTCGTCAGGCTTCATGCCTTACTCATGTAACTGACTCAACAGCTTGAATACGAGACTTGGGTTGAGCGGTGCCATGAACGCCTACGTGTGCGAGGCCCGTCCTCAACACTCGGGCAAGGAAGTGCGTCTCCACTTTGTTGCTGCTCCGCCTTCGTGAGACGTCAGCCCGACGTGTACAGTAATGTACTGCATCGGATGTACTGCCGTGCCATATTGCGCTACTCACATGCGAACGTAAGGCCTGCCGCATGAACAACCTGTCGCTTACACAGCTCCAATAAGTGCGGGTGGTCTTTCATCCAGCTTCTTATCACGAGCCTACTGCGACATGTGCTGCAGCTGCCACGAAAACTCGAAACGGAATGCGCGCCAATAGGATCACAGCAATTATTCCCCAACGAGGCAGGGGGCGCTCTCCCGAGTTGCTGGAAGTTGCTCCGTGTAGTGACGTTTGACGATCGCACTGGGCACTCGATCTGCGAACAGCTGCCGGGGTCTAGACTGTGCGATCATTTTTCAGCACTGCACACGCCTTTGCTGTCTCCATGCGTTCCTCGGACAGGCAGTGATCAATCAAATAGCCTATGAAGGCCACCCTACAGCAACACACGCCGTTTCGTGGCCACGTGGAGACGGTGCGGCGAAGTGACAGCACCATGCTTGGCTCTGTAACGGGCCGGCGGTCTCGACTGCGAGGACCGTAAAGAAAAAATCAGAGGAGCTGAGCAGTCACAAATCACAATCGACCCAACCGGCGCGATGCATGCTCTACCGCAGCGGTGGGCCACGCGCCATGCCGACGTGTACGTAGCCGTGCGTTTCAACCTAAACCGGTAGGCGTTCGAAGGCTCCCGGAAGACTTGGATTTGGGGCCGAAGGTTTAGTCCCCTGCAGAAAAGAAATCCCATCAGCCGCCTCTTTGCCCAATCATGACTTCGCGGTGTGTTGTTCCTGGGACGCAGACGGCGGGCGGCGTCAGGAACGGCTACATCTCGTCGAGTTCTCGCTCGCCCACCCCTGTTTGACCGCTGCAACGGCGGCATAGGGCTGCACTGTGATTGACCCGGCAGGTTCCTTCGGTGCCTGGTCTAGCTGTGAATGGCTTGGTCTCTCGGGCACGCGACAGCAACGACAGTTCTCCGCTGCGGGCGGGTCTGCTCTTCTCTGTGTTGGTGGGCAGAGGGTACGTCTTGTGGCTGTCGCAAAGGTCGAGGAATAAGTAGGCCCGCCCGTCGTCGCACATCCAGTTTTTGGACTTGACCAATATCGCTCTTTCTATCGTACTTTGCTCTGGAAAGCATCCTGCCGTGCAGTTCACTCTTTTTACTGCTCGCTATCACTCACTACTCAGTGCAATCAACCAGTCCTCACTCTCTTGGACTTTACCCAACAACGTCGCAACGACACTTGCCAATCACTCTCTAACCAATCCAATTTCCGCGATTGCAATTACCAAAGCCAAAATGATCTCCAACATGATTGCCGCTACCGCCATCCTGGCCAGCGCTCCCTTCGCCAACGCCCTTGGTAAGGCTATTGTCAAGAATGCTTGCCACTACGAGATCAAGATGTGCAACACTCCCGCCGCCAACGGTGGATACGAGCAGGTCGACAAGTGGCTCCAGCCTAACGAGACCTACTCCCAGGAGTACACTGAGCTCTCCAACGGCAACGGCTGGTCTATCAAGCTTTCCGACACCGAGTCTCTGGAGCACATCCTTCAGTATGAGTACACCACTCACAACGATGGCATCATCTGGTACGACCTGAGCCAGGTCGACGGCAACCCCTGGTACGGCAACTGGCAGATCACCACCGACTCCAAGAACTGCAACCCCAAGCAGCAGGCCTACCGTTACGCCAATGACGATGCCTATGGCATGCAGTCTTGCCCTGACGACGCCGACATCACGGTCACCCTTTGCTCTGGCGAGGGCTACAACGATGAGCTCGCCGCTGAGGCTTCCGCCTCCGTCGCCGCCGCGAGCCAGGCTAACACTGTTTCCTGGGGTGCTGGCGCTGGTACTGGTGGCTACGAAACTTCCTCTGCCGCTGCTTCCTCTTCCACTGCTTCTTCTGCCGCTGCTTCTTCTGCTCCTGCTTCTTACGGCAACTGGGGCTACAACAAGGGCGTCGAGCAGGCCACCACCCTCGTCACCAAGGCTTCTGCCACCCCCACCGACAACATCGTTTACCACACCGTCTTCGAGACCGTCTACGCCCGCGAGACCGCTCCTGCCAAGCGTGCTCACCGCCGCCACGGTCACGACATGCACTAAGCGTATCACCCAGCGCCACTTTCTGGCCCTCTTCTTTCCTCCTGCAACGCCGCCACATTCTCTCCGAATTGGCTGGCGACTTGAGGCCCTTTTGGTCTTCCTCTGGCAAGTCACCTCCCGACTATGCCGAGGAGACCAGTTCCTCCTTTCTTCACTTCACGACCAACACGACTCAACCAGAAAAACCAGCGCTGGATCGTTCCTCACGAATCTCCGAACACCAAACATCTCGGCAAAGCCGCCATGGGAAGGATAGAGCGCGTCTGTGCCGCCTGCTCATCCATCTAGATCCCATGGCTGAACGCTCCTTTTATCATTGCTTTGCCAGCAAAAGTTAACTTCGTTGCTGTTTCGATTGCATCGAACGCGCGAAACGCGAGACTTTGAGACGCTTACGACTACCACGATCACACAATACCCAACGCGACATTTAGGGCCGGCAACAAAAACCTCCTTTTCGGTGTATATGGTGGACTTTGACATTTACAGTTCTGCTTTCTTGGACTTTTTCTCTTCTTTTTCTTCGGTGGTTCCGATCATGGATAGGGTTGTTCGATGCGCAAGCTTGGATAACTCTCATTCTTTGATTGAAAACACAACGTTCGCTTTTTCACTGCAGATAGATTAACCCTCTTGGTATCAATTGGGTCGCTTCCAAGCAATTCATGCTTTTTTCCACGCAAACCTACACTTTCAAATCCCTCATGCACCTTGACCGTGATGTGCTATTCATTACTCGCAAAAACGCTCAAAATCGGCAATCAGCATCTGCCCCAAACAGGCAAGCGATAGACGCACACATGCTCGAGGCTCTCTTCCACACCCAAACAAATGCCGAAATTCGCCATCCCACCACGAGGGCGCCGAAAAACCTTGTTTGTTTGGTAAACGCCTGGACCCCCGACGTCGCTCCGATTGGAAAAAGCTACACCAGGAACCGGACCCAGAAGGACGTATAACCAAGTTGGCGAACATAGCCGAAAAGGAAAGTTCCTTTATGCTACTTGTTTAATCTCTCGTGCTTACTGTGCCGATGGTTGCCGTTGCTGTTGCCGATTGAGTAGCCGATGGGGGTTTTGCTCGCTTTGCTGGCGTACCACTAAGAGGAATGCTGTTTGTGGTAATTCTAGAATCTTTGCATGGTTTGCGCATGTGCGAATGACATATGTGCCTTGTTCTTCAGTTGAGCTTTCATTTGAAGGCGCTGGTGTTACCCGGTTGTAATCGAGCATGCTTTTGTTTGATTGCTGTGGCTCGATTGCTGTGATATATATGTAGAAGCAGTACATCCGATCGCTGGCTGAGAAAACGCTGTCCGTCATGCGGCAAACTGCATCAGAAACATCGACAAGGCTGATATCGATCAAAAGCCATCGAAACGCTCATGGTCACCATCAAGATCCGGTTTGATCATGCAACATTGAGTGCGAGTGTAAAGAAGTGCCGAGGTTTTTCCGGCAGTATTACATATATCGGGTGTTGGCTCGCATGATTCGCATCCGTCAAAGCTTGAGTTGAGGTCACTGCAGATGTTGGGCTGAGAAGTGAGACGTCACTTTGCTCACAGTATACTGCTACATGGTAGATCATGATCCGACTTTGTGTCTGAGCATGTCTCGGCATGGTGAATCGTCTATCAGTGGAGCAAAGTACCTTGATCCGTCACGTGACAATCTTGCAACCATTGTTGTCCTTGTATAATAGGAACGATTGCTGGGACATTGTACATGAGATGTTGGTCTGTTGTTATCGGCGTGTGCTTGCGTTATGAAATTTGTATGAACGATCGATATATGCTGTAAGGTATCCCTATATTGTGAACAGTCGACGACCAAAGGGATGTGGTTAGGCCTAGCAGAATTACGGTCTGACGTCTCCGCAGAGCCGTATTCGAGGATGAAGACCTCTTTAGTTCCGTATCGCTGCATGCCAGGTCGAGCGTGACCCACAACAAACCATCTCGTGGTCGTTACGGCAGACAGTGTGTGCTGCGCACCAGGGGGAGTCGCATTCTGCCGTACACCAGGGTGACGCATCAAGAGTCAATAGCTGGCGCTCATGCATGTGCAGTCCCTCAAAGTAACTTGAGGTGTCCGGTGACCTCGTCGATTTTGCTCTTGGGCGCGGGTCCAATGCCCAGAACAGTAGCTGAACCACTGGCAATCTGCGTACGACCTGCATCGTGGATGACCTGCGCGCAAAGACCTAGGCTGATGGCCTGCGCCTGCAGCATGAGCATATCATCCTCGCTATCAATCTTCAGAGCGACCTTGGCTTGGCCGAGTCTCTCCCAGCGCTTCAGTACTGGGTGAGAAGGGTCTGCGCGAACGAGCGTCTTGTAACATGCGAGCGTAGCATGTCCGCACTGCGCAGCGATCTTGCCTGTGTCGACTTATCAGCATGTGTAACATGAGCGGAGGTCGCCTGACCCGAGCTGTGGCAATATGCTATCAGCTGGTCAAGAAGCGGGCAATGTTGCAGAAAACGTAATGAGTAGATTGGCCTGCGAGCGAGAAGAAATATAGATAGGAACAGGAAAAGTTACCCTTAGTCATTCCTGCCAATCTGTTAGCGCGGTTCTATGATACATTCGAATAGGGCAGCCTGTTTACCGAGATCGCTTCGCACAACAAGTACGAGTTTGCATTCCTCGCTGTTTCCGGGGAATGTTTGAAGTTCACCCAGGTCCTGCACGTCGTCGTCTTCGTCGTCTTCGGCGGCATCATCGTCGTCGTCAGACTCTGTTTCAGAAGCGTCTGGCTTGGCTTCGCCCTCGCAGCCGCGGAGACGGGCTTTAGGTGCTTGCGTGTCGTTTTTCCCGAACAGGCCTATACTGCTTGCCTGGCCCAAAAAGTAGCCAGCAAGACCAGCAACGATTGCAGTGCTTATCGCTACAGCGGTGGCGGATGGTGGGCCGTGGTCCTGGACGTTGGCCATGATAAGCGTGGGCGGTGTAGTGCCACTGAGACGAAGGTGCGGGCTGCAAACGTGTCGTGTATCGTTTCGTCTAGGCTTGCTGTCGACGTGGAACTATCGGTGGACCTATCGGATCACAAGCAAACAGGTGTCCGTGAGCCACGGGAGATTGGCAGGAGGAATGGCGTGGCGAGGAAGTGCTGTTGGAAGATCACGTGGGCTCAAATTTATCAGCTTCCGTCGCACGGAGCTGCAGAAGCTCGCGTAAGATCTCTCGCACTTAGACAAAGGCAAAAGGGAGATTGCGCGATACTCGCACGCGACTACTACAAATTTTAGACTCAGCAAGAAACATGCCGAGTTTAGGATCGAGTTCAAAATTTGTAGGCAGATCTATAGATTAAGGCACTACAAAATGGAGCGAAACATACAAGATAGATCAAGGGGACCTGCATCCCCCGATGCACCCCGCGTTATGGAGGAAGGCGCACGGGCGTTGATCAATCGCGTGCTCAGGGTGTATTCTTTCACCATAAAGAGCATCGACCGACTTTTGCTGCCAATTCAGCAATGTAAGCCATGCGGCCGTGGCGGTGACGGCGAGACTCTGATTCATTATTCGATTTAGTTTCGCTTGCGTGCTCGTTCTTCTCCGTGTTTCCTCCACCATCGGCCGTCAGTAACACGTACCCTTCCGCGCCTGATAACTACATAACTCCTGCCAGCGCCGTTACTTCAGATCAAACATTATTCCCAAACTCTCACTTGCCTCTGCACCTCCTCCACCAACTCTCCTTACCCTCACATCATAGCCGACATGGCCGACCACGCCGACCGTGTCCGCAGGCAAACCCCAGCAACTCCTCCAGAGTCGCCTCCAGTAGGCTTCGCTGGCCAGAATGGCTTCAGCACTCCCCTCTTCCCATCCAAGCCCAACATCTTGTACATCATGGCCGACCAGCTTGCCGCACCACAGCTGAAGATCTACAACGAGAAGTCCCAGATCAAGACGCCAAACATCGACAAGCTCGCCGAGCAATCCGTCGTCTTTGAGTCTGCGTACTGCAACTCGCCTCTTTGTGCTCCTAGTCGTATGGCCATGATCACTGGTCAGCTTCCGTCCAAGATTGGTGCTTACGACAACGCTTCTCCCATCCCGGAGGATACTCCCACTTACGCCCACTATCTCCGTAACGAGGGTTACGAGTGCATCCTCGGTGGCAAGATGCACTTCATTGGCGAGCAGCTCCACGGTTACGAACGCAGGCTGACGGCAGACATCTATCCCGGCGATCTCGGTTGGTCAGTGAACTGGGACGACCCTGACACCAAACTGGAGTGGTACCACAACAGCTCTTCCATCTACCAGGCCGGACCATGCGTTCGTAGCAACCAGCTCGACTATGACGAAGAAGTCATGTACAAGGCGAAGCAGTATTTGTACGATCACGTGCGCCAGCCGGCAGACAAGCGTCCCTTCTGCCTGACTGTCTCGCTCACACACCCTCATGACCCCTACACCATCGAGCACAAGTACTGGGACATGTACGAAGGTGTCGACGTGAACATGCCAGAGGTTGAGATTCCCAAGGACCAGCAAGACCCGCACAGCAAGCGTCTACAGCACGTTGTAGACCTCGAGGACCACGAGTTCACCCCAGAGCAGATCAAGAGGGCCAAGCGCGCGTACTATGGAGCGGTCAGCTATGTGGACGACAACATCGGCAAGCTGCTCGAGACCTTGAAGCAGTGCGGTCTTGACGACAACACTATTGTCATTTTCTCTGGTGACCACGGCGACATGCTCGGCGAGCGTGGCCTCTGGTACAAGATGTCTTACTACGAGTCATCAGTCCGCGTTCCCATGCTGTTCAGCTACCCGAAGCAGTGGGCACCTCACCGTGTTTCTCAGAATGTCAGCACCCTCGACATTCTCCCCACACTCGTCGACATCGTTGGCAGCAAGCTCGTTCCTGGCCTTCCGATGGATGGTGTGTCGATCGTGCCTCACCTCAAGGGCAGAGACAGCCACGACACCGTATTCGCTGAGTACATGGGCGAGGGCACCATCGCCCCAATGATGATGATCCGTCGTGGTGCGTGGAAGTACATTACCTGCCCGGCAGACCCAGATCTCCTTTACAACCTCGCCGAAGACCCCAAGGAGCTCGTCAACTTGACATCCAGCACTGTGCCAGAGACGCAAGCAATTCTTAAGGCGTTCCAAGCAGAGGCTTTGGCCAAGTGGAACATGGACGCCATCACCGAAGATTGCGTCAAGCGTCAGCGCCAGCGCCGTCTCTGCCACAAAGCTCTCCAGAAGGGCCAGTGGACCAGCTGGGACTACCACGTTGACGATGATAGCCGCAACAAGTACATCCGTAGCCACATGGACTTGGATGACTTGGAGCGCCGCGCACGCTACCCCATCGTGGACGCTCGTGGAAACGAGAAGGTCTTGGGTACGCTTGGCGAGAAAGGCGTGCTGAAGGTTCCTCACCAGGCTGGCGCACTCGGCCAGTAGATTTGTGGTGTGTCTGCCAGTGTCGCGAAGACTGAGACCGCCATGTTTCAAGCCTGCCGACGACACGCGAGCCATAAGACGACATGAGAAGAAGAGAGAAACGACACTTACGACCCTTGCATTGAGTAGGCTGGTGGCACCAGCGAGGTTACAGCAAGCCAACCGTCACCGCCACCCTGCTACTTTCTGCATTTACTGTTTTTGCTTGCCTGCTGCGATTTCAAGCCGGCGTTGATGATTTTTGTTTATTGAGGACATGGGGTCCCTTTTGTTCTGCAAGTGCAGACAACTCGCATGGCGCAAGGAGGTCATACTTGCTTGGTGTAGCATTCTACAACAGCCGAGTGTAGACCTGGTTTTTTGATTATTCAGAGAGCCAAAGGTGTCACAGCGCGGCGCAAGGGACGGAGGCGCCCTTGGTTTCGGGTTGCTGGGAGAGAGATGGCGCCTGCAGGCGTTCGTGAATCGACGCAAAAAGGATGGTTCGGGAACTTGCTTTGTGCTTTGTGCAACCCTTTCACAAAAAAGACAATCGAATCCTTACGTATAAGTTTAATCCAAAAGATGATGAAATGAAACTTGAAGGAACTGCAAGGGATTGTTCAGCTCACTGTACATTTTACCCTGTAACACCCTGCCTGCGATTTTAAGAGCGCTACTTGAGCAGATGGAAGCTGGAGCTATGGCAAGGGTAGCTATGGCGAATCCATGCACCCTTCCTCATCCTTCGTCTTTATCGAAGGACCCCACTCATGCTACGAACCATGACCATGACCATGACAATCCAACCATACAATTTTTTTGTTCCTGCGACTTACAGGTGGCCTTGCAGAAGCCTTTTCCTTCGAACTTCCCCGCTCTGGGACAAGCAGAGTTGCCGTAGTTCGCAGTAGCGAGGGCTACGGGCAAGAGAGGTAAGAAAGCGAACGTTGACTGCTGCCCCAGAGCCGAAGGCCGGCTTGGAAAGCTTGGGAAGAACAGTGTTAAGCCCTTGGTGGCTTTGCCTTCGCCTGTCTTCGTACTCGATCGAGCGATTGTGATAAGTGTGTGCCGTCGACCCGCAGCCGTTCAGGTGGCAAATGGTCCTGCTGCAATACTCTTGCCGGTGGCGAGCGTTCTAGTTGATCGCTACCTTAGCTCAAATAACGAGAGACACATCACGCGCGCAATTTGGAAGAAGCACAGAAGAAGAAGAGGATCGGAGACATTACGATATGAGAGTTCAGTCTATGGTTCGGCACAGCGTAGCTCGCAGATTATTGGGTGCGAGACGAAACGGTTGTCTAAAATGGATGAAGATGGACGTAAACGTCGCTGCCCGGCTGGCTTGTTTACCGGAAAGTGTGATTCCGCGTTCCATTCTTCTTCTTCTTTGTGTGCGGATTCCCAGAGTGCGGGAAGGTTTGGGGGTTGTTCGCGCATGTTGAGAAAGCTTGCGTGAATTGGGTTTGTCCCTCTCTCTGTCTCTCTTTCTTGCGAATTGCGATCAAGGGTTGCGACATCACATGTTACGTTGCACAACTTACGCAAGCGAGCTACAGTTGCTACCTAGCTATGCTTGCTTGCTTGCTTCTGCTTCTACTCTTGCTGCTCGTACCCGCCAGCCTCTAGGATTAGGGTCTCAGCCAACCGTGCCAACCTGGTAACAGATCGCTTTGTGCTGGATCGACGGGCGTCGAACGGCTGAAGCAAGCACACAGCGCGAGCAGCAAGGCAAGCCGGGGCGTGCACTGCCGGGATCATGATTGGCGATAGTGCGCGACTAATGGGGACTCTTCCATCGTAAATCAAATGTGAACAGTGGTCGCGAGGGCGGAGGGCGGAGGCACCGAGTGGAGCACGCCGTGGCAGTGGTGGACTAGCGGGCTCGCGTACACGTGTATTGTTCTGTGTCTAGGCCGATCTCCCGTCTTCATTCGCTCGCCACGGCAACGAGAGAATCGATTTCGACATGACTGATGGCGGACCGTGGGAGCGCAACAGGCGTGAATTAGCGAAGCGAAGCAATCCTTGGCCTGGAGGAGGCGTTGTGGGGTAGATCTGGTAGGCGCGAGCGCCGTTGTAGAACAACATCATTGAGCCGAGTCTCGTGAGCATCTTGGGCCGTTCTTGGGGCCACGGGGGGCTCTGAGAGCAAACGGTGCTGCAGTATGCTTGACTTACGACATTGACGATCATACCGAGCATACCAAGTGAAATCTGCCATCCCATTGCATCGTTCGGCACAGTCAATCAAGGAAAGACAGAACATGAACTGTCATCCCCGCGTAAGCACTGACTGGGATCTGTTTGCTAGCGGTGGATCTCTACTGGTTTGCGCTTGGTCCGGGCGCGTGCCGCACCACACCTCGAGGTGCATAGTCGTGCAGACAGACTGGAGACTGCAGACGCAGGTCGGTCGGACGGTGGAGCGCGAGCGAACTTCATGCATGCGGCATCCAACTCTCCCGCCCCGGCTGTATGGGCGTTTTGAAGAGAGATGGCCGGGCAGGTCGACGCCGCCGTGGCCAGCTTGTTCACATTACGCGGAGAGCGATGTCATAGTGGCATAAAGGAAAGCTTGCTGAACGGACAGAATCATGATTCATCGTTGAGCGGTGGACTGCTATTCTTGGAGCTGCGGTAGTTGTGCCCATTGAGTTCAGATACAGGACGCGGCTACCCACCGCGCTTGACATATGGTGGTAACGCAGGCCTCCGATCTAGATACACAGCGCCTTGGCTCGCGGAGCCGCATGTGGCAATGTGGCATGGTATAGGCTGCTCGAGAGGATGGTCTCAGGCGGCTTCCCCACGATGCACGGTTGGTGTCGCCGGAGCGATGGATGAGATCACTTTCCAACAGCCTGTTAGCCCATGTGTCTGCACATTGGGGTCTCAGTCTGTTTCAGCAGCGAGGATGTGGTACGCGTGAGACATGCCGTTGCGGTTGTCAGGCCAGGACCGCTGTCCACAGGTTGGAGCCGACGAGGCATAACGAGCATACGCGTTGCCCGGCGCTCACCACAACCAGCCGCCTCAGCAGTCCGTCCGTCTGCCCTCGATCAACGGTTAGCTCGAGGCTCCGTGATAGGTGCGAGCGGGGAGTGATGGGCGATTGAGTGCGCATGCGAGGGCCAAAGTGTGGGAAGCAGATGGGCGGAGAGGGCCTAGTTTGTGGCTAGCGCGCCTGCATGCGTACCTACACCTCACTGCTGAACCGCGCCGCCCAGCCACTTTCACTGGACGCTTGCTTGCCTGACTGCCACTACTGTCGACAGGTAGGCAGGTTGCAGTCGTGTGCAGTCACTAGGGCGACAATCGATTGGCCGGTGCGCCGTGAGAGACAGCCCCGTTGACCCCTCCCGTGCAGTCAATGTCCCGGGCTGATTGCATACATAAGACAACATTCCTCACCGGCTTTGGTTTCACCCTCCCATAACAACCACTCTCACACTCATCCGCTTGCAGCTTCAAATACCTTGATCGCAGCACTCTCCATCCATCAATCCACACACTCATCCATTCGCTTCACCTTCGCTTAAGCATCAGCATCGCACCGCAGCAAGCACATCACTGTCGCTACCCGAGTTCATCGTACATATTCGATCGCTCAGTACTACCTAATCAACAACCACATATCAACCAACAACAGTCAACATGCGTTACGCCGTCGCTTCCACTGTCGCCTTCGCGGCCGCTGTCGTCGCCTCTCCCGTCGCTCAGGGCGTCACTGAGCAGCTCAAGCCCGAGTCTGCTGCTCCCTCTGGCTGCTCTCCGAACTACGACGGCGACTTCCAGATCCAGGTCGTCAACGTCACTCAGTCCGCTTCCAAGCGCTCCCTGAACAAGGTTCGTTCTTGTTAGAAACCAGCCCGCAACCATTGTCACATGCTAACAATCACAAACAGAGGCAGCAGGCCGACGCCACCAAGCTCGAGATCACTCTTAAGGATGGTGTCCTCACCGACTCCAAGGACCGCACCGGTTACATTGCCGCCAACAACCAGTTCCAGTTCGACGGCCCCGCCCAGACTGGTGCCATCTACACCGCTGGCTGGTCTGCTTGCGGCAACGGCTCTCTCGCCCTCGGTGGCACCACTGTCTTCTTCCAGTGCTTGAGCGGCGACTTCTACAACCTCTACGACGAGTCCACTGGCGACCAGTGCAACGAGGTTCACATCAACATTGTCAAGGGTGGTGCCGCTGCTTCCCAGGCTCCTGACGGACAGCCCCAGGAGACTCCCGCTGCTTCGTAAGTTATTCGAATCTTGCCTTCGCTCTCATCGATCATTTCTAACGATCAAATAGTGTCTCTCAAATCCCCGATGGCCAGGTCCAGGCTAGCACATCCGGTGCTCCCGTGAGCCAGATTCCCGATGGTCAGGTCCAGGCCAGCACCGCTGCTGCCACTGGCGCTCCCGTCTCCCAGATCCCTGACGGCCAGGTTCAGGCCAGCACTGCCGCTGCCACTGGCGCCGCTGTTTCTCAGATCCCCGACGGCCAGATCCAGGCTGCTCCCACTGTCAGCCCGGTCGCTCAGATCCCCGACGGTCAGGTCCAGGCTCCCTACAGCAACGGTACCGTCACCAAGCCCGCCACTCCCTCTGGCACCGGTGTTAGCGAGCAGCCCGCTCCATTCGAGGGCTCCGCCCACAAGGCCTACACCGCCGGCGCGGCTGCCGTCGTTGCCCTTTTCGGCCTCGTCGTTGCCCTCTAAGCGCATCGACCACCAACTACAACATGGGTCTCTACTCATCGACGGCTCGACACGCTTTCACGACATTCCAATGGCGGCGAATAGGGTGGATCAGGTCGGCGTTTTCTCACTTTCTCACTTTTCTCTATTAGCAGCTTTGCTGTACATGATTTTTCTCACTTCTTGGACATCGGAATAATGTCTTCAACTGCGCGACTGGAACAGGCCAGTGTTCGCGCAGCAGAACAAGGTAATGGCAGGGTGGTCGGATGAATGCGAAAAACTTGGGCGGTGTCCAACACTTTCCTTTTGCATAGCATGGGAGTGCAGCGTTCGACAGATGAGTAATTAGGATAACTTCCAAAACACATTCTCGAAACAGCAACAATTATTGTTCACTTTCCATTCTTGTGTGTCAGTCACTCATTGTGTGATATCTCTTTTCGTCATCGTCCATTTCGCAATACCTCTCGACGTTGCAACGATACATGTACACATGTACCCAGCCCGCGGTTCCTGAAACGCATGCTGCATTGCAGTGCATTGCATTGCAGCTCGGAGAGGTGTGGTAGACTAGGCTGTAGCCAACCGCGTGGGGCGACGCGCGGCCGTTGGATTCATCATTCATGCCGACGTACGGAAGCGGAATTGAAGCGAGTGGCGGCCTGGCAAATAGACCGCGGCTGTGGATAATAGTGAGGTGGAGCTATTGTACTTGTTGGCCTTCGTTTACCTGCCGTTTCCGGGCCGATAACACATTGCTGTTGCATAGAGCTCGTATTGATCGATGGATCGGTCGGTTAGGTGGTTGAGGTGGCGAGATGGGATGTGTGTTCGAATATTGCGATTCGGTTAGCGGAAGAAGTGGGCTTGTATCTTTGTACCCTTTTGTTCTTGGATTAGGTTGCTTGCGTTATTGTTAAGGATGTAACTTACATGTATGCTTTTTGATGGGGAGACGAGCTTCGATAGCTTGCAGGGTCTACGTAACATGACGAATGCGCATTAACGATTCGATTAGAAGATCGATACGATGAAAGCTGTCTCCGTTGTGTACATGTATATTGTTGGACAGTCGATCTGCCATTACACCATCCAATTCATTGAGGCACAAACGTTCCGTTAGCACACTCAAAGCCCAAAGCAGGGTTCTGCTCCGCGCCAGCATTGAAACATATGACACTGGGAGCTTCCTGTTTCTGAGGGTAGACGTTGATGCCGTAAGTCTCGAAGCCGCTGCATGACGTGTTTGTGTTGCACTCAACGATGAGGGCTTCGGTTTGGGTGAGGTTCGGGAGGCCTTGGTCGTACCAGCATGGCTGTTTAGCACAGTGTGGTTAGCATGGCCTCGTATATCAGAAGGGATCTACTGGGTCTTACGTTGGTGCGGCAGGATCCGTCGCCGGGGTTGAAGCTGTTGATATCGCCTGTAATGTTGCCGAAGGTGAAATCGCGGAGCTCGACGCTGGAGTTGTTTGGTCGTTCGGCGCTGCCGGCGTTGCCTTGGTCGACGTATGTCTGGTCGTTCATTAGTCATTGCTTTGGATAGATGATTGGGTGTTGAAAGCGGCTTACTTGGGTGATGAAGACGGGGAATGTGACGTTGTGGATCTTGATGTTGGTCCAGGAGACATTGCTCACGAGACCTTGTCCGCCGACCCACGACTTCAGGCGAGCGGCGTACAAGCCACCAGCGACGGTGATGCGGTCGAAGTGGATGTTGGAGACGTTGGCGAATTTGCCCTGGCTCTTGCCGAGTGAACCAATTGACAGACCTGGAAAGAGGTGTTAGCAAGATCTTGAACGGCAGGTATTGGCATGAGTTTTGATGCTGCAACTCACCATGCGTTTGGTAACCAATAGTAGAGTCCGAGACGTAAAGGTTGTGAGCACCGTCGTTGACAGCTACTGCGTCGTCGCCATTGTACGCCACGAGGTTCGTGATGCGGACATTCGAGGCGCCAATATCAAACGCATCTGTGTTGAACGGGAAGCTCTCCCATTTGTCAGATACAGCGTCAACGATCGAGTCCGAGATATCGATGTCGCTGCCCTTAATCTGAACATTCCACGCAATGGGCTTACGGCTCTTGAGTCGCTTAATACTTCCGCCTTGGACGTTGAACATCATCAGGTGTGGGCGCCCGGTGATACCGGTTGCGTTCGAGGGGTTGGCATCCCACCATTGCTGCCCGTAGGAGTTGATCCAGCCATGATTTGGGTCTGCGCTACCAGTGTAGTGGATGTTCGAGCCACGGAAGTCAAACCACCAAATGGTTTGTGAGCTCGCTAGGATGAGTTTGCGAGTGGCTTCAATGTCCTGCGGGAGATGCAGGTTGCCCAATACTTGGATGTTTACATCGAACAATTTGTCTGCGAGGATGGGTTTGAAGACGTTGTAGTCCACGCCTTTGGACAGTCAGACCATCGGTCGAATACAATAGTTTGCGTACGACTGACCTTCGGAGAACACCACCGTGCCGCCATTTGCACAATCCGCGAACGCTGAAGCAATTGCTGGCGAGTCATCGGCAGTACCATTGGAGGATGTGTACTTGGAAGGAATTGTACAAGTCTTGCCAACAGTCGAGTTCTGCGCAAGGACAGCAGAGGCGCCCAAGCCAACCGAAAGAAGTAACGAAAGCATATTGAGAACGACACAGAGAATCGGAGTGTGCGAGACTGTTCTGAGGAGCGAATATCATATCCTTATACAAACCCCTGAACTACCACAACTTCATCGAGTCGTGGTGTAGTCCTACCACATGATGCTGGTACATGAGGCGCAAACCAATCTATATGGATGGAAACAATTTGTCCGTCGGCGGTCTAGGTTGAAGCCGAGAACAACTGTAATGAAAAGTAGAGTGGTGGTCACGCTAAAAACCACAGGGCTGATGCAGGTCCAGTGGGGGTGGACCCGCAATACAGTGCCGGAAACCCGTAGCGTTTGCCAAGGAGATAAATAGTTCGATTGAGTGTCACATGTAGTGTGTTTCTTGACAGAAATGCTTTTCGCGATGCCGCCTTATCTGTCTTCATCATTTCGCTTGAGAATGGGACACGAACTTACTCACATAATCTGAGAAGCCGTGCAACTAGCGCAAATGGCTGAGTAATGTGTCAAATATGACAATTTTGCGATAGAGCTATACTCAAACTTATGTCCAGAAATCGCATGCCAATTATCTATCACTAGGCCTGCCTCTTTGGGCCCAGAAAATTGCACATGGGATCAAGAGCCATTGATCTTGGGCTCTTAGTACATGGGCCTCTCAGCTGCTCTGGTGTGCATGAGGTCGCATCTTCTTCTGGCTTGTCCGCCATATCCGCTCAAAAGGCCGCCAGAGCCATACAGCACCAAGACGAGTGCATGGCTTGTCGACAAATGCGCTTGGAGGCCCGAAACTAGCTGCTTGCGACTGGTCAGGAAGGGTTTGTTGTGCAGCTATGCGCAAGTAATCACCTACAAGTATACACAGGTCCTTTGTCTACACCTGCTGCTCTCCCTCACCCACAGCTCGCTTGAACACCTTCGACCAAAGCCAAGAACACCAGAATATCGTTTCTGCGACAGCAGCAATTCCCAGAGCACCGTAGACGACTATACGGACTGTTCGTGTAGCTCCAAGCTTCTTCAGATCGAATGGGTCGCTTCTGTCAATTTCCGACATGTTTTGGCGATGAGGTATTTGGTCCGCAAATCCTCTGGTCATAAAACGCGAAGACATGCCTGGACTAGTTCTGCGAGACATGAGGCGTGTAGCTATATGTCCAGAGTGAAACGTGGTGGTCATGGCAATCCAAGCTTTTTAGAACCAAACTCGTTTGCGGTAGGGCTTCAATAGAACAATTTGAAGGCTTGCATCAAACGGTCTTGGAGAAAAATCGTTGATGCTCGACAGATCATGCATCAGTCTCTTTATAATCTGCTATTTGTTTGCGCGTGTTGCACGCCAAGCGACAACGACGCGAAAGCGACCTGATCGCGAGGAACGAACGCCGCAGAATCATCTACGGCGCTTTCTCTGCAAAGACCTGCCACACGACCACTACCGGTACGGGAATTCGACATGACCAGTACACATTACACACTGTCTGCAATCATCTTCCAACGTCCGTGGACGGAAGGCATGTACTTCCCAAGCCTACGCAACCCACAGCCACACCTTATGCAGCCAGTTCTTCGGAACAGGCTCTGTATAGGACGCGGAGAGCCCTTCCATCTCCTTCTTGCCAGTCATTATGTCGATCTCGTTGACTTTGATAGCAAAAGGTGTACGCCTCAGAGCTTTGTGCCCAGTGTACAACGCAAGAAAGATGGGCAGTGTGATGTACGCTGCTAGGAAATTGGCGGCTGACCAATTATTTGAGAAGAAGACATGAAATCCGTTGGTGAGCGTCAGAATGACGAGGACGAAGAGCGCCACCCAGGTTGCGTACGGCTGTAAAGGCGTCTTGAACTGCAAAGTATCATATGCGTCGTTGTACAAGATCGCCTTGCGGAAGCGAAGGTAGGTGATCAGGCATACGATCCAAGCAATGAAACCTGAGATGGTAGAGATGTTGACAAACCAAGTGAAGACCTGAGCGCCAGAGTTGGATATGTTGAGGTACGCAAGCAGCCCAAATGCCGAAGTCACAAGGATGGCTGCCCATGGCACAACCATATCGGCTTGTTTGAGCGAAGATCTTCGGAGCCTGGCCAGTCAACGCCATTCCATACAGGGTGCGGCTGCCACTGAAAGAGCAAGGCGTTGCCAGCACTCCAAGCAGATGTCAGGATAGCGGCATTGGTTATGTGGTTAAGAACCGGGATGCCTGCATTTTAAATGCAAATGACGAATTGCGATGCACTAGCATTGGAACCAGGTGACAGGAGTCTTGGGTCATCTGAAGGCACGATGAAGCCAATAATCAATGAGGCGATGTCGTAAAAGATGGCCAAGCGCCAGATATGGCATACGCATACCAATATTTCCAGCCTGTCGCAAACGCGAGTGAACGAACAACGAACCTTCCGACGAAGTATGGAACCGTTATGCCACCCATGGGCAGATAGGTTACCATCTCTGCAAGGACGTTCATAACGACGTATACGATTGCCATCATGCTGAGGTAGCCCACGAACAGTGGTGCAGGTCCGACGAGCCTAAGGATGGCACCAGACCCGACGAACAGACCTGTACCGATAGCACCACCGAGTGCGCTGGAAGTATGACCCGAGTCAATCGAAGTGTAACAGTAGGGTGCAGAGATACTCAGGAACAAAGATACAATTCACAGAAACTGTATATGACGGCTCTTCTAGTCGCGTTTGGTCTCAGCACCCTCTGCAGCGATGGCGCCTTCGCGGTACACATGGCCGGCCTCTCCATGGTCAAGTTTTCCGATGTCGCGCTCATCTTTTTCACTCATCGCAGGAGCCAGTATGACTTACGTCTGTGGATCAGTTGAGTGCAATTTTTGTTGTCCGGAGTATCGTTGATTTTGTGGTGTGCGAAGACAGTTATGCTTGCAAAGCGTCGTTTGATGTCAATGCGAGACCAATGATGCCGTTCGGAAGAAGCTGCGATTGGGCCAGAGGTGGCGGCGGTGTCAATTGTGCGTAAGAGTTTTGACGAAGAGTAGCCCCGAGCTTCTCTAGACTTACTGACTGCACTTGTGAGCTTGGAGGTTGACAAGGATGCATAAGCTTGAGGAAGACGGAGGCGCTGCTCCTTCGTGACACACAGCTGCAGATCTGGCGTCATTTTGCGGGCCAAGTGAAGCTGCGAGCGAGCATCCCATTACTGTAATCACTGTAACACGCTTTGCGTCGCTTCTCGTCGGCATATGCGCCGAAGCTGAGTCAGACATGTAGCAGAGTGTACAAAGATGTGAGGATCATCTAAATTGAGTTTTTTGTGATGACCGTACTGTAAAACTACGAAAAGGAGGCAACATTTGAGAGTAGGATTTTTCCGTGAGTTGTTTAGAATCTGCTGTCTGCCTCCTGAGTCGGAGAAAGAGTGGAGAGTCTGATGGGCCAATGATCCCACGCCTTGCGAGCCATCGATCATGGTCACGCACGCCAGTGTTAAGTCCCACCTCTCCGCTGAGTGAAAAGAAGGTAGGAAAGAAAGCAAGAACATGAGCAAATGAAAGCTGCGCAGGCTGGATGCTCCGAGGAGATTAGTCCCACACGACTTTCGAGGGGCGAGCATGAAGCTCTACAACAGTCGGGATTCCCAGAAGAAAGAATGTATGAGATGGGACGGCCTTCGAATCAAAGCTAGAGAGTGATAAAACCCAGGCGCCCATGGTCATCAATCAGTTGTTCAGTCAGACTCGGAGTCGGGGACCTCCAGGCCGTCGGCCTTTTCCTTGGACTTCTTCGCGGCTTGGTGTCTCATGTCCTTGTGCTGCTGGCGGACAGCGTCCGTGTCGACGACAGCAGGAGTTTTCTTGATCTTTGGGAAGACGCTGCCGGACCTGGCGGTTGACGCGCGGGCCACGCTGCCGGTCGGCGAGCGACGACCCGGGGAACCGTAGCCGTTCGGGTTGATGGCCGCACCCGAAGATGCAACGCTCGGAGAGTACCCAGCGCGACTGGACGTCTGGGTGTTGAGGCTCGGGGCGACTGAAGCAGAGGTGGGGGCTGCACGGCTCGAGCCCATGTTGGAAGCGCTACCATTGTAGACGGTGCCACCGCCATTCAAACGAACACCGCCAGAAGAGTCGGCGCGGCTGCTGAAGCCGTTGCTAAGAGAGGCAGAGGTGCTGCCGGAGGTGGTCGAGCGAGTCTGGACGTCGTTAGTATGCATCACTGACTGAGCATTGAGATCGAGTTGTACTCACATCCAAGTCCTGGAACTGGTTAGTGATGAAGGTCGTGCCACTGTCGTCGCTGCCAGCGTCGCTCCCAAAGTCGTCCTCGTCACTGCTGAGAGTCTCGTTCTGCTCACGCTGAGAGCAGGACCAGCAGAGCTAAGGAAAATCAATCATTAGTCAAAGACCGCAAAGTTCTGTGAGAAGAAGACATACCGCCTCGTCCTTCCTGTTCTTGAGCATGCTCTTGGAGAAGTACTTGTCGTTCCTCGGGAAGGTGATCTCGCAGTGGTAGCATTCATGTTCAACGGCCGGACCGCCGACGCAGAGAGAGCAGCGAACAAAGCTTTCAGACTTCGGGTCGAAGGTTTGCTTGTTCTTCTTGGTCATGATGATCTGCTTTTGCAGGTCGGCAAGGCGGTTGGCTGAGTAATGGTTCTGCTTCTTCTGGATCTTGCATCCGTTGCATGGGATACTAGAGACTGTTAGCCGGCTCTGTGGGCGGAGGAGGGACATCGCGGCGTACGTGAGCGGGAGAACGACGCTATTAAACTGCTTGAGCTCTTTGCGTGTGGCCATCGTGGCTAGTGTTTGGGTGTTGTTGTGCTGCAACGGATAAGGCGCCGGTGCGAGCTGAGGGAAGAGGTTGAGTTGGATGAGGTTTGGTTGAAAGTGGTTGGAAGTTGATGTGGATGGATTTTTTGTTTTGGTTGGAAAGGTTGAGGCGTTTGCACTGTTGATTAAGAAGGCACGTGAGAGCCACGTGCGTTTGTTGCCATAAAAGAGGAAGGAGCGAGTGACGCCGTTTGCCAGACTTGACATGCCTCGACGTGAGGCAGAAAGGGACTCCAACATCAAATCTGAGGAGATCTTCCAAGTAGGAACTGACAGATGGGAATTGACTGTTCCAGCGCGTGGGATGAATTGACAATGAGCAGCTTGACTCGTAACTACAGGCCATCTGGCCAGCGTGAAGCAGAACGAGTAATCTTCACTCTGAAAGGGTGAATGTCACTCGAGACGCTGTTCCACTCTTGAGTCAGGCACCTGAAGATCGGTAAATCGAGACTCAGTTCCATGTATGCGGTATAGAGCCTTGGATGCTTGTTGGGGACGATCTGCATTACTTGACCACAACAACCAAGTTGTCTAGCTCTACCAACACACCTCGTGCACAAAAACATGTGGGCAAAAGATTCGTGCACGCTGCGAAATCAAGCTTATCATGATGATCGACGGCAGTGAAGAACTTGGCGCTCAAGGTCTGTCAAAAAATTGGAGTGAAGAAGTATTTCGTACATACATGACTCTCGCTAAACCTGGCAAATGCAAATGTTCCCGTATACAAGTGTGATGGTCTTGATTGAAGATAGAAGGTACAAAAAGTGTAGTATTTGCGTACAGGACAAGGAAAGAATCATAAGCCTGCCGTCATCTGGTTGTTACCCCAGAATGCATCCTGCAAGGTGTCTTTCCTCGCCATATCTCGCATGGTCTATGGTTGGTATCGATGGTATAGTGTTACAGGTGGGTCGAGCGTTGGTGAGAATTAGGTCGTGGGTGGCAGTGTTAAGGTTGATGTAAAGCAAACGTGCTGGCGCAGCGCTTACTTGGTCTCTTCCTTGAGGAAAGTGATAAGGTCTGGGGTGAAATCATCAGCAACGTATTCGAATAATTGTAATTGAGTTCTTGCTTACCGTTCCTGTCCTTAGCCTTCTTGAGACCACCGAAGGCCATCTTGGTGCCAGGAATGTACTTCTTGGGGTTCTCGAGGTACTCGAAGAGAGTGTTCTCGTCCCAGTGGACGGCGCGCTCCTTGTTGGCGTCGGTGTAAGAGAAGCCGGCAACCTGGCCGGACTGGCGGCCGAAGAGACCGTGAAGCTCAGGGCCGATCTTGTTGCCCTCGCCGGCCTTCAGGGTGTGGCACTGTGCGCAACGGGTCTTGAAGAGGTTGGCACCCTTCTTGGAGTCGCCTGAAAACATAGATGTTAGCCTGTGATCTCAGTGATGATGCGCCTGAGAAGTTGGTGGCTACAATGGACTGCGGAACGAGACGGCTGGTGATTGAGAAACTGGGCTTAATGGAGGCGATGAACGCGAGTTCGTGGCCACCCCTGAACCTCAATGCGCCTGGTCTCGTGTCGCGCTTCCAGTGTAGTCCTCGTGCTTCCGAACGCGCCAGATGGGAGAGGCTAGCATACCGGTCGAGAAGCTGTCCTTGCCCATTGTGATAGATGTGATGAGTTCTAGAGAACTGTGTCTGTGGTGATGGGTATAGAGTGTCGGTAAGAAGTAGATGAGAGAGATGGATGGAGATTGTACAGATGGCGATGTCGAGGAGGCGAGCACTACAAAAATGTTCCCAGCAACCCGCTCGCAGCAGAATGGTCCATGCTCAGTTTCCGTGATCTCCTTTCATCAGCGAGCGACCCCGAGCCAATCACAGCGATTCTTTGCATTTCTGCTGACCGGATTCCGTCTTTCGCCGATGCCTCTCCGCCACACGCCGTCGCCGCAATAGCCCCAACGGTTGCTTGAGCGCGATTCTGCTTGGCTCATCCGTTGCCATGAGCCGCTGGTCCATATTGCACTACTCGGGGCGTTATGAATACGACAATAATGACCTGAGATGCCACATAAACATCACTTAGCAGTATACTGACGGCGAAAGCACGAAGTTCTGCTGTCATCCTCACCCGCGCACTTGCAAAGGAACAATGACACCGCAGATCCATCATCGTGGCGTGCACGAAAGTGTGGCTCAAAAAAGCCAATCTGCTCTTCGACTTGCCTTTTGCCGTGACGTCTTTCATGCACTTCGGCTGATCTGGTTTTTTGGTTTCTGGCGAAAGCAGGGCAGCCTTCTGGAACCGCGCTCGCCGCTGCCACCGCCACCTGTTCCTGGATTACAAGGCGTTTTCGGAATTAATCGTGAGTGGTGACATCAGACCAGATCCTTGTTGATTTCGGTTTGGCACATGACTTACAAATGGGCGGCATGTTGGTAGCAATGTCGCATCAACTTTTGCGGTGTCCTTTCGTGCTGCACATGATAAATAGAGAGGACTGGTGAGGCAATGGGCTGAGTCGCGAATGATCACATCTGGTAATTGAATTCAGGAGCAAGTTGGCTAATACCGATGATTACAAGGACTTAGTAGCCTTACTTGCGATCAAAAAGCCTTTAGAGGTTTATATTCCCACCCCTTGCCCCAATAGCCAAGCGCTCTGCTGCGTACTGACCTCCTCAGTCGCGCAGACAAAGAAGCTAATAGAGAAGTTGTCCTTCCATGCAGGCGCTGTAGCTCGAGAGCTTGCCCGTATGTGCCATATTTACCTGCACCAGGACGCATCGCCCATTGCCAACCATAGAACTCAAAAACAAAGAAGAGGAAGTCGTTGCTGTATGACAGCGGATGGTCGAGCATCAGCCACCCGCAGTAGCAGATAGCATAGAGCCTGTGTCGACGTTAGCATTGGGTTTCGCATGCAGTGCGCTGGACGAAGAAACCTTACCTTTCCTCGCCCTCGCCATCATACACGTCTTCAATGACTTCCACTTCCCCAATAACGTATTTGACCATGTGGCGCTTGTTCATGCCTCTCCGGTGAGCCGTGGTAGGTACGTCCACGTGTGATCCCAGATTATGTTCAACAATGTCTTGAGCTGACAGGCGCTTGTCGATGTAGTCTCGGAGCTCCTTCTTTGCGACTTTGGGATCATGCTCTTCGAAAATCAGGACGTCGTAGGCCTTCATCGCCAGATTAACGAACCTGTTGCGTAGGAAGTTCTGCCAAGGGCGTCGAGCATCGTCGTTCGACCTGAAGATGTCGGGGAAGCCGATAGACTGGGCCTCGACGTAGGACAAGTTCTCGCTGATCACGATCTTCGACTGGTTGAACATGCGAACGAGCAACGAGATGAGGGCCTCTTTGGTGGCACTGCGGAAGTCGTGTACCCTGACGAGAAGTTGCTTCATGCTCAGGGAGAGGAAGCTCTTTGTATTGGCCTTTGCCTGGGTTTAGTGTGCGATGAGCTTCTTGCAGAAGGCGTTTTCGTTGCTGCTGTTAACTAAGCCGTTAGGCATCATGTCTATGAGCATCTTGACCTCTGTTGGGAGAGACGCTGCCGTAGCGGAAGATCAAAATTTCCGTCATCCTCTTGCAGTCGAAGTTGACGCGGGCTGAATAATGCCGATTGCGGAAGTGGGACGTCGAGGCTATACCCAAAGCATCTGTATCGGACATGTCCTCGCTAATGGAGTCTTGTTGTGCCGCGACGATCGCCGCCTGCTGGTACTGCTCATCTGTCCACTGGTCGCAGAAGTCTGGGGTCAACGGCTTTCTGTGCTTGAGGAACACGTTGTTTTGTAAGATGTCCAGGAAAGTCAAAGGGGGGCTCGGGAGACGGCGAGGTGGAAGGTAATGCGGTGGACGGGTTGTTGAGTGTCGAATTCGGCCCAGTGGAACGGCCATAGAGCAGTTAGTTTCGAGAGTCAACGAGGTCACGAAGTGTGGTAAAGTTGGCCATGGTAAAGTTGGCCATATTGGATGTGGATGCTATTTGTTCGTGTGATAGTAGTAGCAGCGTTATCTGAGGCAGGGGTGGTGGTATCGTGGAGCACGAAGTGGCAGAGGCAAGGATCCTTATATGTCTCCACGCCAGCACATGAAGTCAACCCTCACATGCAAGCATACGTGCTCGTGTTCATAGAGAGCAAGTTGATCACTGAATGGTATGTGCAAGCACGAGTGAAGGACAGGCACATGACAAAGCATATGTGAATGCACTCAAGAGGGCATTGATGGTGACGAAGAACAGTGGTGCGAGTATTCACATGGGCACATGCGAACATCCGAAAACCGAAAGCCGTCCTATCCTGATTCATAGAAGTTTCGACAACTTATTTTTAGAAACCATTGCCAACAGAACACAGTGTATATGTGAGTGATGCGGTCCAAGGTGCAAGACACAGTCCTCCTCCCACATGCACGCACACTCGCGGTTCACTTCGAAGTCTATACTGCTCGCCGTGCCACTGACAGAGCAGTACGGGGTTTGAGGTTAAGTTGTTATGTAGCAACATATGAATGTATGTGGGCTGCATGCGAGGACTTGACGTTCAAACGTTCCTTCTCTTGACCATGACGCAATATTTGCTGAACGTCCAGCCTCCAGTCGACTTGCGAAGTGAGCTCCAACGCCAAACGCAGGCCGAGGCTTTCCAACATTGCGTTCCTCTTCACCACGTCTTCGTGCACTCCAAGCAAAGGAGTTACATGCAACATTAATATCCTTTACAAGCTTGAAGGCCGAACAGCCAGAGCTCATCCGAAAACATCTCAGCCCCACCGACGTGTTTTCACACCAACACACAATCATGGCGTCGATGCCCCAGAGGCAGCCGCCTCAGCAGCAGAGCTCGTCTGACGAAACATCCTCTCCTCAACCACAGTCACCCGTCCTCACACGCTCTGTCAACTCCGAGGACTCACAAGTCGTCATTCTCGATCACAACGAACCAGCTGCTACCGACGAGCAACCACAACTGCAACAGCAAGCGCCGCTACCCAAGCCGATAATACCATCAGCCGACGATCCCGACTCCGATATAAAGAAGTGCTGGATCTGTTTCTCCGACTCAAACGAAGATACTCCAGAAACCTCGCCATGGCGCGATCCCTGTCCTTGTGCGCTGGTTGCGCACGAGGACTGCCTACTCGACTGGATCGCCGACGCTGAAAACACAAAAAACACCAGGAACCGCTCTTTTCGCCCGCCGCAGATTACCTGCCCGCAATGTAAGAGCGAGATCAAACTGGCGCGGCCCAGAAACTACATCGTGGACATCACAAAAGGCTTGGAGAGACTGGGTTCAAGAATGGTGTTGCCGGGCGCGCTCTCACTACTTGGTGGGCTCATTCTACAAGGAAACTTCGCTCTAGGCGTGCATACCATATATCGCATCTTTGGGGCACAGGACGGCTACCGGATCTTACGGCCGCTCTTGCGGCAGATGGTCACCCCGCCACTCGACTTCGACCTGCCACCAAGGCTAATTGCAGCCCGCGTCCTCTACAAGTTCGCAGAGCACGCCAAACACTGGCGCTTATATGTTGGTGTGCCGCTAGTCACACCGCTCCTTGTTCTATCACGGACCTCACTCGCAGATTCCGTGCTTCCAGCGCTGCCAGTCCTGTTCCTCGCAACTCAAGCACACTCGTCCGGTGAGATACTAGACTTCACGGCATGGCCACCAAGCGCCAGCATGGCCTTTGCAGTTCTGCCGTATCTGAGGTCAGCATACAATGCCTACTTCGAGCGTGTGTGGGCAAGGAAAGAGAAGCAGTGGATACGTGAGGTCCAACCTCGCGCTGAATTACAGGACGACACTGGCGATCAAGCAGACGAGGATGCCGGCCATGTGGCGGCGCCTGCTGACGAGGATAACATCTTTGAAGTGCGCATAGACGGCGGCATCTGGGAAGACTGGGAAGGAAACAATGGCAACAACAACATCCCCGCTGAAGCACAAGTACCTGATGCGCCCAACAACGATCGCGTGCCTCAAGGCCAAGGAGATGCTGCCGCCGATCCGCCTCCCAACGTTGCTGACAACCGCCCCGCTCAGCCTGCAGGCGTGCAAGCACAGGCACAGGCACAACCCCAAGCACAACAAAACGAACGCCGCCTTTCCTTCTCCACCACGTCAGTAGCCGAGACTGTTCTCGGTGCCCTCGCGTTCCCTACTATCGCTGAACTATCAGGCGAAATTCTTCGTCTTGCCCTCCCATCATCGTGGACGATGTCAGAGGCAGCGGTTTCAGGCGCCGGTGTGGCTGCTGGGGGCTTGTTTGGATCGTTGGGATTGAGATCAATCTCTGGACAAAATGCACTTCATTCTGGTCGTGGCCTGCTGCAGGAGAAGTGGGGCCGCAGTTTAGTCGGAGGATGTTTGTTCGTCGTGCTCAAGGATGCGGTCATGCTTTATGTCAGATGGCGGAGTGCGAAGATGCACAAGGAGCGTAGAGTGTTGGATTACCAGAGGAAGAAGGCCAAGGCTTGATGGATGATTGAGGATGAATTTGCTAAATGCCGTGATACGTGCGAGTAACACCGGATTGGCATTGGCGTGCTGTAACGGCTGTGGAATAGAAATTCTAATAAGGACAAGCGCTTGATACCCCCCTCCAATAAATGTATGTTTGTAACGTCAGGAGTAGTGGAATACTACGCACGCGGATGCTGAAGGTTAACAGCTCTTCTCTGTCGCGCTTTCGATCCTAGAGCCTGTAGGCCTCAATCGCAGTACCACTCCACACGCGCTCTTGCTCGGTGGTCTCGACGACAAGATCATCTAGCAATTTCTCCACGGTGCTGGCCCACAGCAACCAAGGGCTGTCATCTTCGGGACCGTTGACATTGCACACCGGCCAATCGCTACCGAACATCACTCGAGCTGGCCCGAAGTGTTTGAGCGCCTGCTGAACCCAGGGCTTTATCATAGCAGCAACATCGGTCCTCGAAGTGGGTCTCTCTGGTAGTTCCGAAAATGCGCCTGAGAGTTTTATGTACGTCTTCGACATGTGCGACATTTTCTCAATCGATTGCGTCCATCGGTAGTAATCAATGTGCTCGTGCTCTAGGTCTATGTCGTTGCTGAAGTCTGGCTTGCAGAGATGGTTGATGACGAACAAGACTTTCTGCTCGTCGGAAACTCCTTCATGTGCCCGCTGCATTGCGATGTAGACGATCTCAAGCTGCCATGGTCCGCCGGAATGTTGATCTACTCCAATGTCAAAAGACAATCCGCGTTCGCCAAGAATCTTAAGATTGGCCGCAAAGTCATCCCCAAAAACCAGTGCTTTGAATTCATCCTGGTCGTGGATCGCCTGGAGCAAGAACCGGAAGCCTTTGACTCTTTTCCAGGTTTCTGCCCCAGCTACTTCTTCAACCAGGCGTAGCCATTGGCGGAGGGTTTCCGGTGATTGGTTCATTGGTGCCCAGAGAACGATACCGCGGAGCATATGGCTGTCTCGCTCGCCGTATTTGCCCTCAACGATGCTGCGCAAAAATCTGACCTCGTCCAGAGGATTCTCCGCCCACTTGGAAAGATCTCCAGAGGGTGCATCGTAGCGACGATCTGTTTCGACGTAGACTACGCCGTCAACTTCGACATTGCTACCCGCTTTCGAATCTTGCTGCGAAGCCTGGTAGTAGTCTGACAGAACATGTTGTTTTGCGAGTGGCATTCCAGGTGTCATCCATGTATGTCCACCCTCATTTGATGCACTCTGTGGCCACAGATGGATGTGGCTGTCAATGATCTTCCTTGGAAACATGCTTGCAAAGGAGTGGTAAAGCGTAGAACAGCTTATCGAATATAAAGAGCAAATCAGTAAGTCGAGGCTTCTCAATTGTATTTTGCCAGCAACCTAGTGACCGAATGACCACTTGTGAGTACAACCACAAGTCTTTTCCTGATGCTGTGAGGTCGTGATGTTGGTGTTGACAGCTCGAAGTCTCGGCCCCACCACCACAGCCACCAAAGAAACACCTCGGCGTACACTGACCCGACGCCCCACTGTCACCTCGTCAAGGTCTGGTGATAGCGAAGACAACCAGTTTAAGTTTTAGAAGACGTCGCTGAAAACCATTATTACATAAATCTTAACATACAATCAGATTCCATAATGGCTCGCTTACTCGAAGGAAAGGCCGCTGCAATCACAGGAGGCGTGACAGGTATGGTTCACCCAACAACATGTGATTTAAGGGAACTGCTAATAGCAATGTAAAGGTATCGGCCGCGCCATTGTCCTCGAATACGCTCGTCAAGGCGCCAGCATTGGAGTCAACTACTTCCCAGACGACAAATCAGCTGCACAGTTCGAAAGCCTCGTTGCCGAAGCTGGTGATGCCGGTAGCAAGATTATCGGAGTGCCTGGAGACATCAGGAAACCAGGGACCGGACAGGAGCTTATTGCGAAATCCGTCGAAAAGTTTGGACGACTTGATATATTCGTCAGCAATGCTGGTGTGTGCGAGTTTGCAGATTTCTTGACGTGAGTCTTCACATTTCAGTTCTCGCTTGACACGAGTTGACGGTTATTCTAGCATATCACCCGACCTCGTCAACTTCACGATTGGCACAAACCTCAATGGCGCCTTTTTCGCAGTCCAAGCTGCTGCCCAACACATGGCAAAGCAATCGCCACAAGGCGGCAGCATCATTGGAGTTTCATCTATCTCGGCATTGGTTGGTGGGGCGGGTCAGACTCACTATACACCCACGAAAGCAGGAGTATTATCTTTGATGCAGTCTTGCGCGTGCGCGCTCGGCAAATACAACATCCGATGCAATGCGTTACTGCCGGGCACGATTCGTACGCAGTTGAACGATGAAGACCTGGCCGATGAGAGCAAGAAGACGTATATGGAAGGCAGAATTCCCCTTGGTCGACTTGGGCAACCTCATGACCTTGCTGGGCCTGCAGTATTCCTTGCAAGCGATATGAGTGCTTATATGAGCGGTTCACAGATGCTTGTCGATGGCGGTGCTTTTGTTAATTTGCAGTAGACACAAAGTTGAAACATACCGCACACAAGGTGCGCCTGCAGTTGGTTTCCTTCAGATACAGATCGGCAATCACCCACATAGAGAGATTCAGCTGCGGTAACACTACTAGCTTCCAGAACAAAATTCGTAAATTTGCATCTTCTTCCCTTGACCACTTAGTCAAATCCTCCAAAGTCCGAACCATCGCCATCACCCTCCTTCGACTGAAGTTTGGCCCTTTGTTTGCTGCCAGCAATTGCACCCTTTCGCTTGTTCTCTACTCTTCGCACGTATCCGGCCTTGGTACTGATGCGAGCCTTCTTTGCGCCTTTAGGATCGCTAGCCATGCCTCTAGCCGTGCGCACCTCAACACCACGCTTCTTGAACTTTTGCTTGTCGTTCTTGCTTAAAGAAGGCAGAGCATCTAGGAGCCATTGCTGCACACCTTCACCGGCAGCTGCGCCCTGTTGTTTTTGTGCCATTGATACTACGGTGGCGACATGCTTCATGTAAGGAATGTCCTCTTTGCTGTAAAGCGTGACCGCCACGCCACCCTGACGACCTGCTCTGCCGGTCCTGCCAACTCGATGTACATAAGCAGCACTGGAGGTGGGAATGTCGTAGTTTACCACACCGTTGACGCCACGGAAGTCGACACCACGCGATAATAGATCAGTGGTGATGAGGACCCATACCTCGCCTTTACGGAACCGGGTCATGACACTGTCGCGTGCGGTATCCGAAAGATCAGAGTGAAGCACCGCAATACGACTGATGCCTCCGGCTTCTGCCGGAATGTCGTACAGTAGCTCCGAGTGCAAAGCGATGGCTCGCTCGATTGTTTGTGTGAAAACGAGGAAAGGTGGTCGGAGAGGCGGACCACTCTCGGCGCTAGAAGTTGTAGGGTGGAGTAGCTGTCGTAAGCCCATCAGCTTACCTTGCTCAGTCGCAGCATAGATAAGCTTATGCTCGATGTTGGGCACAGCGGAATCCTTCAAGCCAACGACCAGTCTGACCAGAGGTGCATCGGAAGCTTTCACGTTCTTCTCCTCAGCAAGACGCTTTTGACGTGCAGTAATGGTCGATCGAGCAAGGTCTTCAATGTTGCTGCCCATGGTGGCTGACCACAAGCTCACTCGTAGATCAGGATGTGCCAGCCTGTTCCATATGGCTAGAGTTTGTTCACGGAATAGAGGATCCAAGAGCACATCCGCTTCGTCCAGAACAAGAGACTCGACGGCTGGCAGGACAACGCGATCTTGATTTTCCTTATCTTCCAGTATGCTGTGAAGGACGCCTGGTGTCGAGACTAGAACGTCAACCTTGACCGAGGAATCTTCCTCTGCCAAGCCATCGTCGGTCGTTGCAGAAGAGTGATCTAGGTTCATGCCCTTACGAACTTGAGAGATCTTGGTACCTGTGTTCAATCCCAGCTTCTTGCCCTCGTTTACAATCTGCCCAACCAACTCTTTTGTCGGCGCTAATATCACAGCTGTGGTGTGCCGTGACCCATTTTGCTCCTTTCGTAACCGCATAATCTTGCTGAATAACGGAATGAGGAAGGCCAGTGTCTTGCCACTACCAGTTGGAGCCACCGCAAGCAGATCAATATATGACGACTCATGTTTCACGGACTCTTGGCCGTCAGGCGCATGCAAAAACGAGTTCGGGTTATCCAACAAAAGAGGTAGTGCGGCCATTTGTACTTCGGTCGCGAGATCGTAGCCCTGATCAGACACGTTTTCCTGCAGCCTCTGAGGTATGGCGAATCTGCTTCTAAGTGTGTGGAAGCGTTCCAGCGGCCGTGGGTAGACATGTTGATTTTGCTCCTTCTTGACCTCCTTCGCCTTCTTCTTACTCTTCTTCGATGTCGTAGACGGATTCAACCATGTCATTTTGAGCTTGTGTTGCTTCAAAGTCTTCCGTGCTTCTTCTTCAGTCTCCTTGCCGCCATCCAGGTTTGCGCTGTCATCTTCGAGGCTCAAGTTCGTGTCGTCCGATTGCGCTTCCTGCGGTGGTGGTGGACTCTCTGTCGCACGAGCAGCTCCACCACCAAAGAAGTCCGGTCCAGTAGATTCGATCACGTTGTGCGATGTTGCCGACTGCCCTCTCTTCCGCTTTCTTGAAGCAGTTTCGTCGGCTCCATTGCGCTCGCTGGCAAACAGCTGTGGACGAGCCTGTTGCCCACTAGGTAGTTGCGCGACTTTTGCGGGGACTGCCTGCTTCTTCTGCAGCTTCGTAGAGCGCGACAAAAGCTTTAGAGGATCCATGTTGGCAGAGTGTTGTACAACATCCTAGTCCCAGCATCGCTCGGAACAAGATCCATCCCAAAAAGTTGCTACTGCAGTGGCAGAATCCGCCGGGCGGTGTGAGGCGTCCGGGGCTTCCCGAGACCAACCTCCGACCTTCATGAATTTCCCAAGGAGATCACGACGACCGCGCCCATTGCATCGCCGTCTCCGCACCTCACACGATCTTTAATACACAATGTCGGCCCGTATCATGCCCCGATTCGCTCTGCGCCAGTCGCGCATCACCATTCAGCGTCGCGCCGCTTCCAGCACCTCCGAGGCCGCCGCCTCTGGAGCCAACAAGGCCAAGCAGGTCGGCCAGGAGGCTGCCAGCAAGGCCCAGGAGACCGCCAGCGAGGCACAGGAGGGTCTTTCGCGCGTGCAGAGCTCTGCCGGCGAGAAGCTCAGCAGCGCTGGTTCTGCGCTGAGCAAGAGCTTGGCTGGCATTGGTGGCAGGACTGGACAGTTGATCAGCTTCGTCAACAGTGAGTGCACGCGATCATCGGCGCATTGGCGCAGTCTCTAACAGAATCACAGGCATGGTTCCTCCTACAATCTACTACGGACGCGTTGTTGGTGAGCTCGGCAAGATGGCCGTGCAGGGCCGCAACATGGCACCTCCGTAAGATTCATGTCATCTGAAACACTTGACTATTATCTCGTACTGACTGTTACGAAGCACCCTGCAAACTGTGCAGACCTACCTCCAGCCTGTGACCAAGGCCATCCAGAACCCTTCGGCATTTATCAACCGCGCGCCTGCGCCCAAGGACCCCCAGTCATTCCTCAACCGCGTACGGGACATGGACTCTGCCACCCTCAAGCAGGTCGGCATTGTCACCGCCGAGGTTATTGGTTTCTTCTCCGTTGGCGAGATGCTCGGCAGATTCAAGATTGTTGGCTACAGGAGCGAGGCCCCTCACGCTCACTAGATGACATGAAGTTGTAATGGAGAAGGAAGAGGACAACAACAGAGCTGGGGTTGTGGAGATGACAGGTGTGACCCGGACACGAAAAGAAGAAGCCGGTTATGACAGCCATACCACCGGAACGCTAGAGGCTGAACGCTAGATGTTTCCTCGGGCGTGTACACTATTTGTGAATATTACCATCCTACGGTATTAGAAGTTTCCTTTCTCGACAGTTCCTTTTGCGGGGCACCCATAGCTCTTTCGCGCAATCTCGACGTAGATGAGAATATCTGGACATTATCCTGCGCACCTACTGTGATGATATGACTCTTGTCGATTACTTGGTGAGCATTCAGAATATGGCGAGTGAATCCCGCCACCAATTGATGATATATAGCAACTGCTAAATGTTGCGTTCCATCAGAGATCATGTTTGCCGTTTCTAACGCACGAGGTCCGTATCAGTTGCAGTCACCGAACGAATGGTAAATGGCAGGCGTTGGACTTTTGACAGGCAAAATCGATAACCGAAGAAGTTCAAGACCGATTGGACTGTTCTGGTGGCTTTTATGCTTGCATACTGTCGCTCACGAACGTGGGAATAAGCATACTCGCCATTGGATCATGGCTTTACATAACCCTCACTTCAGTTACTCCTAGCATTGCGCCAAGGCCGATGCTTCTTGCCTCAACCGAACCACGCTTCGACAGTTCCGCTTCGACATTCCCGCGAAGCTCGCTCCCATGACTTCACTGCTTCACCTCGGGACGCCTTGACGACACCGCAAACGATCACACGCTCACGAATCACTGAACTGTCCTCGGCGTGATATGCCTCGATGGCCTATGCTAATTACCACAAGACGAAGATCCTGTGGGTTCGTTTACACGCCTAATCGGAGCCTCTGGATTTGAAGCGTGCCATACGCCCGTGATCACGCGCTGTTTCGGAGCGATTATCAAGTCCTGCTGCTACAACCCACAGCGTATTTACGAGCCGGCATCGCCTAAAGGAAAAGAAATGCATTAAGCCCTTTGTACCTTCCTCTTTGAGTACGCGATCGCTCGACAAGCCAGTTCAGGCCAGCCACGGATACTAACTGAAGACAGCAATCATACCAGACTGACGGATGCGAATGTCGCTTCGCGGCTGACGACCGGCCTGATACCACCTTCATTTCAGCCACAGAGCCGCAACAACTTTGTGGTGCGGATCGCCGAGGCTGCCATACACAACGGAGCGTGCCAGCGAGACGCGGTCAAGCGCATGCCAAAACATTAAAGAAGACGCATTGGGACTGGATTAGGTCGCTCAGGGCCTAGAAGTATGATCAGAGACACGGTATCAACACTGGTAAGGCTAAGCTCCGCGTACAATATACGCCACGTTCCGTCGACTACGTCTTGGCAATCCTACGGGATGTCCCTGTACGAAGATGAGGAAATTACCATAAGGGACAGCATCACTTCCGCGGCGCTCGCGTAACGACTTTGGCTCGACGACACACTGCCGACATGGCAGGTTCTTCAGGCCATTAGTCTCCTGCAGAAGAAAATCTCAACATCCTTCGAAGGTTGTCAGAACAAAACCCTGGCGCCAGCACGGCCACGCTCGCAATGCCACTGTCGGTTCAAGGCGCTGTTCACTTCGAAGATCCACTCGCATGTCGTCGTACCTGCATCGGATACTTGCCATTTCTGCTGTGCGACAGCCGGGCCTTCTACAATTCTTGCGAAATGACGGCATGAGTGCATGTAAGTGAGCATCACTCCATACAATTTATAGAGATCAGCACACGGCTACTGTCGTTTGAATCGCAAAATATTAGGTGATTTCGACCCCGAGTGATGCCGAAATGAGCACTTCTCCCGGAGAGGCGAAGACCACGACTCGGTGAATCGCTTGAACCTATTGTTCCGTCGAATTGCTCAATTGAAAGGATCAGTGTCTTGCCCAGTAGATACGCGGTTGCCCTTCAGGGCAGCCGGGGCTGTCGGAAGGTCGGTCCTCTGCAACGTTGATCATCTAGTGCCTGCATTTGTGACGCGGCCAACCAGCCAGAGGTCCACAAGCTCATCCTGCATCTGATGGTATAGTGCATCCTGCGAGGTCATGCAGCCAACGTGCAAGCGAGCAGCCCGCAGACGCTCATATCGCAGGCGGCACGGGGGGGACCTTCCACGCGCAGATCACCAGCATTGGAGCAGGGTTGCCACCCCGGATTCCTTTGAGGGTTGCACGAGCGAGGCGCGAGCTGTGAATGCAAGCAACCACTTCATGCGGGATGTACTACTCACGCTGGCCCTTCCGCTGCTATAAGTATAGCAGCAAATCGAGAGCATGAGAGCCTTGACGTCAGACTCCTCGAGAGCATGGCTAATTGGCACTTCAGCCATCACGAGGACTGGTTTCTTGTGTAACACTCGGGAGTAGCACCGCAATGTCTCTCGCGAGCAGGTCCGCTGTCATCGATATGTGGCCATATCGCACGATCGGCAAGACTTGCATGCATTTGCTAACGGGAGGCCCTTCCTCCACGGTGCAGACTGCCTGCAGACGTGCGATGGTATGCGAAAGCAGCAAGCCCTGTTCTGCCCCACGCCAGGGTCCCGAGTCTGCGTAACGTCCACTTCGCGGGCGCAGACGGAGTGTTACGGTTATTTCGAATGCCTGTGCAGTGCAGTGCATCTGTGACGAGCGCCGCAATGGGTCCCGCAGGTAACGCTCGCGGCAACACAACGGGGTGGAGAGACCATCCACCCAGCCTCCGCACTGCGAGTGATATGCTTACGCAAACGAGGCAGAAAATGGGGGCATTTAATGCGCCGCATGCAGCTCCCTCAACAACTTCGCGACGATTTCGGGCAAAGAGGCTACGAAGTGCTGGCCGGACACGCTCCTACTCTGAGTCGCCGCTGTGACTAGACGGAGTGGGTAGCGAAGCTTTGCAGTCAATGCTCCAGTTCACCACCCTAGCACACTGAGGTTAGCGTGAAGTCGTCATTAGCACGCGTAGGATTAGCCGTTGGCTGTGGGTGAAAAGCAAGCCCTCGACCCCAGCCCACAATCGCCGATAATCGTCAGCGGGTGGCGCGCTCTGAGGGCTCTCAACGTGAAGAGCGCCCGCGGCGGCGCCGGGCCCGGGTACTTCGAGCGCGCGCCACCATGAGCGCTTACGGACAGTGGGTGGATGGGTGGATGGATAGATGCTCGAAGGGAGCACGGCGAGGGAGGGTATCGACGGTGAGAGCGCGCGTACTTCCAGAATGACTGTGTGTACAGTCCACTGTACGTACATACATGCGAAAAACCCACGCTCCGCCGCAGGCCTGGCTCACACGGCCACCCGGACAGCAACCGCCGCCGCCGAGCATGCTGCCGGCCACTCTCCCGTATATTGCTCCGCCTAGGCCGAGTGTGAATGCGGCCGTGGGCCAGAGCTGGCAGAGGCCTGGTCGTGTGGTGGGTGGAGAGCGCTAGACCCTGCGCCAGCAGGACTGGACTGGCCAGCGACATCCGACAAGCCCTTGGAGTTCGCCGTCGTACGGGCAGCGCGAGGCAATAGCATCAGACGAGATCGATAATAGCATGGCAGCTGGCCGGCGCGTACAGAACGTGCTGCTGCCACCACCACCAATACCACCGCCACTGGTGTCCGCCTTGACTACTGGTACGCCTGGCACGCGCACACCCTCGACCAACGTTGCCGCCCTCTCAATCCCAGCAGCTCTGCTCTGACCTGACCACTCCGGGACTGGGCTGACTCTTGTTGTGGCCAACTCCTACTGCTGTTTGTGCTAACAAGAGCGAGTTAGCGAGGCCCTAGCACGGGCCCGCCGCTATCGTGCACAAGTCAACGAAAGGCGACGCGACCAAGCGGGATGAGGGGGCGCCAGCCATAGCTTTCTGCAGGACGCCGGCCAAGCTCGACCTCGAGTGGACCGACCTTCACGCGCCTCAATTGCTCTTTACCCAAGTGATCTCATACTGTATGGAGCTGCTGCAGGCGTAAAATCCGTACTAGATGAAACAAGAGCACATGCGGATCCCGAACAAGCGTGCATGACAACCGAGGAGAGCAATGGCTAACGCTTATATTCCCGTTTGGCCTTCCTCTGATCGTTTCCCTTTCTACATTTCGTCGCCTGTGAGGTCTATGTAGACATCGCGGCTTGCCACTCCTCTCGTTTGCACGTGTCAGCATGGTTTCCTGGCTTGTTATCGCCGTCTCTGCATGGTAAGTTTATCGCTGTCTGCTTATATGCCTCTCAGTGGCACAACAGACACCCTGTGTCACCACCGCCCCGTGCATACCCTCTAATCATATTCTCAGGTTGTTTCGATATGTGCGATTAATCGTGAATTGCATTTCTCACTGGACCTACCGTCCAGTACCCATACCGGACAACCCAACATATACCTCACAAGATGTCACTATCATCTTGCCTACCATCTCGTCCGGTGGCGAGGAACTCGACCGCACGATCCGGACATGTCTGCAGTCGGAGCCCTACGAAATGATCCTTGTCACGATCGACTCCAACGCCGACGCCTTGACAAAACTGGCGCACACAATCAACTCGAAAAAACTACGAGTCCTCAGCATTCGCGAAGCGAACAAACGCCGTCAGATGTGCCGAGCGATCCCTGAAGTCACCACGAAAGTCACCATCTTCGTCGACGACGATGTCATCTGGCCTAAGAAGGTGATGCAGTGGATGTTGGCGCCCTTTGAGGACCCAAAGATGGGTGGCGTCTGCACCTCACAGAGACTGCAAAGATCGGAGAATGTCAGTGTGTGGAATTTCTTGGGAGCGGCATACTTGGAACGCCGTAACTTCGATTGCTCCGCATGTCTCCACATCGACGGTGGTCTTCCTTGTCTCTCCGGACGCAGTGCTGCATACCGCAGCAGCATTCTGCAGGACGAGGCTTTCACTTACGGATTCACCCACGAAGAGTGGCGAACTTGTCAACTCAACGCCGACGACGACAACTTCATCACTCGCTGGCTCTATGCACACGACTGGAAAATCGGCATGCAATATCATAAGGAAGCTGAGGTGCAGACTACACTTGAGGACGGCCCCAAGTTCCTCAGTCAATGTCTCCGCTGGGTTCGCAGCAATTGGCGCAGCAACCTGACCAGCTTGTTCGTTGAGCGACACTACTGGTGGTAAGCACTGAATTCAATCAAGTGAAAACCGGACAGTCATTAATTATAATACAGGACCCAGCCATGGAGCACGTATTCTGTCCTCCAAACGACCGTTACCGCATGGGCACTCCCCTACGATTTCTTCATCTTCTACTCGTGGCTTAAGGCGACTGAGCAATGGCCTGCGGATGAGAGGCAGACGCTCCTGATTGCGTTGGCAGTATGGACCTTTGTGTTTAGCAAGACTGTCAAACTGTGGGGCCACTTCTTCCGCTACCCAGCCGATGTTGTCTTCATCCCCGTGTACATTGCCTTCGGCTACTTCCATGGTGGCATCAAGTTCTGGGGCCTCCTGACTCTCAATGCCGTAAGTAGCCAGACCGTTGAACTTTTCCTTGCATTTGCTAACCTTTTCACCAGACTACATGGGGTAGCAGAGATGGTGCCGATTCCGACAACCGCGTCCGCATGATCCGCTTGCCTCGCTACGGTTCACCTGACCCTGAAGGACGCAAATCAGAGACCTTCGAGTACACTGATGAACTCCTCCTCAAGCAGGAGTTTTTGCCTGCTTACGAATCACACAGCAAGCACTCACGCTTGCCCCTAACGACCCGCTTTAACGACTAAACGACTGTTTGCCCTTCCACGCGCGCGCATTCGATACCCAGGCGTCGTCTTCTTTTCTTGCATGCGCGACGCACATAGATGCTTAGATGGAGAGAGACGAAAAGGACGAGGACGAGGACGAGCGACATTCTTGCCACACGAGCAAAAGACGTCCTGTGGACCGAAAAAAGAAACCCTCCGGAAAAAATCCTCCTGCTTTCGCTCGACTTTCGCGAACAAAAAATTTCCATGGCTTGTCTTTCTTGCAATAGCGATGATTCTCCGGCTTGTGCAAAAGCGTTTTCTCGGCTCCTGCGAAAAAAGGATGGGATACTGCTGGTTTTCAAGAAAGGAAACGGCGGTCTTTTTTCGCTTTTCACATCGAAGACGCTTTGCCGTCTACATCTCATTGTACTTGTAGACTTAATAATGTTCACACATATCAAACAACGCATTTGCAATCTCACTGTCACATGCTTTCTCTCAAGCGGCACTTTTTACTTTCACAGATCCAATGTTCGACGTCTCGTTTAGCTGCATCATGCTGTGTCACCCCAGGCGGTACCGGTACGTCAAATGCACTCAAGCGAGGCGCCCGTCACCATGCCATGCCACATGGAGGAGCGGCACATGCTCGTGTTGCCGATGCAAGTAAACGAGCGCCTCTGATTGATGCCAATAATGACGGCCGGGCACAATGCTGGCCACGATCACAACGAACACCACTCACCGGTCGACTCTCAACAAGGGATCCTCGACGGCCATCACAAAGTACCAAGTGCGGCGCAGGAGGGGGCGCATATCTGCAGCTGTGCAGAGTATTTGCTTGAGCAGCTCAAGAGGGTGCATCGGCAATAGCACGCGACCAATCAGCAACGGCGTGGGGAGAATGGCGCAACCACCAGTGCGCCGTGCATGTCTCGCAATAATGTACGTGTTTTAGTCTTTGGTGGCTTGCATGTCACTCTCTGCTGTACCTATTGGAGGGTGGCCGGATCACTCCTACAGTTATCGCTCCGTCGTCCGACCGGAGCTCTTCTCGTTTTGTTGTCTGCAAGTAGCGACGAAATTTTCACATGGTGTGCCACTCCGTCGGGTTGTTTGCATGGGTGTCTGGTTGTAGTGACGCGCATGCAGGCAGGGAATATGGTTGAGTACAGTACTACTGAAGCTCGCGAGGATCTCCGTCGATGATTCAGCCCGAGCGGAGACCTGCGCTGGAGAGAACCATTACTATTGTGTCACAGGGATCAAGGGTCCGTGAAGCAGATCACACTACTCAGATTGATGTCTGTCATCTTCATCGACGCCTCGGGCCGTGAACCATCGGCGGATTCGCGATCAGACGACTGATCATGGCCTGGTATGTAATTGCAAACATGGACATTATATCGTCTGAATAATGAGATGCTGGCGCTCTCTGTTACTGCCACGTCTTATCTCGCGCCGGCCAGGCCTTTGTTCGGGCATGGCCAGCATGACTATTGAGACGTGGACTACCGTTGCATTGGGTCGGCCTGTCTGTCTGGATGTCGGCGTCTGTTTCTTGAATCCACAACGAAACTTTTCTTACCTTTCTGGACAGCGCTGAGCTCCATACACGACTCAGCCGGCTTGGCCCTTCCTTCGATGGACTGGCCGACTCCACAGGTGCAGACTGGTGGCTCGTCTAGCGCACACTACGGGAACACGTATCCGCTCGCTGCCTTAGAATTACGACAAACTTCAGCTAACAGCCTCACGAGGTTGGGGTCAGCTGCATCCGGCAGGTCTCTCAAATCGACAAGTGTGGCCAGGTGTCCACGGCTCCAGTGATGTTATCTTCGATCATCTTGCAGCCCCACGGGTGCGATTCGCTTGTCAGCGCGTAAGCAATAACAGTTGAGCTGCTGCTGTGGAGTCATAACGGCGATTTCCACATCCTCTTATACCCTCCCATCGACTATATCTCAGGGTCTCTGCGGGTCTGATAGGCTTCAACGTTGCGCGAGCTGATACCCGAAAATCATCTGCTCATGCGAGTCATAACTTTGCTGAAAGTTTATGCGCGCCGTCGAGGGCGCCTTGTACAGATTACGGAATTCCTTCTACACGTGTAGCCTTGTACCCCCATGCCCAACGTGTCCCTCGAATGCGGCTGCTGCTGCTATAATGAGCCTCCGATATACATCCATACGGCGACATATCGCAACGGAGTATGCCTGCCCCCGACGAAAAGCCTGGTTTCTGCTGACATGGCTGTTCGGATAGCGATCCATAGATCGTCTGACTGAAATGATTGCGAAATGCACCACCATAGCGTTAAGAGGTACCATTGAAGTTACTGTACATGCAGACTTTCAGATCAGCCATATTTGCGTCCCTTTGCGGCAAGAAGTATGTATAATTATGCAGACAGATTGCGCTATCGAGCCTCGGCCCTGGCGCGTGTCAATAGGGTTGGAATACTAGCTTTTTAATGCTACAGATACAGTTTATGCTGAGTTCGTGCTGGAGAGTAGATATGAAACGGGTGCGGCTATCGAACGAACACACCCAGATGCACTAAGATCTTGGGATCATCAAAATACACAGACGTTACGCGTTACTCAGACTATATTAAAGACTCTCCTCCAACTCCTTGAGACTCTGGTATACCTTCTCCCACTTGCTCCATTCCTTGTCGTCCTCAAATCCTCCAGCGATGGGGAGACGGGCACCCTTTGCGCCTCCGAAGTCCCATACGCGCGCAAGAGCCTCCTTCAAGCCCACCACACCCCATCGAGCGACCAGCTTCTCGCCCTCGCAGATCTTGAACTGCAGGTCACGAAGCTCTTTGATATTATCTTTCGTGATGCCGCTGGCAATGGTTTCATTGAACAGGTTGAAGAGACGGACGACTACCCGAGGGAAGACACCCGCAAGGCCATCGATGGCGGCTTTGAGTATATTAGTGCTTGTCTCAATGGTAAATGGTGCCTAGAGTAGGGAAGTACATACCAACGCCTCCAATTGCGAGAACGGGGAGCAGGTTCTGGCCAAGTCCAGTGAACACAGAGAAATGTTCGTGATCGATGTTAGGCGAAGCCGCGATCAGAGTCTGGTCGTCGATGATGCCGTGCGAGAGCTTCGTGCCTACAATGTTAGGGTGGGCAGCAAGCTTCTCGAAAGTGGAGGGCGCGATGTGCAGGTTGTTGGTAACACCAGGGTAGTGGTAGATCAGGATAGGAAGCACAGCCTTGTCTGCCACTGCTTCGAACCATTTCTGGATACCCGTCTGATTGACGGCCGTAGCGAAGTAGCCGGGACTCAGGACCAACACAGATTCGGCTCCTGCCTCTTTGCTCTCCTTGATCTGCTGGAGAGTCTCCTCGATGTTCTGGGTTGCAGTACCGGCGATGATAGGTCTGTCTTTGTATCCCGCCTCGTCCAGAGTCTTTCTTTGGCTTTTGATCAACTCATTGCGTTCTTGGTTTGTGATGTGGATAGCTTCGCCAGTGGTTCCAAGAATGACGAGACCCTTAACACCGCCCTTCACAAGGAAAAGAGAGTGCTTGGACTGCGTTTCAAGGTCGAGCGGCGGTGATACAGGATCGTATGAAGAAGTACCTTCTTTGGCGAAGAAGGTTGGGACGGGGACGTATATGCCTGCGGGTGGGGGAGAAGACATGATTGTGGTAGCGATGGTATGATCAATTGATAGACATGTAGTCGAGATGGGAAGATACAATCATGAAGGAGGTTCGAGGAGCTATCAACATAAGATGTGGTAAGATGCGATTATTGCGTTACCTTCCGTCACCTTCGCACGTCAATCAAAGACCGATTACCGGCACTCCACATTCGACTCGGTTGTAGCTGACCCGATGGTCCAGAAAGATATGCCGAGCATTTCTTTCGGTAGATGCATGCGGGCTTTGACCAAATGACAATTACGATAAAAACATTTCTCAAAGAAGAGCTAGGACTCGACAAATGAGCAAGCAGGATTCTGCCTGGCTGTCATGATCGTTGTGCGCATCGTTCGGGGAAACATGGTTGAGCATCCGTGTCATTCATCACAAGTTTGTGTAACGTTACATATATTGAAAGTAGAGAGTAGCATGGTTTGTTTGTCATGATACGGACTCATAGGCTTATGGATGTCAAAGTTTGACACCACCCGATGACACGCGCAACGCCTTCTGTATCCAAGATTGTAATTAACGTTATACAAACATATATGCATGTCAAAGAAAGTTACATGTATAAGTCGCTCAAACGCCGAACACTTAGGGTTGAGTTAGGGTAGGATGTGTATTAAATCTCAGAGAGAGAAACACACATCTTTGACCACAACCATTGACTGTACACATCAATCAACGTCATATTCATCTTGGTCCATTCGCAAGGTGCCAGAAACCTATCGTTGAGCGTTTGGGTTATTCACACGCACGCTATTGCGATGAACAAGGCAGGTGGGCACATTCGCTGCAATCCCTCTGGCTACTGGATGTTTTCACCACCATCACTTTCCGGGAAACGCACAATTGACAGAGCACCACGCAGCACCATATTACGTGCAAGAAGTGAGGTGAAGTCGCAAGCCACGTGATGCGCTAAGCTGATTCCGCCCTCTCATTTCACCTTCACGCCTGCTATCCCGTCGTGGCGAAGGAACACCAACAGCAAACCACAAATGCCACCCAAACCACCTCAACGCGCTCGCCGGAAACATGTCGACCTTTAACGGCAAAGTGAAAGAATTTCCTGACATCCGCATCGACCACTTCCGATCCTCCAGCGAGGCAACAACACCAAGAAGCCCACCACTGGCCTATTTTCTCAGCCATGTCCATTCCGACCACCTCGAAGGCCTGGAGTCCTGCAAATCGCCCTTCATCTACTGTTCGCCAGCAACGAAAGAGATCTTGCTGCGTCTGGAGAAATACCCGCACCGCATGAACTTCGCTAAAGGGATACTGGAAGCTCGCAAGCAGACTTACAAGCATCTAAAGAAACTGCTCAAGACTATCCCTCTCGAGACTCCCACGGTCATCGACTTAGCGCCTGGGAGGTCCATACGCGTCACTTTGTTCGACGCAAACCATTGCGTTGGCGCCGTCATGTTTCTGATTGAAGGCGACGGCAAAGCCATTCTGTACACGGGCGATATCCGCTCGGAACTCTGGTGGGTGAACAATCTCGCTCGTCATCCACTCATGCTCGCATACGTATCAAACGCGGGCAAGGCACCGCTGAAGCAGCTTGACTGCATCTACCTCGACACCACCTTCGCGAACAAGCAGAATCCGTACAAGCACTTCCCGTCGAAGGCTGAAGGAACGCTTGAGCTGCTGCGAAAAGTCTCGCGGTATCCGAAAGACACCGTCTTCTACTTTGATACGTGGACGTTCGGCTATGAAGATGTCTGGATGGCGTTATGTAGCTTTTTGAATTGTCATGTGCACGTCGATGACTATCGTTATAAGCTGTATCGAGCTCTTGCGACGGGTGAAGGTATCAGGGCTGAGGAAGCAGCCCGGTTGTCTGGTTACAATTGTGGCAACCACACGCAGGAAGGCTGTCTCACTCGTCGTCAAACAAGATTACATTCGTGCGAGCAGGGCACAGGCTGCGAAGTCTTTAAAAAAGGTACGTTGATACCGTCCGGTTCTGTGGGGCCGCACTAACAACATAATAGCCTTCGTACGCATCACCCCAATCATAAGCCGGCACGAAGGCGTAGAAATGGCAGAACTAGGAGCCGGCGGCGGCAAAGGCGATCTCGACCAGCAGCATGAGCTGGAAGTTGGCGATATCAGTGCCCTGGGAATGCTGATGTCGCTATGTGCCACGAAGATGCAGGATCAGCCGAAGCTGCTCAGCAGCGTTATGGAGATGCTTGCTTCGATTATGAGCGATCCTGTGCGAGCGATTGCCCTTGACTTTGCTGCGTTGCATCCCGAACAGCCTGGCGAGGACCAGAAAAACATTACTGACTTTGAGGAAATGCCACTCGAGAGCCTGATACCAGCATTGGTGTCTCTTGCTAAAAAAGCAGGAGAGCAAGGCAGTGAAGACATGTCAACAGTATCAGCAAGGCTGGTGACGGACCCGGCAAAGCACAACAGCAACCTTCCAAAGCAGATAGTAAGTACCTAGCCATCATCGTGTTCCTGAACTCATGATTGACAATCCGCGCAGACGTTTCCTTACTCTCGCCATTCTTCGTACGAGGAACTCTGCTATTTGGTCGACGCCCTCAAGCCCAAAGACATCTGGCCCTGCACGGTGGACAAAGTGAATTGGTCCGCAGCCCAATCGATGAGCTTCCTCTTCGGCCACCTCTACGAAACACCGTGCAAATTCACACACGACCAGGCAATGTTTCGTAAGATGGGTGGCAAAGTAGAGGTCGTGCCAGACTCGAGGCCTGAGACTCCAGACAACCACACAGAACCATCTGCGGAACAAGACGTGGACCGTGAGCGAGGAGCAACTTCAATTCCATCAAACTTGTCGTTGCACAATCCGCCAACCGCAAAGATATCCCACATGCACCCACGAGATCAGACTGAGCTGGCACACGACCACGTTGCAGCTCCTCTGGTTTCACATCCAGATCATATCACCAAAAAGCAAAGACGATCTGACGATCCATTGGAGAGGGGACGTGCAGTGCCGTCTACCGGAGCAGAGCGCAACGCTGGCAATATATCTTCTCATCCACCCACCGGTCTGCAAGTACCACTAGCGGCACCACTATCTTCGCACGAATTCTCAGAAGCATGGAAGCAGCAAGCCTTCGAAGCAGCCCGAGGTACAGGCTCAAGCAGTTGGAACGACATTACCGTAGTCAGCGTCTCCGGACATCAAGAACGCGAAGAAGAGCTATGAAACAATAAATGGTCAAGACGGCTGGTTATTCATTTCATGTCTCATCATGTAAAATATATCGGAAGTCCGGTCTCTCGTCGTCGTAAAATGTCCCGAGACCATCAATGCTACAACATCCGCACAACATCTAAGCCTCAGCAGGGATACCAGCAGCCTGCTTTGCCTCGCCAAGCTCGTCTCTGCCCTCAGCGAAGACCTTGTCAAAGTCGTACTCCGCCCACCTGATATCAGGGTTCAAGCCGGCGAACTTCCACACACCGTTGATCTTCTTGTACCAGTGGATGTTGTAGCTGTGCGCGTGGCCCTTGACGGCAACGTGCTTGCGGGTCTCGTCGCTGTACTTCTGGTGGGGCACGCGTAGCTGGTGGTAGCCGGTGATCTCGTCGTCCGAGACCTTCTCCCACTTGGTGCCGCCGATGAAGTGCTGGGTCATGAGGGTGGGGTCGCCGAGGACCTTTGGGTCCGAAGCCATTTTCACGAACTCGTCGGCTGGCATGGCTTCCCAGAGCTTGTTGAGGAAGGAGCGGTAGTCGATGCGCAGAGTGGGTGCGATACACTTGGAGAGGCGGTTCCAGTCTTTGGTGTCGTAGGAGCACGCCCACTCGTAGACGGCGGCCATGCAGCCTTGCATCTCTGAGAGGATGTGTTAGTGTTTTGGTCAGAAGCAGGTGTTTGCAAACAAGCAGGCGAATGGATGAGCTGCGAAGTGGTTGTGAAGATGGGCAGCAATTCATGCCTCAACGTCTGTTTGAGGCTTTCGCCCGAACAACAACAACAACAACCAGGTCTGCCTTGACTCGAAGAATATCCAGAAGAATTGCTCTCGAGGCCCCAATCTTGACCTCGTGCTGGTAGAAAGCCCGCCAGATCGAAGCCATTCATCCGCCCCCCAGTGTGAGCACGACTTACCCTCCAATGAGATGAGCTTCACAGGCTCGAGCTGAGATTGTTCAGCCATAATGTCTGTCTGCTCTTTTTGTGTAGTGTAGGATATAAGTGCGGTACAACGATCAATGAGAAGAGTAGGAGTAAGTGTACGAGAGCAGCAGTGAGCGATCACGACAAAAGTAAAGCAGCGGTGACGGGCGACAAGGTACCTTGATATAATATTGAGCTCTCAGCTATGATACTACCCACACGGCATTTGTCCGCATTGCGCAGCACGATCATTGGTGCTTGGGAGGGTGCTAAGTGGTGTCCTGCGTCGGACATGTGCATTGGATGTTGAGCGGGGCCGGGCCCGTTGGATGGGTGGGAGTGCTTCGCTGCTTCACGACGCCGAACGCGAGCGTGCGACGAGTGCGTGTCGGACTATTAGTAGCAGCAGTGTTGGTTGTTTGATGTGTGAGATGCACGGCTGGCTCGGGGCTCGGTTTGAGTTTTGAGGATCACCTTCCCTTTCCCACGTTGTTCCTGCGCAAGCGGCCGTCGCGGTCTGCTCTGGGTTTGGTTTTGGTTTTGGTTTGGGAGAAGACGCGCCCAGGAGAGTGTTCTTGCACCGGGCGACCATAAGTCTGGAGTTGGACCTAGGCGCGCCCATATTTGAACTTTTGAGCTGGGCGGGGTTCTGCGAAAGCGAGCGAGTTGTTGGTCGTTGGTGGTGGTTGCTATTTGCAGATCGGACTTCGGTACAGTCTAGCAACAAATGCATGATGCTCCGATAGTTTCAGCCCATCTCCCCCATGGCGCCTCATGAGATCAGCCACTGCACCACCCATCATGGTCCATGATTCTCGTTGTGCATACACTTTGCAAACAACGTGCCCAGGAACACCAACTCCAGCCTTGGAGGTCGTTCAAAATCGCACTGTTGGCTGGCATTGACGGCATAGGGCTCATGACGTCTCACAAACCCAAGTCCACCTTTCAGACCCCGCTGTCGAGAAAACCAGTTTATTGTCAGAAGTGGACATAGGCATACAGCTTACACGTAGGTACACTCACCACGAATCTCCCTTCCTCACATACCATTCTCTATTCTCAATCTATCCAACCAACCACAACCATGGACCTCCTCATGGGCCTGGGCATCGCCCTCCCCGTCGTCTCCACCACCGCCATCGGCACCGTCACCGGCGTAGCCCAAGGCGTCGCCGAGCAGCGCCGCCAAAACGAAGACAGCAGCAACCAAACCCGCATGATGAAATTCCACCTCGACGTGCACCTCGACGCCCGCACCTCGCGCTCCAAATCCCCCGCGGCCAAACTCGCCAACCGCATCGTCACGCTGCGCGACGACAAGCTCTGGCTCGACCCGCAAGATCACGAGACGGGCCAGCCGGCGGACGAGAGCAAGCACCCGTTCACGGGGTTTTATGTGGCGTATCCGGACAGCGACAGGGAGTACACGCGCGGGCTTGTCAGCACGATTTCGCGCGATCCGCCGGTGTTGAATTGGATTTACGTCGACAAGGACACGCTGGAGGTGAAGTATTCGAGCCGGACGGGCAGTATTGCGCACCATGTCGGGAGTTTCGATTGGACGACCGACGAGCCTGAGGACAGCGCTATTACGCTCATGGACTGGGAAGGTTTCGTGGCTGTTCAGGAAGCCGACGGCAAATGGGCGCTGTACTTCGACTACAACGATGATGGGCTCAAGGCTGTGAAGAACGGGCGGAAGAGCTGCGAGGTGAGCTTGATGCGACGCTTGCTGGACGTGCAGGACTTGAACAAGTGGGGACTGAAAGAGGAGGGAAACATTGGGTTCAAGACGACGAAGGAGGTTTGAGGTACCGTTGGGAATTGGCGCGCATGCAAGAGGTGCCCAGATACCGCGCAAGATCTGCCTGCCGCTTGCCGTCTATGCCAGGCGTCATGTTGCATCTCAGCAACGCGTGCTACACAAAGCACTTGGCCAACTTCGGTCGTTCACAAGCGCTGCGCCATGGAACCTACCAATGCAAGCTTTAGGCGCGATGTGAGCCCCGGGAACGGCTGGGTACTGCTCACCTCCCAACCGTGTCAGAGCAGTCTGCTCATCTGGCCACGGCCGACTTCACACAGCCGAAGACCGGCGCAGGAGACGCTGTGGTGAGCGTAGCCACGGGAGAATAAGTCAAGCTGCGGAGCAATAACATTGGCTGTGCACGCGGACAGCAAGTTGAAAGACTTTGTACGCGATAATGTCTCGTCGTCATGTACATTATCTGGGTCAAGCAGAGCACCAAGTGTCTTTGCCGCTTGTCCAATGAGGAATGCGACACATATGGCGCTATCCTGCATGCTACTAGATTGCCAAAAACGCAAATTATTAGGGTCAACTGCAAGTCTGGGCGCAAACTATGTAATCACGGGAGAGTTCATGAGAAGCAGCATCGATTGAATTGAATAAGGGTATCTTGAGCGATCACAGTCAGCCATCAACACCGTCCGGGCCAGAGCGTAGCGCTCGCTGGTAGCAAAGATGTTTGAGCAAGCAATCAGCGTCCACCTCCTCTTGAATGCCACGCCAAGCACATTCTCAGATGTCCACAACCATTTGGTTCTCCTTGTCCTCGTCATCAACCTCCCCGGCCTTGACAAGGGTGCGGCTGGCAGCGTCCTTTGCTTTCTTAAGGGAGCTGCCCGAAGACGCTCTGCTCAGCTTGCGCTGCGGCTTTCGGGCACTGGCATCCTTCTTTTCTGGAGACCCGTCGCTGATGTTCAGTGCCTTCAGAGCCGAACGCGTGCGCTTGCGTCCAGGCGTCTCGTTAGGACTGTCCGAAGAAATGGACGACTTTGTGTCATCCGTGACCGGCGACACTGTCTCGTTGTCGTGTGAGCCAAGAATTGTAGACAGGAAGTCACGAGCTGTTGCTCAAGTCAGTCAGCCAAGACTTTCAGACTGGAGGAGATGGCTGGATGACTTACGCTTCATGGGCGAAGACCCTTCCTTTCTGCCCTTGACATTCGCAGATGGACATGCAGGATTGCCGTGGACGACCAGGCTAGAATCGTCCACTGACGTGCAGCTCGGAAAGTACGTGCAGCCAGTGTGCATGCTAACATCCGAAGACCCACGAGAAGCATTGTACAGTCCGACGTTGTTTTGAGCATCCGATTCGGCACCCTTCGCGCCATCATGTACATGCTGGTCGGTTTCGCCAGCTTTAGCCACCAGTGCGTGTAGTGGCAAGGGAGGTGGTGGCATTTGAGCTGAACCGGTCGACTGCGTCTCGGTCTGCTTTGATGGGCTCATGGCGACGATCAGCTTCTGGAGTTGGTCGCTGGGCAGGCGAATCTCGAGCTGAGTCCTCTGTCCACGATAAGGCTCATGGAGAGAAGGGAGTGCCACAGACCCGAAGATGTTCTGTAGCTCATGCCCGCTGACGGTTTCCGTAAGGGTTGGGCCATTGATTGCCGCATCGTCGAAGCTTTGCATGTTGCCAATTGCTTGTAACGCATGGAGGTCATAGTGACCCAGAGCTGGCGTCGGTGGCGGCGGCACGGGAATCCCACAAATGGGAGAAGATGCAGGTGCACTGCTGTTGCTGTATGTACGTCTGTAGGCCACATTGCCAAGTCCGTGAGCATTACCTGGATCTGTTGCGATGAGACTGGCCTCTGAGTGCAGCGGTTTCTCAAACATCTTCGGGTTGGGCCAGGCAATGCCAACGCGCTCCAGGTGAGCTGTGCGATTCATCGTCAGTCCAATGTCTGGGTAATCTGGATGAGGAACAGGAGGAGGGAGAAATCACGATAGTGCAAAAGACTTACCGATCGGCGCCGGGAGGAAGGCAAAGCACACGATGGTGGACAAAGTGGTGAACACCACCTTGCCGCCCAGCTGTTCTTTGAACCCAGCAGCCAGTTCGACCTTGATGCGGCCTGCAGAATCGGCAGCGTCCCAGTCGCGCTGCGTAGCTGCAGACTTGCGCCAGGCGGGCCAGATCAGCTCATGAGTGAAGGTGTTGCCGTTGCGATCGGTGCTTGTGCCGGTCGCTGTCACATGTCAGCAAACCTTTTCATGCCCAGGTGCGAGTTCGACCGGACAACTCACACATGGCTTGCGGCCACGAGCAGGTGTGCGGATAGACCTGTGTTCTACGAATGTCAGTTCATCCGTCAACCATCTCAACCAGAAGACAATGACACTTACGTGACAGTCTCGCCGTCCACCAAGACCTTGATCTGCCACATCGCACGATCACCCAGACCCGACATGGCCAGTGACCCGATGTGAATCGGACGAGTCCACGAATGGAGAGAGATGCTGAACGCGCTCCCGTCGGGAACTCCGGGCACGAAGCAAGTGAGCAACGGCTTCACAGTCGGCACTGTGAAAAGATGTCAGTCAACCCCATTCGAGCCCAGAAAGTCGTTCAAGGCCTTGAACGAGGTGGACACACCATTGCCACTGGCAGGACCGCCCTCTTGCACAGCGTAGCATGTGGTCTTGAACTCCTTGAAAGGCACTTCGCAGTCCTTCGGATACAAGAGGATGTCCCAGTCTTGATAGCGCATGGCGTCTGGCTTGCTCGATGGATTGCTGTGTTTGCGGTGGACGTAAGTGAAGAATGGAGCGCGCGCAATGCCGTGTAGTCAGCAACGCACGAGGATGTAGTGATGGAGGAGGAAGAGATTGAATACTCCGTCAGATAATCAAAAGATGTCAGAGACGCTGAAATGGCAGGCGCGTTCCCAACAATTTGCGGAAGGCGCATCTTCATGTTGTGAGGCAGGCACGATTCTCGACCACGCTTGAGCCCAGCGCAAGGCGAGCATATGTAGGATATATGCACTGCTATCAAATCTTCGCGCAACAATCTCGCGAGATCGTGCGCTGCATATTATATATGCCAGAACGGATGGCCTCCGTCAGCTATGATGTCGCATCGTTGAAACCTCGAGTGTACGATGAAATTGCCCAGTCACGAGCTCGATGCAGACTGGAAAACATACCTTAGCCCAAAATGATGTCAGTACATGTATACATGTAATGCGTATGAGACAGATGCGTCGTGCTTGCCTTTGTAATTAATACTCATAAAGCTACAACTTTTATCACGTGAGGAAATCGTAGTGTAGACGGCAACTCACAGCAAAGAACCCGCTCCACTGTGTCAGCTCGCCACGACACCGCACGTATGCACGTGCTCTAGACAACATCAAGTAGTCATGAAAGCCAGACTTGCACGCAATGAGATGCATGAATGTAAAGAAGCGCAATCATGGCAGTCTCCAGCAAGCATAACAACCCAAAGTGAAACAACACACAAGAAACAGTAATAATGTAAAAGCAAGAATAATCATTCGCAATCTCGAGCAAACAAGAGGTACCTAGTCAGACACAAGACCATTGAAATATCAGGTTGAAAGGCCGGCGAAGAATCACCAGCACAACCCTCCACCCCAACGGTCAAAGCAGACGCAAGCCAAAACAAAGCAAGCAAGCAAATTGACCGCCAGTGCCCCCTTGCCCACCCGGAAACATAAAGAAGTCTTTTTTTCATTTCGCCTCTCCCTCGCGCCCGCCGTGTGAGAATCTTGCTTAGAAAGAAGAAGCCAAAAGCAGAAAACCGCTGGTGATTTTCCATTCGTGCCGAAGAGTAATAGTACTAGTAAAGCAAGGGTCATTCGTAGGTTTCGTTCCGTTCTCGTAGCGAGGCGTTCGCAGCTAAGGCCCATAACGCAGTGGCTGTTGTAGTGATAGCAACGCTAAAGTGTGCTGGTGGCAAAAAAAAGAAAGGGAAGTAGTAGAGTGAAAAAGAAGCATGCAGATCCGAGAAATAAAAGGCATGTCTTGGTGTGTGTCGTCGTGAATGGTGATGATTCCCTTTTGATTTTTTGATTGACCAACTCCCGCTAAAGTGCAAACTCACTCAAGGCAAGAAGGACGCAGAAAAGACGCTTTACTGGCGCGGCGCAAAGTTGCCGTACGGGTTGTGCGGCGGCATGCCCATAGAGGGGTAGACTGGGGGTGGTGGCGCAGGGCGGTAGGGGGTGCCAGCAGGGCCAGAGTTGTTCTGAGAGCGGCCCCAGCTGAGACGGACGCGAGAGTTGCCGATGGGGTAGCCCTGCATTTGGTTGATGGCCATCTCAGCAGCGTGGCGCTGGACAAACTGGACGAAGCCGCAGCCCTTTCCGGGAGGAATCTTAACGTAGGTAATCTCGCCAAAGCCCTGGAAGAACGAACGGAGCTCGTCCTCGGTGACATAGCCGGAGAGACCGCCGACGAACACGGTGGTGTTGTTGGGGTCGGTGAACTGGTTCATGGGCTGAGGAGCACCGTAGTAGCCAGCCATGGGAGGAGCACCCATGGAGTACATCCCCATGGCGTTGGGGCCACCAGGCATGCCACCCATACCGGGAGCGCCAGCAGCGCCGCTCTTGTTCTTAGGAGTGGCCGTGCTGATGCGCATGGGCCTGTTGCCGCAGTATACACCCTGCATCTCACGGAGAGCGAGCTGCTGGTCGCCCTCGTCGGCGAAGCGAACGAAACCGTAGCCTCTAGAGAGGCCGCTGATGGGGTCGGTCATGATCTTGGCGGACTTGCAGGAGTTGTACTTGGTCTGGAACAGCGACATGAGGACGTACTCGTTGACCTCAGGGCCGAGGTCGCCGACAAAGATGGAGAACTCAGGACCGCGGTCGTCGCGGCTGCGGTCGGCGAGACCGCCGCCAGAGGCCCAGTTGAGCTTGAATTGACGGTTGCTGTTAGGAATGACCTGGCCGTTAAGCTGGAGGGCCTTGGAAGCGGCATCGGGGCTTTCGAAATCAACGAAACAGTAGCCAGCGTTGCTTCTGGTGAATTCCTGTCAGCTTCCACATATTGAATATCTCAAGTGTGTTTTGCGTGCGCTTACCCCGAAAACTTGTCGCGGATCATCTTGACGTTGACCTGGTAGCCCATGCCGAACCAGACAGTGCGCACAAAGTTCTCGTCGATCCATGGCTCGAGCTCGCCCATCCTAGATGTCCGTCAGTACCCGGTCGCATTTCGCGATATCTCGCATCCACTCACCAGAGCGTGGTCTTGCCCTCCTGGGGCTGGCCGCCTTGAGCGCCAGGTGTGCCCGAGGTTGGGGCGCCCTGGAACTGACCCTGAGGCTGTGTCTGGTCCATCTGCTGGCCCATCTGCTGCTGGCCCATTTGCTGGCCACCCATCTGCTGCTGACCCAACTGCTGGTTCATCTGCTGCTGGTCCATCTGCTGGCCCATGGGGTTCTGTTGCTGATCGGGACCGCCGGTGGCGCCGAATCCACCGTGCTCCTGTGCGGGCTGTTGCGGCTGTGCGCCGGACTCGCCGAAGGCAGGGTAGCTCATGTTCGCGAAGGTTGAGTGATGAACGTGGATGGAAGAAAAATTGTTTGGAACCTGAAGAGGAGGGGGTCAGTTGTGTAGATTTTTAAATTGGCGCGAGGCTGGATGCCGGCAGCGCATGCGCCATGTGAAAGCAGTGCGCACTCACGTGGTAAATTTAAGGATGCTCAAACGATGATCGGGTCGCAGTGACGAGATCAATCAATGGCGCGCGTGAAGGTGTGACGTTGCGAGGTGAAGCGACGCAAAGTGAAGCACAAGTAGCCGCTTGTGAACGTGAAGTCGCGCGAAATCGGAATGGGATGATGGCGACGATGGAATTCGCAGAGCTCGAAACCGAAGGAGTGGTGGGAGCAGGGTTTCGCAATCGAAGCAAGCAAGTCTGTCGGAAGGGAGGATGAATCTGCAACAACGCGCGTGAGCCAAGCGTCGCAACGGGTAGTGCAGCGAGAGGGAGGGCGTGTGAGTGTGAGTGGGACAAGAGTAGCAAGGCGTGTGCAAGCCGGAGTCGGGGTGTGTGCGCTTGAGAAGCGGAAGCCTGCAACGGGCCGTGGTTGGTTGGGCGCAGGACAATGGCTCCACGGACAGCAACAGGCGCGCGATCGCAACGGCGGTGCAGGAAGTGAAGTGAAGGATAGGGGTGTGTTTGAGATGCGGCGGTGGTGGAGGTGGTGGTGGTGGTGGAAGTGAAGGGACGGACGAGCTCGTTCATGTGACCCGGCGGACTGGATGGACGACACAGCGCAGCGGCTCAAGGAGCTTGAGTGTTGCGCCGAATGGTCGCAGTGCGTGCGCGCCGCCCAGCTGACGGCGAAGCCATGATGATGATTCCGCAGCGGGCTGAGCTGCATCGATGATGTGCGGACAAGGATCTCTTGAGCCGCGTCCGATCGCCCTCCCGACCCGCTGGGTCCCAGTGTGTAAATGAAGCATTTTGGTGCTGGGGGGCGGTGCTGGTGCTGGACTGAGCTGGTGTCTGCTGTCGCCATCGCCAGAGCTACCGCCGCCGCCATTGAGAGTAGCGCGCACGGCGGAGCGAGGCGTAGCGAAGCGAACAGAGACCATGCACAGCGGCCAAGCACCAAGCACACGAGGCGAGGAAGGGTGGTGATGGGGCATGCACTTACCGAAAGACTTAACCGCAGAATGCAGGAACGCGGCAGGGACAGGTCAAGTAGTAGTCGAAGGTAGCCAGGCAGGTCAACTCCTCGCACGGAACGCCGGGGGCAATTGCAAGCAAGCAAGCAATAAGAGCGGAAAACGGGGATGCGAACGAGACGGCGCGGAGACTAGGACTTGATGGTGGTAGGAGGGAGGAAAGGAGAGGAGAGGAAGGGGAATGCGTAGCGATGATAGAAAGAAACCCGCCGAAGGGCAAACCACGCGCGCGCCAGCCAAGAGCGGGCAGCATCGTAGCCAACAAGACACAGCACCGAGCAGCAGCATCACACACACACACACTACCACGTCGGTCCCAGAGAACCTGAACCTACACAAGTCGCAAGTAAGCTGCACGGCATCTCAGCCTACCCCGCGCCTGTCCAGTGAGATGAGGGCTATCACCGTCCACTAGAGCTACCTTACTCCTACCAGACACGAGAGCGAACGTTCGCTGATGCCGGGAGCTCAGCTAGGTGGTCTCGATCTGACATCACGTGGTTTCTCAATGATGTGCATAGAGAGTGAGGGCCTTATGCCACGCTATCTAATCTCGCTATCATCACCATCCTCTCTCATACCAACTTCCATAGGCATGTAGGCACTCGCAGAACACATCTCCTCCATCCATCTCTATCTCTCAAGCCGTGTCCATCTCACATCTCACAAACCCCCGTTGGACCTCCCCGGAAGATCTCGCATTGGGCAACCGCACGCCCCTAATAACGCCCACGCCCAACCTATATCTGCCACGACCGTTGCGAATATCGACCCTACCCGATCGGGCACACGGACTCGGAATCCCACATATTGCAAGCACGCACAATGGTAAAGTTGGCCGAATTGCATCTGCGGCATATCCGTCAGATGAGCATGTCTCAGCCGTCGGAGATTGCTGTCAGGAAGGCTTGGTTTGCTTACGCATGGTGGCTCCGTAGGGTGGAGGGAGTTTGTGAGAGTGTCATTAGAGATCACGCATGCTCGGATTTCAAATCACGATCATATACACGAAAATCAATTCATTGTTAAAATGTATCATCTTTGACATGTTTCCTGTAGAACTAGCTCAATAGACACCACTGTTCGTCGCAAAGCACGAGCGCCATCGATCGACAAGACGCACATGATAGGAAGCCTGAGGACTAGGAGAGATGCAGAGAAAGCAGGTTGATGATCACTTGAGAATTTCCACAAAAGACAAACCCCAACTTTCTCAGTCCTGCCTCACTCCGCCACGCTCTGCCAAAAGTTCAAAGGGGGCCAAAAAAACAAGAAAATCGCACGACCCATGTGGGAGCGGCTGAGGCCGCATTTCTCCAGCATAGGCGGCGCCGCTGCCATCGTAACACGTTCGATTTGGTGGATTTAAAGGAGTGTATGCATCTACTGCGCAGGCTTGTCGTCGGTGCCAGCGGGTGCGTCGGCGGTGTCCTTGGACTCGGGCTGGCTCTCGGTAGGTGCGGCGGCAGACTCACCCGAAGGCTCGGCCTCGGAGGAGGTCCAGAGGGTCTAGTGACGAAATTAGCACGCGGGTCATACATCTTGCAGTCGGCAGATTCAACTTACCAGGTTGTCGCGGAGGAGCTGCATGATGAGAGTGGAGTCCTTGTAGCTCTCCTCGGAGAGGGTGTCGAGCTCTGTTGAAACATTTGGTCAGCGTTGTCCATCCTCTGTCTTTGCAACTATTCAACTCACCAGCAATGGCCTCATCGAAGGAGGTCTTGGCCATCTGGCAGGCCTTGTCGGGAGAGTTCAGGATCTCGTAGTAGAAGACCGAGAAGTTCAGGGCGAGGCCGAGACGGATGGGGTGGGTGGGAGCGAGCTCAGTGGCGGCGATCTCGGTGGCAGACTGGTAAGCCTCGAGGGACTTGTCGGCGGAGTTCTTGCGCTGGTCGGCCATGGCGAACTCGGCGAGGTAACGGTGGTAGTCGCCCTTCCTGTGAGCGGAAACGCGATGGTCAGCTTTGCCGTAATCACAAAGTATCCAATTCACATGATTGACTCACATCTTGTGGTAGAAGACCTTGGACTCGCCGCTCTGGGCAGAGGGGATAAGGTGCTTCTCGAGAACCTCGAGGATGTCCTCGCAGATCTTGCCGAGCTCGGCCTCGATCTTCTGACGGTACTCCTTGATAAGGGCGACCTGGGACTCGTTGCCCTTGCTCTCCTCCTTCTGCTCGATGGAGGTGACGATGCGCCACGAGGCACGGCGAGCGCCAATGACGTTCTTGTAGGCGACAGACAGAAGGTTCCTCTCCTCGACGGACAGCTCCTGGTCGGCGGAGGCGACAGCCTTCATGTTCTCGACCATCTCTGTGAGGGAGGTCAGCAGGCGCACGCGGTAATCTTCATTCACGTAATGACATACCCTCATAGCGCTCGGCCTGCTCAGCGAGCTTCGCAAGGTAGACGGAGTTCTCGTAGCTCATTTTGGCGGTGTTCGGTGGTCTACAAGTTGATGATTAGCCTTGTTGCTCCTTGTCAAATGTCGCAATCCGTAAGATGAAGGTGGCGCGGTCGTTCAACGCAGGTATTCAGGCGCGCATAGTGAAAGTGGATGCGTTTAGATCTCCAGAGGCTTCGACAAGTCGCGCGACTATGTCGGCACTCGCGTGTTGACATTAGTGGGCTGTAGGCGTCATGGAGTCGGCTCGAGCGATAGCAGCAGCACAGCGCAGCGCAGCACAGCACAGCGTTCCTCCGTCGACATGCCATCCCCAGAGCTCTTGACGCCCATTGCATTGCCACGCATGCCAACGACCACTCTGCGGCATGTCGTCGTCGTCGTCGTCGTCCAGGGCTGTGGAGCGCTGCTCTTGGCGGACAGGGTTTTGCAGCGGTGAGGGCGGTGGGGTGAGAGAGGGGGCAGTCTTACGTTGGTGGGTGTTGGTAGGAGGTAGTAGAGCCTTGGGCGATGTCTGGGCTAGCGTGGGAAGGATTGTGTTGTGGTGAGGGTGAGGTGGTGGTGGTGTGGTGGGCGGGTTTTGGCGGAGGTGAGTGAGTGGCTTCGTGCTTGCTCGCTGGCGAGGCAGTTGCCAGTCAAGTCGAAGACGCACAGCCCGCCCGGCAAGCAAGCACGACTTGCGTCACACAGAAGTGCCTCACGCCTCACCGCAACCTGAACTGACCTCTCAGCCAGCGAGATGCGACCCCTCGCCTCTAGTGGGGTTGGAATAAGACCGGTCAGAAAAACGGTTCCCAGACGCGCGCACTTCTATTGATGCCTGTCGATCCGAGTCCTGCTACTGTACGTGTATATCGCGTTGCGGCATATGCGATCTGCCTCTTGCATTGCCCTCTCCCCGAAATTATTCACTCATCCACAGCTATCTGTCTTTGCTCCCAACATCTCGTCAACAAGGAGCCACCCTAGCCTCCCTTCCCCCCAAACCCTGAGACGGGGTGATCCCGGCACACGCGTGGGTTTAGCTTACCATTCGCGGCGGCCAATGACGGCTCCAGACACGGCGGGCTTAGGATACGCGATGTTTATTTACAGGCCGAAAAGCATATCGCTTTGTACCATGTGATCAAGACCGCGTGGGATGAAAACAAGACTGCCTCTCTCCCCCGGCAGGCTCCGGACTAACAGCTGGACACTTTCTCTTTATAAGCTGGACACGCTGGACGGTAAGGGGTGGTAGAGGAGCGAGCTAGCGGCCATCCTGCTTGGGAAATTGCACTGGCTCCCCTATGGAAACTACAATTGGTGAAACATAGCTACGACCACGTCTTCTATACCGGGAACTACCAGCGCTCCTGAGTCTATATATCCACCATTGCCATTCACACGCATGTCTACTCCGTACAAACATGACCATACAGTCCCACCGTCCGACCATCATCACTGCCTCATAACGTCATCCCAGCAAGCATCCAAATGGCTCACTTCAACATCTCCGCGATATGAGGGTTGATCTGGTACTTCTTCAACACCTCCCGATCCACGCCCTCCGCGCCCGAGATCTGGCCAAGACAGACATCCTTGGGCGCGTCACATAGACACTTGAATGGCTTCCCCATGTTCCACTCGGTAGAGGGGTAGAAGAAAGAGAGGTCTTCGCCCGCCTTCAGATCGCGGTCTGCAACCACGCGAAGTTCGCCAGCAACGCCGTGGTCGCCTGCTGTTGGTACAGGCTCGCCTTCGCGAATTGGGTATTCTGTAGCTGAAGGGTATTTGCCGTCAGGGCCGGGCGAGACCATGCGAAACTCCACGTTGGGCGCGCAGGAGTGGTTGATGTAGAGCATAGGGCTGTTTAGCTCGATGTGTGAGTTTGGTCCGGTCTGCACTGACGACCACGCTGGCTTCTTCAGTGGTGTGTGAGTAGTGATATAAGCGATGAGCTGGCCTGCTTTGAGATCGACCTTGGCGCGGAGTGAATTTGACAAGCCGTCTTCGCCGTGAGAGTGGTAAGTGAAGTACTTGTCGAGACCGAGCGAAGTGATGGGGTAGGCGGGTTCGGTCTTTCCTTGTGAGGGATCAACGATGTCGCCGTTCATGTAAGGGGCCATGGTTGCGTTGGATAAGTATAGGGACTGGTTGGTCGTGATATCTACCTTTCGATACTATCGCGGGCGGGCGAGGGCTTTATGGCATCTTTGGAATGTTGCGCTTGGCGCCTGGAGGCCTCTGCGTTCACTGCAGACCCGGAAGTGTGGGCAACGACGTACGTGGACGAGCGGATGCTAGGATAAGTTACTGGGCAGAGTGGGTTCAGGCATGTGGAGGAGGCAGCCAGAGGGCCTGCCCCGCAGCGAGGATGATGAAGTTGTCAGTTACGTACGCATGGGAAAGATGTGAAGTCGATGATCAGCTTTCACTGCCGTCGGCACCTCTTAAGCTTAATGTCGCGGTTTCCTATCCTGTGTGGAAGCTATCTCATCTTCATGAACACTTCTCTTGAGTGTTTGCTTGGTACCTTATGCATCAACGAATGGACCGAGGCAAGCAAGCCGGTATAGAGCATAATGGGGAAACTTCCATTCACGTGGGGGATGAATGCACGTGCGTCCTTCGACAAAGCCGAGACCGAGGTGGTCGACGGAGTGAGGTAATCGCTTGTGTTGGTGCGGCAGTGCATCTTCACCAGTGTATCTCAGAATCGACTCGGTGATGCTGGAAACCAATGCCAATATCTGCTGAAGACGCAGATTGCTGATTGGGTACTGGAGTCACATTGTGGCATCCAGAAAGTCAGAAACGATCGTAAACAGCAGACGCACCAGATTACTGGTCAAATAGCCTCACTCACGATGGAGAAGGCGTGTCTTCGGCGCTATGTCGTGGCGTGCATGCAAACAGTCATGTGTCCGAGATACGTATGTCCTATGGGGCATAGTGGAGGTCGGTCTCGACTTTGACGATCACACAGAGAGTACTATCATCGACCGTAGCAGTCATGGAATGAAAGGAACCTGTGATAACCTGCGTCAGAGAGAAGCAAAACCTGCATACTGGAGTTACTGCTTGCAATTTGAGCCTCTCCGTGCACAAAAAAGAGAGTCTATTCTCTCATTTCTACAGCACGTGGGCATAAGTCTGCATATGTACAGCCAAAGCTATCTCTCTTGGATGTTGGGGTATAGACCATCAACGAGTATATCGGTGGTTGCTATGCAGTTAACTCTGCACGTTGATCATGGGAGCGAGTAATCAAGTATCATCATTCACAGAAATTGAAATCTTTCACTTGCCATTGAGACTTCGAGTAAGTTACATATACAAATTTAAGCACGGCATGAACGCGCGACCCTCCGCAATTCGAGGGAAGCTTCGCGCTAGTCAGATCGTCGTCAATAAACAATCGAACGAACCAGTACTCGAGCGAACCAGTACTGCATAACACTTCGCCTACCAAACAGTTGCTCCAGCATAGCCACTGTCGGCCAACTGCTGCCCACAATGGACAGCGAGTCATTGCGGACCGCGTCCACATATCTCAACAACCTCCTCCTCGCTCGCGGCCTACTACGCAACGGCGCCGACATTGATTTCGTGCGGCCCTCTCGCGAGTCTCGCGCACAAATCATAAACCTCGTCCACGATCTCGTACTTCGCTCAGACCGCGACAAAGACCGCAATGAACACCTCTCTTTCACTTTGCGGGGATTGCGTGCCGAGGACACACGGAAGGACGCCGAGATCGAGCGGTTAAGAGTCAAGGGCGAAGAACATGCAAGAGAGGCCGTGCAGGCGCGGACCGCCGAGCGTGTCGCGAAGGACGAGGCCAAAAAGATTGAGAGAAATGTCAAGGGCCTACAAGAGCAGGTGGCTAGACTGAAGACCGCACTTGCACAAGTCCGGACACAGTGCGCGAACGACGTCAAGAAGAGAGATCTTGAGCTTGCCAGGTTGAAGGCACACCTTCAGGATCAGAGGAGGGGCAACAGAGCTGGCGTCGTAGCGCCGAGCATGACAGTCAGTGGCAGTGGGAGACGACAACATGAGGGTTCATCGAAAGATCTAGGAGACCCGGAATACAGCTTGAAGCAGGAGACGACAGCTTTCTTGACGCAACTCAGTCAGAGCTTGAGTGACGAGAACGACGGATTGATTGGACTACTGCGTGAGGCGCTCACAACAATGAAAGAGCTGCTCGGACTGCCAGCCAATACGCAAGTAATGGCCGATAGCGCGATCGGCAGTCGTGGGAGTGGTGATGAGATTGCAGATGGAGGACAAAATATCGTCCACGCGCTGCCGACTTCATACGAGACTCTGGCGACGGAGCTTGACAACACTCTTTCGCACCTCAGAAAAATACTTACGAACCCAAACTTTGTGTCTGTGGAAGAGGTCGAGGTGCGAGATGATGAGATTGTGCGGCTACGACAAGGTTGGGAACACATGGAGAAACGCTGGCGAGATGTTCTTTCCATGATGGATGGTTGGCGACGACGCATGGATACTGGCGAAACGCTGCGATTGGAGGACTTGCAGCAAGGCATGGGTCTAGTCTCGCCTGTTCGGGAAGAGAAACACGTTCGAGAAGAAGACTACGAAGACCAGGACCAAAGCTTCGTCGATGGCGATATGAGCGAAATACAACTACCAGAGGATGACGTTGACATGGACGAGTCGAGTATGCTCATGGACGCACCTCAACTCTCTGGCAGCCTGGCAGCGTTGAGTGCTTCCAAACGAAAGCGCAACATCTTGGAGCCGCCTGCGTCGTTCGATCTTCGCCCGCCCGGTACAGTACAGCGATCGAACGCGAAGGCAAAGACAGCAGAATCGTCAGGCTCAAATTGTGACGACGAGCAGGATCCTGAGCTCGAACAACAAGACTTCAGCGAGCAGCCTTCTGAGGTACGGATGACACTGAACGAGAAATTGGACGCTGTTGCTCGTGAGGCGGCCGACGCTCAGACACGCAAACAGGATATGCCCGCTCTCGATGGGGCAGCTGACGAAAACGAGGAGCTGCAAGACGATGATACCCTGGGCCAGATAGTGAGCCCGGTAAGGAAGACGAAGATCCGAGGGAGAGCCAAGAGGAGAAAGAGCACTCTTAGCCGAGAGGAGTTAGCGGAACTTCTCGTTGTCGGAGACGAGGAGTAGTCTCTGTCGAACGATGAGCTTCCATTGCCATGACTGCGTACTTGCTTTGGATGTGCAGACGATTGTATTTTGTATCCATCACTATTAATTACTTTTTTGACCAAACCACAACATCCTTCCTCACCTCATCAACCCTTCGATCGAACAAGAGTCCATTGGAGTCTCTTGCCCCGAGATACGGCGACGAGAGAGGCAGGCAAGCGAGCCCTTGTGCTTGCTACTGTACCTTCGGCCATTCGAAGCAAGGTTTGGCCTAGTTCCGGTCACTCCATAGAGCTGATCGTGCACTCTTGACTGCACGCTTATGGGTACCTCGAGAATTGACATCAAAGTGTCATCCGGGATGGTTGATATTGCCCTGCGCATAGACGCTGGCACCAATGCACGCTTGGTATGCGTGGACTAGCAACACTCATGCACATGTGCGGGCAACGGCCAAAGATAACAACAACAACGAAAGGTGTGCTGCATGCAAGACATCACGCCCTGATCTTTGCTACGAGTTCAGCTCCCTCGTGCGCTGCAAGCTCTCACTGGGCGAGCAGAAAGTGGGGCGCTCACGCCGCCAGCCAATGAAGCGCATCTTCTAACCGCGAACCTCACGCCTCCATCTGCACACACTCCCACCTCTGCTCACCACCTGCCGTCTGCCCCGTCGTCGCCGTCCACTTGAGGCTGTCTGTTAGCGCTGGCATGCGGGCTTCCGATAGTCGCATTGCACTGCATCGACGGCGTACCTGTTCAGCCTGCCATCTTCTACCCCCATCTGCGCAAAGCATAAGTATACCAGCCCATGGCGCTCTTTGCGCTCTCTTCTCTTTTCTCTTCAGCAAGCCTGTCAACCTCAAGAGCTGTTTCTTAGTTACGCACTTTTTTTTCTCTTTTTTATTCCCAAGGGCCTGGTGCTCGTTGTTCATACTCTCAAACTAATAATCTACCCTACCAAATAGCATTACCCGTCGCTGGTCGACATTCCATCAAAACCAAAAAAATCCAATCAATACGCTACTAATCAGCTCTTCTTGCCCGCTCAATATTCCGTGACCTATATTTTCACCGACAAAATACCAAACGTCAAACAATCATAATGGCCGCCGTCCAGCTCAACTTCACTCTCCGCACTTCCGCCCACTGCAAGTCCGTCCACTTGCTCGGCTCCTGGGACAACTATAACGGACAGCTCCCGCTCTCCAAGGATGCCAACAAGGCTGGTGGCTGGAAGGGCACTTTCCGCTTCCAGGGCAAGACCTTGAAGCAGGGCCAGCGCTACTGGTACTACTACATCATCGACGGCTACCACGTCTCGCACGATCCCGCCCGCGACTCTGTCGTCGAGCCCACTACTGGCCGCAAGCTCAACGTTCTCGACATTCCCTCTGGCAAGCCAGCCGCTGCTGCTCCCACCGAAAAGGCCGCCCGTGCATCCCGCCGTGTGTCTGATGTCCCCAAGGGCCGCTCCCTCAGCCCGTCCCAGATCAAGTCCCCGAAGCCCCAGAAACCCCATGCCAGCGCCGCTCTGCGTTCTGAGACCTTCGCCGGCCCCACCGTTGAGCAACTCGCCGCCAGGTTCGCCGCTGCATCCGTCGAAGACGAGGACTCCGAAGAGGACTCTGAGGAGGACTCCGAATCTGACTCCGACTCCGACTCCGACGTCCCCTCTCTCACTTCGCGCAGCTCTGGCTCCAGTACCCCGTCTTCTGTCTCCAGCACTTCCTCTTGCTGCACATGCGAGCGCTACGGTATCACCCGCGCCGGCGCCCGCGTCAAGCTCGACTGTGGTGGCTCCCGCTGCGGCTACTCCGACTCTTCTGAGTGCTCTTCCGAGTCTGAAGACGAATTCCGCGCTCAGCGTGCCACCCGCCGCCAAGGTGTCGTCGTTCGCAAGTAGACTCTACCTGCTGCCGAGCTGCTCCGATCAATCCGCTGTTCTGACAGCAAACGGAGTGCACGCTCGTGAAGACAACATTGCAGAGATTCGAACTCAACCGACCATGGTCGCCCGTTCATTTCATTTCCCGCCTATTGTTTGGCTGATATTCTGTCACTGGAGTTGCTCCTTTCCCGGCATCGTAAGGCTTGCAGCTGGCCTGCTTGCTTTCGTGTCACAGTGCCTCCAAACCAGGCTGTGCGCGTTGCACGTCTGTTAATCCGGCAAGGATTGCCGCGCTTCGCTACTTCGCGCGAAGACCAGCGGCTCGAGAGGGGAGGATGAAGAAGGTACGGGGCGTCCACAGGCTATGCTATGTTGCAGGTAGGCCTGCGGACAGGGCATTGACGGTGAAATGCCCGATTGATAAGGATGGGTACGATGGTTCGAAGCTCGTCTAGCCCATCAATAGCAGCATTGAGAGACGATTGCAATCTGAGATGGACTGTCAGGTCGGTGCGAGACCTGCTTATAGCTTAGCTAAGTTCAGTTCCGATCAAATCTAAATATCGTCGACAAGATACGTTTCTCCCTGCGCTGTCTGTTACGCAATACTCGCTCGACACTTAGGGTGGAAGATGGGCGAATTGAGTTCACATGCACTGAATGGATCTAGGTTTAATTACTAAGAGGTGGGATTCAAGCCGCGGCCTGCGCTGACTCTCTGGTCACACCACTGATCGTGCCACCAACTGACATCTCAAGCAAGTTGTTCGGTACCCATGCCCGGTTCCGCGCCCTGCCTCTAACAAGCCCAGGCTATACAGCATAGTTATCTCTTCCAAGTTCAGGTCAAATCGGAGCAACGCTGTCGAGTGATTCTAGGAAGAGTCGGTGAAGCGTAAAATCAACGTTCCGTTGAGGCTTTCAACCGCGTCTCTGGCCTAAGGCCACATGGTAACAGCCTCGTTGCAGTGGAGAGCTGGGGAGCGTTTCAATATATTGGTTTCTCGCAGCTGTTGTGTTATGAAACCAGCATGGTTGACTTCACATGTTCCGCTTCCAGAGAGAACCGATTGGGTCTTGGAGCTGTCGGTGAAGAGCTCCTCTGCCACGTGAATGTCTTTCGCATGCGTAGCCAACGAAGACTGTCTTTTCTTGCACGCTGCGAGAGTAGGTATCAGTGAAAGCTCCCGAATGCCACAATCAAGATACGGTCTCAACTTACCCGTGATGTCGCTGTGCTCTTGCCGGACACGGATCGACTGCGTGGCGGTAGTATATGCATCGGCAGACGGAGAAGCGCTCGATGACCTGGATGCACATTGTGCCAGGCGAATGATGCTCTTTGACTAGCTTGGTGTGGTTGATCGAATAAATCTAAGCACGCTTGAACGCTCGATGCTAACAAAAACACAAACGCTGCAGAACAAAGTGATAAAGATGGTGATGGAAGAATGGCAAGATACAATCTTTCTTGAGAAAGTGCATGTGGCAAATATATAGCGAAGCTCCCACGATAGCGTGTACATTCTACATCGCGATGACTGCTAGCCGCAAGAGAAGTATCTTGTAAGATGTCGTACAGCTTCTGGGGCTGGCAGCTTGAATCACATCGTTATAGGTTGGAGCGGCACTCACAGCCATGCCGGTTCCGGTTTGCGGTCGCGGTGCGAAAGCGTGCAACAAACTTGAGAAAAGTAAACGAAGTTGCCTACACCGTCAGATTACATGGCCTGGTCCAAAGGTTGTCCAAACACAAGCGCGATGACGATCGCATTACGGGTAGGGCGCGCACTCACAGTGAGCCGGCAGCAGCTCGCAGACCGCATGGCAAACTGTGATTGTCCATCCTGTTCAACACTAAGACCCGGAAGGGAATCCTGAAGCGCGTTGGTATGTTCTCATGCGGATCTGCGAGGCTGAACACCCTGGCTTCTGCATTCGCTCATCGTCAGTCGAGGCTGAGCGATCAGAGTGTCCTGAAGACATTGGGACGCCGCGGGGCTGGGACTGTAAGATGACGGATCCACGGAGATGCGTTCGGCTCACGTGTTCCTGATCATTTGCTGCGATCCTTATCTGTCAGCGACTGGTGTCTTGGTAGCCGGCATGTCTGACAGCTGGATGACAAAGGCGGTATGCGATACTTCGCTCAAGAGCTGTCAGCTCTGGCGACAAGTGGTTGATATGAGATCTGGTTACTGAAGAAACGATGTCGTAGCGAATAGCCCATCGAAACAACGATGCTAGATGACCAATACAACTAGATCGCGAAGGCATGTTCCAAGTCCAAGGTACCCTCGTATGAAAAAGGACCGTCGTTCACACGTCAGGCCGGTTCATTCCGAGACGCAAGCTTCACAGGATCAAGTAGCTTTGGCACGGTCAAATGAGAAGCACATGCTTCGATGTTTCGTGCATGAACTCCAGGCGGCAGGATCCAAGCGAGCACCCAATGGCGTGGAGATCCGATCCTTTACTACATTTCGTCGCCGCAGCTACAGCAGACAACGACATGAGCTCACGTGTATTTGCACGAAGCTGACTATGCGTCCAGAAGAAGATCTCGGAGACGGACATAGTTGGTCCGACGTTTGCATCGACTTAGCACGATGTCAATCGAGATCCTGAGAGTGCTGGTTGCCCCTGCAATTCCAAAACTCACAAGGGTAGTTTGGTTTACCAAGAATTGGCACGCCGTCATGCTTCTGCCTGCTACAGAGCCCTCAAACGCCAGAGGACACCTGTGGCTGACCATATGCGAAAGCGGGCACATTACAGACTACAGTACGCGCATCAGGATCAAGTACAAGGTAGAGGACCAGACCTGGGCAATGCTATGAAAACCATAGTTCAATTCGCTAAATGTTGGACTGTGTATAGATACGTCAACGATCACTTAAAGGCATTCCCTAGCTTTACTGTGCCGACACATCACCGTTCACCACCTTTTCCTGTTCCTGCTCCTGAGGAGGCGGTGCCAACGACTTCATAGGTGCTGGGTTCAGGACGCCTGCCGCGTCAATAAGAGGCGCAGCAGGGTTCAGCTCCAGGCCAAAGCCAGGCTTGTCCAGCTCGCTGATGTCAAGGTAGCCCTTGGTAGGGATAGGCTCGTTGCTGAACAAGTTGCCAAACACAGGCAGCACACTGCGACCATCAGGTGAGTTTGCGAGGTATTCCTGGAAGGGGGAGTTGGCTTGTGAGACGACAAAGTGGTAGCTGTAAGGACCACTCGCGTGAGGGACCACAGGCAGATCGTAGGCTGCGGCCATGGCGGAGATCTTGAGCAGCTCGGTCAAACCGCCGACCCACATCACGTCGGGCTGGAGGATGTCGATGTTGCGGCCCTCGATCAGCTTGCGGAACCCGTAGCGCGAGTATTCGTGTTCGCCGGTGGTGAACTTGATGGTTGGGTGTGCGCGTTTGATCAGAGCAAATCCATCAACGTCGTCCGGAGAAAGGACCTCCTCCCACCAGTCGATGTCCAATTCTTTGCACTTCTCTGCCAGCTCGATGATGTATGGGACGTTCAAACTCATCCAGCAGTCGACACGCAGAGGGAAGTCTGGGCCAAGAGCTTCACGGTGGCCCTTCAGGTATTCGTAGTTCTTTCGTAGGCCTTCACGGCCCTCAGCGGCGCTGTATGGTAGGGCAACCTTTGCGCCATTGAAGCCCATATCTCTTGCTGCTGTCGGCTGGGGTCCAGTACAGTAGAAGTCGAGACGTTCGCGTGTAGCGCCACCAATCATCTTGTAGACTGGCTCGTTACGGATCTTGCCCAGCAGATCCCAGAGTGCGAGATCAATCACGGAGATGACTGCGACTGGCAGACCCTTGCGGCCGTAGAACATGGAAGCTCTGTACATCTGTTCGAACAGGTTGTTGGTGTCTCTGGGATCTGGTGTGAATGGTTAGCCATGTCTCCTCCATGTTCTGCATATCTTGATACACACCAGAACCGATGAGGAATCGCTTAAAATGCTCCTCGGTCAACCAACATGCTGGTGGGCCACCGAAGCCAGTCGCAAAGCCCTTGGATCCATCTGTTGCCTCAATCTCAACGCAGAAGGAACCCAGAACGTTGATGCCGAAGTCTGTTCTCGATTTCTGATACTGAGGGTAATGTGACATAGGCGTTGCGATCTTTGAGTCGATCAGCCAGTGGCCGCCCTTGACATTATGATAGTCGCCGCCGGATCCCACGCCTTGGATCAAGAATGTCTTGATTGCTTTGATCTTTGGGAATGACTTGACGCCGCTGGTGGTGGAAGGCATTTTGCGTAAGCTAGGCAATGCCTGGGTCTTGCTCAATCAGTGATTTGGTTGGCTATCTGGGTTATCGGACAATGGATATGATATAGCAGGGCAAACAGAGCAGTCACAACTGAAGAAACGTGAAAGATACTAAGAAAGCACAGCAAGGAAATAGCCGGAAAGGCATGCTTTTTGAGGCAACTAATAGATCGGCCAGCCATCAAAGACCGAGACTCGCGAGAGAGCGATTGTTCGGTGGTGTGGAATTCCGTCCATACGCAGCTGGCGCCTCGGTAGTGGTGAATCTCGTGAGCATCCGGTGGAAACTTGGCGTGTTGTGGCGGGGAAGCTGTTTGGAATAAGACCGAGCCATGCGCAGGCTCGGTTCCTTTTCTCCCGCCCCCGACCCCGACCCTGCACCAACCATGAACCAGCACGAGACCGACAATTCGCCAGCCAACGCTGCCGAGCATGCGGACGAAGAAGCATGGAGCGGCGAGGATGACGCCTCAGATATCGATGGCGCTGATGCCTCTGGCAAACGCAAGAGACAGCGACTGTCAAGGCCGCTGAGCGTCTCATGTGAGCTCTGCAAATCACGGAAGGTAGGCTTTCAATTCCGTCTCTAAGATCAATGACATTCATTGTATGGTCGAAAAAAATAAGAGACATGTCATGGTGTCTGAAGTCGAGCTCACCATAAGGGACAGGTCAAGTGCGATCGTGGGCATCCTCGATGTGGCTGGTGCCAGAGGAACAACGCAACTTGCGAGTATAGAGAACGCAAGAAGCCTGGACTGCGCGCAGGCTATGGCAGAGAGCTGGAGACCCGACTTGGTAAGTCAATGACTTCCGGTAACCAGAAGATACAGGAGGCGATACAGCCTGCTGTGTCCATTGAAGAAAGCAGAGAGGTGAAGCTGACACCGTCCTAGATAAGTTGGAGGGCGTATTGCAAACGCAGCAAACCCTGCTCCAACAACTAACAAATCACATCTCTGGCCACTCTCCCGGCACCCATCATTCACCACATAGTGTGGCTTCTCAGCAGCATGTACCTCAAGCTGAGGCTGCGTTATACATGCAAACAGCGGCCATGTACCCTGGGTCGCAGCAAAATGCCTCGTATCAACAACAGGCTCAAAGTCGCAACTCTTTGCCAGCGGTCCAGATACCCGCGCCTCCCGCGACATATTCAACTAGCAATGCTCCGCTAGAGTCGCCTAGTCTGAATATATCATCGGCCTCACAGGGTGGTCTCAGCGCAGGGCCAAGCTCTGTTACTCAAGACCAAGACTTCCCTCCCTATGATCTCCTGTACGCTCTTACGGATCTCTATTTCAAACACGTCAATACGTGGTGTCCTATACTTCACAGACGAACCACGTTGGACTCATTGTTCGGATCTGCTGCTCTCGAGGAAGCAGACCGGATCCTATTGCATGCGATCGTAGCCACTACGCTGCGCTTCTCAACGGATAGCAGACTTACACCGCAACTACGCGAGAGATACCATGCGGCATCGAAGCAGAGAGTCCTTCTCTACGGGCTCGAAAACAGCTCTGTGAAAGCGCTGCAGGCTCTAGTCATCCTCGCACTGGACATAGTTGGCAGCTCGAATGGTCCGCCTGGATGGAATCTTTTGGCATTGATGGCTAGGAGTGTGGTCCAGCTTGGCTTAGCTGTAGAGACAACATCATCATCAGTCGCACCAGTGTACCCATCCATCTATACACTCCGCGCTATGGTGCTTCCGGAATCGAACTCTTTCATTGAGGACGAAGCACGACGAAGAACTTTCTGGATGATTTACCTTCTTGATCGGTATGCCACGCTTGCGACCGCGTTCGAATTTGCATTGGACGACAAGGAAATCGACCGCAAGCTTCCTTGTCGAGACGATCTGTGGGCCCGCAATCAGCCTGTTGAGACCCGTTGGTTCCAGCCTCCTGATCGTGCTGAATACCATGCCGACATACCAGACAATCTCGGCTCCTTCGCCTACTATATCGAGGTCTTAGGCATACTGTCAGAAATCCACCGATTCCTCAAGAAGCCTGTGGACATTGGCGCTTTGTCAGACGTTGAGCAATGGCAGCAGCAATACCGACAACTTGATAGCAAGCTAAACGCTTGGAAGTTCAGCCTGCCTAGCGAACACGGCAATCTGTCCAGACTGTTTGACGCAAACAGTAGCAGCAAGATCAACTGCATCTGGATCATGTTACACATCACGTACCACACGTAAGTGCTCAGTTATGGTTCAATCTGATAACCGCTAACAATCAATCTGCAGAACCGTGATCAGACTCCACTCCTCCGCCGCCTACCCAACAACCCGCTCCCCAATCTTCACACCCTCCTACAGCGCCAGCCAGCGCTGCCACTCCGCTGTCGAAGACATCTGCACCCTGTGCAACTACGTCCGCAACAACGACATGCTGAACAAACTCGGCCCGCCCTTCGCTTTCAGCCTCTGGGTCGCCGCCCGCCTCCTGCTCGTCCACGGCTCCACAATCGACCACCAAGTCAACCCGGCTATTCACCCCCTCGTCGAAACCCTTCGCGAAATGGGTTACTACTACGACGTCGCGCAGCGCTACGCCATCCTGCTCGCGCGCGTCCTCGAAGAATACCACGACAGCGAGCGAGCGCCGCCCGGCGCCAATGGCGTCCGCGAGACGCCCTCCACCGTGCGGATCTTGGCTGACATGCGCCGCTGCGCGTACGATCTAGACTTCCTGATCTCGCGCCAGCCGAAGCCTGTCAATGCGAAAGTGAACGCTATTACACCCGCGAGGACGCCGGCGCCGAACGAGCTCGAGTACCTCGATGTTTTCGACTTCTTCAATATGCCGAGACTGCCTTTCACGGCTGGGCCGGAAGTTACGCTTGGTGCTACCACGGGGAATGGGAATGGGAATGGGAATGCGAGTGGCGGAGAGTATCAAGGCTTGGAAGGGATTGGGAATAATGAGTTTAATATCACGAATTTTATGTATGATGCGAACTCGGACTGGTTCGTGAAGAATACGGGGCGGTGAGAGGATATCTACTTAGGGTAGTAACTGTTTGACTCGTGAGCAGGGAAGTTAATATTGGGAAACGGGATTTACGAGTGATGCATTGATCGAATTTTTTTATCATTGAACTTCTATAACATATTTTTCATTATGGCGCATATTTCACATGAGTTTTTCTATTCCCCCAAAATCACAACAACAACTTTTCGTCCCCTACTGCTTTCCGTTCTTAGACAAGAAGTCCAGACGGATTTCGACAGCTCTCCTGTGGGCCTCCAACTCCTCAACCTTGGCGAGCTGCATGACAGCGCCACCAACGTTCTTCAAACCCTCAGATGTAAGGTGAGAGCTAGTGATGTGCTTGACGTAGCTTCCCAGGTTGACGCCGGAATACTGCTTCGCATAGCCGTAAGTCGGTAGCGAGTGGTTGACACCGGCACTGTAGTCGCCCACAGACTCGGGTGTCCACTCGCCGACGAAGACAGAGCCGGCGTTGAAGACCATCTCGCGCACGGCGACCGGGTCTTCGACTTGCAGGATCAGGTGCTCGGGGGCGTAGAAGTTGGAGAGTTCCATGGCGTGCTCCATGTCTTTGACAAGAAGAGTGACGGAGTGCGCAATCGCGCCGCGGACAATGTCTACGCGGGGCAGGGCGATGGCCTGGTTGTGCAGCTCGTCGTCGATGGCTTGGAGTTGGGCGTCGGTGAGGTCGACGGCGATCAGGATGACTTGGCTGTCTACACCGTGCTCGGCCTGGGACAAAAGGTCTGAGGCGACGAAGGCTGGGTTGGAGGTCTTGTCGGCGATCACGAGGACTTCGGATGGGCCGGCGGGCATGTCGATGCTGACGGCGGCGGAGGTGTCATTGGAGACGATCATCTTGGCTGCGGTGACGAACTGGTTACCGGGGCCGAGAATCTTGTCGACCTTGGTCACGTTCTCAGTACCGTAAGCCATGGCGGCTACGGCCTGTGCACCACCTGCAAGCACGATGCTCTCGGCGCCGACCTTGTGGGCGACGTAGACGATCTCGGGAGTGACACTGCCGTCAGCACGAGGAGGTGTTGCGAGGACAATGTTCTTGCAGCCAGCCACCATGGCGGGAACACCAAGCATGAGGGCAGTGGAGGGCAAGACAGCAGTGCCACCAGGAACGTACAGACCAACACGCTCGATGGGGCGTGCGAAGCGTGAGCACACAATACCCGGCATGGTCTCTACCTCAAGAGGCTTCTCGTCCTTCTGCGCAGCGTGGAACTTGCGGATGTTCTCATATGAAATGTCGATGGCCTCGATCGTTTCGGGCGAGAGCTGCATAAGGCTTTCGGGGAAGGGGGCTTTGAGGACTGGTGATGTGAGGCTGGTTGCCTTCTCAAACTTGTGAGTGTAGCTGAGAAGTGCTTTGTCGCCACCCTCGCGAACCTCCTTAATGATGGGGTTTACGATACCCATAATCTTGTCGGTGCTGCGCTGTGAAGGACGCTGGAGAACCTCCCGGACCACTTCGGGCTTCTCCTTGGTGGTATCATAGCGGCGCATTTCAATCCTGCCCTCCTTGTTCAAACCTGCAGGATCTTCCTTGCTCTTGGGCTTGGACTCTGCTTCGCGAATCTCTTCCTTCTTGAGTTCGCCGTTCGTCTCTGGGGCTGCACCACTGACACCGAACTTGGCCGCGTAAGGACCCTTTGCGTCGCCCTTTCTCCTCTTGACCTTCACACTCTTCGCATCAAGGTTGCGCTCAATGTCTTCCAGTGAGACACCAGCAGCGGTGGCCTTGGTGAGAGCGAAGTAGAGCACATCTGCAGCCTCGGCAGCAATGTCCTCCTTCGAAGTAGCCTCACAGAGCTCTGCTGCCTCCTCCATGATCTTTGCGTTGAGCATCTTCGAGTCGCTGAACAGGCGGGCAGTGTACGAGCCCTCGGGCGCCGATCTCTTGCGGCTCTGGAGGGTCTTCTGCAGCTTAGACAGACCGCGGTACTCGCCGAAGCAGCTGGAAGTCTGCAAGTGGCAGAAGCCGTGGCCCTGCTGACGAGCAGTCACACGCAGACAGTCGCTATCACAGTCAAAGTCCATGCGCACAAGCTCTTGCCAGTCACCACTGGTGTCACCCTTGCGCCAGAGGCCGCGCTTCCTGCTGTGGTAGACACCACGGCCACATCTTAGACTTTCCGCCACGCTCTCCTCGTTGCTGTATACCAATCCAAGCGCGATTCCCCTCTCGTCCGTGACCAATGTTGTCAAAAGCCCGTCCGGCCTGTCGCTCTTCGCCTTTGCCAACAATACGCGTGCAACGCGGATCTGACCCTCTGTAGACTCGGCAGCAGTGGTCAATTGTGGTGCAGGGATGATTGGGACGGCACCCAGCTTCGACAGCTCAACGGCATCGTGCTCTGAGATCTGTGTCTGGGACACATAGACTGGCGGGCGCTCGCTTCCAAGCTCTTTCAGCAGGCTTCCAACAGTGCCGGCGTCTGCGATGTTGAGGTGAATGGCGTATGAGGTTCCGTCCAAGATCGAGCTGGCATCTCCAGTCGGTCGGATCACTATTCTGCTTGAGTCCAAGTTGGACAATTTGGTAAGGCTCGACAGTTGGGTGCTGGAAACGAAGACCTTAGCGGCGCCTCCGTCGAGAAGGTCGACGACATCCTGCTGCTCCTCGAGAGCAGACACATCCAAGTAGATAGGTATGCGGGCGACTGTCTCCTTGAGTAGGGCAAAGGCCTGGTCGAGGGTGGCAGTAGTTGCTTGGGCGAAAAGACCGCCAGTGTAGGCGAGTTCCTTCGCTTGGTCGACCTGGCCGTCGCCGGTGTATGTGCTGAGGTCGATGGCGGCGAGGAAGGGAGGGAGGTGCTCGGCCTTGGCCTGTGGTAGTGCTTGAGTGGCCATGATGTGTGTGTATGTGTATGTGTATATGGTGCAATGGGTGGATGGACAGGCACTGCTAATGCTGGGAGATGTATTGGCGCGGGCCAGGAAGCTGAGTCAATGGGCCGAAAGTCGGATTAGTGGCATGTCATGTCATCATATCGCTCTTTTTTCTCGCCAGGGTCTGCCCTAAATGACATGAAACGTCCCACGATCGGCAGGCGTGCTCCTTCAAGAAAGCCTCCATCCACGTGGCCGGCCGTCTTCATCTAAAGGCGATATCAAATATCAAATATCGGAATATCAAATATCAAATATCAAATTATGCCTCGTTACATACTATGAGACATCTACGCCTGCTATCTGATGTTCGCCGCGACGGCCTCTCGACCAGCATGGCGCTGCCACCCGCTTCTTCACAGCACGCGCCTACCACGCCAATGCCATATACACATATACAGTGCAAACAAGCCAATTGCTTTCGCCAGAACCAATGCTGCACGTAGATTCCGACAGACGCCTTTTGCCCTGACTGCAAATCCCCAGCAGCATCGTTCCTTCCTCACCTCCTTGCCAACAGTCCTTGTACCACCGATCGTCTTCGCAGGCCTGCTACTAGCACTATGGACATACAAGGTCGTCATGACCATAGTCTTCCAGGAGAAGATACTCTATATGAGCTATATGCCACCTCAAACGCGCTCCGAAAAGATCGAGGACTATGCTGCCACGTGTAGGCCGGTAGAGTGGGAAGAGGTGAGGATCAAGAGCCTCGACGGTACCAACATCTCTCTCGGTGTAGGCTCGATCCCTCTACCGCCAAAATCCCAAGTGAACACGAGAGAAGCCGTGATATTTTATTGTCAAGGCAACGGAGGGTCTGTGCCCCCGAGATTGCCTCTGCTGTCAAATACACTTAAGCTCCTCCAGTCCCGCATGGGCGATCACATCCGATTCACCATGGTTGCGCTCTCGTATCGTGGCTACTGGACGTCTTCAGGCCGTGCAACAGAACCCGGCATCAAACTCGATGCCCAAGCTACCCTGCAATGGATCGAAAACAATCACCCACACGCAAGCGTTGTACTCTGGGGTCAAAGTCTAGGCGCCGGAGTCGCGTGCGCGGCTGCTGAGCACCATCTCTCCAGAAGTGAGAGTCAGCCGCTCCAGGGCTTGATCCTCGAAACACCATTCACAAGTATAAGTAGCATGCTACTAGCGCTGTATCCCGAGAAGTGGTTACCCTACCGCTACCTCTCGAGATTCCTTCGCAGCCATTGGGACAGCAGGGTAGCTCTCCAGCGGATTGCAAGCGCAGAGGTGCACAGACGACCGCAAGTACTGCTTATAGCTGCCACTCGAGATGAGATCGTGCCCGCGGAAGAAGCAGAGAAGCTCCAGATGGTCTGCGAGGAGGCATCGCTTGGTTTCAGACGAGTCAATGTTATAGGTGCGTTGCACAACGAGGCTACCACTAGAAGGGAGGGACAGGAAGCTATTGCGAAGTTTGTAATTGATCAATGCTCCCCTGAGAGGTCGTCCTGACGGGACTTTGGTGGCTTGTATTCATGCAACATGGAAGAAAGAGAGCTCGTTGACGAATGCTGAGTACATGGCGTTCTGAGTGAATTTACTTGACCGGCCCTTTTTCGAGGCACTGCCACGCTTGATTCACAACGTACCTGGCGAAACCGCGTAAATGGCTTCCACGCTTTCGATCGCCTTACTGTGCTTAGTGTCGATACGTATATATCATGTTCACGTAGGATGTCACAGCCTCAGGAGCGATTAGGGTTGGGGTTAGGGTGACATACCAGTGGACAAAAACACCTTATTCGGTCTCTGTTGTATCGTTCGGTCGATGTTGAGGAGTGAATATGAATGTCTCGATCTATCGCTGCTCCTTTGTAGTAGATCAAACAGGTGTGAGTCTAATTACAACTTCCATGGCAATATATGATGAATTTGAACTGTGGTTGTGGATTCTGGAGAGCTTCGCTTTCATGTGGCACCAAGCACATGATGGATTCGAGTGAAGATCTCGTACAACGCAGCAACCCACCTGCCTCCGACGGCTCCAGCTACAAAGTCAACGGAACAGGAACAATCCAATGTATATGTGCACACACTTCATTATACAAAATCTGATTACAGCTTCGAACACAATTGAAGCAGCCCCAAAATCCTACGACGCCATCAACACCATCGCTCGGGACGAACAAATGAAAAAAAAAAGGAACCGCCCCTCCTGCAAACCTCCTATCATTGAACAAGACACCCCCACCCCCTACCCTCATGTCTTTCCTTCTCAAGCTCCGTCACCCGATCCTCCACCCTCCCCACAGACCTCTCAAAATCGTCCACCCCAGCCTCGACATCCTCAATCCGACTCTTCAAACCATCGATCTCATACTCCAGCTTCGCCGCCAGAGTCTCAAGCTCCTTGCTGCCTTCCTCCAACTGCTCCTTTTCGTCCCGCAGCAAGCCCTCGATACTAGCTTGGATGGCCTGCAAGCCTTCGTAGCGGGGTTGGTAGGAGTCAGAGAGTTTATCCGCGTTTCGCTCGGCGTAGGGCAGGAATTCGTGTAGGACGTCGAGCTGGGCGCGCGTCCAGTCTGCGGTTTCGGTGGAGAGGTGTTTGAGTGCCAGGCGTAGCTTGAGGGTAGATTTGGCGGAGAGGTCTTGCGCGGCAAATTGTGCGGTGAGGTCGTCGGTGTCGGAGTCAGAGTCGTTGGCGGTCATGGCTCGCCATGTTAGGACGCTGTCTTCGGCTAGACTGAAGCTGAGGTGGCGAGGGTAGTGCTCGTCGGTACGGGGTACGACGTGGGTGGTTTCGATGTGGCTGAGCGATAGAGTGCGGCGAGGGATGGTTTCGGGCTCGTCGGTGTCGTTTGGATCGTGTTGGAGCTCGTCGTCGGATACGATGGCTTCGTCGATGGTGTCCACGAGCGAGTGGCGATGTGTGTGAGTCGAGGTGTCGGCAGTTTGATTTGTGCCTGTCCTCTGTACAGGTTCGCCATTGTCTGTATAGGTGTCGTCGTCTTCATCTTCCTCCTCTTTGACATCCTGGAAACTCTCGCGAGAGGCTCCCAGTGACCCTGAGATGGCGCCCTGACGCCCTTTATCCCTTCGAATTGAATTGGTCTTTTGCTGGGCAGCAATTGCAGCATCCAGGGAAGTTTCTTGCGTCGATGAGGCGAGACTATTGGGACTGCTCGCTGGCGATGTCTGCGAGCGCGAGAGGTGTGGTCTTGGCCTCTCGTTATGCGAATCCTCATGTGGAGTCATTGGGAACTCGCCTTGCGATGGCTTCTGCTGATGTGTTTTGATTCCCACAACTCCCTTGAACTTGCCGAGACCGCTCTTTGCCTCTTTCTTGATGCCGGTAGCTCGTCGGAACAGACCACGTTTCTGCTCTTCTTCCTCGCTGGTTTCCTCTTCCATAGGCGTACGCAAGTCATTGTACTGCTCTCTCGGAGGTACTGGCACACCATCGGCTGTGGATTTCCTACCAGCCCAAGTATATCCACCTTGCTCGTCTGGCCGGAAGATCAACCCTCCGCTCGCCGTCCGTGCATCGCTTTGAGCCTGCTTTGCCTTCTTGATCGGCTTACCATACCACAACCACTTCGATCGCTCTCCGTAGATGAGTTGGACGAATCTTTCCAAGTCCGTCGTTTCAATCTCAGCGATACCCGCTCGATCACGCCCACCAACGACGTCCATCACCATCTCCCCACCTTTTCCACTGAGCTCAGCGACTGTAGATTTCACCACTCGTGGCACCGTCCAGCTGTCACTGCTCGCGGCTTTGGTACTGACTCGATGCAGCCTAGCGAGAGTGTGTCGGTCGAGGCGGCGAGATTTTGTCAAACGCTGTTGCTTCTGGAAGGATCCAATGCCGTGCTTCATACTCTCGACGTCGAAAGCATCCTTGCCAACGGGAGCCCCTACAGCGTGCAACCTGTTTCGCGCACCCATGAGGAGGCCTAACAGGGCAGCAACTGTCGTTGGACCTAAGATACCATCGTGAGGCTCTGAATGATGGTAGTCACTTCCGATTTCTATCCACCAGTCGTTGATGGCGCCCTCGGTGACATCGCAGAGCAAGCCATCGGCATAATCGATGTCCAGCTTGTTGAACAAAGTCAGTGCGAATTGGCAGAGTCTCACAAGCTCCATGACAGATTTGTAAATCTCGTTCTTGTCCGACGTGCGATAGAGCTGGTGGAATTTTGCAATGGTCGCCCCAGAAGGCGGCACTAAGGTCAAGCCAACACGGCCAGAACAGCCGAGTCGTTTCAGATTCTCGTTCACGAAGAAGTCGAAGCGGTGTTTCCTGAGATCTCCACCTGGCACGGGGATGACTGTGAGTGACGATGGGAACGCTGACAAGTTTGTCACCATTAAAGTTCCCAGAGGTGTATCTCTCCGACGTGCATGGTATTGATTCAGTGCCTTGAAGTAGACACGCAACCGTGGCGACCAGTGCGACTCATCAGTCGGTACACTCAAGACTCCTACGACAATCACATGTGCCGGGTCGCCAGTGTACGTCGTAATAACGAATGTCGGATGCGTTCGGGACGTAGTCCATTGCTCAACAATGTAGCATTCATACCCTTGCAGCTCCTTACGTCGCTCCAGGGTAGTTGTCGATGGGTCCTCTTCCAAGTATCGAAACGCGACTGGGTCATTGAGGACAAAGCGCTGATGGCCGGGTTTCGCGGGAGTAAGTCCTTCGTATTCAGGATTGGTCTCGTCAGCGCGCTCGATCCGGTCTGATGTCGGGGTACGCTTCAACTGCCGCTCACTACCGTGTGGTGCTGTAGTCGGTCGCTGAAGCGAGGGAGAAGGAAGTGCTGGAGGAGGACGAGAGCGCCGCTCGTCCATTGACATTCTGACAGCCATGCTGCCAATGTCTTTGCTACACTGGCAAATGGCAAAGAAGATGTGGCTAGCCTTTGAGTCGCGCGGACATCCCGCTCGCTGCGACCTTCATGTGTCGCACGCTAGTGTCTGCGTCCTCCCGCTGTATCTTCACTGATTAAAACAAGGTTGGCTGCATAAGGCTGAGGCACCTCGAAATGGCCCCCGACACACGTGACCTTGAGGAGATGAGGTTCGGTTCGAGCGAGCTCAAGCCACGTGGTGTGGTGGTGGCGAAAGCTTGAGCCCGCATCTCGGCCGTTGTGCCGCAAGTTCAAAGTGGCATCTCGTCTCAAGTGCCGAAGACCTCACGTTTGCAAATGTCAAGGACAGCCCTCCGAGCCATCCTAGGCGATAGATTAAATGATGCTCCTTCAAAGAGCATTTCAGCCACAATATGCCAGCGATGGTCGAAAGTGGATGCAGGCGCCAGATCTCATTGGCTCTTCAGCAAGCGATGCACATCCAACTGCCGGAATGGGCATGTCATTCAACGTCATCACGACGTCTCCATTCACATCACCCCTCCAAACACGTCAAGATGGCCAGGGTTGCGCGTAGGAATGATGATGAGCAACGACGTGGAAGCAGAGACGAAGTGCTTGGAAAAGAGCTTCATAAAGAGTCTTCGTAGAACGTGTTGATTTCCCTCTCACCATCTTACTTTGTTTTCGTAAAAAGAAACAAACACATTTATTCTTCAATATGGCTATGTCACAGGCAGCATATAAGGCGGAGCAGGTCATCGGGCACGGAGACAACGCAACAACAGCTCAAGATGTTACCAACCCAGGCCTCAAGGAAGAGTGGGGAAACCCAAATGAGACCATGAAGGCGCTTGCCTGGATGGGAAAGAATAAGGTCGAAGTTGGTATGCATAAACAATGACATGCAGCATGGCAACCTTGATGAGCGCTAACCAAAAGTTTTATATAGTCGACTGCCCCAAACCCAAGATCCTTGAGGACCGCGACGTGATCCTCAAGATCACCGGCAGCACCATCTGCGGCAGTGACTTGCACCTCTACCATGGCACCGTCATCGAGCTGCAGAAGGGCGACATCCTGGGCCACGAGTTCTGCGGCATCGTAGACGAGATGGGCCCCGGCGTCAAGAACCTGAAGAAGGGCGATCGCGTCGTCGCTAGTTTCCAGATTGCCTGCGGCGAGTGCTTCTACTGCGACAAGAAGCTGTCGTCGCAGTGCGAGCGCACCAACGGCAACACCATCGAGAACGCCATGTACGGCGGCAGAACCGCGGGCATGTTTGGATACTCGCACTTCACGGGCGGCTTTGCTGGCGGTCAGTCCGAGTACACTCGCGTACCGTACGGCGACAACAACCTCCTCAAGCTCCCCGACGATGTTCCCGATGAGAAGGGACTGTACCTCTCCGACGTGGTCAGCACCAGCTGGAACTGTGTCGTCGACACTGGCGTCAAGGAGGGCGACGTCGTTGCCATCTGGGGCGCGGGACCCATTGGCCAGATGTGCGCCGATTTCGCCTTGATGAACGGTGCCAAACGCGTGATCATGATCGACCAGAACTGGCGTCTGGACTTCGTCAAGGAGCGCTATCCTAACATCGAATGCGTTGACTTCTCCCAGCTCGGCGGCAGCAAGGGCGTCGTTACTAAGCTGAAGGAGATGGTTGATGGCCGTGGTCCCGACGTCGCCCTCGAGTGTGTTGCCGGCGAGTACCCCAAGAACTGGGCCCACACCATTGAACTGGCTGTTGGCCTCGAGACCGACACCAGCGAGATCATCAACGAGTGCATTGAGTCCGTGAGAAACTTCGGGCGCGTGGGTGTCACTGGCGTCTATGTCGGTTTCACCAACCACTTCAACATCGGTAAGTTCACCGAAAAAAGAAAATCGTTGACTAAACAACAACCCAACTAACTCCCTTTTCCCAGGCTCCTTGATGGAACGCGGCATTCGTCTCATCGGCAACGGCCAAGCCCCTGTGCACCTCTACTGGCACGACCTCCTCGACAAGATCCAGAAGAAGGAAATCGACCCTCTGAAAATGGTCACTCACCGCGTCCGCATGGAAGACATGGCAAAGGTGTACGAGGACTTCGACAAGAAGAATGACGGCATGCAGAAGGTCTACGTCGAGACTCGCTTCTCGGCGCCGCCGTGCGAGGGTAGCCCCGCGCTGAAGAAGTACTGAGTACTGAGTACTAAGTGCTGAGTACTATGATGGACGGTGTGGTATGACGTGTAACGAATGGTTAATGATGTGCATTTGACGACTGGAATTAGACAAGAATTAGCTTTGCAATGCAAATGTTTGCCTTACTGCCTTGTGGGACGAGTGAGTTCTTTTTTTGGCCTTGTCTCTAGATATGCCGTTGACGGTTTCATCGTTCGATGCCATGTGTAATGAGTGAGGACTATTTTTGCGTTTGTCTCTAAACATGCCGTTGGCAGTTTTATGAACGCGTGTCTAACGTGCGTCATGTCTTATACTCTCTCGACCATAACTCCTACACCAAGTGCGAGCGTGATGATATGAGATGAGCACAGACGAAACAGCAAGACCAGGCGAATATTGACGTATTGTTGATGTGTTTGTTCGTTTTTGGAATATGCTATTTGAATATCTCGTGCAATAAAATTTGCACCGATGACCCTCTGGGTATCTTGCTTGAAGAGGTCATGGAACACAGAACACTCCAGAGCGAGAATACTCGAGAAGCGAGTCTTGCTTTAAATGAGTGACAGAGGAAAAAAAAAACGCCGAAGACTCCCTCCCGAGACCATAAATGCGGCCGATCCAGTCCCTTTCCAGAAACCCAACGCCATAAATTAAAAACAAATGCAAGGCTACAGTTTCGCAAGCCGGATGCTCCACCATGCTTTGAAGAAGGGCTGCCAGTTGACTGCAGCGTAATAACACATGTACCGAAGATAAGAGAGGAGTCGGATGTCGAGCGTCCTGGTGTTGTTATTTTCCGATGCGGCCTTTGCCCTTTTTGGGAGGCGCGGAGGATGTGATTTTGGATGTTTGCATGAGCTCGCCGATGTATCTGGTGGAGGATGAGAGTTAGCATGTGCTTTGAGCGGGACAAATGTGGGGATATATGACTTACGACTGCAAGAACTTGTTACCGCCCTCGAGTTTCTCGTGCTCGCTCTTGACTGTTTCTACACGGTCGACGATTGCTTGCAAGCTGGTCTGAAGCATTTGAGCTTGCTCGATGAGGTCGCGTCTTGCGTCTTCGCCGAGCTTATCCACCTCCTCGCTATTCCGCCTTGGCGACATAGCACGGACATCGTCGTCCTCGAAGTCAGAGTCGACCACAGTGGTGGGCGCGTCTCGGGATACAATCATGGTGCCGCTGCTCTTCCTGCTGCCCAATTTCGGCCGCGAGAGTCGGGAACTTGATCTGCCTCTGGCGTCGTCTTCGCTGACCACGGCGCTCGAGTCCGGAGAAGGCTCGGAGGAGTGGCCGTCGACAATTGCTGATTGAAATACGGGCTGTTCGATGGAGTGGACAGCGTCGTCTTCACGTGGCATATTTGGCTAGAGGTCGGGGGTGAGGCGCCTCTGGGGATATGACGTGTCGAGCCAGGCTTGCGCCTCTGGGTGTGCAGGCGGGAGATGTAAGGTGTACAGTAGCGTGGGTCGCGGGTCGGACGAGGGTCAATTAAACATTAGAGAGCGGAAGAGCTGTGTGTGGGCGGTAGGTAGCGGTGGTGATCGGGCATGCGTGGTGTGGTATAGGCGTGTGGGATGCTCGTGACCGGAAGCCCTGCGCCGGGAAGAAAAGAGGTGTGCGGTTGGCAGGCAGGAAGGCTCAAGGGCAGCGTCGCAGTAGTAGCACCGACTGCGGTGTGGTGGAGGAGGTTGCTGCGCTACTATGGGCCGGTGCGAATGCTGTCGAGTGGAGAAGGGAGCGGCAAAGCGTCATTTCATGCAGGGTCCGCCTCTGATTTGGATCTGCCGGACGAACAGCCACCCACACACAGCACACTACGAGCTCATCCTGGCCCGCGTCCGAGCGTGCGTTTTTTTGGCGTGAGGCAGAGTTCGGGTGGAGACTGCGAGAGGAGGAAGATGTGGAAGAAGCAAAGGGCAGGCCATGCGAGCCAGCAGCGCCACCGAGCCATGCTGTGGGAGGCTGCTATGGCTGTAGCTTTCTACGCATGCGCCGCCTGTCTTCATGCCTGCCGCGCAACGGCAGCAGCAACAGTACATACTGTAGTCAGTGCAGTGCACAACCACGCACACCCGCTACGTGCTCTTCTTCCTCCCTCCAGCAACATCACCGTGCTGGCGCGCTGCACTACTGATTGCTGCGGAGAGGCCAAAAGGCACCACACACGGCTTTATCACGGATGGCCGGCAAGGGTGGCGACATGTGCGCTGCTCGCTCGCTTGCCCGCTCAGAGCGACGTGCGGATCTCAATACTGCTGCTGCCATTATCTCATACCCAGAAGTCATCAGAGCCAAACTAGCTGCCCCCTCCCTATAACAAATCACCGCCGCCGGCCTTGGGTCTGCAAGGGTGCTCCCATGCTCTGCGTGCTTGCTCCTGGCGCTTGCTGGGAGTGTTCCTTGATCTTGCTTTTGCCCGCGTGCACATGTGCTCGATATACAGTGCATTCGCCCGCGATCACCAGCCATGCAGCAGAATACCATCGGCATGTATTTGTAGTAGCAGCATAGCACATCATCGTGACTACTGCCAGTGCCGCCGCCTCTTCTCGCGTAGCCCTGACCGCCCTGCGTGTGCCCGGCCTGTAGGCGAAGATGTACAGATTCGCTGCTCGCCTGCACCAATCACGCCGTTGGATCTTCCTTGCAGAGTAGTAGTGTCTGACCCGCGTAGCAACCAACGGCCCTTATACAAGCACACAGCACCCGAGCCACTCGAAGATCAGTGTTGGTGGGAGAGTGAGAGTGGGCAAAGCGCTTCGGCAAAGCACACGCGAGCAAATCGGCGCCCTCCCTCCGCCCTACAGGCGCCAACTCGGCTCAATAGTGCGCGATATTCCAGCGTCTTCTCCGCTGCCCTGCCTGCTCGGGTGCAAAACGCGTCTTTGTGCCCCCATGAGCCTCTCCACCGAAGCACACAGGCCTTCTGCAGATCTTCCAAGTGCTGTTCCGGCGCCGTGCTTGGCTGACAAGCTCGACACCCTGACGTTGGCCAACGAGAGTTGTGCGCATCACGACTACCACCTCCTGGTAAGGGGCTCGGACTGCTTGTTTGGATGGTTATCACTGTTTGCGATTAGCAGTGAGCACTGATGACAGCATCGCCACGTTCTCATTCGCGGAAAACCTGAAGGCTTGGCTGTTCTGACGTGGGGAGAGCCTGGGGATCGTCAGCCGAACAAGAGCAGTAAGACCGCATGACGGCCTCCGAAACATTTACAAACCAACGTGAAACGGCGACCCGTGAGGCTGCTGTTCCTTATGTGAGCTCACCGCCTGTGTAGGCTCATCATACAAGGATCGGAACACTAGGCACAGGAGCCTTAGTGACTCGGTGACACCTGCTGCATCTCAAGTCTCATCATCGTCCGAGATCACCACCAGCAGGCTGCAGCAGTTCTTCTTGACACGACCCACTGGAAGAACCACCTAAGCCCATCCCTGCTCGAGCCCTGCTTGACAGCTGCGCGCGAAAGATGGGCCACTCTTGATAGAGTTCCGCCCGCTAATCACACCGTTCCCTCAACTCCACTCTCGCGCTGAGTCGAAGCAATCACGATGGCACCCACGCGGGAACTGCCATGCTCGAATCATGCCGAATCCTTCAGACGGATGCCCAAATGTGCGGAAGGCTCCCATTATTTGGCCCTCAGGAGCATGGCTAATTTGCAAAAATGCAAATAAACTTCTCCCGAGACCTATCATGCGCCAAGACGATTGGCTTCGGACCAATAAGAGACAATCGGCACAGTTTCTACTAAAGGTCCTGTCCGCTCGGCTCACATCGCGATATATAAATGATTATCCGGGAGACAGAGCGATGAGCACAACGATGACAGAGAGAGGGGTCCACAGCAATATCTTACAACAACAACTTGTAGTATTTGGCTGCGCCTCCGTACTTTTACCCCAAATCGGAGCTCGTAAGCCACACGATCTCAAGGGCATGTGCAAATATATTAAGCGTGCCTGACTCAAGCCCTTGGCCTCGGAATGACAAGTTGCGTCTGCGTCATCCGCAGCGATCACGACACAGCCAGCACCTCGGGATCCCGACCTCACTTCATGAAATTGCAGCGTTATTTCGCATGGCCGCCACCATCGGCATCAGAATTCCAGCATGTCTCATCGGACTTTCTCTGCCGAAGACACTTCTGAACGACTGTTAGTCTAGTGAGCTCCATCGCGCAAACGCACGTCCGTCATCCTATGGGTTGCGTGCCTGATATCAAGCTTCTCCCGATGATGCCGATTTGCACTCCCCCGGCCACCCTCCTCACGGCTGTTACCCTGTAGCATCGCTGCTTCATCGGCAACGATTCCAGGCACCCAGGAAAACACTTTCTTCACGACTCCGTCGAAAAGAGCATGGGACGACTTAAGCATAGGCCTCTTCGGAACCCTCCGAAGAAGAACCCTCCTGGCACCGGCCATACCTCGGATTGACTCGGCTGTCTGGCAATTTTTGCGTCTTCAGGTGAAAACTTCGGATTTGGCTTACCTACATAATCCTGCAAAACACATGCCTCTCAACAATCACAGGTCGGCTGGCCCAATGGCAAGGCGCTTGACTACGAATCAAGAGATTGCAGGTTCGATCCCTGCGTCGATCAAGAATACCATCCATCATGCGGATGGTAATGCTTTTGCTTGTTGCCATCTACTTTATCGAAGATCATGTTTTATTTGCCATCTGCTCTATGGAGTCTATGGAGAGTTGCCTACTGTATCGCCAACCTTGTGAACCAGTCATGCTGTAGAAACGCAGGCTAGGTACAGCAGTATCGACTCACAGCTTCACCTTTTGTGGAATCATGCTAAATCTTTGTTCTCGAGTCTCGTTCTGTCATACATGAACACAAAGCAGGAAGACCAGTAGGTTAAAATCTACGTTGAAGTTATCATGGTCCCACTCTACATCCTGCAGCTTCACCTTTTGCCAGATCATGCCAAACACTTGCCCTCGAGTTTCAATCTGTTTTCCCCGCTCACAAAGCAGAACCGACTGGTTAAGCAACATCTACGTTTCAACCCATCACTGCCCCATTCCAACCTCAGCCGTAAGTCGTTTCAGCACAGCAAGCAGGTCTCCAGCGCACATCTTCTTCGCATTCTTCTGCCCAAACACAGAAGGCGTCGCGCACAAGGCTCCTTCGAGTTGCGGCTGGCGCAGCACGTCTTGGCGCAGAAAGTGTGCCGTGCAGACGTAGAAGCTCTGTCCAACGGGAGTGCACTTGAATTCAGGCGGCGACAAACCGAGTCGCAGGCTGAGCTCGGCCACGAGCTGTGCGGGAGACTGCTCGGTTTCGGGGCGGGAGACTCCTTGGGTGACTCCCGTGTGAGCGCCTTCGTCTGAGGAGGACTTGCGGCGCTTGGTGGTCGCAGATGGTGTGGAAGCTGGGTCCGGAAGCATTCCGACGGCGCGGAGCCAGGTTACGGCGTCTTTGGCGGCAGACCGCTTAGCCTCTGCCTTGCTAAGGTGCGAAATAGAGTCTGAGCCAAAGAGGTGATCTGGACGGGCTTCTATGCTTAGGGTACAGCAGTATTGAATGGAACCATTGCACAGTCCGCGTTGTTGCTGCGAGCGCGTGTTCACTTCGAAGAATTGGAATTGAGGTTGGGCGTGGCGATGCTGTTGCGCAAACTCGTGCAGGACGGCGATCCAGTCTCCGGTTGCATCGTCAGGGGTATCGTTGTCGGTGGACTTTCGCTTGGTAGAACTGAGCTTCCCATTTTTCTCTGTAGGAGGTTCGGTGTTTTCGAGCGTGGAAAGTCCGCGTACAGCGACCGCTTCTTTCGCCAGTTTCTTGGAGGTGAAAGGGCCTGCTTCTTCGTAGACGTAGTCGCCGAACTCCAGCTTTGATGAAAAGAGGCCTTGTTCCACTTCCGTGAACGTGAACGAAGGTGTAAGGGAGTGCACTTGACACAGGTGGTGGAACTTTGCAACGGCCTCGGGGTTGTTTGATCTCGGAGGCAGAGGGACAGGCTTCCCTGGTGCAGGGAGTTGGGCGGGCTGTTTCGCGGGTTGTATTGGGATGGGGAACAATGCGTCCCATTCGTCGAGGGTGTAAAGTTTCCCGGGAACCGCGACTGATGTGTTGCTCGCGGGTCGAGACGGTATCTTCAAGTTGGTGTCCGGTGTATGCGGAAGAGGTTCTGGGTCGAAATCGACGTCCATCTCAGTGACTATGGTGTGCTTTTTGGTAAGTTGTTCTTGGATACCTGTCTTTGATGCTTGGGCGAGCTGATATTGTTGCTCGGAACGGGAGTTGTCTGTTTGTTCTGACACATGCCCACTCTCTGTGCGATGACTTTGTGTAAGGTGACGATGCGCTGGGAGAGGCGCTTGTTCAGGTACGATCAAGGACCGAAGGAGGTCCTGTGGCAGATAAGCAGACTGAGAGTCCATAGAGTAGGTGGCTTAGATGCAGGGCAGCCAGGCATGCAGGCGGCAATGCAGCAGCTGCAATTGGCGCGTTAAAGTCGCGATTCGTCTGACGTTCAGTACAGCAACACTCTTTTCGATCCCTCGGCAACCCAATACTTGGATGAAATTGGTTCACGTATTGCAATTTCTGTTGCAACTATTCACCACGTTGAAAATGTCTGTTACAATGCAGGTTGCGCCAGTGCGGGTATCCCACCTACGGCCTGAAGGTCGGTGGTCGATTTAGAGTTTTGGATTTGAGGTGGATTTCCTATGGTCATGTGACTGGGCGCTTCGACTGTCGGTGATGTGAATCTGTGTCAAGGAAAACGGCCCTTTGTTGCTGGGGAAGCGTTCCTTATATGAAACTAGGGGATATGATGAGGACAGAGGACAGTGAGGACAAGGCGGACCGTGCTTGTGTCGGAGGATACTTACACGTGTCCTCCGTGCTTTCACATGGTTACAAGTCAAGACATATACTGCTGAAAGAGTCATTGTAATGAGTGGTCCTCGGGCGTGGTTGCAGTTCCCGGCCTCAAATCGCGCATGGAAAGCGCACACTAGGAACACGCACACCTACGTTTCAGCGCAACCACACAACACAAGAAAAATGATATCGCACATAAACTCATTATCATTCAAGCAAAGCCTGCAGCACTACTACACCACCGGCTCTTGAGCCTCCGCCACCGCCTGCACTTCAAACGCAGACGTGCCTGCCAGCACAGATAACGTCCCCTCTTCTTTGATCATCTCCTGACCCGCACCACCGAAAGCCTGACTCTCTTGCAGCGACCCATACATCTCTGGGTCAAAGACGCCATAGTCGCCAAAGGCGCTGTTCTGGCTATCCATCACCGTTGAGCCCGCCGCGAAGGTGCCACCTGCGAAGCTTTGCTGCCCGTCAAAATCGCCTGTGTAGCTCCCTACCCATGACTGCGAGTAATCCTGGATTGCCGGATCCGTGATGAAGTCTTCCGTCGTGGCGTCGAAATTGAAGGTTGAAGTGTCAAAGTTGTCAATGTTCAAGTTGGGATCGTAGGAGATATCGATGTTGCCGCCGGTGAAGTCGAACGTGTCATCCAGTTCGACGTCCATGCCATCACCACTAGCGAAAGCTGCGCCAGTAGCATCGCTGATCGAGGTTGGCCACGTAGCCGATGAAAGAGCCGAGCCCGACTCGTTGCTTTCGTACTCGAATGGAGACTGCAGTGTCGGCTGCGGTGGCGCGCCCGAAGCTGTAAGGTTAGGCATGGAATCATCGTTGAAGTTGAACTGAGTGTCTGTTTGCACAGGCTTCAGCGGTGAGGTGTACTGCGGAGCAGGAGCTGGGGCAGGAAGCAGGACTCTCTTCCAGCTGGTCCGACCCTGCTCGCGGGTAGATTGCCGGAAAGACCAATGAATCACCATGACCCGTTCAGTACCCGTGGTGGTCTTCACGAAGACGTCCTGAATCGCTGTGATGCTTCCAATGAAAGCCGCCCCATTGTCAGGCCCTGCATCAAGTGCTTCTTTGTATCTGACTGACAGCGCTTTTGCCCAATAAGTACTTCCAAACTTAGCTTGCATGTCGTTGGTAGGGTGATTTCCATCCTCACTCGAAAAGTGTTCGTGGTGACTTGAGTTCTCCACCAGTTTGCCCCTTTCGTAAAAGTGATTTTGACAAATGATCTCGAAAGGACGCGCCAATTCGCCAACGCGACAGTGGAAAGAGATGCCAAGCTCTATGCCATCAAGGCTGACAGGGATGCCATCTTTGTCCTTCCATGGCCCTGAATGTAAAGCCAAAGACGCCTGTGCAGCAATGATGTTACAATCGATCGGTCGTTGAGCGTGCATTGCCGCCGGGTGAGGGTGTCGCTGTGCGAAATGGCTCCAGTCCGGAAAGACATCGTCGGCCTCCCATGGCTGCGAAATTTGCTTCGTATACGTATGTAGCCGCTCCACTTCGCAAGCATCGTCGCGGAGCTTGTTGACCCCAGGCAGTTCGCGCTGCACAAACATCTCAAAGTCAACAGGCTCAAATATATCGGGTATGTCTCGGAGCTTGCCGTGTCTGCCAGGAAGCCCAAATGCAGGAAGAGGCAGGACGTGCCGTCCACTTTGAGGAGGTGCCTGGACGGGGTAGCGAGAAAGGCCTCTACCGCTGGCATGGCTGGAGGGATGGCGGTATCTCATCATGGTTTCGGGATTAGGTTCCTTCGAGAGGTAAGCCATGATTAGTGGATCATGCGCGACGAACGGCTTCAACACCTGTATGTGGCTCGAAACCTGTTTGCGAGTACGACTTTGACCAGTCACCATCTCGATCCAGTCAGCAATGAGCTCGTTGCGACCCCTCTGCTTCTCTTTGAAGAGAATCTTCTTGCGTCCCATGGGCGGGTACTCGACAAGAGCTGAGACCCCGTTAGCGGCATGCTTTCGAATACAATGAAGCACATACCTCGGAAGAAAGCCTGCTCGAGATGATCTGGCCATTTCTGATCGCCATCCTTCCCTTCAGTCTTTCCTTGACGAGAGCGGTACTTGGCATATTGCTCGGAGTTGTGAAAACGTCTCAGGAGGATTCGTGCCCTCTCGTCTTTCTCAGCTGGGGAGGGGTGGTACAAGCGCCCAGAGTTGTGTCGAGCAAAGCCACTGCGGAAGGGCGCGTGGGAGACAACATGCTGGTGACGATACACTGGTTGAGGCCTGACTGGTAATCGAGGATGGATATTCTCAGACAACAAAGAACCCAAGCTTTTGAGCTCGTAGTCCTGCGAGAATTTGAAGTCGTGCTGCCGATTGCCAGAATGCTCTTGCAGAACCCTGGGAGCTGCCTCACTTCCGCCGACCAGAGGTGACGCATTAGAAGGCAACACACAAGGCTGAATCATGGTGCTAATTGAGATACAATCCACGTTTCGGAAGGCACGTAGGCAGGAATGCTTAGGAGTGATGCTTCATGAAATGTTGTGATTCGTCGAAATGATCGAGGTATGCTGAAGGCTATGGATATCGGTATGCTGACAGTAAGGAACGTGAAAGAGTTGATCTGTAGAAAGAAACGACTAGTAATGAGAGTGATTTGGAGTAACCGACACGGCGACGACTAGAATGCTGTCGTTAGGCAACAAGCAGTGTGTCTTGTTTATAGATAATAGGCCTAGGACCAAAAGAGAGGTGTGCTGACTTAGCCTTGTGTTCCACGATACTCCCAGGGCGCGCGTGCAATTTCGGGCTTCCACGAGCGAGACCTACACATGGAGGGTTGGCTGCAAGGCCGATTGCGTACAGATTGACGGCAATAATGGGTAGAACCCAGTGCCCTGCGGCAAGCTCATCAAAAGACAGGCAAGGAAACGCTAGTGACGTCGATAGAGGAACAGGACCAGGGAGATCGCCTTCGAAGGAGGGATGACTTCCATCTTGGCATCATGGTAATCTCCTGGATAGACAATAGCCATGTGAGAGGAATGTGTCTGTGAGTCAGTGGAATGTTCCCTGTTTATGAGCGTCGACAAACAATGGCGTTCTTCGTGAACCAGGCAACCTCGAGCCACTGCTTTACCAAAAATTGACACGCCGAGCAGCTTGATCATAACTCATGTGTGTTGGGTATCACGAAATTGTAAGCATGTCGAAGGTTGCAAAGGTGGTCGCATAATCCGAAGCAAGGAAAAATCTCTCGCAACCTTCACGAGAAAACACGTGATCTTGCCTTGCATTTGCCCCACTTGCCCCGAAAGGGAAATGGAGCTTGTCAGGTCAGATGTAGCCACATCTCTCGTTCGCTCACTCCTCTGCATCGTTCTGCTCGGTCGTAAACTTCTTTCTTCCGCCGCTTGTGAGTTTCTGGAGTGCGACCTTGTTGACCTGCGAGCCAACCTTCTTCTGCATCTTCTCAATCTGTGCCTCGGCGTCTTCTGCCTCTTCTTCGGCGAAGTCGAGAACAAGTCTGCGACCGAGCAAATGTGTATCACGCAAGGCGTCGATTGCGTTCTGTGCTTCCTTCGGGGTGGTGAAGTCTGCGAAAGCGAAACCACGAGCGCCACGGTCCATCTTCTTGGGCACACGAACGGAACGCAACTGTCCGTAAGCACCAAGCAGTGACCGAACATCCTTCTTGGTAGCCTCGAATGGCAAGTTCTTGACGACAACCTTGGTTTTCTTGCTGGACTCGCGCTTCGCTTTGTCTTCCTTTCTGCGTTGTTCGGCGGCGTCTGTGCCTTTGTGACTGGCGCGTATCTGCAACTTGTGGCCATGCAAAGAGTATCCATCCATAGCTTGCAAAGCAGCTTGAGCTTGTGCAGAGCTGTGGAACTCCAAGAAGCCAAAGCCCATACTAAGTACTTGGCCAGGCTTCTTCGGATCTGTCCTTGTCTTCACTCGGGCGCTGAGGAAGCCGTCGAGTGGGGAGAAGGTCTCGGTAAGCTGTTGTGAGCTTGTATCGAAGTTCAGGTTGCGGACGAAGAGAGTGGCAGTTCCAGAAGTCTCTGCAACAGTCATGTCGGCGTCTGTGTTCTTGAGCTCCCCAGTTGAAAGCTTGGAGATACCATGTGGACCTTCGGCTTCGGCACTGACGGTTGGCTTCAAGGTGAACAGATCTTTTGGAGCCTTCTCAAGGAACAGGACGGAGCCTTTGACCTTGCGATATGCCAGCACACCAAAGGCTGCCTTGGCTTGCACCGGGTTCGGGAACTCAACGATGGCAAGAGTGCCACTGGGTGGCATTATGAAGCGTTTCAAGTCGCCGTGCTCCTCAAACAGTCGTTTGAGCTCGTCTTTCGAGCAGTCATAAGGAATATTCTTGACCAAGATCGCGGTGTCGCCTCTTTGACTTCGCTTGAAGGCGTCAAGATCGACACCTTGTGACCTGAAGTAAGACTTTGTCTCTTGAATAATGTGCGTCTCAGCGTGGGCTTGTTTGACTGCGGCATCGCTGCTGGTCGGGTCGAGGACTTCAGACTTGGACAGGCCAAGGCGAGCAGCGACACTCGAGACAACAGTGTCCGCATTCATGTAGAGAGCGTTCCAGTTGAACGTCGTTGATGCGGCTTCGCGTTTCCTCTTGATCTGTTGTTGTGTCTTCAAGGGAAGTTTGGACAGCTCGAAGTCGTTCATCTTGTCCTCTCGTTTCGCAGTGGCGGGAATGACGTGCAGGATACGGCCTTGGAAATATTGGCCATCCTTCTCCTTCATGGCTTGCTCCGCTGAATCAGCATCACTAAATTGGACGTAGGCAAAGCCTTTTCCATTGCCAGTCTTGCGATCCTGGGACACGTGAACCTGATTGTCATAATGTTAGCGACATATCCAAACCATTTTCATCCGTATAATGTAGTGATTGGTTTATTTCGTTCAGTCAAAGAGACATCTACTAAAATACTCTTCCTGGGTTTACCTCAATTGCAATTGCATCGGTTGTCCCTATCAGGTGCTCATCTTGAAATGTGGGGGGTGAGAAAGAATTGTCATGCTTACCTCTTCAACATTTCCGTACGACGCGAACTCAGACTGCAAGTCTTCTTGTTGCACATCGTACGGCAGGTTGCGCACAAACAGGCGCATGCTTGCTCGAACACCTGTCGGTTCAGCATCAGCATCCGGCTGTGCGGATTCCACAACAGCTGCGGCAGGTGCAGATGTGTCGGTTGTCGTTGTGGCTTTCGACGGGCCGGATTTGGTGGGTACATCGTCTTCCATATCACTTGAGGACACAGAAGCCGCGCGGGCCTTAGGTCGATTGTTCTCTTCTTCCTCTTCGTCGTCGTCAAGAAGACCAAGCAGACGGCTAGTCCTCGAGCGAGCCCAGTCGGCATCCGACACAGGGCCTTGAGGAGTGACATCCTGTTGTGCGTTCTCTTCTACGTCAACTGTCGGTGGTGCCTCCGCTTCTGTCACAACCGTCTCAACTGGTTGTGGTTCGGCCGGTTGGGGATCGACCTTGGTGCGTTTGGCTTTGCGTGGCACGACCTCGTATTCGTCGTCACTGGCACCAGCTTCTATTGTCATCTGATTTTCATCGTCGACGGGAGCTTCGGTGTTGGCTTGAGCGGCATCGTCATTCTCCCATGATCGCTTCTTTGACTTTGGCTTCATGACCTCGAGATACTCCTTCAACTTCGGATCATCCTCTGGTGTTTGCTTGTCCGCATCGTTCTGTGTCGTGACGGCCTCGACAGGCATGCTCTGGTACTCTTTGGGCGCAGTTGGCGCTCTTCCGCCCGTCCTTCCAGGGTTGGACTCGCCGATGGGTCTGGCGACCTCGACTCCGATGCGGCTCATGCGAACAAAGGTCTTGTTAAAGTACTTGACGGCCGACTGCGCATCTTCCGGGGTCTTGTAGCCGACATAGCCGATGCGGCGGTTGGCAAACAATCTTGCATCTGTGACCTCGCGGCCACCAGAAGAGAAGTGCTTCTTGAAGTCGGCCTCGGTAATTGAAGGCGGCAAGCCTTTGATGAATATACGTGAAGATTCCATCTTGACGTGTAAGAACTACCAGTGAGACTGACTGGTGCAGGGAGTGCGGTGATATTATTGAGTAGAGCAGGATGCTCGCAGCAAAGAAGTAAGAGAGACTTTTGCGGTTTTGCTTTTCTGCTTGACTAGCGCCCGCCGGAGCTTGGACGCTCGGCCGGCGCACGCGCTTTCCCGGCTGTGTTTGGGGAGCGACGCGCTGAACACACCAGGGAGAGCATAAAGAAAGCCATCTATCGCACGCACGACGCCCCCACTATCCACCACCACGACGAATCGCTCATAATAATTTTCACATCCAAGTGTCAATTCCGCCATCATGTCTAACGAGGTCCCCGAATTTAAGAATGAGGAGGTCAAGGAGAAGCTTGAGGGTAAAATGCGCTCTTACCGACCCACATATTCAATCAAGCATCTGCTGACAATGTTGTAGCGCAGGTCAAGTCGGTTGACATGGTAAATCCATTTGAAGACTTCGCATCAAATTCGTTGTACTAATTCTGATATCTAGAGTGAAGATATGCAGCAAGAGGCAATCGAAGTCGGTACGTGCCTATCACTCATCGGCGTCTACCCGTGCGGACGAGTACTGATACACCAGCAGCCCAAGAAGCCATGGAGAAGTACACAGTTGAGAAGGTTTGTATCCCTACATGTCATGTTGCATAACATTGCAAGAATGGTAGTGACTGACACACTCACAGGAGATCGCCCACCACATCAAGCGCACGGTCCGTCGCAGCTGGCTCGATATTCCACAGCATTTACTAACGCCGTTCAGTTCGACGAGAGGAAGGGTGCTACATGGCATTGCATTGTCGGCAGGAACTTTGGCAGCTTCGTCACACACGGTAAGAGATACCTGTGACGGATGATGCGCTGAACTGGCTGTTACCATACATGTACTGACAATCATACAGAGACCAAGCACTTCATCTACTTCTACCTTGGCCACTGCGCCATCCTGCTTTTCAAGACGCAGTAGTGAGCTGATTTGGGCCGAGTTTGCTGGAATCGATACCCGTTCAAGCGACCTTAGATACATTGCTATCACCAAAAACAGAATACAAGCCGCTCATCTACCAACTGCAGACGTGTACTCATCCTTGGGGGAGGTGGCAGTGTTCCTTGACGTGGCATGAACTGCTACGCTTCCAATATAGGGCCGCCCGCATGATTGCCACATCATGCAAGATTTGTTGGAGTCCAATGTTGGATACGGCAGACAATTTGTATGCGATAAGTGCATGCGCTTTGGTGTCAATGTGGTGCTTCCGTCTTGGGTCGTTTTTTAGCTACTATCGAGTGACCTTACATGATCAGATTAGCAAAAGGAAATGCCCAGCAGAGTATGTCTTGAAGTTGAGCTGTGAGACTCAAGTTTCGAAATGGCAATCATCGGATTTTGTGCTTTAGGGGTCGCGCCACATGAGTAAGCCCACAACCTATTGTCCGATTCTAGAAATTGTAGTATGCATCGTTTGTTTGAATTTGTTCGTTTGCATTCAAATCATGTTACTGACCAAGGAAAGTGCCCAGACCGAGACAGCCTGAGCCAAGGTGCTGGGCGACGTCACAGACCGCGTAACGGACTTGCGCACAGCCTCCTTGCGACAACACAACCACTTCCAGCATCAGTGATCATACAACCCCGGCGCATTCTACCGTCAACTTATCTCAGCATCAGCTTTGAGCTCCGAATTACAGCACACAAACATCTCCAAAATCGACTTAGCGAACATTTTGCGAAACAGCGCATTACCTCCAAACCTAGCTTTGCGACACAACAGCAGCCAACATGGCGTTCATCTTCACCTGCGGCACCCACACCTTCTCCAGCATCCTCAAAGGTTACGAGAACATCACAGCGCAGTGTCAGAACTGCGGCAATTTCAGCGCGCGAGTATACAAGCGCTGGGAGTGGTTCACGTTCTGCTTCATTCCGGGTACGTCGTAACGCCCTATCGCATCATGTGCAGAACAGAAACGAAACAAACAAACAAACGGAACACAGGAAAACTAACAGTTTTTTTTTTCCTCTTCTAGTCATTCCTTTCAGCCTCAAGCCCGACAAGGACGTCGGCTGCCACATCTGTAAGTTCTACCAAGATCTGCGCCACAGACCGGACGTGCAGAATATGATGGAAGGAGGAGGGGGAGGCCAGCCGATACCCATGCAAGGAGGACCTCAGGGGTGGAATCAACACCCACAGCAGCAGCCGCAGTATGCGCAAGGTGGACAGCCGCAGTACAAATGAAAAATGGACGTGGACAGTGAGAGAAAGGGAGAGGTAATTGGGACAGATACGGCGTTTCAGGGCAGATGATACCACTTTTGTTTTCTGGCTGTATTGGTGCTGGAACGGCATCTCATTTTTGGTGAGAGGAAAGATTACTTGGGCAACGATGTATATCACGTCCGCTTGTGACCGTATGATACTCGTCACTCACACTACTACACCATGTCCTGCCTCCACTAGATCGCGTGAGCTTTCATTAACAAGTATGCGCCCATGATTAGGGCTCGGGAAATAATGAAATGATCAAAAAGAGAGCAGAGTTCGGGTACTGGCATTTGCAGCTTAACTTCTTCATATTGATTCGTGAACAGGCTCTTGAACGCTCAACGTCTATAGCTTGGCCTTGCTTTGTGCTTTCTTAAGAATAGGCTCCATCTTGGTCGCCTTCATAACATCACCCTTGACCTTGAGCTTGCCGCCCATGTACAGCTTCTGCGCATTCGCCTTTCCATCGATGAGCTTTGCGAACTGGGCATCGTCCAAGATGAGGTTGACTAGAAGAAGGACATGTCAGCCGGATGTCATGCTATAAGTCACAAAAGAGGGTTTCTTACCACCTGGCTCCTTGCCTTCTGGCGCAAGGCCTTTGCCGACTGTCCCGGTCTCCTTCAGGTCAATGTGCCAGGTTTGCTGCTCGCCTTGATCGTTCTTCAGTGTGAAGGCGAAGATCGCACCGCCTTTCTTGATGGCGTCTTTGCGCTCGGCATCGCTGGAAAGAGCGGAGGCGATCACGTCGAAAGCGGCCGATGAGGGCCAGGCATCTTTGTCTATGATTAGCTTGTGCTGTAAGACACGCGACATCCCGGGGTTGCACTCACCTTCTTTAAGAGGCATGTTTGGGTTCTGTTGTCGATGGAGGATATCTAGGTTGACTGATGGCGATGGTGTCTCGCAGGCAATATTCTACAGGAATAATAAGGAGACTGATTGAGAGACAAACGGCCGGATTTAGTAGTAACTGAGGTGCGCCGACGCAAGACACCAAGCCATTCAAAGGTCAGCGCATGTGATCGAGTCCTTCAAGGGAACCGAGGTTGCCCGCGACACATGACGGAATGCAGCCTGCAAGCCAGCATGTGAAGAGTCCGGGGCGGGTACAGTCTGTGCTTCTGCGGTGGCGCTGGCATTGACAAGTCACTAAAGTCACTGCATCTCTTGGCCGAAATAATATTGTATGGGTTTGGCTGGACATGTTGTGCTGCTAGCTTTCACTGGAGAGGCAGTTCCAAGTGAAGTACCAGGCACCTCCACGATGGTATACTCGTCGCACAGCAGCAGGGATCAAGCTGGAAATACTCGCCGGCATCGGATCTTCAGAGCTCAGACTCGAGACGCAGAACAAGGAACATTTCTCTGGTTACTAATGATGCGCAAATGATGTCCGAGTTATCGCCTACTCCGACGACTACTTAACACATCCAATGCTCATGTTGAAGTAGTTTTGATCTTACGTCCATAAAGCCTTCATATCTTGTTTCAGGCAGCAATCCGCGTTACAACTTCTGTGTTCCAGCATTTCTACAACCACAGATCACCAGCATGAGTGCCAACCAACAACCCACCGCGGCAGCTCGTCTTCGTGAGCTTCTATCAGACAGCTCTCACACAGTCGTTGCCCCGGGTGTATACGATGGCATATCTGCTCGCCTGGCACTTGCTCAAGGGTTCGAGTGTCTATACATGGTAGGTCAAGATCTAAGCCCATGTGGCGAAATGTCTCAATGCCAGATCACCAATTATTCAATCAACATATGAATACCACTTCAAGCTAACTCCTGAATAGACCGGCGCAGGAACCGCCATGTCCCGCCTGGGCATGGCCGACCTAGGTCTCACCACCTTCACCGACATGCACCAAAACGCCGCCATGATCGCCGGCATCAACCCATCAGTCCCAGTCATCGCTGACGCAGACACCGGCTATGGCGGCCCCATTAACGTCGCCGCGACCGTGAAGGCTTACGCTCGCGCGGGAGTCGCAGGCATGCACATCGAAGACCAAGTGCAAGAAAAGCGCTGCGGGCACCTGAGCGGTAAGCTCGTAGTCTCGCGAGAAGTCTTCGCAAACCGCCTCAGGGCGGCGTGTAAAGCGCGGGATCAGAGCGGAAGTGGAATTGTGATTATTGCGAGGACGGATGCGAGAGCTGGTTCGGATCCCGAGGGGAATGGTGGGTATGAGGAAGCGGTTGCTAGGCTGAAGATGGCGGCTGAGATTGGCGTTGATGGGTTGTTCTTCGAAGCTTTGCAGTCGAAGGAGGAGGCTGAGAGGGCTATTGCGGATTTACCGAAGATTCCCGTGCTTCTAAACGAGGTTCCTGGTGGTCGGACTCCCATCGTCGCATGCGAGGAGGCGAATAAGATGGGTTTCCGCATCGTGATCTGGCCTACCATGGGATTGGAAGCTGTGGTGCCGGCGCTGGAGAACGCGTATAGTGCCCTCAAGAAGCAAGGAAAGAGCTCAGAGGATCCTCCTTTGGGCCCAGGAAAGCTGTTCGAGGTGTGTGGCTTGAAGGAGCTCATGGAGTTTGATGAGAGTGTTGGAGGGAAAGCGTATCAATAGAGGCTGATTGAAATATAATGAAAATTGACGACATATTCTGAAATAACATATCATCTCCACGAAATGAATCCGTGACATGCAACTATAGCGGTTCGCGACATATGCTAATACGACCCAAGTATCTATTTCGCAGCACAATGCAGTATTGGGAAGAAACAGATGGTCATGCAAAAATACAAATCAACTATACACACGCTTCGCTAAAATGCCTGCCAATTTCTTGGCCAAATCAATGCCCTACGCCACCAGCAACCCAATCGTTGAACTCGGGCTGACCGGGCTGCGGGAACAGACCACGGTCTGCTTGCTGTTGGATAACAGGCGGTTGCTGCTGCTGCTCGCCGCCCTGCTGTACTGCCTGTCGCCTCGCTTCGGCTGCTCGCTGCACCTGCTGTCTGTGCCAAATGAGCCAGCCCAGCGCCGCAAGCAGACCTCCAATCAGCAGTGTCACGAAGACATCATCGTCGATGTCTTCATCATAATATCCATCGTCGCCTCCAGGCATAGGATCGTACTGCGAATCCCAGTCGTCTGCTTCGTACTGCATGTTCATCTCTGCATCAGCCTTGAGGAAGTCATTCAACCACTCGGACAGAGACAATTTCTTGGCTTTGGTAGGTCCATCGTCTATGCCTTTGATGCCGCCCCTGGTCACCGTGTTCCACCAGCCGCGCCAGCGAAGTTTCCACAAGGAAAGCATGACTGGGAGGTAGGCTTCTTGTTGGTTGATCTCAAGGGCTTGATCGTAGAAGCGCTTGGCGAGGTGGAAATCCTGGTCAATGCCGATGCCATTCTCATGCATCCAGCCAAGGTTCCATAGCGCTTGGGCAGATTGCAGGCTCTCGCCAGCTGCCTGGTAGCATGCGGCCGCGTTCTCTGGAGAAGCCACAGATCCAAGTCCAGCCAGGTAGTAGTCGCCGGCTTTGACGAGAGAGTCGATGTTGTGCTGCTTTGCACTTCTGGTCCAGTGAGTCAGTGCCAAGGCGGACTCGCCAACTGAACCTTTGGCGCTTTTTTTCATGCTGATAAGCCAGTCTATCGGGCTCCAACGTGGACGAGAGTGGTCGAGGAGCCAGGCGACATTCGACTGCGCATTCTCTGATCCCTGCTCTGCCGCCATGAGGTAGTGGATGAGCGCTTTCTGGTTGTCGCCTTCGTCATAAGCTTCGTTGGCCACGCCGATTGAGCCCCAGATGGCTTCAGCCTTCTCGGCTACAATCTTGTACTGCACCGCGGCAGTCCCGCAGCTTCGCTCGCGCCCAATGCCTTGATGGTTCATCTCAGCAAGGTAGTAGAATGCTTCGATGTGGCCGTTGCGAGCAGCGAAGTCGAAGTAGCGGGTTGCCGTCGCGATATCGCCTTGGTCCAAGAACAGGATGCCGAGGTTGGTCTGCGCAACCGCCAGATCTTGATCTGCTGCGGCACCGAAATATTCGCTGGCCTTCTTGACGTTGCTCTCGACACCAAGGCCGTCACGATACATCAAGCCCAAAGAGTATTGGCAAAGCGCATCTCCGTTTGCCAACCCTCGAGTGAACCAGATCTTAGCCTTGCTATAGCTCTGCTCCATCCCTTCGCCGCGCAAGAACATGCGACCAAGGTATCCCGCGGACTTTGATGCAAGCTTTTCCATGCCTGGTGTAGCATCCTTCGCAACATTGCCATTGTGGTCCCAATACTGCCTTGCGACTTCCATGAAGTACTTCTTTGCGAGCTTGAAGTCCCTCTTCATACCTCTGCCACCATCGTAATACACTCTAGCTAGCCCGAAGCTAGCAGTAAATTCTCCCTTTGAGGCTTGGAAGAGCAGGTATTCAATGACATCCTCTGGGTCTGCGTATGCGTCGCTTGTAGGTCCACCCTGTTTCGCGTTGATTCCGGAAGAGCTTACACTTGCACCCTCTCCATAGACACCTCCTATTTCATCTGCCAGACGGTAGGAGTCGCGGACCAGGGCGTGACCACCAGGAGGGCCGGAGCGGTAGTACATAATAGCTTTGTCGGCGACTCGCTGGTACCAATGCACAGCCTCGTCGCAGTTACGCGGCGTAGAGATTCCAGCGTGGTGTCGATATCCAAGAGTCATCTCAGAATGCGTATTGCCCTGCTCTGCCGCAAATGTATGGTATAGCAAGCTCTTTGCCTGGTCGGCTGGTATCTTCGGGTTCAACCCGGTGGCATACATGAATCCTAGCATATATTGAGCCGTGCTGTTTCCGTCGAGCTCCGCAAGCTGTTTGTATTTCTCGAAAGCCAGTTCGTAGTTGACTGGATGCGTGTATTTGCCGTAGAAGCTCAACTCCGCCAGTAGAAAGATAGCATCGGCATCGTTCTCCCTTGCCGCATCCTCCAAAAGTCGGACAGCTTTAGATAATGGTTGCGCGAGCTTAGCGGGCTGTGTGAGCGTCGTTGTAGATATCAAGTTGTCCACCTTGGGCGCGTTCATGAACAGCAGTACGAAGGCCTCCTTGGCGTAGTATGCTGTAGTCCCGAAGACACCTTTAGGCTTCTTTGTGTACTTTGCCAGCTTGGAGACCGATGGCGGCTTGATTTTAGCCAAAATTGCCGCAGCCTCGCTCACGCTCTGATGTGTCTTTTGCTCGTCTTCGACATGCTCGCTGCTCTCCTTCGCTCTTGCGGCGTCCTCCCAGCGGGTATCGGGATGTCTCTGGCCATCGTGTAGGGGCTGTTGCGTATCGACATGGTGGGCTTGATCACGGGCGACAGCATGGGCGACGAATATGCAAAATGCGACTGCAGCGGTATGTTAGCAATGAGCGTGCATGCATGTTTATGGTGGACAACGCCAGCTTACGTAGCAGGAGAGGCGCGATGCGCCAGCCGGACTGCTTCATCGTGAACGGCGCTATTGTACTAATCATGTGGTTGATGCAGTGGGGGACATTATTCTCTGGCGACTCTTCGGAAGCGTTTCGTTCAGAAGACGTGCGGCGACATTGTTGTTGGGTGAACTATGCCACATGTTTGCTCGATCGTCATTGACACCTTGCACTTCAAAGCCCGGAACCCGCTTCAGCCGGCGTGAGCTGGCACTTCGCTATCTCACTCTCTATTTGCTGACTTATATCGCAGTTTAGTCGCTTAGTCCAGGCATTGGCCATCATTCACCATGAACCGACTACCAGAGGAGGTGATACTATCAATACTATCCTGTATGCATTCCTGTGTGCAAAATACCACAGCATCTGCTGATTTCCAACAGTCTTGGACATCATCGATGTCACACACTGTCAGCTTGTATCGTCTCGTTTCCTGAATCTTGCCAGAGATTTTGAACTATGGAAAACACTATGCTTCGATGACTCTAGAGCTGAGGCCGCACGAAGACGACAGCGTTTACGCGATGCTCAAGACTCCCATCTTGACGAGCTGGTCAATGCGATATCGAGTCTGCCCGGCATCAGTTCCACTTCTGGAGTATCCTCAAGTACAACAGACTCTAGATGTACAGATCGAGTACAGAGAAATCGAGCGCTGGCCAACTGGGAGCCTGGCTATCCTAGCGAGGATATAGACTATTACGAAGAATACATCCACAGGCACGCGGACGTCAATGTCGATTGGATCAATTTACCGAATACGGGCGGTGGCGACAAGCGGGAAGTTCGAGAAGCAACGGGTATGGCGATTTTGTCCAATAACGGCTCTCAGAGTATCGTGTCACCTCTCGACGATGGCACTGTCTGTGTTTGGGATGTGACCACTCGATCAACTACCTTCGATGGAGGCAGAGCTAAATTGTTGGGCCATAGCAGTGCTGGCTTACTCACAGGAAGCGCTTCTCTAGACCGAAGTCATAAACTCATGACTGAGATCGGAGCAGTCGAGTGCGTATCGATCAATAGCAGTGCTTCGAAAGGGTATTTTGCTGTGCAGAATGTGCTTCAGGAAGTTGATCTACAAACCCTGCAAGTATCTTCAACGAAAGACTATCCATTTCCCATTACAGCACTTTCATCTTGTCAGCCAGGTATGCCTCTGACGGTTGGCACCAGCTGGACGGTGCATCTGTACGACTCTCGAGATTTAGGTACACCGTCTGGAACCGACGATACTGTTCAGCTAATTGGTGGTTCGGTCAACGCTCATGCTACTTTGTCACAGCCCGGCCCACTTTCGATTGTCAACCAACATGATACGTCCTCCATCTGGATCGCAGGTCGCTTCACGAGCCTCTTGCATTACGACATCCGCCGATTCCCTCGATTGCTTGACACAATTCATTCTGGCGCCCGCATCGCTTGTTTGACCTCTCTGCCTCACCCATTTATACCTCGCTCGCTTGACCTCATTCGGAATCCCGATGCCTCCTTGACAGCCCTTCAAACCGCAAAAAATAGGTCCGGAACAACCCTACTGGCAGCAGCAGAATACAAGGGCAAAGGCTCACTCGAACTCCACGATCCATCCGGAAAGGATAGCTACCAGAACCGACAAACCGCCTCAGCATCCAAGCTCTTGTCCGTGGCACCTCACGGCGGGCGAATCGTGTTCTCCGATGGAGATGGCAACTTGCGGTGGATGGAAAGAGATGGTTCTTCACTCGTGCGTCAATACAATATCAATTCCGAGATTGACGCCGATGCCACGACTGGTGGAATCTTCTCGTCCTCGGCTTCTGAGATGCCCGGTCAAGGCGACATTGTGAAGAAGATCTTGCCACTTCGCGCGTGTAAGAGTGATGTCGGCTCTGGACGACCCGACGTTCCCAACGAAGCATTGATGCTGTGGTCCGGTGATGGGCGTATCGGATGTCTCAGCTTTGGGACTCAGAACCCGATCAGGCCGGATGATAGTTGGCACGATGCTGTGGAGGATCAGGGTTTGAGTGTTGAGGAGCGAGCGAGAGAAGATGCTGAAAAACAGTACGATTTAAGGATGAGAAGGGCTCTGGAGCGGAATGCCGACGAGGTCAGATTCGTGAGAGGGTTGGGCATGGCGCCTTTCTAGCGTAGCCCAGGGACTACTCGTGTTTCGTGCTGCAATGTAGAGCTCTTCCTCTGGGTCAACTGGGTGAGATACTGATAGATTTTACCAGATCAAAACATGAGACTGTTCCTCGGTGTATATTGCTACACCACTTCCATGTCAATTCCCGTGTTGGATGTTGATAGCAATTGAACAAGCTAGTCTGGCCCGACCCGGCACTTGATGGATCATTCACATGAACACTGCTGACACAATTCACGAATATGCCAACGTTGACGAAAAATACTCACCAATATAGCCAATGTGCCCAAAAGTGATGGACCTGGTCAAATGCTTCCTAACCCCAAACCCTAAATATCAAGTCTACAGATTTAACGTTATAGTTTGCTAGTGGCGACAACATCAAGGTGCGGCTCTGCCACCCCGCACTCTGTCATGATTAAATTAAGATTATGCTCACGAACACGTGCGTGAACTTCACTTCGCCCATCATGAGCTCGGAGATTCATTGGAAGTACTTCCTAGCTGGAGGGCAGCTCAAACTCGCTATCTCCTCGGCAACGGCGGCCAGCTCTCGTTGATGCAATTCCCTTCGCAGCGACGGGTGAAGGACCGAAGACCGCGTTTCCCCATGACACAACTCTGACGTTCGTCTTCAATGACATCTCTCGATCTGCAATCCTGGACACTCGGATGCTTAATGGCTCTACTATGATTGGCCTATCTGCTCTCAATCGGAGTGTCTGCATCACTCTTGAACAAGCGCCCCGCAATGCATGCGATGCCTGGTCTGCCACGCGCGACAAACCCATGCCAAAATCGCGTCTGCTAGGATCCATCTGGACCTAGCTGAGGATGAGGAAGTCAGCGGCTTGCGTGCCATTGGAGCAAAAGAGCAGTCGGCATTTCCTGGCGGGACATTCCACCATGATATCTTTGCGACTGCCGGTGGCAAGCTGACCACGCTCGGACGCCCGTGAAATGGTGGGTTGTATATATACCATTGAGGTGGGAGCTTTCTGTTACTTTCCTCTCCGCTCTAACTCTCCCCATTTCTTACAACCATGTCTCTTTCAAACGGATTGGAAAAGCTGGGCCTCAATGGCTCCGCTGGCGACAAGAAGGCCGCCGACCTCCAGAAGGACACCGTCGACTACCATGCCAAAGGCAACGTGATCACCACCGACTTTGGTGTGAAGCAGGCCAACACCGACGACTGGCTCAAGGTCGCCACCGAGGACCACACTGGTCCCCAACTGCTGGAGGACCACATGGGCCGCGAGAAGATCCACCGCTTCGACCACGAGCGTATTCCCGAGCGCGTCGTTCACGCTCGTGGTGCTGGTGCCTTCGGTACCTTCAAGATGCACAAGAGTTTGGAGAAGTACACATGCGCGAAGGTCCTCACAGACACTAGCCGCTCTACACCTCTGTTCCAGCGTTTCTCGACCGTGTTGGGTAGCAGTGGCAGTGCCGACACTGTTCGTGACACTCGTGGTTTCGCTTTGAAGCTCTACACCGAGGAGGGCAACTGGGACATAGGTAAGAGGCTCAAACACCCATGCAATCTAATTAAACTGACTAAATCACCGAAAAAGTTGGCAATAACATACCCGTCTTCTTCATACAAGATGCCATCAAGTTTCCCGACGTTATTCACGCTGGCAAGCCAGAGCCTCACAATGCCGTGCCCCAAGCACAAACTGGTATGTTTGCTTGAAATTTCCGTTCTGTAACCAATGCTAACTAGAGTTTACAGCACACAACAACTTCTGGGATTTCCAATACCTGCACTCTGAGGCCACCCACATGTTTATGTGGACCAACTCCGACCGCGGCATTCCCAGATCCTACCGCATGATGCAAGGATTCGGTGTCAACACCTACACACTCTACAACGACAAGAAGGAGAAGCATCTCGTGAAGTTCCACTTCAAGCCACGTCTTGGTGTACACAGCTTCGTCTGGGACGAGGCTCTCAAGCTTGCTGGCCAGGACCCAGACTTCCACAGGAAGGACCTGTACGAGGCTATCGACAACGGTGCTTTCCCCAAGTGGGACTTTGGTGTTCAGGTAATTCCTGAAGCCGATCAGGACAACTTTGAGTTCGACCCTCTTGACGCTACTAAGATCTGGCCCGAGGAGTTGATTCCAATCGAGTACGTCGGCGAGTATGAGCTCAACCGCAACGTCGACGAGTACTTCACCGAGACTGAGCAGGTCGCATTCTGCACTGGTCACATTGTTCCTGGCATTGGTTTCTCCGACGACCCTCTGCTCCAAGGCCGCAACTTCTCATACTCCGACACTCAATTGAGCCGTCTCGGTACCAACTGGCAGGAGTTGCCTATCAACAAGCCTGTATGCCCTGTGATGAACCAGAACCGCGATGGTGCCATGCGTCACAGGATCACCAAGGGCTCAGTGAACTACTGGCCTAACCGCTTCGAGGCTACTCCACCTGCGAAGGTTGAGGACGGTGCATACGAGGACATCCCTACCAAGATCGAGGGCATGAAGACTCGTCTGCGATCCAAGAAATTCAGAGAGCACTACAACCAGGCTCAGCTTTTCTACAACTCTCTCGCCCCGCATGAGAAGGCTCACCTGACAGCCTCTCTGGCATTCGAGCTGGACCACTGCGACGACCCGTGGGTCTACAACAAGATGTCCGAGCGTCTGTGCGAGATTGACCTCGAGCTTGCCCAGAGCGTTGCCGAGCTTGTCGGCGCCGACGAGATTCCTCAGAAAGAGCTGCGTCCCAATCACGGCAAGAAGGCGAAGGGTCTCAGTCAGGCCGACTTCATGCCTGAGACTCCGACTATCGAGACTCGTCGCGTTGCCATCATCATTGCTGACGGCTACGACGCTGTGGCTTACAACGCCATGGTCGGCGCCCTCAAGGGTGCTGGAGCACTCCCTTACACTATCGGACCTCGCCGTACTGCCATCTATGCTGCTGGCGAGGACAAGAACAATGGTGACAAGGGTGTCAAGCCCGACCACTTCCTCGAGGGCATGCGCAGCACCATGTTTGATAGTATCTTCGTTCCTGGTGGCAAGCAGTCCATCGAGACACTCTCGAAGAATGGTCGCGCGCTGCACTGGGTGCGCGAGGCATACGGCCACCTCAAGGCCATTGGTGCTACCGGCGAGGCCGTCGATTTCGTCAAGCTCGCCTGCGAGCTTCCCGGCATGGAGTTCTCCACCTCGTCTGAAGTCACCAACAGCTACGGTGTTGTCACCGTTGGTAAGGTCCAACCCGAGAGCTTCAAGGAGGGTCTTCAGATGGCCAAGGGTGCCAAAGACTTCCTCGACAATTACACCTACGAGATCTCACAGCACAAGAACTGGCAGCGTGAGCTTGACGGCTTGTCTGTGATGGTTGCCTACTAGAGACGCGAAGTGTTTCTAAGGTCTGATTTGATGGCCTTGTAGATATATTCGATTGATACCAGGTACGACCGTTACGACTTCAAATACTTAGAATATCATTTCCACATTATCTTTATCTTTTCTCATCGTGTCCTTGTCATTCTTACAATTTCCATGTCTCTCTGTTGTTTCTTGTCCTCCAATGATGCAATTCATTCTCTGCTCACGCTACGATCGCCAATCCTCGACCACATCCTTCCGATCTCTCAAGCAGGTTTACTGGCGCCTCAATCCTGCTTCGCGGTGCTCAGCCACAAGTACGAATTCGCAGATGCTGCGGAAGCATTGCTGTCAGATCTATCTCTGCCGAACGGCACGACGACTTCGCCCGCTGAAATCGCGTTTTTTGTGTCTAAAGGCTGTGTCTTTATTACGGTGGGCGATGCAGGAGGTGAGGCTGATGGTGCGGAGTGAGTGGGCGATAGAGGGAGGAATGTGGACTTTTGCTGGTTGGAGGGAGCCATGCTTGGTTTCGGATGTCTTGCGGAGGAGGTTCGCTGAGGTAGGTTTGGCCGAGGAAGATTGAGACCGGAAGCTTTAGCTACTGGTGATCCTAGATTCCTATCAGGAATTGGGTATCGTGAACGGATTAGCCATTGTTGCTCGGGGTGGTTGCTCTCAGCTGTGTTAAATATTCATGAGATGGGCTCTTTCCCTCGGCTCAGTGCGTTCCTTCTTCATGAATCTGGTCACGCCCTCGTCTCGTCGCCTTCAGACGTTCGTTGTCGCCCAATCGACCTCTGAAGTCGTGCGTAAGAGGTACTGTTGACGATAACCAACCGGACGGATGTCCGGATGGATTCGTTGTTGTCCAATCAGAGCAGCACTGAAGAGCTGTATAGCATACCTCCTACCCCACCTCCAGAGCTCCTCCTTGACTACTTGAGGTATCTTATCGTGCTTGCGTGCTTCTGCCATGAACTCGACAAAGCTCTGTCTGCACGTGAAGACCATCTTCTCAGGACAGAGATATCTCGTATGCCCTCGTAATTACCCTGTCAAGAACCCTTCAAACTCAGAGCCGTCTATGTGGAGCCGACACCACTTCTGCAGACCAGGGCAATTTGACAGAGGTTCTCGCAATTGCTCCTAGAGGCATAGTTCGCGCGACAATGATATAGCGCCTGTTAATTTACCACGTTGTCGGGAATAAAGTGCGCCGGGGTTTCGACCGCTGTGACCGAGGAGTAGGAACTTGGCTCTACGCAGCAGTAGTCTCGGTCTGTGTCCGTCCTTCGTACTCACGGCCCCAGCCATCCGACCGGAGGCAGGCCATCAATTGTTAGTGTCGCGACCTTGGTCTTTCGGCTCTCGTGACTGAAGGGATCGGCATTGTCGAAGCTTCCAGGAAAGCCAAGAACTACTCTCAACGAACATATTCGACGCCTCAGCGTTGCACATTGCTCAATATTGTGCTCCCTGCCGCGGAGGGCATTGCATCGAGATTTCCTGATATGTCGATGGTAGGCGAGTCGATAAGCATGGTGTCACAAACACCCTGGCGGTCACGGCCCGATTCTATACCACGACAGCTGTACACGGACGACCGTTGCAAGCAATGGAGGATGTCGCGTAGACTTGCCGGTAGAAAATAGACTTCTGGAGGATGCTTGGTGGTGTGGGAGTTTGACAGAGTGGAGTTCAAGTCCGTAGGGTCGACCAGTTGGAACGGAGACGAGCAGTCCCGGGACTAACGGAACCATGTGAACCTGTTTCCGTAGATCATCTGCCTGTCACTTTGATATGCGCACGATTCATGGGCTCTGTAGCTAGTGCTACCGGCGCCATACACAGAACTGTCGTGCCACGATTCCACAGCTGCGCTGTTGCGGTGAAGACGAACATCCATGCAAGCAGATCGGCCTCTTACGTGCGTCTGGAGCCGGCATGCATCTCGAGGCTCGCAGCAGGGCATGGGTGTCTTCTTCGCGGAGCACGGCGGTGCGTGATGACAGCTTGGCTCCCACATGGGCGCCAGGGATGGTGAGGAAGAGGATTTCCTTCAGGGAGCATGCTCCACTTCCGCCTCGACAATGTTTGCACTTTTGTGTAGCAGTATTTTTAGCTTACCATGCTTTGACTGCCGAACACGCGAGCAAGTCTTGATGCACTCGCTGCCAAAGGACGGTGAATCGTGGCTACTGAAAGAAAATCTTCTGCAGCTTGCGATCGATGGTACCTTTGGAGAAGCGCGTGGACACGCGTGTAAGTTGTCCAGGTTTCACATCTCCATCGAAGCACAGACGGTGCAATCAATCCTCGCTCGAATCAGGACCTATGCGCCTCCTGCACATCACAAGGCTGCTGAAAACGCCCCCGAATGGAGCACGCAACCTCCCCATATCGGCCGCTAATGCCGATATCCTCTCACCAGTAGACGTCCGCAGAGCAAACACCAGCCGCAGCGGAAGCTACTCCCCGACTTCACGCATGTGGTTTGGCTTCACTAGCTGTGCGGGCCTACACGTTATCAGGCTCGCTTAACTGCCTTGCCGGTCGGCACGTCTGGCACAATTGCTCCCTTGCGTTTGTCGACAGCGTCTATACCCATCCGTGTTCACTTCTTACAGAAGAATGTAAGGATCTAAGCCGCCTGTCCACGTCCGCTTGCATGACACAGCAGAGGTCATATTGACTAGCCCAGTTGTACAGCAGCAGTCTACCTGGCTTCAGAAGACCGCTGGGGATTGCATATAAACCCGCCGTCCTTCTTGTTGCTCTCGTATCTTCTTGCTACAACCAAGCTCACGACAAATTCAACCAACAGTCTCAACACCAACAAACTGGCCAAACTCCACCAAAGCCCTCGATCTCGCATCTGTCTAAAAGATAAACAACCGTCAAACATCACAATGGTTCGTTCAAGAACTTCCATCCCAATTATCATCTGACTGACACCCTCAAAGGCCAACAGCATTGCTCCAGAGCCCGTGCTTCACTGCACCAAGGTCTTCCACAAGTACATTTGTGGACACACCAAAATCGAGATTGCCGCGTGTGCTGTCTCCAAAAGGACTGAGTGCGGCGTCATGAACCCGCGACACGTCAGTCACAACAGCATCTGTCTTCCTTGCGGCGGCTGCTAGCTTGGTACGGACTATGCTCTCCATTGATGCAACGACGTATACTGACCTTGTGAATTAGAGCTAACATCGACCTCCCGAGTCACTTGCCCGGTAGTCGCCATCGCTTGGAAGTCACCCTCATTCGTTGCTTTTACTTTCGGCTTGTCAAGCATGGCGTTGAGGCGGGTCAGGGGAGAAAAGGATCACCTCGACTGTCTCACGACGTTGGAGGAAGGCGCAGGAGTTTTCGGGAGATTTTGGGAAGAGGGGTAATGGGTGTTGTATTGCGGCCTTGCGTGGCCCTCGTTGGCCAGAAACGTAAAGGGGGTTCTTTTGCCACACAGTTCAGTGCATCGTTAGCTCAATAAACCAATAACGATGTCGACTATGACCTTGCTTGTTGAACCCACATCCCCGGAGTACACCTGTCCGTTTGGCGTTCATGTCGAAAGTTTCCTCCAGTGGGCGGAGGATTTCCTGATCTGATGCAGAGTCGCACAGGCGAGGCGGTAAGCTGCCGAGACACAGCGTGTGGTGGCGTTTTTGACAGCGGTTACGTGCAGCTTTCAGGGCTCAGGGCACAACGGCATGCAGATGGGTCGCCAATAATACATTGCATTGTTCATGGCTGTGTTACCAGGTCATTGGTGGTGGCTGATGAGTTCGCTGTGGCAAAGGCACAGGCGTAGAGATATGTGCTAATATCTTGTTCACGCTCATCACCAAAACACAGCAAGCATGCTACTCTGAGATTCGTCAGCATGCAAAAATTGATGTCAAAATCGAATAGTAATGTTCCCACAAGGGCGAGAGAGCGTCAAGGTGCAGTAGCCTTGCCAAGCCTCTCGCTAAAGCCCGTCATCTCTCTAGCGCTCGACAAGGGCCATGTCCCTACAACAACAACACCCTAAGCCAATTTCGCAATGTCCGTCGATATCAATTGGGACACGCTGACCTCAGGTCCCGATGGCGAAGCTCTTGCAGAGAAGATTCGTGCATTCGTGCATGAACGATTCCAGACCATCAGTCTGCCCAAATTGATTCGCTCCGTCAAAGTCCACGGCTTCGATTTTGGCAAGACCGCGCCAGAAATCGTTCTCAAGGACATCTGCGAGCCATTGCCAGATTTTTACGAAAATGATGCCGAGAGTACAGATGATGGAACTCAAGAAAATGACAAAGATGCTCCCTCAAAGTCCCCTGAAGACAGGCCAGCGGACCGCTTACAAGCTGCTCGGGAGAGAATGATGCGAGCAGAAGCACATAGTCGCCGTACGTCCGATCTATCTGCCCTGGAACATGCTACCAATCCTCAATTATCTCGCGGCACGACTCCCGGATTCTTGCATCATGGCACGTCGAACCTTGGCTACTTCAACCTTCCACTCGGTCCTGGAGTATCTGGCACCAACACACCACTGGCGGCCGTGGCAGGCGCCCACTTTGGCCAAAGCAATCACCAGCCAGCTTGCGAGCCGCCACATCATCCGTCAGATTCTTTTAGCTCGATCTCGCCACCACCGTCAATCACGCCGCCCTCGCGTCCAATCTCGAGAGATGATGGTCTCTTCGACGCCAGGCCGAGCTCGGTAGTTCTCGACGAGGATGACGAGGCCGCCGAGACACAGACTTTCACTCCGGAGCCACCGGAGCGTAGCCCTGAAGATATGCAAGTGGTATTCCACGTGACCTACTCTGGAGACGTGAAGCTTGCAATGACAGCTGAAGTCTTCCTGGACTACCCCATGCCCAGCTTCGTTGGCATTCCGCTCAAGCTCAACATCACGGGTATGACGTTCGATGGCGTCGGCGTTCTTGCTTACATCAAAAGGAAAGCACATCTCTGCTTTCTTGCACCTGAAGATGCCGAAGCCCTCGTCGCCACTGGCACGGATCTAGGCTCGCCTGAAGAGCATCCATCGGCAACAAAGGTTCCGAACCCTCAAGGATCAATGCCTGCGAATCACAAAGTGGGCGGCTTGATCGAAGACATCAGGATAGAAAGCGAGATGGGAGGCACAGACAGTGGGCGACAAGTGCTCAAGAACGTCGACAAGATCGAAAAGTTTATCCTCGAGCAAGTGCAGCGCATCTTCGAGGACGAATGCGTGTACCCTAGCTTCTGGACTTTCCTCGTCTGAGAGTGTGATGTGTAGTGAATGTATTTGTCACAAAGGCTCTAAGACAACGCAGTGTCGTAACTACCACCATCATGCGCTTTTGCAACGTGCGCTGTTGCAACAATTATTCAATGCATCATCAAAGCACCACATCAAACGGGCTCTCCCCCGACAAGCCGCTACTGCATGTCGCACAAACTACTCTATACACCTGCACTCCACCGCTCCGTGCAACAACATCAACGACGCACTCACCCACGAACGGCCCCGCCCTGTACGCGGCTTCACCACTGCTGTCAAAAAGCGGCTCACCGCATCCGAACTCTCACGGCCAGCGTTGAGCAAGCAACACCTACGAACAGAGCAGCTGTCACAGGTCACGGCTACCACAGACGCGCGACGGAAAGAAAGAAGAGGAATGGCAATCACAAGCAAATGCAGGGCGCCGCTGTCAATAATGCGGCTGTTGTGACCTCTTACCATGCCGTCTTTTGACAGCTGCCGTGACCCGATGTTGCAAAGGTCATGGCATTGTTGACGCAATGTGAACTGGCGCGAGACTTTTCTCTAGAAGGAAAGGCGATGCAATGCAGTGCGTGTATCCGGGCATTCTTCTTTTGACCGACGGACTATCACATGCATGTAGAAGGTACCGGCAGATGACATGAAATGATATTACACCAAAGCTCTCGGTACCATCTGTGAACACGGCGACAGAAGTAAGGCGTGGCGATGCAGCCGTGATCCCATCTCGTTCATTGGGAGATTCACAGACCGGAGAAATTACAGGCGAAATTACGTATGAGCCAATTCAAGCATTGCTACCAAAAGTGTATGTACCCGGATAATATAGTATGACACTCAAAAGATCTAGCTGACCGAGAACAACGGAAAAAGTGCGTGAACATTGGAAAAATCTCCTAACTCCCATGAAAAATTAACATTGACCAGCCCCTAAAAGCAAAAGTATATCGAACAACGCCGTCGCTAAATATCGCATGCAACTCCGTCCATTCCTTTTCATGATCGTGAAGACAATAATAATGTGCAGTATAAAAGCACAAGAATGCAGAAGGCAGCAAAATGTCCCTGTACATCCAAGACTCTGTCGCAGCCATCTCTTTCTGGAGTAACATGTTGAAGCATATGGCTCTGTTACAGACTAACAACCAATGGGTATAAACGCATAGTAAATGTTCCTCCTCTTTAATTTCACCTGCCTCCTAAGCCAGGGAATATGCTTCCTATGACTTTTCTCCACCTTGGAGTCCGTGCCGCTTCTTCCGCATCAGGATCGAGGGGTGGTGCACGGCGACCGAGCATTGCAACGGCTCTCTGCCGTGCCCATTCGCGCCTCCTGTTGGCATCTGCGGGCGGCACGGGCGGAGGTTGAGGATGTGCGCCCGTGGCCGAGCGTTGGGGTACTGGCGATAGATCTGACATTTGCTGACTGTTGCTGCTTGCTGTCGCCGGCGCTGAAGTGATACGACGAGAGATTCGCTGGCTGAGTGAGACCGGTGGATGTGATGTTGCTTGGGGTGCGTTGTCCAGAGCGTTCGCTTCAGCATTCAAATCCGCCGGCTGATTTTCTTCGACACCTCCGCGCTCGCGATTTCTGCGCATGATACGTTCGCGACGGACCATGGCGTTTGTGACATTCTTAGGGCAGAAGCCTTGAGGTAGGCAACTCTTCTTGCACATCGGACAGAGGCTGGAGTTGTCGCGTAAGAAAGCGTCTACACACTCCGGGTGGAAGATGTGGTGACATGGAAGTTCGCGCACGGTATTGCCGGGTTCGTTGGTCAAAGGATCAGCGGCTACAAAGTCGTCCAGGCAGATTGGGCAGGTGGGCTGGTCAAGAGCTGTTGGACGGTATGAGAAGGCGCGAACCATGGCTGGTGTGGGTCGGGCATCCGGGGCTGGAGACGATGATCGACTGTCTGAGCTGGACGCCAGGTCCTTTGCAGGTCTCCCGGCTTGCATTGGAGCTTCATCGGGCCGCACTGTGCCGTATGTGTACAATGGCATCTTATCAAGGAGCTCTTGGGGCACAGTCAGGCGCTTGATTCCTAGTACTTCCAGGTCGACTTCGCCGGTCACAACTCGCTGCCGCAGCTGTTGACGTCGTCTTCTTTGCACCCAATGCATGAGTATTGATGTGGCGCCAATAATAATCAGGAGAATTGCGAGAACGACCAGAAGGAAGACCCACAGGCTGGGCAATCGGGTACCAGAGCCTTGTATTGCATGTCAGCCTCGTAAACATTATGTAGAAGCTGCTTTTGACACAAATAGATATGCATAGCAAGAGACTGCCACATAGTCAAGACAAAGATACTTTGGCATACGATGCCGTGAGAGCAGTATACGGAACACAAAGGAAAGAAGATAGACATACCAGGGAATTGTGAATTCGAATCACCGGTGTCAATATCGACATAAAGTCGTACGTAGTCGGTCGGATCCTCCGTTTCCAAAAGCTGCTGCGCATTTGGCGCACTTGAAAGGTTCCCGCTGTAATCAGCGGTCGCGTTGATGAGTGTACTGCCGCTTGCGCCAGGTAACACGTATACGGGAAACTGATAAGTCTGCTTCCATTCTCCACCGTCTCCCACGTTCCAATATGCATCGTTAGACTGCGGAGGCGCTTCGGTATTGTCGTTGGTCATGAAGAACAAGAAGCCGAGAGTCTGTTCCTGCCGGGCGGCGGCCAAGTAGGCTAGTGTACATGTAGGGCTGATCCATGGCGCAAGGGCTACCAGTGAATATCTTGCGTTGTCGGGGAAGTCGGAGGGCTTGGTGGCATTGGTTGGAACGTATGACAGGCTTGCATTGTAGCATGGGTCGTTCTGCGAAAGGTCGGGAGTGTATAGCAGACCAGTTATGTCATTTCCACTGGCAGCGCCGTTCGTGCTTAGAGTGCGGATGTTGGACTGTAGGTCGTAGCTGAAGGAAATGGTCGAGTTCACACGATGAGCCTCGCCGGTCGATGCGGGACCTGAGGGATCGGGGATGGCCAAGGTAACGACCCGGATCGCCTGGGCGCCTGTGGAAAGGAGTGTTAGCGACTTGAGGTCCAGGGAGAAGTGGCGGATCGAGCGCGCATAGCCGCGTGGAAGACGTGCGCAATGTGAGGCGACATACTCATGGCCGCCGTCTAGGGCGCAGTGATATAGTGGCGGAGGAGGAGGAGCGCAGGGTGAGGAGCGCAGGGTGGTGAGCGGATCAGCTCGTAGACTGCAGCGTCGCGCTCATGGGGGCAATAGCAGGCGACGGATGCGCGCGGAGTCGGACGTCAGCTGCACAGGGACAACGGTATAGTGGTCGGTAGGAGAGTGTGTAGAGATTACGACGACGACGACACAGCCATCATCCTCGACTGCACTGGCACGGCACTCGGGTGGAGGGTGTGGCCGGGGCTCGCTGCGCTTAGTCTTAGTCTAGAACACTTCCCGCGGCGTGGCGCTCTGTCTGTATTGTTTCTCGCTGGCGTGGCTGGAGATTGTCAGACTGTCTGAGCCGGTGGTTATGAGCACATGCGTGTCGAGTGTACGGCGAGAAACCCTGCGTAAGGTCGAGTATCACACCAAATAAATCTACCGTGCAACGTGGCCAGCAGAAACCTTTGTCTTGTGCTTACGTCAGCCATCTCACCAATCGACTACCCTTCCATTACCGTTTGATGAAGCGTGGGGTCTCCGCTTTCGCACTGACACTGATCACGTGGGTGGCTGACATGGTGTGATATGCACATATATGCACACATGTGCACCCAGGGTACGGATACTTGTGAGCGCCATCACCCGCGCAAATTCTTATCTGATCCCGCCCGATCAGATAACGTAACAACAACCTCATCCTGCCGCCCGACCTCTGGGCAGGCCACCGCCTGACCGTGTGCCCATGAGTCGCCATGATGCTGGTGTTTTCGCGATGCTTGACTGCGTGTGTCTTTTCTGTGCATGCATAGTCTGCGTATCAATCTCAATATCATTCTGGTACGACCTGTGATAGCCTTATCATGATCCTGGATCGCATCGTCGCCCAATCTGGCGATGTCTCTGCCACGACTTTCGGCCAGGACGACAGGGCCGAGATCATCCGGAAGATGATAGAGGGTGTGCAGTATACGCAGTGGGCTGTTCTGCACTACCAAGTCACTTTGGTGGGCGTTGTTCTGGTCTTCTCTATCTGGCAGGGACTGGAGAAGTATTCGAGGAATAGACGTGCTGCTCGATTAGCGAAACGACCACAAGGAACGCTGGACCGCTCTGCGAATTGCGATCTCTGGAAACACCGGAGAGAGCGTGAAGGATCTGGATCATCAGGCAGCAGCACCACTCTTGTTGGAGATGCCTACATCTCTGGACCGGCGGAAGCAAGCAAGGGTGCGGACGATCGTTTACCGTTGTTGCCAAAACAGCATACGAAACCATCACGATTCTCACGAGTTCGATTTTTCCTCGCCTATCAGCCATCACCTATACCGTTCTTTAACAAGACCCTGCCAGAAAATGCCACCACCCTGCTCATCCTCGCTCTCTTCGGCATCAACATCTTCTATACCGTATTAGGAATTGTGTGGGAAGTCCCTCTCATGCTAGTCTTCTCCGACCGCACCTCTCTCATCTTCGCTGCCAACCTCCCCTGGCTGTATATCCTCGGAGCCAAAAACCAGCCCCTCCGCCTCCTCACAGGCTATTCCTACGAGCATCTCAACATTCTCCACCGCCGGCTCGGTGAGTGGCTATGCTTTATCGCTATTCTGCATTCCGGCAGCATGTTCATGGTATGGTACACTTTCTTCCGACCGGATGGCCATGACTTGCGGTGGTTCTTGACGGAGAGCACCGTGTACCTGGGTTTGATCACTCTGTTCTGCTACGAAGTGCTGTATGCGACTAGTCTGGCTAGTTTCCGGAAGTGGTGGTACGAGCTCTTCCTTGGTCTACATGTGGGCTTCCAAGCTGGTGCGCTTGGCTTCTTGTACTTCCACCACAGAGGCAGCAAACCCTATGTTCGTGTCACGCTGGCGATCTTCTTGATTGATCGACTCGTCTTCCGCCTCTTGGCTAAGAGTCGTGAGTTCAAAGCGAGTGTAAGGGTCATGCCTGACGGAAATACCGTGCTGTTGTCTGGCAACTGGCCTATCACGGCCAGGCCTCAAAGCATGTGGAGATCTCTCTTCAGCCAGAACATGCACTCAGGTTGGGAGCCAGCGGAGCACGTCTTCCTCACTATCCCTTCTTTGGGCCGGAAGCACATTTTCCAGGCACATCCGTTCACCATTGCTTCAGCAGCACCCAGTGGCGAGCAGGAACACGCATGGTTCGACCTGATCATCCGCGCACTCGACGGCTTCACCCGCGACCTTCTCATCCACGCCGAGACGTGCTCTTCAGTGAACATTCGTCTAGACGGTCCCTACGGCTCCAGCCACGCCTACGCTATGTTGCGCTCGAGTGACGTAGCCGTGACAGTCGTAGGAGGCTCCGGAATCGCAGTCGCCTATCCGATGTTATGGGCTCTGCTGCAATCAAATTCCAACAAGCAGCACACTGACGTCGACTCTGAAGCAGCAGCAGGCTCTATGGGGAGCTCGAGGAAGGTAGCTCTGATCTGGATCGTGCATCAAGCAGACCACATCCAGTGGCTTGGCCAAGAGAGACTGGACGAGCTGGCAGCTCTTGGATTGCATGTTGTTTTGCCGCCTCCTACTAGGGAGGCTGGCAGGCCTGGTGTCGCGGCTTTGGTCAGAGGCACGATTGAAGAACTGATGTCCGGTGGGCAAAGTAGAGTTGGAGTCATGGTTTCGGGGCCTGATGGGATGAACCGCGCGGCAAGAAACTGTTGCGCGGAGATGCTGGGTGAGGGGTGTGAGATCGAGGTTGCTGTAGAGAAGTTTGGGTGGTAGTTCAGGAATGACCTTATGATTATGCATGCATGGTGTTTTGGGATATGATAGAGCAAGATTTTGTTTTAGATTTCATAGGAAATATCTCGCTGGGGCGGGCATTGGCATTGATTTGATGCTAGAACAATAGAATCACTTTCACGGCCATGAGACTTTTCGACAGAACGGAACGCTTCGACGTGCAGATTATGGTCTTAAATCCAGCAATATCTCAAAGGGTAAACTCGGTCGATGATCAGATTTGGGCACGATTCTGAATTACTGAAGGCGGTCGTGATCAGCTCACACACGAAGCTCATGTGGACATGTAGACATCGGCAGTCAGCTCTGAGCTCTTCAACTGTGCTGTATGAGCCCTGGCGGCCAGCTCCACCCTGGCGCGGCAACTAAGACCCTATGTGCGAATGAGTGCCAGCACCAGCCAAACACCCAGATTTGTAAAACTGGCTTGTGAATCTCTTTTTTTGATGTCGCCCTATCCGCCCAAGTGTCCAGCTATGCCTCCACCGATTCCATCGGCATCTACAGCATCTATCCTACACACCTTTCGGTGGCACCTGTTGTTCCCTTTTGCGCCTGACTCCTCGCTTAAACAAGTAATGTGTTTTGTTGTGATTTTTCGCATGCCTGGCATGACCGCCCGTGATCTTTACAAACGGATCTCATGTTGCGGTCGTTTATCGGTTGGTGGTCTTGAGGATCTCACGCTCGGCAGGGTTGTACCTGAGCAGCTTCTCAATCAGGTCGACGTGAGTTAGCAGCATGCGGCGGCAGCAGTAGCGGGAGAGTCCCAGTTCGTCGAGCGCTTGACTGTTCACGACCTCCGTCAGCGATCATTTCCAGGTCCTTTCAGACTCATACTCGACATACCCTTCAGTCATGCCCTCGCCACTATCCGGGTCAATCAACTTGACGTATTTGGTCCAGAGGTCACCAACGACCTGTCGCGCATCTTTGTTAGTCTCGCGCGCAAACCTCGAATTTTGCCTGGACTTTGCTTACCTTGCCGCACGAGAAGCAGCGCACAGGAATGATCATATTGAAGGAACGCGACGAGGATGTGTGTGGTGCGGAAGTGTTTTCGTCAAGGGGATATGGATGATCGGTCCGGCGAGCGCAAGATCGGTTTCAAGAAGTTCGTCGCCGTAGGGCTGACGGAGCGAAAGAGGCTCGCGGGCGCTGCCGAGAGAAAGCGCGACCCGGACTGATCAGTTAATCAGATAAGATGGATGGATAAGAAACTCTGACAAAGAAATTAAGGTGCATATCAAACACCCCGCCATCACGGTCCAAACAATCTATTGAAGAAAGAGATTGTTATACAATACCACAACAAACACCAAATGGCCTCAGAAGCACCAGCAGCACCCGGCGGCGGCGTCCGTCTCCCTCCCACACCCGAGCAACTACAAGCAGCTTTCGACCACGGCATCTGGTACGCAATCTCGCTATGGCCAGCTCTACACGTCGCAGTTCAGAACAGCTGGGGCGGTCCAGACAGCTCAGAGAAGCGTGACTGGTTCGCAGGCGCAGTGTCAGAGCTCTTCACCGACCGCCAGGATACAGACGCCGAGGACCTCGAGGCTTTCCTGCTGCAAATCATGCAAGACGAGTTCGACTGCAACGTGGAAGACGAGACCGAGGTGGAGGTTGGACGCACGATCCTGCTGCTGCGCAAGACACTGCTGGAGGGAGATCTTTCGGGCTATGAGGCGCTGGAGAGGCGGTGGAAGAGCAGAGGCATGATGAAGGCGGATGTGCAGGTTGTGGATCATGGAGATAATGAGGTTGATGAGGACGACGATGACGATGAGATGGATGAGGACCGCGCGCCACAGGGTGTTCAGCAGGCTCCTAAAGAGCCTAGAGAGAGGCTGCAGCCGCAGGTTGATGACGACGGGTTCACCAAGGTCGTGGGCAAGAAGCGTTAAGGACTGGTTTCGATGCGAAAAAGAGCGCGGACAGGAAATCGTACAGGAGAACGGTTGCCCACAATGAGGATATGAAGAAGCGAGGCACATGAGGTGGACTTGTTCTTTCAATCGGCGACTATCGATCCAGACATATGTTTCCAAGTCTTCGCCGAAGAAAGATTTTCGTACCCACCATGCACGAAATCACCACAATGACACAACGGTTGCCATTTCCATTGGCCACCTCACTTCCGCTATCTGCTGCTCTGTGGCGACGACCCTTCCTTCTCCTTCCTTTCCAACATTCGCCTCCCAACTTGCCACCAATGCTCCGAACCCTGCCTGACCATCTGCCGCTTGCTGTGCTCGCCCTTCGCAATTTTCGATTCCCTGGACTCAGAGGGCCTCTGAGGCGGACTAGGAAGCAATACAGTCGTCGGACGCTGCCCTGCTCTGTTCTCGGTCTTGGGCTTAGGTCTCTCACTCCGCAGAGGCTGCGAGATCGTTTCGGCACGTCGAGTTGCCACAGCCGGTGGTGTCGACTCGTTGCTATTCTTTGGCGTGCTAGGTGGAAGTGGAGTCGAGGGCCGTCGTTGTCCGTACGCTCGCGACGTGCTCAAGCGATTGCCCGGGTCAAATTCTTCGAGCGAGACGTGCTCGCGTTGACTCAGTGAGCTGGTGGGCGGTGTTACGGGTGGGTAGCAGCAGCACCAGAGACGCCACTCGGAGAGAGACATTGATGTTGGTTTGGTAGGTTGAGGCATGGCGAGGTGAAGCGGAGGCAGCTGATATTTGTATGGTGTGGTCGTTGTTCTTGTTTGTGAGGCCGGCGATGAGTGTTTGCTGGTGACAAGGGGAGGCCGAGACTCTAGACTGATTAGGTTCAGGTTTGGAGTATGCGCGTTTTGGCGGGTCTTTGTTGTTATTCTGGTACGCAAGCTCAGGTCGACGAGATTCGGGCTGCTTGAAAGTCAACAGCTTCATCACATGATTGCAAGTGAAAGGCTTTCGTTTACATGTGACGGTCAATGACAACAAATCAGAGCACAATTAGGTCTGCTAAATCGAAGCGCTGGATAACACAGACAACAAACCTCTACCCAACGTCCACTCGGTGGATATCTAGTGCAGGTTGTCGTACGTATTGCCACTGCTCACTTCCCTTTAATTCACATCTCAGCTCCCCACCAAGCATTGCAGTCTTGTATGCACGTGGCTAAATGCTTTCCACGGAGCTCCTCTGCCTCCCGTAGGAGGTACTATACCAAGCACTACGAGACAAAATCATAGCACCTTCCACTGCGAGCGCTAGCACGACCTCAGTCTGGCAGCAAACAGCCTCCCCTACGTAGTCACTCTCCAACATCACATACGACGCAGCAATTCTCGAAAAGCATAACAGAACCTCAGCGCCACCATGGCTTCCAGTCAAAAGAATAGTCTTGCCGAGGAAAACACGGCCGCCTCGCTTCAAGATCGTTCGCCCGACACTGCCATCAACACATGCGAAGGTCAGTCCAGTCGGTCACTGCCCACCGCTGGTGTGTTCGTTGCGCAATACACAGCCCTGATCAGCTTCCATTACAGCGTAGCATTCGCTTGGACGGTCAGCATGAAGAACTCCCGGCCTGAACAGGCGATGCCAAGCGAGGATCTACCGTGGTACATGGTGAAATGTCCCCATCGGACCATGTTTCTGCAGTGGCTGAGAGACACGATGAACACGTTGCACGAGATCAAGGGGCAAACGGATACCTTGACGATTCTAGAGTCAACCCGAAGGTCGGCCGGGGCCGAGATGCCGACGAGATGCACCAACTTCCCTTCACCGTACGACGCTACCGGTGAGGTCACACGGTGTCTCTCTTTCGTGCCTGCCATGCAGAGATTTCGTCTCGAGAGCGAGTTATTTGAGCCGTTGGTGATGGTCTGCTAAGAGCTATATGTCCGGTCGACCCATGGCACACCTTCAAGTGCGGTGCACGGCAGGTATTCTCTTTCTTCCTTCTGCTTCCGAGTCTGTATGTAGTCTTGTCAGAAGAGCTACATATAGTGTGGTGAATGCCCAACGTGTCAGCTCCTACTGTGCACGAACCCGCGCTGAAGCCAGCTGAAATGCATGTGCGTCATCCCTTGATCCTTCCACCTCAGCATCAGATGGTGCCTGGCAGTATAGATGAGTATGCAACTATGAATCAAATTGAGTAATTTATGCACAAGGACTCAAATACCTTTCTACTCTCAAGATAGTGGCCTCTTTGACACAACTCGTTAACGAGATCAGTCGACAAAATCCGCCGAAAGAGACCAACATCGAGGATATGAACGACATAAACCAAAAACAGCCTTCTTGCGCTTCCACCTGTAGTATTCAGCAACCACCCAGAGAAGACCGAGTGACAGGTTCGGCAGCGAACACGCCTTCCACTCAAACCCAAGAACCCCTCTCAACTCCCAAAACAATCCCACCAACCCTCCTCTCCATTCCACAAGAGCTCCGAGACATCATCTTTGCCTACGTCTTCACCTCGACATCCCCAACCGCCCCCATAGACCTACGAATCATCCCATGCGACAACATCCGACAAAACGTCCGCGCCGGAATCCTCCCACACGAACCCTCACCACCACCCAAGGATCCCCTCCTTATCTGCCGCCAACTCCACACCGAGCAAAAACAAGCCCACGCAACCGCCTACCGTCAATACTGGATAACACAAACCTTCCAAATCACCGGCGGACGCCCCTTCCTCCTGTCCAAGCTGTGCCCAGTCCCAGAGGCAGACCTACGGCACATCCACTGTCTTGCAACCGAGCCGATGCTCAAGCGTACTCGCATCAAAATCCTGATCACATTCCGCTTCGACCCAACGGCATCTTCATGGATCGCAGCGATCGAACGCTCACCGAGGTCTCACCCGCGACTGGGCGAAGACGTCCCGTGGCAATTGACAGAGCCCGCGCGGCGAGATGCGTTCTTGCGGAGCTTGCAGGATGTGATGGATGGGCTTCGCAGAGAGTATGGGGTTCCTAGTAAGGTTGATCCGGCTGCTGGGCGAGGGCTCGATGCGAGGGAGATGTATGAGCTTTCGTCTGCGGTTTGGACGAGGACCTTGGAGTCTTAGTGAAGAATGAAGCTAGAGTATCTCTGATAAGTGTCAGCATGACTCTAATCACATGGTGTTGGTCAGCTCGCTGTGAGAATGCATGGCGAAATCTCAGTGCTTGTAATAAATGACAGACATCCAACGAAAACCGAGGCATAGAGCGATTGTAGCGAACAAGAATCATAATTTCTTTGATTAATTAAAAAGATGTTCTCCCTACCCAGGTCGCCCTTTTGAAGAACCGTTCCCAAAACGCCTCCATTCCAGTCTAAATCCTCCGCAATTGGAGAAAACAAATTGGGTATGCGCATGTTGTTGTCAAAAACGAAAGGAAAAGAAAAGAAATAGCTCCAAGCAAATCCCTCTACTTCTGGCAGAGTCTTGTCTATCCCATCCCATCCATGGTCATGATCGTCGAAGAAAAAAATGAGAAAAGCCACAATACAAAGGCCAGGCCGAGACGGATATAAAAGAAAATCATAGAAGTGCCTCGAGCTGTGAAATAGCCCATTCAAGGCACGTATCAAGAATCGTCGCAAGGTCGCTCCGGCTAGGTTTGGTGAGCGGATCGAACCTCAATGAGTTTTGAGTAGTGGGGTTTCATCGTCCCAGGTGTGTCAAGCTTCAGGTGTTGAAGGTCCAGATTTTGCACCAGCTTTTGCATCTGTCGATGAATATTTCGAGTAGCGACTTCGCATACGCCCACTGCTTTGCGTCATGCTTCTAGCGAATTGGAGGAAGTGTGGGAGTCATGGCAGCGGGAGCAAGAGGGTCAGTTCTGAAGCCACGTTGGCGATCCGAGTATCCAGGCGGAGGAGCGTCGAGGGTGCTGGTGCGTTCGAGCGGCTGTTCAACGGTCGAAAGCGAGCGAGGAACAGCGCTGTACGGCTCTGGCTGCATGTTCGGGTTGACCAGGCTACGAGGCGCGAAGAAAGAGTGGATGTCATCTTCGACGTCCGTGTTGAGCTGGGCAGAAGCGACGGACTCGCGGCGGCGAGCGATGTCGATATCGTTGGGGATTGGCGGCGCGGCGGAGATTTGCATTGGCACGCGCAGGTCGATGGAGCCACCGAGGCCTGCGGTCTGTAGAGAGAGCGACAGGGCGAGGGTGTAGGTGCGGCTGATGAGGCAGGAGTGGAAGGTCGGCACGAAAGAGTGCTTCTTGGTGGGTAGTCTGATGGACAATGGCATCCTCGCGGTCCAGAATGCTGTGCCGGGTGTGTAGGTGGAGCTTGGTCCTGGGATCCAGCGCTTCTCCTCGATTGAAACGGTGCTATCGCGACGAGCAGGAGAATCGCTGCGCTTCGAAGGGTCCTCAACACGCCACTCGAAATTACCCATGGCGTGAGAGATGAGATCGTGCGTGTGACCGTGTACACTCCTGGAAGCGTCAAACTCGCTGTCGGCCTTCTTGGGGAAGTCGTGACGAGCGCTGGTGGCGTAGTATGTGCGAGACTTCAGCTTGCTGGTCAGCCTGTCGAAGCGCGGTGGCGACTTGACGCCCTTGGCGGGTTCGAAGCGAAGCATCACAATAGCGGTGGTGTTAACCTCGCTGTGGCCAAGCTCGCTGTTAGCTGGAGGCAGACGGGCGCTCTTAGGCTGCGCAGCCTCCATTACCAAAGTTCCCAAGTTGCCCAAGAACAAACTCTTCTTGAGCTTCTTCTCCTTCCTGACGCAGTATTCCGTCTTGGCGTCGTCCTCAAGCATGCCCTTAACATCAAGAGGAGGCGCCTCATCAACAGCAGGCACAACGCGGATTCGGCGTGCTTTCGCAGCGACGTGTGTGCTTTTCGAGCCTGGGCCATCCGTCTTGACAACGCGGACGAAGATGCCGTAGCGGACACTAGCCATCTCGGGAGCCATGTCGTCCAGCGTTCCATCCTTACTGGAAAGCTCTTGGTCTCCCAATGATGGAGGCAACTGATAGTGAGCATCCTTAACACTCGGGTTGTTCACCTTGTGCTTGCAGATCCTGTCGATCAGGCGAACGGGCACCTTGAACAAGAACTCGTACTCGTACGTCTTGCCGGCTTTGAGCGTACGCTCAGCGCGGTCTTCCTGGTAGAGCTCATCCAGCTTTGGCTGGCTGAGGCGTAGGAAGTTGTGGTAAGCTTCGGAGCGGCCGCTGATTGCTGCAGCGGTGGTGTAACGCTCAACGAATGTCCTGGAAGTTCCGATGAAATCGATCTCGACGTCGTCGAACTCGGTGTCTACAACAGGCTTGATCGTGACTGTGCCTTCAATCTTATCCATAGTAGAGTAGATCTTCCTGCGGCTGTTGAGATGGATAGTGATCTCAGGTTTAGTGCTGTGCAACGGGTTCCGCATGTTGGGCTTCTTGGGGACGTGGGCGCCGCCAGCGGTGTTGGTAAAGTTGGTGTTGGAAGACATAGTGATAGTGCGCGCTGCTCGGCGACTATATGACTATGCGCTTACTGTGTGATGATGAGGTGATCAATGATGATGTCCTGGAATGCGGTCGCGCGCCTGATCGGCAGCGCTTCGCGAGGGTCACAAGAACAGTGAGGTTCCCTTGGTCCAATGGCCCGGTATGCAGGAAGCTGCTCCCCGCACGTGAATGTGAATGTGATTGGTAAGTGGGAGGTACGTAGCGAGGGCAGAGCTGTCTGGAATGGGAGGAGGAAATGGGAGCAACGGAAATGTTCTACCTGGTGGAGAGTGGCGGGCGCCGAACGATTATATACTCCCTCGGGCAAGACCTGGCACTGTCGACGGGCAGGACTGTGTCAGGGCGCGAGAATAATCTGTGCAGAGAGAGCAGAAGGATGCAAGCAGCGCCAGTCATCCGTGTCACTATGACCCAATAATAACGCGCCCGTCGTCCAACTCCGTACCACCGCACACGCTCTCGACACTCGCCTTCCCCAGGCTCGAACTCTTAGCGCAGAAGACTAAACAGTCATCGCAGTACATCAGTACATCCACCTATCATTCCCTGTCGGATCTGCGATAGGGCGCCGCATCAGTCGACGGTAGGGCGCATGCTTGCTAATGTCCTGCTTTTTGCAGCCTGCCATTCTGCCATCTGACCTACTTTGCTGAACAACCATTCTACCGTGTGCGCATGTGAACGCGATCTCGCCATCGCACCACGGCGCTCGTCCGACCGCCCTTGTTCGGGGCGCAACCGGTGCCAGACCTCAATGGGCAGGCGAACGCGCGTAGTTCAGCGTGCAAAGTAGGCGCTCACGAGCGCTGTGTCATTGCAAACCGCATACGTTAAGCACAACCGGCCAATAGAGCGTAGGGGCCTCAACAAATGCGCCATTTCGCCCCGGCTTTGCCTCATAAAGTCTGGCGCTGCACACGCTCCGCTGTCCCTTGGATCTTTGCCATCCAGTGCGCGCAGAGAATTTCGCACGCACGTGGCTCTACGCCGCTTATTGTCCGCCTTGGCTGTCGGCATACCGCGTTCAGTTTGTGGAGAGGAATCCCGCACGAAGAACGATGGCGAGATGCGACTCAGCGGCTCCGACTACCGAGCAGATCGCGCCGGGCACGGCCTGTCCTTGGTGTGCGATGCACGCCATCATCAGATTCACCCGCTATATCGCTGATCTCGAGCTGAGAACGCATCACTCTTGCCTCAACATCTTGCAAGCACGCGCCGCAGAGTAAGTATGTGCAAACCGTGACCGCAATCACGTCTTGAAGCTACGGTTTCGCCTTTTCGGCCTCACTTGCTTCATGGTGTTTTTCTCTGCAAACGGCCTTCGTGTGGAGGCTTGTGAACGGGCTCTGTCGTGGCCTGCCCTTCGTCTGCCCGACATCGGTAGTGTCGGTAGAACGTGACCCCAGAACAGTCGAGACTTCGAGACTTTCTTCGCCAACTGCACTAGGTGGTATGGCTCTTGGAGCGGACGCCGTTAGGGAAGCATCGTGATCTTTCCCTCGACGCCTCCCACTATGCATGCGGAAATATTTTCGCATGGCTCCTCCACACATCCCTGGATTTCGTAGTCACCGCCCTGGAATAGTAGACTTTGCCCCGAACCCTCGCTTGACTTCGCCAGTGCGTGAAAGTCTATCGCTCGTTTGGAAGAAGCATCTCGCCACGCCTCCTCGTACCTCCATACGGAGTTGCACATGGCGTGCTCATGCCTCATTCCTGCATGAATTCCGCCAGCCACTCCTTCGAACCCCGTGCAGATCTCATGCAATAGTAATCAAGGGTTGTCAGACTTATTATAACGTGACGATGGCGTTGGGTGTCATCACATTACTAGTCAGATGTGCTCTCGTGTGCTGGCAGTTGCACCAACACGAAAATTTCATTCCATCATTCGGCGTAGTCCGAATGCAGTTGTAGAGTCCTGCTTTTACTATAGCCGTTATTCGGGCGGCCTTCGTCGCAGATCCGGCACAGCGTCTTTAGCGCGAACTCGTAAAGAGGAGTGTGACAGACCCACTATTTGCAGCTTGGCGCAACCCTAAGGCAGGCAGGCATTACCTTAAGTTCACTTCAAGGCATGACTGCACTTCAAGGCAGGAAACGTAAGGCATTCCGTTTGGCGTTGTAACTAAGGTATCTAAGATTTGAAGACGGCCCTCCGAAAGCTGGCTGCTAACACCCGTCGGCATAGACATGGGACAACGGTTGACTGCCATTGAGGTACTCTCAGCCAGAAAGGAGTGTCCCAACGGCCCTTGGATTGCTACCATCAAGTAGGAGGTATGAATTGAGAACGGTAGCACTTGCCAGTGAGACGTTATGCGCACACTCCTATTCACAAGTAGATGACCTCTGATGATGCAATTAGTGCTGAGTAGTTGTTTCAGCGTACTGAACAGTGCGATCCGAACAAGTATACGCCATCTCGCTGATGGCGAAAGATCGTCTCGTATGCGTCAGCTCATGACGACGACCTAGAACATCATCGAACTGTACATGTTGACCCTATTCAACAACCAGCGGTGGACACTTCTCCACTACGGATTTGGGCCCGTGTCTTTGAATACGTGTAACTACTTTGCTGGAACAAAACACCTTGCAGCACTTTAGCCAGAGAAATCAGGTACCCAGGTATTGTATGCATCAGCCGAATTCGATTTTCATTAAACTAAAAGTGATTTGATTTGTACAAGTCCTTCAACGATTAGACTCGTAGAGCGTGATATCACGCTGCTTTGCAAGTAAACCGTGAACAACATCAATCGCAAACCCGCAACAACAAGTCCCACGATGTACTATACAACAACACTCAATCCGTAAAACGCCACAGCACACCCGCACTCACTTCTCAAAAACACACCTCCATGCACAAATCTCCTTTCGCTCTTCTCACTCACTGCTTCCCCGCTTCCTCCTTCAGAAGTCTAGCCAGCTCCTTCGCATCTTCCTCCTTGCCGCACTGCACGAACCACTGGCTCGGCTTCTTCGGGTCCTTCTCATTGATGTGATCGACGAAAGTCACCGTCACCCTCTTGTTCTGCTGCGCATACATGGCCGCCGATTTCAGCACGTTGAAGTTCATGCCGGCTTTGCCGAGCGGCGCGACCTTCTGCAGCAAGCGTGTCTTGCCGGTGTTCTTGTTGCGCAACAGCCAGACGGGGCCAAGGGCCTTGTAGACCCACTCGGGCTTGGCGCCTTCGGTTTTGATTTCGGATTTGTAGGACTTGGCCTTTTCGATGTGGTAGAGGATGTCGGATTCTTCTTGCTCGGCGGGCTGCAGGGCGGTCATGTCTTCGACTTGCGGCTCGTTAGCGGCTTCTTCGTCGTCGTCGTCGTTACCTTCACCGTTGGTGGTTGCTTCAGTGTTGGATTGAGCGGGTTCGGCTGGCTTTGGTGCTGAGCCCTCGGCTGGCTTGGAGAAAGCAAAGAGGCTGGCGCCATTGGTTTGAGCCGGCTTAATTTGTGAGAACAGCGAGCTCCCGCTTACTGGTTGCGGTGTCTGGCTGCCCAGGTTTGCGAAAAGGTTTGAGCCAGTGTTGCCTCCGAACAAGCCTCCGCTCTTTGCTGGCGGTGCTGTAGCCGGGACCGCAGGTGTCTTGTCCTGGGCGCCGAACTTGATAGGAGTGCCTTGCTTCCAGGTCTTGTTATCGCCTGCAGGTGTGCTGTCTTGCTTCTCCTGTTCCTTGGCAGCTGGCTTTGGGGTGGCGGGTTTCATCATGAATCCTGCGCCAGATTTGGCAGCATCCTCGATTGCCTTGCGCTTGGCGGCCTGCTTCTCCTCGTACTGCTTCTTCCACTCCTCAGGATCGTCGTCTTCGCTGTCGAAGTCTTCGTCCATGGCCTTCTTGCGTGCTTGGTCTTGCTCCTTGCTGGCATTCTGACCGAAGGCTGAGAGGAAGTTGGAACCGCCAGCGGGAGGTGCGGCAAAGGTTGGCATGAAGCCACCAGCAGCTGCTGGCTTCGGCATCGCAGGTTTCGGCATGTCTGCCTTCGCAGCGGGCTTCGGCGTGAATAGTGAGCTGGATGTAGCAACACCGTTTCCATTGGTCTGAGGGGTATCGGCGTCCTTCTTTGCAGGTGTGAAGAGGGACGAGGTAGATGGCTTGAACGCGCCGAATGTGGGAGCCTTGGGAGTTTGTTCTCCGGCCGATTTTTCAGTGGTGGTCGGCTTTGGCGTGAAAAGAGACTTGGCCGCAGCTCCAGGCTCTGCAGGCTTGTCAAGTGCCGCCTCAAACAACTTCGCCGTGTTGCTAGCACCGGCGGGAAGTTTCGGGTATTCGACGGTCTCCTTCGACTTTCTGCGTTTGAATTCAGTTTGAGGTACGTTGTTATCGTCATCCTCGATGCTGCGCTTTACAGCACCCTGCTTGGGCTCTGTTGCCGGAACACGTCCGAACAGGCCGTTTGCGAACGATGGCTTAGGTGTCTGCGCCTCAGATGGACGAGACCCGAAGAGACTCTTGGTCAGGTCAACACCATTGGGTTCATCTGCCTGTCTAGGCTTAGTCGCCGTGCTGTTGCCTTGTGCAAAGCCTGTTCCGTTCTGTGATACTGTCGATGGTGTGCGCGCGAAAAGGTTCTTAGATGCCGCAGGCTTCGGAGTTTGACCGAACGATGTGCTTGCAGGCTTCTTGCCATTGTTGTTCGTATCGCCATTAATGGCCTTGACCTTCTTGAGGTAAAACTTGATAAGCTGACTGTAATCAGCGTCAGGGTCAGCAGCTGATAAGCGCTGCATGAAACCCTCGTTAAGTTGACGCAGCTCACTTGCACCAGCAGTGTCAAAGGTGCTAGCAGTGTCGGTGGTGGTAGCCTTCTTTGCAGTTTGTGGTTGCGGAGATGGTTGGAATGCATTGGTGGCAGCAAATCCAGATGTCTGAGCTGGCGCAGGGGTGAACAAAGAAGCAGCTGGTGGTTTGGGCGTGCTTGAGCTGAACAGAGAGCTTGTCAAGGTAGGCGCAGGCTTGGGCGTTGCGGATATTTCGGACACTTCCTCGACAGCTGGTTTAGGTGCGAACAACGAGTTGGTAGTTGGTGGCTTCGGAGTAGCAGCGCTGAAGAGCGAAGACGTCGAGAACGACTGAGTAGGCTTGACCGTGGCCGGTGCCTCGGGCGCCTTCTCGGCAGCTGGAGTAGGGGTAGAAGGAATGCCAAATCCGTTGCTTGCGCCAGAGAAAAGGTTCTTTGCTGGAGCGGTCGCTGGAGGCGCAACGGAGAAACCAGAGAAGGGATTTGATGCCTTGGGTGCCGGGGTCGCGCTGATAGTCTGATCCTTGGCTTTGTCTGGGAAAGTGGTGCGTCCAAACAGATCGCCACTAGATGATATTGGCGCCTTCGGGGTAGCGGCGCTGTCTGTTGTAGCGTCCGTCTCAGCGGGTTTGGAGATACGACTGAATAGATCGTTGCCCGTAGAAGCAGCAGGTTGTGAAGTGCCTGCCTCAGTAGGTTTCGAGATACGGCTGAAGAGATCATTGCCCGCAGGAGCAGCAGGTTGTGAAGTGCCGAAGAGGTTTGAGCCGCCACCGAAAGCAGACATTGGCTGAGCTGGGGTCGGCTTCTCGGGGCTGGCCATGGTATCATCATCATCAACATCGCCCGTCGGCATTTGTGATGCAGAGAATGAGAAAGTAGGCTTCGATGTCTGTTCCTTTTGCCAGCCACTCAACACGCTTGCGCCAGAGGCTTCGCCAGCAGGAGTAGCAGCAGGGGATGCGCTCTTGAAGGAGGCCCATCCGTCTGCCTTCGGCGCCTCAGCTGGCTTGCTGAACATCGAACTGCTGCCTTGGAACGGCGAAGGGCTCTTTTGCTCAGTGCTTGGCTGGGGAGCGAACAAGCTGCTCGTTGTCTGTGGAGCAGGCTGGGTGGCGCCGAAGCTGAAGCTCGGAGTGGTGGTACCATTAGCGCTGGGCTGGCTGTTTGAAGGTTGTGCTCCAAATGTGAATGAGTTTGATGGAGCAGGAGTGCCGTTCTGTGAAGGTTGCGAGTTGAATCCGGAGAAGGGGTTTGTGGGCGCCGGGCTGGCAGACTGACTTTGCGCTCCAAAACTGAAGGAAGTTGAAGGAGGGTTGCTGGCCTGAGTCTGCTGCCCAAAACCACCGAATGGGTTGGAATTCGCGTTGCCAGTGGTGCTGGTTTGTTGCGCGCCAAATGAGAATGACGGTGTGGTCTGTGCACCACCGGTCGGAGCAGCGTTTTGCTGTCCAAACCCAGCAAAGGGGTTGCTGTTTTGTTGTCCGAAGCCGTTTGAGCTAGGTTGTTGAGGCTGGCTCTGGCCGAAGGTGAATGATGATGCTGCAGGTGCGGGCGTTGACGACTGCTCGATTCTATCCATGCCGTTTGCGTCGCTCGGCTGCTGCTGACCGAAGGCGAAGCTGGTGCTTGACTGTTGTTGCGCGCCAAAGCTGAAGCTGCTTGGTGTGGTCGTAAATGTGTTTGGTGGGGTGAAGGTAGTGCTGGGGCCAGTCAGAGGTGATGCAGAGCGTGCCTTGCCACCACCTCGCTTGATGCTCGCAATTCTGGACTATTGTTAGTACGCTTCAAGGATGAATTGCCCTGAGATCTGGTCGTCTGTTGAGCTCTCTCTTCCGGGTCCACGTGATCAGACCTCGCTGCCAGGTTTGCGCGCGTGTCTTCCAAATTCTTTTTGTGCTTTCTCGGGGTCTATCCTGCGCGTGGTGTCGGGGTCGTGCAAGTCCCATTCGCTCATGTTGGCAGTTTGTTTTGCTGGTAATTGGAGTACTTGGTGAAGGTGTCTGATTTTGGTGTTTGGTTTTGATGTTTGGTGCAAGTGATTTGACTGCTGTGAACTGGCGCAAATCAGGTCGTGGTGTGCTGTACAATCGGATCAATCCCGCGTTTCGATTGAGGTTGTTGTTATTGTGGTGGTGGGTCGCCCAGCGCGACAATAGCATGTTGTATTGTTGATACACATAGCCACCCGTGCGTCATCCACAATTCGTAATCGCGCGCGCATTAAGCACACCTATTCCGCTGAGGGTAAAATCACCCTTCACTTGAGCGCCACATGTATGAGCTCGCTCGGCTCGTCGAAGGCGAAAGACGGATCCTTTGTCGGTTCTTCGTATGTTGTGATGACCCGAGTCCCACACATCACGGTCGCTCTCCGCTGCGCGAGCAAGCAGAGAAGGTTCGCTTTGAGCTGAACCTGGCAGTTTCCAAGCTCTCTCAGTGCATCATGTCTTGCACACCGTTTGGTCGACCATTTCGAAATTCCCTCAACAGGTTCTTGCGCTCGGCGGGTTTTGCTTGAAGGTTACCGCGCGCATCGTATCGCCGATTTCACCATCAAAACTGGAGTTGATTTGAAAGCACAACGGGACCCTTCGAGCAACGCATATATCGTCAAATGCTTGAGGGATTTCCTTCGCGCATCCGCTCAGCTGCCACTGCAGGGCATCTGCAGGCACAACAATGCGAGCGAGCTTGAGACTTCGGCGTACAGCATGCTGAGCTGTTGCGTCCATCGCCGTCGATTTGCGCCACCATCGCCAGGTCTCCTTCCACCATCCACAGGATCCTCAAAGTCCCAGCCAGTTCACAGGCTCTGACAGGGCAAGTACCTCCGTCTTTGCACCATTGCATGTCCACCCAGAGCTCAACAACAGACAAAACAGGGAGTGGGGTGTACTTACTTTCTCTTGGCCATCTGCGCGGCCGTCGCGGCCTTTGGTTTGTCGTCCATGGCTGCCTTGCCAGAGTCCCAGCTGCCGTAGCGTTCTTCGCCGCCTTGTCCCTCTGCGCCTCTCTTGCTCATTCTTCTCTTCCAAGAGGCCTCCGCAGCGTTTGTCGCGAGCTTTCCCAATGGAAAACACCAGAGCGCAGGTTTTGTCTAGTCGGGTCTTCGATGTTGACAATCAAAGTAGATCGGGTGGATGACGTTGGTGGATGGGATGTTTCGTAGGAACCAGGCTAGGATGCGCTGGGCTTTGTAGTCGCGTGGGTCTGTAAGGGAAACAGAAAAACAACAAGTCGGTTGGGGGGGCAGGAGTGCGAGATGAAAGAGAGCCTGGTCCGCGCGACGTCACAAGGGCAACGGCAACCTGCAGTAAAGAGGTTGGCTTCTCTTCGATGATGGAAGTTCAGGTTGTCTGACGGCTTTGCGCAAAAGATGGCCGACCCAAACACTCCGGAAAGCTGCGCTGCGCTGGCTGGGTGTGCCTCAGCAAGCACGCGCTTTCTCCTTCGGAACCGGCGAACCGACCCGCTCTGAATGTAGATTTGCCTTCCCGTATGTCGCAATATTACCACCGACGATTCTTGCGATCACTACAGATGTATATCATCGCCACAACTTCATATAGTATCGATCAGGAGGCGGTCATAGAGCATATGTGAGAATCATCCAAGTTCATTCAGGAAAGGTCAAGTGAAGCTTCCCCAAGGTTTCGTCATTTGTGAGAGGAACAACGACCATCAAACGACAGTCCACAATGAAAATATTGAATATGCAAATCAAAATCTCTCGGATCGCTGGGATGATCTACCTTCGCCATACCCGTTGGCCTGTCTGATCTAATCGCGACACTGCAACACTACTCCCTTCAGCCAATCTCCGTCGCGGCAGTCGTGCATGACCGTTCAACGTACGTGAATGTCACAGGCAGATGTAGCTCTAGGGCTCTTAAATTTCCATGTGGCATAAGGCTTTGATTGAGAATGTCTCCACCATCCACATACATGCCATGCGTTCACCATTGGGCATAAAGGTATAAATATGTGCATGAAACCAGCGAACCTGATCTGGATGGCTGAGTTAGGCTAAGGGTTGGGGTTGGGGTGAGAAGATTTCTCTAAAAAGCCAAATGTTTGCGTGTAGCATTGTTTTGACGAGAGACAAATGTCACTGGATTCATTAAGATGGCGATAATGATGCTGCGTATCTTGGTACACATTGCTATCACTGTTCTTAGGGGTGTTGTGGCATCCAGCGAGCATCTTGATTCTCTCACGGTCAAATCAACTGAACGTACCAGCATGAACCGACGCTCGGAGCTGTGTAAGTTACATGTAATCTTGGAAATGCATGTGACCGATCTAACATAGCAGTAGTTCTCAGTATTATTCATGGTGCCTCGCGTGGAATGGGAACATTTGCTCATTTACAATACACACATTCGTATATTCAATGGCTGTAAGTTACATGTAAGTTACACGTATTGGTATCCCCTCAATAGGTACCCCGCCTACATCATCAGGTAATGATGCATAACGTAAGCTTGCCATGTGAAGATGCCTGGCGTTCCGCAGTCGAAGCAACTCGTCTTCATCTGTTTTTTAGAACCTTTCGCTCAACACTGAACAAACCCGCTCCTTCACACCTTCACTCACTCACACACAATCGCACCGAACGTCAACAACACATGGGTCTCAGAATGGACGACCTCCACGCGCCAACCATTCCCTCCGGGCCCAGCTCCCAGCCAACCATCAACGGCACATCAAAAAAGCAGTCGCTGCAAGAACTGAGCGCCCAGAAAGAGAATCTCGAAGCTGAGCTTTCAGCCTTGGGCTCTGTCCTAGAATCCGTAAGCGATAGTAATGCGCAGTATGATCATCGCAGCACCTAAGCTAACCACCCACCTCCAGCATGGCGTCAACATGAACACCGGCCTCACCACATTCGACGGCTTCCCACGAGCAGACATCGATGTCGCGCAAATCCGCACAACAAGAGCGAGGATCGTACGCCTGAAGAACGACTACAAAGACGTGATGGCGAAGCTGGAAGTCGCGGTACACGAGCACTTCGCAGCGGATAAAAGCGCAGAGTCATTACCGCCTACGAGCAGTGCACCACCAGAAGTTGCGGCTACAATCGGGGAAGCACCAGCATCCACGCAGCCGGTCTCATCAGCGATCGAGCCACCATTCGCGAGAGTTAACACAGTGGTGGAGAACAGTCCAGCGGACACAGCAGGGCTCAAGGCGGGCGACAAAGTGACGAGATTCGGCTATGTGGACTGGACAAATCACGAGCGGCTAGGAAAGGTCGCTCACGTGGTGCAACAGAACGAGAATCATACAATCTTGGTCAAGGTGCTGCGAGAAGGGCAGATGGTGAGGCTGGAGCTGACGCCGCGGCGCGATTGGGGTGGTAGAGGACTGCTTGGGTGCCATTTGGTGCCCGTGTGAAGGACTGGGTATGGATACTTTGGCTCTGCATCCGGCTGATTAGGAGATAACACGATACGATACCGACTGAGTGAATGCATTACGCTTCCAGAGCGAAGAGTGGCTGCGCATAGGACACGACTCTGGACTCTCCGATCCTGGTCGTTCGCTCTTGTTCGGAAATACTACCACCGACTGCATCATACATCTCATGATATCCAACAACGCTCCCGTAACATGGGTCTGACTGAGACTTGGGATGTTCGAGGCTGGCGGAAAGAGCGATGTTGCTTGCAAACTTTTACTTCTTGTTTGCAACAGGCTGCTATGTCCTCATCGAACCAGCAATGGTTCCAACAACTACATCCGAATTGGTCTAGTGGCTAGGATTTGTCGCTCTCAATCATCGAAAGATGATCAGTTCCGACAAGGCCGGGGTTCAATTCCCCGATTCGGAATTCTTCTTTTGCTATTTTGGTGATTGAAAGATGCATGGAATTATTTTTGCTCCGCCAAGCGAGTAATGTAGTCAGCACGCAAGAAGCTATTTAGAATGGAATGAAAGGCCTCGGGCGTAAGCTACTGGTCTAATTGGGGTTGGTGACCACTATGCAGTTTTTGTTGCAAGCCACATAATGTTTGTTGTACATATTTCGGTGAAGCAGCCTTAATCGCGACTTGCCGGGTATGGGTAGTCTCTACAACTGTAGCCAGAGAAAAATAGAAACCCTTGTCATTCGGCAGTGTCCCAAGTTTGCTAGTGCTGTACACGTCTCCTATAGAAGTGCCGAAGAAGTTCGAACCGAACACCCGACTCATCCAATCTCAATTCAGTACTATACCAGAGCTAGTGCCAAATCGACCGCAGAAACACCTTTTTTCTCTAGTTATCCGGACTTCTCCAAATAGGTCGATCCCCACGCACGAGGAAAAGCACCGTTGTGCGCAGAGACCAGCAAGAAGGCCCAGCGTCCTGTTCGGGGCGAGGATTTGCCCTGCGTCTTCAAAGGGTTCCCTCCTTGTGGGGAAGGCAAGTCGTTGTTTGAGAGGAGAGACATGCCTACAGGAGGAGGGGGTAATTTGAACTTCCAGGGGCGAGGTGGATGCAGGCGATGGAATGTGAGGTTTATGGATCTGCAGTCTCATGCTGTGCACATGTTGGCTTGCTCGTGGCGGTGTGTGTTTTGCTGTGCTGCTCAACTGTTTGTAAGGGTGGCTTGGACATGATGGAGAGAGGCATCGTCATTCTACAAGCATTTGACCTGACCGCCTCACGCCCACGCCTCACCTTGCGATCAGGCGATCCGCCAGGCTATAAGTGGCGGAGATTTGCAACAACTGCTACTGAGTCGCTGTTATTACGATACTGACATGACCAGGCCGTGACGTTTCGCAGTACTGTACGGCGGTACGGTCTTTCACAGCACGTGAGGCAAGACAAACTCGCGCAGCGGAAAGTCTGCGGTAATTGGCAGATCGACAGCAAGGTTTGGCGGCCAGGAGTGTATATATTTTGAGCTTGTGGCTATGCACTACAAACTACTGGACTACAGGAGAAAGTGTTACGTTGTACTTCTTGTATGTGTAGAACTATCTCCTGTGCAAGGTGTGTTGCATTATCCTCTGCCACGTGAGCACGTTATGATAAGTCCCTGCATTATGCATGCCAGCCTGATAGGGCTACGGCGTAACACGGGACCATAGGATGGAAAGCAGGACAGCCACTTGAACAAGGGAGCATTTGATGGAGCGTAACTACATATATGATCTCGAGCTCACCGCAAGTTTAGCTGGAGAAATAGCGCAAGGCTTCTGTCATCAGGGTCGCAGTATGGTGTGAGGGTGAGAAACTTGGGATGTGTGTATCTCGATCGGTCACTCCACCACAGGTCTCTCTGGCGTAAGAGGCTCAGAGGCTGACAGAGACGATAGGGCGAGATGCAGCAGCCCGGGTAACGAAACGAAATGGTCACACTGCATTCGTTCGCTCCCTCTCATCTCTGCAAGCCGTGTTCGACACTCCTGATATCGTAAGCGGTGTCTCTGTCACGAAGCGAGCACTGTGAGTGGATTTGACAGGCCTAACATGCCGCTTGACTCGGACGTATAAGGGTCTCAGCAGGCGCTTAATTCTAATGCCCACTTACCGTTGTTCCGTGCATGCAGAGGTGGTTCTTGCTTTCGTACAACGGGACGGTTCGCAATCTTACCCGGCGCGATCGAAACACAGGCGACCTGGCAATCGACGGCAGTGATGGGTCGATAGGGAGTAGCAGGTTTGAACGCGAGTGGCCAGTCCGAACTCGAGCCCTCCACTATATTGCGAGATCGCGTGCCAGTACCAGGTAAGGTAGTCCACTCTTCACGCCATCGCTACTGTGCAAACTCGTATCTTGGTAGGCTGTATACATACTAAGGACCCAAGGCATGTCCTCGGAAGAAACACGGCCCTCCCTCGAGACGGTTTCTTCGGCAGACGGCCCACGAGCCCAGCTGTCACGTCGGACACGCGGGTCCTGTAGCGAATTACTCTGCAAATGAGCGTGCCCGCTGGCGGCAAGGGTTTCCTAGTAGTCTTTCGTCTTTGGTTAGCACAGGCTAGCACCAAGGGCTCGGGGGCGCGCTCCTACAGGCAGGCGACTTAGGCAAGCAACCTTCCCGGATGCAGCGACTGCAAAGCAAAGCCCTTCCGATCGCTGTTGCTGCGTTGCCCAAGTCTCTCCCTTGCACCTGCCCACACCAGCCCAATAATCTCCCTCGCCCACCGCCCTTCCGTCACACTCACACCAGCCAGACGCCTGCGACATCAGCGCCGCCACCCCCTAAGCAGCCTCCGCACCACCCCCTCGCGGCCTTTGAAGCGGTGCATGCGATCCGCGCAGTCAGCGCAGCACGTGGCCGAGCGAGCGACAGCTCACGGCCAATACACACACCCTGGCCAAACGCCCTGCCCCTCAGGCGTGGACTCCCAGCGCCGCGCACCACGTCGTCAAGCGCAGATGCACCTCTGAGGACCTCACTTCATCCTTTCTGCGCCTTCCTGCGATGCCAAACGAAGAGACCTCGGCTGCGGTCGCCAGGATCCTGTCCAACTTTGCAAAGCAGTTCACCCCGTTGAGCGATGGCTCCTTCCCGACCTCCGCCGTGGCAAACGGCCTGCATCCCGCGCGGATCACCCTGCCAGGCGAAGAGACGGTCGAGAAGAAGACGCTGGAGCGCGAGTTGACAAGCCTTGCTACGCGGATACAAATGCTGGAAGCCAAGGCCAACAATGGCTCCGGATCGCTCCCTGTCACGCCCAATGAGCCTCTATCTTCAGCCTTCGGTGGCGACATTTCTGCCTCGCCGCGCTTCCAGGCAGTCTCAAATCGACAACGGTCACAGTCGTGGGTCAACAGCCTACTTGCTAAGGGCGATGGAGAGAAACACGAGCCTCGCCAGCTCACCGAGGAGCAGCTCACATTCCTAAGAGAACATGTAGAGCGACAGTCAGAAGAGATTAAGAGCCAAAAGGAATTCATCGACGGCATCAAATCACAATTAAACCACCAACAGGCTGCCACGAAGGCTGTCCTCGACGGCTACGGCAGCTCCATATCGATCGAGCAACTTAAGCGGGAGATCGAGAAGAACGCGCAGATAAATGCTACATACCAGAAGGTGCTCAAGGAAATCGGCACAATCATTACGGCTGTTGCAAATGGTGATCTCAGCAAGAAGGTACTCATCCATGCCATGGAGAAGGATCCTGAGATTGCTAAGTTCAAGCACACGATCAACACGATGGTGGACCAATTGCAAGAGTTTGCTGGACAAGTCACCCACTTGGCGAAAGAAGTCGGCACCGAGGGTAGACTTGGAGGTCAGGCCATAGTGCCCGGCGTGGATGGTATCTGGGCGGAGCTTACGCGCAATGGTGAGTTTTCGATATGTGAAGACAGTCAATGTGTGCCAGACTAACATATTCTAGTCAACGTCATGGCCAACAACCTTACCGACCAAGTGCGAGAAATCGCAGTGGTCACAACAGCCGTCGCTCAGGGTGACTTGAGTCGCAAGATCGAGCGTCCAGCTCGCGGTGAGATTCTTCAACTTCAACAAACCATAAACACCATGGTGGACCAGCTCCGAACCTTTGCTACTGAAGTCACACGCGTGTCTCGAGACGTCGGTACTGAGGGTGTTCTTGGCGGTCAAGCACAAATCGAAGGCGTACGCGGCATGTGGAAAGACCTTACGGAAAATGTGAACGCCATGGCCAACAACCTGACTGCCCAAGTGCGAGATATTGCCGACGTGACCACTGCGGTGGCCAAGGGAGATCTCACACAAAAGGTCAAGGCCGAGTGCAGAGGTGAGATTCTGGAATTGAAGAGCACCATCAACGCCATGGTGGACCAATTACGACAATTTGCGCAAGAAGTCACGAAAATTGCGCGCGAGGTCGGAACCGAAGGACGTCTAGGTGGCCAAGCTACCATTCATGGTGTGGAAGGAACCTGGAAGGATCTCACTGAAAACGTGAACGGCATGGCCATGAACCTTACGACCCAGGTGCGCGAGATTGCTGAAGTCACGACAGCCGTGGCAAATGGCGATTTGAGCAAGAAGGTGCAGGCTGAGGTCAAGGGAGAAATTCTGGCCTTGAAGATCACCATCAACACCATGGTGGACCGCTTGAGTACTTTCGCCTTTGAGGTCAGCAAGGTCGCAAGAGAAGTCGGAACTGAAGGTACACTTGGAGGTCAGGCACAGGTCGAGAACGTCGAAGGCAAGTGGAAAGACTTGACTGACAACGTCAACACCATGGCCGGCAACCTCACAAACCAAGTGCGCAGCATCTCGGATGTTACACAGGCCATTGCGCGTGGCGACATGACACAATACATCGATGTACACGCCCAGGGAGAAATTCAGACACTGAAAGACACGATCAACGACATGGTAACCCGACTCGATGCATGGTCGCTAGCTGTGAAACGAGTCGCCCGCGATGTCGGCGTCGACGGCAAGATGGGAGGTCAAGCTGAAGTCGAGGGCATCACTGGTCGCTGGAAGGAAATTACCACCGACGTGAACACCATGGCTCAGAACTTGACATCACAAGTGCGCGCTTTCGGTGACATTTCCAATGCAGCCATGAAGGGCAACTTCTCGAAAACCATCACTGTGGAGGCCTCCGGTGAAATGAACGAGTTGAAGAACAAGATCAACAAGATGGTTCACAGCTTGCGCGAATCCATTCAGCGAAACAACCAACAGCGTGAGGCTGCCGAACTTGCGAACAAGACGAAGTCAGAGTTCTTGGCGAACATGTCTCACGAAATCCGTACGCCCATGAACGGTATCATTGGCATGACTCAACTTACCCTGGATACTGAACTGGAGCAAAACCAGCGCGATATGCTGAACATCGTCTTCTCCCTGGCCAACAGTCTTTTGACGATCATTGATGACATCCTGGACATTTCGAAGATTGAGGCGAACCGCATGATTCTTGAGGAAGAACCTTTCTCCCTGAGAAGTCAAGTATTCAACAGCTTGAAATCTCTGGCTGTGAGAGCCAACGAGAAAGACATTAGCCTGGTCTACGACGTTGACGCCTCTGTGCCTGACTTCATTGTTGGTGATTCCTTCAGATTGAGACAGATTATTCTTAACCTGGCAGGCAATGCAATCAAATTCACGGAGCACGGTGAAGTACGCGTCAAGATCGGCGCTGATCACAGCGTTGCCTGCGCCGAGGATGAGGTTGTTGTCAAGTTCGCCGTGTCTGACACCGGCATTGGCATTCACCACAACAAGCTTGACTTGATTTTTGACACTTTCCAGCAAGCTGACGGTTCTACTACCCGCAAGTTCGGAGGTACTGGTCTTGGTCTGTCCATTTCCAGACGTTTGGTCACTTTGATGAGAGGAAAGATGTGGGTAGAGTCCAACTTTGGATCTGGCAGCACTTTCTTCTTTACCACAGTAGTGAAGATCGGACCTAAAGACACCCAGCGCATCAAGCCACAATTGCAGCAATACAGGCAACATCAAGTCTTGTTCATCGACAGTGGTGTGACTGGCTGCGTCGATCTCATCGCTGCCGCCGTCCGCGAGTTGAACCTGGTTCCCACTGTCTTGAGCAGTGGACCTGGTGGCTGGTCTTCTGAACTCGGCACTGCTGATGCATATGACTGCGTCATTGTTGACGACGGTAATACCGCCCAGAAGCTTCGTAACACGGAGCGCTTCAAGTATATCCCGATTGTCATGGTAGCACCATCCATATCGGTCAGCTTCAAAAACGCACTGGAAAACGGCATTGCTAGCTACATGACTACTCCTTGCTTGCCAGTTGATCTCGGCAATGCGCTTATACCGGCATTGGAAGGCAGAGCTGCACCAAGCTCACTAGATCACTCCAGGTCTTTCGACATTCTCCTGGCTGAGGACAACGCCGTCAACCAAAAACTTGCTGTGAAGATATTGACAAAACACAACCATAAGGTCACAGTGGCAAACAACGGCGTGGAAGCTCTCGAAGCCATCAAGAAAAAGCGATTCGACGCGGTTCTCATGGATGTCCAGATGCCCATCATGGGTGGTTTCGAAGCCACGTCCAAGATCAGAGAATACGAGTCATCCAACGGCTTGACGAGATCACCTATCATCGCACTCACCGCGCACGCCATGCTGGGCGATCGCGAGAAGTGCATCCAGGCGCAGATGGACGAGTACTTGAGCAAGCCGCTGAAGCCAAACCAGCTCATTCAGACATTACTGAAATGCGCTACGTTAGGCGGTGCGTTGCTCGAAAGAAAAGACGATGGCCGCGGCCGAATTCAAGAGGAAGGAACTGATCAGAGCTCAGATGCTAGCAGGCAATCGCCACGTCGCCCGGCCTTAGTCGACCGTGGCTTTACCGATGCAGGCCCAACAGGCATCGCCTCACCCAGCGCCGAAGCCGACAACGAAGACCCAATGCAAAGGGTAAGTGTCATACATACCAATGGGAAGAGTGCTTGCTGATTCACTTCTAGGAACAACTATGGCGCGCGAACAGTAGCTAAATGCTGCTTCAAGCACACCTTGCTCATAACCCATGACTGATCGACCAAACGTTATTTTCACATCAAGATACCCCTTGCGCGACGCATCGTCATCGTCTTCCAAGATCTACACAGAGTGTGTGCCCGCTCAACACTCCATCCACAATGCCCGCTTGGATTACCACACAGCGAGCTGCAGCAGCCCGTTCCAGCGCGCCGCAATCTGTGGCATGGAAGCATTTTTTTTGCATTCTTGACGGCCTATTCAAACTCATACATCCATCTCTAGCACCATCTCTCCGCACGCGACTTTTTTTTGACTACGCAGACCTCCCTTTGGCTAACGCGATTGTCACTTGCACTGACGGCTGGCTGGCATTTGCCCCTCTTCTTCTTCTCTTGTTTTTTTTCCCCCTTCTACTTATTGGCTACTGGGGACGCGGGCAACGGAGCGTTGGAAGAGAATCTGAATTCCTGTTTTGCTCCCCTGAAAGACATTAGCATTGTTCCATCATTATTCAGCAGCCAGCATTCATCATTGCTTTTATTGCTCCGCTTGCTAGCTTGCTATGAAGTCAGTCCGATTTTTGACGAGCGGGACAGTCTTTGTGTTTTGTCTTTTGACCCCTTTTCCTTTCTCTCATGTATTTCATCTGTTTTGCTTACGGTCCGCGTTTGCGGAGAATTGTGGGGAGAGGAGGTGAAATACATTTTTTGGTGGTGGAAGAGGACGGAGGTGGGCTTCTGGGTTATGAGTCTTTTTTGTTCTCCTGAGATTTGAAACTGCTCAACACCTACCTACCTATGTTTGTTTTTGAGATAGTGAGACTTATGACACACGGTCCTCAGATAAGGAGCGATTTGCTCTTCTAGTTTTGATGGGTTTCTTGTGCAGCCCTGGGTTGTTTGTGTGATCTGTGGAGAGCTGCGCAGAAGAGTGTGAATTTTTGTAACAACGTGGTTACGTGAACTACATGTAGTACCTCTCAGGAGAAGGATTGAGAGTCCAGTCAATCGGATTTGATTGCGCGAAAGAGTGATCACTGGACAGAATTGACTGTCTAACAGTTGCGGAATCGCCTCATCACCCTTTTCTTATAACAATGTAGCGACGCGAACGAGTCTCTATCACGAAAATGACTGAAAGCTCTGGTAATCGAACTCGATTCCTGGTGAAAGATTTATCGCCCGCGGCCCGACTTTCATTCACACAATCAAGCAGAATTAGAACCGATGAAAGTGATCAAGACGAGAGGATTTGGCAGAAGATCAATGAATGATCCAAAAGGGTCACAAGGGCAGCCTTCCAGTACGTCGAGTTCTCGTACTCGATGCTGCGAGTTCGACTGGGCCATTGCTCCCAACATCTGGCAGTTCGGTCAGGCGTTGACTCGCAGGATCAAGCTCGTGGCGAGCCCCGTCATTCCCAATATCTTCGGTTGCCACTGCTACTTGTGAATCTTTTTCGTGTGTTGGACTGTGTGATAGGAGTCGCTGAGCAGCCCGACTTGCTTTTCTATGGCGTAGCCACCACATCACCAATGCTACAACCAGGAGACCGAGGCCAACTACGACTGCCACTACTACTCCAGCCATCTCAATCACTGGATCTCGAACGATATCGCTTTAGGAAAGTGTGAGCCCAGGACTCGGCTCTACGACCATTCAGTTTGCCGCTAGCTTCTGGAGATGTAGTCTTGCGGACATAAGACTTGGAAGGCATGGGCCGTCGTCAGCTTCGTGTGTTGTCACACTCGTTGTGTGAAAGCTACCTGCAGCTACTGAGGGCTGGCGGACAGGAAAAGGACATGGAGTGCCGGTCGTCACTACTCACACTAAGAAATAGAGCTTCGGATGAAGCCCTGTGAAAGACTTTACACTGAGAACTTTAGGTCGTATTAGGTGGATTGAGACCATAAATGTAGGTCGAGAACTGTCATGTTCAATCTTGTCCAACGATCCTACGTCCATATCCACCTTCAAAAAGACATGGAGATCTCGTCATCATAAATCCTCCTTTTCCACCTGGGCATAATTCATAGTCAAGTTAAGACCAGCTTGCATGAGGACCTGCTCCTCAGATGCCACCAGCAGCAGAGATGCGGCTCTCAAGGTAGTCGACGGCCTCGGGCACATCGAGTTGGTAAGTAAGGTGACCAGCAGTGACAACAAGACCGCCACCGCAAACACCGTCGGAAAGGTTGCAGAAAGTAAGTGCCTTCTCAGGGGGGAAGTTAGGGATCTTGCCACCCTCCTGGGCATTGCGAGTGTTACCGTAGAGCACAACGCCAGCGATCTTGTTCTTGACAGCAGTGGATAGACGCCTGACGGAAGCGACCATGACAGCCGCGCCTTGAGAGTAGCCACCAGCGACAATTTTAGTGTTTGGGCATTTTGTGGATGCGAGGTTGAAGAGGCGCTGAGCCTCGCCGTAGGCGGCGCTCGTTGTGCCTTCGGGAAGAACGTTCGCGCCAAGTGTGGCATCGTAGGGGCTTCCGACACCCTGGCAGGCGACATTGCTGGCGCCGTAGGTAGACTTCAGGCCCTGGCAAGTAGGGGGACCAACGGTACCACCCTGTTCAACAAAGACGTGTCAGTTGGGAAATGGTTCATGGACTGGTACTGTGGGCATGCGCACGATGTTGCCAACTTCGGTGGATCCACGAGCGAAGATGAATGTGATGGGACGGCAATTGCCGTTGACAAGCTCGTTGACAGTCGAGCCAACAGACTGTCTGCGCTCGACGGCGGGGAGGGCGACAGCAGTGCCGGCGAGGAAAGCAACGGCGGTGGTGAACTTCATGTTTGCGGGTAGGTTATTGTCGGGGTATTTGCTGGAAGATGTATTCGTTGTTCGTTGAGGCGGTGAGCGAGGGTGGGTCTGGAGCGAATGTTGTAACCACGAGTGTTGGTTTGTCAAGCGTATTGAAGTCTGTTGGGATGGCTTTGACAATCTGGTTCCACCATTTCACGGTCGTCCATCGCCCTTCTTATAGATCTTGTCAACTCCGGACAGCCGCGGTGGACCTCGATCTCTTAGCATGGATATGAGGCTAGGCGCTCATAGTGTCTGTCATGAAGCCCGGTGAAAGTCTTTTGACCAGGATGGATTCAGCTCGGAATGGGAGGGCCCGCAGGCAAAGACTGCGGAGAAACAGCTAGTGAGCCAAGTCAAGGTGTTTCCTGACCTCGTGATGGAGCTGTGGTTCTGTAGAAACAGGCGATGATCTTCGCTGTTAGCACGAGAGGTGTGGGCATTAGAGTTTGAGCCATAGACCTTGCTATGCATGGTAGATGAGCTACCTGCGGAGAAGACCTGAAAGAGTACATTTGCTCCGTCGAGGTTCTCGTGAAGTTTTGTAGATAGTCATATATCGAGCACTGAGCTAATCAAATTAATGAAAATGGTAAGCGCACGTGGTACATTCTTGCGAGGCACGCTGTATATCCATGTCGCAGATCATCAGCAAGCGTCCGCATCACTGGAAGGCTGCTTACAGTAGAGCCAGGGTGTTATATGCATCTGTGTTCAAATCGGTATTGTAGCCATGCCATCGAAAAGTTTTGATAGGTTGGCCAAGATGTGATAAGGTCCGGATCTAAGCTGCAAGCGGCATAAAGTAGCACAACTGTCCAATGCTATGGGCAGCTGAGAGTAAAGTCTCTACGCGATCGTCCGCCGACGCTGCGACCATACCGCAATCGTGCAGTGTTGCCGAGTTCGAGATGAACAAGAGAGTGCGCTGCTGGTCTAGAGAAAATGGATGTCTGCAGTCAGCTGCATGATGTGCCGTCCTTACACTGGCTGAAACATGCCGAGGTATGGACTGCTAGCATGCAGGTACGAACCTGTTGCATCCTGCATGCTTGCAACTTGAACACACCTCGTGGCCGCGCCATTTCCCCGACTTCACTTCGTGAAAACGCCGTACTGTAAGCCGCTTTGGCCGCTGGTTTCTTTCTACGAGCCTTGCAGCTCTTATCGTTCTGCCAGCGATTCTCCGCGGCACCAAATGACAGGAGGCAGATCTTTCTCGACCGGCTTCCAGGCGAATTTGCTCCTTGTGGCACTGACAGTAGACATGCAGGAACCTATGGAACCAGAAACTCGAGAAGTGAAAATGGCATAGTAAGAAAGTTTGCCGCGAGAGAAGGTTCGCCGCGGGATGCAAAAGTCTTGGAACCTGCGAGACCAAGAGTTCTTCGCTACGCCAAAGGCGATCCTCCATAATCGTCTATACCTCTTTAGATGGCAGATCGGCGCCTGTTAAAACGTGCCAACATCGATGTCAGATGCTACCTCGGCATCACGCAGATGTGTTTCAACTGACGTCCTAATCACACGGCTGTCATTGTAGCTACAGCTTCGAGAACTCGTCCAGTATACTAATTGGGAATACCATCGTGTGATAATGTTTGTCTTGGCTCAATGGCTTGTATGTGACACAGCCCTACTGACGTTACGAAGTCTATAGACGAGGGTGAAGCTCGCAGTGTCTCATGTTCCTCCTATACCTCGGCCCACGTTTGCACAAAACCAATCTGATTGGTGACATGTAACGAGAGATCTTTGGGTCGGGAAGACGATTATGCACTCCACATACCGCGCATGAATAAAGTACCTGCAGTGCATCGATTCGACTCACCGGACAACCCTCCGATGATATCTCCGATGGAACCACTGTTTGTAAGCACAGTGTACTCGAGGTCAAATCGAGGATATGTTGGAATACGAATGCAAGTATATTGGCACCGCACAGCGATCTATCAAATCTCACTACCCTATAGCACTGAACCTTGACACTCAATCAATCCTCCTATATGTACGTTCATGTTCTATGTGCTATCTATTCAACTATCACTCACGTACACATGTTGCAAAGTGACATTGATTTCGGCAAAGGGCACAGTAAATGGTCATCAGAGAATTGAGGGACATTCATGGTTACTATGTGTATCATGTGGTCTCATGCATTAGCTGAACGCGAGACAATGTGCATAGAATGGTCCGAATGGTGAAAAATATACAGTACCTACTTAACAAGGATGACTGCCGAAGAGGACCTGGCTCGATATGGTTATTGGACCTCGGCTAGGGCTCGTCTTTCATGTACTTAGTGTATACCATGTGGTCTGCAGCTACTATAACCTCCATGCGAGTGTAAGGTGTACGTACAGGTATTTTGATCGGTCGCAACGATGTAGTTTGACAGCAGCGGTACCTTGATGCATCGGGGCATATTCCGAATTGGGCATCTGAGCGATTTAGTCACAAAACTCCGGTGAACAACCTCTACCTCCGTATGTTATTGTATCAGAGCCAACAATTTCTTGGCTAGTGAACAAGAATGCAAAGCGAATGCTACGTTGTCCTGCATGGTCGACTGCACAACAGCTCTCCAAGCCCTGCAGACTGGAACCTAGAGTGCCAAAGACAAGAGCGACAGAACCACGCTGAAAGTCTGTTGTGAGTGGCCATCGTCGTTCTGGACTTCCATGAGTCTCCTCTCTGAGTCGTTGAACTTGGCCGCACAGGTCACTTCTTGCAGAGACCTAGCCATTGCGCTACAAGTATATTTTCTCTCGACCAGCTAGAGTCCGGGGTTTCTCATATTTCGTGCACGACATAACGACATACAGTTGTGTAGGTGTATACGTCAATGATTCCTTACGGTCGGTGCTGCAAACGTCGTGCTACGGAGTGGTTTGCTTTTCATGCAGAGCACGAGCCGCAAGTTTGGATCTACTTATCCAAGAATATCGAATCGATGATGGCAGTGAAGCGCGTTGTGCATCAGAGTGCAGTCAAGGGCACTGACTTCCAGAGCTTGATGGAAATCTTCTGACTTCAAAACGTCGCGCGGTTGTAGCTATTTGGATCTACTTTTATGCTGGAGAACCCAATGGCTTGACACCTACAGCCACAACATCAGTTTTGCTGTCCTCAGAGCTGCGATCAGCTACCTTGCCCACGCCTTCGATAACAGCTGGATGTCCTTCGTTGTATGCTGCCGCATCAAACGCTTCGCGCTTCGGACGCAAGTATCGCACGTCAATGAATCGAAGAACGCACGTCATGGTCAACACCACTATCCAGATCGCAATGCTTGACTGCCAGCCGTACTTATCTGGTCGTTCGTGTCAGAGTACGACCCAGAGTCAACGTTGGTACGAAGGACTTACAGTACGGGGCCTGTGTCGCCGGCCACACCAGGACCTGGCTCCATGACGAGATGGCGTAGTAGCCTGCGACTGCTACGCCAACTATGAGGGAGCGAGCTTCGGGATCTTGTGGAATGCTTGGGATTTTGTGTTAGCAAGTTAACTTCGGGAGCCCGAGATTCAGGTGGCGATTCAAGACTTACAGCTCAGAAAGCCAGGCAAATATCAGTGGCGCGGTACCCAAACAGATGTAGCTGATGAAGTAGCTCGCATACGCCGCCGAGATTGGTGTCGAAGATGGGTGAGACGTCCAAATGGACATTGTAATGCACGGCATGAGGCCGATAAACACTGGGTTGTAACTATTAGCATCACTATGCAACAGATATGCGTATTTGAAATGAACGGACGACTTACCTTGGGCAACGATCAGCGTCCAGCGGGTGCGCAGCGTATCCGAAAGTAACGCCCAGATCCATACTATCACTATCATCAGTATTCCGCCGCTGCGTCACATGTAGCCAGACGTCTCACCGAAGAGTACGTTGATCGCGCTTCCGCCGATGGGAATCACGTTCACTTCCTCAACTGTCCATCGTCGACTGCCATCCGGAAGCTTCATCGCCTTCAAGAAAAGGGAGAAGTACACATAACCATAAGACGCGAGGACTGTGGAGATGTACAGCACGGCGATGAAGTAGACGGTCCAGCCGCTGAACGTGCGCTTGATAGCTGCCAGGGAGACTGGCTTGGGTTCAGCACGGTTGTGGCGGACCAGTCGTGCCATGCTAAGCTCTCCGTGATTGCGGTTGAACCAGAATGCTCGAGGATTAGGCTTATTGGGATAATCCGGAAGCATCATCTGCGGTGGTCGTCAGTCTTCGCTTCTCTTCAAGACCTTAAGAGTACTCACGAAGCCCAGGCTGCCCCAAATAACTGTAATGATGGCATTGATCACGAATAGCCATCTCCACCCCGCCAACCCGTGGTGACCATCAAGCGTGCTCATGATCGCTGCCTGCAACGCACCAGACATCATGGTTCCAATCGCCTGACAGCTGTGATAGAAGCCCATTCTCTTCGCCAGTTCTGTAGGCGTATACCAATGCATGAACAAAGTCATCATGCCCGGCCAAGCACTGGACTCACATAGCCCCAGAAACACTCTGATGATATAGACCTGCTTCGCACTAGTCACCATAGCCATTAATCCGGTCATGACGCCCCATGCGATTTCCAGTCCAGACAACCAGAAAGATGGGCGGACGTAAGTCATGATGATCTGGGATGGGATGAGCATGACGCAGTAGGCGACGTTGAAGGTCGTCGTGAAGTAGTTGAGTTCGTTTCCTTGAAGGTTGAGGTCTTCTTGCATGCCTGAGACATACGCATTGCTAGATTATCAGAGTTAGCATGGGCGCATTAGTCGAGGGCTCGGAGACTTCACACTTGATATTCTGCTGATCTAGATATTTGATCACTTGAGAAATGCAGCCGAAGAAGAGCAGGAAGCAGTCTAGACGGCGTACGAGGGCTTTCTCTTCAGGCGATCGCTGGGCTGTCGTAACCAGAAATGCCGGACGGTCGAATCTGCTGAACAGACCCATGTTGTATTGTGAAGGAGGTGGTACCCGCCGAGAGCGATGTTTGGTGAGGTAGGGAAGGTTCATGGGTTAGATTGTCGACCGCAGTGATCATTTTAGAGTCGCAGAGATCGGCGCATTTGCGACTCGTCGCGTACCGATACCGGTGGAGACGGCTATCATGTTGGTCTGTACGCGAGATAAGTGGTCGTGTGATAGGCCGCGGATAAGATACTGTACCTTTGCCGCCACGGCCAACTGGAAGCGGGCAAGATGGTTGATCAGTCGGCCGAGATCACCTCTGTCTTTCCCTATCTTGTCGATTGATCTCGAAGACTATTTGCTTGTGCAAACACTCAAAAGCCAAAGAAGCCGCTCTGTTCAGTGTAACTAATTGAAGTTCAAGATTCTCAGAAGGCTTCGCAAAGCTTGGTCTGCGACATGTCTCCCCACGCGGAGCTCGACCTCAACGCCAGCCTTCCATCTCCATTGCCAGACCAAGATATCGACAAGCTTGCTACTGCGGGGTTGAGATCTCTGCCAATCGAAGATCCATGTCTGTCATACTGGCATCGGACGACGAGAGCGTTTGCACACCTTCACGAGAACCATGATCAAGATGTTCCAGCGGCGACAAGATATCTCATCATCGGCTCAGGTCTTTCTGGATCGTTGACAGCCTGGCAGCTTCTGGATGCTGGAGTACCTGGCGAAGATATCGTCGTTCTGGAGGCACGGGAAGCTGTCTCGGGTGCAAGCGGACGCAATGCAGGCCACGTCCGTCCAGACGCTTTCCGCGGCTTCGGTGCGTATGCCAGAGTCCACGGCCCGGAGCAGGCGAAGAAGATTATTGAAAACGAGAAGCTGGTATTGGAACGTGTCGACGAGTTCGTCAAGAAGCACAACGTTCCCTGTGACTTCGAGCTGTCGACTACTTTCGATGTTTGTCTCACACCAGAGTTCGCCCAGTATGAAGCGGAGAGTCTCGAGGCGTATCGACAAGCTGGTGGCGATGTCTCGCATGTCTCTTTCTATAGTGGCGAGGAAGCAGGGAAGCGGACGAATGTCGCGTCTGCCGTTGCAGCGTATGAATGGCCTGCTGGCTCGAGCCATCCAGCGAAGCTTGCCCAATGGATTCTAAGTGACATGATCACGCGAGGTGTCCGGCTATGGACACACTGCCCGGTAATTGATGTCAAATCTCACGCGGGTGGGCATGGAACCACAAGATGGGACGCTCGGACGCCTCGAGGCACTATCGCAGCAGAGAACGTAGTACATTGCACGAACGCCTATGCCTCTTACCTTCTGCCGGAGCTCTCGAGCTTTGTCACACCGAATCGCGCCCAAGCACATTCTTTCGTACCTACCTTCTCACTCGCCGGTGCAAACGCAATGACCAGCACCATGTCTCTTCGATACAGCCTCCATCATTTCTTCTCGTTGATCCAACGGCGTGGAGACGGCACTATCATCTTCGGAGTCTCAAGAGGCAATCCCGAATGGACAGATGAGACTCGGCAAAGCATAGTAAGTTTCGACGACACTCACTACAATAAAGAAGTTGCCGCAACGTCGGAACGAGAGTACACCAAGCTCTTTCCACAAAGAGCTGGCAAGGTAAACAGACACGGCGAAGGCGCGGAGCACTACTGGAGCGGCATCATCGCCATGACGCCCGACTCTGTGCCCATGGTAGGCGCGGTCGATGGCAAGCCTGGGCAGTGGATTTGTGCCGGCTTCAATGGACATGGCATGGCGAGAATATTTACATGTGCGCCTGGTCTGGTCAAGTCAATGATGGGTCAGTCATGGCAAGAGACGGGGCTGCCGGAGTGCTTTCAATATAGCAATGATCGATTGACCAAGGCGGAAAAGGGGAAGGTGGTCAGCGTCTGGTAGGGAGCAGGCTGGAAGAGACCATGAGGTAGCCAACAGAGCGCTGTGTCAATGTACCTTCACACTCCCGACACTAGGTTAAGTCAGGTTATGTATTGAGATACAGCAGAATCAATAGCACATACGACCATAGGTCAGTGAAAACTGGGCATCCCGTCCGCTCTGCCATACATAAGCACTGAACCGGGCGACTAGTACTAGAGTGGGTGACCATCTGGGAATCCCGCCTGTTGTATGTTATTGACTTTTTGTATTTTTCCTTTTTTAATTTTATTTGGACCGGGCTGTGTGACAATACAGTAAGCAAGCAGCGACAGCGGTTCATGACGATCAAACAGCTCCTTAAAAAGTGTGCTCCAACGGACGTCAATTTCGACCCAAGCCAGCACGCGTAGCCAGTATGACTGTTGCACCTAGCTAGCTAGTCCTCCCAATCCCACCAAAACGGGCGTTCGTTGCCCGGAGCAACAGTCACGTAGCCTTTGCTTCCGAACAAGAAATCCCACGGATCTTCACGAATTTCTAAACGCTCAGCTGGAGCGTTGCTCGTTGCTGGGTTTTGTGCTTGTGCAGCGTGTGGGCGAGTTGGCGGACCGTGATCTGCTGGTGCTCGCACTTCGTGGGGCTACGTGGGATATCTGGGATCATGATATCGATCTTGCTGGGCTGATTGACGTGTCGCGGAGTATCCTTGGTTGGCAGGATCAGGATGTCTACGCACGTCCGTTGGTCTGCGTGGTATTGGAGGCGGAGACGGCGGCCGCGGTCCTGAATGTGAGATGCCAGGATTGTCAATGGGTTGGGTATGGCTGCCACCATGTATGTTCCCAGAATGCGGCAGTGAAATCTCCGGTCGACCCATCGTGCGAGGAGGTAATTTGTTATCAACCGGCGGCATCGCAGCGTGCCCGCGTTGCACATCTTCATCACCAAACTCCCGAGGCGTGTTGCGCAAGTGCGGCCTGTACATCGGGTCGCCCGGAGGGAACCCATAAATATCAGTCTCCGGATGCACCGTAGGTTTCGGAACCTCCACTCATTCATTATCCGGACTATATCGTGTATAGCTCCGGCCAAGATTATTCGACCGTCCACGACCTCCCCGAGGGCCGCGAAAGTCTGCTGGACGATCGTGTCGCTCTTGGCCGTGGTTTCGTTGATGACGCTGTGAAGGTATAGTCTGAGCCACAGTATGCTGACGAGTCTGCTCTCTCCGAGGACGCGTTGATCGGCTCTGCTGGTATTCACGATCGAACTCGGCCCACTCAGCATCCCATCGACTCTGCACATCAGCCTGCTGTTCGCGATCGCGCGGGACGTGGTTGTATAGAGGATGCGAAGGCTCCAAATCGTATGGAGGATAGAAAGGCCATGGCACTGGAATAGGCGAGGGCGGGTGTTCTGTTGGCGTGGACATTTGAGGTGATTGGATATCGATGGGAAATTAGGTGTGATGGATGGTAAAAGTGGTGAGAAAGGTTTGCTGGGAAAGAGATGCTCTTATAGCTGAGAGGCGTTCAGACAGTCAGTGTTCACCAAACGTAAGTGCCCATATCACATGGAGTGAGCCGTCATGTATGTGGTGGTACGCGACCATGTCGTGATATTATGTTGATCTTGCTCACGCCCTGTGGTAGGAACTATTGTTGCGCCAGCCAGCCGGGTAAAGCTATGTGCGCCTAAGAGCTGTAATTATTCAACCTGTACAAGCATCAACCTTGTCACACGTGCTTCAGTTCCTATCGTTTCCAAACCCGACGTCGTAGTCCCGGAATATCGCTAGGCTGAACACAGTCCATCTCAAGAACATACGACTCGATGAGTAGACTCGGATGTAGTGAATTGATGAATACTCAATCAGAAATAATGCAAAATGCCCCTAAAACGTTTCGGTCGTGTGTTGTTGAAAAACAGAGAATATGCCGCTAACCTCAGATCAATTGCCATGCATTCGCTCAACAACGCTTTGCTCTCTCAAAAGTTCAAATCTTCCTATCTACATGCAAACGAAGCCTTATGGCACAAAAGGTCTCGCCTTGACGAAAACATGAGCTTGGCCAAAGAGATTTTCTCCCTTACGACACGGTAGCAGCCATATCGACGCCCTTGGCAGTTCGACTGGGCGCCAAACTGCCCTCGATACGACGCTTGGCCTCTTGCTTCTCAGCATTCGTGGGATTGTCTTTTTGCTGATCAGGTGCGTGCGGCTCAGTGCCTGGTGAATGGCCAATGCTCATACCGACGCGGATCAGCGTTTCGAGAGCGGTGTTGGAGTTGTTCACCATGTCGTCATCGAACTGCACAACGCCGGGCTCGAACAGCAGCAGCAGCGTCGAGCCGCCGAACTTGAAGTAACCCAGCTCTTCGGCGCGCTGCACGCGCTCGCCGGCTTTGCGTGTGATGACCGTGCTGCCGACCATCATGGCGCCGACGCAGATGACCATGACGCGGCCATGGGTGGTGGAGTCGATGGGGACGACGTAGCGGACGTTTTCGCCGTAGACGTCGAGCGCGGAGCGGATGGCCATGGGGTTGACGGTGTAGTATTCGCCCTCGATGAGCTTGGGTTCGCCCATGATGCCGTCGACGGGGATGTGGAAGCGATGGTAGTCCTGTGGCGCGAGACGCATGATGCCGAGCGCACCTCCGTGGTAGCGTTTGGCGTCTTGTGGGTAGGCTTCGCCGAGGAGACGCTCGACGCTGAACTCCCGGCCCTTGACCCAAATGCGCTGTGCGTCCTCCATGCGGTTGAATACGACGGAGCGGCAGTCTGCTGGGCTTACGACGATGTGTGGGTTGTCGGGCGCTGAGCAAGGGCGCGCACCGGGTTTCAGCTCGCGGTAGAAGAATTCGTTGAAGCTCTTGAAGTCCTTTGTGGGGACAAGGACCTCGTCCATGTTCAGCTGGTGGAAGTTGATGAAGCCTTGAATTTGGGCGGCAGACGCTGGGTCGTCGTATTTACGGCCTTGTTTGAAGGACATGGATTTGAGCAGCTTGCGGACTATCACCATAGTCAGTATTAGGCTGATAATATTGTACCAAATGTCGGCGTGGATAAGGTCCAGTCTCGGGGTGCAAGTATAACTTACTCTTGTCTTTCTCCATGCGCCTACTCTTGAGACCCTTGTACAGCAAGCGAATGCCCAATCGTACATAAACACTCATGCGCTCCTCGTTGATCATGCCAGTGATTCGGTCCTGGACGAGAATATTGGCACTGTTTGCACCGAGCTTGTAGCCACCGTAGGACACCTGTCGACAATATTAGAATGTGGTGCAAATGGTACCTACTCAAAGTCAAACGAGACTGCACTCACCTTCGAAATGACCTTGCTGTACCACTTCCTCTGTGCCTGACTACTTGTGACGAAACCAGCCATCACAAGGTTGTTGACAGCCTTCCAGTCGCTGCTTGCACACGTGGCAATGTGAGTGATAATGTCGGCGTCAGTGTTCTTGCTACCTCTTGCAAGTCGTGGCTGGTGGCAGATGGGACACTCCTGAATCTCCACAACGTGCTCCTCTTTCGTGCTGTCTTCATCGTTGAGGTCGTTCTCCATGTCGCTTTCGGTTGTGTTAAGGTCATCCTCCGGGACGTATGCGCCACGTTCGCCGGCCTCGCCCATGTCGCTGATCTTGAGAGCGGGCACATTGGCTGTGTTCGGGTCGAAGTTCGAGTCTTTGCCGTGGGACAAAGCTGGCGTAGTGCCGCCAGGACTTTGGTCAGGCGAGCTGTCGTTCGCCTTGACTTGTTGCACCTTCGATTTGGCCCATTGAGGCATGTGCATGGACTTTGTGGTGTCTTGGGACTTGCGAAGCTGCTCTTCAAGACAAATAACGGCTTGGTCCATGGTCAAAACACCCTCCACTGCGTTTTGGTCCTTGAAACGGTTGAAGAACCCGTCGATCGTACTATTGTGCAGCGTCGATCCGAGAGTGTCAAGCATAGTGGTCAGCTCGACTTTGTCGACTGTGCCACTGTCGTCCGCATCATACTGGCGAAGCATTGCCCGCCAGAATTGCTGTCGGATGGCTTGGTATGACATGTACTTGGCCCGAACGTAGAGTACAGGATTGTGTTTGTCCTCCCACCTCGACTTGTTCTTCAGCTCCAACGGAAGCTCAAATGAAGCAAGGCCAGGATCGTGATCGTCGGCCAACGCTTGGCTGTCATTGATATCAGGTAGCGATCGGTTCTTTGGGTTGGAAGTCGGCCCACTGCTGTTACGCTCCACCAAATTCGGGCGCGCTTGGTTGCTCAAGCTGTTGCTACTAGAGCTGCGGTGAGGTTTCTGCAAATTGGTGGAGGACCCGTTCCGACTGCTTCTGCCAAGCGTGTCACGGCTAGTGGTTCGCGACAAGGGGTTCCTGAAGCGTCTCCTTCGCTCGCTTTCATTCTCGCCTCCCGCAGGAAGGCTATCAAGGTCTGGAAGAGCGTAAAGACCCGTCTCTGGGTCTGCATCAGGTTGCAGCGAAGTGACTTTACTCAGCGGAAAGCTTGCCGTTCCAACGAAATCGTTCCCACTGAACTTGTCCCTGTCGACCACGGCGAAGTTTAGGGTGTAATTGACTGCTTGCTTGATGACTTGGAAGACAAGCTTCTCGTCGTAGACCGGATTGAGTTCGTGCTTAATGACCTTTGTGCGGTACGTCTTCCTGCCCAATGAGGCGACAACGAAGGGATCCATATCAAAGCTCGTCCGCGTGACGTTCTTCTCGGGAGGAAGATCGGTGATGCGGTTGATCTCGAGGAATAGAACACCTGCTACATCGCTTGTATTGCTGAACTCGTATGCCTTGAGCTTGCTCTTCCTCTTCAGCTTCTTGATCTTCGCTCGCCTCCTCCGCCTCTTCTTCTCCTCGCCATCACCGGAAGGCGTCGAGACACCCTCGTCGGTCTCATCTGAAGGGTTCTTGTCCTCGTCGTCCTCTTCGCTCAGGTCATCGAGATCTCTAGTCTGAACCCGGGCCAAAATATCGTCGTCGTCTTCCTCATCATCGTCGTCAGCCACAACACCGTAGAACCTCTGGAGCGTCTGTTCCGAAGTTGCCGAAGTATTGAGTGGGTCAAGGAGGGTAAATTTGATCAAGATCTCGCCTGAAATGTTGCTGTCCTTCTTTGCCTTTCTGCGTCCGCTTCTCTTGGCCTTGACTGGGAACCACTTGGCCTCGGGAGACGTAGAGCCCGAAGCGAAGAGATCCTCAAGGATAACATCGAATTCGCCCATATAGTCATTCCTGAAGCGGTCCTTGTCCCAGCAAACAGCCTCTAGCAGAGCACTGTCGGCGGTAAGGACCGGCAACTCGAAGGTCTGGTTCCATTCGGGATTCAAGGTCTTGCTGATGACGCTCGTAGCTTCTTTCGCGTCGCCCAGTGTGAGGACGAGGAATGGGTCGGAAGTGCCGCTCTTGTCCTTTGCCGCGAGGTTCCTGCCTCGCAGCACCTCGACTTTGAGCACCAGGCCCATGCCTTTGTGGTCTCCCGTGTATGAATTGCTCGTCGGCCCGTCGGCTGCGCTGGTAGGAGGCTTCATGTTTCCATTCCTGGCGGGCGAGTGTGATCTGCTCTGGGCGAGTGGGGTGGAGGGCGCTGTGCTGGCGGCGGAAGCGGTGTTGGAGGAGGATTTGAAGCGATTGAGGCTGAGGTGCTGGCTCAAATGTGGGCGCGGCATGGTCGGCGGTCTTCACGTCTCACAGGCTGCTGCGAGCCCGGGGCCTGCCTTGGTTTTCGGTCGCTTGCAAGCAAGCAATTGAGATCAGGGCCGCCAATCGTTGTGATCGGCGGGGCACAGCGTGCAGCGATGCCAAGTGGCAAGCCGGCCACTATATCTCTCAGGTACGGCAGCGACGGCAGCAGCGGTATTTGGCACAGACACAGACAGACGAAGCCGGCTTCTCTGGCTATGCGTGCAGGGTGATTGGCAATGCAATGCGGTGCCAAGGGTGGGAATGCAGTAGTATAGTAGGAAGCTCGGGATGCGAATGCGGTATATATGGGGGAGTACTACGAGTAGGTTGATGTGACGGTAGGGCCGAAACATCGACGCTGACTAGCAGGTGGGGAAGGTCTGATGAGGCAGGCCAGCAAACGGGGAAGCAATTATCACATTGAAGAAGCGAGCAACGCGAAAGAGAGAGAGAGAGGGGCATTAATGGCCGTCGGCCCGCCTGGCGTGATGCTACACTGTGACAGGTGCACTGTACGAGAGCAACAGCAACAGCATCCTCCCTGCCTTTACCCAAACACAGCCTCGTCCCCCATCTGTTCCGAGCTTGATGGATGTTCATACGCGGCATCACTCGCTTAATCGTTCTCTCGCATCCTCAGGGCTGAGCTACCTCTGCACGCGCGGGAACTTACAGCAAAACCTATTTAATACCTTAGGTCATCCCAGGGGCAGGGGCAGGGGCTACAATACATCAATTCAACGGCCACGGAGTAGCAGCTCGAAACACAAACATCATCTGCCTCGTTACATATTCATCCATACGTCCGCTGCTACTCAAGCATTGGGAAGCGCATCACTCCATGTGCCGTCCCGTCATCGCCCAGCACCGCCGCACGCTTGAAGACGTCAGACGTCTGATGGAACCGTGGAGCCCGGAAGCGTTGGTTCCGTCTTTTGGGTCGAGACCATGCCGATTTTCCGCGTGTCGTTTTGTGGAGCTTATCGTCGGCCTTCTTCCTCACGTATCCGCGAGAAGTCACTTGACAGCTGGCAGTGCTTGAAGGTTCAGCTGAGAGTGACATGAGTGCTACGTCGATGCAAGCGGAGAGAGGCAATCTGTACAACGACATGTTGTTACTGGCGAGATACCTAGCACCAGCCTAGCGAAATTGCTTGTTCTGTTTGGTTATCGAGAATCTCCATCATGGGAGAATTGAGATAATGAGCCTCGGCTTGGCCGGAGAGCACGGCTGCCGTTCTTCACACAACGAAGACGTTGGGCTCTCGAACCTGGCGCCAAGGGATGGAACATTGCTTCAAACAGTAGTCTGATCACCAGGTCGATCTTGTATGTGGACGCATACAGTCAGAAAGAATTGCTCTGTTCTGATAGCCTATTCCTTAATGACCAACATACGAGGCTTGAAGAGCTGAGCAGAAAATCCCTCATAGCTAAGTTGATAGGCTGTTCTCCGCATGACAGCGATACATACACCCTCAAGACAGACTACCGTAGCAGAAATAGAATTGTGGAAATGATAATTGCAAATTGTTTTCTTCCATCTAACCATCTACTTGGATGTGTGCTTGACAGCCCTCCCTACCCCCCTTCCTTACCACCAACCACCTCCCCATCCCTAACTGCCTTGCCCTCCAAAGCAGCAGTATGCTGCGCAAACTTACTCCTCAGCCGAATCCTCTTCCCATACTTCGCAAACAACACCGCAACCCCACAGTACACCGTCGCCAACCCCGCCAGCACAAACATCGCATGATTCGGCCCCAGACCCACAAACACGCAACGTCCAAATAGCGGCAACACGCCCGACAGCACCGCCCGCAAGAATGATAGTGAAGTGTTCGCCGAAGCGGCGTGTGAGGTGTATGTGTCTGTGAGGTAGCCGGCAAGCACGGTGTCGAATTCGACGACGCTGAAGCCGACTAGTGCTAGTGAGGCGATGGGTATGCAGGGTGTAAGGTTAGTGACGAGGGGCGGGATGGTGAAGCTGAAGACCCAGAATGCTATTGCTAGGACGGGCGCTGCGACGAGGAAGCCGAAGAGCTTGTCTTCGGGCTGAGCGGCGATGTTGTTGCGGCGGCAGGCGTTTGATACGCGGATGTCGTAGAGTCTTGGGAGGACAGTGAATAGCGCGCCGACGGAGATTGATAGATTGACCAGAGAGCATTGTCTTGGAGTGAAGCCGAAAGCATCTGCGAACACCACGGGGAAAGCTTCGGGGAAGACGTATATGATTGCGCAGACTGTTGCGGCCATTGTGCTGGTGAGGAAGACTATCGGTTCTGTGCAGAAGAGTCGCACAGGCAGAACTAGGGATGTCTCGCAGAAAGCACCGAAGCTTGGAACGTTGTCGATGGATTCGAAGTACAGGCCGTCGAATTTGGATGCGCGTACAATTGCTCTGATCTCTCGGCGGAGGATGGAAGATGGCCGAGACTCCTTCATCAATAAGCAAAGGATTGCTGAGAAGCCAGATACCGCAGCAGACAAACTGAATACCCACGGCCTACGAAAGAGTCAATTGATGCTTTTCAACGTCGTGGATCAAATAACTTACCATCCGAGTGACGACGTGCTTATGTACGTCGCGACAGCAGGTCCGATGCCCACGGCGGCAACAGCAGATGCAATCCATATGTTGAACACCCAGATCCTCGAGCGAGAATCAAACATGTTTTCTAGACTGCTAACGGCGACAGTAGTCGGTAAGGCAGACGTGAAGCCACAGATGACGCGACCTGCTATCACCGCAGGCAAGGCCGGACTGGCGGCCATCGAGACACATCCTATGGTGAAAGCCACAGTCCCTGTAATGTACAAAGTCCGACCCCCGAAGGTTTCTGCGATGGGAGGTAATACGAGCCCGCCAAAAGCTTGAGCCAAAAGGTACGTGGTAGTGAAGCAGATTAGCGCGATTTCTCTGCTCACGCCTAAATCTGCAGCTCCTGCGACTGCTGTTGAGGAGCCGGTATTGCTGACCAGTGTTGTGAACGCTTCCAGGAAGACGATCACTGCAGCCTTTACAAACGTGACACGATCAGTGCAAGTTTTAAGAAGCCAAGCTGGTTATTGGGCCCTCTGTACTCACATCGTAAAGCTTGCGCAGAGCCGACCAGTTCCTTGGATGCAATGGATTATTGTCGCGCCATGTGACTTGCCCAGAATCATCCACATCGAAGCCACGATGAGCTAGTGTGGCTGCGACATGAACTGGGACCTTGAACTTTTGCTTCTTTGGCACCAGCGGACTGTCAGAAGATACAGAATAGCCCGATGAACTGGATGAACTTGAGAACGATCGCTGTGTGCTCGCTTGCGAGGAAGTCGTGTCGTGTCCCACATAGCTCTTCGGTGGAACGATTCCAGCGAGGTCCGGCCCCTGTATCTCACCATCGTACATGCTCCAAAGCCGGTTGGTTCCTGACATTGAGTACGTATGAAATGAGTGCCTGCGATACTATGGATCCAGTAATAACACAAAGCGAAGAGGACATGGCCACTCGTGCGCATACATGGGTGCTTGCATCATGACAGGAGTTGTGATGATCGTTGCCATAACAATCGTGTACACCTTCTTCTATTGAGGAATACCAACTCATAATCGCGGTTCAGACATCAAGGATCAGGATCAATTAGGTGGCGGGCGAACACCTGGTGCGTTCGTTTGATAACCCCTAGCAACCGAGTGCATTCCAGAAGCTGTCACTGGTAGATGGGACTCGCGTGCACGAGAAGACCCGTATCTTCGGTAAGAAGTTGAGCTGCTTATCAGCTCGTGGGGAGTAAATTGTAGGTGTGTATGCCGTCCAACCGAGACACTTTATTTCGAAATGACGTGCCGAGCATCTTTGGAATGCCTGTGAATAAGAGTTTCGTGCTCAATCGTGCTGAGCGTGTTCTTGCAGATTGCGCCATTTGTTTCATGTCAGGGCAAGCAGTCAGTACCTCCGTAGTGTTTGTCTGGTTTTGTTAGCATGAAGGCCGTGTCACTTCTGGACCGTGACAAGCGTACACGTCGCATCTTGTAAGATTGATGATCTTGACACGTCAATCTGATCTGGAAGCCTCCGAATGTATGTCCATGACATTAGCGTCGGCGTAATTGCCCTAAGTTTTCCTGCAAGCAAGAGAGTGGAAGTGTACAGCAGACAGAAGAAATCGTTTGATCCACGACATCCCTTGAGATCTACTGACACGTGAGCACAACAACATGCTAACAGCTGAATTGTACACAAGAGGTAGAGTGCTAGGATGTAGACATCCGAGATAGCCAGCTGTTGTGCCGCTGATAATGATCCTCAGCGATCGTACCTGATGAGAGAAGACATGTAATAAGATTGACTGCTTACAGAAGGACATTGGCATGAGGTGAAGTGATGGATGTCTGATGAAGAGGATGCACGTGAGAGCGTGAAGTCAGAAGGACTCGGAGCGCGCTGATGAGGTCTGTGCTGAACTGAAGCGCGACTGCCTGAAGCAACTGGCACTTTCAACTCGAGGTCCTTGACTTCAACACAACAATTGCGCGACATGCGAGCATAAGACAGGCCAAGCGAAAGAAGCGAGCCTGCTTCTCCTATACGATGAAACGACACAAAACCACGCAACACCATTCCTTGCAAAATGGTGACCAAAGTTCTGTGTGTGGCTGAAAAGCCCTCTATTGCAAAAGCCGTGGCCAATCACCTCTCTGGTGGAAACGTCCAAACAGTGAGTCCATTATCGCCCTCTTCTGCGCTGAAAGATATTGACCACATGTAGCGTAATGTCACAAATGCAACATTCAACAAGAACTATGAATTCCAATTCGACTTCCCGGCTTGGGGCCGGTGCGACGTGATTATGACTTCGGTGGCCGGCCATCTTATCAGTCACGACTTCGAGCAGAGATACAAGAAATGGAGCTCATGCGACCCATCGGCTCTGTTCGAAGCAAGGATTGAGTCTTTTGTCGAGGACGGAAAGAAAGGTATTGCCAAGAACATCGAGACTAAAGCTCGCTGGTGTCAGTATCTCTACATCTGGACGGATTGCGATCGCGAAGGCGAGAACATCGGCACCGAGATCCGTGATATTGCTTGCAAAGGCAACCCGCGTCTCATAGACCCAGGACGGACTGTTCGCGCGCGGTTCTCCAACATCGAAAGAGCACATATTATGAATGCAGCAATTCACCCGATCGCCTTGGATGAGGCACAGTCGAATGCTGTTGCTTCGCGGATCGAGCTCGACTTGCGAATCGGGGCAAGCTATACAAGGAATCTTACGCTCAATGTCTCGGGCTTCATTCAGAGACACCAAGGTGGCGAAAACAGGCAGGTCATCAGCTACGGCAGCTGTCAGTTCCCTACGCTTGGATTTGTGGTGGAGCGATATTTCCGTGTTCGCAATTTTGTTCCGGAAACATTCTGGGCCATCAAAGTCATGCACAAAAAGGACGGCATCGAGGTACGCTTCCGGTGGGCGCGTGGCCACCTCTTCGATCGCATGTCAGCAGTCATTCTGTTCGAACGATGCATCACGGCGAAGACGGCTCGAGTGACTAAAGTCCAGACAAAGCCAACCAGCAAATGGAAGCCACTGCCTTTGACGACGGTAGAGCTACAGAAGTGTGGCAGTCGCTTCCTACGCATGGACAGTCAGCGTGTTATGCAAGTTGCAGAAGCCCTGTACCAGAAAGGTTGGATAAGCTATCCCCGAACTGAAACGGACCAATTCGATCGAGGTATGAACCTGCAGGCACTTGTGCAGAAACAAACACAAGGCCAAACTCAGTGGGCACAGCACGCTCAAAGCCTCATGAATGGTGGTTTCTCTCAGCCTCGCAACGGTCGCAACAACGATAAGGCACATCCTCCTATTCATCCTGTCAATTTTGTCAACCCGACCACTCTCAACCAAGAAGAACAGCGTGTCCATGAGTTTGTCGTCCGTCGTTTCTTGGCGTGCTGCAGCAAAGATGCCCAAGGCTCCAAGACCGACATCAGCATCGAGTATGGACCAGAGACCTTCAACACATCTGGCTTGATCGTGTTCGAACGCAATTACCTCGAAGTATACCCGTACGACAAATGGACCAGCAGTCAGGACTTGCCACAATTCCGCGAAGGAGAAGTCTTTGAGCCCACTGAGGCAAATCTAAACGAAGGCCAGACTAGTGCACCAGGCTATCTTACAGAACCGGAGCTAATTGGACTGATGGATGCCAACGGTATTGGAACAGATGCAACAATGGCCGAGCATATCGCAAAGATCAAAGAGCGAGAGTATGCCACTACCAGACCGAAAGGACGTCAGCCACGGCAAGATGACGACGACGAAGCCTCTGACTACGAGGGTCCCGACGATGAGCCCGAACGTGGCGCTGTACGTGGCAGAGGGCGGGGCCGAGGAAGAGGAAGGGGACGTGGACGAGGCGGTGCTGCAGGCGGAGCTCGAGGCGCAACTACTGGTGTGCAAGAGTTTATTCCGACCACTTTAGGAGTTGCCTTGGTCGAGGGTTACGAGAACATGGGGTTTGAAACCAGCTTAACGAAGCCGTTCTTGCGCAAGGAAGTGAGTGTGCATCTCAATAACTATTGTTTTTCCTCCTGCTGACCAGTTTTACTAGATGGAAATCAAGATGAAGGCTATCTGCGAAGGCCGCAAGACTCGGCGAGAAGTGGTCGAAGAAAGCCTCAACCAATACCGCGACGTGTACCTACGCGTCCAGCAGCAGCTTCCCAAGCTCCACGATGTGAGTTCTTCTCCTTTCCGATGTCGAGAGAATAGACTGACATTCGCAGGCTGTTCGGAAATACGTTTTCCAAGAAGGCCAAGGTGGAGGGAGGTAGGATTTATACTGGCCGCTATTGGTATATAAAATCTTGATGTATTCCCAATCACATAATTCTGCGAAGCTACCTAGCGGACCTTGAGTGAAGTGAGACCCAGTGCTGAATTGAAACTCTGCGAGGCATCGTGTCTACAAGGATCGAGTGAAGTTGTTTGCATGTGGCAGTCCATTGAAACGCTGCCCACGAACAACGCGAGCAAGCGACGCGGGGAAACACTAAAGCCACACCCTCACAACCATAAAAGCACCGCCCAATCCTCTTCATGGCGGCACCATTTCCATACGCACACTACGCCTGCCCATGCTCCAGTAGCGGCGGCTTCGTGTCTTCCAAACGCGCCTCACAGCCCGAACCAGAGGACCAGGACACTTTCAACCCTCACGACCCTCGCGCCGCCTACGCCCTCTACCCGCTCGACCACCTGCTCTTCTGCGACGAGTGCTCGCAGATTCGCTGCCAGAAATGCGTCAACGATGAGATCATCACCTGGTTCTGCCCGAGCTGTCTGTTCGACGTGCCTAGCGGCCAGGTCAGAGGTGAACAAAACAGGTAAGAGTGGTGAGATGGCCCGATGATTGGACACTGCGAGGCATGAGGAGCATTTCCTGACCTGAGTGCAAAGGTGTGCGCGAAACTGCTACAACTGCCCGTCATGCACGTCACCGCTGCAATTAGCACCGGTCGAGAAAAAGGACGCAAACTTGCTGAGGCCAGAAGACGGCGCGGCGAGCGATGATGCGTACGTGCTCTTCTGCCAATACTGCGACTGGTCTACCCTCGATATCGGCCTACAGTTCAACCGACCGACGAAGATTACGGAACAGATCAACAAGGCTCGGAAAGCTCGCTACAATGTGCCAGGACACAATGCGCAGGAGGAAGGACTGTCTCGCCCAAAACAGGTGCGAAATCACGATGGGGCCTTTGAGCGACTCAGCGCCTTTTACAAGGACCAATTGAACGAGACGGGCGAAGGAGCGAATCCGTACGGGAACAGCACATACGGATCACCGGCCAACTTGGCTCGCATCATGGGGATCTACGGTGGATTGACGAACAATGCTTTGAAGAAAAATCGGGCTAAACCTCAACCCATGCGCGAAGCTGCTGAAGATGATGAAGGGTTTGCTGCGTACACACTGGGCGACGACACATACGAAGGCGAAGTCTTGCAGAAGATGCGGAATTTGGGCTGGGACGAAACGGCATCAGAGGAGCAAGCACTTTCTACACCAGCCAACTACGACGCACGCTTCAACGACGAGCTGTGGCCTGCTGCAACCCACTTGCTCGCTAAGCGTGGAAAACGCTGCAGGGCATGTCGCCAATTCATCGTAAGACCCGAGCCGAAGGCGAGCGGTTTGCGATACAGAATTCGCATCCTGGCACACAGCAACATCCCACGACTATCGTTGAAACCTCTCCAAAGCAACGCTATTCCGCCGTTGCCAAACCCTTCTTTTGCCATGCGGAAGGAGACATTATATACGGAGCCCACACTGAAACCTTACATTGCGCAACATTACATCCTCACCCTGCGCAACCCGGTCTTTGAGACCGTCAAGGTCACGCTTGCAACACCAGCAACGACGCCAGGACGCGTTGCTTCTAAGGTGACAATTCTGTGTCCTTCTTTCACAATCGGAGCCGCCGGTGATCAATGGGACGACGCACTAACCACACCAGCATCGCTGGCCGAAGGTGGACGAAGAGCTGCAATGGCATCTCTGACTGGCATGCCAGAAGCTGAGCGGCAGCCGGAAGCCGGCAAGGTCTGGGAGCAGACACGCAACAGCACATCAGTCATTCTTGAGATCGTGCCGGGCTCGCTCGACCCTCCTCTAGCAGAGGGCCAGGAAAAGCCAGAGGCGGCCGAGACCGAGGACGATGACATCTTGGAGATTCCTGTGTATGTGCGTGTCGAGTGGAGTGCAGATGTGCATGGCGAGAAGGGCGGAGAGAAGGAGCCGAGAGAGTTGGGCTATTGGTGTGTACTTGGAGTTGGCCGCATTGTTGAGTAGTCTCAGTGGTCGTGGTCGGTTTCCACTCATGCTATGCTGAATGGTGGTACCTCGATTGTCTTCCACTGCCATCACCAGTCAGGCGGCTCAACGGTCATGCAGCCGACGTTCAAGGGTTCCACGTGCAGATCAGATTCTCAAAAACAGTCCCCACGTTCACGTACGTCATTTCCTGTTCTTCGGCCTTGCACTTGTGAACATCATCGGCGGGTCATTACTACTAGTCCTGCAAGTAAACAGCATGTTGCATTAGCCTTCCCGTCTTTCATTCACGTCCTACTCTGTTCCTAGAAACATCCATGTCCACACACAACCTACAATAAACACCACACAAACCATGGCAGACACAGCAGCTCTCAACCCAGCGCAGTCCGCCGCCCTCTTCGACGTCCTCACCCACTTCGAAACATACCGCGAGATTGAAGACTTCAAGCAGCCCGGCGCCATCCACAACTACGGCCCTCCCTTCCAAGACGACAAGACCAAATCCTCCTCGCCCGTCTTGCAAACCCTCATATCAAAATTCATCCTCCCCCTGCCCGGCCTGCGAGATGTGTCCGCGGAGTTCTGGAAAGTGCGCGTCACGGATATCATTGATGAGTTGAGCAAGGCCGAGTTGAGCGAGAGTTTCGACAAGGGTATACTGGGTATAAGGAAGACGCTGGCGACGGCTATCAGTGCTCTGATCGAGTATCCGGCGAGAGCTTCGTTGGGCGGTCTCCCGGAAAAGAAACGACCGGAGAAGAGGACGTACGACGTCAAGAACCCAGAGGATGTGTTGCAGGCGTGGCAGGATTGCTTGCAGGCTTTGGTCTACGGCGACTTGATCGATGAGCTGTTCAGCAAAGCGGCGGAAACGGACGATTTGTCCAAACACGATACTTTGGTGCAGGGCATGCATGAGTTTGTGCTTGTAAAGTAGGTAAGGCCTTCAGCGCTTCTGGGGCTGGGTTGTTGGTTGGCACATCCGAAATACTGACTGGGTTATGTAGTATTGCTTCGATCATGCATTACGCACTTGTGCTATCACCCGAAGGGCCTACATTGCTGCGCATGATCGGCAGCGTGCATGGCATGCTACCGTATAGCGTGGTGCGGCAAACGCTCAAGGTCGGCAATGTCGCGACCATGATCAGCGGTGTTATGAGAATTGTGCTTGCGAAGGTCAGCGTCAGTGCTGTGACGAACTGGATGGGACTATCATCTGGCGCCGATGAGGGCATGAATTTGTTGCAACAGTGAGTGTTCCCAAGAGACAAGACACAGGACAACAAGCTAACATTCACAGAATCATCTCACAAGTACTCTCCTGGGAGAAGCGAGAGCTCAAGACCCGCATAACCAAGATCGAGAAAGACAAAGACGCTCCTTCAAAAGCAGTCCTCGCCGAGATCAATGCCTGGGTCAAAGATCGATCCCGCGAAGAGCACGCCGAATGCCGCAGACAGAGCAAAGAGCAACAGCGATCGATCATCACCGTCCTCCTCTCTCTATCGTCGCAATCACCCGACCTCTCCGACAAGCAGCACGCCAAAGCCCTCGAATACCTCTCCCTGACCCTCGCCGTCCGAGACAGAACAGAAATCGTGCGCGTCCTCTGTCAGCGCAACCCAGACCACCTCACAGCGGCCATCCGCGACGGCGTCGACGCCTACACGCCCATGATCCGCGACGTCCACCAAGCCGTCAACCTCAGCGACACCCTCTGGGACTTCGAGCGCTTCCTCACAGACATGCTCAAAATGAGCAAACCATCCGGCAAAAAAGGCGAAGAGAAACCCCCAACCGTCGAAGACTTCGTCGACCTCCTCCACCGCCACCAAACAAGCAGCCACAAGTTCCTCCACCAAGTCGCCAAAAACAGCAAACCCCTCATGGACACCTGGAAGTCCTACGTCCGCTCCGCAGCAGCGCAATTCAATGCCCACACCAAACCACCCACCACCGCCTCCGTCGTCCCAGACTCCATCGCCGCTGGCGGCGCCCACAAAAAGCTACAAGAAGCCTTCTCGGCCCTCTCGCAAGACGACCAAAAAGCCGTCAAAGCAGAACTCGAAGCCTACGACAAGTACCTCAAAAACCTGCACACCGCGTCCGCAGCACGCATCAGCGCCGTCATCAAGCGCACGCAATCTACACCGTTCGGCCCAGGAGCGTTCCTAGCACGCTGGCAGCAGCTCATGGACTCGACGCCTGTGACGCCGGATAAGGCGCAGGGCCCCGTGCGATACGGTGGCAGTCGGAGTGTCAAAGAGGCTGGAAGGAAAGATATCGATGGTGAGGAGGCGGGCTTCGTGGGCGAGGATGAGAAGGAGAAGGAGGTGGGGGAGAAGACGCCGCAGATGCCGTCGGTTGGAAAGACGGTGGAGCTGCTGGGGCAGAGGTATAGGGAGATTCTGGGCGGTAGCTGAGCGATTAGATGTGTAAATCGCTTATGGACGCTACGAGAAACACGCATCTCGCATTGTACAATCCCGTTGTGAGGGAATCGATCGCTTTCTCGAGAAGCCCCCTTAACATTTTCAAATACACTGAAAGCCGAGCATGCCATAGATATGCAACGAGGTATAAATGTGTGTTGCAACACGGCAACAAATGCCTTCAAGAAATTTTTGTGCTCGGCTACAAAAAGCAAAGTCTGATCTTTTCTGACCAAAATTGCCCCGTTGTCACAAATGCCATGTCTCTCAATACTCGCTCGCTCGATAGAACGTCGTCCACCTGACGAGTTTCAACTGCGGTTCCAAGCCATATCGTTCCTGGACATCAATAACCCATGTTGTCTTCCTGATCACTAATCCCGGCCCTCGATGGAATAAAAAAAAAATTACAAGCCTGCGCCTAATCTGGGGGTATACTGCTCAATATTGTTGCCTGTCTGTTTGGTTTCTTTGTTCGTTCGTTCAATCGTTCATCAATTCGCTCTCGTCCCCAAAGGTCTCGTCGCCTTCGTCGACATCATCGAGAACGGTGGCGCCCAGCATCCCTGTGACCTGCTGTGCGTTGCCGTGAGCTTGTAGGTGTCCGTGCGTCGGAGGTGGTGGCGGAGGTGTTGCCTGCGGGTGAGCATTCGAGTTGCCGCCAATCCACAGTGAGCTGCCGGTAGAGGCTGGTGCGCTTTGGCTTAGACCTGGTGCGCCTTGGATGTGCGTGTGCGTGGAGTTAGTCATCTGAGGCGCCCAATTGCTGCTATTGTGCAGTGCTTGCTGGAAGAGAGCAGTCGAGCTGCCGTGGTTTGGTCCCGGTGCTACAGGTGTCATGCCAGGTGGATGGGTACCAGTGACGTTCACGTTCATCACTGGTGTGTTGGTACCCGAGCCCGAGTCGATGTTCTGGTCATCTGGATCGTCTATCCCCATTTCGCTGCCGTTGGCGACCGAAGGGGTCAGTGAGTCGCTGCCAGAGTGATACACTCTCTGCTGGTCATTGAGATGGTCGCGGAGTCTAGCCACGCCATGGCCGGAGAAGACGCAGAACACGTCTCGCTGGTGGTCGTTAAATTCAGGGGGTGCATCGCGACAAAAACTCAAGAGTTCATCGCGAAGGAAAGCTTGCACACCCGTGAGCGACAGATGCGTGAGTTTCGGGCAGCTGTTCAGCAGCGTGTGAATACCCTAGGGAAAATGTTAGCAGCTGCCCATCAGACCACCGTTCATGGACGAGGAAACCTACCTCCAAGGTCAAGTTTGTACAATAGCTGAGATGCACTCGCTCCAACACACTAAAACCGTTGACCCTCTTGCTGTTCTTCATTTCTCCCATGGCGAGGCTGAAGATGCTGCGATCGGTGATGCCAGCGCACTTGACAAGGCCTATCCTCTTGAGTTTCGGCAAGCTAGCAAGCTTTGTCACACTGCTGTCGGTCAGAGCGGTGCAGCAAGCGAGGTCAATGTAGCGGATGCGATTGCACGCCTTGGCCAAGGCTTCAACACTGACGTCGGTGATACGGGCACAGTGGCCAAGGTGGATATAGTGAAGGTTCTTGCCAAGCTTAGTAATCGCGAAGACGGCTCTGTCGGTGATCATCCTGCACTTCGCCAGGATAAGGTTTCGGAGCCTTGGACATGTCTGGATGATCCTCTCTACACCCTTGTCTCCAATTTCAGCGCAGTCCGTCAGGTCGAGAATGCGAAGTGCGTCGAAGGAAATGGGCATTTCTGGGTCGTTTGGCAAGTCGAGGAAGGCGGAATCGTCGAGACGAGAACAGTGGGCGAGTCTCATCTCGCGCAAGTGACGGCACGAAAGAAGCAGGGCCGTGACTGCTGGAGACTCCAAGGCTTGCAGGCCATAGAGATCAACTTCCAGGAGGTGTGAGCTGTGTGAAGCGACAGTCATGATCGCCTTGTCTGTCAATTGCACGCAGTTGTTGAATTTGAGTCGCTTCAGGTGTCGGCAGTTCTTTGCAATGGCAACGATGGAGTCATCGGTCAGCTTCTTACAGCCAGTTACGTTCAAGCCTTGCAATCGCAAGCAATTGTCTGCTACCACCATCATCGTCTGTTCCGTCACCTGGTCAAGACCAGTGATGTCTAGAGCCAGCAGGCTCCGATTGCCCGCTATTAATGGAAGAAGACTGATGTCCGTAAGCTTGGTGCAATTTGTCAGCGTTAGGCGCTCGATTCGCTTGCAGTCCGCGAGGCCCATCAGTGTCCCGTCGCTGACGCTATTTGCGAGCGTGGACATGTTGAGGCGCTTGACCAGATCCTGGTATGCAAAGAATTTGTCCGCCTTGCGTATAGACTGGACGACACTGTGGATGCTGTCCCATTTTCCCATAGCCGGTCTGTGCCAGAGAAGTCCCACGCTATTTCTCGCCCACTCCTTCGACACTAGCATGCATGACTGTAGGTCCTTTGGCGCACTCAAGCGCGAGAAGATGTGGATCAAAAGTTCGGCGGGTAGGCGATGGACTGGCGACACACGGCAGATCTCCTCATACTGCCGCCTGAGAGAGTCGTCCTGGGAGAGTTCGGGTGAGTTGTCGAGGCCTAGTGAGGATGCCGAGTCGTTTGCCTGGAGCATGAAGGAGTCGTTGTCGTCATCCACGCCGCGCTCCGGCGACGTCGAAGAGGAAGAGTTAGACGAGGTACTGGCGCGTCTTTGCAGGCGGCGGGGACGAGCCGTGGAGGGCGCCATGGCGGTGCTCAGGCGGGTGTTGTATGGGTGGTGGTGTGTGGGATGAGTCGAGAGATGGCAGGGCGGAGCCTTGCTCTAGTGCGACGTCGGGCTGAGCGCTGGTCGCGAGCACCGCTGGGCGTCGCTGCGGCTGCCGCGTATGGGAGGAAGTGAATGCAGCCGCGAGGGCTGTTGTGGAGGGAATATGCGGCGTGCTCACTGTCGAGCGGCGGCGTTTCGATTGATTGTTGATGCTGGTCGGGGTCGCAGGATGGGCAGCGGGGAAACGAGGCGAGCAAGCAAGCAAGCAAGCTACTGTAGCAAGCAGGCAACGGTCACGAGGCGGTGGGATGCGGGATGCGGGATGCAGGTGTTGGTGTTGGTGCTGGTGCTGGTGTTTTATATGGCGGATAGGAGTGTCGGAGTCTGTGTTGCTGCCTTCAATGCTACTCGGCGGGAGATTAGGGCGTGTGGTGGTGTGTTTGAGGGTTGGTCTGTTCTGGCCTGGCGGCGCTTGAGAGTTGCAAGGTTGTCCGTCTTGGTCTGCCGGTAACTTAGACCCGCGCGCGGAAGCAACAACCCTAGCCCAAGCCACTTCCACTGACGCACCAGAGCCAGCGCGCGGCCAGACACGGCGCCAGCAAACACCGACACCCCGTTGCTTTAATAAGAACTCGAAGATCACCATTCTCGATCATGGCAACCACTCCATTTCCTGGCATCGTCATCGTCGTCGTCGTCGCCATGTGCAGCTCCATGAAGCAACTCCAAAATTACCATGTTGGTTCGAAATCTGGTAGCAAGGTATCTATGCGCTGCCACGAATGACTACCTCGAGCAAACAATACACCAAAAGAACGGCGATAGACAAGGTGAGACCTCGCCTGTGTCGTGGCATTCATGTTTGAAAGACCAGCCATCGTAGCAATACTTACTTGACTCGAGTTCTTCAGTTTGAAGTGGTCGGCAATCGGCTCCTGCTAATCATGAGCAGCAGCCAGAGTATATATGAGCGCCCTCGACGCCAAAGTCACGTGTCAAACTTAATATCAGCTGCTGAAGTGAAACACTTGTTCCAGATCTGACAATCATCACGAGCTACTCACACAGGAACAGAATACCAGCCGACAACATCATCCCGGTTCCTGACTAGCACTTAGCAATAATGCTACAACCTGCGATCGAGACCCTATTACACTTTTTTATTTCTCTTCTTACTCTTCCCCTCCGACTCCATCTCCAAATCCACCAGCAAAACAACAAGCTCATCATGCCTTCATCCGAATACCCACCCTACCACGGATCGTCCTCTCCATACCATCCAGACGACGGGCGGAGTAAACACGTTCACTTTCCCGACTCCTTCACGCCTTCTTCTTTCTCCATCCGCATCAAGCTAGGCCCGCGGAACAATCCTTCTAGCATCGTTAAGATCTCAATCGAGTTCGAACCAGGTCGCTTTCCGAGGATCCAGGTTCGCACGAAGAAAGCTTCCGAATCAAGGCGGAGGCGGCGGAGGAGGTACTAGGATGTTTTCTTGTGAGAGTACTGCTGAGTTTGACGGTTGGACGCAACGGTTCGGCGATCGCCTTGCTTTCTCACCGTAACGAATTACGAATTTTGGGTTTTGCCTTTGGAATCAACAGCGAAGATACCCTTGGGATAGATTCTACCTTGGCGTCAAGGAGTTCAGTTTCATTGGGTATATTTTCTGCCCCATCGGGCAATATTGCACGTGACTGCTTTTGCCATCTTGAGACTCTCCTACACAGAAGTCAAATTGAACCTGGTTCGACTATCATCATGTTGTTCAAAATCGTCTTATTGGATATTTTGAGTTGTGTTCAATTTATTGGATGGTTGCTGTACAACGGCTTTCCAAGTATATCGATGTCAGATTTGACGGATTCGGCGCCGAGAACGACGACCGTTGAATCGGTTCTGAGCGGAATCACCCGAGGTGTCGGGTTGACAATGAAGTAGTCATGAACGATTGCAAGTAGTTCCCATGTACAAGACGATTCAACTGACCTCCCACCTCCCAAGACAACTCAACTGGATGACGAAACGAGAAGATCAACGCCAAGACATCAGTTCTACTCAGATTCAGACAGTTGGGGACAGGCTTAAAAGAAGCTTCTAGAAAGTCAGATGCGGCGGGCGGTACGCTAGAGCGGTTCCCATCCTGCGACTACCCGGGCACTACGCAGGCCATTCCCTGACTGATAGCCTTTTGCGAGGGTGGCCGTGCCTCTTTTCTCGATGCCGTCCCTCTTCACCCGCAAGAAATCCTCCACCAACACCAACAGCACCACCGCCGCGACCCCGTCGAGTCAGCCGCACCCGCTCGACCTCTATAAAGAACAGTCGTCGGCCCGCCCGTCACAGGACTCGCCCACCCGCTCCGCCCAGTCGTCCCCGGAAAAGAAATCTCGCTCGTCGTTTGTGCGAGAGCGCGGCGAGAAGGACAGGAAGAACCCGAGAAGCCCGCGTGGAAGCTCCTCGTTCGCCTTTCGCAGGAGAGACTCCGACGACTCACACCCGCTCAATCTCCCACCTGAGGAGTTGCGCCGACTCAGCGCTTTCAGAACCGCCACAATGGGATCCCCCAGAGAAGAGGCCGGCGAGCCAATGCAGGAGTCGACTCCCGCGCCCCAGCAGGCACCGGGAGCCTTCCCCAATGGAGTGAATGGCGATCAGAGCGAAGAGAGCGGTCCCGCTCCTCCGCCACACAGGTCTGCCACCAGCTCACCCGCCCAGCAGAGCTCGCCTGCACCGAGCGAGCCAGTGGATGCTGAGGCGTGCAAAGAGGCCGGAAATAAGTTCTTCAAGGCCAAGCAGTATGATAAGGCGATCGAAGAGTACACCAAGGGTTCGTCTATCTGAAGCAAGCCCAGCGCATGCTTACCACATCGAGCTAATCATTCGGCAGCCATTGAGGCCGACAGGCAATCTGCGACCTACCTCTCCAACCGCGCGGCGGCTTTCATGGCCGCGAGCCAGTATGTTCTAGCGCTCGAGGACTGCAAGCAAGCCGAAGAGATCGACCCCAAGAACCCCAAAATCCTGCTCAGGATGGCCAGAATTTACACTGCGCTCGGACGACCGGACGAAGCATTGGATGTTTTCGACAGGATAGACCCTCCGGCGTCCGCCAAGGACAAGCAGCCCGCACAGCAGATGAAGCAGCACATTGCGCAGGCAGAGGAGCACATCAAGAAGGGAACTACCGGCTCCATGGCACTCTTCGGCCTGGACCAGGCGGAGAAGGGACTTGGATTCGCTGTGCAGCCACCGCGGAAGTGGAAGCTGCTGCGCGGTGAGGCATACCTGAAGATGGGCAATGTGAATGCCCTGGGAGACGCACAGAACGTTGCAATGGGCATGCTGCGATCGAACAACGCAGACCCGGACGCGCTGGTGCTCAGAGGACGCGCATTGTACGCACAGGGCGAGAACGACAAGGCCATCCAGCACTTCAGACAGGCACTTGCTTGTGATCCCGATTTCAAAGACGCCGTCAAATATCTGAGGATGGTGCAAAAGCTGGACAGGACGAAAGAGGAGGGCAACACACATTTCAAGGCCGGCCGTCTGCAACAAGCCGTCGACGTCTACACAGCAGCACTCGAAATCGACCCCCTTAACAAGGGCACCAACTCCAAGATCCTCAACAACCGCGCCATGTGCTACACCAAACTGAAGCAATGGGACAACGTGATCAAGGACTGCGACCAAGCCATTAAGCTCGACCCCTCCTACATCAAAGCGCGCAAGACCCGCGCCAAAGCCCTCGGCGAAGGCGGCGACTGGGAAGAAGCCGTGCGCGCCTACAAGGCCATCGCCGAGCAGAACCCCGAAGAACCCGGCATCGCCAAAGAAGTCCGCAACGCCGAGCTCGAGCTCAAGAAGAGCAAGCGCAAGGACCACTACAAGATCCTCGGCGTCGACAAGGACGCCAGCGAGCACGAGATCAAGCGCGCCTACAAGAAGCTCGCCGTCAAACACCACCCGGACAAGAACCCTGGTGACGCCGAAGCCGAGGAGCGCTTCAAGGACATCTCTGAGGCCCACGAGGTCCTCACCGACCCCCAGAAGAGGCACCAGTTTGATTCCGGCGCGGACCTCATGGATCCTCACGAGGGCATGGGCGGCTTTGGAGGCGGCTTCGGTGGTATGGGCGGTATGGGAGGTGGAATGGGCGGCGGCGTGCAGATCGACCCCGAGATGCTGTTCAACATGATGAACGGCGGCGGAGGTGGCGGCCGCGGTCGTGGTGGAAACCCCTTCGGTGGAGGTGGAGGATTCTCATTCTAAGCGTTATCACGCCTGATGAGGAGAAGAGTAGTGGTTTCCAGAGCGTCTCCCACGAAAATGCTCGAAAATTGTGTTAGTGTTTTCATTGGAGAGTATGTTTGCATGTTCGTTGCGTAACGTAGCATGTGTGGAAGAAGAAATGACATGCATTGTAAGCGAAGCTAAGTGAGGCATGGGGTTTCCGGTAGCCGGGTTTGCATACACACCTTGGGAGCGAGCGTTGGGATCAAAATCATATAGACGAATTGCATGCAAAAATAGTACAAATTACTTGCTCGTTCAGACATGGTTACTTGTTCGTCCAAGGATGGACATGGCGGCACCCGAGCTGTGTGATTTCGCTGTGAATGGCAAAGATTGGTGATTTATAAGAATGTTCATTTATATATGATATGCATATTCCGCTGTGCTGGATCCTTCTGTGCACGAACCCATACTGCGCTGAAACGTTGGAAGTCTTTCTTCCTCTCATTACATCTACTCGCGAGCTCTCCTGCCATTATCATGTTCTTTCGATTTCACTGTTGGGTTCCTCTTCGAGAGCTGCGTGCTCAGGTATGTGAATGCATGCACGTCTGTTTACCATGCCATGGCCAGAATCCAATCCCCTTGATACAAATGAGGCGAGGTAGACCGCGATCGTGCACCTATCACGTCGTCCGTTGAGTGCTGCTGATGCGGATGCTCATGGTTCGCCTTTTTGACGAGTCGCATTCGAGTTCTCAGTCATGGTCCTTGGCCGCACTGATCGCCTCTGTTCCTTGGATTCGTAACCGTGATATGGCATCCAGTCAAGAAATTGGCAAAAAAAAAAAACCCAAGCATGCTTCCTTCAACCAGATTCTTTGTCGTCTTCGCCTTCCTTCGCGTCTGCGCCCTCCTCCGCCGGCTCGGGCGCCGGCTCGTCGACCTTAAGAATGAGCTCCTGGCGAGAAATGACAATCTCCTCATAAGCAACGCCCCTCAACATCGTGATGTTCTGCAACTTCCCAGAAACATCCTTCTGCACCTGCTCGTAAATCTCCGGTTCGTACGCCACATCTCTCCATCCGTGGATTAGGCGTCTCCAGTAGCAAGTCTCAGCCGCAAGAGTGAGGTATCTGTCTCTGAAAGTGGCGACGGCATTGTCGGCGACCTTCTGCGCCTCGTACGTATTTTTGAGGTAATACTGGACTTTGTTCTTTAGATCGGAGAAGTCGCGTTTGACTGGTACGAAGTTTTGCTTGGGCCCGTCGGGGACGAGAAGACTGTAGTAGTGCGCTGTCCACTCGCGGTCGTGGATCATGGTCACGCTGTCGCAGTTAAGCAGGTACTTTAATCTACCTGACCACGAGCGGCCCTCGGTGTGCACGAGGAAGGCATAGCGGCAGAAGTCCTCCATGGGGATGAAGTTTGCGCGTGTCGTCCAGTCAAACTCGAAGACGTCGGCCCACGACTTGTTCTTGGTGACTTTGAGCAGCGGTCCACGGACGTCTGGGTTGGTCCAGACTGCGCCGCGCCACACGGCTTTGGGGATTTTGTCCGGGATGTACTCGTCGAGGTCTTTGCCACGGGCGCGCATCTCGGTGAAAGAGCCCGCTACGCCGCGCCAGGACCAGAAATTAAAGTCTGGCATGACGAAAGCGCGGTCGTGGGATGGGTTGTCGTACTTGCGGGAGAATGCCCAGAGCGTGTGGGTGTCTTCGGGGTCTTCCTCGGGCGTGTTAGGTCTGTCGTCCACGCTGACTGAGAACTCGATTGAAGGTAGAGTCTCGCCTATCGCGGTGGCACCGAGCAAAGCACGGTGAATCTGTGACCAAACGGCGACAGCTCGCTCAGGGAATTGTGAGCCTTCGAGGTCGAAAATGCCTTTAGTTTCTAGGATGCGAAGCTGATTTCTGTGGATAAGTGCTCGGAACGCACCCTCCTCTCGCCAATCAAGAGAAGTGTCATTTGCGGTGATTGACCGTGATAAGTTATGTTTCCAGTGCGAGACAGAGCGGTCAATCTCATGCCAAAGGTCCGGGAACGCGATGTCGCATTGTTGGTCATTGAGAGCAAAGTTCTCTGCGTGCTTCAAAGGCTCGTAGACCCAGTCCTTGTAGTCGGGTTTCAGAGCATCCTGGCTTTCCGATGAGCTTGCATCCTTGTGTCCTCCTGGAGACGCTGGTGGTGCCGATATTATAGGCTTTGCTGCCTTGCTGGGCGAGTTCCAGAGCAGTATGTTTTGAGCAAGCAGTACGGTCAACAGCACAATGAAAAGAACCCTCCAAAGAAGCGCAGTCATGATCGCGTGTACCCAAGATGCGGTCCTGGTCCTAGAGAGTTTCCAAGATTTCTTTTTTTTCTATCCAAACATGCTAAAGCTCCAGAAAGTCCATCGGTAAGATTTAGTACAAGAAGATTGGCGTTTCTTCAGGTCGAGGAGTAAGCAAAGCCCATACAGGCGATGGTAGCGAAGTCACTATCAATTTTCCCAGCTTTGGGAACAGGGGCGCCTAATTATCTGCACACGCATGGATCATGGCCCGTGAGGGCGCGGGTACGCCGTCGAGAGCAGGCTAGAGCGCCTCAAGCGCCATAACGGCTGCATGTGCAATTGTGGCGTAGCTCGAGTACGCGCTCCGTCATTGCCACTGTTTATTGCGGGTGCCTACTTTTGGCGACACATGCTGGACAATCAGCCGACCGGATGTCACGTCTTGCAGGCAAAAATGCGGTCCTCGCATGTGTCAAATGATGTCTGGCCTCAGTTTGCGATCGAGATTTCTCTGATTTTCTGAGTTTCGCTTCCCTGCTTCTGACACCGGCTCGGGCAGACTTCTAAATTCTAGCCTAGGGTTCGAGCCGAGAGCATCTGTGGACCCCTGTGAACTGATTTTTGGGCAGCACGCCTTGAAGGTTGGACAAGCATGGCGATGACGATGACTGGCTTGCCGTCCAGAATACGGGAACAGTCGTGCGGCCTCGGTGAGTCGATGGAAGCGAAATGCCATGAAAGTGTGGTGGGACTCTTGTTGTGATAAAGGCAACTCCCGGTCTGGACCAAGCAAGCCGACAGGCCAAGCGAAAGCTGTTCCGAGATGATAAGAACTAGACCATGTTTGTTTTTTTGGCGAGGCTGTCAGCCGGGGTCGTACGCGATGCCGCGTCTGGAGCACACCATAGCGGCTCACCAGCCACTATTGCATATCGAAGTGAGGTCGCGAGCTCTCTGTCTTGGTTGGCAGGAGGCATGACACTCGAAGGCCACAAACATGTGTCGGTGGCTTGTGTGTGGCTGACCTTTCCCAACAAAGCACGTGGCTGTGGATACTACGACGAGTCGATCTTGCCCACAGTTTGCCCATTCACATAGATACTGCACGAGTACACACCTGTCTTTGGCTGGCGTCTCAAACGACTCTATATCCTCTTGTTGCTATCGTCCAGTGAATCTTCAGGAACGATCAGCAACCAGCAATGTTGCACACGCGGCTTGTTGCTCTCTCATCATGTGACGTTCCGATCTATCCCGTTCCTCAAGCTCACCAACATCAACGCCTTATTCTAAGATCTCCTCTGCTACTTGTATAGCAAGAAAGTGTCACTTCCTACCGACAAAAGCCCATGTACGTCGCAGACATGCGCATCCTGGCTATCATTCCATTGCGCTGGGAGCAAGACCCACACGCAGCGGAGTCGGAAGCCGTTAGGTTTTGCGAAAGGCTTGTCTGCCCGCTGGCCGTTGCATCCATCCAATGCCAATGCCATTATTTGCGTCTTCCAGGAGACGTCACGCCATCGCCGGTAGGTGCTGTATCATTATTTTCTTTCTTTTCATATCTTCTATTTTACACTTGTGACGAGACTAGACACTTACACTCCAGCCAACGGGAACTGCGTCGCACGTGCGACAGATTTCTGCCCAGCATGCAGGCTTCATGGCTGGCAATCCCCATTCTCCTGCTCTCCATCATCATCCTGATCTGCACCGAAATCGCCCAACCACTACCAAACCTCAAACCCAAGGTCTTCGTAATCGGCTTTTCCAAAACCGGCACAACCTCCTTCGGCGATGCCCTCGCCCACATCGGCTACAAACGCCTAGGCTGGAAAGACATTCGCAGCCGACACATGGTGCACTCGTACGTCAATGGCGAATACGAGCCCTTGATCGAGCAAACGCGCTTCTACGATGCCTTCGAAGACCTGCCCTGGCCGCACCTCTACCGCGAAATGGCCGCCATGTACCCAGATTCTAAATTCATCCTCAGCCTGCGCAAAGACGACGCCACCTGGCTCAAGTCGATGCGACGCCACGTCGGCCGCGGCAAGTGGATCGGCTACTCGTACTTCTACGGCGCGGTGACCTTCGATGGCAACGAGGAGACCATCCGCCAGTCCTACACCAACCACACCGCGCGCGTGCGCGACTTCTTCGCGGATAAGCCCGAGCGGTACCTGGAACTGACCGTCGACGACGGCGATGCCAACTGGCCGCTTCTCTGCGATTTCGTCGGGTGTCCCGGAGGCGTGGTGCCCTCGACGCCTTTCCCTCGCAGCAACACGGCTGCGCACTGGAGAGATGGCTCGATTGATGTGATTGGGTGGCTGCACTGGTGCTGGGGCTGGACGGTCACACGTCTGGAAGAGATCACTTCGTATTTGTACTACGAGAAGAAGCAGCCGAGTGCTCGCGCTGTGTTGAGCTTTATTTGGCGGACGATCGATACGATCGAGATGGCTTGCTCGGAGCTTTGGTACAAGTACCTCACGGAGCACGTGCCTGCGCTGCGATCTGCTTGAAGGAGTCGAGGTTACGCTTTGGCTTTCTTGTGGTGGTGGTGATGCAGATGTAAATTGAGACGTTGTCCGGACAATCTCAGCGAAAGCCGTGTTCGATGTTAGAGGAAAAGATGGCGTCAGCGGACAGCGTGGCGTCTTGCCTTGCGGCAAGGTTTGTGTAGTGTAAGGAGTGGGATCACTGTCTCCTATAGTGTACAGATATTTGTGTAGCTTAGTGTACATTAAAACCACGACCTGCTCGAGAGGCAATGGGTAATAGAACGTACAACAAAGATTTGTGGTGAAGTCACGAATGCAATTGAGAGATGCCCATGCTGAACCGTGATCAGTACATGCATAGAAGGAAAAGCTACTAGGCACCCAAATGGCATCCTCATCCAGCAGACTTCTACTCATCAAGTAAAAGGCTTCTCATTGCTCGCTCACACCGAAAGCAAAGCATCTTCGCCATCCACACCCAAATAGATTCTTTCAACCAGTCTCCTCCACAGCCGGACCAACCCTCAAGCTCTGCGGCAGCGCCTCACCCTCAACTCCGTCCCACTTGATACCATTCACACGACAAAAAGCCCTGTACTCACCAATCACATCAGCTGCCTGCGCGCCATCCGGTGCATCAAACTCAGCACCAAGCATGTCGGCATCGAACAACGCCTTCTCAAGATCAGCGTTGACCGCCTCCTGTGCAGCACGCGAGTTCTCTTCCTGCTCCTCGAGCGCCGCGAAAGTATCAGCATAGCGCTCACCCGTTCTCTCCAGGAAAGACTTGAGCATGTCCAATCTGCGCTGCAGTTTCAATGCGGTCGCGCTGGGGCCACTGGTAGCGTTGTCGAAGACGTTGTACTGCTGTGCGAGGCGGACTTCGGGAGAGTAGCGCTGGAGTCTGATCTCAGTCCTAGCGATCTCCATCTTCAGCTTCAACCCGAAGGTTTCGGTAGCAGATTCGATGCGGCTTGTGTCACATTTCGCTTTCTCGTATGATTTGCGGGCTTTGAGGAGGTCGGTAAGTCTTGTGAGAAATGCAGAGTTGCACAGGAGAAAGGCGTGGCCCGGCCAGTCGGTGCTGTTGGTCAAGTCAGAAGCGCGGACGGGAATTTGGAGGTCGGGTCTGAAGTCGGTGGAGTCGTTGGCCGAGAAGATGCTGTCAATGGTGATCCATGTGTCGGCGCGGGATGTCCGGTCTTGGGTGCCCGAGTGGTGCGCCGCGGTGGTGGGGCGTGGTGATTCTTGGGAAATGGTCTGGGTCGTTGTGTCCAAGGAGAGGGCGATGTCAAGCGGTTGTTTTGCAGCCAATGTGCTGGCAGAGGTCTCGAATGGATGCGGAATCCACAGTGGCGCGCCCTTACACTTCTGCTTGTATACTGGCTCTGCGGTTTGCTTTTCATCTGCCATGGCCATGGCTGCCAATGCGGCTAGCCTTTGGCGATCGGCTTCAGTCGGCCAACTATTCCTGAGGTTTTTGGATCCGTTCGTCGCAAGCCTGCGTAGTGGAATTCGCTTGAGAAGACGTTCATCGATGAACTCGCGTAGGGAGGGGCAGATCCAGGATCGGTCGAACATGGTGCTTGTCACTGCTTGATGAGTATCTGGTTGCGGTGGGTGAGATTGAACAGTCGGTGTGTTCGATGAAACATCAGAAATGCGAAGACCGATTATATCTTGTCCACGATATGGTGAGTTTGGATGTGATGCCGTCAATAACATGAAGCTGAGACATTGCAGTGTAGTTTGCTTGCCTGTAGGCGCAGGTCTCTGGATTGATTTTCATTGTTCTTGCTGCATGTTTTCTGGGCTGTATGTATTTGTGCTGAGTCTTCATATCGGGTAGTTGTTTGTTGATGAGTGCTGCAGATGCAGGAGGAAGACTACATTAAACTCATGTGTGTTTCGGCTGGTTGCATGAGTTGTTGCAGCCAAATGGACTCGAGAGTTGGTCGCGGGTTTCGATGCTGCCATTGTAGAAGACATTTATTGGGTGTAAGCAAGATCCCTGATGCCACCTGTGTAGTCTGCCATTATGTTTGGAATACCCATGCTTGTACCATCAGAGGATTGATGTTGAACAGAAGAGTCGAGTTGGTTAGTAAGGCACAGGTATATCACTGATCAGTAAGTCGTTACCATCAGACACAGAAAGTGAGAGACGATCTCAATCATCGGGGTGTGTAGCTGTTGTTCAGTGAAGGTTCGTACGTGAACCTAAGTGAGCACCCCTCGAATTACATACCTGACAGAAGAGATGTTGCTGCTTACTAAGCTCACGCTGTCACTTTCTAAAGCCAATTCAAACAGAGCAGGGCCTTTTGATTCGATGACTCTCTGCAGTAATAGACGGATTGCATGACCTGTAAGACACGGAATGGGATCGATGGCAAGACGACGAGACACCATCAAGGTCAGGATATAGGAGGAATAGTCGTCCGGGGATTATCAGCCATCTCCAGAGACTTCCAATGGCGCTACGCTTAAAGGAATGAGCCTAGGTTTTCGAACCCGTTTTATAGGATGGCGCAATACTCCTCATGAACTGAAAGATGATCCTTTGCAACGGCAAAGACTAATCTCATTGCGCCTGCCTCTTTCGATTGCAGTGCACAAAGGTAAGAGTAGGTCGATTCGGGAGATGCTACTAGCAATATGATGCCGAGTACAGTCCGCCATGCCAGATCCGATGCACAGACGACTCAAAGCCGATCCAACCAAGACGGCGGGCGGAACACAACGAGGCGGTTCGGAAGAGCAGACCGGGCAACCTAGAGGACGTTGTAGGCAGAGGCTTGCGGTCCTAGTCGAACGCTCGCCGCTCTGTAGCGCACGCCGTCTTCACGCCCCGCTGTAAAGGGATCGATAGACTTTGCCGGTAGCCTTGTATTTGTGTTTGTGAGGAGTGAGTGCAATGAAAGCGAGTGTCTGCTGGTCAGACAGGGCAATAAAGCATTCAGGCAATACATCGGGCAGAGTGCAGCATTATAAGGCCGAACTTGATCCATAATGAGACATATACTTGAGACGAGCAGTGCGATCCCCGAGTAAGTGGATCGTGTAGGAGATGAAGGCCTGATGCGGACTGGGAGGCATATCCCACGCGCGTGAACTCGCAAAAGGAGTCTCGTCCCCACAGAGAACAAGCGGCAAGTGGGCCCTACACCGTCGTCGACGCTCGAGCCAGGCAAATCACAGAGCGGGCCAGGCGAGACGCAGTGCCGAGCGCGTGTAGATTTGATTGCAGCACACTCGGTCGACTGCTGCACCGTGTGCTGCTGCTGCCCTGTCGTCCCTGTCACGATTGTTGATTCTGCTGCTGTGCTGCTGCTGTGCTGTGCTGTCTTCCGCCGGCGAGGCCACGACTAGCTACTAACCGTCCTCCTCCCAGCACCACTGCCTCACCAGCAGGTGTCGTCGCCGTCCTGCTATATCATCCATTTATACACTCTTTTCGGCCTCACATGTGCCTTGTTCGCTTCCTACGCCTCCACCGGTGACGTCCCGCTCCAGTCGCGAGCACATCGTCCCGAGAGCTCTCCCCCTCTTATATCTCGGCGCCGCCAGAACGGGTCGTCACTGTTTCAACGCACCTACTTTTTCTTACCCGCCCTATACCAGCATTGCCTTGCTCACGACATCGTCCGGGCGACACGCCAGTAGTCCTGCGCAGCAACGGGCACACGCAGCGACTCGCCTATATCACCACCGGCCTAACGCCCATTTCGAGGCTTGCTCAGCCACTCATCGCATCCTCCGACTGTGAAACCTGCATAACGCCTGTGCGTGGGGAGCAGCGAATGAAGTAACATTCTACTGCAACACCCGACCGGCACAACACACCACAGCTCAATGGCGACCAATGTCACCACCCAGTGGAACCATGCCGTGCCCCTCGGCCACGAGAATCACCGTCCACGAGCTGCCAGTGCCTCTTCACGCGGAGCCAACTACACTTACCAGGACTCGTCCAACTATGCGTACGGAAGTGTAAGCAAGCGTCCGAGTAATACAAACATGCGTGGTGACAACGACGGTCAGCGCTCGCGGAACAACTCAATCCCACGAAAACGCTCAGCAAAGCCTCTACGGCAACAACAAACACCAGCTGAGGAGCCAGATGAGGGATGGATACATCGCGATAAGCTACGGGAGATCGAGATCCAAGAGATGGAACAGGCTGGTATGCGCATCCGCCAGCCGCGTCGGTCTGGCAGCACTGGGCCAGGAGCTAGTCAGCGTTCAAACAGCAGATCCATGAGCCGGAATGGGCTTCGTCGGCCCATGAGCAGAGAGCAGATGGGCGAGTCACCTGTCGACGAGCCAGGGTACGGGGATTTCAAGCGCAAGAGGGTGTCTACAATTCCAGCCGCAGATGCATCTGAAGAGCGGGAAGCTGAGTTCCACCACCAGAACGACTCAGAGCTGCGAACGTTGGAGGAGCTGGCAGCACCACAGCCTGGCTACAGGCAGCACTCTGGCCGGCCGAGCACATCAAGAATTCCCATCTCGAAAGTCAGTCCCATGCCAGTGCCTAACGCCATGGTGGACCGCGATTCGCCACTGCCTCGTAGTAGGCACGGAAGTGCTAACTGGAGTGGAAACTGGGACGACCTACAATATGCACGACAGCGCAGAAGCGGTAGCGTGGGAAGCCAAGTGCTTCTGGACGATGATGGGTACCGAACGCCTTCACGACCAGCGAGCTCGCATGTTCGTAATTCTGCCGACAACAGAAATGGCGCAGGATCTTCCTCTCCACCAAAAGCTAGAGTGCCGAACAAAGACACTCCTACTTCTGGTGGTCGCAAAACCTCTGGCCCGCGGCCACCTACTGCGAACGCTAACAAGCCTCGTGTGCGCTCAGGTACAGGTGGAATGATCATACGCCCCCTCTCCAGCTCTGGTCCTAGGAACCCCATAAACAGACCCGAAGGCGAGGCACCATGGCTTGCATCGATGTACAAGCCCGACCCCAGGCTACCGCCCGAGCAACAGATGCTGCCCACTCACGCAAAGCGTTTGGCGCAGGAAGGAGGTGTCGACGTCAAGACTGTAGATATCAACGATGGAGCATACGCACCTGTTCTTGACACACAGCAGCACACTCTTGAACCGCCAACCCAGGAGAAGCAGCAGCGCCTTAGCCCCAATGGAGGCTCGCCTACGAAGTCGACGCATTCGCAAGACAATTCCGCATGGCCTCTTGGAGCAGGTGATGCGACGACCGAGCCTAGCAGTCCCAGGCCTGGAACCAGTGGGGGATACCGCATCACTCCTGTGATTGCATCACGTCCTGCTCCTCCAAAGAATTCTACATCAGAGAAAGACATCACGACACCACACAACCCCACGCCCCGCGTCCCTGATTTTGACAAGGACGAAGAAGAGCCGCCGAAGAAGAAGGGCTGCATGGGCTGTGTTGTGATGTGAGCACGATCTGCAGAAGGGTTGAACAAGATCCACAGTCCACGATCAAGCATAAGAAGAAGAGAAGAGAAGAGAAGGATTTTTTGAAACCGCGCCAATCCCTGGCGAGCGAGAGGCTTTCCCATTGTTTGTTTTTGTTGTTCCCTCGATACCAACGGCCGTCTCGTTTGTGCTTTTATATCTCGATTCTATTATCGAGCCATGGCTTGATGGCTTGCTTGCTGTTTTGCATTCTGAGCGATTTTCGAGCGAGCCTTACTTGTTGCCGCTTTATACTTACGCTTTGCTGGAGGCGAGATCTCGGCATTGACATTCATGCATGCATGGGCGGGCATGCAGCGACTACTACTACATTGTTTATTATCTGCACAGCAAGCGACATAGCTATCTCTTATATCAATTATGTCTTGTCCAATTTTCAGAGATGAATGCAATTTTTTTGTGAATAGTCTTCTTCGCTTCTGTGGTTGATCGTTTCGTGTTGCAATGGTGAGATCTCGGCTTCGGTGACAGGTTAGCTGTATATGTATTCGCATGCCTGCTCCATTCGTGCACATTGATCTCACAGAGCAGCCAGTCACGTGATCGCAAGCTTCACCACTCGCCAGTCGCAGCTTCCCAGCTTTAGCGGCGAGTGGTCTTGGCGCACTACACTCTCGAAAAGCACGGACCTCTTACTCCGGCGGGCGGCGCCTGCTACTTCGATACAAGCGAAAAGTTGCTCGGCTGCTCGTGTTCTCGCTATTGCAACAATCATCACCCGGCTCTTCGAGGATCTTCGACACTAACAAACAGTCAATTGAATCAACATGGTAGGTCGCTCTCTTTTGCTTCTGGATCCTGGGCGTGTAATGGCATTGGAGGGGTGTAGGGCGGGGTGGTGGTGCGTGGGAAGGTCGGAAGAGGAGAAGAGATGGATTGTGATGGACAGGTGTTTGGGAGGGGTATAAAGGACTATGATGCGCACGCCTATGAGCCATACGACACGCTTGCCAGCCATGAGAACCAAACACTAACATCATCCCTCACAGTCGGACGGAGAAGAGGTTCCCCAGCAGGAGGTCGAGGCGGTCGAGGAGGTCGAGGTGCCGGCCGACAACGCCAGCGGCAGCATGTCTGTCCTCGACGCGCTCAAGGGCGTGCTCAAGATCTCCCTCATCCACGACGGTCTTGCCCGCGGTCTCCGTGAGGCCTCCAAGGCCCTTGACCGTCGCCAGGCCCACATGTGCGTCCTCAACGAGGCTTGCGAGGAGGAGGCCTACAAGAAGCTCGTTGTCGCTCTCTGCGGCGAGCACAAGATCCCTCTGATCAAGGTCCCCGACGGCAAGCAGCTCGGCGAGTGGGCTGGTCTCTGTAAGTTTTTCATGCTCATCACCTCGGTGGTCTATGATTATATGTTGGATGCTGTACTGACTGTCATGCGAAACAGGCCAGATCGACCGCGAGGGCAACGCCCGCAAGGTCGTCAACTGCTCTTGCGTCGTCGTCAAGGACTGGGGTGAGGAGTCCCAGGAGCGCAGCATCCTGCTCAACTACTTCCAGACCGAGCAGTAAGCGTGTCGCCTTGACCTACCCGCTTTCAAGCAGCACACAGCTTGCGGTCTCGACATTCTTCGACAACAAAACTTTCGATCACGACGAGTACATATTTTCACGCGATGGCATTTCCGGAGACGAACATCGCCAAAAGTCATGGTCATTAGCGAGTGTATTTGGCAGGGTTGGAGGGTTGATGAGTGCGAGGAGGGATCATTTCCTTTGGCAGTGTATATCATGTTCGCCAGCTGCGTGGCTGGAGCTGCATTGAAAGTAACAATGGGAAACCACGGACATTTTATGTTCTTAAAACAATTTGTGCATCCTTTCGATGTGAATGTCGGGTGTGTAGTGATATATTTGCAATCGTGCTTATTAAGCCTTTGGTGTGCTTCATGCAAATCGCACCAAAGCCATGGTCACAAACAACAGCGGTCATAAGGAGTCATGCGGCAGTAATACATTCCGTGGTATCACCAGAGAGATCATCTCATGTATTCAGATCATGCCCCAATACCTATCGTAACAATTGCAACTACTATTATCAACACACAACCACGCCAGGCCTCACAACAACAAGAATCCAACTTCCATTCCCATCACTACCTCAACCCAAAGCTCCCCCAACCCGCCGCCCTCCCCTTCAAGCGCAAAAGCTGATACGGTGTCGAGCTAGGATCGAAATACAGCCCCTCGACCTCGCCATCACTGCGCCGCAAACTGACATAATAGAACCCGCTGATCGTCAAGCCGTGCCCGCGGTCCTGATCTCCTAGTCTGTCCGAAGAGCTGGATTTGCAGCAGTCGTGGCGCGAGTGCACGAAGCAGCGCTCTTTCCAGCGCATGAAGATGTACTCCTCGTTGAGCTCGCGGAGCTGGGTTCGCGAGAGGAGAAGGCGGGCGAGGGCATCGGCTGCGGCGGTGGAGGGGGTTGTTGTGGTTTGTGTGGGTGGCGTTTGGGATAGGGTGTTGAAGGGAGGGAGGGCGAGCCAGTTTTGGGCGTCGAGGTGGGGGGTTGCGGAGGGAAAGGAGATGGTGTCTGCGAGGGTCGGGTTGGAAGTGCGGCGTTTGGCGGCCGGGGGCGAGGCTGGGGTGAGGAAGGAGTGGGTGCGGTGGTCGAGGATGTGGCCTTCGAGGTAGGTTGTTATGGGGGCGTGTTTCTTGCCGGCTTTGGGGCGCGTTGTGGTGGTGGACGGGGATGTGGAGATAGAGGTCGAGCTTGGGTTGAGGATGTTGACTGTTGATTGGGGGTGTTGGGGGACGTCATAGGCTTCCATGGTGCCTTGCAGGGTCATGTTTTCCCAGTCTATCTCGTGGATTGTCACGCGGACGGGCCAGTGGTCGTGCGCAGGGTCGGAGCTCTTGGTGTTTATTGATGCAGGACGAGGAGCTGGAGGGATTTGATGTGAGAGCCACGGCCGTGATGCATCGAAGGCTATTCGACTGTAGTTTGTGTGGCCTGTGGACTGGTAATTTGGATTGATTTGCTCGACGTTTGCGCTTGGTTGAGCTTGCCGATTATGTGTGATGTTCATGCTGGCGCTCGATGCATGTTGGTGGCCTTCGAATATGGTGCCTGGTTGTACCCAAGACGAGGGAGGCGGTTGCTCGATGTCATCCAAGTCCAGGACGAAGTCGTCGTGTTTGTCGGCGAAGAACTCTTTGGTGGCGAGATTGTTATCTATAGCCGTAGCCAAAGCGTCTTCGTACGATGGACTCGAGCGTAGATCGCTTAGATACTTCAGAGCATTCTCCAAGAATAGCGAAGCGTTGGCTGGCGGTGCCGCTGCTGGCGTTACAAGACGAGGCAGCCTCACCTGCGCATGCTCGGCCAGGTATCCTCGTCGGAAGGCGTCTACTCGTTCTTGCCGGTCGCGTTCCTGAGAGTTGAGCATCGGCGGTAATAGCCAGTTCTCTCGTTCTCCAGAAGAATCGTTTTCATATCCTGTGCGTGGCGTAGGTCTGAACCACCCGCTCCCTCGCGCTCTTTCTTCTTCCTCGCTCATGCCACTACGCTCTCTGTCCATCACGTACCGCAACATCCTCTCAGTGCTGCTAGGCGAGCTCTCTTGCCTCGCTCTTTGTAATAGAGCTCTGTTGCGCAGACTCTGCTGCCGCTCCCTGCGTCTCCGCTCGCTCATTTGTTCGTACGTTTCCATCGTCCCGTTGACCCGCATGTAAGAAGCCGCTCTGGCAGGGCTGTCACGTCCGCCCCTCACCTGACTCTGTCCAAGTAAGCGCAAAATCTCCGGCGATGTTTCTGGCTGTTGTCTCCGAAGCTCCACCAAAATAGCATCCAACTCACTGTCGTCGTTCCCCTCTTCTGACCCTGGCGCCCAGTCGTACAAGCTCTGTCGATTCGGCGAAGGCGTGCGATCCCCATAGGCATTATCCGCCGCCGCAGCTTGAGGCTCGTGGAGGCGATTCAAGCGCGCAAGAACTCGCTGCAAGCGCTCTCGTCGGGACAGATCGTCTGCCGTTTCCTGGCGGCTGCGCGGAACGTAGGTCTGGGTATGGGCGTCGCTGGCTAAGCGCGGGTCTCGCTGGGTGTCGACATATGCTCGAGGCGCGGCGGAAGCGGATACGGACTGGCTGGCCTGGTCTAAGGCTTCGAGAGAGTCGCGGAGGAAGTCTGTGTTTGCCTCGTCGGCAGCTTCCACGGATTGGGTGTGCAAGGTTGAGGCGAGGTCCGGGGCGGGCGAGGAGAGGTATGAGAATGGCGTTAGAGGGCGCTCGAAGGTTGGACTTGGGGCTCGTTGTGGACTGCGGCTTCTCTGCGCGTTGGGTATATGGTCAGCTAATCGCGTTCGCGCAGGATGAGGCAAGATCGAAAGCGGTACCGTAGGAGAAGAAGGCATGGCGGGAGTGTTTACTGGCGGCATCTCATTCAACGGGCTATTGCATTTCGGCTGGAGCTTGTCGCGCTTGTTGTTATGCTATGAATGGCGACGCATGCAAGGAATGAGGTATGGTCAATGATATGCTAGTGCTAATGATACTACGCGGGAAGGCTGAAGCGACGAAGAAGAAAATATGCAGGCGTGTTGCGACAAAGAGCGAGAGAGAGCCGCCGTGGCTTGTCTGTCTATGATAGCAGCGCAGTAACTGGAACCATCAAGTCTCTGTCAGCTCCGCTTTCGTCATCGCCAAGGGCCAGACGGCCGCGCTTTCACGTGCCAATATACCTCAGTTACATTTATGCTTTTTCTTATGTGAAACGGGAGCGACGACGATCGAACTCTCTTGAGGAGAAAGAAATCACAGTCCATTAAACAACATAGTCACTCGACGCGCACAAGACAATCGCAGAAATATCTTTCGATTAGATCTGTACAAAAAAAATCAACTAAACATTCGGACCCTGCCCATGCGCAGCAAAAACCACTATCATGAGCGGTCTTCGTCCAAAAATAACAGCAGATAGATCCGACCTCGCCCGCAAGGTCTTCCAGACTGCTCCCAAACCAGCTGGGAGTGTTTGGCGTGATATCATGATAGACATCACGCCATTCCGACAAGCTCCCTCCAACCCACCACCTTAGAACAACGACATGCCACTCAAGGCGTCGTAGATCCGGGTGCCCGACATTTTTCAACCATCAACAGCATATCCCACAGGCTTGACAGGAACGAAGAAAATTGGCCCTGCCAAGCCCTCGGACGCAGGAGACCGCGGCCACTCGAAGCCGGTCTACCTCCTCCCGACTAGCGTTCGGAAACGCGACTCCGGAACATGTGCCAACGCGACATCACAGATGTTCGAAACGCCAGCACAGTCGCGGACCACGAGTCTCCCGCATCCGGTGCGGTGGGATATGCCTCCAGTTCTTATGTCGATTCCAGGATTTTTAACCCCGAAAAGGTTGTAGGGTTTGTCGCATTAACGAGCCAGCGCCGCCGGGGCACTCGTGTAGGCTCAAGCAAAAGAAAGAAAAAGGTGCCGTTCGTCGATGTCGTGTCCAGTCCGAGTCGTTGTTGCTTGATCGGAGACATCGCCGCGTGCGCCCTCATCACCATGCTCAGACTGTCCGCTCCGATTTCTGACTAGCAGTAAATCGCAGTTTCTCAAGACTGTGCAGATTTCCAGGCGCACAAAAGCAAGAAGAAGCAGAGGCAGCGCGTAAAAATAAAGATGTCGCGCTCTCAGTACCGTATCCCCCAGGAAATGCAGGCCGGCCGAAATGGAAAACCAGCAAAGCGAAGACCGCGAGGTCGTGTGTTGTTATCTTGGTTGTGAAGATGTTCGCAATGCGTGCCTCCCAGAGATGCGTTCACTCATCAATATTGATCCATAAAAAGAGGAATCCAAAAACAAAATGCTCGCTCGCAAGGTAAAAGACAAATAAAAGTAAGAGGGGAAAACGCCGTCCATGTATGCTGGGGAATTCGTTTGTAATGCTGAAGCCATGGGTGCCAAAAGAGAAAGATTGGTGATGGTCAACATCGGGTATCATCGTCGCATCGCATGAGCAGAAATTTTACATCGTGAGTGGCGTGTTCGCAGGTTCCTGTGCGCATGTTCAGAACCGCGACACTCCACACTGGTGAGCTTGGGCGTCGGCGTTGGGCCAGAACTCCGACCTCCAGAGCGTAGTCGATCAACGACTTGTAGGAACGGGGGATGCAGACCAGTGGTTCGGCTGCCGTGATCGTTTAGATCATAGCGGCGTACTGCGGCTGGTAGAATCCCTGGTTCCAGCTGAAGTCGTTGAAACCACCCATACCCATATCGGTACCGCAATGCTGAGGCAGCATGCTTGGCAACGGGATGGCAGGTATGGGCGCCATACACTCGGGAGAGCTGTAGAAGTGTGAAGGTGCGGATGTGAACGGTTGGGTGAAGGAGGGTGTAGGCGAAGGAAGCTGGACGTTGTTGAAGCTGGCTTCAGGCCAGAAGCCATTTGAAGTTGTGTCGCTGCAGGTCGTCGCGGTGGGCGAGGGGGTTGACGGCAACACCTGCCACGAATCAATCGGGGCAGGGTGTGGTGTCATCAATTGTTGGGTTGGCTGCCACCAGCCACCGACCACGGCACTCTGGTTCTGAACAAGAGGCGCGGGGTGGATCACGTCGACGATTCTTGGGGGTGGTGGGAGGAGGGGAAGAAACAAATTCATGATCTGGCTCTTCACATCCTCCGACCGACCCTCGAGCAGCTCACCAGCTCCTTCCTCTTCCAGACCTTCCAAAGCGCGTGCACTAGTGCGGAAGACGAAGCGGTTCGCGGCTTGCAAGAACTCCTCTTGCATCTTCTTCAGTTGGGTCTCCTTCTCAGGCCAGCTCCAAGTGTTGGCAGAAACATCTACCGAGTAGATGTCCTTGTGGTACTCGACCAGTGCATCGATGGTGTCGGTCGTCAGCTTGAAGGCGACCTCGTACTGCGACACCATGTCGACGTGCACAACGTAAGCCTCAACGTGCACAAGCTGGTAGTTGTGCAGAGCTTCCATGAGAGGGTTGTCGTCCTTGCGTAGTTCAGTGTCGGCTGCTTTGGGCAGCATGAGCGATGTGAGCGACCAGATTGCTGATTCGCCCCCAAGTGTCTCGGTGAGACAGCGCATGTGCTGAGGTACACTGTTCAAGGGGCGCTTAATCTTGTTGATGCGCTTGAGCGTCTGGGTCAACCAGGGCTCGACCTTGGTATTGAGGACAATGTTGGGGGCGGCTCGTGGCGCAAAGGCTTGCGCCGATGCGGGAAGTAATTGCATAGGCATGGCGCCTGGTGTGCAATGTGATCGATGGTCAAGTCAAGCGGTCCCGGGAGATGCGATGCGATGCGATGCGTTTGCGATGATATATGGACGGCGTTCCAGAAGAAAAAGGAAGAACAAGGTGGAAATGGTAACGAAGTGAGATTTCTCTCGAAAAAAGATTGTCTGAACGATTGGAGAATTAATCTGCTACGCCTGTTAGGGGGAGAGGAGTGAAGGGCGAGAGGTGGTCGACGAGTGAGGTGGCGTAACGAGATGGGAAATAGAGGAAGTCAGCCAAAGCACTTTGCGGGGAGGCAGGCTTAATATTCGCAGCTCGGATTTGGTGTGCAGAGGTTGGCTGGCTGGCTGCGCGGGTTCAGCACAGCCTCTTGATTCCGCGACTTGCATACGCCTGCATATATGGGCCGATGGACTTGCATGTCTAGCTCGCTTTCGGGGCTCCAGCGCTCGCAGGGCGCTCGCCTGCTCCGTCCGCCTCATCCGTCTGCCTGAGTGCGCACGGAAATAGTAGAGCAGACCAGTGCGGTTGCACTGCGGTAGCGGTAGAAGGTTCTGCTTGTCATTCTGTCCACTCACCTAAAGAGGAAAATTCGCACTCAGGTCCAGCGATTATCTGCCTCGGCTGGCGTGTTAGGCAAACAGGGACCCCTCCGGCGTGGTTGAGCGATCAAAGGGACGAGGCATCGCCCTCAGACAGCCTTCTGACTAGAGTCATGCACGACGTAGCGAAAGGCGTGCCACCTGCTCTCAATCGCGGCAGCTGTGCATGGCGCGTTAAGCTGTGCATGTCGACGTATACCTCGAAAGGCGTTTCACAACTGTCTGCAGGCCGCGCTCGTGGCCAGTCTCTCCACGCATGATCGACGTTCTCGAAAACCAGGGCCTTTCCACCTCGTCGGCGCATATACTCCTCATGGCCAACGGGTCAATGCGTCTTCGCGCAGGATCGTGCCATGTACGGCAAAAGCTCTTCGGGACGCTCCTCGACGGGGGGAACGCGCGACGTTGCTCGTGAAGTCGCGCAAAACTGGCTTGAGTGGATGTCGTCGTCCGTGGCTTCGAGGAACAAGTGTACCAAACAGGGATCATGCACATCATGTACGGCCAATCAGAAGCCGTACCAGGGTTGACTGGTCTCACGCGGCCGGGTGACCTGACGGCTCTGCCGGTCGTCGGCGGCGAGGGTGGTGGTACAAGCGCGTGCTGCTTCAGTGAAGCCATTACGAAAAGTGCAGTCCCAAACAGAGGTTGCTGCAAGGCTGCGCAAGGGTCTGTCGATTTTTCGACGTGGAAATAGAAACATGAGCGCATAATAACGGTGAATGAGCAAGACCGCGGCAGTTCGGCCACGAGGCTGAGGCTGTGCAGGCATGGTGTGGCGCTGCGTGCAGATCAAGATCGTGTCGGCAGCTCCGTGGTACCCACACCTTGGCCACGCAACTGGCTGTCGAAGGATGGCCGTTTGATGATCTTAAGGGCTCACATATCACTACTTGGGGACACAGAATATTACAGCGCTCGTGCCGTACAGTAACCGCTTCAGCATGGACTCTGAGCACAGATTTTTCTTGCCACGGAATGTGATGATTTGCCAGGCGCCTGTGTGCCCGATGAAATATTGTATCTCCTCGATGCTGCTGTGCCATGCGCCCTGCATCTGTATGTTCGATCGCTCATGAACAGCCCAAAGAGAAAAGCGGTTCAGTCCGATGCAACATGTCAAGGCGAAGTGACAGGGGCGACAACACGCACAGAAGCAGGGCAGCTGATGTGAGCATGCGGCTTTACAGGTTGCGTTCAAGGGTTGGTCTTCTTCGTTGCCAAGACCGACGATTTCGCAACTTTCATCTTCTCGCAGAAGGCACAGCGAACGACAAGCGACATCTGAGTCGTGAAGTACAGTGCGTACCCGGTTTCTTCCTCCAGCATCTGCAACGGCGTGTCTTCTGTCTTCTTCATCGACATCGACAGCGGCGGTGTGAGCACGTCACCTGACAGGCTGCAGTTAACGCCCGGCCTAGCCAGCTGACTACTTGTTTCAAGACTGCATACCACTACTGTACGTCTTGTGACTCACGAACACCAGCACCATCATCGCCGTCATCAACTCCGTCCCGGAAACCATGCAAGCTATACTCGCACGAGTCGACGACGAACCACAGCAGTTTGCAGGATGCTGCCTTGCAATTTCGAAACCGCTGCTTCAAATCCTCCTGTCAACACTGCCTCGAAGGCCAGACCTCATACTTTCGGTCGGCTGCGGCAGCGGGCTACTGGAAGGAATGCTTTTGCAAATGAGCCGCGACGAGTTGAACTTGTTTGGGGTGGAGGTACCCTCCTGCGATTGTGCTTACCTCTCGCCTAAGCAAGTGTTGAGAGTGACAGGCACCCGCTCACTGCATCCGGATGCGATCCTTGCCTCGGTGCTGATGTTTGTATATCCACGAGTGGCGTCACTGATCGCATCCTATATAGACTCGTGCGCTGATGGTGCACTCGAGAAGCTGGTATGGCTCGGGCATCGCAGTGACTGGGCCGATTGTGAGAAGATCGTTCACGACTCTTTTGCTGTAGTAGATGTTGTTTCAGAGGCCGGTCTACCAGACCATGAGATCATGGTGGTAGCTTCTATGCCAAAGCCAAGGGCTATGCGAAGCTCGTAGTGCACTTACTTCGACAGTGCGGACTTGAGCCCACCCACGATCATGTCCTGGCGGCTGCCCGGGTCACTGTAGGTACTCGCGGTCAATTGCACTGGCATGAGCCTTATGTCTTGCAAGATTACATGGCAATAGTCACACCATCTGCAATGGTCAAGTGAGAGTGCGTTATGGTTGAAGAGCCAAACGCCCCCGCAACTCTGAACGACGCACCTACAATTTGTCTTGCAACCACATCATTGCAATCGTGCTGTCTTCTCGCCCGTGCTCCAAAAAGGATTCGCTTTGACGATGGAAAACCCAGAGCACCAACAGCGCTCCTCTTCTGGAACCGTCGATCTCTGGGAGCATGCATGCCTACTTCATCACAGCTACGAATGGCAAAGCGCCTCGGATGCATTTCTTCGACTGGAACAACACGCTTCGAATCTCGAAGACAAGTGCGTCTTTGCCATGAACAAAGGTCTGATCGAAGCACGACTCGGAGACCTTGACGCTGCGATGATATCTTTCATCAAGGGTCTCGAATATGATGAAGGCAACTCGGTCACTCACTTCTTGCTCGGCCTAGCGCATGCGCATACTCGGAATTATGCAAAGGCAAAGACACAGTTCGAGCACTGTTTGAATGGCCTCGATGCAAACGAACGCGAATATCGAACACGCACGGGTTCCTTCAGCCTCGATATACTTGTATTACAGGAAAACATCTACCACATGCAATCTAGGCTGATAGCCAGGGCAGCTGGACATGGTCGAACCAGCCACTTGCGGACTTGCCTGCACATTATACCCGCCGAGGTGCTGTTTGAACCACCTTCGAGATCGACCTACACGTCGCAAAGGCATAGTAAATCCAGCACGGGACAGAGATCGGAAGTCGAAGATTACGAATACTCAGAAGAGCGTCTTCAAGAACCCATCAGTCGAGCTACACAGCCCTTGCATGTTGCTGGTAATGACGTGCATTCCCTGCACCTTGTCGAGGATGCTGAGAAAAATCTCACTATTGCACCCATGAATGGCACAGTCAATGATGCGAGAAAACACAAAAGACTGGCGCCACGAGACCCTCGAGTCCAAGACGGGTCAACGCAAGAGCTCGCGCAATTCTTGCGCCATGCTGGGCCAAGTGGAGATGCAAACGTGACAGTCGACCGGAAGTACATGCAGCGGCTACTGCAAGGCAGTCATCATGATCGAACACCATTGCAACCTGACAGTCAAATCTCGACGTCTGGAGATGACCTTGAAAGCTTGCTCGGCCTCTATACTAGAGCGTCGTCGACGCAAAGGCGTTCAGAGTCTACGACCGTTGATCTGTCCGTCTCTGATGCACTGACCGTGGGCCAGGATGATGGTTCAGAGCACACGATAACCGTTGGTTACGAAAGACCTAGTATGAACCGCGAGAGAACGTTGGAATCAAGACGGCCAACACTGGAATCAGCACAGCGTTGGCTCCACAAGGAAGTCCGACCACCAGGACCCTGTGAACTAGCAGCTCAACAGGGCGACTCTGCTAGGGCTGCGGGTGACCATTCACGTGGTGCTCTGTCTAACGACGAGCGAGAGTTGCGGTCATCGCCTAGTGTTGTTTCTTCGACGGAGATGTTCACGATTGGGAGACCGAGGAAAGGGTTGCAATAGACATCGAAGTATTGTAAGCCTTGCCGATGCACAATTGCAAGATTTCGTGTTTGAATCACCGTAGATTAGCAGAACGACCTGGTCATATTCACTTAGCTGCGGTCCTCGATTGCGTACCCAACCGGTGGTAGCAGTTCATGATATCGTGGTGGCATCGATATGACAGCCACTGCATGCTTCAAGCTGGCCGAGAAATACACATAATTGTAAGCGAACTCACTGGGACGCATTTACATTTAGGGTAAAACCAGTAAACCAGTACCCTTAGGGTTGTAATTCAATGCGCGTCATGGATCGATCCATATCACCTCGCCATCAGCATATACAAATGTGACGATCAATACAGACACACAGTCTACCCAACATCGATACCATAACAGTCATCGATAGTGGCCACATCAATACGCTCCATAAACATCCTCTCCACCCCCTCCTCTCCATCAACAAACCCAGCTCGAATGCAATCAATAGTCAAACCTCTCCTCCGCCCACTCCCCATCCTAGGCCTCTCAACCGGAGCCCTCTACCTAGCTGCAACTCTCTCAACATCCTCCAGACCAGCAGCGACCATGTGTTCCGCCAAGAACGGCAACAACAGCCAACCCTACAACATAAAACCCTACACCCCCCGCCACACAATCTGGCCCTACAACCCCTCGGACTTCACCAGACAAGACTCCTCCCCAGACACCTCCTTCTACTCCTCCCCGCGCTTCGTAACCCACATCGACGACCTCGCAATCGCTTCTCTCAAAACCTACTACGCCACCGCTCTCCCCACCAAAGGCCGTATCTTAGACTTCTGCTCTTCGTGGATAAGCCACTACCCGCCCACCATCGAGCACGCTGCCACCGCGGAGAACCCGTCCCTCAAAATTACGGGAATGGGAATGAACAAACCCGAGCTCGACGCCAATCCCCTTCTTAACAGCGGCCGTCTCCTCATAGATCTTAACGCTACCCCAGACAACGTGGCAACTGCTCTACGCTCCGTCAACGGCGACGACCTCCTCGACGCTTCAACCTGCGTCGTCTCAATCGACTACCTCACCTCACCCGTCTCCGTCCTTTCCTCCATCCTCTCAGCGACCAAATCAGGTGGCACAATCCACCTGACCATCAGCAACCGCTGCTTCCCGACGAAAGCCATGAGCCGGTGGTTGAGGGTTGATGAGGAGGAGAGGTTGCTGATGGTGGGCGATTATTTGCATTTTGCGGGGTGGAAAGGGATTGAGATTGTCGAGCTGAGTGATGGGAAGGTGGAGGAGCAGCAGGCGGAAGAGGTGCAGAGTGGGACTGGAGCGAGAAGTTTGCAGGGGTTGTTTGGGATGATGGGGATGGGGAGTGGGAGGAGGGATCCGTTGTGGGTTGTTAGGGCGAGGAAGGAGGATTGAGGAGATGTGATCATGTATGTATGGAGTGAATCACTTATATAGATTGTTCGCTGTTTGTCCTTTTCACTGTTCTGTTACAAGTCAGCATAAGGTTCATTCTTGCCCAACATCGAATAAGCCAACGTCGAAACGATAAAGTCACCGCACAAAAAGACAAAGTCGAAGAGCACAAAGTCTAATCAATTAAATTCTTAACCCGAAGAGAGAAACATCTGTTTTCAATCATCAATTCAGAGTCATTACTTCCAAAAAGTTAGAAGAAAGAAAAGGAAGGAAAAGCTATAGAAAGACTAGTCTATCCGGACGCAACCTCCCAACTCTTGGGAAAGCTGGCCGTTCATCCACGTTATTGACGGGATGCAAAGTATCTCGTTTTCTCCCCCCAAAAATAGTTTGACGCCGTTGTCGAGACTCGACAAGTTCAAGTTCGTTGTTTCTTCAACAATGCTTCCCACCCAATGAGTATCTACATGTCCGTTCCTATTCCCATGTTTCCAAAAAAACGCCGTTCCAATGCCAGTTCCCAGAGGCAAATACCAATGTTGTGGAAAAGGAAACAAAAAATAAAAGATGCCGTTAGTCCAGATATGGTCGGCGTGGCTGTACATTCCGCCGGAATATTTGGTTGTTGTTGAAAACGTTCGTCCGCGCCAAGATGCAGCGACTACCGGGTCACTCAGCTTGCTCCTCGGGAATGGCGTACGCCTAGTAGGCCGCCTGAGAGGTGTAGCTGTTGCCACGAGCATAGCCTGGCCTCATCGCCTCACTCCCACGGCGCGAAGAGTATCCAGTCTGGTACTTTACGTCCTCTGGACGATATTGCTGATATTGAGCCTCAGCCGACGGAGGCGAATGCCTTGCCCGGCTAGTACGTGGAGAGCGAGAAGTCGGAATCTCTCCGAAGAGTTGTGTTGGGACTTCTGTGCGTACACTCTCGCTGCGCGAAATACCAGGTCGGCCCGCCGGCATGTCTTGCAGGCCTTGGGGCGTGTAGACGTAGCTGGTCGTGCGGGATGCGGGTAGCGGCGGACGCTGTGCTGTTGGAGGGTAACGTGAGGATGGTGCACGACCGCGATCCTCCTTGATGCGTTCCTCTTTCATAGGCGAGGGCGAGCGTGTGACCTTTCTGCTAGCAGCACCCGTCGGTGCGTGCACCTCGGTACGGTAGCCGCTTGGTGTGGCAAACTCGTGGTCGTCCGCGTAATCTCGTCCATACGGGTACTTGGGGTTGTGCGAAGGCTGAGGTTCCGGAGTTGCAGCAGGGGTGGGCAAACTATCGGTCGTCTCGCCTCTCCTTAATCCTGATGACTTCTGGGGCTTCCTGGAGGAGGATGTCGGCTCGCGTTCGCGCCTGGCACTGACATGAGCAGGCATCGTGTCGGCACGTCGCATCGGTGGCGGCTGGAAGTCACTCTCGGGTTTTGCGTCAGTCTGCATGGAATAAGCGCGGCGTGGCTCTGGGATCTGAATGTGTTCAGGCGCTGACTTTGTAGACGTCAACGGAGGTGCTGCCTTGCGAGGAAGGTCGCTGTAGTCGTGGCTCATTCGGCGACTTCTTTCCCGTTCACGACGTGGCGATTCGCGACGTGGTGATTCCCGGCGCGGTAGCTCCTCTGGTTCACGACTCGCTGGTCTGGGCTTTCCAGATCCTCTTCGCACCATGACAGCTGGACGGCCCTCACTCCTCTTGATATATTCGACCTTGTCTTTTGGCGACACGCGTGGTGGTGGTGGCGAAGGTCGGCGCGCGGATTCCTGATACTGCCTGGTACGTCCTCCTGAACGTTCAATGTAATCTCTAGCAGACATCTCGTGTGACTGCATCTTGTGGTGCGTTCTGTCCTCCATGTGGAAAGCGCGCGGAGACCCTTCCTTTCTTCTTGACTGCTCGTAGTACGCGTCTCTTTCCCTCCGACGGTCGTCCTCTTCCCTGCGAGCATATCGCGTTGGCTCCACCAGACCATCAGAGTCACTGCTAGATGCGGTCTCTGGGTCGGGATACGCGTACTTGGCGTCGCGGTCTCTGCGAGTCTCGCGAGTTGCTTGCCTCGTCTTCTCCTTCTGTCTTGAACGCTCGTTCTCTTTTGTGCTTTGCCGCGAAGCACGCGCACGCTCCTTCTCGGTTCTCGGAGCCGGGGCAGGAGCTCGTTTTGGTGATGGTCGTTCGTACTCGTAGTCTTTCCGTGCGGTCGATCTAGGTCTGTCGAAGTAGTCGGGCTCGGCGTCGTACGGCCTACGCTCTTCCACATGTACCCTTTCGTTGCGCTCAGAGGCACGGGCAGTGTAATTGGGACGGACAGGTGACTCTGGACGCATGCGGCTGTAACTTGATCCCCGGACCTCAGATTGCATGCTGGCGCCGCCATTGTGCTTCAGCATGTCCTTCTTGAGCTCGACCAGCTTGCATTGTGCGTCATATCTGGCACGTCTGTCCTCGTCGCCGATGATCTCGTAGGCGGTCTGGACTTTGTGGAACTGATCCGAGGCGATTTGCTTCTGGGCGGCATCCTGGACCTTATCGGGGTGGAACTTGAGAATGAGTTTGCGATAAGTTGTCTTGATAGTGGCAGCAGGAGCATCGCGTGGGAGGCCTAGAGCCAGATATGGGTCGGGTGGTAAAGGCGTGGCCATGATGTTGTGTCCAGTTGAGAAAATACCAGTCAGGGCCGACTAGTAGAGGATGTGCTAAGTGGTGATCTTGGGGAAGGTGAGCATTAAAGGCCCAGAGTAGGCTCGTGCAGCGGTGTGCACTGTGCTGTAACAGCGTCTGGCCGAGCGTCTAGGGAGTCGGTGCACTATGATTGCGGAGACGGGCTGTTGTTTGTGATGGCCTCGGCCGCGGTGCGTTGCCAGGAACACAGCCTCGCTTGGTGTCGGTGGCAAATTTGGCTGCACTTAGCACACGGCGTGCGTCAGTGTGTTTGCGTAGGTGAAGGCGGCGCAGTGATGGGGGAAGAGATGGTATGCACGCGAAATGCGCGACGATGAGCCTTTCCCTTCTTTGCAGGGCCGGATGGTTGTGAAGACTGGACTGCCGGGCCTTGCCGATCGTGGCAGCGGGAAGTCTAGCCACTCCCTTAATCGCGGATGACGTAGGCGAGAAGGCGATGGAAGCAAGTGTGATGGCCCTGTTATGCGATTGATTGATTGATTAGGCGACGTTTGGTCAGCAGCAGCGGCAGTACGACAGGATGGTGAGGTCGATTGTGTATTTCGTGTTACAAGCAGTGCAGCAGAACAAGTCGGAGGCGCGCGTGTCTCAAAGCGCCGGGGCTGAGTAGGGATAGACAGGAGTAAGGTAGCGATCGCTGTGAGGGCGAACTGGGATGGGCGGTCTGCAAACAGTGCCTCCCGTTCCTGAGTGGCCCGGGGAAGACGGGCCTGCGAACTGTGTTTGTGTTGATGACTCGGCGAAATGGCGGTGCAGAGGGCGAAACGCGGTCGAGAAGGCACGAGAAAGGCGCGAAGAGATGAGATGATTCAGAGCGCGTGAGAGCAATGTAAGTAATGTAAGGTCGCAAGCAATAATGCCGTAATCCGTCAGCGCCCGAAAATGCGCTGGACTGCTGCTGGAGGAAGCACTGTACAGTGTACTGCTGCTCGTCGTGCCGAGAACAAGCGAGAGTGTGCTAGTCTTCCTATCGCTGGCGGCCGCTTTCTCAGGCGCTCTCTCGTGATGTGCTGGCTGACACAATCGTCACAGCTGCAAGAGAGGCAAGCAAGGTGGAGTCGTCGTCCCAGTTGTCAGAACAGCTAGATGCGATCGGATGATCCAATCTAGAGCAAAAGCAGGACGATGATCAATAGTTACATACTTTCTCCTACACCTACGTAGCAGGCCATCGCCCAGGCACCTGCACCGCATCGCCTGCATCGCCTGCATCGCCTCCCTGCCTCTCCATCTGCGATCCGCGAGCTTCGTTCCACTCGTCGCGTGCAGTAGTGCCAGAGCCTGTGATAAGTTGGTTAGGCTGCGTAGTAGACTAGCAGTTACTCCGTCCGCGCATGCCGCCACGCCCCTCTCGCAAGCCCGTCCAGCCAAATCATCGGGCGCTCACTCTCAGCACGCGGCGTCGTTCGAGGTATAGATCAACGCCCGTCACCCTCAGCTAATCAGCCTCGTCTTCACTAGCCCATGGCGCGCGTGCGACATGATAATCAACCGTCAAACGGCCCGTCTCACGGCGCGAAACGAACGCCAACAATACGCCCAACTCCAAAGCCGCCATCACACACAGTGCATCACACACACACATACATCACGCCTCCCGACTGTGCCACGGAAGCTTCCATAGCTGTTCTGCCCATGTCAGGGCACATGCAATTGCCCGCTTCTGACGACCACTGCCGGGGCGGCTGTGCATGTAAGTAAGGCGCCTCTCTACAGTCTACAACATACATCCTTCTGTCGCGTTGTACAGCGCATCTCAGCTGCATCTCATCATCATTCCCCGCCTCCGCCACCAGCGCTTCCGACTCTTTTGTCCTCTGTTCCTGTGGAACGTCTCAGAGCAACCGAACATTGCTGCAAAATCTTCGCCTTGTTTATTTGTTTAGTGTCAACATCATGTGTGTCATTAGTTCTGTGTGGCAGGCAGAGCGGTCAGTAGGAGTAAGTCATCCGTTGGAAAAAGGTCTCAGGCGACATCACGAGAATCAATATGTAATAATCCTTCTCGGGTATGGTTGTCTGCTAATTAACAGCACAGCCAAACAGCCTCTCCCCAAACGGCAACGTTCCCGGCAATCCTACCTTACCTTTCTTTCTGGGCGCGCAGTGCAGAAAAGCGAGACTTGGGCTGCAAACGACAAAGGCAAGGATGCCCGGCCATGCGTGCGAAGCCCATTCGCTCAACGCACTTCTGACTACATGAGTAGCGTCAGGTACCGCTGCAGTTTGTTCTCGCCCATTCACGTGCTTCGCGAGAGCTGCTGCGCAAGCGCGTGTGCCGCAGAATTCGACGCGGGATTCTGGACTGGACTCCCACTTACTGCGCTATAGATTCCGCTATACTGCTGCACCTACACGTACGCTACGCCTGGCTACCGACTAACCACACACAGGAAGCGTTGGCTGATGTCACGTGTAACATACGACTCGCTCGACCCATCACGGGACCTTGCCTTGCGCTCTAGGTCGCACAGCGTGATGCGTGGAGGCGTGCGGTTCCCCGACATGTAGAATATGCATGGCTTGTGGGGTGAGCGCGTAAACGAAGCTATCTATAGGCGCGTTTACACTGAGCTCTTGTGTTACCGCTGTAAGCCACCACCATCTACCACGCCACCACGCATGCTTCACAGACCCTGCGCATCCTCCATTGCGGGCAGCTCAATGTCGACGACTATAGGCTTGTTAAACGCTTTCGCGCCCCGGCCATGGCTCTTTGCCATGATGCTTGCATTGACGATTGCTGTCTCCTTGGCAGTAGCAGGAGGAGTAGCTACGCGCGCCTTCTTCCCTGTCAGATCAAACAGCGATTGCTTCTTGTTGCCTGAGCCCGGATCTGTCCATTCCGTGACACCATGCTCTGCCTCAACCTCGTCGCTCCAACGTACTACCTGCGCGCTTCTTCCTTCGTGGCAGTGGCCGCAAACATGCAATCGAGGCTTGGTTCCAAAAAGTGCTTGCAAAAGTGCAGGACATCCTCCTTGTGTCCAGTGTGCACTAGTGTCGAGATGTCCTGCTGGCGGTGTGTGCGTTATGAGGATCGTAGTATCTGACGGTACGCTCGACCACAGCTGCTGCGCTTGAGATGAAGTGTATTGGAACGCTGCCCATTGCGACGATGTAGAAGAAGAAGTTGTGGCTGGCGAGTACGGCGAGCCGAAGACTTTGATCTCTATCCCTTTGACTGTGATCACTACGCTCTCGTGCTCGAGGTAAGTGATCACTTCATCTTCTCGCATCGTCTGGCGGAGCTGTGCTGCTTCATCGGATTGGTTCGGGATGTGTTCGTCCAGGCAGATATCATGATTTCCGGCTATGACAATCTTGTGTTCATAATTGGCTTCGCGGAGCCAGGCCAGCGCTTTGCGGATCTCAGATGGTTGGCCGTTGTTCGTGAGGTCGCCGGCGTGGATCAGGAGGTCGCCGGGTGGGAGAGTGAAGCCTGAGCCTGGGGAGGCGTTGTGCGTGTCGGAAATGCAGACGATGCGAATCTTTTGGCGAGGCATTGTGTATAGATGCTTGAGTTCTTGGAGCGTGAGATTGTTGCTGTTGTTGTAGGTTCATGATGATCTTGTAGGCTTTTGATCGTGCTGTACAGCTCGTTAGGATGAGTGGCGAATTCAATGCATGTATTTACAACCCCTTACTCTGATAATCCGCAATGCATATTTGAGCTTTCCCCGTTTCAAGAAGACGGTCAACCATCTCTCTGAAATATTTGGCGTGCGACGCCGCGAGCAGCATCTTTGTGCTGTCAGGGAGGATCGCAAGGTTACAGAGCCATGATGTCAAAGCGGAGATAGCAGGTGCTGTGTTCCCGAGGTGTCCGACCACACGTCAACGCATCAATACGTGTACAGTTATCTCTATCATTCGTAGATACGTGTCCATAGTATCACTGTCGCGGCGATTGATACGAATTTCGCAAACATCCTCGTTCTCACTACGGTAAAGTCCACGACACCAACAACCACACTAACATCAGCTAACTCAACTACACAGCTTTCACAAACTCATCTTCGACCAACTCCATTTCATCTCGCCACTCAAAGAACCATGTCCGCCACAAAGAAGGTCCGCACCCACCCTCAATACGAACTTCTTTACCACCCCGGCATCCCCGGCCGCGGCGAGTTCATCCGCCTCTGCTTCGAAGCAGCAGGCGTATCCTTCACAGACGTCGCCGTCGAAAAGAAAGATGGCTACAGCGACGTGCAAGCAATTTGCATGAACGACGGCCTCGAAAGCGCAGATGGCAACCCTCCCGTCTTCAGCCCACCTGCCCTACGCATACCCGGCGCAGGAAAAGATGGGAAACCCCTCATCATCTCCCAAACGCCCAACATCCTGATCTATCTCGCCGGCCGCCTGGGCCTGGTCCCAGACGATGAAGTTTCGAAGTACCACGTCTACCAGCTCGCCCTCACGGGTCTCGACCTCAACAACGAAATCCACGACACGCACCACCCGCTCGCCGTCATGAAATACTACGAAGACCAAAAAGACGCCGCTCTGCAGAAAGCAAGCGACGTCCGCGAGAATCGCTTGCCCAAATTCTTCTCTTACTTCGAGCGCAATCTGAAGCACAACGCCAACGAAAACGACGGCCAGCACAAGTACCTCGTCGGCTCGAAGTTGACCTTCGCCGATTTGGTGGTGTGGCAGGTGCTCGATGGAGTGTCGTTCTCGTTTCCGAAAGAGATTGAAGCGAGAAGGAAAGAGTTCCCGGAGCTTTTGGGGACTTTTTATGAGAGTGTCAAGAGTGAGGGTGGATTGAAGGAGTATTTGGGGAGCGAGAGGAGGATGCCGTATAGTGAGGGGATTTTCAGGCATTATCCTGAGCTGGATCGGCAGTGAGTGGCCGTAAGGGTGGACGGGAACTCATAGGAAGTCCTTTCAACGGCGTTCCAGGCTGATCATCTGGAAGGTATTGATTGAGGAGACCAAATACAGAAACTCGTTGCAAGGCAACTTGGAAACACATGGCCTAGTACTGTAATTTTTGCATACAGAAGGCTACGAGCGACTTTCTGTATTGTGGCGATGAGCGTGTTGCTAATTCTCCATCGCACCTCTCAGCCGAGGCAGATCAATGTGCTCCTTATAGCACGTATCTGTCCCAAGCTCTTGGTCAAGGATGTTTCTGATCCATCAATTGGCCGCGTCTTCATCGTGTCGAGTTTCTTGTAGTCGTCATTGTCTGTCGGCGCACGCTGTCGATTGCAGCTCCGCAATTCGCGGTGCAGCCTGTGCTTGTATGCGAAAAGCTCAGCGCGAGCTCTGAGGCCTTTTTATGTTCAACTCGAGGCGCTATATTCTGCCAGTCGCTTTGCGTCTTCTTTGTTGGCGCTTGATGGGTGGTCAAATCCCTCGATGTCGGGTTGTAGTCCTGATACTGATGGACGCTGGGAGAGTTGCAGGTTCCTGTCGATGCCAATATTCGGGGGTTTTCTGAAGCCTCAAACGGCCTACTGGCCTCGCCTCAATATCGTGTTGAACGGTGCTACAGCTGGGGTCTGTGTTTTGCCCTTTGCTCCTTCGAAGTCGAGAGAGTGTGGTCCAGCATTGCTTGTGGCAGTCACGATTCCCATATATCGATCGGGTCCTTCGTGCGGCCACGTCGCTGTGAATGTTTGTGGCGGCGATGTTGATGCCTCGCTCTAGTCTGGCTCTCCAAGTCCTGCCCGCCGATTCACGGGGCAAAGCAGGAGAGATGAATTCTGATCGTAAATCCGTGCATGGTTGCGAATGGATGTTCCATGTCCTCTCCCTTTCACTTGTAGTCTTGTTGCTTGGCTTGGTATTGAGAAGTTTGCGGTTGGGTTCTAGCAGATGCATCTGGTTCGCTGGTCATTACGGCGTTACGAGCAGCGATGTACGCGAACAGGATAATGTAGTCGATGCCAATGGAGAAGAAGATCCGAGCCGCGTTCTGCTGCTCACAGAGGATGTATGAGTCGATAATGATCAAGAGCAGAGTGACGATGATGAAGCCGGCGATGTCGCCGAACATTTGGCGTTTTCCTTGCCAGGGCAGCTCGAGGTATAGTGACTTCGACATTTCTCGTACAAGACGACGATATTGTTCTTTTACAGAATTGCCAGCGCACGGTGGACGGAGGGAGAAGTATAGTTTCGAAGAGGAGGCTCCTGAGACGGAGGTAGAAGCAAGTCAAATTACGCATAAAATATTGGCTGGCGGCAGTATTTCAAGCCTCACGAAGGTGTTATAGTGCTGCCTAGGGCACGGATATGCGGCTGCGATATCTAAAGACCATTTGCAGTGCCTCAACCACGGCATCGCTAGAATTATGTTTAGTCTAGCGTGATCGACTTCACAGGGTGGTGCAAGTATAGGCAAATGACGCCAGGCAGTTTTTCCGCAACATGTGATGGCGTTTACGCAGATCCCTTGGCTGCCACTATCGATAGTTCATCCTGGAATCTCTGGGCGATGCAATGAATGTCTGGCATCGCCGTTGAGCCAGTGTCAAGTGAGAGTCTAAATCCTGAAGAGCCCCAATGGTCGAACAGACACGACGACATCAAACATCGCTTCGCCGTCTGCACACTAGCCCCGTCATGCATGAGGAGCATGTCCAAGCTCATGGCCCTTGCCAAATCAGTTCTTTGCTCAAGGCCAGGCTCTTCAGATATTATAATGATACTACTTCTCACTAAACCTTGCTCTTACATCCTATCAAAGGCTACCATGAGCCAATCTGGGCCTAATCTAACCTTAGTTTCGCTAGACAATGCTTGTCACAATTATCCGCTCGGTCCTGAACACTAGCGTATGGAGGACACGATAGCGGAGAAGGGCCAAAGACCGAATAATGATGCGAATCACCGAGTGGGTGGACACGCGTCTCGTATTGCTGCGGTCTAGGACTCCACGCGGTCAGCGTTTGGGATCCTGAGGGAAAGGCGAGCCGGCGGCTGGTTTTCTCGGTTGCTGAAGAACAAGTGGAGCGAGACGCGAAGAGAGTTCATAGTCATGTTGTGCAGACACGATGGTAATGTGGTATGGTACGGTATGTGTCAGCAGTGAAAGCAGACGTTGCACACTCCATGACACTCATCTTTTAATCCCTCATCACGGTCCTTTGGTTCGCAACCCGCCAGGGTCCAGTTCATCAAGCCACCAACTTGCTGGCGCGCGGCCCAAGGGCCGCTACGGACACCAATCCTGCGCTCGACCAGGGTTATGACCACCCCGTACTCGTATTTCTAACGAATGGCCGTTTCATGGCAAGCCATTGAGCACGTGGCTCAATTTGTAATGTTCGAGGAGGCTGTGAGGAGTTGAGTGAAGCTGGCATCTTCTGGCGGACTTTTTGCGTTTATCCGGTCCAAAGAAAAATGAATCAGTTAATTCTGATGGGCAGGGTTAGGGTTCATTGGTATTTCGGGCCATTGATTCTGATTAGTCGTTCTTGCTGGTGAAGCGAGCAAAACGGTAGGCTAGGAAGATGATCTTCAATGGGGTCCCGAGCTTCAACAAAGTATCTGATCGACGAGATGATGCACGAAGTGCAAGCAGATAGTGTGTCGGGCGTTCGGCGGACCTCCAAGGTAATCTACCGATACCTCCCTTCAATGTGCCATTTAACTTGCCAAAGGAGAGCAATAGTTGTTGTCGTACACTACTCATATAGCATTGAAGATTTGAGGTCGGTGCCATAACACCAAACGGTTCTTGAACACACATTACAGACCAAATTTGTCATGCAAAGCATGCAGAAGCCAGCAGTCTACGTTGTAGATCCTTACCACGACACCGCGATCACGAAGCTGAAAAAGCAACATTCGATCGATCTGATACTCCCCGATGATCCCAGGAGGAAAGATTTCCTGGACCATGCAACCGCTGTTCTAGTCCGAAGTGAAACGACTATCGACGTCGAGTCCATCCGACGAGCACATTCCGGATTGAAATATATCGTCAAGCAAGGTGTTGGAGTTGATAACATCGATATTGTCGCAGCACAGCAGAAGGGCATTCAGGTGTTCAACACGCCGGGGCTTAACGGTGAAGCAGTCGCTGAATTGACAATTGCTCTGGCCCTGTGCGTGGCTCGGCGTGTCTGTGAGTTCGACCGCAAGATTCGCAATGGCGAGAAGGTTGTGCGGAGCCAGATGCTGGGAAAAAGCCTTTTCGGCAAGACACTGGGTGTGATTGGCATGGGCAACATCGGGCTGGAGGTTGCTAAGAAATGGAGGGGAGCTATGGGCGGACCTGTGGTGGCATACGACCCTTACAGCAAGGAAGGTGCTTGGGTCAATGATTTCAAGACAGGCTTCCGCCGAGTAGATCGACTGGAGGCTCTTCTTGAGGCATCTGAAGTGCTCACACTGCATGTGCCCTTGACCAAAGGGACCGCAAACCTGCTGTCCTCGCGCGAGTTCAAGCTCATGCCAGAGGGCTCAATCTTGCTGAATTGCGCTCGTGGAGGTGTCATTGATGAGGCTGCACTGCTAGAGTCGCTGAACGCCGGTCATCTCTATGGAGCTGGGCTAGATGCGATGCAGTACGAGCCGCCGACTTTGTCCGAGTATGGAAGCACGCTATTGTCTCATCCAAGAATTGTCATGACGCCACACGTCGGCGCGTCCACAGCAGAGAATCAGGAGCGGTCTGGCATGGCGGCCGTGGACATTGTCATTGCCTTACTGAATGAAAATGTTGCCAACACACCCAAGGCGTTGGTTTGAGGACACTGGCAGGTATTTAGCTGTGACCCATGTATTTTAGTAATGGCGTAGAGACCGCTTGTAAAGCGGATTGGAATGCAGACTACAATGACGATCGGGCGCCGTGCAAAGATTATCTTGTCCGCTATTGGCGATGTGTGTTTGAAGGAGTGCGGTGTAGGACAGCAAGAAACAGCCACGCTATGTCTCGGCCAATCACACGTTCGAATCTCCCGCTGACACCTCGGGGGTCATCGGAAACTGGCCGAGATGCAAGCCACCAACTTCCCTTGCGCTCTTTCTTCAATGCGCTGTACTACCTCAGGCTTTGTAGCCCATTCGGCAATCAAGCAGCCACACGCTATTCACTCTTCGTGCATTCAGCATGCCGCCTCGGTCAAAGAACACCGGGGCTCCCTCCGCGCGACCATCCAGGAGACCAGCTCTTACATTGACTTGTTCTCGTTGCAGAGCAAGAAAGGTCAAATGTGATGGTCGCACACCAGAATGCAGGATTTGCCAAGCATATGGTGCACAATGCCATTACGATAAACTGCCTGCAATGTCACAGGTGATATCGATGACACAGCGCATCGAAGAACTAGAGAGATTGCTAGCCTCTGAGAACAGCGGCCATAGTGAGATGGACGATGTACAAGATGCGCCCAGACAGGCACAAGTACATCGTGCAGTCAGCAGCCACAGGGAACTTGCTAGCTCATCCGCTGTGAACAGACCGAGTCCTCAATTCGAATCGACCTCCGCAGTCCTCGATCCGGCTAATAGCAACTATAACGTCATCAAAGACGCAACGCTCTCTTATACGGGCACAGAAGAGCTTTCCTTGATCAGCGAGACACAGATAGACTTCTGGCTGTCCAATGCAATTGCAGCAGCTTCAGCGCAGCTTCACCTCCCGTTGAACAAGGTCGAGCACCTCTTCAAGACGTACTTGACCTGGGTGTTTCCGGTATTCTTGTTCGTTTCCAGGCCACACTTCCTGCTCGGGGCGCGTTATAGCTCGCCGCTTCTTATCTCGGTGGTTTGTCTACAGGCAACGAGATTCACCGATCACGCACTCAAGGAAGAATTGCACTCTCATGTCCGCCTACACCTCAGTCAGGAAATATTCCGCGAGCCCTCGATCCCTACAGTGCAGGCACTGTTGCAGCTAAGTGCTAGAGATCTTGGTAATGGATCTCTACCCCAAGCCTGGCTTTACTCTGGTATGGCTTTCAGAATGGCTATGGACATGGGAATCTTCACCAGACCACGAAATCCCAGAGACGATCCGACAGATGTTGCAGTTCGTGGTCATCTTGCATGGTCATGTTTTGCTTGGGACAAAGCAGTCAGCTTGTACCTGGGGCGTACTCCTTCCCTGCCAGAGCCTCCCGATTTCGATCCGTTCGTTCCCGACGAGGCCCTCGAAGAGAAACTTTGGTCGCCACATCTAGACACTTACAGTGAAGGTGTGACTGCACTTCCAGTGCGATGTTTCGGTGTATCGTGCTTTGTCAACTTCTGCAAACTCGTCGTTATCATCAACGAAATCCTGGTCACGGTGTATGGCAAGAAGCCGGATCGTGACCCAACGCTGATACGACAAATCAGAGGAAAGCTTGAAAACTGGTGGTCAAACACACCGCAGCATCTAAGAGTTGAACCAACTTCTCAATGCCCTGCACCGCATGTGGTGAGCCAGAAGTAAGTTCTTACCTGACAGAATAGCCCAAACACCGCTGACCCTTGCAGTATGCTGTTCCACACGACAAAAATTCTACTTCATCGGCCCTTCTGGACTAATGCGTCGTGCCGTACCATATGCCAAGAAGCCGGCAAGGTAGTTGAGCAGCTCCTTGTCCTCTTCGAGACGACTTACGGTCTAACGCACATGACATATTTGTCAGCATACTGCGCATACACAGCAGCTACTGTAGCTATGCTTGATCTGCATGATCAGATCGAGGGCTCTCAACAACGAGTAAACACCTACTTACGCATACTTTATGGCGTTCGTACTTCCTGTCCAGGCATCCAAAAAAGCATCGATATCATTATCGATGGCTTCAGCCGTGTCACACCCGCCGCACCTTCCGTACAGGCGCCAGCATCTTCACAGCCTGGGATCATGCAAGAAAAAGTGGAATCATTCGACATGCTCCCTGCTTTCCCTTTCGATAATTACAACGACTTCACCGGATTGAACATGAACGACAACAACGCCATACCTTTTGGAAGCTTAGACGCTTATGCTCTTGATTGGTCTATGCTGGCTGAGCAGAGCTTGGATCCTCTTCCGGTGTAATGATGTAATAATTCTCAATACTGATTCTAAGATTGTTACTCTAGCCAAAGCGCTCGGGGGTTGTTAACGAACAAATTCTGGATCTGCTGTTCGTCATGGTCACACCACTCAAAGCACTTCCCGATGAATGTCCCGGTGTCGACCTGACGATAACTAGAGTATGATTTCCCTTCAACCACTGAGACTGGACCGCCTGTGTGTGGCCAATCGCTAGCCCAGACCGTGTTTGTTGGCCCTGTCTGGATGAGCTCTCTTGCAAATTTGTCAAGATCTGGAAGCTCAGCAAACCGATAGGTTCCGCTGATCTTGACGAAGATCATCCCATCTCGTAACAATTGCATCAGTTCAGCATAGCCGTCCTGAGACGCTGCCGACGAGCTCGGATCCGGTGATGCCATGTGGTCCAACACAACCCTCACACCTAGCTTTGGGATCAGATCTGCAATCAACTGCACCTGACCGAGTCCCAAGTAAAGCTGAATGAACCATCCTCTGCTTCGGATCAGACCAGCTACTCGCAGAAGGATCGCCTCGAGTGCCTGTCTGCTTGGCGTCTCTCCTTTCGACTTGAAGTTCAGCCGCACCCCGCGCACACCAAACCCGTGCATCTCGTCCAGCTGTTCTTCAGTAACGTTATCGGGTTCAAGCGTAACCACTGCCTTGCAATGCGGTCCAAATTGTTGCATAGCATCAACGATCGATCGATTGTCATTTCCATAGACAGAGACGGATACCGGACAGAAGTTGTTGATGCCCATGCTCTTCTCGAATTCGAGCAGTGCTTGGGCGGTGGCTTTCCCAGGGCGATATATGGGGTTGTTGCAGAACGGAAAGCGATCCTCAATCAGATGTCAGCAATGCACGCCCGGCTTGATCGAAAAGATAGCATACTTCGTCGATGACATGAACATGAGAGTCCCAAGAACCTGGAGGTAGTTTCAGATTGCGTAGGTTTACACGTGCGACTGCCGTCATCGTGTCTCTAGAAGTAGATGGTAGTTTCAATTTTCGTAAGCTTGTACGTGCAACTGCAGCCATGTTTGCCGAAGCCGGTTATCAAATTCACCAAATAAGCCAGGAAGATATAGAAGTTCAATGGCACAGTTGTGCGCTTTCGTGAAACTTACGCACTGAAACGATATGATCTCGGGGTCTCGCCGTTTCGCCGCGGGATTCGAGCCGATTCTTTGCGGTCGGTGTCCTTGGAGGTACAGTTCCTGTCGACCTAAGGCAGAGACTCCGCCGGTCGGTATGACCTTCGCCATCACGATCGCTGTATGTGAACTCATGCATGGCGACTGTAGGGACTGTCAAAGTCCTCCGCAGAACCCTCAGAACCACGATGATGATACGTTTGGTGGTGCAAGAATCGGAAGCCGAAAACGCAAAGTCGATTCAATTCGCTAGTTATGCCGCTGAAACGCATGTGTGTATTGTAAATCCCTCTCTAGTCGCTGTCGCCACCGTAGACCTCCTCGTATTGTTCCTCATATTCTTCCCTGGCTTCCTCGATGTCAGACTTGTCGCCTTCAGCGAGAGCATCTTCGTAGTCATTGCGGGCGTCCTGGACGTCTTCGCGGTCGGAGCTGGAAACGGAGCTGCCGTCGCTTGATGGGTGTCAGTTCATGATTCATGATTTTGTGTATTTTGGGGGTACTCACGCATCATTCACAGGAAGGACAGCCGGAGGCTGGTCGTAAGGATCAGCCGGAGGGTAGCCCTGTTGAGCGTAGGGGTCCGCTGGGGGATAGCCCTGGTGGGCGTATGGGTCTTGGGGAGCGTAGCCTTGTTGGGCGTATGGGTCTTGGGGAGCGTAGCTTTGCTGAGGCGCGGCGTACTGCGCATATGGGTCTGCAGCAGGCGCAGGGGCGACGGCAGGTGCGGCGACAGGGGCGGCGGCAGGAGCTGCGGCAGCGGCCTTGTGCTCGTCATCGGAGTCATCTGAGATCGTGTGTTAGTATCCAAAGGCTGATTAGCTGTGATTTAGAGCTTGTACATACCAAGGGCGTTCATAAGAAGAGCACCACCAGCGAGACCTGCTGCTGCACCACCAGCTCCGTACAGCTATAAGAATATCAGTAAATTTCAATGGCAATGTTGGAATTCGTCAGACACCTACCCATTTGTTGCCACCGCTGTCCTTCTCCTTCTTGCCAGTCTCCGCAGCACGAGCTGCATCTGAGCCAGGAGGAGGGTTGTTGCCAGCATCACCGTAGCCACCAACGGCAGCTCCACTGGGCATCTCCCAAGTGGTGCGGCCAGTCGCGTGCTCTACATAGTACCAACGCTGAGAGCTTTGGTCGTACTGCGCGTTCCAGCCAGGGGGACAGACAGGTGCTCCAGGAGGCTGTCCGAAGGGAGGAGGTGGTGGGGCACCGCGGTTGTAGTCACCCTGAGGAGCTCCGTAGGGTTGCTGGTGGCCTTGAGGGGCACCGTACTGGTTGTGAGGAGGGGCACCGTAAGATAATTGACCGGGAGCAGCGCCATAGGGAGACTGCTGGCCCGGTGGTGCTCCGTACGGGGACGGTTGTCCAGGAGGGGCACCGTATGGAGACTGTTGTCCAGGAGGGGCACTGTATGGAGACTGTTGTCCGGGAGGGGCACCGTATGGAGATGGCGCGGGTGGTGCACCGTAAGGAGACTGCGCAGGGGGTGCACCATAGGGAGAAGGAGCAGGGGGCGCGCCGTATGGCGACTGAGTTGGAGGAGGTCCACCGTAAGGTGATTGTGCAGGAGGTGGTGGTCCCTGATGGGAAGGAGGAGCACCGTATTGGTCTGAAGGCGGAGGGCCAGAGGGCGTAGGAGCTTGAGGGGGAGGCGGCGCACTGCTTCCGTAGTAGGAGTCTGATGCACCCCTGGTGCCAGTCTCCTGAGCAGAGTCCTTGGGTTTATCAGACTCTTTAGGCTTCTCGGCCTCCTTGGGCTTGTCGTCGTCGGTAAACTTAGCCTTGAGCTCGTCAAACTCCTTGGTCAATTTTGAGAAGAACGACATGATCGCTGTGATTCTTGTGGATAGAGCAAGATGGATAGAAGGTAGGAAAGGATTCGAGACAAACACCGACCATGACAGCTTTCTTTATATCATGCTGGACCCTCTCTGCCCCTCTCATGGGGGATGGACAATTGCGGATCCGCGTTTGCGGGTTCCGGTGCTATAGAGTAGGTGGGGACTTTCTGGCGTTCAGCTTGCACCATCATGCAGGCCAAGGTAGCGCTATGGGTCGCAGCGTATTGCAGGCGAATTGAAACGCAGCAAGCCTTGCGGTAGGGCAGTAGGGCGCGTAAGGCCATTCGCTTAAGTAGATGTGCAGAGTCACGTTCTTGGCATACGCCCTGGATTAACTGACCGTCTCCCCTGCCTATCTCGCGGCTTGATGTTGATTCGAACGGCTTGTGCGCTCTTAGCTTGGTCTTCGAGTCTTGCAGTCGCTTTGGTAGCAATTTATCGTGTCCCCTTAGATCAGCACACCCCAGTCTGTGGCCTGCGGGTGTGGAACGCAAACATGCGCGATTATCCGCGCGATACCGCGGCCGCCAAGCGTTACGATGGCCTCGGCGCTGGTCGGTCGGGTGGACATCGTCCGGTATCAGCGCTGAAGGCCATGCATGCGCTGTCACGGTCTCCACGGATGAGCGTGATCGCCTTATTGCTTTTGGTGCATCAGGTGGGAGGATAGACGCACCGACTGACCATGTACAGACAACAGATGAGGTCGTGATGGCTAAGAAAGGGTTCGGGGGAGCGGTTCGGGGAGTGCCGCGAAAACCAATCAATGGACAGCACGCTCCCAAGACATGAGGCGCTATGCTATAGCGGCAAAGGCATAACAACTTTATTCTTGACAGCAATCCTTCGTGAGTGCATCCTGGCATAACCTGGGCCGGCAGTGCACGTGGAATAGCTAATCTATGCTCTAGATGTCTATGTAGATGCCTAGTCCAACTCCCTCAGGGTCTCTCTCCACTGTGCCACGCTATGCGACAACGCCTTCCGATTTCAGGCTCTGGATCTCTTCTGGACTCATGCCAAGCATTTCTCCCAATAACTCGTCGGTGTGCTGTCCCAATGTTGGAGGCGGCGATCGGATGCTGGGCTGTGAGAAGGAGTACTTGACAGGCGGGCTGACTAGCTTCATGGGACCGCAATCAGGGTGGTCGATCTCTGTTACCATGTTGCGTGCTTGCACTGTGTACAAATCAGTTTCCGATGTACTCAATCTCTGTAGAAATGCATATACACTTACCATGCTCGTGCTCAAAAGTTTGCTTGATGTCGTTAATCTTCGCATACGGCATGCCACAGCCTTCCAACACTTCCAACCACTCATCAGTAGTTTTGGTGATGGTAACTGCTTCGACCAGATTTTCCAGCTCGTTACGGTGTTTCACTCGATCTGCGTTTGTGATGTATTTAGGGTCTTTGGCCCACTCTGGCTTGCCAAGCTTGTCACATAGAATTCCAAAGAGGCGATCATTGCCGCCACCGAGCATGATATTGCCATCTTTAGTGATGAACCCTTTGTATGGCACGATCGAGGGATGTGCGGTTCCCCAACGGCCAGTATCCGGCTTTCCAGATATCAAGACTGATGAGGCCAGGTTAGTGAGAGTGGCGACCTGGCAGTCTGACAGAGCTACGTCGATGCGTTGACCCTTGCCAGTTCGAGCGCGTGTGAGAAGCGCCGCCATGATGGAGTTGCTAGTGTAGAGACCAGTCGTCAAATCAGTGACGGCAACGCCGACTTTGGCAGGCGGACCATCGCGATGTCCCGTGATATGCATGAGCCCCATTTCGCTGCGATTGTCAGCATCGTGTCAGAACCGCGAGCACTCGTTATACACTCACGCTTCGACCATCACATCGTAGCCAGCCTTCTTCCTCAAGGGGCCAGTCTGGCCGTAACCGGTGATGCTTGCATAGATAAGACCTGGGTTGATCTTCGAGAGAGTCTCATAGTCCATACCATATTTTTTGAGCGCATCTGGTAGATAGTTCTCAACGAGAATGTCACACTCTTTTGCCAGCTTGTGTAGGATCTCAACCCCGGAGTCGTGTGCAAATGAGAGGCCAAGCGATTTCTTGTTACGGTTCACCTTTTCCACGTCAGATCGTTCAAAATTATGGACTCGGACATTCCGAGACATACTGCCAAAAAGTATGCACTCTCGCCGGAGCCTTGCTTGCCGCTCTTCTCGGTGTAGGTGGCGTAAGGTGGGCCCCAGGCTCTGGTATCATCGCCGCGTATAGGGTGTTCAATCTTGATGACTTCGGCTCTTCATGCTGTCAGTACGTTGTAAGATGTATTGAGAGACACTAAGATGTCACGCATACCCCAAGTCTCCGAGTATCTGAGTGCAATATGGCTGCAAAGTATCAGCATCAGCAGTATTCAAAGAATTATAGTATTGTGATACGAACACCTGCTAACACTCTGGTCATGTCAAGGACTTTGATCCCTGCCAATGGCAACGTTGATGTGTCGGTTGTGCCAGGCGCAGTCGACATATATCTCGGCCTCGTAAGAAGCGATTGACGAGCTGACTGCAACACAGCTCTTTGGCTGAGAAGCCGGCATGATCTTTGGAGTGACATTGTGCATCAACGGTTGCGATCCGAAGAACAAACCAGACAGTTGACGTAGTAGAGTCAATGTTTATACTATATGTTCAAAACAGCGAAGCAATAATCCCATCAAAGAGACGAGTGCCTCGGCCTCCAGTGTCAAGCCCCACGGCATTCGGCCAACGGCACCGAACGCCGGCGGGCTTCCTTCGACCTTCCACCCCGCTGCCAAAGTAGTCGATGTCATAACCCAAGACTCGACGATCATCACCACAAAAACCACCTCTACATCCTCACCATAATAATGTTCACCGGCATCGTAGAGACCATCGGCAGTACGTCTCTATCCATCAAACAATCATCCTCGCCGCCGCGCTGACTCCCAGCCAGCTGTCTCGCGCCTCGTCCAACATGACGAAACCTCCAGCGGCGGCGGCGGCACCAGCCTGACCATCTCTGGCTGCGCCGACATCCTCACAGACGTGCATCTTGGCGACAGCATCAGTGTCAATGGCACTTGCTTGACCGTGACCGAGTTCGGCAAGGATGAGTTCAAAGTTGGCGTCGCACCCGAGACTCTACGAAGGACGAATCTTGGTAGCTTGAAGGAAGGCAGCGGCGTGAATTTGGAGCGCGCAGTAAGAGCAGACACAAGAATGGGCGGCCACTTTGTCCAGGGTCACGTGGATACTATTGCAGAGATTGCAGAGACCAGGCAGGATGGCAATGCGATCACCTTCCGCTTAAAGCCCAGAGACAAGTTTGTGCTCAGGTACATCGTCGAGAAGGGATACGTGTGTCTGGACGGCGCGTCACTCACTATCACTGCTGTAAATGATGAGGAGGGCTGGTGGGAGATCATGATGATTGCGTACACACAAGAGAAGGTCGTGATGGGCAACAAGAGAAAGGGTGACGATGTCAATATCGAGGTTGACCAGGTTGGCAAGTACGTGGAGAAGAGCGTTGCTGCATACTTCGAGGGCAGCGGCGCTAGTGGAGGTGCCATGCTGGAGAAGATGGTGCAGAGGCTGGTAGATGAGCGCCTGAAGGGTGTCACCAAGTGAACTTGGAAGTGATGTAAGTAACGTGAACACGATGAAATCACATTTCCACTCACCAAGACGCACTTCACATGAGTTTTCCGTTCGTTTCACACATTATGATTGTGGTGATGGACAATATGTGATCCCAAATGTTGATTAATGCACAAAGTCAAGCAGTCTCGCTCTCTGCCGCCTCGCCTTGCCTCATCACAGCCCTCTCCTTCACACTACACAGCTTTTTCCTTATTCGGACTTTGCCAGCTTGCCCGTCTAACCTGGCCACTAACAAAACCCATCGACCGTGGAACACAACCAACTATCCGCCACAATCATGGCTGACATCAACAATGCGGAGAACGCTTTCCGATACGCCCGATACCCAGAAGTTGAACCTCCCACCAAAGTCGTGTGCGACGCCGGCGACATTTTTCTTGTCGCAGACGATGGTTCTCACCCACCGCTGAGGATCCAAGCATCTTCGGTCTTCTGTCCATCGAAAGCAGAGTCTTCCGAGCACTGTTCAGTGGCTTTTTTGCTGAGGCCGAAGCCATAAGTAACGCAGCGGAAAATCTTGTCGAAATCCATATCAGCGACGCACCATCCGGCCTCCTCTTGCTGTGCCAGCTGTTACATTGCCAAGGTGACTTGGACAAGGTCAGGCACGAGCGTTTCTTTGATACCGCCTTAGTCATCGATAATTACGATTGCGCCCAGGCTTTGCGTCATGTGATAACCAGCAAGTTCGCCACGCTGGATCTCTGTGGTGATGACCAGGTAGAGCACGTCTGCTATCTGGCTGCCGCTTTGATCCTTGACCAGCCCAAATTCTTCCGAGGCTTGAGCAAGGAGATCGTCACGCACTATGAGCATGGTCCTCTTGAACTCGACGACAGTCGTCTTGATGTCCTTCCAGACAAGATTCTGGGTATGTTTGTGCGAATTATCCATTTTCTGAGCTTCGCTAACTATCACAGCCTCCATTCAAGCCCAGCGAGCCCTCGCAGGTCAGGAGCTCATGTATCACTTCAGCAGATTCTTGACCAATTAATCATACTGCCACTTTCGCTCTCAATGCCGCGGCATACTCTGACGAGCTCACGCAAACCATGCTTGACTGCGATCTGTGGCCTCTAGGCTTGAAAGAGTATTATATGAGTAACCTGTTCGGTGAGCTGCGAGAATACCATGTTCCCCATCATGCGAGCCGACAATTTGGAGCCTCAGCCTCAGCCTCAGTCTAATGACTGTGTCGGTGTGAATGCGTTCCACTTCATTCAATCGGAACATCTCAGACGGTTCGCGAGAGGCGCATCGCAGAAACCACTTACAGAAGTCGTAAAGCCGCTTACCAAGTTCGAGTTGGTGCTCATCGTCGAGCGTGTCGAGCGGATCTGCCTTGGCTTATGTCTGGACTGTCTCAAGTGCAACGACAGGTGTCGCGTGCGACACACTGACCCGTTCAGCAATGATTTGTGGAACAGGTACTTGGGGTCAAACGATGGTCCAGACTACTGAAAGGAAACAAAGCGCCCAGTCAACTGGGAGAGCATTTGGTAGATTGGAATGGTGCTACTGGCGACTATGCGATTCAAAACCCTGTGGCTTTGGATAATGAGCAGTGTGCCTGGCTTGTTTTGTCTTCTGGTCAGAACGATGTGGTGATGTGTTCAGCCACGAGACGCTGCACAGGCTACAAAATCTGCTGACCTGGGTGGAATGAATTTGTCATTCCAGGAATGAGATGCTTCAGGAAATTCAAAACGGAGGGAATCCGTGTACATGGGTTGAGTCCAAAAGTCATTTGCTTGCATCAGATAGTCTGCAAAGGGTTAAGGATGAGATGGTGGCACATGTGTCGATTGCCTGATTTGGTTGTCTGTGGTCGTACATGACCATTTCTCCACATGAAGATATTGCACAGGAGGATTGTTTCCAACTTGCAATATTTATTCAAATCTGCGCGTGCCCCTGTTCGGCATCCTTACCCGATCGACACATCCGTCCACGGGATGCAAGCCACTTTCTCCATGCAGTCTAGACTATGATATCATGCGACTCTACAACTTCTCAAAGGCGCTGCTCAGGTGAAAGACATTGTTACTTTTTAATCTGAAAGGGCGACGACTTTGGTAATTGATTGCCAATATAGTGCTCAGAGAAAAGGCAGGTGCCAACTCCATGAGCAAGTCGGGTGCTCTTACGCGTCTCATGATTCAAGCCAAGTCTCAAGCTGCCAGTTGCCAACTTTGATTGTGGAGACTACCTCATAACTATTGCTCGTCTATATTTTGACTATAGCCCTGCCGGTCTCGTTATTATTGCACTCAACTACGACCTCTGATATTTTCTTCCTACCGCAGTACCTGTTATTTCTCATACTACGACTGTGCAAAGCACATACAAGATGAAAGGCTTCCTCAACAAAGCCAAAGCGGCTTTCTCAGATGACCACAGAGTTCACACCTACGGCGGCAACCATCAACAGCCGATCGGAGAACTGCCAGACCGCCCTTCAGCCATCCAGCCTCCTACTCCAGCAGATGTAGACCGCTATCGCTACCACCACGGCACCAACATAGGATCGGTGTTCGCTATCGAGCGCTGGCTCACCGGCAGCAGATTCCCGGACGGTGCCGAAGGCTCATCCGAAAAGGCCGCCGCTGACGCATGGGTCGCTCGCGAGGGCGTTGATGCAACCAGAGATCGCTTCGAAAAGGCCTGGAGAGAGTATGTCAGTGATCAGGATCTCGACTGGCTCAGAGATGTCGCCAGATGCACCTCCGTCCGCCTGCCCATCGGCTACTGGGATCTCGGACCCCAGTTCTGCAAAGGTACCGCTTTCGATAAGCTAGCGGGCGTGTACCAGAATGCCTGGCGTTACATTCAAGAGCTCATTGCTCGATGCTCGGCGCGCGGCATTGCAGTTCTTATCGATGTCCATGGCTTGCCCGGTGGCGCGAACCCTCAGGAGCACTCGGGCACGAACAGCGGCAAGACCGAGTTCTGGAACTCGCGCAGCAACCGCGAGTTGGCAACTAGGTGCATGTGCTTCATTGCAGAGCAGGCTCGTAGTATGGCGGGTGTACTTGGCATTCAGATAGTGAACGAGGCCGAGCACGATGCTCCCAATATGTACGAGTGGTACGGGCAAGTACTTGGCGAAGTCTCTCGTATCGATGCATCCATGCCCATCTATGTCTCTGATGGCTGGAACCTTGGTCGCTGTGTCGACTGGTCACTGGGACCGAACAACCTCAGCCGCCCAGCTGTCAACCCTGTGGTCATCGACACTCATTACTACTGGGCCTTTACGGACGAAGACAAGCAGAAAACTCCCCAGCAAATCACAAACGAGGTTCACGGCAAGCTCGGCGAGCTTGATGGCAAGGACGGAAGCGTTATCGATCGCGGCGCCGTTCAAGCCATTGTTGGCGAATACTCATGCGTCTTGACCGAGGACTCGTGGGCCAAAGGAGGTGGCACACCCAAAGACGACTTGGTGCGCGCCTTTGGCAACGCGCAATCTGACCGCTATCAGAGCCGCTCTGGAGGTAGTTTCTTCTGGACTTACCGCATGGACTGGATGGACGGCGGTGAATGGGGTTTCAAGCAGATGACCAATGCCCATGCGGTCAAGCCGCCTTTTTCTCTCACGTTGAGCAAAGATGATGTCCTCGGTCGGATCCAGCACGCTCGGAGCCAGCAAAACCAGAAGCGTGACGAGACATATGCACAGCATTGCCACTGGTGGGATACCAACCACCCGGGAAACTACGAGCATTGGCGTTTTCAGGCTGGCTGGGACGTTGGTTTTACTGATGCGCTGCGATTCTTTGAAATGCGCTCCCAGCGCGGTTTCGAAGGTGGCGACAAGATTGGTATGCTGGAGCTTTGGGTCTTGAAGCGCATTCGTGAAAGCGGCCAGGGAGGCAGATTTGTATGGGAGTATGAGCAGGGCTTGAGGCAGGGCATGAGAGATTTCTACCAGCTTGCAGGAATTTGATCAGATGACCGGGCTGGCAGATCATTTTCAATCTGTGCTGAGACTACTCTTACGACTTGAACAGGCCTACGACTATAAAGTACGATTACCCACTATCTCTGTTCCCATCTGGCTGCTGATATTCTCAATGCGTGAAGACGTGCTTATATGTCATTGGTTCGCTAAATGCTGCATGATGCAGCCTTGTCCCACCACACTTTCGCAGTCATCTGGGCGTCCGAATGCCTCCTTTTTCTCCTACAACACCACTTCTCCAGGACATATACACTTGCCATGGACGACTTCGAAGGTGTTACCGTGCAGAATCCACTGCTACCAGCTTGGCCTTCTATTCCGTTCATTGCCTCAAGCGCATACTCCAACATCACGGCAAACAACAACAGCAGAGTTCACAACGGCCATAATATCCATATCTACCCAAACTTCACAGTTCCAAGCAATGAACATGACTTCGAGGGGAGCTCATCGCGGGCGAGTTTAAAGCGAAAGCGGTCTCCGACCGATGCCGAGGTGATACCACGGACTCGTGAAGCGCAGGAAACTCTGGATAATGTGCTGAAGAAGCTGGGAAAGCTATCGCTCAGCATTCGACATCAGAAAGAGGGAGCCAAGGCGGAGAAGATCGCTCGGCGTATCGCTGCTGTCTTTGAGGCGATCAAAACACACGGAGACGCAAGGAAGTGGGACAAGACGGCTGCACGACAATTGGAAAAGCTAGGAGCGTGCGTGAGGTGGGAAGAACGATTCGACATTAACTCAGTACCACGACGGAGATCTGACAACACAAATGGAAGAGCTATCAGGAAACGAATCGTGGTGCAAATTGGTCACTGGAACATCTCTCTGACAACAACAACGACTCTTGGTTCGCCGCGTACGGGTAATCTCCGTGAAGTGGAAGTATTCTCCACCTTGCGAGTCGAGCCTCAACATCGATCCTCGGGATCGGCGGTGGCAATTTTCTTCAGGGAACACATGGATGATAAATCTAAAAGTACGATACCTCCGGCTGTGTCAGCGTACAACATGGTAAGAGACGATTCAGAGGTCTTCCAGCTCATTAAAAACGATGACCTTGATGGTCTAATGAGGCTTCTGGCTGTTGGCCAAGCATCGACCCAAGACTGTGATGAATCAGGTCGCTCGCTGCTTCATGTAAGTTTTCACGCAAAGGCAACATGAACGATCTGACCATAGTAGCATACTTGCTACAACAATAGCGTCAAATGTTGCTCGTTCTTGGTTGGCCAAGGGGTTGATATCGACAGATTTGAGCTGGAGTTCAGAAGTCGTTACCCATCAGGGAATGGGTAAGCACGCCCGCTGAGTTTTGATTCTTGGGTGGCCCACATACGAGGAGTTGTGGCCCTATAGTGCCCCAAGGACATCCCCCGTAATGTTACTAATCTAATCGATCACGTAGAGTCGCACTCATGACACCTCTGCAAACTTCAGTTGAATGCACAGTACCCGTGAAAGATTCGACAGACCTTCTATGCTTCGAGATCTTGTCGCAAGCTGGAGCCGATCCGACAATTGCTGCAGATCACCACGAGACGCCGACACCGTTCCTCAATTTGTTGAGGGTGCGGTCCCTACATTATATCCCACTTGTGAGTTTACGTGATTTTTCATCTATTTCATTTTTGTGCAAGCTCACACAGTTTAGCGATCAGTGTATGCGTGCCTCAACAATAGCAGCCCGTATATTGATTTCCAAGAGCGGTCGGACACCATTGCAGGACGAGGCTACTGGATCGAACTTTGTTTGGGACTCGTGACCCGAGAGGACCCCTCACTTCTGCAAATATTTGTGGACAAAGGTGTCAACATCAGGGAGACCGATGAATACGGATTTAATTGCTTGTTTGCATTCATGTCTCTTGCGAAAAATCCAGGTACCGCCAGAGAGATCAGGGCTCTCCAGTACCTTCTCTCGATATTCGATGATATATACGCGCTCGATGCCACGGGACACGACGTTTTCGCTTACGTCAACGAGCTTCTGCACTGGCCTGGGTCATATAGAGAACCATATTACGAGTGCGGCAGCTACAGGCAAGACCTGTGGTACTGTGCACTGGCGCGTAGCAAGCTCGGGGTCCGCCACAGCATCAAGTCCTGCAATCGCCTGGCACGCTACACGAAGCACTATACCCCGAAACACTACTTGGCACTATGTCATCTTGATGACTGGGACTTGAGGGGCGAAGCAATATTAACAGGGCAGATACAGATATTACTTCAAGAACATCCTCTGTCAGAGGACGAGGAACGCATTCAGCAAGAGATAGAATCTTTTTGGCGCTAGAAGATCAAGTCAGATTTTAATCTTTGAAGAGGATGAAGGATGCGGCATGTGATGGTATCCTCGGTTGCTTCCACCGGGCTGTCACCTACTTTGGAATGAGTGTAGAAAATTAAACCAAGTGATCTCGGTTCCTCTGTCGTTACACTCTCCCGATATGTCCAGTCCAAGGCACCACTCACACGCTCACATCAACATGCCCCTCCCGCTCCCCCTCACCACTCTAAGGCTAGGGAAATTCGAAGCCTTAAACCAGCACTGGGCCCAAAACAAGGCCATCGCCCAGCATCCGGCGCAAAGAATGTTACAAGTCAGTGGCATGATCTCAAGGTACCACATCTGAAGCCCCAGGATCTGGACGACGTAACTTATACCGAGAACGGAAACCCAGCACTTGTAAGCAGTAACAACCGATCGGCCATTTGATTCCACGTCCGCTACGCGGTAGCACTATTTTCAAAGCCAACGTCGCGCTGACAAGGGCCGTCAGGAACATTGGCCTGGAGTGTACGGTTGCTACGTTGAGGCTTCTCCGAAGGTAATTCGAGACCTCCTGAGGAAGGCCGCCAAGAAATTCCAGCTTCGCTCGCCTAGCGCATCGCTCTCAGAGGCTTCGCTCCGCAAACATGGCTATGATGACACACTTGCCAGTTGCGATGTTAAATACGTCATTCGTGATAGGATCAGCAGAACAGAAGAGATTGCAGCCGAGCCATCAGTGGATCCGATGCCTCTCTCCAGGAAGCACCCCGTTACGGACAGTACGAAGAAGCAGCAAGAGCAGCATTGTGGGTTGAAAGAGCTTGATTGTAAAAGCATATTCCAAGGTTAGGTCACTGATGTTGTGGGGAATGCCTGATATTCAAATGTTCGTATGCATCGCGAGAAGGAAGAGTTTGTGCTGCATTGTCCGTTCGAACGTTGTGCGTACCCAGCCTTTTCAGAGCCGCTGCGCGTTGTTGATGTCGATAGATATGGTTGTGGCGTGCGTCGCGGCGAGCAGAGTGGAGGAATCTTCACGCCTGTGTGGAGACAATATCCCAAACATGCCTGAATAATGAAAATGACGGCACGAACGGGAGCGCATGCTTGTGGGAACACTGTTGATGTCTCTTACGCGATCGCTAGAGTTCTGCGAGCTTTGTTCTTTTGTTCTGCTTGGTCAAAAGCACACACCTACACGGCGACGAAAGTGATATGGCTGCGAACCTGAGTGAACACAAGCCGTGCAAGGTCGCCGAACCAGACACACTTAACCTAGAAAAAAATGTGATGCGCGGCAGCAGCACACAACATAGCTGTGGCAGGCACGATTTGGCAACGACACTGCATCTTTACCATGAGTTGGATTGGTCGCACACTTGCATACATGCCATACGACACCAGCAATCCATGAACAACATTCCGCCTTGCAAGGTCTGGACCTAATACTACAGAAGCCGGTCGGCCATCTCATCAACGAAGCCCAGCCGAGGCCGTAATTAGCAAGACCTTCACAAATCATACAAATAGTATATAAACCCCCATCTGACTCAAAAGTTATGCGTACCACAGAAATCACCTCCTCCCAACACCAACAACATTCCTCAACCCCCCAAACGCAAGCACATCCCCCACCCTGCCCCTGCCAGCAAACATCATAACCAACCTCTCAACACCACAGCCCCAACCCCCCGTAGGCGGCAACCCCCACTCCAACGCCTCAATATACCCCTCATCAACAGTCTTCTTGCCATCACCCTCTCCATCCTCCGCCTGGAAGAGCAACTGCGTTTCGAACTTCGCGCGCTGGGCGAAAGGAGAGTTTTCTTCTTCGTACATGTTGGCGATTTCCTTGCCGTGCATGTAGAGTTCTGCGCGGGCGGAGATGAGTTGGCCTGTGGTTGGGCAGGGGTGGTGTTTGCTTAGGGGGGAGAGGGCGGCGGGGTGGTTGGTTATGAAAGTTGGAGACTGCGTGCAGAGGGGTTCGAGATAGACTGAAGCGAGCTCGTCGAGGAGGCGGGGGAGGGTGGGTTTCGATGGAGGGGTGAGGTTGAGGTTGGCGTAGAGGGAGAGGAGGTCGGCGTGGGCGGTGGGAGCGGAGAGGTTGGGGAGGGGTTTGCCGATGGCGGTTTCGAGGGCGGGGATGAATTCGAGGACTTGGAAGGGTGGTGTTAGGGAGAGGTCTGGGAGGTCGAGGGCAGAGAGCTGGCCTTGGGCTTGGGCGGCGGAGACGCGGGTTTGAATGTGCTGCAGGAGGGCTTCAGTCCATTGCATGAGGTTGGCGAGCGAGGCTTTGGCGGCGTAGAATTCGCAGATTGTGAACTCGGGGTTGTGGGTGGCGTCGACGCCTTCGTTGCGGAAGACGGGGCCGAGTTCATAGACGCGTTCCATGCCCCCGACGACGAGACGCTTAAGCCAGAGTTCGGGCGCGATGCGCAGGTTGAGCGTTTCGCCTTGCAGTTCGGTGGCTTCTGTCTCGAAGGGTCTTGCTACAGCTCCGCCGGCGCCGGATTGCAAGATGGGCGTTTGGACTTTGATGAAGTTTTTCTCGTTGAAGAAGTCGTGCATAGCACGCTCGACTATATGTCTGACGCGCAATGTCTGGATTGTGGCAGGGTTCACCAACATGTCTACATGACGTTGATGGGCGCGAGTCTCGGCATCGTCCAGCACCTCTGGGATCTGGTGTAGAGAGGGCGACATCAGGACAGGCATCTCGGTGATGAGCAGCGACAATTGGCCCCGTCCAGTGCGGTGAGGGTGACCGGTGAAGGCGAAGAAGTCGCCTTTGCGAGCGGCCTTGGTAAAAGACTTGAAATCTACCAGGCTGCTGCCGGAAGCCTCGACGTTCTTCAGTTGTACGACCATTTGGAGAGTGTGGTCTCCATCCTTGATGTCAAGGAAAGCCAGCTTTGATCCAGCAGTTCGGAAGGATTGCACTTTGCCTACCTTACCTATCAGCGACCAGCGCCTTGTCTACATGGGCGAAAAGCATCGTACCGATGATTGTGTGGGTGTTGTCATCACGCGTCTCGTCATTGACCAATTGTGCGTACTCCTTCTGGAAGACATCTACTGGCATGCGCTCAGCTTGGGTGACGCGAGGATACCACTCATCACGCGGCTTGTATGCCTCGAGTTGGGCGACCCGTTTTTCATAATCATTTGTAACATCTTTCGGAGCTTTGATTGATGAAGCTATGGTAGAACATGTGAAGTTGCGGGTATACGCAGGGCATTGGGAACGCTTGAAGCTGTGGAAAAGATAGGGTCGCAAGCAGCGCGCAGCGCGGTGTGACATTGTAAGGATTGTCTGAATCATACGTTAGCAAGATTCTTCAAGCGGACGTGCGAACAGATGTGTAGTGTATTTGAAAGTCAGATAATGGTAATTGTGATCAATCCCCAGCCGGAGCCAGAGTCATTCGCAACGGTTCTAATGTTATGGTTTACTGTCATCACGTGAGGGGAGGGGGAGAAGCAGAGAGAGATGGTTGGAACGTACCCTTGTGGAAGGTCCCCAGCAGTCGAGTGTGAGGTGCTGGGGTGTGATGGTGGTGGTGGATGCAAGAGGATGAAGAGGCGGGCGTCGCAGAGAGTTGGCAGGAGATTATTTTCCGCGTGCATCAGCCACCAGCGCAGTCAGCGGAGGAGGGGGGGCTCAGCACGGAGGAGAGAGCGGGCGTGCGCGTGGGCGAGCACAGGCGAATCGTCACATGTTTACGTACATGGGATTGGGGTGTGAAATTGTTTCGGAGCTTCGTGACTTGAGTTGGTACTAGTAGAGGGTATTATTGTCTGTCGAGTGACATGTGTAGGGTATGCCGTGAAGGCCAGCAAACTTCCCTCGAGATATCCTGCCTATAAGTAGCAGCAGCACTGCCCGAGAGAGGAAGCACGCGAGGCACGCGAGCATCGCACGCAAACATAAGGTCCAGCATGCAGGAGTTGCAGGAAAGGCTGCAAGCTGTAGCACTGCCCACTGCACCCGGCAGGCAGCGCCCGAATGCCAATGCTTAGCAGCGTATTGCGTACGGCGGCACGCGATGGGAGCGAGGCACAGCAGAGGGCAGGATGCGGGTAGAGCGGTGCTGGAGATTAATGATTATTGAGTGTTGGCGTGGAGGTGTCTTTCTTCAGACAAGAATATCTCAACACAACTGCATACCTTGCATACCTTGCATACCTTGCACAAACGCCGTGCTCCCCTCCGCTTGTCCAGCAGCTATTACATACGCATCACACATCACACACTTCACACACTTCACACCCCCGATTAACTCAGTACCTGATCCGCTTTGCAGAGGCGCCATCAGACCCTTCTCGCCTTCTAGAGCCTTTCCCCGCCAAATCTCGCTCGCTCTCATTCGCTCTCACTCGCCAAGGGACAGCTGAGGGTTGAGAAGACGACGCGCATCCTCCATCCTGAAACGCTCACGCTCACAGTCGAGACTCTTTGCGCCGTCGCATCCGCTGCCACCGCCCACCACCGCTCCCCTCTGCGCCCGGCACCACTGTCATCTCAAGCGAAACATCTCTCTGCTGCCTCTCGTTTCGTCGTGCACGTAGCCTCAAAGTCGATCACTACTATCTATACCCGCGCTCTTTCCGCCGCATCACCACCGCTCCCGTCCGACCTCGACGCTCCAGTGACTCGTCCAACCGCCGCCACGGCCCACCCTGCACGCGACCGATTCGACCGAGTCCCTCAGACCTCAGCCCTGTCTGTCGCAGCACCTGACCGCGCGCCCGCCCTTGCGCACTCTCCGTCGCACCATCCAATCCTCTCTCTCTTCTTCTCGCCCTCACGCTCGGTCGCCCACGGGCGACCTTTAGACAACCGCCAAAATAGCCTCCAAACACAAACATCGCACCTCGCTCCTCGGAGCGGGCGTCGAACGCTACAAACCTCTACACAGCAATTCTTTCAGCATCGAGGACCGCCAGAACCTCTACAACCCGCCCGGAGGCTACCACGACCGCGAAGGCCTGACCACCTCACAAGGGAATGGTAACAAGCGCAGCTGCTGGAGGAGCATGATGTGGCTGCCCAACTCTCGCTGGACATGGTCCTTTGCGCTGATCGCCTTCGCCCAAGCCATCATTGCGCTCGCCATCGAGGGCTACGTCTTTGCCCAGTTCGAAGTAAACCTTCTCGAAAACTCCCGCGGTACCAGCGCCTCACACTCTGTACCCACATACCTTGCCCTGTTCATCTTCGGTTTCTTGTACCAGCTGGTCCTGGTCTACGATGCGCTTCGCGCCAAAAACACAATTCAGGTCATCGGCCTGTGCCTCTACAACGTCGGCATGGTCATCTACTCGGGCGTCCAGATTGCACAGGTGAAAGAGGCCATCGACAGTCTCATCAACCCTCCGGACGGCAAGCCTGGACCTCAGATCGAGCCAAACATCTGGGAGAAACTGCACTGGTTCCTCCTGGCATGCCCTTGCGTCATTGCTCTCGGCACAATCCTCCTCAGTGGTGTGGCATGGAAGCTTTATCACGAATTCGCCTGGACAATTTACAAGAACATCTCCGCCGATTTGAGGCTCAAGCGGCGGTATCTGACTTTCCAGGTAAGTCGCTACTTTGCCGTATCATCATCCATGCATGAACACCCGCTAACATTTCGAACAAGATTTACATCGCTCTCCTCAAGTTCGACTTCTTCTTCTTCCTCGCCTTCACCGTACAGTTCCTCGTTATCGTCGGCTCTAACTTCACCGACTTTGAATTTTACCTCACAATCGTCGCCGTCCCCGTGACCGTCTGCTTCCTCCTCTTCGCAGCCTTTGTCACCCGTCGCGAATCTTACGTCGGTCAAGCAATCATGGTCGTCGTCTACCTCGCGGCCATGGCCTACTTCATCTTCAAGCTCGTGCGCATGTACGACAAAGGCGACATGGAAAAAGTCAACGAGTACTTGCCCGCGCGAAAGGCCTTGACAGTGTTTGCCGTCATTACAATTTCGCTGCTTGTCGCCACCATCGCGACTGCTTGCGTTTGCACGCGCAACTTCAACAAAGGTCTCAAACCGCACATCCAAAAGCGCAAAGTCGTCAATCCCGCCGAGAACAAGGCTTCTACGCCTTCTTACTTTGGCGGCGGCGATTTGCAAGGGCCATCGAGCCATCAACTCGGGAATCTACAAAATCGGATGACCATTGACTGAGTTGTTTCTGTGAACGTCTCGGCAGCCTGTTTATGGAGTTCTGGGTTCTGTGTAATTTTTTGGACATGGAAAGGATAGATGATACCTATTTGCTGCGAAACGCTACGAATCTGCTGCTGTTCTTGTTGCTTGCTTTTGTATGTACATCGTGACGGCCTTCTTGGAGGGGCAATTAATGAATGAGCGCATTTTGTCCCTCTCTCTCTCCCTCTCCCCCCTCATTTTTTCGCTTGTTACTTCCGCTTCTGGCAGCTGGATAGGATGGAACTATTGTGCACCATGGCAACTTTTACTATCGACCCGAGGTTGCTCCTGTGCTGGACCCGATCATGTCATCACGAGCTGTCTTGTCTGTGGTCTTAGCCATGGCTCCAGAGGCGTCTGCCAGAACTTGAGTTTGGATGGTACCCCGTACTACAGATGCGCTAAGCATTTTCGGGGTCGTGCATAGATACGCTCTGCTGTAACGTCGGCTGTCTTTGACAGGTACACTCGCGAATGTTTCGCCGTTTGATCATCACTTCATGTGGCGTTTGCGATTTGAGATCTGGATGTATGACGCCACATTGTTTCGCCTTCCTCCGACTCTCCTATTCTGTGGGTTGGATTATTCGAGCGACCGATAGAAGTCGAATGGGAAAACCGCTTCCTAGCGTTACAATTCGGCCGGGGAGTTTTCTCGCTAATTTAAACTCTAGGTTTGTACAGTAGCCTCGCGAGCCTCGGAGGAGTGGTGGTTATAATGCCTGAGTTGTGCACGGATTGCGATTCGAGCGCCTCACTGCATACATTTAAGCGCTATCCTATATGATTTCAATCAAAGTATACGAAGACTTCGGAGACTTAAGAGGGAGAAATCGACGATGCAACAATATTACAGCTAGCCGTCGGTTGTACATCCTGAATCGATATTCATGTTGAAGCTGAAAACGTGAGTGCTTCTTTGACGGATCCTGTGGCTTCCCTTACTTAGCGCTCAGCTGGGCATTATAACATGCTCCTGCCTCGGGCATTCATTCAAGGTGGAGACACGACAGATCTACACGACAGTGTTCACTTCCCACTGGGTAGGAGTATCAAGCGTTCCATAAGGTTCGGACAGTACCCGCTCCACTACAGTCGAATCCTGCTCACAGTAGTGCTTCCCACATTTCCACCACAACTGGGGAATCCTTATCTCTGCTCTCCATGCAAGTTAAATAACATCGCGCTGTCCGACCCAGTCATTCGCGCCGCCGCCAAGACAAATTACTTGGCGATCTGCAAGTCGACACCGCTAGCTTACCGCCGCCGACCAATCCTACACCCTCACTAAACCACCCACTGTATCGCGCGATGCAGGAACTTGACAACCTTCCGCTTGGGGAAAAGGACACTCTATCCAAGATGCCTACGGCCTTCCGTTCGAGGCAAGGCACCGCCGGAGTCACGAGCGACTGGTCGCGAGTACAGGCCTGCTACGCCTATCTATTTCCTAGGTTGGGCGAGTGTCCGGGTTAGCCAAGGCGAATACACCATGTGCACGCTCCTCCGACTGCTATCTGTTGCTGAGAGAGTTCAGCGCCGACTGCACAGGAGGAGAGGGCATGCCATGCTATCAGCAAACGTGCGTGATGAGGTGACCTTGCGACTTGGGCGAGGAGAGGGAGTAGGAATATATAAAGGCTGCCTCTCATCATGGTGTTCGTTCTCGGATCATCGACAGCATCAATCATCAATCACTTACACCAAGGCTCCACTCGCTCTAGCCTAATCCGTTTCAAGAACTCCTTCGTTCGTTCTTATTAAACTTCTTCCACCATGAAGTTCTCCTCCATCAGTCTCGCCGCCATCGCCGCGAGCTTCGCCTCCGCCGAGTACCACCGATGTGCTGTTGAACAACCCTCGGCCGAACATGTCACTGCCTTGAACGAGGCCGCCAGAATCGGCGCTGCCAAGCAGGAAATCAGCCGTGTTGCTTCTCGCAACATTCCCGTCTACGTTCACGTCGTCACCACTTCGGCCAAGAAGGGCCGTTACACCCAGACTCAGATCAACAACCAGATCGCCGCCATGAACGACGCTTACTCCGGCATGGGTATCACTTTCACCCTCAAGTCCACTGACTTCACCGTCAACGCCCAGTGGGCCGCTGCCGATATCAGCTCTTCTGCTGAGCGCGCTATGAAGTCTGCCCTCAAGAAGGGCAAATACAGCGAGCTTGACTTGTACTTCGCTTCTGACATCCCCGGTGGCACTCTCGGATGGTAAGCCATCATGCCCGAAACATTTTCTTTGATCGAATCGAACTCCTTTCTAACAAAACCAACCACAACAGGTGCTACTTCCCCGTCTCCAACCCCTCCGCCACCGACCTCCTCCTCGACGGCTGCGTCAACCTTGCCGACTCCATCCCCGGCGGCTCCGCCACCCGCTTCAACGAGGGCGCCACCGCCATCCACGAAATCGGCCACTACCTGGGCCTCTACCACGTCTTCCAGGGCGGCTGCGCGTCCCCCGGCGACTCCGTCTCCGACACTCCCCCCCAGAGCACGGCTTCTTCTGGTTGCCCTGTTGGCCAGGACTCGTGCCCTGGTGGTGGTGTTGATTCTATCCACAACTGGATGGATTACAGCGATGATTCTTGCCTTGATCGCTTCACTGCTGGGCAGGTTACTCGCGCTACTTCGCTGTTCGACCAGCTCCGTGCTGGCAAATAGATGCGCGAAGTTTTTTTTCTGATTTGAGATGTTGTATGAACGTGATGCGGTTTAGCGAGTTGATGACGGGTTGTGGTTTTTGTTTGCGGCTGGGACGCATGCACTGATGTATATAGTTGAGCCTGCAGATATGGCTTAAAAGTATGGTCCTGGTTGGCTGGGATGAAATGAAGATATTTTCCAAGCAATTATGATCGATCATTGAGATTGACCGAACATCCCTCGATGTGCATGTCTCAAGCGACGGGATTCACTTCCCTCGTGGTCATCGATGCTCTCTTATCACATGCAGACAGGCAGTCAGTCCGCAGTCTACCAACAAAGATCAATCTTCACCGCCGCGTAAAAGTTCTGACAAACAACATCTTCTTTGTAACCACCATTTCTTCTCTGCGACCAGGAAAAAACGTACCTTTTATACAACAAACACTCAGACCAAACCACACTCGATTGCAATGGCACCAGATAAGCATACCAAGACGCTGGCGAGTACTACTACAACCTCGAAACCTAAATCCTCCACCCATGTCGCCGATCCAAACCCAGTCTCAGCACATGCCGATCAGAGCAGTTCTCGGCTCATGACCCTGCTAAAATAGATCTGCAACTATATCTACACGTTCGTGTTCTGCGACAACATCGAATACGTCCATCAGCCCATCTGATACGATTGGGATGTCGAAGCCGTATCGCAGACGCGCTTACCAGAGTTCCTATCGACCAAACTCCGCCACAAAGCAAAAGCGCCATCCTCGCATGCCGCCAACTGTACGATGAGATGAAAGAGATGCAGGCCGCCAACCAGGCGTACTGGGCGCGCAACCGTTTCATCTACAATGCCAGCCAGTCCAAGTCTGTCTTCCCTGCGGTCAGTGACGTACGCCATATTCAGCAATTCTGTATCGTGCTGCACGACCTGCCAGACTATTACGTCCACGTTGTCTTCGAGGGAGGCAGGTGGGATTCCTGGCTCCTCCTTGTGGACGACAGAGTCCTTAGCGTCGACGATTTCGGGCTGTGCTTCGCGAATCAGGACCACTTGAAGGACGCGGTGGCCGAGTACTTGGCTTCTAAAGAAACCGATTGCACTGCTCTTGACCCTCGCTTGGGTCGTGGCCTTGATTGCGAGATGCTCCGGGATATCTCGAGAGAGCATGAAGCCATTGGGCCAGTCCAGTGCCAGCACGACTAAGAAACCCCGCAACTTCCGATTCGTGCAAGCAGAAACATATGATGGCCAGACTCGTTGGCCTGGTCGGGTGTGACTGCAAAGGTATCCTCACTTTCCACGACTGAAGGTGAACCTGCGTTTCCATTGCAGTAGTCGCATCAAGCATCACTGCTACACGTGCTCAGAAAGCTGACGTTCTCGTTGTTCGGTCTATCCGGTCATCGAAGCTGAGAGGGCGCAGTGTGTTTATTGGGTAAGTACTGTAGACTAAGAAAGCGAGTACTAATAGCCCAGCACTCTTTTCATATGACTATACGAGAGCTCTGTGTAGACCGTGGTTTGCGATTGAAACGAGTACAGTAATTAGCGGAGCTGCTGATAGGGCAACAAGGAACGAACCTTTATCTCAATCTTCTGGTTTTATCATGTACACCGTTGTCAATCGTCTCGGTCTTCACTTACACATTTCCTCCACGATCAAGCGGATGTTGTGCCGGCACTTTTGATTGGCTGATTCGCTGGACTTGCATTTGACATTACGCCCGTCACTCACTGGTCGCTGCTCATCACTCACACAAAGTCAGCTACCAAAGTTGAACTTACCGCCGCCTTGACAAAACTCTTGTAATAGACCCCACTGAGGAACAATCGCCGCCCGAGTCCCACTACCAATAGTGCAAAGCTCCTGCGACGCAGCAAAAAGGTCTAATTGCTCAAGTGAACACCTCGCCATGGCGGAGTGCAACACACCGGAAAGTCCTAATCACCCTGAGGGATCCGGCGAGGCTTCATATGAAGAGGCTCTGGCCAGCACCACCACACTTTCACAAAATCAGTTCAAACGGGCCTTTTGTCGTTCTCCTTCGGTTCACTGACGAACCTAGACTCTTCAATCGTGCCTACTTCCCTGCCAGAGCCAACTGGCAGCTCATCGCCACAGAATCAGTCTCTCAATGACTCCAAGCCAATACTACTCGGTATCCCGCAAGAGCTACGCAAAAAGATCGTGGGTGCGGAATGGTTTCACTTGTCTCGGGATTTATCTAACACTGGTCAGTTCGGCTACCTATACAACACAGACGGCACGGTCGCAAATTCCATCGACTTGGGTCTCTCTTCAAGGCGACGCAGATGCATCCTGGAAGCCTGTGACTATTTTTACTAACTGTCGGCAGAGGTCCACCCTCCCACCAAAACTCCGCTACTCATTTGCAAGCAGCTCCGCGCCGAGAATAGCAAGATGCACGGCGCCGCTTTCCGCAATTACTAGATCGCGAATTACCTCCAAGGTGGAGCTGTGCGATCAGTCTCTCGGCGGCAGCGACAACATCGCCGAAGAGCACTTGCGACACGTCCACCACATCGCCTACCAAAGCAAACACCTGTGCGCTTCTCTGAATCTGCACTTTGTCTTCCACGAGAGCTGGAGCCTCACTGTGGAGCTCACTGACGGCGGACGCCCTGAGAGACGCATGCTATCGCTCAGTGACCTTCGAGGCTATCGGCAGTTACACAAGCCAGAAGAGTTGTCAAGACACTGCCCGCGGCTCTGGAGGCGATTCACCGGAGGTACAACGTCAATAAGGGCCCGCTGAACCCGAGCATTGGCAAAGGTTTCACTTTCGATGAGCTCGTCGTCTTTCTTGAGGCACTCGATGATGCTGGCGACACTCTTGACGACCTACCACATTATTGTGCTATGATGTCGCTCAAGAGATTTGTTTAGACATTTGCCTTACCAGGAGGGCTGGTCATTAAGGAGGCTGGACCGCCATCACCTGTGGATAGCGACAGCGGTTGTTGAGCTTTGCTTTTGCGATCGCGCAAAATTAGTACATACCACGATTTGCCTTGACTGGAAGACTTTTTGTGATCTCAGCAGCGAAGCGACGTCTTGAGTTAGCCGATGAGACCGGTGATGTAAAAGATGAATGCAAGAGCACCAAGATAAACGAAGCCGCCAAAGGATCCCGCCACTCAAGGGCCTAACAGATGAGCATGTCAGAGGGGCAAGGTGGTATTTCAGATTGGCATGGACATCGCGTCGGATCTGAGCAATGCGGATGCTTCTGTAGACAGGCAAAAAGCGAAAAATATGGACGATGCTGGTTAGCCAGCACCGGAAGACGGTGATATTGAAGAACTGTCAGATCCTGAGATGCTCCTCAACAGGGAATCGAACCCTGGTCTCCCGCGACTTGTCGGTGTTAATGACAAGCGGAAATCATAGCCACTAGACCATTGGGGATGTGGTGTACTGCTGTACACCAATGGATGATGGCAAGACAATCGTCTGATGTTATATTCGTCATTACAATGAAGCAGTAGTGAAATATTGGAAGGCCTGTGATAGATCTTCACCTCGTGTGGATGTTTTTGTACAGAAATCAAAAGATATTTGGGATGATGAATACGCTCCAATGGAAACAAATCAGTCATTAGCTTTGGTAGCATACATGCTGCGCATTTGTCTTGCCATAGTTCGCGAGCAGAGATCGTCCGGCTTCCGGCTGGTGGCGCAGTCGTATAGCAACACCTTGAATGGCCCCCTTGGTCTCGAATAGTCAATAGTACCGAGCAGAGAGTGTAGATGGAGAGCTACGGTTAGACATCAAATTGCTGCATTTGCTCGAGTCACGATGCTCGCTTCTCTGCTACATACAAGTCGTGGTTGACTGTCTAGAGGCTTAGCCTTGCCATCTTCCATCAACAATACGACGATAACCACAAAGCAATGGTGGTACCGATAGTCCGGCGACGCACCAAGTGGCCAAAGGTACGCTCTGGCTGCCGGACATGCAAGTAATGCTGTCTTTAGCTTGTTCTCTCAAGCTGACAAGGTGTTCATCTAGAGCAAGACACATCAAATGTGATGAGGCTCGCGCTGTGTGCTAACGATGTATCGCATTGCAACGGACCTGTGAAGGATACAGCGACGCATGTCATGATACAGAACACATAGCGACGACCTAATCAATTATATGCAAGGTATTGTTGACGCTTCGGGAGGTGGATGATTGCGCACAACGTAGTCCTCGAATGCATGGCGGAAAGCCCGCTCTTTTGGTAAGAGAGCGTGGTACATGTGTCGTCGATCATGTCAGAGACGTAACGTTGCTCGTTCCGTTTTGAAGTATTACAACCGAGCCAATCAAATGACGAAGAAACATGGAGCGGAGGCTGACCGGGGAAAAGATACCCCGAAACCGATAAACTGTCTCAGTCTCCCGCATCCTAATGCACACTCCTCGCGCTACCCCGACATTGTAGCCGATCACATTGCAGATCATCGATCGGCTCCGGAGCTGGAACCTTCAATGTTCTTGAAGTATCTTACTCTGCGTTTCCAGACCACGACCGTAACGACTATATCACACGAAACTCCATCATGGCGCTCTCAACGGTGTCCAAGGACAGCGTCGACAATGTCTATATTGAGCAGCTCAATACCGAAGATCCACATATGGAGCGTCGAGTGCTTCGCAAGATTGACTTCCGTCTTTTGCCCATACTCGGAGCACTCTACACCATCGCTCTGATTGATCGGACCAATATCTCCGTCGCTCGCATCTCAGGTCTTGACGATGATCTCGACTTGAAAGTCGGCAACCGCGCGTCTGTGGTCTTGCTCGTTAGTTCTGTCAAACACTCACTCTTGTGATTTGCCATATCCTAACTGCTATTTAGATCTTCTTTATCGGATACATCCTTTTCGAGCTGCCCAGCAACATGCTCATTAGGAAGATCGGTCCCGCCATTTGGCTTTCATGTATTGCATTCGCATGGGGAGCTTTGAGCTTGGGCATTGGCTTCATCAATACGTGGGAGGCATTAGCGATTATGCGGGCGTTTCTTGGAGTGCTCGAAGCGGTAACACCGCCAGTTACATCTATGCCTCTCCCGGCGTGCTGACGTCGAATACAGGGCTACTATCCAGGCTGCATATACCTCATCGCGTCTTGGTATAAGCGCTACGAATTACAGAAGAGGATATCCGCATTCTTCACCGCCGCCACGGCCATTTCGGGCTTCGCAAACATCTTCGCGCTCGGTCTGGTCCAAATTTCTCGTGTTAGCTCGTACTCGGGTTGGCGCTGGATCTTCATTATTGAGGGGGCCATCACTATGTTAGCCGCTATAGCTGCTTACTTCATCGTTGTCGATTTTCCAGGATCGAAGTCGAACAAATTCTTGACTGAAGAAGAGCGAACGTTCGTGCAAGCTCGACTTGTTCAGGATCGAGGTACTGAAGATGAGCATGCAAAGATCACCGCGGCGGTGATTCTGCGCACGATGATGGACTGGAAGATATGGTCTTTTAGTATGATGTACTTTGCGGGTGCCAGGTACGAGAGTGGAGGATGTTTCCTAATGCGCAGAGCTTTGACTAACCGAACCATCAGTGGCGTCTACGCTTTCGCATTCTTTCTCCCCCTCATCCTTCGCCAAGGACTGGGCTACTCTCTTGAGTTATCGTTTGTCTTATCGGCTTTTCCACCTTGTTTCGCCGTCATTGTGGTGATGACCGTCTCCTGGCTCGCCGACAAGTACCGCGTGCGTGGCCTACCGGTCATATGCCAAGGGCTGTTTGGTATCATCGGCTTGTGCATGACTGGGTTCCTCAACGCCCCTGTTCCACGATACATTGGGACGTTTCTGGGATATGCAGGAGCTATAGGTTTGGTCGTGACTTCAATGTCATGGATGGCAAACAACCTACGAGGCGACGGCAAGCGGGCTATCGCGACTGCTGTCATGATTAGTGTCAGCGGCGTCGGTGGCATATATTCGTCGCTTGTGTTTCGTCAGCAGGTGAGGGTTTTTCCACTTGTCATTAGGATTTGCAGAGAAGAATGCTAACTGGTTGATTCTAGGATGCCCCCGACTACATCCCGGGACTTGTTGCCGTGATGGTTGCCAATGCGGTTGCGGTGTTGCTGGCAATTGTCTCAATGCTGGTACTGAGAATACAGAACAAACGTGCAGATGAGGGAATCATTGTGATTGAAGGCTTGGACGGATTTAGGTATACAATTTAGATCAGGTTCAATGGATCAATTATCACGAAAAGTGTTAAAGATCTGCACCGTGGCATGTTGTAGTAAAGCACTGCGACGAGAATGAACCTTGATCTGTTCACGGCGCATCTTTCTTCAGCCATGTCGCTGTTCTTGCGGAATTAGGGGGGTCCATCAGGTGGGGAACCTCGAGTCCTCCGAAGATGCCAGGACCTCAGAAGCTTGACGAGAGGTATGCGCTGGAGAACAGAGAACTTCGGTGCCCCTCAACGAGGCATTTTCTGAGATACTTATGTCTTATATAAAAGATTGGTACATCCCCCAATCCTAGTTGTGAGTGTGCAGAAATACATTTGAGAGTCAACAACGTGCTTGGTCAAAGTCATAAATGCATGACCACGCTGCAACCAACAATTCTAGGAGGAACAGCCGATCGTATTCACGCTTCAGAATTCGTCTGGTGTCCGCAGAGACGGCAAAAAGTGATTTGGAGTCTTCGAGACTAAACTTGATTGCATGTACGGAGAATCGAACTCCGCTCTGCCGCTGAACCGTAAGATGGAAGGCGGCAATCATAACCACTAGACCACACATGCGCTGATGTTCTATGGGAGCAGCCGGACTAACCAATTTATGAATGTTTTTGTTAACCAAGTAAGGTACGAACGCAGGCCAATATGGAGACCCTGAACAGTATTCCAACTCGTTCACTGATCAAGTAGCATCAAAAATGCTTGTTCTACAGCCTACAATAGCTGATGAGCGTAAGTGCGGACTACAAAGTCTGGTCAATCCTTACTAGAGCGTCAGAAGTCACAAATCTAGACCTGAGGTTTACTCGATGATATATGTCGAGTATGGTTCTTGTCTTGTCTTCTAGCTGCAAGACTTGGTCAGAGAATGCGAATACTCGAGCTCCTGTTTCTCTACTCTCGCCTACAGGGCTACACGCGTGGTAATGTAATATCTGGTATCAATAGTCTTCCCTAGCTAGCGGATAAGCCGCTACCAAGGTGGTCTTTGAGACATGCTGATACTTCAGCTACTGAGTCTGCACCTTGCACGTTCTGACTTATTGATTGAGAGGGATGATCGAGACTTATGACACTATTGTACCGATTCTTGAGGGTCAGGGTTGGGGTTGGGATGAATAGAAGAATGGAGCTCAAAAACCGCAGTCAGCGCTCGCTAACGACTTGATTGTTGTCAATGAGATAGACCACGTCGGAGCATACATGGCTCGCTCGTGATGAGTGTTTGAAGAGCCGTGTTCCACACAAAAGGGGTTTGTCGTAGATCGAAGCATACAGCCTCAAAATTCCGCTACGTTTGTGCCTGACATGTGGGTGTACTTCTACATTCGATGATCACTGATGACACCACATCCATACAATGCAGATAGTGAACGACTGAGGCTATCATCGCATCAAAATCGCATTCGTGAACTAACGATGAATCCTTTTTGTCATCAATAGTTACTAGCCATTGTGTTCTGATGAGCTGCCGCCAAGTAATTACACAAGGAGGCACGTGCGAGCGCAGCAAGACACTCGATTAGGCGAACGCGTTTGCCCGTCCCGGTGGATTTTCACCGGACGGCTCCCTCTAAGGGCTCGCTTTCGTCTCGCACTCGCTCACAGTGAGCAATCTGTACAAGTGTACTCGGATGTCACAACACCCGCCCTTGGCGAGTGTCGCGCAGACTCCAGGCTACCGTTCTTCGACCGCTTTCATATAGATCTCGCCACGCGCCATGTAGTTGCCTTGAAGGCCTCACTTTACATCTCAGTAGGCCCTTGCCTTATCACACCTCCCTTCACATTGCTACCGACTGTTCCTTTTTCCACACTACGCGCCGCATCTAAACTCCTCAGACGCCTCAACTCATTGAACGCAAAATGGCATTATTCAAACGAACCAAAAAGAAAAATGACGATGTCGACAAAGACGGCGAGAAACGCACAGGAGCAGACTCAGACGCGCCTAGTGAGCCTTCAGAAGACGACTTCGCCAAAGCCGGCTTGTCTGAAGCTCAGACGAAAATCCTCAAGGACCAAACAGGCTACACCAACGACGCAAAAGCTACAATATTCGCAGTGTACCGATATGCGACCGCTCTCGAATTTTCTATGATGGCGGTCAGCGCCGTCTGCTCGATTGCCGCGGGAATCATTGCTCCTCTTATGATCATCGTCTTCGGCCAACTGGTTGGCGACCTGTCCAACAACTCCGCCCAGGCAATCGGTCAGGCAGTCGGCGGTAACAGTGCAAGCAACCAACGTATCTTGTATCTCGTATACTTGGCAATCGCATCTTTTGTCCTGGAGTGGGTTGCCACCGTAGGATGGCAACAGACCGGCCGACGGATTGCTCGCAAGACTCGGGAAGAATATTTGCGCGCTCTTATGAAGCAAAATATCGGCTTTTTCGACAGCTTTGGCGCTGGTAAGATGACCTCCCACATCACTGCGGATATGAATGCCATCCAAGAAGCCATTTCCGAGAAGGTCGGCATTACACTGACAACCCTGTCCACTTTTATTGGCGCTTTCATCGTGGGTTTCATACAGTACTGGGCACTGGCATTGATACTCTCCTCGGCTTTACTTGCAATCATGCTATTTGGAGGTATTGTCTCTGTGCCTATGCAAAGCAGTGGAAAGAAAGCCGGAGAAGCTGGCACAGAGGCTGCCACGGTGGTCGATGAGGCGTTCAGCGCCATCAAGACAGTACTTGCCCTGAACATGCAAGAGCGGATGAAGGATCGCTACGCTACCCATACACGAGTTGTGGAACACTGGAGCGGCAAATCAAAAACTTACGCTGGCTTCATGCTTGCAATCATGATGTGTATCATTAACCTAATGTACGGTCTGGCTTTCTGGCAGGGATCGAGGTTTGCAAATATCGATATTGCGAAGATCATTATCACCTTGCTGGCGATCATGACTGGATCGTTCTCAGTGGCAATGATGGTACGTTGATTGGAGGGTGTAACCGATATGAGCGTGAGATACTCTGCTGACTGCTGTATTTCAATCTGTAGGCTCCGAACTTCGCAGCATTCAGCGCTGGCACCACATCCGCAGCCACTATCTTCCGAACGATTGACAGGATTTCACCCATAGATTCTTCTGCCGATGAAGGGCTGGACGCCAGCAAAATAAGCGGCGAGATCGAGTTCAAAGGAGTACGTCATGTCTACCCATCAAGAGTGACCACGAATGCTCTTTCCGATTATAATCTTCATATTTCGGCCGGCAAGACGACTGCTCTCGTGGGCCCCAGTGGAGGTGGCAAATCTACTGTCGTAGGTCTTCTGCAGCGCTTTTACAACATAGTCGAAGGCTCCATCACGATTGACGGCGTGAATATCACGGATTACAATATCAGCAGCTTAAGACATCAGATCTCGGTCGTAAGCCAAGAGCCAATCTTGTTCGATCTGAGCCTGCGCGACAACATCGCTTTCGGTCTTCCAGATGCTCAGCGAAAAGACTACACCGAGCAGCAAATCACCGACGCCGTTGTACAAGCTGCGAAACAAGCATATGCGCACGACTTCGTATCTCAACTTCCGCAAGGATATGACACTGCTGTCGGCGAACGTGGTGTCCTCCTCTCTGGTGGTCAGCGGCAACGTATTGCTATAGCACGCGCTTTAGTCTCCGATCCGAAGATCCTACTGTTCGATGAGGCAACTTCAGCACTTGACACCGAGAGTGAGCGGTACGTGCAAGCTGCTATCCAGGAGGCCAGCCGTCACCGAACCACGATCATGATTGCTCATCGCTTGTCGACGATTCGCGACGCGGACTCCATTGCTGTCATTATCGCCGGAAAAGTTTGCGAGCAAGGAACCCACAGTGAGTTGCTTGCTCTCAATGGCACATACAAGAAATTAGTGGATGCGCAAGCTTTGTCAAAAGAGACCGGAAAAGATGAGCCAGTAAGAGACTCGGAGAAGGCTGCTCTCGTGGACGAAGAGGTCGTTGAGAACGAGCTTTCGAAAACGATCACCCTCACCAAGACTCGCAGCAACAAGCCGTCAGTCCTGCAGCGAGCCGGCACAAGTCGCTCAGCGGATGTTGAGAAAGGTGGCCCTACTGCGGAGGGTGCCAGCTCCGAGAGACAGTACTCTTGGTGGGATGTCATCAAGTTCTTGTACCACTACAACCAGCAGGAGAAATGGCTCTTATTGGTCGGATGCACTCTCTCCATCATCTCAGGCATGGTCCAACCCGTCGGTGCAGTCCTATTCGCCAAGTCCATCTTTGCGATCGTGGCACCGGATCTCATGGCTCTCAAAGTCAACTTTTGGGCGGCGATGTACCTGCTCGTGGGTTTCGTGGCGCTCTTCGCGCTCGCTGGTAGGAGTTATGTTTTCGGCATCGCTTCTGCGAAACTTACGGCGAGGCTAAGGACTACAATCTTCGATTTCGCTCTCAGGCAGGAAGCGGAGTGGTTTGATACCCCCGCTCATTCTGCTGGTGCACTTACTTCAATGCTTTCGACCGAACCAGACAATGCGGCTGCCATTTCTGGTGCGACACTCGGCACGCTGATCGATGGGGCTATCACGCTGTTCGGCGGCATGATCTTGGCCCTTGCCATTGGCTGGAAGTTGGCTTTGGTTTGCATCTCAGTGGTCCCGGTCATCCTGGTCAGTGGTTTCGTCAGAGTGGCACTCCTCGCGAAATTTCAAGTCATGGCGAAGAAGACGTTCGAGGAATCTGCGGCTTCTGCTTCAGAATACATTTCCGGCATCAGGACTGTCGCTTCCCTGTCGAAAGAGAAGACCGTTTGGCAGGCGTATCATGACCAGCTCATTGAGGCTGAGCGGAAGAGTGTGAAGTGGGTTATGCTGTCTTCGCTGTTCTTCGCTATGTCGCAGGCTTCGCAGTTTCTCATTTTTGCGCTTGTTTTCTGGTATGGTGGCAAATTGATTGGTTCGGGCGAGTATGGACCGCAGCAGTTCTTTATATGTCTGGCTGCGGTCATCTTCGGAGCACAGAGTGCAGCAAACTTTTTTGGATTCGGGCCAGACATCACGAAAACAAGGATTGCCGGCGAGAGACTGCTCCAACTACTCAGCACAATCAATACAGAAGATCAGAACCCCGGAAAAGCTGGTGACGATACAACACTGCGGGGCCACATTCAATTGAAGAACGTGCATTTCTCTTATCCCGGACGGTCAGCTATCGTCCTTGATGGCCTGGATCTCGACATTCCGGCAGGCAGTTTCGTCGCTCTCGTCGGACACTCTGGCTGCGGCAAGTCCACCGTCATCAGCCTGGCCTCAAGGCTCTACCACCCGACATCGGGATCAATAACAGTGGACGGAACCAACCTCGAAGATCTGGATGCACACACTCTGCGCACACAACTCTCCGTAGTTGCCCAGGAACCCGTGCTTTTCTCCGGCACGATCCGCGAAAACCTGCTCATGGGCCTCCCACTGCATGAGGAAGTCTCAGAGGAACGCATCACCAAAGCCTGCCAGGACGCAAACATCGACAGCCTGATCTCGTCGCTTCCGGAAGGCTACAACACAGCTCTTGGTAACAAAGGCGTGCAGCTCTCTGGAGGCCAGCGTCAGAGAATCGCTATTGCCAGGACACTGCTCCGCAACCCCAAGATTCTACTGCTAGATGAAGCTACGAGCGCGCTAGATTCGGAGTCCGAGCACCTCGTTCAGCAAGCTTTGGACAAAGCGGCTGAAGGAAGGACGACCATTTCTGTGGCGCACCGTCTCAGTACGATTCAGAAAGCGGACAAGATTTTCGTGTTGCAAGCTGGTAAATTGGTTGAGAGCGGTACGCACTCAGAATTGCTACAGCGGAAGGGGAGGTATAGTCAGTTTGTGAAGGAGCAGGATTTGGGGAGTAAGAGTGCTTGAGCAAAGTTTGAGCACGTTGTAATGACACATCGTAGCATATTATAGAGATACCCCATTCAATTCTTCTTTCCTCTGAATATATACGATGATTCGACTGGTCTCGTCTGTGGGCATTGACAAGATTTGTCCAGGCGTGTCGTTGGGATACGAACCGTGTCGCCTTGGGTGTTTATGTTATTTGGGTTTTTGTGCCAGGGAGATTTAAACTAGAACCCAGACGCATCTCACCAGTACTTGAACTGCTATCATCGTGTTGTTATTTAAGAAGAGCATCGTTACCAATGAGATGCCTGCCATGCGTTGACCTTTGAATCTGCGCATATGTGAGCATGTCGTGCGTGTTGTTGAGCACGGCGGATGCGCGAATCCGGCGGCAGGCTTCTTTCCACACTGGTGGATCACAGCTGAAGAGATCAAGTGTTCGTTGTTGAACCATCGAGGCATCTGCCGCTCGCGGAGGACCATCACTTTGTCATCAGAATCCATCTTGAAGGCTACGTTTTGCTCATTGCACGTTCCAGCTTCACTCAACCAGCGTTGCGGCTCGTCACCATCGTCATCGCCACTCACTTGGCTTCACCTCTATCCCCCGAACATGATGATTGTGGACCTTGAGATGCACACCGATGAAAGCTGAAAGTACTGGCATTGACCTGCGACGACATTAAAGCTTCCTGTACGTGACAGCAAACGACCGTGATGGCGAGCGAAGCTTCAATGTCGTCCGCTTCCACGCCGACACCCCATCACTCAATGACTGATGGAGTGAACACGCCCGCCAGCGAATCTCAAACCTCACAAACTTCATCTACCGCATCCGGATCAGTTCTCCAAAGTCAGCCACGTTCCCATTCGAGCCTGTCACAGGAAGCGACCGTATTCTTGTCCAACCTGTCCAATTTCTTACCCTTAGGCTGCCTCGTGCACGAAGAAACTATTGATGATGGTACGGCAAATGGTGAAGATCATCACAGCGCCATTGGATGGCAAGATGTGGTCTGCTACGACATCTCATTAGAACCGAGCCTTGCTAAGTTGACCGACGCTGGCTGGATTCGCGCACAGAAGCGTCGTAGTGCTCTGAACCATTGCTATATCATTTACCGGATATATATCCTTCCTGGCGATGTTGGTCTACGCTTCATCGATCGCAACAACAGAAAACTACTGGCGGCGCTGAAGAACTTGGTGGCAAAGGTGGACGTCAGCCGCGAAACCTGGGCCGGCAGCTACACTAGCGGCTCTGAGTTGAAATTCGATCCATGGGCCTCAAGAGATGAGGGTTCATTGTTCTACATGTTCAACAAATTGCCCTCTCCGCGCCCGGATGCTTCTCAAGTCGAAGAAAAGTACGCGCGGGAAGCTGTCGAGGACATCCTTGACCCAAATCCCACTTCTGGTCTGATCGGCCTCAAAACGCCACTCTACCCTTACCAACGTCGCTCGGCAGCTTTGATGCTTCAGCGTGAGTCCGTGTCAACATTACTACTGGATCCCAGGCTGGAGCCTCGTACTGCGCCGGACGGCTCGTTGTTCTACTACGGCCCACGTGATTTATTGTTCAATCGACACCCCCGTTACTATGAAGCAACCCGCGGCGGTATTCTTGCGGAGACCATGGGACTTGGCAAGACTCTTATGTGTCTGTCTTTGATTTTGGCGACTCGACACCATCTCCCGAAAATCCCAGCAGCTTATGGAATGCCTCCCATCCGAGCGACGACTGCCTCGCTCGCAGATATGGCGGTCTCAGCGATCAATCGCATGTCAGTACCATGGAAGATCGAATTCGAGCGCATAAGGCATTCTTCGCAAGATGACATGAGTAGCTGCGCAAATAAGCTCGAGAAGGAACCGCCGACATATGAAATTCCCGCGGAGCCGGTTCGCTGGAATCGCAAGACTGTGATCCCACTTCCGCTGAAGAAGACATTGGCGGCAACTACCATTCTGGTAGTACCTCGAAACCTCTGCAAACAATGGCATTCTGAGATACAGAAGCACGTGAATGAGGGGGTACTTCGCATACTTCTCATGGAGGAACCTAAAGCGGTACTACCGCTATCGAGCGAGCTCCGAAACTACGACGTCATTCTGTTCAGCAGAAGCCGATTCGAAATGGAAGCCAAGGATGGAGCAGATGATCGGGGTCGTCGTATGGACTCTCAACCTCCCTCTTGCACTTGTCCGTACATTGGAGCTACCAGGACTGTGAGATGCCACTGCGTCAAGTCGGACGACTTGTATGAATCGCCATTGAAGCACTTGCACTTCAAACGTCTTATCATTGACGAGGGCCATTTCTTTTCATCATCCAACACCACAGCCGTTCCTGTGGCGAAGAAGCTTGTCACTGCGGACCACCGATGGGTCATTAGCGGCACGCCAGCGAAAGACCTACTAGGAGTGGAGGCCGACATGTCTGTTGCTCAGAACATCTCGCAGTCAGGACAAGTTGACTCTCGCGATACCGTGTTGAACCGCCGAAAGCAATTCGACCCCAAGGCGGACACAAATGGCGCGATCAAAAGTCTGGGACTTCTCGCAAGCAATTTCCTTCGCATCCGGCCGTGGGTCGCTGACGATTTTGGTGAAAGGCCCGCATTATGGGATGAGCACATCTACCGACATGAGTGCCATCGAAGGCGTACGTACTCTGGTTTCTCTGCAGGACTTCGCCGGACACTCGAAGCGATGGTGATCAAGACTCGACCTGAAGATGTCGAGCAGGATATAGACCTCCCTCCTCTTAGTCATGAAGTCATCCGACTCCAGCCTTCATTCTACGACAAGCTGACCGCCAACATGTTTGCCATTGTTCTTACGGCCAACGCTGTCACCTCTGAGCGCACAGATGCGGATTATCTCTTCCACAAGAATTCCGCCCAAGCGCGGTATCAATTGATAGGTAACCTGCGACAAAGTGCATTCTTCTGGACAGGTTTTAGCGAGGAAGATGTAAGAGCCAGTCAGAAGAACAGCAAGGGATATTTGGCCAAGGCAGATGCCCACTGCTCAGAAGATGACCGTCGCCTTCTCGAAGACGCTCTGCGGGCCTCAGATTTGATACTTTCGTCTGCTGGATGGCAGGCTCTGAGTCAATCCCACGAACTTGGTCTGTTCGTTGAGGATTGGCCAGAAGAGACTGCCAGCTTTTGGGCATTTGGTGGCAATACATCTCCGTTGCTCACTGGAATCTCACAGCTACTGGAAGCTCAGAAGCACGTGAATGAGCGCGTAGGTCTTGAGAATCCTGGTGATGGCCTCGCTGGCCTGGGTATCGGAGCCATGAAGCGTGCGGAAGAGGGGCGTCGAGAGGATCAGGTGGCTAAAAAAGACACGAAGCCCACTTTGTCCAAAGCTGGCATTAATTTGAGCGGCGAACCTTCCTTGAAGAGACGGACTTCGTCGTCTGGCCGCGGAGACAAGGCAACGAGCAAACGTGCAAAGAAGTCGCCGAAAGCCAGTAGTTCGACCAAGGGAAAGCAAAAGGCTACAGATGATTCCGGAGTCGATGGGGACGAGGATGAATTACGACCAAGCGCCAGCACTTCTACGTCGAAACGAAGATGGAGCGATGTTGAGCGCAGCGAGCTTCCGGAAAGTTCACCATTCTCCAAAGGCCATCTTACCGGCACTACATCCGCAAAGCTCAGCTATCTCACCTCGCAGATCCTAAGATATTGCCAAGACGAGAAGATCCTGGTCTTCTACGAGGGCGACAACATAGCATACTACATCGCCCAAATGCTCGAGCTGCTGCACATCAAGCACGAAATTTACGCCAAATCGCTCGCCGCTGCGCTCAAATCTGACTACGTCGTGCGCTTCAATGAGGATCGTCGAGATCGTGTACTACTGATGGATGTCAAACAGGCTGCGCATGGTTTGAATATCTGCTCCGCTTCGAGGATATACTTCGTCAACCCTGTGTGCCGTCCCGATATTGAGGCGCAAGCAATAAAGCGTGCGCACAGGATCGGCCAGACTCGCAAGGTTTTTGTGGAGACGCTGGTGTTGGCTGGTACGCTTGAGGAGAAGATGCACGAGCGAGCAAAACGCATGACTAATATTGAGCACCATGTGAGCCATCTTGAGGATGACTACGGGATGCGAGAGATCATACAGGGCGCGAGCATCATTCCCGTGATGGAGTATGAGCAATTCGGTTCCGGACAAATGGCTCCGTTGGATGTACCGCAGCGTCTTTGGGGCAGGCCGGGCTGGCGGGAGTCTTTACCGAAGAGCAGCTTTGCGACTGGCAAAAGCAGTGGCGTGGATGGTCATGTTGCGCAAGATGCTCACGCCCCAGCGAAGAGATCCAGAAAGAAGAAGACTCTGCGTCTGACAGCAACACATGCCCAATCGCCTCTTGCAGAAATACCGACGGCGCCAACCACACCCGGAGTGACCACCATCGGACCAGTTGCGCTTGAAAAGCGCGGTACACATCTTATCGAGGGCAACGAAGACCACGAAACCATGGTGGCGGATCAGAGGCCGGAAACTCAAGAACCACAGGCCATGATAGGAGATGAACACGGGGGTGTACAAAACCTCGTATCGTTGGACACTGCTGTTGCACAAGGAATTCGCACCCAGTGAAAGAGCCGAAATGGAAAAAGATTGTCCATATGACAGTGCCACCATCTCAGTCACCTTTTGGAGAAAGAGCAACGCCGTCCGCCATAGTTGGTGCGGCTGATCCCAAAGCGACTGCGTCTGGACATGACAGTGTGTAAATTGACGACGACGGAGGGGATAACGGTCCCGTGATGATCATTGGGGTGGGGCCTTCAGAAGGATAGTAGAAGTCCAGGACATATTAGGCGAAGGAAATGGGGGTGTACAGAACCTCATGGCTTGGGGCACAGTTGCCGTAGGAGCTGTCCTTTACCGGTGTGTTGAAATAAGGAGATGTACCGCGTGACGGATCCTCCCAACTTTGGCGAGCGGCGACCAAAGTCAAACTAGCTGGCATACAGATTAATTTATATGATATCGCCAATGAAACAACGACAAAAGCAAATTCGTGAACTGTCATCATAGATGCCGTACCATGCAACAGCAACGCCACCGCATAATTGTTTCTCAATCGACATCCCCACCTACGCTTGTGTATATATCCCTATCGCAAGTCTCCTGCAAAAGCGCAAACGCACCTGGCGTCTCTGCCCAAGCATCGTAAGTCTGCGCAAGCGCTTCGGTGATCGGAAGCTCCGGCTCATACGCCGGTTGCATCTTCCTGTACTTCTCGGGGTCTGCAATGGCGTCGAAGTAGTTGTCATCCAGATCGCCAATGTGTTCGCCCAAGTTCCGGATGTCCATTTCGACCGACTGGATGTCCCACTTGAGGCTTTCGCGCTTGTCGATGGCTTGCATCAGGTGGGGGTCTGTTTTTGTTGCTTCGCCGATGAGATAGGAGCGGCATTCGGCGAAGAGCTCGGCGGGAAGTTTGGTGCCCAGAGCGGTGTCGGCTTGGTCCAGATCGAGCAGATCACGCAGGATGCGGAGCTTGAAGACGCAGAGCATCGCGGCGCCGGCGAGGTTGAGGTTTTTAGCATTCGGGTGTGGTCGAGCGGTGCCCTCGGCGTCGATGTGGAAGCGGTAGAGGTCGTCCAAGTCTACAGTCTTGCATTTTCCTTGCAAGAAGGAGAGGAATTCCTTGTCACGACCGAGACGGAGGTACAAGCCTGGGATGAAATCGCTCGCGGTATCTTTGGCCTTAGCGCTGCTCAGCTTATCGACTTCCAGGAGGTTTTGGAGGCCCTCTTGTACGCCAGCTAAGGTGCCGGCTTTGATGAGATTTCGGCTTAGGATGTAGCGAAAGTGTAAGTGAGCTTCTGCTTCTGGGGGGTTCGACGCGAAGTATGATAGAAAGTCGCCTCCTGCGGCATCCACGCCGCGTTTGATATCTGCCATGGCCATCCACACTTGCTGGGTGCAGGTTTTGACGGCCTTGCACACCCGTTTGTGACTAGGCCAGTGGGCTTTCTGGTGTGCGGTGCCGCAGTAGTGTAGGACGCGGCAGCCGGTACATGCTGTGGCTTTCTGCTGTGTCTTGCAGACGGCGCATTGGTTCTTGTCGGGCAGTGGCGAGGTTGTGATCAGACTGGGAGACGGTGGGGGAATGGAGGGAACGATGCCGTACTGATCGTGGAACATGTCGCGGCCGACTCTTCGGAACTGGGGCTGAGGTGTCCACATGCTGCTTTGACTTGCTTAGCCCTGTATGACTGATGAGAAGATCTTGGTGATGCGCTTCGCTTCGTGGTATGCTCTATGCAATTGCGGATGTACGTTTTTCGGAGTTACGATTCGTTCAACGTGGCGTGCGTCTCCTTGAGCAGAAGGGCGTGTCTTTGAGTACGAGCCCCAATTAACCTGATTTCTCCGCACATTAGTCTGAATATGATACACATAGCACAGCATATCGATATCGTGATCTGCGTCCATGAAGCAAAGCACCATTTCCCTACCTTTGATCCTCACATGATGGCATGGAATTTCAATGGTTTGGCGAATGTGATAAATGCGCATGAAGCAACAATGCAGCTACAACGTCTCCATTGTATCCCGAAAATCTCACTCTTCCTCCATGCCTCACTCCCGACTCTCACTCCCACCGACACAATACACCGACACCACGACACATCGTATCACAAAGTATCACATCAAACAATCCGAGAACGTCAGTGGCATGACATAGCATAACATACAAGAAAATTTTGATTAAAAGGACAATTATGCGCTTTTTGCTTCCGGTTCCCATCTTTCAGATCCATGACAATTGCACTTGCACAAGTCTGCCTCTCTCGCTCGTATCACTCCCAATTTATCAATGCTCCGCTCCCATTTTCGTTCAGCTTTATTCGCCATGGAAGGAAAAACCCCGGACCAGAAAATCAAAAGTTTGGAAAAGAAATCCTGCATGGAGAAGTGTTGTTCAGACAATACGAGAAGAGATTAAGAGAAAAAACGATAGTGGCACGTGCATACTCTGACAAGTCCTTGTGTTTGAGTAGAGTCCATTGATAATGAGCAGCAAGTTATCTCCCCTTTTACGGATGGCCAGCCGGCTTGTCACCAGCTCCAGCTCCAGCTCCGTCTTCCTCTTGCACCGGCGAAGGTCCACGAACTGTTCCGCTTCGTCGAGGGGTCATGGTACTCGGTGACTCAATGCCATCGCCTGTGACCCCCGGACCAAGAGCCGTCGACATTGTGAGTCCTGGTACGGCGGTATATGGGCTGCCGCTCATTGACTGCAGAGCTGCCTGCTGCTCTTTGATGGCAGCTTGCGCGGCGGCACGCTGTCTACGGTGGGCGGCGCGTTCGTCTTCGTCGCTGCTTGGAGGAGTTTCGTCAGTCTCGGTCCGCTGGCGAGCGGCGCTGGAGTCCATGCTCTCGCGGCGCAGCCTTTCAGCCTTGTCCTTCAGTACTTTCGCCTCTTCTGCTGCACGCTGCGCGCGCACTTGCTTGCGCCACATGGCGGCGTAGCGGCCGCGCATGGCGAGGAGCTCGAGGTGGGTGCCGCGTTCCGCGACGCGGCCTTCGTGTAGGACGAGGATTTGGTCGCACATGGTGATCGTGCTGAGGCGGTGAGCGATGACCAGCATGGTGCGGCCGCGAGCGAGGGTTTGGAGGGCTTCTTGGATGTGCTCTTCGGTTTCGGTGTCAAGAGCCGCAGTTGCTTCATCGAGCAGAATGATGCGCGGGTCCTTGATGATTGTGCGAGCGATGGCGACACGCTGCTTTTCGCCACCAGACAGGCGCAGACCACGCTCTCCTACCTTGGTATCGTAGCCATCCGGGAAGGAAAGAATTTTGTCGTGGATGCTGGCAGCTCTGCAAGCAGCATAGACGTCTTCGTCCGTGGCGTCCTGGCGAGCGTACTTCAAGTTGTACATCAGACTTTCGTTGAAAAGTACAGTATCTTGTGGTACCACACCAATGTGGCGGCGCAAGCTGTCAATGGTGACACTCTCAGTGTCGTGTTGATCGATCTGAATGGTTCCAGATTGGGGATTGTAGAAACGGAACAGCAGTCTGAAGACTGTAGACTTGCCGCCTCCAGACTCACCCACAAGAGCGGTCGTGGTACCGGGTTTGCAGCGGAAGCTAAGTCCTTGTAGAGCAGGCTTGCGCGTATCGTATGTAAAGTGCACATCATTGTAGCGAATTTCACCCTCGCATGACGGCATCTCGATGGCATCAGGCTTGTCGATGACTGTTGGCTGTTCCTTAAACAGCTCCAGCATGCGTTCTGAATTGATCATGTTGTTCTGAATCATTCGGTAGAATGTACCGAAGAAGTTCAAGGGACCCTGGAGCTGAGTCATGTAAGTGAGGAGCAAGACGAACTTGCCGACTTTCAATTGTCCGTCGGTGACTTGGTACGCAGCGATGAAGCATGCGATAATTAGGCCAGCCATGAAGACTAGGTTTTGGATGGTGTTCATCAGCGCCAAGGAGAAAGTCACCAGATACTCAGCTTTCTGGTATTTCTCGACTGCTTGCCTGTATCGATTGAACTCGTATTCCTCTGCGTTGAAATACTTGACAGTCTCGTAAGACATCATCGAATCGTTCTTTACAGCGTCTTCCTCACGGCTGGCATTTGTCGCTTGACGACGGATGTCGGCGCGCCACGATGCCATGCGGATTGTGATGTAGATGTACCAGAAAGTGACGACTGCGATGACCAGGGCGTAGTAAGCGTCGAAAGCAATGAGGAAGTAGACGATGGCCACACCGAGATCTACCAGCATTGGGAGAACGTTGAATGTGATGGACTCCAGGAATGTGTTGAGCGAGGCGCCCTTGCCGAGAGCTGACAGGACCTCACCAGTCTTCTTTCCAAGATGGAACTCCAGACTGAGATTGTGTACGTGCTCGAAAGCTGCGACAGACAATTCACGGTAGGAGTACTGCTCGATGGGAATCCAGATGATCTGTCTCGCAGCGCCCAAGAGGCCGTTGGAGCCCTGGAACAAGCGAAAGACGATGTACAGGATAATGGGTTTCCAGGGCATCCTCATAGGGCCGTCCTCGCCTTCGACAAGTGCATCGGTGATGCGACCGGCAAAGACAGGGACAAGTAGCTGAATACCACGCTGTACGATCACAATCAGGATAGCCAGTACGAAGTAGATCTTGAGTTTCGTGTCCTTGTGCGGCCAGATGTATGGAACAAAGATGCCGTATGCGCGCAGATATTCCCACCAGCTCCGAGCAGGGGCTTGCGTGGGCTTCTCCCACCCAGCAGGTGCAGGCTTTGCAGGCTTCGGTTTGCCATTCGCGGTGCCGTTTGTCGTGCCGTAGCCGTTCGCATGTTCAGGAGTGTCGCCATTTTCAGCATTCGAGTTGCCTAGTAGGGACTCGCGTTCTGATTCTTGTGCTACGTCCGACTTCTTCTTGGAGGCTCCTTGGAGGTATACGAAGAGACAGTAGAATGCCACCAAGGCAATCAAGAGGATAACGCGGATGAGGTCCAGTGTGACTTCTGTAATTTCCCATTCAGTCATGTCTTTCCGTAGACGGCCACCACGAGGGTCCCCGACTTTGGGTTCGCGATGTTCCGTGGTGTAGACGCCGAAGGAGGCACCCAGAAGCGTAATTTCCAAGAGAGAGGCAATGGTCCATGATACCAAATGTGCGGCGGTAGGAGATGGTTTAGTGTCGATTAGTGTAATTTGTTGGAGAGCGTAGACCATGAAGGAACCGATAAGGTAGATCTGAATAGTCAGCATGAGCAGCACAAGTTCGGACTGCAGAAGGTCTTACCGTAGGTGCCTGGCCACACCACCATCGTTGCTCTCTCTCCAGAAGAGCATGGAATATTACCAGGGCGACATTGCCAGTGATGCTCAATAGCACACCGGATTGTAATGAGAGGAAGAGCAATTTCCGTGCTCTGCTAAAATCTAGGGCGTTTGCTTCGGACTTGTCCTTCTGGCTCTTTCTAGGCAAGGGCTTGCCGCCGGGCCCAAGCTGGTCTGATTGCGGCGTGTCATCATTATCATTACGGGCGGTCACTATGCTTCGGACGGTGAAGGCAGTGAGGAATATTATGAGCAGAGCAATGGGATAGGCGATCTGCAGGTAGGTGAGGAGACCCTGGGCTCGGGGATCCGAGACCCAGGGAAGCGAGGGCGCGGATGGGCGAGTGGTTGTGGTGAGAGAGGGGTCCATAGTAGGATGGAGGTGTCGTCCCGGTACTCCAGATAAGCCCAGTAGCGACTGTGCGACAGAAGGTCGAAGAGGCGGAAGAAGTCTAAGAAAGAGATGCGGAAGCGGCTGTCACCATTGTGTCTCGCAATGACGCAGGGAATGGGCGGTGTTTGGCGAGGGCCGCGGGGTGGTGGTGGTGGCGGTGCTGCGGTGCGTGTGGTGGCGAGGGCGGTGTTGGAAGGAAAGGAGCAAAGAGATGGGAGAGAGGGCGGTGGTGGTGGTGGTGATGGTGGTGGTGAATGGGCGGCGAGAGTACGTCAAGGGAGTAAGTAGTGGCAGCAGCAGCAGCAGCAGCAAGAAGCATGTGCAGCGTGCAGCGTTCGTAGGTAGCTTAGCTTAGTCGAGAGACCAGACGACCCTAGTGTCTCTGCTTCGGGAGCACTTCGCCCGGCCGACGGTGATTCGCGCGGGGAAGAGCAAGGGCAGCAGATGCGCGCGTGTGCGTGTGTGCGTGTGTGAGCGAGAGAATAATAATGTGAGTGAGTGAGGGAGTGTGGCGCGGGCGGCAGAGAAAGACGAGGAATAAATGTTACGGTGTAGGGCGAGTGTGCTGGACAATAATGATACAGTGCATACGTCTATATGCGTGTGTTGTCTCAGGTGTGCAGTGCAGTACATGCGCGCGCGGCTGTCAATCCTCCGCTTTTCATGATGATGAACGCGCATTGCTGTTTTATTCCATATCATAAATGGATCATTTACACCTCCAGTCAGTAGTAGTAAGGTGGTAAGTGGTACTACTGTGTACTGTCACTAGACTCACCACCATCGCCTCCCGTATCGCCCTTCAGGCCAAGTGCCCGGCAGCACGTCCCTCTCTTCCTGTTCCAAGCCGCTTCACGTGCGCGCTCGGTACCACGGATGCGCTGGAGCTAGCACTCTGCGCCTGTCCGCAATCGCCCTGGTCTATCATCACATCCAGCAGCAGCAGCAGCACCACCACCACCACCGCAACAGTGCACACCACCAGACTCCACCGCCGCCAACGGCCATCTCTTCACGTCGCCCGCCGTCCGGCACGCAGGTACCGTGCAACCACGATCTGCCATCTGCCATCTGCCATTTGCCATCTGCCATCAGCATCACCGCTATGTACAGTACACTGTTTGCCTGATGACGCCAGCGACATGGACATACATATACATATGCACAATCCATCCGCCCATACATGAGTATCCACCACCACCCATGTCCGTTCCTGCAGTACGCCACACATCCAGACACGCCCATGCATAACAGAGGTATCTGCCAACAAGCTGCATGACTCTCGCCCGCGACTTCTGACCCTCGCGATCGCCGCGGCTTCGTCCGTATGTCTCGCTGCTAACCGCGCTAGTCACGCGCAGGGAAAAAACCACTCTCGCGCCAGTCTTGTCCAGAACGCCGCTGGTCCACTTCTTCCAACAGATCCGCGCGTCACGCACGCCCCCTTATACTTCGCGCCTCGCTCGCCTTAATCGTGCTTGGAGGTTTGCCCATCGCGCCGTGCGCCCTTCGCTGCCTGCCCCGTCAGTCACGCTGCTGTCTTGCCGCACCACTGCTGACTTGGACGTTGGTCCGACCCTTTCTTTCGCCACGAGTCACTGCCCGGACTGTGTCTCGCGTGGCAACTTCTACAGACATCTGACCTGAAGATATGCCCACTGTGGCAAAGTGAAGACCAACTTGCCACCCCGGATCAGTGGAGAACACGAAGTGTGGAACGTCAGCGTCGTTCACGTGTTCCGCATGTTCCATCGCCACTCCAGGCAACCAATGTCTGGCGCGTCCGCTGACGCTGACTTGATCCCGGGATACCGCGGCGGCATTCGCTGTTGAAGTGCCAAAATGCTCTTCAATCCCAAGCTGATTTGGAACGTGGCAAGAATTGTAATCACCGCATGAAGAGGTTCGTTCTGTCTGCTTGACCAATTTGAACAATAGGTTAAATGTCATTTTCTTTTGTAAAATGGGTAAGATAATGACACCCAGAAAATCAACCAATCGTCTCCGTCAGTCGCACCTTTTCCGAGACCCTTTGACTCGCAGACATTAGGCATCAATCTATTTTTTGAATTCCATTGGCATTGTCCACGCCCTCGAGAAGCGCGGCGTCACCACCACTATCCTGCGAAAACTGCTTTTCCATCTGAAGGATCAAATCGGCATGATTCACACCGTGTGGCTTACCTGGAAAGGGAACTTGCCTGGATACGTCAAGATACCAGGTCCTGTTTTCACAACGACCTCGATTTCATCACCGTCTCCGTCCACAGCTCTGCCGATGCTAAAAGCAGCCAACGTCTGCGCGATGTTGAGGTAAAGACCGGCATCCGCGAAGAATCGTCCCGGACATCTCCGGCGCCCATAGCCAAAAGCCTCACTGTCGGGATCTGGCTCGTTGCGCGGTAGGAGGAAACGCTCCGGTTGAAAGGACTCTGGATTCGAGTACACTGATGGGCCGTGTAGGAACCACGAGACAGCAGGTAATAGGTGAGCGCCTTCGGGGATTCGCATGTCGTCGTGATAAAATGTCTCTGTAGCGGTGTGAGTGAAGCCCATTGGCGCCATCGGCCATTAGCGCATGGCTTCTTTGATAATCGCGTTAATATACGGCAGCTCCTCTAGTTCGCTAAAGGTAGGCAGGCGGCCTTTACCAACCACACGATTAATTTCTTCTTGAGCGTTGCGCTGCACTTCAGGAAATTCCACCATAGCCAAGGCAAACGACGTCCATGTAATCACAGTAATATCAGTCGCAGCGCCAAACAGCCCCGTCGCCGACCAAATGATCGCCTCTTCGTCTTCAACACTCAGCCCTCCGTTCCTCGCTCAAGCTGCTCAATCACCCTCGAAACATACGATAGCCGGTTCTCGTCAGCAGCCATTTGGTGTTGCACGAATCTGTACGGTACGTACGCTGAAGCTTCGACGACTTTGCGATATCGCCGCGCCGTTTTCTTGAAACCAGTGCCAGGAAAACAAACTGGAAGATGTCGCAAAGCGGGCATGATGACGACGGCCCAGCCCATGGGCACAGCAGCGAGCGAGAAGTTCGAAATTGTGCTGAGGATTGGTAGGGTGGTGGCGAGGAGGGTTAGCGTTAACAACGCCATTTCTACCACGGACGTTGGTTTGGTTGGAGATCTTGGCTTGGGAGCGGTGGGGTTGGTTGTTGCTTTCCGCGATTGTATAGACCGCGACTGCAAGCAAACAGGCGCTTCGGTTTACATTCACTCTTCGAATATCAAGCTTATTATGGTCTGGGAGAGCAGGTGATCATAGATAGGTGTGGTCGTTGAGCACTTGGGGGAGGGGAGGATGTATAGTATCTTGAGGTCTTTCAGCTCTTGTGGCTGAGCGCGAAGGATCCGTGCTTGGAGGTTGGGGGACGGGGGAGTTGTGCGATTGTTTACAGCTCTATAGTCTGGAGCATGTGGATAGCATGGCGATATCGTGTGAGGGAACGGGTGGCTTGGTGGTTTCTCTGTGAGTTGACGAATACTTACGATGGGGAATTCGCATACCATTAGAGGCAAGTTTTAAGACGGTGTCTTGGTATCAATGAGTTTTCTTTGACTACGAATATATCTCGTTCACCGTCAATCTGGCGCTATAGCAATTCTTCTGTACCAGACACGAGGGTTATAAAAAGTCATTTGCGCTATGCTATGGTCCTCTGCCTGGCCTTTCGGACCCATATATGCTTGAACCACTTTCTAACAAATGCCCGGACATACAGGCGTTGCCATGCATCAAGCTGGTTGCCGGGGTCTTCCCAGATGTCGTGAAGGATGAGCTGCAGGCACCGTTCCTGGACCATGGATTCGGTGAAGTCCCCGAATGGAGACAACTCGTCGACAACCAACTCGCCAATATCTTTTGAGCATTGCTCGCTGATGTCATAACATCCGACGACATTTATACGTCGCCCGTCCAGGATGTCTAGCGTTGCTGTTGCTGACTGCTTGGGGTCCAGACAAAGCAGCCGCAGTGTTCTCCGTCGTCGCCACCGCGATATGAACGATTCCGGGGCAGTGTTCAGATGCACGTTGGCATATGACTGTGGCACTTGCATCTGCAATGGGGACAAGATCCCAGGCTGAATCTCTGTTGGAATACCATGGTAAATGTCCCACACTTCGCAGACTTCGAGCAACCGTGTGACAGGGTTCCAGCAGATGTCGTCGCTGCCCTCTCGGGTTTTGGAACACATCGCATCCAGAGCGCGGACTATGAACCAGTGTTCGTGTTCTATGCCATAGTCGAAAAATGACGTTATGTGGCTACGCAAACCTCCACTTCCACCCAAAGTCTCGATCGTTGCAGCTCGCGAGCGTCCAATGGATTTTCTGGCTAGAATATCGACAGCTTTGTGCCACACTATTGGCAGCTGATCCCCAGGCGTTGTGGAAATCACGCACAGGATAAGGCTCAGGAGTCTCTGTGGATATCGAAATCGCTGAAGAAGTTCAAGTCGAGGAAGTATGAACTTGTCAACGTCTGGAAATACCGCCACGCCTCCCCAGAACTGCCCGAGCGGTAGCCAGCCTCCATCTTTCGTGCTGTCATGGTCCAAATAATCTGACAGGGGTTGGCATAAGGATGCACCGTCTTCGGTGTAAAGTGATGACATAATTGCTGCGAAAAGCTCGTCGAGCGCTCGTTCGACGTCGTCTCTCAGATCGATGCCAGGGATCTTCAGCAGACAACTCATATTTGTCAGGGTGCCCCGGAAATCGGCACCGAGCTGTCCTGATCTTAGACCAACATGGGGAATATGCTTCGACAACCACACGACAGCAGCCAAGGCCTCACGAGCTAGACTTTTTTCATCATCAGGCCGCAGCGAGGCCGCGAGCTCACCAGACGGGCTATCAAGGATGCAGTCGTAGGCTGAGCGGTGGATCCATCGAAGCTTAATGGTGTCATATCGTGTTGGGTCCTCGTACTCGGTCTCGAGCACGAAATCTGTGCGTGTCTGTCCTGTAGAAATGTGCACAAGAGCCCATCTTGGATCGTACGGAACTGCGCCATGATCGAGTTCAATTAAGCCTTTGCTTTGTACGAGGATGCGGTGTTTCATTGAGTGACATTCGTTGCTGTATTGTTGCAGTGTCTCGAATCGTTTCTTATGCAAAAGCACTGTGGCAAGTGCGACAGAAGCTACGTTCCACTTGAGTAGACTGAAGTACACAGACAAAGATTCACGATGCACTTCCTCAATGTTCGAGAACATTTGAGAAAAGAGTGGTTCGAGTCCTGTTGGAATGCCGTCCAGACGTCGTTGTATGGCGTCTTTGTCGTCTCCGGCCTCGTACCCAGATACGAGAGATTTGCAAACAAGAACGGCCCATAGAAAGATACCCTCTGATCGGGATTTGACATTGAGAATGATGCCTTTATCTGTCGCGTCTTGGCTTTGGTGAGGCTCAAGAGATTGCCTCACAAAAAGATCGATGTCGTGGGAATTGATATCCTGTAAGCGGATTGACGGGAAAGAGGCGAGTCTTCTGACCAGTGCAGCCTCAGGTCTGCTAGACAAGCAGAGCTTGACGTTCGCCCCAGTCCGAAGTTTGAACAAAGTATCAAGCAGTCTCAAATACTGCCCTTCAAATTCGTCAAGGCCGTCAACGAGGAAGAACAGGCGATCGTGGCGGTACGTAGGCAGGACCTGCGCTATGGCACGCAGTAGCGTGGTCTCTGTCCATACTAAGCGCATCGGGGTCCCTCCAGAAAATACAAAGGCGCTCATGGCAGTCGGTTTCTTCTTTACAAGTTGATAAAGTAGGGACTGCAGCAATCCTGTAATGCTTTTTTGCAATTCTGAGCCTGGTCTCCAAAAGAAGAAGCTGAAGATAAACAGTTCGTGCGGTCCTGACCAGATCTTCAGCGCATCTTCCGTTCGTTTGTCGCTCTCGATGAACGACATCAAACTCGACTTGCCCGATCCGGCTTTGCCGTTGATCCAGAAGTAAGGCTCGTCGCTGCTCAACCACCGGGTGAACTGCCCTAGCTTGGCCCGCATCTACTTGTCGTCCTCTTGACCCTGATCGAAAATCCATTCATAAGTGCCGGCCGAAGGTGGGAAGATATCTCGATGGCGCGCAAAAACATCTGGGAAATACAAGCTATCCAAGAAAGCTTTGTGGGTGAGCAAATCTTGCACTTGGTCAAATCGCGAATGCATCTCGGGTAAGACAACCTTGAGCATGGTGTCGTTTGCTTTGCCCTGGTTTCGTAGAACATCGGCTATGGCGTTACGCATCTCGACGCTCAAAGCTTCTTGAAGCTTACGTTGACACGCTTGATATCGCCGATCCAGTTCTTTGATGTTCTTGGATTGGTACATCGTGCGAAAGGTGGCTTGCATGGACGTACGCCAGCTTTTTCGGCCATGCTGCTCCATCTTTTCGAGGCGAAGAAGAAGCTCTTTTGCGATGTCGCTACACTCCTGGCGGATGTCTACGACGGCCTTGGTTTGTGGGTCGTTACCGGACAGCGGAACATTGAGTGATGCCTGGATCTGTTGCAGCTCCTGAAGGTGTCTGCCTAGGTCTTCGTTGGATTTACTCTCGCCTTTGGCACTTTGCCGTATCTCGGAGCACGTCTTGAGCGCTTTCGCGGCGAACTCGAGGAACTGCACAGCAGCAGCTGCCACGCCTACTCCCGCTACGGCCTCCATGAGATTGAAGCTGTGTACACCTAGTCCGGTAGTATACAGCAAAGGAAGAGGAATATATTCATAGTCCTCTACTGCACCGCCTCTCTGCTGCATACACTCAGCCCCGCAAGCTGACCAGTGGGAGGTACTGCATTGGAGAAGACGCCCCCATCAGACAACCTGCGACGAGCTCGTAGGGTCTAAGAGTATCGCAGCACAAGTCCACTATCTCCATTGCGGCTGCATTGGGAAACTGTCGTCAATCTTGCTCTGAGGTTCTCTCGGTGAGGTATGTGTAAGGCTGTTCACGTTCTGGGCGTGACGATAGCCTGGCGAGTCTAGGGATGGCTTCTCTCGAATGACTACGCTGATGCATAGTTTCAGCCTGAAAGAACGTGTACTTATAGCCAGGCATAGCTGCACTGTACCAACATCGAAGCTGACGTTTCCCCTCCGCACGGTGTGCTGTACAGTTCCTCTGACACTTGCAGTCACGTGCCTCTCGCGTGTTTCCTGTCCGTCGACTCCAGCTCATATTCCGATGTTTAGTCCATGTTCCCTGCACAGACAACAAATACTGCAAATGAGTGTTTGATCGGCCTGGTTAGAGAATATGGCGAAATAGGCTATATGCCTCCTTGCAGCTGTATGCTTCGGCGGCAGTAACGCAAAGTCGGGCACTACTACAGCGGCCTGTCTGTGTATTGTCACATTCCCGGTCAATAGACTTGGGAACCGAGATGCTGGTGTCCAGTCTCTGACGCTATAGCCGAGCGTCTTCTTCTGCCGCATCAGCAATCTACGGTAACCTCAGCCATGCTCCATGCGGAGGCCACTTTGCATTCGGCTGATCGGAGACCGGCATGCTTGTGCTGGCTTGGTGTTGCATAGTTTCGCTTGTTCATGCACCTGCAAGTCCCTCCAACCACTCTTGAACCACGATCTCTCGTAAGGCGGAAGGTGTGTCCCCACAAAGAAGAGCGAAGGATCTTCAAGGTTTGCTAATGTCGCACGTGGCGGGCATACTCCCTCGCAGAGGGCAATTGAGCACGCGACATGTTTCCTTCTCAGCACATGGTTCCAGCGGTTGTAGCGGTATCGGCCAAAGATGTTACATCGTGGTATTGCATGGAAGCGATTTCATCAAGGTATGAGCTTGCTGTCACAGTAAGTCTCGGCGACCAATGGCTTGGGAGTGGTGTGGTGAGTACGCGATGGTAGGATGTAAGGTAAGGCAGAGCCATATTGTGTCACCGATGTCCTGATACGTTTCTGAATTACCCTTTCTTCTAAGATGCTGCTTGTCTCTACTGTCACGCTGAGCGTTCTGGTTCGGCAAGTGGCTGCTGCTGCTGTCCACATTCGACAATATCCTTAGGTGAATTTGACTGCATCTGCGACAGACACCACGGAAGTCCCACAATACTTTCAAACCAGACCGGAGCTGTTTGCTGGTCCTACACCCACTAGTGCAGAGCCGTTCTTAGCTCAGACAAATCCAGCTCCCTTTTGCTTCAGTCTCTTACATACCTCCGTCCCCAATCGAAACACAAGAGCCAATTGCAGGTGACAAAGACAATGGCAACACTTTTGAGCACATGGACAAGCTCAGCCCATACCTTGCTGGCCCAGGCTTTGGTGTTGAGGAATATCCATTGCCAGAGAGTGCAGAGATAGTTTGGCTGAACATGCTCCTCCGACACGGAGCTCGCTATCCTACGGGACCTTTCGATCTCATAGAGGCATTACATAATGCGAGCAGTGAGGCGAAGTCTAGTGGTAAGCTTTCGTTGTTGAATGAATGGACGTACAAGCTAGGAGAGCAGATCTTGACATCTTTTGGCCGCCAGATGCTATCCGATAACGGCGTCCGTGACAATGTGGAGTATGGTCATCTTTACGATGCGAGCAATGGGTCAAAGATTATCGCTCGCTCTACGACACAGGACCGGATGACTGTTTTTGCTGAGGTGAGTTGCGTCGGACGATCTTCTTACTTCGGTTTCTGGACTGATCGCATTTGCAGAACTTCCTTGCTGGCTTCTTTGGCCTCGACTGGCCGCGCAATGCCTCGCTCGAGCTCCAAATTGAAGGCAAAGATTTCAACAGTTCTCTCAACGCTGGTGCAACTTGCCCGGTAAGTGAACTCTCGCCTGGAATTCCATTGATCGAGACACGAGTATATCTGACTATTGCTGCAGAATCTCAATGACTACCACCCAAGCGCCGGCACAAAGCCACCAAGCAATGGATCGGTGTTTATTTAGAGGATGCAGCAGACCGCCTAAACAAGATCCGCTCCTGCTTCAACTGGACAGCTGGATATGCCTTCGAAGCTCAATAGCTGTGTGCCTACGAGACTGTTGCTATTGGCTACAGCAGCTTCTGCGCCCTGTTCACATATCAGGAGTGGCTTGGTTTCGAGCAGACCGATGACATCCAGTTCCAGGGCCAGTTCGGCTTCTCGTCGCCCACTGGTCGAGCTTCGGGTGTTGGATATGTAGCGGAGGTGCTTGCAAGGTTGAACCACCATCTCATTACTGAAGCCACAGCGGCTGTTAATGGTAAACCTCTTACTCCCACCAGAGAAACAACAATCTCGCAAAGAGCCTATAGCTGACAACCCATCCCACAGTCACGCTCTCCAGCATGAAATCCACATTCCCAACCACTCAAGTCCTCAACTTTGACTACAGCCACAACGCCAATATTGCCGCAGTCCTCACCGCTTTCGGCCTCACCCAATTCGCAGAATTCAACCCCTCCGATGAACCCGCCCCCAAAAATCGCACCTTTGTCGTGTTGCACATGGAACCTATCGCCTGCGTCCTCGATACCCGCCTCATCGATGCTCCCAAGCCGCTAAAGAGCGGACGCGACACGCAGTGCAAAGACGCGAGTGCGTACGAGGACGAGGGCAGCAAGACGCAGTATATGCAGTTCTTGCTCAACCAACGCACGATCCCGCTTGGGAAGAGCTTTGCGGGCTGTGGCGAGCGGAGCGATGGATGGTGCGAGTTGGGCGCTTTCTTGGATGCGCAGGCTGATGCTTTGGAGAAGGCAAACTTTGCGTTTGCTTGTCATGGGGACTATGGAGCTCCGGCTTATGGAGAGGTTACGGATAAAGTATCTGCGTAAGAGTATTGGCTACAATATCGAAGGGTTACGAAGATGGAGATTAGCACTCACAGTCGGTCAGTGACATCTCCGTGATTGTACAACTCACTGAATCGACTGCTTGTATCGTGGACGTGTAATGGCCATACCATTAATTAATTAATACTATCGTGCCATTATAAACCTGTTAAGGCGGCCAGACTGTTAACAATCACAACTTAAACCACTCTTTCGCCATCTTCTCATGATCTCCAGCGTTATTGGTATCGCCCTTCAACTCTGCCGGAGCAGGAGCAGGTGCCATGCTCCGGAGGAACTCGCCTGTCGACTTGGCCCGCTCAACGTTGCGGAATAGTTCTTGCAATCGCCGTATCACAAGCGCTGTACTGGGGTCGGTCTCACCACTGGCATCGGTAGCACTAGCTTCGTCCTCCGAAGTACTCGCTCTCTGGCCTGTTGCAGCGAAGAAGTGCAGTGCGGCGCCGAGTGGGAACGTTGCGTGTTGTGGACCCACAAGGCCGGTATTAGGAACAAAATAATGATGGGCATGAGTGGCAATGTTTATGGCACATGCTTGCGGATCAGGCACTAGCAAGGCTAGAGCTTGCAAAGTGGGCGAGGGTCTAATGGTTCCATCGCTTCGTTTCATAAAATGATCGATGAACGGTCTGCAACGGGCAGAGAGGAGGAGAGAAACAGCCCAGAACTGCATTGCCAGGTGATAGAAGCCGAACCCATGCTTCGCGCAGACGTCGGAAAGATTCGAAGCACTATCAGAGTGAAGTCGCAGAGCCTCGATCTCCCATGCCCGGAGCCATTGAATAGGCGTCGCGCAAGCCTTGGCAACTTCATCGGAACGCTGGGGATCTATCCCGGGGTCTTTGTGGTGTTGGTCCAACTGCTCCAGCGCACTGGCAACAGCCAATGTAGCATCGACCAGCTTGTCCTTGAGGGTACGATGCCGATCTTGTGCGCTCCAGGGGACTTGCCGCCAACTTTGAGAGTCTAGCAATATTTTCTGGCGCCTCGTGATTCCAGTAAGAGCAATACTTGGCCGGGCATGCGCAAAAAGCGCAAAGCCATGCTCTGAAACATGCTTCTGGCATCCTCTCAGCTCTAACAGTCGCGCGGTACCCTCGACATGGCTTTGGTAATCAGTAGCCTGAGACGAGACGTCGGGCCCACAGTGCGGTCGGTACTTCTCACACATGGCGAGGAGTGCGCACGTGGCTAAGGTAGCATCCGTCTGCGCAGTCGCATGAAGCTGCAGAGCGCGGTTAGTCTCTGTCAGCGCTTTGCAGTACATAGCCACGCCGTGCTGGACGAAATCAAGATTGCCTTGCATACGGCCGAGAGCCATGAGGATGCAGCTATCGAGTGCGAGCCGAGTAGTGTGGTCTACGGTAGCGAGATAGCGGACTGTAGGTATCCATGTGGCGATGACAGTGTGCGTGAAGGCTGTGTCGTGCGGAGACTCGCTACTTGGTAAGTAAGCCTCCCAGAAGGTAGTCTCAAGCTGTTGCCTCCGGTCCGCGAGCAAAAACGAAGGTTGACTGAAGGTGGCTGGTGAGTAAGGGCGGACTGTGACATGTTCTTGTGGAGCCACGAAGGTATACGATCGGTCTTCGTAGACACACTTTGCGCCTATTTTCTGGCATTGGCCACACGACGGCCGCGACAAGTCACATCCTCGTTTCTTTCTTCGACACACCTTGCAGCCGCGGGAGCTGCGGACGCCGACCATGGTGTGGTAATGGGATATGTCAGCAGAAAGCAGTGGCACCAGATGTCGGTTCTTGGTTTTGTGCGTGGCTCGACATGACGCCTACGTCTGCTGACCCCACCCACAATACCATGATATTCAGCCGCAAGATATCAGAGATGCAGATCATGTTGTTAGTCAGCTCCGAGAGATGGTCCAATTGCACGTTGTACATTTCTTAGATCCGCTCGAAGGATTCCAAGTCTCCACTCAATTTCCGACAGCACCAGTCCGCATCGGGACGCATTCTGCGACTTTGCATCGAGCCACGGCATCTCTGTTCCTTCAGAGTACCAGGCAGTATCTCAATGGTGGATCTTATACGGATGGCTCGCTGCGCCATTTGTTGTCTGCTGCAAGATGGCGGACAAGCCACCAACAACGCGACTGCCTAGAGCTTGGCTATACGATTACCAAGAGATATCCAACAAGCTATGCACCAACGGTCTCTTGAGGCATGAGTATAAGTAAGGCGCCTTCAAGTGGCAGATAGCCTAGCATCTCTGTCGTTTTCAAGTTCCGATCAACTCATATCATTGACTCAGCCAGGCTGACTTCTTCTATCACAATCCATCAAGCACTACGCTTACACTGTTCGTAACTTACTAGCTAGATTTTATCAGGTTCAGCTCACGGGACGCCATGGTCAAAGCAACTACTCCTCCAGCCAGTGGCTTCGTTGCTCTCATGAGGCGACTGTACAACCCCATCGGCTTCTCCAAGGGCTACAATTTTGTCTTCTGGTTCATCACCATGGGGTCAGTGTCATTCTGTTCTCCAATCAACCAATGCTACACTTTTGTACTGATACCTCCAGCTACCTCTTTGGCTTCACACTAGCCCGTCTCCAATACCTGTCCTACTACGGCGTCTTTTGCAACCCCAACAATCGCGGCTCCACTGGTGCTTCACCAGGAGAATGCTACTGGTATCTCCAGAATCCGTACAAGATCGGCATGATGTTGCACCTGTACGCGATCCTTCCTGCAGCGTGCTTGGTAGTCCTGCAATTCACCCCTGTGATCAGACACAAGGCTATGCTCTTTCATCGTCTCAATGGCTACGCCGTCGTGCTGCTGTCCTTGATTGCCAATGCGGGCGCTATCATCGTTCTCCCGCATGCCTTTGGAGGCGACTTCACCACGAGAGTCTTAGTCGGCGTTCTGGTCATCTCTACCACTGTCTCGCTCGCACTGGCTTACATCAACATCAAGTTACTCCAGATCGATCAACACCGGGCCTGGATGATGCGTGCTTGGGCATACGCAAGCATATACCCAGCACTCCCGACAACATGCACAAGGTAGCTGACCCCCGTCTCCAGTTCTCCATCATCGTCACTCTCCGTCTCATCATGTTCTCTTCCGCCGCCATCATCAGCGGCTACAAATCTCTCGCCGCTACCTACCCCTGCGTCCAAATCGACTCTGTGCTCGGCGAAGACGGGACAATGGCGATCTACCCGGGTTGCAGCACTTACTACGACGGCTCCAATATCGATCAACGTGTGGTTGTCAGTCCAGACTTCAACAGCGAGAATCCACTCGAGATTGCGGCAGCGTTGGGAATCTCTTTCGGGACCGCCGGATGGTTGGCACTCTGGATTCACGCGATTGTCGTTGAAGTCTACGTATGTTAGCCCAAATTGGACCCAGATGCAAGTGAACCCTCAGTGTACTGAAGCTGACCCTCCTCTCTTACAGCTCCACCTAACACCGGCCGAGACCGCACGTCTCCGCCAGGTTTCTTACGAACGACAGCTCGCTCGTGGCTTCAAGCGGCCTGGCTATACCGGCACAGGAGCCGCGCGTCTTGGGGATGCTGGGCCCTATAAGCCCGCGCAGTCGGAGATTGCCGTATTGGAAGAAGGCGGGCAGAAGCACATGCAAGCTGGAGTGTCGACTTTGCGTGGATCGGATGAGGCGGCTTCTGGGTCGCAGGTGTGAGTGTCGATGTGTGTGGCCTTGAGAGAGAAGAGGTAGGGCTCGGTGGTGAGGGCACATTGGCGAGGGTGATTGATCCGGGCTAGACATGGTTGGCCTAGTGGAATATGTAGACATGTAGTGAATTGAAGGACAACGCATCCTCCATTTGAGTAATCGCAATGTTGTACTCATCCCAGTTGTGTCCACTCCCGACTTCTCCCTTAACATTGAACATGTGAGAGTGGGGCATGGAACACAGAATTCAATACCGTCTGTTCTTGCAATCCTGTCGTTTGAAGCATCATTCCATATCAATTCCTTCTCTGATATCTCGCACGAACACAACAACCGCGCAAGCTTCCCTCGAGGTCATCACTCGTCTCTCTCAATCTCCATCGGACTGCTCGCTCTCAAGCGAATCAAAGCCTTCCCTCTCCATCATCCGACAATTGACAACGACCCGCGGCTCCGTTTCTTCCGGCTTCACAACACTATAGTGTGTCATGCACCCACAGTTCTTGCAACGATTGTACGCCAACCTCTTCTTGCCCCATATGTACGCTTCTGTTTCCCCTTCGACTTGGACCTCGTCTGGTTTGTAATAAGCCCAGAGGGCGCCGTAGCGGCGGCAGATGGAGCAGAGGCATTCGTTGGCGGGCTCGCGGAGGGGTGGGAAGGTGATGCGGACGGCTTTGCAGTGGCAGGTTATTTGGAGCTTGGTTTGCGAAGAGGCATTGGCTGCCATCGTGGAAGAGGCCTGTGGTCTGTGACAGACGGGAAGGTTTAGGCGACTTGGCGAAGTGGCAGAGTCTGGGAGGAGCAGTCGAATGCTTGGTGAGACGGTGGATATTATGGTCAACTGTCAGTGTTCGCTTGAGAGGACTTAATTGTATACATGCGTCTCTTTTTAAGCGACATCAACTACAGTGTCGACATGCACGACGCGTCTTCTGTGAACCGCGATCCAGGCAGCAACGACGACCCCGCTTTGTCTTATCAGAGGATCAGAGGCAGGCAGCACAGCAAAAGCGAAAGACATCAAAATAATGTGAGGAGATCCTTAGAAACATCGACATCGATTTAGGAGGAGTTGATACTCAGAAGTTTTCAACTCTCTCCTTGCTTTTGGTATGCACGATCCGGAGGTCGAGGACTTTACACTAAATGCAGGAATCAAGGGGTCAGCAATCTATGCAAATTCTGGTGGCGTCCATAACCTTGCTCGCAAGAATGGTGGAGAATGCCACAAGCCTCGCTGTCTCCTAGAGGTATCGTCACTGCCACGGATCAATGACAAGCGATTGAGGAACAACGATATCAATATCCGTTGTGCTAGTCAAGTATGAATCGCGCACAATGACAGGAGACCATAGTACTTGTGCTACAAGCGAACGAGCGGCCGGTCAAGATTTATCGCTCGCAGGCGACGTGTATCATTGTAACCGAATGGGCGACACAGTCGATACCATCGGCATACTGGCGAAGATGGTCTTGACAAGGCCCTCGCGGGACAGGTATAGCGATCCACTTCGCAGATTGTTCGGACCATCATTTGGCCATCTGCTGTGGAGATACTACTGTATAAGCAAACCTAGCACCGGGCCACCCTGGTCGGCTGCGCTTTGAATCTCCACATCTTCAGATCTTTTCTGAGAATGCTTCACCCCTTTGTGGTAAGAGTCCATGCGTTCTTGCAGGGTGAAGCAGGCCACCCCCAACGTTACTCATAACGACTTTGTGGACACACTCATCAACCTGCGAGTCGTAAGCGAGGCATATACCTATCAAAATGCCAGGAGGTAGATTTGAAAAGAAGCCAGATAAGGATGTTTGAGAGTGGCTGATCGGCTGCCGGAAAGTCTAATGTTCTCCCCGTGAGGAACACGATTCAGCAAGGCGAGCTGGATGCGGCTGGTTGAAGATCCCGTTCACAATGACGCAAGGCGCCATAAGCTACACGTGGTTTTGTTCTAGAAAAGAAAAGGATCTGTCATGTTAAGCGCTACTTCAGCCGCCTGTGAGGGCTGGCACGGCTGACGTGAGCGAAGACAGCACTTGCAGTGAGAGCTCTCATGGAGCGAACGTTTCGGACAAAGAATTCCAGATCTCGAATGACTCGCGATATATAGTGTCTGACTCTGGTCGAAGGAGATCTTCCGGATATTGCAAGCTTCATCGCAAGACGCTATGAAGCTTGTGGAAGTTTGGTCCGCACATGGGTTCTATCTTGGTACTTTCTTGATGACCTTGTACAAACCATGTCGTAGCCTGAAAGGTTTCATGATCGCTCAAACTGATAATGCATCTCTCCAATGTATTGATTGATTGCACGAAGCAACACACTTCTGTTCCCTTTCGTGGAATTCCAGCCGCTGAGAAACGTGTGCGTTCAGACTTTGTCCCGCAAGGCTGTGGAGATTTCGCCCTGGTGTGCTAGCGGCTTCTACCGGTTCGCCACGTGGTCGAGAAGTCGGGGATGATTCCAAAAAAGTCAATACGCTGCGAACGATGTGCTTGCTTGCTTGTTGTACGGTTCCACTTCCTGTGTGTCAACTCCGCGAATCATGGATTCTTTCCAGCTCCCTGGTCTTCGGATTCTGGTGGGAACAATGTCTGTGCGCTTATACCTTTGAGCGATCTCCTACTAATATGCTAGGATGTCTTCGATTCTATACTTTGAGCAGTGTGCACTGAGGGCCTGAATCACCATGATCTCAGCGTATAATGATCCAAGTCTTATCAAAGAGGTCTGGGGTCTCTTTGCTGTCGGTCAGTCCAAAGCTACATCGCCCGCTCACGTTCATCGCTGACCTTGTCGACTCTAGGCACTGCTGTTCTCTTGACCCGTCTCGCTGTTCGCGCTCGAACAGTAGGCTTCCGAAACTTCTGCGGCGATGATTACATCACGGTCCTGGTTCTCCTGTGTTACATTGGCGATGCCGTCACGGTCGACAGGACATACTTCTTAGGCACCAATGTCGACTTTTCGCAAGAGCAGCTCAAGGCGATGACAGACAAGGAACTCCACAATATTGTCATTGGCAGCAAGCTCGAATTGTTGGCGTGGTATAGCTACACTTTGCTCATTTGGGCTTTGAAGTGCTGCATGCTGTTCTTTTTCGGTCGGTTGACCTCGGGCTTGAGCATGCAGACCTACGTCCGATGGTTGACTGTCGGAATCGTGCTGTCTTATGTTGCGGTCTTCTTGACTATCAGCTGCGGCTGTTTCCCGATTCAGAAGAACTGGCAGGTCATTCCTGATCCTGGATTCCAATGCACTGTGAGCATCGACCACTCTGATCGCTTGTCGTGACATACTGACCCGCGAGAGCAGTTCAAACCGCAGATCCTCTACGCTACAGCTCCTATCAATATCTTTACTGATGTACGTGCCCCATCTCGTGGTCTAAGATCGGACTCCGTACTAGCCTCTCAGCGGCAGGGCGAGCAGTACGGACTTTGAAGCTCGACCGCAAGCTAATGTGATGTCTGAGGCAATGTGCTGACTTGATCCCTTCACTCTACAGATCCTGATCCTTGTCACACCAATCCCCATGCTCTGGAACCTCGAAGTCAGCCGCGGCAGGAAATTCAGTCTGAGCCTGCTTCTCTTCCCAGGTGTTTTCGTCATCGCCGCCGCAGTCGTCCGCGTTGTAATGTCGCTACAGGTCTCGCCAAGCGCAGTAAACATCAATCGCTGGGGTGTGCGCGAAACGCTTGCTGGAATCATCGCTGTCAACATCCCGATCCTCCGCCCAATGCTCCGCAGATCTTTCTGGAGGCGCGGCGCCATGACGACCGATCGCTCGAAGACTCCCGATGCTTCTGCTACCTTTGGAAGCAGACGCGCGCCCAAAGGCTGGACGCTGTCTTCTTCGTCTGCGCATGCTCGCTCCTACGACCCCGAGCGCCAAGGAAATGTCTCGTTCCGGGACAAGTCAGGCGCCGTGATCGAGATGACGGATCACACAAGCGAGTGCAGCAGCAATCCCAGTGAGCGGAGGTCGGATAGTGAGGAGTTCATCATACAAAGACCGCAGGCGCCCTCGCGGCACGATCCTGTCGCGGGGAACAATGGTGTGCTTGTTGAGACGACTTTTGGAAACACGGTCGAATACCAGCACGAGGATTTCCGGCCTGTGGTGCCCAGAGGGTTGGGACAGGAGGATCTGAATTATGTTAGGAGTGTCAGCCATACTAACTAATAGAGCTGCATTTCTGACTCTTTCAATGATTTGCAACCGTACACGCAGCATTGCTGGACGTGTTCATGCGCATCATCGGTAGAATTCGCGACACATTGGGAAGGTCAGACTTTCCACGATGCATGTATATTTTACTGCCCAGGAAGAGCTGTCTCCAAGCTCAAGGTGCGACTCTCAAGGCAGAGGGTCGGTCTTCATGCCTCTATTCCGGGGAATACCAGCTCCCACCAGACATCATACGGCGGAAATAGTCGTCGTGCTCCGTCTCCCAGTACGTACACCTGGAGCCGTTGTAGTCAGGCTCAGCATACCCAGACCCATCGAAAGCCCAACAACGAAACAGGCGTGGACCCTGCGCTCACCTGACTCGAAATCTATCGACTGCCATTTACACAAGCTCGATCCAGGCATTGTCGACCTATCACTGGCTTCAAGGTTTACAAGGCCAATCTGAGGCCATAACATGCTCGCTCGCAGCCATGAAGAGCGCTGATCCGGTCAATGAACCGGGTCTCCGTCCTTGACTCTGGTCTCCTTCGCGAGCAGCTTCGAGTCGGCTACAAAGCCGACTCTTTCGTTTGCGCATACTTCTCAACTATCTCGGCAGCGATGCAGCTTTCACCAAGTAAAATACAAGAAGTAGGATGATCAAATGCCACTGGCTGTTTTGTTTTGCAAGCTCCTCGCGCGTCGGACTTGGAAAGTCATCAGCCTTACGAAGTCCGGCAACATTTTTTCCCCGGTCCGAAAGCCGGCCACCGAGAACTCCCCAGCATTCCACGCATCATGTCGTAATCCAAGCAAGGTCCAGTAAACTAAATGCCATATTGAATCATGGAAATCTTTCATATGAACGCGTGCGGTTCAGTGTTACCCTAGGTTGAAAACACACACGAAAGCAAATTTCACCATCGGCTCCGCCAAAAAGCACCAAAAATCGCCATGACCCAACCAGCCCGCAAGCCAATACTAATCGCAGGAGGCGGCTTGGCATCTCTACTCCTCGGCCAGGCCTTACGACGTGCAGCGATTCCATTCGCCATCTACGAAAAAGATGCAAGCCTCTCGTTCCGCGCACAAGGCTACAGGCTACGCCTTTCTTCCCAGGGCCTCGACTCAATCGAGTCCGTGCTGAGCAAAGACGACTTCGCTAAATTCTGGGATGATTGCGGCAAGACTGGAGGTGGCGGGCAGACTTCTTTGGATGCTCTCACGGGTGCTGAGCCAGTACAAGCTCCGCCCAAACCTGAGGTTGGCGCCAAAAGCTCGGGAGTTGCGCGGGGGCCGCCGCAAGGGCTGCAGTCGCGCGATGGGAAGATTATTGGTATTAGTAGGGGTGCTATGAGGCAGCATTTCATGACTGGATGCGAGTCTTCGGTGCATTGGGGCCGGCGCGTCTCTGGTTATGAGCTCACTCCCACGGGTGTTCAAGCTGTCTTTGAGGACGGCTCAAAATCTGTTGAAGGCGAGATGCTCATTGGCGGCGACGGCATCAACTCTGGTGTTGGCGCGCAACTGTCAAATGGCAAGTTGAAGGTCTATGATACCGGCGCCAGGATCATCCACGGTCAAGCGCCAGTATCGGCATTTGATGGCCTTGGAGAAGGTGTGTGGATAATTGCGGACACTTCGAGACCCAACGGCAAGGTGACCCTCATCACCAACGTTCGACCGGAAGCTGGAAACGACCCGGACGGTACGTTTGGATGGACGATGGTGGCACAGCCTGGAGTTATTAATATCCCGAACGACGATGTGACCATTCTGGGAAGTCAAGCTGCGAACATGGCGAAGTCTTTGACTGCGAACTGGCATCCACGCCTCAAGCCTTTGTTCGACAGAATGGTGGATTCTGAGGCGGCATTCTGGAAAATCACATGTTCTACGCCGTCGGGCGTGCCTCAGTGGCAAAATGAGCCGCGTGTGACGGTTATCGGAGATGCTGTTCATAGTATGACGCCTGCTGGTGAGTACTCTCCGCATCATAATATTCGACCAACAATCCTAACCTATATAGCTGCGTTGGGTGCGAACACCGCTTTGCGAGACTCTGCTCTACTGGGCAAACTGTTGTCGGAGTCTAATGGCAATATCGATGGTGTGACAGCAGAGTACGAGGTCGATATGAGAGTCTATGCAAGTGAGGCAGTGGCGACTAGTTATGGCATGGCCAAGCAACAGCTCGGACTGTCTATCAAGGAGGACTCGTGAAGCCGCAGACACATCGAGGCGGCTTGGAAACATGCCACAAGCTGCGATGGGAACGAGAGAAACTTGGGCACAACCCTTTTGGTTCTTTATACTATCGAGGTCACGCAAACTAGGTCACACTGCCAAAGCATGCCACGACACGTGATCAGATATCGTAAACGTGAAGCCCGAATTGCATCACCACACAGCTCGACAAGTCCGGTATGCCGTACAAGTCTTGCGGTGAATCAATCTACAGGATACCTCCTATCGAAACTCACCAAAGCGTAGCCAATGAATACCAGGTAGGAATATCGAGCCGATATCGCGAGGATCCACGTACGACGTGACCGATGAATCGTTGGACTAGCGGAGGCTTCTGCCGGAGCTCGGAGCTCGCTTGAGGGAACGCCGTGATCTCCTACAGCTAATGCCAGGCAGCAGCTCGAAGGAGCGGGTCTGCAACGGAGTCGTACGACTGCTCGCAGTTGCAATCAGGGCCGCAAATGCATCTGATAAACTTTATGAGATCAGATAAGATGCCACCTAAATTGCTCGCTCTGTCTCAACATCTTCACGACTTTGACTGAGGATGTCTCGTCCACAACAACCAATTGATCACGAAAATGGCAGCCTGGATGCGATTGACGGCGTCTCTGATGCTAGGCAACCAATGGCAATGCACTTGAGTGACGCACTGGACCCCAGGCTCTTGAAAAGCATCGAGTTGACCGCCGCACCTGGCCGGGGCGCACAACAAAAGCTCGACGATCCGTATTTGGTCTGCTTCGAACAAGCCTATGATGCCGAGAAGTAAGAATGGCTTGATGCACTCGTTGTCCTAAAACTGACTGCCCTCGAACAGTCCCATAGACTGGCCCACCGTCAAAAAATGGACCGTCACAGACGTCCTCTCCGCAACAGGCTTCAATCGCATCATGGTCTCGACAATCATGGCTCCCGCTCTCAGCACCATCGCGCTCGAGCTCGACATGAACAGCGCTGAGTCTGTGATGGCGCTGTCGATTTATCTTCTTGCGACTGCCTTCGGACCTCTGCTCATCGGCCCTCTGTCGGAGATCTACGGACGAGCTCCGATCTTGCATTTCTCGAATATCTGGTTTCTTGCTTGGAACATTGTTTGCGGATTTGCGAAGACAAAGGAGACTCTCATTGCTGCCAGGTTTCTTGCTGGGTTGGGGGCCAGTGCGATATACGCTTTGGCGGGAGGCGTGCTTGGCGATATCTGGAGGCCGGAGCAGAGGGGGAAGTCGTTGGGCATGTATTTGCTCATCCCGCTGCTCGGTGCTGCTGTTGGTGAGATGCTCGCGACCGAATTTGCTTTCCCTCTTCATGCTAACTCCATGCAGGTCCGATCATCGGTGGCTTCATGGCAGCACGAACTACTTGGCGATGGTGAGTCTGGCTGCAATTTGCTGACAGCAAGGCGAAGATGCTAACATGGTAACCTGCCAGGATGTTCTGGTCCACCTCAGCGTTTCAAGGAGTAATGACCCTCGTCTCTTATCTCGCCTTCCACGAAACCTACTCCCAACTCATCCTCCGCCGCCGAGCAGCGAAGCTCCGCTCAGAAACCGCCAATCCAAGATACCTCACCGCCGCCGAAAGACTGCACGCTGAGATCTCTCCGATCAACGCCATCTGGCGGAGCCTCACACGCCCACTCCGCTTGCTGCTCTTCCACCCCATCGTGCAGCTCATCTCAGTCATCTCAGCTCTCAACTACGGAATGCTGTATATCATCCTGGCGACGTTCTCCGATCTATGGGTCGTAGCGTATGGCCAGCCAGTGGACATCAGCGGCTTACACTATATCGCTGTCGCTCTCGGAGAAATCGCAGGCTCGCAGATTTCCGGCTACGTGATGGATGCGATCTACCGACGACTGAAGACTCGCGCTGGCGACGCAGCCCGGCCGGAATACCACGTCCCAATGATGCTCCCCGGCGCCATCCTCGCCCCGGCTGGACTGTTACTTTACGGATGGGCCGCGCAAACCCACAGGCACTGGATCGTCGTCGATATCGGCATGCTCATCACGACTTTCGGTTTACAGATCGCTGGCATGCCGACGCAGGCTTACATTATCGACTCGTATCCAGAGCACGCGAGTTCGGCGACTGCAGCCTCGCAACTCTTGAGGAGTTTGATGGCCTTCACTTTTCCGCTGTTTGCGCCGGCGATGTATCTTGCGCTGGGGTATGGATGGGGAAACAGTTTGTTGGCGTTGATTACGCTGGTTTTCGGGGTTCCTGCGCCGTTGTTATTGTGGTGGTGTGGGCCACAGTTGAGGGCGAGGGCGCAGGAGAGCTACTGATGGGTTGAGCTGCGCTGCTCGTAAGAAAGGATGTGTTTATCGAGATGAGGATCGTAGTGATCGATGGGAGTGTGATACTTTGACTCCAGAAACCTGCCGTGGAGCCTGATGTTATATTGTAACTAGATGAAGCATGGAGAAGTAACAAGATCTTCAGTTTGCTTTTTTGGACAGAGAGTGCTCTTCTAGTACGATTAAATGATTGTCGCCTCGGCGTGAACACTCACGAAACACCATTTTAAACCAATCAACCGATACAGCGGTACGACGAAATGGGTGTAGCTGCTCAGAATGGAGCAGGATACCGCTTAGCAATCTCCGCCTCTCGCTTAGTCGACGTTGACCGCCCTAGATAATCCGCTTCCCGCTGATTCAACGTACGCTCGGTTTCCCAAACATGACCATGCAAAACCTTTAGTCCTGCCTTCAAAGTTGCACCTGAGTTGCAGTAAGTCAACGCCAACGCAAATTTCCAATCTATCGCATCTTATTATACGCACTGCTAGCAAATACATCGCTACTTTCTTTGGCATGATAGCCCTACTAGTATGCTTGCTCCAGCTGCCTGAATGGCCTCTGGGCTCGCCACATGAACGTGTGACATATGCTGCAACACGAGCTGCCCAGGATTTGCACACTCCATTTGTCCTTAGGGTTTACAGGCTAAACATGGGCTACACCGGTCTATTGGTTCAACAAAGTACCGACGCAGATTCATTCGGCTACGAGGTAGTGCTACTCCCAGGCTCTTCTATGGAAGCGCATAAGAGCTTTGTAGGCACTACACTACAGGGTAGGATCACTCTGGAGAGCCCTCGGATTAAGGGATATCTTGCAGAGCTTGATGAGGAGACTTTGAGGAAAGTAATGGCGGATGTGGGTGTGGAGAGGGTTTTACAGCATAATCATGTGAGGCTGTTTGACTCAAGGAGGCAGAGGCTTGGTTTGTGGTATGCTTGGATTGTGGCCGAGGAGTCAGCCGACTGTCGAAAGATCAGAGGTGTAGGAAAATCTTGTTATCTTACAATACACGTTTGTTATATCTTGGACAGGAACTGCTGGGATCTTTGATGGTCGATCGCTAGAGCATTGCTACGATAAGTGTCTGTATAGTCATCTGGACAAGGCCTGTGTTCGGGTCTACCACAGGCAAGACAGCATCGCCCATTGCACGCTCAGCCGCTCTCGCATGACATCAAATCACCGCAGCTTTCAAGTTTCGTTCGAACTTCAATTCATCAGTAAATTACCAGAAGTCCCTGCTCTCAGTCTCAGCGTACACGACGCTACCAACAGTCGCATTGCCGCCTCTAACTGCAGAAGCGGTAACGTAAACGGGAGTCAAACCACCCTTCTCGCGTCCGAAAGCTACAGCTGAGATGGCTTGCAGTAGCGTCGAATTCGCCGCAAAGCGAGAAGACTTTCCTGGAATGTCTACCAGTGTCAAGGTGAACTCGCCGTTGTTCGTGATCAAGGCCTTGTCTCCAGCGGGGTAGATAGCGAAATCGTCTCCAGCAACTATTCCTCCTACAATGATCTCCGCCGGGCCAGTGGGCAATCCTGTCTCTGGGCAGATGGCGATTGATGAAAATGTACCGGCGTCGAGGCTAGTGTAGTAGAGAGTGGTGCCGATCACGTGGATACCGTTAACGCCCACTCCGAGCCCGTCCGGATGCGGATCCATGGATGAATCACGGATGACGACCTCGTGTGCGCTGGTGTAGACGTTGAGACTGAGGACAGCGCCTTTAGCGGAGTCTGCGAGAAGCAAGTGTGCGCTGTCGTCTGCAGACAAGCGGGTCATGCCATTCAGCAATCCTGCATCTGGGAACTGAGCCACGTGAGAGACTAAATCTTGTGGCATGGTGGTTTCGTTGGGATGAGAGCAAGGGCTGCGCAAGTTGACTCTCCAGACGCTGTTGGATCCAGAAGCGGCGACAATGCCAGAAATCTGCGATCGGAGACGTAGAAGACATCTTGCTCGAGCTCTGTGATTCCGAGCAGACTTGTAGCGTTGGGAATGGCGGCGACGGCAATTGGTGGGTAGCTGCTGTTGTGCGAGACCTGGTACAGGACGTTGCTCGAGACGGATGTCACCAGGATGTCGCCAGATTGTTTGATTGCGATGTTCTCGAGACTTGTCGTTCCGAGGACATTGTGGAGAGTCTTGAATTTTGGAGCAGAGACTGGAACCGTAGGAACGGCAGTTGAACAGCTGACAAGCAGCAAAGTGCTGAGGAAGGCGCATATGGAATGCATATTAGCTATTACTGGACGATACTCGAAAGTCTCTTGGTGACGAATGGGAACAAGTGGATGGTTTGGGATGAGTTCAATTGAAGAGTAGTCCCAGGTTTTGGCTTATATATGCTGGATCTTCCCAGCAAACGCAGCGCTCGGCCGAGTTCATAGACACATGATTGCTAATCTTCTGCAAGTTCGTATAGGCCACTTGGTCAAACTGCCCCACCTGATTCTCGCCTATAACGCCAGCGTAGGGCAGCATAAACACATTGTCCGCAGTTTCAAAATTTCGTTTGCTCTTGACAAAGCCTGAGCATGACGCACGCTTCTCTACCGGTGCTTGTCGCGTGCGACATCATCGAGAAGGCAGGAGTTTTTGAAAGTCAAGGTTACTTTTGAGAAAGAAGCCTTGGCTTTTTTGAGTTCCAATACTTGTGGGGCGAAAATCGGACTTACCTTTGATATCGCACCGTTAATGCCGAGAACTGGACTCGAGAATGGTGTGAACGGGATCTCCTTCACAGTGTTGCAAAAATGATTGGAGGTGTTTGCGAGGTTGAGCCCTATGAGTTAATACATAAGACAAAGCGCAATTATAGATCCATACTTCGCATCCCTCCAATCTTCTTATCGAACTGTTGTCTAATCAACACCCCTTCATCATGTCATTCCCGAAGGAACACCAAAACATTCCACTACAACACCTATCCAGCCATCGTCCGACCATATTAGAATCATCTACAGCTGATCACCGGCGGCGGACCAGGGATTGGAAAGAAAACGTCCCATATTTTCGCAATGTCTGGTTCGACAAAGATCGCCTTCCTGTGTCGTACCTTAGCGACACTCGAGGAAACAAAGCGAGAAGTTTAGGTTTGGGCATTCGATCAACATGCGCGAATTTTTATCGCTATTTGGAGTGAAACTTTGAATCGATTGGTAGTTCATAAAGTCCCCGCTCTGATAAGCAGATCTAACTTCTTATTCTGGCCTTGAACGTCTGACTACGGCACCCCGACCTGCTTCTAAATTTAATTCGGCCGCAGTTGCTAAAGATGTTGAAACTCGATCTGCTGCTACTTGCGGGCTTTGCATGCCCGTCTCCTCTCTATCGTGTGTTTAATTTGCAAGGCCCGCTTGGCTCCTCAATCTGGGCGACATCTTGTACAAAAGTAGCGCCGTAATTTCTCATCGATGTAATCATTTCTTCCTTGTTCATTACCAGACTCGGCCTCCTGAAATCTCTTGGAACTTGGCTCTCGCCTCGAAATTCGATATCCACACGCCGTTCCCATGGGTTAGCCAGCCATATATCATGATCTTGCTTTCTTGCGAGGTCGGCTCTCGGGCGCAACTGTATATCTAGCCATTCCCACTCATCCGCCTACCATGTAGCTCCAATCCGTCCTAAAAGATCGCAGAATTTAGCTTCTTCGCTGGCATTAGACGATCGCTGAGACGGAGAGAAGCGGGGGAGCGACATGAAAAGCATGTCGACGAGATCAGCTTCTTTGATCAGAACGCCGCTACGGGAGGGTCAGCCGTAGACAATGTACCCCAAACTACCAAATTCGGTACGTTTGCTGGTCGATGATGTGTCCACTGGACAAGCGCAAATCGTAAATATTCCATGCTGGGTGATAGATGAATTGTAGAGCTCAAGTCTGTTGGATGGCGTTCGTTCGTAGAACCTTAGAGGCAATGTATTTGCAACGCAGTAGCGATAGTAAGGGCGACAATAGAGACAACGATACTTGTGAGTGTATGCATCGTAGAGTGATTATGTCGATGCTAGGCAGCTCTCTAACCTTTCGCATCGCGCGATCTGCGCAAAGTGCGCATAGCGTTTGACATTACAGAAGTTGGGCTAGACGGCGGAGTGCCTGACACACGCTCGACTAATGATTATCACGATCATAACCTGCACTGTGACCCGACTATACTTACCTCATCGAGTTAAAGCCCCTCACGATCTACCGTACGCATTCGTCGGACGTTCCGAAGCTGCAACTTCTAGATTCGACGTGGATGACGGCTCTCAATTTGATCAATACTCGCTGATGTATTCTGGACAAGTCGAATGGAGCTAGGTTCGAATCAGCGCTTGATGGTGAATGATAATGTTATAATGCAATATGATCCGCCGTCCTAATACGTCTACTAGAATGTCAAAGCTTATGTCATAGCGTGAATTATCATAGCTCAAATAGGATTCTGCATCTCGCTTAACGAACGCTTATGCATAATATGTCCGCATATATAGGAGGTCACACCGCCTTGTCACACCGCTTTGTCTCACCATATTACCCTGCGGCTATATACACGCCGCTCGGTATGAACATTACCATGTTGCTATTAGTAACGTGCTGACCCTCAATTCAGCAGCGCGTAGTACGCAAAGCTAATTGGATTTAGTGGATCGGAGTCAGTGTGAGTTGCATATACGCTAAACTCCTTGAACATCTTGACAGCTAGAAACTGATAGCGAGATGATTCTCATACCCTGATTTATACTTGACAAGCATGTAAGATGATCAAAAACGTGGTTCAAATAGAATGTGTTGCACGAGCTACTGATCCCAATCTCCGCTGGAGCTGCAGCTAAGCCTTTTTTAGCTTAGCAACCTCAGCTTCAATCCATGTGCGATGACAAACGCTAATATCACGGAGGGTTAGGATTAGGAGTTCCCCTAAGAGTGCTATGTAGGCTAGCAGACGCAAACAGAGCAAGCTACGTACATATTGAAGGTCAGAGCCTTCAAACGCTCGCCGTTACTGCAGAATGAGCAAGCATAACCCCAAAACATTCACGGGAAGGCGGTGTGAGGCTCAATCTCAGCGTACAGCGTCTTATGTCCTGTCTCGGGGATGCCAGCTGCAAGTGCAATAATGCCCGAGGAAGGGCAACGCATGTCCATGCGCCAGAATTGATGCGATAATGAACTTGAACTTGGCGTTGATCGCTTCACAGTAAGAGGCAGGCGGCTCGTGTGCTTGCACTGACGAAGATACTTTTGGTAAAGGCCCTATGCACAGGGAAGCGGCCCGTTTAGTCTGAGCGCTCTCGGTTCGGCTCTCAGGCGGAGCCGTCGGCCTCTCCGCTGCGTTCCGCTCCTTGACGAGAACTCTAACGCCACATTTATGGAAGACTCCTCCTGACTCGCGCTTTGTACAGCGCCCACCCAAGCGATAGGAGAATCTACTTGCTTGTCTGTTGGCAAAGAGCTAGGTCATCAGTCTTACGCATATAGCATTCTCGGCAAAAAGCTCAAGCATCATCACGTCCACGTCCACCGCCACTATTGCCTAACCAACGAGAATACTGCTATCATCAGGGGAGAGCGTTATTAACTCCAATACGTTATATGCTGGTTTAAGGATCAATTGGCACGCTCGACGCTGCGTGGTGGAGCAGTCGTTTTTGAATAGGCCTTAATGAACCTTAGACGACTGCTGAACAGGATCACGCCCTATTCGCTTGTTCAAGCACGACGGCTTGAAATTAGCCGGTCTGGTGGTACCAAGCCAGCTTTTCCAACCACCTAGACTGCGCCTTTTAGGCTCCTTGGATTTCTTGCTGTTCTTCAGCGATTGCGAACCTACCACGAATTTGCCTAAGCATGGATCCACTCGGCGAGTTGACATTGGACATATACCTAGTCTGATCATCTCATAGCAGATGCGAGCAGGGGAGCTGCTGCTCAAGCATCTGCGCTATATCTGCAGACAAACAAGCTGCTGTATAATAGCTCGTGCATACATGACAAGCAGGACATTGCCACCATCGTACAGGCTTTCAACCATCTAGGCCAGATCAGCAGCTATCCACACCACCAACCGACCAACCTCACACAACGCCACGTCATCTCAGAGACCAGAGGAACGCATCGCGTATGCATGAGTACATCTGGTGAGATGTAAGCGATACGGCGGTGTGCAATGCTCCAGGTTTTGATATTTTCTTCATCATCCCAAGGTATTGTATAAGAGGTGGTGCCGCAAACGTATCGTTCGCTGTATCAGACTCACACATCATTCTCATTCAACTAGTATATTTATCGAGCTCGCGATGACGTTCAACGAACCTGTCAGTGTTGCCGTGGTCGGCTGTGGTCAATGGGGAGTCAACGTTGCCTCCGCCTTCGCCCGGGTGGGTCTTTTGGCCGCTGTCACAGACTCCGACATTGAACAGGCCGACAGAACAGCACGACAACACAACGTCCCAGCCTTGGATTGGCAGTCTGTACTGGACGATCCCTCCATATCGGCTGTTGCGCTTGTGACGCCGGCCAGAGATCATGCCAGGATGATCGAGGAAGCCGTACGTGCTAGGAAGCACGTATACGTCGAAAAACCTCTCACGCTATCTGCCTCGGACGCTGAAGTAGTGGCGAATCTCGTCGCTCGTTCAGGAAAGACATTGCTGGTGGGCCATATCCTTCAATACCATCCAGCTTTCCTCGCTCTTAAATCGCTTGTGCAGCAAGGCAAGCTCGGCCGAGTACGCTTCATCCGGTCCACTCGGTTCGGACCTGGACGTATCCGGCATGACGAGGATGCACTATGGTGCTTGGGTCCTCACGACATCTCCATGATCCTTGGCCTTACTGGCCAGCAACCAGAGTTTGTGCGCGCCCATGGGAGCTATTTCTTGCGCCCAGATATCGCTGATACCGTCAACTGTCGGCTGACGTTCGCTCACGACCTGGAAGCTGAAGTCGCCGTCTCATGGGCCCATCCCTACAAGCACCGCAACCTTATGGTGACTGGTGACGAAGGGACTCTGATTTTCGATGACGACCAGCCTTGGGATAGCAAGTTGAGACTTATCAAGAGCACGTTCGCGTGGGAGAAAGGAAACCCGAGGTTGCTGGAGGGTTGCTCGGAGGCAGTCGCAGTCGAAGAGAAGGAACCTTTGCTGGAGCAGGTGAAGCACTTTGTGGAGTGCATTCGTACAACTCGCCGTCCTATCACTGATGTGAACGAGGGTTTGTCAGTCGTCAGTGTCCTCGAGGCAGCGTCGCATGCAATGCGCGAGCAGAAGGTAGTGCCGGCGAAGAAGTCTCAGGCCATCAAAATTCCCATGGTCGACTTGAAGGTGCAGCAAAGACTCATCAAAGCCAAGCTCGACAAGAGAATTGCCAATGTCTTGCACGAGGGACGATACGTCTGGGGCCCCGAGATCGCGGAAGTGGAGCAAAAGCTTGCTTCATACACAGGCTGCGAACATGTCATCACCTGCTCCAGTGGCACTGATGCACTGATTCTGGCTCTTCTCGCTATTGGTATTCAGCCTGGCGATGCTGTTCTTGTTCCTGCCTTCACTTTCATCGGAACTGCAGAGCCAATCGTCCTACTCGGAGCGATTCCGGTCTGTGTGGACGTGGATCCTGACACAATGTGCATTAATCCTGCTCTCATCGCTAAAGGCGTCGAAGCTGCAAAGAAAGCCGGATGTCGGCCTGTCGGGATCATCACTGTCGACCTTTTTGGTCACCCAGCTGACTACGCTCGCCTGGACCCCATTTGCGCTGATCTGGGCTTGTGGTTGATAGCTGACGGGGCCCAAAGCTTTGGCGCAAGAGTCGGAGACCGCCGTGTTGGAAATCTTGCTTGCATGACGACCACCAGCTTCTTCCCAGCCAAACCCTTGGGTTGTTATGGCGACGGAGGCGCTGTCTTTACCTCAGATGCCAAACTTGCCGCAAAACTTCGTTCAATCCATCAGCACGGCAAGGGCGAAAGCAGGTATGAGCACATAAATCGTGGCGTGAACAGCCGCCTGGACACCCTGCAAGCAGCAATTCTTCTCGAGAAACTTGACATCTTCCCGCAGGAGTTAGAACAACGTCAGCAAGTCGCAGCACGCTATGCGACCTTCCTCAAGGGAATCGTGCACACGCCACAACCGCCACACCCGGAATCGGGACTCTATCATGCTTGGGCCACCTATACCATTCGCGTCAATGATAGAATTGGGCTTCAAAACTATTTGAGGGAACGCGGCATCGAAAGTACTGTCCACTACCCGCTGCCAGTGTATAAGCTTGAGCCATACAAGGAGTTCCCGACGATGGAGGGTGGATGTCCCGTTGCGGAGCAAGCGACTTCCGAGGTTTTGAGCATCCCATTCCATCCGTACCTTGACGAGAACACTCAATGGGAAATTTCCAGTGCTGTTCGTCAGTTCGTGGCAGGTGGGCTAAAGCAGTAATTCATGGATTCGTCGCTCCCTCTCTGCTATCCTGGGGACTGTGTGGGCAGCGACGGCACATCGAAGCTCATTCACTCATTCAGTCATTCAGTGCTTCATGCTCTGGTTCCTCGAGGGACAATCTCTCCATACAGGCATTCATTCATTTGCGTACATAGAACACACAATTGAGACATATTTCGCTACACCGCCATTCTATATGGTTTGGAGACAGAGATACCGTGGTCCATGTCATGCATGAGCTGCGTCCTGCATGCTTGACCAAAGACAACGCTGATCTTCTGACATTTGAAACTATCGAATAATTTGCGGACGCGAATTAAATGCGGCTGATGGAGTGGCAAGCAGCCGGGCGTTTGGAGAATTTTCCGAATTCCTGGGAGCTGGCTCCGGGAGTAGCGTTCCGATAAAGACGGCCGCCAGCTGCATGAGGGAACAGGCCTCATTCTGACCCTGTGACCCTGTGACCCGTCCGATCTCACGGGACGTGACAATTTGCGCACCTACCTTCCGTTTGGACGCAGCTTGCTAACACGTCACTCCTATAAGTTGTGATTGTTAACACGAAAAGAACATCTTCTGAGGCACGGAAGAGATACCACTGGTAGAGGATGACTTATGTCCGTCGTTCGAAGGTGCTAGACGCTACTGACTGCGATATAAGTTTTTGACTATCTAATCAATGAGACTTCACCGAAGATCTCAGCTTCTATAGCCGCCAGAGCGACCGTGTCCTAACGCCAAAGCCATGCTAGAACAACTCTATCGTTCTAAGTTATGTCGATCGATGATTGATATTGAACCACCGAACTGCGCAGCGGACGCTGCATGTCTTGACAGGACAAAGGGGCGTTTTGTATCCTAACAGTATGGATGAAGGTTTAAAAGAAGCATCTGGCCTTCCCAATTGCATATGACAGACTACTTCTCTCCTTTCTCCTCTCCTTCCATCCTTCCATTCTCGTCCTGTACTATCAACACACCAAAGTCTAATACTCTCTTTTAAATTGCAACTTTTGACCATGTCTGCCCAGTCTACAAGCTGGCGGCCGCCTTGCGGCTCGCGAGAAGTCTTGTTACAGGTTACACCTCATAGCGATCTGGATTCGCTCTTATCACTTGAAGTCCAATACCTACACGAGGACTGTCGAAGGTCAAGCTGCTCAACTGCGGTCTCAAAAAGAAGCGAGTCTTCACACGATGAAGAAGCATGCATCGGGAATGAGCAAGAGCAAGGGAGAGCAGTTGTACACGGGAAGCAGAGCTCGGCAAGTGGCATTGCCATGAACACAGTCCAGGCTTTACCGGCGAACCTCGGCGCAAGCGTATGGCGGTATCTACAATGTTTTTTCGCAGGCGGAACTTCGCAAGCCGTGAACACGGCTTCTGATGAGGAGAGTGGCGAGACCCTGGAAGACGAACAAATGATGTCTTCGGATCATACGCCTTTGATTAGTACCGCTCCACATGGGTATGGTACAGTTGATGCCTCTACACGCAAGGACGAATGTACAAATGGCGATGGAGTAGCGCCCACAACGTGGCAGACCGAGGCCAGACTGCTCGGGAAATCATCCAGATCTCTTATAGTGACGTTTCTACTGCAATATTCCTTGCTTGTCACCAGCATCTTCACCGTGGGGCAATTGGGCAAGGTTGAGCTTGCTGCAGTGAGCCTAGCAACTAGTAAGTCAGCTTCCCTCGCATATCTCACTTGCTTGCCAGCACTGATAAGACGTCATAGTGACTGCGAATATCACTGGATACGCGGTTTACCAGGGTCTCGCAACGAGTCTCGACACCCTTGCGGCTCAAGCGTATGGGTCCGGAAGGAAGAAGCTCGTAGGGATCCAGCTACAGCGGATGATCTACTTTCTCTGGGCCATTACCATTCTTGTCGGCGCCATCTGGGCTTGCAGCACGATGTTTCTCGAGGCTATTGTCCCCGATAGGGAGACCGCTCGACTTGCTGGAATGTATCTCCGCATACTTACGCTGGGAGCACCGGGCTATGCCGCCTTCGAGAGCGGAAAAAGATTCGTACAAACCCAAGGATTATTCTCTGCTACGCTCTATTGCTTATTGGTGTGCGCTCCTCTCAATGCCGTCATGAATTATGTTTTTGTTTGGGTAAGTCTATCTAAGGATTTTGTTCCTGCGGTCGCCAAATTAGAGCTGACCTTTCTATGTTTAGTATCTCGGTTGGGGATTTGTCGGCGCTCCCATTGCAGTCTCCATCACTCAAACTCTGCTTCCTCTTTGTCTGATCTGCTATGTCTATTTCGTTGATGGTCGCGACTGCTGGGGTGGTCTTGATCGCCATGCTTTCCGCAACTGGCTGCCGATGATCAAGTTGGCGATACCAGGATTAGTTACATTTCTCGCAGAGTTCCTCGCCTTCGAGATCTTGACACTAGCTGCTGCTCGCCTTGGAACCACCGCTTTGGCAGCTCAGTCTATCCTGACAACGGTGATGGCCATCACGTTTCAGCTTCCATTTCCCATCGCTGTTGCTACGAGCACTCGAGTCGCAAGTCTCATAGGGGCTGCGCGTGTGGATGCTGCAAAAGTTGCCGCGACGGTCGCAATCGTCGCAGCCACTGTGGCGGGCCTACTCAACACCACGCTGCTTGCTAGCTTGACCACCTTGATCCCCCGGCTGTTCACGCAAGACGCAGAGGTTGTAGCCGCAGCTGCTAATGCATTACCCGCTTGTGCACTCTTGCAGATCTTTGACGCACTTGCATCGAACCTCAACGGGATCCTCCGTGGACTTGGTAGACAAGAAATTGGTGGCTACGTGGGACTCGTGGCGTTCTACATTGTCGGGCTCCCGACTTCATTCTGGACTGGATTCGGACTTGAATGGGGACTGTCTGGCTTATGGGCGGGCCCAGTCACTGGGCTCGCTATCGTGACCATTTTTGAGGCAGTGTTCATTTACCGCACCAACTGGCAGCTTGCATGTCAGGATGCGAAGGAGAGGGATCTCCGCGAAGGTTTCTCTGACGAGTAGACCACATTCAGCAGAATGATAGGGCTGGTTCTACTTTCCCCTCACCTCGCTGCAAGATCTTCCTACCCAAGAGGCAGCGGAGGGGAATACTGATCCCCAGCTAATCCCAAGTTGGCGCTAACTGCAAGTAGCTACTCCGTTCCCGCTTATAGCCAGTTTGTAGTCTTCCCTAAGATGTGATCCCCAGCTTACTGTTTTATTATCAATAAGGGAGTTATATTATAAATATAAAGAATACATATTAATATAAGAATTAATAAGCTACTCGTAAGGTTTTACTATTAATAAGAAAGAAATAGATAGTAATACTAGAAATCGATCTAGGATCTTAATCTCGAAAGTATATTATAATACTAAGAGGTAATAAAATCTAATTATAAGCTTAAACGATTGTATAGTAAAGAAATTAGTATAATAATTTTCTCTATATAACCTTCTATCAATCCAAAAATGTCGAATCGAGCGCGTACGCATTCGATTCAGCTTCCATACAAATTCCGTTAGGGTTATACTAGCCGAAGGCCCATTCGATTCAGGCGCATTCGATTCACACATAGTAGTGCAGAATGCGCCTAAATTTTGATATAATACACAATACTCATAACTAAACAACTTTTGTATATGTCATTTTGCTACACACCTATATGTCGTTGAGTTATCGTCGTCAGCATTCAGGTAGGTATTAATCGCAAAGTGCTAGAATTTGTCGAGTGAACTAATAGGGTACGTACTACGGAATCGGCGAGATACAAGGGAGGATAGCTACGTTAGAGATTATGCATAACACCATATTAGGAACACAGCAGCAGAAGACGTATAAAGAGGTGTAGTATAATAAGTAGCAGCTATCCCTAGCCGAACGAGAGATGTACAATTATTAAAAATGCATAAGTCGACTTAAAGCAGTAATATCAAGCAAACATTTCTATTATTCGAGCGAGTAGCAAGTTATGATATGTAAAGAATGTTAATACGCCATCTAGCCGAGCTAGGTAGTTAGCTATTTGACAAACAAGCAATACAAGTTAGCTAGAAAGCAAGCCGAAGCAGAGTATAAAGAGATATAGGGATGGGTAGGTGTTATGCAATACCCTAGTAAGTTCGTAGTACTACTATTTGTCGACAGTCCTATCGATAAACTAGCGTCGTTTGACGATAGGATTAAGTACGGACTAGACGACGGAGAGTGTCCATATGTTTGCTAGGGTATAAACACAATGAAAGCGCATTGGCGTAAGATACATAGGTTTTCTGCTAGTTAAAAACGAGGCGGATCAGGTATGTTGAAAAAAGAAGACATCTAATGCTGGATTTTAGAGCATTGTTATGCAGTCCAATGCTAGAGATTTTTTGTATAAAAAGAGCATTCGCAGTATTTCGAGGTACAATCTAGCGAAGGATAAAGGGAAGGAAGCATTAGATAAGATAAGGATAAAGAGATTTGGTCGTAGGCGTAGGAGTAGGCATCGCAGCATTACGACAGGATCCGATCAGACGATACGATATAGCCAGGCGAGACAGATGAGGTCAATCTGTAGTTAAGACGGATAGGATAGATTCCGTACCTAGAGGGTTGTAACTGTAAAGACATTTTACGATGTTTAAGAGAACCTACTGTCGACGAAGAGATAGCTGAAGGCGAGAACGAAGCGAACGATAACGAGCGAGCAGCAGCAGCGATTTGGGAGGCGATAGGCGGATTGGTATCGGCTAGCTAGGACACGGTATCCTATAGCGGAATTATGTTACAGTTCAAGGTAATCTGTACGGAAGCGTACCAGAACGTTTACTGTCCGTTAGAACCATACCAAAATCGGGACGAGATCAGAAGGCAGGGTCAGTATTAGTAGCAGATTGTAACGTTTTTCGTACGTATGAGATAAGCCTACTTGTAGAAGAGCCCGCTATACAAGTTCAATCGCAGGCAGGACCGGGCGTTTGAATGAATAATAGTAGTAGCAAGATCGATAGTGAAAGAAGCAGATGAAGTAAGTAACACCGAGAGCGATAGTACGCACACTATTAGCAAAGTAGAAGGCGAGGAGGGAAACCTAGTAATGACCGAGATATAGCAGGCGTGTTTGTCATTTTGCATCGAGTTATTGAACCAGACGATTCATAACCATGAGTACGACATGGCGTTAGTTTGCAGTTTAGTAGTATTAGGTGTTAACCCAAGTAGTCGAGGGTTTCGAAGTGCTAATACGTATCCATCGATTTTGTTAGCAGTAATCAAGGTAGCCCATTTCATGATCGTATAGCAAGCCGAACAATTAACGTAGCTAATAGCAGGCAAGTGCAATGAGTTCAGCGCGGGTCGCAGCCCATATGAGTTCGAAGATAGTAGGTACGAGAGTGAAGGGATACAAGCCGATAGAGGCAGAGGCAGACAGAAAATCGGTAAGAGTAGTTTTAAGTAGGTACGGAAGATAATAGACGGGTTTATAGTACGAGGGTACAGTAGCCTGATGCAGTAGATGTTAGATTTGCGCAGGTACGGGATGAAGATCGATTTCAATACGACATCGGCAGGTCATGTCAATTAGCGAGATGGCGACACGTTAGAGTACAAAGTAGTGAAGTTTAACATAGCAGAATTTCGCAGCATAGTCGGGGGACTACACCAAGCTACTCGTCGAGCATTGTTAGAAGATTTGATGTTCGCAACAGATAGAGAAGGCATCCCAGCTGTGCTGTAGCAGCATTTGTACGATAACCTAAGCAATGACGAGGTAGGTTAGAGTTTTATCTGCAATCAGCAGTCCTAGTTGCTGGTCGAGGGGTAGAGTTAGTTATACGAGAGAATCGGAAGTCGACCGGATTTACGCTAGCAGTTCATTCGAGTAGGGATAGCGAGTAGGATCGATCGCGAACGGATACAGGATTGGTTATAGCAGGTTACAGCATTCCGTAGCAAGTTGTTAGTATTGATGTACATGATAGGAGGCTAGCTGGTGCGTAGCCCGGAGATATTAAGCGTCCAGCACTATAACACTGTTCAAGGTAGCCATCGCAATTTGTTCATCGAAGATGGGATAGTAGTATTTGTGACCAGATACTATAAAGGTTATAAGGTCAAAGGCGACGTCAAGATTATCCATTGGTATTTGCCGCGAGAGGTAGGCGAGTTAGTAGTATGGTATTTATGGTTGGTTTTGCCATTCGTCTAGCAGATGCAAGCAATAGTATAGCAGTAAGAAACAATATCCGATCATTTGTAGCTAGCGGACGCAGATAGTCGAAAATGGACGACGGAACGCATGAAGTACGAGTTGCAGCGGGTAAGCGAAGCGGATTTAGGCCAGTCGATCAATGTAGTAGCGTACTATCAGATCGCTATTGCGATTAGCTAGCGATGGATCCGAAAGGGGGTAGAGAGTGTAACGGACGAGCACTACGACGATAACGATTGGTTGTAGGACGACCCATCAGGAGAGATAGCGGACGAGCAGGTAACGCATTCCCTATACGTCGCTAGAGCCGTATACGCGAGAGATGCATAGGAGTTAGCAGGTATAACAGCAAGCCGATAGTAGCAGTTTCGAGCGATTAGCATAGATTAGCATTGTTTTTTAGGGTTCTAGTCGACCGAGCAGGCAAAGAAGGAAGGGTTAAAGCGCAAGCGTTGCCTATTCGAGGATGAAGCTGAAGAAGTAAGGATAGAACGATAAGTAATGTTATAGCAGATGGATGCTGTCGCTGAGTTGTAGTAGATAATGCGTAAGAAAGTAACGATGCATAGCGTACAGGCCGATGCAATGCGTGCGATCCAGCAAGGCGAGAGCCCAGTCGTCGTCGTTATGCCGACAGGATCGGGCAAGAGCATATTGTTTATGTTACTAGTGTTCGTGCAAGTAGGTAGGGTGACGATCGTAGTCGTGCCGTTGAAAGCATTGCGTACGGACATGGTAGTTCGGTGTCGCGAGGTGAACATCTGTTGCGCAGTATGGGAATATGGACACGCAGTAGACGAGGCATCGATCGTGTTGGTGATACCAGAGAAGGCGGTGTCGCCGGCATTTGGCACATTCATCAGTCGCGTCAGATAGATGCAACGATTGGATCGAGTCGTTATTGACGAGTGTCATGTCATTTTAAATGACCAATAGGATTTCCGACAAGAGTTATAACAATTGGGCAAATTGGCATTTGCAGAGATGCAGATGTTGTTGTTGACAGCAACATTAGCGCCGACCGACGAGCAGACGTTGTTCGACAGGATGTATTGGCGGCGAGCAGAAGTACGATTGATACGTGCGTCGATAGTGCGGAAAAACATCGAGTACAGCGTTATCGACGGACCAGCCGAGATGTCAAAACGGATAGAGTGTTTGGCTGAATTGGTAGGAAGCACGTTACGGGACGAGATCCAGCCAGACAGGAAGGTAGTTGTGATGTATGAGAGCAAGTCCGAGATCAGTGCGATTGTCGAAGTCGGATTGTTCCCATGCGAGCCGTTCTACGCAGACATGACAGAGGAGAGGAAAGAGGAGGTATTAGAGGAGTTCCGTACAGGGCAGATCCAGGTCGTCATTGCGAGTGGGTCGTTCAACATGGGGATTGACATCGCAGGCATCCAGTTAATCGTGCATATGGACAAGCCGCGTAACATGAGGGATTACAGTCAAGGTAGCAGGAGGGTAGGAAGGGATGGATTGGCGAGCCGTGCGATCATCATCCAAGGTGGTTTATGATTAGGAGACGATAGGGTGAAGCGGTACGTCGATCGCGAGCGCCGACAGTATAGAAGGATCGATATCGACGGATATTTGGATAGCAACCGCATACAGCAGCATTGTAGAGCAGACGAGTCGTAGTGCGATTAGTGTTAAGAACAGGGGAAGGGTCAGCAACTGGGATCGTATGAAGCAGTACAAGCAGTAGTAGAAGCAGGGGTAACAGATGAGGAAGAGAGACGTATCAGGAGGGAGGTAGTAGAGCAGGTACGACAAAGATCAGTGCTGCAGGCCTAGCGCATTGAGCACGTACAAAGGCAAGCAACATAGCATGAGGAATTGTTACAGCGATTGGAAAGATGGAAAGGAATTTGTGTGATATGTCGAAGCCGAAATCAGACGAGTGCACATAGCATCAGTCGATGCGGGCAAGAACATAGTTAGCAGGCAGAGGAGGAGTGTCGTAAGATGCAGAGATGGATCAGGTATGCAGCGAATGTGGTTTGTTACAAGTGCGGCGTACTGAAGGTCGTATGTTAGCGATGGAGCGCAGACAGACGAGTGCTAGCAGGAGAGCAGACGGATTGCTAGTATTTCGGAGTATTAATAGGGGTTGTGGTTAGTATTAAGCATGGATACCTAGGATTATGGGAAGAATGGCAGAGGCGAATGGTACGACGCAGAGCGAAGATCGAGCAAGTAGAAGAGACGATGAAGGTTTTAGGATCGGAGGCGGTCGGATAGGAGGGTAGTAGCGAGTTGGTACATGCATTCATATGGTTAACAGGTAGGGTAGAGGAGGGATAAAAATAGTATAAAGATCATGGAAATAATAAGAAGATAGGCGAATAGTAAAGTTATTAAGTATTAGTATCGAAGTCGAAATAAAAGTAATAGAAGAGATCAAGGAAACCGATTTAGGTCGAGTTCAAAGTGTTAATATAAACGATATTAAGTAATAGGATAGAAGGAATATATAGATTAACATTTAATTTATCGAATTTAAAGCGAGTATAGATTTATAGTTTAGTGAGTTAGTTAAGATGTACATATAAGATTTAAATTAGTAGAAGTAAGATTAGGGATAAAAAAGAGTAAAGTAGAAGATAATATAATTATACTAAGAATAGATAGTTAAATAGATAGTTATTAAAAGTATATAAAAAGAAAAGTATAAAAGAAAGAAGTAAAGATATAGTAAAGAGATTATAAGCGTATTAAAAATTTAGTAGAAGAGATAAATATATAAAAGTTTAGATTATATAGTAAAAGTAAAATAGTAATAGAATAAAAATATTATAGTATAGAGTTAGGAAAGTTTTAGATAGATAGAATATAGAATTAAGTTTATTAGAATTAGATTTAGTTAGAATAATTTAAAAAGAAATAAAATATTAAGATATAAGATTTAGTAATATTAATAAAGAGAGAGTAAAAAGAGAGGATAAAAAGAGAGGATAAAAAGAGAGAATAAAAAGAAAAATAGAAAAAAAAAAATAAAAGAAGATTAAAGTTAGAATTTAGATAGTATATTAGAAGTTTTAATATAAATAAAAAGATTAGAAAATAGAGAAAATAGGATATAAAAAAAAAGAATAGAGAGTAAAAGATATAGAATAGAATTAAAAAAAGAAAGAGAAAGAGATTAGAGATTAAGAATAGTAGAAAGTATTTAAGAAAAAGAAGAGAAGAAAAAAGATATATATTAAAAAGTAGATTAGAAGTAAAAGTAGTAAATATAAAAAGATATAAAAGGAAAAAGAATGATTTAAATTAAATATTTATAGAAGACTAGCTATAGAAGACAAAGGTTTCGAGTCGAGACCTTTGAAATGCCTAACAAATTAAGGGTTAGGGTAAGCAAGACTGAGCCGAAACCTTCGCTTTGCCTAACCGGAGACCTTTGCTTTAACAAACTCGTAATTAGCTAAAATTGAAATTGTAAGATACGATAGCATCATTCTCTTTGCTTACTAAGCTTCGTTCATTTACTTGTAGGAATAGTGCAATAATGTAACTATAATAAGTACGCCTAAAACATAGCTAGCGATAAATCTAGAAGTCTCCCCTACAAAAGGCGTTAGCAACTGCGAATAAATAGGCATTCTCTCGTAGTATAGAAACACATATACGCGTTATTATATATAGTATAGCAAAACAGGTATGTTGCTATAGAGTAAACAATTATTAATATATAAGGGCTTCGGTCGCTTTTAATAATGTAGTAGCTAGTACTGAAAAACAAAAGGCAATATGACTTAAGCTTAGTCAATTTATATGTTTGATTAACTATAGTAGGAATGGACTTCGGCGGACTTATCGAAATCGATAACAAGCATAGGATCTTAATATACACAAAATGCTAATACGCGATTGTGCTATCCTACTTAGCGACTTATCTTAAAGAGTACTATTCGCATCTTACTCTCGAATAACGTCGAGCCTACGTTGCTAAAGTCGATAGCTGCTCCGCTCTAGCACATTACTATAAAGACGCTATATATCTAACCCTAAACGATCCTCCTGTTCCGATCCTTCTAATTTATTTTAACGGGCTTAGATGTGACTAGGTAGACGATAGTAATCTTGCCTACGCGTATGTATATCGTAATCTACGTTTAATACGGAAACATTATAAGGAGAAATATAGATAGGTAAATAAGCAAAAGCATAGAGGGGATATCCGTACGAAACAGCTTTATACGAAGAATAAGATGTAGACTTAAGATCGTGCGTGTTAACGGTTCTTTAAGGTTAATAGTTAGCAGAAGTACTTTAAAGTAGTAAGGCAGAACGAAGGAGTAATCGTCGAGAGGCAAACATCCTAGAAGTACGAGTTTTTCCGTACCTAGGAAGACGATATCTAACAATCGTAGCGTAATACTACTAACGATACGAATCGAGTTTACGGGTTTGACGACCATATCTCCGCCGTAGTCCCTTAGCTAAGAGAGATAGGGATCGCCGACTATATATGTAGTCTTAGAAAAGACGAAATCCGGATAGCAATCGCTATCCCTATACCTAGAGATGAGAGCAATCTTCGCACTATTATCGATACAATGTAATCATTACTATAAGATACCTATAGGCTGTGCTTCGATAGACCCGAATGCATGCTAACTTACTAATATCGAGTCGTACTTAGCCGCTTCTAGCCTTCGCAAGTCGATCTAATAGGCAAGACCAGACTATTCGATCTATATAAAGGGCCGAAGAGTCTAGTAAGCTATTTCGGAATAGTGCTTCGATTCGTATCATATTTTAGCAGAGTTGTTGCTCTAGATGAGTACTATTTCAGCGTAATAGCTAATAATAACGACGACATGCAGAGGCCGGAAGACACTATCGAGGCGATAGAGGAGTAATTAGCAGTATAGCAAGATATCTACTAGATTGCATAGCGAAGATAAGTAAGCCCTATCGAAGAGGACAAAGAGGAAGGTAATGAGGACGGAAAGGAATTAAAGGAACGACTTCTAGAGCTCTAGATACTTCTTATCTGCTATACGACTAGCGCTCGCTAGTATAAATTACCTCTGTTAAGCTTCTGCGCCATACTAAGCATTAAACTATCGACTAACGGCTAGATAGAACCTAGTAACTTCAATAGCAGTCTCTCGGCTATTATCTGGATTGTGCAGTTGCTAGTATTCTACGATAGCGCCTTAAAGGAACAACAAGGCTATAGAAAGATGCTAGAGCTTATAAGATCTTACTACGACTAGTATCTCTAGCAGACTATAGAGATACCGATAGGAGAGATCCTTAGATAGCGTCTGTTACTGTTTAAGGTGTCGGGTGCGAGCGTTAGTACTCATGAAGCGTCTTAGGACGAAAGTGAAGAGGTACTAACATACGAGGATACCGAACTACGGATGGATCAGATCCTATCCTTGCTTGCGTCTGAGTACTAGGGGTGTTATCAGCTCCTTTACGACGACTTGATGCTAGGTCTTAAGAGTCTCCGCCGAATGAGCCCTCGGTTCCTTAAAGATAGTATTAACGTCGAGACTATCGGTTGGAATTTCACTTAGCATAGAGACAACGTAACGACCCTTAGCGGTATAGGGAGCGCTCTAACGAAAGCAATCGAACGATCGGATCAACTGTCTCGCATCTTCCTTACTAAAGACAATCGATTACCTAGCGGATAGGTATGGAGGGAGAGTATAATAGCTGGTTACGAAGCTACTATATAACAGTTTCTGAAGTAGTTAAGCGTCCTAATACATATTAGTAGTAGATAGCCCGTACGAGAGAGTGAGTTTTTCTCGATAACATATCGTAATACGCAGTAGCGACAGTCTATTACCATTCGCTTCGACCGCGTGATAGTATACGTCTAGTACTATAAGGGCTAGTAACAAACGAGTGACTATAAAGAGAATGTTCGATTCCTTACTAACCCGATCTCAGAGCTACTACTCGATTATATCGTCTACGTCTTACCGCTACAGGAGAGGTTCCTCTAACAGACTTCGCCTAGATCGTTACTCTCTCCTTATCTCTAGGAAAAAGATAGGAAGGTATAGTCGGAGGGTTATTTAAGTCGCTACTTAGAAGAAGTAAGCGTTCGCGCGTGCGTGCTATGGCTTCACGTCGCTAATTGGAGATAGATCATAGTAGCTATCGTTAAGACCAAATTTGCAAGCCAGATCGAGTGCTTTAACCCCGACAATAGTAAAGAAGATACAGAAGAGGTAGATCTAATTATGCGAAGCATAACCGACTAACGCAACTATAAGACGCGGATAGTAAACCGGGCTTACGCTAATTAGGCCGGAGCAGTATTTGCTAACTTGTAGGATAGAAAGGTGCGGATAGGCCTACAGGCTTCGACATTATAGTAGGACTTCTAAGGGATAGAAATAATACTTAAGTAGAAGAAACGTAGGAGAGTTAAGTAAGAGTCTTAGTTAGTAAAACGAGTAGCTATAGGTATCTACTATCCTTAGAAGCCTTAGTCGACCGAAGCTCTCTTAGGAATAGTAAAGAAGCTGTATAGCAATAGGGAAGCAGGCTAGAAATCTGCTAAGTAGGAGCAAGCTCTTACTAAGATCATGTCTTAGACTAAGTAGGTTATCGCTATCCTTCTTATAGGAGCCGGAAAGAGCTTGCTCTTTATGCTTCCGTATACCCTGCCTAATGCTAGGATAATAGTACTTATAGTACTACTCGTCTCGCTCTATAGAGATATGCTCTAGCGTATAAAAGAGACGAGTATCGACTATCTAGAGTAGTATCTAGGCGAGAGTCAGGAGGCCGCCCTAGTACTTATTAGCGCCGAGGCTACCTTATCTAAGGATTTTATCAAGTACGCTCGGAGGCTAATAGCAGAGCAGAAGCTTAATCGGATCGTAATTAACGAGTGCTATCTAACTATAACAGCAGCTAAGTATCGACTAAGTATAGTCGAGCTGATAGCGATCCGGAGCCTAAGAACTTAGTTTGTCTACCTAATAGCTACTCTTCCGCTATCTATACGAGCAGAATTCGAGGAGAGAAATTATCTATACTACTCTACAGTTATTAGGGCGCCTAGTAATCGACTAAACATTTTCTATATAGTTCGTAAGATCGATACCTATAACGGAAGCCTTCTCAAATAGGCTACAATCGAGGCTAAAGATACGTAAACAGAATCGGGTTTCTTTAACTACGCCTATAATAAAATCATTCTATATATTCGGACGTACAAAGATGTAGACGATCTAGTAGAGCTACTTAGTTGCAATGCGTACATAGCAGAGAGCAGGATACTAGAAGAGAAGAAAGCAATACTCGATCGATAGATTAAGACTCTAGGCGCGCCTTATATCGTCGCTACTACTACCCTCGCCGAAGGATTCGACTATCCGTACATTCGGCTCGTTATAAATGTAGGCGAGCTAGAGTCCTTAGTAGTCTTCGCCTAAGAGTTAGGACGAGTAGGGCGAGACGGAAAGCATACCTACTCGATAGTATTGCTTCTAGCGACTTAGTAGCCTAAGGCTATAGATAATTCTCCGGAATTACAGAATACTAGTAACTATAGAGAGGACGTATCGCTTCGAAAGCGCTAGGATAAGCAGGCAGTATACTGATACCTCTAGAGCGAGCAATGCTACTAGACCTCATTAAGCGATTACCTAGATATCTCCTAGTATCGAAGATAGTATATACTAGAAGATATACTATATAATATCTATAAGGTAGCCTACTAGGATCCTATTAACCTAGTCAAGAGCATCTAACAGAATACATTATATATAGGGCTCGGGCTTATCTAGCAAGAGCGGCTATAGGCTTAGACGGAGTTAGCGTAGTATCAGCTCGACCTAGCGAGCGTAAAGGGGATATACTTACTCTATAGGGTAGTCAGACAGAACTAGGACTATACTTTCTCGACGTATCTATAGCGATTCGAGGTGTTTAAAGAAAGGAATAAAGCTAGATAGCAGTACGAAGGGTAAGGGCAGAAATAGCTATAGGCATATACGAGCTGCTTCTAGTACCTAAATCCGTAATCGATCTGTTAATAAGCAGAGTAGGGAGGTAGAAGTAGTATAGATTGCGAATACAGAGACATTGTACTCCTGCTCTGCTTCGGGGTATTCGAGAGTATCGAAAGGGCAGAATAGCTAGATGAGCAATTCGAGCGAAAGTTCGAGAATATCGAGGATTATTTCGACTAGCTAGGAGAGGAGAGTAGGTTCGGAGGGGGAAGTGCAATCTAAGTAGTGCGAGTAGTAGGTTTAGCCCTACGATTAATATAAGGGTAGTAGAGTATACCTTACCTTCTTCTTTAATAGGAAAGAAAATGTAGAGGGTTAGAGATAAAGCGTAGCCTAGCTATAGAAGATAAAGGTTTCGAGTCGAGACCTTTGAAATGCCTAACAAATTAAGGATTAGAGTAAGCAAGACTAAGCCGAAACCTTCGCTTTGCCTAACTAGAGACCTTTACTTTAACAAACTCGTAATTAGCCAAAATTGAAATTATAAGATACAATAGCATTATTCTCTTTACTTACTAAGCTTCGTTTATTTACTTATAGGAATAGTGCGATAATGTAACTATAATAAGTACGCCCGAAACATAGCTAGCGATAAATCTAGAAGTCTCCCCTACAAAAGGCATTAGCAACTACGAATAAATAGGCATTCTCTCGTAGTATAGAAACACATATACGCGTTATTATATACAGTATAGCAAAACAGGTACGTTGCTATAGAGTAAACAATTGTTAATATATAAGGGCTTTAGTCGCTTTTAATAATGTAGTAGCTAGTACCGAAAAACGAAAAGCGATATAACTTAAGCTTAGTTAATTTATATGTTTGATTAACTATAGTAGGAATGGACTTTAGCAGACTTATCGAAATCGATAATAAGCATAGGATCTTAATATATACAAAATGCTAATACGCGATTATGCTATCCTACTTAGCGACTTATCTTAAAGAGTACTATTCGCATCTTACTCTCGAATAACATCGAGCCTACGTTACTAAAGTCGATAGCTACTCCGCTCTAGCACATTACTACAAAGATGCTATATATCTAACCCTAAACGATCCTCCCGTTCCGATCCTTCTAATTTATTTTGATAGGCTTAGATGTGACTAGGTAGATAATAGCAATCTTGCCTATGCGTATGTATATCGTAATCTACATTTAATACAGAAACATTATAAGGAGAAACATAGATAGGTAAATAAGCAAAAGCGTAGAGGGGATATCCGTACGAAATAGCTTTATACGAAGAATAAGATATAGACTTAAGATTGTGCGTGTTAATAGTTCTTTAAGGTTAATAGTTAGCAGAAGTACTTTAAAGTAATAAGGCAGAACGAAGGAGTAATCGTCGAGAAGCAAACATCCTAGAAGTACGAGTTTTTCCGCGCCTAGGAAGACGATATCTAACAATTATAGCATAATACTACTAACGATACGAATCGAGTTTATAGGTTTGACGACTATATCTCTGCTGTAGTCCCTTAGCTAAGAGAGATAGGGATCGCTAACTATATATGTAGTCTTAGAAAAGACGAAATCCGGATAGTAATCGCTATTCCTATACCTAGAGATAAGGGCAATCTTCGTACTATTATCGATGCAATGCAATCATTACTATAAGATGCCTATAGGCTATGCTTCGACGGACCCGAATGTATACTAACTTACTAATATCGAGTCGTACTTAGCCGCTTCTAGCCTTCGCAAGTCGATCTAATAGGTAAGACCAGACTATTCGATCTATATAAAGGGCCGAAGAGTCTAGTAAGCTATTTCGGAATAGCGCTTCGATTCGTATTATATTTCAGCAGAGTTATTACTCTAGATAAGTACTATTTCAGCGCAACAGCTAACGATGATAACGACATATAGAGGCCGGAAGATACTATCGAGGCGATAGAGGAGCAATTAGTAGTATAGCAAGATATCTACTAGATTGCATAGCAAAGATAAGCGAGCCCTATCGAAGAGGACAAAGAGGAAGGTAATGAGGACAGAAAGGAATTAAAGGAACGACTTCTAGAGCTCTAGATACTTCTCATCTGCTATACGACTAGCGCTTGCTAGTATGAATTACCTCTATTAAGCTTCTGCGCTATGCTAAGTATTAAACTATCAACTAATAGCTAGATAGAACCCGGTAACTTTAATAGCAGTCTCTCGGCTATTATCTAGATCGTGCAGTTACTAGTGTTCTATAATAGCGCCTTAAAGGAATAACAAGGCTATAGAAAGACGCTAGAGCTTATAAGATCTTACTACGACTAGTATCTCTAGCAGACTATAGAGATACTAATAGGAGAGATCCTTAGATAGCGTCTGTTACTATTTAAGGTATTGGGTGCGAGCGTTAGTACTTATGAAGCGTCTTAGGACGAAAGTAAAGAGGTGCTAACATACGAGGATACCGAACTACAGATAGATCAGATCCTATCCTTACTTACATCTAAATACTAGGAGTGTTATTAGCTCCTTTACGATGACTTAATACTAGGTCTTAAGAGTCTCTGCCGAATGAGCCCTCGGTTCCTTAAAGATAGTATTAACGTCGAGACTGTCAGTTAGAATTTCACTTAGTATAGAGATAACGTAACGACCCTTAGTAGTATAGGGAGCGCTCTAATAAAAGCAATCGAACGATCGGATTAACTATCTCGCATCTTCCTTACTAAAGACAATCGATCATCTAGCGGATAGGTATAGAGGGAGAGTATAATAGCTGGTTACGAAGCTACTATATAACAGTTTCTAAAGCGGTTAAGCATCCTAATACATATTAGTAGTAGATAGCCTATACGAGAGAGTGAGTTTTTCTCGATAACATATCGTAATACGTAGTAGTAATGGTCTATTACTATTCGCTTCGACTGCGTAATAGTACACGTCTAGTACTATAAGGGCTAGTAATAAACGAGTGACTACAAAGAGAATGTTCGATTCCTCGCTAATCCGATCTTAGAGCTACTACTCGATTATATCATCTACGTCTTACTGCTATAGGAGAGGTTCCTCCGATAGACTTCGCCTAGATCGTTACTCTCTCCTTATCTCTAGGAAAAAGATAGGAAGGTATAGTCGGAGGGTTATTTAAGTCGCTACTTAGAAGAAGTAAGCGTTCGCGCGTACGTACTATAGCTTTACGTCGCTAATTAGAGACAGATCATAGTAGCTATCGTTAAGACTAAATTTGTAAGCCAGATCGAGTACTTTAACCCTAATAACAGTAAAGAAGATGTAGAAGAGGTAGATCTAATTATACGAAGCATGACCGACTAATGCAACCATAAGACGTAGATAGTAAACCGGGCTTACGCTAATTAGGCCGGAGTAGTATTTGCTAACTTATAGGATAGAAAGGTGTAGATAGGCCTATAGGCTTCGATATTATAGTAGGACTTCTAGGGGGTAGAAATAATACTCAAGCAGAAGAAACGTAGGAGAGTTAAGTAAGAGTCTTAGTTAATAAAACAGGTAGCTATAGGCATCTACTATCCTTAGAAGCCTTAGTCGACCGAAGCTCTCTTAGGAGTAGTAAAGAAGCTATACAGCAATAAGGAAGTAGGCTAGAAATCCGCCGAGTAGGAGTAAGCTCTTACTAAGATCATATCTTAGACTAAGCAGGTTATCGCTATCCTTCCTATAGGAGCCGGAAAGAGCTTGCTCTTTATACTTCCGTATATCCTACCTAACGCTAGGATAATAGTACTCATAGTACCGCTCATCTCGCTCTATAGAGATATACTCCGGCGTATAAAAGAGACGAGTATCGACTATCTAGAGTAGTATCTAGGCAAGAGTCGGGAGGCCGCTCTAGTACTTATTAGCGCCGAGGCTACCTCGTCTAAGGATTTTATTAAGTACGCTCGGAGGCTAATAGCAGAGCAGAAGCTTAATCGGATCGTAATTAACGAGTGCTATCTAACTATAATAGCGGCTAAGTATTAACTAAGTATAGTCGAGCTAATAGCGATCTAGAGCCTAAGAACTTAGTTTGTCTACCTAATAGCTACTCTTCTGCTATCTATGCGAGCAGAATTCAAGGAGAGAAATTATCTATACTACCCTACAGTTATTAGGGCGCCTAGTAATCGACCGAACATTTTCTATATAGTTCGTAAGATTGATACCTATAACAGAAGCCTTCTCAAATAGGCTATAATCGAGGCTAAAGATACGTAGATAGAATCGGGTTTCTTCGACTATACCTATAACAAAATCATTCTATATATTCGGACGTATAAAGATACAGACGATCTAGCAGAGCTACTTAGTTATAATACGTATATAGCAGAGAGCAGGATACTGGAAGAGAAGAAAGCAATACTCGATTAATAGATTAAGACTCTAGGCGCGCCTTATATCGTCGCTACTACTACCCTTACTAAAGGATTCGACTATCCGTACGTTCGGCTCGTCATAAACATAGGCGAGCTAGAGTCCTTAGTAGTCTTCGCCTAAGAGTCAGGACGAGTAGGGCGAGATAGAAAGCGTACTTACTCGATAGTATTGCTTCCGGCGACCTAGTAGCCTAAGGCTATAGATAATTCTCCGGAATTACGGAATACTAGTAACTATAGAGAGGACGTATCGCTTCGAAAGCGCTAGGATAAGCAGGTAGTATACTAATACCTCTAGAGCGAGCAATACTACTAGACCTTATTAAGCGATTACCTAGATATCTCCTAGTATCGAAGATAGTATATACTAGAAGATATACTATATGATATCTGTAAGGTAGCCTACTAGGATCCTATTAACCTAGTCGAGAGTATCTAATAGAATACATTATATATAGGGCTCGGGCTTATCTAGTAAGAGTAGCTATAGGCTTAGACGGAGTTAGCGTAGTATTAGCTCGACCTAGCGAGCGTAAAGGGGATATACTTACTCTATAGAGCAGTTAGATAGAACTAGGACCATGCTTTCTCGACATATCTATAGCGATTCGAGGTATTTAAAGAAAGGAATAAAGCTAGATAGCAGTACGAAGGGCGAGGGCAGAAATAGCTATAGGCATATACGAGCTACTTCTAGTACCTGAATCCGCAATCGATCTATTAATAAGCAGAGTAGGGAAGTAGAAGTAGTATAGATTACGAACATAGAGACATTATACTCCTACTCTGCTTTAGGGTATTCGAGAGTATCGAAGGGGTAGAATAGCTAGACGAGCAATTCGAGCGAAAGTTCGAGAATATCGAGGATTATTTCGACTAGCTAGGAGAGGAGAGTAGGTTCGGAGGGGGAAGTACAATCTAAGTAGTGCGAGTAGTAGGTTTAGCCCTACGATTAATATAAGGGTAGTAGAGTATACCTTACCCTCTTCTTTAATAGGAAAGAAAATGTAGAGGGTTAGAGATAAAGCGTAGCCTAACCTCTACCCACAATTGTTAACTGTGATCAACTCGATCACATATATTTACTACCCACAATTGTTAACTGTGATCAACTCGATCACATATATTTACTAACCCAAAAAGGATACGGGTACAACCCGATTTTAGTCGATCACATTTAGTCGATCACATTTTAATCCCAGGGAGTAATAATTTGGAGAAAAATACCAGACGATAGAGCCAATCGTTGCGATAAGCCCGAATATGATAGATACCCAAAAATTCGTGGTTGCGCACACATCGTCGTTGGCGCCGAAGATAGGTAGGAATAAAGTGAAGTTCGCGCATAGATCACCAAGCGCGGCCAGTGCACACGCGCGAAAGTCGCGACCGTTTGTCCGTGTTTAGTGAGAGACATAGCGGCATAAGAGACATCCATTAATCATTATACACAGCACCGACACAATGGATGTGTTTGAAAAATTGTTTATACATCATCGAGAATGCCAAGTAATCATATGTAAGCGATGCCAATTCGCCATCAACCCGGCCAATTTGAAGGGACACATACAGAGCAAACATAAGACCGTCACCAAAGAACAATGCGCGCAAGTCATCGAATTTATCGGTCGGTTGTCGCGGGTCGCAAAAGATCCCAGTCAAGTGATGTATCCCGACATCAGCAGTCCAGCCATCCCAGGGATACCAGTATATACGAACGGGTTGCGATGCGTTTTCGAAATCCAGGGGCGAGAATGTAATTACACATGCCGCGAACGTAGCGGAATTCAGAAGCATTGCCAAACGCATGGATACAAAAACCCACGTACGAAAGGACGACCCAACGAAGACACCGACCACAGTCGATTATGGGTGGAGAACCAAGCATGTCAATGGTTTTTCCGTACAGGCAAATGGCAAAAGATATTCCCCGTCCAGGTAGTGCCACATCCCAGCCAAGCGGCCACGATCGACATTGCCACCAAGGCCAACGAGTGGATGGACGAATTGTTCACCGATATGAACCAGGAGCAAGAACGAGTCCGTACCGAACGCAATCGGTATGAGCCGAATCCGTGGTTGGAGCACACCGGATGGGAGCGCCATTTGCCGAGCGATTGTCGTCGTTGGATCACGGAATTCGTCAAAGCCGAACCCAATGCCAGGAAAGTGCAGGAGCGATTAGGGGGAGACGACGAACGGTTTGCGACCGACCAAGAGAGAGCGTTGTCGCGCGCGTGCGAGGGCACCATGTTATTGATCCGCCGTTCGTTCCAGACAAGTCGTGTGGAAATTGTCGGGCGACATGCGTTGCATTGCGTCAATCGAAGGGAGAACGGAGCGCCGAACAACGACAAGCCATTTTACGGTAACGTCATTGGAGGGGAAGTCGATCAGTAGGGGAAGTCGGTCAGAATTTCAGCCTTTCCTTCTCGGATTCGATCTACTACTCGCTACGATGATACAATCACTCTCACTCTCGTATATACTCTCTTCGATACCTTCCTCTTCCTCGTCCCCGATTTCGGGAGTTGTAGCCCTCGTCGTTCGTCTCTTTTTCGACTTTCCCTTCGACGCCTCTGCTTCTGCTTCCTCGATAAGTTCGAGGATTTCCTTCGTATTAAAGACGAACTTCCCTTTAACTGCTACGCGCTTCCCTTTCTTACGTTCTTTACGTACCCGTAAGAGCTCCCGAGCTTCAGTAAGCTCTTTCCGTAATAAAGCGACCTCAGAGGTCGTCCTTTCGAGAGCCGACCCCGATCGCTCGATATACCGCTTTACAGGAGTCTCGAGAGTAGAAGAACGAACGATCGAGTTGACTAGCGAAGTCGCCTCCCGTAGCTCCGTACCCTCTGGCGGCGAACTATCTAGTAGGGAGCGGTCTAGGTCGTTCGGAGTCATAATAGGCGGCGGGGTTACCCGGGGGGTAGGGGTAGGCATTCGGAGAGTCGAGAGGATAGTAATCGGGCTGAGCGGGTAAATACCGGATGCTCGAAACGACGATTCGATACTCCGAGGTATAAAGGCTCGATTCCTAGCTGTTATATAGGCTTCGGTCCACTCGATTCGCGGTATTCGTCGAGTATCTAGGCGGAAGAGTTTCTCAATCTCAGCTGATAAAGCCCGCTTTAGAGGGCTAAAAACGCCAACGTCGAGAGGTTGTAAGATATGCGAAGTATGCGGCGGTAGTACGACGAGGTCGATATTCTTATCGAGGCAAAAGGCGATAAACCTCGCTGTAAGGTGAGATCCGTGTCCGTCGAGAAGTAATAGCCTCCGTTTTCCGTCGTTTCGGCGCGTTTCGGGCTCGAATAAAGTCGTTAACCACTCGTACGCGTGGTTATCTGATGTCCACCCGCTAGTAGATGTCGAGAACTTCCACTTTTCAGGCGTAGATGCTGGTATCCATGCAGTATTCGTATATTTCGCCTTAAAGATAAGAAGTGGAGGTAGAGCGACTCCCGAGGCTCCGATACACTCGATCGCTGTTATCCACTCTTGTCTTCCGCTTATTTTCTTAAATGCCCTAGTATCCCCTCTCTTTATAAGTACTTTCGAGGGTAAGGTAGTACCGAGGGCGAAGCCGGTCTCGTCGACGTTAAAAATCGCGTCAGAAGGGTAGGAGTTTTCGAGGAAAAGGTCAGTAAGGGCATCGAAATAGGCATTTACGATCGGATAAGTAACTCCTTCAAAGCGGCTAGCATCTAATGATCTAGAGTAGACCGTCTTAAGCTCGGGATATCGTTTTCGGAACCTATCGATCCACCGTACGCTTATAGGAGGGTAGGAAGTCGGAGTCGAGCTTAAGCGGAAGCGGGAAACGCGGATTTCTTCAGCGAGCTCTCGCGTTAATAAGAGAGTCACAGGGTAACCCGACTTCGAGAGTCGAGTAATAGCCTTTAAGAGAGTCTTCTCTTCGGGGGTCGAGAGTATCTTTTGCGATTCGTGCGATTTAGAGCGAGAAGTTCGAGTCGAAAGCCGGTCGGTTAGAGTCGTAGGTGGAATATTAAACGCGTAAGCGCACTTTCGAATCGAGGAATATTCGCTATTACGGTAGGCCGCTAAGGCGATCGTAAGGTCTTCTTCAGAATAGGTAGGCATAATAAAGATAGAAGTGAGAGCGTCGCGTGAAAATTCGATTATAACGCGAAATTAGCGCGCGGGAGTGACCGACTTCCCCTACTGATCGACTTCCCCTCCAATGACGTTAAGCAAAAGATCAAGACAATCCGCAAATATGCCAACGTATTCACCCAGATTTTGAGGTATATTTGGAGAACGGCGAAGATGTCGGAGCGGCCGAAATATCGGTTGACCGACGTCCAGAAGCAAGCATTGGAAAGATTGCAACACGCGGCGGCCGGGCGGGTATCAAGCAGCGATTGGCGAGAGGGCATAGTACGAGCCAGTTCGGAGTTTTGGGTTGCAATGTTCGATCACGATTTGAAGGATAACGAATATGAGAACGCCGTGTTGAGCGGATTGGCCGTGTTGGGCACATGTGGGGAGAAGAACGGATGGGTACCAGCCATATTTTACACCCCCACATTGGCCGCGATGATCACCAGCATGCGAGCCATCGTCGTCCGGCGAGCATGGCGCCATCGGATGGATCACATTGAGCAGCAAGTGAACAACGGCGTCGACCATGATACGGCCGAACAAGACGCACCCGTGATCCATCGATTGGTACAGCAGGACGTGGCAAAGTTCATGACCATGACGGAATATGGTGGTCAGCCCAGCCCCATCCAAACCATTCACACCCAAAAGATGTACGGGTTGAAGATCCGATACACAACGAACGCCGACGGACAAGTGGGTTGGTCCGGGCCCGACCACGACATCATTGTGGTACGCAAAATCCAGTTCAGCATGGGCCAGATCCGGACGGTGGTGCACGGTTTGTTAGCCACCACCCGCAAGCGGTTAGTGGAAGAGTTGATGATGATGGCACCCGGAGTCGTCGATTGGCGGGCAGAGGACATGCCGAAATTCGACATGGCCAGCATCGTCGACAACCATGCCATCATGGACGAAGGGTTCAATTTCATCCACGACGCCCGCAACCCATGGCCCGTGGATGGGAAACGGTGGTTAGGGCAGCGATTGTTCACCGAGGCACACGTCCGAGCACGATTCATGGAGAACAGCGAGGAACGGAAGTTCAACCCCGACGCAGTAGAGTCGTATTTGCGGCAAGTGAGGAGGTGGAAGGAGGAGATGTTGGTGTTGGTGCACATGTCGGCAGGGGCGCCGGCCAGAGCCACCGAGTTGGTCAGTGTGCAACAGATCAACGGTGAAAACGCACGTTGTCACCGCGGCATCATGATCGACCAGGGAATGGTGGCGTTTATCACGTCGTACCACAAAGGATTCAGCGCAAGCCAAAGCCAGAAGTGCGTACACCGGTTCGTGCCACAAGAAGTAGGCGAGTTGATAGTGTATTATTTGTGGTTGATCGAGCCGTTCGTCCGCATTTTACAAAGCAGTCGTGGCCAGATGACGTCCAGTCCATGGATGTGGGAGCCGGCACCAGAAGACGAATGGGGAGACGAGGAAGAGGAGTGGGCAGAAGAAGACGAAGAAGAGGGGAGAAGGGTTTGCCCGATGTGCCCGAAGATCAGAGTGCAGAAGCACGTTTCGTCCGACAGCAATGCATCCCCATGGTCGCGCGCAATTGTGACGGATTTTGGGAGACAAATAGAATCCGCCGAATGATGCGCAGGGAGAGCGAGAAGAGGATCGGCGTACCCATCGGGACGTCGGATTGGCGACAGGCGTACCCAGAGATTCACCGCGAGTTTGCCATCAACCAGGACGTCGTGGGCACGTTGAATCGCATATACACCAACGAGAATCCGTTCAAGCAGGGGATGAACATGGATGAGGAGCAGACGCGCGAGGCCATCCGCGCCAGGCAGTCCGGCCACAGCCCGCAGATGGAGGAGAGCATTTACGGGCGTCAGTTGCAGCAGAACCCGTTCGCCATGAGACGAGAGCAGGATGCGTTTCGCGAGGTGAGCGTGGATTGGCACCGATTCATGCAATTCCCGTCGTCGTACGAAGTGCAGAACGTCAGCCCCGACATCAAGCGAAGGATCAAACAGGAGCAGGACAGCCGCAAATTTGAACGGTGGCAGCAGATGCGTCAGATCGACGTGGAGGCCCAGTTGAAGAAGATGTACGGGGCCCAAGCCCAATTTCGTGGCAAGCAACGAGAGGCATTAGACGCGATCATTAGCGGCCAACCCCGGATCGTCGTCGTGATGCGGACAGGCGGTGGCAAGAGTTTGTTGTTCATGTTGCCGGCAGCAGCGTCGCGAGATGGAGTCACGATCGTCGTGATGCCGAAGATCATGTTGCAAGAAGACATGGCCGACCGGTGCCGTAAGGATGGGATTCGATGTGCGATTTGGAGCGACAGTCGAGCACCACCGTACGATGTGCAGATCGTATTCGTCATTGCCGAGTCGGCCGTGTCACAATCGTTTGCGGATTTCGTCAATGCGAAGATGTTGAACCAGCAGTTGGAACGAGTCATCATCGACGAATGTCATTCGGTGTTGCAGTCGACGAAAAAGTTTCGACCCAAGGTGTTGCAGTTACGAGAGTTGATCAGTCGACAGACGCAGGTGGTTTGTTTGACAGCAACATTGCCGCCGCGGCGTGAGCCAGCGTTCATGTCGATCATGGACATGGAGCCCAGCGAAGTACACATGATCCGAGAGTCCACCGTACGACCCAACATCCGGTACAGCGTGATCACGTACGACGGGGAGATGGAGACGTTGCAGCATTTCATCGACGGCAAATTGGCCCAGTACCCCGCCGAGGATCGCATCGTCGTGTATTGTCACAAGATCAAAGAGATGCAATCATACGCCGACGAGATCGGGGGCGCCGTGTTTTACAGCGGGGTGGGAGAGATCGAGCGAAAGCGAGAGATCATGGCCATGTTGACCGAGGGCGAAGAACGATTGTTTTGGTCGACGAGTGCATTGGGAGAAGGGATTGACGCCAGCACCGTCCGAGTGGTCATCCACGTCGGCGGCATCAACAAGTTGGACGATTTTGGACAACAGAGTGGCCGAGCCGGGCGAGACGGGGTCACCGCGAGCGAGAGCATCGTGTTACAGGCAGAGAGAAAGAACCAGCAAGGGCAATCGTACATAGTCAGGACGGGGCAGGAAGAGCCGGAAATGATGGAGTATTTGGAGGGCAGGCGTTGTCGAAGGGCAGTGTTGGACGCCGACATGGATGGCGATGGCACACGGACGAGTTGCCGCACAGGCGAGCAGTTTTGCGATGTGTGTCGTGGGCAGGGTCGGAAGCGGATTCGTGTGCAGGTCAGGCAAGGAGAGGACCAGGCCAAAAGAGCACGATTACAAGACATCACCCCCACCAGACACCGTCAAGCAGCCCAGCAGCAGGCGTGGCACATGGCCGAACAGCGAGAACAGGAGGAGAGCGAGAGACAACAAAGAGCACAGCAGCAGGAAAAAGAGGCAAGAGAACGAGAAGCGGCCCAGGCAGAATGGATACGAGAGCAACGACAACGGGAGGCAAGGCACACACAGCAGCAGTACCGCAACGTCGAACACGTCAACATGGTGGAGCGATTGACGAATTTGTTCGATGGTTGGAAGGTAGGTTGTAATGTATGCCGGGTCAACGGACGAGCGGTTGGGCGAAAGGGATGGCGAATATGTGGATGTGCGTCGAGGGAAGAGCGTGAGCAGATCGATAAGGCATGCGGTTGGTTGAGAAGGACGCGTTGGGAGGCAGCATGGACGGCGTGCCCACGGTGTTGGGCGCCACAAGCGATATGCCATTCGTGGGAAGCGGTACACGACCACGGGAGGAGCAGGTACAGGGAGAGCGGGCAGCAGAAGTGTCAATATCGAGGTTATTTGATGGAAGCAGTGGCGATCATCATGTTTCACGCGGGCGAGGAAGTCATGAGATGGATATTCGACGAGATCGAGAAGAGGGGCAAAAACATGGAGGCGCAGGAATGGTTGGGGGCAACGATCAAGGAGGACGGGGTAGAGATGAGCGGGATGGTGTGGTTGTTTCATCGATGGGCGGAACGAGAGCGAGGACCGTAGGGGGGAGTTCCGGCCGGTTCGATAGAGTGGTGGAGATTTTGACGGTAGCATAGGTGTGGAGAGAGGTCAGAATGAACAAAGCAAGGATGAATTGATGAGGTCCAGCCCCCCGATGGCGGGCAGTGTTGTGTTGTATTGGTAGGTAGCGAGTGCCCAATTGGGGTTGTGGGTGGGATGCCCCACGGAGGCATAGGACGGCACGAAGTGGCACGACAGAGGGCAGTGTAGAGGGTAGGATTAGGTTCGAGGTTGAAGGAAGACCCGTACGAAGGCAATCCAAAAATGTCGAATCCAACGCGTACGCATTGGATTCAGCCCGCATACAAATTTCGTTAGGGTTACGCCAGCAGAGGGCCCATTGGATTCAGGCCCGTTGGATTCATTTGGAGTAACACCAATTTCGCCCAAATTTTGATATGTTGTAGTGCACATCAATGTAAGTAAGTTTTGTGTTGCAAGCACCGCCATAAGTAGTATAATCGTCGAGTTATCGTCGTCGGAATCGAGGTAAACACAGTCGTAGAATGCAGGGATCAGACGAGCGTACCAATGAGAAGTGTCACACCACCCGAGGCGCAGCAGTGGAGATTAGTATTGTTACAAACAAACGATTTTCCCAAGGACAGGATGAACAATGTGAAAATATATATGTCAGAGAGAAGGGCGTCAAGTGAGAGCGCAAAAAATCGTCGCCCATTCGTTTCATACCCGCAATCAGCAAAGCGACACCAAACAGTCAAACCGTACATACACCGCGCCCGGAACGAAAGAAATGGCAAGCAGCCATTTTCAGCATTTGACCGAGTGGGAGGTAGTCGTATGCAAGGAATGTCGATATGCGGTATGGCCGAGGCAAGTAGCGGGTCATTTAACAAATAGGCAACATAGGATGCCCAGAAAGCAAGCCGTAGGGATTTCGGACGAGATCGAGCAATGGCATGGTATCGCACAATTTTCCGGCGAATTTAATATACCCGAATATGTCGAAGAAGCCGTGGAAGGTTTGCCCGTGTACACGGACGGTGTAAAATGCGAGTTGGATGAAGGGCAATGTGCGTACGTTTGCCGCAACATGGATGTCATCAAAGAACATTGGCGGAAGACGCATGGACATTCGGTCGGTCAAAAGCGAGGCGGGTCAGGCATATTGAAGAAAGAAGACATCGACCGTCAAATATTGCAGAATTGCCGACAGGTACAATGCCAGCGATTTTTCGTACAAAAAGAGCATTCGCAATATTTCGAGGTACGATCCAGCGAAGAGCGAAGGGAAGGAAGCATCAGACAAAGTAAGGAAGAAGATGTTTGGTCGCAGGCGTGGGAGCAGGCATCGCAGCATTACGACAAGACCCGATCAGACGAAACGATACGGCCAGGCGAGACAGACGAGGTCAATCCGTGGTTGAGACGGACAGGATGGATCCCGTATTTAGAGGGTTGCGACCGCAAAGACATTTTACGATGTTTAAGAGAACCCACCGTTGATGAAGAGATAGCCGAAGGCGAAAACGAAGCGAACGATAATGAGCGAGCAGCAGCAGCGATTTGGGAGGCGATAGGCGAGTTGGCGTCGGCCAGCCAGGACGCGGTATCCCGCAGCGGAGTCATGTTACGGTTCGAGGCGATCCGTACGGAAGCGCACCAGAACGTTTACCGTCCGTTGGAACCATACCAAAATCGGGACGAGATCAGAAGGCAAGGTCGATATTGGCAGCAGATCGTGACATTTTTCGTACGCACGAGACGAGTCCATTCGTGGAAGAGCCCGTCGTACAAGTTCAACCGTAGGCAGGACCGGGCGTTTGCGCAGATGATGGCAGTTGCAAGATCGACGGTGAAAGAAGCAGATGAATCGAATAACACCGAGAGCGACAGTACGAACACCGATAGCGAAGCAGAAGGTGAGGAGGGGAAACCAGCGATGACCGAGATACAGCAGGCGTGTTTGTCGTTTTGCATCGAGTTATTGAACCAGACGATTCACAATCGCGAGTACGACATGGCGTTGGTTTGCGGGTTGGCAGCGTTGGGTGTCAACCCGAGCGGTCGAGGGTTTCGAGGTGCCGATACGTATCCATCGATTTTGTCGGCGGTGATCAAGGTAGCCCATTTCATGATCGTGCAGCAAGCCGAACGATTGACGCAGCCAACAACAGGCGAGTGCGATGAGTTCAGCCCGGGTCGCAGCCCGTGTGAGTTCGAAGACAGCGGGTACGAGAGTGAAGGGACGCAAACCGATAGAGGCGAAGGCAGACGGAAAGTTGGTAAGAGCAGTTTTGAATGGGTACGGAAGATGATGGACGGATTTATGGTACGAGGGTGCGGTAGCCCGATGCAGTGGATGTTGGATTTACGGGGTTATGGGATGAAGATCGATTAGG